>JAVUPR010000428.1:0-4800000 GCA_036785695.1 Gentiana straminea
GTATATGAGATGATAATCTAGCATTACCTATTGTTAAATCCCGGGTTGCTTGGCAAGTCTTTTATTATTGTTTTATTAGTCTTTTTATTGTCTTAATTTAGCCACTTTAATAACTACATAGATTAGTGGCTAAACTACGTTCCTTTTACTGCTTTGCTTTTTAGAAACGGGAACACTTTGTCCAACTAAGAACGTTGGAGCAGTGTTTCTCACCTTTCTTTTATAGCCGTTGACATCCCTACTTTCTATGAAATAGAAGTGTGATGGTCTTTAAGTTGTAATGAGCTTTCTATTCTAAATAATAAGAATACTTTCCTCGTTCTTTAAGTTCTTACATGGTATCGAGCCTTAGGCATCTTTTCTAGAAATTTTTACGAAAGAAAAATTCGAATTTCAAATCTCTCGTTTGCTTGTCAATCGTGAATCTCTCGCTTACTGGTGCGGCCCGCGATTTTTCCACTGCCCAGAAATCCCATTGTTTCGGGGAACTCCAAAACATTCATGCTGCTTATAGGGTGAATGGCAAGAATTATACGAAATGAAGTTACGTTGTCGAACCTTCTTGAAAGGTAGAGGCAAGGCGGGCCATCTTTTAGGAATTTGGTCCAGCGAGGATGACCCAAAGAAATTTGCTAGCTTTGGGATGAAAAAGACTGCATGGTGATGTCATGGCTGCAGGAATGCAATGATTCCGTAAATCGATGACCCTTATATGTTTCTTGAGTCGGCTGAGGAAATGCAGGACAACGCAAGCAGTCCTACTCCAAGGTAGATATTCTTTGCTCAAATCTATGAGATAAGAGCAAAGATTCAAAACACCAAGCAAGGTAACAAATCCATCTTGAATACTGCGACCTCATTCAAGGTATGTGGCAAGAGCTTGATCATTACCAATGTATTCAAATGAAAGACAAAGATGATCTTGCCACATTAAGAGGAATGATGGAAAAAGAGAGGATTTTTTCCTTTCTCACTTTAGTTTAAACCAGGACTTTGATCCTGTGCGGTTCAAATCCTTGGGAAAGATGATCTGTTTAACCTAGAAATGAAACCATTGCTATTGTTAGAAGCGAGAGGAAAGTAGGAGAAGTGTCATGGATTGATACTCCCTCATATTGATGGCCTACTGCCTTAATAGGCCAGTGAGAGAAATCAAGGGTACACAGAAGACAAATGAGTCAAAAGGATATCCGAAAAAAGTTTCCTTCTCAAAAGGAAAATATGAAACTTTGTGAGGGGACAACTGTTTTGCTGCTTGCAAAAGAGCTGAGGCATACCAAGGAATTACATTTGGAAATTGCATGGGAGACTGAAGAACAAAGAACCCTTGGCTGTACACCGCAAATTTTGGCTTAGAATACGATAATAATGGGCAAGGGGTGGATCAACTCTGCATGAATCGAACCACTGCTCTTGGACAATCTGAGATAGAGAAATTAAAGGAAGTTCCTAGATACCTTGGAAAGGCACTGCATCATCTATGGTGTTTTTAGGTTTGGCTTCCCACCACAAATCACTTATATCGGAGTGTTGCTTCAGAGATTGATTAGTTGGTCCCAGAGCTCACCGAATATATGACCCCTGATCTTGCTTGTTTTCCCACCTACCTACCTTGTACCACTTGAAAAGAACGATACTGTGGCTAATGGCTCCACCAATCGATGTTGCGAGGCATTGGTAGTGTGGTCATAAATGATGATCCGACCTTGAAAGAGGTCCTACATGTTCCTAATCTCTCTGTGGACTTATATCCTTGGAAAGTTAACTAGAGGTCTAAGTATATGCCTTGTCCTACCACTAATTTTACGGCTGAGTACGAGAATGCAGAAACAATGATGAGGATTGGGTTTCTTAAGACTAAAGAAGGTCTTTTTATGTTTTTGAAGGTCGCGGATAGCCAATGACAAGATTAGTTGTCAAAAGTTATCTCTTTTATACAAAGTTAATTATGATAAGATTATGTTGTATCGCTAGGAGACTTGGTCACCACGCCTTTTCATATTCTTATGCATTTGTTCTTTAATCTATGTAAAGGTTTGAATTCTGTGGCTAGATATGACAAGAATGCGAATTTGCTAAACATAAAGAGGTATCTTATCCTATGTCTTCTAATACGTACGCTAGGCCTTTTAATCTTATACATAGTGATATTTGGGGTCACTCCACTATCCCCCCGATATCAATGGTGCTCAACCCCAGTTTGTCACCTTTATTGATGAGCATTACCCCGGGAGACACGCAGTTTGTATGCGCAGACAAAGAAATCGGATCTTGCTCGGATTTTCCTATTATTCTACAATATGATTATGACTCGGTTGATGTCAAAATCAAGAATATCAAAGCCCCGACAATGCTAGGGATTAATTCAATAAATTCCTAAGTCCTTTTTTGGAAGAAAAAGGGATTATACATGAATCCTCTTGTGTGTACACACCCCAACGAGAATGGGGTAGTTGAAAGAAAATATAGGCACACCATGGATACAATGAAGACTCTTCTCTTTAAATGAATGTGCCAAAACACTATTAGGGAGAAGCGATCCCCAGAATAAGTCATTGCTCAATCTCGTAAATAGAATGCCTACAAAAGTCCTTGGAAAAAGGAGCCCCTTTGATACTTTCTTGCCTAAAATCTTTCCGAGATTTTCTTAAATACGAGGAGTTCATCCTAAAATTTGGATGTGAGGCACTGTTCACATGTACCAACCTAACTTGAGGGGAAAACTTGATCTGAATCAAATTGTCTAGGGTAAGTGTGTGTTCATTGGATACTCCAATACACGAGAAAGGTTATAAAAAAAAAAAAAAAAAATATACTACAAAGAAGACTTTTATATACAAGGATGTTACACTTTTATGAGATGCATCCCCACTTCCACGGGGAAAGCCCTAATTCAAGGGGAGAACTTTTTAAAGTCGGGTCCCAGAAGAGAAATGTTTCTTCATGACATTAGTTCCGACTCGTCAAAGTTTGATGAGAAAGAACGATTCCCATTATTGATAAGAATAATAGAGGGACCTTTCATTGAACAAGAACTTGATGTTCACTACTTGAGCAACAATTTGATACTCCCCTTGCTGAACAAGAACAAGGAGAACTCACATAATCTATACCCGGGAAGAAGCTGGATTAGATTACCGGATATGGTTCCGATTAAGGAAAACTTAATTTATAAATAACGAGTGAGAATGAAGTCTACAGCTTTGATGAGGAATCAACCTCGATGCTTCGAAAATTCTCACAGCACCGATGGGGATGACACTACTTTTCCTATACACGAACAAGGAAAAAGTAGTGGATCTTCTTATGTTGATCTTCCTATTGCTTTAGGAAAACCCACTAGGGCTTGTACCACCTGCATCCTATGAAAAATTTCCAATCTTATGACATGATTTCTAACAAACAAAAGGGTTTTATGAAAATCTTCTAAACGGTTACGACGCACAAAGATTCTCGGATGCTTTGAAGAGGATGAAAATTGGGTAAAAGCTATGAAAGAAGAGATGAATGCTCTTGAAAAGAATATAACTTGGGAGTTGGTTGAGCTTCCCAAAGGGGCTAAAATAGTTGTTGTAGATGGATCTTTACCATCAAATACAAGTCGGATGGAACAATTGAAAGACGCTAAGAAGGTTAGTTGCCAAGGGGTATACCCAAACCCATGGAATAGACTATTTTGACACCTTTGCCCAGAGCTTTGATGGAAGTTAAACCGAGTTTGATGTGAAGAATGCTTTTCTTTAAGGAGACTTTAGAGGAAACCATATTTATGAATATACCTCCTGGTTTCCAAGTAGAAAAAGGAAAAGTGTGCCAGTTAAAAAGAACGCCATCTTTATGGCCTTAAACGATCTCATAAAGAACTGGTTTGGGAGATTCACAAATGCTATGATAAGTCTTGGCTATAAACAAAGCCAAAGGAAGTCGTGTGCATTGTTTATAAAACTCGGTTACAAGGCACAAGATCCGTCCTCTTAGTGTATGTTGATGATATAATCATCACTTGGTGATGATATAGAAGGCAATGCAACAACTAAAGAACTTTTACGAGTAATGAGTTTGACATCAAGAGAGCTAGGGAAATGGAAGTACTTCATAGGCATTGAAGTTATGTACTCTCGACGGGGAATCTTCATTTCCCGGCAAAAAATATAATGCAGATCTTAACTGCAAGAGGCGAGCAAAGAAACAGAATGCATGCACATGAAGACTCCCCGTAGAATTCACCCATGGGATGAAAGCCTTGCACCCCAAGATGTAGATGTGGACAAGAAATGCTTATCAAAGGCTAGTAGGAAGGCTCATATACACATGCTCACACAAGGCCTGATATTACCCTTTGCCTTGGCAGGCATTGACGGCATATGCACAAACTTCAACGGTGCCATCAAAATGCTGTGAAAAGAATTGTGTACTACTGGCCAAAAGCCGCCACGGCAAAGGAGTGTTATTCAAAAAGGGTGATCGAAGCTTCTAGAGGCCTACCCAACGATTCGACTATGCCGGTTGCATTGATGACGGATGATCTACCTCTCGGTCATTGTGTGTTTCTTTTTGGCAATCCGGTAGTGTGGAGGAGTAAAAAACAAGGGGTAGTATCCGGATACGAGTCTTGGAAAGTGATTTAAGAGCCTTGGCGGTGAGTGTTTGTGAAGACTCACATGGCTCAAAATCATTCTCGATGACCTAAGGATTCGAGAGAATGGCACCTATGATTACATGTTGTGATAATCAATCGGCAATTGACATCTCTCACAATCCTGTTCAACATGATAGAACAAAGCATGTTGAAGTTGATACACATTTTATCAAGGAAAAGTTGAATTTGTGGAGTGATCAAGCTCAAGTTTATCCTTTCTACAGAATCAAGTGGCTGATGTTCTTACTAAAGGACTACCTAAGAAATCTTTTGATTACCTTCTCGGTAAGTTGGGAATCGATTGATATACATTCACCAACTTGAGGGAGAGTGTTAAATCCCGGGTTCTTGGAAAGTCTTTTATTGAAGTCTTTTAATTATTGTTTTATTAGTCTTTTTATTGTCTTAATTTAGCCCTAATAACTTTATAAATTAGTGGCTAAGCTACCTTCCTTTTCTGCTGCTTTTTAGAAACAGGAACATTGTCCAACTGAACGTTGGAACAGTGTTTCCTGCTTTTTCTTTTATAGCCGTTGACATCCACTCTATAAATAGAAGTGTGATGGTCTTTAAGTTGTAATGAGCTTTCTATTCTAAATAATAAGAATACTTTCCTCATTCTTTAAGTTCTTACACCTATTCTTCCGAACTAAGAACAATGAGAATGGATTTGAATTGTACCAATGAATAAATAATCAAGAAATTTGATTTGATCTTGAATAATGGAAGGCTTTATGATCTTCTCATTAATTTACTTACAATTTTTTCTATGGCGAAATTTCCTTGTATAAACATTACTTTATCTCTTGAATTTTTTTTCTCTTAAATTATTAACCTGCTTATCTCTATCATTAGTATACTAATAAGAGAACATAATATGGTTCAATGAAATTCCAGTTAGCTGGAGTTTATCTGTATTTACTTTCACTCTATGCTTTTGTTACACATGGTCCTAGTTAAACCATCTCCTGTAAGTTCTGAGTTTAACTCCTAAGATCACAAAATTCATAAGCAGAAATGACAAGCATTAAGAACGTGTATAATTATTAACCAAATAACAGGAAAGTATTCAACCACATAAAGACAAAAGAAAACCTATTACCCTCTATGTGATGAATCACAGGATAGAAATGCAATGTATGTGTGAAAAGGTGTTTCTTCAGTTGTTGAGATCTCCTATTTTGGTAAAACTTTCAAACTCGTGTAATGGTATTCCTCAAATTTCCTCCTGTGTGGCATAGTTGTTTCTGGAGGGGAGCATGTTGATGAGATTGTGGAGCTGCTGTTGCTGATGGAAAAGTGACGCAAAAGGTGCAGTCCTTGATCAAAATCCTTCTCAAATATCAGCATACGGGTGACTTCCGTGCTATAGTTTTCGTTGAACGTCTGGTACTGCACTAGTTCTTCCAAAGGTTGTTTATTTTATGTAATTCTTCTTCTGCATTTAAAAATTGTGACATTAAATGTTGCATCTCTCATAATTATGTTTTTCAAATATTCAGATTCTTGCAGAACTCCCTTCCCTAGACTTTATCAAATCAGCTAGCTTGATTGGACACAACAATAGTCAAGAGATTCGAACAGGCCAAATGCAGGATACCATCCAAAAATTTCGAGATGGCCGTGTATGCCTGAGTACTAGTTTATAGCCTTGTAGATATTGTGTTTATTTTGTCATCCTCTGATAGAATGCACCTGGTTTGTAGGTCACGTTGTTGGTTGCAACTAGTGTTGCCGAGGAAGAACTTGATATTCGTCAATGCAACGTTGTCATTCGGTTTGATCTTGCAAAGACCGTCTTAGCTTACATTCAGTCCAGGAGTTGTGCTAGAAAACCTGGATCAGATTACATTTTAATGGTTGAAAGGTACTTATGTTTGTATTATCAGAAAAGAAAATTTAGTTCTTTTCTCCGTCAATGTGCTGACAAAGTGAGAATGTTCTTTCTTTTTTTGAAGAGAGGAAATTTGTCGCATGAAGCATTTCTAAGAAACGCTCGTAATAGTGAGGAGACATTGAGGAAAGAAGCAATTGAAAGGACTGATATTAGCCATCTTGAGAATACTTGGGAGTGGGGGAGGTAACAAAAGGAATGGTTTATCAGGTAGAGTCAACTGGTGCTGTTGTGGGCAGAATTCTGCTGTAGGACTGGTGCTTCTACTGTTCACAGTTACCCAGTGACAGGTCTGTTAAATTTTTACGAAAAATACCCTGTCCTTGTCCTTACACTTATTTCTTAAGGTTGATGACATGGAGTATATATGAAACCTCCTTTACTCATACTTTAGGTATTCAATACTTCGTCCCGAGTTTGTTATGCACCAGCATGAGAAGCCAGGAGGCCCTTGTGAATATTCTTGCAAACTTCAACTCCCATGTAATGCCCCATTTGAAGAACTCGGGTCCTTTGTGCAGCTCTGTTGCGTCTTGCGCAGCAGGTATGCTTACCCTTATTTAGTGTTGTTTTAGTGGAGCTGCGCCATTTGAAAATACTGGTTGCACCCATGGTTATCTGCAGGCTGTTTGTTTGGCTGCATGTAAGAAGCTCCATGAGATGGGAGCTTTTACAGACATGCTCCTGCCTGATAAGGGAAGTGGGGCCAGCACTGAAAAAGCAGAAGAAAATGTTGAAGGAGATCCGGCCCCTGGAACTGCAAGGCATAGGGAGTTTACCCTGAAGGCGTTGCTAATGTTCTCCAGGTTAGTTAACAACCCGCAACCGTTTTTGCATCTTTCTTCAGTTTAAACCTGTACGTTTTGCAATGATATGCATTTTTTTAGAGGGAGGGGGGGGGGGGGAATCAATGGCGATTCGTTTCTTTTTTGGCCTCCTTAATAAAAGCAAAAAAGTGGTTTTATGTCTGTCAAGAGGTAATTGTAAACGTGAATGAAACCGTAGTGTAACGGAGGTGGATACATTAGAGGATTCTTTGAGTGTTTAGGAATGTATTTAAGAGCAAGAATTCCCTATTAATGCCAATCAACTGTAATGTGGAGTATCTTTTTCACCAGTAAGACACTTGGCTGAGGATTACATTTTGGCAACATAAAGAATAAGAAGATTACACTGCTCGCCGCAGATACATATTTACAAACATGAATGGCAATTTTCACCGCCCACGAAACTTTTATGCTGGGAATCACCTGAATGTTGGCAGCATAGCTGAAGCATAAGAACAAAAAGCTGAAATCGTTTACAAAATGGTGGCAGTTATCTCTTTGAAATCCATGTAAAAAGGTGAAAGAGATCCCACATCTTAGTGGCAGTTATTTTGCAGCATCGTAATTTGTTCAATAGTTATATCGTATTGTTAGAATCTTTTCCTGTGCGATCATGCAGTGCAGAGCAGAAACATGACCATAATGTATAGGTTTACATACACTATGGGAATCACACCCAAACAAAGTTAGGATTTAATTTTTTATTGGTTGCTTGGTTTCATACATGCACTACCATTTGTCTACCACCATGAGCTTTTAAAGGTTTTCATGATGCAGGGGAATGGATCCTTTATCTGGCAAACTTGGCTGCAACAATTCGGACTTTGTTTTGGTTATACATGTGTATGTATAACATAAAATGTACAAACGACGGTATTTCAAGAAGATCAGTTCTTGCTTCCAAGGTTCAGAGTTTGCTGTGTTGTTTGGCAGTGAGCTGGATGCAGAGGTATCCTGTTATTTTCATTTCACCGCGCTACGCCCATAAATATGGTTCTGCAAAGGTTAGAACATGCCATTCTTGATTGAAAAACTGATGTTTTATTGGTAGGGTGTTGTCGATGTCGATCCAGATCTATTTATTGCTTCAACAGGACTGTGGTTGCAAAAACTTCACTTGTATTCCTCGGACCATTTGAACTTAGTGAGGTTGAGGTTGAGTTTCAGTTATTTACTTAATGTTGCAATTATATTATACATATGCTTACTTCTTACAAAGTCTGATTTTTGCTTATATTATCATATGAGTTGGCTTCACTCAAGAGTTTCTCATGTCAGACTTATGAGCATTGTGTTGGATGTGGATGTTGAACCATCTAGCACTCCTTGGGATGCCTACAAAGACACACTTATTTGCCCCCTTTGTCTGATGATAAATCCAGAGAATTAGTTGGGGAATGTTCGGCTGGAGTCTGAGTTGAGAAAATAACAGGCTCCGGTGCGTGGGAGTAATCCCCTGCAAAGAGCTCGACCAGATGTCATATCTTGGCACAAATGAGCGGTCCTTGGGGGTGGTGACCGTAGAGAATATGGATTTGGGAAACTGCGCCATGGCATGCAGCCTTTGGTTTTGAAATCCCATCCTACTTACGGTATCCGAGGGGCTGTTGCAGAGTTTCGATCGCTGGTGGAAAAAGTCCGGTTTGGTGCCTAACGAAATACCCCGTAGAAACTCGTGGTGAAACAGTTTTGCATAAAGGAAAAGGTGATAATGGCAGATGGACGATGTTAGTGCCGAAGATTTGGTTGGAAGAGATTGTAACTGGCACAGCTCATTCAGGAAAGAGGTTTTATCACTGAATCTGTGCAGATCTGATATGAATGCAGAGAACTCATTTCCCCAAAAGGAAAGGTTACCTTGGACCTCTGGAATATAAGCTATTATGCTGATTGCTACAAGCAAAAGTGAGCATCCAAAGTCTAATGTTTTTTTCTTGTTACTTTATACTTGTGGAAAAACTTGACAGGGCTTAATAATTGGATTTAAGTATATAACAAATTTGAAACGCTAAAACTTTTGTTGACACTGTGCCATGCAACTCTATGGTTTTCTTCTTGCATTATAGTATAAGAACAAAACTTCAACCACATATCACACCAATTAAAAATTATCACTAGATTGAAGCCCCATTAGTCTTTAAATTTTATATTTGGAAATGGACTTGTGCCGATAAAGAACATTTTTTTTAATCTATTTCATCTATGATTTAATTTTAGGTTACTTATTGGTGATAGGAGCAAGATAGTTATCCTATACCATAGTCCTATGTCACCGTGTGATCAGAGCCTTGATTTCGAGCACTCAGAAAATCTCATATGGTAATCCAAGGCAAGACTACTTACTATAGTGTCTCTAAATCTTTCCATGGACTTGACTAGCCGGATTCTTCCATGTACTTTTGAGTTGCCTATTAAGAGACTTTGTTAAAGAAAAGAGCTTTAAAAAAAGGAAATGGGTTAGATGCTTGAAGTTCTTAACTTTAAACAAGTCCTTGATAGCATTGATTCACCATGATATGTTGAAAGAAAGCTGTAAAAGTATATTATAGACATTTCTATGTTGATAAATTACGGTCTCTTGTAGCTGTAGCCAGGGGTAAATGTAATCTGTACATTATACACTTTAACACTCCCTCTCACATGTGGGTATAATATATTGTACTAACAAGTCCAGCACATCCACTGCAACACTTGCTAGCAAACAGGGCAGCAGTGAGATTGTAAGATCTTCTACTCGTATTTATACCTTGATAAATTACCATCCGACTCAAAAAACTTCTACGTTGTTGTAATTTATAGATGAAACACTTAATCATTCAGGTTCCATGTTTCTCAGTCCTAATACCTTTATAATCCTGGACTTCCTTTTGAAGTTCATCATATACAGTTTGGTGCATCTTTGTTATTCTTTCCATGAATGTGCATGCAGGTATGGAGTTGATTTGAAGTTTAAAAAACAATCGCTAATAAGGGTCGTGGCGTTTCCTATTGCAAGAATTTGCTGTCTCCTAGATTTGAGCATTCAGAAGGCATGCCACCATTTCAGCAAATTCTCATACCATGATTCATGTTAGAATACATGTCTGCGTTGTTGAATAAATATGTATCTTGCCTTTTGTAGGGCATGAAAAGGAATCTGATGAAGGCACCAAGATAAAACTTATTATGTATTCCTCCCTCCTGAGCTCTGTTTTATACATCCACTTCCTGGGTTCACTGGTTCGGGGTGCTCAAAGATTACCTTCGATTATGAAAAGTTGAGAGTATGTTACTTGCTGTGCAGCTTAAGCATATTATTGACTATCCTGTCCCTGCTTCAAAGGTATGATAATTTATGCTGAAAATGATTTTCCCAAGACACGTTGATAATTAGATGACATCTTGGGTGTTACATTGCAGATATTGGAAGCTTTAACAGCTGCTTCATGCCAGGAGACGTTCTGTTATGAGCGGGCTGAGTTATTGGGAGATGCTTATTTTGAAAGCTGGAGGTCGTAAGTCGATACCTTTTCCTCAAGTATCCCCAGAAACATGAAGGTCAGCTTACTAGGATGAGGCAACAAATGGTTAGCAACATAGTGCTTTATCAGTATGCATTAGGTAAGGGGCTTCAATGCCTTATTCAAGCAGACAGATTTGCTCCATCTAGATGGGCTGCCCCCAGAGGTGTGCAGGGTTTTTGATGAGGATATACAGAGATCAGATTCTTCGCTATTTGATCAAGATAGTATGTGTAATAATGCTGCAACAATGACCAAGGATCGAATTGCTGCTGGATATGATGATGACGAGATGGAAGATGGCGAGTTGGAAAGCGATGCAAGTTCTTACCGTGTCCTTTCTAGCAAAACACTGGCTGATGTTGTGGAAGCATTAATCGGTGTCAATAATACTATGTTGAAGGGGGGTAAAACTGCCTGCAGGCACCTAATGAAATGGATTGGGATTGATGTAGTTTTTGATCCCAATGATCCTGACCATTCAATCCAATGTGCCATTACAATGTACCCGGACAATGTTTTGAGAAGCGTTGATTTTGATGCATTGCAGAGGGTGTTTTGAAAGTTAACTTCAAGGATAAGGGCCTATTGATTGAGGCTATCACTCATGCCTCGCGGCCTTCAACCGGAGTGTCTTGTTATCAGACTTGAGCTTGGTTGTTGGTGATGCTGTCTTGGACCATCTAATTACCAAGCACTTGTTTTTTACCTATACCGTCTGCCCCCAGGACGCTTAACTGACTTGCGAGCTGCAGCTGTAAACAACGAGAACACTTGCACGTGTGGCTGTTAAACATAACTTTCATGTGCATCTTAGGCATGGATCAAGCGCCCTTGAAAAGCAGGTAGAAATACAATTCTTTATCCTACATAATTTGTAGGGACCTTGTTGCCTTTCTCTTGGAAATACATTCTACATATGATGGTCCCATCTTTTTTTTCACTCTTTTCTTTTTTGTTAGATCCGGGAGTTTGTGAAGGAGTTTCCAGAAAGAACTATCAAAACCCGGGTTGAACTGCGTTGGCCTCGGGGACTGTAAAGCTCCAAAAGTTTTAGGTGATATTGTTGAATCATTTGCTGGTGCTATCTACCTAGATAGTGGGTGCAATACTGCAGCTGTTTGGAAGGTTAGTTTTAATTCAAGAACATGGAATTCAATTAACTTTTGTTTTATGTTTTTGGTGAACATATGTTGAAAGGATAAAACACCTTTAGTCACGTCCTTTTTGTTTCATGATTTTTGCAATTCTTTCCTCAATGTGTTCATCTTGACCATTAATAACCCTCGCATACGGTTTTTTTTAAGTCCGAAGTGTTGCATGTCAAACAAACAACATTAAATGTACAACATGCTACAACCATTCAAAACTTGACATGCAGTATGCGAAACAGACCGTAAAGGCAAAAAACTGCATACATGAAGGGATAAAAAGTGTCCAGATGAAACACTGGGGCTAGAAATGAAACAAAAGGGACCAGAATTGTCTTTATCCCTGTGTTTAAATGTGGATGAATGAGGTAAATTAACTGTTGGAACTTATTTTCCCATCAGGTATTCCAACCCCTGTTGCAACCAATGGTCACACCAGAAACCCTTCCGATGCATCAGTCCGAGAACTGCAGGAAAGTGCCAACAGCATGCTACAGGGGACTCGAATATAAAACAACACGAAGTGAAAGCAGTAGCTACTGTTGAAGTATTTGTGGACGGTGTTTCAAGTTGGAACTGCTCAGAATCCACAGAAAAAAATGGCACAGAAATTGGCTGCTAGGAATGCCCTTAATGCTTTGAAAGAGAAGGAAGCAGCAGCAGCAGCAGCAGCTGAGAGTAAAGAAAGAAAGCGATGTGGCAACAAAAGAAAAAATCTGGTACCTTCAAACATTTACCAGGCAGACGTTAAATGATATTTGCTTCGCAGAAATTGGCCAATGCCTGTATATCGGTTCCGTATGTACCAATCCCGAGGAAATGTTTCTTTTGTGTGTGTGGGGATAAGAACACTTTTGGTCCCATGTTTGTAATTTTGGCACTAGTGTTTCAAATGTTTCCTCTTTTGACAGCTATTACCCCCTCATCTATGAGGTCACTTATGACAGATGCATACATGGGAGTGGGCCAGCACATGCAAGAAGGTTCACATTTTCAGTAAAGGTGAATACATCAGATAGGGGATAGTTGAGATGAATGTGTGGGTGAACCAATACCTAATGTCCAAGAAAGCTAAGGATTCTGCTGCTGTTCTTCATCTTGGAGCTTCTTAATAAACTTTATTCTTCCTCTTCTTCTTAGTTAGATTATATACATACATACATTCTTGATTCTACTACTTGGGTAATGTTATAATAATATAAAGAATAAAGAAGCTTATTACATGTTAAGTTCTGTCAGTGTCTATATATTTGGCAAATGTCTTTGTTTGGATCTGTAGTGCTGTTGTATGGAAATATCATTAAGTAGTATATTCTTCTTGAAACTGATTGAGCCATGTAATTCAGTTATTCATCTCGGAGCTGCTGGGAAAAAAATTACTAGCAAAAAGTAAATAAAAGCGAATCGGATCTGGCCTAATGGTGCTGGCATTTGCAGCTTTAAATATGAGAACAGGTGATGATTCCCTTCTTTGCCCCCGAATAAAATTAGGGTGATTATCGGCGTACGCGTATTCTTTTTTAGGCTTGGAAATTATTTGATTTTTTTGTCTGTCTAACGCATCGCATTACTACTTGCGCTATACTTATGAAATATTATAAGCACAAAACAATTACACTTCAACCCATAATTTTACAAAAATAAAATTCTCTTTTCTTCCCCAAACCACAAACCCTATTTCATCTTCTCCTACTCCCCTAATTCACGCCGCCTCCTTCCTCCTCCTACCCTCAAAGCTTCCTTGTACCCCCCCTTCTTCCTCCTCTTCCTTCATACATGTTGCAAATCATTGCCACCCCAAATCATCCGAGAGAAAAAAAAATCCTGCTGTAAAAATGGGCAGTTCCCTTCCCTCCTCCTATACTCCCCTCAGCCGCCGTCCTTTGTTCACTCCTTCAGCTACCTAGTTTTCAGAAAAAGTCTCTTTTTTTTTTTTTTGAGGCCTGCACAAATCAATCCTTCTCTTCTTCCTCAACCACTCATTTCCTCCTCCAAATCGCAGCTACAACCCTTTTTCCCACAACCCAATCGCGGCTCCCCCTCCCTAGAGTTTTTTTTTTTTTAATGATGAAAATTGATGGTGAAATTGATGTTTTGGATGGTGAAAATGACGAAAATTAATGTTTTCGGTAGTGGGTGTTGTGCATGTTTTGATTTTGTGGTTGTAGGAGAGGGAGGAAGGAACAGTATTAATGAAGTGGGTGTTTTTGGTTGGTGGTTGTAGGAAGGAGGATAGGTGGTTGTTGGTGGTGCGTGCAATAATGGTGGTTGTTGGTGATGGGTGTTATTAATGAAGCCAGTTTTTGGGTGGTGGGAGGTGAAGTGTTATTAATGTTATTTGTTGGTGGTAGGTGTTAATGGTGGGTTGTGGTGGTGGGTGTATCATGGTGGTGTTAACGGTGGTTGTTGGTGGTGGGTGTTAATGGTGGTTTTGGGTGGTGTTAATGGTGGTTTGTTGGTGGTGGGTGTTAATGGTGGTTTTTTGGGTGGTGGGAGGTGGTTGTTGGTGGTGGAGATGAAGAAGATAGGTGGAGATGGAGAAATGGAGAAATGGATAAAATGTGTGTGTTATTTTGATTTTTTTTTTTTTTGTAAATTAGGACTTAATAGTTAAAAAAAAATAAATGTGGTATAAAGTATATTTCTTAGGGAGAAGTGTGCTATATCAACGCTTTTACAACTCAAGTCCTATTGCATTTGTGTTTTTTTGCAGGTTTTTGACCGCGATTTCATAAAAGATTTTTTTCGCATAATGTGCAACGTCTTAAAGGTCAGCCAAATCTACTATAGGGTTAAAAAATTCACGATTGGGTTCAGTTTTGGTTAACATAACAAGAAACGCGAAGATTTAGAGCATTTAAAGAAAAAAAGGCTGTTTACACAAAAGTTACTGAACGAAAAGGCTATATGCGAATTTGTGGGTGTAAATGGCCGCTTTTTTCACCTTAAGCCCGCTATTTCTTATTATTTTTATGGTGTGTGAAATAAAAAAAATAATAAAAATATTTTTTTGTAGTCTTGAAAGTTACATTTTTATGGTGTCGGGAGTAAAGGGTGTCGATATTAAAAACTTGGGTGTGTAATTATAGAGCCCTAAAATTATCCTTCCACCCCAAAAAGATTTTAAAAGAATTTGAGACGAGGCAGCGGATTTAGAATCCCCTTCCCCAAATAAAAGTAAAATTTAGAATCCCCTTCCATAAATAAAGTAAAATAAAACTAAGACGGTAAGAAAACGGAATTTACGTGGTTCGGGTGATTGATCTTTACTGCATGCAAAAAGGAAATAATATCACTATAGAAGAATAGAAAAAACCCTGTGGAGGCTCAAATAACAAAGCCCCAAACATGGAGACAAGCAGATAGAGTTGATCTAAAATGTTACATCTCCCCTCTAAAAAAATGTGCATCTAATACAAAAGACTAAATGTCTTTTTGTTGTTAATCGGTTCGATTCCGCGTGTCACATATAACGTTACGTATGTAGTGTTGTTCAATCCCCGGTAACGTCGAGTAGCAAATGACGTTTATAAAAACGTCACTAAGCACGGATTCCTCATGTATGTGTGGTACCATAAGTTATTATGCCATGATATTTAAAAATTTTAGTGTCATTCATTCGGTAATGTCGGTAATGATGATCATTTTATAAACGCATTAAGTAGTGACTCTTCATATACTGTTGTAGTACCATGCAGTAATTTTAAGGTATTTTAAAAAAATCAAATAATGCGTACGGTCAGAATTTACGCACTCTTTCGAGGCCGCAAACTTAGGATTAAGAGGCATGCAATCATTAATCACAATTGAATTCAATACATTGTTAGCAAATATATCATGTTATTATTATGTAATTAAGGAATTATATTCCTAGTATCTATCTTTTGGCACTTTTAGAAAAAACTTAAGGTGTCAAGCCTTAACCAATGCTTAGCTACAGTTCCGAAATATAAGTCCGTTTAGTTTTTTGGATTCGTCCCATGATATAAATCCATTTTGAAAACTAATGAAACATTTTATTGAGATATAATGTTAATTATCTACGCTCACATTCAGGTTTAAGTTTTGCAGGAGAGAGGGTAGTTAATTGACGCATTCTATTAATTTTTAAATTTATACTTAAATGTCATTTATTATATCTTTCATTTCATTTTATTACTTTGTATTAGTAATACTCAAATGTTATTTTCAATTTTTTATTAAAATTAATCACACGTAACCAATGTAATGAATTTCTTAAAGCACGTATGTGTGAAAATGTTCAAAGGAATTTAATGTTGGAACAGGTGTATATTTACATAAGAATAATTACTGCATTTAAATAACCCGCAAAAAAATTTAAATAACTAAATAAGTACTACTATGTAAATATGAAAAATATCCTCTTTTTTTTTTTTTTTTAAAAGAAAAATATCCAATGGTAAAAGAAAATATTTAGTTTTTGTTTTTGTTTTTTTTTTTTTTGAGGAAAGTTTTTGTTAATATATCTAAACACCACGAAAAAAAAAAAGTAAAAACCAAAAACATAATCTTCACACCCGTTTAGTCCTTCTGTTGCCTCAGTCAGTAACCCTAATTTCCCAAATTCTCTTCGCTCTCCATCCAGACGCCAAAATGTACAACGGAATCGGCCTTCAAACGGCGAGGGGCTCCGGTACGAACGGATACGTTCAAACCAACAAGTTCTTCGTCAAGCCGAAGTCCAATAAAGTGTTGACGGATCCGCATTTAATCAAGGGCTTCAATGATGGTCAAGGTACCGGAGGGATTTCGAGGAGAGCTAATCAGGAAATCCTGGAGCATGATCGTAAACGCCAGATCGAGCTGAAGCTTGTTGTCCTCGAAGATAAGTTGGCGGATCAGGGATACACCGATGCTGAAATTGCGGAGAAATTGCAAGAAGCTCGTCAGACGATTGAGGCTGCCGCTGCTGCTGAAGAAGAAGGCGGTGGAGCTGGTGCTATTGTTCTTAGGGACGAGACAAAGTGAGCTCTTTTATTCGAGTTATATATATCATGTGAAATTTGATACAAGTTGAACAAAATTCATGGATATTTCCTGTGGATTTTAACTATTTTTTTTATTCAGATTAGTATGGTATGATGAAATTTTAAGATATTAGGCCTTACCAGTGTGTATTCATCTTTTAGGGTTGGATCTGCTTCTTGTCATGTATTAGTGCTTTCTTATTTCCTTGTTTATCACTCAATATGATAATTTTTAGCTGTAGTCTTAGGCTTTTATCTTGACCACTTGATATGATACTACATTTCTCACATTTTTTATGGGAACATGAGCTGATGTATGTTGAGCACTTGATATGATACTGCGCGTCTCACGTTTTTTTTTAGGAGGGAACATGAGCTGTGTATGAACTTTCTGTTTTTGCAATGCAATGGTATTTTAGTTTTCACATTCATGAATGGAACCAATGGTGATGTCTTAGACTTTCTTTTCTAGCACCGTATGTGATTTTTGAGTTCTTATCTTCTGGCTTACTTAGGGACCTGATGGTGCTTAGATCCTTTGTATGTACTATCTCCGTCCCATATTAAGTGTCCACATTTTAGAAAAAAACTGTCCCATCAAAAGTGTCACTTTATATTACCAATGCTTCATTTAATGTTTATTTTCCAAAGATGCCCTTAGTCAAACATTTATTTAGTACACTCATTTCACATCCCAAAACAAACATTTATTATTTGTTAGGGGCAAGTATGTCAATGTAGTATAAAACCACAACACATTAATTACATTTCTTAATATGTGAGAAAACTAAAAAGAGGACACTTAATTTGGGACGGAGGTAGTAGCTGCCTATTTTGAAACGTAATATGCCCATCTCCTTCTTATACTAGATCAATGTATCAACCAACCTTTTGTTTCTTAAAAGTAGAATAGAATTTGGTAAGAAGTTTCTTCTAATTGCGCGATATTTGATACAAATGAATGAGCATCCTTGCAAGTTTTGATGATGTTCAAGATGAAATTGCATTGGGTGTGGTATTGAGTGTGGTTCAATGTCAGCTGTTAAATCACTTGCATGCCCCTTCCTTTTGTTGTGTGAGGGGGTGGAACAATTGGGAATACTGTATGCAAGTGGACGATGCTTAGCTCGACCTTGATACATATTGTCAATTTTAAAATTTTATCCTGGTATCATATAAATAATGCTTGAAACGTACATCTTTTAGTTGATTTGATAGAACACAATTTATATTGAAAAGAATTGCTCTCAGCTACTACAAAAATGAGAAAATAAGCAAAGGTGCACCGCAATCTACAACTCAGCTTACTCTTCACCGCCATCCTCTTAGAAGCACATAGTCTAAAATTCCTTAAAAGCTTCTGATTTGACCACAAACAAGAAAAAGCTTTGTTTTGGAACAAATTCTTGATCCACACTTGATAAGTTTTGAGTCTTTTGACTGAAATCCCCAATCTCAGCGCATCCTGCTGAAGCTTGTTGGAAAATCTGGAAGAACACAGCCAGTCCAGAACCTCTTCCCAGCTGACTACACTTGCCTTCAACTCCAAATTCGTTAGAAACGCCTTATAGATCCTCTGAACAAATGAATAGGATTTGGCAAGGCCTTCAAGTGTCAGTCTTGGCGATCTTCTAGCTTGAGTCTTTGTTCCTAGTGTCCTTTGTTGGATTGACCATCCTTCACTTAACATAAAACTTTATGTTATTACTTATTACAATTTCCGGAAGTGCTCAGGGGGGGTTCACTTTTGCTGGAAATCTGCCAATTCGTCTCCTAATAGAAATGGCTAGCTCTAGAAGCCGCTTCTTGAATTTGACAATGAAGTTTGGCTTTTCTGCTGGACAAATGATACTGTTGCATGAAGTTTGAGTGTGTATTGTCGCATATACTTTATCACTTGTGGTTCATGCTGTTATTTTAACTAATTCAAACTAATTGTTCCAGGGTGTCAGATACTCAGTCACACCAGATTGCTGCTCGAAAGGAGAAGCAGATGGAAACATTGAAAGCCGCCCTTGGAATACGGTCTGAACTCGAAGATCAAAAAAAGCTGCTTGATGTTTGGGCTTCTGATATCGATGGTACAGGTGCTGAAGTTGAACCACCAAGTGGTCTTGAAAATGATATGGAAGATGACAGTCCTATTGAAAGGGATTCAAAACTGGACAGAACGGGAAAAAGAAAATTAGCCAAGTCTGACCTGGACGACACGAAAAGTCGCAAAAGAAATGAACAAAGGCAAAAGGAATCCTCGGAAAGTGAAGAGGAGCCAGGAGAAATTGTGAAAAATCGTAAAAGAAAACATCAAAAGAACACCCGCAGGACTGATTCGGATGATGAATCTGATATTGAAGCAAGAAAGAAGATGCAAAAATCATCAAAGAAGCATCTTAAAAGTAGAAGAAGGCAAGACAGTGATTCATCTAGTGCCGAATCAGGTTCTGATTCTGAGCGAGATATTAAAAATAAGAAGTCTTCCCCAAGGCATGATTCTGATGCACCGAAATCAAAAGGCAAGAAAACGAAACAGCTTCACAAAAGTGGTCGTCATGACTCTGAGGATGATAATGATACTGATAGTGAAGTGGAAAAAAGAAACAAAGATAAGAAGAATGATGTGGATAGAAGTCACATAGATCCTAAAGATAAGTCCTTACGTGAGGTTCACCGGATAATCGATAAAGAAAGGTATAAATTTCCCAAACATTATGATTTGGAGGATGAAACCAAAAACATGAAAACAAAGGAAAAAACGGAAAGGACCAGGCAGCGTGACATTGAGGAGAATCTCGATGACTACTATGGTAAGAAGAAGAAGATAGAGGCAAGTGGGCGTCATGATTCTCAAGAGGATGATGATGATAAGGGTAGGCATGGGCGATACAAGAGTCGTGATTCTGACGAGAAGGAGAAGAAGAGGCAAGATGAGGATAATCTAGACAACTATCGTGTTGCAGAGAAGAATTCAAGGAAGGGTGGAGATCATGTCAGAGACAAGTACAAAAGAGAGGATGGAGCTATTAAAAGTGATGGTCGACGTGATGATGATAAGGGACGTAGCAGCAGCATTAAAGAGAGTTGGCAGGAGCCACACCGTGACAGTAAGAAAGCTGCTGATGAAGAAGGTGGTGAGTATGGAAAAGAGGACACGAGGAGATACAAAAGAGAGGATAGAGCTATGAAAAGTGATGGTCGACGTGATGATGATAAGGGACGTAGCAGCAGCATGAAAGAGAGTCAGCAGGAGCCACACCGTGACAGTAAGAAAGTTGTGAATGAAGAAGGTGACAAATATGGAAAGGAGGATACGAGGAGATACAAAAGAGAGGATAGAGGTATGAAAAGTGATGGTCGACGTGATGATGATAAGGGACGTAGCAGCAGCATGAAAGAGAGTCAGCAGGACAGTAAGAAAGCTGCTGATGAAGAAGGTGACAAATATGGAGAGGAGGATACGAGGAGATATAAAAGAGAGGATAGAGCTATTAAAAGTGATGGTCGCAATGATGATGAAAGCAAGGGACGTAGCAGCAGCATTAAAGTGAGTCAGCGGGAGCCACACCGTGACAGTAAGAAAGCTGCTGATGTTGAAGAAGAAGGTGACAAATATGGAAAGGAGGATACGAGGAGATACAAGGAAAAAACTGACCGAGGAAGAAAACACGAAAGGGATGAGGCGGAAGAAAATACTCGGGTTCTTGAGAAAGACGGTGGGAAACAGGAAGAAGGCGGCAGGTGGCTAGAGAAGAAAGATAGAGATGGAGGAGGATCTTCTAAGAGAAGCAGATACGATGACTCAGGCTCCCGTGGTAGGAGATACGATTATGCCAAGCATGAAGATCATGGGAGTAGATACGATGATACCAAGCATGAAGACCGTCGGCGGAGATATGATGATGATGATGATGATGATGATGATGCAAGGCATGAAGATCGGCGATCAAGACGATGAAAATGCGCTGTAGTACTAATTGGGTGAGGTGTTGAGATGTTACTACTCCATGGGATAAGAGGTCAGATACACCCTGTTTTATTTTCATCTGTGTGACTTAAAATAGCTGCTTGCTTGATGAAGAGGTAATATGTAATAATCTGTGGGTTAAAGTTTTGAGGGGATATTAAATGTTTGTGTGTTGAACAGAAGAAGTTGCTTGCTTGGTTGCATAAAACATTCTCCTGTTAAATTGTAAACTGCCTGTTTGTTGCTTGGTTGCATACAAAACTATGATAAAAAGACCTTCGATAAGGAGCCTCCAACCAATCAAAATCTGTATATCAAATTTTAGTGGTCATTCATTTTAAATTCGACTATATATACGAGTTTATATGGCTCATAAATCATGTGATCAACACATCGAATAGAATGTTGAGCCTAAGGCTTACTTATAACGGAAGGCTCAACAATTGTGCAGATCAGCCGACCAAGGCCGAGGCACACGCTCAGTGACTAAAGCTTGCATGGATGTGTGACATGGCAATTGGCAATGAAAGAACAAAAATAATAGAATTAAATTTTGTTTAAGGTGTGTTTGAAAATTTTGATTAAAATAAAAATGCTCAAAGTCAAGTTAACAATCGACTATAATTTTACATATCCATCCGGTACATATATATGTTGTACTAGTTTTAAAAAAAAGAAGAGAATATTAGATGTTATGATGTAGTGAACATGTTGCTGAGATACGTAAAATGTTACATATTTGTCTGAATTAACATATGCCAGAATCGATGTTATATATATATATATATATATATATATATATTGGTCTGAATGAAGTAGACATATGCCAGAATCGAATACATTCAAAATTGGATATGCCTAGTATATTAAAATTGTTATACGATCATATAACTATCAGTATATGTATGTGTAGAAGATTATATTTGCATCAGGTATCATATACAATACAAAACAATGCTAAAAACAAAATAAGAAATTTTAAGGTACGACAATTGTTGCATGGTCATACCAAGTGACCTATTTTATAACTATACTTTTTAACTCTCTTTCACATAATAGTGTGTAGTTATAGTACATGTCACTTGCTATATTCCATGAATTGGGACATCGTTCTTAACCTCCTCCTCGTCCCCAAAAAAAAGGAAAAAAAGAAAAGGGAGAAAAAATATACGGTCATTGTAGCATATAAAGTTTTACAGGGATCAAAGTCAAGGTAGGTTCTATCATTTTCGACATTGTATATTATGCCCAAACAGGTAAACAAACGGAAAAATACAATCGTTGCAAAACTTAGAATCTCGATTTGACGGCTATATATCTTCTTCTTCTTCTTTTCTTTTGTCCTTGGGTTGCTGCAAGCAACCTAAGCTTGTTGTTAAACATGGCCAACTGAAACAACCTCGAAATGTTTCTTCTGTGTCCCCAAGCTAAAACCAAATATTCATTCATACACAAATTCTCACCCCCAATCATTTTATTTATTTTTTTGTCAAATCAATGGCAACAGCTCAATCAACCCAAAGCTTTGTGCTATTATGATCCATCTGTTTTCTTTCTTTGAGATAAATAGAGAGAGTCCTAGAGGCCAACCCAATACGAGCGACCGTTGCTGTTATGTACAGGGGAGGAAGTGGGGGAAGTCACACACCATTCGTACCATACCTGTTTTCTCATTCATTTACAAAAGAATAATAGCATTGGAATTAGCAACTACATGGGGCGAAAAAGAAGAATATGTAAAATAAAAATATATGAAAATAACAACACACATATTAACAAGGGGTCAAAAATTAACCATGATGGTCTCAGTAGTCGTTGCAAAAACCATAAGATCAAGGTTTGGAGGAAACATTCAGTGCAGTTGGATTACATACCTTTGTAGAACCACTGCAACGCCAGATATGGACTTCAAGTGGACTACCCGGTCGTATACACACAGGTGTCCTTAGCGGGAAGAATATCGGGAACCTGAATAGAATAAATAGTTTCAAAACCTGAAATTTTTCATCTCTTTTCCAAGAAAGTGTAGACTAATTGCAAGTGTCCATACCCACAGAGTTCTTTCTATTTAGGTACTCGAATTTTAGTGTATATATGCTTGGGTGTGAATCATTGTGTGCGAGTTAGACAGACAAAACTGCTGTATCAGCAATTTCTACGTAAAAGCAAATAGTAATATGCATATATAAGCAGGTAACGCCCATATAACATGTACTTCCTTTTTGTGTGAACAAAAAAATACTACTTCATTTAAAGAGGAAAATACAAAATCTTACCAGCTAAACATGTTTGGTGTTGCTGTTGATGGTTCGATTCCAAGATGCACATCTTTGTAAAGTATTGCATCAAAATAACCCGCAAATCCTATTAAAAAAAAGGGTGACAACAAGCAGTCAAATGGCAGAACATGAATAACAAGAAACATTAAAATGATGCCTTGGGAGTTATAAAGAACGTCAATAAATGGCAATTAAAGATGTATTAGAATGCGTTCTAGAATAAAAACAGTGCAAGAGAATTCGCGTCCAGCTAAAAGAAGTGACGTAACGTGATATATATATATATATACATATGTTAGCTGACACACATGTATGTTGATCAGATGTGAAGCTAGATCACATCAAAAACTGGTAATCTCAAAATCATGAATCGTGTACAGTTGCAGTACATGTACTTACAGATAAAAACTCAGTAAGTTCTCAGGTTTTTTAAAAATAAAAAACTTTGATTTAAATAAGTTTTGGGCTGTACATGTAATTACAGCCCAAAAAATTTTATTTCACAAAAAAAATTAATAAAACTTTTAACAGGCAAGCAGAATTGGGATCATATAATTTCTTAAAGGTGGAAGCAAAATGGAGCTTGAGGGCCACATACCATGAACTAACGCTGATCCAGTGTCCTGAGCTATCTCAAACTGAAGCTTTGTGTACCGGTCATTGCTTTTCTTAGTTGTAAACTCCGGGTGAGTAAAGGTAAATACCTAGCCCAAAAAAAGAGGAAAAATATCTTGTGACTTAATTCCTGTCAAGTGGGATGAGAAAAAGATCCCATGCCCGGACAGAGAGACTATTTGCAACTTCATGTAAGATGCTAAATCTCTAGAATCAAACATTCAAATTTCACGAACAAGAATACGAGTGAGTGCTAATGGCCAAATGGAATGCGTCTCCCACCCTAATGTGTGAAAATTTTCTCACTTGAATCTGATCGGATAGCCGTAAGAATAACAAGTTCCTGGAGCATGTTCTCCAAACGAACATTTCAAAAGTTATGAGCAACAGCCTCTGACCATGTTGGGTGAAGAGATTAATTCAGACTTTTTAATAGGTAACAATTAAGCTTTAATGCTATTCTGAACAGTTAAAACACTGGAATTTTACTTAGGGCTATGTAACTCACTACTATATGAAACAAACATTCAACTGATTAAAAACATTCTTCTAAAAGTAGTAACTAACAGGTTGTGTAGGAGCCAGCCTTGCCACCCGATGCAGCTTGACAACATATGCAGTTTCAAAGTGCAAAAGATCGGAATGGGACTTGACCTGTTCAAAAATCAGATTAAATACATAAAAAGGGATAAATGCCAGCTATTAAATTTAAAATGAAAAAAAGAAGGCATGACGACACGCAATACAAAACTAGGATTAACATACAACGGACTTACATCATTGTATACTTTAGAAGCAGTAAGAGGTTGGATAAAGCTCGTATACCTGAGGATAGGTAACCAATAAAATTAAAAAAATAAAAAAAACAGTGAAAAAAGAGAGGATAAAACATAATGTACTTTCCACAAAAGACAAGCCATAAACAGAAACATGTCGTACGTGAGGAACAGCTACGCAGGCATCACAGAAACATGTTTTGGGAAATATAGAATTTGAAAGCTTACGAGGATGGAATTGAGATCCCGTCGGATTTCAGAAATCTTTGAGCACCATCAAGGCATTCCGGTGAGAGCTCATTGTCCCCAAAGGATCCCAGCAATTCACTCACCTAAGTTAAGGACAGGAGCAATCTTCGTAAAGTGCATGATAAGAATGAAGATAAATCACTCAACTGAACAAATAGACCTACATCTTTGCACATGCCAATAAAAGTACTCACCAAAATATCAGCTTCTTCAGGAGCATTCCAACTACGCATGTCAGAGGCAACTATAGTGACAAACATCTCCCAGCCCTCTAGCTTGATCAAGCTCTGGTTCAGAAATGCTTCAGACTTATAATTCGAGGTAAACATCTTAAGGAAGATCAACCACAACCTACCAATCTATTCATCCACTAGCTCACTTAAATATTTTATATATATATGGCCTTCACACCTTTTGCAGACCGCCCAATGTGACGGTAATATAAAGGGAAATACAAGAGCCACTTAATATAATAGCCGGTTGCATGCATTCACTGCCTCCGGTTTAAGTAACATGGAACATGGAGAATCGATACAAAAATAAAAGGAGACCGCGTCTTTAGTGGCAGCACACCAAACCTACTTTCAAGGCACCAAAGTAAGGTTCAACCGCAGGAAAATCAAACCTCATGCATGATATACGACTTTCACCCCAGTGTGGTGCCATGGCAATTGTTGTGCAGTGCCATTAAAGGCTCTCATTCTAAGCATACAAATGATTTGGTGAAAGTCCCGACTCCCGACAGAAGCACACGTACACAAAAAATTGAAGATGCGCCATGTGAAGTATGTAGCAAGTTACTTCATAGAAATCAATGAATATAACTAAAAACCTACAACAAGTTTCACAGACAACACTGGCTTGATCAATGTCAATTTCCAAAGGAGATTAACTTACATGAAGCGTTACAATGGCATTTGGGTTTTTCTCTACAGCATACACTTTCAGCTTGCGACCGGTTTCCTCTGCTGCCTATTAAACAAGTTAGGAAACATCATGAAATTTTAAATGTGATACAACATAAATCTCCTATTATTCCACATAGAATTACATGCACACCTGCAATGAAGCTCTGACAAGAGGCCCTCGACCAGCACCGACAACCATCACAACCTACGAGAGACATAGAGAAAGAAAGCCAAGCCAGAGATTTCAGAAGACAGTATAGTTAAAGTTAAGAAAGTATGCCTAATCACTTAAAATACTTTTTATATAAATCCATTGATGGAATGACTTACAGTAGTTACTGAGGATACATTTTCATCGGGTATTCTATCCAGCAAAGCTTTAGCTATCGCTCTTTGGTACTGCAGAAAACACAAGGGATAGATTATTTCAAAATATATATATATATATATATATAATAATAATAATAATAATAATAATAATAATAATGCAAATTCATAGACATGGAAAACACTTCTATGCGACACCTTTGGTCCCAGATAAGATTGAACTATAGACAGGAAGTGGATTGAATACCTACCAGAGTTCACACCCATTAGGCAAACCTAGTACTCCCACCGTCCAAAAATGTTAATCATTGTGGCACTTTATATTTGTCCTTTAATGTAAGTTGTTTTGTACTATCAAGTGAGCATTTGTTAACCTTTTTCCTCATCTTACCCCTAATTCATATCCATCCAACCACTTCTCCATACAACTATTGCATTAATGAAAGTCAAAGGGTGTATTAGGCATTATAGTCTAAGATTTATGACATTTAACCACTTTATCAAACTGAATGAAAACTCTAGAATGACTTGCATTAAGGGAAGGAGGTACTAGCATTTACAGCTATACTATTAGGAGATGCTTTGGTATGTGATGTAGAATTGTAGCTAGGGCCAGCTAGCAGAAGAGGAAAATTAAAGATCTGTAGTACCCTAGCAAAACTAAGATAGGCATGTGTCAGACCTTTCTTGCTAATCAGTTCACTCTGATATTGAGTACCATTTTCCAATTCGTTACCCATAGTCAATGTAGGATATTGTGTTACATCCCACATGACGCTGCCACGCCCCAACAAACAGGTTAGATTCCACATTGTAATGTTATAGTTGGTAGGCTCTTTTATATAGAGTACATGTATACGTAAAGGACGTATAGTGTTTCATCAAATTGAGGGATTTCATTGAGCTGAAATATTGATTATAAGGTGTTTGCTCAGAGCTCTATAGATTCGCCGCCTAGGCGCCGCTAGTCGGCCTACCACCACCTCGATTACACCCAAGTCGATCTGGCCTCTAGTCGGGCAAGTCTGTCTCTAGACGGGCAAGGCGGGCTCTAGTCAGCCAAGTCGGATTACTATTTTAACTCGAGTACTTGACTTTGAAATTGAATTTTTAGACTTATGTTAGTATGTGTTTATTTTGTGACTTGAATTTATAGACTTGTGTTAGTACTTAGCACTAGTAGAGTAGTAGTATGGTTATTTTTGGGGGTTTGTAGTAGTATTTTGGTTTTTTTTTTTTGTAAATTTCAGTATTATTATTAATAATAAAAGAAAATCTAAAACCTCCTAGTCCCCCACCTAGCCGCCTAGTCTCTAGTCCTCACATGGCCGCCCGACTAGCGACTTTTAGAACACTGTGTTTGCTCAAGTAAGGGGTGGGAGCAAGACGGTGTAGATGACTATCCTGTATAGATCTTGGGGGATTTAGATGGAAAAACCCCACCCCTGCCATTTTTCATGTGGCTTTTTGCTAGTGATGAAAATTTACTCAGTACAAAATAAAAATGATAATGGCACATTAATTTTAAGAGAATGTGCCGTGAGGAAACCTAATCTTCCTTCTTGGTTGTAAACCAGAGACTTAAAGCAGCCGTTAAATCACTTCATATTATCAATATCTTGAACATATTACGCCTAGATACAATTTCGATGACCATTGAACATTATGTAACCAGACCAAGTCATTTGTTTTGTGATGACAATTTACCTGAACGTATTTAATAGTATCCTTCTCAAAGGTTTCATATGTTTGTGCTTCCAGATTGTCCATGAGAGGCTGCATCAAGAGACCCGTTATTATGAAATCAAAAGGAAGCGAAACAATCACAAATGGAAGGAGAAAGACCAACTTACTTGCAAAGGTGATTGTAAGTAATCCCTGTATCCAAGCTGATAAACAAGGAAAAGTCAAGCATGCCAGATGGCAATGAAAACTATATGAGGCTGCTGAGAGAGAGTGTGTGTGTGTGTATGTGTGCTCATGTGTACAGCTACTACATATATATATCAGTGATGATACTCTAAATATGATCACAAGTATGCAAGATAATCTAACAAAGAATGCAATAGATGTGTTTTTGAATGTGTGAATATATACAACTTTTTGTAAGTATATACATCAATAAAGACACATACACATGTAATACAGTGACAGGAGCTTTGCACACTTCAGCATCGTAAGAAGGTACGCAATTACCTCTAGGCGTTCTTGCTGTGGAATAGGATCCATCCTTTGGTATAGATAAGCAATATAGTCCAAATATGATCGCAAGGGATGCGAGCTGCTGTCTAACAAAAGAAGAGTGCAATGAAAAGAGAAATATAAAATTAATGTTTTGCAAGGAAATGCTGTATAACAGGAAGAAAAACAAGATCAAACTAATGATACACATCACCATTGGCCAAAGCAATCTAATGCAATTGAAACCATGCAGCTCAATCATAAAAAATAGAAGAGCAAAAAAGATGTCATTACTCAGTAACACCTCATTTTATAACTAACTGAATGCATTGCAGTAGGTCTCCATTATTACAATCCAATCCAGTTAAATAAACAGATTACAACAATATCGAACTTTTATACAAGACCATGTACAGTGCCGTCTCACCCTCGACACATTAAGATGTGCGGGTGGCGGGTGCCTAACCAGAAGTAACTAATTGAACAGGAACCACTTGGCACAACAAAAGAGGAGGGAGAAAAAGGAAGTCATGCATGGAACTTTAGGGAAAAGACTAAAGCTAGAAAATCACTTGGAACACCGAACACCAAAACCGCTTCAACACACCAAAATTTTAAGAATGATTTTACTTGAAAGCAAAAAGAGATGACAAAAAATATTGTCAATGTATCATCCAACAGTGTATCCTAAAGATGGACCAAAAATGCTTCGGAAGTTACTTCCAACGGTATCACAGAGCATAAGTAAAAACCACATACCCACAATATGATTACCGGCACTGTTAGCGCTTGAAGTTAGAGTTTCGTGAGTTTTGTGAATTGGTTTTCCGGATAACACTATCTGAAAGACAATTCAAAAGGAATGGAATAAGTTCAGCAAGATTTCAGAAAATAACATGCCACACATTAGCACAAAAGAAACATCAACTGTATAATCTGATTAACATTAAGGACAATTTGGTACATGGAAACATCTGCCTAGACAGAGGGTCAGAGGCTAAGAGGATACATAAGATATACAAATTTAATGAGTCAGCACTAACTGAACAATGTCTTGGCAATCCCTTCAATTTTCAAACAACCACATCAAGTAATTATAAAAGATGGGAATGAATTGACTGATGACAGCTCACCGATCATGCAGTAAGCTTCACACAAACTTAAATTACGGCTCCTAACCGGAAATACGAAAAGAATGTTGAATAAGTATGAAAAGGACAGGCACCAGAACATTTACAAGTAATCACCAACCTGAATTGAATGGTTGAAGAGACCTGCAATCAGTTTCTGATGACGTTTCGACAGGCAAGGATAACCGCGTGCATTTGTTAAGAAACACTACAATAAGGCAAAAGCATAGATATATGAATGACAGTAAGTAAATGAAAGCAGAATTAAAGACCAAAAAATGACACTAGTACATTTGAATGAATTATGGCTGCTCTAACAGGCTCTCCGAACCAACGTCCCAAAGAATTGGCAGAAGGTAGAGAACACCTAAATAGACAATAAAACTAAAAGTTAAGATATTTGCTGAATGATTTATACAACTAAAAGTCTGCTTAGTTAGTTACTCTTGTAAGATTTGTACAACTTCATACATAAAAGGAACCTTATTTGGTTCCAAAAAAAAAGAAGAGAAAAACTGCATCCCCTAAAAAGGCAATAAGTACTTACAAGACATCAAGTGCAACTGACAACTGATTGTGGTGTTCACGAGAGAAGACGAAAGGAATTCCACAGCTCCCATGAGTCAATCTGCTGCTCACCCTTCCAATGAACAACACAAACAAATTAAGAATAGTAAGAATGGTGACTGGAATGCAATTGAAAATTTAAGCCACATAATTTACAGGCCTGTATCAAATGGAAAGCAAGTAAACGAAAATCCAACTGACCATGTGATCTGAATTACCGCCTTCACTATCGTCATCGAACTTCTCAAGTGGAATCCTAAGCCACAGCTTTAACACAAGGGTAACATTTAAGGACAAGGAAAACGGACCAAAGTAATAAACTATTTATAAGCACAGAAAATGGAAAGCTAGCTTCCACAGAATTTTTTGGATTAAGTGGAAACCTGCATATTGCTTAGACTTTGCAGAATCTGATTTACACATCTAGCATAATTAGCACAAGATGAAGCCTTAGGAGCAGGAAGAAGGCAGGCCTGCAGAGAAAAAACAGTTGTGTGAAGTCCAAGTTACTTCCTCTTTGAGTAGCTTGACTAGGTCATACTAGAAGCATTGACATTAAAATTACACCCACCTGCAGAGAGAGGTGGGAAGCCCAAGCTACTTCCTGCTTCAAAGTTATCTCAGAATCCTTCCGAAGGATCAAATCTTCAGAATCTAAGTCGATCCATGAGCTGATCTTGCCTAAAACGCACAAGAGAATCTCAAGAATAAGATGCTTATATGGTCAACAAACTAGATAAATAGCCTTAAAACCAAAGTTGTTTGAATAAATGAAAATCACATAAATCCTAATTGTGCAAACAATATCCAAATGATTTAAATTTTAAAGTAGATCCTTGTAATAAATAAAGGATGTATATTGAACTACAAATCTACTGATTTTCTCCTTTTCCTCTTTTGGTTATCCTCCCTAAGGGGTATTTGCTAGTAGATAAGGTATTTTTTATTGCATTACATGGTTTATTTAAAAAGACGCCTATACGTAGAAAAAAGACTTAAAGTAGTTAAAACATTACTATGCCTATAAGGTAACATTAGAATTTATTGAAAGGATTTGAGTCTCCGGCCCAGGTAGATAAGTGCATAACATGTATTACTTAAGCTTAAGTGATTCTTTAACACCATCTAATTTGTGTTTTTAAATGCCCAAGGATTTCGTACTTCCGACTTGGAAAACCAGGAAATTTGACATCTAGGTTGGCCTAAGATAGCCATGTTTAGCTCCATGTGAAGCACAAGGAGCAAAACTACTTTTCAGAACTGCTAGGATAAAGCTTTGACAACAAAGCTGTTGTTTAACCATTATTCAACTGCCAGAATGTCCCAGAAAGTTAAAATTTTGTTTTGTACGCTAGTTCAAAAAAAGGCAATAGAGGGAAGATTGCGTACACGGCCATCACGCAGTAAATGTCTGTATTTTTTTAAGCATAAAGTGAGAAGAGAACACCCAATACACCGAATTCCTGACTCAGGCACTTGAAAAATCTTTAGACACCCAAGGAACAATTGACGAAAATGCCTCTCATTCTCATGTGCAAATTCTCACGGGTTTTGTGCTACGGGCATTTAACATTGGGAAATTAGGCTCCAAACACCATACTAAACATGTACACGGCTTAAGCCCTCCAAAACTTTAGCTGCAGAGCCTTCACTTTCATGTGTTTTTTCCGGTGTTGAAACAAAGAGAGACTAGAGAGAACGATCATTCCGGATACTTAAAATCATAAGTTAAATAGACAGATTCCACTCTAAGAATCATATAGTTGATTCGAAAATCAATACCAAGCAGTAATTTTAGCACAACTGACACCCTACACATACCAATTCACAAATTGAAAGAAAAATAACATGACAAATGATACAGCACATTCTATGCACTGCTTCTACAGAAGAAAAGGTGAGACCAATTTGACAAGGAATTATCTGGAGTTTTCATCAGCCATGAGCTGGTTGTCATGGCAGTTTCATGTTCAACAGACCAAATATCATCGAACTTGCTTGTCAAGAAAACCAATCATGCTTCATGAAGATAATTTTGGCAGCAGAGAGAAAAAGGACATACCAACTACATGACCGCTCCACTGTGCTGGGCTTAAAACCAAGTCTGAACCAGCAAAGGGCAATACAACAGATCCATTCGTGCCAGTATCCATCAAACTAGGCCTGTAGGCAGGATCCATCTGCAGTATTATAGCATGAAAAGAACCAACTAAACTACAGATAGAGACCTTTCAAAAAAAAATACAGATAGAGAGGGATGGGCATAGTTTAATGTGAGCCTTCTCTAAACAAAGCCCAACAACAAGCAGATTAAAGAAGAATGATATACGAGATCAGTGAACTTCCAGATTGAAAATCGGTCCGACTGAGCATTGGCAGTCATTCCGAAATTGAACAAAGCCATGGTTGATAAAAAGAGGTTCAGGATAGACACGCAATGCCATGAAATGAAACCGAAAGAAATTAGAATTTAAATAATTTACAGTATATGTTTCTATATAAGGTAGCATATGGTCCTCCAAAATCGGAATTTGGCTTGATGCTCAACACTGTATTCTTACTAGGGAAATACTGAAGAACCAGAGTAACACAGAGCGTGGACTCCTCTGTGTACATTTTCCTGTCAGAATAGATGGGTCATTTGTAGAGTACTTTTCGAGCTGATGAGAAACTTAGACAAAGCATATCTCTTTATTATGAATCAGGAATGCTTCATTAAAATACTAGAAAGTATGATTTTACAAGATCTCTTATACTATCTATGGTGCAGCAACTATGGACATAAAAATTTGCTTATGCTGAAGACCGTATAATTCTTCGTCAAGTGAAGTGAAACCAGAGCAAAAGGTAAAGCTATAAGAGTTTGTACAATGACTAAGCTCAAACCAATTTCTAAGGAGAAAGCGATATTCTTGGAGGGAAAGAATGCAAAACAAGGAAGCAGACAGGTAGAAATCCTGAGATGATGAAATGTCTTCTGAAGACGCTTCATCTCTGGATGATTCTCATGAGCTACTATAACAAAACCATTCTACCTTCACTATACAAATCAAATATTAAAGGGAAAAAAACAAACAAATTGTCTATCTTATATAACAATTAACACATTCAACTTAGTTGCAATCTTTTTCGGAGCATCAGACTATATATACTTTTACACCTGAAGTAATATTAAGAGATGAAATTTCAAAAAACCGACAGTGAAAGCAGCACAATTTGCATATAATTTCTTATGTGCACATTACATCTAAGCAAAAAATGCATAATCTAAAGTTCAGAACAAGAGAGACGCAAGAAGTTAAACAGGAAGCTAGTAGAATTTACAGCAAACAGTGAAACCCTTCTTCTCCGTTTCAAGCTAGTAGAAGTGCACGTACAAGTTACAAGCTTCAAAATTTACAAGCAAACAACATTGAAATCTTCTTCTCCATTTCAAGCTAATAGAAGTGCACTCATCATGACATGTACAGGTTACAAGCGTCTCAAAAAGAAAAACAAGCCAAAAAAAACATTGAAACCCTCCTTTTCCATTTCAATCTGATGCCAAATTTGAATATCATACAAACAAATAAACAATAGAATCGAAAGGAAAGCTAACCAATGGGGAAACGACAAAATCGAAACCACCATGTAAGTTGTATGAGAGAACATAGGGCATATCATCATTGAAATCTGTCACTAATCCACAGTATCTGGATTCACTTTTCTCATCGCCAGCTCGTTCTCCTAGCGGCATTTTTGTGTATTTTTTTTCAAAAAATTTCCCTCCTTTGTCAAGACCAACAAAACACAGCTGAAGATGAAGAAGGGTTTTTGGGTGGTACAAAGATATGGGTAGGGTTTTGACGGGTCAACCCTTCCCTGCTATTAATTATAATTTTTATAGTACCCTTAATTGATTTATTTATTAGTCAATGAATCATACATAATTTTTTTTTATAGAAGAAATACATAATTTTTTAAATTTAAATATTCATTGTATTCCAATGTTACTTGACATATTTTAATTTTAAATAAATTTAGAGTCCTCTAAAAAAATCAGAGCATTTACCTAGTTTTCTTAACTATATAAGAATCATGTTTGTCGTAAGGATACATGGGGGAAGGGGCTAGAAGGACAAAAAAAAAAAGCAAAAATGGGTCCACAAGTAAGTTACTACATGTTTTGTGATTAGAAAGGACAAATTCATAATAAATGGACACAAATACCGCTTTTACGCATTAAACACAAAAATGTATTTAGATAACATACAAGATAACAATCATGAAAACAAGTAGTAACAAAAAAAATCCATGTAACTTCATTCATAAAAGGCAACATTCATACGGATCAAGTAACAATTTTTATTCGGGATAATGAAGATTGCGAGCGGATCAAGTAACATTGATACGGATCAAGTAACATTCATACGGATCAAGTAACATTCTTGATTGAGGATGATGAAGAATGCGACGAGATGAAGTAACATTCATACGGATCAAGTAACATTCATGAATAATGCGACGGATGAACAAGTTGAACCCACATCTATTCCGTCCACCGTCCGCCGGTGCAACCACCTCTATTCCGTCCACCATAAACCATGGCCACCGTACCGGAAATCCAAAAATCCGGCGTCTCCGTCTTGCCTCAAGCACACAATCCGGTGCCATCCCGAAGAAACGTCGGATTGAATAGCAGTTTGTGAATCCTTGGCTTTGAATGCATCAAATCGACACACACAAAAAAAACGGTACTCGAGTTATGTAATCGTCCGGCCATTAGCGAGAAACAAATAGCAACGCGGAAATTTTGCTTAAAAAAAAAAGAACGGGAAACAAATGCCTGCAAATCTTGCCAAAGAAAGAGGCGCAATTGGAAGAAGGAAGTGAAGAAGGAAGGGAAGAAGCGGCGTAATGAAAATAAGAATTCATAGGTTAAAGGGTATTTTGGGAAGTTTGTATAGGTTTTGTCCTAATTAAATTTGTGTTTCCTTGAATCCTGATATTTTTATTATTGTGTCCTTCTTGGCAAAAAACTATACATATTATACCCATTCTGGTGTAATTTGTCTATAAACCTAGCACTAAACAAATTTAACTGACATATCTTATGATATAATCAATGAGTACACAAGTCACCATTAGCATTTAAGAGTAGTTAATGGTGATTTTACATTAAAATAATTATATCATATATTTATAATCCAACACGTAAATGTATGATATAGATGTCTTTATATATAATGTCTCCGTATGTCATTTCACCATGTAAAAATCACTCATTATTATGGAAGTGACTCCTATGAATGGCGGGATAGTTGGGATAAAACAAAGAAAGGAACTAGTCAAAATGAAGACACAATGAGCAAAAAGGAACGACGTTTTTAAGGCGCAACGAATACGTGTCTAGGTAATATATATCAAACGAATAAAGCCGCCTGTAAACAGACTCAAAGTTGATTCGTTATTGCTCTTGATCGTTTGTTTATCAAACACAACGAACCAAGTTAAATTGTATTTTAGGTTTGTTTTGTACACGAACAAAAGCGAATTTGACTCACGAATGTTTAATTACGTCACACATACCTTAGCCAATAATAATAGTCTTGTAAGGCATGTTTTTGCACACTCTCATAATCACAGTTTGCAAACAGTCTAATAATCAACTATACGAAGATGCTTTAGAGGACTTCCTACCACCAACAAATCGCGGCTTACTTGTCAAAGAAGAAGCTTGCCACGAAGCGAGCCGTTAAGATTAGTAGTAGATGACCGCATTGGATTACCCTTGAGCTCAATCAACCCATTTTTGAATATATGACTCACTCGAACAAATGTTCATTTTTCAAAGACAAGAAGAGTCTTGCTTCATATGGTCAAAATGATGTCCAAGCTTTGTTAATCAATCGCTCTTCACATATAAAAGGGTTTTTTGTCCACAAGAAGTTGTCAAACAAAGCATAATTATTCGTATTTGTTAAGCAATCACTCTTCATCGATGAAGATTTTCAGGATCCATCGAAAATCCGAGACTGCCTTTTTTTTTACTTGACTTACGTCTTCTATTTTTGCGACTTACACCGAAATATATGCATGCATATTTTTTGAATACACTTTGACACAAATCTAAATACTTCAAATTAAAGGACCATATTAATTATGACTGGATCAATATATCTTTGTTACTTTTTTTTATTTAATACATATTTATTGTTTATCTTCAATTTCCTATGCAATCTATTATTTACGGAAACCTTGTTGACTATTTTGTCTTCTATCATGTTTAATTTTTATTTTTTTCCTTCCTACCTGCCTATGTGAAACGACGTCGTATGCGTTGCAAAGACCGAATGATAGTTCTCCAACTCCCGTTTCCAGTCGTCTTCCACTTTGCTAAGGTCTGATTCGGCCGCTGATGAGAAGCTCCACCACCGACTGGCGTTTCTTGCATATAAATTGGTCCGGTTGTAATACGATGACTCTCATTTGCCTTTCTGAAGATTTCTTCTCTTCTTTGCTTCTACCTCCTTGCCTCTTCACTCCTCATTTCACGGCTTTTCTGTTAAATACACCACCCAATTTCAATCTCTATCATCAGCTGTTGCTGCTTCTACCCCTAAACCCCTTACTGTTGTTGCCGCTACCAGAAAAGCCTTCGCTGTCCTGAAAGGAAGCTCCAGTGTTGAAGGCGTTGTCACCCTCACCCAGGATGACGAAGGTCTTAATTCCTCTCCCCTTAATGTCTTCAATTATAATTATTATTGTTGTTATTTTGTGCATTTCTTTTGTCATACAATCAGTACAACTTTGCATTTGGCCGTCATATCATTGAGATGATGCATGCTGGAAGTGATTGGTTTACTCGTTATAATAGATGATAGTACCTTATTTTGATTTGAAAATTTACACCGAATCAACAACTGACTTCGCATAAAGTAATTTTAGTTTTATGAATTTGCTAATTTACTTCGTGGGTTTGAATTTCAAGGTCCGACGACTGTGAGTGTTCGAGTGGCTGGGCTTGCTCCTGGGAAACACGGGTTTCATTTAGTGAGTTTTTATAAAAGTATTTATTGTTTGGGAATTGTTTTTGCTCATTTCTTATGTTAGGCTTTGAGTGCAAAAAGGTTTCTGATTTGGTTTTGTGTTTTCGGTCTATGATAGCATGAATATGGTGATACAACCAATGGGTGTATTTCAACAAGTTTAATTTTCATGCTGCTTCTTTGAGCTTATTGCTTTATTTGTCTAGATTTTTTGTTAACAATGTCAATGTGATTTGAGGATGTTATGAGTCTTATGACTTTCTGACATTGTCGTTCGGTTCTTGTAAGTAAGGGCACATTTAATCCCAAGGGATTGACACATGGAGCTCCTGGAGATGAAATACGCCATGCGGGTGACCTGGGAAACATAGTTGCTAATGCCGAGGGTACTTTTAGTGAACTCAATATTGACCTTTTTTTCAATTCAGTAGATAGTGATAACTTGTTTGAAGTTGCATATTTAGCTGGGAAGTATATGGTTTCATGTGCCTTACCATGATGCTTTGTAAGTGTGGCTGAGGCAACAATTGTGGATAGCCAGGTTGTACGCTTTTAATTTATTGCAGCTACGACGGTGTAACCTTTTCTTTTGGCTAGGTTTTAACCATGAGTTTCCCCTTACTTGCCTTCAATGTGCAGATATCTCTGACTGGTTCACACTCTGTGTATGGCTTCTGTTTTTGTTTGCCTGCTATTTGAGGAAATTGGTGGTGTTTTTTCTGAAATTCATTGTGATTGATTGAGTATCTACAATAGTTATTGCAGTATTCTGCTATGTCTTTATTTATTTTCTTTGATTTCATGTCAGACCCGTATTGCAATGGTTTGATGTTGTTGTTTGGCTGCTATTTGGGGAAATTCGTGGTGTTATTTTGAAAGTTCATGCTCCGGCAGGTATTTCCTTCTCTCTTCTTCGCCTTTGCCTTCTCTTCATCCGCTTTCTGTCTTTCCATTTCCGAATTTCTCTGGTGGTTGGGTGTGTGTATGACCTTTGTGCTGCTTCTATATCTGGGATTCTAAATTGATGAAATTGAATTGCTGACTATCTGCTATGCATGTTGCATTGCATTCATGATTCTTTGTTCTTGTCATTTCATTTCATCTGCTACACCTATTGCTTGTGTTTGATTTTTCTTTAACAAAATTACACCTATTGAGTGCCTTTACTGTTCCTATCAAAGAGATTTGTTCTTTGTTTGTCAATTGATGCCTATGTGGCTTGTGCATTGCATCAACATATTGGCCTTTGATACATGAAAGATTGAAAAACACTGAATTAGAAAGCATAGCGTGGTGCATGTATGCCAAGCCCATACCCTACTAGAAAACATGTTTTTGATCAAATTTACAGCTCAATACAAGCAACCTCTCTGCCGAATTATACTTTCTGTCAATTCCACATAGTGGTTGTGATACCTCTCTTTCTACTAGCTCCGTAGCCTTTGTCTGTCTTGGAGCTTCGACATGAAACTTGGTATAATCCTAGCGTATCCTTTGAACTATTTAACTTGAAACATAACAATATTATGTCCAAAAGTTCTAATATTTTGTCTGCCTGATGCCCAATTATGGATATGACATGTTACTCCCTCTGTCTTATTTAAGTTACTTGGGAAAATGATGATATATTTCTGGTAATATTGAGGAGATTATCATCTGTTACAATTTTCTATTTGTATTAGGATTGGATATTCTATCGCCTTTCATGGTACTATGAAAATTGGCGTATGCTCGACAATTCTGTTTACCTCGTAATTTCTTTCTTTCTTGGTTTGGATGGTTTCTGACATCTGAGGAGTATAATCAACACTTATTGATTATTGCTCTCTGTTCTTGTTCTCCAGTTTTTGTGATCGAGTGTACTTTAGGTTCGTGGCTTTTTGGATGTGCGATTTGTTCATCAATTCTCAATTTCTCTTGTGATTTGTTATTATGAATATGCCGATGTGATTGGGGTTCATTCATGTTTACATCTTATTTTTTTACTGTCAATTGCATTCAGGATCGTGGGTAGTTGATTTGGCTTGCTTCAAATCAGTTCTCTCGCCGGCCAAACCTGGGCTTGCACAATTCCGCTCCAGTAAGTTATTCTTTGTTGATTTTTGTTTCCTGGGCTTTTTTGTTTCAATTATCTTCTTTTATTTGATGTGCATGCGTTTAATTCGGGTCTGGGTTGTTTCATCTGTCAATCGGAACCATTGAACTGTGATTGCAATTCCTCAGTGTGTTTCGGGCTGTCTGATCATCTGCAAATGTCTTGTTCTTTCCTTTTTGGCTTGTGCATTTTGTCTGATTAGTTATATGAATTTTGGGTTTAGAATTGGGTGGAAATTTCTTCGGCTTGTACATATACCGTTTGATTTTGTTGGGAGTTCGGCTGGAGCACAGGTTCGGGTTTTGCAGCAACTGCTTGCTGATAAGGTTAGTTTAATAAGCATATAGTTCGCATATGTAGAAGTGATATGGATGTTTATGTTAATAGCAAAATGTTCTTTCTATTAGGCATTTATGTTCATTGGCGTAATGTGTAACTCTGGCTTATCTTAGCTTGCTACTACTTGATTGTCCCATTTCCAATGTTGAAACGGTGCAAGTGTTTACGTTTTTCTAATCATTATTACCCTATGCTTTCATAACTTTTGCAGTGCTGTTGCTACAAAATCATAGTATAACAGAAGTTGGCAACCGTGCTGTTGTTTATTGGTTACAATTACTATTTTGGTGAGTTTTAGTTCATTTATCGGATGGTTATTCAGTTAATGCAACTCATAAATTTGTTCTATATCTAAATGGCCATGTCCATTGATTTTGGGATAAGTGACCATGCTCCTTCTATTTGCCTTTTTGCTTATAAATGTATTGATTATTCAAATTGCATCCTTCAGCAACAGGTAAAGCAGCCAATAAAGAACAAGAGCGGATTGATCATTGATCAGTTGTTTTATTTTTATGCCAATAACCATCTCGATTAATCGAATAAGTATATCCATTAATTCGCGTTCCATTTTTCACATCAGATGCTATTGATTCACTATTATTGTTTCCTTTCCAATTTCTCAGGCATCTAATTTACTCTAGGAGTGATGACAACCTCTGCAAAGTATTCCTCTGCCTATTTCACATGGTTTGTTTTCAAGGTTGCCTTTCAAAAGTGGTGCCTACCTGAAACCACAAATGCTGCTCAATTGTCATCACTTCCATGATCATCTTTAAACACGTAAGATGATCCGACCATTGTAATTGTTTCTTAGCGATTATTTGGTTCCATATGTTTTGCATTGCCTATTATTCTTCTGACTTTCACTTTTTCTCAGGTTTTTGTCTTGGAAAACGATGAATCTATAGGAAGGGAATTGAAGCAGATCCGTGAGGACCCTGACATTGAGGAGTTCCTAGCTATCATTAACAACGGCGTAGATGAGATTGAATGGGAGTGAGTATCACACAGTCTGATGTCTGATCAATGATGGTGCCTTGAGGCTATTTATTCCACTGGTATTATGGAGTTTGAAGAATATGTATGGTCTACCGTTTAAACTGAAATGTGTAGCCAACAAATATTCTCATGTGCAATGATTTTCAAGGAAAACTATCTGATGGGACACGGTCAAATACGCAGAGTGCACTTCAAATTTAAAACCACATCTTCCCCTACCCCCACAACGCAAGACATTAAAAAAACGACTTAGCCATTCAAACACGCAAAAAACAACACAACCCGAGGGCCTCATCGTGCAAAGCACGATCATCCCACTAGTGATAAATTAAAACGAAAAGGGAACCGTGTTGGTCAACGAAGATCTAGTTTGTAAAAATAAAAAAAAAATAAAAAAACGAAGATCTATCAAGAGTTCCGTCAATGAAGCGTCAAAATCTCCTCCCCACACGGTATTTCCGAGCGAGGTTGGTTCAAATCATCAATCTGTGCAAAAATTCTTTGCTAGTCATTAACTCCCCAAAGGATGATTTCATCAGTGCCGATCCATTCAATTTTTTTTTGTTTTTTTGTTTTGTTTTTGTTTTTGTTTTGTTTTTGAAAACTCCATTGATTTCGATATTTCCCCTATTTTGCCAAAGAAGAGAAATTGATAAACCAGTTATTTCTCCACGAATTGCTGTGTGAGCTCTGACAAGCTGATTCCACCAGGCCCTTTCACAGTCAAAAAAGAGGCGTACCTCCAACGATTCTTCTGCAGAGCCACATAATTTGCATATTGGATCAAATGCTCATAATCTTCTGGTTAACAACAATTGCCCGATAGGTATGATTCCCTTCAAACAACTTTTAGATAAATAGCTTTAACTTCGGTTTATGGTGTAGATTTTAAACAGATTGATTGGAGAGTTGAGTTTGATGATTGAGAGTGATGGCTTGATTGAACTGGAGGTGAGAAAACATTAAGATAATTTGCTGCTATGCCATAACCCGATTTTCTTTTGTAAAGTGCTACACAAAATTATCACCACATCCTGTTTTACTGATAGAAATTTGAGTTATTCGCTGAGAGCATCAATGGGGTACAAGAGTTGAAATATGAGGCTTTGATTTCACTCTCCACCCCATTTATGATTAAATTATTAACAGTAGAAAAAGGACAGTTAGGTGGTTTTTGGGTGAACACTTTGAAAGGGAGTTGATCTGGAATCCATGGGTCACACCAATGATCAATTCAATGACTATCGCCAAGGTTTAATCTTGTTCCAAAAGTTAGGAGGTCAATGGCAGACCTAAGACTTCTTGTCTAGAGATGCAGATTGAGCCTTTAAAAGAGGTGTAGAAGGATAATACTTTGCCTTTAGAACCTTTGCGACTAGAAGATTAGGTTGGGTTAGAAGCCTCCTTAGAAATTTAGTTAGAAAAGCAGTGTTGAAATGGTATAAATCTTTAAAACCAAGACATCCTCTCCTTTGGTTTACAACATTCTTCCCAGCTAAGAAAATGCATTTTATTTTGATCTTTTGAGTCAGCCCGCCAGTATCGAGCCATGGTAGCTTCCAATTGTTTGCAAAGCCCTTTAGGTGTTCTGAGAATTGATATTGTAAACATGGGTAAAGCCTGAACTACCCCTTTGAGTAATACTTCTTTCCCAGCTTCCATCCTTTGAGTCTTGAAATCATTTCCTCCTTAAGGTAGGTGAAAAAATGTGTCCGATTACGGCCATTGGATAATGGGAGCCCCAGATAACGTGACAGAGGAGTTTTAGAAATACCTGGTAGGTAAGTTAAGATTCAGCTTGTAAAAGTTGAGGTGTACTATGACTGAAGAATTCCCTGTTAGGCATGTTGAAAGCTCTTAACATTGAATCCTTTTTTTTCTTCTTACTTTTCGAAGTACTTTGAAAATTTTAGATAATTTATCTGCCCTGAATCAGATTATACTGTTTCGTCTACTTTTTTGTTGCTGTGTTCTAAGATTTTTTTAGCTCTATAAGCTCTGTTGTTGGCTGTGGTTTTTTTTTTTTTTTTTTGTTTTGGATTTACTGCAGGCTCCCCTTGTAAGTTTTCTGATCAGTATCATTTGAAGATGGAAATTTGTGATAGAATTAATCATTTTCTTAGGGAAGAGTAGAATCAATTTTCCGATTACTGGTAATTAAAGATGTGAATTTGTTAGTAGGATCAATTTCTGACAAGTATTATTTACAGATGAGAATTTAGGGTAGAATCAATTTTCTAATTAGTATATTTTTCTTATGGTTATTTGTCTATTTGGACCAGTTTGAGATTTAATTAGGCATTTAGCACACCAAAAAAAGACCATCTTTAATAAGGACATATTTTTTTCTATCTTTGCTAAATTACCCCCTTTGTTTTCTAACATACATAAGATTCCTGTAGACCACGCATATATATACGTCCCCTTCCGCAAATTCCTCCGATCAGAAAAACAGGGACCGGAAACAATGGCGAGAGCAGCAAGGCATTTAGCACCATCAATCGGAACATCAACCCAAACCCTAACCCTAGATTCCTCATCATCTCCCTCTCCCTCTTCCTCATCTCAATCTCAGCCGCGGCAACATCACCAGCAAGGAGGTGAAGAGACATTGGTGTTGAAATTGAAGCCTAAGAAGCCTAAGAAGAAGGTCACATGGACAGAAGACACGGTTGACAATGAATTCCTCAACAAGAAAAGCTCAAAAAAGTGCTGCATTTTTCACAAGGACAAGCCCTTCGACGAAGACAATAGCGACGACGACGAGGAGGATCACGGCGGCTGCGGGTCTTCAGATGGTGGTTCTCATCATCGGGATAAAGATAATTGCCATCATCATGATGATGCTCATGGGTATGGCGATGCTACCCATCATTGATTTGTAATGACAGCTTCGAGAAAATTCTTGAGAACAAGTGTTGGAATTCGTGTTTTTTCTTTCTTTCTGTTTGTCATGATGTTTTACCGTTTGTAAAAGTGTATATTTCACCTCTTTAATTGGATTTGATTGAAATAACTTTTCCCCCTGCTAGTTAGTCAAGCTCTAAAAATTCAGTAAACGATGCTGCAAATGGAGGTATTTCTGGCTTTCTGGATTCTTCTCCTGGTTTTAGAGACAAACGGGGGGAGATTCTGGAGAGGAGGTTTGATAGGAATGGGGTCAAGTTGGGGAATTTTCATTGACAGAAATGAAGGATTGTGAAGTGAGGTTGAAAGGGTGTTAAAGGTCTCTTTTTGTGAATAAATTGAGCGACTAGACTGTAGGGTTTTATGTTATATATGTTGGTCCGGTTTTTGGGTCTGTACTAATGGAGGATGTGGAACGATGCGTTTTCGTGTTAGCCTCGCATCAGATTCGGATTCGTAAGGCTAAAGAATGCGACTTTTATTTGAGGGTGAGGAGCAGACCGATAATCGAAGAATGCAGGGGAGTCCATATTGTTTGAGGTATGATGGGATTGAGGAGGAGGATCTTGGAGAGGCGAATTTGAACGACGAGACAGGGAATTGGGGCTGATGTTGATGATTTTCGATGGCTGCCTGAGAGCAATGCAATCATGCACCTAACTGGAAACTTTTGCCTGAAACCGAGCGTGTTGGAATGGTGGATATTTCAAGCTGAGTTTAACATGTTGTCTGACGCCGGCGGATGCGAAATATACCCACCCACGCACGCATGCACACTATTTGTCTCCACTGAGACTCGAAGCTGAAACCTCGGATTAAGGACCACAACACTTACCGCTGAGCAAATTCCATTCCTTGTTGGCCTCGAATTCCATGATTGGTGATACGTATTTGGTATTGTCGAAATCAAATTGTACATATTATATAAAAGAAGACTAAAAATTGAAATTGAAATTAAAATTTACCTCTTAAAATTTTAATTTAAACATTAACATTTGACCTATCGGTCAAGTTGAGAAAAATCCTGGATTCAAGGTCAAGCTGAGGCACCCAAACGAAACGAGACATATATGTGTGAGTTTATGAATGAGACATATGTGAGTTTATTTAAGTATCTTGTATATCCCAAGAAAAAGGAAATTTGAAGAAGGAAACGATATTTAAAATGGACATTCGACATCTATATAATATGTTGAGTTTAGATTCGATTTGACCGTCAAATAGAAAAACAAAAAAACATTTGAGTGAGACAGTAACCATTCAAATGAATATACATGACATATACAAATTAGTCATATAAATCAGTATCCAAATTGAAGGTCTCGAAATGAAATACATAGAACCCAATTTCTTAGAAGATGCAAGAAATCCTAGGTAACCATTTTATCGACGTAGCTACAGCCTACGGACGGACCCTACATGCATTTTCATTTTTTTCGTCAACTCTAAAAGAAAATTATACATAATCGCGTTAACAATAGTGTAACACATATTGTCATTTGAGGTGAATATATCATTATCAATGAGTAAAACCAAGTCCAATATGTCATTCTCCATGTGTTACGTTTTACGCGATACCCTGCTATTATTCACACAAAAAGCAATTCTAGAAACATACCGAAAACACACCAAACGCAACAACAATTTGATGGGGAATGAATTCTACCGTTTTCTTTTTCTTCCTCTGAATTGGGGTTTTGTTTTTCGTTTTCTTACACATCAACATAATCCAACTGTTATTACAAATGTTATGTAAACAACGACGAGGATTATATAAGGGGTTCCGTTAAGGGGGAGTAGAAGCGCCCCTAAAGATGTCAATTGATTTCTCGAAAATATGATTAATTAGATATAATTCTTAAATAAATCCAAAAAAAAAAAAAATATTAACAAGATAGAAAAGAAGCATGTAGTTAGCAACGTGACTATACATCTCTAGCTACTAAACCAAATTAAATGACTAAAATTGCCTCATTAGTAAATGGAGGCAAATAGATTAAAACATCAGAAAAATAAAATTAAAAAATGCTACCTATATATTCCACTAAATTAGGGGGTGAAATTAACAACAAACAAACAAAACAATTAATGGAAAATTAGATTTTCATTCGAGCAATTTCTTAACTTCATCCAAAACTGGAGTGTTTGATTGAATCAAATTATCTTCTAAAAGATTTTGAGCAAATTTTGTTGGAACCAAACACTTCTCAGCAGAGTACAATTTTTCTTGAATTAATGAAGAACTTAGGAGAATGTGAAGTTCTTTATCTCCGGAAGACATTTCTTCATTTTCCTGCAAATTAATGTCCAGTTATTATAATGCCATTAAATTATGATAAAACATTAACCCAAAACTTTAATAACTGATGTAATAAGATTCCAAAAAAAAAATAAAGAAAGAAAAAACTGATGTAATAATCCCTATAATTATGCAGTAATAATAGCATTAATTAAATGTAACCGGTAATGCCTAGAAACAGCATTTTTTTAACCCCTCAAAAAAAAAAAAAAAAAAAAAAAAGGTGTAAATAGTACTGTAGCTAAATGCATTTACAATGTTAACACCATATGCAAAGATTTATATGTCTCCATGCATATATCTTTTTTTCATTTAGTGTGTTCATTCAATATGAACTTCTCAATATTGCACTTAAATACTAACAGACAAATAAATATAATCTAACAATTCAGCCAAGTTATATATTAATATTTCCTTAATTATTACATACCCCAAATTAACCACATTTTTATTACACATTATTAATACGATTGATCATAATATGACACACGTATCAATCAAAATGTAATGAGATAAAAATTATGTTGTGTCGATTGCTTTAACAATTTTATTGTAAAAAAACATACGGTAGTTAATTAAACAAAGTTAGCTTGAACTAAAATCTCCCCAAAAAAAGAAAAAGAAAAAGAAAAAAAATAAAAAACCTGAACAGGAGGCAGATTTTCAAGAATGGAAACTTGAGCCTGCAAGAACTTGATATAGTTATAAGCAGCCTGCAACATTTCAGCAGTGTTCATCTTTTGGCCACCAGGAATCTGCTTCCCAAGCTCTTGTGTTTTCTCAGTAATCTTCCTCCTCCTCTGCCTAGCTGCTATGCTCTGTGCTGACAAACTCCCACCACCATTCGCCGGCTTCTTCACTGTTGTTTCTACCTCAGAATAATAACTACTTGTATTATTCTCATTATAAACCATTAATGGAGGAGGAGGAGGAGTCTTGATAAATTCCGGAAACGGAGGAAGAGGAGGAGTTTCCAGCGGCAACAACAACTCAGGGAGCAAACGCGGGGGGTTCGGAACAAACCGGCCCGGAAGAGGAAGAGGAAGAGGAAGAGGAAGAGGAAGAGTAGTGAAACCTTGTTCAACTGAAATCTTTTGCTTTTTGGGTTCGGGGTAGAGCTTGTAGTCTTCAGGGTAGATTTCCGGGTAATTAGGAGGTGGTTGTTCAAGTGGATGAGAGGAGAAGTAAGGGAGCAATGAATCTGAGTAGTAAAAATCTTCTGAATCGATTACCGGCGGGTCGTCGGAGTAGTCGAATCCAAAAAGCTCAGGTGGCGGCGTCGGAGCATAGAAGCTGATCATGTCCGGATTGAGTTGATCGTAGTCTACCCAGTTTGCATAGCAGCTCAAAGCCATTGCTGCTTGTCAAATTAATCTGTAACCTAAAAAAAGACCAAGAAAACAAAATGTTAATTCAAGTAATTAAAGAAAATCACCATGCAAAAAATTCAAAGCTAAAGCTATAAAAAAAAATAAAAAAAAATAAAAAGGGCTGCTTTAATTAAACATTCAATTCAACAACCAGATTCTTGCTTTAGAATCTAGACATGAGAATCAAACACACCGATTCTTCGCTTGTGATCAAACGGAAAGTCGGGTAGTATATATGAGCTTCAAATCGTGGATTGTAGATTTGTAGTGTTAAAAACGGTAGATTTAGTGAGATACGATACAAGAACAACAGTACGTATCTAGAAGCTGAATATTCTGCCGCCTATATTTTGGGTTGGAATGATTAGTTAAACTAATTAAAGAAGTTGCATGGAACATTAATATAATCCAAAAGGGTACGTAAAACGTTAAAAACGATTTAGTATTTGTAAAGAGAGAGAGGGGGGGGATTAAATTAAAATTAAATAAAACAGAGAAACAACCTGAGCAAAGAAAGCAAGTATGTCTTAGAACTAACCAGTGTTAAGTAATTAAGTAAGTTGAACAGCAGCAGACTTTGTTTTCAGAGTAGTGTATGTACTGTGGGGGCGGAAGTTGGAGAGATCGTGGGGGAAGGAGGTTAACAGATTTAATACCTGATCGTGGAGAGAGATTTTTTTTTCCCCTAAAAAAAACAAACAATTAGCCGATTAACCGTAACCTTTTAAAAAAAAAAATATTTAAGATAACTGTAATTTGGTAACCGTTCTCCTAATTATTAGGATGCATGTGTGCGCTCTTAATTATTCTACTCCCTCCGTATTAAATTTGGGACATTTTAGAAATCATAATTAATATTTAAAAATACCTCAATTAATAGGTTGTCTGGTCATTTAAACTATACTAATTTATTTTCTTATCATTTTTATATATAGCATCATTTTCACTTTATAAAATACATGGGCAATTCAACCAATTAAAACAAAAACTTTAAGTCTAATTAAAGTTATGGAATGTTTTTAAGACAACCATAAATAAATAAGTCTCAAATAAATTGGGTCGTGTTATGAAATAATATCATTGATGGATTATCTATTATTCTGATTGATTTAAGTAGATTTGTGATTAATTCAGATTATTGTGTTCACATTGTAATCTCTACTATAAATACCCCTTATATCATTGGAATAATACACAAAGCAATTTTCCTTTCTTCTATAATTGTATTTCCTCTTGTTCTTCCTCCATTATCTTCTTAGTTTTATAACACGTTATCAAGACGAGTCTCTAACCACGTCTCAAATCATCAAAATTGTTTTGATGAAGTTTGGCAACCTTCGCAAAAACAAAAAAAAAAAAAAAAGACCTACAAGAATCACCATTCATAGATTCGGAAAATCTGAGTCGATCAATTAATATATTTTATATCTACACATCTCGATACGGGTAAACATTAAGGTAAAAATTTGATTTATTTAAATTATTTATCGTGATCAATTCTATTATTTTATAGATATATGTAATATTGATGCTAGTGGTATTGACATCATCAAATCATTATGGATCAAGTCAATACCACGTAAGAAAAGATATGAGTAATACTAATCGATCGGTGATATGAAGCGCTCGATGGCTATATTCCTTAGACAAAAGAGTTTGTCTTTTGTGCAAATTGAAAAATGAGGTATGATCACATGAAGTTGATCAATGTTTGAAACGAGAAGATATAATGGATCGAAATCCATATGAAAATAGAAAGCTCGTAAAAGTGAATATAAAATTCACATAAATGGGCATGTCAAAAACCGATGAAAGTGAATATTAAATTCACATAGATGAATTTCAGACGTGCCAAAAAAAAAAAAAAAAAAAAAAAAAAAAAATAAAATAAAATTGGTGAAGGTGAATTTGAAATTCACAGAGAAAAAAGTACAAACATGTCATTCATATAAATAAAAATTAGGACCCGATGTCCATAGAGAAAGACATGTTCCACGAGCGGTGATCGAAATTCGAGAGATAAGAAATCTCGAATATATCATGGGATTTCATGATCACGAGTTGAGAAAATAATTAAATCATTTTCATCATGTGATGATATGCTGCTATTTGAAGCGCAATATCAATCAAAGTAATTTATGATGTATATGAAATTGATTATGATTTCGTATCATGAATGAAAAATAATAATCCACTTTGGATGTGGAATTATGAAAATAAATAATGAGTTCCGACCAAATTATAAGAGTTCATACTTTATAAAGAACGCGACTCAATTTATAAATATTTGAAATATTTGGTTATGGTCGTGGAGGAGGACATTATTGATACGGTCTAACAAAATTGTTTTATATGATTAAAACAATAATCATGACAAGAAACAAAGTAATCTTTTAGAAGATTACGCCACATGTCGGAGTTAGTGGCGATTTACGAAATTGTTTATACGATGCATTTAAACTTAAGCATCGTTTATTAATAAATAAATTGTTTCTTGTCTTGGGTTTATTTTGATACGGCTAAAGTATTTTGTGATATATATAGTAGCTTTGGAATTTTTTTTATCGATTGTGTATAATTGATACGTGTGACTAGTTTTCTTCAAAAAGAAAAAGGAAAATAATTGTATCATCATGTATTTTTGGTAAGTAAATCTTGTTATTTGACCACAATAATAATATATGATTCTCAATTTGGATTAATCAACATGTATATTACTTTTGCAATCATATTCATATTAATTAAAGTCATTTTAAATAGTTAAAATTAAATAGATTATATTTTACATGATTGTGTACGTAGTTGTGTTAATCACTTACATGGTGCGCATATATGATCTTTATATTGATACGACGTGAGAATGTTTTATACGCTCGCTTTATAATTTATCAATATATTTTTCACTATAAAGTTGATATGATATGAACACATGATATTTCCATATCATTTAGTTAATTGGATTGATATTAAACATAACTTTACAATATTTGCATGATCATTGCGGTAATTAATGCATTCGTTGTATTTTTGGCAACTACATTTGCAATAATTTCAATAAACAAAATCATATTTGTTAATTTAATGAAAAGATTTTATTGACAATAAAAATAGTGATCATCATTAATGTGATTATCTATACACATGTTTATTACAACAGAAAAATATTCAACCTGCGGTTTTTTTTTTAAAATGAATACCATGTATATGGTCTTTGATTGTAAGGCGCATTCGCTCTATATTGTTATTATATTCAAAATTTGTTGTCTAGTTGTGATAAGAATGAATATGACAACATATTATAGTGCTTTATTGGTGAGTGAAATTATTCATAATGATTGATTCATGAATTGTAATCTTTGGATAATTGTCACTCGGATCCACTAGCATTTACAATATCAATTTAATTTGCTTGAATTGATACATAATGTAATTTTCTATTTAAAATAATTAATCATTGTAATTCATTTATATTATGTGACAATTGTTATATTTTGAAAAATTAATTGCTCATTTCGTTCTAAGGAAGAAATGGAGTCGGAGCATGAGAGCAATTAAATTGCCTCATCGATAGTGCGACACGCACATTATATTGAGAAACAAGTTCTCAAAAGTATTAATGAGAGATGCATATGGTAATGCAACATGCAAGTGCTATATTGAAACAAAATTGTTTGAAATAAAGCACTATGCTCTCTCAAGTCTCGATTTTTTTGAGTAATATGGGTGTTATATCGAGATCGAAATATTTGCTTTATATACTATTTCCCGATGAAATGTGTATAAATAATGTGTTTGAAAATAATGAGATATGTCCATTCCACGAATAGAATGTGACCGATACTACATGCATCATTTAAAACAATGATATATGTATCATATTACATGTGATGCATCACAATCATTCGTGAAATGAATGCGACAAAATTAAGTATTTAAGATGCATATAGTGATTCGAATATTGTGGTTATAAACATTCTTTATGTGAGAATCCACTAGAATTGGGATGGTGATTCAAGAAAATTGGTATAACTCGATACATTGTATTCATAATTGTGAGAACGGATATAATATCTCTATAAGAGACAAAATTTCTCCACAAATCGAAAAAGATAAAAGAAGTTTGTTGATACCCGCATAAGAGGATCTCACATTAAAATGTTGAATCCGTCACGGGTTATTTCAAATTTTTGACATATCAATTATGAGAAAATGTTGTCCGAGAATGAGGGGAGGAAAACCCAATATGAATTATATCTCGTGACAAACTTCGACATAAATGAACTATGAGTTCACATATCATTCATTGATATCAAACCCATGAAGGGTAGATTTTATGCACATTTTGCATATATCAAATATTTTCCGAGAAAGAGGGAGAAACGAACCAAAAGTTCGTTGTCTCATTCTAGTGATTTCTCTAAATATAACGTGAATTTTTTCGAACGATTCTTGAAGAATCTAAAATCACATAGTGATATAGTAAATCGCATGAAGCGAATAAAAGAGCATCAATGTATAGCTCGGTGCTACATGTTCGATGAAGATCGATTCTCGGCATTAGGGGGAGATAAAGAAAATCTCATGTTAGAATAAAAGAATGCCGAGAAATTTTAACAAGATAAACGATCTTCCACGCATCGGTTTAAGCGAAGCTGCGAAAATAATCTTACTTGTAGTATTTAACAAGTAATATGCCGGATGCCTATATTGAAATTAAATGAGTGATTATTTATAAATGCACCAACAAGTATGATTAAAGATATTTCTCTACGCCGAAGCGTAGAAGACCGATCGGTGTTAAAGATAAAAAATCCGCGGAAGAATGATCAATTTATTATTGATATTCGATCACTCATGAAATCTCTTAAAGAGATTCGTCTTGTAGACGAAAACCCCAAAACAAAAAATTGCACGTGCGACAGAGATGATTAAATATTGGGGTTGCGGAACAACCAATCCATACATTGATAAGGAATTGGTTTATGCTAATATCAAATTAGCAATGAATTTTATGGGAGAAATTTATAATAAAATATAATAGTCGTCGACGACATATTTGCCTCTTTAATTGTTATTATTATATACGGATCCGGTACTAAGTCATCGGCGAGTGTCATAAACACTCGGACTAGGTAAAAATGAAATAAGCAATTGAGGTTGAGTTTGAATTGAAAATATTTGTTTGTTAATGATCAAATATATTCTCCCATTATAGATAATATAATGTTCCGCTAACTAATATATACGCGGTAACTTTATGTCATGACGGTATATTTATGGGTCGTTGGACATTAATATTGATATGAAAATCCTTGGTGGATTTCAAAAATAAATTAATATGACAATCGCAACATGCAAATGGTTAAGGTCATTAACATTCATGTTGATGTAGTATGACCGAGTTGAGAAGATTCCTATTGAGAAAGGAATATATGTAAGTAATGCATTGTTAATGTCATAAATTTAAAGGAATTACGATGCATGATAGTGAAAATATATGCATGCAAATTTCGATTATATTACTTCCCCCATTATTTAGGCGATTACGGTGTTAATTGTGTTGCATGTGTTGCACAAGTGAGTAGTGGGAATGACACTTATTAGCCCCTACATTTGACTATCCAATAAACTCTAAAAGAGAGTGATATGCAAAAGTACGCTCTAGTGACAATCTCATAGATTTGTTCACTAAGATTATTCCTACATCGGTTTTGGATAATAAGTGTTTATAATAATGGAATGCGTACATTTGAAAGATAGTTGTCGTCAGGAAGAGCGACAACTTCAAAACTTTTGTGTGGATTTGGTCTTAAAACCAATGATTGTACTCTTTTTCCCTTTAACCAAGTTTTTCCCAAAGGGTTTTCTTAGTTAAAGGTTTTTAATGAGGCGATCGGTGCAACACATAGAAACGCATATGTCATGAACTATTTACCTTGTCTAGTTTTTTTCCCCTTTGGGTTTTTCTAACAAAGTTAATAGTACATGACATATACGTTATGCAACTACGATCGAGACAATCAATTCTACCATTTATTCATTGAGACATTGTCTAGATGAGAATGAAAATCATTTAAGCGCACTATTATATGAAGACAATGCATCTTGCATATCTCAATTGAATTGGGCTATATTAATGGGGATAGAACAAAACATATTTCACCCAAGTTCTTCTTTACTCATGATTTGCAAAAGAATGAGGAGATTGATGTGCAACGAGATCCGGTCAACCGATAATTATTTATCAAGACATTGTCGATCGCAACATTTGAAAGACCGGTGAAGAGCATTGGGAAGCGACAATTGAAATATCTAAATTGACGCTTGGTTCGGGGGAGTAAATCAACCGGATAAATATGTACTCTTTTTCCTTAACTAAGATTTTTTTTCCCTTTGGGTTTTCTCTTAGTAAGGTTTTAATGAGGCATATCATATACGTTGTATGTTTAAATAATAGATATCCAAGGGGAGTGTTATGAAATAATATCATTGATGGATTATCTATTATTCGATTGATTTAAGTAGATTTGTGATTAATTCAGATTATTGTGTTCACATTGTAATCTCTACTATAAATACCCCTTATATCATTGGAATAATACACAAGCAATTTTCCTTTCTTCTATAATTGTATTTCCTCTTGTTCTTCCTCCATTATCTTCTTAGTTTTATAACAGGTCGGAGGTATATTTTTTTTTTCCATTTAGTAGTAGTAGTTTTCAACCGTTAGATTTGCCTGCTATTTAATTGTGACCGCGCATTGGTTATATGTAGCTCTCTCACCGATCTGGAACCGTTAACCACCGTAAAATGTTAACCCGTCAGTTCCACGTATAGCAGTAAGTAGGAGTATATAGTAGTACCTCCCAAAGCTTTGAAGACTATCGTATTTTGCTGTCAGTTTTTGTTTCCGTTTCCTTTTCTTTTGTTAAAAGGAAAGGAAATATACATGCTCATCTCTTAGCTAGGGAAGGTCTCTATCATGTTGGATGTGTTGAATGTGGTTCCAACCCTTCCTCTCATGTTATTCATACATGCGTCTCAGACTGTGATTAATAGATAAATTCTTTTAGCCTTAAGAAAAAAACACTTATCACTCGTCTAATAAATAATTAAAGAATCAAAACAACCCTTCTTAATCAACATGTACTCCACAAATTGAACTAAATCATAAAACTTTCATTATTATATAATAAATACTTTATAATAAAATTTCCCTTTCAACACACGTACACTAGCTACTCCACAAAATGAAGTAAATATATCATGAGTACACCTTCTATTACATATGGTCTTTTTATTTGAACCCCAATCCTATTACAGGTAATAAAATTTCGAATACTAAAAGAAATTTTACAAGCTAATGTCTGTATATATATGTAGATGTTATACTTACCTACTGATAGCGTGGATAGTATGGTATGTACTCAACCCTATATATATATATATATATATATATATATATATATATATATATATATATATATATATATATATATATATATAAATGTGTGTGTAAACCTTTCTCAGAAGAAAAAAAAAATTGCTACAAATAAAATTATAATCTAACTGGTAGACAACTGTGGGTGACAGACATGGATATAGTTATAGTAATACATTTTTGCATGAGAATGTTTGAATCTAAGTGGTAGTAACGATTAGATTATCTTTTCGAAGATCCTATTCAAATTAACATAAACAAATTTCTTGTCTTCCATCTCTTGCGGATTAAGAATATATGTGACCCAGTCAAACATACACATAGTCAAACAGACGTGGTTACAAATTTATTTATTTCTTTATTTATTGATATATATCACATTCCAGTATATTTATACATATGATGAAAAAACATTAATATCAACATGGAATACGCACAAAACCAGTTAAAACAAACCCAACTTATTTTTATTATTTTTTTTTATTCATTCCCCTGTTTTTTTTAACAACACGATTCATCTCCTGTTTTTTAATCAGAGCGTATTTGTGTCGGACTGTCTTATCACGGATAATGCTATTATTGCTTTTGAAGCTTTTCATTCGCTACAGGGAGGGGCAAGGATGTGTACGTCAATCATACTGCTTTGAAGTTGGACATGGCTAAGGCCTTTGATCAAGTGGAGTGGCAATACCTTTGGAGGGTCATGAAGCAAATGCGGTTTCCATCATCTTTTATTGACGTGGTGTGTAGGTGTGTGATGACAGTCTCTTACCGTGTCCTGATTAATGGGAAGCGCAGCTGTAGGATAGTGCCAACTAGAGGGATCCGACAGGGAGATCCATTGTCGCCTTTCCTCTTCATCATTTGTGATGGAGGCTTTACGGCCTTACTTAATGACTATGTGCATCGGGGGACACTGCGCGGTATTCGCTTGGCAGGGAGGTAGAGGTTCCCATTACTCATTTGCTTTTTGCTGATGATTGCATGGTTTTCTTTGAGCTTCTAAATGGGGCAGATGAGGCACTTGGTTGAGCTGTTTGACAGACACTACAACAAATTAGGTTTTTAGAGACCGTACCTTTATGGACGACATTTGTCGTCCCAAAATAAAGATTATTAGGGACGACATGTCGTCCCTAAAGATCGGTCAACGTTCGATTAATTAAATATGAGAAAGTTAAATCTTTCGGGACGATTCTTTATTTTTTGGGACGACATTGTCGTCCCTAATAATCCTTAAATTTCCCGCCCTTCCACGTGGATTCCAGAGTGGCAAATTTTACCCGGGAAACTCTTTAGGGACGACTGTTTTTAATTTTTTCCCCACCCAAAATTTCATGAAATAATTTGAATTTTTATTTATTTAATAGGGACGACAAATGTCGTCCCTAAAAATGAAATTTTTATTAAAAATGATTTTTTTTAATTAAAAATTATATTTAATATTTAAAATTCAAATTTTTAACCTAAAAATTATATTTAATATTTAATAATTATATTTTTGTATCTAAAAATTATATTTAATATTTTAAATTCACTACTCGTTAATCAATATCGAGTTTGAAATCAATATTTGACTTATAAGTAACGAGATTGAGTTTTAATTTACTACTTATTAATCAATCCCGATGTTGAATTCAACATTTGACTTAAAAGTAACGAGCATCGGGTTTGAAAATCACTACTCGTTAATGAATCTCGAGTTTGAAATCAACATTTGACTTATAAGTAATGAGTCTCGAGTTTGACTTATAAGTAACGAGCCTAAAGGTTTTGAAAATCAGTAATCATTAATCAATCTCGAGTTTGAAATCAACATTTGACATATAAGTAATGATCCTCGGGATTGAAGACCAGTACTCGTTAATCAATCTCGAGGTTGAAATGAACAATGGACTTATAAGTAACGAGCATTGAGTTTGAATTTACAACTTATTAATCAATATCGAGTTTGAAATCAACATTTGACTTATAAGTAACGAGCATTGAGTTTGAATTTACTACTTATTAATCAATATCGAGTTTGAAATCAACATTTGACTTATTATTATCGAGCATAAGGGTTTGAAAATCAATATTGATTAATCAATCTCGAGTTTGAAATCAACATTTGACTTATAAGTATCGAGCCTAAGGGTTTTGAAAATCAGTAATCATTAATCAATCTCGAGTTTGAAATCAACATTTGACATATAAGCTAGTAACGATCCTCGGGATTGAAGACCAGTACTCGTTAATCAATCTCGAGGTTAAAATGAACAATGGACTTATAAGTAACGAGCCACAGATTTGAAAATCACTAATCGTTAATCAATCTCGATGTTGAAATCAACATTTGTCTTAAAAGTAACGAGCTTTGGGTTTGAAAATCATTACTCATTAATCAATCTCGAGTTTGAAATCAACATTTGACTTAAAATTAACGAGCCTAAGGTTTGAAAAGCACTACTCGTTAATTCAATACTGATCAATCAATCTTGAGTTTGAAATCAACAATTGCCTAAGTAACGAGCATCGGGCTTGAATTCAATAATGATCAATCAATCTCGTGTTTGAAATCAACATTTGACTAAGTAACGAGCATCAGACTTGAATTAAATACCGATCAATCAATCTTGAGTTTGAAATCAATAATTTCCTAAGTAACGAGTCTCGGGCTTGAATTCAATAATGATCAATCAATCTCGAGATTCGAAAGCGATTAAGTGATTTCAAATCGATATCTTTACTTACAGACGTGGCTTGATAGTACTTGGAAGGACATGTCAGACCTCCCACCTGGAGTTTAGGTCTGCTCTATATAAGGCTCTTGGCCTTTACTGCTATCGCCTCTCTCTCTTCATTTATTACTTAGCCTTTCTATAGATAACACGTGGCAGGGGCTTAGTCCGACCTTCGTCACCTGGGTAATAAGACATCTACCTTCAGTTTACCTCTCCAGGTTTTAATTTGATCGACGTAGCTACGAACCCAACATGCATTTTCATTTTCTTTCCGTCAACTCTAAGAGCATTAGCATCAAAGTCTTATCTCTATCCAAAAATATTATTAAAAAATACACATCCCACTTTACAACAACTAAATTTAAAATATTCTCCATCAGCATCATTATCTGTATTCTTACACCATTAAAATATTCATTCTTTATTTATGAACAATTTTTTTAAAATTAACTTTTGTGAGAAAGAGAAAGAATGTATAAAAAAATGTGTCGGGTAAACAACTTTTTCAAAATTGATTTTTGTGAGAAAGATTAAAATAAAAAAAAATAAAAAAAAAAAAGGGTAGGACGAGCTGTACCACCCTATATTTTGGGTGACACTGTTCATGGTCTCTATCGTAGGGAACCCTGTTATGAAGATAAAAGATAATCTAGGAATTTTAATGCTAATACTCTAAAAATAAATGATTCAAATTACAGACTATTTCCACCGTCCCATGCATTTTCATTTATTTCCCTTCAAACTCTAAAAAATATAGTTTTTTGTTCACAAGGATATATTAATAAATAAATCGGGATTCAAGTACATAGATGATTAATTAGGACAAAATTTAAGTAAACTTACCAAACTACCCTTTTTCTAATTTAACCTAATTAATTCATATTCACCCTAATAGACAAAAAGCTGCCGCCCCCTTCCTCCTCCCCCTCAGATGCTGCCTCTTCTTCCTCCTCCTTCCATGTTGTAAATCATGCCCCCAAATAGCAGTTTTCATTTTCAGAAGAAAAAAATTCACAGCAGGCAGGGGAGAACTCGAAGCCTTTGGGGTTGTGGATTAGAGTTTGACAAAATGATTTAGGATTTAAGACGTGGAGCGAGAGACTTCGAAGGGGCGGCTTTTAGAGCTGCGCATTTCGGTGATAAGGAGTCATTGGGTGGCCGCATTTCACGGAGACGGCAAAGATGGCGGATAAAATTTTGGGGAAGAAGGTGGCGCGGCCGTGAGAAGAAACCAGGGAGATGCTTGTTATTCATAATCAAATAGTAACATGGATGAATGTTACCTTTGTGAATGTTGCATCCGTTGTGAATGTTACTTGATGAATGTTACTTTACTGCTTGTGAATGGTATTTGATGACTCGTGAATTCATGAATGTTCTTGCATCTGGATGAATGTTACTTGTCGATTCATTAATGTTACTTGATGATTGATGATTCATGAATGTTCTTTCATCCGGATGAATGTTCTTGTGAATGTTACTTGATGATTCATGAATGTTTTTGCATACTGGATGAATGTTGTTGTGGGTTAGAGTTAACAATGGGTATTTTTGTCCAAAAGATTTGTTTTTGTCCTTTATAATCTTTGAAAATGGAAAATGTCCTTCCGCACCCATTTCTGTTAATTCTTGTCCTTATGGCCCCTTCACTCTAAAAAATATAATTCAAATTACATACAAGGTCCACCGTCACGTAAGCAATAGTGTAACACGATGTGTCATTTGAGGTGAATATATATATCGTTACCTATGAGTAAAACCAGGTTCAATAAGATCAAACTACCCCTAAAAAAAAATAAGATCAAACTTTTCACTCGTATTATAGACATTCTATAAGTTTTAGGAAATAAAATGATAATATCATCACATTAACAAGTTATTTTGACAAGCAATATACGCCGTCCAATTGTAAAGTAAAACTTCCTCGAGACGGATCCAAAACAAAAACATAAGAAGTTTTATCTTATATATATTGCACAACAAGCACCTGTCCATTTCACAAAACACTATATCACATACCTCAAAAAAAATAATTTACCGACTTGAAATTTACACAATCACAATCACAATCACAATCACGTGGGATTTTGACAACAAACTTAATACAAAATACCATAAAACAATTCCACACCTCAGAACAAGATCTGAGAATCGCTGTGTCACTTCTGCTATTTTCATCTAAAAAAACAAAAACAAAAACAAATTACAACATTCCAGAAACTACACCACTGTCAGTGTTCCAATTTCAATGAAACCACCCTCGACGGTCGGTTACGTTTAGCCACCTTCATAAAAATTGCGGTAAGCCATGACGGCGCCCACCATGGTCCCCGAATTTTCTGTTCTCCTTTCAAACATGCCACTGGAAAAGAAGAAAAACAACAACAACTAAGATGAGAAGCAATTCTATCTAAAAGCGCTTTACTAAAACAGAAAGAATGAATAGCCAACAGTCTCTATAGCAAAGACTTATCTAGAACAGCCTACAACAACAACAAATCATTATGAATCAAATTAAATTGTATCAACCAAATAATGACATTACAATTTACAACATTATGAATCATTATGTACCAAGAGTATCAAATGTACGACATGTGAGTACAGGTATAATGTTATCAACAAATTACAAATTAACGGAAGTCGATACGGTGAAATATTGACAAGTGTTGGATAAATAACAAATTATAACTTTACTCCATTTAAAGTTTTTAATATTTGTTTACCTCTTCTCGCCCCGTCAAATTTCAGCATTATCATAATAATCTTTTACATACCAAAATCAAATTTAAATTCGTTGCTTTAATATATTTAAAATTGGACCCATCAAAATTTCCATCTTCTCTGATTTCTGAAAAAGTTATATCATTTGTAACAATAATTATTAAATTTGAATGTTATTATGTAACCTTCACGATCCTCAAACTCAATTCAATGCTAAAACACTGTCGCCTATGGATAAAGATAGGCTCCATTGCAAGTAAAAACATGAATTGGACATTTTTATGCTTCTCCAAAGAGTAGTTGTTGTGGAATTCAATGCATTTCAAGTGAAAACATGAATTGGACATTTTTATGCTTCCCAAAAAAAGTTGTTGTGGAACTCAATGGTACTTGATTCAAGGTAAAGATTGGAGTGGCGAGGTGGGATCAATGTGGTTTAAGGTTACTAAATGTGGTTTAAAGTTACTAAATAGTCATACCTCGATTGATTTTGTGGAATATAAGGGGGAAATGACTAATACCCGTTAAATTTCGCATTTCATAAAAGTGTAAAGATTTGAAACTCTCAATTTTCTGCCTTAAATCCACTTTTCCTAGCCATCGGCGCTAGAGATCCATCTGCTCTATCTGCTGCTACCCCTCATCTAATCCTCGTCTTTGTTTGTCCTCACTTTTTCAGACCATTTTCAAACACAGTTTCTTTGTTTAGTTCTTATCTCTCCCCTCTTTGAATGCTTCACATAAAGTTTAAGTAGTGGTTAATTGTGCCTCGTTTTACACCTTCAACCTTTTGCGTTTCAGGTGATTTATTTTTTACACTGTGGAAAGATGGACTTTCCAACCAAAAAAAAAGAAAAAAAAAATTGCAACCACAAGCAACCAACAATTTTAAGACAAGTGAGTTGAGAATAACCCTTTTACCTTTTATTCGTCTCAGCTCTTTGCATAATGTAATGAAGTCACCCCATTTCATGTGGCATCTTCTTATGAACCTAAGGATTTGCTCGGTTGTGAACATAGACAGACCTTCCAAATATTCTCCATTCACACCATTTTCTTTAAATATTTCGCGATAGCTTCCAAGATTTATCTCTTCCAACCACAAGCCAACATCCTGCCATTAACATAAATGTAATACATTTAGTGTTGAAAAGGATTCGTACAGACTGCAATGATTTCAAACACCAATGTTTCTTTCCCCTGCTTCGTTTTTTTTTCTTTTTTCATCTGAAACCTAAGACGTGCTTTTTTTAGTGGTAGTTGCGGCCAAAACAAAAAGAAAACTCTCTAACGCATCTATTTTAACCATTTATGAGTCTAATCACTAAAATGACCACGAATTCACTCAACTCATCCTCATTTCTAATACCTTGGCAACCACTCATGTCTTTTTTCACAGTGCACAAGCTTTCTTTAGCTAGCCTTTCGTCACTTAATTTTAATGCCTTCCCACCCATCCCACGCCTGTTTTACATCTGACAGCGCATCATTCGGAAACAGAGGTACTGAGCTAGAAACGAGCAACAGGAACCCATAATGTAAACATATTAATCACAATCAAACAGTTCATCAGTCCCTAACTTAAAGAAATGGAAAGAAACTAGCTTAGGTCAAGAAAGTTTTAGCCTTTACTCATTTGAGAACACTAAACTTACCACAGATAATCAAACCCCACTGACCAATCCCTAATTAACCCACCAAAAAGGTGGAAATTCAATCACTTTGACACAAATGAGCTAAATTCAACATCAAACCAACAAATATCAACCTCAAAAACATACAAATAAGTAATTGTAAAGGGAAAAAATAAAAATAAAAATTGAGCTAACAAAACATATTAATTACCTCAACAGTCCATACGAAAAAATCCAAAGGCTCAGGTGGCCTTGCTTTACTCATACCTCAACCCCTCTTCTTTTTGCCAGCTGAAAAAGGAAACAAAATTGGCTCCTTTAGATCACAACAAACTCAAATCTGCAACAGCCAACATTAAAAAGAAGAACCAAAAAAAAAAAAAATCAGACGCCCACATGTTATAATTCTCTTGAAAACAATCACATTTGATCCGAAGATTCAAAGAATCAGTGTATCAGGTGAAAGAAAAAAAAAGGAGTTCCAAAATATCAGGGTTTGACGGCTTGGTTTAGCATCAAGCTTTTCCTCTTCTTTGGATCGGTTTTGTCTACTGCGCTATTAATCTCTTTCCTTTTTTTATTATTTCTTTTCTTTCTTCGGGAGAAAAGTCCTTCTCAATGTTCTCATCAATATGATGGTCCTTAGTTTTCTTAGTTAATTACACTTACCTCCCTAGTGAATGAATGTTTCATACGTGATGGGATGAAGGATGAAGGATGTAGTATGTGACACCGTGGACCATGCCGAGAAGTGGTGGAGTTACATACAATTAAGAAGACAATTGTTTCCCTTTCGAAAAAATTACACTAATATATGTATAAAGAATAACGATTGCCCCCCTCTTTTAAATTTTTTATTTGCATTTAAAAATTTTATCGCCCCACCTTACCCGAGATCCTGCGTCTGCCCTTGATGCCGAGCATGGACGAACCAGAAATTGGTGATCAAGTGTGCTAATGAACTATATTTATATAATCGGGTGGATTATTAAGACAACTAATTGTGTTGAATTGGATTATATAAGATTTTTTATTACTCGGAAAAAAAAATTAGGGCTGCGCTCACCCAAGCCAACCCCTAGATAAGTCCCTGATGACGAGTTTGGTATTTAGTGTGTGGTGCGGCAATGGCAGTGGGGTGTGAGGTGGTGGGAGGCAACGGATTGTGTGGGGTGTGCGATGGCGGTGTGTGGTGATGGACGGTGACGATAGTCAATGGCGGCGGCTCCAGAAAGCTCCAGAAAGATTAATTACTAAGGCGCCATTCAATATTTTTGGTACATCAAAACTTAATACCCAAAAAACCGGGGGGGGGGGGGAGGGGGTAAAAACAATTACCACAGGATAACTCGTTTATCCGGTTGTTTTTTTCTTTATCAGATTTAAAAATATATTATTTAAGATGGCCGCCAATGGTGCTAGAAGATTGGCTTGGCCTCTGATAAGGATGGTGTGTGGTGGCGAGGTGGGTGGTGGTGGCGGTAGAGTGGATGGTGATGGAATGGGTTGTGGCGGAGGATGACATAGGTGGTGGAGGGTTAGGTTATGACTGAAGATGGAGATGTGGGGGGGGGGGGGGGGTAAGGTGGTTGGGGATAAGGGTGATTGTGAGGTCGGTGATAACAAGAGGCGGTGATGGAATGAATTGTGATGAGTTGTGGATCTTGTGGCAAAGAGTGGTGGAGGAGTGGTCGGTGCAAGGTGACCGTTGTGTGGACAGGTGGTGGGGTGGGCAGGGCAGGTGGGGTGGTTGTGAGGGAATGTAGCGAGTGATGATGGATAGATGGTGTTGATTTTTTATAATCGGATTATATTTTAAATTTCATTTTATTTGATTTTTTACGATAAAAAAATACTTAAATTCCAGTTGAATCGAATAAAAACTTATTTAAAATAAATAACGTTCACTCTATTATTGCAACCGAAACCTCGAAACGGATATTTTATTTGAATAAAAAAGATTATTATATTTTACCTCAGAAAGATGACTACATTCACCCTTACTTTTCAGCGTTAATTACACTTTCATACATGTTGTTTCCCTTAACACATAATAACCTTGATGTCTTCATGTTTTCCGTCGAATAATAACATATTTGATGACTATATTTTACCTTAGAAAAAGACTATTCAACCCCACATAATGTTTAGTCAAATGACCACACACTAAGGCCATCCACAATGGTGGGTTTATGTTTTTTTATAAAGCTTTAATAAAAGGTTTTTACCATTGGGATAATGATGACAATGCAAAGCTTTATGGAATAGGTTCATCTGCCTCAACCGGTTGATGAAGTGCCAGCTGGAATTTTGCTTTTTCTTTTTTGAGTTCTGACAATGATAGGTTCATTTCTTTACTCTTTATTTATTTATTTTTTTTGTTGGAAGGTATTCTTTTTTTTTTGAACGCATTCTTTATTTTTTTTTTGAGAATTTTTATTATGTTTTTTTTTTCCATTCCCACGTCTGTTAATAAACAGCAATTATGAAGTAAAAAATATATTAAATTATGTAATGATACGGGCACAACAGATGTGACATAATGAGTGACACAATGGAGATATGCACCATTGATTATAATGAGTTATTGATCATTATGTAAATCTAACATTATCAACGATGCGGATCATCGTTTATCGCTCGTTGTTGCGTAGCCAATTATCTTTCGTATCATTACTCTATTAAATTAGCCATTGACGCTTATCCGTTGCTGTGTAATAATGTTGTTTTATTTAAGTGTAATAATGTTGTATGTTTTTTGAAGAAAAAAAAATGAAATTTGTTTTATGAAATAATTAATATTTATAAAGTGGGTTCATATTATAAAAAGTTTTTATAAAGTTGAAAAGGTTTATATAAATGTTTATAAAGTGATGATGTGGCAGTGTAAGAGGTTTATGATTGTAAAGAAAAGGTTTGTAGTGAAAAGGTTTACAAATTGTATGATGTGTCACTCTCATAAGGCTTTATGAGTGGAGATACTCTTAGACATGTTATAGTCATCATTTAATCAGCAAGGGGCATTTGGTAAAATTTGACAAAACAAATTAATTATTTACTTAATTCATAGTTATTAAACAATTAGCATTCTATTTTAATACGTGATGATTTGAAAATGTTTGATCGTGTATAGCTCAATAAACCTTATTTGTGTCAGTTTTACGAATGTTCGTGTATCTGAGAATTGAACTTTGTCTGGTAGTGATAATCAATCCAACCAGAGTTTCAATTTTCATCATCACTTTCGGTATAATAAAATCATCTTCATCTTCCCCACTTTCATCTTCTTCCTCCACCTCCAACCCTCCCTCAACCCCGAAAAAAGAACTATGTCTATTTAAATTAGATAATCTGTGTATTTTCATTCAATTTCACATAATACATAAAATGGTATAAATATATCACTTTATACAAATTTCTCGTAATTCTAAATTTTTCAAAGGGTAATACATTTTTTTATGGGAGCCTTTAAGGACACCATTCAAATTTACTTAGAGCACCACGCCAAGGTTTAAAAGTATACATAAACTGTGGTGCCTTTAAGGCAATAATAGATTTAATGTGATGTCATTAAAGGCCCCTTTTTATTTGAGGTTTATTATGTATTTTTAAGAAAAAATGTAAAGAATATGATTTCTCTCTCTTGCAAGTTTTTACTGGTGCATGCCACATTTTTTTAATTATTATGTATATAATATAAATTTATTGTTAGCAGCCACGGAAAATACTTGTGTGGTGAGAGAATTTGAGGTGAAGTGGCCGGTGAAACGATCAGAACCACTCAGTTTAAATACATAATAAAACGGTATGGTTTCTATAGTGTCACACGGTGTCTCCACACCGTGTGGAGACACCACACAAGTATCTCCCAACAGCCACCACCTTCTATCATTGACCGCCCACCACCCACCGCCACATGTCACCACCTACCCACCTGTCATGTCAGCGGTCGCAAGAATTTCGAAATATCGGTCGAAAATTTGTCACATTTTATATTATACTAACTTAGTTTTATATATTATATCTCAATATGGGTTATACAGATCAATATATAAAAATAAACTGATCAATTTCATGTAATTATGTGTACATAAAAAGAAATTACTGCTGTAATATTTTATTTAGTGGATAGGCTGCCCATTAGTCAGTAACCCGTCATTAGTCACATTCTGTACTTGTCATTAAATTACTTGTAAAAATTAGATAAAATCACCTATTTCATAAATCTAACACGAACGGTAAAAAGCAGGAATAATTGATTGATTGGGCTGAATTTTTTTTTTTTTTTTATAATTTATTTTTCACGAAAAATTGATAGAACGGTTGAAACTATTGTCCTTATTGTCTTGAATAAATTCTTTTGTCCTTATTGGCTATTGAAAATATCATAATGTTCTTATAAGCGTTTTACCCTAAATTTTATTCTACAACGGTTGAAACTATTGAAAAATTCACACGCAAAGGATGAAAAAACTACAATGAATTTCAAGGCATACAAAAAGCGTTTTACTTTTAAAAATGTTTCGTCCTTCACTGATATTACTACGAAAAACAATCAAAAATATCTCTCGAAATACAATAAAATTAAATAAAAAATAAATAATAAAAAAATAAAATATATATATATATATATAAATATATATATATATATATATATATATATATATATATATATATATATATATATATATTCTCCGAAACGAAAGATATATTAAATAGAAAAGTTTACAACCGGACAAACGCCGGGAACACACCGGAAAGACACCGGACCTCCACCAGCCTGCTGCTGGACACCACTACAACCACTACCGTACTAACGAAACAAAGAAACAACCACTTGGAGAGAACCCCAAGTAAACCAAGATCTGTCTCACTAAGGAGAATTTGTCTTGGTAAGATAATAAAAAAGATGCAATCCGTCATATCGCGGATGCCTTTAAACGAAAGGAAAAACATACACCAGTTAACAGTGAAGGTAGAGACCAATAACTCCGACGAGCCCCGCAACCATCCGTTGCCAGAATACATACAACAATTATTAAGAACTACAACCCAAAAACACCTAAGCTTGCAACTAAAAACAACATGCAAATTATCTACACCGCCGCCGCCACTACTATAGTCACCAACTGTAAAATAAAAGCCTATCCAAAACCTGCCACCGTTCACCGGAGCCACCAACCAGAAGATGGAGAAACCCAGACCCGTCAAAAGATTTTCACCAAGGATACGATCGGTCCAAAAGACAGCCACGATAATACCACCTCCGGCCAACTTCAGGTTGACAAACCGGAAACTGATGGAGCTGAAAATAGCAGAGCCGGTAGCCAAAACTGTCAGATCAATCCCGAAAGAACCCTTCTCGTTCATCTTCCTCCTAAAAGAGCCAAATATTTGATTGATCAAGCTAAGAGCTTATATATGAACTAATGATGTGTTATGAATGATCTTTCATGTTTGTAAATATGGCCTTTTATGGGCGAAAACATGCATGCCCAAATATTTGATTGATCAAGCTAAGAGCTTAAATATGAACTAATGATGTGTTATGAATGATCTTTCTTGTTTGTAAATATGGCCTTTTATGGGCGAAAACATGCATGCCCAAAAAAACATAATTCTGTCTTCAAAAACCAAAAAAAAAAAAAAAAAAAAAAACATAATTCTTTGCAAAAACAAATGACCCCACTTGCAAAATACATATGAACAACAACTCGATATAAACGATGTTAAGAATACGATATTAATATCTAACATGGTTATTATATCAAATGACATGTATTATAACCATTTTTTTATTGTTGCACATGATAGGGATGTGTATGTACCGGGTACCATTTGATATAATTATGTTACAACCGTTATGCGATAAAATTTCTTAGACTACCACCCTGAAGGTAAAGAAAAATTTTGGATAGTATGTCCACATATGGTGAAGTAATGGTTGGGGTGACCTAAACCACATAATTTATCAGAATGAGATCCTCTTAAGTACTTGAGGAAGTATTTTCTCAAGTAGAAATGATCTAACCACACATCTCAAATGTGAAAATCATTTAACCATATATTTTTAATTTTTCAAAATTGCGTCGTTTTGATGATAATGTGTAAAAGCAAATGCACTTGACCCTTAAGAGCAGCCCTAATGGCACTTGGGAGACAACCCTTTTGATTGTTGTTGTTTGGATGATGTGGAGAAATATAAGTGGAGGATAAATATAAAAGGATTGTGGAGATAATTTGTGTGTGATGTGATGTTGTAATGGTGATAAATGTAAAAGGATTGTAGAGATTATTTGTGTGTGATTAGATGTTGTAGTGGTGTTAAATATTTTGAATCTAGTGATAAAATAATATTAAATTATGTTAAAGAGGGGTTTGGTGTGTTTGGGAGACAAGAATATTGTCTAAGAATCTCTCTCAAATTAGATAATAGAGTAGAGAATATCTATAAATTTCTCTCTAATTACACACCATTAATTTACATAAACATTGGCTGCATTACCCTTACTATGGCTGCTCTAAGTACTTGAGAGGATCAACTCCCGTTCATATCTAGGATAGTAACTGTGTGATTTAAATTACCCCAACCATCACTTCACCACATTTGGACACACCATACAAAAACTTCCCAGGTAGGTACAACTTTACACGACCTTAAAACACACAAAATTTCCTTTTATGTACCAAAATATAGACATCCATAACTATTTTTCCATACATCATAACCACAAAATTTATAATTTGAAAAAAAAAGTAAGAAACTCTCACATAAAAAAAACCCAAAAAAATCTAAAAGATAGTAATCATCATCAACATGAACACAAGAACAAAAAACCTAGGTTTCTGCAAACTCCCATTACTCCCTTCAGGACTTTTGATCATAACATTAAACCTACAACTTCCAGAAGATGGATCAACTGTTGTAATAACAGATATATTAGGAAACTGACAAGCACTTGCAAGCTGATTATTTTCTTGGTAATAATTATTAAACGCGTATGAAACGTTCCCTCGCACGTCCAGATTCGAACACGAAGTCCCGTATCCAAGACTGCTACAATCAGCATGAGAGCAAGCATAGCTAACACTAAGTGGCACTTGTGGATCATCAACACTTGCAGTAGGTGACATTATACACCACCTACGTGGAAGGTAACCGACGTTTGTTGCGGGTACGAGCCCTCCTCCTAAGTTCGAGCCTAAACTGAGTTTGTACTTTGCTGTACCGTCGTAGTTAAAGATCCCCCAATGTCTTTCAAAGTTACCTGGTTGGATGCTTTTTGCGTCTTCGTCTATGAGACTGAAGAGGTAGGCGTCTATAGGGCCGGATCTCATAGGGGTACCTTTACCACCTGAGATGTGGGACATGAATCCTTGGTTGAATCTTTGTGCGTACAATGCAGTTGCATGGATATCGCCGTCAGTGGGCCATCCTATCTCTCCAACTATAATGGACATGTTTCCGAATCCGTTTTTCTGTAAAGCCCAAACTAAGGTATCGTGGTTTGCATCAAACACGTTACTGTACGTGTTTCCGTTGTCAGTAATAGGGGATGAATATCCATCAAAAAAGGCGTAATCAATAGGGAAGCTAGGATCATTATAAAGACTTATAAACGGGTAGATATTGACGGTGAAAGGAGAACCGTTGGTGTTCAAGAACTGGACAATCTGCATCATTAGATCATGAATGTCGGGACGAAAGTCACCGGTAGATGGTTGAGACGAGGAGCTTTGGTACACGTCGGCATTCAGAGGGATCGTAACCTTGACTCGACTCGCGAGGCCTGCCTTTACGAGGGCAGCTTGGACATTTTGAAGTGCAGGGTAAGTCGTGTTGAGAAAAGTTCCGTTGTATGACGACAAGAACGGCTCATTTCCAACTGCAACATACCTTCCACATAAAATTTCTGAATTTAGAAGATTTCAGTGATAAAAGTTAGACACAAATTGGTACTTACTGCAATTTTTTGTATAACAGGAAAGGTAAGACTTTAAAATATCCCAAAACCAGCAGAAAAATATGACAAGACGGTTATGTATAAATTCATTTTGTTTGACAAACCAACATATGCCAGCTCATTCATTCACGGGATGTCGCTCAAAGTGTTTTTTCTGCGTATATCGGTAGGCAGTCGAGGCCCAAGATTATAAACATCCAGTCAAATATAAGGAAAAGAAGTGGATAATCCATTTATAGCAATCACAATTTAAAACAGTAACCGAATAGAGCAAATACAATCCTCTTACCATACACAAAACGTGCAATGAAGACGAAACATGGATAAATGAAATTAGCTGGCAATGCGTGTGATTCATGTCGGTGAATCGGTTGCAAGTCACTCGATTTTATCGTATAAACTTCATTCGTGGTCGGAAAAGGTATAGTACAATTCGTGCTAATCAAAGACTAAGACTAAGACATGCCTTGTTTGGATACAGTTCAGTAACATCATTCATATCATATCGAACAAACTTTGTGCTAATCAAACACTAAGACACGGAAAAAAAAAGATACAACAGTTTCACTTTTGATATGGTATATGTAGCACCTCGATAAATTTCAATCATGCATCCAGAAATACCTTAGAGACAGACAAGGTTGAGGAGAAACAAGAATTGTAACTACAATATAGAACTCGAAAGCTGTAACATATAGATAAGAAATTGATTCTGTAGTATTGGCATCATTTACTTCGGGGGAAAAAAGAAAGAGAAAACCGAAATGCTAAATCAAGGTAGCGAAAGAAAGCATTTTCTGCAAGCAGCGTGTTTATCTACCTACTCCATCATTTGTGTTCTGAATAACCAAAATATTCAAAACTCAAAACAGAGTCAAAAGGAAACCAAGAAAACAAAGACGGGCCATTCGGCATTTCTCTTCTCCATGAACACGACGATACTAGGTAATGCAGTGAGGTTTCACCTTTTAAAGAAGGCAATAGCATATAAACAAACTACTAACTAAAGAGGAAAAAAATGCCCTTTACAAGGATCGAGCATGACCGAGTCATTTAGGCTTAAAGTACAGTTTTTGTGGCTCGAACACATGATTTTGGTCACATTGTGACAACTTTTCTGCTGATGGAGGCTCCCCTTGCGAATTGGACTTTTAAATAAACAAAATTCATACAACACAATGAAATTCTCACAGCATTGAAACAGACCATTTGAAATACACAGAAATGGAGTAGCCACCAAAAAGTTCAACATATTTGGGCAAGTCTTAAGGAAGCACAAGCATAAGGACAACACTACATGTGAAACACCACTTTATGGGACAAGAAGCCATAAACAGAACTAGGTTAGAGGTACACTAGTGTATTAGTACCTCTGTCCCTCTCACTTTAGCACTTTATATTATCTCTTTACAAAAAAAACAATGCAGTATTTAATGAAATTTTTGTCATTCCAACCATTTTGCCACTATTTATTGCATTTAGTCCACATAATGCATAAGTAGTGGATTATTTATTGACTTGTGATGGACAAGTATTACTTATTCCTTTTCATTGTGGTTATTAAGCATCCACTTTACTTCCAGATGAAACATTTTACTGTTTGTTTACCACAAATTTGTAACCTGATAGCAAACATCAAAAAACAAATACAGCAAACTGGTTTGTTAACACAGACAGTAAACCACATAATTAATACCTGATATCAACACTATTAGATGAAATATGTATAGAGATATTCTGCTGCACCCACTGTTCAGCAGCTGAAACACTACTAGCCAAACTGTAGAGCTTATCATTAGGAATCCCCACCATAACTTGAATCCCAGAACCACTAAGAGCATTTAGAGAGTTGAAATCAGCATCAAATAGTTTGACTTTCTGAATCCCATTATCCTTAAGCATCTTTACAACAGTTGATGGAGGCAAAAGATGAGTTGACTGTATACCCCAATTAGCTCCTATGCAGTTCACTGAACCAATCATCATACATACTGTAAAAACTAGTATCCGACAAAACCCACCATGTAAAAACACTGAAATCCCCATGGCTTTGTTTAGATATCTCCAGAATTCGAAAAAGGGGATCTTAAAGTTGGAGGCTTTTTTATGATTAAGAGCTTTGAACAAGATTCTTGAAAGAGAATAAAGGTAGCTCAAACAATATTCTGACAAGGACCAAGGTTAAACTTTCCAAGAAGTTAGCTTTAGATGCTCTTAAGGAGATGTTTGCTATGTGAGCTTTTTTTTTTTTTGGATACTTGGTGTAAATCAAAATTTATCCTTTTCTTGGTTTGGATGGATGTTTCTCATTTTTGGTATGTAATCATTAACTATAATTTGAAGATTTGTGGGTTGGTCGGCAAGGACACGGGGGAAGGTTTAAAATATGATTAAATATAGGGGTTATATTGCACGATTTTTTTTTACTACTGACACTCTTTTAGTCCCGGTACTATAAAAAATTACTCCGCCAACACGATTGTTTTTAATGAACGAAATATCAGTGACACTGTTGTTGCTATCGAAAGCCAGTGACACTGACGTTGGTGTTAAAAAACGAACGTCGGTGACTCTGACATTTACGTTATAAAAGTGTAACAACTTAGAAACAACAGTGCCACTGACTTTTGTTTTTGAATAGCACTGACGTTGGTTTTCAATAACAACAACAATACACTGACGTTTTGTTTATCAGAAAAAATAATCAAAAAATGGATGACAATAATAAAAACGATGTGCCAATAAAACCTCCTAAATATAAACTACCATTGTTTAATATGATGTAGCACATCAAATAGATAACGGCCTTTTATTTATGTTTTAAGTTATTAGATAGTCATGTGGACTTTGTTAAGATATGTTTTATATTTATGGGGTTTTAAGTCTATAAATAGTCTAAGTTACCTAAAACTTAGTGACTATTGTAATTTTGAATCAATAATACTCTTCGTGAGTGAAATCATTTACGAGCTTGGATTAACTCTTGTTTATTGTTTTAATTTTTATCATTATAGATCTTCTACGTTATTTAGTATGAGAACCGACTCCGTTTGGTTTCGGACTGACTGGATCCATTTGGATCCAAGAAAAAGAAAGAATTATAAAATATAGTGAAGTAATAATGATAAAGTTGAAAAGTTGTATTGAAATTTGTGTAGTTAAAGTAATGATTGTTGATTTGAAATATTATATTGAAAAAGTAATGGTTAAATAGTGTAATGAGTGTATAAAGTGATGGATTAATATTATTTTATTTGTTGATGTTGATTGATTGATGAAAGAATTTATAATAAAATAATAGAATTAATAAAATAATAATAAATAAATAATAATAAAATATTGGTTTGGGATCAAATGATCAACCTTTAGTCGGCGAGTTTTGAGGTGAATAAAAGGGATTGGTGGAAAGATTTGGGATGGTGGAAAATGGATCAGACACCAAGTAGGATTTGGTCCCAAACCAAATGAGCCGAATTCCGTCAAAGTTTGATCGCATCATGGTGGAGACTCAGCAAGCAAGGAACCAAGACACAATCTTTTTGAAGCCAAGTTGGATATTCATCACAATGGCCGAGTCCTTCCTCGTGCCAAACAAGGTGAAGTCAGCAAAGGGTTTCATATTGAACAGCAGTTAGGTTCAAGAACAGAGTTTTGTCGGAGCAACGGGTATTCTTTTAAATAGCCAAATCACCAAGGAAGCGGATTCGCTGCAGTTAGTAGCATCGAGAAATTGCCGGCCTTTGATGGTTCTTCTCGTACGTTGGATTTCTTGGATTGGATCGACACGTTGGAGGATTACTTTGAAGCAATGAATCCTCCAGATGCTTTGAAATATAAACTGGTTGCTTCAATGCTAAAAGGTGCAGCACGTGTATGGTGGATGGAGTTGCAGAACATCCGATTTTTCTGAAGGTAAGACCACATGGCCAAGAATGAGGAAGATTTTGATCAAGAAATTCTTGCACACCTCATGTTTGACATATTTCCACGAGCAAGAGAATGAAGACAAGGTGAGGCACACCAAGTGTTCAACAAAAGTCCAATGTGAATCTGGAAGTTACAAACAGTGTGGGAAGACTGGTTCTCATAGCCCTATAGAGCTTTATAGCAGTGGGTTAGACTCTTCAATCATCATGACACAAGAAATTGAAGGCCGAGTGCAGCAAATTTGAGAGGGAAAGAAAGAGGATGGAGTCATTCATGAGAACAGTGTTGGAATGTTACTCAATTCATCACAACCAAAGCCTACGAACAAAAGAACAACAAGACACCCTCAATCAGAAAATCAACTTCAAGGTATTGAACTTTCAGACTTGGTTGATGGCTTGAAAAATGGAAGAGGAATTGAACAAAACCTTGGTACGAAGCACAACTCTAGTTTGTTTGAAAAGCCCGAAAAATAGGCTTTAATTGTCCAAGAAACAAAAGCAAAAGAACACTGGGTGAATGAAATGCTAGGAGATGCAATGGGTATTTGTGATGTGCAGCTAGGTGAGCTACAAGAAGGGATCCATCAACACATCCCAAAGCTGGTAGTTGGTCCAAGTGAAAACTTGTTGGTGCTGCATGGATGTTGTATTTGTGTCAGGTGATCATGTTGAATCTCTTATTCCAATAAATTATCCTTCTCCATGAAGCACTGTCTTTTATGTTTGATCCTGGAGGCAAGCGGCAATACGAATGGACAACAAACGAGGGACATGGACCAATGATACATGAAGCTCCAACTTTGGTTGATAGTGATGCTACCACTCTGAAAAGGACTAAGTTGCAGCCAACATGTTTCATAGTTATAGGAGCTTTAGTGAAGCAACCTGAATTGCATGAACATGCCAGCTCATGTGTTTCCATATGCTCCATCACTGTTGACAATTCGAAACTAAGTGAACCTTGTGCGGAAAACTATATGACATTTGAAGGTTTATTTTATGACCCTGAATTCATGAACAATGGTAAGTGTATGGTTGCGATTGACCACCTTGCTAAGGTTGCTATGCTTTTGTTTGATCCAGGCGGTAGTCCTATTTATGAGAGATTTGGGAACTATCTATTTCCCAATTTTAGCATAACACTGGGCAATGCAACAGAGAATGTCATTTACAACTTTTTCTTCAATGAAATTACTACATTTACACTACTTTGCAATGCCCAGCTTGAAAGAGAAATTAACAGATTTACTGGAGTGATGAAAGAGGAACATGTCTCTATTCTGTCTACTTGTGTGAGTTTTGTGGGTGTTGGAATCGATTCAGTTGCCCCAAGACTTCTAATATTGCCGGAGGAGAATATAACTTGGCTCATATTGTGTATTGTTGATGATTCATTTGATGGCGATTGTTCATTAAAAATGATGGAACCTCTACTTGATCAGCGTACTCCAATAGAGATGGCAATGGAAAGGTGTATGAGGGTGAACCATTGTGAATTAGTGTGTCCTATAACCAAAGAAGTAACATTCTGTAAGATGTTTGCCAACTACCTTCATGGCCCAACAATGTCATTCAACTTCATGGCTGCACCACCCATGTTACGCGATATATTTGAGACCAATTATGGAGTGGTGGGAAGACGATTGATAGTTGTGCAATGGGAGAAATGTGTGATACACAGTCGATCCAGTGAAAAGGGAAATGATACATTCGGCATGCACGATGCAACAGGCTCAATAGTCAGTTTGACAAAGTCTTATTCCAAGTTTGACGAGATGCATACAACTTCACCTTCTGTATGTGTCCAGCCGTTTATGTTTGGTGCACAGGCTGCCAAGTCTAATGGTGATAATGAGGAAATTTATCCAATGAATGACCATTTTAACGATCTTATCGTTTCATATAAGTGTGCTAGAGAGCTTGATGAATTTTTGAAGAACCTGAAGTTCTATATTGAAGCATATGTCTTTGCGTTTTGGCTACATATATGAAGGATTATTGCTGCAGGTTTTTCGAAGGTTACGTCCGTGAACCTTACTCTACATTTTACTTATGGAATCATGAATACATCAAATACAAAGGCAATATGCATACATCGGAATGGGCTGTGTGATAATTATTATACTTGCTTATTTGAGATGGGAATGGAAGACATGGATTCCTTTATAATTGATGGTACCCCGCCTTACGTTAACAATCCCATGCATATTGGATGTTTTATGACTACCCTGCATACCATCTGTTTTGAGTTGTTGCAGAAACATTTGCTTCTTAGAATACATGCAAGGGATGTTAGCATCGGACATGATGAGGTGCTCAAAGAACATTGGCATTTCAATCTTTCAACGGATACCGGCTTTAACAACGTTATTCAATGAGAGGTTGGAAGGGTTGGAATAATGAGAACAACGTTTATTTGGAAAGGAAGTTCATCATGGTGGACCTAAGCCACATTATAATTGACTCATGTGTGAAGATTTGGTGCACGAATGGAAAAATTAAGAACTTTTTGAAATTGTTTCACAAGTTGATAAATAGACTCGATCCACCGAAGAACTTCATGATGAGCTTTTCAATGGGCGGGAATCGTCATCATAAATAGATTCGCTTGTGGACAAGCTTTTCAAGTATGGGGATGGAGATGATGCAGCACATCAAATAGATAATGGTCTTTTATTTATGTTTTAAGTTATTGGATAGCCATGTGGGCTTTGTTAAGGGTAGGTTTTATGTTTATGGGTTTTTAAGTCTATAAATAGTCTAAGTTACCTAAGAGTTAGTCACTATGTAATTTTGAATCAATCATACTCTTCATGAGTGAAATCATTTAAGAGCTTGGATTAGCTCTTGTTTATTGTTTTAATTTTTATCATTGTAGATCTTCTACATCATAATACTTTAATTAATGTAGTACTATAATATTACTTGTTTTATTTGTATTTTACCTAATTGTCGTTTTATATTTGATGTTTTGGATATATATACAGACATGTAGTTCAATAATTGCAGGAAGTGGGTGAAAAATATATATAAAAATTGTGGTTTGGCCTTAAATGGGTAATGGAAGGCCAGAAAGTAGGGGGAAAAATGAGAAATAATATATATATATATATATATTTTTATTTTTTATTTTTTTTGGGTTCGGCTGATTACTTGGACCCTTGTCATTCGTCGTTATATTAGCAAGTCTTAAATTTTGGCTATGGAATGGTAGGATAAAAGCTCATTCATCGAGAAAATATAATTTCAGGTCACTGTAACACCCTTTATTTCATTTCAGGTCGTGTCAGACCTGACATTTTTTTGAGTCCCCCGTGGAATTTTCCCCCTCGTCCCGTGGAAATTTCCCCCGGTCCGTGGAAATTTTCCCCTGGTCCGGTTGAAATTTCCTCCAGCATGTGGAAATTTCCACGGGCTGGGGGAAAATTCCACAGGGCGAGAGGGAAAAATTCCACGGGGGCCTTAAAAAAAATGTCAGGTCTGATCCGACCTGACATGAAATAAAAGGTGTTAAAGTGACCTGAAATTATATTTTCTCTCATTCATGGCTTCTGTTTGTTTACCAGCATGAGGTAATTTGCACTGACCCCAACCCCCTTCCCCTTCCCCCTTCCACCGCCGCCTCTCTGCCCCTGCCCTCACCTTATCTCGAGTGTGGATCCTCTAGAATGAAATACGAGGGTCATGTGAAGATTTAAAGTAATTGATTATTGTGAAGTTTATCATAATCAATGATGTAAAATATATTGTATTTATTTTGTTATAAACATAGTATTCCTAAGATTTAACACGAAAAACACCTCATAGCAACAATGTTGCGGCTTTTTGTCTATTATTAATTATAATCCCCCGAACATCCTCGAAAAACACATCTTGTGGCTGGTTTTTTTTACTCTCCCCTCTCATCATGCTTTATCGACATTAATATTTGAGATAACTCATCATTTTTTATGATACGTATGAAAGTTGATTGCATTTCATCCTTTTCACTTTTGAAAAACAGTACGTTCATCTTTATTGATGAATTGAAATGAGTTAGATACGATTATTTATTATCTTGTTTTTGTCTAGCTATGCTGGTAGGTGGTAAGTTTTATATTTCTTGTTTTGGATGATGGTTGAGGGAATGGTTGATTTCAGGATCTTATTTTGGCAATGACAATATAAATCATCTCTCTGTCTTATAACAATATTCATATTGCATGTAGTGTATTATCATATATATTATTTCTAGATAAGTTATGATTTTCAATAAAAATATTAATTGTCATATATACACATTTCTCGGCTTTTACGTTTTGTGTTTTCTTGGAAAGTAGCCGTACATTTTCACTTTGAGTCGATTAAATCTAAATTGAAAAAAAGACGAAGGAACAACTAGACCAAAATGAGAAATTATAGAATCAGGTAACTGTAGCAACCCTTATTTCATGTCAGGTCTGTGCAGACCTGACATTTTTTTTAGTCCCCCGTGTCTTTTACCACGGGCCGTGGAAAATTCCACCAGATGGAGTGTAATTCAGAAGACGCAACGTGGAAAATCAACTGGGGCCAAAACTTGATTTTCCACGTGACCTGGGGCAAAATTAACATACGCCACGTGGTAAATGACACGCGGCGTGGAATTTTACGACGGACCCGTGGAATCGAGTGATTAATAAATGTTCCAACTACGTTTTTTTGCTACATTTCACCCCATCATCATCTTCTTCACCCAAAATCTTCATCTTTTTCAGTCGAAATTATCCACAAAACTTTCGGAAAAAAAAAATCATCATATTATTGGGTCGTGCTATAAAGAAAAATCAACCAACGGGATATCATCTATCTACGCCGGTCTTTCGCCTTTAAACAAATGGGTAAACATTTCATTTAACATTTTTGTTTGAATTATTTTAAATATTGTATTTTTTTTAAATATCGTATTTTTTTTAATTGATGATTATGTTTGAGATAACTAACATTTTAAAGATATAATTTTTCGATTTTTCGTAAGGTGAAAATATAAATCTTCTAGTTTTAGGGTAGTGATAAAATTTGGATTTTTATTTTGTTTGAAATCAATGTGATTGCTCATTGTGAAATACGAAACTCGTGTTTTATTAGTTTGGTTATAAAGTGTCATGTGAAATTGATAAACTTATTTGTATTTTATTACGTTATTTCAGCACGTAGTATGAAATTATTGGTAAGAACATAAAGAATTTTTATAAGTAAATGAACCGTACGACGAATGTAGACCTATTCTATGGTACGCGTACGCCCAGGGACAGACCGAGTGTATTGAGGGGGGGGGGGGGGGGGGGGTGCACGGCCCCCACTCAACTTTTCGTGCGAAGTTACTAGTATACCCCTCTAATAATATTAAAGATCCTGTATGTATATTATTTCAGACAAATTCTAGTGTAATTGCTTATTTAGTTCAACTGGTTAAAAGTATTATAACTATACATGAGGTCACTTGTTCAAAATGCGGCTGCTGCATGTTTTTTAACAATTTTTTTTTTGAATTTGGCCCCCACTGAAAAAAATTTCTGGGTACGCCTCGACCTGACGAGGTTTTTAGAAATGCATGCATCCCTAGGGTGTTTTCGAATCCTTCTGATCCACTGTGTCATGCCTAATCCCCAGACTTTGTATTGGGGCTCTTGGTAGGTAGCTCGTAGAAAATTTCATTAGGTCTGCTCAATAGATCATCTTTTCCGTTCTCAGCAGCTTGGTAAAGCCTCTGCCGGAAGTGAGGCATCCGTTAGATCGAAAGTATAAGCTCTGTTCTGTTGGCTCTGTCCAGCATCTGATCTCCGTCATTATCAAATATTCAATGAATCTGGTGAAAACAATCTTCTCTTCTATTACCTCCGTCTAACCGTGTGTTGAAATGATTGTTTCGCAGACAACAACACGGTGTCCGTTAAGTTTTTATTTGGTGGAGAGTGGAAATACGATGAAGAGAGCGACAAATGGTCTTATAAAAAACGAAAATTGTATTTGGTTCGTGTGAAAACGGATACGACATTGGATGAAGTGAAGATGAAAGTGTGTGAGAAAGTAGGAATTGATGTCTCAAACAATACATTGATCATGAAAGTAATGTACGTAGATTATGACCAACCGATGGATGTTTTGGACGATGATACATGGCTAGGCTATATTGATGTCTGTGAAAACGGATACTACATTAGATGAAGTGAAGGTGAAAGTGTGTGAGAAAGTAGGAATTGATGTCTCAAACAATACATTGATCATGAAAGTAATGTACGTAGATTATGACCAACCGATGAATGTTTTGGACGATGATACATGGCTAGGCTACATTGATGATATATCAACATATATCATCAATGTATAGTAATAGTGCCATATAAAAAGATATTCAAATTTATGATGGACGAAATCGGAGGTCCCAATAATCAAGTTGTTTGACTGAAGTGATAAGTGACCTGAGAATGCCTAGGGAGGTCACCGGTTTGATTCTCCTATGAGACGCTATGTTGAAAGAGTATTTGATCAGACCTTACCCCTGAATAAGAGTCAAACTTTACAGACACGACCTAGATCGAACTCCTGATCGTACTAATGAGTTTCAAAAATCAGAGGTCCCAGTAGACGAAAGGATATGGTGTAACGATGCGATAGTACCAAAAGAAAAAACCGCTATATATTATTGGATTTCAGTCCATTTCACTATTTTTTCCCGGCACATTTTATCTAGGGACTAGGGCAGAAAAAAGTTAAAATTAAAGTTAAAAATATAAATAAATAGTCACCTTCTTCTATTCTCCCCGTCTCCCTCTTTTTTTTTTTTCCATCGACGCAAAGCTTTCTCAATAAACATTTTGAAGACAAAACAATAATTTTACTTAGAAAAAAAATCGCGAACAGCAGTCTTTCTGCATATATTCTTTTCGTCTTTGTTTAATTCTCCTCTATTTTCTATTACCGGAGAGGAAATGGAGGAGGTGGCTGAAGGGTCACGATCAGAAGTGCCACCAGAATCTTCCTCCGCCAGTGCGGCGGCGGCGCCTACTCAACAGTTACAGCAGAGTGGGGAGGAGGCGCCCGAAGGAGAGGGAGATGAAGGTAATATTGAAGGAGAAGGCGAAGAAGGAGAAGGAGAGGACGAGGACGATGTAATAATAGCTAAAGCGCAGACGCTAATGGATAAGATCACTGCTAATGTTGAAAACCCTAGGCCTAATGTTCTTCATGCTCTCTCCTCTCTTCTTGAAACTGAAGAGTCCAGGTAACTACCTTGGTCGCAGCTTTGTAGTTTTCGTTAATTTATGTGTCAGCTGACTACTTATCTAATTTTCAGTGAGGTTGGGAAGCCCGTGCTTCTTACATTGTGGGGGTGCCTGCTGGGTTTTTCTTGTGGGTAGGGGAGGTGTTTGCCCTAGCTCGGGTTAGAGGTGTATGGCGATTTTGATTTGACTGATCACATGCTACTGTAGTCTACATTTGGACGTAATATGGTGGTAGTGTGTTCTGAATTGTAGTTAAAACTTATGATTTTCCTATGAATATCTCTCTTTTGTGATGGACTTTCAAGGGTTCAAGTTCTTGCTAGCTCTATTTGTTGTAGGGCCTGTTTGAGTAATTAGAAAGTAAGTAGGTATGTAGATACCGATAGAAGTGAGTGATACAATTCTGAGAATGTTGAAAAATAATCAGGGCAATTCTTTCAGGTATTTTAGGGTCCGTTTGGATTGGTGCAATGTATTGTAATGGAATGGAACTGAATGGAATTCTATGCATTAGATTAAGATGGTTGGCATGTGATGCAATAAAATGGATGAGATTACATATGATAAGACAAATGACACGATGGATGATGGGTAAAGGATCGTGATGGTGGACTAAGGGGTGGGTAGGCATGGTGGTAGGGTAGGTATGGTGGTAGGGTAGAGTGGGATATGGTGTGGGTGGGTTGGGTATAAGGCGAGGGTAGGTGGGTGGCATGGGGTATTGTGGTGGTGGATAGGATGGTGGGTGGTTGTCGGATGGGGGTGGGTCATGTTAGGTTGCGCGGGTACGGATACGCATGTACGTGATATGCGGGTGTAGAATTTTGGAAAATACATGATACAAGTACAAAGGGCATTTTGGTGAATATCGAAAAGTCATGGACCAAACTGTACATAAGAGAACCATAGGGACCAAATAATAAATATTGAAATACATAAAATAAAACATTTTTTTTTCGGGTTACTCAATTTTCAATATGGTTCTTCATTTCACATATCCAGGTTATGGATATGCATATCCGAATCCTGGATCCAATTTTGAATATTATGAATTCAAAGTATCCGGTGTGTATGTGTCGGATACATATCGGATACGGGACACACTATCAGATAGAAGCATTCGTGCGTCATAGGGGTCATGGGTGGTATTGGGATGTGGTGGATAGGCGTGGGTGGGTAGGTAGGGTGAGGGATATGTAAGGTAAGATGGGGTGGGCGGAGGTGGGGTATGGTGGGGTTGGTAGGGTAGGATGGGGTAGGGATAATGCAAGGGTAGTACGGTCTGGCGGGTTAGGGATAAGGTGGGGGTGGGTAGGGATAAGGTGGGGGTGTGTATGAGATAGGGCTGTATGCATATTTTGCAGCTTAACATAGCATGTTTTCTTCTATCGAAGAAAAATGCGTGGATGATTTTTTTAACCTTGGAAACTGCCTACCTTTTTTTGTCTTCCAGAAACCCTCCCTTATCATGTCCTTTTAGTCCGTTGTGCTTTCCAAATGAAGAACAATAGTTACCCTTCTTTGAAATATAGGCTAAGCAGGCATTGACAATCAATCAAGAATAGGGCTGTCCACTCATACAACTGGTATGTTACTTTCATTTGTTGAATACTAAAGAAGGGAACATATGGCAGTGCTGGAAGCAGGAGTGAGCCTCAATAAGAAGCATGGGCTACGTTAGGTAAAGTAAATTTGGTCCAGTAAAGAGGCTAAGAAAAGAAAGATTGAAAAGCCTTATGCATGATGAGAAAACTCATGAATCTCACTGTACTCATGATATTGGACATTAGCATTATCAAAGGTCATGTCAGAAGAAAGAGTGTTTCCCTGTCCTAATTTTTTATTGTTATGCTGTTAAATTAGTATCCTGAAATACAGATGCTTAACATCCATGAATCCGAGGCTTTAGGCTTGACTTCACATATGCAGTGCTTTTGGAGGATAATAGTATGTATACATTTCACTCGTAATGATTTCACTTTCCCAGTTAGGTTCCATATGTTTTCATCGAGAAGAGTTGTTAACCAGTGTCAGTTTAGCCTTTAAGAATGCCCACTCCTACCCCCTCAGTTTATGAATGACTTGCCAATTGCACTTCGGTTTTGAAGGTCAAGTATATACATTCTGATCTTTGAGTTCCGAGCTGATCCTTTTTGTGGTTTTATGATTGCTTTTTCTCATAGTTGAGGTCGTGATCATGTTTCCTACTGTTTAGCCGGTCTTGCATTTTTCCCCATGCTTTTCAAGATCTGATGATTACTTTAAATTTTATACATAAGACTAGTCATATACTGATGTTGGTGGATGAAGCTTAATAGTTTTAAAAGAAATAACTTACATATGAGAAGGTGGCCAGATGCTTGTTGAGTATTAGAATTTATTATATTTGCTTGGTGCAACACTGTGTGTTGATCAGAGCTTGTGTCTTGTTTTTTTGGAGCAAAATTCTCTGTGTTGGATGTCCTGAGCTGTATACACATGGTTCATTAATTCTCGGATATAGGATTCATTCATTCTATCCCAAATAGAATATGAAAGGCTATTTTTGATGCATGGGTTCCATCTACTGATTTGACCCCTTGGGATGCAGATACATGGAAGAGACAGGGCATTCATCTTTGAACAATAGTCGATCTTCTCATAGCATAGGACGTTTGGGCAACCTTATTCAGGTAAGCGATTTTGTCCTCAACTGTATCTTGTTGATCACTGTTTGCAAAATGGGCATGTTTGTGAAAGTTTATTCTGAATGTTTTTGCACATTGTGTTGAAGAGCTGCAACAATTACTTCGTTTTGATGATCTTTCTCCTGTTTCTCTGCAGGAGAATGATGAATTTTTTGAATTGATAACCACAAAGTTTCTTTCAGAAAGTCAATATTCAGTATCTGTACGTGCAGCAACAACAAGGCTTCTTTTCAGCTGTTCCCTTGCTTGGGTGGTATATATTTACTGTATCTAAGTTATTGTGTTGCTTGCATATTATTTACTGTATACACTGCTGTAATCCGGTCTTGAATGGATGCAGTATCCGCATGTTTTTGAAGATTCTGTTCTTGACAACATCAAAGGATGGGTGATGGATGAAAATGATCGTAACTGGAAGGATGAATCAGGGGCAAAGAAGTTTTCAGACTTTGAAATGTTAAAAACATTCTCTACCGGCCTTCTTGCTGTATGTTTGGCTGGGTATGGTTTCTAAGTTTATACATGTTGTTTATTTCCTTTGTACAGCTTGCTTGAGTCTGAGTTAATGATTGTAGGGGTGGGCAATTGGTGGAGGATGTTCTTACGTCAGGCTTATCCGCCAAGCTAATGAGATATCTCCGTTCCCGAGTTTTGGGGGATACTGTTGCAAGTCAAAAAGAATCTATTTCCCAAATAGATTGCAAAAATTCACCGTCAATTGGTGGTAGCATGAGAAATAGAGAGGAAACCCGTGTTAGAATGAGGCCAGCTTCAGATAATTCTCATTTATCGCGAGAAGATAGTTCTATGGATAACAAAATAATTGAAAGGGATCGTGAGAGAGAAACAGGTAGGCTAGTATTTGAAGAGCGTGATGGAGAATCAGCCACTGGTTTGGATGGAGATCGTAATGATTGTGGAACAAAAGTCGACGGTGAGGAAAAGCTGCTAACCAGAGACCCATTTGATATAATGGCCAAGTCTGCTGGAAAATCCCTGAGGGCTGAAGATGCCGATGAAGATAGTAGAGATGAGCTATCAAGGCGTCGGGCAACTCGTGTAAGTTCAAAATATAGGGGAAAAGGAAGAATTCATGATGGTAATGCGGAGAATGAAGAAATTATGACTTCTCCTGGCTCAGGGATTCGGATAGGTGGACAGGGCCGGAACACGAAGGACAGGAATCAAATGAAAACTCAAGAGTGGAGAAGTCATCAAGATGCGAAGAAGTGTGTGGGAAAGATCAGTGGAGATGAACTTCATTTTTTAAGGGATGAGAGCGATGATTGTTTCCAAGGATGTACAATTGGTAGCAAGGATATTACTGATCTAGTAAAGAAAGCTGTTGTTGCTGCAGAAGCTGAAGCCAAAGCAGTCGATGCTTCTGCAGAAGCAATCAAGACAGCCGGTGATGCTGCAGCTGAACTTGTTAAAAGTGTTGCCTTAGAGGTGTTCATTTTTGTTTGTTTTCTCAGGGATCCTTTTATTTATACTTCTATTTCTTCTTTTTTTGATTTGTTTATTTGTTCTTTGGTACTGAAGTTTTTCACATTTTCCCCTTAGGAATTCAAAAAGACAAATAATGAAGAGGCTGCTGTTTTGGCTGCATCTACTGCTGCATCTACAGTCGTTGATGCTGCTAATGCTGTTGAAGTCTCAAGGTTTTTATTTAAATTTTGAATGTTATATGTACTTACAGAAGGGCTATGATTGGTCTGTTTATGAGTGAGTACATCTTATGCCCTGCATGTCTTTTTCTTGAAATTTTTTAGGAAGTCCATGGGTGGTAATGGAGATTTCACAGACACAAAAGCTGAAGAACTACCCACGGAAGAGGATGCTGTTGAATTTATAAGGCTCGACAGTGATTCCCTTGCAAAACTTAGGGAGAAGTTTTGTATTCAATGTCTTGTGATTTTAGGGGAATATGTAGAAGTTCTGGGGCCTGTGTTGCATGAAAAGGGCGTTGACGTATGTCTTGCATTATTACAGCGAAGCTCTAAACATAAAGATGCATCCAAAGTCACGCTTCTGTTGCCTGATGTATTGAAATTAATCTGTGCTTTGGCTGCTCACCGGAAGTTTGCTGCATTATTTGTGGACCGATACGGCATGCAAAAGTTGCTTTCGGTCCCAAGAGTGACACAGACATATTTTGGCCTATCTTCCTGCTTATTTACAATTGGTTCGAATCAGGTATGTATTGCTACGACTCTTGTTGCTTAGTGATTTTCTTCTACCCGACACATGTGCCATGTCTGGCATGATGTGATGGCTTTTTAGTATGAAGTGTAACTGTTATGGTCCTCAATTTAAGCCATGTCGCTTACTAAGATAGCTCTCTTTTAGGGAATAATGGAGCGTGTATGCGCTTTACCTCCAAATGTTGTCCATCAGGTGGTTGAGTTGGCCCTTCACCTTCTTGAATGCTCCCAGGATCAAGCCAGGAAAAATGCCGCTTTATTTTTTGCTGCTGCATTTGTTTTCAGAACTATCATCGACACATTTGATGCTCAGGAAGGTTTGCAGAAACTGCTTAATCTGTTACATGATGCTGCCTCAGTAAGATCTGGAGTCCCTTCCGGAGCTGTCACTAGTTCTGGACAACTTCGAAATGAACGGTCTCCTTCAGAGGTGCTGACTTCTTCGGAGAAGCAGATAGCTTATCATACTTGTGTTGCACTGCGGCAATATTTTAGAGCGCACCTTATTCTTCTTGTGGACTCTATCCGTCCTAGCAAGAACATCCGAGGTGGTAATCGGAATATCCCTTCTGTTAGGGCGGCGTACAAGCCCCTTGATATCAGTAACGAGGCAATGGATGTTTTGTTTCGCCAAATACAGAGGGACCGAAAACTTGGTCCTGCATTTGTAAGGGCCCGTTGGCCTGTGGTGGACAAGTTTTTAAGTTCAAATGGACATATTACAATGTTGGAACTTTGTCAGGTGCGATACCACATAGTTACATACATTTTTGTGTGTGCATAAACACTCACACAGTGACACACACATGTGCAAACACACAGACGCTTGGGCATGCTTGATGTATATGTATGCATGTGGTTATGTAGGTATAGGCACATATACTCTTACATGAATTGATTTGATTTCATAGGCTCTTCCCCATAACCTTGTGCTAATCATGCTTTGTCATTTTGTAGGCGCCAACAGTTGAGAGGTACTTGCACGACTTGCTTCAGTATGCACTGGGCGTCTTGCAAATAGTCACATTAGTTCCTTATAGCCGCAAACTAATTGTCAATGCCTCCCTGAGCAATGACCGCGTAGGTATAGCTGTAATATTGGATGCAGCAAATGGCGCTGGTTATGTTGAACCCGAGGTAAAGGTTTTCATGCAATCAATCCATTATCCTCGGTCTCGAATTTAAATGTTTGTGCTTGATTGTAGCTTTTCTATTTATTTTAACTTACTGCTTTTTGGAACTTGCTTGTCTTATTCTCACAGATTATTCAAGCGGCACTAAGTGTGCTTGTCAATCTTGTTTGCCCTCCTCCTTCAATCAGCAATAAACCATCTACCGGACCCCAAGGACAACAAAATCCTCCAGGCCAAACTTCAAATGGTGCTGTTCTGGAAACTAGGGACAGAAATTCAGATAGAATTGTTTTGGACAGAGGTTTTAATATACCTGGTCAGTCAGAATATCAGGAGCGGAATGGGGATGCTTCGGCAGATCGTGGTAATTTTTCATTGGCTGGTACATCAACCCCTGGTACCTCCACTGTGGCATCAGGGTTGGTGGGAGATCGTAGAATATCCCTTGGTGCTGGATCAGGTTGTGCTGGTCTTGCTGCTCAGCTGGAACAAGGCTATCGCCATGCTAGGGAAGCTGTTCGTTCCAACAATGGGATCAAGGTTCTTATTCAGCTCCTCCAACCACGGATAGTAACGCCTCCTGGTGCTGTTGACTGCCTCCGTGCTCTTGCATGTCGTGTGCTACTTGGTTTAGCAAGAGATGATACCATTGCGCACATACTGACAAAGCTTCAGGTACTTAGTAGGATAATTCAATGAAGCGGGCAGACCTATTAATTTTTCAATGAATCATAGTTCTTTATATGCTATTTCTGGCAATTGGTCCATAAGTTTGTCAAAATATTCGCCAATTCATGAATTTGTTTAGCAAGTCTTGGTCTGTGCTTTCTTGTCTGTGATCCCAATTGATAGTAATCTGGAATCCCACCGGAATCTGCGTTATAACTTCTGACAGCTGTAATGGCTTATATCCTTCTGTTCTTTTTTCAGGTTGGGAAACGTCTATCTGAACTAATTCGTGATTCTGGGAACCAGACTCCATCTGGTGAGGTTAATAGGTGGCAAGTGGAGCTTGCTCAGGTGGCAATCGAGTTAATTGGGGTAAGCACCCAGACTTTATCTTTAAGAGGCTCGAATCATCTGTAACCGCCTGCTTCTTTCTAAGAAAGAAGCCTGATCTTGAACCAAAAAAGGGGGAAAGGGGTGGGGGGAGCTGACCAATTAAGCTACGTTTTAATTTCTGGCCAAGCATCTACAAGAAGAGAGGTGATTGAAATAGTGGAAAAGCCCTTAACTGGTTTATATGAGTAACCTCTCTCAACACCTTCCCCTCCCCAACCTATTTTTTGCAATCTTTCGTTTGTGTTGTCCATATGCTTAGTTTGTTTATGAACACATCATTGCTGTCTTGTCTTTACGTAGGACAATAGCTATTTTCTCGCTTATCTTGTTAGTATCCTTCTTGTTTGATTGAATCTCTTGTTTACATTTCTGAAGCCCACAATTGTGAAAAGTTTTTCATTGTGTTAAATATATATCTGTAGATCAATGCTCTTACAAATCTTTGTATGATCTAAATTGATATGGATGACATTACTAGTTGATTCTCGGAACTGCGCAATGTTTCATGTCCTGTCTAGCTTTGTGTATCAGATTCTCGGAGCGAAAAATTTATCTTAACTTTGTTGCATGTAATGCTTTATACCTTTTAGTTTTGGATGCGTGCGTGCTTGTTCATCAGTACTTATATATTATTCTCCGCTGGACATATGGCCAGAGTATTTGCTGCATTACGTCTGCTCTATAAGTGCATTTCGTGCTAAGAAAAGCTTTTTTCTATAAGGTATTGATTGCATTATCCACCTTTGTCATAGAGTCACTGTTTTCATAGTTTTCTGGGAATTTCGCCGGACATTTCTTGTGTTTTCTTTGAATCGATGTACAACTTTCTTGTCAATAGTTGGCCAACCATATGGTTCTCTGTTGCATCTGATTTATGGAGATGTCAACTTATTGGGACTTGGTTTGCTTTATCCATTCTACAAGTGGTGCGTAGCTCATATATCTCTCTTCTGCTACCTTATAGGTCGTTACTAATACCGGACGTGCAAATACCCTAGCAGCCACTGATGCTGCTACCCCTACTTTGAGGCGCATAGAGAGAGCTGCTATAGCTGCTGCTACTCCTGTGACTTACCATTCCAGGTACGATCTTCCATGGTTTGTTCTGCTACTGCATTTACGTTTTTTTTCTTTTTCCGGCAAAGTTGCTCAGTCCTCATTCTTCCACTCTTTATGGTATGCTTTATAACTTTGATTTGTAGGGAACTTTTACTCCTGATTCACGAACACCTGCAAGCATCTGGTTTGGCTGAAACTGCGGCTGCCCTTCTAAAAGAGGGCCAGTTGACTCCTTTGCCGTCTTTGGCTGCCCCATCATCCCTGGCACAACAATCATCTGGGCCGGAATCACAAACAGTACAGATACAGTGGCCATCTTTAAAAACTGGTGGATTTATGTCTGACAAATCGAAATTTGTCTCGCTAGATGAGTCTGCTGGCTTAAAGAACGATTCATCTGTGTCATCAAAGAAGCCGTTGAATATGCCAGCTGGTGGGCGTGGTTCAAGTACTAAAGGTCCGCCATTGATTTTGGATTCGCCTATACCTTCAACCAACAAAATATTCTCTTCCAAAAAATCATCTGTGCTTGCAAAAACTCCTGAAACTCCATCCATTGCGGATATAACACCAAGTGGTGAAATGGACATGCAGTTTAAAACTCCGATTATTCTATCAATGAAGCGTAAATTTATGGATTTAAAAGAACCTGGATTTGTATCATCAAAGCGACTCAACACTGGTGAGCATGCACTACGGTCTCCAGCATCTGCTACACCTAGTAGTATTCTCCGCAAAACTTCTGATGGAACTGGAAATATACCACCAAACTCTGCTCTAAAAGATCATGGAAGATCAACGCCAGGTTTTTCGAAAAATGACACAGACGATAACAATTGGGCTAATGCTCATACAAATCAAATAGTGCCGTCCTCCCATAGCGGTTTTTTTGTAGATCCACAGCTCTCTGGTACTGAAAGGTTGACATTGGATTCATTAGTTGTGCAGTATCTTAAATATCAGCATCGCCAATGCCCGGCTCCTATCACCACATTGCCCCCTCTATCTCTCCTGCATCCTCATGTCTGCCCAGAACCAAAAAGAAGCCTTGATACCCCCTCAAATGTGACTGCACGGCTCAGTACGCGCGAGTTTAGAAGCATGTACAGTGGTATACATGGCCGTCGTAAAGATCGCCAGTTTGTGTATAGTAGGTTTAGGCCATGGCGAACCTGTCGAGATGATGCTGGTGCTCTCTTTACGTGCATTACTTTCCTAGAAGATTCTTCCCAGATAGCTGTGGGCAGCCACTCAGGGGAGCTCAGAGTTTTCGATACTAATAGCGGTACCACCATTGATAACTGCACCAGTCATCAGTATCCAGTGACAATTGTTCAGTCCCATCCTTCTGTGGAAAGTCGTTTAATTCTCTCTTCGAGTTCACATGATGTACGATTGTGGGACGCAACTTCTGTTTCAGCTGGCCCTAAGCACTCATTTGAGTCGTGTAAAGCTGCTCGGTTGAGCAATTCAGGGAACACCTTTGCTGCACTGGACACAGTATCTCAACGAGACATTCTTTTGTATGACGTTCAGACTTGTGGATTAGACTTGAAGCTTACAGATACATCCAACAGCCCATCGGGCCGTGGTCATCTATATTCCCATATCCATTTCAGTCCATCAGATACTATGTTACTTTGGAACGGCGTGTTATGGGACCGTAGGCTTTCAGGCCCTGTTCATCGATTTGATCAGTTCACAGATTATGGCGGAGGAGGGTTCCATCCTGCTGGAAATGAGGTAAATAATTTGTTTTACTGCTTTGTGAGACAGTGAGATTATTTCACTTTTGTGCCCTTTAAGACTGTTATTTTGGTTCCCTATGCGTTTTAAACATGTTTGAGAACCCATTCCTTTTCCTGATGAATTCTATTACACACTATGATGCGTGGATACTTCTGTCTAGCAGCGTGTCCAGTATCCTATACGTATCTGACACACACACACATCGGATACACACCTATGGGCAAATTTGTGAATTTTAAAAGTTGGATACATGATCCGGATATGCATATCTTGGATATGCGAAATAAAGGAACATATTCAATATTGAGTAAAAACCGCCATATAATGAACGAAAAATTGTCCAAAATGGGGAGGACCACTAAAAATTGTTTTATTTTATGTGTTTTAATATTTATTGTTTGGTCCTTATAATTATATGTATACTTTGGTCCTTACATTTTCAACATTTACGCATATGCCCTCCGTACCGGCATCCTATATTTTTCAACAGCCCTGCACTTGCGTGTATCCATTATCTGTGTAACAGTACCCGTGCAACCTAGATTACATGTTTTTGTTTCAGATGCATGTCAAGTGTACGACTAGACAAGATTTTTTTTTTTCCTTGTCATTTTTAGATGCTTGTCACACATCTAATGATTACGGTACAATGAAGATTCCGTGCAGTGTAATCTCTCTTTCTCTCTCTCTTTGGTGGCTTGTCTTAATCTCACAATTAATTACATCTCATGGCAGGTAATCATAAATTCCGAGGTGTGGGACCTTCGAAACTATAGGCTTTTACGGAGTGTCCCATCTTTAGATCAGACAACAATAACTTTCAATGCTAGCGGTGATGTGATCTACGCAATTCTCAGAAGAAACCTTGAGGACGTTACATCAACATTCCAAACTCGACGTGTCAAACACCCACTCTTCACAGCATTTCGTACTGTCGATGCAATCAACTATTCAGACATTGCAACCATTCCGGTGGATCGTTGTGTCCTCGACTTTGCCGCAGAGCCAACCGATTCATTTCTCGGGCTGATCACAATGGACGATCAAGATGAGATGTATTCATCTGGGAGGGTGTATGAAATCGGTCGACGGAAGCCTATGGATGATGATTCTGACCCTGATGATGCAGACAGTGAGGAAGAGGATGAAGATGACGACGACGACGATGATGAAGGTGACGTGGATTCGATTCTGGGACCGGACCTTGATGAGGACGGCGATAGTGACGGTGATGACGTGAGCAACGATGATGATGACATAGCGAACGACCTAGATGAAGACGAAGAAGAAGATGTTGATTTCCTCATTGATGATGATATGGATTTTGAGGATGGTGGAGGAATATTCGAGATAGTGACAGAGGGGGACGAGGATGGTGATGATAGTGACGTGGTTGAATCCCTTAGTAGCGGTGATGAAGACGACCTGATGTGATGATATAAATATGTTTTATAGATAGCCGCGGAGCCCGAGGTGGCGTTTTTGGTTGTACTTTATTTTTATTTATTTTTTTTGGAGAGAGATTCATTATGATGACAGTTATGAAATCATTTTCTTCTTACGGTTTCATGGAAGTAGGGAAAAGTAATGATTCTGTTAATTGAAGTCATAAAATTTTGCATTATATGGATGTTATATATCATCAATTGTCCATAATGTCTGACTGTTATTATTATTATTTTTTAACATTTGCAATATTTTCTTGGAGTGTATTTTGTCCTACTACTTCCATTCCACCGATATATTAATATTCAGTGCCAACAATAATGTGAAAAAACAGTGTACGAATCATCTGTGCGCTTATATAAATAAAGAATTCACCTAAACCAAAGGTTTTCCCCAACAGATTACCCAATGTCTGACAATAAAAATATAACAAGAAGTTCTTCTTAATGAGGAAATCTTTTTTATATTCAATCAAAATAAGACACGTGGTTTGATTTTTTTGTTGTTGTGTGTGTGTGTGTGTGTGTGTGTGTAGGTCTTTAGAGCTTGTTGTTTGTACTTTGTAGTGTGTTTGATGTCACATTTCCATCTAAAGATCAAATGCGTTACAATCTCTTTATTGAGGACACTCTGTAGTAGAATTTCTTGTTACGTGACGCATAATGCAATGATGCCGCCACATGTCTTGCTTTGGTTGAAAGCAACAGTAGATCTCTTCATTGAGGACATTGTAACATAAAATTCTCTGTAAGTAACACCGCCTGCTCCTAGTGAATCCGTCTACCGCCGTGACCTTTTGGCCTATTATTGTCAGCTGGTTTTCTAGTGGAAACAGATCCTGGCACTGTTTTATTGCTGCTGCTGCTCCCAAATTTGAGGGGTACAATAGCTTTGATATAAAAGCCTGCAGGGTTGTTTCGTCTCTCTTTCGGGAGTGCTCGTAACTCCGGCAGCCAATACGATACAAAATCTCCTTTTGGATCATAGTTTTGAGCCTGTGGTTTTGGCAACAAATGTAGCAGACAGAGTAAACACTCAATGAAACTGCACACTAACAAATATAGTGTGCACTCCTAAAGGTGTATAACATTGCTCAAATAGCCACTTGCACTAATATTTACCTGCTTTGGAATGCTGAAGTAGCGATCCTCTCGAGGATCATTTCCAACTCCTGCATGAAAAAAAGGTTAAAAGACATATTACTTGAGTGCTGGCTTACAAACAAGTCTAATGAGAACCTTCACAACTTGATGTATATACCTGCTCCATACGTCCAATTTCCATAATTGGAACAAGGATCATAATCTACAAGCCATGTCTCAAACCATTCTGCTCCCATTCGCCAGTCAATCCCCATATCACGGACAAGAAATGAACACACTATCTGATTGGGTATGATTTTGGAGCAGAGAGTAAATCATATAACAAATGATGAATGTAGTAGCAAGCTTAAATAAGCAAATCACACTCATAAATGGATTTTGGTAGATGATTATGTATTTAATTAAGTTGCCAAATGATGTTTACAAGGAAGATACATGTAGCAGTTCTAATGCACTAGTTGTTTACATGAATAGTTTATTTATTTTTCTGTCAATTAGTTTTCTAAGATAAATACTTCTTTTATATTCAACTTCTTCCCTTAAAAAATGCCTAATCATTTCTTCTACATTTCAGCTGAAAACATCAACCCAAAGATAATAAGTTAAAGCAACCTGTCTGCCACGATTGGACATGAAGCCTGTAGCAGACAGCTCTTTCATACATGCATCTACAAGAGGATACCTGCATTGTAAATTAGTTGTCATCAAGTAAATACAGAAAAATGACAGCCCCTGAAAAACAAACGCACACCCTAGTGTCTGTGTGCATGTGTGTGAAAGAGAGAAGCAATTTAAGCCGTCTTTCAAAAAAAAAATTTGTCTTGCAAAACCGGTACTATTCGAAAACCATGGATCAAATGGTTGCGCGTGAATGTAAAACATGATTGATGAGAGCACCCTACTATAACTATAATGAAATCCTTACCCTGTCTTGCCATCTGTCCAAGCATCAAATAGAATACGGTCTTGTCTCCAGCTGACCTGGACGTTCCTTGGTCCACCTAAAAAGGATGTATCGCATAGTTGGACAATTCAGACAAAAGAAACAAGTTAAACAATGAAAAAAAAAAAGGGAGGGAGTAGGGAACTTGTCAAACTCCATACCTGATATCACTAAAACATTATAATGAGAGGGATTAAATTCCACACCAACTAGATATATAGAAGTAATTCACTAGCCAAAAATCTACCTGGATGAAAAAGAGAGTTTTCCACCTTAATTGATAGAAATCTGAAGTAATCTCTCCATATTAATTCAAATAGGACCCTGAAACAGGGAAAATAGTCGTTACTTTACAAATGTTGCTAACATAGTACTAGTCGTCTTTTCAAAGAAAGTAAAAAGAGAAAAAGAAAAGAAACGGGGATGAAGGCCGTGTGGGAATGAGCACGCTAAATGAAGACAAAACAAAAAGAATGGTAGCAATAGATACCAATAAGTTGAACTATTTGATTCCCTCTCAGTTTCATATCTCTTTACCTGAATCAGCCCAACGAAAGAAAAAAACAGAAAAATAAAGTAATATAGATTTGATGTCAATGCTATGATTAAATCTTAGAATATAAATGTACCTCCTCATAAATAAAGCGAGGAGAAAGACTACCGATCGCCAGCCATGGGGAGAATTTTGTGGAGTAATCAGGCCCCAGCATTCCATTGCGGGTTTCTTTATAAGCCCGAAGAAGATCCTACAAAACAACACATACAAATTCAAATTCATTGGGCATACTGATGTTCACATGTCTAAGCAACTATAAGCTCCAGAAAGTTCAGAATCTGTTTCTTCACTGACATGTCACTTGCCTTTTTCCAGAAGTATTCATGTACTCTACTTATGGCAGCATTTTCTCCACCCACAAACCTCATTCCTTTACAAACCTACATAAACAATAAAATGTGAAACTTCCATTGTGATCAATTCACGTATAAAATACAAAACAAACATGCCTTAGCCTGCTGAAAACCAAGTTGAGTAACATCAGGAACGGAGCCCCAGTCAATATTGTTCGATGGAGGAGGTCCAAGGTTTACCGGTATCTTTATGCAACTTCGAATCAATGAATTGGATTCCACAGACTGTGTATAACAGCATCCCATTGCAAAGCTAATAAGAAAGGTGGCCCAAAAAACAAAATGTAAGAGTAGCATGCAAAATTGTATAACTATACCTTCCGGAACTGTGTATACACATCTGGTAAAGACTTGCAATCAAATGGAAGGTCGTCTATATGGTACATACTGGCTCCCCAAACTAATTTAAGTTTGACAGATCTATGCCTGACGGATACCTCTTCGGATTGTCTTTGCTTCATTTGCTGCAGGTTCTTATCCACCAAATGCTCGACATTAACCTCCTCGCTGCATGTTTCTTTCTGTGCATAAACCTATGGTATGAGAAGAACAAAATTCAGTTGGGACAACAAAAATTCAACTGAAAGATGAAGAAAAAAGTATGTGGAATGAGAAAGTGATTATATAAGAGATTTCTAAACCGTGTGAGCTCCGTATTCTTGTGCAAGGAAAGGCAGGATACTCTCTGGTTTTCCTTCCTTGATTAATAAGTCCAGACCTTTTTTCTTCAAGTTTTTTTTCAAGTCAGCCAAACACTCCATGAGGAATTGGGCTCTCAATACTGCCAAAGATACTTTTTTTTAAGGAACAAAAAAGCATATGGGATGCATAAATGCACTATGTTTTAGCTAAATGATTGAGGTTGTTTCACATTCTTAAAAAGGGGCATAACAAATCTTATCGTATAAATGTTGTACCAAGTGTAGTGCTTATAAGTCTTCCATTCATGTTTAGACATGTGAACAATGTAGCCACCACATGTTATAAATCTACACACAATCACATACAACCATGAATGATTTTATCTTGCAACTTGAATACTTGATATGACAATGCATAGCTCCATAAGGTTTATCTAAAAGAAAGAAAGAAAGACAAGACATGTACCTCCAGTTTTAGGGAATCCAAAGTAGTAAGTAGTCCCAAAAAGGCGAGGATCAATACAGTAAACAGGTAAAACGGCTTCAGATGAAACCCAAGCCTTAAACAAAGCCTCATTGTCGAGAATTCTCAAGTCATTTCTAAACCAGACAATGGCCACCCCTTTCCCTTCCCTTTTAGGCAAGGGAGCCGCATATTTCTGGAAAGTTTTGTCAGCAAGCAAGTCCATTTCTTCATTACTTAGTGCTGGAACATGCAACACATCCTCTGATTCAGCTGGTATATTGGATGGATTTGATGAAGTCATTATGGTTTTGAAGCTTTTCAGCAAACAGGTGATGGGCAGTAGGGTAATGGGTTTCCGTAAATGTGCAGAGGAGAAATTCAGTAGTTTTAACGGAGAAGAAGGGGAAATTGGGAAGATGGAGATGGTCATTTATTTGTTTGTTGGTGTGTATTGAGGCTTGTATTGTGGAGCCGTAATTGTGTGTGTGTGCGAGTCGTTTGCGCAGTTGCCATCTTTCCACGTTGTCTTCTTGCAGCAGTTGTTTTCTCTTTCCTTCAAATTTCCCTTCTTGATTCATTTCAATGGTGTGGCATGCTGTTAGCCAATGGCAACTCTGCCTTCACATTTTATAGTTTACGATCAATCACCTTGACCAACCCGTTTTGTTTTCCTCCATTAATATTGCATAATTTTTATTTTTTATTTTTTTCCATAGAAAAATGATTTAATTAAAAGGATTTAAAGTATGTCATTCTTCACGACTTGAAAAAACCAAAATCGAAAAGAAGAGACATATGATAATAGGCATAATAATTTCTCTTTTTATCTTTATTCTTTTAAGAAAAACCGCATAAAAGAATTTCATTACAAACATAATGAATAAAATTTTCTTTGAAAATTTCATGGAATGAATATAATGAAATTATACGCCATTAATCCACATTCACATGACCCCACCAACACCAACACCAACACCCACCTACCCTTCACCCCAAGTAAGAAGGCTTGAGGTGGATAGGTAGGTAGAGTGAGTTGAGACATGGTAAAATGGGTGTGATGGTAGAAATAAAGGTGGTTGATGGTAAGATGGATGTGAGGGCATGGTAGGGGACTAAGGAGAGGGGGTAGTGGTGGGGTGAGGGTTGGGTTGTGTGTAAGTGGGGTAAGAGGGCGTGCGGTGGGGTGAGTGTAGGTGGCGTAAGCACATAGGTAAGGGGGTGAAGTCTGGTGGGGGTAAGGATGGGTGGGTTTGGGGTAGAAGTGCGATGCAAGTAGGGTGGTAGTGGGATGCGGTGAGGGTTGGTAAGTGTGTGATTGGGGTTGAGTAGGTGAGGGTTGGGTTGGGTAGGGTGGGTGAGTGTAGGCACATGGGGGAGGTGATGTAGGGTGAGGTTGGGGTGAGAATATGTAGTGGAAGTGGGTTGGGGTAGTAGTGCGATGCAAGTAGGATGAAGTAGGGGTGGTGAAGGTGTGATTGGTGTGGGGGTTAAGGGCGAGGGATAGGGGTCGGGTGAAAAGGTGGGGGTGGGGGTGGGGGTAAGGATAGGTCGGTGAGGGTGATGTGGGTGTTACTCTCATAACACATAACTTTATTCAAATCTATTACGTGTCATACTAAACGCCGTAATGATATTGATTATATTCCTCTTCATTCTATTACATTGCGATAATCCAAATGAGCCCATATAATCTACTAGCTGGACCTAGACGACACATTCTTCATTTTACCGTTTTCACACTTCAGATTGTTTTTCATCGATCCGAACGAATCTCAAATGAATCTGCAGATTGTATTTGATGGATCTCAAATGGATCTGCAGATGGTTTGCTCTAATGACAAAATAAACTTACCTTGAGCTTTATGTATCATCCTAAAAATCACAGGAATTCCAGAATACTTAATAAACAATTCAAGTTTCTTCCCCCCGTTCCTGTGGGCCTGTGGCTACTTTTAATTACTATACTAGTATAAGCTTTTAGTACAACAAGAACAATGGTTACATTGTCTGTCTCGCCTTCTGCGGACGTCTTCTTTAGTTCACAACAACAAAAAAAAATTTAAAGTTGAATCTGCTGTAGTCTTTCCTACTAATCTACAAACAACTGGAATAAGCACAAACTCAAAGTCGATTCTATGCTCCATAATCAACTTTAAAACATTTGAATTTGGTGTTGGTGCTCCCAAACTGAACCTCCTCCATCAATTAATTATAGGAGTTGAAATATTATTAGAAGATGATGCCTCTGTAATTCCCAGCAACTCTTTGGGCACCGGAATCCCGAGTTCTGAGCAAACCAAATTTATAATCTTTGCAGTCACTGTCCCCAAAGATAACTTGTTTACTGTCACCGCTATTGCAAAATTGTGCTTAATGTCGCAATACCCTCTAGATCCGCCGATCCCTGAATGTCCAAAACCGATAAGATCATCCTCGTTTGAATACGACCTTTTAAACCCGAGTCCGAACTGCTCGTTTGGAAGGGCTAGGTTTTCATATTCTCCTACACCCATGAAGGCGTCGTGAATTCTCGCGTTTTTGAACAGCTTATTATTTCCAGTTCCAACAGGTTGCTCTATTACAAGGAGATGGCTGTCTAAACCGGAATTAACAGAAATCTGGCTGTCACTGGGTATTCTCGTGTATGTATTACTATTACCAGAACCCGAATCACCGGCGTTATCAGAAGTAGTAGTCTGGCTCTCCGGCGAGTCATTATTGCTTCTGATTCGTCCGGTTAAAATATCTCGAATCTTCGAATACTTTCGCTTTTCAGGTTTTTTCAAAGTTGGGAACTTTGGAATATGAGGGTGGCTTCCTAATGGAGGCTTAGAAATAGATGAATGTGGAGGAGGAATTGTTCCGGTGTCTACAAGTGCAGCATAATAGCGTGCAAGTGCACGAGCCGAGCAATGACCATTAGCCGCAGGTATGATTGCGCGGCGAGTATGAAGTGCATTAAATAAAGCAGGTAGGGTAGTCACCATCTGAAGCATATCCTGTGGCTGGAAAGTTGAAGGTAGATCTGGACGGCTACCAATTGCCGATAGCTTCTTCAGATCTTCTGTATCCAATGTAAGCGAAGCAAGCCGTGATTCCACACCTAAAAAGAAAAGAAAAAAGAGCATTTGCATCAGTTTTCAAAAACCACTTTTATCTATTTTACAGAATCTCTATTCAAGGTGAAATGAATCAGAATCTCTCAATCATAATCTGAATACAGAATCTGTAGTTGAATATTACCTGGAGGCACCCCGATATATAGCTCGCCTTCAATGTTAAGAGGAGAAATAAAAGATTCTTCTAGAATTTCCTGGAACTTCTTTCCTGATGCATGCTGATTAAAGAACACAGGGGTAGCAGTCAGAGGAAACCTTTTTCAAAGTACATATTTCACAGACCTGATAGAAGTTGTTTGGTTCCTAATCTACCCTTCATAAAAGTAATTAACGTATTACCTCGATAATTCCTCCACAGAGCCAGCCAAAAGATAAGAAGTGGTACAGCTGCTGAGATCCAGGCTCAGTCTCAGGGGCTGATAGAGCTATTGACTTGAGACATTCATCCCAGTTGACTATCAGCATAGGGTTTTCCTTAAGAAGCTGCGCTATTGAATTGTGCAGACCGGATGTATGGTTAAGCACATGATGAACCTGATTAAGGGGCTCGAATCAGTTCAAGAATTGTTCGATAAAGAAAGAATCAGTTGAAAAATAAGATTGCTCTTTGAATAAGTATAATAAACATAGACAAGACACAATTGTGACCTAGGTTGCACGGGTATCGATATGTGCGGGCAAATTTTTTCAGAATATAGTATACAGGTATGGATGGGATATGCGTACATTATTAAGAGTATAGGGACTTAACTGTACATAATAAAAACACAAGGATCAAATTATAAATATTAAAAATCATAAATCGAAGCAATTGTAGTTGGTTTTCTTCATTTTGGATGGTTTTTCTTTAATTTTATGGTGGTTTGTCTTCAATTTCGAACAAGGTTCTTCATTTTATGTATTTGAGTTATAGATGTGCATATTCTAATAACAAAATTCAACTTTAAAAAGATTGCAAGCTAGCCCCAGGGGTGTATGGTGTATCCTAAGTATCCGTGTCATATACATATCGGATACGAAGCACACTACAAAATAGAAGCATCTGTGCATCATAGATTGTGAATGTGTCTGTGTGTGTGTGTGTGAGAGAGAGAGAGAGAGTACTTTGAACCACACAAAAGGATTTGCACTCATAGACAGTAGTTGATTTTGAAAACACCATATCAAAATCTAACTTCAATGCCATATTTATGTCTCAGGGAAAAAAGAAGCATTCAAGAAAATTCGGTCCAAGTTGAAAGCTAAACCTTTATTTTCTCTTTCCCATTTGTTCCGAATTCGGGCCAAATGCTTGCGATATCATCATCAAGTCTCACTTTCCTGGTAAATGGAATACACAAGTTTAAGGATTAAAGAAGAATCTACAGATTTATTCACATTCAAATGCTAAAACAAATGTAAACCAGAAATGCCTACTTTGTGTTGAAACAAAATCAATGCCTTGATTCTCGGATCGTTAGTTAACTTTTTGTACAATTTAAATATGTATCACTCATCATTATTGCATTCTCAAAATCTACAGTACTTGTATGTAAAAAAAAAAAGGCACGTAAGCTATACTGCATACCCGTTGTCCACCAGCCAGTGTAACATTCCAGCAGTAATCCCCTTGGTCACAGAAAATACGGGAAATAAACTGTCCGGCTGAACTGGTCGAGGATCGTATCTTCCAAGAGTCCCAGCAGCAGTATCAATTATTACTTTTCCGTCTTTGTAGGCACACACCTAGTATAGACAACATTTTTTTCTACATAAGATGAAGCATACGGTTTATATAATCATGTATAGCGCTTGCTCTGTAACAATCACGAGTACCTGGATTCCTAATATTTTCTCTGCATTTCCTAGCTCAATTATTAGATTCCGCAGTTTTGCTTCAACATCTGAATGGACAGGACTGTCGAAAATCCATTGTGTGTCTACAGACGGTCCTTTATTCATGTTGCTGAAAATATGTACATACGGTTAACATGCCGAACCAGAGGGTTGTAAATGTAGTCATTATAAAATCAAAACAAAGTTACCCCTTTAAGACAGATTCTGCAAATGGCCTCATGATATCTATATACGATACTCGAGTATTCATGCTCGATGAAAGTCCTGCAATAAAGTTAAACTACTGGTTTTGTATGAGCTATATAGAGCTTAACAGGGGAGAAAGGAAAGCTAAAAAGATTTACTTTGTACCTCTAAGAAGATTAATTACTCTTGTAAATATGACAATATCGCCTGGGAAAGCATCGACCTGAATGAAATATAAACATCAGCTGGTTCGTATATGGCGAAAAAAGTTCTAAAACGAAAAAGAAACCGTCAACGTACAGGATTAAAATGCTTCACTTCATTCTGATTCAGATTCATCTTCTCTTGTAGGAATTTAAGATTTTTGTTTCTTTGCTCGGCAAGAGATTTTACGTTTTCCTGGTGAAAAGATGGCAGTCAGTAATGTTTACACATCAGATCTTCAAGAAATTTAGAAAGGACATATTATACTGAACTACTACGTACAAAAGCTTCGGTGGAAGGTCTTGATGCACGAAAGAATGTGTTTGCCATTAGCATGACTTGCTCTGGCATGTCCAAGCGCAATTTGAGTCCCATTTCCGCAAAGGCAGACAGAAGTGCTACATGGTCTCCCTGCACAAAAATTCCACCCATTTATTTGCTTCATAGAAAGCAATAGACATCACTAGCTAAACAAAATGTTTTATGGAAAAAAAAGTTTAAAAAAAAACTGATATGTTGTAGCAAAGTTAACATGTCCAAAAGTAGAAATTTTTTGTTGTAGCAAGTTAACATGACCAGAAGTAGTAGTTTTTTGTTGTAGCAGGTTAACATGCCCAATAATAGTAATGGGTTTTTTCGATAGTCCGAAATAAGTCACCTAAGCCAGTTTAAAGTTTCAACTATAAAGTATACAATACTAACCTCAGCAGACGCAAGAAACATTTTCGCCAAAGCTTGTTTTGTAGAGCTTGACAATGATTTTGTGAGACCGAAATCCAGCAGAATTGGACGATGTGGAGGTTCCTTGCTTACTAGAAAATTTCCTATTAAAAGACAGACCCATTTCAAAAACAACTCAACAAAACAACCATTAAATGTGAAAGTGTACAGGAGATTCCGGAAACAATTTTAAAAAGGCATGCATTTTGGAGAGAAGGTAAAAAGTGAGAATAGTATACACAGTACCTGGATGAGGATCTCCGTTAAAAAATCCATCAACATATATTTGATGGGCATAAGCTCGGGTAATTTCTTCAACAAGTTTTTGTTTGTCAACGCCCAATGCTTCCAGAGATTCCAGGTCATTTATACGTACACCGTCCATATACTCCAGAATAAGGACCCTTTCAGTCGACTGATATTAAACGAAAATTTAAATTCCATAAGTACATGGTTATAAAGTCTGCAATTATTTGAACCAAAACAGAAAGACGTAATTGCATGAATACTTTCATATGGAATCAAAATAGTGTTCTTCACACTTCACAATGCAAAGAATGCGTAATCATTAAAGAGATAGAAACGGCAATCTACCTGAATAACTTCTGGAATCAATACATCCACACGATTGGTAGGTATGTTGTCTTCATACCTATTCTTGCAGCCAAGATTCGAAGCAACTTTTTGCATGTTTTCTGAAAAATGAAGCAACATAAAACAGTTTAAACACATGCACGCACGCACATGTATCTGATTTTATTCCAAGAAATTCATTTAAACTACCAGCTTCATGGTTAAAGTCCAGTTCTTTTGGAGCTTCCTTACACCATTCATCGATCATCGGGTTGAAGTTATATTGTGGTTCGGCCCATGCTATCCAGTCAACTAGTGACTTTGCGTTCTTCAGATCCTGCAAAAAACATACTCAATCAAAAAGCTCTCGAAATTACTCGTTCTTTACATGGATGAGCAAAATAAGAGGATATATAACCTCTAGTATTATTGTATTGATTCCATCATGTTGAACTTTAACAACAACATTCCGTCCATTAGTCAGAGTAGCACGATGAACTTGTGCAATCTGCATGGAAATAAAAAGCACGTTAGGCCATGTTGCCACGTCACCAGTGATATTAATATGCCAGACAGAAAATGAAACAATAGCTAAAGGTTTACTCAAAAAGGGCAAATCAAAAGACTATAAACTGTAATTTGGAGAGGCTAGTATAAGCTGTTCTAACATATGAAGTGTATATAAAATCAATCTCAAGTCTCAAGTCCTCATTACATGAATCAACAACCTTAACAAGAACATCAATTTTAACCTAGCTTGTGTACTGTATACTTTGAATTAAACCAATTTAGTCACTTACCTCAAGCCTATTCAGACTATTAGTTCCTAGTGATTGCCTGTTGAAAGTCTTAACATAATTTGTACAGTATGAATTTTGCAAATTGCTATGTTAACTCACGTTTATCAGTGTCTTATTTTATGTCCAGTCTATTTGTCCAGTGACTTAAATTTTAAGACACGGTAGGAGTTTTTTAAATTCAACAAAGTAACCACCATGGCAGGTTCTAGCTATATATGTATTGATATATTTTAGATAATTAAAATAACTTTGCATAGAATGATTACCGATGCTGATGCTAGTGGCACTTTATCGAAATCTAGAAAAAGCTCTTCCACGGATTGCCCCAGTTCTTCTTCTATAGTTTCACAAACCTGAGTAAAGAACGCACGTTGTTATCCAGTAAATCTTGTCAAGTATATACAGACAGGACAATGAGATACCAATTTACGAATTCAATGGAAGAAAACGGAAATAGAAAAATACGAACTATCAAAGATATAGATACAGATGGATGCAAGTTCTGAGCGCAACAAAGTAGCCTAATTGTGACATTCTTAAGGAGGAAATCATGTACTATTCGATCCAAGTGATATTCAAAATTCGAATGCAACAAGCAATTTTAAACAACACGTGAGCAACTCAATTCCGACAACATTTACCTCTTCCAGAGGGCGAGGAGGAAGAGAATCCTGCAACTGCTTTAAAAGAATAATATATGCCTGAGGAAGCACATCAGCTCGGGTGGATAGATACTGGCCAAGTTTTACCCACAAGCCTTCCAATTGTACCATCAAATTAAGAACACGTCTAGCATTACGTTCATGAGCTTTCTGCCATAGAGCTGCTTGTTTTGATTTCTTAGTCCATTTTTCTCTCTGTTGCAACGCCTACACGTACGGAAATAAAGATGGACATAACGAAATGTAATCTCCAGCTTCATGCAAAAAGAAGAACCCAAATGAAAAAAATGGAGTTCATAAACGACAATCAACATAAGAGAATCTCTACCTTATAATCCAGATATATAATCAGTGCCAAAGCAAAAACTCTCATGCGCCTCCTGTATATATTTCCCCATCCCAGATTGAAGCTGATTTGAGGTAATTGTAACATTACGGTAATTCAAAAAATCTTCCCAAAAAAGAAAAAAGATGGAGTCAAAGACACAATTTTTATAACTGAAAATCACAGAAAGCTTTACATAACATTGATAAAAATGAATCAAGCACAAATTCCACAATAAGAAACGGTAAGCAAAGCACCAAGTAGTTGTTCGCATCCTGATGTTTAGACGACACTACTCAAAAGAAGAACAATAATGCAATCGATCTTACCCATCTGAAAAGACTAAAATTCACAGGTGATGAACATAGTACAGAAAAATAAAAAAGAGATTAAATGTGACTCGTTGTTCTCTTTTTTATTTGATAACCTTCACTCTCCTTCTCCTGTTCCCACTCGTTATATTTAGCATAGGATGTATAAACCAGCTACGGTAAATTGCTTCTTAAGATAGGCCCTCAAACAAGAAACCCCCCCCCCCCCCCCAAATCAGAATCGGACCTTCATTACAAACACCAATCTTCTTACATTATTATTCGTTTGTAACAAGATACCCAACAGCATAAGAAGTATAACGACAATCTTGCTATATAAATGACTCCATAAGAGGGGGGGAATCACCACTCCTGATCCATGTTCAACTAGTTAAACACCATCACGTATTCCCATTTGACAAACATGAAAAGGATACAGAACCATAAAAACCATTTCAGCCCCTAAAGGAAAGCATTAAAACTTGACAAACAATCCTAAGGCCTCTGAAAACATTAAACAGAAGGGAATATAAGTTGAGCAAAGTACTTAAGGAAAGAATCCATATTATTCTAAACACAACTATGCGAATTAACAAAAGTGAAAGCACTGGTATTTACTTAACAACACACATGGCTAATTGCAAAAAATGTTAGCACGATTTCAAAGTGACCACGCAGCTAATTACAAATCAAAACATGAGCAACATTAATCAGTTGCCATCGAACCGGGCTGAAAAAGAAGCAAAGCAATCATGCTAAGTGATCCTTCTTAACCTGTTCAGTAGACAATCTAAATATGCTTAAAAAAACAGCCGCCTTGCATTAAAATCTCTTTCTTTAAATGCAAAACGAGAGCTTTGGAAGCTCCACCAAAACCAACACAAATATGAAATTAACCATCATGGACCAATATGAAGGCCACCAAATTGAAAAAAATTGGGACATTTGTTGCAATAATTTTTCAATTCGGAAATGTGATAACACAAAATTGATGAATCTAAGTCAAAGGCCAGAAATTTAATGCTCGAGAGTCCGCTTTAAGCTTCCAATCATCGGATTAAACAAACAAAAATGAAGCGAAAATACGCAGAAGGACCGAAAGAGGAGGTAAAAATATACATCATAAAAATGATCCTTGCTTCTTGGGGAAAGAATCTCACAAGGAGTAACAGAAACAACATGAAAAAAAACTGGCCATCTCAAAACCCAACAAAATAAAGCTAATAAAAAAAGCTCCACGTTAGAAATAAAATAAAATAAAGTAACATCATCCAAAAAGAAGAAGAAGAAGAGACGTACATGAAGATGGAACAGAAATGAGTGTTGAAGAAGGAGGGAGAGAGAAATGAGAAGAGCGTAGAATAAAAGAGAAAGCGTGTATAAGATTCAAAAGACAAACATAGAAATCATCGGTTCACATATTGTATAGTATAGTATATAGTAGTATAGTAGTTGGACTTGGACTTTTATTACGCGGGTAGTGTGGCTCTTCAGTGTCGTAACTGTATGGCCGGTTGGTCGCTCGCTGCTTTCTTAATCAAAGAAAAAACAACACTAAAGTAGTTGTTATACCTCTTTTTTTTTTTTTTTTTTTTAGTGGTGTTATACCTATTTTATGTATGAAATAATTTCATTCCAATTCAATATTTGTGTATGATTATAAGATAATGAAATAAAATAAATTTTTATTTCAATAAAATGAAAATTGACATTTTATTTGAGGGTAATTGACATTTTCATTATCTTTAAAATTTGACGGAAATGTAATTAAATTAAATGAAAATCGACAAAAACACGTGATTGATGGATAAGAGTCAAGTGAGGTGGGATGAGATGAAGTGAGGTGGGTGGTAGGGTAGGATATGGTGGGATAAGGTAGGATGGGTAGGGTAGCGTAAGATGTGGGTGGTAGGTAGGGTAATGTGATGTGAGATATGGTAGGATATGGTAGAATATGATAATGATGGGGTGGTGAATAGGATAGGGTGAGGTGAGATATGATAGAGTGTGGTAAGGTTAGCTAGGAGAGTGAAGATGTAGGTTGTAGCGGTAAGATAAGATAGGGAATGATGGTAGTGAGATAGGGTGCGATGGGTAATGTAGGGTGAGGAGATGTGTGGGATGGTAGGGTTGGGGTAATTAAGGTGGAATATGTTAGGTATGGTGATGTAGGGTTGGGTAGGCATGTGGTAGAGTTGGTTGGGGTAGTGAGGTATGATACGGTGGATAACAAGCTATGGTGCAGTGGGGTGATTATTAATGTGAGTGATAGGTAAATTAAGAACAGTGAGTAAAGTAAGGCAGAGTGGTGGGTACGTGGGGTGTGGTGGGGTGAGACTATCCCACCCAGCCAACCCCACCCTACCATACTCCTTTCACTCTATCCTACCTTATGCACCACATCTTACCCCTACCGCACTTCTCCCAACTTTTAATCACTCAATTGTCACAATTTGTTTAATTTGTGTCGTTACATTAATTATTCAACATTCTAAACACAATAATGAAATGAGTTTATTTCATTAACTAATGCATAACAAACATATCATTAGTGTTTAACATAATTGATAAATGAAGTTTTTTTAGATGCGAAAAAAAAAAACAATCAAACAATCAAATTTCTTTTATTTATTTATTATAACCTTATTTGAGTTAGATGTTACTCTCTCCGTTTTTTTTAAGCGACACTTTTTAGAATTTCTTTGTTTTATATATATATATATATATATATATATATATATATATATATATATATATATATATGTTATTTTACATTATCAATACAACATTTATTATTATTTTCCTCTTTTACCCTTCATTTCAATAACCCAAATTGTGGTACAATTTTTCATGCATAAAAAAACAAAGGGTATTTTTGTTATTTTACATTATATTTCAGATATATTAATCATGTTTTTAATCTGTTTGATTATTCTTTCCCCGACAGTTAAAAAAACCGAAGGGAATATGATTTTTATACGCTAGATACATATTACGAATTAATTAAACCATGAAATAAATAACATTATGTCCAAAATGTCAGAATCAATGAATGAAAATTTGAAGTGTAAAATTGGAACTAAAATAAAAAGTTTTGAGAAGAATATACCTAACCATGTTATATTTGTTTCATAGTTAAAAGTTAATTAATAAAAATATATAGATTCAGGGGCGGCCTTGAGCAAGACAATTAATGTGGGCGCGCAACCGTCCATGGCTCATAAATAAGGGGCCCAAAATTACACCTTATTATAAGAATGTAAGTTTGGTTTGATGATTTGGTGGATGAACAGTTGTTAATTCTCTAATTGACTTAGTTTTAAATCCTGTAAAGACATGGTGTGTGTTGAATTATCATTTTTCTTAAAAGAGAGTTGATGATGAGATAGATTATCAACATTTTATATATTTTGATACGTCCCATAAAGTATGATTTTTCGCTTTATTTATGATGTATATTTTTACCTCCTCTTTTGGTCCTTATGGGTCAATTTAATGATCTTTGGATCGTACATCATGATCAAAGATGAAAACATATGTTATGTTATCTGTTATGATCGAGGTTGTATCTGTAGACGGTAGCATCACTTAGAAAATAAACTTCTTTTGATTTTGCCCCGACCCATTAAATATCGGGTATAATCTCTATATAGATTTTCAAGTGATGCATCCACTTAGTTTTTCCCTTAAGAAACAACACAAGATTATTATCTTGACAATAAATATAAAACAAAACTCAGTAACTTTTTCATATTATCAAGCAAGTGAATGTTAATTGGCTTACAATAGTATAGAGCAACATTTTCAGGTTGAAATTTGGAGGTGTTCAAAGAGCAAACAATAATGAAATGGAAAAAAAAAAACCAAGAGAAAAGGTCATGAATATTTTATTGTGACGATTATGATTGAATAGGTAGATAATCAACATTTTAAACACTTTAACATGCCTCTTAAATGTGGGCAAAGACATATAAAGGACATACAAGACTAACAAAAAGACCCAAAACTTGCACAATCTAATTGAGAAAACAATGTAGGCAACGATGATTGCTCATGACCTCCCGCCACACAAGGCCAACAAATTTGCATAATATAATTGGAGAAATAATGTTGGCAGTAATGATTGATCTCATGACCTTCCGCTATATATGATGATACCATGACATCCCGCTCTGATACCCACACAAGGCCAACACTTACACAATATAATTGGAGAAATAATGTTGACAGCAATGAATCATCTCATGACCTCTTGCTATGATGATACCATGACCTCCCGTTCTGATACCATGCACAAGGCCAACAAAGAGGCTAACACTTGCACAATATAATTGGGGAAACAATGTTGGCAACAATGATTCATCTCACGACCTCATGCTCTGGTATCATGTTGAATTACCATCCCTTCCAAAAATTTAAGCTGGTGGAAAAGTAGATAATTAACATCTTAAATATTTCAATCTAGACACAAGTTATGTCCATTTAAAATGTGACCATATATGATTTATGTTTGGATTTATGTTTGGAGGGAGATGATTTATGGCATTTGGCACTGGAGGAATAATATGATATTTGGAGAAAGGGTCACTCGGCCCCCATCCCAGATTTTTATTGCACAAATGGTAGACAAGGCAAGGAATATTAGAGTAGCTTGGGGATTAGAAGAACAATAAAAACGAGTTTCATTAGCTGTAAAAGAATTTCTTCCATGTAATAGCTTCGGCTTTCAAGTATGAAATAAAAAAAGATCGTTTCTCAAAAAAAAAAAAAAAAAAAAAAAAAAGTGACCATATATAGCCTTTCCGAAACTGAACATATAAACCATCAACATTGCAGGCTGCAAATGCTAAAAATAAAGATACTAGGTATATTTTTAAAAGAGACCTTCAAAACCGATTTAATGTAGGAAATATAAATTATCATAATTACGACAAACACTAAATTTTTCGTTCATATTAAAAATTTAAGGTTTGATAAATGTTTAGGAAGGTCACCGGACGGGTATACATTAAATTTTCGTTCATATTAAAAATTTAAGGTTTGATAAATTATATATATACACACACACATTACGTATACCTCCCTTCCAAAATATAAGTAATCTTTTTACACAGATAAAAAAGTGGTTGAATGTCATAAATTTAATGGTTAATATCTAAAATGCCCTTGACTATTATTAATGCAATAGTTGTTAAGTAATGAAAAGTGGTTGAATTGATAATAAATTAGGGGTAATATAGATAAAATAGTAATAAGTGTTGCATTTGTAATGTATAATGACTTATATTGTTGGACAAATTTAAAAATGTAGGATGACTTATATTTTGAAACGGAGGTGGTATATGGACAAATGTTAGACAAAAAGACAATGTATGAATTTTCAATTACTTATATCTATGATTTTTTTTTAAGTGGAATGAATTTTATTATTAAATAATATTTTTTATACATTGTTAATTATTAATCGAGTCGAGTATCCGATGAGTTGAACTGAATCTTGACATATGGTATAAATTTAAATTAAATGAATGTCTAAGAAAATAATCGAGCTTACTAACTGAATCGAGTGAATTATAATGAGTGCTTAATGAGTCAAATTCGATCTTTTCTTGTTATGCCTTGATCGAGCTCAACCCGAACTTAAATCTCAGAGAGAGTCAACTCAACTCGGCTCGAGTACACTCTTAATTAAAGAGACTAATTAGCTCATTGACCTTATGTATTCAAGCAATCAACGATTGACTTTGGGGCCACTCCTTTTAGTTTGAAGCTATTATTTACGGTATGGACAGATGATCCTACCCTTTTACGTGGACGTTTTATTTACACAACAATCGTTTTAGCGCTGCATCGGCTACTGGTACACTATACCGTTTTCACATAATTAATTTTTGTGAAAGTCAATTCCAAAGGCAAAAATTTATTTTCTCACGGCTGATTCAGAGTCGACTACGTAGGAAGTCCGTCGACTTCTACAATGTCAATTCTATCGTGATGCACATGCAGTGTGGCGTAAATAAAGGGCGAATTTTTATAATGCCTGGAACTGGCATAAGGAACTTTTGATTTTGTGGAGTCCAAAGCTTGGTACCATTAAAAATTCAGGAGTATTAGGTATGTAAAAATATACAATGTATGATCAAATTATGTTTCAACACATATCAATTAACAATTGCCTAAAATTTTAATGGTTATGATTAAAATTTGCATACAATTTTCATATTATCAGGCAACTTAATTAATTTTGGCTTACTATCTGAAGTTGAACTTTGGAGGTGCATGTTCAAAGAGTAAACACTAATTAATAGGGAAAAGAAAAAACCACACAGAAAAAAGGGGAAAAACAAGCAAGTACAGGAGTATTTTATTGTGATGGTTGTGACTTTTTTATTTTTATTTTTTAATATATGGTTAGATATCATCAATTTAATTAATGTGGCCATAACATTTCCGAAACTGAAAATATAAACTATAACATGAAGCTGCATATGCCCAGTTTAACTGGTAACATAAATTGTCAACGATCACGGTCAATGGCGGCGGATTAAAATAAAAAAATCTCGGTTAGAGCATTAGAGTGAAAATTACGATCATCGAGAAACCAATGATGAATTTTTATATTTTTTTAACAACAAAACTATCATTTTAATAAATAAAATTAAACATTGGGCCATTGGCCCCTGTCTGCTGTGAAAACACATTCGACAAATACAATTTTTTTTTTGTTCATATCAAAGCTAGAATGGAAATTCAACTAATTAAACTACATTGTAACAATTTTCCATCAAAACCAACTTAAAAATACATTTAAAAAATGAAAATAAAAATAAAAATACACACAAATAGAATAATTCGAGCTATTCTCAAGCAAGTCTACTTTCTCCAAACATTGTTTTTCTCATAATACTCTGTTCACTTTTAATGCTTATTTTACACTAAATAATTTCAATCTAACATAACAAATGTCATAATACAATGCAACAGTTAAAATGCAACATCTCAATCCACCGTCACACCATTGTGACGTTTGTTATATTAGAATGATTGTGACAACAACGTTACTCTTGTGCATTCCAAGCATCGATCATAAGAGTCGTGTCATACACAATCGATATCACATATGCAGTCCCAACAGCACAACCATTTCCAGAAGCTGCGCAGACTTATCAATGTGGTGCCGCAACAACAACAACAAGGGCAATCAATTGGACGCAAAATTTCGATCCTCGGGCAATGTATTTGCACGCTTTCGTTTGTAACGGCGTTATGGTAATAGCAAACAATGTCAAACAACGGCGTCTTCCAAATGGTGTCATATGTCGATGTTAGGTCAGACATATACACCGGAACCATGAGATTAACCTCAAAACACTTGAATTCACTATACAACAAATCTCCAACGTGTAGTATCCCCTTCTTGTCTAAAATAATCTCTTTTGGGTGTTTTCTTTTGGGAATCTCCACACCATTTTAACCACCACACAAACATCTTTCGCGAAAAGAATTGCCCTTTGGAGCTATGATGGATACGTGGAATCTGCCAACGGGAGATGAGACACGAGTTATTATTGAAAGTTTTTTAGGCCCGGGATTCGGGTGTAATCTTACGCAACGGAGGAGTTGTATAGTTGAACTGACTCCGGTTGAGTTCTGCAAAACCATATATAAGAACACATTCTTTCCATGCATCTTGTTGTTTTTCTTTTTTATATAAAAAGAACTCCATTATTGAAAAATCAATTTTAATTAATTCAAGAATCGATTTTTAACAAATCGATACAATGTTGTGTATCTATAAAAAGAGCTCAATGGTACGGTGTACCAATAATTTTAATGTTATGCAAATAAATACTTTCATTTTTTTAAGGTACCTATATATCCTATATCTAAACATCTACAATTGTATATACATGTATATAGGATTAAGAAAAGAAAAGAAAAAAACAATCAAGGCTGTAGAAATCTGGTATTATCCAATATAATAGAAAACCTATTCCATCAACACACTCTAACAAAACTCCAAAGAAAACACAATTGTCACAACATAATAACCCTAACAAAATAATTAATTATTGACGATTTTTTATTGTGATCTAGAACTACTCTCGTTAACGTAAATTAGTAGCTAATGAAACATTTATTTTAATACGCTGCTAATGAAACAGTTAAAAAGCTTTGATTACCTGCGTATCTGCGGTCTCGAATCCCGAAATCTTGTCGCTTTTATTCTTTTTTTCCATCGTAAGAGACTTCTCACAAGATCTTTATTTTAACTAACGTTGATTTGTGTAATTGTGTAAAAGTATGTTATGTTTTTTTATGTCTTTGGTTTGGTTTATTTATAACACGGACTAACAAGTTATAAAAGTCGTAATAACTTGGGCTACAAGTTGAGAGTCGATGTATAATATGTAACATTCTATTTTTATGCGATCCTTTATTTAATGTGTGATATCTTTTTCCCTTTATTTTGTGAATAATCATTTCCATATTCATACTTGGAGTAACCTATTTAAATTTGCTGTTTTGGTTGGACGACTTTTTGCGGCGTTTTTGGTCGTACGCCTTTAGCGACGTTTTGGTCGTCGCTATTCCTATTTTTTGTTTTTTTTTTTTTTTGGCCCAAGAGAAATTAAAACGACGCCGTTATGTATCAACCCACGCGTCCTTTTTGTCATAATAAAATACACGCGTCCTTTTCTCGCTCCATCACCGCACCACCGCTTCAACTCCTATCTTCTTCCTTCCAATTAATATTGTCTAGCTTTCAGAGCTATTCAATGAAGAAAAAATCCAAGCAGATGTGATTATACATAAAAGGACAATCAAAGCGGCGGAAAATCTTTGACTCGCTTTAACGGCGGTGAGAATTTCTTAATGCACGAAATATTCTTACGCAACTCTCTACTTGTCGCCGGCGGCGCCATCTTCACCTTCACGACGGCCGGAAAAAAACGGCCGGAGAAGAAGAAGCGACTTAGCTAGCTATATATATAGCCGAGTGATTTACCTTTTCATTTCTTTAACAAAATGTGAGAGAGAAGGATCCACTACTACTCATCACGATTTACGTGAAATTGAAGTATGAAAATGATTTGTGGGTGGTGAGTTCTTTGAAGCTTCTTCCTTTCTTTTCTTTTTCCAAAAAAAAGGGTTCGATCTGTTCTTTTTTTTTTCTTTTTCGAGAAAAAGTGATGATGCGGTTTGCGGTGAGCTATTGATACCTACCTTCTTCTTCTCTTAGATTTTCTTTCAGGTGGTTAATCGGTGTGTTTGTTTGTGGTTTTTGCGGTTGAGGTGCTTCGTGTGAGCTCGATATTGCACCGAAAGGGGATTTTGCGGGTAATTTAGGTTATGCGTTATCCGTTTTTTGCTTCGGGTCGATTTTATGATGTATCGGTTTGCATTTATCCGCACGTTAATGGGCTTGGGTTTGGTTTGGTTTCTCTCTTCTCTCCTTCAATTGTTTTCCTTTGTTTTTTGGGTTCGTATATGTTATTCACTCCATGTTTTTCGCCATTGTAGATGCATGCTTTGATTTTTTGAGTTTCGGGGTTCTATGGTTGTTTTCGATGCTAACGATCTTTTGGTTTGTAGTCCTTGTTGGTCATCGATTATCTTTGTCAACGACTTTGTTCTTAGATTCGACCGAGGTATGCGTTTTTTCCTTCTTCTGTCTTTCTTTTGTGTTTGAGGTAGGCCGCATGCTTGTTTGGTGTTGTGTGTTGGTTTTAATCTGTGCTAGGTCATCTTCAACTCTGTTTTTAAGCTACGGTTTGATGCCTCTGCAGTTATGTTCCCATCTTTTTGCAGTTCAGCTTTGGGTAGATGTTTGGTTTTTTCTTATGCATGTGTGTTGTGGTTGTTTTTGGGGGTTTGCCATAAAAATCATAAGGTTTAACTGTATTAGGAAATGGATTGAAATGACATTACAATGACATTACAAAGTCAGAAAGAGCTTGGAAGGTTACTGTAAGTATATTCCCAAATTCAAATTCATGGACTTAGAAGCTTAATGTAGCTCATTGTTTAGTTCTTTTCCTTATGCTTCGATGCCCATTTGTTCTCAGTAAAGATAAAATCACGAGACACATGGATTACGAGTTGACGTTGAATATGAGGGGTGATGGATTTGGGTACATTCTAGCTAAATTATGCATGGTAATGAATATTAGTTTCATATGACTTGATTACCTATCTTTCGGAACAATGTTTTAGAGCACACTAATTTGAATTTGTTTGTTTTAATTTTTTGGTCTTTTGCTACAATTTCCGGTTCTTTAACAGAGTATTGATATTACACCGTCCTACGTTTGTGTTGAAGGGCCATAGTCTCTTGTTTGCACTAAGGCATAATCCTTTTGCTTAATTGCAGTGCTCTTTATAAGTTTATAAATACAAATTTGTTGATAGGGGTATTCTTGCTTTGCATATGGCACTGCTTCGAATGGATTTTTGGATTGTATACGGCTCCTTCTTGATCTTCAAGCAAATGTATCGGGAGCTTCGGGTGCAACTTGTAACGTGCCCGACTTTTTGTTTTATCCACGAACTTATGCTATAGGAGATGGAAGTACTCCACTTTACACCGCTTGTGGGGGCAATTTGAAATGTTGGCGAGTCTTTGATACGTAATTTTTCGTTGAACTCTAAGTATTCCCATAAAAAAAAAAAAGGGTTTCTTTATGATTCTAATTTTATTTTTCTTTGTTTATGCAAACTTCTACTCTCGAAGTGCCGGCCGGTGGCGCGAAACTCCAATGGGTATTTGATTTGGATATATCTTGTTCTTGCCTTTTTTTTCTCTCTTTCAAGCATAGTCATGATTTAAACTGAATTTTGCACGTTTTCCGGGTGGCTCCCTCTTGATGTTGCCAAGACGCGGGGCGTCATTGGCTTGAGCCAATTTTGGAAAGCGATTCCGGTTCATCCATTCCAACTTTCCCAACTTCTTGTTATTTATCACTTCGCCTTTGATGAGCGCGCTCAATATCGCGAGGTAATTATAACATATCCGGTTAGTATTATTCATAATTTTGTGAAATAATGTAGATTAACATCATACGCATTGCGTGCTAAAGAAGCAGAAATGGGAAATAATTTCTTTGAACAAAGAAAGTCTAGATAGATCTTACCTTTACACGTCTGCGTAGAAACGGCTTTATGTGAATAAAAATGAATATGAATAATGGAAAGACGTTATCAATGAATTTTTGCTTGGTCACTAAAATGGGAACTTGAGTTAGGAGATTGTTTCGTGAAAATCTCGATAGTATTTCCTACTTATAAATTTCCATTGTGATAAACTTTTAACTTTTGAATTGATTGAAGGACCTTTGATTATGTATGTCTTTGTAGTTTCGTGTCAAACTTCATCTGCTTGTGTGAGATTGATTGAATAGTTTTTTCGGTCCGGAGTTGGCCGGTAATGGACCTACTTACCTTGCTTGTAGACCGGCCGCGGAGCTAACCCTTGTTCTATTGGTTTGGTGTCTTGTTTACCTAGCAAAACATATGGCGGAACTCGAACTTAAACCGAGATAGAAATCAATCCCGAAACTAAAACGCAAACCGAAATTACGCAAAGCGACCTTAACTTGTCAAAATGGAGTATAAGACAAGATGCAAGACACCAAACAAAGCGAGATTCTTGAAAATCCACATCTTTAACCAATTAGTAGGCCGGTTTCTTTGTTGGATCATTTACGGAATTCGTATCCACATCAATGCTCGCCGCAACAAGTTTGATCCAAATTTGCCTTTTATCTAAAAGCAGAAGAGAACAGCATCTAAACCATTATGACACAATCAAGGTGCGTGAAATTCCTGTTATGGTACACTGCGTCATTTTCAGTTGCATTAGAGTTATTTTATATGTCCCTTTGATTCCCAAAATTCTGCTATCATGTGTTTTCAGTTTTAAATGTGTGCCATAGATGGATCTTTGAATCATTGTTTATTTAAAGGATGGCTGGATACTCATTTTCAAGCATCATACACATATTTGTTTTTGTGTATCACTATCATGCATTTACCAGTTACTAGCATCGGTGTTTTACGAGATATCGTACTTCATAGATTTGCTTAATTATTGGCAATTTCTGTTCACACTGGAATTTTTACAATTTTGCACGATGTGCCTAACAGGTAGCTTCGTATGAATTTACCACATTGACTTGCATTCCGGGAGTTATAACTTATCGAGGAGCTAAAATTCAGGTAAGTGATAAAACTTGCATATTGTTCCTTTTTTCCTAATGATTTCTTATCATTGATAAGAGATGCTCTATAAGCGGAGTGTCTTCTTAAGTTCGAGTACTCGACTTTCATGCGTTTTTTGAAAGCTATATTTGTATCAAGTTGTGGCTTTGCAAATTGTCAAATAAGCGAGGGCGAATATGTGTTAGATGCATGAATTGGGTTCTCTTTCGGTGTTTCTACTCATGCGGTAAATTTGTTAAATGATATTAATTGTTGCCTTAAGACATTACTTTTAATCAAAAGTAGTACAGTAGTAAACTTAATTATAGGTAATTTACCATAATGTCTAGCTGTAGATTTTGTTAGGAGTAAAACTTACGGATTTTTCGCCATAAAAAAATTAGGGATTTAAACTACAAGCATTATGGATTTAATTAATGAAGAAAGTTTTTTTTTTGAAGCGAGAAGAAAGTTTTTTTTTTTTTTTTTTTTTTTTTTGAGGGAGCGAGAATAAAGTTAAAATAAATATCAATAAATAAAATGAGAAACCCAATGTGCTTTCATAGTTGTATTGATCGGGAAACGATTGCCTAATAAAGTTAAACTCAACTTAAATAAATATCAATAAATAAAATGAGAAACCCAATGTGCTTTCATAGTTGTATTGATTGAGGTTTCAATAATAATATTCTAATTAATCGTAACAAAGAAAAAAAAAAATAGGAACTAGAAGCTCGCCATAATGTATGAGAAGTCCAAAATATTTCTGAGTGAGAGTCCGTTGGATGTGGAAAAGATGAAAAATGTCACAAAAATTCCTGAGAACTACTTTAATTGATTTTAATCCATTGACCAAGTTATTAGTTCTGAGGCTCGTATATATATTTCAACTTCAAAAATCTAATGAATCCAAATAATTTTAATCCAATGATCAATGTATCTGATCACCTAAATCAATTAGAGCATCTCCTATGGCTCAAAAGAAGTCCCTTCAAAAAGAGAGTGAGCACTTTATTTTGAAGGTGGTGTTCACTACAGTTTAATTAACCACTTCAGAAACTACCAAACGGTAGAAGAGAAGGTGGGTTTGCCCCATTTCATCTTCATCTTCATTGAACGGGTTTCGATACAAATATATCTCAAAAAGAAGTAGAAATTGTTTACTTTTCAAAATTCTCTCATGGATGCATAAAATATTTTTTATGGTCCACTGTCTTTTTTTTAACTCTTTCTCAACGTTGAAAAATGATGTCATTGTGTATACTGAGTTGTGGTGTGTTAATAAAATATAATAAAATGTGGCAGCTTTTTGGAAGGAGTTTCCTTTTATCCGCTCTCCACAGTGGATGCTCTTAGTGGACATTACTTTGTATGACAATGGATTAAAATCATTTGGATCGGAAGATGATGATACATACACTACATATTTATCCACGACACTATCAACACCATTTATTGTATTGGTGTCTATTCTGAGTTTATTTCTCTTTTTTTTTTTTATAGCTTACGTTAATTTTCAATAATTACAATATGCTTTCAATAATTAATCCGAAAAAAATATTGCCCCCTTAATTTTTTATTTGTCTTTTTAAATTTTTTATTGCCCCCCTTTAACGGAGATCCTGCGTCTGCCACTGCTTACGTGGTTATGAAATGACGCCTTATTGAATACGTACATAATGTCCGTACATTCTCGGTTGAGGGTCCGACTTTTGAGACGGGAAGTTACCAGGGGTGGCTCCACCCTTGTCGAGGGTGGGGCGGCCGACCCCGTATAAAATAAAACTTTTGGGTTTTGGCACTGTCTGACAAGGTAACTTGTATAAAAGCATTAGACATTGAAAAATAGAATTTAGTTCTGTAAAATTGTTTCGATTTTATTTCTGACATTTGTAATTTGAATTGCAGGGTATTATGCCAGATGGTACAGTAATCGCAGTGAAGCAGCTTTCTTCTAAATCAAACCAAGGGAACCGCGAGTTCATAAATGAAATAGGCATGATTTCTGCTCTACAACATCCAAATCTTGTAAAGCTTTACGGTTCTTGAGGGAAACCGCATTGAGGGAAACCGGCTGCTCGCATTGTTTGTCTACGAGTATTTGGAAAATAACTCCCTTGCTCGTGCATTGTTTGGTACGTCGAAAAAAATACTTTTTTTAATTACATGAAAGACTTAGCATAGCAAGTATCTACGTTGACAAATACTATACCTTACGTGCTATATAATATACAGGCCCTGAGGAACACCGGTTGGAATTAGATTGGAAAACCCGACATAAAATCTGCGTGGGAATAGCAAGAGGATTGGCGTATCTTCACGAAGAATCAAGGATAAAGATTGTCCATAGGGACATTAAGGCCACCAATGTGCTACTTAGGAGTGGCAGCCTGAAAACAAAGGTCCAAAGGACTAAGAATTCTGAAATTATTAACATAGTAGAGGTTCAGAATGTGGGCTACTTGTTTTTATTGACTTGTTTATCACATATGTTCTTCTACTTAAGCCTCTTGTCTTTGCTAAGATTGAATAGTAAAATAAATTTTATTTTCTTCTCTTCTCAGACTTTTCTAAAATGAAAGTTTAGTTTCTTTTCTTCTTTAAACATTTCTACATATTGAAAAAAGAAGTCATTGTATCACAGAGAAAAATATGTTCTAGATTTGTTGAAAGAAACTAGGCTAAGTTGGTGTAGTTCGGTCAAGTACTCCTACAGAAGTTAATCTAAAACTGAGAGACATTCAAAAATGGTGTGCGAAATGACTAGAGCATGTTGAGAAAAAAGTCTTAGAGTTAGATACAGAAGTGGTACGCTTATTTGCTAAGTGATACAAAGTTTGGTTACTAAATGGAACTTTAGTAAATACTTTTGTTTTGGTTCTATCGCATCGAAATTTTGGGCTTCTATTCATGCCTCTCCCTCTCGTACATAAAATCATCACACTAAAGACCAAGTTGAGTATAATTTGATACCTTTCCGAATTAAAATGCTGAACATAAGAAATCGAAATCTCTTTATGATACATTTTTGCTTCAGTTAAACTGATAAATCGAGTCAGACTTTCCTTAGAGTAGGATTTATGACTTCTTTTATTGCTACCATTTATATTAGTGAGAGTTACCATTGGGGATATGAAGTGTTGAAATTAATTACGGAGATATGAGTTGCAAAGTTAGATATTTATTATAATCAAAATAAATCTTATATATATACGTATATATTGAGTTCTGCCAAACAAACAAAGTATATATGTATAATAAAGAGAGAAGGAAGAGAATGGAAAACAAAAAAAAAATAAAATTGTGGGCATCATCAATAAAAAAATATGTATCTTCGTCTACGAAAATGCAACGGTTGTTTCGATGAAAATGAGAATTAGAGATGTGGCATTTCGATAAACGGATGTAATCTTCAACCTACTTTAGTCTTTATGAGATCTTATTTAAGGTCAATGAATAATCTTTACGTTATAAGAACACATTCGGGCTGCTTAACAGTTCATGATTTTGACGAGCTTCAGTGCCAAGGTAAAATTAGTGTATACCTATTATTTTTGCATAGACATTCTAAAGATTCAGCACTTGACAAAATTATGATCCCACTACAAGAAAATGATATTTTAGCGACTAGATTATTTGCGACCACTAGAAGTTGTCTCAATATAAATAGTTAGTCTTAAAGTAGTTAGATTACTTAAATCATAAGTGTTAGCTGCATTTTGCTGGGATTTCCTACAGAAGCTAGTGGTAAAGCTTTGACCGTGGAGAGCGTGAGTAATGGTTTGAGTGCTTAAAACCGTTTCAGAATGCTATAGTTCTGATTGGTTACATTAATTTTAGATGCTATTCTTTGCTTCAGTTTCCATAGTCTTCTATTATCCTTAAATTCCAATCTGAAATAATTTTTACCGTTTTCGTGCTAATGCTGAATGTTCTACACAGAATGGAAAACCGGCTCCAAATGCATTTCTTGTTGGAGGAGAGACTGAAGCACTAGAGGGGCTGAGAAGATTTGCAGCATAATTTAAAGCCCAGTCACAGAAAAGCAGCAAAGACGGGACTAACGACAGCATATATGGTGCCAACTTTTCTTGCAAAATATCATTGTGGCTTGCCATGGGTTGTCTTTCTCCACGTTCTATGATTGATGAGTTGAAAAATCTATATCAAGGTATGTATGACATGATTAAGAGTAATGACTACAATTTTGTTGAGTTTGTATTTTTGCACTGGAAGGTTCACAATTGGAATGACATGATATTTTTTTCATATGCAGAACAATATCTACTTCATCTGGTCAAAATAACGGTAGTAGCGGCTCAGGTACCGGGTTGAACTGGTTGATGTACGAATTGTGTGGAAGGATTTTTTCAGGTGAATAGCTTGCACATTTTGAGTCTTTTTGTTATTCCCATTTGTTGTTATATATCTGGTGATAGTGATACAGGGGCATGTATATTTCATCACTTTTGTCGTTCTGTGGAACTGATATCTTTCATATTTAAAGAAGAGACTTTAAAGGCACTACACACCACATCCATCACGGACACCACATAAAAATCAACTTTCAAAAATTAGAAATTAACGGAAGGAGGGGGTTTTCTTTGTTTTCCGTCTGCCCTTCCTGCCTTCTGGTTGCAGTTGAGATTCTATGCTTTTGCCAGCAGCCTATAATATTTTGTCATTTTTCTTGCAGATTTATCACCAAGAAATACAGTACTACAAAACTGTAGAATGCTGCCCCGGTGACTGCCTGTACGAGTGCCGCACCTTCATGAAGGTGATTCAAGTGAGAGGAGTTATCCCTCAGATATCTTTTTAGTGTGTTTCTGGTTGACAAAAAAAAAGGTATATGTATTGCTTTATGTTTTCAGAGGCAACTACTACGGGTTTATGTTAGTCCAATTTGAAGGGCCAAAGGCATGAACCCCTATCGAATTATGGTACCGATGGTAATAACAAGTCGTATCATGTGGAGAGATGCGATGTATTGTTACTCAGCATTAGAGGTATGTGAGGGAGAGTTGAAAACATTGCATCCCTCAGCTTGATGTAACTTTTAAATACTTGTTGTATCATAAATCTTCTCTAAGGCCTGTAAAATAATTATTGTAAATATGAAACCAGAGCTTTTCTTTTGGGGATCGGATTTATGTTGGCTTCGTTGGAGGCTCGTGCAGTTTGTTACATCAGCTCCAAAGGGGAGGTTAGTGATACATCCATTGCTTATTTTATGCTCTGCATTTAGTGGTTAAGTTGCATCTCATGTTGTTTAGCCTGTATTGGAAACTTGTAATGTTTTTTCGAGCCATCCTTGATAAGTTCTGCAAATCTACATATAATTTAATATTTCGTCAATAGTAGTGGTTTGTGTTTTTGTTTTGTTTTGTTTTGTTTTTTTAGGAGTGTTTTGTGTTGGTTTTTAAAAGTAAACTTCTAGATAGCAAAAATAATGATTGAATTAAGCTGTATGATATTGATGCATCCATTGCTTGGGACTTATTTTGTGTTTGAACTCATTGCTTGATAATTGGCTGCTCTATACTTATCATAGTAATGTTATTGCTGATTACTTGTTGTTTGCAGAATGTCCACTTCAATTTATGATCATTAAATAGATCAGAAGGTGTTTTAGCACTGAAATGCATGACCAATATATCTAGCTAAATTTGTTTGCTCTTTTTTCAGGACCATTTTGATGTAGACTTTGACTACGACGATGGTCTATTTTCTTGAAAGGGCTACAATGAATAGAAGATTAACCTTCGCGTATACTTCCGGGTCCATGAAGTTACAGAGGGAATTAGATTCAATATGTGCTAACCGACCCCCGACCGTGCCGTCTCAAGATCACTGGGATACATGATCTCAGGTTCATTTCTGATGTATTTCAGGTATGTAAAGAATTGTGCATGTATAACAACTAATTCAATATTCATATCTTATTTCCGAGATGATCTTAGAGAACACAATATACTCGAACATTGTTTACACACAATCAACATTAAAGAGCTTTTTTTCCTTGTTTCATCGATTACCTTTTTGTCCATGTCTTTAGGATTCAATTTGTGTGCAGAAAAAAACAGTTCTGTAAACAATATGAATTGTAATACTGTCTATTTAACTGTTTCTGAATGCCGATGATAAAATTTTAAGCTATGCTCTTGTGCTTCTTTTTATTGAGCAATTCTTATAATGTCAACAAAACTTTGTATCGTGTTATAGGGTCCTGATGCTCTTCCCCGTATACGACTTCAGTCCCTATAGAGGAGCATCAATGTGTTTTACGGGAGATAAAGGATATGGGTGGTGCACTTGTGAGCTATTGGCACAACTATTGGAGCAGATGTTGCACTTGCAAGCTCAATTTGCTATGGTTTTCCCTAGCCAATGCACAGTTCAGGTGCCTCCGTCATCTCTTCCTATTACTTCTGATCCAAGTCAACTGGTCCTAGACCACTTGATACATAGATTATTTGATGTAGAGATCTTATTAGTATGTTTTCTGTAATTGTAACATTTTTCTTTTCGGTTTATCGTTAGACATTTATATTTTGTTGTAATATAATATGTTTTGTACTTCTAATTACATTGTTAGTCATTTTAGCTTTAATTGTTGTCATCTTATCTGTATATTTAAGAAACCCGTCTGTATTTGTAAAAGAAATCAATATTACCATTTTTTTTAATAAAAAAATTATAATTTGCGACTACATATAGTTGCTTAGTAGTCGCAAAAACAGCATCCACGTCACCGCCAAGTGTCATTGCCATGTCAATTACTACTTATTAGCGACCACGACGTAGTCTCAAAAATGGTTGCCACGTCAGCTGCCAAGTGTCTTCGCCGGGACTGGTTACCATCATTTGCGACTGGATGTAGTCGTTAAAAGTGTCCCGGTATTTGCAACTACAGCATGTAGTCGCAAATGCACTTTTTGCGACAAATTTTTTGCGACCAGCCGTGGTCGCTAGAAAAGTATTTGCGACTACAAACATCTTTTTGTCACTACTTTCTGTGGTCGCAAAAAATCCTTTTTCTTGTAGTGTCCCAGTTTCTGTCCTTGAGTCATTTGGTTCCTCGGTTAGCCACTTGTAACATGGACACTAATAGTTAGTGTCCATGTTATTTTTTGTTAGCCTACCATGATTATTCCTTTTATTTTGGCTACACATAATAGTTAGGTTGTTCCGTGACTAATCATGCTAATGCTTTGTGCAGTTTGTACTGTTGAAGGTCATTGTGCTTACTAAGTTCTGAACTTTACGAACAAGCTTATCGCCGCTTAAGGTGAGTGTATTTAGGGGTACTACTGCAAACCCCGTAGTTAGGGGATCTATTACAAATCCCCGTAGTTAGGGGTACTACTGCAAACCCCATAGTTAGGGGATCTATTACAAATCCCCGTAGTTACGGGATCTACAGAAAATCCCATTTTACTTGTTTATGGTAATAGTTACTCCTCCGTCCCATTTTATTTGTCCTGTTTGACTTTTCAAAGAGATTTTGACTAGCATATTTAAAACTTTGAATCTCATTAAATGATCCAAAATTTTTACATTAAATATGCTAGTCAAAATGTCCTTGAAAAGTCAAACGGGACAAATAAAATGGGACGGAAGGAGTAGTATAGAAAGTCCCATCTTGCCTGTTTTTTATACTAAAGCCTAACACTTCACTATAACCCCATCTTTAATTTAGCTCCTTGGTGAAAATATGAGTGCTTCAGTTAATAATATTTGTGTATAATAATCTGGCCAACGTCGTAAAATGCTCTAACAGATGAGTGAGATGCGATCATGGATGTATGATCAATGGCATCGACCACCAGAGTGGGTTGAAGATCGAGTACATTAACGGTGTAGATGCTTTCTTGACTTTTGCTTGTGAAAATACGGAGACGCCGGATATGATTCGATGTCCATGTAAGAAGTGCAATATCATGCGTATCATACATGTAGAAGATGTAAAACTTCATTTATTAAAATGGGGATTCATGCCGAGATATTATGTATGGACTTCCCATGGCGAAGAAGAAGTAGTTGAGCCTCAAAACGTTATGGAGGACACTTCAACTCATAACCAACTAGACATGAATGTTAACTCTTTCATAGAAATGGTACATGCTGCAGCCGGTCCATCTTTCAATGTACCAGAAATGGAAACGGTGGATGAGGAACCAAACCCAAAAGCTAAAGAGTTCTTCAAATTATTGGAATCGGCTAAAAAGCAACTTTGGCAAGGAAGCAATGATTCAGTATTGTCCTTAACAGCCAAGCTACTTAATTTGAAGTCAAAACACAATGCTTCACAAAGTTTGTTCAATGATCATTTGGACATTATTCTGCCTAACTTGCACGAGAGTCATGATATGCCTAAAAACTTCTACGAGGCGAAGAAGCTTGTTAAAGCATTAGCTCTTCCTCATGCGAGAAAATTGATGTTTGTGCAAATGGTTGCATGTTGTTCGGAAGGAAGACTCCAATTTACATGAGTGTAAGTTTTGCCAACATCCTAGATATAAAAGTAGGGCTCGTACCTCATCCGGGAAAGGAAATAATGTGCCATTCCGGAGACCGCACTACTTGCCATTGATACCCCGTTTGCGCGATTGTACGCTTGTGAGGAAAATGCAAAGAATATGACGTGGCATGCGTAACGGTCTTCGAAGAAGGAAAATGGCACATCCATCCGATTCGAGGCATGGAAAGATTTTGATCGACAATACAAAGAGTTCTCCTCGGATCCTCGAAATGTTAGGCTTGGCACGTGTATCGATGGATTTCAACCGTTTGGCCAATCGGGGAAGAATTTTTCTTGTTGGCCTATTCTTGTGACAATATACAATCTACCTCCTTGGTTGTGCATGAAGAAGCCGTTTATATTTCTTTCGTTGTTAGCTCCCGGACCGAGAAAACCCGAAACATAAGATTGACATATATATGCAACCACCGATTGATGAGCTACTACTTTTGTGGAATGAGGGCGTTGAGACATACGATGCATATCGTAAGCGAATTTCATGTTGAAAGCGGCTTTGATGTGGACAATCGGTGATTATCCCGCATATGCTATGTTGTCCGGATGGAGCACGGCCGGAAAATTGGCATGTCCTTATTGCATGGGTAAAACCGGTGGATTTAGCTTGGAGAACGGGCGAAAAGTTTGTTTCTTTGATTGTCATCGAAAGTTCTTGCCCCTTGGTCATAAGTATAGGAATAACAAGAAAAACTTTCGCAATAACGTGACCGAAAGAGAGCTTCCACCTCCATGTATATTTGGTGGTGATGTGTGGGATCAAGTGAAGGATTTACCTAAGATGTGTGACACGGGTGGAGTAGTACTCGCCTTGCCCGGTAAAGGGCAATCACATAATTGGGTGAAGAATAGTCCATTCTGGCGACTTCCATATTGGAAGACAAATGGAATCAGAAACAATTTGGATCCAATGCACATCATCAGAAACGTGTTTTGCAATGTGTTCTACACTGTGATGGACATCAAGGGTAAGACAAAAGATAATGGTGCGTCTAGGGAAGACTTGAAATTGTATTGTAATCGTCCGGAGTTACACATCCGACCTAATGAAAATAAAAAACCACTTGCACGATACGAGTTAGACAAGGAACGAAAAGTGGTGGTCTTGCAGTGGCTTAAGAAGTTAAGGTTTCCGGATGGATACTGTTCTAATTTGTCTCGATGTGTTGATCTGAAAGCATTGACATTGCATGGGATGAAAAGCCATGATTGTCATGTGTTCATGTTGCGTCTTCTCCCAGTGGCATTTCGTGAAGTCCTTCCAGAGAGTGTATGGAGTTCACTTGCTGAGCTGAGCATATTTTTCAAAGAGCTCACATCTCCGGTTCTTACGACGGAGAATATCAAGAGAATAAAAGAGCAAATGCCATTGCTAATCTGCAACTTGGAACAAATATTCCCACCATCTTTTTTTGACATTATGGAGCACCTACCTATTCATATGCCTCATGAGGCACTAATGGGTGGGCCCGTGCAGTATCGTTGGATGTTCCCATTTGAGAGATTTTTGTATCATTTGAAAATGAAGGTGAAAAACAAAAACCGGGTGGAGGGCTCAATCATAGAAGACTATATTCTTGAGGAAACATCGACCTTTTGCTCACATTACTTCAAGAAGAACTCCCCGGAAGTTGATACTCTACAACCATCCGTTCGACCTTACCGCAAGAAGCCAAAGCAACGGTTTATGGAGCAATCGAGTATGATGCGCCCATTTATTTGTGTTGCTTAACACACAGATGTTGGAGTGTTACCAAGAGTATGTTTACTGTACTTGAATCAAATTGCATAAGAAATCAATATAATGTAGTATGCATATCATCGGTTAATCATGATTTATCTCCACAGAAAATTCTGGGCAGATATGCAAACACAACATACAATGATGGATGATTCAACGAAGAATCGCATGCTTGAGTCCAAGTATGCATCATGGTTTTCCTCTTATGTGAGTATACACATTTTGAGGTCTACAACATCATTTTCTCAACAAAAAAATTTACAACATACTTTACATATACTAAACAAAGTTTGCACTTTGTTTTATTGGTTTTTATAGGTTCAAAATCCGGAAAACTTAATATCTGATGCATATGCACGTGACATCGCACTCGGGCCAAAAAGGATTGTAACATCATATGATGCTTGCGATGCGAATGGATTTGTTTTTCATACTATAAACCATAATAGTCAAAAAAGCATGTATAATTGTGGTGTGCTTGTTATAGGGAACCATGTGGACGGGCATGGGTGGACTATTATGGCCAATTGATTGAAGTTATAGAACCGACTTATGGGGGGTCCACAAACTCTACCATCGTTTTATTCAAGTGTGAGTGGTTTGATCCTATTGATGGTGTTCGAAGACATCATAAATTTAGTACTTTGGTTGATGTAAATCTCGCAAAGAAATGGCGTCGAAATAACAAAGAGCCATTTGCTTTTCCCGAGCAAGTTTGTCAAGTTTATTATTGTCCATATCCCTCAACTACTAGGGCACGTCATGATTGGCAAGCGGCCTATTCCGATAAAAGCACGTGGTCAATTTGATATGGACATCGTTGATGCACCATATCAAGATGATACGCCGTAATTGACTTCATTTCTAGTTGATGAAGATGAGATAAATGACCCTTTAAATGATACTTCGGGCGTTTTGTTGACGTATCCACCGATCCGGTGAGACAACATATGGAGGATGAAGTGAACAATTTGTGGCAAGATTCGGAAAATGAGGATGAAATTGATGAAGGAAGCACCGATGAAGAACCATCGGACGATGATGATATTTGATTGTGATGAATATGTTTCACTTTATGGGCTTATTTGTATGATAAACTACCGTATTAAGGAACCAACCTGGATTTCATTTGATTTTGTAGAATATGAATTTGCCATGATGTTTTTTTTTTTTTTTGTTGTATGCTTTTTTTTCAAGTTGATTTTTGGGTTGTTGCCGTATCTAACTAATGCATTTTCCGTAGTCGGCTTATTCAATGAATCGTAACTAAGTCTATTAGAGATTTTTAACGAACTTAATTAGTTGTTGATTTTGTTCTTTATTATGTAACTTCTACGTGGCTATATGCTTTAAGTAGTTTATGCGAGTGAAATCATGGTTGGGAAGGAGAATAAGCGCAAAGGCCATGAAAACACTTCTCAAGATATTTTAGCACTTTTGCAAGGGAAGCGTCAACGTAATGTAGGTCCTACTACTTCACCGTCATCTCGGGGACATCCATCTCATACTACATCACCTCGCCACTCAACCGTTGTCTTCATCCTCCCCACAAGGAGCCCAAACACATTCCCATCGCATGACTCGCATTTCTACATACGCCACCTCCTACTATTGGACTAACAACACCGGGTCATGGTGATTCACCGGGTACCGATAGTGGAGATAATGTGGACATCCAATCACAACCTCGATCTACATCACTACCTCAATGCGCTTCTACTTTACCAACTTCTTCATTTACCAAACCTTCATTGTCCGTCAAGAATGGCCGTAAGTACAAGTACATTATTTTGACATATATTTATTGCGTGTACTCATAAATGACTAAATATATTTATTGCGTGTACTCATAAATGACTAATATATACATTATTCATAGACCAAAATATATGATAGTGTTTCAAGGCTTATGTTGACATTTTTTCGTTTCAAAAAATAGCTTCATACCTCGAGATAAAAGGCCTACCAATATCATCGGCCAAGTGATTAAGAAAAAGTTTGATGGAGCGTGGCCAAAATTCTCTCATGTTCCATCTAATGTACGCCAGATATGGTGGGATGACTTCAAGGTACATATGTGAGAATAAGTTTTTGTAATTTTTGAATTGTATTTAGAAATGCTTATCAATACTTAATTGATGCCGCATTTTTGTTCGTGCGATCACATTGGTCCATTTCTAAGGACGACGAGGGCCTTGTCGATCATTATTTGAAAAACGGTGTGGTGAGAGGTTAAAAGATATCTTGTTCACGGTTCGTACATGCTATGCTACAATGGAAAAGATTCTGCGTGGATACATGTAATGAGTGTTTGAAAAGTTGCTTGAGTATTGGGAATCAAGATTTTATGAAAGTTTCCACCGCAAATAAATCAAACAGAGTCGCATTTCGGAAGAGGGTCTTCCGGTGGGCAAGTACGCCGGCGGATCAAGATCAAGCCATGATGTAAAAGCGTGCATGGTATTACGGTGGGTTACAAACTTGTCATTTATGATTACTACTTTTTACTAATAGAACAGAAACGAAACAATCGATCAATAAATTAGAAAGAACTTCGTACTAATGATGAGTTAATTGTTTTTCAGGAGAAGGTGCTAGGACGTCCTGTTGCTATTGCGGAGGTGTTTATGTTCACACACACAAACAAGAAAGATAAGGTGCCTATTGATGATAGTGCTGCAGTTATTGAGGTAACAAAATTGTTTTACTTTTTTCAGGTTGCTTTAATGTCTTCAATGATTTGCTTCCCTTCATTTTTTTTGACACATTTGTCTAAGGTTTTAAATAATAATGGAGTTTGGTTGCCATAGTATGCCACTTTTTCTTCAATTTAGTTGGGTTTCTTTTAGTCATCATTCTTATAAAATGATTTTGCATGATTTTGTAAATCATACCGATGTGAGGACAATCGTTTGGTAAACGTATATTTTAGTGTGTTTCGTTGTCATATAATGATTTTGTAAATCATACCGATGTGAGGACAATCTTTTAGTATATATGTTAGTATATTCCGTTGTCTTATACCCACGCAATTGACATTTTGACTTTTCTTAGACTATCATTCTTTCTCAATAGTTGTCTAAACTTTAATGAGTGAATTGGAACTTATTGACGAGACAATGTATTGTAAGATGTCATTTGTTTATGTTATGTCATTCTCACTACTTTGCATGTCTTTTATGGTATAGTATATTGTGAAACACCTTTTCTAAATCCTCACAGGAGCTTTTCAGAGAGAGAATGCCGAACGTATTTGAATATTTTGGCAAGAAAGATCCAATTCCAGATGAGTTGTTACGTGAAGCCGATGAGGTGTTTCTGGAATGTGCCGGCGGTGTAAAGAATGGACGTATTAAAGGCTTGGGTAATTTATCTTCAGAATACACGAGTGGATCAGTTTCTCATACGATGCCAAATGAGGTTTTGACGCGGCAGTATCACGGCTTTCGAAGAAAATTCTAGGTTGCGTGAAGACCTTTTCGCCGTACGTGAAAGTTTGGCCGAGGAGAGAGAGAGAGCAACGGCCGCACAATCCGCAATGCAGGCGGAGATAGCAAGGATTGCGCAGCCTAGTCCAAGGATTCCTCCATACTCCGGGTAGATTGGTCGGAAACATGTGTTTCCGACGAAATACCGGAAATACTCATATAAGTACCCGCATTGCTGGAACATTGTGAGTGATAGTATGATATTTTTTTTTTTACTGTTGTGAATGCTATGCAATGTAAACCTCTAGAGACGTATAATACACCATTAATAGTGATATATATCTTATGTGTAAAGAGTGATTATCATACGTTTTGATTCCATAATAATGATTTCTTTTTTGCTTTGTTTACAGTGGATACATGGCACCTGAATATGCAATGAGGGGTAAATTGACAGACATAGTTTTTTTTTTATTTTATAACTTTAATTGTGTGGTCCATCAGGGGTTGGGGGGATGAATTCGGGGGATCAAAGGTGTGCTAGCATCATTGTCCATGATAGTAATGAAGTTAATAATAGTAATAATTAACATTAAATATGAATAATTACGACAAACACTAGCTACCGTCTACTACAATTAATTCATGGTAAAAAGCTAAAAATGAAATCCAAATCTGTAAAATAAAGAGATAAAATAAAAAGTAGTCAAAATAGTAACATCATGATAGGATAGGATTGAAGCATCATAGGATAGGATAGGATTGTCATTCGCAGTTGTACATACGGACCCAACAGCAAAACCAGGCCAAGATGGTACGGCGGCTTCTCACTTTGACGCCACAAAGCAATAGCAACAACAGTTAACCGGACGCATAATTTCAGCCCTTGGCCCATGTACTTGCGCTCTTTTGTTTGTCAACACGTCACGGTAATAACAAACGACGTCCAACAACGGTGTCTTCCAGATAGCAGCCTCCTCCTCCTCGTCCCCCCCGTTCCCTGTCTGCAGCATAGAATTATACAATGGAACCGACACACGAACCGAGAATTTCTTTGCCTTCTCAGAAAGCAAATCTCCAACATATACTATCCCCTTCTTTCGTAAAATAGAGCTTCCTAATTGTATGTCACTGATCTCCACCCCACGTGCAGCTGTAACCTCCACACAAGCATCCTGCCCAACAATCTTGAAAACACTACCACCAATGCACTCCCGTATCCTTTTACAAGACTCGATAGATGAATATGTAGAAAACCAGAATTTATGACACTGAAGAAAACTTTAACAGAAATAAAAACTGAGTCTTTTATTGAAGCATTTCTTTTCTGGTATTTGCTTGCTTAAATTACACCGTGCTTGTGCTCTTATTTATAGTACAGAAAATCTTTTACCTAATCTGATATTTGATTCTATTTGAATTCTAGAAAACACTTTCAAATTTTGAGATAAACACTTTGAAGCTTGGACTATCAATATCTCAAGTACGCATGGCCATAATCTTAGATACAAAGACATTCCGAATGCATCGAGCTTTGGACGAATCAGCAAGCGAAGGCCTCTTCCTTATCTCTCCAATTTTGTATTCGAACCCTCGAATCCCTTGTTTATCTGTTTATTTGAATTGAGTCTGTTTTGCAATTATCTATTTGTAATTATCCGGACAGAGTCTGTTTTGATTTGTTGGACTCTTGATTGTTGCTTATGCTGCTGTCTGAATTTGAATTCGAAACTTGTCCGTTATTACCCCCCCTCAAACGAGGCTGGGGTTGAAGGCCGAGTTTGTGCCTAAGCAGTTGAAAGGGAATCTTGGGTAGAGCCTTAGTGAATATGTCTGCTAATTGCTGTGATGCTGGAACATGCTTTGTAACTAGGAGATGTCTGGCCACTTGTTCTCTAACATAGTGATAGTCCAACTCAATATGTTTACTCCTGGCATGAAACACAGGGTTGATGGTCATGTGTAAAGCACTGAGATTGTCTGACAATAGAATGGGCGTGGAGGTTAATGTGATATGGAGTTCTTGTAGTAGATAGGTTAGCCAAGTGATCTCTGCGGCAGTATGAGCCATAGCACGGTATTCGGCTTCTGAACTTGATCTGGACACTGTTGGTTGCTTCTTAGCACACCAAGAGATGAGGTTTGGACCAAGGAATGTGCAATAACCTGTTGTGGATCTTCTGGTAGACTCACAGCCAGCCCAATCTGCATCAGAATAGGCCATAAGGGTGGGCCAATCTGCATCAGTGTGAGCAAAGGCCAGTAGACTGGTTGTGGGACCTTTGTGGAGGGACATCCCAAGGTCCAGAGTGCCTTTAACATATCTGAGAATCCTCTGGACCAAAGTTAGGTGAAAACTTGTAGGCTGCTGCATAAACTGTGATACATAGTTGACACTGAATGCTAGGTCTGGTCTTGTAAATGTAAGATACTGCAAGGCTCCCACAAGACTTCTGTAGTATGTGGGATCTTGTAATGGCTCTGAATCTGATCCTTCCCTGTGTTTAGTGGCAAGAGGGGTCTTCATAGGCTTGCAATCTGTCATTTGTGCCTTGTCTAGGATTGTGGCAGCATAGTGTGTCTGGCTGAGATGAAGTCCAGTGCTGGTGTGGTGCACCTGTACTCCTAGGAAATGGTGGATGAGACCTAGGTCCTTCATATTAAATTCTTGACTGAGTCGGCCAATAAAGGACTGCAACAAATCTGCCTTGGAACCTGTGAGTAGAATATCATCCACATACAACAATAACACTAGAGTCCCATGGTTAGAATGATAAAAGAATAATGAGGGATCAGATAGACTACAATGAAACCCATAATGAAGAAGGAACTGACTGAACCGGTCAAACCAGGCCCTTGGGGCCTGTTTTAGACCATATAAAGCCCTGTTAAGTTTACACACATGATCTGGATATGAGGGGTGATGCATACCTGGAGGTTGAGCCATGTATATGTCTTATGTAATGTAGCCATGCAGAAAGGCATTCTTGACATCTAGTTGCTTAACAGGCCAGGACTGATTCAGGGCAAGACTGAGGACCACCCTAATTGTGCTAGGTTTGACTACTGGGGAATAGGTTTCTATGTAGTCAATACCATCTATCTGGCTGTACCCTTTGGCCACAAGTCTGGCCTTCAATCTTTCCAATGTACCATATGGGTGAAGTTTAGCTTTGAACACCCACTTAGAACCAATAATGTGCATGTCTGGTGTTTTTGGTACTAGCTGCCAGGTCTGGTTGCAAACTAGGGCATCTAGTTCCTCTTCCATGGTTGCCTTCCATCCTGAATGTTTTAGGGCAGACTTCACAGATTTGGGTTCTTTGGGGATGTCTGGAAGGGTGACTATAAGGGCATACTTAGGGTTCGGTTTAAAAATGCCATGTTGAGATCTAGTAACAATCTGTGGAGGCTGTGTGGAGATAGAATCCTCTGTATGTGAAGGTTCTGGAGATGTTGGAATGGAAGGTTCAGTATGGTCAGTAGGATCTGGTGATTGAGAGGGGACTGATGCTGAGGGTGATAGAGGTTGTGTGAGGGGGTCTATGGAGGATTCTGAGTAAGGTGGTGGATGAATATCTGGTGAATGGTCATGATTAACATCTGGAGTTGTGGATGCAGGTATAGTGGAAGGACTTGATGGTAATTCTGGAATGGGAGGATTGGTTATGATGGTTGGAGATTCTATAGACTGGGACCAAGAATCAAAGATAGTATTAACAGAGGCAAGGTTGAAGGTATCCCTGACTTTATAGGGGAGAAGGGTTTCATCAAAGGTAACATGTCTACTCATGAAGAATTTTTTAGATGAGGGGTGGAAGCACTTGTAACCTTTGTATTGTTGGCTATATCCTACAAAAATACAGGGGACTGTTTTAGGATCAAATTTATGTTTTTTTGTGTCCCAAGTATAAGGGTAACACCTACTACCAAAGACTCTAAGGGTTGAATAATCAGGATTGATTTTATGGACAACAAAATAAGGGGAGTGCATGTCAAGGACAGTAGTAGGTAGTCTATTTATCAGAAAAACAGCAGTAGCAAAGGCTTCCACCCACAAATATAATGGCAGTCTACCGTGAAACAGCATAGTGAGGCCTAATTCTCTGATTGTTCTGTGCCTTCTCTCAACTATTCCAGTTTGTTGTGGGGTGTGTGGACATGAGATTAAGTGGGCGATCCCTGTTTTAAGAAAGTGATCTGACAATTTATTATTGATGAACTCACCTCCCCCATCAGAATGGAACCTTTTTATGTGTGCATTAAACTGTCTTAAAATGTAGCTTTCAAAGTTATAAAACACAGTAGTGAATTCAGATTTCTGTTTGAGGGGAATAAACCACATGTACTTAGAGTAATCATCCACAAATAAAACATAGTACTTAAAATGACCAATAGATTCAATAGGATCAGGGCCCCATAAGTCACAATGAATTAACTCAAATAAAGAAGAACTAGTATGATTTGAATAACTAAATGGGAGCTTTGACAGCTTGCCAAGTTGACAGCTCTTACACAAATGCTCATTTTTATTTTGTCCTAGGACCTCTATGAGGCCTTTATTCTTGAGAAACTGAACTGTAGAAACCTGAATATGACCTAAACGTTGATGCCATAGCTCTGCTGATCTTGACTTGAACCTGTGAGCAAAATATACTTCTGGTGTGCCAGAGAGTACATATAAGTCCTTTCTAAGTGCACCCCTCAGTAGTACCTGATTTGTTACCTTTTCCTTTACCACAAAGTCAGTATTAGTGAAAATACATTCTGCTGAGTGTTGGTGTGCTAGTTGTTTAACTGAGAGTAAGTTCTTTTTGAGGTTTGGTACATACTAGACATTTATGACAGATATAGGGGCTGTGTTTGTAAATAAATGCAGCTCACCTATACCTAGAATGGGTAAGTGTGTACCATCTCCAATAAGAACATACTCTGAACCTAAGTAAGGGGATAAATTATGAAGGATTTGTTTATTACCTGTCATATGGTTGGATGCGCCTGTGTCCATTATCCATTCTGTTTCTGCCACTGTGTTGTCCAGTGTTAATGCTGCCAGGGCCTGTGGCAATGCTTCATTCTCAGACTTCTGTTTGGAGTTCCACCAGCAAATCTTTGCTATATGTCCTTTGGTTCCACAGCATTGGCAGGTATGATCCCTGTATTGTTCCCTCTCTACCTTGGACATCCTCCTGAATACCTGTCCATCATTTTGTCTCTGATTGTTATTTGCAGTGGTTCTTGTAGAGTTCTGTTGTGCCTGGAAACCCCTGCATGTAGATGTAAATCTGGAGTTGTTGTTGCTGCTGTTGGGCTGCTGTGGTGCTCTTTGGCCATAGAAGGCCATGTGAGATAAGGTATATGTTTCTTTATTCATAGAAAACCATGTTCTTCTTTGATCTAGACTCTGTAGTTGTGATACCAACTCAAAATATGTGGGCCTTGGGGGCTTTAGCATAGTAGTAGTGAAAGTCTCATATTCTGGTCCTAGACTTGTGAGAAGATAGTACACCTTTTCTGGATCTGTAATTGGTTTCCCAATTGCTGCAAGACTGTCACATAGTCCTTTGAAAGCCCTTACATGCTCACTGATATTTTTGTCATCAGTTTTTCTGAGGTAAGTTATTTGTTGTCTTAGGTTGAATTCCCTTTCTTGGGAATCCTGAGCATAGGAATTCTGCAATTCCTCCCATACGGCCTGTGCAGTATTTAGACCAATGACCAGGCCTAGGGACTCTTCAGATAGAGATCCAATAAGCCATCCTCTTAGCATTCTATCTGCTTTTTTCCATGCTGTATACTCTGGATTCTTTGTCAGTGTGGTAGTTGTGCCTCCTGCTGCAGTTGGAGTTGTATCTGTTGTAGAGATCTGACTGGTTGTCCCTGTTGTTGTGATGAATTCTGCTGGTGCAGGTGTGTCATTAGTGAGATGCCCTGCTAGATCTTGGCTCTCAGCAAGGGCAAGGACTTGTTCACGCCATAATGGATAGTTTTTGGAGTTTAGCTTTAGGCTAATGAAATTTGCTACATTAATTGATAGGGTTGTCATGGTGTTAAGCCACCAATGTCTCTGATACCATGTAGAAAACCAGAATTTATGACACTGAAGAAAACTTTAACAGAAATAAAAACTGAGTCTTTTATTGAAGCATTTCTTTTCTGGTATTTGCTTGCTTAAATTACACCGTGCTTGTGCTCTTATTTATAGTACAGAAAATCTTTTACCTAATCTGATATTTGATTCTATTTGAATTCTAGAAAACACTTTCAAATTTTGAGATAAACACTTTGAAGCTTGGACTATCAATATCTCAAGTACGCATGGCCATAATCTTCTAGATACAAAGACATTCCGAATGCATCTGAGCTTTGGACGAATCTGTAGCAGTAAGGCCTCTTCCTTATCTCTCCAATTTTGTATTCGAACCCTCGAATCCCTTGTTTATCTGTTTATTTGAATTGAGGCTGTTTTGCAATTATCTATTTGTAATTATCCGGACAGAGGCTGTTTTGATTTGTTGGACTCTTGATTGTTGCTTATGCTGCTGTCTGAATTTGAATTCGAAACTTGTCCGTTATTAGAATACGAGCCACCAGAGCCATTAGCAATAGCTTCCATTGCTACGCGATTGTGACCATACCCAACACCAAAAGTGTATACCGGGAATCTTTGCCTTTGGCGCCTGCTTTTAATACTACTGTGGCCTCCGTAAATGGAAGATGATAAAAATCCAAGATAATTGGGGTATTTCTCGGATTTATTAGTAATATAGTTATATTCATCATTAGGATCATTATTATCGGTATCCAGACCATCCGATAATAAAACAATGATACTAATTGGATTACACTCACGGCGTTGCTCAAGAACTCCGACTCCCATATTCAAACCGGCCACAATATTTGTTTTTCTTCTTCCATTAACTCCAAGCAAATCAACGGCACATTTAGCATCCTTACGGGAAATATCAGTCATCCTACGCAATGGCATTATTCTTTCGGCATTCTTTGAAAATGAAATAATTGAAAGCCGATCACTAGGCAACATATGATCAATCAAAGATTTAGCGGCGGATTGCAGAAGGGACAATTTTTTGTCGTTGCTCATGCTGCCACTAACATCAAGTACGGCAACAATGTCAATCGGTGCTCGTACTGGAAGTTGGGGAGAAGCTGAGATATAAAAATTCACACCAAGATATGAATCGGGATACAATGCAGCAATTTCGGGTGATTCCGGATAAGATTGTATTGAAATATTTTCGGGTCGAGAATTCGGTAAAGTTGCAGCCGGTGGACCTGGAAGGGGTTCATCATCATGGAAATTATAATCAGGCAATACTGTAGTATCTTCTTCATCTTTTCCTCCACTTGATTTATGCAACTATATACAAGAACAACAAGGCATGCAGATAATTACACACACATGTATATATATATATATATATATATATATATATATATATATATATATATATATATATATATATATATATATATAATGACGTAAAAACATTATTCATAGTGGCAACTGGCAAATCACAAATTAATTACACACATATAAACATTATCCATAGCCACAATCATAAATTTTAGAATGATGATTGGTTCATCCAAACATATATGGAGTGAAGATTACATACATAATGTTCACAGGAAATTAATAATTCCATTCAGAACTAGTGCGACACAACACTTGTCACAATTTTTTACAAATGGCACGTACCACTAGTAATGAGGCCGTAAAAACCCCCTTTAAATAGATATATGGGAGACATAATCAAAGGTTCCATTGCCACTTATATAGATATATGTTGTGTTGGGATGGTAAAAAAAAGTATTATTATTAGTTCATTTTGAAGGAATTATCTTTAAAAAAAAGTGGTAAATTATGATTTTATTTTTTTTAAATTGGGAAAAGTAGAATTATATAGTTTCTCAATGTCTTTACTACTATGCCACATTTAATTAAACCACACAAAAAATTAGACACTAGCCAGGGTTATTTGTATTGTTTTTGTTTTGTTTATGGACTCATTGTACTGCATGCGGCATCCTGTTTATTAATTTTTTTTTGAGGGGCCGTTTATTGAATATAAACGGCCCAAAAAAAATTAAGATTGTGATTTTTTATGGACTCCCTATATCTTTTGCCCTAACATGAAATCGCATTACTTATAATCAAAATATATCTTCATAATTTGCGTTCTTGTATGTATAATTTTTTAGGTACGTAGCTAATATGTATGCATCAAATTCCTAATTATCTACAATTTTAATACCAAAAATTAGAGATTGCGTCGAATAATTAACTGGTTAGGGTTCAGTAAACTATGAGAATTAAAGGAACAATTGAAAACATAGATTACCTGTGCATCTACAATCTCGAGCCCAGAAATCTTGCTAATTGTTTGATTCTTTTTTTCCATCGCAAGAGACCTCTCCAAATTTATTTTTGAATATATAATTCCTTAGCTATGACAGTATAATTTTTTTTCGAAAAGAATTCCTTAGCTAATATTAAATTCTGTAATAAGACACTCTGCTGGTCTCTCTATCTCTATGCGTCGTCTGGTCTATTTATGAAGCAAGAAAAACTTGGGCTCCAAGTTAATTAATTGAATATCGATCTATGGTTATTATTCTATTTAATTTATTTACTACAATAAATTAAAGAGTAAAAAAAGGGAACTTAGGAAGAAATACAAAGAAAATTTCTAAATCAGGGAGGACTAAAAGGAAAGAGAAAAAAACGGAACGTGGAATCGTTTCTATAGGAAAACAAATATGATTTGGTTTCCAATATTTTCATATAGAAATCACGCATTTAATAATAATAATAATAATAATAATAATAATAATAATAATATGCGTTTTATGCGCGGGGCATTATAATATGTCATAAAGGAAAGGAAAGAAAAAATTGAACGAAAATCTACTAGAAAATAGGAAAAAGGGATTTCGACCCACAATTAGATGTATGTAATTGAATATACACATATATACACTTAAAAATTGAAAGAGAGAAAAAAAATTGATAGATTTATGACCCCTATGTTACAAATACTTGAGCCGCCCTGCATGCTAGATTGGTTTTAACTTTCTCGAGAAGTCTTGTACGGAGTTTGGCACCGTAGAAACAAAGATTTTTTATGATCACGAGACGAGTCATCCATCAGTTGCTCATCTCGAAAGCGATAAAAAAAAATGAACGGTCTTAATTAGACTAGCGCGCTTGGAATATTAATTAATTCTCTAACTCTTTAATTGTGTTGGTTTTTTTTTTATTTTTTTTATTTTCATTCTTAAAAGTAGATGCTTGTTGTCAAACTTTTGTAGCTCTCTGCAGATGGATCTTCTCTACATTGTCCTAATGAGTGCCAAAGTTTATTAAAAACTCTCATGCGCCTCCTGTATATATTTCATTCCCATCCCTTATTAAAAATGATTTGAGGTAATTGTAACATTACGGTAATTCGAAAAATCTTCCCAAAAAGAAGAAAAGATAGAGTCAAAGACACAATTTTTATAACTGAAAATCACAGAAAGCTTTACATAACATTGATAAAAACGAATCAAGCACAAATTCCACAATAAGAAACGGTAAACAAAGCATCAAGTAGTTGTTCACATATCAAAACCCTTGACCAAATAGCCGCCTCCATCTTTTTCATTCACATACATTTCAGCTCGAACTCGAGGTCCGGCGAGTTGCCATCGAAATCCGGCGATTGGAAGAGTTTCTCAGAGATTCTCTGCAAAATCATTCGTAAAAGGTAATTTTAGCTATCAATTTTCTTATCTTGTTCTTTTTTTGGGTTTTTTTCCCTGCTAATTTCGCAATTGGTGGTGGCCTTGGTGGATACTAATTTGTTTGGTGGTTATGGTCGTGGTGGGTCTTGGTTACGGAATGTAGGAGATTAGGGGGTGGTTGTGGCTGGGATGGGGAGAGGGGTGGATAAAATAATCCCAGTTCTTCTTAAACCTTCTTTGATTAGTCAATTGACTGGGGAGATGCGGTGGATATACTGTCTCACTCTTTTCATCTTATTGTGAATTTCAGAATCTTTAGAGTACGAAGATGACTTGTTTAGGCCATTCATACTTAATCTCGTACAAGCATTTGAACTGCCCCTGCTGATATTGCTTTTAAATTAATTGAAAAATGACATCTTAGAATCATTCATGAAATTTCTGGTCTCTATCCTTTTGCATAAAGTTGGGTTGCCAAATGATTTGCAATTTTGTGCCTAGCTGGTATTCTTATGAATACATCCTTACTCCGATTTTTGATTTATCATATATGCAATGTATCTCAATTGCATGTATGTCCTTTATCCTTTATCATATGTGACTATTTGGTTACAGAATGGAGAGACTAGTGAAATATTTTCGGTTTCGCTCACGAATCCAATCATCCCCTAGTAAATTCCTTAGTTCTTAAGGATAAGAACATTTCACCTTGTCAGCCATACAATGTACATTGTTCATCAAGAAAAGATGTCGTAGCACGTCGTTTTCATTTAATAGCATGAATATATGAACCGTGTTCAAGCAAATTTCATGTATTTTGAGTCAGACTCTTGATTAGTCACCTCCAAGCTTGTAGTCGATGTGCTTGCTAGTTCACACGACTAATAATGCTGGAATCTTGGCCTTTCTCTGTATTCTCTACTACATAAATGTCATAAACAACTGGCCTTTCAACACTTCTTCTTGATGCCTTCTTATCACCAGAATTACTACTCGACTGCCCGTTTTCGTTCTTGATGAATTTTTGTTGTGATTTATATGATGTTATTTGTAATGGAAGATTTTGATTTTGCAAGGTGAACTTCAACTGTTATTCTCCTTTTAAATTGTGTAGACCACATGACTATGTCGCTAGCCGTTCTTAAACGATTTCTTGAGGTCCTTTGTTTGTTTCTACTCAAAGAACTTCTACATGTGCATCTGTTATACATGTATCTTATTGTGAAATACTAAATTATTGGCCATCTTATTATACTTATGCGTATTAAAGTTTGATCTTTTTTGTAAACTTATATGTTCAGTCCAGTCAGCTTGTCTGTCTAGTGTATCTTGTTTAAGGTCTGCGGGTGTACAAGTGTGGTGTTCCAAGTCTATCAGATATGTCCTAGTGCATCAGTCCTTAGGTTTGTGCAGGTTTGTCTAGACTTGTCCTGAGTCTATTTGGTAGTCCAGGACATGTCCTAGACAAGTCTAGGACTGTCAAACATGCCCAGGACATCCTGTCACTCCTTAATACAATGCACCAGGATGTCCGCTATGATTTTTTTTTACCTTCTTAAACACATTGAAGAAATTCGTGACCTCTATGATTTTTTTTTTTTACCTCAAAGAATGAATTAAAGTAGAGCCATAAGAGAAAACGTCTAAGAAACAGGGCTCGTTGGCTCCATTGTAATGTTCTTTAAGCTTTTTGGCTTTTGGGTTTCAAATTTTCTCCGTGGATTATCGCCTAATCCACCAAGATGACCGGTGGTCTTCGCCAGCACTTCAACTAACCGATCGGGATCACTGATTGCCTTCGTATGCTCGTAATGCTCCTCAACTTCAATTAACTCATGCCGATCAGTGATTCTCTTCTTATTCTTTTGTTTAGATTGCTCCACAACTAAACTACGGGGCCTCTTCAACATCTTCTCGAGTAAACTCTTATGAAAATCGATCATCTTCAACTCCACTTCAATTTGCTTATCCCGATCATAGGCTGGAGCAAGACCACTAATCTCCACCTTTATCAAACTTATTTCTCGTAGAACCATAGCATCATTCTCTCCTGGTTCAAGATAATCGATCGTCGGCTGCAAAAAAACACACCATCTTAATTATAATTAGAAAATAGTATATGTAACATTTATGATGAATGAATAGGTTAACATTTTATTAAATACCTTATCACCAAGACTTTCCCGCAGTCCCTTCGGTCCATCCATGCGTGGAGGAGTAATTTCGGTGCACCTCCAATCCAACATCCTAGGTACAGAATTATCATCGATGCACATGGCGTATCCACCTTTATTCACCAGATCCGGTAGGATATCGTAAGCAAGGTACTGTAATACAGATACCCAACCATATATAGATCTCCTAAACCGTGATGTGTTATTCACATCACGCAAATTTATTGTATCAACCGCGCCCCGAATACAGTTAATAAAAGACTCCCAGAGGGCTTGTCCCCACGGATACATATCCACGTGATGTAAATCCTCAACTATATAAAAATCCTCATCTGGAATGGAAGCCGAGTCCTCGCATCCATTAAGAATACCGTAAAAAAAAAATCAACCCAAGACGGTAAACGACTTCCACATCCTTCTCTAACGACAATGCGTCTTCTAATCTTTTCACCGTGATGGACCGACGGTGCTTGTATAAATGTGTACCCACCCTTACACACATGGACTTCTCATCACTAGGAGGGAGTGTTGACCCAAACGGGAGGCCACAATACATGGCAAACTCACGTTTGCCAAATCGAAATAGAGATTCGAAAAAAAAAATGAAATATAACTCATCTTGTGGGTCCGATTCCACTATATGCAACAATATGTAGTTTATTATTATTCACTGAAAACTTCCATTGTTTGATCGCCAACATACATTCACCAAATACTGATTTCTCGAACTTTTCTAGCATCCCAACAGCACTCAAATGCTTTTCAAGAATTTCCATCTTAGCCTGCACATTTCTATATGCCCATTCGAGATATTCGATTATAAAAGCTTGTTAATAAACATGTCGTCCCAAAAAAATGGTTTATAATCAAATATCCCCGGATGGTCAACCCTTCGTATTTTTGAGCTAGTATTTGTTAGATTATCTTTTATTTTTTGAGCTAGTATTTGTTAGATTATCTTTTATTTAATGCCCCTCCTTAAGTTGCCTAATTAATTAGTTAATTATTTAGCTAATTATTCACCTAGTTTCTAATTTTTATCGGGCTAGTTTAATGGACCAAAAGTCCTACTAGCTGTTGGATTTGACAGCCTAACGCCTAGTTTATTTTTCTTGCTTTATGGACTGGATTGTGTATATATAAACGAACCAGTCCCTTTTGTAAATCAAGTTTTACTACATTGAAATAATACAAATTATTTCTCTCTTTCTATCTTGCTTCCGCTTCTACAATATTCATATATGTGCTTAATATTTATACAAAATAATTAAAATATTGTATAAGAAAAATAGAAGATGGGTAGGGTTGCAATTCACTTTACGGGAAATTCCAGAGCAAGAAGAGAACAACGGGCATATAGCAATGATGAATATGTAGGTTCCACATGCAGAGGGACACGCCCTCCGAAAGTCCCAGTCGGTGAATATGTTATTCCACATCATTCGTCATTAGATGGTGTAGAATGGGCATATAGAAATATGCAGGCTAAGATGGAAATTCTTGAAAAGCATTTGAGTGTTGTTGGCATGCTAGAAAAGTTCGAGAAATCAGTATTTGGTCGATGTATGTCGGCGATCAAACAATGGAAGTTTTCAAGGATAATAATAAACTACATATTGTCGAATATGGTGGAATCGGACCCATAAGATGAGCTATATTTCGATTTTTTTTCGAATCTCTATTTCGATTTGGCAAACGTGAGTTTGCCATGTATTGTGGCCTCCCGTTTGGGTCAACACTCCCCCTAGTGATGAGAAGTCCAAGTGTATAAGGGTGGGTACACATTTATACAAGCACCGTCGGTCCATCACGGTGAAAAGATTAGAAGACGCATTGTCGTTAGAGAAGGATGCGGAAGTCGTTTACCGTCTTGGGTTGATATTTTTTTTACGGTATTCTCAATGGATGCTAGGACTCGGCTTCCATTCCAGATGAGGATTTTTATATAGTTGAGGATTTACATCACGTGGATATGTATCCGTGGGGACAAGCCCTCTGGGAGTCTTTTATTAACTGTATTCGGGTCGCAGTTGATACAATAAATTTGCGTGATGTGAATAACACATCACGGTTTAGGATATCTATATATGGTTGGGTATCTGTATTACAGTACCTTGCTTACGATATCCTACCGGATCTGGTGAATAAAGGTGGATACGCCACGTACTCGGTGATAATTCTGTAACTAGGATGTTAGAGTGGAGGTGCACCGAAATTACTCCTCCACGCATTGATGGACCGAAGGATTACGGGAAAATCTTGGTGATAAGGTATTTAATTATATGTTAACATATTCATTTATCATAAATGTTACATATACTATTTTCTAATTAAGATGGTGTGTTTTTTGCAGCCCACGATCGATTATCTTAAGCCAGGAGAGAGTGATGCTATGGTTCTACGAAAAATAGGTTTGACAAAGGTAGAGATTACTGGTCTTGCTCCAGCCTGTGATCGGGATAAGCTAATTGAAGTGGAGTTGAAGAGGATCGATTTCCATAAGAGTTTGCCGAGAAGACAATGGAAGACAATGGAGTGCCCCCGTTTGCTCGAGAAGATGTTGAAGAGGCCCGTAGTTTAGTTGGGGAGCAATCTGAACAAAAGAATAAGAAGAGAATCGCTGATCGGCATGAGTTAATTGAAGTTGAGGAGCATTCTGAGAATATGAAGACAATCAGTGATCCCGATCGGTTAGTTGAAGTGCTGGCGAAGACCACCAGTCATCTTGGTGGATTACTTGAGGCGATAATCCACGGAGAAAATTTGAAACCCAAAAGCAAAAAAGCTTAAAGAACATTACAATGGAGCCAACGAGCCCCGTTTCTTAGACGTTTTCTCTTACGGCTTATTTTTAATTCTGTGAGGTAAAAAAAAAAAAATCATAGAGGTCACTAATTTCTTCCATGTGTTTAAGAAGGTAAAAAAAAAAATCATAAAGGACATCCTGGTGCATTGTATAAAGGAGTGACAGGATGTCCTGGGCATTCTTGACAGTCCTAGACTTGTCTAAGACATGTCCTGGACTACCAAATAGACTCAGGACAAGTCTAGACAAGCCTCCACAAACCTAAGGACTGATGCACAAGGACATACGTGATAGACTTGGACCAAGCACACTTGTACACCCAGGCAGACCTTAAACAAGATACACTAGACAGACAAGCTAACTGGACTGAACATAAGTTTATAAAAAAGATCAAACTTTAATACACATAAGTATAATAAAAAGGCCAATAATCTAGTCTTTCACAAGTATACAATACTAACCTCAGCAGACGCAAGAAACATTTTTGCCAAACCTTGTTTTGTAGAGCTTGACAATGATTTCGTGAGCCCGAAATCCAGCAGAATTGGACGATGTGGAGGTTCCTTGCTTACTAGAAAATTTCCTATTACGAGACGACAGACCCATTTCAAAAACAACAACCATTTTATGTGAAAGTGAACAGGAGATTCCGCAAACAAATTAAAAAAGGCATGCATTTTGGCGAGAAGGTAAAAAATGAGAACAGTATACACAGGACCTGGATGAGGATCTCCGTTAAAAAATCCATCAACATATATTTGGTGGGCATAAGCCCGGGTAATTTCTTCAACAAGTTTTTGTTTGTCAACGCCCAACGCTTCCAGAGATTCCAGGTCATTTATACGTACACCATCCATATACTCCAGAATAAGGACCCTTTCAGTCGACTGATATTAAACGAAAATTTCAATTCCATAAGTACATGGTTATAAAGTCTGCAATTATTTGAACCAAAACAGAAAGACGTAATTGCATGAATAATTTCATTTCATATGGAATCAAAATAGTGTTCTTCACACTTCACAATGCAAAGAATGCGTAATCATTAAAGAGATAGAAACGGCAATCTACCTGAATAAATTCTGGAATCAATACATCCACACGATTGGTAGGTATGTTGTCTTCATACCTATTCTTGCAGCCAAGATTTGAAGCAACTTTTTCCATGTTTTCTGAAAAATAAAGCAATATAAAACGGTTTAAACACATGCACGCACGCACGCACGTGTATCTGATTTTATTCCAACAAATTCATCTAAACTACCCGCTTCATGGTTAAAGTCCAGTTCTTTTGGAGCTTCCTTACACCATTCATCGATCATCGGGTTGAAGTTATATTGTGGTTCGGCCCATGCTATCCAGTCAACTAATGACTTTGCATTCTTCAGATCCTGCAAGAAACTTAATCAATCAAAAAGCTCTTGAAATTACTCGTTCCTTACATTGATGAGCAAAATAAGAGGATATATAACCTCTAGTATTATTGTATTGATTCCATCGTGTTGAACTTTAACAACATTCCGCCCATTAGTCAGAGTAGCACGATGAACTTGTGCAATCTGCATGGTAATAAAAAGCACGTTAAGACATTTTGCCACGTCACCATTGAAATTAATATGCCAGACAAAAAATGAAACAATAGCAAAAGGTTTACTCAGAAAGGGCAAATCAAAATACTATATACTGAAATTCGGAGAGGCTAGTATGAATATTACCTGGAGGCACCCCGATATATAGCTCGCCTTCAATGTTAAGAGGAGAAATAAAAGATTCTTCTAGAATTTCCTGGAACTTCTTTCCTGATGCATGCTGATTAAAGAACACGGGGTTAGCAGTCAGAGGAAGCTTTTTCAAAGTACATATTTCACAGACCTAATAGAAGTTGTTTGGTTCCTAATCTACCCTTCATAAAAGTAATTAACGTATTACCTCGATAATTTCACCACAGAGCCCGCCAAAAGATAATAAGTGGTACAGTTGCTGAGAACCAGGCTCAGTCTCAGAGGCTGATAGAGCTATTGACTTGAGACATTCATCCCGGTTGACTATCGGCATAGGGTTTTCCTTAAGAAGCTGCGCTATTGCATTGTGCAGACCGGATGTATGGTTAAGAACATGATGAACCTGATTAAGGAGATCGAATCAGTTCAAGAATTGTTCGATAAAAGAAAAAATCAGTTGAAAAATAAGACTGCTCTTCGAATGAGTAAAATAAACATAGACAAGACACAACTGTGACCTAGGTTGCACGGGTATGGATATGTGCGTGCGGGATTATTCAGAAATATAGGATACGGGTACGGATGGGATACGTGTACATATTAAGAGTATAGGGACTTAACTGTACATAATAAAAATACAAGGATCAAATTATAAATATTAAAAATCATAAACCGAAGCAATTTTAGTTGGTTTTCTTCATTTTGGATGGTTTTTCTTTAATTTTCTGGTGGTTTGTCTACATTTTATGTATTTGAGTTATAGATGTGCATATTTTAACAACATATCCAACTTTAAAAAAATGGCAAACTAGCCTCAGGGGTGTATCCTAAGTATCCGGTCGGAATCCGTGTCCTACACATATCGGATACGGGACGCGCTACAAAATAGAAGCATCTTCATAGATTGTGACTGTGTGTGTGAGAGAGAAAAGAGAGAGAGAACGTTGAACCACACAAAAGGATTTTTATACATAGACAGTAGTTGATTTTGAAAAACACCACATGAAAATCTAACTTCAATGCAGTATATATGTCTCAGGGAAAAACAAAAAAACATTCGAGAAAAATTCGGTCCAAGTTGAAAGCTAAACCTTTATTTTCTCTTTCCCGTTTGTTCCAAATTCGGGCCAAATGCTTGCGATATCATCATCAAGTCTCACTTTCCTGGTAAATGGAATACACAAAAGGTTATTACTAAATCTTCAAGTTTAAGGATTAAAGAAGAATTTACAGCTTTATTCATATTCAAATGCTAAAACAAATGTAAACCAGAAATGCCTACTTTGTGTTGAAACAAAATCAATGCCTTGATTCTCAGATCATTAGTTAACTGTTTGTACTATTTAAATATGTATCACTCATCATTATTGCATTCTCAAAATCTACAGTACTTGTATGTAAATAAAAGGGCACGTAAGCTATACTGCATACCCGTTGTCCACCAGCCAGTGTAACATTCCAGCAGTAATCCCCTTGGTCACAGAAAATACGGGAAATAAACTGTCCGGCTGAACTGGTCGAGGATCGTATCTTCCAAGAGTCCCAGCAGCAGTATCAATTATCACTTTTCCGTCTTTGTAGGCACAAACCTAGTATACACAACATTTTTTTCAATGTAAGATAAAGCATACGGTTTTACTTAATCATGTATAGTGCTTGCTCTGCAACAATCCCGAGTACCTGGATTCCTAATATTTTCTCTGCATTTCCTAGCTCAATTATTAGATTCTGCAGTTTTGCTTCAACATCTGAATGGACAGGACTGTCGAAAATCCACTGTGTGTCTACAGACGGTCCTTTATTCATGTTGCTGGAAATACGTACATACGGTTAACATGCCGAACCAGAGGGTTGTAAGTGTAGTGTAGTCATTATAAAACCAAAACAAGGTTACCCCTTTAAGACAGATTCTGCAAATGGCCTCATGATATCTATATACGATACTCCAGTATTCATGCTCGATGAAAGTCCTGCAAAAAGTTAAACTACTGGTTTTGTATGAGCTATATAGAGCTTAACAGGGGAGAAAGGAAAGCAAAAACGATTTACTTTGTACCTCTAAGAAGATTAATTACTCTTGTAAATATGACAATATCGCCTGGGAAAGTATCGACCTGAATGAAATATAAACATCTGCTGGTTCGTATATGGCGAAAAAAGTTCTGGGAATTTCTAAAAGTTCTAAAACGAAAAAGAAACCGTCAACGTACAGGATTAAAATGCTTCACTTCATTCTGATTCAGATTCATCTTCTCTAGTAGGAATTTAAGATTTTTGTTTCTTTGCACAGCAAGAGATTTTACGTTTTCCTGGCAGTCAGTAATGTTTACACATCAGATCTTCAAGAAATTTAGAAAGGACATATTATACTGAACTACTACGTACAAAAGCTTCGGTGGAAGGTCTTGATGAACGAAAGAATGTATTTGCCATTAGCATGACTTGCTCTGGCATGTCCAACCGCAATTTGAGTCCCATTTCTGCAAAGGCGGACAGGAGTGCCACATGGTCTCCCTGCACAAAAATTCCACCCATTTATTTGCTTCATAGAAAGCAATAGACATCACTAGCTAAACAAAAAGTTTCATGAAAAAAAAAAAAAAACAACACTAGACATGTAGCAAAAAGTTAACATGTCCAAAAGTAGTAATTTTTTGTTTTAGCAGGTTAACATGCCCAGAAGCAGTAGGTTTTTGTTGTAGCAGGTTAACGTGCCCAATAATAGTAACGGGTTTTTTCGATAGTCCGAAATAAGTCACTTAAGCCAGTTTAAAGTTTCAACTACAAAGTATACAATACTAACCTCAGCAGACGCAAGAAACATTTTTGCCAAAGCTTGTTTTGTAGAGCTTGACAATGATTTAGTGAGCCCGAAATCCAGCAGAATTGGACGATGTGGAGGTTCCTTGCTTACTAGAAAATTTCCTATTAAGAGACAGATCCATTTCAAAAACAACCACCATTTTATGTGAAAGTGTACAGGAGATTCCACAAACAATTTTAAAAAAGGCATGCATATATTTGGTGGGCATAAGCTCGGGTAATTTCTTCAACAAAATTTTGTTTGTCAACACCCAACGCTTCCAGAGATTCCAGGTCATTTATACGTACACCGTCCATATACTCCAATAATAAGGACCCTTTCAGTCGACTGGTATTAAACGAAAATTTAAATTCCATTATTTGAATCAAAACAAAAAGACATAATTGCATGAATACTTTCATATGGAATCAAAATAGTGTTCCTCACACTTCACAATGCAAAGAACGCGTAATCATTATTGAGATAGAAACGACAATCTACCTGAATAACTTCTGGAATCAATACATCCACACGATTGGTACGTATGTTGGCTTCAGACCTATTCTTGCAGCCATGATTTGAAGCAACTTTTTGCATGTTTTCTGAAAAAAAGAAACAACATAAAACAGTCTAAACACATGCACGCACGCACATGTATCTGATTTTATTCCAAGAAATTCATTTAACTACCAGCTTCATGGTTAAAGTCCAGTTCTTTTGGAGCTTCCTTACACCATTCATCGATCATCGGGTTGAAGTTATATTGTGGTTCGGCCCATGCTATCCAGTCAACTAATGACTTTGCATTCTTCAGATCCTGCAAGAAACTTACTCAATCAAAAAGCTCTTGATATTACTCGGTCTTTACATGGATGAGCAAAATAAGAGGATATATAACCTCCAGTATTATTGTATTGATTCCATCGTGTTGAACTTTAACAACAACATTCCGCCCATTAGTCAGAGTAGCACGATGAACTTGTGCGATCTGCATGGTAATAAAAAGCACGTTAAGACATTTTGCCACGTCACCATAGAAATTAATATGCCAGACAAAAAATGAAACAATAGCGAAAGGTTTACTCAGAAAGGGCAAATCAAAATACTATATACTGAAATTCGGAGAGGCTAGTATAAGTTCTGTTCTAACATATGAAGTGTATATAAAATCAGTCTCAAGTCTCAAGTCCTCATTACATGAATCAACAACCTCAACAAGAACATCAATTTTAACCTAGCTTGTGTACTGTATACTTTGAATTAAACCAATTTAGTCGCTTACCTCAAGCCCATTCAGACTATTAGTTCCTAGTAATTGCCATTTGAATTTCTTAACATAATTTGTATGAATTTTGCAAATTGCTACGCAAAATCACTTTTATCAGTGTCTTATTTTATGTCCAGTCTATTTAGTCCAATGACAACTTTTATTTTAAGACGCAGTAGGAGTTTTTCAAATTCAACACAATCACCAGTCACCATGGCAGGTTCTAGCTATATATGTATTGATATATTTTAGATAATTAAAGAACTTTGCATCGAATGATTTACCGATGCTGATGCTAGTGGTACTTTATCGAAATCTAGAAAAAGCTCTTCCACGGATTGCCCCAGTTCTTCTTCTATAGTTCCACAAACCTGAGTAAAGAACACACATTGTTATCCAGTAAATCTTGTCAACTATATACATACAAGACAATGTGATACCAACTCAACGGAAGAAAACGGGGATAGGAAAATAGGAACCATCAAAGAAACAGATACAAATGGATGCAAGTTCTGAGTGCAACAAAGTAGCCTAATTGTCACAGTCTTTCTTTAAGGAGGCATAGGCATTAATTCATCATGTCCCTGGACAGCTGCATCATCCAAAAGCCATTTCTCCAAGAAAGTTAGCAGCATTTCAGACTCCAAATCCATGTTATTATCTTGATCATTGAAAAGCCGATTTCCGTGTCAATAATTCACCACATCATCCAAAGAATAGCCATCAGAGTTAATACCTCACATCCTTTGTAGACTTACTCTTTTTCTATTATGAATGTAAATGTGTCATACCACAATTGTCACACCGACTCACGCGATATGAATCCTTCAATAATTGAAGGAATGCATGAGAACCTATGTAACCGGCACCTCCAGTTAATAAGACATGTGTAATTCCTGGTTTGTGATAAAAAAACTGAAAAATTTCTTCAAATGAGATGTGTATAAACAAGCATGAACACACCAAATCCGTGCATCTTGTCTGCGAAATATTCTCCAGCATACGTGTCCCCGTTTCTACATAAAGAGAGACACAATATTAGTATTAGAGTGTTGCATTATCGTCTCTTCCAAAAGTTTAAATTGTTAACGTGAGTAATTTATACGTTTATTGACTTCAACACACCCCATGGGCCGAAAATGCATATAAAGGGAAGTGTTTCATGCAGTCAACAACCTAATAAAACATGTCAGATCAACCTCTTTCATTCTCTCCTTTTCATTTTCTTTTTACAAAAGGTTGAATGCTTTGTGTCAGTGCTACAATCATCATCTCGAGCCAGGGCCGGTTCCGGGCTTTTTAAACGTTTAAAGGGATATCAACAGATAACCCACCAACACATTCCAACAATTTGTAGTGGAAATCGAACCTTGCAATCTTGTGGGTGAGGAATTTTGCTATTACTGCTACTGGTGTAAATTGCTGGTGTTAAGAGTGTAATTGTTCAAATACCCTAGTCATTACCTTTCAACTAGACCTTTAGGTAAAGGTAATTTATTAAAGCATATCCATCACACCAGATTCCAAGAACAGGAACAAATAAGCTTTACCAAACATCTCAATTGAGAAAAGCAAGAAAGAAACGTCGTCTTGGATTCCTTATATCAAATAAACAAAAAAATGCAAGATTCGAACACAAATACTCAAATCCCTCAACATATTCTACAAACACTAATAATGCAGCTAAGAAATTTTTGAATTAAAGACGAATACTGACCTGAAACGATAATGGCCAAGGCCATGTTTGGCACCACATTTGAATACCCCAACATAACTACTCCCATCTTCACAACTATAAACTCCACATGGCCATTAGATCATTCCCCAGAATACATATCACCTGCATAAGACCTATACAACCCAACACCATTCAAAAGTGCTAGTAATTACCCTTCAAATAACATGACAAATGCTAAAAAAGCACGCAGACAGACTGCAACAAACACTTTTCAGGCTGACATAATTAATAACACAAATAAAATTTAAGATCGCCATAAAAAAACAAGTTGTTATCCAAATCAGAGTTAACGTTCATACACTAGCCCAAAACTGAAAACTCAATTAGCAAATAAAACCAGTCAATCAGGTTTTTGGTGTATAAATTGGGTTTAGTGCGACGAACTGAGAGATGAAGAGGAAGAAGATGCCTGACGCTTCTGGTCGGAAGACGACAATGGGTGCCGGAGAAAGGCCGAGGGGGCAATGGTGGCGGTGCTAGCTGAATGATAACATCTCCGGTTTTGTTTTCCAATTCTCTCGATGAACATAAAGTTCCAGTCAAGATCCGAAAGATTATTATCCATTAAGTTTGCTGGGGTAGTTTAGGTATTATAAATTTAAGTTGTCCTTAATGGCTTACCAAACATTAAGCTGGACTATTAATTGAATCAAAATGTATAAATGTCCTTATTGACAATTAACTATAAATTGTAATTAAATGAATGTCTAAGAACATAATTGAGCTTACTAGCTGATCGAGTCGAGTTAATTATAATAAGTACTTAATGAGTCAAGTTCGATCTTTTCTTGTTGTGGCTTAATCGAGCTCGAGCCGAATTTAAATCTCAGAGAGAATCAACTTGGCTCGGCTCGATCGTGTACACTCATAATTAAAGAGGCTAATCAGCTCATTGACCTTTTGTATTCAAGCACTCAACAATTGACTTTGGGCACACTATCACTTTCACATAATCAATTTTGTGAAAATCAATTCCAAAGCTAAAAATCGATTTTCTCAAAACCGATTCAGAGTCGACTATGTAGGAAGTCGGTCGACTTCTACAAGGTCAATTCTATCGTGACGTACAGGTAGTATGGTGCCAATAAAAGGAGTTTAATGTCTGGATCAAGCATAAGAACTTTTTATTTTGTGGTGTCCAAAGCTTGGTACCATTAAAAATACAGGAGTATTTTATACGTAAAAATACATGATGTATGATTAAATTATGTTTCAACACATATCAACAATTGCCTAAAATTTTAATGGTTATGATTAAAATTTGATACAATTTTCATATTATCAGGCAACTTAATTTTGGCTTTCTATCTAAAAAAATGGTAAACCCTACGTCCCCTCACCCCCGATCCTACAGGAAAGTGATGAGAGGTTAATCAGGTAACCTAGCACAATAGATCCAACATGGGCTGCCTCTTATAACTTCTACACTGAAGAGTGTTATCAATCGGAAATCAACCCCTTTTACGGGAATCGAACCGCCGACCTCCAAACCGTACAAGGCTTGCATTACACACCCATGCCTTCACCACTAGGCCATATCCAGGGGATAATTTTGGCTTTCTATCTAAAAAAATGGTAAACCCTACCATTAAGGGTCCCCTCACCCCCGATCCCACAGGAAAGTGAGGAGGGGTTAATCAGTAACCTAAGTAGCCCAACACGGCCGCTTTGAAACCTCTCGCACCGAAGGGTGTTATCAATCGGAAAGCAACCCCATTACGGGAATCGAACCACTGACCTCCAGCTTAGGTTAGAGGCTGCACTACGCACTCATGTCTTCACCACTAGGCCATATCCAGGGTGCATGTTCAATCTAAACTTGAACATTTGGAGGTGCATGTTCAAAGAGTAAACACTAATAGGGAAAAGAAAAACATGAAGCTGCATATGCCCAGTTTAACTGGTAACATATCTCCTCAAAAAAAAAAAAAAAAAAAAAAAAAAAAAAAAAAAGAAAAAAAGAAACTGGTAAGATAAATCTGTAAGAAAATTATGTCGTGGTTTTTATTGAGCCCAATTAATTTCCTTTCCTGTAATAGTGGTCTTATAGGAAATTCGTTTTTCCCGAGAAAATATGCTATTTATTATTTATTGGTTATTTAAAGGGAGTTTTAATCCGATTAAAACTCGGCTTTGATGGACGGCCGAGATTAAAGCAAAACCTTAGGTCATTCGGTTTTCGGCCCTCTCTCCACCTATAAAAGCAATGCTTTATTCCATCATAAAGCATATGAACAAAACCAACACATAACGGTTGTAGGCAAGGAGAGAGATATTTGAATCATCATCAAGGCGTCAACAACATCATGGCAAAACGGAGACGTAGTCGAGTAACAATGAATGTAGGGAAACGATCCTGATGATTTCTTCCGCTATTAAGGTACTCTGAATCTATCGTTTATTTTACAAAATTGATTACAATCAATGGCGGCGGATTAAATACAAAATCTCAGTTAGAGTATTAGAGTAAAAATTACGATCACCGAAAAACCTGTGAGTTTTTATAGTATTTTTTAACAAGAAAACTATCATTTTAATATATAAAATTAAAAATTGGGCCATTGGCCATTTTGGCCCCTGTTTCCTGTGAATAGTGATTACCGCAAACACATTCGACATATACAATTTTTTTTGGTTCATATTAAAGTTAGAATGGAAATTCAACTAATTAAACTTGATTGTAACAATTTTCCATCAAAACCAACTTAAAAATACATTTAAAAAATGAAAATATAATAATAAAAATACCCACAAATCGAATAATTCGAGCTATTCTCAAGCAAGTCTACTTTCTCCAAACATTGTGTTTCTCATAATACTCTGTTCACTTTTAATGCTTATTTTACACTAAATAATGTTAGTGTCACGTTCAATCTAACACCACAAATGTTTTAATACAATGCAACAGTTAAAATGCAACATCTCAATCCACCGTCACATCATTATGACAGAATGATCGTGACAACAACGTTACTCTTGTGCATTCCAAGCATCGATCATAAGAGTCGTGTCATACACAATCGATATCACATATGCAGTCCCAACAGCACAACCATTTCCAGAAGCTGCGCAGGCTTATCAATGTGGTGCCGCAACAACAACAACAAGGCCAATCAATTGGACGCAGAATTTCGATTCTCGGGCAATGTATTTGCACACTTTCGTTTGTAACGGCGTTATGGTAATAGCAAACAATGTCAAACAACGGCGTCTTCCAAATGGTGTCATATGTCGATGTTAGGTCAAACGTATACACCGGAACCATGAGATTAACCTCAAAACACTTGAATTCACTATACAACAAATCTCCAACGTGTAGTATCCCCTTCTTGTCTAAAATAATCTCTTTTGGGTGTTTTGCTGAACGAATGGATAGAATCTCCACACCATTTGAAGCTGTAACCACCACACAAACATCTTTCGCGAAAAGAACTCCATTATTGCCCTTTGGAGCTATGATATCAAGAGACACAGAAGAATACGTGGAATCTGATGCAGCAACTTCGGGAGATGAGACACGAGTTATTATTGAAAGTTTTTTAGGCCCGGGATTCGGGTGTTCATCGTCGTCATTGGAAATCTTACGCAACGGAGGAGTTGTATAGTTGAACTGACTTCCTCCGGTTGAGTTCTGCAAAACCATATATAAGAACATTGTTTCATGTAATTAACTTTCCACCATGCATCTTGTTGTTTTTCTTTTTTATATAAAATTTATTTTGCTGTTATACACACATACACACTGAATTGACATTTGAATCATCAATTTTAATTCAAGAATCGATTTTTAACAAATCGATACAATGTTGTGTATCTGTAAAAAGAGCTCAGTGGTACGGTGTACCAATAATTTTAATGTTATGCAAATAAATACTTTCTTTTTTTTAAGGTACCTATATATCCTATATCTAAACATCTACAATTGTATATACATGTATATAGGATTAAGAAAAGAAAAGAAAAAAACAATCAAGGCTGTAGAAATCTGGTATTATCCAATATAATAGAAAACCTATTCCATCAACACACTCTAACAAAACTCCAAAGAAAACACAATTGTCACAACATAATAACCCTAACAAAATAATTAATTATTGACGATTTTTTATTGTGATCTAGAACTACTCTCGTTATAACTTTTGCTAATGAAACATTTATTTTAATACGCTGCTAATGAAACAGTTAAAAAGCTTTGATTACCTGCGTATCTGCGGTCTCGAACCCCGAAATCTTGTCGCTTTTATTCTTTTGTTCCATCGTAAGAGAATTCTCACAAGATCTTTATTTTAACTAACGTTGATTTGTGTAATTGTGTAAAAGTATGTTATGTTTCTTTATGTCTTTGGTTTGGTTTATTTATAACACGGACTAACAAGTTATAAAAGTCGTAATAACTTGGGCTACAAGTTGAGAGTCGATGTATAATATGTAACATTCTATTTTAATGCGATCCTTTATTTAATGTGTGATATATTTTTCCCTTTATTTTGTGAATAATCATTTCCATATTAAGACATTACTTTTAATCAAAAGTAGTAGTAAACTTAATTATAGGTAATTTACCGTAATGTCTAGCTGTAGATTTTGTTAGGAGTAAAACATACGGATTTTTCACCATAAAAAATTACGGATTTAAACTACAAGCACTATGGATTTAATTAATGAAGAAAGTTTTTTTTTTTTGAAGCGAGAAGAAAGTTTTTTTTTTTTTTTTTTTTTTTGAGGAAGCGAGAAGAAAGTTAAACTCAACTTCAATAAATATCAATAAATAAAATGAGAAACCCAATGTGCTTTCATAGTTGTATTGATTGAGGTTTCAATAATAATATTCTAATTAATCGTAACACAGAAAAAAATTAGGAACTAGAAGCTCGCCATAATGTATGAGAAGTCCAAAATATTTCTGAGTGAGAGTCCATTGGATGTGGAAAAGATGAAAAATGTCACAAAAATTCCTGAGAATTCACTTCAAAAAGTTCTCTCAAACTCTACTTTAATTGATTTTAATCCATTGACCAAGTTATGAGGCTCGTATATATGTGTCAACTTCAAAAATCTAATGAATCCAAATAATTTTAATCCAATGATCAATGTATCTGATCACCTAAATCAATTAGAGCATCTCCTATGGCTCAAAAGAAGCCCCTCCAAAAAGAGAATGAACACTATATTTTGAAGGTGGTGTTCACTACAGTTCAATTAACCACTCCAGGAACTACCAAACGGTAGAAGTGAAGGTGGGTTTGCCCCCTTTCATCTTCACCTTCACCTTCAGTGAACGGTTTCAATACAAATATATCTCAAAGGAGGTAGAAATTGTTTACTTTTCAAATTCTCTCATTCATGCATAAAATATTTTTTATGGTCCACGGTCTTTTTTAACTCTTTCTCAACGTTGAAAAATGATGCCATTGTGTACTGAGTTGTGGTGTATTAATAAATATAGTAAAATGTGGCAGATTTTTGGAAAGTGTTGCCTTTTTGTCCGCTCTCCACAGTGGATGCTCTTAGTGGACATTATTTTGTAAGGAAATACTACAGTCCAGTTAGTACAAATAACTGGAGGGTCCAGTTTACCGTTAGATCAATAATAACAACCATTGGATTAATTTGACGCATTATAAGTTATTGTATACCATAAAAAATATTTTAACCTGTCAAACAGGTATTCGGTCATCCATTAAAAAAATAATCCATTAGATTTTTTTTTTTGTCGTCGTCGTCTTCTTCAATTTCTGTCCTAAATGTCAGGTTTCCCTCTGAGTTTCTTCTCCAGCTTCACCTCCACCACATCTTTCATTCCAGCTGCGATTTCCTTTCTCTTCAAATTCCCATCACTATCTTTCTTCACCTCCACACCCACTCCAAGCCCCACCACCAGCTTGGTGTTAAATTGCTGATCCAAATGCATCGGAACGGGAACGGCCATGATCGAATTTCAGATTTCAATGGCTTCAAGCAGTAATTCCATCGACATTTGACTCACAAATTCACATATGCTTGGATGTCTCTAAAAGAGCAATCGCTCGAGCTTGCTTATAATCAGTGAGATAAATTTCCGGAAACTAAAACGGCCGGTGTACCTGGTTTCTTTCCGAGTAATTCTGACCCATTTGAAAAAAATAAGCCAACATGCCTGAACCAGAAGTCAAGAACTTAACAGCCGGAATGTTATGCTGGCAGCTCAATCCTGCATTCCGATTTCCAAGACCGATGAATATCGTAAATTATCAAGTTGGGCAGTTTGGCGCCGGTGAAGACGATGGAAAATGGTTGAGTATTGCAGGGAAGAAAGGGACGTAATGGGGATGACGACATCGCAATTTTGTTATAGTTCTTTGATGGAAAGCTGAGTGTGAAGTGTGATCTGAACCTTTGTTTAGGCAAATTGCAGCATTACCGGGTGTAGTTATATATATATATATATATATATATATATATATATATATATATATATATATATATATATTTTTTTTTGGCAGACTGTTACCGGTTTGGGAGGTTAAAGATTGATTAAATGTGTTATTGTATACATTAATTATGATATACAAAAAGAATGATCCAACGTACGTAATTATTTATATATTTTTTTAACGGTAGAGATTAAAAAACTGGACAATTAGAAAACTGGACCGGAGCCGCTCTCTACTTTGTATGTCAATGGATTAAAATCATTTGGATCGGAGGATGATGATACACACTACACATTTATCCATGACACTATCAACACCATTTATTGTATTGGTGTCTGTTCTGAGTTTATTTCTCTTTTTTTTCTATAGCTTACATAAATTTTCAATAATTACAATATGCTTGTCTTCTTACGTGGTTATGAAATGACGCCTTATTGAATACGTACATAATGACCATACATTCTCGGTTGAGAGTCCGACTTTTGAGACGGGACGTTACCAGGGGCGGCTCCACCCTTGTCGAGGTTGGGTGGCCGACACCCTAGAAAATAAAACTTTTGTGTATAAACAGTAGAATTTTTATATGAAGTTAACCTCTTTATTTTTATTTATAGATCCCATGCTTTTATGTTTTTCTCATAATTACATATATAAAATTGAATATGTGTGATACAGAAAAAATTGACAAGTTTCTAATCATGTTAAAAATCCTGTAGCCGCCCATAAACGTTATGTAGTAAGATTTGATTGTGCCCCTCAATAAATTAAAGTGGTAGACTTGATGACGTGAGAACCAATACGAGATCACAAGTAGTAGTAATAATAATAATAATAGTAATAAAGACACCCCGAAAGTGTGTATTTTGTGGTCCAGATTATTTTTGTTTTGTAGTTTTTTATTTTTTATTTTATAACTTTAATTGTGTGGCACATCAGGGGTTGGGGGATGAATTCGGGGATCAAAGGTGTGCCAGTATCATTGTCCTAATAGTAATGAAGTTAATAATAGTAATAATAATTAACATTAAATATGAATAATTACGACAAACACTAGCTACCATCTACTACAATTAATTCATGGTAAAGCTAAAAATGAAATCCAAATCTGTAAAATACACAGATAAAATAAAAACTAGTCAAAAAAAGTAACATGTAGTTATGCATTAAATTATAATCAAAAGAAAAAAAAGAAAAGAAAAAAATTATGCATTAATTTGTCCATGTTTACGAGACCCATCGTAATTAATATTATAAAAGTATATATTGTGGATTAATGGATCGATTGCATGACCAAGATGAAACTAACACTCCAATTTGGATTTGAAGCATCATAGGATAGGATTGTCATTCGCAGTTGAACATACGGACCCAACAGCAAAACCAGGCCAAGATGGTACGGCGGCTTCTCACTTTGACGCCACAACAATAGCAACAACAGTTAACCGGACGCATAATTTCAGCCCTTGGCCCATGTACTTGCACTCTTTTGTTTGTCAACACGTCACGGTAATAACAAACGACGTTCAACAATGGTGTCTTCCAGATAGCAGCCTCCTCCTCGTCCCCCCCTGTCCCTGTCCCTGTCTGCAACATAGAATTATACACTGGAACCGACACACGAACCGTGAATTTCTTTGCTTTCTCAGAAAGCAAATCTCCAACATATACTATCCCCTTCTTTCGTAAAATAGAGCTTCCTAATTGTATGTCACTGATCTCCACCCCACGTGCAGCTGTAACCTCCACACAAGCATCCTGCCCAACAATCTTGAAAACACTACCACCAATGCACTCCCGTATCCTTTTACAAGACTCGATAGATGAATACGAGCCACCAGAGCCATTAGCAATAGCTTCCATTGCTACGCGATTGTGACCATACCCAACACCAAAAGTGTATACCGGGAATCTTTGCCTTTGGCGCCTGCTTTTAATACTACTGTGGCCTCCGTAAATGGAAGATGATAAAAATCCAAGATAATTGGGGTATTTCTCGGATTTATTAGTAATATAGTTATATTCATCATTAGGATCATTATTATCGGTATCCAGACCATCCGATAATAAAACAATGATACTAATTGGATTACACTCACGGCGTTGCTCAAGAACTCCGACTCCCATATTCAAACCGGCCACAATATTTGTTTTTCTTCTTCCGTTAACTCCAAGCAAATCAACGGCACATTTAGCATCCTTACGGGAAATATCAGTCATCCTACGCAATGGCATTATTCTTTCGGCATTCTTTGAAAATGAAATAATTGAAAGCCGATCACTAGGCAGCATATGATCAATCAAAGATTTGGCGGCGGATCGCAGAAGGGACAAATTTTTGTCGTTGCTCATGCTGCCACTTACATCAAGTACGGCAACAATGTCAATCGGTGCTCGTACCGGAAGTTGGGGAGAAGCTGAGATACAAAAATTCACACGAAGATATGAATCGGGATACAATGCAGCAATTTCGGGTGATTCCGGATAAGATTGTATTGAAATATTTTCGGGTCGAGAATTCGGTAAAGTTGCAGCCGGTGGACCTGGAAGGGGTTCATCATCATGGAAATTATAATCAGGCAGTACTGTAGTATCTTCTTCATCTTTTCCTCCACTTGATTTATGCAACTATATACAAGAACAACAAGGCATGCAGATAATTACACACATATATATAATTAATGACATAAAAACGTACATTATCCATAGCCACAATCATAAATTTTAGAATGATGATTGGTTCAACCAAACATATATGGAGTGAAGATTACATACATAATGTTCATAGGAAATTAATTATTCTATTTAGAACCACTGCGACACAACACTTGTCACAATTTTTACGTGTGAGCGGTACGTACCACTTGTAATGAGGTTGTAAAACCCCACCCGTACCCCCTTTAAATAGATGTGACACAATCAAAGGTCCCATTGCCACTTATATATATATATATATATATATATATATAGGCCAAAGACCTAAAAGTATACAAAACGGACTTATTGGACTTATAAGAACAAAAATGAATTTGTTGGACTTATAAGGACACAAATTAAATAGATAGACTCAAATACCCTTAATGAAAAGAAAATAATAATAAAAAAAAGAATTTGTGCGCTGTTGTTGTTTGCGTCTTTTCTTTTCTTTTTCTTTTTTTTTTTTTTTTTTTTCAGGTTTTGTTCAGTTTTTTTTTTCTTTTTTCTTTTTTCTTTTTTCCAGGTTTTGTTCAGGCGTTCAGTTTTTTTTATTTATTTATTTATTTATTTATTTTTTTAAACTATGTATTGACCATCGCGATACAATGACCACTCCCGATACATTGACCACCGCGATTCAATGACCACCGCGACGCATTGACCACCCCGATGCATTGACCACCTCGATGCAATGACCATCCTGATGCATTGACCACCGCGATGAAGTGACACCGCGATGTAGAGACACGGCGATGAAGCGACACCGTGATGCAGAGACACCGTAATGAAGTGACACCGCGATGCAGTGACCACCCCCGATGCAGAGACGCCGCATTGCAGAGACACCTCGATGAAGTGATACAGCGACGTAGTGACCGCCCGCGATGCAGAGACGCCTCAATGAAGTGACACCACGATGCATTAACCACGCCAGATCCATTGATCACCTCGATACAGTGACCACCTCCGATGCAAAGACACCACGATGCAGTGACCAACCCAGATGCAGAGACACCGCGATGAAGTGACACCGTATTGCAGAGACATCGTGATGTTATAACATTTGACAATGCAGAGACACCGCAAATGCAGAGACACCGCGATGAAGTGACAACGCGATGCAAAGACACCGCGATGAAGTGACACCGCATTGCAGAGACACCGCGATGAAGTGACACCGCATTGCAGAGACACCGCGATGAAGTGACACCGCGATAAGTGACACCCCGATGCAGAGACACGCGATGCAGAGACACCGTGATGCAGTGACCACCCCCGATGCAGAGACACCCCCGATGCAGAGACACCGCGATGAAGTGACACCGCGATGCAGAGACACCACGATGCAGAGACACAGCGATGCAGAGACACGGCCATGCAGAGACACGGCGATGAAGTGACACCGCGATGTAGATACAACGCGATGCAGAGACACCGCGATGAAGTGACACCGCGATGCAGAGACAACGCAATGTCATAGCATTTGACGATGAAGAGACACCGCGATGCAAAGACACCATGATGAAGTAACACCGCGATGCAGAGACACCGTGATAAAGCGACACCGCGATGACATCAATGTCACTTCATTAGTTGTCTAATGTATGCAGTGACATCTGCAGTGACATCAATGTCACTTCATTAATTGTCTAATGTATAACACAAGCTTCCCTCTTCAAAAGGCAATGAAACGTATTGGTTTGACAAGTGAGTTAAGGACAATGTGTTCAATGATGACTGATCTTGCAAAAGTGGCTGCAAAAGAACAGGTTATGATAAAACAATGCAAAGATTTCTTGGCAATGGTAGCAACCATACAGGTAAATTCATGAAACAAACTTTTCCCTCTATAGGAAAATCCCTGTGAGCCATTTTTGCTAAAGCTTCCATGGTTGTAGCAATTTTTCAAAGTAAAATGAAATCAATGATGTAGGCTTCAGTAACTAAATAATGGTTGAAATATGGCGTTTTCTTAATGGGCAAAAATTTTGTTCCAGTAAATATAGAATTAAAAGCATGAGGTAGTGGAACTAAAAGTGATGAGAAAGCCGAGCTATGTGTTCAAAACATGAACAGGAGAAATAATGCTTAAATTGGAGTGACTGCATACCACAAACATTACAACACTACATACACACAAGGGAACAGGATTAAAAAGTAAAGAGATTTGGATGAAAAAAGTCAAATACAATAAAAGTTCATAAACAACTACCTTTCACAATCACAAGCAGAAGAATGGAGAGACTTGAGAAATTTAATTTAAAACCTCCGGGACCACCAGAGTAAAAAAAAAAAAAAAAAAAAACTAAGAATGATTTTTTCTATTATTACTTGAGAGAAGAAAAGACTTAAATTTTGGATATGAAAATGTTGGTGGGGGGCTTATGAAAGACAAATTATAGAGTATTCAAGCAGACAAGAGTATCATAACCATAAATAACGCACAGAGCTTAAGAAGTTAAGAACAGGGTGTTTCTCGACTCCATGAAAGAAGTGATTCCATTGCTTCTTTATGGCAAAATAGATCTTATGCTCGTCTCAAACTTCATCTTCCTACACAGATTTATGAACTCTTTTTACTTTGAAGCGGGCTCGTGTTCCAAAAACGTGACCTGTGCATGCGTTTTGCTGATAATATCTTCTATAATCACATATTGACGAGGCATATTATCTCGACCACCGTAGATAGCCCATAACTGACCCGCAGCAGCGAAATTCAGTGATTGGTTATCTTCAAGCACTTGATTCTCTGACAAATAAGTGGTCTGAGGGGGGGAACTTTCATCATCTTCTATAGAAATGGTATCCTCTAAATCTTCCATCGTAGACATAATTTGGTCAGGCTGTTTTTATTAGATTAGGGTATTTTGGTACATGTAGATATATTATGTCCTTATGTTCAAATGATTCCTTTATGTCCTTATAAATTTAATAAGTATAAAAAACTATACTTTTAAGTAATTAACCCATATATATATATATATATATATATATATATATATATATATATATATATATATATATATATATATATATATATATATATATATATATATATATATTCATTATGTTGTGTTGGGACTTGGGATGGTAAAAAAATGTTAGTATTAATCTATTATGACGGAATTAGCTTTAAAAAATATAGTAAATTATGATTTTATTTTTTTTTTAAATTGGGAAAAGTAGAATTATATTGTTTCTCAATGTCTTTACTACTATGCCACATTTAATTAAACCACACAAAAAGTTAGACTAGCATGTGGTTTAGAGGAACAGTTATTTGTATTGTTTTTGTTTTGTTTATGGACTCATTGAATGCGCGCGACATCCTGTTTATTGATTTTTTTTTTTTTTTTTTTGAGGGGCCGTTTATTGAATATAAACCAACCAAAAAATTTAAGATTGTGATAGTTTATGGACTCCTTATATCTTTTGCCCTAACATGAAATCGCATTACTTATAATCAAAATATATCTTCATAATTTGCCTTCTTGTATGTATAATTTTTGAGGTAACTAATATATATATGCATCAAATTCCTAACTATCTACAATTTTAATACCAAAAATTAAAGATTGCGTGGGATAACTAGTTAGGGTTGAGTAAATTATGAGAATTAAAGGAACAATTGAAAACATAGATTACCTGTGCATCTACAATCTCGAGCCCAGAAATCTTGCTAATTGTTTGATTCTTTTTTTCCATCGCAAGAGACCTCTCCATATTTATTTTTGAATATATAATTCCTTAGCTAAGAAAGTATAACTTTTTTTTTTTTTGAAAAGAATTCCTTAGCTAATATTAAATTCTGTAATAAGAGACTCTGATGGTCTCTCTATCTCTATGCGTCGTCTGGTCTATTTATGAAGCAAGAAAAACTTGGGCTCCAAGTTAATTAATTGAATATCGATCTATGGTTATTATTCTATTTAATTTAATACAATGATAGATCTATTTACCTATTGTCTGAACATTTTCTTAAGAGTAAAAAAAGGGAATTTAGGAAGAAATACTGTTTCAAAAAAAAAAAAAAAAAAAAAAAAAAAAAAAAAAAAAAAAAGGGGAAGAAATACAAAGAAAATATCTAAATCAGGGAGGACTAAAAGGAAAGACAAAAAAAACGGGACGTGGAATCGTTTTTATAGGAAAAAATAAAAATTGGTTTGTGATCCAATATTTTTATATAGAAATCATGCATTAAAAAAAAATTAAAATAAATAGTTCTCAATAATAATAATAATAATAATAATATGATGCGTTTTATGCATCCGGGCATTATTATGTGTCATAAAGGAAAGGAAAAGTAGTTTTATGATGGTCCTCGACAAAATAATTAGATCACCATGTTATCAATTTAAAAAACATGATTGAGTGTTGATTTTTAAACATTAGGGACCACCACAAAACATTAAAATCCTATTGGTTTGACATATCAAGTAGGATTTGGTCCAGGACCATTTAAAAATTTGTGGGAAAGGAAAAAAAAAAATTGAACGAAAATCTGCTAGAAAAGAGGAAAAAGGGATTTCGACCCACAGTGGGATGTATGTAATTGAATATACACATATATACTTGAAAATTGAAAGAGAGAAAAAATTGATAAATTTATGACCCCTATGTTACAACTTACAAATACTTGAGCCACCGTGCATGCTAGATTGGTTTTAACTTTCTCGAGAAGTCTTATACGGAGTTTGGCACTGTAGAAACAAAGATTTTTTATGATCACGAGATGAGTCGTCCATCAGTTGCTCATCTCGAAAGCCATAAAAAAAAATGAACGGTCTTAATTAGACTAGCACGCTTGGAATATTTATTAGTTCTCTAACTTCTTTTTTTTTTTTTTTTTTTTTTTTTTTTTTTTTTTTTCATTCTTAAAAGTAGATGCTTGTTATCAAACTTTTGTAGCTCTCTGCAGATGGATCTTCTCTACATTGTCTGAATCTCGGATCGTTTTTACCAAAAAATTAAAAATAAAAACAACTTTGTCATTTTATGTAGTAAAAGTTTATTAATTAATGATTGTTCAATCTGAGTCATCTGACCATTTACAATAATCACAGATTTTAGAATTTTAGAAGTAAAATCATTCAAACTATAAACTTACTTAATAAATGAATATTCAGGGCAGAGTAAGTGCAAATCACTTTTAAAGAAAGCTTAATTCTTACTGTCTTCTCTTCTCTTTAAAGGCAGGCAACGACATGCTGAGAATCTTTTTCGCTTTCAATATATACTTTTATAATATGAATTCATATACTTTTGTTCACAAAAAAATCAAGTATTCGTTTATATATATATATATATATATATATATATATATATATATATATATATATATGGGTGTTTGCTTTTGTTGTAAGGTTCCACCACAGTCGGCTGGCCGCCTGCTTCAGCTGGATTTTTCTCATATATACTCCTTTTATTGGTCAGTATTTATATATAGTCAGTCTCACTCCTTCATTTCTGAAGCGAAAAATTATTTCTCTCGTGTAAAGTAGTAATTAATCTGGCCGGGGGCGCGCCACCATGGCAGAGGATCCTTTGACGGAGGAACAGATTGCTGAGTTCCGGGAAGCTTTTTCCCTCATTGACAAGGATTCCAATGGTATAATTAATTAATTTGGCCAATTAATCTTTGTCATGTGTTTTTTTCTTATTTATGATCTTTGTCCCTCTAGTTAAGCAAATTGGACTGCAACATATTCAAGTTGTTTACCTTAAGCCTTCGTCTTTAAACTACGAGTTAAATCGTAATGTTGGGACATATTATACACACTATTCATGTATAAGGAAATATAATAGCATATTTACTATCATCAATTGATTTTAGTGCAACGGTAAGCGCTTGATCTTAACATGGTATCGGAGCCAGTACGCAAGTGTTGGGACAGATTGCCCACACTTGAGGAGAGATGTTGGGAGAGATTGTCTACACTCTAAATTGTGCAAGTGTTGGACATATTGCCAACACTTGACAGAGGTGTTGGGACAGATTACCACCTATTGGTTTTAATAAAAGCGTTTGATCTTAACACGCAAAAAAAAAGCTAATGACATTGAGATTGTCCACACTTCTAAAAAAAATAAATTTGTGCAAGCGTTGGACAGATTGCCACACTTGAGAGAGGTGTTAGATTGTCTACCGTACAACAGTAAGTACTTGATCTTAACACGTAAATAAAAAATAAAAAATAAAAAATAAAAATAAAAAAAACTAATGACATTAATAAATTTTTTTTAATGTTGTTGAGAGTGATGAGTGATCCTCTTTTTTATTAATTAATTAATTAATGGAGATTTCTTCGGGATGAATTAACCAACCAACGAAAACAGGTGTTATAACATCGGGAGAACTTGCAGCAGTGATACATTCAGTAAACAAACGTCCAACAAAAGAAGAGATCCAACTAATGATGAAAGAAATTGTTTCCCACGGGAATGGGACAATACATTTCCAACACTTCCTAAATTTCATGTCAAGGAAGATGAAGGCAATGCCACTGCCACATATATATACTCCATCTGCACGTCGTCATTAATCCATACTTTACTTTACTTAATTAATTATTTTCTGAGTCTGTATTTAATTAAACTTGCTATTATTTCCATCATATTTGTGCAGGAAAATGTGTCGGAAGAGCTCAAGGATGCTTTCACAGTCTTCGATCGTGATCAAGATGGCTTCATTTCAGCTAATGAGGTGGCATATTATTTTTTTTTATAGTTATTATTGCAAAATTATAATCTCTGAATTTACCATCTACGTACGCTAATTAATTGTGTGTTAATTACCAGTTAAGGACTGTGATGACAGACATAGGGGAGAAAGTAAGCCATGAGGAAGCGCAACAAATGATTAATGAAGCTGATTTAAACGGAGACAGCCTTGTGAGCTACCACGAATTTGTACACATGATGATGGAAATATATCACACAGGGTGATGACTGATGCGCTATCACAACGAATGATGAAACAACATATTTTTATACATTTGATTATGATAAGCATACATCATGATCAATTATATGTAAAAGTGTATTGTGAGATAACCGTCGTGATAGTAACGATTCTATATTAAATAATATATATGTTTTACCGACCAATGGTGTGATGGATTATGATGCCTCAAAAAGTGGCAATGTAACTAAATATAAGTTGAGATAAGACAGCACATGAATTGTGCTTTTTTCCTAATAACAATCGAGTAGTTAACTTATGATTTTTTTTTTCCTTTCAGAAACGAAAGCGTTTTATAAGGGTGGAATGCTGGATTAATATCAGAAAATACAACCGAAGAAAACCACTAACTCGTGACCAAATAAAAAGGACCAAGAGGGAAACCAAAACAAAGAAAGGAAAAGAAAAGAACAAAAACCAACTAAAAAAGACAAGCTAAAATTGACCTACGTAATTGCTGAAAAACAAGAAACTAAAGTAGAAAGATGCAAGAGAATGAATCAAAACACATGAAAACAAAGAACATCAATTTGGTTCTTTTAGAAGTTTGAAATATAAGTTTTGGCGGGAAAATTGTTTTGATCATTAGATTCATTACAATGAAGATTGATGAAATTGGATCATCATGGAATGAAATTCAGTATTCTAATTGCCTAATTACATCACCAATTTCACTTTATATAGCCTTAATCGAGCTAGCTAACCACTTTATAACAAATTCAACCACCTTTCATACGGGAATAATCTAATGTTTTCGTGTTGTGTCTCTTTATGTGTTTTATATACAAGGGTCTAGACACACGAGTTTAGCAATATCAATTGCCCCCAAGTTGAATGTCAGATTTATATATATATATATATATATATATATATATATATATATATATATATATATATATATATATATATATATATATATATATATATATATATATATATATCGTTCGATTTTAATGTGTTTCTTTGTTTAACGTGTGCGTCTCTCTTTTTCCTTCTTTTCTGAATATCACTTCCAAATTAAGAGGTTACGAATTGAGTCAAACTCCTTTACGAATTGAGTATGAATATCTTCACTTACGGCCCTAGCTTGGAATATTACTTGGTTCTCTCTTTTTTTTTTTTTTTTTTTTTTTTTTTGGTTTTTTTTTTTGGAGTAGTAGTAGATGCTTGTTCTCAAACTTTTGTAGCTCTTTGCTGGATCTTTTCTACTTTGCTCAATAAAATTCGGATCGTTTTTACCAACAAAAAAACTGTCATTTTAAGTTAAGTTTAGGATAAAACTTTCTTATCATTGATTGTATCAAGGATTACATCTTATACACCATACGCTACACAATCTACAATAGATTCTATACTATAGGTTGTTAGGCCACATCATCACTAGTGCCACCTATTACATTATTTAATGACCATATTACCCTTATACTCTAACATCCCCCCTCAAACAAAAGGGTGTCTTGACCACTTGAAGTTTGTCCCGGAATTGACTGAACTTGGTAATAGACAGGGGCTTTGTGAGGCAGTCTGCCACTTGATCAGCTGAGGGAATGTGTTTGATAGCAAGTTTGCCTTCCAGAATCTTGTCTCATATGAAATGTAGATCAATCTTCACATGTTTAGTTCGATTATGAAACACGGGATTGTAGGCCAGTGCTTGTGCACTTAAATTATCACACCAGATAGTTGATGTTTTGGGAAGAGGAGTAGCCAATTCAGACAGCTGATCGCGTGCGAAGCATTTACTTGCAATAGGAGTAGGTCTATCGTAGTAGAGTACTGGCGAGTCAATGTCGATCCCACAGAGACTCGTAAGAACGTCTAATTATCAAGATTGAGCTTGTCACAAATATGGTCTACGACCAACTATAATCTAGACAGTAGTGAAATTGGTGACAATCAACTCACAAGATTATGCAAGTTCAACGGATGAAATCAAGAGTTTCTAATGTATTAGTTCAATTATGAGTAATTAGTTATCCCCCCCACACATGCAATAGTCCTCCCCATTGGTGAATTTTAATTCATTGTTCAACTACGGGTACAACTCCTAACCCTATCTACTCCGACAATGGTAGTAGACAATCTATACGCAAACTACCCTCCTTAATTGGTCCGTAATAACCTATACACATAAAGAACTAGAGCTGTCGATATTGAGCGCTAACTCATACCGCAAACCCGCCTAGACAGTTGTCCACACTGATCAACACGTTCCTAGGGTCCATCAAGATAATTTCCAAACATAGCATTTCACGATTCGTATTTCATGCTAGTTTACGATGACATGCAAATAGTTGATCAGGCTAAAAACATGTAAATTAAATCTATCGATCAACGTAGCTGGTGCCGATTATCATGAACTAGTAATTTACTAGGTATTCAGATCTAGCGATATAGACCGTCGTAGATCTGAAGCACGCAACCACTATTTCATGATTTCTTCACCAACAAATTAGATCTATAACACATGGGGTAAAATAAACTAACTACAACATAATTAAACTAAATAATCAATTAAACCATACTAGTCGAATAGAACAATGACATATCTACATCTTGGAAAAGATAGAAAATCATACCATCGAAGACGAGCGTAGATCTCCCTCGGATCTCTCCCTAGGCGGCGACTCCGTCGTCTCTCCGACCAGAACTCATAAAATAAATAAAATAAAGAACAACGAACTTTTATTGCATAATAATTGTAATATTTGTGGTACTACCAATGTTATTGAATTCTGAGGCGAAGCCTCTAATTTATATCTACCTAAACCGATTTTGAAACACCTAGTTCTACCCCTCGTCCGCGTTTCGAAAGGATCTGGAATCTTGATTAATCGGCGGTGCACCTCGATAAATCGAGGGTAATTTTGTCTTTTTCTTTTGCCGACTTAACTTGGAATGTTCTGGAATACCTTAGGCCCATTCTTTTCGTTCAGTCCACTCCAGATTCGTCCATCATGCTCAGCCCAATATTTCGTATCCTGAAAATTATCAAATAATGCACGAAATAATATCGAAATAGGGAAAATAAACGCTAAGTGCAGAATTCTCGACTCACGAACCCGACATATGATATTCAACTTAAATGGTTCATATTTTTAGGTCGAAACAACAATTTTTAGCTCATGATGGATAGAATGTTGATGCCGTAGGATAGATTATTTTAATTGTCATCAACAGCAATGTGGTCAGCCATTGTATATCAGTTGCAGTGTTGGCTAAGGATCTGTACTCAGATTCAGTGCTTGATCTGGAAACCACTCCTTACTTCTTTGAGCTCCAGACACAAGGAAACCACACAAATACACACAGTACCCAGCCACAGATCTTCTGCCCACTTTATCACATGCCCAATCTGTTGGAAAGGTGTCCTAAACCCATTCGGGTTGGACCGGATCCGACCGGGTCGGGTCGTTTACAGTCTATTAAGTTCATGTAATAACTTTATTATGATTAATAAAAGCACTTATGTTATTATATATTGTTTATCTTCATATTATTTGTCGTATATATATAGTAACGTCCCTAGTATCAATCGTGATAGAGAAACCATGATAGTGATTATGGTTGATGAGATCTCTAATCACTATAACAAGGTTGGTACTTAAATGTCTCTAGTCTTATGTATTATCAAATGGGACATTGATAGTATAATCGACTGAAGCACGTATTGGATGTCTTCTATCTTTTAGAAGGTAGGGATAAATCTCGTCTATCGAAGTGTAGTAGACACTTGGACCGTACGTGGACGTGTATTAGAGAATGCGTACGTTAGACTGACCCACTTACATTAAGTGTCACACTATGTGGCGGTTGTGTAATTATCCTTTCGACCGGAGTCTTCATGGAATCACGGTGTGGATTGTCATGCTTTGACACTATTGAGATTTCTCCTAACCACGGGGCGATCATGCGGTAGTGATTGGGTATGATATTGAAGCATGCGGAGTATACATGATTGGTCGTCCGGGAATCGCGTATCCTATGATTGGGATCGAATATCCGAAATGGCCTTCTTATAAGGAATGTCTACCTCTCGAGAATCTTTGCAAAGTGGGAGTAAATGTGTTATTCCGAGAGAGCATGATATCCAGATTGTAAGATACGATTGTCAATGTATTGACACTCGAGATACGATCGTATGGATATTATTACAGCGATAGGATTGTAAGTTACACGGTAATCGCTTCACATGAAAGGTAGTAGTCATTGCTTTTGACTCTTTCGATAATTGGGGGTCACGGTGTGTTGCTAGACGCTATCCCGTGATCGTTAGGTATGAAGGGCATTTTAGTAAAATGCACTTTGTGTCTACGGCCAACATATTCGGAAGCCTATCGGGTCACACACATATGAACATCGAGTCGGATTAAAATGCGGTTATAGTTGATAGCCAAATAAGGAAAGTTTATCTCTAGACTATAAAGGTTATAGTGGTAAATTAATATGGTGGTATTTATTTATTATGAATAAATAAAATACGGGATATTAATTATATACAAATTATATTAATTAAAGAATATTCCGGAAGTCAATTAGTTGACTAATGGGGCGCCACTTTTGTGTGTATAAGATACACTTGGATTGTGCACTTTAATTAATAAAGATTGCCATAATATTAATATAAGATATTAATTGATTTTGAAAAATAGATTTATGGTAATAAGATAATTATAATCAATATATGATATTGACAAAATAAATTATAATTAAAGAGATAAATCAATCTAGTTGATTTTCCTTATTTTATTAGAAAAAGGTTTTCTTCTCCTCCACACTTGATATGGGGCGCCACCTCCTCTATAAAAGGGAAGTGGGTGTCAAGCTCTTTTGTACATCACAATTGCAAGAGTTCATAATTCTTGTGTAAAATAGAGAGCTCTCCATAGTGAGTTTGTGAGGGAAGAAAAGGTCCGTCTAAGCGGCCGGAGTTTTTCGATAGCAATCCAAGGAGGATTCCGGCGAGGGGTTCGTGTGGATTAGCGATAGAGGCCGGACGCGTGGACGGCTTGCGCATTGAACTACTCTCCGTTGGCGGTCAAAGCGACGATCTTGTAGATCATCCAAGGTATAACCGTCAAACTACTTAACGTGTTTATTGCATTAAACGAAGAACGATCTAGAAAAGGAAATCAAATTTTAAATTCCGCTGCGTTAAACTAGTGATTTCCTAACACGATCAGTATCAGAATAACCAGTAAGATGAATGCCCTGATCTAGAACGAAGTGCAGAGCATAATCTATTGTTCCTTGCACATATCTCAGCAATCTTTTAACTGCCTGCCAGTGAATGACCCTGGGTTGTTGCACATATTGACTTAGAGTGTTAACAACAAAGACTAGGTTAGGTCTTGTAAATGTCATGTACTGAAGGGCTCCAAGAACACTTCTATAAAAATAGTGGGATTGTCCATGAAAGGATTGTATGTTCTGGTGAGATCAGTACCAACAGCAATTGGTGTAGGGCATGATTTTAAGTTATGCATCCCAAGTTTGTGTAGGAGTTGGGAAGCATACATGTGTTGACTGAGGTAAAGTCCAGTAGCATCTCTTTGAACTTGCATCCAAGAAAGTGACTCACAGGGCCAAGATCTTTAAGAGCAAATCTATTGTGCAGCAGTTGCATGAACTTGTGAATAAGAGCTGAGCTATTTCCTGTGACTAGGATGTCATCCATATCGTATGATATCAATCGATTTACGGGATCTAGATTAAAGCTTCAACCTTTCAACGATTCAGCACTCAACTTCTAGGGTTCATTCGAATTTTAGGGCTAGGGTTTATCTACGAGCGATTGCAAGGATTATTTGGAACACACAAAACGAATAAACAACGATAACCAATCTCGATTATCGTCTCGTGATAATCCTATCTCGGGAGAACCACCCAACTATTCCGTCTCGGAATAATTGAAGAAACCCAATCCTTTGGAAGTTTCGAATAAAATTCAATTTATGATTCCAAAATAATCTGTCTTCTCAATTCGTCCAACACACAATAAATAGGAACAAAAGACACGCCCTAGATACTATTGGCGCCAACATGGGCCTACAAAGCCTTATTATGATTCTAACTTAATTAAAAATAAAGCCCAACTAAATAACATAATTAAAAGTCCATAAAACAAAGCTGAATTTAATAAGCATAGGCGTCCCACACTTGGGCTTCGGCTCATCAAGCCCAATCGGCAATGAATAGGCTTAAGGTAGTCGGATCATCAATCCTTAAAGCCTCATTCTCCTTTCCAACATCTTCGACCGGCTTTGCATAAGCTTCTCGAGCCTTCTTCTCTTGAAAACGTGTAATAGGCCCATCTCGAACAATAATAGGATCTTGAACATGGTGAATACGTGAGGCGTGGTCATCGTGGAGTGCATCATTCCCTCCCGGTTCGGAAGGATCTGACCTCAGATCATAATGAGGATCATCAAATGGCGACAAGTCCTTAACGTTGATGGTTGAAGACATAGTCCAATCCGGTGGCAAATCAATGACATAGGCATTGTCATTCACCTTGCGTAGGACTTGAAATGGTCCATCACCGCGGTAATTCGGCTTGCTCTTGCGTTGATGTGGAAAACGCTCCTTGCGTAGGTACGGACCACACCCAATCTCCCGGCTTGAAGATCATCTCTTTGCGCCCTTTATTCGCCTGTTTAAGATACCTCGCCGTAGCTTTTTCAACCTCCAAACGAGCTTTAGTATGCAATTCACGAACTAGTGCAGCTTTGTCTTCCGCATCCAAGTTCACATGTGTACCGTAGGAAGAGGAACAAATTCGAAAGGAGCGAGAGGGTAGAAAACCATAAACAAGTTCAAATGGTGCAGCCTTAGTAGCTGAGTGAGGAGCACGATTATAAGCAAACTCAACAAATGGAAGACACTTCTCCCACGTCCTAAGGTTCTTACCCACCACAGTTCTAAGTAACTGCCCTAAGGTACGGTTTGTAACCTCTGTTTGACCATCAGTTTGGGGGTGAAAAGAAGTGGAATATAATAAGGATGTACCTAGTTTGTTCCATAGCACTCTCCAAAAATGGCTAATGAACTTGGTATCACGATCACTAACAATGGATCTAGGCACACCATGCAAACGTATGATTTCCTTAAAGAATAAATCAGCGATAGCAGATGCATCATTCGTCTTATTACATGCAATGAAATGTGCCATCTTAGACATTCTATCGACAACCACAAAAATTGAATCATGACCATTCCTAGTGCGTGGTAAACCTAAGACAAAGTCCATGGAAAGATCAGTCCAAGGTGAAGTGGGAATAGGAAGTGGTGTGTATAACCCATGTGGTTGTGACCTAGCCTTAGCATGCTTGCAAACTAAACACAAAGAACAACAGTTAACCACATCAGATCGCATCTTAGGCCAATAAAAATGTTGCTTAAGCATGTCTAAGGTCTTATCTACCCCAAAATGTCCCATCAAACCTCCCCATGGGTTTCCTTGACAAACAATTCACGCATAGAACGGCGAGGTACACATAACTTATCATTCTTGTAAAGAAAGCCATCGAAAATAGAATATTCGGGCGATCGCGAGAAGGACACGCGGCAAATATTTCCCAAAATCAACGTCATGTTCATACATATGCTTAATAGATTCAAAACCTAACAACTTGGTTTGCATAGAAGTGATAAAGGAATAACGCCTAGACAAGGCATCAGCAACTATGTTATCCTTACCCTTCTTATACTTAATCACATAAGGAAATGACTCTATAAATTCAACCCATCGTATATGACGCTTATTCAGTTTCCCTTGTCCTTTTAAATACTTGATAGACTCGTGATCAGTGTGGATGGTGAATTCACGTGGTCTGAGATAATGTTGCCATGTTTGTAAGCACCTAACCAATGCATATAATTCTTTGTCGTAGGTGGAATAATTAAGTGCAGCCCCTTTTAGTTTCTCACTAAAGTACGCAACAGGCCGATTCTCTTGAATTAGAACACCACCAATCCCCACGCCCGATGCATCACATTCAAGTTGGAACATCTTATTAAAGTCGGGTAATGCAAGTATAGGTGCGAAATAAGCATAGACTTAAGAGTTTCAAAAGCTTCCCTGTGACATTGTTCCCACACAAATGGTGCATTCTTTTTGACAAGCGCATTGAGGGCGCGGCTATGGAGTGAATCCCTTGACAAAACGTCTATAGAAGCTTGCAAGGCCATGGAAACTACGTACTTGGGCAGCCGTGGAAGGTTCAGGCCATTCTTGTATCGCCTTGATCTTTTCTTGGTCCACTTCTACACCCTTAGCACTAATAACAAAGCCAAGAAAGACAACACTCTCCAAACAAAAATTACACTTTTTGAGATTAGCATATAATTCATGTTCTCTAAGTGTATGCAAAACAATCTTCAAATGTTCAACATGATCAGCAAATGTCTTGCTATAGATAAGTATATCATCGAAGTACACAACGACAAAGCGATTTATAAATTCCCTAAGGACTTCATTCATAAGTCTCATAAACGTGGAAGGTGCATTAGTTAAACCAAATGGCATTACAAGCCACCACCATATAAGCCAAAAGTGGTTTTAAAATTTGTTTTCCACTCATCACCTTCCCTAATACGTACTTGGTAGTAGCCACTCTTCAAATCAATTTTTGTAAAGAAACGACTACCATGTAAATTATCAAGCATGTCATCAAGTCTAGGGATAGGATATCGATACTTTACCGTTATCTGGTTGATTGCACGACAATCTGTGCACATACGCCATTCTCCCGTCTTCTTGGGGACCACAATGACAGGAACTGCACAAGGGCTCATGGACTCACGAATTTTTCCCTTCTCCAACAGCTCCTTAACTTGTTTTTGTATCTCTATTATCTCCGTGGGGTTGGCCCTATAGGCTGGCCGGTTTGGTAGCACGGAACCGGGTACGAAGTCGATTTGATGCTCCACTCCTCGTAATGGCGGTAGCCCCTTTGGTTCCTCCTCGGAAAGACATCCTTGAATTCTGCAAAACGAGAATAAATTGCACTAGGAAGAGAATTGGTTAGGTCGGATACGAGAAAGTAAACAAGGGGTAGGGGAGTCGAATTCTTAAGTACAAGAATATAAAGCTGGATTTCCGGCCCTACGGACTTTATCATTAAGTTCCGATTTGCCTTACTAGTGTGAGAGGTGGCGTTTTTACCTTGTTTAATTACTTGTGGATCAGGTTCAACCTTATCCACCCGAGCTACAACCCCTTCCTTACCCACGGCTTTAGTAGTATTTTCTGTTGCTTGGTGACGCAACCGGAAAGCCGTCATCTTAAATTTGCTCATCATGTGCTTCCTTAGGGGTCATTGGGTGCAAAACGATGGTCTTGCCTTTATAAGGCGGTGAATAACGGTTTAAGTAGCCATCATAAGAAACACGTCTATCAAATTGCCACGGACGACCTAAAAGTAGGTGTGTGACGTGCATAGGAAGAACATCACAAAGTACCTCATCATGAAATTTACCAATTTGAAAATTAATTAACGCTTGGGACTTAACGTGTGTTTCACCCTCATCATTTAGCCATTGTAACTGATACGGTTTGGGGTGTGGTAAGGTAGGGATACGCAAGGTTTCAACAAGTAGGCTACTTACCACATTAGTGCAACTACCCGAATCAATAATCATGTTACACGTTCTACCCCCAATACCACACGTTGATTGAAAAATGTTTTCACGCTGCATATTGTCATCAATTTTAGGTTGTGTAGCCAAAACACGTTGTAAAACACCACAGACACCCGAACCATAAGAAGAAGTAGCACTAACATGCGGCAAATTATCATCATCGCTATCACTTTAGGTGCGTAAGTATCATCCTTGTCGGAATCGATTCAAAATCATGAGGTGCTAACTCAACACCAACAGCCCTTAAGACACGCTTATTAGGACAATCACGAGCATAATGACCTCTACCACGACACCTAAAACAAGCCATATCACGTGCACGTTCAACAGTAGGAGTACCTTTTTCACGCATGTCTTTCGTTTTAGCATCAGAATAAGGATAATTCAATTTACGTGGTGTGAAATCATTTTTAGGACGTGTAGTAGGCTGATTGGAAACATTAGGAGACGAAGAAGTCGTACCTCGTCCAAAGGAAGAAGAAGTAGAGCGAGAGTTACCATAGGAAGCTTTATATGCAGCCCGTTCGGCCAAGCGCTTTTGTACCATGATTGCACCTTGTAGAAGCTCGGCTTTGGTGCGATAATTTTGTAATTCAACGTGGCAAGCAATATCGGGACGCAGTCCACATAGGAAGCGCTGCATGGTAGCTTCATCGTCCTCATCCACATTAGCTTTAAGCAGTGTGAGGCGTAAATCGTCATCAAAGTCTTCGACGGTGCGGTTTCCTTGACGGAGAGTTTGTAACTTGCGTAGTTGATCACGATAGTAATGGCTAGGGACCCATTCGCGCTTCATGATTTCCTTAAGAAAGCCCATGATTGTATCTCACCATCACGTCGTCGGCGACGTTGAGCTTGTAGTTGGTCCCACCAATGCATAGCCATGTCGGTAATTTTTTTTTTTTTTTTTTTTTTTTTTTTTTTGGATCACAGAACGTGAAGCTCGTGCGGTGTGTGTAGAGACAATCAAATTCCCTGGAAGTGCTTCGTCAAGATCGATCGGAGTACTACTCTTTCGATCGAATATCAAGAATCCGGTTTCCTTAAATTCTTGATAACTCTTGAGGTTCTTGATACGTTTTTTTTTTTTTTTTTTTTTTTGAATGTCGATCAAGAACGAGGAAGATACCAGTATTGATCAAATCCCGTATATTTATGCTTCGTTCTGTTCTCTTTTCGTTTTTTTTTTTTTTTTTTTTTTTTTTTTTTTTTTTTTTCTTTGCGGTTCGGCAAGTTAGGGTTTCAGCCTTACAACACAACAAACGAAAAAGGAAAACGCAGCAGCAAAAATCGTAGCAGGAAAAGAAAACAGCACTTACGATCCGAAAAATTATGCAGCCGAAAATATGCAGCAGCAGATGGATATTAATCCGTAATATGCAGCAGCAATAACATTAAATTGATGATCACTCGGCAGCAGCAAATTAATAACGCAGCAGATTGAACAGGAACGCAGCAGCAAATTGATGATCACTCAATTGCGGTTAGGGTTCTTGGTGTGCAACCCTAAAAACGTATCAGCAGAAAAACGCAGCAGCTTTAATCGCCTTTCTCTGATACCACTTGATATCAATCGATTTACAGGATCTAGATTAAAGCTTCAACCTTTCAACGATTCAGCACTCAACTTCTAGGGTTCATTCGAATTTTAGGGCTAGGGTTTATCTACGAGCGGTGCAAGGATTATTTGGAACACACAAAACGAATAAACAACGATAACCAATCTCGATTATCGTCTCGTGATAATCCTATCTCGGGAGAACCACCCAACTATTCCGTCTCGGAATAATTGAAGAAACCCAATCAACTTTGGAAGTTTACGAATAAAATTCAATTTATGATTCCAAAATAATCTGTCTTCTCAATTCGTCCAACACACAATAAATAGGAACAAAAGACACGCCCTAGATGCTATTGGCGCCAACATGGGCCTACAAAGCCTTATTATGATTCTAACTTAATTAAAAATAAAGCCCAACTAAATAACATAATTAAAAGTCCATAAAACAAACTGAATTTAATAAGCATAGGCGTCCCACACTTGGGCTTCAGCTCATCAAGCCCAATCAGCAATGAATAGGCTTAAGGTAGTCGGATCATCAATCCTTAAAGCCTCATTCTCCTTTCGAACATCTTCGACCGGCTTTGCATAAGCTTCTCGAGCCTTCTTCTCTTGAAAACGTGTAATAGGCCCATCTCGAACAATAATAGGATCTTGAACATGGTGAATACGTGGTGGTCATCGTGGAGTGCATCACATATGTCATAATATGGCATTTTCCTGAGAATTCACAGAACAAACAAAGGATTCTAGGGGTCCAGACTGGACTATAGACATATTCATCTTAGACTTAGAGTTATTTTAAACAGCAAGCAGAGACTTATTCTTGGATTGAAGAGAGCTCATGTTATCTTTTGGACATTTTAACTGATACAGGCCATCCTTAAGCTCCCCTTCTAGCAGCACCATCCCTGTGGTTTTGTCCTTCACAAAGCAACCAGAAGAATAAAATTCAACCAACACAGGATTATCATTGGTTAGTTTGAAGACACTTAGCAAATTCTTTGTGATTTCAGGAACATGAAGAATGTTTTTAAGTGTCAGTGCAGTGTGTGAACCACAAATTGTCGATTGACCAATGTGAATTATGGATAGATGATCACCATTTCCTACTGTTAAAGTGTCTGATCCTTCATATCCAGAGTTGATGTGCAGGTTGTTCAAGTCTGAAGTCACATGACTTGTTGCTGCACTATCCATGTACCAACTTGCATCATTAACAGGGTCTGAGGAGGCAATGTAGGCAATGTTGTTTCTGTTCTGACATGAGTTTCCACCATTGCTAGGAATCCCTACATTAGATTCAAACATGTGCCAACAATCCACATCTATGTGTCCAGTTTTGCCACAGACTTGACAAACAGGTCTAGGAGTAGTCCCTGTGTTTGTGTTGTTGTTAGAGACTCTGCCCCCTCTTCCTCTGTAGCTCCTACCACCCCTTTGGCCTCTTCCTCTACCAGTATTGGAAACATGATTCCCATTTTGATTACTAGGCCGAGAATAGGACCTTCACTTTCTTGACCTTGCAGCTACATTTGCAGAAGCTTGGCCTAAGTCCAGAGTAGTTGTAGGAGTGAACCTAGCAAGTAACCTCTCATGAGTCACCAACTGTGACTAAAGTTCTTGCTATGACAAGGATCCAATTCTGGAAGTCATATTTACTATTACAACTCGTATTCCTTACTGAGACCTTCAAGAACAGCAAGAATGAGTTCACCTTTTGTAATGGATATCCTGCAGTTGTTAATCCATCTGAGTAGGACTTCATCAGGGCAAGATAATCCATCATTGACTTAGAACATTTCAGTCTTGGTAAGGGCAGTCTTATACTCCAACATACGAGCCTCTGATCTGTTGTTGTACAGGATCTCCAGGCAAGACCAGATTTCATTGGCAGTGTTGCATCCAATGACTTCAATTAGAGTATCTTCTTTCATCGAGCTCATGATCCATCCAACAAGAAGTTGATCCTTAGTGTTCCAGTCTTCAAATGCTGGGTTCGGTACTGTGCAAGGTATGCTAGTGGTGGGATTAAACGCATCAATGACTTCTGGTGGCTGAGGTTTGGTTCCAAACATATGACCATCTAATTTATGGCCACGAATGATTGGTAAGATTGTAGATTTCCATAGCGAGATAAGAGATCTGTCCGAGTTTGATGGTCGAGGTTGAGGTTGGTGCTAAACGGTGTCAAAGGATTGAGAGCTGGTGGTGTTAACACAGATGAAGTTTGAGGAGCAAGATTAGACTGCATGAACGGTGATGGTTTTGGCAAGGTCGATCGGAGAAAAGAAGTGGAAGAAAAATGTTGTGGTGTGAACGCCGAAACAGATGAAACTCCCATTTGGGACATCGGAAAAGAAGACAAAGATGGAATTTGAGCTCCAGTGCGGGCGATGGAAAACTGTGATTGAGTTTGAGCTCCGGTGGTAGCATTGTGAGATCCGAAAACAACATTAGGATGTGAAGAGGTGGATATGGGTGGAGGTGAAGGTGTTCCGGTTGACACCGGCGGAGCTGAAGCTCCGGTATTTGGTGGTTTAGCCATTAACGGCTAGAAAGCTCCGATACCAAGTTAAGTTTAGGATAAAACTTTCTTATCATTGATTGTACCAAAGATAACACATCTTATACACCACACACTACACAGTCTACAATAGATTCTGTATTAGAGGTAGTTAGGCCACATCATCACTAGTGCCACCTATTACATTATTTAATGACCCAATTACCCTTATACTCTAACATTTTATGGAATATGATCCTCTCAAGTAACTTGAGGAAATATTCTCTCAAGTATGCATGATCCAACCACACACCCCAAAAGTGTAAAACATCTAGCCATTGATTAACTTTTTCCAAAACTACGTAGTTTAGTTCATTATATATAAAAACACTAACATTTTATGTAGTATAAAAGTTTATTAATGATTGTTCCATCTGATATTTACTATAATCACAGATATTAGAATGTTATAAGTAGAATAATTCCAACAATAAACTTACTTAATGAATAAATATCCAGTACAGAGTTATAAAGTGCAAATCACTTTTAAAGAAAGCTTAATTCCTACCGTCTTTCTCTTCTCTCCTCTAAGGCAGGCAACGACATGATGAGAATCTTTATTTTTCAATATTTTATGTAAAATGGATTCATATAGTTATGCCTGCAAAATTAACTATTCTTTTTTTATTTTAAATAAATTATAAATTAAAATTGGTGTTTGATTTTGTTGAAATGTTCAACCGCCGGCTGCCAGCGTAGCGTCAGTTGGTTTTCTTTTATACTATTTTACTTGTCTGTATTTAGTCCCTCCCACAACACACAGTCCTTTAATTCCACATATTAATAATTCCTTCATTAATTCATATAAAGGAGAAAGATTTCTCCGGCGAACAGCACAAGTAATTACCGGCCACCCCCCATGGCAAAGGACCCTTTAACGGAGGAAATGATTGCTGAGTTCCGGGAAGCTTTTTCTCTCATTGACAAGGATTCCAACGGTATATATACTTTGGATTTAATTTTGCAGATTAACTAGATAAAGTTAATGATTTTGGGTTTATTATGGATTAACAACAACAGGTGTTATAACATTGGAAGAACTTGCAGCAGTGATCCATTCAGTGAACGATCGGCCAACAAAAGAAGAGATTCAAGAAATGATGAAAGAGGTTGTTTCCGATCGAAATGGGACCATACATTTCGAACAGTTCCTCAAATTCATTTCAAGAAAGATGAAGGCAATCTTTTTGCGCATATATTATTTACCAACTAATTTTATCTTTGTGTCATGAGTGTGTGTGTGTGTGTGATTGTCTTATTTAAACTTGATTCATCGTTTTTTTTAATTTTTTTTTTATTTGCAGGAAAATGTGTCGGAAGATCTCATGGAAGCTTTCAGAGTTTTTGATCGGGACCAAGACGGCTTCATTTCAGTTAATGAGGTGATCATCATTTCATGTTGTTACTTAGAGATTCTGTTGTAGGATTTTTTTTAATTGATTTGAATGATGCGGATAAACGTTTTACATATGTACGGTATCTATTGCAAATACTCTGTATATATACTGTTTATTTCAAGTGTGAATTTAAATGTTTTCTTTTTCTTTCTTCTAACTCTTATTGATCGAGCTAATTTGATTTGATTTGATTGTGTGTTAATTAACAGTTAAGAAGTGTGATGACAAACTTAGGGGAGAATGTAAGTGACGAGGAAGCACAACAAATGATCAACGAAGCAGATTTAAATGGAGATGGTCTTGTCAGCTACGATGAATTTGTACGAATGATGATGGAATCGTCTTTTTGATAAAATTATTAAAAGACAACACACACACATATATATATATAAATATTTTGTGTAATATATATATGTTTCCGACGCAAACAACCAAGCATATAAAAGTTGATGAGATAATATAGCACAAGCAATTGTGCTTTCTAGTTGCAATCTGATCAGATGCTCTGTTTGATGGAAATATGAAAGTCAATTCCCTAAATTAGTTCAGAGCAATTGACTAATTAAAGATAAGTGTTTAATTTATCTGATTTAAATGTTAGAATTAATTAATATTTTTCACACAATACACCTGTGAATCTAATGGGTCATAAACATATAAAATATTTTACCAAAGTTAAAATCTAAATATGATAAAGTGAATATTACAAAACACCTAAATATTTAGGTTAAAGATATGACTTGACATTCATCTTTCATTTTAGTGTTTTTGTCACTTAGTTTGTCTATATTTTTTATTTTTATAATTTTCACATTTTGGTCGGTTTCTCGTCAATTAGAACGGAAAAGCTGCGTTGAAACATCATGCACATTCGAATTTAACGGAATAGAGTAATGAATTGAACTAATCAACGAAATGATCAATACATTAATTAAGGTGTACTTTTGTGCATCTAAAGTTGGTACTCTATAGGTCTTAGTGACATACATGTGTCACCTCAAATCCTGGACATAATAGTTGTAAACATGGACGAAACCAAGAATCGATGGTCGGATGGATTAATGACTATATTTATATGGACGGTGGGCTGCAATGGCGGATCCAAAGCCAAATTTCAGTGGGTCATTCGTCACAAAAATGTAGTAACCCTAAAAAAATTCCGGGTTGGACAGGTAATTAGGTCAAAATCTCCGGGTTGGAAGGGTAATTAGGTCAACAATTAATTTGTTAACCAAAACGACGTCGTTTCGGTTTTTTTTTTTTTTTTTTTTGTGAAATTTGAGTGGGGTCACGTGACCCATCTTCAACGTGGATCCGCCCCTGATGGGCTGGATGTAACTGTGTTGGACTGATTTATATAAAAAAATTTGATGTACCAAAATTTAAAACCGGGTGGGCCAAACTCTTGTTCCGTCCCTAGTTGTATAAAAGAATAAATACAATTGTAATTATGTATTACGCCCTAAAACTCGGATTTAACTATATTACTTGAGTTATATGAATCTAATACATGAAATATAGGGCATAATAGGTGTATTACAAAATACATACAATTGTAAAACGGTGTAACAACCCATACTCAAGTCTAACGATTATACTTGAGTTATAATGAATCTAATAATTAGTTACACTGTCATCGTGCTTAAAATGATTTGTTCAACTTAGCAAGTCAGTTATGTCTCTACCTTATATAATAGTAATATATATATATTTTCCCTCCCTATTAAGGATCCGCGTATTTGATTGCTAGGAACCTACTAGTTTAAACGGTTAACTCAAATTACCATATTCACTGTCTTAGCTGTATATCCTGATAATATTTCTCCAACTCTTTCAGTGTGGGTTATTAAATTCTCTCTCTTAAGGATCTCACGCTGATGATGGTGAATAATGCACCACCGGATTATCAGGCCCACGTGTAATTTTAAGGGTGAGCTGAAAAGGGATCAAACGGCTGGAACTATGGTAAAGATGGTGTTTTTGGTGCTTTATGGCTGAGTCCAAGAATGTATCTTGGATTGCCTACGTATCCTGTGTAATGTCCCCGGAATCAAGCCTTACGTAGTTCCTGAAATGATGTATTTAAAGGCACATGTCCTCCTCTCGCCCTAAACTTAGGGCGGTTTAGTCTATTATCGACATAAATAACCCCACGGGCTTGTCCCTTGCCCAAGTAACCCTCTGGATGTTGGGCTTAAGAATCTGGGCTGGGACCCTGGTATCGACTCGTATAACACCGACATGGGTGTTCGAGATGAAACACTTGCAGAATCTGCTGGTTGTTGAAGTCTTCACTGACTCGTCTCTTATTCGACCCGATGCTAACAATACACTTGGACTTTTCCTGATGATGCAAGCTGGACCAATTAGATAATTCTACGTGAAGGGGTAAAACCCCGTATCGTCACACGCTCTTGTAAGGATTCTGGGGGTGGTTCCTATAATCTCTACTCTTTTACAGTAGTCTGCTCTAATATAACATGTAATTAACGTCTCAATATTCGGACTTAGTTGCGCTACTCGAATCATAATTAATACTATAATAACTAAATAAATAAATGGTAATTGTTCGACTTGTGATGCATGATTAACCTCATTTACCATGTCAATTATGACAACTTTAGAAATGAAATTTGAGGTTATTTTATTAATTGAATCAAAGAGTTTCTCTTGTTTATCCAAATGTATGGAGTATATATTGGAAAGGATCATTCTATACAACAAGTAAAGGTGGGACAGAGAGTCCATTATGTCCTTATCATGGCCAGCAATATTAAGTGGGCAACCATACCATATCACTTTTTTTCTTTATTAACTTTTGTTATACATTAGTTTAATTATCAATCAACCTAAACTAAATTATTTAGAATAGATGATTTAAAACCTTTCCAGATTAAATGAAGGAAAAGTCAAAAAACTAAAAACCTAAATGGTCAAAATAACCTAAAAACCTAGTCTATTTTGTCGATTTAAAACAACTTTTCGCATTACGGGCACTTGGTGGCAGATGAACGTGAGAAACTCGAGAAAATTAGACTCCGTGTTGAACGAAATCAAGGAAACATTTGGTTGACGGTATGATTCATGTTTAAATTCAATTTATTTTCTATGTTGAATCGAATGTTTTAAATGTCTTTCAATCGAGGTGATTTTCATTTAAAATTCAAATCAAATGCAACAGCAAATCACAAATTTAAGCCAGTCTTCATATTTTACAACCTTTTTTCCATTTCATCATTTTGAAAAAAAAAAAACCGTTCTACCTGAACTATGGTATAGAAATACGATTGGTTTGTATTCTGGATTTTTTTGTTTTCTTTTAGCTGTGTTTTTTTTTTATGAGATTGAATTGTGTTTTGTGACACCTCAAAAAAAAATTCGTTTTTTGTTTTGAATCTTTTCTTCAGCAGATATTTCTTGACCAAATTGACAAACCGTCACTCATAAGAAAGAATTGTCTGGTGAGTTCTTACTTTCTTTTATTTTATCGACTAATTAAGTTCTTTAATTTTTTGTTTTGAACTACGGTCTTTCTTTCATATTTTGTTGTGTTTTGAATGTTTTTGACATCATATTGATAACCAAATTGGAAAATCTGTAGACCATTTAATCGATGATGTTTTAAATTTAGAAGTAAAAAATAACCAAATTCAATTCTTTTTTTAATTGCACCGATTTTTTTAAATTTGTCCAACTTTTTTTTTGCGATTAAACTAGGGAATAAATTACGCTAACGTTCTTCTAATTTCTCAGAAAAGAAAACCAACCATAATTACAGAATTTGCTTACCCTAATTAGAAAATTCATTCAAAATTTAATTCTCATAATTAAAATAGGGAATAAATTCGGCCCAAATTAGAAAAATCATTTAAAATTTGACTCACCTAATAAAAATTGGGAATAAGTTCGGCCCTAAGTATAAATCATTTAAAATTTGATTTTCCATATAAAAATAGGGAATATTTCGCATTAAATTCCATCAAATAAGAAATTTATTGCAAAATATTTTTGCATTAAATTATAATATTCAAAAAAGTATTAAATCAATTTTATCAATTAATACAAAATATCCTAACATTAAATTAAATTCATACACGAAATATTTAGAAATTAAATTCATCCTTACAAATTAGACACCTCAATTATTGCTAAATATTGTTACATCAAATTGTGTTTTTAAAAATAATTATATTCACATTCGCTAAATAATACAAATATTCTTACATTTATATCATCTCCTGTAAATTAGCCGCCTCATTTAATTCCAAATATTCGAACTATTAATTATTATTTTTAACATTGCACCTATTTGTATTTATAATATTTTTTTAATTAATTTTGACCCGTTTTCTTTTTGCGTGTTTATGTCATTTAATGAGAAATTCTCACATTAAATATATCCCTATAAATTAGCCACCATAATTATTGCCAAATATTCCTACATATTAAATGTTCAAAAATAACTAATTAGTCACCCTAATTAATGCCAAATATTCTTACAAAATAAATTCATCTCATTTCACATTAAATAATAACTAAATTCAAAAAACCTACCATAATTATAGGGAATAAATTCCGCTCACATTCTTCCACATGGAAAAAAAACTCAACAAAATACATAATTAGAAAAATCATTTAAAATTTGATTCTCCTAATAAAAATAGAAAATAAAATCGGCCATAATTAGAATAATCATTTAAAATTTCATTCCCCTAATAAAAACAGGGAATAAATCCGGCTCACATTAATACTAAATATTCTAACATTAAATTTTGTTTTTAAAAATAATTATATTCAAATTCACTATTTAAAACAAATATTCTTAAATTTATGTCATATCTGGAAATTTAGCCGCCTCAAAATATAAAAAAAACAAACCTACTATAATTACATAATTCTTCTATCATAATTAGAATAATCATAAAATTTGATTCTCCTAATAAAAATAGGGAATAAATTCAACCATAATTAGAACAATCATTAAAATTTTGATTTTCCGAATAAAAATAGAGAATATTTCGCATTATATTCCATCAAATGTGGAATTAAATGTTAAATATTTTTTCTTTAAATTATAATATTCAAAAAAATATTAAATCAAATTTTCCAATTAATACAAAATATCCGAACATTAAATTAAATTTGAACACGAAATATTCAGACATTAAATTAAACCCCTACAAATTAGACATTTAAATTAAAGCTAAATATTGCTCTATTTAATTGTGTTTTTTTTTCTCAAAAAAATTATTGTGTTTTTAAAAATAATTATATTCACATTCTCTAATTAATACATATACTATTACATTTATGTCATATCCTGCAAATTTAGACGCCTCATTTAATTCTAAATATTCGAACTTTTAATTATTTTTTTAAACATTGCACTTATTTTTATTTATAATAGTTTTATTATTTTTGACCCGTTTTCTTTTTGCGTGTTTATGTCATTTAATGAGAAATATTCTCACAATTTTATAATCCCTTTAAATTAGCCACCATAATTATTGCCAAATATTATTACATATTAAATGTTCAAAAATAACTAAATTAAAAAATAACTAATTAGCCACCTTAATTAATGTCAAATATTCTTACATATTAAACCCATCAGATTTCCCTATCTCATTTCACATTAACAAATAGCCAAATTCAAAAAACCTGCCATAATTATAGGGAATAAATTCGGCTCACATTCTTATAATTTATTTTTGAAATAAAACCTACCATAGTTACAAAATTCGCCTACCCTAATTAGAAAAATCATTTAAAACCTCTAAAAAAAAATAAAATAAATAAATATATATATATATATATATATATATATATATATATATATATATATATATATATTGCTTCACACATTTTTTTTTTGAGCCGCTTCACACTTTTATATAAATGTTTAATTTATTGAACGAAAAAATTATCATTATGATCAATTTTGACAAAAAGTATAAACAAACGTACGAAGTGAATATATCGATATGTGGCGGGCTTATTCCTGCATGCATGTCAATTATAATGCCATAATTATGTGATGGCCCGGCTCCCTACCTTAGGTCGGCGTAGGAGCGGCCTGCGAAACTCACGCCGCGACTTCAGAACATAAAACTAAAGTCCATAAAATATTTATAATATCTTATTTATTTAACTCAATTGTATCAAAAGATTACAATAGCTAAAAGAAAATATCTATCTAACTTAGGCACATATAATCCTTAGTTAGTTGATGACATCATCCAGATCTCCTTCCTCTTCCCCGAACAAACAACTGGAAGCCTCTTTCACTAGCCAGTCATACCTGTCAGATTGAAAAGGTTTTTGCAAGAGATGTGAGTTTTTAAACTCAGTGAGGTTTAGTGTGCATAACGTGTTGTTTTACAAATATTTATAGTTGAACATATACAGAGCAGATAGTCACTGATATATATTATATTACCATATATCAGTCAATTAATCACAATAGCAATAACAATATCACATAAACAGGAACACCGATAACACATAAGTGACATTAGAACACATTACATGTAGCAAAAAGTAACAGACTAACAGTTCAAAGCACGTATTACAGACAAGGACGGAGGCAATGTATAATTCCAGGGAGGCTAAGCCCACCCGGACAAAAAAATGTTACACTAAAATGTTTATGTAATCCAATTTAATCCATAAAATATTCTTAATCTAGCCCACCTAACGAACTCGATATTGTCCATTAGCCCACCCCAAGTTGAAATCCTAGCTCCGTCCTCGATTACAGAATATAAACAAAACACGTATTACATAATATAAACAGATAAGGAACCTCACAGTGTATCTGTCAAGCTTTACGATATCTTTTCTACAACACCTCAACTCGTATCACTATTACTCCGGTGATATAAAATGTTTTAGTATTATTAGTATTTTTTTACACCCCAACTCACGTCCACCTGTTGGCTTTTATAGAAAAAAAAAAGTAGCAAATGGTGAATCACCATGTTTAATTATTACATGCATGACCCAAACCTCCCAAACATTGACACCAAAATGGTGACTATACCAAGTAAACGCCACCAATTCCCATTACGTGGCTCAACCTGCTATTCCTTATCTTTTAAACATTGATAAGTTTGTATAATTTATTCCCAAGTATATATATCCAATATTGAATGTATAACACTGATACCTATTTAATAATGTAAAACATATAACCTAATATTGTAAATATATAATACACATAGTCACATATAACCATAAGTATACATAATATTCATATAAATCCATCCAAATGAAATATATAATTACATATACTACCACACAGATATATAAATACATATACATAAGTCAACAATAAATAACTTCACTAACGAGTAAAGATTTCTTTATAACAAAGTAATAAAAACCCGGGGCGTCACAAATTATGCCTAACTACTTAGCTTAATTAGAGCTGGTATGCATGGAAAATTCTGATATAGCGGGTACCTATTTGAACGGATCGTCAGATGACTGTCACGTGTAAAAAAAATACAAAATTATTTTATTTGTTTGTACACGTGGTATGCACCATACTTGTTTAATAAACAACGTTTTTCAGGGCCGGCTCTGAATTTTAAAGGCAATAGTGGCTTATGTCTTGACCCCCTTGTATTTATTGTCTCATTCCTTAATAATAAGGGTAGAGATAGGAAAAACACAATAAATGCCGCATTGAAAATGTAACTGTTTCAGTTACTTTGGAACAAATCTTTTTGGTAACTGCATCAGTTATTTCGGAACGGATGGAGTAAAATAATGGCCATTACATATATGCATTGTGTGATCAAATCTACCTAAGTTTGGATTGATCACATAGGTTTTCTGCGAAAAAGGTTCGAGTTTGCTACAGATTTTTCATAGTTTTGGACTTGAATTAGCTTGCTAAAAGGTAAGAAGCTCTTCCTACGAATTAGTTACTGTTTATAATGTTTAAGTTGTGTTTTGATGCGTTTTTGTGTCAAAGATTATACCTATATGTTGTTTAAGGATATAAGTGTTGTTATGGATTGTATAAGTTATGTTTTATGCTGTTTTTCTGAGTATTCGTGTAGAACATGTTTGGAATCGAGTAGAGATCGTAAAATGCAGAAAAATCGAGTTTTAGGGTTTTTACCACGTCGAATGCGCATGCATTCGTGATTCAGAATGTTCAATCCTTTTCACAGCAGGTGCAATGCGCACGCATTCAATGGAATGTGCACGTATTGCTGTTTCAGGATAGTCAGTTTTGCTCCCAGCATGGGCAATGCGCACGCATTGACTGGACAGAAACTTTCAGTAAGTTTCTGGTCAGGGAATGCGCACGCATTGACCCCAGTTTTTGAGAAAATGTTGTTTTAAGCTATGGAATGAGTTTTAAACATTGTCTCATGATCTAATAATTAATTAAACATGAACACGCCTTGATTGAGTTTCTGATGCGTTTAGTTCCAGCACCGGATGTACTCTTACAATGAGTTGAAGTCCGGGACCGTTGGAATGGCATGATAGGCTTGTGCTTTGATGGATTAGAATTCATCAATGTCTGTGTACTTGATATTATGTGATGTCTAGCTGTCTAAGTAAGGGAGTAGAGTCGTTAAGGTGAGCCTTAAACACTTATGTGGCTAGTTAACACATAATAAATTACATACGTGCTAGTAAAAAGATAAAATGTCAGACTGTTCTTGGTAAGACACCAATCCATATCAGCGATGTGGTACGTTCATAAAGTTGAACAACGCTACTGACTCGAAAGGCTGAAGGGTAGCGGAGGAAATTCATCGGACGTATACGCATACCGGGGAGACCCCGGAGCTATCAGGTGCTATTCACCGTTAGTTAGCAAGTATATCTTCATGTTGATAAACGCCATGCGAAGTGCCCTTGAATGTTGACGTAACCAAGATAAGTTAAGCTAGATACGTATAGTCATGACATTTTGTTGGAAATGAAGTGAACCATAAATTGAGTCGGTCTTATAAAGATAATCTGTTAATGATAAATCGTGTGTTATAAACCTTAATTAATTTGTAGCTTCTACCTTTTGCTGAGTACATTGTACTTACCTCAAATGCATTTTTTTCTATGTGTTTGGGGGAGAGAAGATGAACATGTTGAACCAGAGTACGAGGAGGATTTTGATGACGACGTTTGAGGACGCCGACGTTGAAGCATTTACTTTATTCTTTGTTTTTATGACTTTTTAGACTTCTTGTTCTTTTGGTGAACCGTGTCCTTTATTATACATTTGGAGGTTTCGTACGTTTTAAGTTTTGTTTGGAATTTCGATGTAATAAAGTTACATTTCTATCTTTAGAAATTTGTGTTTCTATTCTTGTTTTGTTTGGAAAAAAATATGCCCGAGTTTTTTTGCTTCCGTTTTGTTAACTCGATACGACGTTGTAGAGGCTGACGTATAATGTGAGAATTATTTTATATTATATGTGTAGAATGTTCCTTTTCTGGATAAGGGGACTCGGTGTCCGGGAACGGGGCGTTACAGTATGCACCATACTTGTTTTATAAACTATGTTTTTCAAGGCTGGCTCTGAATTTTTAAGGCAATATAGGCTTATGTCTTGACCCCCTTGTATTTATTCTCTCACTCCTTAATAAATAAGGATAGAGGTAAGAAAACACAATAAATGCTGCATTGAATGTAACTGCCTCAGTTTTTTTGAAACAAATCTTTTTGGTAACCGACTCAGTTATTTCGGAATGGATGGAGTAAAATAATGGCCATTACATATATGCATCGTGTATCCAACATTTGTAATTACAAATTCGAGGTATATTAATATATACCATCGTATATTTCGTCACCTTAAAAGTTATATATATATGTGTGACGTGTGTGTGAGAATATATATTACTGTAGGGCTGGCAAAAAATCTAATATTCCCGACCCATCCCGAAGCCGACCCGACTTTTCCCGACCCGTACACTTGGCGAGTACGGGGTCGGGAAGAAAAATAGATTCTCGATTCACAATCGGATCGGGATCGGGTATGAAGGTTACGTGAAGGGTCCCGACCTGATACCACCCTATATTACAGTAGTAATTGTTTAATGTCAAATTTCAGTAAGCATTAATTAATAAGTACGTTGTTTTCTTGACAAGGATTTCAAACGTGTTTCACTTTCACAACGTGCAGGACTACTCCACCTTTGTTTTCTTAATTGGTGTTTCATTTATAGCCCTACTTATCTGAATGGACATAATATTTTAATTACTTCGGCTTGTTGATATAGTTTTGTGACTTAATTGCGTTATTGATATTTAATGTCAGCGGCGAAAATTGATTAGGGTAAAATATAGTATGTCATGTTCCGAGGTTTAAAATTAGAAAGACGACTAGAGAAGATGTCGGTGCCCGTTAGACATGAATTGTTATCCATTAGTGATGTCATATGTGATGTCATTACTTTATGTCTATTTTCTATTATTTGAGTATTTTATCTTTATCGAACCGAACTAGTGAAGGGCTATATAAATTAGAGATGTAAACATGGATATGGTTATGATGATGATTAATGAAATATTTCTCTAATTTCTCTTCATTTCCTCTTCTCCTGTTCTCTCTGCTACTTCTTCCCAAATTTCCCCTTTCAATCTCCTTCTCTTTCTGTATAATATCTAGAATTTGTAGCTCAGATCATGACAAGTGGTATCAGAGCTAACGATTCTCGGCTTCTTCTTCTTCCTCTTCCTCGCTTCTAATCTCCAATTCTCTGGTTTTTCACATCTCTATTTTCTGCCAATTAAACAAAAAAACAAAAATGGAAGAACAGAATCGATTTAAGCTAGAAATTAGTGAAGAAATGCTTGAACTCAGGGAATTCAGGGACGAAATGCGTGAAGACAACCGATATGTGGCTGAGGAAATTCCAAAATCTCGGGCGGAGATCAATGAAGAATTGTATGCTTTTAAGTCCGAGTTTAAGGAAGAATTTGCCCGTTCGAGCTCGAACGATGAACAAATGGCTGATATCCGTTCCAAATTGGACGCCATAATGGATTTGCTGCAGGAGATGAGGAAAAGTAAGGGATTAGAACCTCTAGATATGATTGGAGTTCCATTGGATCAAGTGAATTCTAACCCAGATGGACCAACACTCGAATATTCAGCATCAACTATAGTTTTGGGAAACCCAGCTGATGAAATGTTGGAGCTTAATAGGGCACTCGATTTAGAAGAAAATGGCGATTATGACTCAATTGGAGAAGAAATAACGACTAAACGATCCTTGGGACGACTTGACTTGGGCGATGAAGCTAGCAATATGCTTGATGGTTTGAGCAATCCGATTCACAAAACATCGAAGAGTTTCCATCTTCCTTCGGGATGGATTTCGGTTGGTTAATGAGACATATCGGCGGCCTTCATTGAAGCTTAGAAGTGTGGGAGTTGCTCACCACCCGTTCGGTGATTTGCACGGGCATCCTTCGGTTGAGAAAAATGAAGGGAATCACGGCAATGAAATTGCCTTTGGAGTGCTTGCTCGGGTAATCGAACCTCTATTTCGGATGCTCGCTTACTCATATATATTTCCGGAAGAACCAAACATGGATTATAATGAAGTATGGACTTATTTCGGCTAATTTATATTCAAGTAGAGAAAACTTGACGTATCCGGCCTTTGTAGAGTTTAAGAATGCCGTTTCTCTACCGATATTGATGTACGGTTTTATTTCGATCCGGGTGGAATATCTGTAACATGTTTTAGTAGAGGAGCTCTTCATCCATTGATTAGCAAAGCTCCGGGGATTTGTGTTAATGGCATGATAAGAGTTGTTTCATCACTTATGCATGCCATTTCGTTATGGCTTCAAGGGATATACATTATCTTGTTGGGTCCATTTATTTTTATTTATTCGGTAATGGTATTCACGCCATAGTGGTTGTGATAGTTGATATTGGTACACATGAAGATGACTTTACTAAAATGGATTCAAAAGCCATGTTTGAGGGAGTTAATTTTAAGTTGTCGATGGAGAGTATCCTTGCATATTTAGCCCACTCGAGTTAGTTTTATTGTATCCTTTTGAGGGCTTGTTTATTGACAACAAAGTGATTTGCATTCCTACCACGTATATTACGGAATCCTTGAAGAATGAGTACTTTGATATATTCGAGGAGCTTCCAAGGAAAGGATGGCATTGCCTAGAATGTTGTTTTCTACACATTTGGTGAAGTTTGCTCAGTTTGTCAAGTTGGAGCCCGGAGTCCTCAATATGCGACGGCATGGAGTAGTTTTCTTAGCTACATCCATAATTCGTCAAAATTAGAATGGAGCGAGAGAGGTTACTATGTAAATGATTGCTTGGTTAGTAATTCACAATTCAACAAGGCACCTATGGAACACTTTGACATTATTTGCAATAATGGTGTTACGGGATGGTCAAGTGTGGAACCTCATGCAACTTTTTGTAGCAAGTATTCTAAAGAATGGTGGGAGTGAAGAGCTATGCGTTGAAGCTATCGATGAGACAATCGAGAATTCCGTAAAGCTGTTTTTATATTTCTTTGATACGGACTTTTATGCATATCTCAATTGGAAGAAGCTCGCTCGATTGCTACTCTTTGATACAAGTGAAGTTGATGCACCGAAGTGCATATAATGACCGAATCGCAAACGAAATGTGATGACCAATTCGTGATTAAGAGGGAAGGGGTGGTTATGTCAAGCGGGTGCGGCAATTCCGGTCCTCTTACCTATTGTCTCATGTACCTAAAGCTAGTGCATCTTCTTACCGTAAATCATTTCATTGGAGTCACTCCTTGAAAATGGGCCAAATGGCATTGTTTCGAGATAGAGTTTAGTAAAGAACGAGTGCACAATGGCCTATGTTACTTCAAGCATTTGCTTCAAGGTATGGCATTCCATTTAGTGTTCCGTTAAGCGGAATTGAATCACATTATCATGATAAATCGGTGCATCTACGAGAGTTGGATTGGAAAGTGGATAAGAATGTGTGTACTAAATTTGTGCTCAGAGATTTTATTGTGACTTCTCTTGAAAATCTTCATACATTTATGTGTGACATTTGCAAAGATGAAGTAGTTCCGTGAATTTTGAATGGGAATTCCATCGCCTATCGATTGGTCATGGGCCATTAAGAATGATTTATCATTTGTGAAAGGATATATTGTGAGGAAGCTTAAGGTTCATGATGTAGTTGATGAATTGGCAGGTGATGCCATGTTGATATTGGAATATTTCGGAGGGTATAAGCATGGCCGGTATTCCGTCCGGAGCAAACTCGGCTGGGGCCAATTTTCTACCGTTTGCCTATCTTGGTATACCGAGGTCTTGAATATATAGCAATGGAGGTTAAAATGGGGGCACAACATTATATTAAGGCGGTAATGGAGGATGGCATCATATTAAAACAACCAGTTATATGGGAGCAAGATAGAAATTGTTTAGTGAAGTTCTTGGATCATTTGACGCATGAGGATATATTGCTATTATTTATGACTGATCCATCTAAAGTTTCAAGGAAGTCCGGTGTACTTGTTTCTTTGGTATATTTGGCCGTTGCAATGAGGATTTTTTTGCTTGTTATTTCGAAGGGTTTTGTATGGGATCCCGGTCTTGTTTGGGTTTGTCATTTCCCCACCTCGAGGACAAGGCGGTTGTTGAGGGGAAGGATTTGTCATGTTCCGAGGTTTAAAATTAGAAAGACGACTAGAGAAGATGTCGGTGCCCGTTAGACATGAGTTGTTATCCATTAGTGATGTCATATGTGATGTCATTACTTTATGTCTATTTTCTATTATTTGAGTATTTTATCTTATTGCCGAACTAGTGAGGGCTATATAAATTAGAGATGTAAACATGGATATGGTTATGATGATGATTAATGAAATATTTCTCTAATTTCTCTTCATTTCCTCTTCTCCTGTTCTCTCTGCTACTTCTTCCCAAATTTCCCCTTTCAATCTCCTTCTCTTTCTGTATAATATCTAGAATTTGTAGCTCAGATCATGACATAGTACTCCTTCGTTTATGTGAATGAATAAGATTCTCAATAAAATTATGAGTGGGAGAGGTGCTTATTTACATGTGTCTCAAATGGTTATATAATGTAAAAAAAACGTATCAAAACGATTATGGAGTAGTAATTAATACACTAAAATAATGTATGTAGACACTCTTCAACACTAGTTCATAAAATGGCCATTCATGGGTCTTTTATACATATATTGTGTGGGTTTGTTTATTGAATTCAAATTCATAATCTCTGAGTTATTATGATAACTTTTGTTATTGTGTCAACGGTGTATACGGGAATCCGATTTGTCTTAATGATTTTTTAATAAATCTATATATTTTCTAAATTCAGATAATTTTATTGTATTTAGTTCAAGTTTTATTGTATTTTTAAATTATAATTCAGATAATTTTATTGTATTTAGTTCAAGTTTTTCTATATTAAACTTCCTTTTGTAACATGACCATAAATTTTTTAGGGCAACATTTTCTTTTTCGAAAGAAACATTACACATATTGAAGTGAATTTTTTGAAACTTTAAAAATGAAGAAGATTAGTAACATGTACTATTTAATTTCGCTTTTTGTTCAACGCCTAAAATATTTAATTAATACTTGGGTCCGATCAATGGCGATGTATGACGTGATCAAATATATGTCTAACCCTTCTGTTGTTGTTGTTGTCGATCAGTTCAGGTCAAAACTACATCATTTTACACCAATTACGAATAATTTACGATGTTTTATGTGCGATGTTTTTGACATCGTTGCGATGCCTACATACCATAATTTGCAATGTTCCTACGATGGTTAATTAAGCTTATCATTTGCAATCACTAGCGGAGCTACATACAATCAAGAGGGACAACTGCTCCTGTCTTGATCCGGAAAAATTACATTAATATATATACAAATCATATCGTTTTTTATTTCAATTTTTTTTTTTAGGGCAACGTTGTTTCATTTTAAAACCGCATTTTTATTAATCTATATATATATAAACACTCTAGACAAAGAAATTAAAGGGATTATCTTGTCCCATGAATGAGCAAATAATTGTTTCAAATAGGCATAAACTAAGAAAATTTCGACACCAAAAGAAAACTTAGCACAACGAATCTATTTGGAACACCACAATAAGGTTTAAAAATACACATAAATTGTGATGTATTTAAGAGCATTTGTAGGTGTTCTTAAAGGCCTTTAAAATAAACGTGTCATATCATACCTACATATTAGCAAAATTTGATACGACGCCGTCCTTGTACCATTCATTTGGATTGACACGGTTGAGTTTGGTGGGCCATATTTGGAATGGGCCCTTCATAAGTCAAACATCACCAAATGCCTTCATTCCATATTTATCTACAATAAAAATTCACAACCCCACGTTTTTATTTTATTTTTATTATTTTAGGGCCCATATCTTTCCACAATACGACTATGACCCTACTTACGTCATGGTCTAACTAATTTATTTCTATTGTTGGGCCTGCCACCTTACCCTTGAACTTAAATTTAAGTCAAATTGAGGACAAATTTATAAAACTCTCTTCTTAATTACTTTTTCTGTTTTTTTATTTTATTTTATACAAAATGATATATCGGTTGATGAATGATTCTCGATTGGGTACAAGACCATAATGAATTCAGTAACTATTTAGACTTATTATTCTCGTTTGGTCTGAAATTATTAACATAACATACTAAAAAAAACATCGTTGTACGGGTTGGTACGTAAATGAACGTCGTATTCGTGATTCGAAAAAGCTCGATTCGAGTTCGATTCGGCGTTAGGTATTTGATATTCGTCTATCGAGCCGAACAAGTATCGAACACGTTCGGCTCGAACTTTTATATTTAAAAAAAAACTATATATATATAATATATATATATTATATATATTATAATATATAATATAATATATTATATATATTCGAACGGTTATGTCCTCATTCGAGCCGAGCCGGACCGATAATATTATCGAAGGAGGTTCGATTGAAATTCGAACCTTCGAGCCGAACTCGAACCCCTGTTCGGTATTATTTTTTCAGTTCACTTTGATTAGATTTTAGAGGACATTAAATAGAGGTGGCTTCCACCGTCTTTATCCTCATTGGATATTTATGGAGGATTTTGAAATTGACCCTATTATATTTCACGGTGTAAGAATTAGTTTTATTTGATAGTCGATTTTGGATTTTGACTTAAAAACTTCACATAAATCAGGCTTATCGGCGTTATTTAAATAAGAGATGGATTAACTATTTAACTATGTTTAGTTTAAATAGTTAACTCAAAGTTAAAGATAAGAATTATCTTTTCCCTGTTCCATGAGATTTCCGGTATCATCGTTTGCTTTTTTGTGGATATATATCCGATTTTACCTTGTTTTTCCCCTTATAAAATAAAAATGAGTGGATATATAGCGTAAATATGTACTAGTACTAAATTGTTTTGTTATGAGACGTGTAGCTTTCTTTGTGAAATGCGGTAAAGGGGCAGCCTAGTACGTGGTAGGACGGCCGATTACTGGGTGTATATAAAAATAAAAGTCCCGGTCTTCCTTTAGCCTCGGATCGTATGCCCCCGGATTTCTCTCTCTTTCGCGTGTGGAAATTAAAGCCGGCCTTCTATTCTGACGAAGAAGAAGGAGGAGATTTTTTTACTAAAAGGTACGAAAACGGAAAAAAGATGTCTCTTTAAGTAAGATATAATCAACTTTGATTACATAATAACAGTTTTGATATCATGAAACAGAGTTTTTTCATCGTTTTTTTTATCTGGGTTGTTGTTTATTTGTTGATTGATTGATGAAATGGATTGTTTTCTTCCAGTGAAGAGGGAAAATTTATGATCGGTCGTAATCGGATATCTATTTGCCTTTGGTTTAATCATGCTTGCAAATTGTTCGTGTATATTCCCGTGATTTTATTTATTGGAATTCATTTATTTACCCTTTTCTTCTGTTGGTTTTTTGGCACCGGTGAAAATTCCGGCAAAGGTTATCCAGCGAGGTAAGGAAAAATACCACTTCACGAAGAAAGTGCCTATCTTTGTAGTTCTTTTTTTATTATTAAATGCTACTACTTGGTTATGGCCTTTGTGGCTCTGAATGTTCAATCGGTAGTTTTGTTTGTTCTGGTAACTGATACGCAATTAAAGCATGTCTGCTGTCATGTGGTATTGTTTGTTTTAATTTGGCTTTTGAATCTGATGAGGGTATATCCCTTAAGTAAGGATATGGTGATTCTTTTTTTTTTTTTTTTCAACCACCTGAAGAGTGCTGGTGATTGTTACCTTGAAGTTGTTTTTTATGTTCCTAGAAAGGTAAAAAATATTGCATGGACCGATACCGTTGTTGATGACTTGGCGTTGCCTAAGACGGTGCTCGTTTTGGATTTCAGGGCTATTTCTCTGTTGATTGTTTGTGAGCGATCTCGTGTGTTTTCAACAGGGCATGACTGTTCTGTTCTAATATTTTCGTTTGGCTTTTCTACTTGTCACTCGCTTGTTGTTTGTGGTTTGTTCTGTTGTTTGTGGTTTTGCTTATTCGTTTTTTTTTATTATTGTGAAAGTTGGTTTGGGTTAAATCATTAATATAAATATTGTCTTCATAGTTGAGTTTGCCATTGCTAGTTTAGGTCTTACTTTTATACTGTGAAATTAGGCTCATCGGTTTTTATGTGGAGCAACTGTGAATGATTACTTTGATGATACATACCTGCAGATTTTTCAGTGGATGATTATGGTGGTTTAGCAAATCTTGAGATTTTAGCTTTGACCAAAGAAATAAACTATGAGAGACCAACTACCTTGTAGGCTTGTACCCCTGCTTTTTAATTTTTAATTTTAATAGATATAAGAATTTGTATAGCTGTTATCTTAAGGTCATGCTAGTTCTTTATTTAAATGGTGTTTGTGTTTCTCGATAAGGTACATAAATTTCTTGAGTTTCTTATTGTGTTTTGAATATTGATTCACTTTAAGAATGGAAAGATAATTCTGTATCATATATTAAACCTGTAGAAAATTCTCATATATTGGTTTATTACCGCCATTGCAGAGACAGAAGCATACATGGACCTCTATCCTGGGAAGAAACCTATTACGAGTGGCATTGTCACGAGGAAACGATCCGGTTTTGCTTCAAAGGATACTTCTGATAGCCGGAGTCAAGAAGCTGAATTCTGCAACCGCATAGGATGTAATGGTAGATTAAAATACAGCAAGAATACCCTATTTGGTTTCACTGGAAAAGCCAAATTCTCGAGTCCTTCATCTAGCTCTTTGTCTAGTAAGGATAATAACGGGTGCTCCTCCTCCTCCTCCTTCCCAGCAACATCTAAGAGCACAAGTGGAGGCAGTTCTCAGCAAGTTTCTCGAAGGGAAAGTTCCTTACGTATTGGAACTGATTTACCTCAATCAAGTAAGGTACGGTCTCGGTTGGATGATAATCCGGTAAGTCAAGCTTCAGTTCTGATCAAAAACAAAGTAGCCAGTTCTGCAAATGATGCACCGTCTGGATGTGAGAGATCTAATGTAGCTTCTCACGGCAGATCTACTAGCGTTTTCGGCCTCAATTCTGCATCAGGATCTGTGAATACTGTGTCAGCTTCGTCTGCATCCACTTCATCTTCCACCCTGTTGCCTAACAATGGGTTGGCAATAAGGAAAAATAATAAAGGGATTCGATCTAGTTTGAGAAATCCACAGCATAAGTCAATTTCCGAGAGCATACCTGGGGTTGGATCAAAGTCATCAGAATCTAACGCAAGTAGAAAACGTGTTTTCAAGGAAAGAAACCCGGAAGGAGAAAGCAGCAGTTCGTCTTCTATAGAAAGGAATAGTAGAAAAGATGTTAAATTTGAAGATAGACATGTCCCTCGTGCCTTAAATGGTGTCACCAAGTCTTCTTCAAGACATACAAGAAACCTATCTTCCATTACTGATGGTAGGTCTACGACTGCAAGAAGTCTAAGATCATCAACTGTTTCTCAATCTCGGATGATGTTGTCTAACCGTGATATGTCATCAGTGTCTTCACTTGGTCAATCCTCCCGTGTTAAGACACAATCACCTCAGTTTGATTTACCTGTTGAAGCTAGAGTTCAGAGACCACCAGTTGAGTCTTCTGCAGGAGAATTTTCTCGTGTTTCAGGCCATCAAAACAATTCTGTTCGCAATGCTGTGAACATGCCGACCACCATGCCCTTCACATCCTTGGAACACGTTGTCTCACATGATGCGCATCGACATAACCTTGATGGAATTGCTGAGGTGCTTTGACCCTTTAATTCATTTTTTTTTTAAAATCTGCACTTTGATATGCATATGTTTACCTTCATACTTTTTGTCCTCATTTTATTTCGCGTATACGCAGATCCTTATGTCTCTTGAGAGAATTGGACAAGGGGCAGAGTTGACATATGAGGTACTATTAAATATTTTGCTTTATTTATTTATTTATTTATTTGTGATTTGGAATTATATATCTTAACCTTCCTTCTCTGCTTCAGCAATTAGCATCTTTTGAGAGCAACTTATTTCTTGGAGGCTATCAATGGTATGACAGGCATAGAGATATGAGATTAGACATTGATAACATGTCTTACGAGGTACATAACTGTTGAATTTCGGTACTAAACGCAGAAGCATTATTCTTTCACCTTTTCGTCCCAAATTTATGAATCGTATACATAATATCTGAAACAGAGTAATGAAGACTTGTACTTGGTCATCTGCAGTTGATAAAACATAGAATAAACAAAGCTAATTCAGTTTGATTCTAAATTTTCTCGTTTTTCATGACTGGATGGATGATCTTTAATATGTAACACTTGTTATCATGATTGAGTTTTCTCCAACTGTGTATGTGGTTTGTATTTATGTTTTTTTATGTATTTTACGTTTGGCTACGATTCTTATGCTTCATGCATCTTTTATCAGGAACTACTTGCTCTAGAAGAACGAATGGGCAACGTAAGTACTGCGCTCTCAGAGGAAGCATTATCGAAGTGCATTAGGAAAAGCATATATCGGAATCCGTCTGCCCAACAGAGATTCAGTAGTAGCAATGAGAGTGAAGATGATGTCAAATGCAGTGTTTGTCAGGTACCCTTTGGCTTATCTTGAATCTGTGTGATCATCTCTAATCCTTCATATTGCCTCTCCTTTATTACTAAACTTTTCTCGGAACAAAAACTCACCATAATATTTCCCTGTACAAGTTCTTTGTCTTTCTATTTGCATGTATGTGAGGTGCATTTGATAAGACTACATATATTGTTTCTTGAAATGATGTTCTTTTAACTAGCTCTCTTTTATAAGTGCAACTTTGGTGTTTGACAAAATGCCTGTGAAAATAATTCTACAGGACGAGTATGCAGTTGGTGAAGAAATTGGAAAGCTAGCATGTGACCACAGATTTCATGCAGGGTGTATAGAGCAATGGTTAGGATTGAAGAATTGGTGTCCCATTTGCAAGGCGGCGGCGGCGGCGGCTGCACCCTCCACCTCACACTTTAAACAATAATAATAAGACTTGATTTGATTTCTTGAAATCTTCTTCTGGTTTTTAGTATATTGTTGGAATTGTAGAAATGGTTTTGGCTGCTCTTTTGGATTTTTTTCCCAAAGAATGTAAATAAGCATATAGCCATTCCTTCTACAAACTACAGATTCTTTTTTTCTCTAGTTACCAATAATCTGGGACATGTCCTTTTCTTGATGGTAGATATGAATGATTAGACATCTGTTTTTTTTTCTTCTTTCAAATGAAAAATCTCAAACAAAATTATTTGGATTTAAGCAGCCTTTATTCGCATCACACTCATTCAAATGTGGTGAACAAATCTCGTGAAAATCGGTTATTGATTCTCATTCTATTCGTGCATCACTCTACTTGTGCACCACAATGGAACCAACATTGTAACAGTCGGTTCTGAAGTTAAGAACTGACCTCTCATGGGTTCTGGAGCAAAACAGACTTTTTCAAAGTCAGTTATCATAATGCACCTACAGAAAGTCAATTATTGGCTCTAGAACCGAGTTTTACAAGGTCGGTTTTATCGTGGTGTACAGATAGAGTGGTGCATGAATAGAATTAGTGTGGTACAAATAATAGTTGCCTAGTTTATGTTGAATATGTGGCTTGTTTGTTAATTGTGATGGTGAAATATGAAAAAACCCTGTGGTCAAAAAAAAAAAAGAAAAGGTGTGAGATTCAACACGTTGAATGTATATTATCTAGAACCACAAGAGGCACATTCCTCACGCCAAACTTGTTCCTTTCGTTTGCACGCAGACTTTTTCAATAATACTAAAAAGTCTTTTAGACCTTTTGGCTGTCAATCGGAATCGGTCATTGATGGTTGCTGCTGTTTTTGATGATTTTGGTGGTGATGCGGGTGGTGATGCTCAGCCCGTCTTGCTATTCCATGAGCGACGGTGACGGTGCCAATGCTTTTTTCTCCGGCCTGATCTGTGCTTTTGGTTGTTAGATCTGACAAAAGAGTTCTGGTGGTGGATTGACCTTGGGTTGTCAAGGTTGGCGGTTCACTTTGAATGTCATGGGCAGTATTGGTTTTGCTTATGGGAAAAGGTTTGGTGGCTTTCTACCGGTTCTCATGGCTGCGGCTTTGGCTCTTGGTGTTTTCTGGCCTTGGCCGGTGGTAGTAGTTGTAGCTGTTTTCTATGTTTTTAGTTTCTGGATCTGTTAGGTGGTTGCCGGTTATAGCGGCTACTGCTAGTATTCGGCTCTCTAAAACTGTTAAATTTAGTCCTATGAAGTTTCGTTCGATGAATGAGACCTTTGTTGCCCCTGATATGGCATATGACTCTTATGTTGTTGTTTCTCCAAATCAAGTTCTCTATGATGAAACAGAATTTGATGCGGTTGGGGCTTGCCCGATGATGTTTTTCTTTTCGGTTTTTCCGATTAGCAGTTGTTGGTAATAGTCCGGTTTTATTTCCGGTGTTTTCCCGGCGTATGTCCGGTACTCCGGTTGTATTTTCTGTTTATTAATATAAAATTCGTTTCCGTAAAAATAGAAATAAAAAAGTGGTGCTTATAGATATCTGCTTGTGTTGTGGGAAAAAGATTAGGACGCAATCCCTTTAACATTGTCAAGGACAAGAGTGAAATGCAGTTTTTGTGCATGGAAATATCTTTCTCTATCTCTTTCTAAAGTTGGAAGAAGAATTCTAATTAAAAGTTGCCCCCTCCATACTTTGCCTTATTATATCATGCAAATGGTGAATATTGTAAAAGGTATTGTGGATGAGTTTGGAAAGAGAGAGATATAGATGATGACGGGAAAGCTACAACAACATATCCGCACAACAGCTTCATAATGTACTTGTGCTTCGTCGGATATAGATATGTTTTACAAGGGGACTCGGGGGGATGAATTTGGGGTAGTAGGACTAAAGCAAAAAAGAGGAAATTCAGATATGGCAGGCAGAGCACAACACTGCATTGCATTTTTTCTCAATCACAAAGAAATGCTGCCTGTTATTACTGCATAACAGCAACATATTCAATTCTTGTTACATGAGATAATAATCCAACATCATACGATCCAAGCCGCTAGATATTATCTAGTCTAGTTAAAACACAACACAACACAACACAACAACACAGGTCAAATACTACAAATACTATTACTTACTACTTTATTACTCCCACGTCGCTTCTTCTTCTTATTGCAGAGAAACTTCTCTCTGCAAATCATACTCCTCAGATTACTATTTTTTTTTTTTTTAATGAGTTAATCCCCTAGAATCCCACAGGGACCGGTTAACAAGATGATTATATCAATAATCATGCAATAGCAAATGTGAAAAAAGCAAGGCAACCAGAAGGTGCTGCTGCCGCCTCAATGAAATGAAACTGCTCTCATCCAATGATTCGTTAGATTAGGGTCGTCGTAAGGCTTCCTTTTTTTTTTTCTTTTTTTTTTTTCAGATTGTTCCGGTTGATCAACTCTCGATTGCAGCCACAGCTTCGGGCAATGGCCGGAGTTTTCTTGGTGAAGTAATGACTTGAAGTGGGCTATGAGCCTGCCCGGTAATTATTCTTTTAGGAATCTCAAGGCCCAAAACCCCAAGCACCTTCCTTACTTCATTTGCTAGCTCTATGATATAGTCGTCCTCGTGGCCTGCTCATTGTATTCACACATAAAAAAACTTTAAGCAATCTCCTAGGAAGCGAGTGTCGTTATTACCATTGCAATTCAGGTATATCCAGAGCAAATTGCACTGCTGAATTCGCTCTTGATATACTTTCCTTCTGTAATAACATAATATCTAGAGTATGAATAGTCCAAAATCCATGTAATGTAACAGCATACCGATTTCAAACAAGGCTTTCTCCATCAAGAAAATGTAGTCTCTGTTGTTCCCGCACGGACCATATGCTGTAGCAATTTGTCTGAAATGACCCCACATTTCATCAGCTAAGATCATGGAGGAGAGATGATATAGTAGAACAAGTGATTTATTAGAAATGTTAAACGTTGCTTACGTAGCCATTTCCTCTAAAGGTGCAGGGCCAAGGTAATACTTATTCGACACTTTATCAGGGGTCGACGTAAACCTGCAGAAAATCAAAGGCAAAAACGCCTGATTACTAACTAAATATGTTGTCAAATTTGATTCCTAAATTCAATTCCTTATCAAAGATTCGAAAAGCGAAGAAAATTAAGAACATATAATAGGCAAAAGAGGCCTCACACTATCACGCCAGTAATAGCAGGCTGCGCCGAATCTCCTTCCTAAATTAGAAATACAGAATAAATGAATCACATCACATCCAAGCATTGAAAAAACTGTCAATTAGCAACTTGATGGAAATTTCTAAACTCACCACATAGAAATCGACTAGAGTTTTGTGATCATATTCGCATTCCCTTTTTTCCAAATACTGCAGCAATAACAACATTATCAGCAAAAGAAAGATCACAAATGGCAAAAACCATGTAAAAGCTAATGCCTAAACATGCTAAACAGTTCAATACTAATTAGAGTATTAAAATCCAGTACAAACTCCACCAGATAAAAAAGCTTTTACAGCATATTTGCCACACTGTAGATTTAGGGCATTACCTCCATTGCAGCTTTTTCCTTTTCAGGCCCACCTCGAACGCAATATGCAGCACCCCACTGAAAAAAAAAATGAAGCAAAGATAACTTTAAACAAAAGCATTTAACAAAAGAAAAGTAATAGAAGCTTGTGTATATCGACTTACGCAAACAGCATCATCAAGCAATTCCAAGGTGCATGTTCTTGCAGGATGCTGAGGCGTGCCTCTATGATCAATGCAAGCTGAAAAGCACAAATAAAACGATTATACACACAATTTTTTCTAACCAAATGCTTCAATAACATCCACATTGACATTCTGAATCTATTAACTAGTAAATACAATGAAATTATTTCGCCAGACTGAGCATTAAGAGCCAATTAATCTCAATATTTTGTAAGATTTGATATTATAAGTAGGTATTCATCCAAAATACTAGATTTTTTGACTACCTAAAGAATGGATCAGAGATTTTAATAATCTAGGGGAAACAAATTGGATACGACCGATGAAAGGACTAAAAGACAACAATGCTCACCGAGATCAAATACACGCCGGTAGCCCTTGATGTAACCGATCAATTTCTCATCAAATGAAAAACCCGGATTCCAAACCAGTGACCCGTACCCGAAAACCCACAACACCATCTTCGCAGAAACCCTAAACAGAAGAACAAATCAAATTCATTAATCGCAATATCACCAAATCACAACACAAAAAGAGAATCTTTAACATTACGAAGGATCCCCAATATTATAGCCTCTACAAAAATGAAATCAATCAGCCAAAATAAGACTCACTAATGCAAATGAAACAGTGCAGATTTATCAGAAACTCCACCGAGATTTCTCTTGCCCTTCAATACAACGAAAAGATAGATATTCTCGGCGAATAAAGATCTTAATACCGGTTAATGGGAGAGGAAGAGAGCTTAGATGAAGATATATTTTCCTTGTTGCGGGAAAATTTTAAGCTCTCGTCCTCACTTCTCTCTGCACTTTTACGAAAGAGGGTGTTTAATGGTAAAGAGGTTAATGTATATTTATAATTATATTTACTGTTACTGTAATAAACTACTATTGTAAAAACTTCTCGGTTGGGTAAATGAGAAATTTTTTTCTTGGTTCATTGAATATAGACGGTTTGTTTGTTTCAATATTGAATCTGGACGCGATTGTATATATTAGCTTGAATCCGTATTTTCCTCGGGTTTTTTCTTTAAAAAAAAAAGAAAACAGAAAAAGAAGAGAGAGAGACTGTGTGCCGCATCCAAATGCGTGTTGTGGAAATCGTGCAGTCAAAGTCAAAGTCGACATTTTTTTTTTTTGAAGGAAAAAGTCCACATTTTTGTTGTCAAAAAAAAGAAGTCCTCATTTTTTTCCAATAAAATAAAATAAAATACGCGACTTGTTTTCTGGGAAATATTCAGATTATTAATTAAAATAATTATACTCAAACATTATGTAGCATGTAGCATACTAGCATGTAGCATGTAGTAGTCTTTATCTGATCAATTTATGAGAGACATGTCAAGTGTGCAAGGTTCCTATGAATTTGAAGACCGTCTTATGTCTATATACGATATACATGTATAATACTTCTCTAAACTGTTCATGTGTGTATGTGATGTGAGGAAGTATGTTGTCGACAGGGACGGACCCAGGCACCCAGCATGCATGAGGGGGTGCATGGCCCCATTCAAATTTCGGTGTGAAATTACTAGTATACCTCAAAATACCTATGTATATATTTTCGAACATTTTTATAATAACTCTCCCTACAACTCAACTGGTATGTTGCTAAGTATTAACAATGTGATCAAGGGATCAAATCCTAGCTGCTACATATTTTTTTTAAAAAATTTGGCTACCGTACTTTAGTGAGAATTCGGCCCCCACTGAAAAAAAATCTTGAGTCCGTCACTGGTTGTCGAGCTATTAGATTTTGACATTTTTTCCGATTGATTACATAGAAAAGGATATCATTTTGAAATGATGTACTATTTTGACGGCAACTTTCTGAGTGTTCGTTTTTCGTCCATGATCTCATTATGAAAATTCTTCCAAACACCGACGTCAAAATCCTCCTTCACATCGCCTTCTGAAGTGTTTTATTTTTATTTTTATGGAATGTTTTGTTTATGTAATTTTCATATTTTAATCACGCATTTTTGTCTCCATAAAAAACTTTTTCTTCGTTAGCGCCTTGATTTCCATGTGAAATTGCTAGACATCTTTATTTTCATGAATTTGAGAGTTTTCTATGTTTTCAAATATATAATCTTGGCTCGTGAGTGTTTTTTTATTTTATTTTATGGGTTGGCTCGTGAGTTTTAAAAGGCAGACTTGAAAATACAAATTTTTATTTCATTGTACTCCTCCCGTCCTAAAATACAAGGATTTTTTTAGACTTTTCAAAAGTTTAAGAAAAACAATTGAGTGTTATAAAATTTAAGAACAAAAGTCTATAATAAAATTAAACTACCATTAATACAATATTTATAAAGTAAGGAAAAGTTGATGAAATGCTAATAAATTAAAAATAAAATGAAGAAAAATATAGTAATAAATTATGCATTCATATTCTGAAAAGACTTTATTTTATAGGAAAAAGCAAAAATATGAAATGCTTGTATTTTAAAAGGGAAGGAGTATTTAGAGCTTAATCAGAGTTTTGCTAGTTTGTGAATTGATTCTTCAATCTTTCTTTGTTTTCACTACGTGTTTACACCGATACGCTCCATTCGTACGCACTAACATATCATAACATAACAACTTGACCTATTCATTGTAAACGAGCATTTGCATTATACATATGCTTTAAAAACGGTATTTTAGATATTTTAACTTTCAAACTTTAGGAAAAAATACGTTGCATCATAAAGTTTATTTTTTCACTAGTGAACTTTCTTTTATATTTACTGCATTAATCCAGATTTTGTAAAAAAAAAAATTAATACCTAAATCACACAAAAAGTGTCCACTTTTTGTATTTCACACTGATTAAGAAATCATTTCATGTGTTGTATTTTAAGTACAAATAGACATGTATACCTCTATCTTATCATAAATATACTTGTTTTGGGATATGAAATAATTATAGAAAAATTAAATGTTAGAATATGGGTATGTTTGGAAAAAATGCCTTAAATGATGTATGAGTTTTTCAAATAGATACTTTTTATGGGACCAGTGATTTTATAAAAGTGGACGCTTTTTTATGGGACCGAGGTAGTACATCTAGCACATTTAGCTAGATTTTGCGAAATATAAAATTTGATTCATTTCATCTTGAATAAAGATCTCGTAAAATAAAAAATGTTGTATTTACAAGTGTAAAACTCTGAAAGCACTTGCATCAGATAGTTTTAACGAATTCTTTATTTTAAGGTTTCAAATACATATTTTTTTTTTAGTTTACGGAATTTACTATCCACGACGAAATAAATCGAATTCTCTATTTTACGAAATCTGAATAAATGTGGTAGATATAAAATTTTTAATTAACGGAATATGAATGAAATAGATAAATATAAATGAAATTTTATGAAATTCTGTATTTTACTTTAAAAAATAGAGTATCTTTTGATGTGATATTATTTTTAAAATATGAATGTTGAAATCCATAAAATAAACTTATTAAATATATACCATATATGTAGAACAAGTGGTCTAATAAGCCCACAAATATATGGCATACAAACGGTAACCAAGTCTTTAAGTGGTCCACTATTACATCCTCTATAAGAATAACACAAACCAATATGACACACACAATTTGAATCACGTTATTATCACTCTTGAGTCATGACCACTAAAGTAATGCACCCTTCCAACTTACATGGTCCCAAATCCCCATCACACTCATTATTCTTCTTGCATGTCACATACCTGATACCGCTCACTTCACATCACATCACTACTACCGTCTACCGAATCCCATCCTACATCATCCCACCGAAATTCCTCGTGTTTGTGATAATTTCATTCCCACCGGAAAAAAAGGAAATTCCTCGTGTTTGTGATAATTTCATTCGAGCAGTTAGCTGATGTGGTTCAATATGGATCTTAGTTTTCCATTCTTGGTTTAGATCGTGTGATCCAAATTGATGGGGTTCGCACACAAGAATCACCCCGAAACAATCATCATCGAATGAACAATTACTCCATGAGGTATGATTTACGGTTTATGACCGACCAGTATGTCACGTCGGGTCACCCCTCAAAACCACTGACCATAGAAGAAATACCCTTATTAATCAAAACACTTGATACTAAAAAGCAAGCACCGGATGGTTAGATTTTAAACCATTCCCCAAACTAAAAAGAAACACTGAATATATTGTATTCCATTTTTGTATGCGATTCGAAGTGTCGTTTGAATTACATTCGTATTGTAAGCAGAAACGTAAGATAGAAAAATTCATGTTTTCTTTGTTCATGTCTAACCACCTGTATTTCTATCGTCTTTCATCACGAACCGTAGTATACTGTTCCTATTTAAGCTGTTCTCAAATAATTCATTCTGACTCTTTTTTTTTTTGGAAAATTAGGGATAAGGACACAATCTGAAATATTATTAAGCAACAGGACAACTACATATTTTTTATAGGGAGAAGGACAACTGCATAATTTTTATAGCGAGAAGGACAAACAGTGAATCCCGAAAATCGGTGAATCTCCCTAGTGAATCCCGAAATTTGAAAATTAGTGAATTTCGACAGTGAATTTCGGCGGTGAATTTAAACAATGAATTTCGAACACAAGTGAATTTCGATAGTGGATAAATAGTTTTGTCCTTTATGCAAAAGTTTCAAAAGACTGTCCTTCTATTTAATTGATGAAATATTTTTGTCCTTCTCCCTCATTCCCCCTTTTTTTTTTCCAGATAAAAGTAACAATTCTTGTAAAATGACCAAAAAGGCACTGAAAGTGTGTGTGTGTGTGTGTGTGTGTGTGTGGGAAGTATAGTGTGTAGAAAACTATTTGCTAAGTGATTCAACATCTGAGGTCAAATTGGGCAGTTTACTCTTCTTCTTGAGCTGATATTTCGCGTATGAATACCACACCCCACCTGCGGTGTTGATTACAAGTCCTGTTACATTTAACGCGTGCACTTGAACCCCTCCTAGCAACACGAAACCGAGGCTCTGAACCCAGAGAAAAAAAAAACGACGATTCTAGGTCAAATTTGATCAATATCAACCATATGAATGAAATATCACATACAGATAACTCGGTTTATGATAAAGCAGCCCCATACATGAAAATACCATGTTTATACAGGGTCTGGAGAACTGATGGGCCATTTAGGTCTACGGATAAGTATACTTTTCCCGTTTGTTTCATGATTGTTGAACTTTTATCCCAGTGTTTTGTCTTTGGCACTTTTGCCCCTCATATATGCATTCTTCTTTTTTTACCTTTTCAGCCCATTTTGCCACGTGTCAAACTTTTATAAGTTGAAGCACGCTGTATCTTCAATGCTCATTGTTTGAGACATGGCATGTAGGACAATGCACAGATGAGGGGCAAAAGTGTCAAGATGAAAGATTTAGGATAAAAGTGCAACAATCATGAAACAAAAGGGACCAAAAGTATCTTTTATCCCTTTAGGCCTATAATTTGAAGCATTAGTAACATGGCGACGGCTTTTAAAGTCACACAAATGCTTCCCCTTTCAACTCCTTTATGAATAATGTTTCGGAAAAGAAATGGGACATTTTAGGACTATTAAATGCAGCCTTGGTCATATCATATGGTGACAGCTTCCATCTATTCAACTCCGTTACGAAAAAGAAATTCAGAAAAAAAAAAAACTGATATAGATATATATATCAAAGAGGTTAAGAAAAAGGGATGTGTATATATACCGTGGAGCCAACACCTTTGAGAACCCCAACAATTGTAGTGGTTAAAGCTGAGTTGACAATGGTGCATAAAAACATGGTGTAGTTTAGCAGAATGCTCATTACCAGCGAAAGGAGGAGGATCACTGAAAATGACACTGACGTGCTCTGTCCAACAAAACCAAGCATTTAAGATAATAATCACATTAACTAAGGACCGTTAACTGCTAAAACTAACAGGAAAAAAGTGTCACTCTGATTGCATTAAAGAAGAATGCTTCTTCTACAAGAAAGCTATGAAGTAACAAATATACTTTGACTAGAGAGTAGAGACAAGAACTGGCTCCTAAGGGCATCCGTCCCACAACGAGGACCTTTAGTAACACTTGAAAGCAAAGTCTTGAGTATTATAGAGTAAATGAATGAACTCAACAATGGTAGCTCTAAAAGACACTTAATTCTGCTAGTTGCCTCTCAATAACTCAAGAGCCCTATAACGACCCGTCCCGAAAACCCGTGTATTTTCGGAATACAGACCGTCGGCCATGTTTCGAGGTAAAGTCTCGTAGCACAAAGCCTTTCTAACTAAAACATGGCCGAATGGTCTGTATTCCGAAAATACACGGGTTTTCGGGACGGGTCGTTACAAGCCCTCTCAAGTGTAGTAAATTAGAGAGAGTAGGTGAGAGAAACAAAAAGGCTGTGCAGAGTACAGAGAAATGTATATTTGCTACAAGATGAAATGATGAAAACTGTTAGATTTTTCAACAAAGAACCTAAGAGAATTGTGAGATTGATAATACAAAAAAGATGTAAATGTGTAGAAAATAATGGTTTTTTTAAGCTAAATGTTATCTCACCCCATGATTGTCCCAAATCTCCGCCTTTACTATCATTGCATGCATAACACTAGCAATGCAATGCAGCATCTTGAACAAGAATGTGTCCTACATGTGAGGTAATTCTAAACCCCGTCTCTATCCCCCCCCCCCCCCACTTTAAGTTTTGTTGCTTGAAATCGTTATGCCATTTACTTCAGGCATAAAGTCAGAGATGCAGAATAAAAACATAGGTAAAAGATTCTGACCTTCACAAATAACACTGACAAAGAATCCGGGAACTCTCCGGTGGCTATGATGAGGATAAAAAGAAACGGCAAAGATAAGAAGCTATTATAAAACATTATCTCCATTGATGAAAGTCCGTCCTCTGCACCAGACTTCTCCACCAACACAAGATACATGGTCTGCAATCGAGTTTTTTTAGTTTAATTAACAACCATAACAATAAAATTATTATAAGTATAACAAGCATAACTAGTATATTCAGAATATGACAGAGAGCAAGACCTGGAAGAAAACGGACGTGAGAGCCAACATATACCCGAAAAGATCAAATGAAAAATCTCCTAAGGCAGCAATGATAACACCAACAGCGATTAGTAAAACCGAAAGAGACACCTGAAATTTAAACAATATACAAATAGCACAATTAGAAGCTTTACCTAAATCCAAAGTAACAGTTATTCAATTCAATGAGTCACCTGAGTTGTCGGTTTCCCTTTTCCAGAAAAAAAACCAGCAATCAGAACAGCAAGCGGCGTAAGCCTTTTGATGGCAATGTACATCGGAATATTGACGCCTTTCAGACTTGCTAAAGCAAAAGCAACATTCGCATTGTAAAATAAGGAAATTGGTAAAAGTTTTTTGGCAGTCTCCATATTTAATCCTCTTGCTCTTGTGTATCCCGTTACTCTACCGAAATGTATGATCAAAGCAGTTGCCAATTGCTGTAACAGATCAAACATGCCAAAAACAGAACAAAAAGAGTATGGTAAATAACCAAAAAGACACGAAACCTAATGATCTTCAAATTTATGTACGGTTTTGATTTGCACCTGAAGTGTGAGTAGAGTCATTGAATGTGAATACTGCATGATCACAGCTTTATTGATAAAAACCATAGCCATTGAAGCAGCTCCATATGATAATGCAGCAAACAAACTGCGGATACACATATTCCTCAAAGTTAGTCATGCAATCTAAATCCGAAACACGAAAACAAGTAACTTTAAAAGAAAACAAATAAATTCTATTTACAAACAGATTGGTGGCTGTTTCTGCTTATAGAAAATCCTACAAATGACTGAACATTGCTTTCGAACTACTTCTGGTTGTCTTCCATGATCTTAGGAAAATAAAATTCTGCAGTTTTCGGAGCTGCAAATATGGATGCCAGATAATGAAAACACACATACTGATCCTACTATAAACTTAGAAACCACAAAATTTACTTGAATCTCCACACACTGATATAATTCCAACACAATGAAGCCCAAGATTAGGTAAGTAAAACTTCACAAAATAAAACTAAAAAAAATAACAACATACAAAAATCAATTCAAACGATTGCAATCCAGAAAATAAATACAGCCCACCTCAAATATGAACTTGTGTCTTTGATATCCATCTTGACCAACTATCTATGAGTTCTCCAATCACAAAACCTTAGAACAACCAGTATTAATTCTCGTTCACTTCATTGGATTCAGTATCAATTAAGAAAAACCAATGCTCAATTCAAATGAGAATATAGCTTTTTCATAATTGATATAGGATTTATTTGTCTAAATGAATCAATCAAAAAACGGGAAAAAGGGGGACGGGTTCTTGGATCAAGATAAAAATGAGTAGGTTGTGCTGGGGAAGAGCTAATACAGAGTGAAAATCTATCGATATTTACAAAGCAATAGAGTATTGAAGGACAATTGAATAAGTTAAAGATTAGACAAGCTGTGTTCCAATGGGAACACGTGCTAATCGAACCAAGGAACTATACTAAGATCCCAAAACACTCACATCCTTCACATGAAATTTGCCTCCATTAGGCAGACGGTAGATGGAAGAAAAGTAAGCCCCCACGGATGATTCGTTTCTAAACCACGACAACCTTTCAACAAAAAAAAAAAAAAAAAAACACATTGTCTTCAATTTCACCGAAACGATTCCAGGTGTACACTGTTCTATTTTTACATCACATGAATCCACTTTTGAAAGTCGATTTTTGATCAACAACTATTTTTTTCTAGTTGGTTATCAAATTCGATTGTTTAAAAGTCGATTTAGCCACTCAGAAGAAAAAAAAATCTATTTAAACTGAATAATCGACTTTTAAAATATCGATTCATTATTACATATACCGTCACATACCTATCTGATGTTGGAGTAAAAATAAATTCCCCACAAAGAAAAAGGAAACCTTGACATTAGATCCTTTGAGCTATTAGCTATTCTTCAAGCTCTATTTACTGCGTCTTCCTTGGATATACGCTCTATCATCATGAAAAATGACTCATTGCAATGCATCCAACGACTCAAATAGCCTGCATGACTTATCCTCCCTTAGGTCATAGGTGCATTGCCACGGACCGTCTAAGTATTGCAAAGGCCTTTGCTATTTGTTCCTTTTCTTTCATAAAACGTAGTGGCAATAAGCCAGTTCACTGTCTTGTCCAAGCAGGTCTGTCTGTAATGGGTCTTATTACTTGGGGCTCCTCTCCCCCCTCTGATGTACTGGATGCTTGTGTAGCCGATTTGGCGTGATAAATAACTTTTTCCCATAATTTTTTTTTGGTAGAAATGTTATTGATTCTGATTTTCGTTTAATTTCATATTTTACCAAACTAACCCGAATCAAAGTGATTACTCTTTTGTAATGATAAGCTACGTGTATACGTAAAACTAGAGGTGAAAAAGATCCGAGTTAAATCAAATATTTAGTTATTGAGTCGAGCAACAATTTAAAAGTGTGTTACTCGAACTCAACTCAAGCTCGTTCGAGTAAGAAAAAAATTGCTTGAGTTCGACTCGTAAAAGAATATGTATATGTAATATAATACAATAATCTTCGATAAAGCTCGTTAACATTTCAAGTCAAGCTTTCAAATGTTTGAGTTCGGCTCGGTAACTTTGATGAACTGCTCGAATTTATTTAAATCATATTTAAACGAGTATTTCGCAAGCCGAATATCGAGTTGATCGTAAGCGTCTCGACTCATTTTATACCCCTACGTAAAACCCTTATCAAAGGTGGTAACACCTCTCGTTCATTTCATGAAAATTTTATTTATCTTCTACAACACTATAAGGGCATGTTGAATCCTAATTGATTGCAATTTTTTTTTATCAATAAGTCAAGTTTAATCGTCACATTCAGGATCAATCAAGGATTAAATGATAATTGTAAGTTACTTTTGTCGGGGTCTTGTCCTTTATTTGTGATTTATTCGAGAATAAAATGTTCAGGTTTTAGTTTGATTTGATTTATAACGCTTTTTTAAACTAAACCGAATTATACCGTACAAAAAAACCTAACCAAACCAACCAAGTTTACCTCTATCCAACGCTTATCATTTTGACTATATTTGTGTTAGCGCATGTCCTTGGTAAACTATTTCAAGCTCCCTTGACCAAAACAAAATGTATACGATAAATGTCGGTTTCATAATAATATCGTAATTAATAAATGACTATGTGCACGATAAATGTCGGTTTCTTAATAAAATTGATGTAGTAAATTATAAATTATTACAACACATCTTTTACAGTCCAAATTAATAAGTTTTACGTCATAATATATTTGTGATACAAAAGTGTTTTGCAGTCATTTGTTGTTGTTATCAATTATAGTGGAACTAACGTTACTCCGCGAAGAATTGTTTTTTTAATAAAATTAAGTAACAGAGATCGGACCTATGCTCGCTACGTGTCATCTCCTAATTAACCGAATATTAAATGAAGATAGAGAAATATTAGGTTGAGGGTCAGGAGCACACTTTGTGCCTAATGACATGTCTAAGCCCCAAGTGGGAGAATGTCGTGTTCTCTCCTTAGACCACCGCATGTCGGATCGGTTTTTGTGGAGTTTGGGCCAACACAGTTCGAGACGGACATGCCTAGAGGGGTCGACGCAGGTCGGTCAAAGCCTTCCTTATCCAAAATACACACATGTTTACATTATGCGATAAGTATGATAGAATCCTTAACCTCTGGGGACTCTTATCCCAAGGTTTAAACTATTCACGTTTATCTCTTAAACTCTAAAGATATTAGGCCCAAATAATCATCATGGATTACGGCTCAAGTAATGTGGACGAGACATCCTCTATATAAACGATCCCTAAGGAATTACGAGAGATTTGATTCCTGACAGAAACACATGATATGTAGGCAACTTGGGATACACTTATTCCAGGCTCAGTCTAAATAATAATCAAACACCAATCCATATTCTAGGGTTTATTTTTGTTCATTGTCATTAGGGTTAATTTGGCCTATATTGTCGTCTTGACGAGATCCAGCATAGTTATTAAGCATATTATTAACTTTTGATTTGTTTTGGAAATATAATCTAAGCCGAAAGGGATTGGATCATAGTTTTGTGACGCCCAATTATAGGGTGTTGATATGATAAAGACTTTAACATATGTTACTTTAATAGTAATTTTAGATATGGTTTTGTTTTGATGAAATTATTTAAGTATGTTGACATAATGTCTTCGGGTCTAATTTTCAGGCGGTTGCATGGAACAAATTGATACCTTCAAAAGTAAATTTGTTTATGTGGAAAGCAAATCTTCAAAGGATACCAACAAAACCGAATCTCATGCGTCGTGGTGTTGTGGTTCAAGACTATTTATGTCCGTTTTGTCACAAGTTTGAGGAAACGGTTAATCATCTTTTATACGCTTGCGATGTGTCTTTATTGATTTGGACTCATACCTTAAATTGGTGCAAGATCTCAGGTTTGAATGCCCTCTCGTTTAAAGATTTATGTAATATGAATGTTGGGGTAGCACCATCGAGTTTGGCTTCCCGGCTTTGGTCGGCAATAGTTGGCATCACTTCTTGGGTAATTTGGAATACAAGAAACAAAATCATTTTTTGTTCTCTTGTTTTAAATCCAGAGTGTTTATTTAGAGATGTGCGAGAAGTACTATCTTTTTCTTGGCTTTCAAATGCTAATGGTCTCAAGAAACTAGCTTGGGAAGAATGGATGGCGAACCCAATGAATGCAGCCTCATAAGTATTGAAACATTAATCGGAAATTTGCGTTTGAAGGATGTCAAAACAAGGTTGATCATCTGTTTGGAAGAATTGCAGATTTGCAGGTGCATCTACTTCTTTTTTTCTCTTTCTTACAAGGTTGGAGAGCAGTGGTTGTTTTCGGATTTTTCGGAAGTTGACCCGGCCCTTTTGGTAGATAAAATGAAATTGGTGGCCTCTTTTGGTTGCACAAAGTTATTGTAATTTGATCTTTTGAGATTTTTAGAACTTTTTAATTTTCTTTTAAAGATTCCGATAATATAAAGAAAGTTCAAAAAAAAAAAAACTTGGATTTAACATTTAGTTTAATTTTTTTTCATTTGTTATAAATGTAAGACGATATTACAAGAATGATTAAAATATTTGTTGCAATAAAGAAAAAAAAGAAAAAAAAAAGGGATATACACCGAGCAAGCAAACAAATGCATTTGAGAGAAAATTTTGATAAGATATTTTTGGCTCCATTTGCATGTAGATTTGGACAAAGCCACCTAGCACTTCCTTCAAACTTTCACCTTCGAGCAGCTCACACGTGCTATACATGCATGCCCCTTAATCCACTATAAATATCACATTTCATCACTTCAAAAAACCCACCACAACTCCAATTGTATTCTTGCTTTCAAATCTCAGTACCATAGATCACATAGTAAAACAATCAAAATAATGACAAAACTCATTGCGATTTCAACAGTTCTTTTGCTATCCCTTTTTGTCCTTGTTGCAGAGGCTTCCTTCAGAACTATCATCAACACCGTCGTAGAGGAGGAGAACAGTCAATGGGGAGGAGGACAACAGAGATGTCAACAACAAATTCAACAAAAGAGGCAGCAGCTCCGCCAATGCCAGCAGATGATATCCCAAGGTGGCCGTTTTGAAATGGACATCATCAACGAATATGGTCAGCCACAACATAGACAATGTTGCCAGGGCTACAGAGCATGGACAGACAATGCCGGTGCGAGGCCGTAAACCAGATGGTGCAGGAAATGATGCAACATCAAGGACAGGGCCAACAGAGTGAGAGGATTGGAGAGATGATGGAGAAGGCTATGCACCTTCCCGGCATGTGCAATCTGGAGCCTCGTCAGTGTCAATTTAGAACCATCATCAACACTGTCACGGAGGAGGAGAACAACCAACGGGGAGGAGGACAACAAAGATGTCAACAACAATTTCAACAAAAGAGGCAACAACTCCACCAATGTCAGCAGATGATATCCCAAGGCAGCCGTTTTGAAATGGACATCATCAACGAATATGGTCAGCCACAACATAGACAATGTTGCCAGGGGCTACAGAGCATGGACAGACAATGCCGATGCAAGGTCGTAAACCAGATGGTGCAGGAAATGATGCAGCATCAAGGACAAGGCCAACAGAGTGAAAGGATGGAAGAGATGATGGAGAAGGCTAGGCACCTTCCTGATATGTGTAACCTGGAGCCTCGTCAGTGTCAAATCCAAAGTCCATATTATTGAAACTTTTGGTCTTAAATAATGGATTATGTTCCATTTGAGAATGGCGTGTAATAATGAATGAAGCACGTGATCATGTGCTTTCTTTTGATGGAATAAATTTCAATAATGTTGGAGATTACCAAAAACCTTCATTTTATTTACATTTGTCAGCATTTTGTTTCCTATTTTAGCTTCTAAATTATAACCACACAAAAACAACTTATCGTCGTTAACTCATTATAAATATAAAAGAAGGAAACAATCGAGTAAGCAATTCTTTTGAGAGTTAAAATAAACATATATATTCTAACTTGCGTGAAAGAATTATTGGAAAACTGCTTATATTGTTGCAAGAATGTAGTTGCAAATGCAATCCTCTTGGTACAGTTACATTTGATGCATTTGGAAAATCTGACATTGAGATCAATTTAACTCGATATTGAACATTGAAACTAGAAATGCGAAGCAAAATGACTTTCATCATCATTTTAAGTGAATTATGTATCTTGCTTTTTGTTAACAAGTTTGAGCTATACAAATATATTAATCCTTCTATCTTCACTTCTTGCAGTTTTTTTCCCTTGATACGAATCTCATTGGATTTAATCATTTATGGTTAGAGACGGCTGCAAAAATTTTGGGATACGTATGGAGAATTTGACACGATCTTTGGTCGAAACCGGATATTTTATTGATAAAAAACCGTACAAACTGTACAAACAAGGCCAAAAGGCGAATTACAAGAATTTATTTCAAAATCAAAGTCAAGACCAGGCTAGTCTAAGTTCGCGGGCTCGGCGGACAGCTTCAGAAATAATTATCGTCTTCGGGGGTCGTGAAAGATCGGGAACATGGATTTCCTTATTTCGCCATTACCATAGGCTCGTCACAATCTCACGGAATAAGAATTTTCAGAACGCCGTGTTATCGTGCTTGTACATGTTTATCGTCAAACAACTTGTCAACCAAGAGGGAGTGTCATGAGTGGAAATAAAAGAATGCCAGTAATGTCGATAGATAACATGTTTCCACATGTCATAGGTCCAGGGGCAATCTCTCATAACGTGTAAGGTAGTCTCGGGGGAGCTACCACAAAGGTAGCATGTGCTATCAGCACTAATAAATCTCGCAGCCAAGAGACTTGCAGTCGGGAGTGCATTGCGGTAGACTTGCCAAAGGAGGTAATTTCCACGCAGCGGTCCTTTTATCGACCAAATGGTGCGCCATATATTGTCCCTAGAAGCTTCTTGAGAATCTTGGAGTGCATGATAAGCCGAGCTAACCGAGAACTTTCCCGAGCTACTTAGTTTCCATGTAACATTTCCTTCATCGTCAAAGACGAATGCGCGCGACGATTTGGCTGCCCGACATTTATTACGCCAAATGAAGCTGCAATTAGGCTTAGGAGCAACAAGGGGGAACCATACTTATGCTTGAGAAGATTTACCCATAGGTTTTCCGGTGCCGTTAACAACTCCCATGCAAGTTTCGCTAAAAGAGATGTGTTCATATCCCGAGCACTACACAATCCGAGCCCCCCCCCGAAGTTTGGGTTGGCAAATATTTTTCCAAGCTACTAAATGCAAGCCACGACGCTCCTCGTCATGTCCCCAAAAAAAAGAACGAATTATTTTGTCAATCTCGAGTGTTTCCGAGGCAATTTAATAGTTTGTATTTGATAGTAAGACCGGGTTGTAGAAAGAACCGTCTGAGACCAGAATAGTGCGGCCCTCTTTGGATAAAGTTTCTGCCTTCCAAGATTGTAGTTTCCCGCGGACTTTATCGATAATGCCTTGGAAATCCTCTTTTTTTTACACGAGTTTGGTGCAAAGGTACGCCAAGATATTCTCGAAGACGGGTTGTGTATGACATATCTAGACCCTCTCAATATCTGAAATGGTGTGTTCATGAGTGTTCGGGGACGTGGTGAACCTTAACTTGGCCACACTAATTTTCTGACCCGAGATGCTACAGCCTGGTCAACAGATGCTTCAGAGAACAGAAGTAGGTCATCCGCGAAGAAAAGGTGGGACCATTTTGGTCCACCTCGAGACACAAAAATCGGTTTCCAGTGACCATCAGTGATCGATTGATGAATGAGACAACTTAATACCTGCATAACAAGGACAAAAAGATACGGAGCTAGCGGATCACCTTGCTTTAGCCCACGTGCCGGTTGGAAACCTTGCAGAGGTTGACCATTCCAAAGAATTTCGAGGGAGGTGCTCGAGAGTGAGTACATGATAATATCGACAAGTGTATCTTCAAAACCCACAAGGCTAAGAATATGACGGAGGAAGTCCCAGTTAACTATATCGTACGCTTTCTCGAGGTCGACTTTTATAACCATAATCCCTTTGTTTCCCTTTGTTTGTCGCATAGTATATAAGACTTCTTGAGCAACAATGATGTTGTCAGAAGTTTGTCTCCCCGGTATGAAGACGCTTTGACTATGGTCTGCAAGTTTGCCAATAATTAATCTCAACCGATTAGCAATGATCTTAGTGATGATTTTTGCCGTGACATTCGTTAAAGCAATTGGGCGCAATTGTGAAACCGTCTCCGGTAGATGCACTTTCGGAAGCAAAACAATGAAGGTCCGGTTCATATCCGAGGGAAAACGTCGATCTTGAAAAGCTTTGAGTACCCAGATGATGTATGTCAACCGGATGCTAAAATTATACGATGTTTTACCCCAATTCTTCAGTATAAAATGATAATTCGTATCAATTATAGTGGAATTAGTTATAAATAGAATCGATTTCATTTCATAAATTTATATGATGAATATCTAAATTTTATTAATAAATGTTAACCTAGTCATCTATAATTTATTATCGAGACCTTTTAGTATTATGATATGTCTGTTTTGTAGTGATAGAAGAGCAGAAAAGAAATGGAAGGAAATTGGAAAGCATTCGTTTTATTTCATGGAAGATTTATAATTGTTGATGTCATGGCGTGAGCCACAACATCAAAAGTGGCGTGAGCCACAACTTAAATGGTGCATGACACAATATCAAGCTAGCACATGCGCATTAAATGCAGAAGTCATGTCTCAACTATTTTGGTCACACATGGCTTAAGCCACACAAAAAGTGGCGCAAGCCACCTTATTAAATTGCAAAAAATTTGGCAATATACTATTGCTCATCAGTGAAGAAAAATGGAGGTTCGACAGATAGAATTTTGAGAGAAGCTTGAAGGCAATATCACCAGAAAGGCTCTCTTAGCCAAAAATCTCCATCATTTTAACATTTAATCCTTGTAATATCTTAGAACTATCATTTTGAGAAACTCAAGTCCTGAAGTGGATGTATAGGAAACAATTAGCTGTGCTCCATCTTCATCAAAACTGGAGTAGATGAATCTCACCTTGAGTTCATCATTCGAATTTGGTAATATATTAGCTTTTAATTTGATCTAATTGTTCTTGTTATTATGAATGCTAGCTTTAACTTGTTAGTAGTTATGATGATAAGTGGCTAGTTTCTTGTATTGACTAAGATGATATAGTAATGATAGTTAATCATTTTATTGTTTGGAGTTGATCGTTTTATTGATAGCTTCTATTGTGTTGAAATCCTCTTGCTTGCTTTGATTGTTAATGTATGTATTGGAGTAATTAACCATTGCATGCACCTACACAACTAGTAGATACCGAACGGAGACGTTAGTTGTGAGACGATGGTAAGAGGGACGGAAGGTAGAATCGACCGTAACGGAATTTGATTCCTTATCCGAGGAATATTGCATTCATGTGTTTATCGTGTCGAGTCATTAGGTTTAAGGTGCTTAAACCAAGGATAAGGCATAGTGTAATTTTATACACTCGTATGAGGGAAAATTACATGTTTCGGAATGCACCATTCACACAATAGCACACCTTTGTTGATCGATTTCAATCAATTTAAGGGAATTAACTTGAACTATAAACCATCTTAGTCAATTTCTTTTATCGTTTGAACAATCTTTGTAGTTAATTATTAGTATTTTAAACAAAACTGCGATTCGGATCAAGATAATGGTAACTAATTGGTGTTTAACCTCACATTTCCCTTGGGAGACGACCTTGACCACCACGCTAGACTACGATTGACCCGGTACACTGCCTGTGAGATTGAACCCCTAGAAAGGTTTCATCAAGTTTTTGGGGTGAGGGAGGGCCCGACAGTGTCCCAGTTCTGTTGATAAAAAATCGGCGGGAAGCCATCCGGTCCCGGGGATTTAAGAGCCCCCATATAAAAAACTGCCGCTTTCACTTCATTGGAACTCATACGTCGATTAAGAAGCCTTCTGTCCGCATGATTAATGATAGACTCGAAGATACCGGTTGGAATGGGTGTCATTGGTTCCGCAGTATAAAGATCAACATAATATTGACAGACCATACCTGCAAGGGTCACATGGTCATCAACCCAATTGCCCACATTATCTTTTAAATAGAGAATTTGGTTGTTTTTCCGTCTCCGTTTGGTTGAGATATGGAAATACCGAGTGTTTCTCTCCCATCTTCAATCCATTGAAATCGCGATTTTTGGTGCCAATAAGTAAGCTAATATATCATCATATTCGTGCAAGAGAGTTTTACTCAATTTTGTCAAAAAGTTTGAGAGGGCGTATGATAAAGAGAGCTGAATCCCCGCAATCCTAGACTTGCATCGTTTTTTGCGATAAAAAATATTCCCGAACACAGATTTATTCCACTCCTTAAGGCTAGTGCTGAGACTACTAAGTGCTCCGTGTAGATCATTGTCCATAACTTGCCAAGAGTCCCGTAAAAAATTCTGAAAATCCGCATGTTTCAACCAACAGGCCTGAAAGCGGATCGGTCGTACAACACAGTCCTGAATATAAGAACTTTCCATGGATAGGAGAATGGGGTGGTGATCCGAGTGTACACGCGGTAAATGATAAATACAAGAATCCGGGAAAGTGTTCCACCATTTTGTGTTGCAAAGCCCCTGGTCAAGACGTTGTTCGATGGCTGTGGAAGAATGTATGGAGCTGGACCACGTGAAACGCGGGCCGTAAAATGGTAGTTCAACAAGTTCGGCATTGTTTACTAGAGTGCGCAGCCGTTGTACGGGCTGACCGGAGACCGGACGACCTCTACGTTTGTCCGAAGGGTGAATCACCTGGTTCAAATCACCAACAATACACCATGGTACAAGAATAAAAGCGAAATATGTTCAAACAAGTCCCAATGCTCATCACGAATATCCGGGGTAGGGGACGCGTAAGTAAAAGAAATAATCCACTTTACCATGTTGTGATAGGTAGCTTCAATTACCACAGTTTGATCCGTATGGAAAAGAGGCCGGAGATCAATGAGTGACGCATCCCAGAAGATCCATAGACCCCCACTATATCCCCTAGCTTCCACCGCAACCATATTTGTGAAATTTGAAAGTCGAAGAATACGATCCGCTTTGGAGCTCGGCGTTCTAGTTTCCATGAGAAAGAGTACCATTGGTGATGTTCTTGAAGCATCGCTTTTAAATGACGGAAAAAGACAGGAGAACTAGCTCTGCGGCAATTCCAAGCTAGAATTTTCATTGGGAACCGAGTTGACCATTTGCAAAGTGCCCAAGGGCAGCAACACTTGGTGGAGTTGGTGCCGGCATAATTTCGGAGACATTGATTTGCAGATAAGTGTCCGGCGGGTTTGATTTAATATAAGCTGAATCATGTTTGCGTGCACCCTCCTCCGCGATAATAGCATCCACAACCATGGATTCTTTTATAACATCAGTGATAATTTCCTTACGGCCAAGAGATGTCCCTGGTGTATTTGTAATATCGATGAGGGGTGCTTGGGGGGTTCCTGAAAAGCGAGTTGGGAGAGGTGGGAACGATTCAATGATGGGCACAACCATTTCTTTGTTCTTGCTTTGGGACAATGGTGCCTTGTCCTGGTTCGAGACACGAGAGGAAATCCCACGTCTTCTAGCTCGGCTATTATCGTTGCGATCACCACGTGTCACCTGACGAATGGGGGGTCTGGCGTTGAATTGGAAGCTATAGAGTATTTACTGGGGTCTCAACTGGTGCTTCGTTTTGTTCATCGACAAGAAGGAAGAAACGGTTAAGGTTTGGCCCATTTGTAGGAGCTATTTGGGGGGCTGAAGGAGCAGTGGCTTGTGCTGTAAAAGCTATTGATTCTATGGGCATGGGGCCTGCTGTTTGTTTTGACGAATGTTGTGGCTCGTTGGGTGGATGGTTTCCGTCTACGGTTTGAGGCGAGCATCCAGGGGCCAAAGGGCTAGCATCAGTAGGTAAATTTGTGGTAATATGAGGGGATGGTTCGTGCGATGTATCCATATCTTTCTTTTTTTGCGGGCAATCCTCCGTTTTATGGCCATAAACGCCACACTCAAAACAGACCATGTGTAAACCTTCATATTCTATCTTATATATCTTCTCATTGAGCATTACCGCAACCGGGAGGGGTTTATTGAGCTCAACTTCAACACAGACCCGGGCGTATTTACCTCTTTGATTTCGAAGCGAAGTAGCATCCACTTTATTAGCAACGCCAATACAATTTCCCAAGTGCAGTGTTTCTTTTTCAAAATACTCTGTAGGGACTCGCGGTATCCGAACCCAAATTAGAGTGGACTGTATAGTATCACTCGACGGGTGGAAGGAGAGTCTCCATTTGGAGATAGTGATGTAGTGGTTTTGGATTTGCCATGGTCCGTTTTCAAGAACAAAATCATAGTCTTCCTTGGATACAAGACGAACTATATAAAAGCCATCTTCTAAATCCGTGATCTCAATGTGCTTACCTCGTGCCCACATGTATGTGAGTCGGGTTAGGAGGGCCTTAAAGCTCATATTTCGTCCGAGAATTTTTATGATGAGAGCCCGACGCCATGGTTGCCAGAGATTCCTCAGAGTCTCCATGGTTGCCCGACGCCATGGCTGCCAGAGAATTCGACACGATCTTTGTCTCTTGAATTTTGTTTGTACATTCAATTTTGGAAAGGTTATTATAAGTCAATACATAGAAAATACTTTATCAATTTCACACACTTGCGTTTTTCAAAAAAAGAATCCCGAGAAAAAGATATCAGAGCCAGGTTTCGATCATGCTTATTGGCAAAAACTGAACATGACTGCACTAATTTCCTGTGGGTTATGGGCCAACCATGCTTCCGCTGTGCCACTCTGATAATTTTAAAAGGGACTAACATTTAACTTATAACCAAAAGCTGATTTATTTCTACATTGCAAACCCATCGGCTCAACTCGTTTTCCTCTTGTGGGTCGTGGCCAAGTCTCTGTAAGCGCTCAGAGTTTTCTAGGGGTAATTTTTGTGTGGTGTTTCCATTCTGTGCATATATATATATGTATATGATTTACACATATATGCCGTTTATTCAATGTATTGTTTTCTAAAGTACAATGTTATAAGTAAAGGGTGTATTCAATTTATCACTATTTTGGAAGAAATAGATGAACTTTTTCTATAGGGACAACATTGCTTTACACAATACTCGTTGTACACGATTTCACACCTACCAAGCTTCATGAATGAATTTTCCATTAACTATAAAAAAAAATAAAAAATGATATGCATATGCTGAAGTATATATATACAAGAGAAATTCTTAAGAATGTATGGACCTTCATGAACATAGGTATAAAGCCTGTCCTTGCACACTACTCATGTCGAATTACCGGCATCATTTCTTGAGATGTAGCGCCTTCTTGTTCTCCCGAAAAGCTATTAATGTCATGCTCTGTATGATCTGAAACGCTAGGACTAGAAGGTGCAGTATTGTCGTGTGAAGCAGGTTGAGGAGAAAATGTCACAACCTGAGGTGAAGCTTCTGCAGTATCTCCCCTTCTTTCCTCTGGCTCAACAACCCGAGGTTGTTGCTCGGAATCACGAATGATGACGTTGTTGTTGGCTGGACTTCTCAAACCAAGATTCTTGAAAGTGTGGGAGTTCAGATCCTTGTTGTCGAAACGCCGGGCTAAAATCTTGAATTTTCTTGTTAATGGGTAATTGGGATTGGTTACTATTTGCCAATGTTCATGGAGGAACCTTCCTAAGTAGATGAAAAAGGCGAAAAACACGGCGACTCCGACTATTAAAAATAATCCCCAGAAACTTCCAGTGTCCAAGCTAACCGAGGTAATAGATGTTAATGAATCAGGACATCGGGGATTTCCTAAAGACCAAGCATTCTCGATTTGTACCATCTTGTCACCTTCAGTCACATTCAGAATTGCCCTTGATATATCTGCAACAAGTGGACTACCGATAGGGAACACCTGTCGTCATGCATGAAATTCACATTTATCAAAACAGATGTAATTGTCAGTATAATTGATGCTTGAAGAACATGAACTTGAGGGAAGATTCTAAGGTAAAGAACGTACGAATCCAAAGCCGTCGGTCTTGTAAGTCGGTTGAACCGTGGTGTATTTGTTGCAATGCTTAGCCAGAATCACGTCAATGTAAGGAATTTCATCGAACGCTGCAGCAATTCCCCCATTTCCACTCCCTTTGGAAAAAAGCTGATCCAGTTCATCAATAGACTTGTACACAAGTAGCCTAGATTCATCAAAACCCATTCTTTGAAGAAGTGCTAAAACAAAAGACCCTTGTTTGTACCCTACAAAATCCCTGTTCTTGATAAGCTGATTCATATCTGTAACTTTTGGTTGAAGCTGTTGAACGGTTAGCATTGATGTAAGACTGGCTGTGTATGCTTGGGTTAGTATCAGCACAACTAGAACCAAATGATCAGCACAAACTTAGCCAGGTTACTTATTATCTTCTCCTCTGCAATCAGCAAAATGTTTCAAGTATGGTTAGGCAAAGAACGAGGACAAAATTTTACTATTTGTTTGTGCAACCTAGACGGTGTGTACTGCAAGTTAAAAACCTACACATTTTTTAATGCAATAGTTTGGTTTTTTAGGGTGATTTTCTTTCAAGGTTATAAATATAATGCAAATCACTTACTATGTGCAAAAACCATGGTGCAGAAAGAGAACCAGAAAACCATGCCAACTTGATGAGATATAGGCCCTCTAAACTCTTCATTGATTCTATGTTCAAGAAACCAAATAAGCATACCAATCACAACAAAAGCGATGAAGCTTGCAAGCCACATGTCCCATTTCAAAGGCTTCACAAACAACCATGCTTTGTTATTTGGTTTCCTTTCGACTGGGACAAGCATTGAAACTCCTGATTCAGTATATGGCAAAGTGAAATCCACGTATTTGGATCTGTTTGCTACGATCGTCACATCTCCAGCAACAGCGTCAAAGTTCTGTTTATCGACCACCATAAAAAAGTATATTGTTTTGTATCACAGAAAATAAGTATACTATCATGTACCAACTCTTATGTCAAATAACATGGTCAGAATGAAATAATGATTTTTCTTAGCTATCATGTTTTCCTTGACTCGTGATGAAATATTCACTAATACACTTGATTTCTGTAATGAACATTAAAGTATTGCCTTCGTCTCTAAATTAAAGTTATTCTACCTTTTTTTTTTTTTTTGTCCCTTAATATAAGTATATCAGCTAGAAGCAAATTCAAAACGAGATCGGGATGAAAAAAGAGAGTAGAAGAGTACCCCCAAGTAAACTTGGTAGATTAAGTCATCATAAGTGCCGGCAGGATGTCCACTCGGATCCATAAATGGAACGTATTCATAAGACACTGCATAAGGAAGAGAAGCAATTACTGCATCAAAAACATCTATGCTGTATCCAGTTACTGTAGTTGTGTTGGTTGACGGATCAATCGCGACCCGTATAAATTCATTGAAACCATCTTTTACAGGCACTCCCACCCTTAGCTTTTTTCCATTTGTTGGAATCTGCCACCCCTTAGGCACACTGGTGGTGTCACCAGGCCATATTATTGTTCCCAAATCAGAATTTCCATCTAAATTTGTTGGATTGAGCTGTTTGAGAAGCCCATTTTTCACAGTCCAAAATCCGATTTCCTTAAACCCTGAGCCTATAACATTCACAATCTGATAAGGTGGAGACTGAAGTTGTCCATCAACAAACTGGAATTCCCCACTAAGACCAATGAATGATGTGTTTAGTAAAGCTTGAAGAAGATTTGGACCGTTTTGTGAAGTACCAAAGGTTGCCAAATCTGTAGAATTTGCTGAAATGTTTGGCTTTTGGAAGCTGTTAATGTTCACAGTTCCGGATTTCTCCACTGCCATTGCAAGTGCTGTAGCAGAATCATAAGCCCATAAACCAAACACATTCAATTGAGGATTAATAACTCCAGGATTGTCCTGTAAAAACTTGACAATCCATCTGTTTGAGAAATTAACAACCTCCTTTGTCTGTGGAGCATAAGGCCTTACCCCTATTACACCTTGCATAGATTCAATAACGTTCCGATCCAAAAAATTCAACCCATTCGCCATAGCATCAGTAATAATCCACACATACCCTTTACTCATCATACCAAGCTCTTTCACTTTAGCGAAAAATCGTGAACCAAAACTTGGAACCATATGAACAACAAAAACCCGTGTCTGCATCGTCATCAATTTGTAAAGCTCCGCAACAATTTGATCATTTGTAGCTAATTCAGGAATAGCACTTCTGTACGGGACTCGCGTGTTGATTGCGTCTAGGGCATCGGTTAAAAAAGGAACAATTCCTTCCCCAAATGCATTATCGGTGTATATCGGAACAACTTGTCTCCATCCGAATGCTTTGACGATTGAACTAATGGCGTTCACCTGAGACGAATCGTTTAGAGTTGAACGAATGAAATAGGGACTTCGGATTGAGGAAAGAGATGGGCTTGTGGCTGTGAAAGAGATGATAGGAACACTTGCTTTTTCTCCTAGTTGAATCATGAATTCTGCTTCCATTGACGTTACAGGTCCTAATATTGCTTGCACCTCCACATTTTTTATCAGATCAAGAGCTGCATTTTGCACACAATTACAGATAATATTCTACATTTATGTAATGATTTTTAGAGGAAAACAAACCCAGTAAATACTTCAACAAAAACAATGATCTGGCTGGCTTTCAAACAGTGGTTTACGGGTTTACTTTAGAATTTGAAAGCTACAATTACCGCCAAAAACTCAAGAGGAGTATAAGTTTGAAAAAACTAAGGAGGTCTTTGGACACGAATTAAAACGAAGAGTAGTGATACATCCACCGCTCCTTTAACAACAACATCTTACACAACACAATCAACACCACATATTTTTTTGGGACTCATCACAAAAAATAATTGATCACTTTAATCAATCGATACCAAACATGTAGTGGTTTGTGCATTATACAAATGTGTAGTGTACATATCATTTTTCTAAAAGAAATTAGAGGAACGGAATATTTTAAAATAATGTCACATCATGATTAGAAAGTTGATACTATTTTTTATTGAAATTTATGTACGTATAAGAAATGATTGATTTGAAAATATATAAAGTAATAGTAAAAAAGAAGTAAGATAAAGAAATGATTGATTTAAAAATGAAGCCGTGATAGATAGACCTGGCCAAATGGAGTAACCGGAATCGGAACCGACGGTTTTAAATAGTGCCGGTTTGGGTCGGTTTGACGAACCGGTGGTTTGTCGAACCGGCGGTTTGAAAAACTAGTAGTTGGAGGTTCAAACCGTCGGTTGCCGGTTTGTGCCGGTTCACGGTTCATCCGGTTTGCTTCCGGTTCAGATCACAGTTCAGACCACGGTTTTAAAATTTCAGAATTTTTTTTTTCATTTTCATATAATACTTATTATTTTCACTACAATTATTATTCTTTTCACTATAATTATAAAAGCAAATGTAATATATATTTTTTTATAAATAGTTTTCTATTCGGTTTTAAATATAATATTAATATTATGTTATTTTTTCAACGCTTGTACCGGTAATTCGGTTTCTTACGATCTTTTATATGTAATCGTGTCGGAGGGACAACACATATAAAAAGTTCAAAGCGAACGTAGTTCTTATTGTTTATTTTTTAGTCTTTTATAGTTTGTGATAAAGGTTTTTACAGTTATTTTTATTATTGTTTTTTTAAAGTCTTTTATATGTTTTCTTATAAGTTTTTTGAGTTGGTTTTAAGTATATGTTGATTATAATGTTGTTTTATTAAATATTATGTGAGATATATTATGTTATTTTTTCAACGCTTGTACCGGTAAATTGAGAGATATATTGTGTTATTTTTGAGGTGTTTGGGAGTAAAAAAAAAGCCGTTGCAATTATAGCCGTTGGGCCGGTTCTTCCGGCGGTTCCGGTTCCAAAAATAAACCGACGGTTCCGGTTTCGTTTGACCAGGTCAAGTGATAGATAGTTTAATATTTTAATTATAGATAAATAAATGATTGTTAAGAAAAATGATAAGTGATTAGTGGAGCGAATAAAATAATAAATATAAATATGGTTTGGTTTAAGACAAACAATGTCTAAACACACCCTAACAATCAACCCGTATATTATTCACGGGTCGTTCTACTGTAGGGACTCCTTAGTAGGGAACTGCCTACGTGGCAGGATCTGGACCACACAGTTTCCTGAGGTGGAATACACAGTGCCCCGTGTGTGGAAATTATGTGGTCCAGATGCTGCCACGTAGACAGTTCCCTAGTATGGAGTCCCTAGGATAGAATTTTCCATTATTCACACCACAAAGTTTTAAAAAATTAAAAAGACATTCAAGTTATCTGTCATTCACACTTTGGATTTGGAAGCAGGAGGTAAAGATTATTGACAGAAAAGCGTAAACCCTAGGGTTTTTTTTATTTTTTTTTTGTGTGTTGGTTTTTGTATTGTAAAAAACTAAACCGTGTTTTTCGGGATTCACTATATTCCGACGTAATTTCTGAAAATCTGTTGTCGAAATTCACTGTTTTTCGGGATTCATTGTCGACATTCACCGAGTGAATTTCGATAGTGAATCCCACAAAAAACGATGTAATCATATTGAACCAAGCCTCAAAACGAAGAGCATGAAAAATAATAAATTCAGTAAAATATATTTTCATCACATTTGGAGATCAAGATCAAAAGATATGAGTGTTTGAAAGTAAAGATGGAAAGAGAAAAAAAAAAAAAAAAAAAGACTCGAACCCGTGAGTCCGTGACTAGGTCACGGAACCTTACCATTTGAACAAAGCATACTTCAAAGAAACTAGTTCTCTTTTCCTACTGTCAGAATAATAGTGACACAATGATTGACATATGTTTTTACACTATTGATTATGATGTAAATATGTGTTGTTTTAATAGTTATAACACAACTGTTATGACGGTAGAAGAATTATGGTACCACGGTAAAATCTAAAAGAAAAAATATATTTAAAAAAGGTAGAATAAATACGTACATTACAACTGGCCTCGCATTATCTTCATATTTTTAACCTTTGAATAATTGATTCATCCTCTACACAACGAATGACCTTATTCTCAATGTATGTCGCAAGATAATTATTTTCAATGTAAGTACTTGTGTTGATAAAAAAAAATTATTTATTCTATAGCTTAGCCCCCTTTTTTGACTTTTCACTATTTTCTTTTTTTTTTTTGACTTTCTAATATATTTTATTAATATTATTATTCTTTCATGATTAAAATCTTTTTATAATGTGTTAAATATATCACTTTTGTAATGACGATATATTTTTTATTTACATGATAATTTTTTTTTCAACAAACAAAATTAATATAAAGAGTAGGTGTGAATATAAATTTTAAAAAGAAGCGACAAAAATACATAACATATATATATTAGTGTTTTTCCAGATCTAAAGTCAACTGCCCACTAGTCAAATGGTACGTCCGCCCCTGTCCCTCCGAATAGTAATATTGTTTTGTTCAAACACAATACAAACGCAGAGACACGGCCAAACGGAGGCGGTGGAGCAATAGGGAGGGAGGAGGAATTACCTGAGGCAGCGGCAGCAACCACATCACCACCGGAGTCGCGGTTGTTCAGTACGATTCTGGTTTTGTAAGAACCATGGGAAGCGTAGAAGTCTGAGAGTGCCATGGATATGCAGCTCAGCCCCATTTTTCCGACAAAAGTATTCATGTCTAAAACCGTTCCGATGTTAACGGAGGTTGTCGGACTTTGTGCAGCAGCCATTTTTGTGGAATGTGTAAGAAAGCAAAGCAAAGAGATGAAGCAGAAAATGGGTAGAGATAAGTTGACCATTTTAGCTTTCTTGTTCATCTCTGCAGCTTAATTTCCACATTTCGAAGGTTGCTATATATAGGGAATCTTATAAATAGTTGATCTATTTCGGAAAGTTTTTTCCTAAACAAGGACGGAACCATGTATTTTTGGTCGGGTGGGCTAACGAACTATATGTATATGATTATATGTATATGATTAGATGGTCTGGATTAAAATAATAATTATGTTAGAATGAATTATATGAGGTTTTTTATTTATCGAAAATAAAAACCGAATGAACCAAGAAAATTTTTCCAATAGAGGCACCGGAACAATTTCGAATATCTAGTGGGAACATAGTGCTAGTTTTACATTTGTTTTGCCATCAAAACCAGATCGTTTTAAAACAAATTTAGCTTTTTTTTCTTTCCTTTTCGAATCTGACTAAATACACCGGCCCCCATCCTAGCTTCTTTACGTCCGCCCCAGCACACATATGTAAAATAGAGTGAATATATATAAATATAATAAATTAATGTTACTTTGTATTAGGTGTGTAAACGAGCCGAGTCGAATCGAGTATTGCTTTAAACGAGTCGAGTATTTTAAAATTTTATCGAGTACGAGTATTTCGAACTCGATTTCGAGTTGAGATTCAAGGAAGTTTTACAAACTCGAGCCGAGCTCGAGTTTTGTATCGAGCTTATCAAGTATAATAGGTTATGAAATATAACTCGAAAATAATTTAAATTATCACATGGTATTAGAAAAAAAAAATTTAAATGGTTACTATATGAATTTTCTTATTTAAGATGCAAAAAATAATTTATTGAGTCCTTATAAACTAGATTATTAATATAAAGTGTTTGATGAAAAACATGATACAAAAAATATAAAATCAACGAAAATAATAGAATTTGATATCATAATTATATACATTACAAATATAAATATACATAAACATATTTATAATATTATATGTGTATGTATATCTGCATAAATATTCATATATGATTATATAAATATGTATTCGAGCTTGCTCGCGAGTAGTCGAGTCGAGTATTGCGTTGCTCGAGTATCGAGCATTTAATCTTCGAGTCGAGTCGATTTCGAATTCGAGTTGATTTAAACCGAGTCAAATCGAGTTTTGGCTCGAGCCGATCTCGAGCTACTCACGAGTAGCTCGGCTCGCTTACAACCCTACTTTGTATTACTAATTCATAACGATTTTAAGATAAAAATTTCTCGTATCCACTATTCTCTCCTTCCTCCACCTCTCACGGGAGACCGTGCACGGTCTCACCCTTGTCATCTGCTTTCATTCATCTCTCAATATGTCACTTATCTTATATTATAAAATCTCACCGATTTATTCTATTACGTTAAATGGTGGATTGAAAAGTCTTCATTCTATTAAACTCTTTTTCATTTTATCTCATTACATTCAATATATTTTATTACAATCATTTAAACATGTCAGTAGTGCCTTTCATATATATATATATATATATATATATATATATATATATATATATATATATGGCTTATGTTTGAAAAAAACGAATAAAAAAGAATAGTTGTTATGAAATAATATCATTGATGGATTATCTATTATTCTGATTGATTTAAGTAGATTTGTGATTAATTCAGATTATTGTGTTCATATTGTAATCTCTACTATAAATACCCCTTATATCATTGGAATAATACACAAGCAATTTTCCTTTCTTCTATAATTGTATTTCCTCTTGTTCTTCCTCCATTATCTTCTTAGTTTTATAACACGTTATCAGCACGAGTCTCTAACCACGTCTCAAATCATCAAAATTGTTTTGATGAAGTTTGGCAACCTTCGCAAAAAAAAAAAAAAAAAGACCTACAAGAATCACCATTCATAGATTGCCAGAAGGACTCAAGTCGATCAATTAATATATTTTATATCTACACATCTCGATACAGGTAAACATTAAGGTAAAAATTTGATTTATTTAAATTATTTATCGTGATCAATTCTATTATTTTATAGATATATGTAATATTGATGCTAGTGGTATTGACATCATCAAATCATTATGGATCAAGTCAATACCACGTAAGCAAAAGATATGAGTAATACTCATCGGTGATATGAAGCCTTGATGGCTATATTCCTTAGACAAAAGAGTTTGTCTTTTGTGCAAATTGAAAAATGAGGTATGATCACATGAAGTTGATCAATGTTTGAAACGAGCATATAATGGATCAGAAATCCATATGAAAATAGAAAGCTCGTAAAAGTGAATATAAAATTCACATAAATGGGCATGTCAAAAACCGATGAAAGTGAATATTAAATTCACATAGATGAATTTCAGACGTGCCAAAAAAAAAAAAATTGGTGAAGGTGAATTTGAAATTCACAGAGAAAAAAGTACAAACATGTCATTCATATAAATAAAAATTAGGACCCGATGTCCATAGAGAAAGACATGTTCCACGAGTGATCTGAAATTCAGAGATAAGAAATCTACTGAATATATCATGGGATTTCATGATCACAGTTGAGAAAATAATTAAATCATTTTCATCATGATGATATGCCATCTTCTGAAGCAGCAATATCAATCAAAGTAATTTATGATGTATATGAAATTGATTATGATTTCGTATCATGAATGAAAAATAATAATCCACTGGATGTGGAATTATGAAAATAAATAATGAGTTCCGACCAAATTATAAGAGTTAAATACTTTATAAAGAACGTGACTCAATTTATAAATATTTGAAATATTTGGTTATGGTCGCGGAGGAGGACATTATTGATACTGATCCTAACAAAATTGTTTTATATGATTAAAACAATAGTCATGACAAGAAACAAAGTAATCTTTTAGAAGATTACGCCACATGTCGGAGTTAGTGGCGATTTACAGAAATTGTTTATACGATGCATTTAAACTTAAGCATCGTTTATTAATAAATAAATTGTTTCTTGTCTTGGGTTTATTTTGATACGGCTAAAGTATTTTGTGATATATATAGTAGCTTTGGAATTTTTTTTATCGATTGTGTATAATTGATACGTGTGACTAGTTTTCTTCAAAAAGAAAAAGGAAAATAATTGTATCATCATGTATTTTTGGTAAGTAAATCTTGTTATTTGACCACAATAATAATATATGATTCTCAATATTTGGATTAATCAACATGTATATTACTTTTGCAATCATATTCATATTAATTAAAGTCATTTTAAATAGTTAAAATTAAATAGATTATATTTTACATGATTGTGTACGTAGTTGTGTTAATCACTTACATGGTGCGCATATATGATCTTTATATTGATACGACGTGAGAATGTTTTATACGCCGCTTTATAATTTATCAATATATTTTTCACTATAAAGTTGATATGATATGAACACATGATATTTCCATATCATTTAGTTAATTGGATTGATATTAAACATAACTTTACAATATTTGCATGATCATTGCGGTAATTAATGCATTCGTTGTATTTTTGGCAACTACATTTGCAATAATTTCAATAAACAAAATCATATTTGTTAATTTAATGAAAAGATTTTATTGACAATAAAAATAGTGATCATCATTAATGTGATTATCTATACACATGTTTATTACAACGAGAAAAATATTCAACCTGCGGTTTTTTTTTAAAAATGAATACCATGTATATGTCTTTGATTGTAAGCGCGCATTCGCTCTATATTGTTATTATATTCAAAATTTGTTGTCTAGTTGTGATAAGAATGAATATGACAACATATTATAGTGCTTTATTGGTGAGTGAAATTATTCATAATGATTGATTCATGAATTGTAATGTTTGGATAATTGTCACTCGGATCCACTAGCATTTACAATATCAATTTAATTTGCTTGAATTGATACATAATGTAATTTTCTATTTAAAATAATTAATCATTGTAATTCATTTATATTATGTGACAATTGTTATATTTTGAAAAATTAATTGCTCATTTCGTTCTAAGGAAGAAATGGAGTCGGAGCATGAGAGCAATTAAATTGCCTCATCGATAGTGCGACACGCACATTATATTGAGAAACAAGTTCTCAAAAGTATTAATGAGAGATGCATATGGTAATGCAACATGCAAGTGCTATATTGAAACAAAATTGTTTGAAATAAAGCACTATGCTCTCTCAAGTCTCGATTTTTTTGAGTAATATGAGTGTTATATCGAGATCGAAATATTTGCTTTATATACTATTTCCCGATGAAATGTGTATAAATAATGTGTTTGAAAATAATGAGATATGTCCATTCCACGAAGAGAATGTGACTGATACTACATGCATCATTTAAAACAATGATATATGTATCATATTACATGTGATGCATCACAATCATTCTCGTGAAATGAATGCGACAAAATTAAGTATTTAAGATGCATATAGTGATTCGAATATTGTGGTTATAAACATTCTTTATGTGAGAATCCACTAGAATTGGGATGGTGATTCAAGAAAATTGGTATAACTCGATACATTGTATTCATAATTGTGAGAACGGATATAATATCTCTATATGAGACAAAATTTCTCCACAAATCGAAAAAGATAAAAGAAGTTTGTTGATACCCGCATAAGAGGATCTCACATTAAAATGTTGAATCCGTCACGGGTTATTTCAAATTTTTGACATATCAATTATGAGAAAATGTTGTCCGAGAATGAGGGAGGAAAACCCAATATGAATTATATCTCGTGACAAACTTCGACATAAATGAACTATGAGTTCACATATCATTCATTGATATCAAACCCATGAAGGGTAGATTTTATGCACATTTTGCATATATCAAATATTTTCCGAGAAAGAGGAGAAACGAACCAAAAGTTCGTTGTCTCATTCTAGTGATTTCTCTAAATATAACGTGAATTTTTTCGAACGATTCTTGAAGAATCTAAAATCACATAGTGATATAGTAAATCGCATGAAGCGAATAAAAGAGCATCAATGTATAGCTCGGTGCTACATGTTCGATGAAGATCGATTCTCGGCATTGGGGGAGATAAAGAAAATCTCATGTTAGAATAAAAGAATGCCGAGAAATTTTAACAAGATAAACGATCTTCCACGCATCGGTTTAAGCGAACTGCGAAAATAATCTTACTTGTAGTATTTAACAAGTAATATGCCGGATGCCTATATTGAAATTAAATGAGTGATTATTTATAAATGCACCAACAAAGTATGATTAAAGATATTTTCTACGCCGAAGCGTAGAAGACCGATCGGTGTTAAAGATAAAAATCCGCGGAAGAATGATCAATTTATTATTGATATTCGGTCACTCATGAAATCTCTTAAAGAGATTCGTCTTGTAGACGAAAACCCCAAAACAAAAAATTGCACGTGCGACGGATGATTAAATATTGGGGTTGCGGAACAACCAATCCATACATTGATAAGGAATTGGTTTATGCTAATATCAAATTAGCAATGAATTTTATGGGAGAAATTTATAATAAAATATAATAGTCGTCGACGACATATTTGCCTCTTTAATTGTTATTATATATCTCGGATCCAAGTACCTAAGTCATCGCAGAGTGTCATAAACACTCAGACTAGGTAAAAATGAAATAAGCAATTGAGGTTGAGTTTGAATTGAAAATATTTGTTTGTTAATGATCAAATATATTCTCCCATTATAGATAATATAATGTTCCGCTAACTAATATATCCGGCGTAACTTTATGTCATGACGGTATATTTATGGGTCGTTGGACATTAATATTGATATGAAAATCCTTGGTGGATTTCAAAAATAAATTAATATGACAATCGCAACATGCAAATGGTTAAGGTCATTAACATTCATGTTGATGTAGTATGACAGTTGAGAAGATTCCTATTGAGAAAGGAATATATGTAAGTAATGCATTGTTAATGTCATAAATTTAAAGGAATTACGATGCATGATAGTGAAAATATATGCATGCAAATTTCGATTATATTACTTCCCCCATTATTTAGTGATTACGGTGTTAATTGTGTTGCATGTGTTGCACAAGTGAGTAGTGGGAATGACACTTATTAGCCCCTACATTTGACTATCCAATAAACTCTAAAAGAGAGTGATATGCAAAAGTACGCTCAGTAGTGACAATCTCATAGATTTGTTCACTAAGATTATTCCTACATCGGTTTTGGATAATAAGTGTTTATAATAATGGAATGCGTACATTTGAAAGATAGTTGTCGTCAGGAAGAGCGACAACTTCAAAACTTTTGTGTGGATTTGGTCTTAAAACCAATGATTGTACTCTTTTTCCCTTTAACCAAGTTTTTCCCAAAGGGTTTTCTTAGTTAAAGGTTTTTAATGAAGAGCGATCAGTGCAACACATAAACGCATATGTCATGAACTATTTACCTTGTCTAGTTTTTTTCCCACTCGGGTTTTTCTAACAAAGTTAATAGTACATGACATATACGTTATGCAACTACGATCGAGACAATCAATTCTACCATTTATTCATTGAGACATTGTCTAGATGAGAATGAAAATCATTTAACTGCACTATATGAAGACAATGCATCTTGCATATCTCAATTGAATTGGGCTATATTAATGGGGATAGAACAAAACATATTTCACCCAAGTTCTTCTTTACTCATGATTTGCAAAAGAATGAGGAGATTGATGTGCAACAGATCCGGTCAACCGATAATTATTTATCAAGACATTGTCGACTGCAACATTTGAAAGACCAGTGAAGAGCATTGGGAAGCAGCAATTGAAATATCTAAATTGACGCTTGGTTTAGGGGGAGTAAATCAAACAGATAAATATGTACTCTTTTTCCTTAACTAAGATTTTTTTTCCCACTGGGTTTTCTCTTAGTAAGGTTTTAATGGCGTGATATCATATCGTTGTATGTTTAAATAATAGATATCCAAGGGGGAGTGTTATGAAATAATATCATTGATGGATTATCTATTATTCGATTGATTTAAGTAGATTTGTGATTAATTCAGATTATTGTGTTCATATTGTAATCTCTACTATAAATACCCCTTATATCATTGGAATAATACACAAGCAATTTTCCTTTCTTCTATAATTGTATTTCCTCTTGTTCTTCCTCCATTATCTTCTTAGTTTTATAACAATAGTTTTTTTTTAAGGGAATAAAAAAGAATAGTTGACAATAGAAAAAATGGTATTTTGGATCACTGTTTTATAGTACGGGGAATCCAAGACTTTCAATATATATATAAACTAGTTCAGAGTAGATTAAATTTTATATTATATAAAACCTCTTGGTCCAATTATGGACGTCGATTAAGGTCTCAATGTCATAGTTGACATGAAGGTGTAAACAGGATGAGTTGAATTGAGTAATAATACTCTAAAGAAATCAAGTACATTAAACATTTTTCGAGCTCTTGTATTTCGAACTTCAACTCAAACTCAACTCGAGTTTTGCATAAAGTTTATCAAGTTTAATATGCATGACTTTAAAGAAAACATAATTCAAAGAATATGCATGACTTGAAACTTAATTCAAAGAACACTTTAAATTATTTAATAATTATTAAAAAAGTGTCATATTTGATTGTGATTCTCTCAAAAGTAGAATTTTTGTATAGGCGTAGTTGTTTGTTTTCTTTTTGCTTACAACGAACTTGTGATGTACATTTTGTTTGATGATGACTATAAATAAAGATCCGGTTTCCCCAAAAAAAAAAAAAAAAAAAAGAATTTCAAGAAAAACTTTTGATTTTGATAATAATTACATTGGCAAAAATATAAAAATACATATACATACTTACACAAATATATATATTTATGTATGAGTGTATATATATGTACATCAACGTTATTTATTTATGGAAATACACATTCGTGCTTACTTAATTACGAGTAGTCGAGTTGAGTATTTAAGTGTTCGTGTGTCGATCGATTGATTTCAAGTACTTTGAGTTCAGCTGTTCAAACATATATTAACCAAGTCGACTCAAGTTTTGTCTCGAATCATTCTCAAGCTACTTAGGAATATACCATATTGGTGAAAGCCCTCGTGAAAGATAAAGTACAATACTTGGATTGAAGAAGGAACGACTGAATAAAAGATTTCATTGAACTTGAATCGAAGTTACATCATCATAATTCTGATACAGTGATGTAACCTATTTATACCTATAGTGACGTTAGTAATTGTCACCATACCTATCTAACAAGGACAATGATGCAGACACACCTTTGATCCCCTAGATTCATCCTCCGACCCTTGTTGGAACTTGGACCACACAATTAAAGTAAAAAAAAAAAACTACAAAATAAAAATATTCTGGACCACAAAATACACACTTTCGGAGGATATGTGTTTACTTTTTATGTGTCTTTATCATTTTCCATCTAAGGACAATGATGCAAGCGCACCTTTGATCCCCTGAATTCATCTCCCGACCCCTGTTGGACCACACAATTAAAGTATAAAAAAAACAGAACAAAAATATTCTAAACCACAAAATACACACTTTCGGGGGATATGTGTGTATTTTTTATGGGTCTTTATCACTTTCCATCTAAGGACAATGATGCAGACACACCTTTGATCCCCCGAATTCATCCCCGACCTCTGTTGGACCACACAATTAAAGTAAAAAAAAAAAAAAAACTACAAAACAAAAATATTCTAGACCACAAAATACACACTTTCGGGGGATATGTGTGTACTTTTTATGTGTCTTTTTCACTTTCCATCTAAGGACAATGATGCAAGCACACCTTTGATCCCCCGAATTCATCCCCCGACTCCTGTTGGACCACACAATTTAAGTAAAAAAAAAATACAAAACAAAAATATTCTGGACCACAAAATACACACTTTCAGGGGATATGTGTGTACTTTCTTTATCATTTTCCATCTAAGGACAATGATAAAGACACACCTTTGATCCCCCGAATTCATCCCCGACATTTGTTGGACCACACAATTAAAGTAAAAAAAAAAAAACTACAAAACAAAAATATTCTGGACCACCAAAAACACAATTTCGGGGGATATGTGTGTCTTTTTATGTGTCTTTATCATTCTCCATCTAAGGACAATGATGCAGACACACCTTTCATCCCCCAAACAACTAACTGTCACCAAAGGTCATGTAGGCACTTATTCATCTCTTGTGTACGATTGAGGCATTACATCATACTTGTTTAGCTGTGTAATATATATATATACTAGTGGGCGGGGGCCGCACAACGCGCGGCATGTACACACTCGGTGGATATGAAATCGGGGATACATGGTAAGGATGAAATACTGAAACGCGGAATAGGAATATATTAGAGCATGCGAACGTTGATCGTTTTGAAAGGACCAAATACCAAACATATTATACAACAAAAAGCATATTATTATACTATTGCCACTTTTATAGGTGGTAATAGTTTGTAATATGCTAAGCATACATCATATTGATGTTGCTGTCAAGTGCATTCAGTTTGTCAAGTGCTGCCTGCAATTGATCTTGGATGCCAAAGTCCTGCGAAAGCTGTTACTCTGTTAGAATGAAAAATTTATTGCTTTACCAATATGAAAAATTTATTGTTGTTACTCTCTATTTTTCATTCTACCAGCGCAAGCTGTTCAAAATCACCACACGAACTACTGGATCAACTCACTCAAATTTCTATGAAATCAAATACAGATCAGGAGAAAAAAGAAACAAACTGGAAATTCGAAAGCTAATTACGAATGGTAAAGGAGATAACCGTTTGAAGAGAAGCAGCCGCCACGATCTGCAAATGCAAATGAATATGAAAAAGTCTCCATAGTCAGAAAGAGAAGGGCAATAGAGCAAAAGGTCTCTTATCATTATCCGAAAGAGTAGAATGACAGAGAAGGGAAACGATTTAGATTTTGTCGATTGAGATAACAGAGAGTCTTACATCAGATTTTCGTAAAGGAGACAACCATTTGAAGGAGACTTACATCAATGCTAGCCCAACAAAAATCTGATGTAGAGCCAAGTCAAACCCATCTGGAAGGACAAAAAGGACATATTAGCCTTTCCCTAAATTTCAGTCACCCCCTTTCATCCATAAGTGAAAGACTGCCTTGTAGTCCCTGTGCTTTTGACATTATCTTTATTCAAGATTGAAGCTTTTGCCTGTTTCCTAGCTAGGCCCTCTTTTTACCCTCCATTTCTTTTGTAAACTAATCAGAGCTAAAAAGAAAAACGAATTAACCGAGAAAACTAATCTTAAAGTAGAGCATATAGACACTTCGAGCACGAGGCACAAGGTTGGTAATCTAGCCAGAACAAACTGGCACAAAAGAGAAAGGAAGAGAACGCACCGCACCCTAGCTGTTATGGCATGACGCATCAAATACTACGCCACAGGCACTGTCCCGTAGACCTGCACCAAAGAAACACTGGTTAAAACACCTTGTCAAGCTTTATTTCTTAGTCAAACTCAACTCCTTTTTGCACCTGCTGATCATGTACATCACAAAAACGAAGATGTTCGTTTCCATCATTAGTCATGGATGAAGCAACAGTCATTTTTGATTTGCATTGTCTTTACAAAACAAGATCCTATGATCTTGTTTTAAACATGGCATTAGCAAGGTGCCTCAAATTTCTTGACAACAACATCAGCATGCCCTGTTAGAGGAAACAACAACAAAATGCATCATCAGCTAGGTTTAGCAATGCATCCAATACATTAACGTACAAAAGTCAAAATTCACATCAAAATAGTTAAGTTCACAGCCTACCGTCACATCAAAATATGATTAACAGCAATGGAGGGGGATAATCAGAACAAACAAAAAAGGGATTCATCATACATACCTGACGTGTATCAATTCACAACAAAGAACAATGGTGTCATCGGCTAAATCCCACATATACACCACAAAATCTGATAAGAACTTCAAAATCAAATATGTTTGTGCCGACAAACAGCATAATTAGAATATTCAACATAATCTTATCTTCAAAACATGGTGAGTAAGTGAATGAGAAGTCCTCAATTCAAGACGAATCAATGAGAATGAGAAAATGAGATGTTACCTGAACAATGGTTGATAGACACTTTCACACAAACCTCTACTAAACAATTCAAAGTGAAGGAAATAGTGTTAAATGTAAGATTAAAAGTAGAAAATATAGTTCATTAAAGCTAAACTTAGTACTCAAAAGATAATAGCAGAAAGGACCAACCATATACACTCACAAGCCCAGGCCAAACACACGGTGTAAAAATAAATTCATCTTAAAAGGAGAAACGAGTAATCCTATTGATCAATATTTTTTTAACAGAAATCAACAAACCACAGGTGGTTGGTCAAATTTCATTTCTTTGTCTACTAAATCTGAAAAGAAAAATATAATGGTTGTATTAGATATCAATCTAATTCAAAACAAATGATACACATTACAACAAATAAGAATGAAAAGTTTATTGCTTTACAGCCAATTCCTCAAGCCTTTGACTTTTATCAGGTACCTATAGAATGCGCGAGAAAAGGCAATTTGACACAGTGACAACATGAATGTGGTGAGTAGATGAATTCACCATGGCTTTACTGCCTGTTGTATTAGGAACATTAGCCAGAGCGGAGGTCCAGTTCTCGCCACCAGACCACCCGGAGGTACCAATTGACGAATTTTGAACAGCAGAGCTCCAAGAAGATGAGGAGCTTCTCCTTATACCAGATTCCACTTGCTTCTCTTCAGCTTCGAGAGAAAAAGCATCATTCTTAGAGGAATCCTTATGAATTCCCCTAAACACAGTAAATACACATGTTATAAAAAAAATAGCGTGCATATTTTGATCCAAGCATTCATGGAACAGATAGATATTTTACACATATATTGCTATGATGAAAATATTTAGCACATAATATATATGTATAGCCACAAATAATCATGATTATACAAATGCATTTCTCAGCCAAAACATATTTTTGTAGATCATAATAGTAATACAAAACAGACACACATGTTTCGGTTTCTGAAACATGCATTTTTCGATTTCGATTGAATAGATCTACAACATGATTATTTAGCAAAAAATCAGTCTCAGATAATTCGGACAAGAGCATAAAATCAAGCATGCCGTCAAAGAAGGACTCGGATCTATCAAGATCTAGAGCAATGGACCATATTAGTGAAGATCTAAAACGAGATTAAGACAGACAGTCATTGAGCATGCATTTTTCAGATAAAAGGTTAAGACTTTTAACCACAGGGACTCTGATAATTAAAGATTAAGGCAGTTAAACACTCAAATTAGACGATTTGAAGCAAGGCAAATATTTTTGAGCATTTTACAGATGAAAGATTAGATCTTTAATCTCAGAGACTCAGATTATCATATAAACAGAGCATGACATAGTACGAAAATGGAATAGCCAAAAGAAAACTTCCCTGAATAGATTGTTCACATGTTTGGTTTGGTCATCATAGGCCTCGGTATAGGTCTTCATCGGCCTCAGAGATGCAAAAATCGTCAGAGAAAAGCAACTTGCCTTGACGGACCATTGTAGCTTAATCTATTCGTTCATAGTCCGAGAGCTATCAATTCCAAAGTATCGATTCGTATGTGTATGCACGAGCATATATAATCTACCACACACAGAATCGAGAAAGAAAAATAAGTTCCCACTGCAAACTTAACATCATCAGTAACCAACATCATTGGAGAGATGTATTACGTTATCAAGAACAGCACCAGGATCCATGCCAAATCTTTCTGCTATAGGAACAATGCGATCAGGACGACTGAAGGTGCATTTAGTTAAAGAAAACAAGGGAAACCATCCTCATATGAAATAGAGAAAGAAGTAACTAATAGAAATCAAGAAGAGAAGGAATAAGTAGCCTTTTTAGAAGGATACAAATTGCCTTCAGTATCAATATAAGCAACTTTCCCATTGGCTCCTTTCATATTGGTGGGAAGCTGCAGAGCAAAAAAGTAGATGAAAGAAAATGCCAGATTATTCAGTACATGCAAGTCTATATAATTTTGTGGGAATGGAAATCATCAACTAATATCACACAGAGAACATTCTGATTCCAGCATAAGCTTTTCAAGTCATAAGGTTAATAAAAGTGCATAATCGGTAACTATGTGAAAATTATCCATCAAATATTAGAGGCTAACCTGTGTAGAAACACAGAGAGTATGAGCAAGCTGTGTCTTCCCAGACACGATTTAGATGGATGATGAAGCTTATTGTTACTAAAGTTCAGAACACTATAATGCATGACTGAATCATTGATTTAAAATTCATGTTGTGTAACAGAAAGAGTAATAGTCACCTGAATTCTCCAAAAGCTTCTGTGATTGAATTTGTTTCAATACCACCTACAAAATATGAGACACGATAATGGAACTGATTGTCATGGAACAAACATATTTTGACTAAAGCAGCTTTTTAGCATCTTAAGAAAAGTTGAGCGAAGAAAGAACAGGCATGTGGCATTTGAGGTTAATCACTTTATTATTCAAATTCGAAGTCAGAATATAAATATGCATCATCAAGCCATTGTAGGTGTAGATTCCTGCATCCTGCAACTTCTTCACATCACCAGCATTGATTCCATGAGTTGTCACTGCCCAAAGGAACAAATTAGCACAACAATTCATTGAATCTTACACTGCTACTAAGTTGATATCCTCTTCATAATTCTCAACAGTTTGTTACTCAACAGTTTCAAGATAAACATTCTTTAATGTCATATAAGCTTTCAAAGAATAATCACACACACAAAAGTAGGATTAGGTCTCTGGTTTTCAGTTAGTAGGCAATCGTTTATAATCGCATGATTCAAAGACTACAAATGCGAACACATAAAATAAATGGGAAAAGAAGACCATATAATTAATTTTAAATTAGTTTAGTACAGAGTTTTAAATGGGGTTAAGCTAATATAACACTGTTCTTGATTTTCAATCACAAGGCTCTAAAATGAGATCAAATTGAGCTCCTAAACACTAACCCAACATTTTATCAGGACCAAGATGCAAAATTTATTCTAAAAGACAGCATTCTAAGCAATTTCAAACAGATCTAATCACAAAGAGCCCTAAATATGACCCTGAATTCAAGCATTTCTTCTCACCTCCGACGCATAGCATTTTTCACCAAATATTTTGTGCATATGACCCTGATGCAAGGGACCAGCACAAACCAGAGCTCTTAATTCACGCATTTCTTCCCATCTCCTACACATAGCATTTTTCACTAAATATTCAGAAAAACAAAGTTAGCTTTCTAAAACTATATATAGAGCAACATAAAAAGAAAGGAAATCTAAAGGAGAGCCTAATCTCAAATGGAGAGACAGATTAATCAAAAAATTGCAACTTTAAAGTACCTTCCTCGGGCTGTGAAGTAAATCCAGATGTTCATTCTCAAACCTAAACAAAACCTTCAAATTATTTTCTTCAAACAAAACGCCACAGCTATATATCTCGGTTGTGTTTTCTTTATATAAACTATTTGTGAGAAGCAGTTTATATAGATCGAAGAATCTATAACTCAATTTTAATCAAGTTCTCAGGCCGGAACAAAAAGTCAGACCTTTTCTCACAGAACATGAGATTGACAGCGACCTTTACTGACTTAACTCAAACACAAAGATTTGGCAAGATTAAGCTAAAACTAAATAAAAGTTTAGCCTTGTTAACTGTAATGGCCGAATTAGGAGATTGACAGAGACGTTTTGGACATCATCGGTCTCAGCACAAGGCTTTCATCAACCTCAGTGTGGTGTAGCATCATATATGCCTTTTTCTTCATTAAATCCACCCTCACAACTGGCTAAACCATGAAAGATCCCAGCTTTTGCTCAGTAAAGGGCACCATCAGGCTCAGCAGCTATGTAGCAGAGATTTGTGGTGGATTTTTGTAAACGAAACAAAAAGACAAGTAATAAAAATCCGCCACAAGTTTTTGGCGCCGTTGCCGGGGAGTAGCATAGTCTGCCAGGGTGCGGTCGGCTTGAGCCATTGAAACAGTAGTTTCTTCCTCAAAGAAAAGGTTGGAGAAGAGATTATCTTCAGAAGAGCTCTCACTCGAACTCTCTTCGACTTCCTCTTCGGGGATCGGAACGGGCTCGGGAACTTTCCGTTTACGGTTTACTCGAACTACGTCTCGTTCAAGCTCAGGTTCAAAAATTAACTGTCCTTGTTTACTTCGTGTTTGCATATAACGAAGTCAAACTAAGGAGAGAAAGAGAAAGAAAGGAGTCAGGAAGACAGACGGGCGTCCAAGGTTATGGACGGGCGTCTGGGTGGGTATTGGGCTGGACGGGCGTTTAGTGACACAAACGCTCGTCCGGTTGGCAGAATACCTGAACGGGCGTCCAAATATTATGGACGCTCGTTTGAGTGAATAAAAATAAAATAGGATCAAAAATTTCCAGCGGACGGGCGTCCACTGTCCAGACGCTCGTTTGGTGCCGGAAGAACAAGAACGAAGCGTAAATTGCGTAAAAGAGGCTACTAAGGGAGAACCTTAAACCCTAACTAAAATAGCGACGAATGATCTACCTAAATCTTATGCTAAAAACACATAAAACCGTGCCAAGTTCCCCGGCAACGGCGCCAAAAACTTGTGGTGGATTTTTGTAAACGAAACAAAAAGACAAGTAATAAAAATCCGGTTTAGTCGCTCCAAGTGCAAAGCTTGTAGTAAAGCGATTATTCCGGGTCGATCCCACGAGGAACGTGAGGTTGAATGTGTATTAAAGCTTAGGCAGAAAGTGTCACGAGTAACAATTCTAGGTTTATCAAATAATGGGGAGAAAGGCAGACGAACAGGGATCCACAATTCAAGATAGCGGTAAAAGATTCTAACTCCCTGCGCATGCAAATTACTAAAGGCCAAGATTAACCTATACCCAAAGCAGATTACTAATTTCTTAAATAATCCGTTTATCAACTTCTATCAAAGATTGATTATTTAAGCACGATAGGCACAAATTCTTTCGAATCTATTATCTAGGTTAACAATTTGATAACTTTCGTTTTTTAGACAAATCGATTAAACTGATTACTATTGCGGTGATCTAGAATTCATTCAACTATCGTCAAACAAATATCACAGCTTTATCTATCGATGTGAAGCATGAAATAAACGCAATAAAAATCGACCTTTATTGATTGCAAAACGCGGAAAAATAAGAAAAACCGAACGCCTCTTGAATTGCTTCACCCGTTCGTCCAACCCGGGAGTTTAGTTACTCATAATAGTCTTGAAATCAACAAATCGTTTTGATTGCATAATAAAAGAAACAAAAAGAAAGGACAAGCGTCGTTTTTAAGATGAATTTTCGACTCTCTAACTGTCTCTATGTGTATCTTTCTGTGTCTGCTAGGTTTGGGGCGCTGCTGCTTAAATAGATGAATAAGTCGGCTAGGTCATAAGCTAGGTCGGTTGCGCTTCAGTCGGCCGTGGACGCCCGTCCATTCTTCTGGACGCTCGTCCGGTCCGTTTTGAACTTTGAGTCGGGCCGAATCTTCTTCAGACGCCCGTCTGATCTAGCGTCCATCCTGCGTCCAAACTTGCTGAATGTAAAATACCCTCCTGGACGCTCGTCCATTTGATCAAACGCCCGTCCACTGGACGGGACCTGGACGCCAGTCCAATATGACTGAATTTTGATTTCTTGATCTTTATCTCTTCTATCATCAATTAGCTTGAACTTAATCAACCTTTTGAGCCTCCAACATGTATCTATAACACATAAAAACATCGCAAAATGTAATAATGCTCAAATAATCATAAAATCACAATTAAAACACATAAATCAACCTATTTTGCGATTAACTCTCCTAAAATCTCATTTGCTCAATATATCCATTAAACCCTCGTTTCTTATGCAATTTAGTACAAATACGGGGAAAAATATCATAGAATATAGCGTTATAAATCGTATAAATTCACCCTTAACAAGATTCAGATAATGTTTCTGCATTGAAACGGTATGAGAGAAGAATTGAAGCATGAAAGAGGTTCTATATTTAACCTAGAATAGATCAGAGATGTGGCGTTTCATAGATGAGATGAGAGAGACGTGAGGACCTTTATTGATCAGAGAGAAAAAAAAATTGAAGAAAGCTCAGAGACAAATTAGTATACGAAAACAATAAGCAAGAAAATACATATATTCAAAACCCAATTTTTTACCTGCAGTTTATCAAAAAAAAATAAAAAATTACCTGCAAGATTGAAATCTTGCAACAGTAAGACCCACAAAACCCCTTTGACGAAATCTCCCTTTCTCCCGCACAAATTGAAGTTTATGACGGTAGAAGTCCCTCCTTTTCTACTGTAACCAACGACTACAAGAGAAGACCATGTGGTCATCCGGAATTTGAAGGTAAAAGCAAGAGGATGAAACGATCGGTAGGTAACCCTAGAAACCGATTTTCTGGCTTCTATGGTACGAAGCAATGATAACGATGAAGAAAGCGGTGCACACGTTTTGTGATAGCCCCCTTTTCTTTTTTTTACCAAAACATTTCCGCTTTTAGACGCTGAAAAAAAAAAGGAAAAAGAAAAAACGAACGCAACAAAACAACGGGAGTAAATGGGCCATACAAAAAAAAGCCCAAATGCCAAAAAATGGCAAAAACCGTGGACGTGGCCTCCTCTTTGTCATTCCCCAAGTGCTTATTATAAGTAGGTATATATATATATATATATATATATATATATATATATATATATATATATATATATAACATCCCCTCAAGCTGAAATGTAAACACATTCCAGACTTGTAATACACCATACTTGTTCAGTTGTGTACTATGCCTGTGATGTAGAATTTGAGGTAGAACTTGCTGATGAAGGTTGGTCGATATCCTTGATTTGATAGAAGTGCAACAACCTTTGTAAAGTAGCTTTATCCACTGGTTTAGTAAGAATATCAGCCATGTTGTCAGTTTTGCTTATTGGCAATGGTGTAATGACCTTTTTGTTGGTCATTTTCCCTCTTAAAGTGACAATTAATTTCAATATGTTTAGTTTTCTAATGAAATACATGATTCTCAACAATATGAAATGTACTCTCCATCAATTTCAATATGTTGAGTGTTTAAAATGTAAAGTATATATCTGCCTCCCTATTACATTAATCTTTGGGGAGAGATTGTAATTTAATATGGTATCAAAGCGAGAGGTCATGAGATAATTTTTTTCTGCTAATATTGTCTTTCCATTTATATTATGCAAGTATCATTTCTCTTTGCTTTTTCTATCATGTGTGTCATGTTGGTCCAGACTTGTTACAGACATACATTTGATGGAGCGTGTTGAGTGATTAAAATGTAAATTATCTACCTCATTATCAGCTTAAGGTTTTGAGAAAAATGATAATTTAATAGCCCTAGTTGACATGTGTGAAATTGGACAAAACTACATCAATATACAGTGTTCAGTTGACATTTGTAAAACCATTTTTTTTTCTTTTGGACAAGAAAACTGAGGATGTGATTGAAAAGTTTCTTTTTTCTTCCAACTATTCACCCTACAAACGATGCAATTTTATTAATTTGAATAAAGTAATTTTTTTTCTATCTTAATTTTCACTTCATAATATATCACAATCCATAGGAAAAACGTTACAATCCTAATTCAACCAAGATTTGTTTTTTTTCTTCTTTCCTTAAACAATATTAACCCAAAAATCTCATGTCCGAATCAACCCTTCGATGAGCAAAATGTATAGAGCATCCGCCAATTCAATTTAAAGTTCACATAATTTTGAACAAAGAACACAAGAAGTTGGGCAATGCCAAAGGAGTAAGGAAGGATTTGTTTATTTTTTAAAACTTACATAATGTTGAAAATATATAAAGATAAATATGTTCTTTAAAGAAAAAAAAAACATCCCTCCCTGTATGACTTTCTTTGTTTCATTTACAATATAAATTGTTTAATGTCCTCGAACATTGATAATGCAACATGTACCATTTATATATCTTTGTATGCGATGTTGACCTATGCATACTGTTTGAAATGCTAGTTTCACGACAAAATAAATTTAACAACACTCTGTTATACTATTGATCATCGTTAGACTTATAACAATCAACATATTATACTCTATAGTTAATAATGTAAATATGCAATATATCACTTTATTATGATTATTTTACTGTTGTTGCGACACTATTATTTTTATCATTATAAACATACACTTGAGACACGTGTTAAATGTAAATTGTGCTATAACATGTGAATCTCTTAGCTTTTGTAGGATATGGTAATTAACGTAAGGAGTTATATATATATATATATATATATATATATATATATATATATATATATATATATATATATATATATATAGGGTTGGGTTCCCTACATACCATACTATCCATACATACCTACATACCACTTAAATTAATAACCCAAACCAATTTGAATTACCCTTCCTACCCTTCCTCCTTCTATTATTCGCCTTCTTCCTCCTTCGATTCTCGCCACGCCTTCCTTCTTCCCTTCTCTATTGTTGCCTTCTTGCACATCTATTTCCTTTTCTGGTGTTAATCGAACATAAATGCTTCGATTCTCTACGCATTGTAACACGCGCCTTTCTTTTCCTGAATCGACTTTGGTGATGGCGAACAATAACTATTTTTGATTATTGTTTTTTTGCGTACCATAGCAATGGATTCGGAATCGGAATATGATGATGGAAATCTGGCGATGGAGAATACTCAAATTGTTTTGTACACAGCTTCAATTTTGGATGAAAGAGTACAAAATACACCTTATCAAGCAGGTAATTTTTCGATTTCCTATTGTTACAATCTCCTGTCTGAAAGTCAAGAAATTTTGAATCTTGTTGTAGATAGAATTCAGGTTCACAGCTTGTTGTTTAAAGAATAGAAAGAAAGCAAAAATGCTCGTTTTTTCGATAGGCAAATATGTGAAACAAACAAGGGATGGTATTATGGTAATGGTACCTTTCTTTCATCTTCCCCGGACCCCTTGACAAGGGCTAGCAACACAAAAATACTGCTTATGAAAAATAGTAAGCATTTGGATTTGGAGTATGTCCGCATCATGATGATCTTCGTTATGCATGCAACAACACTCGTTAATTTTCTTATTATTGTTTAGTGATCCTTAAGTTGATTGTAGCCTTGTACTCTGTGGATTCCGAATATAAATAGGAGGTAGGCGAGGTGTAAACGAGCCGAGCCGACCCGACCCCGATTTCACGCTTAAAGACCCTTAAAATATAACAAATTGAGAAAGGGAGAAAAGCTGTACCTTCTTGTTGTCTTCCAAGTATTTCCGCAAATCGGAAATATAGGATGAAGCCAAGCGAGATATGATGGGTGGGCGAAAGGCTTGGCAAGGTCACATGTAGGTGGTTTATATCCGTCTTGTGTGGGTCGCCGACACTTTCCGTACTTATTATAGTTTAAGGAATGACCCTAATGCAAGTATTAAATTAATAATCGAAAAAATGGCTTGATTTGAATGTTGATCATGTACGTACCTTGAAACTCTCCTCTTTTCACCTTTATTGAGATCATTGACATTTGCGTCGCTGCTATGGATTAGTTGCCGGTGCTTGATTCGGTAGAATAATTAATGATTGTCTTTGGTGAATCACCGGATTCACTCATAACAACTAAATAGATTTCATGATGAAACTGAGGAAGACTTTATTTTCTTCATAATAACAGTGTGCGATGCAACTGTGACTTCTTTGAGGGTTGCATGGTCGTGGGCCGATTTCATTAGTAATGTCTTCATAGTTAAGTTATCACTATTTGCATTGATACTAACTGACAAAAATGTTGAACCTTGTAGAACGAACCTCCCTTGCAGTGACTTATCCAGGATTAGTATTAGGGGTCTAGTTTTCTTAAGGGCAAAAAAAAAAAAAAAGGAAAAGTCTACCGAACAATATCTACCGTGCAAAATCATGTAGTTCATTATGATTATTAGGTACATCTAGTTGGGGACATGCTTGTACCTTATTCGTAAATCCATAACTCGTACCTTATTTTTCCCCCAAAAAATTGGTGTGAGGAGGAGAGGGAGGGGGTGTTTATCCCCCAAACATCTTGTTAGATATGTCCCCGCTCCCTTGCTTCCGAAATCCTCACAATTAACCTCTGGAATGTCCAATGAACCATCGTTGCACATTAAATATACTAGAAGTTCGGTTTTCTAAGATTTGAACAAAGAAGCGAGAATGGCTTAATGCACTTTGTTGGGATTGGGGAAAGTCCCGTCGTTTATTGAGACCCAAAAATCACGCCGGCTCGCTTTGGTTATCCGAATGGGAAAGATGGTTTTATCGGGGGAATGGGGTGGCGGGAATCGAACTCAGACATACCGGGAATTACTAGTTGTTGATTTAGTGCATCCGGTTGTTATTTTTTAATTTTCGTTATCATAACCTTTTCACTCTGTTACGTTAAACTACGAATTAAGTGAAGAAATCAACACTTCTAGTTTGACAAGTATGGTAGTAGCTGACGTTGTACCTGACATAAGTACACTAGGTGAATTTTCTTATAATTTTACTTCTTCTTCCATATTTTTGATAGAATATCATGTAAAATAAATGAACGGGTGTGTTTAATTTATCATTCAAATAATGCAGATAGTGTGGAAGGAATCAACTATGAGTCACCTTTAGCAGAAGAGGTAGTCGAACAATATGGTACTATAGGTAATGGTTATTTATGCTCTCTTTTTACGTTCAATTGCATCTTATTAGTATTTTAGTGCATCTAGTCACTTTTAATGTGCATCTGATATTAAATTTTAATGTTTTTATGAAGCTACTCCTGTCGTCACTAGAGACCCTATCAATCAAATACCCTATGTTCTAGAGAATTTAAAGCCGGTTGTAGGGATGTTGTTTGATGACCTAAACCGTGGAATACGGTTTTATAGGAAGTATAGTGAAGTCGCCGGGTTTAACATCGGGTTGGATATAGAAAAACATGGTAAAGGACCTAACGAAATATTATATACAAGCGTTGCGTATGTAATAAGGCGGGGATAAGTAAGCCGACGGGGAAACAAAGAAGGGTTCCAATAACTAGGGTTGGTTGTCGAGGCTAAAATAGTTTTCAAAATAATGGAAGATGGTGTAGAGGAAGAGAAAACAGTGAAATACATGGTTGCTACTTTTATAGAAGGCCACTCACACCATCTGAATACTCCAAATACCATGGTCCATTTGAAGCAAGCTAGAGATATAAACATCGTGCATAAGAAAATGATAATTGACAATGCAAAGGTAAATTTTGGGGCGACCAAGTCATTTAAGATGTTCAAGGAACATGTAAGCGGTTTCCGTAATATTGGTGCGTCATTAGAAGATTTTAAGAACTTCTCCAGAGATGTCAAGAAATTTATCAAAGAGTATGATGCACAAATGTTAATTGAAAAGTTTATGCAAAAAAAAGCAATGTGTACTGCATTCTACTTTGATTTTGATGTGGACAAGGATGGGAATTTGAGCAGAGTATTCTGGGCTGATCCTATTGCTATAAAAAACTACATGCTCTTTGGTGATCCGCTTTCGTTTGATACAACTTTTAATAAGAACCAATATAAAATGGTGTTTGGTCCATTTACGGGTGTGGATAACCATAAGAGATGTGTGGTCTTTGGAGCGGTCTCGTTATCAAATGAGACCACGAGTCATTTGTTTGGCTTTTTGAAAACTTTTTGAAGGCCATGGGTGGGCGTTATCCAAACTTCATAATAACGGATCAAGATCCGGCGATCAAGCGAGGAATAGAAAGGGTCTTTGGAGATAAAACGCAACACAAGTTTTGTGTGTGGCATATAATGAAAAAAGTGACGAGAGAAAGTAGGGTCGGCTACATGTAAAGAAACCAACTTTCTAAAAGACATTAATGCTTGTGTGTGGGGCGATGACATTGAGGTACGGGAGTTTGAGCAAAAATGGGCATCGATGATTTCGACTTACAAATTGCATGATAATGAATGGTTGGATAGCATGAAGAAATTATGTGCCTATTGGATCCCTGCATATTCAAGGGATTTGTTCTTAGGAGGGCTTATGAGGACGACCTCAAGATCGGAATCTGAAAACAGTTTCTTTGGAAACTTCACTAACCCCAATTTATCCTTGGTTGAATTTTACATGAGATACGAGAGCGCAATGGATTCTCAACGATGGAAACACTCCAAGTTGGTAGCGATTCCAAAAATTCATCACCTCAACTTATTACCCCGCTTGAAATGGAGGAGCATGCTTCTAAAATATACACCCCCGTTATATTTTACGAGTTTCGACGGGAGGTAAAGGTCGCTTGTTTTAGATGTGGGTTTAAAAATAGCACTACAGATGGTGTGGTAGATACTATTATCATCACGGACCGGGACATGAATAAGGATTACATAGTCCAATTTGTTATCTCTGAATATAAATTGGTATGCTCTTGCAAGAAGTTCACCAGAGAAGGTCTCTTGTGTCGCCACGCGATTTGTGTGTTGAAAGATAAGGGTTTCGATGAAGTTCCGAAAGAGTACTTGTTGGATAGGTGGATGAAAAACGCAACTTGTCACCGGTTTTTAGTGTAGATGGAACGTTACTTGTTGATTGTTCAACATTAGACACTAAAAACAAAAAGATTGGAGAGTTGTACACCGAAGCATTTGCTTGTGTATCTATGGTTGAAGACAATGAAGAAAAGGCGGATGAGTTGTTGAAACTACTTCGTAACTTTAGAGAGAATGTCGACGTTAAAGATTGTTGTGAAAATCAAAAGAAGAAAAAAGTCAACAAAGATGATGAGATTGAGAAATTGCTAGGAACAAAACTTCCAAAAGAAGTTACTATACTTCCTCCAAAACAAGTCAAAAACCAAGGGGTCTCGGAAGATCGGGAAGAAGGATTATTTCGGAAAAGGAAAAAGCTATCGAAGAGCGTAAGAGGGACCCAAGAAAGTGCAACTATTGTGGTAAAATGTCATACCATGACTACGTAAATTGCCCCACACGTCTCCTACGAGAAAGATGCCACAACGAAGCAAACAGTACATAAAAGTGTTGTTGAACATTCCACATTTGCATTTGTATTAGGTTATTTGAACATAAGAAATTAGAGGGTCATTATATTTAAAGTGGTTATAATAGTATATTTATTTTGCGCACGAAAACACAGACATTGGTGGGAAGATATATGAGATGATCGATATCGCTCTATCAAGCAACTAGGAGTAGTTCCGAGCTACATGGGGTGTTTCTCGTCATGATTATATATGTCCTAGTTGTCAAGTAGTGTTACTTTTCCTAAGATACAATATTTTGTATGGTGGATCGTTCTCTTTTGGGTTGCAACCTAGTACCGGTTATCTATTTGGTTTCTATAGTTGATTTTGATGCGGTTGTAACTTTGTTATGTTTGCCTTCTTACTATGTATGAATTTGGATCCCCTATTAGCTCATGATCTTTTGCTTTTGATTCGTTTATTGTTAACTTTTGCTTTGCGTGTGTTGTTTTCCGATTCTCGTCGCTTGCTTGTGGGGTTGCAAGCAACCGGACCTTTGTAAGGTAACGATGTTTTGCCTGTATGCGTTTTTTTATATTTCCGATTCTGCTGCTTTTAATGATTTTAGTGCATCTGATCAGTATTTTAGTGCACCTGGTTATTGTTTGAGTGCACCTACTTATTGTTTCAGTGCACCTGATTACTTTTGGTTCGATTTTCTTTTACCTTTAATCTTCTAATCTCTATGGACAACCGTCTCGAAAGGAAAGAAAGAAAAAAGAATAATCATGGAATAAATCGTAATTGCATGAATTATTTGATGGGTTGGATGAATGTGTGCATATGTAGATTCAATTTAGACTCATTTCACTTTTAATGATTTTAGTGCATCTGATCAGTATTTTAGTGCACCTGGTTATTGTTTGAGTGCACCTACTTATTGTTTCAGTGCACCTGATTACTTTTGGTTCGATTTTCTTTTACCTTTAATCTTCTAATCTCTATGGATAACTGTCTCGAAAGGAAAGAAAGAAAAAAGAATAATCATGGAATAAATCCTAATTGCATGAATTATTTGATGGGTTGGATGAATGTGTGCAAATGTAGATTCAATTTAGACTCATTTCACTTTTAATGATTTTAGTGCATCTGATCACTATTTTAGTGCACCTGGTTATTGTTTGAGTGCACCTAGTTATTGTTTCAGTGCACCTGATTACTTTTGGTTCGATTTTCTTTTACCTTTAATCTTCTAATCTCTATGGATAACCGTCTCGAAAGGAAAGAAAGAAAAAAAATAATCATGGAATAAATCCTAATTGCATGAATTATTTGATGGGTTGGTTGAATGTGTGCATATGTAGATTCAATTTAGACTCATTTCACTTTTAATGATTTTAGTGCATCTGATCACTATTTTAGTGCACCTGGTTATTGTTTGAGTACACCTAGTTATTGTTTCAGTGCAACTGATTACTTTTGGTCCGATTTTCTTTTACCTTTAATCTTATAATCTCTATGGATAACCGTCTCGAAAGGAAAGAAAGAAAAAAGAATAATCATGGAATAAATCCTAATTGCATGAATTATTTAATGGGTTGGCTGAATGTGTGCATATGTAGATTCAATTTAGACTCATTTCACTTTTAATGACTTTAGTGCATCTGATCACTATTTTAGTGCATCTGATAGGTGTTTTAATGCGTCTCCTTACTATTTTAGTGCACCAAATGTTGGTATCTTTTTAAATGATCAGAAAGAGTAAATATTAGTCTAATTTATTGAACAAGTGCAGAAATATAAACTAGAGAATATGATCTCTAACGCAATCTCATAAAAACATTGACATCCAAATTGTGCAGACAATTTTGTTTACAAATACATACATGCATACATTTACCATTCACTTTGTTCAAATACTGAAGACCTTGTTCCAACTAATTCAGACTAAAAACCCTTTTAATAACACTGACTAAAATCAAACACCTGCAAAAAAACAAAAAACAAAAAAAAATCATAAATCCTACAAAGTGCAACCTGAGTGCATCTGATAGAAATTTTAATGTACCTAATGCATTTTTTAATGTAACTACTAAATTCATAAAGAAAAGTGTTTATTAAAATGTTAAAAAAATTTAAAAAGGTCTTTTAAAATATTGCTCTCGGGATTTAGATGTATATTATTAAAAGACATAAAATTTGTTACCTTTCGAAAATTCATATCCCATCTGAGTAGATCGAGCATTGTGCGAGAACGGTATTCATCCAACTTCTGCACAAAGAATCATAGATAATATTATGATACAAAATTATCATAATTAAATAAATCATTAAATCAAGTTGACTATGCATACCTTGAAATAATTTGTGTTGGTCCATAACGTTTCATCAGTTGTAGCTTCCAAAAATTTTAGTACATACACTCCACAATCATACCTTACAAATTGAGCATAGAAAACAAGCAGGCAATTTTTTTTTTAACAAACTTGTTTCATGCCTATGTAGAATAAGAAACATAGGAAATTATATATAAACTGAAGTACCCATTCTTTTGCTGGGGCACCTTAACATTCACCACTTCAAACTTGTTCATCCCATTTAACTTATCTTAACCAACAAAGTTTTCGTCGATAGCCAGCTCAACATTATAAACCTTGTAAAAGTAACACGATAAACTCAGTCACCAAATCAAAAACAAAACCTCATTTCCATCTTTCACATATATATACAATCTAATTCGCACATGGTGCACACACAAAGAAACACCTATATTTACTACAACCACGGCCACATAACACATAACTCACATAATTTAGGTGTGAGTAATATAAGCATGCAGATTCAGTTTTTGAAAGAGTATATAATACTGATATAAGTGCAGAATTGAAACAAGCAGGCAATGTATAAACTGATGATAAAATGAATGAAACAAGACAGTGTACAACTATATCACGAGTTTTAGATTACGGATCCAGGTACTATAGAATATCAACAATTCAAGGTCAAATTACTAACTGAATAAATACATATACTAGCACATATAAGGGTCAAACACGGAGTACTAATATATTACAGAAAGAGTAACTGGATCAATAAGTACAGCAAATTACAAATGAGTACAGGTTCAGCAACAATAGCAGATCAAGGTATCAGCAGAGAATAGTCAATTACAACAGATTAACAAGGGAATGGCCTGAACACTCAGCTACCTAAACAATCAACAGCCTATGATATTACAAGGTATTGAAAGAAGGATCCGACAAGGTGATCCCGTGTAAGTCGCTTCTACTAGCAAGAAAACAAGGTCAAAAATCGTCAATTACTGATATTTGTAACCGACTAAAGCTTTGATTATGATTCAATTCATGATGATCGTAAGTCAAAAGTTCATATTCTTCAGTACATACACTCCAACCAACATTCTCATATTTACCTTAATACAATAGCATGATATGTCAAGGTTAACAATAGTGCATCTAACACAACTAACAATACATCTAGCCCACCTAACAATGCATCTACTAGTGCATCAACAATTACTCTTTTGAAAATAATCACAGCATGAGTAAATCATTAGCGTAATACTTAAAACTTATATGTATGTTTTACACAAGAAAAAAAACTTACCACTTCACTGGCAAACTGATTCTTTGCAACCATTTTCTTTTTATGCATTAGTGAGTCTAAGATGAATGTTGTTTTCTTCTCCAAATCACAAACAAAGCAAAACCAATGGTCATCGTTTAATAGAGGAATAAACACCTGTGCAGTGGTGAAGAAAAAGAAAACAAATGAACAAAATGGTACGGTATAACGTTACAAACTCTTGTTTGATGCATAAACATTATACATAGTTTTTTTTTTTTTTTTTTTTTTACTTTTTTGATGTCTTTTCCATCATTAGGCATGTAATGCAACTTTATATATGCATTGTCAAGTGTTTTTCTTCCATCTGGCTTCAAATCCTGAATGGTAGAAAATGCAAGTTAAATTCTATGAATAAAACATTCTCAGGAAACTATACAAATCTGTTTGTGTTTAAAATTTTACCTTAACCGTTGTAGGCATAAAGAGAAACTCTGGATTCGTAAAAGAACATTTAATTCCAACAATATCAATCACCTAAAATACGATAAGTGTTAGAATATATAATGAGAATGAAATGAAGAGTTGTTTGACTGCACCTGGTTATTGTTTGAGTGCAGCTGATTACTAGTTTTTTTGATGCTTATAATGTATTGATTAAAGGATGTCAGAATATATAATGAGAATAAACGTAGTAAAGCTTTAGAATTAAACTAAAAAAAGTTTGTAAATGCAAGTAAACTTACATTATACATTATCCACTGGCGTGGCTTTAAACTCATCATCCCTTTTCGAGTGACTTGCATCCATTCGGTATCGACAAGACTAAAAATATAAGTAAGACGATTACATATTGACAAATAACCTAATAAGCAACATAAACACATAAATAAAAAATTTCTTACATTGATGCATGGTCGCCTTTACGAACAAATTCGGTAAGATGTGCATCCGTGTATTCTATACGATTTGAGGGTGTCTTGGTCGACTATTACATGGAAACAAGTGTCTTATATTAGAAAAGACGGAGTAAACTAGTACATAAAAGTATAAGAACACATGTTATGAAAATGGTTCAAATTACCGTAATCCGCAAGTCATAGAGTGAGCAAATTGTTTGATTTTAAAATTCAGGATGTTTTGGTCAGAAGTCAGGATCCGAAAGCATGCTCTACAGCTAAACTTCTTCAATTGAGCACTCTGAACAATATAACAGGTTCCTTCCTAGTGAATTTTTTTGATTGAAATGAATATTGTAAAACAAAGTAATTTTAAAACTAGTTCTTACATCTTTAAAGCATGGAGTGTATCCTTGCTTCATGCCTTTGTAGGTGTCCATGAACCGCATCATGTAAACACCCGAATCTACACCATCAACAATATGAGGTTTCGGCACGAACTCCTGAACATCAAACCTAAAGAGGTTTTCACAAGCTTTTGCTTTCCCTTTCAATATCTCACCCATGAAAGCCAACTGTGTCAAATACGAATAAAAAAGAACATATTATAATAAAAAAAACTTATTAGATAATGGGTACAAAAAATTTGAAACACATACCACATGTTTTACATAGGTACCATATTTGACCGACTTTGGTTTCATAGCATGAATAACTTCAAGCTTTGATTTTGACAAGTTTGCACAGAAGAGAATAGGATTGGGATCGACGTGTGTAAGGTGGGGCACAAAAATCTGTAGGTACAAAAGTGGACATGACTTCAAAAAACGAAAATAAATTTTAAATAAAAATCATATACTTTACAATCTCTTTACCAGGTCTACATCATTGAAATTGATCTCCACACCATCAGTGGGCTGAAAAAATACAATGTTTGTTAGAAAATATAAGCATAAAATAGACGTTTTTAAATTTAAAAAAACATAGCATATAAGAGCTTACATCAACGGATGATGACAAGTAGAGAAACAAACGTAGGGGGAATCACTAGACTTGTTATACTCTCCCTTGTTTAAAATGTCACACCGGACATATATAAGCGAAGGAGAAACATTATCTCCAACAACTAAAGATTTTAAATCCGAGCGGGTCAATTCATGTTTGCCACCGCCGAATAGAATTTCCCTACACAAAAACAACATGGTAGATAATGCATAAAGCAGAAAAAAGAAAATATTCTAATGCATCTAATATAATAAACAATGCATCTAGTACTTGAAAAAGTGCATCCATCTACTAGCACATGTTTCTCAAACTCACCAAGAGACATCTAAAACAATAACCAGGTGCACCAAACTAGTTACCAGGTGCACCAAACTACTTAACAGGTGCACAAAAACATTAGCACTCCGAAAAGTGCACATATCACAGAAGAAAATACATATAGTAGTTCAAAATGTGAACCTGATATGTTAGAATAAAAATAATTGTAAAATTAGAAGACCAACCTCCACATTACGACTCTAAACATCACCTTTTTAAGAGGTCAATTTGAATTATCGAACACATACTCAACTACATCAATTTGAATTATCGAACACAGACTCAATTTGAATTATGGTACCTTTGGCTAAATAATAACACTAAGAGCATATGACAGTGATATAACAAAAAACAAACCTCTCATCAGAGTTGTCTAAGAGAGCATAATCAATCACATACTTCTCAAGATTAGTCAAATGAGAGAAGATGTCAATGTTCCTCTGCAAAAACGGTGATCGATAAACATTAGAACGAACAACGTTCCGTTTCGTTTTCAAATTTTCCTCATGCTCAACTTCCTGAGGGGAGGTGTCCTTTGTACCACTTCCACTTGCAAATGGTGCTGGTGATGGCTGACTAGAAAATGAGTCTTCTTCATTGAGAGCAACATCAAAGGCTACAGGTGATGCGTTATATGCACCATTTCCACTATGTGTACCACTTCCACTTGCAAATGCAATTCGTGATGAACGCCTAACACAACTCAAAGGAGTGGCTGTTTCAGGGGGACACTGCTGGCTCCCTTGGGTGGTCTCTTGGGTGGAGCCAAAATCAGAACCCAAAAGATCGAAAGATGGCACCGTAGGGTCGACAAAATGAACCTTCTTCTTCTTTACCTCTCCCTCTTCCATTGGACGCTTTCCTAAAGTTTTTTCAAGCTTGAGGAACACCTCCAGTATGGCTTCGTCAGTTATTTCGCCAAGAAGATCAGTATTTTCAACCTGAAAATGGAGTAAAAATTTGATAACATAGCTTAGAATAAGAAAGATGATGACAATAATGATAAATAAGAAGATAGAGAATAGCAATATGCCTTTTCATCATTTTTCTCATCTCTTTCAACTTCCTGTCTATCTAACTTTTCCTCCTTTTGGCTAGCCGCCACATTGCCTTCTGTCCGGTAGCAATATACCCATCACAAACCGCTTCCGCCGCGAGAGAAGCCATCAGCGCTTAACAAAATCGAATCGAGTTTTTCACAATTGCTTTCCTCAACCGGGAAAGAAAAGTTATCATACGCCTTGGCAAACTCCAATGCCGCCCGAGCCAACAACTTAACCGAAGAATTATCGTTCGATCTTCTTTAGCATCGTTCTTCTCCTCCCGCTCATCTTTTTTATCCTCCTTATCCTCCATTGTCTCTTGCTTTTTATCCATCTCGTCCATAACTATAGGACCTTCTACACACGACCCTTTCCAAAACCAACATCTTTTTCTTCCTTCACCCTCCTTCTAATTTCATCATTGCCCCAATTTGCAAGCGTTGGGAAGATACGTTCAACGAGTCCTCCATCTAAAAACAACTCGTCAAGATATATAAAGACCAAAACCATTATCGGACCCTTATACACAAACGTAGAACTAGCTTCGGTATTACCTTTGCCAACCATCTTTTGCCAATTACAAATAGAGGTAACCACCGCCTTCTAGTAAATGAACACCAATTGAAATTCGATGCATTTGCCGGATCTCCGCCTAAGAATTTCAAAACAAGAAGCGATCGTGTCCCCCTTAACGCCCATCAAAAGTGTAGATGCGATATAAACTATAAAATTTCTCTTGAATTCCACACCTCCCGCTCATTTGTGAAATTAATTTGTCCAACAATGATCTCTTCAAAACTTTAGGAATACAACCAAACCGTAGCAACCATTTCTTTTTTTCCTCTAAAAAAATCTTCGTTTTTTCACTCGTCGTGGCTTCATACAACTCAATGGAACCCATTGGTAGCCCGATCGCAATATGAATGTCCGTGTCTTTTATTTGAAGTTGATTGTTCATCGTGAACATGCACTAGTGTTAAAGTCGACAACAACCGCCGTACTAAGGCAAGTAGGAAGCGTGTCCGTTTTCAACTTCAACGAGACCACCAAAACCAATGGCCTCAATGTCCCGTATTTGCTCATCACTTGGACAACTTTCAATAAATTTTGTGATGGCACAAGGAGACATCCTGGTTTTTAAAGTAATGGCTTTGCTTGTCGAAGGTGAATCGTTGTTATGCTGCTTCATCTTCTTCGAAATTTGTTTGGCATTACCGAACTTCACACTCTCCTGATTGTCATTAGCTAACTTCACAATCTCCTTCCTCTTCATTTGTCACAAGCTGCATTCAAACAAAAACCCCCAAAAATCAAGATTTAAAATCGGATTCAAACAATCAAACCAGAGTATAAAAATCGTAAAATTAAGCCATCAAAACATCGCAATAAAACATGTAACACGTGACCTAGGACTGACCCCAATAAGGAAAAAACATGTAAACAAACAAAACTGGCAGTATTACTTCAAGTTTCAAGAATTTCATTAATAGCGAGCAATACAGCCGCAATTTCCCTACACAATCATGCAAAAGTACACCAACACTATCTAAATTTTAGACAACACCTTATGATTATTATAGCTCATGGCAAAGTAAGCTTTTGTTATACGTAAAGATAGTATGTGTCTAGCATCTAATGCGGGGAAGGCTAGGGGCAACCGATTCTCAACAAACTAGAACATAAAAGAGGTAATGCATTCAACATCTAACACAAAATAGGCTCCATTACACATCTAGAAAAGTCCAAGCCTAATTCCCTTTTTGCATCACATACCACTTTGCCTATGAGCTACTGAATCGGCAGGAAACTTGCAGCATTGATAAGTAAGAATACAAAACCCTACCACTTTAGACTATCTTCACAATTGAAAAAGAAATGAATAAAAACACATTAAGTAGCTTGAAATAACTGGTCGAATCAGTACCACCATCCAAACTTATACTAATAATCCCTATAAACAAAACACTACAAAGACGTTTCACAACGTTTATGTGACATTCGAGAGATTAAACCATTAACCGAAGGAAAATCAATGATTAACCAAAAAGAACAAGTAGACATGAGCAAATTTGTACCAAAGAAGTGTATCCGATTAACAAACATCCAAGGATACAAGTGAGGGGAAAGATTCTCCATTAATTACCTTCATTTCTTCATTTAATTTGCAAAGAAAACTAACCCAATTTTTTTAAAAGATACAAGAACCCATGAAATTCAGTCCAAGTTGAGAAATTTAAACCATTTCAGCGATTATTCACAGAATTTCTGCCCAAATCAAGCGAGTTCAAGATATAATTACCTTGCCCCTTTAAGAAACGCTAATGAAATCATTTAAAGCCCAGAAAAGGCCTCAATTTACATACAGAATCACAAAAGATAACCCAAAGCAAATGTGTCCTCAACAAGCAAAGTAAACCAACAATTAAAACAAACAGAACCAAGAAGAACATGAACAATACCAGACATTTTATCCCCAAGACCAAGAGAAGCAACAAGCTTAGACAAAGATCAAACCAGAGTATAAAAATCGTAAAATTAAGCCATCAAAACATCGCAATCCATCAGACTATCTTCAAAATTGAAAAAGAAATGAATAAAAACACAGTAAGTAGCTTGAAATAACTGGTCGAATCAGTACCTTTAGATCAACGAGGAGAAAGGAAAACGTCTCGAGAGAATTTGATGAGACAACAATCGCAATGTCGTTGTTCTGAACTCGTCGTCGCCGGAGTGCAAGGAGGAAGGAGGAAGGGTGTTGGAGCGATGTAGACTTCGGAAGTTGCAGAACCGGAGGAAATTGTAGACTTCGGAAGTTGCGAACCGAAGGAAGGAAGAGGAAATTGCGTGGTGGGTTCTGTTTGAGATGAGGAAATCGAGGATTGAGGGTTTTAATTACTAGTAAGTACGGTAAGCGTGGATATAGAGGTATGTATATGAACCCATTTCTTATATATATATATATATATATATATATATATATATATATATATATATATATATATAGGCACTGATGTCTCTGCAATTTATACATAGGCACGTTACGCACGTATACTCATCTCGTTTACCTTGACCAAATCAACATTAGTTTCAGCCATCAAAGTCGTGTGGCAGAAATAATATATTAATAACTATTCATATATAATATGTATTTTAGTGCTGATTATGCATTTTAATGGACTTAATTAATTTTATTTTTTTTGAAAACAGTACTTAATTAATTTACAAGTTTAGACTCAGTCAAAGAAATTTATAATATTTCTTTGTCAAACTTATGAACGGTAAACTCGCCGCGTTCTCTTAATTTCTTGTTCACCAAGTTATGTTTGGACCGAGAATAATTATTGATTGGTACCGTTTGTTAAATATATGAAATGTTAATTATCTACCTTCTCATCAGATTAAGTTTTTGGAAAAAGATGGTAGTTCAACATTGTATAAAAGCGATACGTTATGGGTTCAAACCCCGCTCCATGTCCAAGTACAGTCACCCAAACAAACAAACAAACAAGTGTTTGTCTCTCTAAAAATATAATAGTCTCACATTTGAAGGTGCGTATTCAATATTTAGAATGTTAATTATCTAACCCCCAAAAATATAATAGGGCCCACACTTGAGGGTGCGTGTTGAATAAATATAATTGGCCCACACTTATCTACCACCCCGTCAGCTTAAGATTTTGGAAGAGACGATAGTTAAACACCATTGATGTGTTATAACAAACAATTAAAATGGTAAACGGAAATAGTACTGTCACACAATATTCGTTGTACATGATTTTACACATACCAAGCTTCATGAATGAATTTTCCATAAAAAAAAATTGATATGCATATGCTGGAGTGTATATATACAAGAGAAATTCTTAAGAATGTGTGGACCTTCATGAACATAGGTAAAGCTTGTCCTTGCACACTACTCATGTCGAATTACCGGCATCATTTCTTGAGATGTAGCGCCTTCTTGTTCTCCCGAAAAGCTAGTAATGTCATGCTCTGTATAATCTGAAATGCTAGGACTAGAAGGTGCAGTATTGTCTTGTGAAGCAAGTTGAGGAGAAAGTGTCACAACCTGAGGTGAAACTTCTGCAGCATCACCCCTTCTTTCCTCTGGCTCAACAACCCGAGGTTGTTGCTTGGAATCACGAACAATGACGTTGTTGGCTGGATCTTTCAAACCAAGGTTCCTGAAAGTGTAGGAGTTTAGATCCTTGTTGTCGAATCGCCCTGCTAGTTTACTTATTTTCTCTTGTATTGTGTCGTCTTGATCGGTTACCATGTGCCAGTGTTCATGGAGGAACATTCCCAAGTAGATGAAAAAGGCGAAAAACACGGCGACTCCGACTATTAAAAATAATCCCCAGAAACTTCCAGTGTCCAAGCTAACTGAGGTAATAGATGTTGTGATTGAATCAGGACAATGGGAATTTCCTAAAGACCAAGCATTCTCGATTTGTACCATCTTGTCACCTTCAGTCACATTCAGAATTGCCCTTGATATATCTGCAACAAGTGGACTACCGATAGGGAACACCTGTCGTCATGCATGAAATTCACATATCAAAACAGATGTAATTGTCACTTTAATTGATGCTTGAAGAACATGAACTTGGAGGGAAGATTCTAAGGTAAAGAACTTACGAATCCAAAACCGCCGGTCTTGTAAGTTGGTTGAACCGTGGTGTATTTGTTGCAATACTTAGCCAGAATCAAGTCAATGTAAGGATTTTCATCGAACGCTGCAGCAATTCCCCCATTTCCACTCCCTTTGGAAAAAAGTTGATCGCATTCATCAGCGGAATTGTACCCAAGTAGCCTAGATTCATCAAAACCCATTCTTTGAAGAAGTGCTAAAACAAAACCCCCTTGTTGGTACCCTACAAAATCCCTGTTCTTAATAAGCTGATTCACATCTGTTACTGTCGGTTGCAGCTGTTGAACTGTTAGCATTGAAGTAAGACTAGCCGTGTATGCTTGGGTTAATATCAGCACAACCAGAAACCATATGATCAGCACAAACCTAGCCAGGTTACTTATTATCTTCTCCTCTGCAACCAGCAAAGTGTTTCGATCCAGTATGGTTAGGGAAATAATAAGTATCAAACACGAGTGACTTTAGGGTGATTTTCTTTCAAGGATATAAGATTATTGTTCAATAAACATAAAAGAGAAGGCAAATCACTTACTATGTGCAAAAACCATGGTGCAGAAAGAGAACCAGAAAACCATGCCAACTTGATGAGATATAGGCCCTCTGAACTCTTCATTGATTCTATGTTCCAGAAACCAAATAAGCATACCAATCACAACAAAAGCGACGAAGCTTGCAAGCCACATGTCCCATTTCAAAGGCTTCACAAACAACCATGCTTTGTTATTTGGTTTCCTTTCGATTGGGACAAGCATTGAAACTCCTGACTCTGTAAATGGTAAAGTGAAATCCACGTATATGGTTCTGTTTGCTATGATCGTCACATCTCCAACAACAGCGTCAAAATTCTGTTTATCGACCACAACAAACAAGTATATTGTTATGTATCACAGAAAACAAGTATACTATTATGTACTAACTCTTATGTCAAATAATATGGTCAGAATGAAATCATGATTTTTCTTAGCTATCATGTTTTCCTTGACTAGTGATGAAATTCTGCTGTAAGAAACATTAAAGTACTGCATTCGCCTCTAAATAAAAGTTATTTGTACTTTTTTTGTTTTCTCCAATATAAGTATATCAGTTAGAAGCAAATTCAAAACGACACATGGATGAAAAAATAGTGTAGAAGAGTACCCCCAAGTACACTTGGTAGATTAAGTCATCATAAGTGAAGGCAGGATCAGGAAGTCCACTCGGATTAAAAAATGGAACGTATTCATAAGATACTGCATAAGGAAGAGACGCAATTACTGCATCAAAAACATCTGTGAAGTATCCAGTCACTGTAGTTGTGTTGGTTGAAGGATCACTTGTGACGCGCACAAATTCACTGAAACCATCTTTTACAGGCACTCCCACCCTGAGCTTTTTTCCATTTGTTGGAATCTGCCACCCCTTGGGAAAACTAGTGGTGTCACCAGGCCATATTATTGTTCCCAAATCAGAATTTCCAACTAAATTTGTTGGATTCAACCGCCTGAGAAGCCCGTTTGTCGCAGTCCAAAATCCGATTTCCTTAAACCCTGAGCCTATAACATTCACAATTTGGTAAGGTGGGGACTGAAGTTGTCCATCAACAAACTGGAATTTCCCACTAAGACCAATGAATGATGTGTTTAGTAAAGCTTGAAGAAGATTTGGACCGTTTTGAGAAGTACCAAAGGTTGCCAAATCTGTAGAATTTGCTGAGATGTTTGGCTTTTGGAAGCTGTTAATGTTCACAGTTCCGGATTTCTCCACTGCCATTGCAAGTGCCGTAGCAGAATCATAAGCCCATAAACCAAACACATTTAACTGAGGATTAACAACACCAGGATTGTCCTGTAAAAACTTTACAATCCATCTGTTTGTGAAATTAACAACATCAATTGTCTGTGGAGCATAAGGCCTCACCCCAATTACACCTTGCATAGAATCGGTAACGTTCCGATCGAAAGAATTCATCCTATTCGCCATAGCATCAGTTATAATCCACACGTACCCTTTACTCATCAGACCAAGCTCCTTCACTTTTGCGAAAAATCGTGAACCAAAACTCGGAACCATATGAACAACAAACACCTGTGTCTGCATCGTCATCAATTTGTAAAGTTCCGCAACAATTTGATCATCTGTGGCTTTTTCAGGAATAGCACTTCTGTATGGAACTCGCGTGTTGATTGCATCTAGGGCATCGGTTAAGAAAGGAACAATCCCTTCCCCAAATTCATTATCAGTGTATATAGGAACAACTTGTCTCCATCCAAATGCTTTGACGATTGAACTAATGGCGTTTACCTGAGACGAATCGTTTAGAGTTGATCGAACGAAATAGGGACTTCGGATTGAGGAAAGAGACGAGCTTGTGGCTGTGAAAGAGATGATTGGAACACTTGCTTTTTCTCCGAGCTCAATCATGAATTCTGCCTCCATTGAGGTTACAGGTCCTAAAATTGCTTGCACTTCCACATTTTTTATCAGATCAAGAGCTGCATTTCGCACAAAACACAGTCAGAAATCTACATTTAGGTATTGATTATAAGAGCAAAAACCAGTAATTACTTCAACAAAAACAGTGATCTGGCTTTCAAATGGGTGGTTTACAGGTTTACTTAAGAATTTGAAAGCTCAAGACAAATACCGCCAAAAACTCAAAAGGAGTATGAGTTTGAAAAACTAAAAATCAACCCGTTTATTACTCACTCTACAAATTTATAAAATTAACAAGACATTCAAAAATAGGAGTTTAGAACATCCACAAAACAGAATTTCAAAATGGGCGAGTCCAGCTTGATTTTGGAATAATAGAATAATGAACAAAACCCTTATAAAATTCAACTTCCATTCGCGGTCTATATGCAGCTCATTTGGCGTTTTTACCGTCAAAGTCAATTGATAACTGATATCAAAGTCAATTTACAAAAATCTATACTAGATTTCGTCTCAAATAAGTAAACTGAAAGACATCATTGCAAGGTTTATTTAATTAATGCATGTATAACTAGTGCCATTAAACTAACAGAGCCGTTCAAGAATAAGCTCGTAATCGACTCGTTAATATCTGTGATCGTTCGTTTGTTTAGCTTAACGAATCAAGCTTGAACATGATTTCAAGCTTGTTTCCTAAACGAACGAACACGAGCATACTCGTGAACGTTGGATTATATTCACGAACCTGCTTATATAGACAAATTATTGTACAACATAACTTTAACTCATAAGATGATAAGACATCTATTAATATAATAGATAGTCTAGAGTAATTTTATAGAGTATTTATCAGAGTTGTCATAATGTTTTTATTAATATAATGTTTGAATATTGCTTTGTATTCTATTATTTTTTCATTTGGACTTAATTTTTTATACCTTAGCAAGCAAAGACAAAAATACATGTAGCATGCCAAACTCAAACACGAGTTTGAAAAAAAATTCTTTATAAATGAGCTGAGTTCGAATATAATTTTATGTTCGTTTATTAAGCAAACGTTCGTGAACAAGCTCGTTACCTTAACGAATCAAACTTGAACATATTTTTATGTTCGTTTACTAAACGAATGAACATGAACAAGCTCGTGAGTTAAACGAACAGAGCTTGAAAAACTGATACTTGGTTCAGCTTGTCTCGGCTAGTTAACAGCCCTATGTATAACCAAACTAGGATAAAAATATAAAGTATTAATGTCACATATATATAGACCCAAAAATATTAAAAGAGAATGAGACAAGTCTATTTTATGTATCATTTTGTCTAATTCTTTAAGATCTTAATTATCCATCTCCTCATCATCTTACGTTTTTAAAAGAGATCGTACTTCAATATTATATCTGAACGGGAGGTCATGTGATCAATCTTTACTACTAATATTGTCTTTCCACTTATATTTACATCTTTGGCCTTATAGTGGTTGTAGATGCTTTTTATTTATCTTCCATCAGCTTAGTGCGTTTACATGCCTTTTATTTAATTACCTTCCATAAGCTTAAGTACTTGTAAGAAATTCAACACATGTCGCAGCCGTTATCAAATTAATATATTTATCATATCAAAACAATAACATTATATACATCTATATTAAAACTTATTATTCTTATCATGGACTCAAAGTCGTGTTAGAGGTCATTATTATATTAAATTGTTTTTTTTTTCCGAAACGAAAGGATAACACACAGAGGCGGACCCACCCTATGCCCGGGGTGGTCTCAAGCCCCTCCAAAATGGTCACAAGCCCCCCCACATATGGTACCAAGCCCCCCCCCCCCCCCCCCCCCCCCAAATTTTTATTATTGTAGTAGTAATGTTAATATTAGTATGTTATGTGTCTTTTTCTTAAACCAAAGACCTTATATCCTAGTGGTTTAAGAACAAACCCTTTAAAGTCTCCATAATTCTAGGTTGTAAGTTCAAATCCCACTACCAACATTTTTTATTTTTTTCCCCGGATTTTTTTTAGCTTTGCAGTTTATATACCAAGACCACCCCGAAATTTTTTTCTGGTTCCGCCATTGATAACACACCATACACGTTTTTTTTTTCTTTTTCCGAAAACGAAAGGATAACACACCACACACGCCCCAAGCAGGGTTCGAATTCTAGACTCTCCACTAGGAAAGCCAGGTTAGACCCTAGTGGATTTTTATCACTAGGGTATGTACCCAAGTACTATTAAATTGTTTTATAATGTCATACATCATTAGCTATATAATAGAATATGAGGCTTACAACTAATGTTACTCTTAGTATCATTTAACACAACACATATCATAATAATATGGTACTGAAACTCCTTATAAAATAGTTTTTACTATCATATTATAAATGGTTTTATTATGATAGAGTGATTATGACATTATTCAAGAATTGGAGGGCTAATATAGTAATATGAAAACAAAATGTCAGTCTGACCAAAGAAACTAGTTCTTTCTGAAGAGGAAAATGTTGCGGTCATATATAACAACAACTCGTGACACATGCAAGCAACACATGATTTTACTCTATTGTTCGTAATATCGTAAGACTCGATTATAGATATGGGGCATACGATAATCGGTGATTCTTGTATGGTTACTCTATTTGAGTAGTTGTACCGTGTGAATCTGGATCATACAGTTTGAATTCAAATTAAAACTGTATAGTCCAGATTCATTTACATATTTTACTCCACAAATGGAGTCACTAGGAAGAATTTTCCGTAATTTAAAATGTATTTGTATAATTGTATCGATCTTTATAAAAAAAAATTTGTTGTGACAGTAGGAATATGGGTCTCTCCAAATACACAGGCAGCGGAACCACAGCCAAACGGCGGCGGAGCAAATGGGAGGAGGAATTACCTGAGGCGGCGGCAGCAACCACATCACCACCGGAGTCGCGGTTGTTCAGTACAATCCTGGTTTTGTAAGAATCATGGGAAGCGTAGAAGTCTGAGAGTGCCATGGATAAGCAGCTCAGCCCCAATTTTCCGACGAAAGTATTCATGTCTAAAACAGTTCCGACATTGACGGAGGTTGTCGGACTTTGTGCAGCAGCCATTTTTGAGGAATGTGTAAGAAAGCAAAGCAAAGAGATGAAGCAGAAAATGGGTAGAGATAAGTTGACCATTTTAGCTTTCTTGTTCATCTCTGCAGCTTAATTTCCACATTTTGAAGGTTGCTACCAATATATATATATAGGGAATCTCATGAATAGTAGTTGATGTATTTCAGAAAGTATTTTTCTAAAACAATGTGTTTGTTACGATTCATTTTCGTGCATCCTTAATGGAACCACATCCGATCTATTTGGACACCACACTTTATGCAAATTTTGACTTTACAAATATCGTAATCTGTTTTCTAACTCTTGTGGAGTCAAAGTTGCTAATAGTGCTTATTGGCAATGGTGTAATGACCTTTTTGGTATTTTTTCCTCTCAAATGACCATCAATTCAGTATGTTTCGTTCTCTCATGAATTCTCAACAATATAAAGTGTACTACTCCCCATCAATTTCAATATGTTGAGTGTTTACAACGCAAATTATCTAATTTCCTATTAACTTAAGTTTTTGAAAGACATTTTCATTTAACATGATATCAGGGTGAGAGGTCGTGGAACCACTCATTGTCTTTTCATTTATATTGTGCAATTATCGGATCTTTTTGTTGACCTTGCGTACCCTTTATATGTATTTGTGTGTCATGTTGGTCCATATTTTTATAGTCCATATTTAATTGGGAGGACATGTTGAGTCTTTAAAATATAAATTATCTACCTACTCATGAGCTTAAATTTTTAAAAGATATAAAAATTTAACAGTATTGGTTGACATATGTGAAATTGGACGGAACTACATCAATATAGTGTCCAGTTGACATTTTTAAAACTATTTTTTTTCTTTTGGACAAGAAAAATGAGGGTGTGATTGATAACTTTCTTTTTCTTCCATTATTCACCATACAAAGGATGCAGTTTTATTAATTTGATTAGAGTAATTTTTTTCTATCTTATATTTTTTTCTTCATAATATATCACATCCATACTAAAAACATTACAAAATTCAACCAATTTTTTTAAACAATATTAACCCAAAACGAGCAAAATGTGTAGATGATCCTCCAACTCAATTTAAAGTGCACATAATTTTGAACAAAGCATACAAGAAGCTGGGCAATGCCAACGGAGTAAGAAGGATTTGTTTATTTTTAAAAACTTACATAATGTTGAATATATACAAAGATAAATTTGTTTTAAAAAAAAAACATTCCTCTGATTTCGGAGGCTTCTTTAATTAAAAAGGGGAGGGAAGATCAGGAAAGTCCACACTTTATTGATGGGACATTTTGATCCCCTTATTAGTGGAAAATACTTGTGTGGTGAGAGAATTTGACATGAAATGACGGGTGGAACGATCAGACGCATACAGCTTAAATACAGAATAAAACTGTATGGTTTGTACGGTGTCTACACATTGTGTGGAGTGACGATGCTGGAAATTGTCCAAAAATAAATGCGGGCCAATTTCCTCTAAGATAAGGATCTTAAACCCTAAGAACCCTAATTTGCGTAAAGTGGGACGTGTTTTATTATTTGTTTTAGACTGAGCTTTCAAATTGTTTCTCAAGAGTTGCCTACGTATCCAATAGTTAAATTGTAATCAAGTCATTCGTAGTTTCTTAGGGTCGTTTATATAGGTGGCATTTCGTCCCTATTACTTGCTTTGCAAGTATTATAATTCATCATTATTTCCTAAGGATATACACGCATTAATCCCTATAATTTAAAGATAATTATGGACACATTGAATGTTAGGATTAAAGTCTTTATGACTTAGGATTCTTCCCTTATTTATCTTTAGTTATCCCTCACGTGGAATAACAGCCGGATTATGCGGAGCGTCCTGCGTTCAGCCCCCAAGGTCACTATGACCGAACTGGGAAATCCCTCTTCGCCAGACCTTGGCCGACCTGCGGTGGCTGGAGGAATTTATGCCGATCTCCGGCCTGGGGTTGACGACCTGTCCTTAGGTCGGCTTCTGGAGCCCTTGGCCCTTAATCATCTATTATGAACCCTCCAAGGATGACACGTGGCGTAGCTCGGGTTAGATATCATCATAAGCCCCCCAGATCTGATCTTACTCCTTTAGTTGGTCAGATCTGCATCATTTGGCGGTTCGGCTTGACATTACCTGATCTCGCATTTTGAACCGTCCACCTGCCTGCTGGTAGTCTATTAAACGGGCCATCATTGCACTCACGGAATTCGAGGCGTTTTTCTCTTCTTTTCATAACTGACGTCGTTACACGTCTGGAGTGGATTGTAAACTGTCATTTCATATCAGACTTTCCCTCTTCTCCCACTTGCTATTAAATCGAAGATTTTCTCTCTCAAGACTTTGCACTTCTCAAGTAAGCATTTGTTCTCCTCTTTAATTTCTCAGTTCTTCTTCTTTGTTTCTTTCTAGTCTAGTTGATGAGGGCAAACACTGCGTCTAGTAGCTCAATTGACAAAGAGTTTGAGTCATATTTTGGGTCCGATAACGAAGTTAATCAGCCCACTATCCAATCTGGGGGTCCGGCAAAGCCGAACAGAGGAGCTGAAACAGGAGTCAGATCGGCTTCCTTCAATTTCATAGCTCTGAACACATTGTAGTGGAGGACATTCACAGCACTGCCAGTGTCCACACATATTCGCTTTGTTCGATTTTTGCTGATCACTGCTTCTATTAATTACCAATCCTCATTGTTAACTACCAATGGTAGTGAATCTCTTGGGCCATATACTACTTCTCCTGGCATTCTTTGCCTTTTACTTGAAGTAGGGGCAGTAGACATGCTACTGCCCGTGTCTTCAGATCTTCTTGAGCTGTTCGGCCCCCCTGAGATCGTATTGATTGTGTTCACAGGGCGGTTATCCACGTGACCATCCGGATCTGGGGAATGATCCCTTCTACTTCGATATTCCTCTCGGTTATCTCTATCGTTGTTATTCCGACGCTTGAACTCACGTTGTCCCCAAGGTTCGGCCTGATGAGACCGATCTACGACCTCATCAAGATTTCCTTCCATCACTGCTGCGTCAATAGCTCGGATTAAATCTTTGCACTGTTCTGAATCATGCCCCAAGTCCTGGTGATATTTGCAATATTTATTGGGTGTCTCCTTTCTCTGGGTCCTCTCATTGGAGGTGGAGTTCTGGCTATGCCTTTTCTTTGCATAATTGCGAAAACTTGCTCGCGAGACCTGTTCAAGGGGATGAAGTCTCTGTCCTACAGAGCTCCTTTCTTTGCCAGCCGATCAGAAATGGGTGCAGTTACTCGATCCCATACTGATTTTCTTTTCTTATCGGACTTATCCTCAAACTTGTTCTTCTTACCTTCAGCTCTTTCCATCTCTCTTTTAAGTCAATTTGCTTCTTCCCCCTGACAATGTTTATAGGCCACGTCCAGACATTCTTTCATTGTCCGAGGGAGTTTACTATTCAGCTTTGCGTGCAGCCGTCCCTCTCGCAGACCTGCCACGAAAGAAGCGACCAGCAGTCGATCATCAGCGTCCCGCACCTGTGCGGATTCTTCATTAAAGCGCTTTACAAAGTTAACAAGTGAGTCTGATTCCTCTGGAATGGTCGAGCTACGATGAAGGCATGGACAAACTTCCGAGTTAAGGTCCCAAAGTCGGAGATCGACCTGGGGGGAATCTTGTTGAACCAGTCTCTGTCTCTTCCTGTTAGGAGTGCGGGGAAGGCTTTGCACTTCATCTCATCTGAGAAGTTGTACAAGTTCATATGTGAGATGTACTGATGAATGTGATCATAAGGATCTTTAGACCCACTGTAAGAGTCTATCTTCGGGATCTTGAACCCCGCAGGTCGGGGATAGTTGTCGATGTGCTCGGTGAACGGCGACACACAGAGCAGTTCGTCTGATCTTCTTCCGAGCAGGGCATCCAGTTCGGCCTTAGCCGTATCCGTGGGCTGGCGCATATCATCGTATTCAGTTTGAGCACTAGATTCCACGATCTTCGGTTTTTTAGGAGCTTGACGATTTGTCTCTGAGACTTCTGGAGGATCCCTTCCTTTAAGGGTTTCATCCAAGATGATCTTAATAGTGGTATTGTCCAGATTCTTCAAGGCCTCCACCAGTGCCTGATTGGCTGGATCTTGAAGGGTTGGATCGAGCTGATCTCTGGTAATTTGTGCCCTTTTCTGGGCAGCTGCATCCTGGGTTTCTCCTTGTGCGGTTGAAGTTGCTCCCGCCTGTTAAGTTGGATCTGCAGTCTTCTTACCAGTATTCTTTGGTGGTGCCATAGTTGATTACAAGGGGCTTGTGGTTGATTTAGATCGTTTATCAGAGAAGACCCTCATTCTAGCGCCAATTGACGATACTGGAAATCGTCCAAGAATCAATGCGGGCCAATTTCCTCTAAGATAAGGATATTAAACCCTAAGAACCCTAATTTGCGTAAAGTTGGACGTGTTTTATTATTTGTTTTAGACTGAGCTCTCAAGTTGTTTCTCAAGAGTTGCCTACGTATCCAATAGTTGAATTGGAATCAAGTCATTCGTAGTTCCTTAGGGTCGTTTATATATGTGGCATTTCATCCCTATTACTTGCTATGCAAGTATTATAATTCATCATTATTCCTTAAGGATATACACGCATTAATCCCTATAATTTAGAGATAATTATAGACACATTGAATGTCAGGATTGGAGTATTTATGGCTTAGGATTCTTCCCTTATTTATCTTTAGTTATCCCTCAAGTGGAATAACAGGCGGGATACGGAGCGTCCTGCGTTTAGCCCACAATGCCACTATGACCGAACTGGGAAATCCCTCTTCGCCAGACCTTGGCCGACCTGCGGTGGCTGAAGGAGGAATTTATGCGGATCTCCGACCTGGGTTGACGACATGTCCTTAGGTCGACTTCTGGGGCCCCTGGCCCTTAATCATCTATTATGAACCCTCCAAGGATGACACGTGGCGTAGCTCGGGTTAGATATCATCATGGAGACACCACACATGTATTTCCGCTTATTAGTGTAATACCACAAAATACTTCCTTCCATCCATAATAACTGACACAGTTGCTAAAAAATGTACGGATTACAAAATTAGTTAATTGTTTTAACTCTAAATAGATAAAAACCGGAATACTCTTATGGAAAATTAAGTAAATAATACTGGTGAATTTATGACATTTTATGGAAAAAATAAAGGGAATATTAGGTTTTAGTCCACTTTCTCCCCTGTATATAAATTTTAATCCACACTCATTTTTTTTGTTGCAATAAGGACAAAACATTTTCTGATGGACTGTTTTGCCCTTAATTTATAACACCAAATCTTTGTCTGCTTTATTCCGTGTAATACACTATCCAAACCATTAATTGCTTCTCTCGTTTGATACGTTCTTCTTCTTTCTCTATTTCTTCCGTATTTCACTGATTCTCCATATTAATTGTTGCTATGCTTTGATTTCTTCTTCGTTCGGTCACTTTAATTGTAGAGGTCTCTTGATTTTGTGGTTGCAATTTCATATCTGTTTCCAGTCGAAGGTTTCTGTTTTTGTTTCAATCGCTTTAAGCTAGTCGTTCTTCTCCTATTTTGAAGATTTTCGAAGGTAATGCTCTTCGTTTTATGCGTTGATTTTTGTTTTTGTTTGCAATCTGGTTTCCTTATCTAATAATCTTCTTTTACGCGTTTTTTTAGTTTTGTTATTGGAATCAAATGACATTGTGTTTTTATGTTGTTTCTTCACTTTGTTTATCTATTCACATCTATTTTCTGATTGTTGACCCTGCTCTGTTTCTGTGAATATGTTGAATTATTGTTATTCAGATCATTGTTGATTTTATTTGAGTTTTGAATTTGCATTACATATGTTACTGTGATATGTGTCAACTTGCATTCTGATGTCATTGTATAATCCTCAACTATCATTATTACATGTGTATGCTGCTTCTAATTTGTTCTTTTTGATTGTCATTGTCTTATTAAGAATGTTGTTGTGTTGTATGTATGCAATGCACTGTGGTTTTATTGTGTTACTGTGTTACTGTGTTAGTAACACAGTAACAATAACATATTAACCCCAACACAGTAACATCGTTATTATTAGTGAGAATGCGTTGTTTCTTTAGTTTTGTTGTTGTAATTTGTTCTTTTGTTTATTTGCAGATTGTTTTGAGGATGGTGCTTTTGTTTTGCACCTATGCGTTCGATTCTTATGTTTTGTCTGTTTGTGAGACTGATTCCTTCAAGTTTATTGTCGATAAGATTTGTCGACGATGGCCTAGTTTGAATTCATTGTCTCTTAGGTTGTTCTATAAGTTACCTGGTTGTTCTAGATGTTTTTTGTCTGGTGATGAAGATTTGGTTACGTTGTTCATTGTGTCTCAATCCTTGAATGGGAATGGTATTCACGTGGATGTGCTAGACGAAAGCAATGCTCCTTCCTCAAGTTCCAAGTGTACGGTCCTACCGATGATGATGATCTTTGTTTCCTCAAGCTCCAGTACTTGTATACCTCCTTTTGATTCTGTTGATGATGAGGATTCTTTGTTTATGCTTAGGAAGGCTGCTACAATTAAGCTAGGTTGGGATAAGATATCTTTTAAACAAGGAACAGTCTTTTATGGTGGTGTCTCACAGTTTAGATTATCTCTGCAAAAGGTATCTATTGATACTGGATTTCAATATGTTTTAAAAAAGAATGATGGAAATAGAATAACGGCTTATTGTCCTTTCAAGGATCAATATAAGTGTGTATGGCATGTACATGGTGTTAAATTGAATGTGAATGGGTATTTTTATGTGAAGAAGTCATGCATTGTTCATGTTTGTGGTTCGGCTGGTCGGTCTTTTCATGGAACACGAATCGGCTCTGATCTTGTTGCAGAGGTTATTGAAAGTATAGTTCGTGATACTCCTAATTTGCGTGCTTGTGTCGTTAAGCGTGATCTATTCTCACTATTTAAGTTTAAGGTAACTTATTTCAGAGCAAGAATTGGTGTGTCGAAAGCGAAATCAGCTTTGTATGGTGATGTGCGTGAATCCTTCAAGAGAATGCCTTCATATGTTCAATGCCTCTTGGATTCAAATCCTGGCTCTCGTGTTGTTTATGAAGTTGATCCTGGATCATGTCGGTTTAGGCGATTGTTTGTTGCTTTTCATTGTTGCATACGTGGTTTCAACTCTTGCCGTCCTCTTCTTTTTTTGGATGGAGCACATTTGAAAGGGCAATTTAGGGGTCATTTATTGGCTGCTACAGGGAAGGATGGTAACCAAGGTATGTTTTGAGTTGTGTGTTGTTTTCATATTGTTAAGGAACACAAAAACACAGTAACACAGTCACACATTAACACAGTAACATTCACAGATTAACACAGTAACAGTCACACATTAGCATTATAATGAACTCTAACCGTGAGATTCTTTTTTTGTATGTTAGGTATCTACCCACTTTGTTTTGCTGTTGTTGATTCTGAGGACACTTGTAATTGGGAATGGTTTCTAATACATTTGAAGTCTATTTTGGATCCAATGCGGCCGATTACGTTTATTAGTGATAGAAATTCTGGCTTGATTGATGGGGTCCGTACTGTTTTCCCAAATGCTTATCATTCATATTGCTTGTATCATTTGAAGCTTAATTTACGTGTGAAATGTTCTGAATATTCGAAAAGTAAGTTTTTTCGTGAGCGAATGGTTGCCTTGCTTGATCGGTGTGCTTATGCTTCTACTGAATTGGAGTTTGATTCTAATATGCAACTAATGCTTGTTGAGGGTGGAAATGCTGTAAAAGATTTTTTTATAAATCTGAATCATGCGAATTGGGCTAATGTGCACTTCAAGGGTAGTCGGTATGGTTATATAACATCTAGTACAGCTGAATCCTTTAATTCATGGGTTTTGACAGAGCGTCATCTACCTGTTGTTAACTTGGTTGATGCTATCCGTATTAAATTTATGCAGCGATTCGCAGGTTTGTACTTCTTTTGTTGTTATTGGTTTCATGTTGTCGTGTTCATTTATCTTTCCTTAGTTATATGATTTTGTTGTGCAGAAAAGAGAACTTTAGCTGCATCTTTTTCTACTGCTATTTGCCCTGCAATTGATGCCATTCTTTCGCATATGATGGATCAATCTAAGGAGTGGAATGTTGTGAGTTCTACTGCTTTTATTTATGAGGTTCAATTTTCACCGAGTGCTTCGGTTAATTTGATGGATCGTACCTGCTCTTGCTCTCTTTGGGAAAGGAATGGTTATCCGTGTCGTCATGGAGTTGCTGCTGTGATGAGTACACGATTGTTTCTACATGATTATGTCGACGTGTGGTACCGGACAAGCTCCTTTCTGGATACTTATCAATATGCGCTATATCCTGTTCAAGATACTTATCTAAAAGCTCAGATATCAGCTGCAGTTCCTGTATTACCTCTTTTATTTAGGAGGCAGCCTGGAAGACCTCGGACTAAACGGTTTGCTTCACGTGGAGAGTCATCCCAACGTTCGAAACGTGCATATAGATGTAGTCGTTGTGGTTCTTCTAGTCGTCACAATAAGCGTACATGTAGTGCTGCTGTGCAGTTGGATTGATCTTTGTATTGATGATGTTTTCAGTAGGCTATTTGTTTTTGGATTGACTGTGTTACTGTGTTGGTGTTGTTACTGTGTTGGTGCTGTTACTGTGTTGAATGCTCATTATATATTTTTGATTGAGTAATTTTTTTGTAATATCTTTTATTTTTGTATTCACCTATCAATATGTTTTGTAGTTTCATGATGATCATGATTTTGTACTGAGACTTGATTATTTATTCATAATAATGTGTTCAATGAGTAGAATTGCTTTTACAAAATTTGATAATAATGTTTTGAACCAGCAGAATTGCAATTACAAAACTGCCATACTCATTGTTGTAACTATTTTGAATAATATAAGAATGTAGAGATAAGAAAATATTCAGAGAAAGATTTGGTCAACAATAATATCATATTATAAACAGGATCATATTAATATTCCATGTGAGTAACATTCTATCATACTGTCATTCAGAGTCACATTTCAAAATCTACACAATGAGAAGTAAATCAATAGTTGAGTGTGTTATAACAAGAATGCTACATGACTAGAAGCATTTCATTCATTGTAATGCTATTTATAATCATTCCTTTCATTTGTTGCACTTGTTCATCTGTTATTTTTCTTTCAATTTCATTTCCCGTTGCGATCCTGTTAATGTAGTATCTCACATAAATAGCACAGTCATACCTGCATCAGTTTTAGTTCAAATTATTAGTACTTATACTAGTAATTAAATACAATGTGTTGAATACTCTCTTACGATTCAATGGCTTGTACTGGCAGGTTGGGAACTTTCTTTACTGGTGAAGGCTTTCTTCTTTTGTTCTTTGTTTTTGTTGCTTCATCTGGCCACATGCAGTTCCAAATAATTGCTTGCTGTGATTCAATGTGTATCTCAGATTGATTAGTTTGCAGAATATAACTATCCAACATTAAAACAAGAACATGAAGACATCAACACATCAACACATCAACACATCAACACAGTAACACAGTAACACAGTCACACAGTCACACAGTCACACAGTAACACAGTCACAAAGTCACACATTCACACATCAACACAGATATAATCGCTACCAGATTCTCACAATCCTTCAAGTAAGGGTCCTTTCCTCTTGGAGATTTCAGTGAATGGTACATATTCCAGGTATCTTGTTTTTGTTGTGAGTCAGAAGCACCCAATGATTTCCAAATTTGCTTTTTCCACTGGCCCAAATTGGCATTAACACTGTTTTTCCTTTTTCTATGTGTCTGACAATTTCATTGATGGGTTCCATATCGTCATAACCTGGTGTTCTGTAGAACGTCAAGAAATCCGCCTGCAAATGTTAATCTTCTTAGTAATAGTTTGTAATAGAAGCAGGTATACAAGTATCGCATTCAGAATTTTATCTATCTTACCAATGGTGCTGCTTGAATAATTTGGTACTGATTTTTTACTAATTCTGCCCTTTTCACGATTTCACACATTCCATCTATTATTTGTGTTTGAATTTATTGTGTTAGTAACTAAATTGGAGTGCAAATTAAAGTTGATATTGCAATGATATAATCAACTTCTTACCGATTCATCAATGAATAATTCATTCATTACAGCCATGAGTGAGTTTACAGTCACGAAAGGGTAGTCTCCAATTGATTTTGCCCACACTTCTTTGCTGTGTATAATTATAGGCCTCACATTAGTCATTGTTATGTAAACAATATTACAGTAATTATTTATGTAGAGATACTTACTTTTTGCCACCCTCCTGATTATGATTCCAGATTCGTTGATATGCGTCCTCCATGACATGTTTTCCACATTTGTATTCATTCTTTGTTTCTTCCATGATTACTTTCCCATTGATGCATTTATTATCTTCTGCAGGATTGTATTTATTCTTCAGATTCTTCAGTTTGTTTTTTCTTCCCTTTCCCTATGTTGTATTCAAATGCTTCATCCTGGATTGCCTTCTTTTTTCTTGGATTTTCATGCAATCTTCTTATCAATGATGACTGACCGGTGGTTTGCTTACATTCTTGAGTCACTTTTTGAACTTCAAGCTCTGTATTCTCTTGACCAATTTCTGCGAGCTTTCACTTTTCGATTAGTTTGTCTTGTGCATCCAAGTGTTTTTTTCTCGATTCTGCAGCTTTCTTTAAGTATTCCTCGTTGTTGTTTTTGCTTCTTTCGCTATTCGTTTTAACTCAATTATGTCAGCCTCTTTGTTAGACAGCTCTGTTTGGAGTTGTAAAACTGTCTTTTTCAGTTCTGATGTTTCGTTTGAATGCATCTCCTTATTTTCTTGTATCTTCAACTTGAGCTGTTGTATATTTTCTGTTTGCTCCTCAAGTCTTCCTTTCATGTTGCCGATTTCAGAATCTTTTTGAAAATTTTCATTTTCGAGCTTAGCAACTTTCTCTGACAGAAATTGAATCTTCATTCTATCTTGCTCTTGCTGCTGCATCCTTTGTTGTTCATCTTGCTCTTTGTTTGGGTTAATGTCGTGCTGAAGTCTTGTAATGTATTCATCCTTCTTTGCTAAGACATCCTCAAGGTGTTCATTGTGTAGTTTTTCTAATCCATAAAGTTTCTTGAAATTTTGCACTTCGCTATCAATTCGGCTTGCCTAGTGACTTGTTCTTCCAATCTTTGTTCTCATGTTATCATTCTCAACTACAATTGATTCGTCTTCCCAATTAGGCCGACTTCATTCGTTTGATAAGACCCCACACGTGCTTCAAGGTCGATATTTGTTTTTGGTTGTCGTGCACCATCTCGTTGAAGATTTTTTATTTCGTTTCTTTTTCCTTCAACATCGTTGCGGGATTGATATCTGTTCTTCATTAGCCTCGCACAAATAGGCCTCTCGTTCATCGTGTTACTTGTGTTGATGACAATAGAGTATGTTTGACTATTTTGAGTATTTATTCATACCTGATTGGTTGTTTTTTCAACCTCATTTGATTGCTGTGTGATATCTATTGAGAAAGAAGGTATATCAGTCTCTTTGCCAGCTTCAATGTCTTGTATACCTTCACTATCATCATGCATTTGATCCTGATCCATTGGATCAACTTCTTGAAAATATTCAGCCTCTTGTTCTATATTATCTTCTTCATCTGCTTTGTCTTCTTTCCCTGTCTGCTCTTGTTCCTGCTGTTTTACTTGTCCTTTCCCTGCTTGCATTTCTTGCTCTCCTTCTCCCACTTGCTCTTCTTCCTCTCCTTCTTCCCCTTGCTGTTCTTCCTCATCAGCCTGTTCTTCCTCCTCATCCTGTTCTTCCTCTTCTTGTTCTTCCTCCTCCTCATCTTCTTCCTCCTCCTCATCTTCTTCCTCTTCTGTGTCTTCTTCATCATGCAGGCCTTTAATCAAGTATTTTTCAGCAATGGTAGGAGTCAATGCTTCTTTGTTGAACTACATTGCATCAAATAGAGGTTATATTAGTTTAGTAATGTACATTGCTAAAGTGTTACTGTGTTACTGTGTTACTTTGTTACTGTGTGAAATTGTTGAAATTCTTACCAACTGCTTATTCTTTTTCTTAAGAATGCCTTTTCCTCCTTTTTTGTTTGGCACAACCAGTTTTTCAAGTTCTTTGTTGTCCCATTTTGTAATTCGTGGGATCCCCTTCAATGTAAGTCCTAGCTTCCCCTTCATTTTTGGCTCTTGAGCTTTACCACTTGTATTTCTTGGTCTAATTGCATTTGAGTGCTCACAAAACCAGTACTACATTCATTACAGTTTTGTTAGTTCTTTTATATGATTAGAGCATAATATGAGATCATGAATTTAAAAGTAACATACCGGTAATATCAGAGTGCATCCATTGACTTTTGTTGGATGGTCCCAATCTTTATTTAACCCTTCAATGAGTTGGTCTAATATATGTTGTGACCATTGTAAGTTTTCAATCTATCAATGTCATCAACATAGTATAAGAATCCCCATGGTATATATGCTCTGTATTTGGCGGGATGATCGTATGTAGTAGTATTAGACAAAGTAGCTTCACACGGTCATCAATTGATTGTTTGTCCTCTTTTGTAACCAAATTTGCTTGACTTTAAGTTTCACAAGGCTTGCAGTTAGTCTTTTTTCTTTCTTAAAGTACCGTTCTTCTAGTTTAGTTTCTCCCCTTCCATGTTTTTTCATATCTCCAACTTCTTCTTCACCATCCTCTATGCCAAAAATCAGTTTCACATCCATTGTTTTTGGAATGCAAAATTGACCACCAATGTTGAACCTTTTTTTTGATTTGTTGTAGCTATTGATAAATTCATCCATCATTTCATTCTTTCTCTTCTTGTAAATAATCTCTTCTTGTTTCAATGCAATTAGCATGTGCTTGAATGGATTTCCATTGAATGCATCTTCATGTTTTTTTAGGTCATTTTTTATTTCCTTGAACATTTGTTTTATAGCATTCAAGTTTGACCTATATTGTAATATGTACCTGCAATTAAAAAGCCAAATTTGCAACATATTAACTCATTAACACACTAACACAGCAACACAACAACAGATCAACACAGCAACAGAGCAACAGAGCAACATACCAACACAGCAACACACCAACACATCAACACATCCACACATCAACACAGTAACACAATCACACAGTCACACACACACAGTAACTGATTATTGCTAACATTATCAGTAAGATTATCATCAGAAATAGTTATTACATTATGAAATTATTTACAATCCAGTATAGAATTGACATATTTCAGAAATTACTATGATTTCTGTAATGTTTTCCATTTTTCAGAAGTTCAATACCAATTTGCCCTAAATTCAACACCATAGAATGAGAAAACCTTCTTGCATTTATTGATTTTGGAGTAACAACTTCATATCACTTGTAGAATAGTGTTTACAACTGTCAAAATCAGCTATGTTTCAGTTGTTAGATCTTACCTTAGCTTATTTTTCTCCTCTTCTTCACTGCTACTTCCATCGGTCCTCTTCCTTTTAGACATTTTTGCTAAAATCTCTGCAAATGTATGAAATCAATGCTTTTGGTTAGAATCTTCGAATTCCTGATCGATTTCCGGTAAATCTCGATGTTATTTATTCGACTTTGGAATCGTGGGCGAAGAAAGTGTGTAGAATCATGAAATTAGAAAGTGTCTGGGTTTAGAATCGTGGGTTTAGAAATTGAAGGCTTTTCCGTTTCTGAGTTAATGAAGGGTAATTTTGTCTAACTGAATTTTTTTTGTCCTTTTTGCAACTAAAAAAAGAAGTGTGTCCTATTTATTCATTTTGTAAATATTTTTGTCATTTTCCCTCAATCCCTCAAAAATAAAGAGATGAGTAAAAAGAGAAAAATGAATTAAATTTTGCATTGGAAGATTTTATGCATCGGTTATTTGAACCAATTTTTTTTAGAACTGTCTCAGTTATTTTAGGACGGAGAGATAAAAACTTATGATTAATTAGTCAAAATGCCAAACAATATAAGTCAAATTAACCCGTACCACAAAGACAAACTCCAGTTGGTTCTTTGTACATTAATTGTTTAAGTTCTCTGTCATTTGTTGGAACCTTCCTCCTATGAATAGTTGCATGTAATATAATCACTTAATAATATCACAAGTCAAAATGAAGCTCTTGTCAACGGGATTTTTCTTGGATGACATATACGTACGTATGGTACGAATATGTTTATATACACCCTAAAATACTTATGTATTTTTATGTAAATGATGATAAAATAAAAACATTTATATATTTCAATGTTAATAAAGATATATACACAGCGCCATATGACTTTGATGTATTTTTAAAATTATTTTCGTTGCTCCCTATATATATATATAGTGCTAGCATATCCTACTCGAATTAAATTACCACACATTTTTATCCCTCCCTATATGACTTTCTTTGTGTCACTTACAAAATAAATTATTTAATGTTCTCGAACATGTATATAGCATTACCCTCAATATTTCTTATGTATGTTATACTGCTATTAGATGTATAATTCAAGACTCTTTGTCTAAACTTTTCTTTATCCGTAAGTCTTTGTGTAATTTCTTAGGCACGGGTAAAATGGTAATATGTCGTTTTACACATGCTCAATTCACTAATAATAGAGAATGTAAATTTTACGTGACAGTGATATCATTATAAAAAATAAAACAGAAAAAAACAAAAACAACAATGCAAAAATCACAAACAACATATAAATTTCCGATCCTCTAATAGCTTAAACGTTTGAGAGGGATGATAATGTAGTATTTATTTATCTTTGTGTGCGACCCAAACTTTTTGAAATACTAGTTTCACAACAAAATGAGCATAAACAACGACAAATTTTATAATACAATCATTGCAGGAAGGTTATACCAAATTACGTATATTACAACGTTTTATTTCGAACTTCTCACACACGATAAAAGTGTATTATGTAAAAGTGAGTAAAAATGAAAACTATAATATATGTTACTTGGTACGACATTCCTACAACCGTTACACCAAAAAATCTCTCTTAAACAACACATACAAAAAATTCACCTTCTAGCGGCGGATATTAGTGGCGGCTTTAAAACTCCACCGCTAAAGACAATCATTCCCGGCGGATTTTTAAATTCGCCGTAAATAAGTGTAATTGTGGCTAAACAAACACATTTATCGGCGGATTTGAAATAGTCACCTCTAAAATTACCCCTTTTATCGGTGGATTATAGACACCAGCTGCTATTGCTCCCATTAGGAAACCTGTAGTTTTTTTTTTTTTTTCCGTTACTGCTATATTATCGGTGGATTATAGACACCCGCCGCTATTGCTCCCGCTAAACTGGTTAATTCTCAGTGGTTCTTGAAGAACACAATTAAGTTCACCGTATAACCCTAACCCTCTTTCATCAAACCTAATCGAATTTCCACCCAAGACGCTCCTCTCATCATCTAGAATGCCTTCTCGTCTTCAATGCTGATGCTTAGTTTCTCCCAACCTTCTTGAATGCCTTGACTCTTGAATCTTGAATCTTGAATCTCTCTTTTATATCATCTTCTATCACCAAATTCTTCCTTATCTACGACGTTTTGATTCCGATTTGGTGATGATTCGGTGTTGTCTTATTGAATTTGAATCGCATGCAACCAAATCTGGATGGTATGCTGATTCAAGTCGCTTCATTGATGGTTTTGGTTGATACGATGTCAACTCTGCGGTATTTCGAACCATGAACATCTTGAAAAGATGATGGCGTGATTTATAGGCATTCGTATTGAATATTGGCAGTCATCTCCTTGCTCGCATGGTCTCTCCTTTTTCCTCAAGCTCTAAATCAAGGTCTGACCTTGATTGCAGGTATAATCTCTAATTCTCTTCTGATTTTATGATCAAATGGTTTAGGATCTGAGAAAATTTCTCTAGAATTTTCAGTGAAGATTAAACCCCTGCCTTTTCAGTTTAGAATCTCAAACTCTGTCCGTGGTTGGCTCGTATTGCTGAGTTTGAAATTCAAACTGGTTGGCCTTTTTGTTCGGTTCTCAATCTTTGATTCACTGAGAAGTCTGTACGGTTCTTGTTTCCTCGGTCTAACTCTAGCCCCTTCTTCATTCAAACAAATGGATTTCAACTCTTTCATCGTTTTTCCAGATCGGTAAGCTTTGTTTGTGCTCGAGCGTTTTTTCCTTGATCCTTTTTTGCATAATCGAGTGATTGGTATCTGATATATGTGCACATCTGATTTGATATCTGATAGTTTTCTGGATGCTTTTTATTTGATTTGATTTATGCGTTGATGATTTTGCAAAATCGATTGATTGGTATCTGATATATGTGCACATCTGATTCTGTGCGTAAAGTTAATTGATTTCGATGTAATAATTGCTATTCTGATTTTACGAGAGAAAAGATGCTTTAGGTTTCTTGGTGACGGCCTTTTATAGTGACGATTCCTTAACCTAATGATGAGGAACTTTTTATGGTTCATTAAGGATTTGTGGTATCCTTCAAACACTTGATGAAATATGACTTGCGGTAATAATTTTGCAGTAGTATCTTGATTTTATTTTAATTTTTTATATGGATCTGATCTTCCAAGAAATATGACATAGTAGATGTTTTGTAGACTTTTTATGTGGTTATATGGATTTGGGTGTAGATGGCATTGAAATCTCTTATAATTGTTTTGTTCTTTTGCTCTCTTTTGTTTTGGTATCTTTATCATGGTTTATAGCACATATATGGGTTTTCGATGCTGATTATCCTATTTATGTCCATGTACAGCAGCTTTCTTGCAGTTTAGCTAAAGGTTTTAAGTAAACTAGTCAAGTTCATGGTACTTAGTTAATTTGAATGATATGCTAAGCTAATTTCCCTTTTTGAGAATTGGAAATGCTGTTTAGGATGATTTATATTAGTTATTTTTGAGGATATTTATCCATTGTCCGACTTTAACGATGCTGTAGGCAACACGATGATGATAGAGGAAACAAAACGCAGCATCCACGATGCTCTCTGCGTAGCCTGGAATCTAATCCAGAACAAGTCTATCGTCTACGGTGGTGGTTCTGCTGAGATATCTTGCTCAATTTCTGTAGAAGCTGCTACTGATAAATACCCTGGAGTAGAGCAGGTAATACGACAATCTCTATTATCTTGTTTTGGATTTTCCGTTTGATTCTATACTCAACTTTCCTTTGAATTTTCTGATCCTGGAATCCTGGATATACCACTGCAGTATGCGATCCGAGCATTTGCAAATGCTTTAGAATCTGTTCCAATGGCACTTGCTGAAAACAGTGGCCTGCAACCTATTGAAACTTTCTCTGCTGTAAAAGCTCAGCAAATAAAGGTACCTTGATCTTTCACCTACTTTCGTGTCATTTTTAGTTCTTTTAGTGTTTACGTGGATATAACTATTAGGCCAAATGACTTGCACTCTTGATTTTACAATTATTTTAGGGGTGTTTATGCTGCATGTACTCACTTTGAATGCCCTGAGGTGAGTGTCATAGTGGAAACTCTGCACTACCCCTGTTTTCAAAAATAGACCAAGAGGCTTCTTCTTGATGTCCTTCATGTTGATAATTTTTCTTGTACTTCGTCTATATTTTACTAATTTTTGTGTTTGCCTATATATCATTCTTCTGGTAATAAACTGGAATACATGTTTAAAGTTCCCAGAAGAACCTAAAGTATCAGACGAAGCGAAGGATCTGATTCGTCGTTTGTTATGTGATATTGATAAAAGGCTTGGAACAGGTGGTGTGGATGAAATAAAGGTATATATTTGCTGCTTAAAGTATATCCTTACGACTCATTCACATGGTTAGATGCTCAGTAATCAGGTTATGCACACGGATGTGGGGATTTCTCCTTCCCTTCTCGTCCTCGGTTTATGTAATTTTTTTTGTTAGTGCTAGCCTAAACAATCTATTGTGATAAGCATGCTAGAATTACCTTCATGTAGGTGGAGGTTTAACATGCTGTACTAGTTTGATTCTCCTTGTTCTATGGATTTTAGTTGTAAGATTTCAGCTCCCTCTGTAAAAGCATATAACAAAAGTTAATGTGCTTGTGTAGTACACAGTGTTTGATCAGTTAAAGAACATAATGCTGATGGTGAGGGTAATTTGTGTTTTCTTCTTTTTGCCTTACAATTTTGTGTCTTTGCGTTTCCACCTGCTTTAAATAAAGTTTGCAACTTTACTCTGCTCTAAGCTCTGTCTTTGTTTGTTCTTGCAGACTTGTGTTCTTAAAGTCAATATACATTGTGATGGCTGCAAGCAAACAGTTAAAAAAATCTTACAGAAGATTGATGGTATGTTTTTTTATTTCAAGACCCCATTTTTGCTTTCCTAAATTATCTTGACTTATTTTTATGAGGAAGCCTTTATTCACACCAGCCCGAATTTACCATGCACTACACTGAATCAGCCTTTTGCCAGTCGATTTTCAAGAAGCGACTTGCTCGAAGGTCGATTATCACATTAGACTTTTTAAAAGACGATTCTTGGGACATTGTGAGAGTTGATTCTCACATTCGACTTTCAGAAGGTGTATCGGAAAATTCGGGCGGTTGCAATCAAGGCTCCCTTTTATTACAATTAGGTGATTATGTTATTTTTTTGGTGAACTTTTAACAGGGGTTTACACAATAAAGATTACACGATAGAACACAATCACTAGACTGGAGTATAAGGATGATCCTCTTATATTTGCATGGGAGTTAATTACTGGTTCTTGTGTTTTGGGCAGAAATCATCCTCTCCAAGCCAATCATTTCACCTAAAATGTCATCGCGTTAGCATTGGCTACTAGATACATCAAGTATGTCAAATCTATTGTCTTGGTTGCACCGGTAAGTGATTATCAATATCTCAGCCTGTATAAATTAACCTAAATTTATAAGACAAATTTTCAATCCGTATCTTGAAATTTATGAAGTTCCTAATACTATGCTCATAATGGTATATGTTGTGGACAATATATGTCTTATGTTTGATGCTGAATTGTGGAAATTAATTTGCAGCCATATTTCCCATCTTCAAAGGAGAAAGCTAGCTCATTAGCTTTTGAAAAACTAGCTCCCAAAAAAATATGGCCACAGTTAGTCTCCGACACATTGAAGTTTCACACGGGTTTCTCGAAATCACAGATTATGTAAGTAGATAGATTATTATCTCTTGTACTACTACAATTTATAGGTGTATAATATTAGTGATAGACAGTTCATTAGTTGGGGTTGGGGTTTGTTTTGGTGAACAGGGATTGTGCTAAGCTTCTGGTTAACTACCATGCTATGGCTCCAGGTCACAATCTGAAAGTGATACACCATCCCTAAGATTACTGCTACCTTAATTGTTGTATGTAGAGTAACATTTGCTAATTCTGAATCTGTTTATGCATCCAACTTGCTTTGTCCATTTTGCAAATTAAAGCAGAATCTGAGTTGAGCAAAGCCCAAAAACTTATTCTTGAGAAAGATACAGAGCTACATGATGCAGAAAACAACATTTCAGGATTGAAAGAGGTTTTCCATCTAAATTTCTATGTTTGCATTTCTCCTAAATGTATACTTCTTGATCTTCCTTTCCTTTTTTTAGGTTGTTGAAGGAGGAATATTCCATGTGGGGACACAACCCTTACAAACACGCTAATGTGAAAATTATTTTAGTTAAAAATCAAACCACCGTGTAAACAAGTCACTTAATCCACCGTTACCACTATTCGTTGTGTTGTTGCTGCTTCTTTATCTATGAGCCAATAGATTAATTTACAATGTTTCTTATTTCTTAGGTTCTGCTATTAATGTTTGCCTTCTGTCTTGTTAAGGGTCATGTTTGGTTAAGTAAGACTCATATGTCCAAGATGCTTATCTATGAGCCTAAGAATGCTTCTGTTTTACATAATATTATTTTTCTTTCTTGTTATGATATTTACAGCTTGAAATCTGTTGTAATGTTATAAGGGCTTGGTCTCTCTTGCTGCTATCTTCCTCTCCAGACCATTCATTTCAAAAGCTTGAGGAGGGGTAGAGGGTCGGTGGAGAGGGGTGGAGAAGTGATAGAGGTCATCTTTGACAAATCCCCTAAGATGAATTTGGCCGGAGTAATCTTTTACAAGGAAGTAAGACCCATGATATTCAAAGTACACAGAATTATCAGAGGCAAATTTGTGCACAGATAAGAGATTTCGTGTGATAGAAGGGATAACAAGAATATTAGATAAATAAAAAGACTGGGAGGGTGAATGTACAAAAGAAGAGCCGTAATGAGTAATAGATAAACATGTACCGTCGCCAACATGTACTTTGTCGGGTCCGGCATAAGGTGCAGTTGAAATGGTGAGAGTACGGAGGTAATGAGTGAGATGATGAGTGGCACCAGAATCTGCAATCCAATCAGATCCGGGATGAGTGGATTGAGAAGCGACGGATGCCCTGTGGCAGTTTCCGCTGGGGCAGTGGCTGAGAATGGTCGTAGCGGTAAGGGCGGGAGGGAGCAACATGGCCGACTTGAGAGCAAATTTAGCAAGAGAGGTTCATAGCACCACGATTTTGTCAAGAGTAGAAATGGTGGGGAGGACCGAGTCCTTGGCTGCGGCCCCGTTCTCGAATCATGTCGGAGAAGCAATATGCGTGTATGTATATATATATATATATATATATATATATATATATATATATATATTGCCCCTTTTTTTGTTTTTGTTTTTGTTTTTTTTCTCCACGTAGGACAATCAAACAAATCTAGTCAAAGTTGCTGCTTCTTCAATAGAATATGCCTCCTCCGTATCCATGGACCATGAGGCTTCAATCGACGACAACTGTGATTCGGTTGCTCTTGAAGAATTCGATAATATTATTCTACGAAATCCGAGTGAATCTGAGAAAGGGAAAAAAATTTAAGCCACGCTGCTGCTTCTTCTTGGCGTTGTTTTTTTTTTTTTTTTTTCAATGCGGTAGAACTTGTATTCAAAACAAGCTGTGAGAAGCTTGGAAAATCGTCACTCAGCATCTCGATCAAAGAAGGAAGGTTCTTTGGATTGCTGCAACAGCTGGAGAAGACAATTTGTGCGGCTGCGAAGTGTGGCCGGATTCCGGAAAGAAGTCAGGCACGTAGGTGTTGGTGGTGGGTGGTTCAATTGCTGTGCTGTGAAAAGTAAAAGACTATTTTGGAATAATTTTTATGTTGACACATGTCATTTGTTTAGTGTGTACAAGTGTGTAGTGTGGTGTGTTAACTAGAACCCTTGGATTAGATTATGTCTTGAGATTTGTAATAGTTGGTTAAAACAGAATCTAGCATATATGCTAGACATATCGAATGTTTGCTCCTGTGAAAACATTATTCTAATGAAAGAGAAACTTCATCTTCTTTCTAAGTTTTAAGTTGGTAGCAGAGCATTCTTAAAATGGCGACACCGCCGCCACCGTCCGCCGGTGAACAAGGGAGTATACAGAGTGCTGGTACTTCTTCCCAAATCCCGGTGACCTCAACACAGATTCCAGTAAGCTCAACACAAGTCGGAGTCAGTCAAAATCCACTTATACCATCTACGGGAGCAGGCATAATCTCCTCTTCCTCGATCGGATTCATGCACACTGGATCTCCTTCAAGTGGATTCGTCTACAGCACTTTTCCGTCAGGTTTTATGACAAATCAAAGCTCACCGTTGTTGACTCAAAGATCTCCGTTCTCTTCCATGAATCTTACACCAGTTTCATCCACGCTTCATACTCTTGGAGGTAATCTTAATCAAGCTTGTTCTGTCAAATTGGATAGAAATAACTATCTGTTATGGAAATTTAGTGTTCTTCCGGTTGTGCGTGGCCATAAGCTTGAACCATTTTTGTTTGGAACTATTCCATGTCCACCACAGTATCTCAGTGTTCCCAAATTAACCTCATCAGTGCTTACCTCTGTAAATCCTGCATATGATGAGTGGATGGCCAAGGATTCTTTGTTGACTGGCTGGCTCTTGGCATCCATGACGGAGCAAGCTCTGGTTGAAGTAGTAGGATGCACTACTGCTCATGAGATCTGGACAACATTGGAGCTGTTGTTCAACAATCAGTGTGAAGCCCAAATGTTGGAGTATAAGGATGCTCTAACTAAAGCTGAAAAAGGATCAAAAACTATGGCAGACTATCTGGCACAAATGAAGACATATTCAGATAAATTAAGTGCTGCTGGATATCCCATTACTCGGTCTGAACTGATTCTTGCAACCTTGGGGGGTTTAGGCAAGGAATATGAGTCAGTTATTGTTAATCTTACATCAAGGATTGGAGCTCTATCTTGGCCAGAGGTACAAGCTCAGTTGATTACACATGAAAGACTCATAGCAAGGTTTAATCCCACTGCTAACCTTGATTTGTCTCAAGCATCTGCTAATCTTCTTTGTAAGAGCGGTGATAACTATCAAGGAAGAGGTAGAGGAAATTATAACGATCAACGACGAGAATAGAGGCGGGGGTGGCCAAAATTCAAGAGGTGGAAGGTCAGAGGAAGAGGTAGAGCGGAAATAATAACAACACCTCAGAGCTACATGTCAATTATGTAATAAGGCTGGACATACGGTGGTGGAATCTTTGGTATAGGTTTGATCGAACTTCAACAATCCTACGGCAACTAATCAAGGAAGTCGAATGCCCCCGCCGCCTATTATGCGGTCCCGAGTCTATTCGATCCTAATTGGTATGCCGATTCGGGGCCACTAATCATGTCACTGCAGATCTTGGCAAACTTCAGTTGAGTACAGAGTACAATGGATCAGACACTTTGGGAGTAGGTAATGGCTCCAAACTTGCTATTAATCATCTTGGTTCTACTAATTTTTCCACTCCTATTTCTGATCTTAAACTAAGAAATATCCTACATGTTCCTGATATTACTAAGAGTCTTGTTAGCATATCTAAGTTGACATCTGATAATCATGTTAGTGTTGAATTTGATAATGTTGGTTGTTATGTGAAGGACAAAACCACAGGCCGAATTCTTCTCAGAGGTAGAGTGCACCATGGTCTTTATCAGCTTTTTCCTTCTTCAAGCCAGAGCTCCCTTCAATCCAGTCACAACTCCTTCAAGTCAAGTCCTCAGTTCTCAAATTCCAGTATGAGTCAGAAAGTCTGTACTAGAGTCTATGTTAGTGAAGTCAGTAGCCCTAAAAGTGATGTCCTATGGCATAGGAGATTAGGACATCCATCCTTTAAAGTCTTAAATACTGCTATGCAATCTTGTAATGTTCAGTTAAGTAATGAAATGGATTTCTGTGATGCTTGTGTGTATGGGAAACATCATGCCTTACCTTTTTCTAAATCTGACACTATTGTGCTTCAACCTTTTGAGCTAATACACACTGATTTGTGGGGACCTTCCCCAGTCAAATCTGCTTCTGGATATACTTACTATATACATTTCTTGGATGATTGCACAAGATATACTTGGATCTATCCCTTAAAGAACAAATCTGATGCACTAAATGCTTTCTTTCATTTTCAGAAACTTGTTGAAACTCAGTTTGATGCTAAAATTAAAATGGTTCAATCTGATTGGGGTGGTGAGTATAGAGTGTTTGAACCTGTTCTTAAAAAGGCTGGTGTTCTATTTAGACATCCTTGTCCTCACACTCATGAGCAAAATGGAAAAGCTGAGAGAAAACATAGGCACATAACTGAATTAGGTTTGACCCTTTTAGCTCAAGGCAAAATGCCTCTACATCTTTGGTGGGAGAGTTTTCAACATGCTGTCTATCTTATTAACATATTGCCTACATCTATCCTTAATGATAAGTCTCCTTATGAAAAGTTGTTTCACAGATCACCTAACTACTCAAATCTGAGAGTTTTTGGTTGTACTTGCTTTCCTTTTCTGAGGCCTTATAACAGACATAAGTTTGACTTTCATACCAAGAAATGTGTTTTCATTGGTTTTAGTTCTGATCATAAGGGATTTAGGTGTCTTGACCCTAGTGGCCGTGTCTATATATCCAGACATGTTATTTTCAATGAAACAGAATTTCCTTATTCTCTTGGTTTCCCTAAAAACACTGGCCTAGATACTTCATCTTTCTCTTCCACCACTGAGGTCTCCTATTTCCTTCCAATGGATTTCTCTCTTCCTGTTCCTACTGATCCCACCATTCAGCCTAATGTAGCACCTCCTGTGTCTACATCTCCTTGTGCCCCTGGATCTACTTCTCCTTCTATTCATGGTTCCAGTCCTCCTTCTCCCAGTTTTCATAGCCCTGGCTCTATTCATGACCAGTCTCCCCAGTCTTCATCTTCTTCTCACTCTAATTCTAGTTCTGATATTCCTAGCCCTGAGGCATCCCCTGTTATTCCCAGTCCTTCCCCACCTGTGAATCTAGGGCATCCTATGCAAACTAGATCCAAGAGTGGAATTTTTAAACCTAAAACCTACTCTTTTCTAGCTCAATCATCTTCCTCCACTCCACCAGAACCTACTACTGTGTCTGATGCATTGTCTCAACCTCAATGGTTGGCTGCCATGAAGACTGAATTTGATGCTTTACAAAGAACAGGTACTTGGGACTTGGTTCCCCCTCATTCCAATCAGAAACTGATTGGGAACAAATGGATCTTCAAGTTGAAGTTAAATCCCAATGGCACAGTTAATAAGCATAAAGCCAGACTGGTTGCCCAAGGTTTCAAACAGTCCTATGGGGTGGACTTTCATGAGACTTTTAGTCCTGTCATAAAACCAGCAACCATCAGAATTGTGTTGGCTATTGCAGTAAGTCAAAACTGGGATATACAACAGGTTGATGTGAACAATGCCTTTCTCAATGGAGAGCTCCAAGAGGACATTTTTATGCCACAACCTGCTGGATTTGTTGATCCAGTCAAACCTTCTTATGTGTGTCATTTAAAGAAGGCTTTGTATGGCTTGAAACAGGCTCCTAGAGCTTGGTTTTCCACACTTAAACAGCACTTGCTCAGTATGAGATTTAAGCAATCCACCTCAGACTCCTCCCTGTTTATTTTTAAAGACTTAGATCTGACTATGTATGTATTGATCTATGTGGATGATATCTTAGTAACAGGGAATTCTCAGGCTGCTATAGAAGTATTCATCAACAAACTCAATCAGAAGTTTGCTCTTAAATCTTTGGGATCAATCAGCCACTTTCTTGGTGTGGAGGCATACAGAGATACTTCTGGTCTATACTTGACACAGGCACATTATTGTTAGATGTAATATCGTCGGATCAATCATAGATTGACCCGATTACGCAGCGGAAGACATCAGATCTAGATCTAAACGAAACAAAATACATAAATAAAAGATCTAATCCTACAAGGGGGTTTAGGATTTTTACCTTTTTATGGTGCTTAACTCCAAGAACGATAGAACTCCAAGAACACGTATTTGAGAAGCCACAGCCTTCCAACGTGTGTCTCCCAAAGCAACACCGGGTGGATGGTGTTTCCCGCCGCCGGACCTCCTTGATATGCTACCGGAAAAATCCCGAAGATTTTTCCAACTCGAACCCTAAGAATAGAGGCCGAAATTTTCAGCCAATTTCTCTTATGAATAGTGACGTGAATAGTGTGTTTCAAAAGGCTTGGAAGAACTCTCTTTATATAGGAGAGTAAAACTTAACCTCCAAGGATTAAATAATTAAGAAATAATTATTACATTAATCCTTTTTCCAAATAAAAGATAAATAAAATAATTATCCCAAACAAATTAGGATAAATAAATATATTATCCAATATTCCATGATTTATCATTTAACAAATAAAAGATAAATCACACATTAAATAATTATCCAAGAAAACTAATTCCTTGAATTAATTAAATAACCATGCATGCGCACCTTTTTTCTAATCAAGTCATGCGCATCTTTCCATTAGTTTTGACCAATTGGGTCAAAATTGGTCAACACACCAATTCGGGCCGAGTCCACGAAAATGTATTTTCCGTGTATTTAATTATTTAGTCCAACTAAACAATTAATCCACATATCAAATTAAATAGTCCAATCCAACCATTTAATTATAATCGAGGTGCAACGACGAGAAACCTATATGCTATATTAGGAGCCACGTCGGGGACCATGGACCCATATTCAGTAGCTACAATAAATTAAATAAAATTATTCGTCAGACAGAATAATTATATCTAACCTATTAATTCCGGGATTACACCACCATAAACCCGAAACTGAACTCTATCGAATATAGATAACTTACACTCAATTTATGAGTCGAAAGCGTCCATCGATATAATCATTACATACGGATAAATCCTCCATGATCGTCCATTCGAGTGGGAAGTCTCCGTGAACCCGACTCGAATATCTTATCCTTATTCACCATTAACCCCCAGGTGATCAATTAGTTCACATATCCGACTAGTAGCTAATTAGTCTAAATATGAACTCGGCAGATCGATCATTTTCTCAGGGCTAACAAATAAGGGGACTGTCTCTCTACTTCCAGAGGGAAGGAATGGATTATATATCTGTGATAGCACAGACTACTCACTCATCCGAGAATAGAGCCAACGAGAAGTGTTGGACCCCATACTTCGAAGTGATCCTTACTAACACATCAAACTCTACCCTAGTTTAAGCGTCGTCTCGTGATCACCTCGGGATTAAGATTAATCCATATATGATCATCTTGTGATTCGATAAGACTTCTCGATTACGGAATTATATCGAGAACTCAAATCAAATCGGTCCAGCCCTATATGATTATCATCATATATAAATGCCCCACTAGGTACCCTATTACCGACAGTCCGGATAAGACTGTCACACCTAAAGTGTTCTGGGCGCATTAATAGCAAATTAATCATGAGACCCATACTCAGATTAATAAACGCTACGGACTAAGTTAATTTTAAGTACATCTCACTAACTCAATCCTCTTGTGTATAGGCATACACTGAGTTATGTGATTACATAAACGAGGTACTTAGGGTTTTCAGTAGTGTCTTAATATAAGCATAACTGCATATAATTGAGATGAATTACTAATTCTGTCCTAAAACAATTATACAATTGTCTTTCGGGCACTACACCTTACAATCTCCCACTTGCACGAAAGGCAAGTGGATTAATTGTTTTAGAGCACACCCTTATTTATCTATATCTACAACATTCTCCCACTTGCTCAAAACAAGTGAGACGAATCCCTCAAATATGTACCCTCCAAGCGCATCTTAGTAATTCATCCTTCCAAGCACGACCGGAGTATGCCTCCGCAGGGTAGGTCAGTGACCCGGTGCGTACTCAGAATCCGAATACCATGTGACTTGGTACACTGATTAGGTAGGATGTCGGCTTGAGTCAATCTTTGGGATCGAAACGTCGCCTTTCCATCTAATCCGGTGGTACGATGTCAATATGCCTTTGATTCAACACTGAGGACGAAATCGACTTAACGATCATCCTTAATCGACCTAAAGTCGAATTAGTGTCATCACTTATATTCTAGTTTACACTGAATATACTAGCATATTATTCCTCATTCTCCCGAAGATACTTGAGGATTCACTAAACATCCCATTTCGTATTCATCCGCGAGGTTTAGATAATCATTCCGAGAGGTAGGGTAGACTACATCGTTGAATGTTGCATAAATGCAAGAATATCTTAGCCAGGTGAATGGGTGGGATTGCCAATGATCGATTCTCGTGGATTTGAGCGAATCTACTCCTTTAGAATGAATCCCGATGGCATGTCAGACTTTGACTTCAGATAACACACCCATGTTGTTTCCAACTGTTTCAGTGTTACCATTCACAAACACTAATCTACATACTACTTTACTAATATTGATGCCAAGTCTACAAAAGACTTATCAACATTCTGGTCAAGTCCACATATTAAAATGTATGACCTAGAGGTTTGCTTTAATCCCCGAAGGATATAAGCTATGGCAGGCATCCTGCCAAAGGTTCTTTCTGAATAAATTAAGATACCGTTAGTCTTGCAAAAAAGTCTTAGGGAATCACCCCTATTTTTACGCGTTTTAACGAATCCATTATTTGTTCTTAGCTAAAACCCTTACATTCGAATGAATTCAGATTCCGTTGTTCGACAAGGAAGTCTTCGGGAATCACCCCTATTTCTTGCTTTCGACGAAATCAAGCAAGGCGAGTGGTGAGAGAGATCACGGTGCGGTTAACTCTCTACCTTTTCGGGAATCACCCCTATTTTCTCGGCTTTCTTGTGAAAGTTAAACTTTCCTATTCATTCTACTCTTCTTCATGTAGTTCCAATTACTCCCCCTTTGGGCCCGAGGTACTCGGGTGGTTCTACAAGAGTTTCAACGGGGTGGAGTATCATACTCCATTCACGGGGTTATGGCTTTTAAACCAACCTCATGATCGGGATCCTACACGGCCCACAAAGGACTATAGGTCATCAATCTACCCTATAGACCGTAAGGTCTTGCAATGGGTAATGGACAAACCATACTCCCATTGCGTTCGGGGTGGATTGATATATGCGATCTAGTTTAGTAGTTCTTATTAGTGTTGTCACCAACTCGCCGGTGTTGGATGTGGGTGAACAAATCGATTAGTAACATCTTGAGTACATATACTTCAAGATCCAAGGTTGTTATTTATAGACTCTATCGGACCGAGTTAGACAAGTATAACCGTCATTCTCTCGATTTTCCGAGTTTCATAACCAACCTTTACTCAATGCATTAAGATATTTCACGTCACGAACGTGTACGCAAAATTTCAGTCCTACCTTCAAGCACTCGGTGCTAAATGCCTCTATTTACGGAAGTGGGGTGAACCGAATTCACTCCTTATCCACAAATGCGTAGGCATCTTTTAGGTAGACTTCTCGGTTTTTCAATACAACCGTTATTTTGCAACCAATATCTTAAATGAGTTCGACGACGTATCGTAGCACATCAATAACTATTTAAGGCAAATTTATGGTGTATCCCTTAGTGAAAACATTCCACCGGGAGGCAGGCCAAGCATCAGTCCCGAAGACTACGCGATAACCTATTTCTGAGTATGGAATACTCTATCTCTGGTGAAATCAGAGATTTCCTCCAAATATTTTGGATTAACTTATTGGAGTTTCGAGTAGTTGTCAGACCAGATGTCACTACTTGAAAAAACTCCCACTAGCTTGTACCTTTCATACGACCCCGAAGGTCAATATGAACAAGCTATGTAACTTCTTTGAATCTATTACCCTTTCCCGATTGAAAGGAAACTTAGGCATTGTTCCTTTGAGACGGGGTTCCTTTGGTGGGAGATAGGAATCACCCTAAGCCAGTCTGCAGATCTTATCGTTGGGGAATATGCACTAATTAATAGTATATAAAGAAGTGTTTATCTAAATATGGAAACCATTTGCGTTTATGTAGTTTTAAGATGCGTTACTAATACCTTTTCAGCAATGCTTAGTGGTTCTGACTTTATCAAACAAAAGTACGAGTCTTGGATTCGTGCTACGAATATCATAGTCATCGTCAATAAGACAAACAAATTACCCTATTGAAAATGAATACGCTCGTTCCCAACGAATCCGAACACAGAAAATGAATTTTCTGTGATGCTCAAGAATTGAATCCGAGATTCATTTCCTTATATCACTCTCACTAGTCAATCGAAATAGCGCCCGTTGTCTATTTTGTTTATCTTTTAATGCAAAGCTACCTAGTTCTTCCAAAGAACTTTAGCTTTCAAGAAAATTGCTAGGATACATTGGACAGTGATCCGAAATCACTTTCATTATCCTCTAATTTCCAATTTATTAATTTTCCGGTTTAGCCTTAAAACTACTTAGTCTAGATGACTAACACGTATAAACATTCTTTCCCATTCTCGACTTTCCTTAGATGGAAACGAGTCTTGAACTAGCGTTCGTGTGAGTAGACACTACTCTTGGACCGTGGGACGTTCGGTGTTACTTGCTTGGACTATCGATTTTTCTAATCGTTAAATCATAAGACCAAAGCTCCGACTAGTTTATCGGTTCCAAATACCGTCTAACTAGCCACACTTTGTATTTATGATTTTTCAAAGATCGAGAAAATCCCCGAACTAAGCTCCCACTAGTTTATCGGTTCCAAATCTTTGTCTAACTAGAAATGCTTTGTTCATGATGTTTCAACGATTATAAAATCTCCGAACTAAGCTCCTACTAGTTTATCGGTTCCAAATCTTTGTCTAACTAGTAACGCTTTATTCTTGTTTTTCCAATAAATGGAGAAACTTCTGTGCAGTCTATTACACATTTCTAATAATTCAGAAAAACAACAAATCATAAGGCTAAGGCTCCCACTAGTTTATCGGTTCCAAATACCGTCTAACTAGCAACGCCTTATGTATATGATTTTCCAATTTTTCAATTTAGAAATTTGTTGTGTAATTACACTTTTAAAATTCACTAAATGAATTTTATCTGATAGTCCTATGTCATCTTTTGTAAACTAAGTATGGTCGTCTCTCGTTCAACACGAGTGACACCCGTGACACACCTGTACTATGTCACTTAAGTTTTTAAAGGCTCAAGAGAAAAATTTCTTCCGAAAAGTTAAGTGCATTTATTGATAATTACAACGTACTTGTTACTTTCCACATTTTTATTGAAGTCCTATTACTAACAGTTTAGTAACCTAGAGATCTAGTTGTAAATAAAATGACAGAAAGTTAAATTCAAAAATAAATTTTCACTACTAGATTTATTTTAGGAATAATAAACTATAAAAGAGTTTATCCTACCATTCCAAGGATTTAACCTCGCATAGTACTGTCCGAGAGGGTCGATATCAGCACTATGATGGTCAAGCGAGACAATCTCTCTCAATGATTAAGCTTCGAGAATCGAACATCTCACGGGAATCAGACATCCGGACCTTAATCATTGATTACCTTCCTTTTTCTAGCCTAGATATTTCGAAAATATCCATAAAGAGTGTGACCTACTATATCAGATCTCGAGTACGCCTCGAGTATGCCTACGAGGGCGGGTCGATGACCCGACGAGTACCCGAAATCCTATCCTTTCGGAGACCAAGCCTTGAATTTTGATAGCGGTGAACACCATCCGAAGGGGGCCGAAATCAAAGCGGCACGAGGTGTCACCATTCTCTCACGTGCTTGCATCTATAGTAGAGGCCGTGGGGTTGGTGTCGCCTTCCCCGCTCCCACTCAATATTTTGAAAAAGTGGTGGGTTTACTAATTACGGTTTTGGCCTTGATAATAAGAAACAATAAATCAAAGTACTCCGAATAGGGTCGGTTATGTAGGCAAGCCTACGCCGTCTTATTCGTTGGAACATATGTGACGGTTCGGGCCAATCCGGCGGGGAGAAGCCCCGTTTAGCCCGAAGGCTTATCGGCTATGCTAAGTCTATCGAGCGCCGTAACGTACATCACACGTGGAGGGGAGTCGATTGAGCCGAAGCTCGGTTGAACTCGCCCAACCATGGTTAGACCATTTCCGAACCCATGTACTAAGATTCTCCGATTTCTAAGTTGTCACCCAAAGCGTAATCTCGTTTTTGTTTAAGGTGGGTTCACTGAGAAGCCATCACCGAAAAAGCTCAACGATTTATCCAAGTGGGATTCACCGAGAATCCATCACTAAAATCGTAAACGATTGACATAAACCCGGGTCCTCGGTTTTTATAATTAGCTACTTATTATTTAACTACCACATATTAAATTAATAAGCATTCATACTAATTATTCGAGTTATACATGCCTAATTTATTCGAAATAAACTAGCTACATGTATGCATTGGAGTGGAATCATGAAGATGCAAGTCATGGCAATTTTCCGGTTTTAAGCACGTAATCTTGATCAAACACAAAATTATACCGAAAAGTAAACACCGAGATGGACCGTTGGTACCCCCGTATCTAACCTATTAAAAAAAAAACACAAACCCTAACTAGGGTTTACTATTTTCTAATCTGCTGCTGCTGCGAATTATCGATGATCGGAAATCCAAACGAACCTTGATCGTCATGAAACTTTATGGATCTATTCTTCACTCCGCCTACTTCAATCTGAACGGTTGGATCTTCGTTTCAATGGTCCAATTTTCTCCAGCAATCCGCCGATCTAACTGCTGCATCTGTTAATAACTGCGGCGCAACAGTGTCTTCCTGGGGACGATCGGGCATCGAGACAAATCCCGATCGACCTTAAATTTTTAGGGCTTGTTCATAACTCCATGGTAGTCGATCTGAACGGTCGGATCTTTGTTTCAACGGTCCAATCTCTTCCAGAAATTCGACGAACTCACAGCTAGGGTTTTAATGCCTGCTGTGCTTTTCTGTTACAGCAGCAACTTTATAGCAGCGATCGGACATCGAGATCGACTCCGATCGTCACGAAATTTTGAGGGCATGTTCTTATACTTTTATTCTTCATTCTGACCGGAGAGATTGTCGTTTCAACGGCTCAAACTCCGGGAAAAAATAAAAAACGGAACAGCAACAAAACAGATCTACTTCTAGGAAATTAAAATTACAAAATTTCCTATACTCATATAAACGAATTTATATGAGTTTACAATAGATCTAACGAGTAAACAATACCAACCCCAATCCATCTCTTCAACCACAACAATCACAAGCATACAATCATGATTAAATTCGAATTTTACCAAAAAAACGAAATAAAACATCTAAAACATGCTTTTCCACTCCAAGATCTAAAATTCATATACTTTGATCGTTAGATCAAAGGCTCCGATACCACTTGTTAGATGTAATATCGTCGGATCAATCATAGATTGACCCGATTACGCAGCGGAAGACATCAGATCTAGATCTAAACGAAACAAAATACATAAATAAAAGATCTAATCCTACAAGGGGTTTAGGATTTTTACCTTTTTATGGTGCTTAACTCCAAGAACGATAGAACTCCAAGAACACGTATTTGAGAAGCCACAGCCTTCCAACGTGTGTCTCCCAGCAACACCAGGTGGATGGTGTTTCCCGCCGCCGGACCTCCTTGATATGCTACCGGAAAAATCCCGAAGATTTTTCCAACTCGAACCCTAAGAATAGAGGCCGAAACTTTCAGCCAATTTCTCTTATGAATAGTGACGTGAATAGTGTGTTTCAAAAGGCTTGGAAGAACTCTCTTTATATAGGAGAGTAAAACTTAACCTCCAAGGATTAAATAATTAAGAAATAATTATTACATTAATCCTTTTTCCAAATAAAAGATAAATAAAATAATTATCCCAAACAAATTAGGATAAATAAATATATTATCCAATATTCCATGATTTATCATTTAACAAATAAAAGATAAATCACACATTAAATAATTATCCAAGAAAACTAATTCCTTGAATTAATTAAATAACCATGCATGCGCACCTTTTTTCTAATCAAGTCATGCGCATCTTTCCATTAGTTTTGACCAATTGGGTCAAAATTGGTCAACACACCAATTCGGGCCGAGTCCACGAAAATGTATTTTCCGTGTATTTAATTATTTAGTCCAACTAAACAATTAATCCACATATCAAATTAAATAGTCCAATCCAACCATTTAATTATAATCGAGGTGCAACGACGAGAAACCTATATGCTATATTAGGAGCGCGTCGGGGACCATGGACCCGTATTCGGTAGCTACAATAAATTAAATAAAATTATTCGTCGGACGAGAATAATTATATCTAACCTATTAATTCCGGGATTACACCACCATAAACCCGAAGCGAACTCTATCGAATATAGATAACTTACACTCAATTTATGAGTCGAAAGCGTCCAACGATATAATCATTACATACGGATAAATCCTCCATGCATTTGTCCATTTCGAGTGGGAAGTCTCCGTGAACCCGACTCGAATATCTTATCCTTATTCACCATTAACCCCCAGGTGATCAATTAGTTCACATATCCGACTAGTAGCTAATTAGTCTAAATATGAACTCGGCCGATCGATCATTTTCTCGGGGCTAACAAATAAGGGGAGCTGTCTCTCTACTTCCCGAGGGAAGGAATGGATTCCATATACGTGATAGCACGGACTACTCACTCATCCCGAGAATAGAGCCAACGAGAAGTGTTGGACCACATACTTCGAAGTGATCCTTACTAACACATCAAACTCTACCCTAGTCTAAGCGGTCGTCGTGATCACCTCGGGATTAAGATTAATCCATATATGATCATCTTGTGATTCGATAAGACTTCTCGATTACGGAATTATATCGAGAACTCAAATCAAATCGGTCCGCCCTATATGATTATCATCGTATATAAATGCCCCACTAGGTACCCTATTACCGACGGTCCGGATAAGGCTGTCACACCTAAAGTGTTACGGGCGCATTAATAGCAAATTAATCATGAGACCCATACTCGGATTAATAAACGCTACGGACTAAGTTAATTTTAAGTACATCTCACTAACTCGATCCTCTTGTGTATAGGCATACACCGAGTTATGTGATTACATAAACGAGGTACTTAGGGTTTTCAGTAGTGTCTTAATATAAGCATAACTGCATATAATTGAGATGAATTACTAATTCTGTCCTAAAACAATTATACAATTGTCTTTCGGGCACTACACCTTACAATCTCCCACTTGCACGAAAGGCAAGTGGATTAATTGTTTTAGAGCACACCCTTATTTATCTATATCTACAACATTCTCCCACTTGCTCAAAACAAGTGAGACGAATCCCTCAAATATGTACCCTCCAAGCGCATCTTAGTAATTCATCCTTCCAAGCACGACCGGAGTATGCCTCCGCGGGGTAGGTCAGTGACCCGGTGCGTACTCAGAATCCGAATACCATGTGACTTGGTACACTGATTAGGTAGGATGTCGGCTTGAGTCAATCTTTGGGATCGAAACGTCGCCTTTCCATCTAATCCGGTGGTACGATGTCAATATGCCTTTGATTCAACACTGAGGACGAAATCGACTTAACGATCATCCTTAATCTGACCTAAAGTCAGAATTAGTGTCATCACTTATATTCTAGTTTACACCTGAATATACTAGCATATTATTCCTCATTCTCCCGAAGATACTTGAGGATTCACTAAACATCCCATTTCGTATTCATCCGCAGGTTTAGATAATCATTCGAGAGGTAGGGTAGACTACATCGTTGAATGTTGCATAAATGCAAGAATATCTTAGCCAGGTGAATGGGTGGGATTGCCAATGATCGATTCTCGTGGATTTGAGCGAATCTACTCCTTTAGAATGAATCCCGATGGCATGTCAGACTTTGACTTCAGATAACACACCCATGTTGTTTCCAAATTTGTTTCGGTGTTACCATTCACAAACACTAATCTACATACTACTTTACTAATATTGATGCCAAGTCTACAAAAGACTTATCAACATTACGGTCAAGTCCACATATTAAAATGTATGACCTAGAGGTTTGCTTTAATCCCCGAAGGATATAAGCTATGGCGGGCATCTGCCAAAGGTTCTTTACGAATAAATTAAGATACCGTTAGTCTTGCAAAAAAGTCTTAGGGAATCACCCCTATTTTACTGCGTTTTAACGAATCCATTATTTGTTCTTAGCTAAAACCCTTACATTACCGAATGAATTCGGATTCCGTTGTTCGACAAGGAAGTCTTCGGGAATCACCCCTATTTCTTGCTTTACGACGAAATCAAGCAAGGCGAGTGGTGAGAGAGATCACGGTCTGGTTAACTCTCTACCTTTTCGGGAATCACCCCTATTTTCTCGGCTTTCTTGTGAAAGTTAAACTTTCCTATTCATTCTACTCTTCTTCGTGTAGTTCCAATTACTCCCATTTGGGCTGAGGTACTCGGGTGGTTCTACAAGAGTTTCAACGGGTGGAGTATCATACTCCATTCACGGGGTTATGGCTTTTAAACCAACCTCATGATCGGGATCTACACGACCCACAAAGGACTATAGGTCATCAATCTACCCTATAGACCGTAAGGTCTTGCAATGGGTAATGGACAAACCATACTCCCTTTGCGTTCGGGGTGGATTGATATGCGATCTAGTTTAGTAGTTCTTATTAGTGTTGTCACCAAGCGCCGGTGTTGGATGTGGGTGAACAAATCAGTTAGTAACATCTTGAGTACATATACTTCAAGATCCAAGGTTGTTATTTATAGACTCTATCAGACCGAGTTAGACAGTATAACCGTCATTCTCTGATTTTCCGAGTTTCATAACCAACCTTTACTCAATGCATTAAGATATTTCACGTCACGAACGTGTACGCAAAATTTCCGATCCTACCTTCAAGCACTCGGTGCTAAATGCCTCTATTTACGGAAGTGGGGTGAACCGAATTCACTCCTTATCCACAAATGCGTAGGCATCTTTTAGGTAGACTTCTCGGTTTTTCAATACAACCGTTATTTTGCAACCAATATCTTAAATGAGTTCGAGCGGCGTATCGTAGCACATCAATAACTATTTAAGGCAAATTTATGGTGTATCCCTTAGTGAAAACATTCCTTTGGGAGCGAGGCCAAGCATCGGTCCCGAAGACTACGCGATAACCTATTTACGAGTATGGAATACTCTATCTGCAGTGAAATCGAGAGATTTCCTCCAAATATTTTGGATTAACTTATTGGAGTTTCGAGTAGTTGTCGGACCGGATGTCACTTTACTTGAAAAAACTCCCACTAGCTTGTACCTTTCATACGACCCCGAAGGTGATATGAACAAGCTATGTAACTTCTTTGAATCTATTACCCTTTCCCGATTGAAAGGAAACTTAGGCATTGTTCCTTTGAGACGGGGTTCCTTTGGTGGGAGATAGGAATCACCCTAAGCCGGTCTGCGAGATCTTATCGTTGGGGAATATGCACTAATTAATAGTATATAAAGAAGTGTTTATCTAAATATGGAAACCATTTGCGTTTATGTAGTTTTAAGATGCGTTACTAATACCTTTTCAAAGCAATGCTTAGTGGTTACGACTTTATCAAACAAAAGTACGAGTCTTGGATTCGTGCTACGAATATCATAGTCATCGTCAATAAGACAAACAAATTACCCTATTGAAAATGAATACGCTCGTTCCCAACGAATCCGAACACAGAAAATGAATTTTCTGTGATGCTCAAGAATTGAATCCGAGATTCATTTCCTTATATCACTCTCACTAGTCAATGCGAAATAAGCGCCGTTGTCTATTTTGTTTATCTTTTAATGCAAAGCTACCTAGTTCTTCCAAAGAACTTTAGCTTTCAAGAAAATTGCTAGGATACATTGGACGGTGATCCGAAATCACTTTCATTATCCTCTAATTTCCAATTTATTAATTTTCCGGTTTAGCCTTAAAACTACTTAGTCTAGATGACTAACACGTATAAACATTCTTTCCCATTCTCGACTTTCCTTAGATGGAAACGATCTTGAACTAGCGGTTCGTGTGAGTAGACACTACTCTTGGGCGTGGGACGTTCGGTGTTACTTGCTTGGACTATCGATTTTTCTAATCGTTAAATCATAAGACCAAAGCTCCGACTAGTTTATCGGTTCCAAATACCGTCTAACTAGCCACACTTTGTATTTATGATTTTTCAAAGATCGAGAAAATCCCCGAACTAAGCTCCCACTAGTTTATCGGTTCCAAATCTTGTCTAACTAGAAATGCTTTGTTCATGATGTTTCAACGATTATAAAATCTCCGAACTAAGCTCCTACTAGTTTATCGGTTCCAAATCTTGTCTAACTAGTAACGCTTTATTCTTGTTTTTCCAATAAATGGAGAAACTTCGTGCGATCTATTACACATTTCTAATAATTCGGAAAAACAACAAATCATAAGGCTAAGGCTCCCACTAGTTTATCGGTTCCAAATACCGTCTAACTAGCAACGCCTTATGTATATGATTTTCCAATTTTTCAATTTAGAAATTTGTTGTGTAATTACACTTTTAAAATTCACTAAATGAATTTTATCGATAGTCTATGTCATCTTTTGTAAACTAAGTATGGTCGTCTCTCGTTCAACACGAGTGACACCCGTGATTTTGTACTATGTCACTTAAGTTTTTAAAGGCTCAAGAGAAAAATTTCTTCCGAAAAGTTAAGCGCATTTATTGATAATTACAACGTACTTGTTACTTTCCACATTTTTATTGAAGTCCTATTACTAACGAGTTTAGTAACCTAGAGATCTAGTTGTAAATAAAATGACGAGAAAGTTAAATTCAAAAATAAATTTTCACTACTAGATTTATTTTAGGAATAATAAACTATAAAAGAGTTTATCCTACCATTCCAAGGATTTAACCTCGCATAGTCGTCCGAGAGGGTCGATATCGGCACTATGATGGTCAAGCGAGACAATCTCTCTCAATGATTAAGCTTCGAGAATCGAACATCTCACGGGAATCAGACATCCGGACCTTAATCATTGATTACCTTCCTTTTTCTAGCCTAGATATTTCGAAAATATCCATAAAGAGTGTGACCTACTATATCGGATCTCGAGTACGCCTCGAGTATGCCTACGAGGGCGGGTCGTGACCCGACGAGTACCCGAAATCCTATCCTTTCGGAGACCAAGCCTTGAATTTTGATAGCGGTGAACACCATCCGAAGGGGCCGAAATCAAAGCGGCACGAGGTGTCACCATTCTCTCACGTGCTTGCATCTATAGTAGAGGCCGTGGGGTTGGGTTGTCGCCTTCCCCGCTCCCACTCAATATTTTGAAAAAGTGGTGGGTTTACTAATTACGGTTTTGGCCTTGATAATAAGAAACAATAAATCAAAGTACTCCGAATAGGGTCGGTTATGTAGGCAAGCCTACGCCGTCTTATTCGTTGGAACATATGTGACGGTTCGGGCCAATCCGGCGGGGAGAAGCCCCGTTTAGCCCGAAGGCTTATCGGCTATGCTAAGTCTATCGAGCTGTCGTAACGTACATCACACGTGGAGGGGAGTCGATTGAGCCGAAGCTCGGTTGAACTCGCCCAACCATGGTTAGACCATTTCCGAACCCATGTACTAAGATTCTCCGATTTCTAAGTTGTCACCCAAAGCGTAATCTCGTTTTTGTTTAAGGTGGGTTCAACGAGAAGCCATCACCGAAAAAGCTCAACGATTTATCCAAGTGGGATTCACCGAGAATCCATCACTAAAATCGTAAACGATTGACATAAACCCGGGTCCTCGGTTTTTATAATTAGCTACTTATTATTTAACTACCACATATTAAATTAATAAGCATTCATACTAATTATTCGAGTTATACATGCCTAATTTATTCGAAATAAACTAGCTACATGTATGCATTGGAGTGGAATCATGAAGATGCAAGTCATGGCAATTTTCCGGTTTTAAGCACGTAATCTTGATCAAACACAAAATTATACCGAAAAGTAAACACCGAGATGGACCGTTGGTACCCCCGTATCTAACCTATTAAAAAAAAAACACAAACCCTAACTAGGGTTTACTATTTTCTAATCTCTTGCTGCTGCGAATTATCGATGATCGGAAATCCAAACGAACCTTGATCGTCATGAAACTTTATGGATCTATTCTTCACTCCGCCTACTTCAATCTGAACGGTTGGATCTTCGTTTCAATGGTCCAATTTTCTCCAGCAATCCGCCGATCTAACTGCTGCATCTGTTAATAACTGCGGCGCAACAGTGTCTTCCTGGGGACGATCGGGCATCGAGACAAATCCCGATCGACCTTAAATTTTTAGGGCTTGTTCATAACTCCATGGTAGTCGATCTGAACGGTCGGATCTTTGTTTCAACAGTCCAATCTCTTCCAGAAATTCGACGAACTCACAGCTAGGGTTTTAATGCCTGCTGTGCTTTTCTGTTACAGCAGCAACTTTATAGCAGCGATCGGACATCGAGATCGACTCCGATCGTCACGAAATTTTGAGGGCATGTTCTTATACTTTTATTCTTCATTCTGACCGGAGAGATTGTCGTTTCAACGGCTCAAACTCCGGGAAAAAATAAAAAACGGAACAGCAACAAAACAGATCTACTTCTAGGAAATTAAAATTACAAAATTTCCTATACTCATATAAACGAATTTATATGAGTTTACAATAGATCTAACGAGTAAACAATACCAACCCCAATCCATCTCTTCAACCACAACAATCACAAGCATACAATCATGATTAAATTCGAATTTTACCAAAAAAACGAAATAAAACATCTAAAACATGCTTTTCCACTCCAAGATCTAAAATTCATATACTTTGATCGTTAGATCAAAGGCTCCGATACCACTTGTTAGATGTAATATCGTCGGATCAATCATAGATTGACCCGATTACGCAGCGGAAGACATCAGATCTAGATCTAAACGAAACAAAATACATAAATAAAAGATCTAATCCTACAAGGGGGTTTAGGATTTTTACCTTTTTATGGTGCTTAACTCCAAGAACGATAGAACTCCAAGAACACGTATTTGAGAAGCCACAGCCTTCCAACGTGTGTCTCCCAGCAACACCAGGTGGATGGTGTTTCCCGCCGCCGGACCTCCTTGATATGCTACCGGAAAAATCCCGAAGATTTTTCCAACTCGAACCCTAAGAATAGAGGCCGAAACTTTCGACCAATTTCTCTTATGAATAGTGACGTGAATAGTGTGTTTCAAAAGGCTTGGAAGAACTCTCTTTATATAGGAGAGTAAAACTTAACCTCCAAGGATTAAATAATTAAGAAATAATTATTACATTAATCCTTTTTCCAAATAAAAGATAAATAAAATAATTATCCCAAACAAATTAGGATAAATAAATATATTATCCAATATTCCATGATTTATCATTTAACAAATAAAAGATAAATCACACATTAAATAATTATCAAGAAAACTAATTCCTTGAATTAATTAAATAACCATGCATGCGCACCTTTTTTCTAATCAAGTCATGCGCATCTTTCCATTAGTTTTGACCAATTGGGTCAAAATTGGTCAACACACCAATTCGGGCCGAGTCCACGATGAAGAGAGTTTGAGAAAGTAATAATACTTGAGTAAACTCCAACTTGTTTATTCATGTTGAAAGAATGAGTATAAATAGGTACAAGAGAGGATCCTTACAAGAGGGATCTAGCTAGTAAAGTAAAAGTAACTAGAGCCGGCTACAATAAATGCTAGAGTCGGCTATGTCATGCTATTACATAATAGGACAAAGGATAGTTACTTTATGACTATTAGGACATATTAATTGTTTATTCAATGCAATTAATATGTCTCGTGATACAAAGTAACACGTTATAATGTAACATGTTATGAGTATAATAATAATGCAATATTAACCCATAGTATTTCCACACCCCCCCTCAATTTGGGTTGTATATGTTTATACGACCAAGTTTGCTACTCAATCTATTTGAACATAAGTGGTGGTATGGCCTTGGTGAGAATATCGGCATTCGATCTGTGAGGGAACATCTTTGGAGTTGAATAATCTTGGCATCAATCTTCTCCTTTAGGAAGTGTCTGTCAATGTCCACATGTTTGGTTTTATCATGATGGGTGGATCCTCTGCCATGCATAAATTTGAATTATTGTCACGGCGAGTGTGATAGGTTCTTTGAAGAGGTTCTTTGAAGTTCGGTGAGTACCCTTTTTAGCCACGAGCTTCACAAATGCCAAGTACAAGTGCCACGAGTTCGGCTTGACCTTGCTTCTTGACACGATAGGTTGTTTCTTGCTCCTCCAAGTAACTAGGTTTCCCCATACATATGAGCAATAGCACTGTGGTAGATCTTGTCAATGTGACATCCGGCCCAATCGGCATCGGTGTAGACCTTGATTGATCTATCGGGAGACTTGGTGAAATGTAAGCCCTGGCCGGGAGTGGACTTCGGGTACCTCGGTATCTGTTCCACGGCATCCCAATGTTGCTCGGTAGGGCAATGCATGAGCGGCTAACCAAGCGACGCCATATGCAATATCGGGCTTGTATGGGACGGATAAATGAGTTTCCCTACAAGTCTTTGATATTGATCCTTTACGACGACAATGTCACCATGCGACGGGGTATTGCGGGGTCTGCGGGGATACGGCGGGTTTGCATCCCGGCATGCCGGTTTCCTTCGGCGGGTCCGGCCACATACTTCCTCGTGAAACGAGATATACCACTGGTTTTTCTAGCTATTTCCATACCAAGAAAGTACTTGAGGTAGCCCAAATCTTTAACTTGAAATACTTTTGCCGGCGGGGTCTTCAAGTGTTGGATCTCGCGGGGTCATCACCGGTAAGGATGATATCATCCACATAGACAATAAGAATGGACCTTTTACGGTTTGTTGTTTTGATAAACATTGTGTGATGCGAGTTGCATTGATGGTATCCGGCGGCTTTAACCACGGTAGTGAGTTTGCCAAACCAGGCTACAGGGGAATTTGCTTTAGGCCATATAGAGATTTCCTCAATTTGCAAACTTTCCCTTGAGTGTGAGTATTGGAAAAACCGGGAGGCACATTCATGTAGACTTCCTCGGTAAGGTCACCATTTAGGAAAGCATTCTTGATATCCAATTGGTGTAGAGGCCGATCAAGTTGGACGACAATTGAGATCGGTACCACGACGGTGTTTAGTTTTGCCACGGGTGCAAAGGTTTCCTTGTAGTCAAGGCCATATGTTTGAGTGAATCCCCTTGCAACCGAGTCTAGCTTTGTATTTGTCAATAGTACCATCGGCATTGTACTTGATAGTGAACGACCATTTGCGGTATTTGTCTTCTTTCCATGTGGGAGAGGGTGAGATCCCAAGTATGGTTGTCAAGGAGAGCAGTCATTTCAGTTTTGACAGCTGCCTTCCACTTATCATGTTGGAGAGCTTCTGTATATTCTTAGGAATAGAGTGAGAATCCAAGTCTGTGTAAACATGGCAAAAACGGTGATAAGCGATCATAGGATAGATAATTATGAATAGAGTGGTCGGTAGTGCAAGATCTCTTTCCCCTTCCTAATAGCAATAGGTCTGTCATCAACGTCGGCGGTGGCGAGAGTCGGTGGGGTGCGAGGTTCGGTCTGCTTTGTGACTCGGTAGGTTCTTTGAGTGTCGGTAGGCTACGGTTCGACGAGCTGCGGGTCGGTAGACTACGGTTCGGGGAGGTTCTTTGAGGATCGATAGGGCTGGCGAGAGTCGGTGGGATCTTTGAGGTTCAAGAGTTCTTTGAGGGAAAGGATTTAGGTCAAGTTCAATCGGGTTTCCATCGGTGGTTGCCTCGGTGGACTTCTTTGTAGTAAGGAGTCCTTTCAAAGAATTTTACATCCATAGAATTGTAAAATCTCTTTTCGAAGGAGAGTAACACTTGTAACCTTTCTTGTCCTTTGCATATCCTAGGAAAATGCACTTGTGAGCTTTGGGATCAAGTTTGCTTGTGTTGGGCATGGATATAAACAAATGCGGTACAACCAAAGATTTTTGGTGGTAATTGGGAGATAAGATGAGGGCATGAGTGTGTGGTCGGGAGGGTTTGGATAGGAGTTTTGAAGCCTAACACTCTTTGGGAAGTACTGTTGATTAAGTAAGTGGCGAGTTAATATAGCTTCACCCCACATATACTTTGGGACATGGGTAGTGAACATGATTGATCTAGCCATCTCCGGTAGGTGCTGTTCTTTCTCTCGGCAACCCCGTTTTGTTGAGGTGTTTCCACACAAGCTGGCGATATGGACAATCCCCTTATTCATCAAGAAATTGCGAGGTTAGACTCATAGTATTCAAGAGCATTATCGGTCTTTAAGATCTTGATCTTAGTGTCAAATTGAGTAGAGATCATGTTGTAGAATTCTGAAATCTTTGGTCCAACTTGATTTATCCTTCATTAAAAACGCCATGTGTTCTGGTATGATCATCAATGAAAGTGACAAACCACCTTTTTCTGTTATACTTTTTACCCTTGAAGGTCCCCATACATCACTATGAATTAAAGTGAAAGGTGTGGAAGGCAAATGAGGTAGTTTGGCATACACGGATTTGGTAAGTTTGGCAAATTGACAAATATCACATTGAAGATCATTGACATTACATCCTTTAAATAATTCGGGAATTACGGACTTCAAATAACCAAAACTTGGATGTCTAGTCTATAATGCCATAACATGATATTATCTAAGGTTTGAGTGCGAGTGTGAGGCGATTCGGTCTTCGGTCTTGTCTTCGGCGGGGTCGACCACATACAATCCTAAGCGGGGTTTAGCCCTCCCAATCACTTCTGTGAAGAAGGGTCTGGAAAGTGCCTTGATTCTTATTAAAAACAACGGTCCAATTTAAATCTTTTGCAAGTCTCTTGACGGATATGAGATTGCGGTCTAATTTTGGAACAAATAGGACATCCTTTAGACATATCTTATTAGTGAGTTTAACATTTCCAAAACCTTTTGCACGAGAAATGGATCCATCGGCGATCTTAACATTGTGAATTTGTTGACATGGCATAAGGTGAGTTATGAGGTTTTTATTACCGGTCATATGGGAGGAGGCCCCAGAATCAACAATCCATGTTTCATTACTAATAGAAGAGTAGAATTTACCTGCACTAGCCTGAGTAGCCGTGTCAGTAGAGGTACTACCTTCTTTTTGTTGAGTGAGGAAAGCTTTGAAAGCGACAAGGCGAGCATTCAACTTGTTGTCATTCTCCTCTTCATGGACATGCACCTTACGACTTTCCCTGGTAGGTTTGAGAGATTTAGGCATGCCATGTAGCTTCCGGCAAGTGTCCTTGGTGTGATTTGTGCGTTTGCGGTGCTCACGAGAACAACTTTCCGGTTCTATCGGTAGGCTTCACGACGGTCTCGGTAACCTCGGCGGGCTTACGATGGTCGGCGGGGTAGCACTCTCGGCGGGGTTGTCGGTAGGGGAGTTCGGCGGCATCACTTTCCTCCTACTTTCCTCGTGTTTGACTTCGGCAAACATGGATTTGAATTGGGGAGAGGTTTTGTGGCAAGGATTCTTCCTCAACATCATCAAGGGCGAGGATTCGGTCCGGTAAGAAACTTGAATACTCTCTTTTTCTCAATAATGTCCTTATAAAGGGCAGCATCCTTGACATCATTCCAGGGGTGAGTTTCCAGCATATCTAGGTGTTGCCATGCCCTAGACAGTTGGTTGAAGTATTGAGTTATAGACATATCTCCTTGCCTGCAGTTTTGGATCTGAGCTTCAAGTTCATACACTTCTGATGTATTGTCTTTCTTGGAGTAAAGATCCCTGGCATTATCCCAGATTTCCTTTGCAGTATCATACATCATAAAGTTCTCACTAATCTCTTTTGTCATTGATCTTGTGAGAATGGTCATGACTTGATTATTAGCAGTATCCCATGATTCAAATCCTGGGTCATCTTCGACGGGGCGGGTTTAGAGCCGGACGGGTATCCCGTCTTACCTTGTCCGGAGATGTACATTTTCATAGATCTTGACCATAGCAAATAGTTGTTGCCATCAAGTCTATGATTAGTATAAGATGAAGATTCGGTGACCCCGGTCTGTGAGGCGGTGGGACTCAGCGAAGGTGAGGAAGCTTCGGATAGTGAAGACATTCTTGATTCGGCGGGGTTCTTTGAGAGTTTGCGACGGATTTCGGGAGTTTAAGGCTCGATACCATGAAGAGAGTTTGAGAAAGTAATAATACTTGAGTAAACTCCAACTTGTTTATTCATGTTGAAAGAATGAGTATAAATAGGTACAAGAGAGGATCCTTACAAGAGAGGATCCTAGCTAGTAAAGTAAAAGTAACTAGAGCCGGCTACAATAAATGCTAGAGTCGGCTATGTCATGCTATTACATAATAGGACAAAGGATAGTTACTTTATGACTATTAGGACATATTAATTGTTTATTCAATGCAATTAATATGTCTCGTGATACAAAGTAACACGTTATAATGTAACATGTTATGAGTATAATAATAATGCAATATTAACCCATAGTATTTCCACGATTCCATATACGTGATAGCACGGACTACTCACTCATCCCGAGAATAGAGCCAACGAGAAGTGTTGGACCACATACTTCGAAGTGATCCTTACTAACACATCAAACTCTACCCTAGTCTAAGCGATCGTCGTGATCACCTCGGGATTAAGATTAATCCATATATGATCATCTTGTGATTCGATAAGACTTCTCGATTACGGAATTATATCGAGAACTCAAATCAAATCGGTCCAAATTTACTATATGATTATCATCATATATAAATGCCCCACTAGGTACCCTATTACCGACGAGTCCGGATAAGACTGTCACACCTAAAGTGTTCTGGGCGCATTAATAGCAAATTAATCATGAGACCCATACTCAGATTAATAAACGCTACGGACTAAGTTAATTTTAAGTACATCTCACTAACTCAATCCTCTTGTGTATAGGCATACACTGAGTTATGTGATTACATAAACGAGGTACTTAGGGTTTTCAGTAGTGTCTTAATATAAGCATAACTGCATATAATTGAGATGAATTACTAATTCTGTCCTAAAACAATTATACAATTGTCTTTCGGGCACTACACCTTACAATTATGTGACACAATTGCTGCATAGGCTTGGCTTGGATAACTTGAAGCCCTGTTCTACACCTATGGTGACACACAGGTCTTTAAGTCCAGATTCTGGTCCATTAATGAAGAACCCTACTTTATATAGAAGTGCTATTGGTGCCCTTCAGTATTTAACTCTGACCAGGCCAGATATTGCTTATTGTGTTAATACTCTAAGTCAGTTTATGGCTCAACCTACTGACTTGCATTGGCAGGCAGTCAAGAGGCTGTTGAGATATGTTAAAGGAACATTACAGCATGGTTTGCACTTCAAGGCATCCTCTGATCTTGCTGTGCAAGCATATTCAGATGCAGATTGGGCAACCTCACCCTATGACAGAAGGTCTGTGAGTGGATATTGTGTTTTTCTGGGCAATTCCTTGGTCTCATGGAGTTCTAAAAAGCAACAGGCAGTGGCAAGATCATCAACAGAGGCTGAGTACAGATCCCTAGTAGCTGCAGTTGCAGAAATTCTATGGATCCAATCTGTTCTAACAGAGTTGCAGGTTCCAGTGAAGATGATGCCTGTGTTGTGGTGTGATAATACAAGTGCCACTTTCTTGGCTCATAATCTTGTGTTTCACTCACGTACTAAACACATTGAAGTTGATGTTCATTTTGTCAGACATCAAGTTCTTGGCAAGCAGCTTGTGGTTAGATATGTTCCTTCAGAATCTCAGCTTGCTGATACATTAACAAAACCTCTTGGAGCTCGGTTATTTCAGTTGGCTCGTAGCAAACTCAACGTGGTGGATACAACGTTTCGTTTGAGGGGGGATGAAAAGTAAAAGACTATTTTGGAATAATTTTTATGTTGACACATGTCATTTGTTTAGTGTGTACAAGTGTGTAGTGTGGTGTGTTAACTAGAACCCTTGGATTAGATTATGTCTTGAGATTTGTAATAGTTGGTTAAAACAGAATCTAGCATATATGCTAGACATATCGAATGTTTGCTCCTGTGAAAACATTATTCTAATGAAAGAGAAACTTCATCTTCTTTCTAAGTTTTAAGTTGGAAGAAGGGAAGAGGAACGGCAACTGCGGTGGTTGTACAGTGGCGGAGAAGGTGACCGGAAACGTAAAACGGGAAGAGGCGGCTGTATATTTTCCTTTTTTTTTTAAGGAAACGAGTTAAGGTTTCTGGAAAAATTGGCATAACGAGAGAGAAAATTGATATTGCTCTGATACCATAACATAAATTAAATTGTATTGTATTTCATTAATTCAATTGAATGGAAGAGTACAAATATATAGGCCTCGGTAACTTAGCCGTCAAGTATATAATAGATAAATATAAAATATAAGATAAATATTTAAACTACTTCTAGAGTATCCTTGACACTCAGGTGGCTCAGTTTGTCTGGCTGTTGTGGGGGTATCTGGAAAGCTCGTTGCTCTGCCGTTTTAGATGGGCAGGCGGTGTGGGTGGCGACTAATTGTGAGCAGTCATTAGCTACGGCTAGGGAGTTCGTTGATGCTGTGGCGGCCTTTCGAGTGTTACAGCCCCGGCAGGCAATGGCGGATCCAGGAATATTGTTGAACGGGGTTTGTAATTTTTTTCATGGGATCCGAATTTTTTTTCTATAAATAAAATGTAGAGTTTTTATTTTTTTAACGGAGTTCGCGGACCCCATTTAGTATGTGCTAGATCCGCCTATGCCGGCAAGTTTATGCGGATAAGTGGGTAAGGTCGGTTGAGGGCGTGATCAAATGTAATGTAGATGCGTCGTTTACGGAACACGGAGCTGGGGTTAGTGTGTTGTTTCGTAATCACCGGTGCGAGATTCAGGCGGCTTTCTCATATCACTTTGATCTGGGTGCGGCAGTTGAGTTTATGGAGCTGACAGCGATTGACTTGGCATTGACGGAAGTGGAAAGTTATTGTTTGACTTGCATCCAGCGGCTCAATCGGCATGTTGTGGATATTACAACTATTGGTTGTCTCGCGCACAATTGTCTTTCTAAATGTAACTTTTTCCATTCGGTTTCTTTTTTGTTTATTCAGCATGTGGGAAATGTCTCACGCATCTTTTAGTAAGACATGTTTTGTTGGCTCATGATCGGGTCTCTTGGGGTGTTCAACCCCGGTTGATGTTATTTCTGCTTGTTTGACGGACGTGATTTAATAAAATGGTTTGTTTTTCTCAAAAAGACAAATAATTGCTATATAATTTGATTGCCAAAGACTACATGGGCTCGCATAGATAAGATCGAGCCACTAATTTCCTATTTCAATCAATTTGAAAAATAACCATCGATCAATAGAAATCAATCTTATATCCAAAATATTTATTTTTGACAGCCATATCCAAAATATTTTAAAACTCAAATAAACAACTTGCTAATAATTTAGATATTGAGCATTGACTACAAAGTAAAATGATCCATATATTCAGTTCTCAACCAGATCAGTCTAACAACTAAAGTCAGATGATTTTGAAGAATCTGACTCAATCGTGTAGCTAATTAAGTGTGCAATTAGCAGTAATGATTCCATGCTGATTATGCATTTTAAGTGTACTTAAATTACAAGTTTAGACTAAGTCAAAGAAATTATAATACTGCTTTGACAAACTTAATGAACGGTAAACTCGCCGTTCACTTGTTTTTCTTGTTCAGCAAGTTATGTTTGGACTGAGAATAATTATTGATGGCAGGGCCCCTGGATATTTTTGGGCCTTCGACGACTTGTCGAATGGGCCTTGTAATTTGATTTTTTTTTTCGAAAACATACTTACAAAAAATTATTTCAATATCGTGCTTCCAAAATCTATAGATATAAAATTTAAATTAATTGATGTTAGATATTTTTTCACATATTGTTATCGTTTGCATTTGGATTGCCGCAACAAAACGGCGTTCGACCTGTCCGGTCAGGTCGCGGTGGGTCGAGAGGCAGCGCCCCTTCGTAGGGGTTGCGGGGGCAGCGCAAACTCAGGGGGCTCGGGGGCAACGCCCCCAAAAGCTAAACACCCCTAGCTGAACAAATGCACCTATAAAATTCAAATTGAGTTATTATAAATTTAGGCCTATAATTTGGTCATTTCTCAATTGAAGTAATTTTTTTTTTATAATTTGAGCCTTATCAATTTAAGTAAAAAATATTTAACAAATTATATTAGGTCGGTTGAGATTGGATCTACACGATTTTTTTTATGAAACATGTAATTTTAGGCCCCTGGCTGACGGTTGAGCCTTCGGCCGCCACCTAATTGGCCTTACCCTAAGGCAAGCCTTGATTGATTGGTGCCGTTTATGTGTCATAATAACAATTAAAAAGGTAGACGAAAATAGTATTGTCACAACTAAATTATCATAACAAGAGAAATAATACAATTTCACTTCATGGTACGTATCCTTGGCGTAAGTAAAGAAAATCGGAGGCTTTTGCCTAGTATATCTACATGCACCGAATTGAAACGTAAACAAATCTAGATCACACAGTTTGAATTCAGTTTAGAACTAAAAAAGGTAGATATTGCTACATGAGTGCACTCCGCATATGACGGATGCATCCAATAACTTCCCAAGAATATGATGAGCATAAACGTAAAATCAATGAATTGATGTACACCACTCATCTTTATATAGGAGAGAAGATTCAATTTAAATATAAAGCTCATATCTTATCCTAAGATAATTTAAAAATAAAACAATAATCTTATATTCATAACAATTATATCTAAACTTAATAATATAACATTTATCTCCTTTTTGACATTTTTTATCTCCTTTTGTCTACATCCATCTTTCTCCCATTTTGTCATTCTATTAATAAGATCAACTAATTGATTAGTAAGTATCTCACAATGATCAATCGTATGAAGGTGTGGTGTTTTATTGTTACGACTCGATTCTGATATCCGAGAATTTTCGAAAAACGAATCATTCAACATGCATCATATTTAACATCCAACATGACAAGTAAACTTTACATAGACCTAACCACCGTGCGACAAAAGTGATAAACCTAACAAAAGCCAAACCTTTTTATTCAACTAAACTTGTCAAAAAAAAAAAAGTTACAACCGGTTTTCGAGAAGGAAACTAACAACTATCCTATTGGCATTGAAAAGGAAAAAAAATATGATAACAAAATCCAAAAGAGAAGCTAGGATCTCCCGATCATCTCACGGATCCAACCCAATATTTTATTTACTCCATTATCTTATTTATTACTTCAAAAGAGAAGCTAGGATCTCCCGATCATCTCACGGAGTATTATTTTATTAATTCTATTATTTTATTATAAATTCTCTCATCAATCATTCAACATCAAAATAAAATAATATTAATGAATTCACTTTATTCACCCACTACACTATTTAACCATTATTTTTTCAATATAATATTTCATTAAAATTTCTCTCACCCATCATTTCTTCAAACTACACAAATTTCAACATAACATTTCAACTTTATAATCATTATTTCACTATATTTTATTTTACTTTCTCTTTCTTGAATCCATTCAACACCAATCCAACCCGAAACCAAACAGGGTCGATAACCCGTGAATTCACTTCTAACACATTACATGCATGCTTAATCATGGAATCCACTTCAATAGGTTCACATGCAATAGTGTGGTACTTCAATAGACTCATAGGCTGCCATCTTTCCAAGATTTTCATTTTATGTTCGTTGTTATCAGGTCAATGCAAATAAACGTGAAAGAAAAAAAAACACTATTTATGCAGAAATGTGTCACCTTCATTTCAGACATGCACCTGCCACTCCACTCTGGAGAGGAAGACTTCATGTCATGGGAGGCAGCAAATAGAATCGCCACACACCTGGAGTGTTGCTGTAAAAGATGGGAAAGCATTGGAAGACGATCGTGGCGGTCTGACTGACATCTAGGTTTTTTTTGATTGGTTTACTCTTAACAAAGGTTTCAAATCCCTACTATACTGTTGTGTAGTGGATTGACTATGTATGTTCTTCTTCTCTCACATCCCTGAAATTCTATTCATCATTTTCATCTGCATTTCCCTTCAAATATTTTTCACATTTTGTACCCTCCATTGATGGTTGAACCTATTTTAAGCTTCTGGATATTCCATTAATGTCTGCTGCATAGTCTAAAGTTTTTGAATGAAATCTAATTAGTTGACGAAGAGATAATAAAGTGACATTCCACCATCCCATTTGCTTTCAGGCCTAAAAATATTCATGTGCTTTATTAATTGTTGATCCTATTTGTTTGTGACAATGTTTTTAGAACATTTTTGATGTGGTAATTAAGGATGCTCAAAGAAATACAACTTACCGTGCATAAACTTTATACATGCATAATTTTTTTTCCACACTCCCTAATGACATAAATTAGGGTCTACATCTGCACCTTATGCTGTGTGGTCGCTATTTCCGTTATTTTTTTATCTGTATAATAATGATTGTAATTGTATGTCACTATTATATTTCATTCATGACTATACGAGGAAAACATGCAATAAAAAAGTTGAAGTTTCTACAATATTAGAAATAGCAGTACAAACATTATGACATTTTGTGGTTTTTTTTTTTGGACAAGTATACTGGATGAATCATTTCTTCCCTTTTATGAATTTTTAATAATTTTTTTTTCATATTTTACACTCTCCCGTGCATTGCACGGGTTTTACTACTAGTATATATATATAAAGTAGGCACTGATGTCTCTGCAATTCATACATAGGCACGTATACTGATCTCGTTTACCTTGACCAAATCAACATTAGTTTCAGCCATCAAAGTCACGTGTAGCAGAAATAATATATTAATAACTATACATATAATATGTATTTTAATGCTGATTCCATGGAGTTTTTTTTTTTAAAAATGCTAAAAAACAAAGTATTTATCGTTTCGGTGCTTATCTCAAACTATTTCCTCCGAATGGGTCCACGTCAGCATTGTTTCAAGAAGCCGCTGGTTGAACTGCGGCTTTACTTTACCTTTTTTTGAAAAATGCCAAAGCCGCGGGTTCAACCGGCGGCGGCTGGGAAAAAACACGGGAACATCTGTATTGGAATGAAATTGCACATAAGAAGAAGCCCATTTGGTTGAACCGGCGGCTTTATGCGATTATATAAAAAAAAACGGGGAATTCGAAACACCACCGGCTGCATTCATTCTCAAAATTCGAGAACACCGACTGCATTCTCAAAATTCGAACACCGGACTGCATTCTTAACACCTCAAATTCTCAAAATCAACAATCCAATGTAAACCACATCACTAAAAGGGAAAAAACCAAATCAATTGCAAAAAACACATTCATTGAAACTACGTCATTAAAAGAGAAAAAAAAACAATATTCGTTAAGGAAATGAAAGTTTTTGTTGTATTACAACCAAAACAAAAGAAATGTTTGATCATATCAACTTGTTCGGGTACGACTTTTCTTCGTCCTTCTACGTGAAGACGAACATTCTATTTGGTGTGTCTACCTCGCTCGATCGGTGTCGGTTGAGCACTTGCCAAGTTCTAAAGTCGTATCGCGGAAGTTCCGGGCTAGGATGTTCGACCTCTTCAGGTTCAGGTTGGATCAGATGTCCCTGTCTTGTGTTTTGTAACACTTGAAGGGACATCGACTGCATTTGTTGAACAAGCCTCACTTGTGCCATCGGGATGTCATCCGGCATGTTCGCAAGCAACTTAGTCGTATTTTGATAGCGAGTAAACATTCCCTATTTACGTACTGCGAACACAAAACAAATAAAACAAATTTCTATGTATGAAATTAGAAAACAAAATTTAAAATATACTTACAAGTTGTTCATAGTCGGCGGCGGTAGGATAGAAATTGTGTTGCGTTTCATAGTCTTCAACAACGTTTGCACTTTGAGGGCTAATAATGCGCCGGGTGATGCGACGGTACCCTTTGTAAGTACATATCATTGTGTTGAAGATAACCGTTGTAAGGAACACCACGTGGAACCAACGATGATTTGCGATCGGCCCACAACTCAATATAATCCCCGTGCTTAAGCGCATAATCCGTTGTGTTTCCCCGCCTATCAAGCGTGTGTAAATGGACACTTGTGTCACATTCATTAGGCACCGTTGGATGCCAACCGAATTGTCGAACTACTGCTGTCGGGATAATGCCATTCCACCACGTCAAAACAAATGAGTGGAGCAATTACAATCCACTCATCGGTGTCCTCAAAACATATAGGCGGAAGATGGCTAAGGATGTCCCACGTGTATGGTTGCCATGTGAACATTGCATCTGTCATAGTATCAAATGCATGTCATAGGTTACCAACCCCGATAAATGATCGGTATACGTCCGCTCAACTCGTAGCCACTTACATCTAAAGGGTCAACTCCCGCTTGCATTTGTGACCCAAGTGGATAGTCTACTCCCTCTTCTTCCGTAACACGTGACTTAATCCGTGTAGGTCGACCAATGGTGATACGCTCCCATGACCACGGTTGTAATACACTAAACATCCACCGATTTCACTTGCCCCTTTCTTGCTTGCCACACACAAATTACGGTATAAACAAGCGAGTACCCCACTCCCAGAAGCTATATTCACCAAGTCGGTGCAAATCAACCACTAGAGGATAATAGATTAGTTGAACCCTATTTCCACTCTTATCCGGGAAGAGGACGGCTCTATCAAATATAACGGATATGCTCTAACATACTATGAATTTGTTCTTCGGTTGCATCCTCATGTAACCCTTGAAAATTATCTTTTAACCACGATAATTTCAAGGTATTACCTTTAAAAGCGCCTTCGGGTGGCCTTATACCCAATGTTTGCTCTAAGAGATCGGCCCGTCGATGATTAGTTGTCCCCGTAATAGGTAAGCCACCGACCTTAAGACCTAATAAGACGTTAACATCTTGTAACGTTATGCCCACCTCTCCGATTGTCATATGAAATGTGTGTGTTTCTTGACGCCACCGCTCAACTAATGCGGTAATTAAATCGGCATTAATGGCGACAAATGACAACTATGGATCCCAGCAAGAGCGTGTCTCTCTCAAAAAATCAACAACCAAATCATGCACCTGATAATGTTCCTTTGACATAAGATGCGTCCGACATACGAGAGACTTACACTCCTGCAAAAAAAAACATGTTACTATTTTTTATAAAGAAACAAATTGTTATTGCGAAAAAGCAAACATTAACGATTATACCTCTCCTTCCCAGATGATCTTCGCTACGTGTTGATGTTGACGTGTTAGAACGCTACCATTAATTGGTCCCGGCTCCATGTGATCTACATAAATAAAGCACAATTCATTAGTGACTATATAACAAATGAATACAATATAAACATGGTATACTAGAATAGACACATTAATGAAAATGTTTAATTTCAAAAAAAAAAAAAAAAAGAAATACAAACCATTACCGTGAAGGACCGGGCAAATTAGATTGTTTCAATTGACAAGAGCGCTTGTTATGACCGGGCAAATTACATAAACTACATGTAACATTTGTCTTTGGTAACTCATCCATTTCATTACGGATTCTTTTAGATTTCGGACGTCCCTTGCCTCTTTTCCATGCGGGGTTGACTACTAGTACCGGTCCCGTCATTGTCTTCCAATAATCCTCGTCAGGCACAGGTAGAAAGCATGCACGATAAGAACCAAAGTATTCCCCACATGAGAACAAAGGGTCAACATATTGATCCGTGTCTATGGAGTGCGAGCGACAAACCGCTATAAGATGAGAACATGGATAATGTAGGTTTTGCCACTTGTTACATGTACACGTCCTCTTCGAAAGATTCAACGTGTGACTACGATTAGCCATGCATCCATGACGATTACCTTGTCTAGTAACCACTCCATATACACCTTCTTGTATATTGAAACAAGTAACCTCGTGGTGAGCGGCGGTTTCACTATTTCTCTCGAGTTGAACCGTTATCTTCTCCGACCATTTCATACCATTACGCATCCTATTCCTTGCTACTTCACGTCGATCGACAAAGTATTTGTTTACTCGAGTAAAAGTAGCTTTCACAAGGGCTTGAATAGGCGAAATCGAACCCGCTTTAACACACCATTGAAGCATTCGCATAAATTAGAGGTTTTGATACCGTATCTTAACCCGCCGTCGTGAGCAAGAGACCACTTGCTTAAAGGAATGCCTTAACAAACTCTTAGCACGAGGATTGAGTGCACCGATCTTTTGCATCCCTTTATCAAATTTGCGAATTTGATGTTCCATAAATTTGTGTTGGTAAACATTTTTTTCAAATCCGTATTTTTGAACGTCTTTTGGATGTTGGATGCATGATGTACGATACAAAATCTATGAAAAGCATATGGCTCCTCCCAACCACTACCCTCTGTAGACAATGCTGATAGGATACCCGCATGCCGGTCAGAGATGACACAAAGTCCATGACGTTTTGTGACAAAACACCTTATGCAAGCCAAAAACCACCTCCAATTGTCGTGATCTTCTTTTTCAACTATGGCAAATGCTAATGGAAAAAGTTGTTCATTCGCATCAACTCCCATGGCAATCAACATAACGCCACGATACTTCCCGTATAAATGAGTTCCATCAATTGTGATGACATGCCTGCAATGTTGGAAACCTCTGATTGAGGGGCCAAATGCCCAAAAAACACAATGAAATTGTTCAGTGTAAGGATCGTGGGTTGGCTTATTAACAAAATGCACCACGGTGCCCGGATTTGCTTCTTTCAAAGCTTCCATGTAACGAGGAAGATATTGGTAAGACTCCTCCCAATCTCCATAAAGAGCACCTATCGCCTTTTGTTTTGCACTCCATGCTTTACCATAAGAGATCGTGAAGTTGAATTCTTTTGTTATGAAGGCTTTTAGTACACTAACTTTCACCCCCAATCTGCTTGCACAAGAGGCTTTATAGCGTTGCTGATAAACTCTCGCTTTAAATTCGGGTGATCCATGGATGGTTTGTGAACCACACAAGAGTTTTCGTGGGGGCCTTTATAGGTGACGATAGTGAAGACATCCGATGCAACATTCTTTTGAGAGGCTCTTAAATACCAACTACAAGCAATTGGTTTCCTTCCACATTTGAATGTGACGGTGTGAGGTTTCGATTACGTGGTTTTATAGACTTGGTTCCTTTCGACATTGTATGTTGTCACAATTTGCCCCAATGCTTTTTTGTTGGCAAATTCTTGCCCCACCCCAAACTCACCACCGCTCTTATATTGAAAATCACTAGAGTTATACCAATTGTTTAAATATTCTTCATCTATAGAATGAAGCTTAGTAAACTCGGTATCATGATCCTTTAATGATACTAGGTCTACCCCACTATCTTCATCGACTTAACAACAACATATCATCCTCGTCTTCAATCTCATCCCTTTCGATATTACCATCTAGTGATGCTTCATCAACATTATTAGTCGACAAAGACACAAACCAATTGGGATCCTCAACTTGACTAACAAGCATGTTGGTGAATGACATGTTAGGTTGTTCAATGGGTGTCAATTCAATATATAAATCCATAGAGGGGGCTTTCGATTGACACACGCTTGCCCACATAGCTTTTAAACCACGATCATTACTTAAAGCTAACACTTTATAGCCTCGCACACTAGGGAATTTCATCTTCACGTTTAGGTCAAATCTAGTACTATCAACCTCATAGCATCATATATCTCATTCTTAAGCTCATTGATACCAATGTTACTATTGACAATAATAAAGGTTTCACAACCACCTTTGTAAGTAACATTTTCACCGTCAATTACTATTTCACCATTCCACCAACAAGTCAACGGATAATTATATATCTCCATCCCTTTAAAAATCTCAAATCAAGCAAAACCTAAAACCAAATCCACATACACAATAAAAATCGAAAACTAATAAAATTAAACAAACAACCTTCTACACATATCACAAATCGATGAATATCAACACTTATTCGTTACCCAAACAAGGAATTCTTTCAATTGGAACAAAAAAACGAAAAAAAAAAACGCAGAAAAAAACCGCCGCTCATACCTTTGATATGGGTTGGGAGAGAATTTGGATGCGAAATGGAGTAATTTGGATGATAAACTATGGATGAAACCTTTGATTTGGTTGAAGAAAGCAAGAATCTTGATGCAAAATGGAGTAATTTGACCCGGTGGCGATGTGGAGTAGCGCAGCCGAATTTGGGGAAAAATTTTAGGGTTGGAAATAACAGCAAAATGGGTGAAATCGCGTGTTTTTTTTTAATATAGCGCTAAAGCCATTTGGTTCAACGGCGGCTTCTTCTTATGTGCAATTTCATTCCAATACGGGATGTTCCCGTGTTTTTTGTAAAGCATTTGGTTGAACCGGCGGCTTTGGCATTTTTCAAAAAAAAAGGGTAAAGCGCGAAGGTTCAACCGGCGGCTTCTTGAAACAATGCTGACGTGGACCCATTCGGAGGAAATAGTTTGAGATAAGCACCGAAACGATAAATATTTTGTTTTTTAGCATTTTAAAAAAAAAAAAATCGATTCCATGCTGATTTCATTTTAATGTACTTAATTAATTTTATTTTCTTGAAAACAGTACTTAATTAATTTACAAGTTTAGACTCGGTCAAAGAAATTATAATATTTCTTTGACAAACTTAATGAACGGTAAACTCGCCGTTCTCTTGTTTTTCTTGTTCACCAAGTTATGTTTGGACCGAGAATAATTATTGATTGGTACCGTTTGTTGAATATATATGAAATGTTAATTATCTACCTTCCCGTCAGATTAAGTTTTTGAGAAATATTGTAGTTCAACATTGTATCAGAGCGATAAGTCATGAGTTCAAACACCGCTCCAAGCACAATTACCCAAACAAACAAACAAAAAACAAGTATTGGCCTCTTTAAAAATATAATAGGCTCACACTTAAAATTGCGTGTTGAATATATGGAAATGTTAATTATCTAACCCCAAAAATATAATATGGCCCACACTTGATGATGTGTGTTGAATAATATAATAGGCCCACATTTCTCTACCTCCCCGTCAGCTTAAGCTTTTGGAAGAGATGATAGTTAAACATCATTGTTATGTTATAACAAACAATTAAAATGGTAGACGGAAATAGTACTGTCACACAATAATCGTTGTACATGATTTTACACGTACCAAACTTCATGAATGAATTTTCCATCAAAAAAAATTGATATGCATATGTTGAAGTGTATATATACAAGAGAAATTCTTAAGAATGTATGGACCTTCATGAGCCTGTCCTTGCACACTACTCATGTCGAATTACCGGCATCATTTCTTGAGATGTAGCGTCTTGTTCTCCCGAAAAGCTATTAATGTCATGCTCTGTATAATCTTAAGGTTCAGTATTGTCTCTCTAAAAACAAACAAACAAACAAACAAGTGTTTGCCTCTCTAAAAATATAATAGGCTCACACTTGAAGGTGCGTGTTCAATATTTAGAATATTATTTATCTAACCCCCAAAAATATAATAGGGCCCACACTTGAGGGTGCGTGTTGAATAAATATAATTGGCCCACACTTATCTATCACCCCGTCAGCTTAAGTTTTTGAAAGAGATGATAGTTAAACACCATTGATGTGTTATAACAAACAATTAAAATGGTAGACGGAAATAGTACTCTCACACAATACTCGTTGTACATGATTTTACACATACCAAGCTTCATGAATGAATTTTCCAACAAAAAAAATTGATATGCATGTGCTGAAGTGTAGATATACAAGAGAAATTCTTAAGAATGTATGGACCTTCATGAACATAGGTATAAAGCCTGTCCTTGCACACTACTCATGTCGAATTACCGGCATCATTTCTTGAGATGTAGTGCCTTCTTGTTCTCCCGAAAAGCTATTAATGTCATGCTCTGTATGATCTGAAATGCTAGGACTAGAAGGTGCAGTATTGTCTTGTGAAGCAGGTTGAGGAGAAAGTGTCACAACCTGAGGTGAAGCTTCTGCAGCATCACCCCTTCTTTCCTCTGGCTCAACAACCCGAGGTTGTTGCTCGGAATCACGAACGATGACGTTGTTGTTGGCTGCTGGACTTCTCAAACCAAGATTCCTGAAAGTGTGGGAGTTCAGATCCTTGTTGTCGAAACGCCGGGCTAAAATCTTGAATTTTCTTGTTAATGGGTAATTGGGATTGGTTACTATTTGCCAATGTTCATGGAGGAACCTTCCTAAGTAGATGAAAAAGGCGAAAAACACGGCGACTCCGACTATTAAAAATAATCCCCAGAAACTTCCAGTGTCCAAGCTAACTGAGGTAATAGATGTTAATGAATCGGGACATGGGGATTTCCTAAAGACCAAGCATTCTCGATTTGTACCATCTTGTCACCTTCAAATCACATTCGAAGCGCCCTTGATATATACGCAACAAGTGGACTACCGATAGGGAACACCTGTCGTCATGCATGAAATTCACATATCAAAACAGATGTAATTGTCATTTTAATTGATTCTTGAAGAACATGAACTAAGGTAAAGAACTTACGAATCCAAAGCCGCCGGTCTTGTAAGTCGGTTGAACCGTGGTGTATTTGTTGCAATACTTAGCCAGAATCAAGTCAATGTAAGGATTTTCATCGAACGCTGCAGCAATTCCCCCATTTCCACTCCCTTTGGAAAAAAGTTGATCCATTCATCAACGGAATTGTACACAAGTAGCCTAGATTCATCAAAACCCATTCTTTGAAGAAGTGATAAAACAAAAGACCCTTGTTGGTACCCCACAAAATCCCTGTTCTTGATAAGCTGATTCACATCTGTAACTTTTGGTTGCAGCTGTTGAACGGTTAGCATTGAAGTAAGACTGGCTGTGTATGCTTGGGTTAATATCAGCACAACTAGAAACCATATGATCAACACAAACCTAGCCAGGTTACTTATTATCTTCTCCTCTGCAATTAGCAAAATGTTTCAATATGGTTGAGCAAAGAATAAGTACAAAGTTTTGACAATCTAAGAGCAATTGCATCACTTTTTAAAACATATAATCTATTGTACAGACTGAAACTCAACATTTCTTTATATTGAATTACCATATCTCCCCAAAATTGTTGATCGGGAGGTAGGTTATTTACATATTAAATACAATGGAGTTTAACACCCCCTCAAGTTTAAACATATAACACAAAGTATGTGTCAACATACCACAAAGGCATATAAGATGCACTTGATCAAGGCCAACAAAAGGTTTGAATCTATGACATCGTGCTCTACCAAGATAAATTACCATGTCTCCTAAAAGTTTACACTGCTGAGGAGGTGGGTAATTTACGTATTAAACACGAGTGACTTTAGGGTGATTTTCTTTCAAAGATATAAGATTATTGTTGAATAAACATAAAAGAGAACGCAAATCACTTACTATGTGAAAAAACCATGGTGCAGAAAGAGAACCAGAAAACCATCCCAACTTGATGAGATATAGGCCCTCTGAACTCTTCATTGATTCTATGTTCGAGAAACCAAATAAGCATACCAATGACAACAAAAGCGACGAAGGTTGCAAGCCACATGTCCCATTTCAAAGGCTTCACAAACAACCAAGCTTTGTTATTTGGTTTTCTTTCGACTGGGACGACCATTGAAACTCCTGATTCAGTATATGGCAAAGTGAAATCCACGTATTTGGATCTGTTCGCTACGATCGTCACATCTCCAGCAACAGCGTCAAACGTTCTGTTTATCGACCATAATAAACAAGTATATTGTTATGTATCACAGAAAATAAGTATACTATCATGTACCAACTCTTCTGTCAAATAACATGGTCAGAATGAAATAATGATTTGTCTTAGCTATCATGTTTTGCTTGACTAGTGATGAAATCTTCTGTAATACACTAGATCTGTAATGAACATTAATGTATTGCCTTCGTCTCTAAATTAAAGTTATTCTACCTTTTTTGTTTTGTCCCTTAATATAAGTATATCAGTTAGAAGCAAATTCAAAACGAGATCAGGATGAAAAAAGAGAGTAGAAGAGTACCCCCAAGTAAACTTGGTAGATTAAGTCATCATAAGTGCCGGCAGGATGTCCACTCGGATCCATAAATGGAACGTATTCATAAGATACTGCATAAGGAAGAGAAGCAATTACTGCATCAAAAACATCTGTGCAGTATCCACGTTACTGTAGTTGTGTTGGTTGAAGGATCACTTGTGACGCGCACAAATTCACTGAAACCATCTTTTACCGGCACTCCCACCCTTAGCTTTTTTCCATTTGTTGGAATCTGCCACCCCTTAGGCAACCGGTGGTGTCACCAGGCCATATTATTGTTCCCAAATCAGAATTTCCAACTAAATTTGTTGGATTCAGCTGCCTGAGAAGCCCGTTTGTCGCAGTCCAAAATCCGATTTCCTTAAACCCTGAGCCTAAAACATTCACAATTTGGTAAGGTGGAGACTGAAGTTGTCCATCAACAAACTGAAATTCCCCACTAAGACCAATGAATGATGTGTTTAGTAAAGCTTGAAGAAGATTTGCACCGTTTTGAGAAGTACCAAAGGTTGCCAAATCTGTAGAATTTACTGAAATGTTTGGCTTTTGGAAGCTGTTAATGTTCACAAGTTCGGATTTCTCCACTGCCATTGCAAGTGCTGTAGCAGAATCATAAGCCCATAAACCAAACACATTTAACTGAGGATTAACAACTCCAGGATTGTCCTGTAAAAACTTTACAATCCATCTGTTTGTGAAATTAACAACATCAATTGTCTGTGGAGCATAAGGCCTCACCCCAATTACACCTTGCATAGAATCAATAACGTTCCGATCCAATGAATTCAACCCATTCGCCATAGCATCAGTAATAATCCACACATACCCTTTACTCATCAGACCAAGCTCTTTCACTTTTGCGAAAAATCGTGAACCAAAACTCGGAACCATATGAACAACAAACACCCGTGTCTGCATCGTCATCAATTTGTAAAGTTCGGCAACAATTTGATCATCTGGGGCTTTTTCAGGAATAGCGCTTCTGTATGGGACTCGCGTGTTGATTGCATCTAGGGCATCGGTTAAGAAAGGAACAATCCCTTCTCCAAATTCATTATCTGTGTATATAGGAACAACTTGTCTCCATCCAAATGCTTTGACGATTGAACTAATGGCGTTTACCTGAGACGAATCATTCAGAGTTGATCGAATGAAATAGGGACTTCGGATTGAGGACAGAGACGAGCTTGTGGCTGTGAAGGAGATGATTGGAACACTTGCTTTTTCTCCGAGCTCAATCACGAATTCTGCCTCCATTGAGGTTACAGGTCCTAAAATTGCTTGCACTTCCACATTTATTATCAGATCAAGAGCTGCATTTTGCACAAATTACAGTCAGGAATCTACATTATTGATTATTAGAGCAAAAACCAGTAATTACTTCATCATAAACAGTGATCTGGCTTTCAAATTGTGGCTACAGATTCACTTCCGAATTTGAAAGCTCAAGACAACCACCGCCAAAAACTCAAAAAGAGTATAAGTTTGAAAAACTAAGAATCAACTCGTTTATTACGAGAGATTTTATGGTGCAACGGTTGTAGCCTGTAGGAAGGTTATATTAAGTGGTAGAGCTTTTATGGTGCAACGTTTATTACGAGAGATTTTAGAGCTTCTCATTTTTATTCTCTTTCACATAATACATTTTTATCGTGTGTGAGAGATTAAAAATGAATAGGTAATAAAACTTTTTATGCCATTTAATAAAACATTCCTACAACGGTTGTATTTTAAAATTTCACGTTTATTACTCACACTACAAGACATTCAATGAATTTGTCATTCACTATCATAAAAGAGTTAAGAACATCCACAAAACAGAATTTTTGAAAGGGGTGAGTCCGGCTTGATTTCGTATAATAGAATAACAAACAAAATCACATACATATTACCTCATTTGCGCGTTTTAATATCAAAGTCAATTTAAAAAAAATAGTATATACTTGTTGTTTATTTAGTTCATCATGTATGACCAAACTAGGATAAAAATATAAAGTATTAATGTCACATATAGAGACCCAAAAATATCAATAGAGAATGAGACAAGTCTATTTTATGTATCATTATTTTGTGTAATTGATTAAGATCTTACTTATCCACATCTCCATCATATTAAGTTTTTGGAAGAGATTTTACACCGACAATTGTATCAGAACGAAAGGTTGTGTGATCAATCTTTATCACAAATATTGTATTTCCATTTATATTATACACCGTTGTTGCCTTTATAGTGTTTTTATATGCTTTTTTTATTTACCTTCCATCACCTTAGTGTGTTTATATGCCTTTTATTTACCTTCCATTAACTTAAGTTCTTGCAAAAGATTCAACACATTTCGCAGGCGTCATCTTATATCTATAAAGTGCTAAGGAGGATGCTTCACAATTGGCCACGTGGAAACCTCCTGAGCTGACACATGGCAAAAAAAAATCCGGTAAAAATCGAAATTTCGGTTAGCATTATATGGAAACCAAAATTTTTGTTCGATTCTCCGTTACATAAACCGAACCAAAGTGTATATTTCGATACGGTTCATTTTTATTACCTCCAACAGACAGTGCGGTTTCAGTTTTAAGTTTCAATCAACCGAAAATTTTCGATTCGATTTCGGCACAACAATTGAATAAAACCGTGTACTTTTTTTTCGTATATCTATAAAGTGCTAAGGGGGTTGCTCCATAATTGGCCACGTGGCAACCTCCTGAGATGACACGTGGCAAAAAAAAATCCGGTAAAAACCGGAATTTCGGTTAGCGTTATATAGAAACCGAAATTTTTTGTTCAATTATCCGTTACATAAACAGAACCAAAGTGTATATTTCGATACGGTTTATTTTTATTACCTCCGACAGACAGTGCGGTTTCAGTTTTAAGTTTCAATCAACCGAATTCGATTTCGGCACAACAATTGAATAAAACCGTGTACTTTTTTTCTTATATCGATAAAGTGCTAAAGAGGTTGCACTACAATTGGCCACATGGCAACCTCTTGAGATGACACGTGGCAAAAAAAATTCGGTAAAAACCGGAATTTCGGTTAGCGTTATATAGAAACCGAATTTTTTTGTTCGATTCTCCGTTACATAAACAGAACCAAAGTGTATATTTCGATACGGTTTATTTTTATTACCTCCAACAGACAGTGCGGTTTCAATTTTAAGTTTCAATCAACCGAAAATTTTCGATTCGATTTCGGCACAACAATTGAATAAAACCGTGTACTTTTTTTTTTCTTATATCTATAAAGTGCTAAGAAGGTTGCTCCACAATTGGCCACTTGGCAACTTCCTGAGTTGACACGTGGCAAAAAAAATCCGGTAAAAACCGGAAGTTCGGTTAGCGTTATATAAAAACCGAAATTTTTTGTTCGATTCTCCGTTACATAAACCGAACCAAAGTGTATATTTCGATACGGTTCATTTTTATTACCTCCAACAGACAGTGCGGTTTCAGTTTTAAGTTTCAATCAACCAAAAAAATTCGATTCGATTTCGGCACAACAATTGAATAAAACGTGTACTTTTTTTTTATCAAACGTGTACCGTTAATAGTTTGTGCAGAAAAGGGAAGGAAAAAAAAAAGACCGACAAATTTGAAGTTCTAATGTGTAGTGTACGATGGAAAATTAGTCAAGTTTAGCTATAAAATACAACAACAAAAAAATAAGGGCAAACAAATATCCGCGCCAAGAAGGTGTACCCACATGTGACCACGTGGACACCACATTACGTGACAAAAGAAAAAATTTCTAGTAAAAACCGGAATTTCGGTTAGCGCTATATAGAAACCGAATTTTTTTGTTCGATTCTCCGTTACATAAACCGAACCAAAGTGTATAGTTCGATACGGTTCGTTTTTATTACCTCCAACAGATAGTTTTAAGTCTCAATCAACCGAAAATTTTCGATTCGATTTCGGCACAACAATTGAATAAAACCGTGTACTTTTTTTTATCAAATGTGTACCGTTAGTAGTTTGTGCAGAAAAGGGAATGAAAAAAAACGACGGATTTGAAGTTTCACTGTATAGTGTACATTGGAAAATTAGTCAAGTTTAGTTATAAAATACAACAACAAAAAAATAAGGACCAACAAATATCCGCGCCAAGAAGGTGTGACCACGTGGACACCACATTAAATGTTTTTATTATTTTGAACAACATAACGTCGGTGGAACCAACGGCCCTTTGCAGTACGAACGTCACTAAAATTGACGTTGGAATACCAAATCACTTTTTATATCCTTCAGATCGTACAGAAAATTAGTGAAACACATTTTAAAGCATATTAATGATCTGGAAGCTAAGGCGTTCCAGGAGATTTGATCGTGTAGTTATGGTTCGCTTATTGTTTTTCTATAATATTTAATTACGTAAAGTCGAAGCTAAAGGGATCGACTTTATGACATTGTTCTCCGATACATCATATTGTGGTTTATTTTGTAGGTGGAAACTCCTGATAGTGCTGGAAGAAAAGTGATTCAATCTTCACGTCTCTAAGAAAGAGCTAACTCTTGCAGAGAATATGTCATGTTTCTATTGCTCTCTTTGTCTTGTGCCTTGAATTTGTTACGGTTTACGCTTACGCGATTTATTCACGATGGGATCTATTCTTGGATATTATCGTTGGTAACGATTTATGTTAGGCACGCAGTGCCTTGCACGGCTCACGTTCACTATGTGGCAACCTCCTGAGCTGACGCGTGGCGTTTTTTTTAACAGTAGATTTTTTTTCCTTCGGTTAGCGTTATATAAAAACGGAAATTTTTTGTTCGATTCTCCGTTTCATAAACCGAACCAAAGTGTATATTTCGATACGGTTTATTTTTATTACCTCCAACAGACAGTGCAGTTTCAGTTTTACGTTTCAATCAACGAAAAATTTTATTCGATTTCGGTACAACAATTGAATAAAACCGTGTATTTTTTTTATCAAACGTGTACCGTTAGTAGTTTGTATAGAAAAGGGGGGAAAAAAAAAAAAAAAACCGACGGATTTGAAAATCTACTGTGTAGTGTACAATGGAAGATTAGTCAAGTTTAGCTATAAAATAAAACAACAACAAAATAAGGGCAAACAAATATCTGCACCAAAAAGGTGTGCCCATATGTAACCACGTGGACACCACTTTAAATGTTTTTATTATTTTGAACAACATAACGTCGGTGAAACCGACGGCCGTTTTCAGTACGAACGTCATTAATATTGACGTTGAAATACCAAATCACTTTTTATATCCTTCAGATCGTATAGAAAATGAGTGAAACACATTTTAAAGCATATTAATGATCTGGAAGCTAAGGTGTCCCGGGAGATTTGACCGTGTAGTTATGATCCGCTTATTGTTTTTCTATAATGTTTCATTATGTAAAGTCGAAGCTAAAGTGATCGACTTGATGACATTGTTCTCCGATACATTATATTGTGGTTTATTTTGTAGGTAGAAACCCCTGATAGGGCTGGAAGAGAAGTGCCTTGAATTTGTTACGGTTTAAGTTTACGCGATTTATTTCACGTTGGGGATCTATTCTTTGATATTATCGCTGGTAACGATTTATGTTGGGTTTGTCGTGCTTGACACGGCTCACGTTCACTAGTTAGATTAATATACTTATCATATCAAAACAATAACATTTTATACACTCATATTAAAACTTATTAGTGCAAATTAGTTATAAGGCCGTCGTTAGAGAATTAATGATCATTTAGGACATTCTGAAATTTTATTTAGTTATAAGGACATTCTAATTTTAAGAAGGAAACTTATTTAGTTATAAGGACATTCTAATTTCAAGTGGATAAAGAAGAAGAAGGAAAAAAAAAAACGCTGGAAGAAAAGAAAAAAAAAAGCTGGGAAGAAAAGAAAAAAAAAACGCTGAAAAAAAAAGATGAAGCGCTGGAGCCGATGTTTGTTTGTTTGTTTGTTTTTTAAGATGCAGTGACATTGATGTCTGAAGCAGTGACATTGATGATTTATGCAGTGACATTGATGTCTGATACAAGGACATTGATGACTTATGCGGTGACATTGATGTTTGATGCATGGACATTGATGTCTGATGTAGGGACATTGATGTCCGATGCAGTGACATGGATGAATGATGCAGGGACATTAAGCTAAACAAGATCGTCAAATGATTCAAAATCGTGTTAAAGAATTGAGGGATTCCACAATGAATCCAATTATCAGGAGGGCACAAACAACGTGTGGCCATTACAAGAGTCATAGTGAAGAGTCTTTGTAGTTTCACCAAACTTGTAATTCTATCCATATTAAAAGCTCCACATTTGGAGAAATGCAAAACAAGAGCGAGTAGCCGATCGATGCAATTGTTAGGTTTTATGCGGTGACATTGACGACTTATGCGGTGACATTGATGTCGATGCGGGGATATTGATGACTTTTGCGGTGACATTGATGTCGAAGCGGTGACATTGATGATCGTATTTACAATTAGATAATTGATGCAATGATATTGATGTCACCGCATATACAACTTGATACACACATTTGATAACTTTGTAAAGTAACTTTATTTCTTTGTTATCTTTAAATATTTGATTGATGTTGGTTTATTTGATTAGTGTTGGTTTAAATTTTTCATAACTTTGTAAAATAACTGTATTTCTTTTGTTTTTTTTTTTGGTTTAAATGCATATTTTTACAACCAAAGGTATGCATAAATTGTTACAATAACACGTCACTGCATAAATCGTTACAATAACACGTCACTGCATAATTCGATACAATAAGACATCACTGCATAGATCGCTACAATAAGAAGTCATTGCATAAATCGCTACAATGAGACGTCATTGCATAAATCGCTACAATGAGATGTCACTGATCAAGGTTGTCAATGGATCGCGACGGTCAATACATCATGGTAGCCAATGAATCGCGGCGGTGAATGCATCGGGGTGGTTAATGGATCCCGGTGGCCAATGCATCCGGGTAGGTGGTCAATGCATGACGGTGATCAATACGTCACGTCGATTTTTATGAAGAAAAAAATTGATTTTATGAAATTTATTCGAAAAAATATCAAATTTGATTTTAAAATAAAGAAGACGAAAAAAATATGAATTTTAGTGAAAAAATTATGATGATCCGAGTTTTAGATCAAAATATATGACCTTTAGAAATATGGTGAATTATAAATTAAAAAAAAAAAAAAAAAAAAAAAAAAAAAAAAAAAAAAAAAATTGTTTTGTTTTGTTTTGTTTTGTTTTTATTTTTATTACTTTGAAAGCTTTTTTTTTTCCTTCTTCCTCTTTATCCACTTGAAATTAGAATGTCCTTATAACTAAATAAGATTTCGGAGTGTCCTATTACCCTTAATAAGTTAAAAATCAGTCCTTTTAAATAAGGGGGAATGAGGGAGAAGGACAGAAATATTTCATCAATTGAGTAGAAGGACGAGTTTTTGAAACTTTTGCATAAAGGACAAAACTATTTATTCACTCGTCGAAATTCACTTGTGTTCGAAATTCATTTTGTTTAAATTCACCGACGAAATTCACGTCGAAATTCACTAATTTTCAAAATTCATCGTCGAAATTCACTAATTTTCGGGATTCACCGTCGAAATTCACTTTGTCGAAATTCACCGATTTCGGGATTCCTTTGGGGAGATTCACCGATTTTCGGGATTCTTTGTTTGTCCTTCTCGCTATAAAAATTATGCAGTTGTCCTTCTCCCTATAAAAAATATGTAGCTGTCCTGTTACTTAAAAATATTTCAGATTATGTCCTTATCCCTAATTTTCCATTTAAATAATTGGCCCAACTTATTATTATCATGGACTCATAGTCGTGTTAGAGGACATTATTATACTAAATTGCTTTGTAATGTCATACATCATTAGCTATATAATAGAATATGAGGCTTACCACTAATGCTACTCTTAGTATCATTTTAACACAACACATATCATAATTATATGGTACTGATATTTTTATAAATAGCTTTTGGTATCATATCAAAAGTGCTTTATTGTAACAGATTGTAATGATTATCCTCCTACTTATTAATTGGAAGAGCAAATTGCTCACACATTGAGCCACGTTATCTTCTTTTCAAGTTTGCCAAGTGCTCCCTTCATGACACGTCCTCATGTTTGTTTTTTCTTTCCTCTTTTTTTTTTCTTTCTAATTATTCTTTTTTGCCTCTTCTCTTTCTCGGCTCCAGCTTTGGTACATTCGGACCCCCCTCCCCTTCCCCTTTCAATTTCGATTCGACTAAAAAGCCGAAGAAAAACCCAATAGGACGTCCCTTTTTCATCTCACTTGCCGCACCCACTCCTACCTACCTTCTCCACCGGCCCTTAACCACCCTCTCGTTCACTATCCATCCGGAAAACAAGGGAAAAATGTCAAATATCTCACCGGATTCGTACGGTTTGGGAGCGGTTGGAATCATTGCTCCGTTGGGCGAAGCTTCCGTCCATGTCTAAGCCTCGTCCTCGGTATAATATCAACATTGGGGGGACTCTTTTTCACACTTTCCCCTCGCAAGGTACATGCTTTTTTATCTTCTTTTTCCCCAAACAAATTTTCGCTTTATAGGTATCCGATAAGACTTGGATTGATGAGTATCTTCTTGAAGCTAAGCAAGCTTTAGGGCAGGACCGGCCCACCCATAAGGCAGGCCAGGCACCAGCCTTAAGCCCACTGGAAGGGTGGGCCTCGGATTACAAAAAAAAAAAAAAGTCCAGGCATTCGTGAACCGAACTTTGACTGTGAACCTTCAAATCGAGCCGCATTCGTGTACGCAGGACACACGGGCATGCACAAGCCCAAGGGTAAATCTGGATTGGATTTGCACCCCCCTGCGCCCGCGTAGAGAACGGTGTATAATGTTGGTTTATTATTCCAACTACACTAAAACAATATCATATAAATATTGCTTCTTTTTCCTTCTTCCAACCAATGTGGGAGAAAAGTTTCTTCCCATTTTTCCTTTTCATAACACACACTTAAGCTCAATACGCCCAATATGACATATCATCAATTTTCCAACAAACCGACTTTAAGCGTTAATTTCTCATTCACTCGTTATCCGAATTGAATGATTCCAAATCCTGAATTCATCTATGACTCACGTAGTTTTCAGAATTAATAAAACATTACATATATTCTATACAAGAATATATCCGAAATACGCTTACAAAGTCACTGAATAAAATGATTATAAAATCATTTTTAATTCATTTTTAATTCAATTCCACATTTTCTCCAACAAGTATCAAGTATGTTTTGTACTTTTGTTTATGCATATGATGATATGAATTTGAATTATTACTTCTAGGTATGTTTCGAGGCTATTAATGAACTCGAATTTTGTATTTACGGATGTTATAAATACAATGTTGATATATTTTGTAAGTATGTGTTCAAGAGAAAAAAAAAAATTTAACTGCAAAGGCCCACCGTACCGATTCGCCTTAAGCCTCGGGTTTGGTTGGGCCGGCCCTGCTTTAGGGTACCCTTTAGAACCCTCTGAGAATTTTGGGGATGGTAATCCAGCTAAGCATTTTGATACATTGTTGTATTTAGCTTTTCAGCATCCAAGTTGTGACAGGACAAAAATGAAACATGTTAGGTCAGGGCATTCGAGGTTGTGGTTTTTGGGGCAATATGTGCTTGAGTTGGCAATGTGTGAGTTTTTCTTGCAGAGGTATCCGAGGGAATCTCCGGGTCCTATGAGGGAGAGGGTTTATGCATTGATAGGGAAGAGGTATCTTCCCAAATGGATCAAAGCTGCAAGCTTGCAAAACCTTGTTTTTCCATATGATGACATGGATAAATTGAAGAGATTGGAAAGGGAACCGCCGATTAAGTGAGTTTTGTCTATGTTTATAATTTGAATTTTCACTTCTCTTGAGGAGTTGCTTCATGCTTGCTTATGGAAATATTTGTGATTCTTGTATTCATTTGCATAGCCTAAGAATTGATGTGCTCATATTTGTTGTTTGGTGAAGATTAAAATTTAAAGGCAAGTGTTACTCTTATTGTTCTTGTATTTTGTTGCTCAATATTGAATTGTATTTGTCTCTTTAATGCTGTTACTTAAGCCAGACACAAATATTTATACTAAACATTCTATCCCGTTAGCTCAAAAAACACCGGTTTTCTTTTCCCTCCATTGCTAATTCATGGAATAGAGAAGTGATAACGTAGAGAAAGAAAGTAGATAAGATGGGGAAATATTGTTCGAAGATTGACAATGCCACTCTGAAAGAGCTGTGGCCTCATTGTCGTGAATTATCAGTTGGCTAATTCTTGGATATCCCGGGTTGTTTAAATAAATAAAAAAAACCTGCTATATTTGAATGTTTTCTTCGTTATCGAGTGTTTTCTTGCTCAACCCCTTTTTCTTAACTTAATAATGCCAAAGCATACGATTTTATTTTCTCGTTTTCTTGCTCAACCCCTTTTTCTTAACTTAATAATGCCAAAGCATACGATTTTATTTTCTCGCGATGCGTTGTCGATATTCTAATATCTTGGACTGATTTTGGAATTCTGCTTAGTTAGGCCAAACTTTCAACAATAAATGGTTTATTGAGCACTGGTACGGTACAGTACGAAAATGACCAGCCTCCTTGAGCTCAACTTAGTTAAACCAATAGCCTTTTGTCTGCTCTTTTCTTTAGCTGCATTTCTTCATTCGCATCTTTGTCAAAAGATGTAGGTATCCACCATATGGCTTGCAAGATTTTCTGCCAAAATTAGGTGCTGAAGAAAACAGTTTTCTACTGACAAGTGATGAGAATCTCAAACATGTAAAAGTATCATCGGTTTGCAGTGAGCAGCACTTTCATCTCGAGATTGCTGACACTTCTTGTTTACAAATATATATCGTTTTATTGGGTCTTTTGGGGGGTTTTATTGCTCTTAAATTCCTAGACCAGATTTTGCTTATAATTCCAGCTGTTATACATACTGTGCCGTATGTAAGTGTTTATTCATGAACTGATTGTTCTGATTTTAACATTCATGCGTTTGATGTCACGACAGATCTGTAGTGTGGGCTTTATTTGGTGCAATTTATCTGTGTTTCGGCATGCCGGAGGTTTACCGGGTTCTCTTTGAAGTATTTGGAATGGACCCACGAAGTCGAAGACGTCACCCTAAACTACGAAGACAAACTAGAGGACGTGGACTTTGTTTCTACGAATTTGAAGACAGAAAGCTAACTTGGCAAGATGTTGCCGCATATAGGGTAAGGTTTATGTACACTTTTCTCGGTACTCTTATTCTTAGGAGATATTAATATCGTTGTTTTGTGACCTCCGAGAAGATGCCCTATTTGCACATCCAAGGCTATTTAGGGCATGTGTTCCACCTGGAATGCATCGATTCCGTGGAAACATATAGGATTACGATTGTAGGCCTAAAGTCATGCGGGCATTGGGATATCCTTTGAATTTGCCTGATAGGATTCCTGAAATCACCGACGCTAGAAATATAGAACTCGGACTTGGCTTACAGGTATTTTGTTGTATTTTTTGCCATTAATCGCGGCTAATTCTTGCTTTCAATTGTTGATTCTTATGTGATTGTACCAGTGCATAAGGCATTTGACAGTGCTATTAAAATATTGCAGTACACAGTTGTTGTAATACATACACCTGATACACAATGTGCTAGATGTTGAGGTGCATTACAATGGAAACCAGACTTTTTGTGTCACTTTTGCTAATTCTGCTGTAAGGTTGTGTTTTTTTGTCTTGTTTTCAATGCCTTTGTGTCTACAAAACAATGGCAACCTCTTGTCCACACCACAGTAAGAAAATGGACAAAAAATTGTACGATGCAACTGAGATCAAGGATTTGAGAAACTTTTTTATTAATAAACTGCTTCCTATTTTAATATTTTGATTGAAATTAAAAAATGTCTTAATGAAAATGAAATGGAAATTGGGTTTTGTTGAAGATTTAATCTTAAGAAGCCTTATATAGTCATGACATCGTTATCTAGAAAACGAAGTACACGCGAAAGCGTATTTGGACAAAAAAGATTACGGACATCTTAAACTAGGGTTTTGTTGGTCATGTTCCGTTGACATCCTTTTGGATTGGGGAATTTTGCATGAAAAGAGTGGACAGATGGAAGATGAAGCAGGAGAAGAATGCGCTACGATGAAAGCAAGCCATCCGCCTTATGGACGGACACTAAGGGACATTGTTGCAAGCACTGATGTGCTGGTGAATGATTCTCTACTGTAAGTTCTTGGCTAGAGTATATCCTTTACTAAAGCTTTGTACCTTTGAGTACACAAAATTACTTAGTGTTTAATATAATTACTGATTATTGGCACCTGTAATGGATGTTGTATACTTTGTAGCAGTGTTGTAGGATTTCCAGGTAACCTGAATATCCCTACAATTTACAGATCGCAAATCTCACCTTACATATACATACATTTAAATGTAATATATAGTTTCCATTTATTTGGAACGGGCATGCCGTGCCTTGCACGGCACACCGTATGCCTAGTGACATTAATTATTTGAGAATTGAAGGGCTAATATATAGTAATATGAGAACGAAATGCCAGTCTGACCAAAGAAACTAGTATTTTCTGATGAGGAAAATGCTAATGTCAAAATAATTTATAAAAAAAACAAAAAAAAAAAAAACTAATGCTATTGTTATAACAACAATTCGTGACACATGGAATACATGTTTTACACTATTGTTCATATTTTAATACTCGATTATCGATGTAAGGCATATGTTAATTAAAGGTGTAATTAAAAATGTATTTGTATCAATCTTTATAACAAAATTCTTGTGATAGTAGGAATTAATATCGGTCTCTTCAAACACACAGGCAGCGGAAGCACAGCCAAACGGCGGCGGAGCAAATGGGAGGAGGAATTACCTGAGGCGGCGGCAGCAACCACATCACCACCGGAGTCACGGTTGTTCAGTACGATTCTGGTTTTGTAAGAACCATGGGAAGCGTAGAAGTCTGAGAGTGCCATGGATATGCAGCTCAGCCCCATTTTTCCGACAAAAGTATTCATGTCTAAAACCGTTCCGACATTAACGGTGGTTGTCGGACTTTGTGCAGCAGCCATTTTCGTGGAATGTGTAAGAAAGCAAAGCAAAGAGATGAAGCAGAAAATGGGTAGAGATAAGTTGACCATTTTAGCTTTCTTGTTCATCTCTGCAGCTTAATTTCCACATTTTGAAGGTTGCTGCCAATTTATATATAGGGAATCTCATGAATAGTTGATGTATTTCGGAAAGTACTAAATTTAAGGTGGTCCAGGTATAAATATTGGACCACTAAGTTATCAATTTTATCGTTTATTAATGTTGTTTTTTTATATGTAGGGTCCATGTCATCTATAAATTTTTCTATTGGGTGTGGTGCATTAGGTAAGATTTGCACCATTGTCATTCTAAAATTTGTGTTCGGAAAGTGTTAGGATCAAGCGCTTACCATTCTACTAAAACCAATTAGTGGTAGGAAAATGATAGGAATGGGGAAAATAGTGTTTGCAGCGGGGTTTGAACCCAAAACCTTATGCTTTGATATCATGTTAAGATCATATTTCCTTATCTAAATTGGGGGAAATAATCTTCATTGGCTCCGAATCATGTTAGGATCAAACGCTTACCGTTCCAACGTCCTTCTGCTTTGATATCATGTTAAGTTCAACCTTCTGCTTTGATATCATGTTAAGATCATATTTCTTTATCTAAATGGGGGAAAATAATCTTCATTGGCTCCGATACCATGTTAGGATCAAGCGCTTACCGTTCTAACGACCTTCTGCTTTGATACCATGTTAAGATCATATTTCCTTATCTAAATGGGGAAAAATATTGTAAACTGGCTTCGAGACCATGTTAGGATCAAGCGCTTATCGTTCCGGTGACCTTCTGCTTTGATACCATGTTAAGATCATTATTCCTTATCTAAATGGGGAAAATAAAGTTCATCAGCTCCATACACTGTTAGGATCAAGCACTTACCGTCCACTAAAATCAATTGGAGGTGGTAAAGATGCTACTATATTTTCCTGTTTACCCCAGGATTTGATCTAATGACCTCTGGCTTAGAATCAAACGCTTACCGTTCTACTAAAACTAATTAGTGTTAGTAAGACGCTACTATGCTTCTTTATACATTCAAGAGTGTGGGAATCTTTCCCGACACTCTACCTCAAGTGTGGACAATCTGTCACAACACTTGCACAATTTTTATTCAAGAGTGTTTCAAGAATGTGGGAATCTCTCCCAACACCCCCATCGAGTGTGGGCAATCTGTCTACACTTGCACAATTTTTATTCCCTCCTCAAGTGTGAGCAATCTGTCCCAACACTTGCACAATTTTTATTCAAGAGTGTTTCAATAGTGTGGGAATCTCTCCCAACACCCCCTCAAATGTGGGTAATCTGTCCGAACACTTGCACAATTTTTATTCAAGAGTGTTTCAAGATTGTGGGAATCTCTTCCAACACTCCCCTCAAGTGTGGGCAATATGTCCCAACACTTGCACAATTCGGCGCTACTATATTTCTCTATACATTCAAGAGTGTGAGAATCTCTCCCAACACCCCCGCGCTACTATATTTCTTTATAATTCAAGAGTGTGAGAATCTCTCCCAACACCCCCCTCAAGTGTGGGCAATCTGCGTGTTTCAAGAGTGTTCACACCATGGTTCGATCTCATGACCTTTGGCTCTGATACCATATTAGGATCAAGCACTTATCGTTGTACTAAAACCAATTGATGTTAGTAAAGACGCTACTATATTTTTTTATACATCCAAAAGTATAGGAATCTCTCCCAACATAAAGTTTTTTCACATACACATATGCAGTCATAGACCTAGAATAATATTCTAGCGGAGGAACCGGAGCAAATTCGAATATCTAGTGTGAACATTAATGTTATTTTTACGTTTTTTAATATCAAAACTATACCGTTTTAAAACAAATTTGTCTTTTTTTTCGAAGCTCAGTAAGGACACTGACCCTACCTTAGTCTCTTTGGGTCCGCCCGGGTACACACCCACAACGATTTTAAGATATATGTTTATCTTCACCACTATAATCTATTTACCCTACCTACCACTATTCTCTCCCTTCTACGGTTCTACCTCTCACCCCTACCACCATCCGCTTTCATTGGTCACTCAATGTGTCACTTATCTTATATTATAAAATCTCATCAATTTATTCTATTACGTTAAAGTTGGATTGAATATTCTTCATTCTATTACACTCTTTTTCATTTTACTTATTTCAGTACATTCATTATATTTTATTATCATCATTTAAATATGTCAGTACTGCCTCTCAAATATAAGGCATTACTTATGAATTATGATTGATAAAAACGAATAAAAAGGAATAGTTGACAATAGAAAAAATAGGTTTTTGCTGAGAAGGACGTATTTATTCAATTATCCGGCTCCAAGGACATTAGTTATTAATTAGGACAAATCACATGGAAACTTACCAATATACCCTTTTTAATATATAAGTTTTTTTGGGGAAAAAAACCGGATTTTAATATATACAGAGCCGGATTTTATGTTGATTTCATGATTTTGGCGATTATGATCAGATGGCATTATCTTCTCCCTGGTTTTAGCAACTACGGTTATAGCACTATCTTCTCCCTGCTTTTTTTTCTGCCGTTGATCTCCTTTTTTTTTTTGGGTGTTTATCTCTGCTTCAGGAACAATAATAATCCATGTAACTTCATTCATACGAGGTAACTTTCATACAGATCAAGTAACATTCGTGTGTTGAAGGAGATGGAGCATGAAGCAGATGAAGTAACTTTCATACAGATCAAGTAACATTCGTGTGTTGAAGGAGATGCGGATGAAGTAACTTTCATACGGATCAAGTAACACTCGGGTACAACCTAGAACTTCAAAACGTTTAACATACGGATCAAGTAACATTCATGATTAAAGGGGGTAAGCATGAAGCGAGGTGAAGTAACATTAATGGCAATGAAGCGGACGAAGGAAGTAACATTCATGCAATGAGGCCGATGAAGGATGAAGGATGAAGGATGAAGGATGAAGCATGAAGCGAGATGAATCCGGTGCCGATTTTCCCCATATCTGCTTTGTGAATCCGGTGCACGATTTTTAGGGATTGTGTTTTGAAGGAGGTGAAAGACGTGTATGAACACATTTAATTGACGAGTTGGATAAATGAAGTAAAATTAAAAAGTAACAAGGGGTATTTTTATCCAAATATTTTGTTTTTGTCCTTTATAACGTCGAAAAAGAAAAATGTCCCATGAGTACCCATTATTGTTGTTTCTTGTCCTTCTCGCCCCTCCCCCCAAGAAAAAATAGTATTTGGATCCCTATTTTATAGTACGGGAAATCCAAGACCATCACTATATGTATTCTCCATCAATTTCAATATTCAATATGTTAGAGTGTTTTTTCTTTTCCCCGAAACGAAAAATAATATGTGAGAGTGTTTAAAATGTGAATTATGCATCTCTCTATTAGTTTAAGCTTTTTTTATTTTCTTATTTTGAAGGAGTTTAAGTTTTTTAGAGAGATTATAATTTTACATGGTATCAGAACGGGCGGTCTTTCTATATATATATTGTGCAAGTATATATCAAGTTTTTTTTTGACCTTACATGCCCTTTATATGCATTTATGTAACATGTTTGTCTAGATTTTTTATGCTCACACAATTGATAGAGCGTGTTGAGTATCTAAAATGTAAATTATCTACTTTCTCATCGGCTTAATATTTTGGAAGATATGATAATTTAACAGTCCTAGTTGACATCTGTGAAATGGACAAAACTGCATCAATATACAGTGTTCAGTTGACATTTTTAAAACTATTTTATTATTTTTGGACAAGAAAACTGAGGGTGTGATTGGAAACTTTCTTTTCCTTCCAATTATTCACCCTACAGAGGATGCAATTTTATCAATTTGAATAAAGTAATTTTTTCTATCTTATTTTTCTCTTCATAATATATCACATACATACGAAAAACGTTACAATCTTAATTCAACCAATTTTTTTTAACAATATTAACCCAAAAAAACTCATGTCCAAATCAACCCTGATTTTTCTACGAGAGTAAATTGTGTAGGTGATCCTCTAACTCAATTTAAAGTGCACATAATTGGGTGCAGATCCTCTGCTTTCATAGAAATTCACAGCATGTGCTGTGATAATAAGAATGCCCCAAAACGACACCGTTTCGAACCAATTAAAAAAAAAAAAATTTAACACAGCACCCAAAACGACGTCGTTTTGAGGTTTTTATACTTGCACAGCAGGGGTACAGCATTTAAGCAGAGGATCCTATTTCCACATAATTTTGAACAAAGAATACAAGAAGTTGGGCAATGCCAAAGGAGTAAGAAGGATTTGTTTATTTTTAAAAACTTAAATAATGTTGAAAATATATAAAGATAAATTTGTTATAAAAAAAAACATTTCTCTGATTTTTTTTCTTTTTCTTTCTTATCAGAGATGACCTCTTAGAGTATCTCCAATCATGAATGTGCCACGTCATACCACTCATAAACCTTTTCTTTGCAACCATAAACATTTTCATCAATTTATAAATCTATAAATAAACCTTTTACGAATTTACAAAACTCTTTTATAATTCAATGAAATGGACCCACTGTATAAATATTTTATTATTTAATAACATAAAAATTATTTTCTAGTACTATATAACTTTTTTTTCTAGTACTATCCAGCTTGGCATGAATAGAGCGGTTTTATGCGGACAGAGTTTTTGGCAAAAGCTTTGCCTAGTCATCCAAAATACAATGGTAAAAAGCTTTTGCTAAAATTTTACCAAAAAAGATAGACTTGTTAATCTATTACCATAAAAACACGTAGATTAAAAAAGTATTTGATTATTTTAATTTTAATTAGAAAAAAACTATAGAGTACTCTTATGGAAAATTAAGTAAATAATGTTGATGTATTTAAAACAGTGTATAAAAAAAATAAAAAGATGAGTACATAGAGAAAAGTGTATTACTTTTGATATTGAAATATATTCTGCATCAGTTATTTGAACCAATTTTTTTTAAAACTATCTTAATACTTTTTTTATAAAGCAATTAGACAAAAAATAGCAATAGTCAATGAAGGGATGAAGATAAATTTACGTAATTGCCGTGCCAAATAATATAGATAAGGAGATGGAGGAATTGAAGAATAAAATCCAAATTAATGGGGGATGCTTGCTTGCGTTGTTGCGGTTGTAGACTTGCGGTGACCGGCGGGCGGGAACAACAGGAGTCATCATTAGTCGTGGATTGCTGGCACAGTTAGGGTTCTTGCCTTTTAGTTTTAAATTAAACAAAAGATGAAATTTTTAGAGGAATTATACATACATACATACATATATACATACATACATACACATATATATATATATATATATATAAAATTGTGAGGACCGTATATATCTACTATTATATTAATAAGGAGGGATTATTGGTGAGAGTACGGGAATAGGTGATAAATTGTTTAGCGGGAGATGAGCTTTTGGGCTGGTAGTTTGATATGTTGGTGGGCTGATGGGTTGGAATTGTAAATTATTTGTTAGTAAGAAAGAAGCCTGGGTGGGCTTAGCCCCCCTTAGCCCAGGCTTCAGCTCCGTCTCTGCATGTTATTAATGTTTGTATGTCATACTGTGATTGATTTTGAATAAAACACATTTTGCCCCTAAAAAAACATTTATATATCTCAGTGTTAATAAGGATATTTACACCGATATGACTTAGATGTATTTAGGATGGAACTATTAAGGAAATTTTAAAATTATTTTCATTACTCCCTATAAAAAGTGCTAGGATATTCTACTCGAATTATATTACTACACATTTTTATACTCCCTATATGACTTTCTTTGTGTCATTTACAAAATAAATTATTTAATGTTCTCGAACATGTATATAGCATTACCATCAATATTTCTTATGTATGTTATACTACTATTAGATGTATAATTCAAGACTCTTTGTCTAAACTTTTCTTTATCCATATGTCTTTGTGTAATTTTTTAGGCACGGGTAAAATGGTAATATGTCGTTTTACACATGCTCAATTCACTAATAATAGAGAATGTAAATTCTACGTGACAGTGATATCATTATCAAAAAAAAAACGGGAAAAAACAAAAACAACAATGCAAAAATCACAAACAACTTATAAATTTCCAATCCGCTATAGCTTAAACGTTTGAGAGGGATGATAATGTACCATTTATTTATCTTTGTGTGCGACCTAAACTTTTTGAAATGTTAGTTTCACAACAAAATGAGTATAAACAACGACAAATTTTATAATACAACCATTGCAGGAAGGTTATACCAAATGGCGTATATTAGAACATTTTATTTCGAACTTCTCACACACGATTAAAATTTATAATGTAAAAGTAAGTAAAAATGAAAACTATAATATATGTCACTTGGTACGATATTTCTACAACCGTTATACCAAAAAATCTCTCTTAAACAACACAGTGTTATACCATTGATCATTGTTAGATTTATAACAATCAACGGATTATACTCAATGTAACATATATCACTTTATTATGATTATTTTATTCTGCTGGCACTAGTATTCTTTATCAATATAAACTTACACTTGAGACACGTGTTAAATTTAAATTATGTTATAACATGTGAATCTCTTAGCTTTTGCAGGAGACGGTAATATCGTAAAGAGTTCAATCTTTTATACATATATAAAAAAACGAATATCAGTACTATAATATTGGCACCGATGTCTATTCAGTTCATACAAAGGGACGTATACTCAGCTCAATATCGTTTACCTTGACCAATCAACATCAATTTCAGCCATCAAAGTCGTGTAGCAGAAACAATATATTAAGGGAAACTTGAATAAATATGTCTGAAAAGTAGTTTTTTTAGGAAAAATATGCTTCGACGCATGCGGCACGCATGCGTCGCGAAATGTCCATACGGCACGCGTGCGGCCCTCGCAAGCATATTTTCCAAATAACTATTTTTCGAGCATATTTTTTCCAAACACTTACTTTTCGAGCATATTTATTCAAGTTTCCCTATATTAATAACTATACATATATTTTTATTCTTGCAGCGAATAATAAGACGCTCACATGTTGATGAAAAATTAAAAACACATAAAAGACTAATTGAACGAGGTCCTAAGTTTAAGTCTCACAATGTGCATGCGAGTTATATATATTCATTAAATATGATAATTTCGTTTCGGTAACAAAAAAACATATACGGTGAAGATAGATTGTGTACTTTTTAGGCCTTTCCTTGTACCAGCCTTTCCTTATCCCTCTTCACTTCCGTGGAGAGGGATAGGATGTGGCGGTTGTGTTGGAGTTTTCATGTGCTCCGCGTATTCAGCACTTCATGTGGCGGTGTCTGTAGGATTGTTTAGCTATTGGTCACGGATTGTTGTGTAGGCAGATGGGGGACGGTCTGGCATGCGGGGGTGAGGTCGAGACTCTCAAACATACTTTGTTTCAGTGCGAGTGGCGGATCAGGTCTGGAGGGCGTTCCCTTTTAGCCAAGGTGTTAAGTGCCTAGATTCGTCTTCATTCGGTGAGCTCTTTCTTTGTTGGTAGAGGAGGTTGGGGTGGCTCGGTAACATAATTCAAATTGTATTGTATTTCATTGATTCAACTGAATGGGAAGAGTACAAATATATAGGCCTCGCTAACTTAGCCGTCAAGTATATAATAGATAAATATAATATATAAGATAAATATTTAAACTACTTAGAGTATCCTCGACACCCCCCCCCCCGCAATCCCGTAAGAAGGGGCTGCACACGGAGATTGGACTTTAAACTGGCAAAACGAGGCTGAGCCAACGGTTTGGTGAGGACATTGGCTAACTGATCCTTCGAGGAGATAAAAGAGATGCCGAGCTTGCGAGCATCAACTAATTTGCGAACATGGTGGAAGTCGATCTCGATGTGCTTCGTGCGGGCATGAAACACAGGGTTGTGAGCATGGTAGGCGGCGCCAATATTATCACACCAAAGAGTTGGCGGGGAAGACAACGGAACCTGCATCTCAAAGAAGACAACAAAGCCACTGGAGTTCTGCGGCGGTGTTAGAAAGAGTCTTATACTAGGCCTTAATGCTACTTTTGGAAACCGTCAAGTGTTGCTTACTACACCAACTAATGAGATTATCACCAAGGAAGACACAATATGCCCCGACTGAACGGAGATTATAGGTGTCAGCGGCCCAATCAGAATCAGAATAAGACTGGAGCGAAATAGGGGACCGGCGAGAGAAGACGAGACCATCGGAAATAGTGTGCTTAAGATACCGAAGAATACGTTTAACTGCAACCCAGTGAGTTTCAGTAGGTGAATGCATATACTTACTAACCTTGTGGACCGTGAAGGCAATATCAGGCCAAGTGAAACTGGGATGCTGTAGTCCACCCCTAATAGTGCGGTAAAACGACGGATCGGCGTAGGAGGGACGTCGTCAAGTGTGAGTCGGGTGGAAGCCGACATAGGTGTCTCACAAGGCTTGGCCTTGTCCAGAGAAGCACGCTGCGGAAGCTGAAAGATATACTTGCGCGAGTGAGAAATTGCCTATCGGAGGTAGGAAGCACCTCAATGCCAAGAAAATGGGACAAAGAACCAAGGTCTTTAACCGGAAACTGCCGACCAAGATAAGAGATAATCTGCTCAACAAGAGAAGACGACGAGCCAGTAATAATAATATCATCCACATAAATCAGAATATAAACACGAGCATCATCACGAGAATAAATATATAAATAGGTGTCGGCTTTGGAGCCAACAAATCCAAACTGAGTCAAGACATCAGTGAAACGAGAGAACCAAGCACGGGGAGCCTGACGAAGGCCATAAAGGCTACGGCGAAGACGACAAACATAGTTAGGATAATCAGGGTGAACAAATCCATTTGGCTATTGCATATAAACGGGCTCGGATAAATGCCCATGGAGGAAAGCATTCTGAATGTCCACCTGGCGAAGAGACCAACCTTGCGAAACGGCAAGTAACAAAAGAAGACGGATAGTGACCGGTTTAACGACCGGACTAAAGGTGTCAGTGAAATCAACCCCTTCAGCCTGATGAAAACCCTTCGCCACAAGGCGAGCCTTGTGACGCTCAAAACGGCCATCTGCATGATGTTTAGTATGATAAACCCATTTATTTACAACAATATTCATTCGAGGATGCCGAGGCACAAGATCCCAGGTATGGTTGCGCGTCAATTTCCTCTCTCATAGAATTACGCCGATTCGGGTGTTTGGAGGCTTTGGTATAAAAAGTAGGGTCTAGGAAATCGTTAGAGGTAAAAGGGCTTTAAGAAACGGATAACGGATAAATTCAGGCCAAGAGATAGGTTTGAGAGAATTTGTTTTTGTTCAAGTGATCATGGTATGAGTGGGAGCAAGTTGGTAATAAGACGAGGCTGGAGAGGCAGAGCCGAAGTGGACGCGGGAAAGACGGGTGGGGAAGGCTCGGGAGCGGGAGCCGGAGGGGGTGGGGCCGGGTTGGAGGGAGTCGGCATGAAAGGCAGATTTTATGGAGGTGGCGGCAGGAAAACAGGAAGCGGGACAATGAGATTATCAAGTGTGGGTTTGGAAGGAGAAGATGTATATGGGAAGACAGATTCATCGAAACAATGTGGCGAACAATATAGATACGGCCAGAGGCAAGGTCCAGACATTTATAACCGTGGTGGGAAGGACTATAGCCGAGAAAGATGCAAGTTTTGGAGCGGAAATCAGTCTTATAATGGTTGTAGGGACGGAGATAGGGCCAGCGCACACATCCAGAAACTCAAAGGAAAGTATAGTCAGGGGATCGATGGTAGACCGTTTCAAAAGGGGACTTATAATTGAGGACTTTGGTGGGAAGACGGTTGATGATATAAGTGGCAGTGATAAAGGCATCCTCCCAATAGGGAAGCGAAATGTTGGATTGAGCAAGAAGAGAGACTGACTTCAATGATTTGACGGTGACGGCGCTCAATGGCACCAACTTGTTCATGGGTGTGGGGGCAGGAAAGGCGATAATGGATGCTAGACAGGTAAGAATAGTGAAAACGCGGCGATACTCACCACCCCAGTCAATTTGAATGGATTTTAGTTTGGTATTAAACTGGCGTTCAATCATGGCAAGGAAGTCAGGGAAGATGGTTTCAACATCGGATTTATTTTTCAGGGGATAGAGCCATAGGTATTTTGTGAAGTCATCCAAAAAGCTGACAATGTAGCCGGAACCATAAATTGAAGGTTCAGAAGAGGGGCCCCAAACATCAGAGTAGATCAGGTCCAAAGGAGAAGTAGAGGTAAAATCAGAAATGTATAACGGGAAGCGGTGACTTTTGGTGAGTTGACACGGTACGCATACAGCAGGGGGTGCTTTAGTAGGAGCAGGAGTGAAGAGACTTTTTAAGGCTTGACGGAGTACGGAGGAAAAGCAATGACTGAGGCGCTGATGCCACGTGGTAGTAAAGGTGAGAGATGAGACAAAAGCTTGAGGAGGGGTAGAGGGTCGGTGGAGAGGGGTGAAGAAGTGATAGAGGTCATCTTTGACAAATCCCCTAAGATGAATTTGGCCGGAGTAATCTTTTACAAGGAAGTAAGACCCATGAAATTCAAAGTACACAAAATTATCAGAGGCAAATTTGTGCACAGATAAGAGATTTCGTGTGATAGAAGGGGTAACAAGAATATTAGATAAATAAAATTGGGAGGGTGAATGTACCGAAGAAGAGCCGTAATGAGTAATAGATAAACATGTACCGCCGCCGACATGTACTTTGTCGGGTCCGGCATAAGGTGCAGATGAGAGGGTGAGAGTACGGAGGTCATGAGTGAGATGATGAGTGTCACCAGTATCCGCAATCCAATCAGATCCGGGATGAGTGGATTGAGAAGCGACGGATGCCTGTGGCGGTTTCCGATGGGGCAGTGGCTGAGAATGGTCGTAGCGGTAGGGCAAGAGGGAGCAACATGGCCGACCTGAGAGCAAATTTGACAAGAGAGGTTCATAGCACCACGATTTTGTCCCGAGTAGAAATGGCGGAGATGACCGAGTCCTTGGCTGCGCCCCCATTCTCGAATCATGTCGGAGAAGCAATATGCGTAACGATATATATATATATATATATATATATATATATATATATATATATATATATATATGTGTGTGTGTGTGTGTTTGTGTGTGTGTATTGCGTGTTTTTGTATTTTTTTCGCCCCTTTTTTTTGTTTTTTTTCTCCACGTAAGACAATCAAACAAATCTAGTCAAAGTTGCTGCTTCTTCAATAGAATATGCCTCCGCCGTATCTATGGACCATGAGGCTTCAATCGACGACAACTGTGATTCGGGTAATTTTCTTGAAGAATTCGATAATATTATTCTACAAAATCCGAGTGAATCTGAGAGAGGGAAAATTTTGAAGCCACGCAGCTGCTGCTTCTTGGCGTTGTATTCTTTTTTTTTTTTTTTTTTTAATTTTAAATTCTATGCGGTAGAACTTGTATTCAAAACGAGCTGTGAGAAGCTTGGAAAATCATCACTCAGCGTCTCGATCAAAGAAATGAAGGTTCTTTGGATTGCTGCAATAGTGGGAGAAGACAATTTTTGTGGTCGCGAAGTGTGGCCGGATTCCGGCAAGAAGTCAGGCACGTAGGTGTTGGTGGTGGGTGGTTCAATTGCTGTGCTGGAAGAAGGGAAGAGGAACGGCAAACTGCGGTGGTTGTACAGTGCCGGAGAAGGTGACACTACTAAAAAAGATCTTTTCGTGATGAAAAATTTCGTCGCGAGAAGTGCCTATTTTCGTCGGAAAAGGATATCGCGACGAAAACTTTTTGGCGCCCTGTTTGTTGGGTAAGCAGTGTCCGTAAAGGGTTCTGTCATGACAAGTTATTCATCACCAAAGCATAGTCTATCGCGACAAACATAAAAACTTTGTCACCAATATTTTTGGTGACAATCGTTTATATTTGTCACCGAAAGGCATTAACTGTGACCATATTTTCTCACGAAAAGTTGAAAAAATCCTCACTAAATGATTTTTGTCTCACTTTATAGTTCACTAGAACTCATTCTTTTCAAAATAAATAAATAAATAAACAATATTAATATTATTATTATACATATACCCTATAAAAAAATAGATACAGATACCCAACCAAAAAAATTTATATACACAGAATAAACTATTAAACAAATATAAAGAATCAGCTTTCAATTCAAAAAAACACCAAAACAATTAAATCATTTATAATAAACCATACTCCTTATCACTACACTACACTACACTAATTGATAATAATCAACTTCAACAGGTGCAATAACTCTGCATTAACACAAGAAAATGAAGGCAATCAAATTCATGATGACGAGCAAAGCTAATTTTTTTTGTATATCCTCCTATGCCAATAGCTCTTTATCAAAAACTATCACAACCACTGGATCTGGCTTTTGACATAATAAAAACTCGTCAAACAAAAAACATCAGATTGATCAACTAGATGTAGTGGAGTCGAGATTGATCCGATCCGTTCCTCCAATGCTCCGGATTTGATACATTTTGTAAAACACATAAAACACGACAAAACAGTACCAAACCTTGGGAAAATAACACAGTTGCAGAATTACGAACCTAGGAACATACACATAGCATTTAACACATATTCCATATAATAACGAGCCTATCTATCTTCTCTTTAGCGTAATTCGGGATGAATAAATGTATAATTAATGGTACTATTTAGGGTATCATATGGGATTGACTACAATGAAGTGTTTCCGCAATAGCAAGAATGGAGACTATCAGACTTGTGCTATTTTTGGCATCACAGAATCAGTGGAAAGTACATCAAATGGATGTAAAATCAGCATTCTTGAATGGTCAGCTGGAAGAAGAGGTATATGTGGATCAACCACAAGGCTATGTGAAACATGGAGCATGGAACAAAGTATATAGGCTTAACAAAGCCTTATATGGACTCAAGCAAGCCCCAAGGGCTTGGTACAGCTGTATTGATTCTTATTTTGTGAAGGCAGGTTTCACAAGGTGTCCATACGAACCTACCTTGTATGTGAAAGTTAACAACAAAGGGAAATTTCGTTGATTTGCTTGTTTGTATGTGGATGATCTTATCTTCACCAGCAGTGAACTCAGCATGATAAAAGAGTTCAAGGAGGCAATGAAGAACAAATTTAGCATGACAGATATGGGACTAATGCAATTTTTTTTAGGCATTGAGGTTCAGCAGACTGAGTCAGGCATACTAATTTCTCAAAAGAAGTATGTATCTGAAATTCTCAGCAGGTTTGGGATGAAGGATAGCAATCCAGCACTCACACCAAGTGAAGCTGGTGTGAAACTTAGCAAAGAAAAAACAGGTAGTAAGGTGAATCCCACCTTATACAAGCAGATGATAGGGTGTCTTTTATACTTGACAGCAACAAGACCTGACATTATGTATGATGTAAGTGTAGCAAGCAGATATATGGAGACACCCTCAACAGACCACTTAATCTATGTGAAGAGGATTCTAAGATACTTGAATGGAACCATCAAACTTGGCATCAGGTATGGTTCATCTGACTGGATACTCTGAAAGTGATTATGCATGAGACATTGATGACAGGAAGAGTATTTCCGGTTTTGTATCAGTTGGTCCTCAAAGAAGCAACCAATAGTCACTTTGTCCACAACTGAAGCAGAGTTTGTTGTAGCAGCACACTATTCATGTCACCTGATATGGTTAAGGTGGATGCTGGAAGCTCTAGGTCAAGTTTAGCAGACTGGGAATATTATGTACTGTGATAACAGTTCAACTATCAAGCTATCCAAGAATCTAGTGTTAAACAACAGGAGCAAGCACATGTGAAGTATCATTTCCTGAGAGACCTATATGAAGAAGAGATCATTGAGTTGCAGCATTACAGGAGTGAAGATCAAATAACTGATATAATGACTAAAGGACTCAAGATGGATCAATTTTTGAAGCTCAGAGGCAAGCTGGGCATGTGTGAAGTAATCTGAACTGCCAGCTCAGATTAAGGGAAGGAATGTTAGAGAATTAAATTGATTATTATGTTGTTTTAATTCCCAAAGACTATGTTAGCCAAGTCACTTTCGATTTTCAGCATACTTTCCATTATTAGAGTAGTTGTGATGGCTTATAGCCATTATCCCATGATTCCTTGTTTATAGTAAGATTGTGAGTAGTTATTTTAGATTAAGGTCATGATCCCATGTTTCCTATTTTATAGAAAGTGGACTAGTGGGTAGTTTATTACTACTTGTATATATATGTTTGATTCATCAATGAAATTCTTAAGTTTTCCCAAAAACTATATCTTCTATAAAAGTTATCAAACAAAATGGTGAAGGAGAAATGCAAGAGACGAAGTGATTTCTTCAATGGCGGCTAGGGTTTTTCCAGAGAGGTTTGGAGAGAGAAAGAGGTTATTCGGGAAAAAAATAGTATCTCCTCCTTTTTTTTTAAAAGAAAAGAATATATCTGCTACTTAGATTTTTTTGAAAATTTATTTTATCATGCATAAAAAAAACCCTTTGTGACAAACATTTCTTTTTTCTATCCGTAAAAACATTTTCAGTAATTAGTACAGCTATTCATGACAAACAAAGCAATTTGTCACAAGAACCTAACCTATTATGACAATTTTTCTATTTCACTAAAAGTTTGTGCAAAAAAATCTTTTTTTTTTTTTGTAATGTGACCGGGAACGTAAAACGGGAAGAGGCGGCTGTATATATATATATATATATATATATATATATATATATATATATATATATATATATATATATATACACGAAGCAATTTAGCCCGTTTCCCCTCAATTACCCGACCCAAACCCGGAAAAATACCAAAAACGTCAACCCTGCATTAATTAAAAATTTTAAATTTATAATAAATAACCTCTCTCTCCAATCACACTAATTACAATTAATACTAATTAGAAAATTTGATTTTCTAATAAATACGCTCTCTTTCCAATCACTAATTCTCTTGCAAAATTTGATTCCCACGTGCTCAGAATCGTATATTTTGATTTTCATTTTCCTTTTGGCTGTAATATTGTCTAATTTTTTAATAATGCTCATATTCATCTCATCACATTCACATATTCATCTCACTTGATTTATCTATTTGCATTCAACGGGTCTTATATTGTCGTTTCTTTTATAAAGTCATCTCATCCCAATCACATATTCATCTCACTTAATTCATCCATTTGCATTCAAATGTATTATATTGTCGATTTTTTTTATAATGCCGAATCTCATATTCATCCCTTTTGTTTTGCCATTCTTTATTTGTGGTTGAATTATGCAGAAATCTAGCTCGGTGCGAGGTAATAATTTTTGGCTTTCTATTTTAATTCCCTTTTGTTTTTCCATTCTTTATTTATAGTTGATTTGTGCAGAAATCTAGCTCGGTTCGAGGTATGAATTTTTGGCTTTCTATTTTAATTTTATTTGTAGAAATGTCTTATTTTGTTCCAAATTCATACAATCCATCTTTTGATATAAAAGATGAGACATTTGTTGCATGAAACATCAGAACAAAAAGAAATAAAGACTTACAGTCTACCTGTTAAAGTAAAGATATCGATATTTTTTCAATAGGCGATTTTTTTAAATGACTAAAATGCATGACAAGCTTTGTGACATACGAATATTGTTATTTTTTTATAATGCCGAATCTCATATTCATCCCTTTTGTTTTGCCATTCTTTATTTGTGGTTGAATTGTGCAGAAATCTAGCTCGGTGCGAGGTAAGAATTTTTGGCTTTCTATTTTAATTCCTTTTTGTTTTTCCATTCTTTATTTATAGTTAATTTGTGCAGAAATCTAGCTCGGCTCGAGGTAAGAATTTTTTGGCTTTCTATTTTAATTTTATTTGTAGAAACTTTTGTCTTATTTTGTTCCAAATTCATACAATCCATCTTTTATATCGACCTTTGTTGTATGAAACATCAGAACAAAAAAAAATAAACACTTAAAAAGTCTACCTGTTAAAGTAGAGATATCGATATTTTTTTCAATAGGCGATTTTTTTAAATGAATAAAATTCATGACACGCTTTGTGACATACGGGTATTGTTATTTTTTGTTACCCTATCATAATGTTCTATAACTGCTTATTTTTGTTATTTTTTTTTTGTAAATAGTCGGATTATTTTACCGTGTTAATGGATTTTTATATTTACGAGGTAAGTATCTTTGGTTTTCTATTTTAAATTTATTTGTAGGAAATTTTGTTTTATTTTGTTCCAAATTCATACAATCTATATTTAGATGTAAAAGCTCCGACCTTTGTTGCAGGAAACATTAGAACGAAAAGAAATGAAGACTTAAAAAATCTACATGTTCAAGTAGATGTATTGATATTTTTGTTAAATATGCGATTTGTTTTTCAATGAATAAAATGCACAACACGCTTTGTGACATATGAGTATTGATATTTTTGTTATTTTTTGTTAACCTATCAGAATGTTCTATCACGGCTTATTTTTGTTATTATTTTGTAAATAGACGGATTATTTTTTCGTGTTGTTGTTTATTTTTATTTTTTATTTTTAAAGTTGGTGGTTTCTTACTGTGTAAGATTCTTTTATATGACTGCATATTTTTCTTATTTTTTTTAAATACCTGGATTATTTATTTGTAAATATTCTCACAATAAATACATCCCTATAAATTAGTCATCCCAGAATAATATCGAATAGTATTAAATTTATGGCACTTAATGCGAAATATCACATTAAGTTATAATATTTAAAAAAGATAAAAAAAAAAAAGTCAGACATGCACTAATTGCAAAATTTGAATTTCTAATAAATAACTCTCTTCAATCACACTAATTACAATTCACACTAATTAAAGTATAATATTTAAATAAAGTGAAATTCTGTTGGTTTCATTTTTTTGTAAGTTTCTTTGTTCTATCTACTCTATTATTATCATTGTGGTTCCTTGCTTAATACACAGTTATGATAAAATTTAATTTATTAATAAACCGCAATAATCATTTCCTAGAAATCAACCATCCCAATTAATACCAACATTTTTAAATTACAATTTTCACAATGAATGCAGAATATTCTAACATTAAATACATTTTCAAGAATATCTAAACTAAACTATGTAGACATTAAATATATCCCTATAAATTAATGAAAAATATTATCATATTAAATATATCTTTTATAAATTATCCATCCTAGAATAATGTCCAATATTTTGAAATTTATGGCGTTTGATGGAAATATTTTTGGCTTAAAAAATAAGAAATTCAATTTCCCAATTAATGCAAAATATTCTATAACTAAATTACAATTTTCAAAATATCTAAACTTAAATATGTCATTTAATGCAAAATTATGCATTTAATTGTAATATTTAATAAACGATAAATTCTATTTTACAAATTAATGCAAAATATTCTAACATTAAATTACATTTTAATATATATTTAAACTCAAATATATACACACTAAATACATCCCTATAAATTAATGAAAAATATTCTCACATTAAGTACACCCCTTATAAATTAGTAAATAATTTCAAATATTCTGAAATTTATGAAACTTAATGGAAATATTTTTTCATTAAAGTAAAATATTAAAAAATAAGAAATTCAATTTTACCAATTAGTTCAAAATATTATTACATTAAATTCTTTCCCCGCAAAATAGCCACTTCATTTAATGTCAAATATTCATACAATCAATTATATTTTCATGAATAACTTAATTCAAATGTTTGTGGTGTAACGTGAAATGTTTTTAGATTAAATAAATATGTTATTCAATGTGAAATATTCTTACATTAAATTACATTTTCCAAAAAAAAAAATCAACTATGCCAAAAGAAAATAATCCTCTAAAACAATTTTAAATTAATTATATAGAAATATATAAATTCAAATATGTTAAGAAAAAAAAATCATTCCGTACAAATTAAAGTCCTCTATTGATACAGAATATTCAGAAATTAAATTACATTTTGAAAAATAACTAAATTCAAACATGTCAATTAATACGAGATGTTTTTAAATTAGGTCATCCTCTACGAATTAGCCACCTCATTTAATGCTAAGGTAGGTAAGAAGCGTACTGAATAAGGTGGGGTGGTGGGTAAGGTAGGGTATGATGGGGTGGTGGGTAGGGTATGATAGGGTAGGGTTGGGTGGTAGGTAGGGTATGCAGGGGTGGTGGTGGGTAGGGTTGGGTAAGAGGTGGTGGTGGGTAATGTAGTGTGCTGGGTAAGGTATGGTAGGGTGAAGTGGTGGGTACGGTAGGGTTGGTAGGGTAGGGTAGGGTAGAGTAGGGTAGGGTAGGTTGGGGTAGCGGGTAAGGTAAGGCGGGGTGGTGTGGTGGGTAAGATAGGGTAGAGTGGAACGGTGGGTAGGTTAGGGTTAGGGTGGGAAGGGTAGGGTGAAGTGGTGGGAAAGGTATGGTTGGTAGGGTGGGGTAGGGTAGAGTAGGGTACGATAGGTTGGGGTAATGTGTAGGTTATGGTAGGGTGGTATGTTGGGTAAGATAGGGTAGAGTGGGATGATGGGTAGGGTAGGGTAGTGTACGGTACGGTAGGGTGTTGGTAGGGTAGGGTAGAGAAGGGTGGGGTGGTGGGTAAGGTAGGGTAGAGTAGGGAAGTGTAGAGGTGGGTGATAGTGGAGTAGAGTAGGTAATGTGAGTATAGTAGGTAATGGATAATTAAGATAGATAGGATGTCAGTGGTATGATATGGTAATATAGGGTGGTGGGTAAGGTATGGTAACGGTGGGTAAGGCATGGTGGGAAGAGAGGTAAGGTGCAATGGGGTATGGCATAGAGCTACCTCACCCTTTCGCTCATATCTTATCTTATGAACCATACCATACCCTACTCCAGTCAACCTTAATTCACTACCATGCTTTACTCATCACTCAATACGTCATGCTTTATATAAATTTTTGATTCCAGTCTTGCATATTCCAAACGCAGTAATATAATTAATTTATTACATTACATTCCATTCGCTCCTATTATTTTATTCCATTCAATTTCATTCCTGCGTAACAAACATGCCAACAAAATCTTCTTTTCATCATTCAAAAAAAATCTTCTTATAAAATATACGTTCTCTCCCGTGCAATGCTAAAAGCAGAAATATAACCATAATTATTGACATCATTATAACTTTTGGACATGTTGTGTTGTCTGTTTTTTACTCTATGTGACGTCGATCTCAAATAACACAATTTTAGCTAGCATTACAATAAGTTTGAAGGGTCTTTATTTTGTAGTACATATTATGCATTTTAATAGAATGTAATCACATACGCCCCCGTGCAATGCACGGGTTTCAAGCTAATATATATATATATATATATATATATATATATATATATATATATATATATATATATATATATATATATATTTTAAGGAAACGGGTTAAGGTTTAGGAAAAATTGGCATAATGAGAGAGAAAATTGATATTGCTCTGATACCATAACATAAATCAAAGTGTATTGTATTTCATTGATTCAATTAAATAGGAAGAGTTAGCCGTCAAGTATATAATAGATAAATATAAAATATAAGATAAATATTTAAACTACTTCTAGAGTATCCTCGACACTCGGGTGGCTCAGTTTGTCTGGCTGTTGTGGGGGTATCTGGAAAGCTCGTTGCTCTGCTGTTTTCGATGGGCAGGTGGTGCGGGTGGCGAGTATTTGTGAGCAGTCATTAGCTGCGGCTAGGGAGTTCGTTGATGCTGTGGAGGCCTTTCGAGTGTTACAGCCCCGGCAGGCAATGACGGATCCAGGAATATTGTTGAACGGGGTCCGTAATTATTTTTCAAAGTATTTTTTTTTCACGGGTCCGAAATATTTTTCTATAGATAAATTACAGAGTTTTTATTTTTTTAACGGGGTCCGTGGACCCCATTTATTATGTGCTAGATCCGCCTATGCCGGCAGGTTTATGCGGATAAGTGGGTAAGGTCGGTTGAGGGCGTGATCAAATGTAATGTAGATGCGTCGATTACGAAACACGGAGCTGGGGTTGGTGTGTTGTTTCGTAATCACCGGTGTGAGAAATCCGGGTGCAGCAGTTGAGTTTATGGAGCTGACAGCGATTGACTTGGCATTGACGGAGGCTAAGCAGTTGGGAACCCCATCTTTCGAAGTGAAAAGTGATTGTTTGGCTTGCATCCAGTGACTCAATCGGCATGTTGCGGATATTACAACTATTGGTTGTCTCGCACACAATTGTCTTTTTAGACGTAGCTTTTTCCATTCGGTTTCTTTCTTGTTTATTCGGCATGTGGGAAATGTCCCGCGCATCTTTTAGCAAGACATGTTTTGTTGGCTCATGATTGTGTCTTGGGGTGTTCAACCCCCAGCTGATGTTATTTCCGCTTGTTTGGCGGACGTGATTTAATAAAATGGTTTGTTTTTCTCACAAAGACTAATAATTGCTATATAATTTGATTGCCAAAGACTACATGGGCTCACATAGATAAGTATTGAAGATATTGTAAATATCACTGTTATTATTTTCTGATTCTATTGTGATATGTTCACATCTTGTATTTAATATAATTGATACGGTAGAGATACGGTAGTTATAGTTTTCTTGTATAAATATCTTGGTGTATACAGTAATACAATTATTCAGTTCCACAAACTCTGTTATGGTATCAGAGCTACCCTAATTTTTATTTATTTTTTCTGCCGGCCTCTCTTCTTCCCCATGTCTTCTTCACAGTCAGATATTAGCTCACCGCCGACAACCACCTCCGGCTCCTGCCTCCCTGCTCTCTCTCAACTCGGTGCCCAAGCACCCATCAAGCTCACAGGATATAATTATGCCATGTTGGAAATCCAATTCCGGTCCCTACTCATCGGCTATGACCTTCTCGGCTACGTCGACGGCACCAAGCCACAGCCACCCGCCACTGTCACCACCAATGGTGCAGCTACTCCCAATCCAGCACACCACCACTGGTACCGGCAGGATCAATTGATCATCAACGCTCTGATTGGCTCATTATCCGCCACTGTTCTGGGATCGATTCATGCTCCACAAAGCTCCCGGGTTGTTGGACCTCCCTTAAAGATCTCTACGCCAAGCCATCTCGTGGGCGTATTAAGCAAATTAAACAGACCATGAAGAGGACTATGAAAGGTACTATGTCTATCACCGATTATTTGCAATTTATGCGCAACAAATCGAACGAGTTGGCTCTTCTAGATAAACCCATGGATCCGGAAGATTTAATTGACATTATTTTGGACAATCTCGGTGATGAGTACGCCGATTTGATTCGTGCTGTTCAAGCCCGCGATTCTCTCATCACCATTGATGAGCTTCATGAGAAATTATTGAACTATGATGCCTCCCGTCGCAGAGCTACTCCTCTATGCCCTCTGCCGTTGCCCATGCCGCCGTCCGGTCACCATCTCCGGCTCGTCCTGCGTATCCCACAGGTAGCACAGGTCGCAATTCAGCCCGTCCCCCCAAACAATACCAAGGTAAATGTCAAATGTGCCGTGTGCAAGGACATAGTGCTCGCTTTTGTCCTCGTTTTCAATTTACACAGGTACAACACTCCGCCGCTTCTCGTCCGCCACATCAATGGCGTCCAGCTGCTCCACAAGCCAATCTTGCAGCCAGCTCTGAACAGGTCCGTACTCCGGCTTCCCCGTGGCTTCTTGACAGTGGCGCATCACACCATGTCACCAATGACCTCCAAAACCTGTCCCTTCACTCACCTTACTCCGGCTCCGACGACCTCATGATTGGTGATGGTAGTCCCTTATCCGTTACTCATACAGGCTGTACCTCCCTTCCCCCCTCCCATTTAAATTTCAACTAAGTAATGTCTTGTGTGTGCCGAACATATCTCGTAATTTATTATCCATTTCTAAATTTTGCCAAACTAACCGTGTCTATGTTGAATTTTTTCCGGACTCGTTTCGTGTTAAGGAGATTCCAACGGGTACGTGCCTCCTGACGGGACCCGCTAAAGATGGCCTTTACACATGGCCTACCACCCCGCTCCCCGCCTTTGTAGCCTCTACCGCCACTCGTGATATCTGGCACTCTCGCCTTGGGCACCATGCCCTCCCTATTTTTCGTTCAATTAGTACTGTTGCAAATTTACCTTTTTCTAATAATGTGCTTTCAGACCATTGCGATGCTTGTCTTAGGAATAAAAGTCATAAACTCCCCTTTGGTTCTTCTACATTGTGTTCTACGCGTCCTCTAGAAATTTTGTTTTCAGACGTTTGGTCGTCGCCTGTTTATGGTATTGATGGTTCTAAATATTATGTGATTTTTGTTGACCACTTTACAAAATATATTTGGTTTTACCCTCTCGCCCGTAAAAACAACATCGCCTTAATTTTTCCCCAGTTTAAAAACCTTGTTGAAAAATACTTTGACACCCCTATAAAAGTACTCTACTCTGATAATGGCACTGAGTTCACGGGCATCCGTCCCTCCTTGCGACACATGGCATCTCTCATTTCACGTCCCCGCCACATACACCCGAACACAATGGTTATTCCGAACGCCGTCACCTTCATATCGTCGAAACCGGTCTCGCCCTTCTCACCCATGCGTCTATGCCCGCCTCCTACTGGCCATATGCCTTCGCCACTGCCGTCTACCTCATTAATCGTCTACCCACACCCACTCTGCAAATGATCTCACCCTTTACCAAGATATTTGGCCACACCCCGAACTATGAGAAACTACGCACTTTTGGTTGTCTCTGCTACCCCTGGCTTCGGCCATATACGTCTCATAAACTTGAGTCACGCTCCCGTCCTTGTGTGTTTATTGGCTACTCTCTTACCCAGTCCGCCTACCTTTGTCTCGACACTACCGACCATCGTATCTTCACCTCCCGTCTTGTTAAATTTGTGGAAAATGTCTTTCCTCTCCACACCTCACCCGCCACCTCATCTGACCCACCCCAACCCATCCATGCCTGGATCCCCCCGCCCCCCTGCTCTTTCACCCTCTGCTCCTCTTCCCGACCCACATTCTCCTTCTCCACCCCGGCCACCTCGTCCAACATGCCCCCACCCCAGCAATCCCGCCCACCATCTCCACCACCCCCACCACCTACCTCCTCACACCCAATGACCACTCGTGCTCGGAATCATATCTCCAAACCCATTCAGAAGCTGTCTCTTCTTAGCAGCCTCTCGTCCCCTGAACCCGAGCCCACCACTCTATCCCAGGCCCTAGCCTCGCCCTCCTGGAAAACCGCCATGCAACTTGAGTATGATGCCCTTGTAAAGAATCACACGTGGGATTTGGTGCCTTCTGATCCCTCCTTTAACATTGTGGGCTGTCGGTGGGTCTATCGTACTAAGCATCTTCAGATGGCTCCTTAGACCGCTATAAAGCTCGTCTCGTCGCCAAAGGTTTTCATCAACACCCGGGTGTTGATTACTTTGAGACGTTCAGCCCAGTTATCAAACCTACGACTATTCGGGTTCTTCTTACCCTCGCTACGTGTCATGGTTGGCCTCTTCGCCAACTCGATGTAAACAATGCTTTTTTGCAAGGCTCTTTATCTGAGACGGTTTTATGCAGCAACCACCTGGCTTTTCTGATGCAGCACATCCGGATCATGTTTGTCGCCTCAACAAGGCGCTCTATGGACTTAAACAAGCCCCTCGCGCTTGGTACTCTGAGCTTCGCTCTTATCTTGTCTCTGTAGGTTTTCGCAATGCTCAGGCCGATGCCTCTCTCTTTGTCTTCCATGCTGGCTCTACTTATCTCTATGTCCTCGTCTATGTGGACGATATTATTGTCACTGGGTCCGATCCCGCTGCGGTTCAGTCTTTCATCTCCAAACTTGGGGTTCGGTTTTCTATCAAAGATCTTGGCCCGTTGCACTATTTTCTTGGTATTGAAGTTCTTACTACACCTGCTGGTCTACTCTTATCTCAACGCAAGTATGTTTTGGAACTTCTTGCTAAAGCTCGTATGGACAAGGCCAATCCGATATCTACTCCTCTTCCACACGACCTTTCCACTCTCACACCCACGTCGGGCTCGCCGCTTCCTGATGCCACTCTCTTGCGCAGCATTGTAGGAAGTCTTCAGTACTTACTATTCACTCGCCCTGACATTGCGCTTGCCGTCAACAAACTCGCTCAGTTTATGCATGCTCCCACGGACACTCATTGGTCCTTTGTTAAACGTCTTCTCCGCTACCTCGTTGGAACCGTTGATCATGGTTTGCACATTTACAGTGATTCTCCTCTTGTCTTGCATGCATTTTCCGACGCCGATTGGGGTGGCAATCGGCCTGACTACACATCCACCGGGGCATATGTTGTCTTTTTGGGTCGCAATGCTATCTCTTGGAGCTCGAAAAAGCAACGCACTGTTGCCCGCTCCTCCACTGAGGCTGAGTATAAATCCGTTGCAGACACCGTTGCTGAGCTTAAGTGGTTACTCTTTCTTCTCCAGGATGTTGGCTTCCCCTCCTCCCACGTCCCCGTGGTTTACTGTGACAACCTTGGTGCCACCCAATTATCCTCCAACCCGGTTTTTCACTCGCGCATGAAACACGTCGCTTTTGATTATAATTTTATTCGCGATCAAGTCAATCAAGGCATTGTCCGAGTTACTCATGTCCCGGCTGGCGATCAAATTGCAGATGTTCTCACCAAGTCCCTCCCTTGGCTTGACTTCGTCTCTTGGCGTGACAAGTTGTGCCTCCGTTCCCGCAGCACCACTTGAGGGGACGTATTGAAGATATTGTAAATATCACTGTTATTATTTTCTGATTCTATTGTGATATGTTCACATCTTGTATTTAATATAATTGATACGGTAAAGATACGGTAGTTATAGTTCTCTTGTATAAATATCTTGATGTATACAGTAATACAATTATTCAGTTCCACAAACTCTGTTAATAAGATCCAGCCACTAATTTCCTATTTCAATCAATTTGAAAAATAACCCATCGACCAATAAAAATCAATCTTATATCCAAAACAATTTTTTTTACAGCCACATCCAAAATATTTTAAAACTCAAATAAACAACTTGCTAATAAATTAGATATTGAGCATCGACTACGTACAAAGTAAAATGATCCATACATTCAGTTCTCAACCAGATCAATCATAACAACTAAAGTCAGATGATTTTGAAGAATCTGACTCAATCGTGTAGCTAATTAAGTGTGCAATTAGCAGTAATGATTCCATGCTGATTATGCATTCTAAGTGTACTTAATTTACAAGTTTAGACTAAGTCAAAGAAATTATTATATTGCTTTGACAAACTTAATGAACGGTAAACTCGCCGTTCACTTGTTTTTCTTGTTCAACAAGTTATGTTTGGACTGAGAATAATTATTGATGGCAGGGCCCCTGGATATTTTTGGGCCTTCGACGACTTGTTGAATGGGCCTTTTAATTCGATTTTTTTCGAAACATACTTATAAAAAATTACTTAATATCGTGCTTCTAAAATCTGTAGATACAAAATTTAAATTAATTGATGTTAGATATTTTTTCACATATTGTTATCGTTTGCATTTGGATTGTTGCAACAAAAATGGGGTTCGACCTGCCCAGTCAGTGGGTTGAGAGGGCAGCGCCCCTTCGTAGGGGTTGAGCGGGCAACGCAAACTCGGGGGGCTTGGGGCAACACCCCTAGCTGAACAAATGCACCTATGAAATTCGAATTGAGTTATTATAAATTTAGGGGCTAAATTACAATTTTGGTCCTCTAACTAAACATGTTTTTCGATTTTGGTCCTGATTTTTCTCCGGCGACAATTTTAGTCCTATAAGTAGCCTTCTTTTTTGCAAAAATAGTCCTGAACGCCGGAAAGACCACTTACAGGACTAAAATTGGTTTTTCCGGCGACAATTTTAGTCCTGTAAGTGGTCTTTCCGGCGTTCAGGACTATTTTTGCCAAAAAAAGACCACTTACAGGACTAAAATTGTCGCCGGAGAAAAATCAAGACCAAAATCGAAAAAGTGTCTAGTTAGAGGACCAAAATTGTAATTTAGCATATAATTTGATTATTTCTCAATTGAAGTAATTTTTTTTAGGGGGAATGAGGGAGAAGGACAAAAATATTTCATCAATTGAGTAGAAGGACAGTATTTTGAAACTTTTGCATAAAGGACAAAACTATTTATCCATTGTCGAAATTCACTTGTGTTCGAAATTCATTCGTTTAAATTCACCGCCGAAATTCACCGTCGAAATTCACTAATTTTCAAAATTCATTGTCGGGATTCACTGATTTTCGGTATTCACTATCAAAATTCACTATCGAAATTCACTGATTTCGGGATTCACTAGGGAGATTCACTGATTTTCGGGATTCACTGTTTGTCCTTCTCGCTATAAAAATTATGCAGTTGTCCTTCTCCCTATAAAAAATATATAGTTGTCCTGTTGCTTAATAATATTTCAGATTGTGTCCTTATCCCTAATTTCCCATTTTTTTTATAATTTGAGCCTTATCAATTCAAGTAAAAAATATTTAACAAATTATATTATATCGGTTGTGATTGGATCTACACGATTTTTTTTGTGAAACATGTAATTTCAGGCCCCGGCAGACGGTTGAGCCTTCGGCCGCCACCTAATTGACCTTACCATAAGGCAGGCCTTGATTGATTGGTGCCGTTGATGTGTCATAATAACAATTAAAAAGGTAGACGAAAATAGTATTGTCACAACTAAATTATCATAACAAGAGAAATAATACAATTTCACTTCATGGTACGTATCCTTGGCGTAAGTAAAGAAAATCGGAGGCTTTTGCCTAGTATATCTACATGTACCAAATTGAAACGTAAACAAATCTAGATCACACAGTGAATTCAGTTTAGAACTAAAATGGGTAGATATTGCAAGAAAATCGGAGGCTTTTGCCTAGTATATCCGCATACACCGAATTGAAACATAAACAAATCTAGATCACACAGTTTGAATTTAGTTTAGAACTAAAATGGGTAGATATTACTACATGAGTGCACTCCGCATATGGCGGGTGCATCCAATAACTTTCCAAGAAAATGATGAGCAGAAACGTAAAATCAATGAATAGATGTACACCACTCATATTCATATAGGAGAGAAGATTTAATTTAAATATAAAGCTCATATCTTATCCTAAGATAATTTAAAAATAAAACAATAATCTTTTATTTTCATAACAATTATATCTAAACTTAATAATATAACATTTATCTCCTTCTTGACATTTTTTTTATCTTCATTTGTCTACATCCATCTTTCTCCCATTTTGTCATCCTATTAATAAGATCAACTAATTGATTAGTAAGTATCTCACAATGATCAATCGTATGAAGGTGTGGTGTTTTATTGTTACGACTGGTTTTTGAAATCCGAGAATTTTTGAAAAGCGAATCATTCAGCATGCATCATATTTAACATGCATCCAACATGACAAGTAAACCTTACATAGTCTTAACCACCGTGTGACAAAATTGATAAACCTAACAAAAGCCAAACCTTTTTATTCAACTAAACTTGTCAAAAAAAAAAAGAGTTACAACCGGTTTTCGAGAAGGAAACTAACAACTATCCTATTGGCATTGAAAAGGAAAATAATATGATAACCAAAATCCAAAAGAAAAGCTAGGATCTCTCGATCATCTCACGGGGGCACCCACTTGGATCATCGAGTGTCTCAAAAAATAACCCTCCACACTCTTGAAATTTATAAGGTATGAGCGTCAATTTACTTAGTAAAATAAATTGTGTCGAAGGTGTTTAATGTTTAATTCCTGGATATGATAACCCATGAATTCACTTCTAGCACATTACATGCATGCTTAATAATGGAATCCAACATATGATCACATAAGTACTTAAGCACAATTTATATCTACACCGCACATTATCACGCACATATATACCCATGGACGGAAACGAACCAGGAATTGGAAGTCGGGTGGGCTAATGGACTATATTTGTTTGGTCGGGTGGGATGAATTAAGAGAACTAACCGTGTTGGACCGAGTTATATAAACCTTTTATGTATCGAAAATAAAATCCGGGTGGACTACGCCCACCCAAGCCTAGGCTTGGGTCCGTCCTTGCACATATCCACACCACCACGTGTTTGGATCATCGGACTTTTACACGTTTGATATTCTGGCAAGAGACACCTCATGTGCATCCATCAATCTTACCATACGTACTCACACCCACATCCAAAAACAATTGTGCTTTATCTGTACACAAACACTGCACACACAGACGTACACAAAACCTCATACTTCAAGGTCCTCAGTTAACACAACACACAGTCATCATATTCCATTTTGCATTAACACATATGGTCATGCACATAGAACATTATTATGCCCTTTTTTTCATGAGCACGTGTACATCCATTCCTTTTTTCTTTTTTTGGTTGGAGGGGAAGTATGATTTTTTTTAGGGAACAAGAAAATTTACTACGTAATATCCGTCAAACAAACGACCAAAACATCACGGGAAGCTGAAGTGTTTCAAGATGTCCGAGTCAAAACTAATAAGTCGTGTCTAGCTAATAGGAAGTATATTTAGTTATTCCTTTAAACAAAATGTAATAAGAGACTCAAAATAAGGATAAATATATTCTATTTTACATCTCTTTTACATGTCGATTAATTCACCTTTGTGCTTCTTCATCGTATAAAGTTCGAGTATCTTATTATTTATTACGTTGTATTGAGTATTGTGTCAAATAAAAGAAGGTAAAATTACGTTATTAAAATAAAATTTTGATTTATTCAATTTATTTGGAAATTTGAAATAAAGTTTGTTTTTAAGGACCAAGAAATAAAGGTTTTTTTTTTTTTTTTTTTTTTTTTTTTTGAGGTAAGAAATAAAGTTTGTAAACAATGAAATCCCCAGAAGTCTCTTATATCGTCACCGTGTCATTAAGTATGAAAGTATAAAAATATTCCCAGTTCAAAAGAACGGCGAGTTTACGGTTCGTTTTAGTTTGTCAAAGCAATTTTAGTCTACTACTTCATTAAAATGTATCCTCAATATACTCTGCAGTATATTATATCCGCATCTCTGTTGACGATGGTTTTTGTCCTGAAGTGATTTTTCCTTTTTTTTTATTTTTTTTTAAGGGTGGTAAAAATGGAACGACGTCGTTCTGGTATTCATCCGGCTCACCACCACGTGGCTCTTCTTCTTCATTCTTCGTGTACCATGACTCAGCAAGCAATCTCCACCACCGCTTATGATCTCCACTACCGCCTCCATTGGCCTATTACCGTTCTTCCCCTCCACTAAGATATCCACTAAAAGGTAAAAGATGTGTAGGAGATGTGAGTTGGGGGCTTGTCGGTTTCATTATTCATTTCTTCTGTTGGCAATCGATGGCTTCTTCATTCACTGTCAAAGCCATTTACAGAAACCATTAAATTATTTCTTCAAGAATGTGCCGAAATTGCAGATTACAAGGTTTCCGGAATGCCGATTTGGTCGACTTCACTAATTAAAGAGGAAAATCGTGAAGTTTTCCCTCTCTACGAGTTGAGGAATTTGTTCAAAATTCCGTGAATCACTTCGTGTTAGTTTGCCAATCCGCCGGTAAATTTTGAGTTCTACTTTTAATATTTCAAATTTCGTCGGGTTTTCCTTGTTTTAGTTCGTAAATAGTGGGTTTGCTTAAAATTTCATTTACTCTCTTATGGGTCATAGATATTATGAAGTTACGGAAGTATGTGTTTGATCGTTTGCTTCAATTTATTTTGTAGGATGGGGTCACCATTTTGTTTCTAAAAGGAAATATCATCTGATAATTCCTGCAAAGGACCGATGGGATGCGAGGTTGGAGGGAGAGTTTTCAGAAATTCGATCTCATATTCTGTATGGCTTGATTGATAGCAACGTATATGGCCATTTGTTATGCATCAATGGACTTAGAGAGGAAAATGCATTTTTCCAGTGGCTATGAAAGCGATGTGATGAACACGGGATCGTAATTGCGGTGTTTTGAATACAAGGTGAGGGTGAAACTTAGTCATGATAAGGTGCTACTTTTGAGGATGTTTGAAATCGAAATTTATACAAACTTTTGCGGGAAAATCTCGATTATCGACTCTTTGAAGAAGGGATAAATGGATTTGAGATTACTTCATGTTCTTGCATTTGGGCAGACAAGGTTTGGTAGATGGGGTTACGTGTTTGGTGCTAGAAATTCGGGGGTGGCAGAGGAGGATGGATATTCAAGCAGCTACAAAGTATTTAAGCTCAGTAACCCTTGAGAGGATGATTGATCGTCTATGCCATTTCACTGTTTTTATAATTTTAATTTTCATATTTCATGATTTTATGAGTTATTTGTGTAAAACTCTGTATCTTTTTCAGGTCACCTTATTGCGCCATTGGTTTCTCATATGTTTTGCAATTATATGGGATTCCCTGCATTCTATTTGCAGAAAAAAGGTATGATAGTTTTTCATTTATATTTTTTTTAATCTTTGTTTGGGAAGTTGGGTATATTCCTTTATACATTAAGAGTGTGGGTAGTATTTCGGGCAAACTTCCCTCAAGTGAGAAGAAGAAGGGCAACAAACTCGTTGTTGTCACAATAGATAAGCCCGATGGCGGTGGCGGCGGTGGTGGTGCCATTTGTCATTGAAATAAATGACAAGGAAAATTCCTCTTTATTACAGGACAAACAGAAAGGCGGCCGTCGGAGGAAGTTAAAACGGGTTCTTTTTATCAAAGCCAAAAGAGCCTTAGCCTTCATTCCATGGTTAGCAAAAGGTTCAAATTCAGTGTTTGTATCAGTCAAGAAACGCATTGCATTTTCAGATGCCACCGACGATGATCATAAGCGAAAGGGAGATTGTATAAGTTCATAAAAGGGTTCCTTGTTATATCGTGATTGCTTTGATTATAGAATTTTTTGCATTTTTTAATGATTGGGATTTGAGTTCTGTTCATCCATGGGAGGTCCATCAGAATATTGTCCAGTGGTTTTACTTGTCTTGGCTTTCATTTCGAGTTGAGTATATAGCTCCTTTGATTCAATCCCTTTCCAATTTCTGCATGGTATTGTTCTTGATTCAATCCCTAGATCGGCTTGTTCTTTGTGTCGGTTGGTTCTGGATCAAGTACAAGAAATTGAAGCCTCATGTTTTAGAACCACTTGACTTAGAAGATGCTTCAACTTATCCTATGGTTCTCGTTCAGATTCCAATGTGCAATGAAAAAGAGGTAATTCCTACTGCCTTTTTTTTTTAAAAAAAACTCAATTATTAGACAGTCATTTCACAAAATCTTAAAAGTACAGCATACATCATACCCATCCATTCAAGATTTCTCACTTATGCAAAACAATGATTTTCTTTTTTATATGTTTTATTTAGATACATGACAAGCATCATACAGTCTCTGTCTACCTTTACACTATTAACTTTCATTTATGATGACGGATGATTTGTTGATTTGGATATAGTATTCTACAAAGTTTGTTTCCCTTGATGTTTATTAATTTTACGTAGATTAGAGTTGGAGGGTCATTATTTAGAAAAATAGTTCCATGCGATACGGGTCGGCTTGTACATTATCATGTGAACAAATAATTTTATACCGCATATGTCTATATAGATTCCATTTCTTTCTTTTTTATGAGCAATGATTGATCGGGTTTTGTTTTGGATCCCTTGTAGTGTATTTACATCATTAGTAATTTGCATAAGAGACGTTTATTAAATATTAGTTTTATACATGGTTTCGAAATGAAGCATCTTTTCAAGATACTTTTGGTTGATATTCTACAATACTTCCAATTTGGTTTCTATTGAATAAAATTATATACTCTTGTTTATTAATATGCATATCTTGTGTTGCAGGAGACAAGCAGGTTACTGACAAGCATAAACGCTCGCCTGCAAAACCAGACCTTCCTAGCACAACTCAGAGCACAGAGAAAAAGGTTCGATGATGGTATTACCAGATTCACTATGCAGCAGATTCACTTCAACACAACAGAAGAAGGAAACAACTCAGCATCAGTACAAACAGCACCACAGGACAACAAAGAGGCAAACACAGGTACATAACAAATTCCTCACAGTACACACTAGCATCAATGATCCAAAGTAAGTAACAAATATTAATCATGCACGTTAACTGGTTTATTTACAGCAAAAGAGGCAACACTGTCAGCCACTGAACAAAAAGCAAACAACAACAAGCACACAACAATGAAATGTGCTGTCAGGACCCAAGAACATACCATCCCAGCAACACCATCTACCCCGTCAAGCCCACTGAAGAAAATGAGGCCAGATGACAGTTGATCAATGCCAATGCTAGGACATGGGGTCACCAAAAAAAGTAATTAACCCCTCCATTTTTTAGAAATCAAAGCTTAGTCTTTTGTAACTACCAAAATTCCAGTTATTTTGTATTTTGGCTATCCTGTTAATACTTCTGAAATCTACTGTAAACCTATTATGTACAAGACTCTATGCTTTTAAAGGCAGCCGCCCAATTGTGTATAATCAGGTGCTTTTGAAACATTTTGCACCTGGAAAATGCAAATGATGTATAAATTCACTTTTGTCTATCAAGTTTATTTATTCACATTGTTAAAGATATATTTTCTCCCCTTAGAAAACCATGCATTGAATGAACCAAAGCCTTTTGTTGGCAATCAACCATAAGATATCAAAAAATTGCTAATTTCAATATATTAACACAGCCTAAGGGCCTCACCGTGCAGAGCACGGACCGTCTTCTAGTAATTTTAGTTTGCATCGTATCGTTACTACTCTATTTACTACTAATTACACGACGTTGAGTCCGATTCATATTATTCGCAATTACAATCAGATTTTTTATTTTTTTATTTTTTTTTGAGCGGAGATTTTATTAATTATAACACTCCTCTGGTCAAGGTAAACTTGTATATATACCTGCCTCTGTTTGACTTGAATCATCCGAGCAGATCATATATATTTATCTAAACATCAATGTCTATATTATACAACTAATTTTAGTTTCAATAAAATAAGTAAAAAACTTAGGGGTAATGGAAACAGGGGCGGACGCAGGATCCCGGGTAACGGGGGACGATAATTCTAAAGAATTTTTGTAATAAAAAAAGTTTATAGTAGTGTTTTTTTTTTTTTTTCTTCTGCCATTACGATAAAACAAAACGTATTATATATCGAAAAAAACCACGACTATATATTTCGTGTTATATGATAAAAAAAAAAAAAACACTATTATATATCGCAGAATTCGAAAGCGTTAACATTCTACTTCTAGCATTAAAAATTTAAAACATTACGAACAATGTTTTCACGGAAACTAATATCCCGAAACCGATTAATGTTTTTTTAAATGTATCACTTTAGTAATAACTATGTATTTTTAGTTACATGACAAATGTTTTATGTAAAATTATCGGATTATTATAAATGAAAAGGGCGGAAAAAAATACATAACAGACATATAATAGTAAATTCTCCGGATCTGAGGGGAGCGAATGACCCCATAAGGGTGCATCCGCCATGAATGGAAAGAAGGGACGCAATAGGGAAAAATACAGTGTCTCTTTGAAGTTTGACATATATGTTAAAGTGTCCATTGGGAACTTGTGGTTATTTCACGAGATGGACTTCCCTCACCTCACAACCTAGGTTTTGGGGATGAGACTCCTACTCTTATATGGGCTTGGGCCTATGTTTTTATATGGTATCGAGACACCCCATTATTGTGCAAGTGTTGGGCCTCTTTGTTGGCCTTGAGAGAGTGCCCTGCGCCCACACTGAGGGCGTGTTAAAGTGTCGCATTGGGAACTTGTGGTTATTTCACGAGATGGATTTCCCTCACCTCACAACCTAGGTTTTGGGGATGAGACTCATACTCTTATATGGGCTTGGGCCTATGTTTTCTATAATATAAAACGCACGCTTAATTTTTTTATTATATGATATGTCTCCCTAAGTTTCCCTCAAACCCTTACACATAATAAGTATTATAATTACTCATAAATGTTCCATTCTAAATACAACTATGTCGTCACTTAGCTGACGTCCCACATACGAATAGGATACTCGACTATGCATTACAAATTAACCGAAATATTTTGGACAGTAGATTATATAGTACGGTGTAAATAATTTTTATTAACAATTAAAAACGTAAGAGTTTTCCCGTATTTATTATTTATATAGGAAAATATGAATGTTTTTTATGGTGTACACACATAAAACATATCTATACAATACCTGTATATATAGTTATATATCATCCAAAAAAAATTCCCACCGAGAAGAGTTTACTTCTGACTTGTGAGATAACTAAGTGATTATAATACATGCAATTATTCAGAGAACGAAGCTTCCAACAAATTACAGATGACTTAAATGTACCAATATATATATAACCAATTGGAGGTATTCTGTTTTTCTTTTCTTTTCTGATGTATGCGTTGATTTTGACTTATATTGTTTTGATTGAACTTTGACTAATCATCCTACTCCCTCAGTTTCGATTAATCAGTCTTTTTAGATAAAGTTTGGTACAGATAAGAATTATCTCATTGCATTACTAATGTGAATGTCTGTGCCATTACATAGAAAACAAATCTAACAATAAATCTAACTTATTACACATGGCACCAACACATAGTGACACATGTCACTGTACTACCACACTCAGAATTATGCTATAGATATATCTCTAACAGCCCCCCTCAAACTCAAGGGGGTGGAGACCACATTGAGTTTGTGTCGAAAATCCTCAAACTTGGATCCAGAAGTAGCCTTGGTAAAAACATCAGCAACTTGATCAGCTGAAGGTACAAACTGAACTTGGAGCTTGCCTTGAAGAACTTGATCACGAACAAAGTGAACATCGATTTCAATGTGCTTCGTCCTAGCATGAAAGACTGGATTATAGGCTAAGGACTGAGCACCCATGTTATCACACCATGCAATGGGTTTGGACGTTAAAGGCATCTTAAGTTCCTGTAGCAGGGATCTAATCCACTGCATTTCTGCTGCTAAATGAGCCAAAGCCCGATACTCAGACTCAGTACTTGAACGAGAGACAACTTGTTGCTTTTTGGAACACCAAGAGACAAGAGACCCCCCAATATAAACACAGTAACCAGCAACAGATTTTCGCTCAATAGTGTCACACCCCCAATCAGCATCCGAGAAACCAATAAGATTAAGAGAGTGAGGACTAAAATGCAGGCCATAGTGTAAGGTTCCTTTAATATAACACAACAGACGTTTAAGAGCCTGCCAGTGAATGACAGTGGGACGTTGCATGAACTGGCTGAGAGTGTTAACAGAGTACACAATATCTGGCCTAGTGTACGTAAGATACTGAAGTGCCCCAAGAATGCTTCTATAGAGGGATGGATGGTGCATAACAGTACCTGTATTGGTGTAGAGTTTTGTGCCAACAGACATTGGTGTGGGCACAGGCTTGAGATTGGACAACCCTATTTTATCCAGAAGCTGCATAGCATACATGTGTTGGGACAAATAAAGTCCAGTATCATCTCTGTGAGCTTGAATGCCTAGAAAATGACTGAGCTGGCCTAGGTCCTTAAGAGCAAATCTGGAGTTCAGAAGATGAATGAACCTTTGAATGCTTGCTGAGTCATTCCCTATTATTAAGATGTCATCCACATAAACTAAGGCATACAAAAGAGTATTGTTAGTGTGGAAAACAAATAAAGAGGAATCAGATTTAGCTTGAGTAAACCCCCAATTTTGCAGCTGTGATCTGAGCTCTTCGAACCAGGCCCTAGGGGCCTGTTTGAGGCCATAAAGGGCTTTCTTCAAATGGCAAACATGTGTAGGTTGATCCTTACAAACAAAACCCTCTGGCTGAGGCATAAACACAGACTCATAAAGAGTACCATTTAAGAAAGCATTATTTATGTCTATTTGGTGAATTTTCCAGTTTTTAGCAACAGCCAGAGCCAAAACCACCCTAATGGTGGAGGATCTAACCACAGGACTAAAAGTTTCATTATAGTCCAAGCCAGGGGTTTGTAAGAACCCCTTAGCTACAAGCCTAGCTTTATACTTTTGTACTGTACCATCAGGTTTTAGTTTAACCTTGAACACCCATTTGTTGCCAACTAATCTTTGACTAGGACATAGGAAGGGACAAGGTCCCAAGTGTGGTTCTTTATGAGAGCCGAATATTCCTTCGCCATGGACGGATGTGCCCGAAACCTTTGTAGGTTCGTTGGATAGGGTGAGGGAACCTTAGAGGCAATAAAAGAGAAGGCTTATTACAACAAAAATGACTTTTCGCGGCGTGCAAAATAGTTATGGCGGCGCACATTGCATCTTGCACAATTCAAAGCCGCTAAAAATATAAGGCATTCCGCGGCATGTATTTGCGGCTAATATTGGCAACTTAGCGTGCTACTCTTGCTATTATTTGCATCTTACCTGCCAAAACAATTGTTATATTAATAATGTCGTTCGAGGCACTTTGCCAAATCGATAGATTTATCAATGGCAGCGTACTAATGTGCGCCGCAAAAAAGTTCTCATTTTTAAAAAAAAATTTATTTACCCGGAACTGCTGCTCACCTATACATAATATTTTCAATAATACACAACTCAATACCTTACCAAATACCACAGCAATAGAAATACTAAATCAAACACATTAGAAAGTAGAAAATACATTAAGACACAAATTTGTTGCATATCATGTTTATACTAAATACAACACATTGTAAAAACAACTAGGACAATAAAATAAAGAATTTGCCTCCACTTTGTCTCCGTATAACATACCACGTGTTCATCAATCACCATGGGTTGTATTGAAGTCTTTTACATATATTGTCAGGACCAGCTCCTTCATCATATGACTTGCATCGTTGCTAAAATTCAGAAAACGAAAACCATATATCAGATTGGTTACTATAAGATATAGTATGAGCATCCACAAAGTTGAATTAATTGTTGCAATATAGATTCCAATATCAAGAAAACAACTCATATTAATTCATAATGCTTATAAAAACACTGTCATATATAATTTTTGAATCTTATTTGGGATAGAGACATCGTACATATTGGAAGAAAGGGAATCCCAAAGACGCTTAATTCTGCAGTGTTTTCATGTAACTCTTTACTCTTTTTATTTCGTTTTTATTTAGTTTATAGAAATTAAACACGTTATCTTCCATGAGTCACAATTATTCCTCACTCTCTCTTGTGATCTTGACTACTTCATGATAATAATACATGTTTACATAAAACATTTCCAAGATATCACTTGTATTATGTTGTTATAATAATGCAAGTACAATCCAAAACGAAAATAACTAATTACTGGGGTCACTTTATAGCGCTTATAGACAAGTGATCCATTGTTGAAAAAAACCTTCACCATTCATATGTAATCAAAAGAAAATGTTAATTTATGCAAGAAATAATGCTATGGACATGACCATTATGCCACAACAGGCGACACAACTAAAATTTCTATCTATAATCATGATGAGGATCAATGATTATGTCAACGACTCATCATTATCAAAGGTAGAAAATTAGGTTGTGTCACCTGTCGTGGCACAATGATTGTGCCAATAACATTACTCTTCTATACAACTTACAGAGTCAAAACTGTTCCTAAAAAAAGAAATATCCAATCACCAGAAAACAGATTTAAATTGAAGACTATTTCATAAAGTTCAAATCTGTCACAAAAAATGTCAAAGACTCATATCTTGTCAAATTATTGAAATCAAAAAAGAGATATCCAGAAAATAGTTCACAATAGTAATCAGTTTGCAGGCTATTTATTACATAGGAGGGACAATGAATTGAGACTTTCATATTCACAATAAATTAAAAGACCGAAATCTGATATGTGCAAGAAAATATTTCCCACTTCAAAACCATATCAAATTGAAGGATCATTACAAAAATAAACAAAGCCCCCACAGAAGGCGTGAAACTATTGCAAGGGACGATATCTTAATTGTATCAAGGCAGTCCTATGTTTGTTTATAGGAGTTTTATGCTGCAAAACAAATTTTCTACAAACAAGTACTTGTTTCATAATACATACATGCATACATCAAGAAGAAGGAATAGGCTGGACATGATAGAGAAGAAGGATTACAAATAAACGACGCAAAGGAATATTGCACTGACCTTAGTTTGTGGTTCAAGGTCAGGTTGATGGAGTACATTGCAAATTGCAGAAACACCATTGAAACTCGAAAAGACGTGCACAGTGAAAGTATAGAACGCCATATTGCTAAATATAGTCCAATTATCCGATTGAAAATCAGTCTTCAAGACAGAGAAGCCCTAGTACAAAGTCTCATGGTTAATCCAGCCTAAAAAACAGACAATCAAATGAAACATGATAAAATTTCTTGCTTTTAATGCAAGCAACATTACAAATTCAACCATTCACTAGATTGGCTAGAAGAAAAAAAGAAAACAACATCGACGTGCAGGTCTGCTTTGCTAACACTGGGAGGCGTCTACTATCCAGTTATGAAATTGGGTTCAGTTATCCATCTTTTAACCACGAAACAACAGAGTTTGAACCTAAAACATCGACGACGGGCCTCACCATTCTGTTATGCTCAAAGCACCAATTATTTGGTAAAAACCTACCAAATAATTGGTGCATTGTGTTAGGAAAATTACAAGACGTTGTGCACTGGAAAACTTATATCAGCTCAATGAGATTCTAAAATGCTATCACATTGTACAAAAATGCGAAAATGCATAAGCATTGTATATTCTCTCTTTTTAGTTTTGTGCATCGTGGAAAAATTGCATACCAATCTTTTTCTTGGCTTTTCTGGCTCGTCCATTAGGCTCTAACAAGGATCCATGTTCACCCCATCAACTTAATTTTCTTGAGAGTCTACAAAAGAAGATCATCACAAGCCGACACTACTCCGAATGGAGAGTTTACTATGTTTTCTACTTATTAACCTGCTATGCGTCTGCTAGATGATGAAAAGACCTGCAAGACAATTTGGAAATCCATCAATGCTAAACAACTGTGAAAGAATCAACACAAAAGCCATTAGACATTGCTTTTTGAGTCCACTTATTTCCCTGAATGAAAATGAAGAAGTAAGAATAAATATAAATGATTGACTCTACATCTTATAAATGAGAGGAAAAAATTACCAACAATTCATGTAATTATCAGCAATGAAACACCAAATGGACAAAATAGCAAAACAAAATCGTGAACCAACTCACATTTCTTTCCAAAAAAATCCCTGTTTATTTCAATCAATCATGTATAGATACTATAACTCCTATACAATTAGATTTTCTTTCACTTGACTGTGCAAATGAATCAAATACTACTAAAAAAACACTCAAAACAAAATCAAAAAGAAAAAAACGGACAACATAATAAGCCTTTTCTACATGTGTGTGTGTCTCTTTTTTTAAACGAATCATCATCCATTGAAAAAAAGAATTATTTTGTTTAGATTCTCTCCAAGAACATATTCAGGTGAAATAAATTAATAGCAGCACCAAGATCTTTTACTAGCAATCTTCATCTTTAAGTGTAACATTAATAGAACTCTTCATATTAGAAGCCAAAATTTTAAATTGCTCCAAAGTCGCACAACTTTTTCAGCAGCTAGCACCAAAACAAAATCCTCCACCACTGTCGATCTCCTCTCCAATTTTGCTGACTTACTTACTCTGGCCATCGCCGCAGTAGTCTTACAAGAATTCCATCATATTTTCCACTCTTTGATGGAGAAATGGCTATGTAAAAATCAAAATTTCACAGCACAAGTTAAATCACTATCTATTCAGCACCTTAGCACACACATACATTGATTCAGTACTTCGGAGGTGGATAAAAACAGTGACCAAATAGAGATCAGATGCAGGAACCATCGATTCATTACTTAATAAATCAAATACACGTGTATTTACCACACTGCCATATTTCTCATTTTTTTTCGGAGCGTGTTTTTCCCGCTCCTTATAAAAGTATTATACGCGCGCAGCACACATCATAAAGTTCGCATTAAAATTCTTTTCAAAGCAGCCTTATTTAATGATACGCACGCCTGTAAAAATAATTAATGACACTTATCCGCAGCGTATAAATAAACGCACGCCGCAAAATATTAAATTCGCGGCGTGTTTAAATTGCACGCTGCTAATGTGACGCTGCCAAAACCCAAAATTCTTGTAGTGAGATTCCAGACTTAGATCTGGTTTGCATATGATGAACAGGAGGTGGAGAGGGGGGTGAAGGAGAGGGGGAAGTAGAAGCAGGACCTAATAAGGAAGGGGAACTGGAAGAAGTAGGTGTTGTTGGAGGTGTAGTATTAGGAGGAGAGGAAGGCAGAGGTGTAGAAGGAATAGATGAAATAGGAGTATGAGCAGTTGGAGTATGATGGGGTGTGTCAGGGCACACAGAGACACGAGCAGTGTCCAGAGGACACTGGAGATGATGATAATGGTGGGGATAGAACAGGAGTGGAAGAGACAGGTTGTAGCATGAATGAGGCAGTGGATTGAGAAGGGAGTGGCACAGGGGATTGAGAGGGGGTACCCTTAAAAGGGAATAAAGTCTCATCAAAGGTGACATTGCTAGAGATATAAATCCTACCAGTGGAGGAGAGACACAAGACTCCTTTATGATTGGGACTGTGACCTAGATAGGTGCACCTCTCAGTGTGAAATTGAAACTTATGATTGTGATAGGGTCTAAGAAGAGGATAACAGGCACAGCCAAAAACTTTGAGACTGAGATAGTCAGGAATTTTGTGATACAAGGCTTCAAAGGGAGAGATGTTTTTAAGAACAGGAGTAGGAAGTATGTTGATTAACCTGATAGCATGATGAAAAGCATGCCACCGGTAGGTTAAAGGTAAGGATGCCTGAGCTAAAAGGGTAAGTCCTATTTCAACTAAGTGTTTATGTTTCCTCTCTGCCCTACCATTCTGAGGATGTTCATGAGGGCAAGAGTATCTGATTTGAATACCATGTTCTTGGAGAAATGGGATAAAGGTTCTAAATTCTCCACCAAAATCAGACTACAAAGCCTTAATATGAGTGTTAAACTGATTTTCAGTCAGAGCCTTAAACTGTTTAAAAGCAAGAAAAGCATCAGATTTGTGTTTAAGAGGGTAAACCCAAGTGTACCTAGTGTAATCATCAAGAAAATGAATGTAATATAGATAACCAGATTTAGAATGAACGGGGAGAGGGACCCCACAAATCGGTATGGACCAATTCAATCACCGAACAAGTATGAGAAACGAGAAACGGGATAAGGTCTAGCATGATGTTTGCCAAATTGACAAGATTCACGAAATCCACGCGAAGTAAAAGACATATTACACAATCTTTTGATTTGATTTAAAACAGAAACAGAGGGATGTCCAAGTCTTTGATGCCACAAATTTGCATCATACTTAGGAGACAAATGAGCAACTAAAGACATACTATTATTAGAGGAAAATGAAGATGACTTCTCAGCAGAATGAGTCTTGGAGTGAAGGGAGCTAACTGGAACATTGATTTGGTAGAGGCCATCCTTAAGCACTCCTTCCAGAATGATTTTCTTGGTGAGGGTATCCTTCACAAAACAAGAATTAGCATGAAATTCTACAAACACAGAATTATCAGTAGTTAATTTGGAAATGCTTAACAGATTCTTAGTGATAGAGGGAACATGAAGAATGTTGTGAAGATAAAGGTGAGAGTGATCGGATGTGGGAAGTTTAGAATGCCCTATGTGATCAATTTTCAAATTCTCACCAGATCCAACAGTCAAGGATTCAGAGCCCTCATATCCAGAGTTGACGTGCAGATTGCTAAGATCAGATGTTACATGGCTAGTTGCTCCACTGTCAGCATACCAGTAGGGATCATTCACAGTATCAGGAGTGGCCAAATAAGCTGCATTTTGTCTAGGACCATTAGCTTGATTTCCACCAGAACCACCGTTAGAGTTTGGATTGGAATATCTGAAGTAACACTCCACAGCAGTATGACCTACCTTCTTACAAATTTGACAAGTAGGTCTGTTGGCATTGTTATTGGTGGTGTTGTTCCCAGAATTTGCATTATTCCTGCCACCCCTACCACGGCCATGTCTACCTCCTCTATTGCCTCTACCACGATCTGAAGGCCCTTGCCCTCTAGAGCCATTGTAACCAGATTGCTGTCCTGGATTTCTAGTTGTAGCAACATGAGCTGCATTTTGTCCCAAATCAGAGATGGTAGAGGAGTTAAGTCGAAGAATCAGGCGTTCGTGAGTGAGGAGTTGAGATTGGACCTCCGGCCATGTCAGTGAACCAACCCTAGACGTCAGATTGACGACGACTGATTCATATTCTTTCCCAAGACCACAAAGGGCAGCAAGAATGAGCTCAGAAGATGTTATGGGGTATCCAGCTGCAGCAAGACCGTCGGAATAGGACTTCATCTTTGACAGATAATCAAGCATAGGGGTTGACCCTTTTTCGGCTTTCGCTAAAGCACCCTTAAATTCGAGCATACGGGCCTCCGATTGACTGTTGAAGAGGGCTTCCAGAGTTCTCCAAACTTCATGAGATGTCTCACATCCCATAACTTCAAGTAACGCCTCCTCTGTCATTGAGCTTTTCAACCACCCCAGAAGAAGTTGATCCGTTTGATTCCACAGCTCAACGGCCGGACCAAAGACTGGATGACCAGGAATAGACGGAGGTCTAGCAGTAGTGCCAAAAAGGAACCCGTCCAAGCGATGACCACGAATGACAGGCAGAATGGTGGAACGCCATAGGAGATAATTAGATCTAGTGAGTTTGATAGTGCATGTCTGACTCAGATTACTTCCAAATGGTGGTGTCACCGGAGGAGCAAACGGAGAGCTGGGAAGAATGGTTGAAACTGTGGACGGCACACCTGTTAGCGGCAAGGTAAAACCAGATCCCAGAGAGTTTAGAGAGAACGGCGGTGCTGAGAGGTGACCGGAGAAACCAGAAGTGAACGGAAAAGAAAAAGGAAAGGGAAACTGTGATTGAGAAGAAGATAAAGTAATTTGCGGTGAGGTAGTAACAGTTGTTGAAAACGGCATGGTTGTTGTTGTTGCAACCACTGAGGTCTCCACATCGGAGGAGGGCGGTGGCACCGCCTCACCGGTGTTAGCCATGTTTGCTCCGATACCAAGATAAAGTTTGGTACAGATAAGAATTATCTCATTGCATTACTAATGTGAATGTTTGTGCCATTACATAGAAAACAAATCTAACAATAAATCTAACTTATTACACATGGCACCAACACATAGTGACACATGTCACTGTACTACCACACTCAGAATTATGCTATAGATATATCTCTAACATTTTTCGTGTATTTACACATATTTAAAAAATAATTAATATATCTGAAATAAATTGTAAAATGATAAAGTTGTCCTCCTTCTTTTTAATTTAAACATTATCTCTAGCTCCCGAATATTATGATTTGGGTTTACCCAACAAATTCCTTTCCAAAAAATTTGCATATGAAAAGTCTAACATGAGACTAGAAAAGGGGTGTCGGTATGGCCAGGTCAATTAATAGTAGAGAAATTATAAGTTCACGTTACTGTAGAAGGTCATATTTCATGACATGTCAATTCAGACCTGACATTTCTTTTCAAGTTTCGCGTCGAAATTATAATGTTTGCGTGTAAATTTTAACGCACTCGTGGGAATTAAATAGGTAACCCGTTGAAATGTAAAGACAGACCAAAAGGACGGATGACGTTAAACTTCAGACGGAAGCGTTGGAATTTAAAAGTCATCCGTCCATATTGTGACGCATGCGTCACAATTTGGACGGAAATAGTGGGATTTGGAATTGAAATTCAAATTGCACGGGTTGCATTGAATTGTAACGCAAACAACATTTCGCCTCGTTGAAATGGGGAACTCCGCGTTCCAATTACAACGCGCCCGTCGGATTTGAAAACCCTAATATCTTCACCTTCTTCCTCATCCGCCATTTCATATTCTAGTCGAACGAAAGCACAGAAAAACAGAGCCAAAGAAAAAAAAAAGCACAGAGCAATGGAACGGGTTCGGGAGTGGTTGAAGAGATTGAAGCTCTATATCATTATAATGGCTAATCTTCATGAAGAAAAAACACATCTTGTAAGTCATTTATGGTTATTAGTCTTAATTTCGATTATTTTTTCTCCAAACCTAAAAAAAAAAATCGAAAATTTGTATAATTTCGAATTCATGTATGGTAGCGTAGATTTATTTTAGATTGGAATTAATGTATGATAGTGTAGACAATAGTGTTATTTTTTTCATTCGAATTCATGTATGAGAGTGTTATATGTATGATAGTATTATAATTTTTTATTCGAATAATGTATGATAGTGTATGATATTGTAATGTGTAGCATTGTATGTGAGAATGTTATATGTTGTTTAGTTTTTAAAATGAGTAGTATAAATGCATTAATTTTGACATGTGTAGTAATGTATGTTATAGGTAATTTTGAACGTGATTACTAAAAATTTGTAGTATGAAATGCTTTAGTTAATTTTGAAATGTGTAATATGGTATGGATTTTGAAATAACACACGAAGGGGAAATTAATCGTCAAGGGCAATCACAATGAAAATGTCCATTATTTTATGAGAAAATCTATGATTTAAAAACGTGAAACAAACGACAAATAAATGTTGTTTGAAATTACAAAAAGAAAAATCTCGACTTATTCGATGGTACGCCTCGACCTGATGAGGTTTTTAGAAATGCATGCATCCCTAGGGTGTTTTCGATTCCTTCTGATCTGCTGTGTCGGCCTAATCCCCATGCATTGTATTGGGGCTCCTTATATAGCGTAGCTCGTAGAAATTTTCATTTAGGTCTGCTCAATAGAACATCTTTTCCCGTTCTCAACAGCTTGGTAAAGCCTCCGCAGGAAGTGAACATCCGTTAGATCGAAAATATAAGCTCAGTTCTGCTGGCTCTGTCCAACATCTGTTCTCCCTCGTCATCATCATATATTCTATGACGTTGGTAAAAACAATAATCTCTTCTATCACCCCCCCCTCCCAACGTCTACCGTTACATCACAACACAACACAACGACATAAAAAAAACCTAACCATGTGTCCATATATATATATATATATATATATATATATATATATATATATATATATATATATATATATATATTCTATGACGTTGGTAAAAATAATCTTCTCTTCTATCACCCCCCCTCCGTCTACATCGTTACATCACAACACAACACAACGACATAAAAAAACCTAACCATATATATATATATATATATATATATATATATATATATATATATATATATATATATATATATATATATAACGTGTCGGCGGTGTGTCGTGTCCTTAAATTTTAAAATTATCCGTATCGCCGTGTCCATGTCGTGTCGTGCGACGTGTCCGTGTCCGTGTCTGTACGAGATAGAGTACTGCTCTACATTGAGTTTGAAAAACTTAAGTAATTAATATTATCATTATTATATTATTATTCCTTGTTGGAATTGGTACTGGGTTAACCCAGGGTTGAACCCAGGTTTACTGCCGGCTAAATAAAAAGAAGAAAAAAAAGAAGGATAAGGGGTATCCTGCAAGTTTCCTTTTTTATTTATTTATATATTATTAAATTATTATATCTTTCTATTATGTATCGAGTCCAGGAACCAAAAAAAAATCAAGTAGGGTAGTATGGTTGAGTATTATATATGATGTACGGTAAATAACATTATTTAACTTATATATTAAAAATGCATGTACAACAAAGTACTAGATATTTGCAATGGTTATGGTAAAGACGTGGTATATTACGGTAAAAGTATATTATATCAATTTTATGTTTTTACGTGTATTACACTATACGATGTGGCTTGTATGTTCTTGTGGAACATTATATGTTAACGTACAATGTCTAACTTCGACTTATGGTAGCCTTGACTCAGCACCACAACTGAGACCCTCTACAGGGAGAAGGTGAGAGCACCGGAAGGCGTTGTTTAGGCCTTGTGGGCCTTTGACTTAGTAGTCATTGATCCTTTTACAATGTGATAGTTAGCATAATTAGATGTCTAGGACTAGAAGTCTCTAGAAGCCTTTTATGTGAATGAACTAGATGGTTAGAACTTAACTCGTAAATACATATGTGGTTGTCTAAAAGCTAAAGCGTCAATATCATCGGTGAGGCACATTTCTGAAATCGAAGCATGGGACACTTACCGCTCTTACGGGACTACGTGTAACTCCCACATAGAACATGAGTCCATGCCCCAGAGCGGTGCAAACCATGTTGTGGTACATTTTCACCATGCGTAGTGTCCTTTGATATTGATGTAACAAACCTTACTTGTGCAAGGATGTACTACGGCGCTAGTAGAGGGTGAGTGAGCTCTACCGTTACAACCTATGTGGTAGTGATTGTAGAAGATTTTCATGTTATATATCTGTATGTATTTCCTTTAATTGTAACCGTTTCTTCTAACCTTTACTAAGTACTTATGTACTTACCCCCTCTTCTCTCTTGCCCCACCCCAAGAATGTAGTGTTTTTGTAGGTCGTGTTCGAGGCCACTGAGGAGTGACCCGTAGATGATGCCGATGACGTCTACCGTTACTTACTTTCAGTATTTCAATTTGGGTATAGATCCTCTCATCCTTGTATTGATAGAAACTGATGAATTGAGTTTATGGTTATCAAGTTGTAATGGACACATTGTATTTAATGGTTAAAGATAGTCTTGACGATGTAATAGTTGCAGCATATGTTACTTTCGATCGACTTATTAGTTGTTTTACGTACCCGAGTCAGTTGTTTTACCTTCCGCTTGTTCTCTGATGTCTGTTTACGTAAGACTTACGTGTATAATTAGATTGAATTTTAATTATATGCGTGTCGGGTATTCTTTTCCAGACATGGACTCGGTATCCGGGACTGGGGCGTCACAGTGACCTACACCACGTCAGTTATGAGGGACCGAGGCGACCTACACCACGTCGTCCATTTGATATATAAAGGCGACATACACCATATTGAAGATGAACTACTATGAAGTACATTCCTTTCTTTCAAAGTCGTCCTTGAGTTTCTAAAGGCCCATGCCAATTTATCAAGATAGAGCATTCTGAAAGAAAATAAACGAGTTTTAAGAAATGTAATACATATTTAGAATAATAGATTCGTTGAACTAAAAAAACCGGGCCTCTAAATTTTGAGGGCTGCGGCCACGACCTTATTGGCCTATGCCTAGAGACAGAGCCGGCCCACCAATTAGGCTGGCCCGCAATTAATGTTTCACAAAAAATAAAATCGTATAGGTCTAATCTTAACCAACCTAATATAATATGTTAATTTTTTACTGATTAATACTCAAATATAACTGCAAATTTATAATAACTTAGATCTAAACATATACAACACATATATACATAATACCAAAAAAAAAAAAAAAATTTGACAAAGAAAATAAAGTTAGGAAAATGATAAAGGCACATAAATTATGTGGACTGATCCCCAGAAAATTGAAATCTGTGGTCCAGAATTTTGTGTTATTTTTGTTTTTCTTTTAAAAGTTAAAATATGTTGTTATAAAGTGTTGTGTGAATGATTTATGTGAATGGGGATGATGCCTAAATCACTGTCCTTATTTTTTTTTTTCTTTCTTTTCTCTTAACTTTATGGAGAGTGATTTAGGCACCACCCTCATCCACATAAATCATCCACACAACACTTTAAACTTCGAACTAAAACGCATCTTTCCAAAATCCAAAAAACCCCATGGCCCAAGATTGAAACAGACCGGGTCAATCCATATGCTGATGTTGTCATTTGTATTATGTTGTGAGCTTGAAGGAGTGTTTATATATATATACTAGTGAGGTTTGCCGTGCAAGGCACGGCAATGAACGTCCCTGATACTCTTGAATTTCGAGTGATAAATACATGATGACAAAGAAATTGAATACACAATTGCACGAATAATGCAAATACGAAATTTTTAATAGCTTATAAGTTATGACATACAACCAAAAGGAATAAGTTTTAATTACATTACATACAAAACGCTCAAGGATGTAGAATAGTGTCTTGGTACATAACAACAAAATACTACATTCTGGGTATAATGGATTGCTTACCCAACATAAGAAATGATAGAAGCAAAAGGCATATTGCTAAACCATTCATATCTTACAAAGAAGTAAGGGCTTACATTATGACAATAGCAGCATACATGCATGTTTATATTACAGAACATACTTAAGCAAACGACAACTTTAAAGCCCGAGTATTTACTCAAAAACACTCACTTATAAAAAAAAGAAGCCAAAATTCTTCGCAATCAAAGCAGCCTCATCAGGCAATGATGCTTGATACCGTATCTTTTCAGGAGATTCATCACCTTCAGGAAGCACAGTATGACAACCAGCAAGACATATGAAAAATTCATATAAAAAACAGAGTAGGTTGAATCAAAAGCTAGGGCTATCAAATAAAATGTTCACATCCTGAATGAGGTTACAGAAGGTTAAATAGTAGAATTCATACTGCATTAATTTCAGTACTATTTTTTCCACTTATGTATAAAAATATATGCAAAAAAACTCATGAACAAAATCATCTCACGTTTATACTATAAATCTAGTGCCTCGCTCGCAATTACATTATGTCTAAACAAGCACAGTAAACCGCTTTGAGCAGAAAACTTCCAAATGGTTTGGCTATGGTGAAGTTTTCCACAAAGTGAAATTTCTCTCGCTTCTTTCCAGGAACTAAGAGACATCAATCCGCATTAATCTAATTATAATTTCATTTTCAACAAGAAAACGAGGGGAGAGAAATGAAAAAAAAGAAACTAAATAGGGAGATCGCTCATATCGACCCCACTATTTTATATTAGTGACGTAGTCTCATGGAAGCTATAACTTCTGCTGAACAAAGAATATTGACAACACCTTCAGGGGTTATAATAACATTAAATAGCCTGAATCAAATTAAATACATGTCAAGTCACACCCATGCTTTTATTTCCAATAAATTTTTGGTCCTCTTTGGCCCCGATGAGTAAGAACACACAGACAACAATTCTAAGATACACACGTGTCTTTTTACAACTGTATAATACAAATTATTTTGTTTTTTTTTCCAACAGCAACATTTTTTCAATTTCAAACAAACCATTCCTTCAAAGTTGAACCTTCATGAATGAAGGTTCTTTCATAAAGACTATTGAGGTGTGATGAAAAAGAAAAACATGCAATCAAAAATGTAACTATTTGAGATCCAAATAACATTACTAAAGCTAAGTAAATTGTTTGAAATGAATGCAGTGAATTATGGCCGAGTTCGCTTTCATATCTATACCAACAAACAATATAAACTCAGTTATATTTTCAGATAAACTTTCCTATACTATTTAATCTTTTCATTCCACAATCTCAATCTCATTATCATGGGTGCGTTCATAGTAATGAAAAGCGATTAGTATGTTTTTTTTTTGGGCCAAAAAGAAACTTTGATAAGTACCCATACAACCCCTGCAAAGCTTCAACCAAGTAAAGTAATTGCGATCCAGTTGAAGATGTCGAAAAATAACGAAAAACAAGAAATGTTGAATAAGTAACAGTTGTACCTTATATGTAATTGGCTTGCAATGTTTTCTTGGCCCAATACTTCTCCATGAAATCAAAGCCATGATAGTATAGATTTTTGCTCTTTGACCTTTCTGAACCATTGCATACAACTCTTCTTTATAACTGTCCTAGCCATTTTACTCTGCAAGCACATTTGTGTGCTTTTAATTACATCCCAATGCTTCCAAACTTGAAGATGCAACAGTCTAGAAGGCCGAAAATGGGCATCTTTGAGAATTTAGAAGTCTATTGATGAAGGAAAAACCTGCTACAAAGGCTTTGAGATCTCCATTAAGCTTCCAATGTAAAAAGGTGAAAAGTGAGGCATCAACCATCCCAATCAATGTGCAATCTTGAGCAGCATCAAATGCTTTCCATATTGCTGCTGTAGGGAGAAACAAAGAAACAGCACTGAATAATAATAAAAAAAACCTACAAAAAAATTCATATACCTAGGGTTTGATTTTCCCTTTGTTCGCATTGAATCACAAAATACTCTTCATTTAAACAAATAGCAAGACAAAATCTTGTAATATTATGAAGCTTTCAACGACAAATAGGAAATGAAGAGACTATTACGAAGGTGTGATTTACAAATTGAGGCATACGAGGAATACCTGATTAGCTTTTCAATCCAACAAAGCATTTTCGTTTCATATATTACATTATTCCATGATTCATGACAACATCAACAAATCTGAATCATAACACACAAAATAAACAATTATCCCAAAACCGAAAACAACAAAGGAATCAACAACTTTAAAATTATAGATTTTTGTACCTATCCCATAATCACTTGCAAACAATCTAATATATTATGCAATATGAAGAAAGGGAGGTCTAGTACTCAAGATGTAAATGCATAAAAGCAACACATAATTTGAAGTTGAGCATCCAAACATTTCTTTCCTATGTTAGGTTAACCAAATGAGTAGTAAACTGTGACATAAACTATGCATCAAACGTTTGCATCTAACCTGACGTAAACTATGCATCAAACATTTGTATGTGTGCTAGATGCATAGCTTACAACGCATTTGGTTAACCTGACGTACACAAATTTGAGACAAGCATACAAAAAACAACCATATCAAATACGAAAGATTTGTAACCCGACGTGCGATGCCCGTACGAAACGTTAACATTGTTCAACCGATTCAACCAAAAAAAACATATCAAATACAAAAGATCTTAAACTGATTCAGGAAAAATGAAAGAAAAAGAATACTTACTGGCATATCGAGACAAGCTCGTTTCCTAGCTGTTTCATCTGCCAACAAAATCTAAAAACAAAATGTATGTAATTTTCAGATACATAGAACATAAACATTGTTCAACCGAATAATACCACATACCCTTCAGTCGTGCTAATCACCTCCGCTCGTGAATCAATAAATGAGGTGTATAGCATAACAAAACGCCACTGAACATATTAAGTACTTAAATTAAGCAATCAACGGAATAATACCGCATACACTTCAATCGTGCTAATCATCTCTGCTCCTGAATCAATAAATGAGGTGTATAGCATAACAAAACGCCACTGAACATATTAATTACTTAAATTAAGCAATCAACAGTGAAAAATGAATGCCAGGGGTGAACTATGAAGAACAGTATGTTTTGAGTAATGAACAGTATAAAAGACCTTTATTTAACAACCCAAATAACCCATGAAAACCCTACGAAAATGTAAAAAGAAGTAGCTTTTCTTGTTTACCTGATGAACAATGGAAATATTCATGAGATATTCTTCTTTAATCAAACTTGTAGAAGACAGATTTTGATTTGTGATTAAAAACTTGACGGCCTCAACACCTCATCCTGGTCTAATCACCTGTAGCGTGAAGAAATCCAGCTCTCGATCTCACTTGGGCAAACTGAAAGCACGGAGAAGATGTTCTTAGTAGTCAAAAATCAGCAACCAAAATGGATGACATATATTGAACGAAAATAAAATAATTAATGGAAGAGCAAAAAGGAATGAGCTGCACTAATAAGGTCACCGGCCATCAATGAAATCGGCAAACTTAACACTATTTGCTTATTAAGGTGTGCTACTAAAAAATTTAAGTCATTGCATAGCACAAGAAGATCTATTGAATAAAGAACTCACCCAATGGACAAAACTCATATAAAATCCTTCAGATCCAAGCATCTCAGCTCCCACGCGAACACTGAAACAGAAAAAACAAGAAGATTATCAAAAAGAAAATACTGTATGAGTGAAGAAACGAAACAAATCAATCAAATGTTTTTAAGGAAATAGAAAAATACCATAAGCAGGGTTGTGGGGAAGAGAAGCAGCTGCGGTAGGAAGAAAGAAATGTTGGCCGCTTTTTCGGTTTATGTAGTAGGGTTTTAGTAAAATCATTAACACGTTGTTGCATTGGGCTTTTTCAATGGGCCAAAATAAAAATCTTCAGAAAAGGTAATAGTGTGAAAGAAAGCCCAGACTAAAATAAAATAAGGACGCTTGCAAAACAGTCGAGCTAAAGCTTCCAAAACAGTGGACGTGTACCCCTTGGTTGAACTTTCCCACTTGCTTTATATAAATAAGGATAATATAATCGTCGCTCTTTCTATCTTTGGCAATAAGATGAAAGAAAATGCTGCAAAAGTTTTGTGGATATGTGTGTTTAAAGTTGAAGTTTTAAGAACATTCAAAAAGACCAAAAATTGGCTTAATTTATGCTTAGATCATTCTACGGATTTGTTCCAAGTGTTACTTTATGTATATATAATGTTATATCAACATAACTCACCATATACAACCTTTCGGGATCGATTTGCAATAGCAAAATCCCGAAAAGACACCAACAAAACCGAACAAAAGCGCCATATAACCGAACCGGACGCCCCTTGAACGCCCGTCCGAATGTTCCGGACGCCCGTCCGTAACATTCGTACGCTCGTCCATAACATCAAGTTGCATCCCGAATCAAATCCAAAGATCGGACGCCCGTTCAAAACACATGGACGCTCGTCCAAACACATGGACGCCCGTCCACCAAGCGTCGATACATCCCGTATCTAAATCAATCCATGGACGCCCGTCCATGAATTCTCGGACGCTCGTTCGTATATGGACGCCCGTCCATATGAAATGGACGCCCGTCCAAAATGCAACGAGAAAAATGGTTTTGTTCAACACTTGATCTAACACTCTCGTAAGCTTGTAAATATCAAATGTAAGCGCACCCCGCATCTCCTAACTCATATTGATTGTTTCAAGCTTACCAAACCTCAAACTAAATCCAATCACACTAAATCACATTGGTGATATAATCACCAACAATCCTCCCCCATTTAGTGTAACCCTTGACTTAGTTAAAATCATTAACACACAACAATTCATTTTTCAATGATAATATCACGCAGATTGAATTACCATCTAAGTATATTACACATTCCAAAATATTCTAGTATTAGGGTGTGACTATGCATTGAACCCTTTTACACAAATGAATACTTCAAAGATAATATACACACGAATTAAAAAACAACTTCTATAGCTTGCTTGACACTCTTTATCCAGGCCTTGTGTCCATATCAATTCATGAGAATGTAGAAAGCCAACCCTAACTTTCTTGAAGCGGCCAAACTTCAAACTCATATAGGTGAGTCTTATTAATCGTGTACCGCAACGACACTTTTTCATAAGACTCATTAAGAAAAATTATCAACCTCACAAGCGAGGTTAAGCACAAACCTTCGGGACAAAAACATGTGCCAAATCTAAGTCATTAGACCTTCCTCATTGAATTCAGCCCCTAACGTCATATTAGGAGGGAATTGGGTATTCTAATGCAAAGATTCAATAGGTTGTAGACCCATCCCGACAACCGACTTGATGAACAAATCCTTAGCCAATGCTTTGGTCAAATGATCGGCTAAATTCTTTTGAGATCTCACAAAAGCAAGCGATATCACCCCGTGAGTGATCAATTCACGAATCGAGCTATGTCTAACTCCAATATGTCGCGACTTTCCGTTGTACACTTGACTATAACACTTAGCCAAGGTATTTTCACTATCACAATTGATAGAAATTGGTGATATCGGTTTTGGCCACAATGGAATCTCATAAATCAGATTTTTAAGCCATTCCGCCTCTAAACCGGCCGAAGCCAAGGCAATAAATTCTGATTCCATTGTTGAAGTAGCATTACATGTTTGCTTCTTGGACGCCCATGAAATGGCACCACCTCCAAGTAGAAACACCCAACCACTCGTTGAAGAATGATTCTCATTTGATATCCAACTAGCATCCGAGTAGCCTTCTATTACCGAAGGTCGTCCAACATAAGTTAAACCAAAATTTTTGGTAAACTTAAGATACCTCAACACACGTGTTACCGCATGCCAATGAACACCGCTAGGATTACTAGTATATCTACTAAGTTTTCCAACCGCATATGCAATGTCCGGACGAGTGCTAGTCATTGCATACATTAAACATCCTATTACTCGAGAATATTCAAGTTGAGACTCGGTTTACCCGTATTCAACTCAAATTTCTCATGAGGATCCATGGGAGTTCTAGCCGGAACGTAATTTTACAATTGAACTTCTTCAACACTTTCTCAATATAGTGAGATTGTGTCAAAGTAATCCCTTTGTCATTCCTTATGATTTTTATACCAAGGATAACATCCGCCTCCCCCATGTCTTTCATTGAAAAACTTGATGACAAAAATGATTTGCATTGGTCAACTTGATCTTGGCTTGTACCAAAGATCAACATGTCATCAACATATAGACAAATGATTACACCATTTCCGGTTTCATCAAATTTGCTATATAAACACTTGTCCATTTGGTTAAGCTTAAAACCATTAGACAAAACAACTTCATCAAACTTATGGTGCCATTGTTTGGGAGCCCGTTTCTAGACCCCATACGGTGATTTAACAAGCTTACACACTTTATGCTCATTTCCGGGTATCACAAAACCCTCCGGTTGTTTCATATAAATTTCCTCATCTAGATCTCCATTCAAGAAGGCCGTTTTAACATCCATTTGATGGATAACAAGATTGTTAATGGCTGCCAAGGCTATCAACAACCTAATAGTGGAGATTCGAGCAACCGGGGCATAAGTATCAAAATAATCAATGCCTTCTTTTTGTCTAAAGCCTTGTATCACCAACCGGGCTTTATACCTTTCAACGGATCCATCAATCTTCATTTTTCTTTTGAAGATCCATTTGCAACCTAACGGTTTACAACCACGTGGAAGATCCGTTAATATCCACGTATCATTGCTTAAAATGGAATCCATCTCATCATTAATGGCTTCCTTCCAAAAGGCAATATCCCGAGACTCCATAGCCTCTTTATAAGTTCTAGGATCATCATCAATATGATAACAATAAGCATATTGCAATCCTACTTCATCTCTTGTACCCTCCACCAAATATGTTTGGAAATCGGGACCAAAAGATTTTTCTTTTCTAGCCCTTTTGCTTTTTCGAAGCACCAAAGGCTCATCTTGTGATTTCTCACCACCACAACTTTCACTAGTTCCAATAGGAACAACATTTCTTGGCCTTGATATAGAAGAAAACCGACTTTCATCAAAGAGAGCATCCCTTGATTCAATTATGGAATTAACCGCAATCGAATCATTTGGTTCTATAACATAGAACCTATATGCCTTGGAATGCAATGCATATCCAACAAAAATGCAATCAATGCCTCTTTCCCCCAAGGTTTTAATCTTGGGATTGGGTAGTCTCACGATCGCCTACATCCCCAAACACGCAAATAATGCAAGTTTGGCTTCTTCTTATACCATTGCTCATATGGGGTAATAGGATTCTTTTTATTAGGAATTCTATTCAAAAGATAACAAGTGCCAAGATAGCTTCTCCCCAAAAACCCTCACTCAATCCCGAGTAAGAAAGCATAGCATTTACCATCTCTTTTAATGTTCGATTCTTTCTTTCGGCCTATGCCATTTTGTTGTGGTGTATAAGGTGAAGTGATTTCATGTATAATCCCACAAGATTCAAAGAATGGTGGATCAAAATATTCTCCACCTCTATCCGTACGAAGCTTCTTAATTTTACTTTCAAGTTGTAATTCTACTTCGGTTTTAAATACTTTAAACTTTTCCATTGCCTCGTCTTTTGTAAAAAGCAAGTACACATAGCAAAAACGAGTGCAATCATCAATGAAAGTAACAACATACTTCTTGTTTCCAAAAGAAGGAGAAGAATGAAAATCACACAAGTCACTATGAACAAGTTCCAAAATTGTAGATGACCTTTCAACACCTTTAAAAGGTTGTCTTACAATTTTAGTTAAGCTACAAGTATCACACTTATTCATAGTCGTACTACAAACAGGAATTAAGTCATTTTTAGACATTTGCAACATTCTTCTAAAATGTACATGACCTAATCTTGCATGCCATAAGTATGATTCATCAACATTAATATTCATAACATTCATAGCAACATTGTCATTCAAACCATTACTAATATTAAGCATATACATACCATTACTAAGATAACCAAATCCTACAAACATACCATGTTTAGATAATACATAACGAGAGGACTCATAAACTTGTTTGTAGCCCTCTTTACACAAAATACTACCGGAAACCAAGTTCTTCCGGATTAAAGGAACATGTAAAACATTGTTTAAAGTTACAAATTTTCCGTAACTAAATTGCAAGTTAACTATTCCTCTTCCAACAACAAAAGATTTAGACTCGTTTCCCATATGCACAATGGATCCATCTTCAACTTTTTCATATGTTGAAAACCACGATCTATCCTTGCACACATGTCTAGTTGCTCCCGAGTCTATCCACCAACTAACATCATCATCCCGCAAATAACATGCTTCGGAAATCAAAGTGGAACATAATTCAAATCGAATTAAAACCACAATTATAAACAATTGTACCTTGATGTTTAGGTGGACTTGGATCTTTCGACCCATTCACCGGGCCTTTGCCCTTACCATTGTTGTTCTTTCTAGAAAAACAATCAGCCACCGAAATGGCCTTCCTTACCGCAATACCAACAAGCCCCTTTAGGCTTTTTGTTGAACTTTGCTTTGTTCTTATTGTTGTTGGAATCGACTTTCTTTTGTTATTCTTTTTAGAAGTTTCTCCAACTTCAACCATGTTGATTGAAGTTGAACCACCCGCAATGTTCTTTCCGCAACCTACAATATTTTTACCATTCTCTTGCAAACGTAAACTTTCTTCTATTCTCAAATGAGAACCAAGTTCAATCAAAGAAAGTTCTTCCTTTTTATGTTTCAAAGTGAATTCTTGAAATCCTTCCAAGAAGGAGGCAACTTTTCAATAATGCTTGAAACACATATGGACTCATCCATAGCCATCTTATGCATAGAAAACCGACCAAACAAACGTAGCAATTCATGATATTGATCCATGACAGACGATTATCTACCATCACATATTTCATAAAGTTACCAACAAGAAACTTCTTACTAGATGCATCCTCACTTACATACTTTGCCTCCAAAGTATCCCACAACTCTTTAGATGTTTCAATTTCAAGATAGGTATCAAACAAATTATTAGACATACCGTTCGGGATGTGACCACGGCATATATAATCATCGTTTTCCCACTTACTTTTCTTCCTTGTCTCTTCCATGGTGTCTTTGTTATCATCGATTTGCGGGCAAGGTGTACTCAACACGTATACCACCTTCAATGCGGTCGAAGAAAGTGCATCTTCTTTTGCCATCTACGGAAATCTTCACCATTGAACTGTTCTAATTTTTGAAGTTCGATGTCATCTCCTTGATACTCGACATTGTTCAAAACAACAATAGTTTTCGCAGATTGTTAGTGAAGTTTGTGGAGAATTGAACAACAAAAGTATCAAAGGCGAAAAATAAAAGGAACTTGATAACACCGCAGAGACGACTTGAAAGTCTTTTCCGCGAAAACTATTCGATCCCTTGAATTGCCTCCGGGAATTACTCGAATATAATCACGGGATATAATCGCGCTCTTTCTATCTTTGGCAATAAGATGAAAGAAAATGCGCAAAAGTTTTGTGGATATGTGTGTTTAAAGTTGAAGTTTTAAGAACATTCAAAAAGACCAAAAATTGGCTTAATTTATGCTTAGATCATTCTACGGATTTGTTCCAAGTGTTACTTTATGTATATATAATGTTATATCAACATAACTCACCATATACAACCTTTCGGGATCGGTTGCAATAGCAAAATCCCGAAAAGACACCAACAAAACCGAACAAAGCGCCATATAACCGAACCGGACGCCCCTTGAACGCCCGTCGAATGTTACGGACGCCCGTCCGTAACATTCGACGCTCGTCCATAACATCAAGTTGCATCCCGAATCAAATCCAAAGATCGGACGCCCGTTCAAAACACATGGACGCTCGTCCAAACACATGGACGCCCGTCCACCAAGCGTCAGATACATCCTGTATCTAAATCAATCCATGGACGCCCGTCCATGAATTCTGGACGCTCGTTCGTATATGGACGCCCGTCCATATGAAATGGACGCCCGTCCAAAATGCAACAGAAAAATGGTTTTGTTCAACACTTGATCTAACACTCTCGTAAGCTTGTAAATATCAAATGTAAGCATGCACCCCGCATCTCCTAACTCATATTGATTGTTTCAAGCTTACCAAACCTCAAACTAAATCCAATCACACTAAATCACATTGGTGATATAATCACCAACACGTGGTCGTAGCGTATTAGAATATGATATATATATGTGATATATAGGAAGGGAAAAAATATATATATATTTGCCACGTGTCGGAAGTAAAAAAACAAAGACGAAAATAAATAATCAATACGTAATACCCAAAAAACCGATGCCCCTAAAAAAAACCGGTATAGATACACAATATAAAATATATATACGCAAAAAAGAAAAAGAACACACACACAAACAAACTCTAGTACATTGAAATATCACGTGGTCGTAACGTATTAGAATATGATATATATATATGTGATATATAGGAAGGGGAAAGAAAAAAAAAACCTAAAATGGCAATATATATATATATATATATATATATATATATATATATATATATATATATATATATATATTGCCACGTGTCGGCACAAGGGCACTTGCCCCTTGTCTTTGTATAAGTATGTATAAGTAATGAGCCGTTTGTTAAAACCGAAGATTCGAAATCGAAGTCGAAATCCGAATAAATTAAGAATCGAATATTTTAAGTCTACGAAATTGATTAGATCGCTTTCAGTAACACTTATTATATCCGAAATTAGAATTTGTTTCGTGAGTGTGTATGTGGGTGTGGGTGTGTGGATGGTGGATGTGGGGTGGGTGGGGTGTTGGTGTGGGGTAATAGGGGTGTAGGGTGGGGTGTGGGTGGGTGTGGGGTGTGTGGGGGTGGGTTGTGGGGGCGTGGGTGTGGGTGTAGGGTGTGGGGGTGGGTATGGGTGGGTGGTCGGTGTGGGTGTGGGTGTGGTGGGTGTGGGTGTAGGGTGGGTGGGAGTGGGGATGATGGAGTGGGGGTGTGAGGGTGTAGGTGAGTGTGGTTTGGTCGGGTGTAGGTGGGTATGAGGGTGTGGGGTGTGGGGTGGGGGGTGGGTATGGGTGGGTGAGGGTGTGGGCGGGTGTGTGGTGTGTAGGGGTATGGGTTGGTGTGGGTGTGTGGGTGTGGGGGTGGGTGGGGGTATGGGTGGGGGTATGGGTGGGGGTGGGGTTGAGGGTGGGGTGTAGGTGTGAGGTAGGTATGCGTGTGGGTGTACCCCTACCTAACGTAGATTTATTGAAAAAATTCAGAATTAAGTAGTTCCTCAACCATTTAAAATTTTCATAATTTTTCACAGGAAATTCAAAAGATCTTAATTAATTAAGAGGTGTTAAAAAGTATTATCAAACAACACTTATTTTAATAATCACTTTTTCTTGAACAAACGACCTACGTTTGGTAAACCAAATAAGACTTATTCTAAAAAAATTAAGTGGTGGTTATAATTAGAAGTGTTTGGTAATATTTTTAACATATCTTAATTAATTAAGTGTCACTTAATTTCTCATGTAAAAATAAGTAAGATATATATATATATCATCAAAATGTAAACGAGCAGTAAAGATGATCAAGAAGGCTGAAATGGGCAACTTTTGTCAATCCATATTCACACTCATCTCTTTGCTTACCTTTCTTACACATCCCACACAAATGGCTGCTGCACAAAGTCCGACAACCTCCATGAACGTCGGAACTGTATTAGACATGAGTACTTTTGTCGGGAAGATGGGGCTGAGCTGCATATCCATGGCGCTCTCTGACTTCTATGCTTCCCATGATTCTTACAAAACCAGAATCGTACTCAACAACCGTGACTCCGGTGGTGATGTGGTTGCTGCCGCCGCCTCAGGTAATTCCTCTTCCCTGTTGCTCCGCCGCTGTTTGGCCGTGCTTCCGCTAGCTAGCTGCCTGTGTGTTTGACCACAAATACTTTAAAATTATAATTCAATAATGTTATCTCAATAAAATGGTAAAGATAGTGATACAACACTGTATTCTACATGATACTCAATTATGCAAAATCATGTTAGATTTTGTTATGATCATATCTTCTACTGTCTATGAGATCTCTCGCATGAGGTTTTTGAACACAACTTCGATAGGCGAGAGGTGTAAGCACTGCGAGGTGTGAAGCGATCCCCTACTAAACGAAACGACTTTCATTTTATTTCATTTTTGTTATTGAAAGTGAAGTTATTCCTGCAATCACATTGCGGTCAGTCTCGCTATCTCTTTAGTTTAGTTGCCGCTCCAGAACTAAAAAAAAGAATGAGGATACATAATCTTTCGAAAAAGGGTCTCATTCTTCAATATCATGATCGGATCAATAATATAAAAATGCGTTGTATACATTTTGTTATAACAATTTGTTATGAAACTAACACTATTAATTATAGTTATTAGTAAGGCTTAGTTCCCCTCTCTCTCTAAAACTTCTAGACAACAGCCGCCTATTGCAACCCACCGCCCCTCCGGCGCTTCGCCGGGGCGGCTTTTTTTTTTCTTTTTTTTTCACTTTTTTTATGTATTTTATCCTTATTCACCTCCCTCCTCCTCTCTCTCGCGCGTTGATCTCCATGGATTCCGGCGGTCGGGCTCCTCTTTCGTTTGGCCGGAGTCCACAGCTGGCGGCTTCGGTGGTGATTGGGTGGTGTTTGGTTGATTAGAGGCTCGGGAGGCTAATAGCGGTTATTGGTGTTGCTTCAAGACCTTTTGGAGTGGCCTTTTCTTCCTTGCCGGATCTAGTCTTTCCCGATCTTTAGGCGGCGATGGAACCAGATCGATGAAGGCCTGTTTTGTTTTGTCTTGAAGCTTCGGTGGAAGTCGTTTCTCCGGCCAAGCTTTTCCGCGGCTGTCGCAATGTTCGGTGCTTGGTCTGGTCTTCTTTCGGATCCTCTGTACCGTGCGTGGGCTGTGGCTAGTGGACGGAGCTGGGTGGCCGGAGCTTTTGGGCTTCCTTAATCTTTGTTTAGATTTTTTTTAGTGTTTCCTTTGTTTGTGTTGTTGTTTAGTTTTTCTGTTTGTGTAGTCTATTTTTGTTGTCAATTGATGGATGGACCCGGGGAATCCGTGTCTGTTGGCCAGCTTATCGGAATTTTTCCGGAGATGTTTTCTCTTGCTCAGCACTCCTTGGCTTTTCTATCTATTTATTGACGTTGTTGATGTTGTTTTGTTGTTGTTCCGGCCCGGTGCCGGGGTTTTAAATACCGGGTTGGTCCGGTTGTTGTAAGTACCGGGTAGTGCCGGTTTCTGTTTAGTCCCGGGTTTTTCGGGTTAGTAATAAAAGCTTTCGTTCTTTATGGAAAAAAAAAAAAAAAAAAAAAAGAAGTCAAAAGGATTAAGATAAAAGGGAAAAATAAATACGGGAGTGAATATTCTTGGTTTGTTGTTGTGCGTTTGGACAAGTTTTATTTTCACTTATTCATCGCATTAAGAAAAACAATTTTATTAACTAAATAAAGTAATATATTTTTCTATTTTTTTCTTCACATTAAATACATAATATCGACACGAATACGATGTAATCCAAACACAATTTTAATCAAAATATATTTTTTAAATAAATAATTACCTACAAAAATTATATCCAATCGGACAGAACTTGGAACTTATTAGTTTTGTTATTGAGTAAAACAGCATTGCAACTTCTCATCTGATGCGTCATGTTGAAAGAGCTATTGGTCAGACATTATCTCGAGTAAGGGTCAGACTCTGCAGACATGACTCGGGCCGAACTCCGAATTAGTCGGACCAGTGGGTTTCGGATACCGGGAGCTTTAAGCAAAAAAAACAGCATTGCAACTTTGAAAGCTAGTATAGTTTAAGTCGTTTTTGACTTAAAGTTTCAGTCCTGATATAGGTCGCTTAAGAATAGCATATTCTTTTCTCCACCCCCCACCCCCTTCTTCCAAAAAAAGCAATTTTTTCATCAAACGAAAGATTTTATAAAACCGGATTAACACCGGAAAATACAACAAAAAAACTGGAAAAGACCAGACAAAGCCACCATCGAAGAACTACCAAACAAGACTCATAACAAAACATACACAAAAGTCAAACAAGAAGTCGATTGAGGCGTGCTGATCAGAAAAAAGAAAAATCTTTTATAATGATTAGGGGGCGCTCAGACAAGGGCTTCAATAGCAACTCACTATTTGACAACATAAAACAAGCTAGATAAAAACAAAAATAAAGAAACACTACAATAAACCAACCACCGGCAACCCAGCACTGTCCAATGCTGACACCGTACAGTATAAGAGAGCCCGAAAGAAAGACACTCCCTTCCGAATAAGTAGAGAGCAGGTCACAAATAGCTCCCCGGAAGCCACCAAGGACAGTCAAAGATCCAGTATCCACCGACAAACACCGGGAAACCCAGAGGAAGAAGAAGGCAAAACACCACCAATCCTTAACCAGCAACTCAAAGAAGCTACCCAACCCATAGGATAAGCCGTCTAGCATACGAATATGCATATCTTCTCTTTACTTTTAGCTCCAAAAAATTATCCATTCAATAATTTTTCACTGTTTTTATAATTATTGTTTTCTTTATACTCATAAAGTACCTTTAGATTTTACAGCTAAAAATGTAAATGTATGACATTTACAATTTACAAACCAACTTAATATAATAAAGACCTATAACATGAACTTGAGTTTAAGATAATGATAAGTTTTAATGATATTATATTTTCACACAACACATTATTCTGACAAATCAAGTAAGAAAATGATGATTATTCTAACTAAAATTGAGTCTGAATTGCAAGTATTTTTCATACTCAATACCGGTCAGAAAAAATTTTCGACTTTAATTGAGTCAGAAAAATTTCCAACATTCTACCTTCGGTCCGAATCAACTAGTATAAAAAAAAAAAAATTTAAAAAGTAAAAGTGTAAACGAAAATGCTGTTTACTAAGATTTTTTGTAGTGTGAAAAGGCATTCACGTTTTAAAATGGGAATATAAAATGTTAATATTATTGATATGACAAAAATATTAATCTAATAAACGGCTGAGAAATGATACATAAATTGACTTGTCTTCTGGTGATTTTCTAACCGCTTGTTCTGCTGTCGTTGATTAATAAAACTTTCTTGTTCCCAAAAAAAAACTACTGTTCCATTCTCTTTTATTATTTTTGGGTCTATATAATTCACATTAATACTTAATATTTTTATCCTTATACAATAAATAAACCTTGCTGTGATCTCCTTCAGTTGACTTATTTCAAACGAAAAACTAGTATAGATTTTTTGCGAATTGACTTTGAAACTTAAGCGCGTAAATGACTTACACTTGCACATAGACTGCGAATCGAGGTCGAAAAAATCAAGGGGTAATAATTATTATAAAGTACAAAAGTAGAAAAAAAAATTTGTTAAAAAGAACAAATGAACTTAAAATTGATGAAAATAGACAAAAGACATATGAAATGACGAAATCACCCTTATATATATAACAACTCAATTCTACTATAAAACAAATCCATTAAAAAAAATCCACTAATCCTCAACAAAAAAAAAATCCGCTAAATTTTTTTAATATCAAACAGATCTACTACCAAACAAATCCACAAAAAAAAAAAAAAAAAAAAAAAAAAACGTAAGAAGTACATAATCTTCCAGTGGAATGACAATTTTTTATTTTTCTCTATTTTCCAATTTTACCGGACTAAATGCCAATTAATACATGAAATTTATCATTTTTAACTTTTGTTCAAAAAATCAATCAATATGGTTTGCTTTCTCAATTAATAACAAATACTACCTTCGTCCGAAATGTAAATTCATTTAATTTTTTAATTTTGTCTAATAATATAAGTCCATTTAGATAACTAATAAAGAATTTATTACGTTTTTTCCCTTTTACCCCTCATTAATTACCCACCATTTTTCACTACTTTACATTGCTAACAGTCAAATTAATCAAAATTAATGACACATAACCAAATTAACCAACTTTATTAATCTGTGTGAAAAACTCAAACGAACTTACATTTTGGGACGGAGGTAGTATAAGAACCTTTCATTACCCATATGTGCTATCTTTATATCAATAATACTACTCCCTCCATTTCAAAATAACTGATGCAATTGCTAAAATCATTTGTTCAATTTTATGTGAGGCAATTATATTTTTAATGTAATATTTATTTGTTTTTCTTACATCTACCTTTATTTATTAAAGATTGAGAAAATAAAAAAAAATATTGCATTAATTATAAACTACGGTTTTTTAGTTATTTTGGTATTCAAATTAAAGCAATAGCTCACTTTTTTAATATGCGTGTTTTCCTCGAATGCATCGATTATTGTGGAACGGAGGGAGTAATATTTTTCAAACCAATCCTTGTCAAAATAAAATTAGATCCATTATATATAATGGGGAGAATTAGAGAGAATGACAAAAATATTTTCTAAATTAATATGACACTTTTTTAAAAAATTTGAACAAAATTATTATTTTTCTTCTTTAAAAAACCGGACGCATTTTTTTCCAAAAAAATAATAAAAAAAACAACCCACTTTTCTCTTATCCATCATTTGTAAACACTTATATCTTTCATTCTACAACTCCAAACTTGAAAAAATGTTCACCAAATTTTTTATTTTTTCATTCTCTTTATTTTGAGACCACATCCATCATATTCGACGTAATTTACAAAAATCCACTGTCGAAATTCACTATTATTCAAAATTCACAGTTTTTCGGAATTCACTGGCGAGATTCACGGAGTGAATTTCGACAATGAAACTCACGAAAAATGATGTAATGATATCGAATCAAGTCTCAAAACGAAGAGCATGAAAACATTAAAAATTCGGTGAAATTTTCATCACGTTTTTGGAAATCTAGATCAAAATATATATGTGTTTGAAAAAAAAAAGGTGGAAAGACACAAAAAAAAAAAAAAAAAAAACGGAGGAGAAGCAGGTACGGTACGAGCAACGATCCTCTCAATAACTTAAGGGTCAATTGTATTTGTTTTTACACATTATCACCAAAGCGACTAGTTTTGAAAATAAAATCTATAGTTAGACGATTTTCATATTTTGAGTGTGTGGTTAGATCTCTCCTACTTGAGAGAACACTTTCTCAAGTAATTGAGAGGATCATGAGTCGGTACGTTTGAAGGAGGTGGGGCAGGTACGCTTTTTTTTTGTCTTTTAAACTATAAAAATTACAGAAGTTGTCATTTCCCTATAAAAATGATATTTGGATTTCATGTTATTTAAATATTCCAAAATGTGTTACTTTTTCTAATTTTCTATATATGCTATTGGTTGTTGAATTACCATTTCACCCAAAAACTTAAGCTGATAGGAAAATAAATAATTAACATCTTAAACACTTCAACGTTGGTGCGGTGACCGCCTAAGAATGACTGATTCAAACGAGCTCATATCTCTTTTAAAACTTATGCCAATGTTTTTAAGTCCTGCTTTCAAATGTGAATGTCAAATATGTTGAATGTATTATAAATTTTTTAAACTTGTCTGGAATAACAAATGGATTGAACGTCTTCTTGGTGTTCTAAGAGTAACTATACACCACAATCACACAGATACAATACATGACATGTGTTCTTACACCTTTTATTATTATGAGTGTTTATCATTAACAATACATCTCACATCATGATCAATGATATTAAAATATTTCATATCATTCGTTGTATCAAGATAAATGATCGTGTAATAGAAATACCGTGTTTTTTTAGGGGAAATACCGTGTTTTAAACTTAGAGTATCTCCAATGGAGGGTGTTGTAAAAGGTTTGGTTTCCATTGGAGGTGTGCTAAATAAGCGAAGCTTTATGCAAAAGCTTTGAGAATTTACACCGGTTTATTACTGCCAAAATCTTACATTTTTTTTAAAAAAGGGTTGTGTGTAGTAGAAAAACAAAATTATGTGTAATGGTTTTTTTTTAAAATATATAGTGGGTTAATGCTATAAAGTTATTAATAGATTTATGATTGTGGAGAAAAATTTTATAGATAAAAGGTTTATAAATTAATGATGTGAACACAGTTATAAACCTTTGAATAGTTGTATGGTTGGAGATACAAGATGGACCACTTTCCTTTAGAATTTTTGGCGGTAATTGTCTTGAGCTTGCCCTCGTTTGATTCAAATTCTAAAGTTAATCTGTAACCACCCGGATCTACTGTTTTTGTTGATGCAATTACTAGTTTTTTTCCTCTAATAATCAATACGAAAATGTAGATTTTTGAGTGTAATTGTGCAAAATGCAGCTCTTGATCTGATAAAAAATGTGGAAGTGCAAGCACTATTAGGACCTGCAACGTCAATGGAGGCTGAATTCATGATTCAACTTGGAGAAAAATCAAATGTTCCAATCATCTCTTTCACAGCCACAAGCTCGTCTCTTTCCTCATTCCGAAGTCCCTATTTCGTTCGATCAACTCTAAACGATTCGTCTCAGGTAAACGCCATTAGTTCGATCGTCAAAGCATTTGGATGGAGACAAGTTGTTCCTATATACACTGATAATGAATTTGGGGAAGGGATTGTTCCTTTCTTAACCGATGCCCTAGATGCAATCAACACGCGAGTTCCATACAGAAGTGCTATTCCTGAAAAAGCCACAGATGATCAAATTGTTGCGCGAACTTTACAAATTGATGACAATGCAGACACGAGTGTTCGTTGTTCATATGGTTCCAAGTCTTGGTTCTCGATTTTTCACACGAGCGAATGAGCTTGGCCTGATGAGTAACGGGTATGTGTGGATTATAAGCGATGCTATGGCAAATGGGTTGAATTCATTGGATCGAAACGTTATTGAATCTATGCAAGGTGTAATAGGGGTAAGGCCTTATGCTCCACAGACAAAGGAGGTTGTTAATTTCACAAACAGGTGGATTGTAAAGTTTTTACAGGACAATCCTGGAGTTGTTAATCCTCAGTTAAATGTGTTTGGTTTGTGGGCTTATGATTCTGCCACAGCACTTGCACTGGCAGTGGAAAAATCCGGATCTGTAAACGTTAATGGCTTCCAAAAGCAGAACATTTCGTCGAATTTTACAGATTTGGCAACATTTGGTACTTCTCAAAACGGTCCAAATCTTCTTCAAGCTTTACTAAACACAGCATTCATCGGTCTTAGCGGGGACTTCCAGTTTGTTGATGGACAACTTCAGTCTCCACCTTACCAGATTGTGAATGTGATCGGGTCAGGATTTTGGATTTTGGACTACGAAAAACGGGATTCTCAGGCAGTTGAATCTAACAAATTCACCGGGAAATTCTGATTTGGGAACAATAATATGGCCTGGTGACACCACCAGTTTGCCTAAGGGGTGGCAGATTCCAACAAATGGGAAAAAGCTAAGAGTTGGAGTGCCTGTAAAATACGGTTTCAGTGAATTGGTTCGTGTCGCGATTGATCCGTCAACTAACACAACTACAGTTACTGGATATTGCATAGATGTTTTTGATGCAGTGGTTGCCTCCCTTCCTTATGCACTATCTTATGAATACATTCCATTCATGAATTCGAGTGGACATCCTGCTGGGACTTATAATGACTTAATCTACCAAGTCTATTTAGGGGTACTCTTCTACTCTCTTTTTTTTTCCTCTTGATCCAATATTTTGTTATAACATTATCATACAACGTGACTAACTTTGCATTTTTGCCTTCGTTCACGATACTGCGTTTTTTTAATAGCATACTTTGTTTCTACCGTGCTTGATGAACAGAACTTTGACGCTGTTGTTGGAGATGTGATAATCATAGCGAACAGATCCAACTATGTGGATTTTACTTTACCATATTCTAAAGCTGGAATTTCGATGGTCGTCCCAATCGAAAGGAAACCAAATAACAAAGCATGGCTGTTTGTGAAGCCTTTGACATGGGACCTGTGGCTTGCAAGCCTCGTCTCTTTTGTGGCGATTGGTATGTTGATTTGGTTTCTCGAACATAGAATAAATGAAGAGTTCAGAGGACCTAAATCTCATCAAGTGGGCATGGTTTTCTGGTTCTCTTTTTGCACCATGGTTTTTGCACATAGTAAGTTGTTTGCCTTCTCATTAATTTTTTTCTTAAAGTGTTTTGATGTCCATGATGTGCGCTTTATATGCCTTGGTGTGTGTTTGCCTTTACTAGTAAAATGCACATGCGGATGCACGTGTTTTAATTTAGTGAAATGATACATTTGAAAACAATATTAATTAATATATAATTTATTAAGTATTTATTCCTCGTAAAATATATATAATTATACAAAATAATCTTATGTTTTTTTGTTAGCATTTTGAATTTATAACTTCATGTACTCGATACATTTAACACCCTTCTAAAGATAATAAACATTCTAAATTTGCAAATTTGTGTATCTAAAAGATAAATAATAATAATAATATCCCTTCAAAAAAAAAATTAATTAAAAAATATTGTTCCATAAAAACAAAAAAATCTAGCAAATCAACTTGCAACCATTTAGGAATCGTAACAAATTTTGTTCCAAAACAAACAGACTAAAAGATAAATAATAATAATATCCCTTCAAAAAAAAAAAGAAATAATAAAAAAAATTTGTTCCATAAAAACAAAAAATCTAGCAAATCAACTTGCAACCATTTAGGAATCGTAACAAATTTTGTTCCAAAACAAACAGACTAAAAGATAAATAATAATAATATCCCTTCAAAAAAAAAAAGATAAATAAGAAAAAAAATTGTTCCAAAATCAAAACAGAATACAAGAATAAAAACCAACCCAATTGATCGCTTCAAATCCTTCTGAATTTAAACCTCCTCAAAATCATTTCATGTACACAAAATTTATGGCTCCCAAACACACCAACTTTCTGCTAAGATCTTCTCTGCTCAGTGCAACTGCGTCAAATTATTTTTATTTTCATTTAATTTTTATGGTATCTTCCAATTGTAATGTCTTATTTTCTGTGAAATTAGGGTTACTCATTAGAGGTGATCTGCCTTCATCAATTGGTAATGCACTCTTTCATTCTCCATTTCTTTCAATTTCCATTGTTTTCTATACTTTTGTTTCTATAAATGAATGTTATGTAATCGTAGCCGTGCATGCTTCGAAAGCACAAGAAGCGACAATTACAAAGAAAATCACGCTGTATTTCTTTCCGACGGTGACTCTTTTGTTAGATGCTTATGTGTTAAAAACATTTGTATTCTATGTGTGCTCAACAGGGTTGAGTTCATGCTTTTTTCGAATCAAGGCATCCAAGCATTCAAAGGCGCTCTCTTAATTGGCTGATTTAACTCTTTCAAAACGTCTCCACTTTTGCTTGCTTCTGCCATGAACCTGAATGTGAAACATCAAAGTTTTTCATTCAACTTGGACTTTTTGCTTTTCTTATTTTGAAATTGTCTATTGATCATCATAATGGTTTGTGTTCTTATTGTGTTTGATTTAGATGTCTGGTATTAAGATTGACTTCCGTACTGTTTTCCCAACATTTATGTGCTGCTTTGCTAGACTCATTGTGTTTTATGTTTTAGTTGAATTTCAGAAAAGGAAGTGAATTCAAGGTGTCTTGCAGATTGGTTGAAATGGGAGAGCTTTGGCCGCGAAGTGTGAAAAAAGGCCACTTAACAACAATATATTGTAAGATAGAATGATTGGCTCATAGCCGTTGTTCCACTGAAGATCTATAGTTCGATGTCATTGACAAATGAGAAAGTTTTGATGATAGTACATGGCTTTTTATTGAGATGCAATTCTTAGGTAATGATACACTATTCTAAAATTTATAGCCTTCGATCTTTGACAGTCAAGTTATTTTGCAATTCCCAACTAATTAGTTTTTATTCCTTGATAATCAATAAAGATATATTTGCATTTTGATTGGTTTATCAATTGTTACTTTTATGTTTTATTCCCGTAGTATGAAGATCATGCTCCTAAACAACAACTCATGTTATGTTGAAAAGGTTCAAGATTCTGATCATTGTCGGTCATGAAGTGTATAAATTAATTTCAAATTTCGGTGTTTTTTTTTTTCTTCCTCAATATGATTTTATCCTTTCAAGATAAATTACATGAATTTTTTGTCCACTACTGTGTTGATAGACAAGGTGCCCCTTTTATCGATTATTTAATGTCTTATTGATTTGGCATATTTTCAGATAAAAGTTAAGAGTCGTTTTGCTTATTGATATTTTGTCTAATTCAAATAAAAGTTAGAGTCGTTTTGCACAGGAGACTGAAACAAATCAAGGCATAGATATTTTGTCTAATTCAACCAAAAAGAGGTGATTCACGTCTTAAAGACTTGAAAGCTTGGGTATTCTTTTGATCTAATATAATTGTAGGAGTCTTACCCTTCTCATAAGATAGCAAAGGTATCTAAAGATGATTTTAATTTGGAATTCTACAGTGTTTTTATTTTTTGGAAGGATGATGGGGGCACCGAAGGGTTCGATGCCCCCCGATGTTGTCCCCCGAACCATTGTAAGCCTTTTTTTTTGCGTGTGTGTTTAGAATGATGGGTCTTCGTCGTAAAATAATGATGGATTGTGAGATCATTAGTATCTTTGAAAAAAATATTAGACTATAAGATTCACATTTTCATTGAATTGTGAGAGTGCAAATATTTGCAAAGAATGTCAAGATGCAAAATTCATTCTTGGCTATGAAGCTATGAAATCACATAAGATATATATATACATATATATATATATATATATATATATATATATATATATATATATATATATATATATATATATATATATATATAAATTAAGGTAAAACATAAGATATCTTGACAATGGTATTATCATAAGGGGCGGGTCGGGTTGCCAAGATATAGGATGTGCCGTTGTACGAAGGGCAAAAAACTTCGAAAAGATTGCACATTGTGTACATGGAAAATTCTATGCTCACAATAAAATTGATACAACACGTCTTATATCATTGATTATGATAAGACCATATTTATTAGATCGGCTTTTATCGGCAGCACAAATTTACTATCGACACATTTTTTATTATTATTATTTTTCATTTACTTTAACGTCACCCACAAATTGCTTTTTCGGCACCACGTACGTGCTTCAGTGCCCTGACGTTTTGTTTCGCTAACAGCGTCACTGGGTCTGGCATTTTGCACTAATGATACATTTATAACTATAATATGTTGGTGTTGAAAACCAACGGCAGTACCAGTGACGTCCATACAAAAACCAAACGTTATTTTGCACACAAAAAATATTATGGTGGTGTCAAAAATAATTTTAAAAGTGTCTTAAATAAGGGTATCAATTGAAATAAAAACGTGATGCCAGTAGAAGATGTCTTTATTAATTGGTCTTACATCATACTCAATAATAATACATGATGTGTTGGGTCTTTTTTGTTTTTGACATGACGTTATTCAATTGTACATTATGTAAATTTAATTATTTTCTTTTCAAAATTTAGTTTTTCCCGTGCATGATGCACGGGTTTTTAAGGTAGTATATATATATATATATATATATATATATATCTTATTCATTAAGATAATTCATTAAGATAAGTAAAAGTCAAAAGACGAATATACACCATAAATTTGCCTTCAGTCAAATGGTTGTTGCCGTAACACAATTTGATAAGAAAATGACTTATCTAAGAAACCATCCCTTCTCCAAAAAAAAAAAAAAAAAAAAAAAAAACCATCCCGTCATTGTCATTTAATTTAAGGGAATGGACTACAAAGACCAAAAAAAAAAGCAAAAAATGGTTCAGAAGGATGTTACTACATGTTTTGTGATTAGAAAGGACAAAAATCACAATTGTTACTTTAAAATTGTTACTTTATGTGTTAATATTACTTTGTGTTTCACAATTGTGACTTCATGATTACTTTATTACACATATGTCACTTCATATTTGTTACTTCATAATTGTTACTTTTGTCCTGATAAATTACAGTTTCCCTCTATCCCGATTTTTTTGATAATTTTGTCCTTCTAGACAAAGATCTATTTAATTTATACAATGTAATGTACATATATACTGTACATTTTAAAGACAACTCAATATATAATAAATATCCTTTCAAAAAAAGAAAAAAAAATATTCATTACTGGAAGTTATACTTTAATCTTTTTTTTTTCTTTCCTTTAAGACCTCCAATACTTCTCGAAGTTATTATTGACTGCATTAAAAGAAAAAATACAACTAAATATTCAATTAGGAGTTAAATAATCACTTGAAGAGTCGAGTAAAACCATCGACTATACTGAGGAGGAAAAACCCATGCATATGTTTTACCGCACGTTGTAAAATCGAATAAAAAACCATTATTATCAAAGATATAATTGATAGAAGACAATATTATTCAAATAAATAATATTAACAATATACACGCATTAATTACAGAATATATAATTATTCTGTAATTAATACGTAATATCTATAATTAATGTGTGAATATTCTTTATTAAATAATAGTATCACTCTCTCTCCTTTATAAAGAGTGCGGGTGTAACATTTGATTAATCAATAAAAAAACACCACTTCGATCTTTTATATTTATTTAGTATTCGATTTTCTTTATGGTATCGAGACGGGGGCGGGGGTTCGAGTGCGCTTAACGTTGGTGAGCCTCGCCCGATCCCTCTTCCGCTTTTTTATTCATCATCGGCTTTTTTATTCATCAATTCAACCTGCATATCTACTGTTAATCCGCCTACACCTTCCAAACAATGAACCCACCGCAAATGTTATACAACCCACCCACCATCAAATATATTTTCTCATGGCTGCACCAAACATCCTCTCTTCCCTTAAACAAAAATAAAAAATAAAAAAATAAAAAATCCCCTCTTGGAAAATACTATACTCCATATCACCAATTTCCATTGACGAAACCATTTATGCAATTGACTTAACTTTTTTTTTCTGCGTCTTTGGTGTCAAAAACAAATTTTCCCAAACAGAAGCTGTCCGGGTCAAGTTTTGGAGTATTAAGTCTCCGATTGTTTTTTTTAACAAAAAAATCAATAAATAATCATCAAGTCATAGCAACGATATCTTCTATTTGACATCCATTCTATCTCTTTTTTTTTTTTTCCAGGTATGATGCAAATCAACCGCAACTGTCAAAAATTGGAGGCTGATCACAATCGTTCTTCAACCAGGGTCAATCTACAAATTAATGGACTTCGGAAGAGCCAAAAGAGTCGTCGGAGTGGAGATGCCCTCCAAAAATATCAACTATGGATTCCGGAAGAATCACCGGAGTGGAGATGCCCTCATGCCCTCCAACAAAATATCACAACTATGGACTCCGGAAGAACTCCGGAGTGGAGATGCCCTCCAAAACAACACCACAATTATGGACTTCGGAAGAACTCCGGAGTGGAGATGCCCTCCAAAACAACACAACTATGGGCTTCGGAACAACCGGAGTGGAGATGTCCTCCAAAAACATCACAACTATGGACTTCGGACGAACAACCGGAGTGGAGATGCCCTCCAACAATACCACAACTATGGACTCCGGAAGAACCGCCGGAGTGGAGATGCCCTCCAAAAATCACAACTATGGACTCCGAAAGACCCGTCGGAGTGGAGATGCCCTCCAAAATACCACAACTATGGACTCCGGAAAAAGCGCCGGAGTGGAGATGCCCTCCAAATTATGTCAAGACAAACTCAGCCTCCAAACCCGGCCTCGTTTGAGGGAGAGTGATAGAAGACAATATTATTCAAATAAATAATATTAACAATATACACGCATTAATCAGAATACTAGCAGAAATATAAAGACTGAAGTGGTGTTTTTTTATTGATTAATCAAAATGTTTATTTAGTCTTTCCTTTATATAGGAGAGAGAGTGATACTATTATTTAATAGCAATATTCACGCATTAATTATAGATATTACGTATTAATTACAGAATAATTATATATTCTGTAATTAATGCGTGTATATTGTTAATATTATTTATTTGAATAATATTGTCTTCTATCAATAATATAGTACTTGTTAATTTTGGGCTATTTCCTAAGAAATGGTTAATTATTTTAAGCAAAATAAAACGGATAAAAGTATTTGGTTACTTGATCCATTATAAATTATAACTCAAATCTTATGCTAACGTGTTATTTCAAATCTTGTGAAGCGTGAATAAACCATGTCGTACATTCAACGTTACATTTTCCTAACGTGCTATTTTAAATTGAAAATGTAAAAGAAATGTATAGGTAAGAAGATGAAAATGTCTCGTGGCCTAATCGGCTTGCCCGAGAGACACACGACCTCTGCCCATGAGTAAGGATTCTCTCAAATGAGAAGATCAAGTGCTCTCTTAAGTATCATTGTTTTTCGATAATTTTAGCGAAACGATTTAGTTTTGAAAAAAAAAATCTACGGTTAAATTATCTACATTTTATACATATATGTTGAGATGGTACTTGAGAGTGATAGAAGACAAAAATTGAAGAGATATGGAAGAATGTCAAAAAAGAGATAAAATTGTTATAGAGAAAGTCTAGTTTAAATAAATGATTTATAATTGGTTTTTAAATTCATATTAGATTTTGATAAGAGTTTATCTTTATTTTATTATTGTTTGAATAATTACTTTCTCTCCTATATAAAGGAGTACCAATGTAACATTTTGATCAATCAATAAAACATCAGTTCGATCTTTATATTTCTCGTCGTATTCGTTTTTCTTCGTGGTATCGTGGCGAGGCGAGGGTTCATGTGCCTTAACATTGGCGAACCCTCGCCCGGTCTTTTCCTATTTGTCTTCCGCTCATTTGAAAAAAAAAAAAAAAAAAAAAAATTGGTATTGTATTTTGTTTTCACCGTAATCTTCCCCCAGCCAATCTCCATACCACCACTATTCCTTTTCATCCTTCAACAATTCTATCACATAAGTTGGTCTCAGGTACCACCACCGGTCTGTAGCCTACCAAATTCCAAATTCTTACAACCTTTCATCAAAACAAAAAAAAAAAAAAAAAAAAAAAAAAAAAAAAAAAAAACCTCACCCACGCAAACCTATATCGACCATCGATCACAATCCATCAATATTATTCCACCAAACCTTTGCATCGTATTTAGTCCAAAACTTGTGCTACCGGAAAAAAAAAATTTGTTTCCAGTTTCATTTAATTTTTATTTTTAAATTAATATTTTTTTTTTTCGAATAAATAATCTTGAACATAGCATCTATTATTTTTCTTTTGGCATCCATTCTGTGTTTATATTTTTAGGTGACAAAAAAGATACAAATCTATTGAGTTGTCAAAGTTGGAGGCCGATATCAGATTCATTCAACCAAAATGGCAGAATCAAACAACAACACTATGGACCTCGGAAGACCATCTGGGGTGGAGATGCCCTCCAAAAATCACAACTATGGACTCCGAAAGAACCGTCGGAGTGGAGATGCCCTCCAAAGAAAAAATTAAAAAAATTAAAAAATACAACAACTATGGACTCCGGAATATTCACCGGAGTGGAGATGCCCTCCAAAATCACAATTATGGACTCCGACAGACCGTCGGAGTGGAGATGCCCTCCAAAATACCACAACTATGGACTCCGGAAAAAACACCGGAGTGGAGATGCCTCCAAATCATGCCAAGACAAACTCGGCCTCCAAACCCGGCATCGTTTGAGGGAGGGTGATAGAAGACAAAAATTGAAGAGATAAAATTGTTATAGATAAAATCTAGTTTAAATAAAAGATTTATAATTGGTTTTTAAATTCATATTAGATTTTGATAGGAGTTTATCTTTATTTTATTATTGTTTGAATAATTACATTCTCCTATATAAAGCAGTACCAATGTAACATTTTGATCAATCAATAAAACATTAGTTCAATCTTTATATTTCTGCTTGTATTCTGTTTTTCTTCAGAGAGAGCACCTGACCCTCTCACTTGAGAGGATCCTTGCTCGCCTACCCATATACATAGGGGCGAACCTACGAATATCCAAATAGGATGCACGGACACCGCAAAAATAATAAATTAAAAATAATAAATTACTTAAATTTAACGTATAAAAGACATTTATAAATAGTACCTTTGAAAAAAGGGAAAAAAAAATATATATATATACTCTTAGAAAAATGTATGGTTTCTGCTCAAGTCTCTCTGACTATAAATACAGGTAGAAACCTTCAAAATGTCCACGAGCAGTGTAAAGATGAACAAGAGAGTTGAAATGGTCAACTTAACTCAATCCATTTTCACCTTCATCTCTTTGCTTTCTTTCTTTACACATTCCACACAAATGGCTGCTGCTGCACAAAGTTCGACAATCTCCATTAACGTCGGAACTGTTTTAGACATGAATACTTTTGTGGGGAAGATGGGGCTGAGCTGCATATCCATGGCGCTCTCTGACTTCTATGCTTCCCATGGTTCTTACAAAACCAGAATCGTACTGAACAGCCGCGACTCCGGTGGTGATGTGGTTGCTGCCGCCGCCTCGGGTAATTCCTCCTCCCATTTGCTCCTTCGCCGTTTGGCCGTACGTGTTTCTGCCATTGGTGTTTAGAACTAGTTAATTTCTTCTGAGGCGGATGGAAGAAATTGTTCTACTGATCACCGAGTCTAACATTACGTTTTTTTTATTCAGAAATTTGTTTTCTTGAAGTTTATCGAAACATGTATTTTTCTTAATTAAAAAATATCATTTTATAACAACAAAATTATATCGTTTTAATATTAAAAAAACCTAAATCTCAACGAGGTGACTAACATGTGTTATGATTTTAGTGTATTGATTGAGGCTGACCCGAATATCTCCACGTGGCGCATATCCCGTGGATAAATTAGATGACCAGGGCAGGTCCTTGGGCACACAAAAGACTAGGACCAGGATGTGAGTTAAACATCAGGTCAGGTCCCTACTGGTCAGACGACCAGGGCAGGTCCCTGGTCAAGACGACCAGGGCAGATCCCTACTGGTCAGACGACCAGGGCGGGTCCCCTGGTCAAAACGACTAGGTCAGATCCCTACTGGTCAGACGACCAGGGCAGGTCCCTGGTCAAAACGACCAGATCAGGTCCCTATTGGTCAGACGACCAGTGCAGGTGCCTGGTCAAGAGAGAATAGATCGAAGATCTGTATGTACATAGTGGAGCGGTTAATTACAGACGTGAGACGTGGTGATAATACATAACTACCCATTAACTCCACTTAAAAAGATAACCGCCTGAACTACGGTTGGACTTGATTCCAAATATATATATTTGGATACGTAGGCAGCTTGATCTAAGTTCAGTCCATAACAAAAACTACTCTCTGTTTTCATCCTAGAACAAGAAGGCCCATACAGTTCTCCGGTACATTTCATACCGGGTTTGATCATTGGCGCTAGAAGGAGGGTATTTCTTGTTTCTAGTAGTAGATTTGCAGAGTAGTTAAATATGCCACCTAAGAAAAATCAACTGGAAAAGGATCTAGCAAGTACAATCCATAATTTGGAAAACTTGCAGGAGGTTCATCGTGAACACAGTCTTGAAAAACAATCCGATGCTCAGGATCCGGCTAGGCAGGTCCTAGTGGATGCTCTAAAAGCGATGGGGGCTGCTGAATTCCAGGCTCTTTTTGAGAGTGTGAGAAAAGGAAAAGGAAATGAGGAACCATCCCCACCAGTAAAGGAAAAGGACGGTTATAAACAGGCGGCTGAATCCAGTTGTCGGATTATCAAGGATAGAACTCGTCCAGCGAATGATGCAGCCAGAGTTGAATTAGACGCCATACTAGAAGTTGATGAAGATGAGTTCAATTTGGCTTCGCCTTTCGCGGAATATATTGATGCTTATCCATGTCCCAAAGGATTTAAGATTCCAAAAATCAGCCCGTATGATGGGACCAAGGACCCATGATCATATGCACCGGTACATAGCGCATATGCGGTTGTATAATGCTCCGGATGAAATGAAGTGTAAAGCGTTTCCAAGACTCTTATCCGGGAGGGCTAGAGGCCGGTTTAATAAATTACAACCCGGATCTATAATCAATTTTCTTTGTTTTAACCAAAAAATTCATGAGTATGTTCATTCTTTGCGAGACCATTTCGGAGAAATAGCACTCATTTGCTTACCATTAAGCAAAAATGCGATGAAACCGTTTTGCGGTTCATCAAAAGGTTCAATCTTTGAGTCAACCTGTGTGGGCGACGTCGATGATCGTTTCTTAATAGCTTCGTTCGTAGCAGGACTACGGGAAGGGAGGTTACATGCTAAGTTAAATGGGAAAAATCCTAGAACTATGGATGAGTGTTTAGCGATCGCCTTCAAGCACTGTCAAGGTGAAGAAGCCAACCGTGCCAAGCGTGAGGTAGGGAAAGGGGATCACAGGAAGGACAAATCAGAAGATAAACTGGATAAGAAACGCAAATCGGTTTGGGATATAGTCCAGACACCTATAACCGAGATATTGGATAAAAAAGATGCTTTGCAGGACAGATTAGAAGGATAAGAAAATAGTAGATTCTATGAGTAAAGATCAAGATTCTAGTAAGCGGCAAAAAGTTGTAGGAGCTGGAATGCAGTTAATCTGAAGAAATTTTATGTTTAAGGCAAGTAATTGTCATTTTATTATTCTGCAAATTTTTTATGCATTGTGATTTGTGATACTATGTTAACTTTTTGAATTATGTTGAATGAAATTGTGTTGGCTGTGATACAATTCTGTTATTAACTCTTATAAAAAGAGAAAGTTCGTTAAGTCTGAAAAATCAGACCAGTTTAAGACCTCAGGTCAGGTCTTAAATGCAACAGACCTCAGGTCAGGTCATGAACTCTTACAAAAAGAGAAAAATTATCAAGTCTGGATCATGAGACCGGTTTAAGACCTCAGGTCAGGTCTTAAATGCAACATACCTCAGGTCAGGTCATGAACTCTTACAAAAAGAGAAAAATTATCAAGTCTGGATCATCAAACCAGTTTAAGACCTCAGGTCAGATCTTAAATGCAACGGACCTCAGGTCAGGTCATTAACTCTTACAAAAAGAGAAAAACTTATCAAGTCTGAAACATCAGACCGGTTTAAGACCTCAGGTCAGGTCTTAAATGCAACAGACCTCAGGTCAGGTCATTAACTCTTACAAAGAGAGAAAAATTTATCAAGTCTGAAACATGAGACCGGTTTAAGACCTCAGGTCAGGTCTTAAAAGCAACAGACCTCAGGTCAGGTCATTAACTCTTACAAAGAGAGAAAAATTTATCAAGTCTGAAACATGAGACCGGTTTAAGACCTCAGGTCAGGTCTTAAAAGCAACAGACCTCAGGTCAGGTCATTAATTTTTACAAAAAGAGAAATTTATCAAGTCTGAAAAATCAGACCAATTTAAGACTTCAGGTCAGGTCTTAAATCCAGCAGGTCTCAGACCTAGTCATTAAGCTCTTACAGAGAGAATGATTTGTTAAGTGTGAAAACTCAGACCAACTTAAGACCTCAGGTCAGGTTTTAAAGTACAACAGGTCTCGGACCTGATCATTTAATAGCCTTTAGTCAAAAGGAATGACGTTTCGACTAGGCGTCGCTTGAAAAGACTACAACAGGTAATTATGGTGGCGTTTGAGATTACCGAGGCAACGGTGGTTACACCACCTACATGGTACACGTAAAGAATTTATAAACTTCAGATCTTAATCCGCTTGTAAAATAAGATATCATCGATTAAGATCTGGGGGGCTTTGATTGAGGCTGACCCGAATATCTCCACGTGGCGCATATCCCGTGGATAAATTAGATGACCAGGGCAGGTCCTTGGGCACACAAAAGACTAGGACCAGGATGTGAGTTAAACATCAGGTCAGGTCCCTGCGGTCGGACGACCGGGCGGGTCCCACGGTCAAGACGACCGGGCGGCATCCCTGCGGGTCGGACGACCGGGCGGGTCCCCCTGGTCAAAACGACTAGGTCAGATCCCTATTGGTCAGACGACCAGTGCAGGTCCCTGGTCAAGAGAGAATAGATCGAAGATCTGTATGTACATAGTGGAGCGGTTAATTACAGACGTGAGACGTGGTGATAATACATAACTACCCACTAACTCCACTTAAAAAGATAACCGCCGAACTACGGTTGGACGATTCCAAATATATATATTTGAATACGTAGGCGAACTTGATCTAAGTTCGTCCATAACAAAATCTACTCTCTGTTTTCATCCTAGAACAAGAAGGCCCATACAGTTCTCCGGTACATTTCATACCGGGTTTGATCATGTATCTATGGTACAACAGGTATGTTTAATTTGTTCAATGTCTTTTACTTGAATGTAAATGACACTCTTTTATTCTGGTTCTAATTTATTTATAATACTGAATATGTTTTTTTCTTTTGAGAATATATACTGAATATATTATAAGTATTATATTTATGACGGTAAAAAATATTTTAGATTTTATAATGTAAAGTTAATGTTTATCAACTTTTTGCTTATGTCAAAGGCTTCTAAAACGACAGATTCATAGAGTTAAAGAAAAGGGAGTGATAGAGCTACTCCCTTAAATCTACATCATTTCTATACCATTATCATCTCATTACATGTTTTTAACTTGTAAAAGAAATTCATAAAAATTGAAAAAATGGCAACCACAAAATTAGATTCGGAGTAAAAATGATGTGGATTTGAGGGAGTAGCTATATCATTACTCTTAAAGATAACGAAAATTTATTTCCTAAGAAAAAAAGATAATAATAATTTACAATGCGAACATATAAAATAATGTTACTCTTTCCTTTCCAAATTGACTCAGATGGTTATCTAAGATTCAAAATCATACATAGAAATTTGCATGGGCGTCCCTTGCCACTAGCAAAGGTGCCGGGGCCCGATGCTCTCCTTAAAAATGATATTTTTTAAGTTTATTTTTATATATTTATTTAATGTATTTTAAATTTATTTTTATGATACTTAAATTAAAAAAAAAATAGTAATACTATAATAACTACTACATCTTAATTTTTTACACTGTCAGGGTTCTGAAACAAAATTTTGACTTAGAGCCTCCAATTACATAAAGACGTGTCCCTGGTAATTTGAATATACATTTATATTTTAATAAAGTTAACAATAAAAGAATTATAAACATCATGAATATAGTATACTGTATACGGTATACTTTAATCTTTTTATCCTAAACATTGTTGAAACGAATGGTGGTCACTACTCAGTAGCGAGAGGCCACAACAGCTGTTAGTTGAATTTTTTAAGACGAAAAGTATACATATTTTTGTGGGGTTGATATTGCCAAAGAATATAAATTCCTGCCAGAGCACTATGCATGATTTTTGGGTTATTTTTTGACATTTCATAGCTATTGTTTGTCTTAGAATCAATTGTCGAATCTGTATCGCCTATATAAACGATAAAATCTGTTTTGTCTGTTTATATACATAACACAGATCCAACGATTGAGTCTAATAAAAACTTCTACGTCACAATAACATTTGAGTCTAATAAAGACTTGCTATGTCGGAAATTTATTTGCTCAAATTAAACCCTCTAACTAATTTATGATTTTTGGGAGTAGTTTGTTACTTTGTTTGTTTTCTTTAAATTGATTTTTTTTTGTGAAACTTGAAAAAATATGCTTAAAAAGTTGATTATTTGTGTGATATGTCCCAAAATAATAACATTTGAAAAATATGCCTAAAAAACTCGTTACATATTCACTACCGATTTGCTACGTAATAGCTACGAATTGCTTTACAGACATATTTTTCAAATATTATCTTTTGAGGCATATCACACAAATAAATAACTTTTTAATCATATTTTTTCAAGTTCCCCTTTTTTTTCTTTTTTTTTTTTTCTTGAGAAGAAAACTAGGGGGATTGAGGGAAAAGGACAAAAATATTTACAAAATAAATAAATAGGACACTTTTATTTTTTTAGTTGCAAAAAGTACAAAAAAATTTCAGACGAACAAAAATACCCTTTAATACACCCGGCGCGCATATATACAGTTTCTTCCGCTTCCCTCCGCTTCTCAGTTTCCAGGTTTGGTGTGTTTTTTTTTTTTTTTTTTTTTTTTTTTTTCAAACACCCGTAACTTTTGATTTATAAATCCGATCATCAAAATTTTTTCACCAAAATTCATGTTTTTTTTTGCTCTTTAATTTGAGCTCAAATACGATACCCTTCCGACGTAAATTTTGAAAGCCGAAAAAATATTTGCATTAACCAGAACGTTTTTCTTATAAACGACCGTAACTTTTGATTTAGAACACCGATCATCAAAATTGTTTCACCAAAGTTCATATTTTTTTTTATCTTCATTTTGAGACCGCGTTTGATACCCTTTCGACGTAGTATTTGAAAACCGAAGTAACACACTAGTCTATTTTTGTTCTCAACAAAGTAACACACCAACAAAGTAACACACTAGTATTTTTTTGTTCTCACAAAGTAACACACCAACAAAGTAACACACTAAGTAACACACCAACAAAGTAACACACCAACAAAGTAACACACTAAGTAACACACCAACAAAGTAACACACCAACAAAGTAACACATTAGTCTATTTTTGTTCTCAACAAAGTAACACACCAACAAAGTTACACACCAACAAAGTAACACACAAAGTAACACACCAACAAAGTAACACATTAGTCTATTTTTGTTCTCAACAAAGTAACACACCAACAAAGTTACTCAACAAAGTAACACACCAACAAAGTAACACAGTAACATACCAACAAAGTAACACACCAACACAGTAATATGATAACATACCAACAAAGTAACACACCAAAAAAGTAACACACTAGTCTATTTTTGTTCTCAACAAAGTAACACACCAACCAAGTAACACACTAACAAAGTAACACACTAGTCTATTTTTGTTCTCAACAAAGTAACACACCAACAAAGTAACACACTAACAAAGTAACACACTAGTCTATTTTTGTTCTCAACAAAGTAACACACCAACAAAGTAACACACGAACAAAGTAACACACTACTATTTTTGTTCTCAACAAAGTAACACACCAACAAAGTAACACACAAACAAAGTAACACTAGTCTATTGTAGAAAACTTAATGATATGAACCAAGTAAAAAACACAATCAATCTTCTTTAAAACATCATAGTTGCATCCTTAAACGAAACCTTAAATTGTGGGATCACCAATATGATCAACCACAACAGACCTACCATTATTTTTATTTTCAACAAAGTAACACACTAACAAAGTAACACACCAACAAAGAATCAGATGCAGTATATTTGAAGGCTTCATAGACTTTGAATATCAATCATATGACATCAAGGTATACTTTCCACGACTAAAGTATTCAAGAGCTACAGCCCACAATCAAGTAAAAATAAAAAAACAAATCAGCTAAACGAAACATACTGAGGCAAATCATATTCAAGCCAAATAAAATTCAATATTACCAAATAACAAACAATAGTGTTCAATTCATTACTTTTCATAGCCATCAATTTAACCTTTTGTCTATAAAAGTAACATGGTTCAGACAATCAACAGAAGGTTGAGGACCAATAGTTTCAATAAAACAGACATTAAACTTTTTGGCTCAGCACAATATGATATATGAATTGCTATAACTACATTTTACACCTACAAAACTAAGTATTAAGAATCCCTATCAGCTACAAAACAAAATATCAACAACATCCTCTGATTGTTGAATTAATTTGTCTCGACTCTAAAATAGATCAACTTGTTCATTTTATTGTTCAGAAAACAAATATAATGAAGCAAAGAAAACCATAAGCTTAATTTCTTCTTAGATTAATTTCTTACAAATGAAGAGCATTAAAAAAAATTGATATCCTCTTGTTACTATAATAGTCGTCCTCTTGTTACTACACTCAGTAAAGTCGACCGTTGTCTTGTTACTGAAACAGATGAAATCAAACTCTGAGTAATTGACAAGTACATGATACCTTGTTACTGAAACAGAGTAGATTTGAGCAACTCTTGGGAGCTTTGGATAGGCCGTATGATCGAATCTATGAAAATTAAAATGGCAGCACAGAAATTAAGATTGGGATCACTGACTTGGCAAGAAGTTCAGTCCCGAATCTTGACTCATGAAAGGCTTATAAAAAGGCAGAATCCTACCTTGTTGTCAATCTGCACATCTGATTTCTGCCAACGAGAATGAAAGAATTTGGTGCTCGTCTCCATATCCTATTGCTGCCACACGCCTAAACAATGAAATAAATAGAAATTTATAGACCATTTTCCGATCAAATCTGTCCACCGGCGGTAATAGGTCTTGAACAATTGCTGCTGACCGGTACGGGTGTTGTGGGTTGTTGCTGGACATCACACAAGTAGTTCTTCCGGTTGAGATTCCACCACCACCACCACATATGGCCGCCGTGTAAAAATCTGGGCCACCGCCGCCAGGAAATTCGATGACATTGTTTTGGAGTTTTATAGGCTACACAATATGGGATTATCCAGAGATGAGATCAGGCTCAACTCTATTACCGTAGATGAAGGAGAAACAGGTATAGTAAATTGGGCGCGACGTTAATTAGGAGCAATTTAGTCCGAACCAAAATGTTTTGTCCTTATTGCAACTAAAAAAAGGAATGTGGATTAAAATTTATATACAGATAGGAAAATGGACTAATACCTAATTTTGCCAGAAAACTATAGCTCTACTTACATTTATTGTGAATTTGACTTGACACTAAAGCGCGTAATTGAGGGGAAATTTTTAGGTAGTGTGTGTACGTAGTACATACACATCTACGCGACAATCGTAACCACAAGCGGGATCGAAGCTACATACCACACAAACAATTCGCAATCTAATCCCGCGTTCGATTGTGTGCGTAGTATGTACCTACGTAGGTACACACTACCTAAAAATTTCCCGTAATTGAGCTGCAAGTACGACAGCAAATCAAAGTTGAAAAATTCTCCTGTTTAATTTCACTATGAACATCAAATACGACCCATTCCATATGTACTCTCTATATAAAAGCAGTATTAATATTTTTCCTACATCAAAAATTGAAAATCATAATCAAAAAATTATGTTGGACGTAAAAATGATACAGACTTTAAGAGTAACATATATGTTCAAGGGTTTCGATTCATGATATTGTGACTTTGCTTAAGAATTTTCAATTAAAGATGGCCATGTAATTTGTAAATTTGTAATTAACGTTCCTGATCCCCTGGATATGGCCTAGTGGTAAAGGGTTGGGGTGGATAATCCACGCTGCGTTCCTAAAGCCGGAGGGTGTGTTCGAATCCCGTAAAGGGTCGGCCCCCTTTCGGTAAAAGGATATAAGTAGTACCCCTTCCGCAGGCTACAAGCAGGTCCCGATTTACATCTCCTCGCATTTCTGTGGGATCGGGGGAGAGGGGCCCCTCACGGTTAGGGTTTAACCGTTTTTTTTTTTTGTTTGTAATTAACGTTCCTGAATATCTCAAAAATAAATAAAGCTAACAAAATCACATCCTACCTTCAAAGGAACTAATAATAAAGCAATAATTGAAGGGGTCTAATGACACCCTTACTTTTACTACTGATACCATATTACTTTCGGCACCATAAAAAAATACTTCGACACCATGGATTTTTTTAATGAATGCAACGTCAGTGTCACTAACGATGGTTTTCAATAGCAACAACAGTGCTACTGACGTTGCTGTTTAAAAACGAAAGTTAGTGGCACCGACGTTTACGTTATAAAAGTGTCATAACATAGAAATGTCAGTCCACCGACGTTGATATCGAAAAGGATACTGACATTCCTATTGTGGTGCCGGAAGTAAAAACTAGAATATATGTGTAGTGCCGGAAGTAGGAAAAAAAAATAAAAAAAAGTGTCAATAGTGAAACTGGGGGTGCCAATAGAACCCACCTAATTAAAAGCTCTATCATCTTCTTGTTTGCCGTACGTCCTCTAATTGTCTTTGGTGGAAAATAGCGATATCTCTCGCCCACAAAGCCTCTCCACCCCGACTCGATAAAATGATGATGATGTTAATCATGGTGATTCAACGGCCCTTTAGGTGGAAACACCAAGACTCAGTGTCCACAAGGAACCAACTAAGCTATCCATGCGGGTCCGTCCTCTAATTGTTACCACACATCTCATGCAAAACTTCCGGAAAAGTAAAGAGTGAGCATACGAATGCCCGGTATAAAAAATAACATAGAAGGTAATTAATGACTTCATCCCGAAGAAGATGACTCTCTAATTCAGTTATAATACATTACATGCATATTCATATCCACATGTATCATCATGTAGCAACTAGGCATGAAACACATGTCATGTTTACACTTTCCATGTTGTTTACTTTTACCACGTTGTTCACATTTTACCGTTTTGCTCACACATACGTCATCAACATGCAATTGACTCGATTAACTTATCTGTGTTCAATAATCCCGGACACTTTTCATACATTCATCAATCTCACCATACTAGAAGTTCACGTATGTCCGAGCCCATATCACTGCACATATGATTCCAATGGCTCAATATGTATCCACACATGCATCCAACGGCAGTGATGGATCCAAGAATTTACTCCAGTGGAGACACCATGGCAAATTATAAGGTCCATGGAGACTAGTAATGTTTTTATATTTTTTAACAACAAAATTATATCGGTTGAATACAAAAATAATCCGGATCACAGTGAAGTCCTGATCAATTACCTCCCTCTAAGGGCTTTAGATCCGCCCCTACCCAACGGTAGTCATATATTGCCAAGGATACAAGCAAGGCGCACAAACAACCAGACATGCACATCCATACTGCTTTGTCCTCTTTGCGTAAACATTACAGCACGAGCGCACACACAACTTAACCACTGCTATGCTCATCTTGCATGAACATACATAATGGCCACACACAGGGCCGGCCCTATCACAAGCCAGGCGAGCCAGTCGGCTTGGCCCAATGAATCCCGATAGGCCCAATCGGTACATGTTTTGCTTATCCGAAATTTTTTTTATAGAGTTAATCCGATCGATTTATAAAAAAAATCGTATATTAAAAAGCCCGATTTTGATAACAAATAAGCCCGATTCTTTAAAAAAAAATACCCAACCCAATAAAAAAATTTATATATAGGCCCGATTCTTTAAAAAAAATATCCAACCCAATAAAACAATTTATATGTTACTAAATGTTACTTCATGAAGAAAGTAGCAGATAAAAAGAATTCGAAAAAAATTGAGCCATGCTTTATATATTGAAGACAAATAGACTAGTCATAAAGGGAAAAAAATAAGCCGATGAACCTCTCCAAATTTTGCCCGAAGAAGCGGATGAACCTCTCCAAATTTTGAAATTCTTGAAAACATTTGATCTAAGTTATGTAAACACGGAGATTGTTTACCGAATATTGTTGACTATTCCGGTAACGGTTGCATCTGGTGAACGGAGTTTTTCGAAGTTGAAGCTAATAAAGAACCATCTTCGAAGCACGATGAGTCAAGAACGCTTGAATGGGTTAGCGATAATATCGATTGAGCAGAAATTGGTTGATGAAATTGATGATTATACATTGATTAGTGATTTCGCCTCCAAATGTGCTTCAAGAGCATTGTTGAATTAGTATTTAGTATTAATATATATGTATGTTTTGTGTTTGCATTATGAATTTGATGTTTGTATATGAATGTATTAGAAAAAAAATTGTATTTTCGGTCGATTTTTTTTTTTGTGTACATAGGCCCAATTTTTTTTAACTGGCTTCGGCCCTAAAAAACGTAGGACCGGCCCTGGCCACACACCCATACTCTTCCACTACTATATCCATCTTGCATGAACATACATATATAATGGCCACACGTACAATTTTCCAGTACGTACTATGTCCATCTTGCGTGAATATACTTAATGACCACATGCCCACACTTTTTCACTACTACATCCATCTTGCATAAACATATATACGCGATGGCCACAGACAAAACAGAGAGATAATGCTCAGAATATATATTTCATAGATATTGTTCTTAATACATCATTAATGCACTACTACTACTACTACTAATACTACTACAAAGAGAATCTTATCCAACAAACATAACAAACCACACTACGTGTCTCTCATTCATATGAGACACATGTCACACACAACATATATATAATCTAACTCCCCCTCTCAAACTAAAGGTAGGTGTAACACATTCAGTTTGCCTCTGTAGTGCTGGAACTGAGCATTAGGCAAGGCTTTGGTCAGTGTATCTGCAATCTGATCACTAGAAGGTATATAGTGGACTCTTGGCTTTCCTTTCATCACTTGATCTCTTATGAAATGAACATCTATATCAATATGCTTGGTCTTGGAATGATGAACAGGATTAGAAGCTAGAGCAGCAGCTCCTGTGTTATCACACCATAGCACTGGTATTCTGACCAGTGGCACATGCATCTCTTTCATTAGTTGAGTGAGCCACATAACTTCAGCTGCCAAGTTTGCCACACTCCTGTACTAAGATTCATTTCTTGATCTGGCAACAACATTCTGTTTTCTGGAACTCCAAGACACCAAATATTCACCCAGAAAAACACAGTAGCCCCCAACTGATTTCCTGTCATACCAACTACAGGCCCAATCAGCATCTGAATATCCATTTATATGAAGGAGAGGGCTAGCTCTGAAGTGTAAGCCATAGTTCAGAGTGCCCTTGATATACCTCAGTACCTTTTTCAGTGCTCATCTGTAGGAACTTGCATAAACTGACTTAGGTGATTCACAGCAAAACTTAGATCAGGTCTAGTAAGAGTCGAGTCGTAGAGCACCAATGATGCTTCTGTATAGTGTTGGATTAGTCATAGGTACCCCTTGATATGGAGTCAGATGCATTCCAGCAGTCATAGGTGTAGGACAAGCCTTCAAATTCCCCAAATCAACTTTGTTTAACAGTTGGGCAACATAGTGTTTCTGAGTCAAGAGTATACCTGTACCATTTATGTGAACCTCCAGCCCCAGAAAATGAGACACATCTCCTAGATATTTTAGGGCAAACTTTCTGTCAAGTTGTTGAACAAACTTGGAGATCAACCGGGAGTTACTTCCTGTGACAAGAATATCATCTACATATACCAACACATAGAGAACATCAGTACTAGTTTTAAACACAAACAGAGATGAATCACAGACAAACTTTTTAAAACCCCAGTGAGCCATTTGTCTACTCAAAACATCAAACCAGGCCCTAGGTGCCTGTTTCAACCCATACAAAGCCTTTTTCAGTTTGCAGATATAATAAGGCCTTTGAGGATCTATAAATCCTTGAGGCTGGGGCATATATATTGTCTCTTGTAGAGGACCATTAAGAAAGACATTATTTATATCCACTTGCCTAACTTTTCAGTTAAAGGTAACAACAAGAGTCATTAGAATTCTAATAGTTGCAGCTTTAGCTACTGGACTAAATGTCTCAGTAAAGTCTACTCCATAGTTTTGTAGAAAGCCCTTAGCAACTAATCTGGCTTTGTGCTTCAGAACTGAGCCATCTGGCTTGAGCTTTACCTTGATCACCCATCTGTTATCAACAAGATGATACTTATTCGATGGTGGAACAAGTTCCCAAATGTTATTCCTGCACAAGGCTGAGTATTCCTCCTCCATTGCCTTTCTCCATTTTGGGATAGCAAGAGCTTTAGATGCCTTGGAAGGCTCAATAGGGACTGGTGAGATGGCTTGGACAGAATAGGTTTTTGGTTTAAAAATTCCAGATTTAGATTTGGTTTGCATAGGATGAGGTTGTGGAGGAGGTTTGGTTTTAGGTTGTGGTGGTGATACATGAGAGGATTTAGAACTAGTGGAAGAGTGAGAAGATGAGTTTTGAGAGGGACCAGATAATCACCATTTGGTGTGTGTGATGGTGATTTGGAGGGACAAGATAAGTGTTTACTGGATGTAGGGGACTGAAGTTCCAGTGGTGAGTGATGAGAGATAGGAGTTAAAGGTTCATCAGAATTTGAGTGTGCATCATGCATGTTGGTGTTGCTGTCAGGTACTGTTGAGATGCCTTTATCAAATGTTGTGTTAGGACTGTGGACAGAAGGGAAAGACTGCTTAGTCCAGGTAGTAAATACAAGATCAGACACACTAGCAACAACAATGTCCCTATGAGGCCCTAATCTAAAACCCTCTTTAAAAGGAAACTCACACTCATTGAATATGATATCTTTAGATATGTAAAGTCTTCCAGACTCATCTAGACACTTATAACCTTTGTGACTAGGACTCAGGACAAGGTAAACACATTTTCTGGTGTGATATTGAAACTTGGTGGTGTTATAGGGCCTCAAGTGAGGAAAGAAAGCACAACCAAAAACATGTCTCATGCTATAGTTAGGTTTCTTGGCAAACAGAATTTCATAGGGACACTGATTTTGTAAAACTCTTGTAGGAAGAACATTTATAATACTGACAGCTTCTACAAAGCTATGCCACCAAAACTTAAGTGGTGCAGTGGATTGAGCTAAAAGAGTTAGTCCTAGTTCAGTAATATGTCTGTGCTTTCTTTCAGCTCTCCCATTTTGGGAGTGAGCATGTGGACATGGATGTCTAAACACAATGCCATTCTGAGCAAGAAAATCAGTGAAGGGTCTATATTCCCCTCCCCAATCTGATTGAACACACATTATCTTTTTGGAAAACTGAGTTTCAACAAGAGTTTTGAACTGAATAAAGATGTTTAAAGCTTCTGATTTAAGTTTGAGTGGATATATCCAAGTAAACCTGGAATGGTCATCAACAAAATGCATGTAGTATTGGTATCCTTCTGGGGACTGAACTGGTGCAGGCCCCCAGAGGTCAGTGTGGATCAAATCCAGGATGTGTGTGGCATGTGAATCAGACAGGGCAGAAGATAAAACATGATGTTTCCCAAGTTGACAAGCATCACAAAAAAGCAATTTTTCATTAAGAAAAGGAACATTACAACTGCTCAAGATTTGTTTCAAAACCTCACTAGAGGGGTGGCCAAGTCTCCTATGCCACATATTAGGGTCTAAACTGAATTTAACAACAGAACCTACAAGACACTGGTGACCTTGAGTTCTAGACTTGATATTTTTGGAGTGAAGACAGCTCTCAGTAGGTTCCAACATTTGATAAAGTCCATCCTTGATACTACCCTTCAGCAGAATTGTGTGATCGGCCGTCTCTAAGTGTCCAATCTCACCGGCAGTGTACCGGGTCGACTGTAGCCTAGACTTGGTGAGTCAAGGTCGTATCCCACAGGGAATCTGGTCGAGTACCAAAGTCGGTATCGTCCTTAGTTTAGGTCAACACAATAATTGAAGACGGTGATTTGTCAGATCACCAGTTCTACAGACTAATACACAAAAGAAAGATTTAAAACTATACAAAAGAGATAGCCGAGCTATGATCCAATCTAATACTCACAAATCCTAGCTATGTCCGGCGGTATTCTTGATTTACCTAAACGTTCTCGATGTCATGTAGGGTGTCTTTTCCTGGCTCTGAGAATAGACATCAATTCAATAATCTACCCTCATATGTCAGGTACAACAGTCCGCCTCGTTGTCACTCGAAGGGTGTCGTTTCCTAATTATGAGAATAGACATTAATTCAATAATCTACCCTCCTATGTCAGGTTCAACAGTCCGCTCAACGGATTTAACTGACCTCAAACGGTCTACGATTCATGAAACGCTCGACAAGTTGATACAAAACCTCACACACGAAACCGAATCTAAACAACTCAGTCGGTTTTACAGGGTGGTCCTAGAACCCCGGTTCCCGTATCCTCTCGTAAAATACATATGTAAAGACGATACGTGTGATACGTTTTTCAAATGGCCAATCTAACAAACGTGATAAGAATAAGTTCTAGAACTACGGTAACATCGAGAATCAACAGTCAAACATCAAGAACACCACATGAACAGGTTAAGGTTCGATTTCATAGACTATCACATAACTCGACTATCGGGAAACTAGCTACTCATTATAATAAGAAAAACAAGAAGAAATCAACATCAAAGCTAAACAAAAGTAAGATTGAAAGCAAGAACAAGAACAGAAATTGATATTACCGGGTAGAAAATTGATTCACCGAACGAAATCCCGTCAATAACGCGTCAAGCTATCACCGAGATCCTCCGGATTACAATAATCTACAACTAAACTAATCTAATCTACCTACAAACTAATCTAAACTAAGGAAGATGAAGAAAAAGTGCAGAAAATGAGCTAAAAACCGATCTAAAAAGGAAGAGAACCGATCTAGATCCAAAATGGGGGTATTTATAGTGTTTTGTGAGTTCTGGACGCTAGGCATGCGCCTAGGAAAGTGCAGGCGCACGCCTAGGATGTTGAAATCACGTACTGAAACTTCTGGACCAAATTGACTGCTAGGCGCGCGCCTATCTGACACACCCTCAGTAAATTGGCCATAAATCTGTGTGTAGACCTCCAAATCAAGTGATTCAAAATGCGTTGGAAAGCTGATTCAAATGTCTACAACTTCCATGAAGATGTCCAGTCCAGAAAATGCCTCTAAGGTGGATCAAAATGCGGATCAATGTAGGGTATAGTTGTAGTACCAACGAATTTTGATCCGTTTGAACGTTTAAGCTTTGGGCACACATTCCAATCCTCGTATATCGCCTTCCGGTCATCTCGAACAACTAAGACCTGTAAAACATCACCACAAACACCACACGTAATCCCTACAGGTGATGACCAAAATAGTAACGACCAACCTTAACCGGCAGAGTACCGGGTCGGAAGCACTATAGAGATGAGCAAGGTCGTATCCCATGAGGAATCAATCGAGTATCAAAGCCGTTTTCGGACTTAGTTTAGGTCTACCAAGATGTTTCAAGTTTAATTACACTAAAACAAAATATAAACTAAAGATACTAAAGAGAGAAAGAGACATAGCCAAACTATGATCAAATTGATTAGTTTCACCCTCTAATCGACTCATTGGGAATGGAAACTACCAACCAACCATCCTAATGCTTATATCGACTCGTTCATGGGTGCAAACTCCTAAGCTAGTGTACGACGCTATACAACAATCGAACACCCTTTGCCCGGTTCAACAGTCCGCCTCTAAGAATTTAATTGACCGAAACAAGATTAACGCGCTAGAGTTGCCCGATTTCACAACCGATTAAACCTCACTCCCTAATCAATCTAAACAACTCAGTTGATTATAAAGAATGATCTTAAAACCCCTTTTCCCACACCCCTTCGCAACATACATTTATAAAAGCGGTGTGTGAGTTCATGAACTAGGTGATCAAGCTAATTCAAGCATTAAGAACAAGTTTTAAGACATGAATTCGTCAATATAACAACAATTAAACACTACCCATTCTCAATTTCATCAATTAGAAGGTGATTTCTTCAATCTTCACATAATTTGGCTATGAAAAGTTTAGCTACTCATCATAAAGCAAGAAATAACAATCAAAGAAAGGATTAAAGCCATAAAAGAGAAAGAGAAAGAGGAATGAAATTAATTACCAAAAACGCAGGAAATTGAAGTTGAATCAATCTTCATCCAAACCCATTGTCACTTGGGGAAGAAGACTTCAAAAACACCAATAAGGAGGAGAGAATCTATGCTAAATTGTGTTTAATCTAAGGGAAAGAGTGAAAGAAGAGCTAATCTAAGGGAGAAAAGGGAAGAAAATCGACCTAAGGGTGTCCTAATTAAGTCTAGGTATGAGTTCCTATGAAATGGGGGCTGAAAAATCTATTTAAAAAGGCCCAAAAACGTGCAGATAAAGCAGTTTTGGCGTTCCCCAAAGTCTTCGGCGCGCGCCAAAACTGTTCTGTGATTCTGGGAGCTCTCTGTTCTACTTTGGCGCGCGCCAAAGTCTTCAGCGCGCGCCAAAAATTCCTGGACTGATACACCTTCAGTAATCTGGCAATATCTTTGCGTGTAGAGCTTCGATTTGAGTGATTCAAAGTGCGTTGGAAAGCTCATTAAATTGTCTACAACTTTCATGAAGACTGCAAGTCCAGAAAATGCTTGTATAGGGGATCAAATGGCTGATGAAGTGCACATATGGTGAAAGCAACAACTATTTTTGATCAATTTCCATTCCCGGGCTTCGGTTTCGTCTTTATAAACCTCGTGCCTTAACTTCCGGGCTCATAACTCACCTAGATCCTGCATCACAACATTCAAACACATACCGAGCATAACTCCGCAAGATAACTAGGGCTCGAAAAGGGTCAAAATACCGTAAAATGGTGAGTTTTTCCATCTATGTGACGGTTTACCTCAAAGTGAGTGCTCAATGCGATTTTGCCCTATAAACGGTCTAAAACTACCCAAAATAAGCCGAAAGTGTCATAAATGGGGCTTAAAACATGCACCGAAGCATAGTAAAGTTGATTCTCATCAACAGGACACTAGGGTGACCGAGAGTATAGTAAATACACCGAAAAAGACCAAGAATCCCGGACTTTTACGTCCTAGGTCCCGAAATGATAACCAATGTGTAAATACATCAAAATACAACCAAATGTCTCAGAAAACATATAAAACGAGGTATAAACAGGGTGTAATTACATAGTGAATGATAGCCAATTTGACTCTCATCATTGTGCCTGTTCTCTTGTCCTTCACAACACAAGAACTGGAGTCAAATTCAATAACAACATTGTTATCATTAGTCAAAGAAGAGACACTAAGCAGGTTTTTGGTTATATTAGGAACATGTAAAACAACTTTCATGTGAAGGGGATTAGTGGTGGTTTTAAGAGACTTATAACCAATGTGCTGAATTGGAAGGTACTCACCATTCCCTACAGCCAAGCCATCTGAACCTGCAAAACCAGAACTAAGATGCAAATTATTTAAATCAGTTGTTACATGGTTAGTGGCACCACTATCAAGATACCAGGATGGATCACCAACTGTTTGAGGACCAGCCATATAAGCAGAGGGATTCCTAGGAGGAGGTCCTGTCACATTGTTATTGAAGGTTTCATCAAACCTATACCAACAAGATATTACAGTATGCCCTGTCCTGCTGCACAATTGACACACCATCTTGGCCTGATTTCCATGGTTTCCTCCATGATTTCCTGGATTAGGTCCTCTACTACCTCTACCACCTCTACCTTGATTTCCTGACTGTCCACCTCCTCTACCTCTGTAATTACCATTCCCTCTTCCTCTATTTGAAGAATACTGTCCACTGCCTTGAGTATCCTGACTGAAAGGTTTGTTCCCAGCAATTAGAGCAGCAGGTTGACGATTATCAGAGGATTGACCACTCAATCTAGCAATAAGTCTTTCATGGGTGATGAGCTGGGACTGAACCTCTTGCCAATTCATCGATCCTACTCTTGCTGTGAATTGACTATGGTGGATTCATAGTCTCGATCCAATCCACCAAGATTAGCTCAGATTTGCTAATTGGATACCCAGCTGCGGCAAGCTTATCCGAATACCCCTTCATTTCCATAAGATAATCAGCCATGGACTTGGATCCCTTCGTAGTTTTAGTCAACACATCTTTATACTCCAGCATCTTGGCCTCAGCTTGACTATTGAAGAGAATCTCCAGGGTTTGCCAGATCTCTTGAGCGGTGTTACATCCAACAACTTCATGCAAAGCCTGCTCAGTCATGGAGCTGAGAAGCCATCCAACCAGTAGGTTATCAACATTATCCCAGACATCAGTTGCTGGATTTAGAGACAAACCACCAATCATTGAGGACCGGGGACGATTTCCAGTGAGGTGATCCTCAAGCTTGTGGCCCTTGATAATGGGAAGAACGGTATACCTCCACAGAAGATAATTATTCCGATCGAGCTTAACTGAACACGTCTGAGCAAGATGACCGGTAAATGGGGCATTTCCTGTGGTTATCGGAGAAAAGGGTGGCAGCGGAGACCCAGGGATTCGAGGAGTAAAGCTCGATGGTACATACCCGGAGAAGAGCAGTGAGGACGGAACACCACTGCCATCGGGAACGGAAGAGAGAAACGGCAACGACTGACTTCCGGCACCGAAGGGAATAGGAGTTTGAACTGGTATTCCAAGGGAAGGAGTAGTATGAACCAATTCTGAGCTTGAAAGAGGAGATGGGGTGGTGATGGTGGAACTTTCAGTCACAACCGTGACTGTAGGCGGTGGTGCAGCCACCGTGGAGATAGGCGGTGCACTTGTCATGTCTCTGATACCAAGACAAAACAGAGAGATAATGCTCAGAATATATATTTCATAGATATTGTTCTTAATACATCATTAATGCACTACTACTATTAATACTACTACAAAGAGAATCTTATCCAACAAACATAACAAACCACACCACGTGTCTCTCATTCATATGAGACACATGTCACACACAACATATATATAATCTAACAGCCACACACTTTTCCTCTACTACGTAATGACCACACGCAACACTTTTCCACTACTATGCCTATCGATCTTGCGAGAACATGCATAATGACCACACATACTTTTCCATTAGTATGTCCATCTTGCGTGAATTGAACATGCATAATGGCCATAAATTAAAGTCTACATATTTATTTTCCGTTAACTTTTCAATTCTCATTATCTCATATTTTTCCAAAGTTTATTTTCTCGTCAATTTTTCACAAAGATCACATTCACAGAATCCGGAGACATCTATACATCGATCAGTATAGCAGTATAATTTTCACCAGTTTTGACGTAGAATTTCACAAGATCATCAATTATGAGTTCATATCTCAATTTATACACGCTCCTTAGCCTATCTAGAGCCTCTCTCTCCAGGCGGCCGTTGGCATGGCATGGCCTAGGCTTGTTATGTGCTTAATTCTTAGTGTAGGCTATGGGCACATCTCAAGCTTAGTGCAGACATATCACTGTTTTTGTTGAATTAATTACAGGTTTTTTCCTTTGATAATCAAATACCTAAACGTAGAATATTGATTGTTATTGTGTGCAAATTGCAGCTCTTGATCTGATAAAAAATGTGGAAGTTCAAGCAATTTTAGGACCAGTGACATCAATGAAGGCAGAATTCATTATTAAACTCGGAGAAAAAGCAAATATTCCTATCATCTCTTTAACGGCCACAAGCCTATCTCTTTCCTCAATCCGAAGACCATATTTCATTCGTTCAACTCTAAACGGCTCGTCTCAGCGCCATTAGTTCCATCATCAAAGCATTTGGGTGGAGACAAGTTGTTCCAATATACACTGATAATGAATTTGGGGAAGGGGTTGTTCCTTTCTTAACCGATGCCTTAGATGCAATGAACACGCGAGTCCCATATAGAAGTGCTATTCCTGAATTAGCTACAGATGATCAAATTGTTGCGGAGCTTTACAAATTGATGACGATGCAGACTCGGGTGTTTCTTGTTCATATGGTTCCGATTCTTGGTTCTCGGTTTTTCGCTAAAGTGAAAGAGCTTGGTATGATGAGTAAAGGGTATGTGTGGATTATAACTGATGCTATGGCGAATAGGTTGAACAATTTGGATCGAAACGTTATTGATTCTATGCAAGGTGTAATAGGGGTGAGGCCTTATGCTCCAGAGACAAAGGAGGTTGTTAATTTCACAAACAGATGGATTTTCAAGTTTTTACAGGACAATCCTGGAGTTGTTAATCCTCAGTTAAATGTGTTTGGTTTGTGGGCTTATGATTCTGCTACAGCACTTGCAATGGCAGTGGAGAAATCTGGATCTATGAACATTAATGGCTTCCGAAAGCCAAACATTTCAGCAAATTCTACAGATTTGGCAACATTTGGCACTTCTCAAAACGGTCCAAATCTTCTTCAAGCTTTACTAAGCACAGCATTCATTAGTCTTAGTGGGGAATTTCAGTTTGTGGATGGACAACTTCAGTTGCCACCTTACCAGATTGTGAATGTGATCGGGTCAGGGTTTAAGGAAATCGGATTTTGGACGACGAAAGACGGGCTTGTCAAACAACTGAATAGCTTCGACCAATCACCACCGGTCAATTCCGCTTTGGGGCCACCCCTTACCCTACCATTATTAATATGGCCTGGTGACACCACCAGTCTGCCTAAGGGGTGGCAGATTCCAACAAATGGGAAAAAGCTAAGGGTGGGAGTGCCTGTAAGAGATGGTTTCAGTGAATTTGTGCGCGTCGCGATTGATTGGTCAACCAACACAACTACAGTCACTGGATACTGCACAGACCTCTTTGATGCAGTAGTTGCTTCTCTTCCTTATGCAGTATCTTATGAATACGTTCCATTTATGAACGCGAGTGGACAACCTGCTGGCACTTATGATGACTTAGTCTACCAAGTCTATTTAGGGGTACTCTTCTACTTGTCTTTTTTTTTTTCTTCCATCCTGATGTAGTTTTGAATTTTCTTCTTACTGATACACTTATAGGGTATGCAAAATTTTCTACTTGTGTTATTTTCATGCATGTAGTAAATGACCGGATGAATTCACATACCCTAGAACTCTGTTATTCTATAATAGGAATTGGCATTTTATGCACTTTTACTTATTTTCTCGTCAATTGACTTGTATTTTTCAATCTTTTCCATGATCACCTAGCATGGTTATATATACCAGCTTAAGCGACTAGGTTGTCTTTTTTGTTTTACTTGAAAAGTCACTACGAAAATCAATTGTATAAAAACAGATTTCATCACGAAAGCACATGGCTAAGAAAAATCCAGTTTTCATTCTGACAATGGTATACTTGTTTTATGTGATACATAACAGTATACTTGTTTTTTGTGGCCGATGAACAGAATTTCGATGCTGTTGTTGGAGATGTGACGATCATAGCAAACAGATCTAAATATGTGGATTTTACTTTACCATATACCGAATCAGGAGTTTCAATGGTTGTCCCGATTGAAAGGAAAGCAAATAACAAAGCATGGTTGTTTGTGAAGCCGTTGACTTGGGACCTGTGGCTTACGACCTTCATCTCTTTTGTTGTGATTGGTATGCTTATTTGGTTTCTTGAACATAGAATCAATGAAGAGTTCAGAGGACCTAAATCTCATCAAGTGGGCATGGTTTTCTGGTTCTCTTTTTGCACCATGGTTTTTGCACATAGTAAGTGATTTGCCTTCTTATTTATGTTTATTCAACAATTATCTCATATTCTTTTTTAAAGAAAATCAGCCTAAATAACAAAACGATCGCATTAAATATGGTGTTGTAGTCAGTCGTGTTTAATATGTAAAACACCTACCTCTCCCATCAAGTTAAGTTTTTAGAATATATAGTAAATCAACATGGTATCAAGAGTTCATAGGTTCAAACCTCTTGTCCCTTTCCCATTTATATTTTTAAATTATTTGGCCTATTTGCTGGCCTTGATGTGCTTTATATGCCTCGTGTGCCTTTTTTGCCTTATGTTGACAAAAACCCTTTGTTATAGGCCCAAATTTGAGGGACGTGTTAAAGCCAGTTATGTTTAATATGTAAATTACCTACCTCCTCAACAACTTAAGTTTCTAAGAGATATGGTAATTAATTCAACATAGAGAAATAGAGAATGTGCTCATAAACTCGTTCAAATGCTCTTAGAATGTCAACATTTTGTACTTGTTCTTTGCCTAACCATACTCGAATCATTTTGCTGATTACATTACAGAGGAGAAGATAATAAGTAACCTGGCTAGGCTTGTGCTGATCATATGGTTTCTAGTTGTGCTGATATTAACCCAGGCATACACAGCTAGTCTTACATCAATGCTAACCGTTCAACAGCTGCAACCGAAAGTTACAGATGTAAATCAGCTTATCAACAACAAGGATTTTGTGGGGTACCAACAAGGGACTTTTGTTTTATCACTTCTCAGAGGAATGGGTTTGGATGAATCTAGGCTACTACCATACAATTCTCATGATGATCTGGATCAGCTTTTTTCTAAAGGGAGTGGAAATGGTGGAATCGCTGCAGCTTTTGACGAAAATCCTTACATTGACTTGCTTCTGGCCAAGTATTGCTCCAAGTACACCAGGGTTCTGCCGACTTACAAGACCGATGGCTTTGCATTTGTAAGTTCTTCTTTCTCTTTCTTCCATATTTAATGTTTTATGACCATTTACAATCACAAATGTAGTTATAAGATTAAAAAGACTAGGTCCAACCAAAGTTTTTGTCCAAACATCTCATGTTGTGATGTATGCAGGTGTTCCCGATTGGTTCTCCGCTAGTTCCAGATATATCAAGGGCAGTTCTGAATGTGACTGAAAGTGACAAGATGAAACAAATTGGGAATGCATGGTCTTTAGGAAAGTCCCATTGTCCTGATTCATTAACATCTATTAATACCTCCGTTAGCTTAGACACTGGAAGTTTCTTGGGATTATTTTTAATAGTCGGGATCGCCGTGTTTTTTGCCTTTGTCATCTACTTGGGAATGTTCCTCCATGAACACTGGCACATGGTAACCGATCAAGACGACACAATTGCAGAGAAAATAAGTAAACTAGCAGGGCGATTCGACAACAAGGATCTGAACTCCTACACTTTCAGGAATCTTGGTTTGAGAGATCCATCCAACAACGTCATCATTCGTGATCCCGAGCAACCTCAGGTTGTTGAGCCAGAGGATAAAAGGGTTGATGCCGTAGAAGCTTCACCTCAGGTGGTTGTGACACTTTCTCCTCAAGTTGCTGTACAAGGCGATACAGGACCTCCTAGTCCTAGCTTTTCAATTCATACAGAGCATGACATTAATAGCTTTTCTGAGGAACAAGGTAGCACATCTCATGAAATGACGCCCGTTAATAGACAGGAATAATTACATGTGTAGTGTGTAATGATGAATTTTTTTTGAGATTTTCTCGTGTATATATACACACTTTAGCATGCACCTGATTTTATTGAAAATTCATGAAGCTTAGTGTAAAGCAAGGTTGTCCCTTAATTTATTTCTTGTAAAGTAGTGATGATGGAATATTACTCCCATTACTTATACACAATTCTTCCACTTTCCAAAATCATGCATTGAATTAAGGGCTTAAATCATATATGTCAATATAAAAGGAAGATGAGCTGATGGGATTGCAATGTAGTTACTGATGCCATGTTAAGTTTCTGCTAATAGTATATGAGTTTTAAGAAGTAAGAAGATGTTAGTCTGGTTATAAATTTGTTTCTAGTTCTTCATTATATATTAATCAGAGTGGTGGGCCCATATCCCACAGGTCTCAGGATCAAAACCTGGCTCTGATATGAAAATTTGAGAGCAAGCTTTCCCAATCCATCCTTCAACATTTTTTCGAGGATGTTTTTCCGGATGTTTTGAAAAAAAACAATAGAGAGGACATATTTTCAAAGAGAATTGTATTTGTAGCTACAATCTTGCACCAATATTAGAATTATTTATGCACATTTCCGTCTTTTATATATGGGACGGCAATAAAGCACATGATCACGTGCTTCCATCATTATTACATGTCATACTCAAATGGAACATAATCCATTTTCACCAACCAAAAGTTTCAATAGTATGGACTCCGATTTGACATTCAACATTTTTTCGAGGATGTTTTGAAAAAAAGAGAGGATATTATTTCAAAGAGGATTGTATTTGTAGCTACAATCTTGCACCAATATTATAATTATTTATGCAGATTTCCGTCTTTTATATCTCGACGGCAATAATTCGTTTAATATAGTAATGATGGAATTTGGAAAGAGAATTCTGACAAATGTAAATAAAAAGACGGATTTAGGTAATCTTCGATATTGCTGATTTTTATTTCATTGAAGGAAAAAGCGCACATGATCATGTGCTTCCTTCATTATTACATGTCATTCTCAAATGGAAAATAATCTATTTTCAGTGACCAAAATTTCAATAATATGGACTCCGGATTTGACATTGACGAGGCTCTTGCACATGTTAGGAAGATGGCTAGCCTTTTCCATCATCTGTTCCATCCTCTCACTCTGTTGTCCCCACCTATGACGTTGCATCATTTCCCGCATCATCTGGTTTACGGCCTTGCACTGGCATTGTCTGTCCATGCTTTGAAGCCCCCGGAAACACTGTCTATGTTGTTGCTGACCATATTCGCTGATGATGTCCGGTTCAAAACGGTTGCCTTGGGATATCATGTGCTGGCGTTGGCGGAGCTGTTGCCTCTTTTGTTGAAATTGTTGTTGACATCATTGTTGTCCTCCTCCCGGCCCATTGGATGTTCTCCTCCTCAATGATGGTGTTGATGGGGGTTCTGAAGGACGCCTCTACTACGAGGACAAAAAGGGATAACAAGAGAATTGATGAAATCGCTATGAGTTTTGCCATTCTGTTGATTCTTTTACTCCGTGAAGTATGCTATTAATATTCGAGAGCTAGAATAGAATTGGAGTTGTGGTGGGTTTTCATCGGTGATGAAAGGTGGTGATATTTATAGTGCATGGCTTAAAGGACATGCATGTATAGCAACGAGTGAGCATCTCGAGGTAAAAGTTTAGAGGAAGTGCAAGGTGGCTTTGTCCAAAGCTATGTGCAAATGGAGCCAAAAGTTTCTTATCAAAGTTTTCTCTCAACTACATTTGTTTGCTGGCTCGGAGTATAACTTAAGGTTTTTTTTTTTTTTGGGTGTGTGTGTGTGTGTGTTTTTTTTTATTGTGGCTTACATTTTTTTTTTTTATTTATTTATTTTAATTGTGGCTTACATTTTAATTATTCTTGGTACATCTTCTTAAATGTGAAATATAAGGAAAAAAATACACTAAATAAAATCAGTGTACCTCAAATGGCAAATTATTTACTTATTTACGAATTGGAGTGACAACTTAAATTAAATTGTTGTATCTCATAAGATCCCGGCAAGAGTTTTTTAGTGATAAAACGATAAACATATTTTTATTGTTTGTTTTGTTTTGTTATTTTTTTTCCTGAAGGGTTTATAGTTTGTTATTTAATACCAGCAAAATACACGTGCTCTGCAAATGTTTTGCTTAAACAAAATTTTGAAGAATAAGAAATTATGTGTTCTTAGATATATGCTTAGTTTATAAAATATAACTTGTTAAATAATGTTAATTGCTCCCCAATGATCTAATGTTTTCATTTGTTCATTCAATCAGTGAAATATTTCTTTCTTTTTTTATACAAATGAAACCATAATTTAGCTTCAACATTTACCATTTAACGATTTTTAACCATTTTTTACTAAATCATGTATTTGACAAACATTTGTAACTGTCTCAAATCTTTAGTAAATCTTTGAAAATTACCGCTAAAAATAAAACAAAAATAAACGTGCCTTTCTTAAAAAGATTTATTATAAAAAAAGCACTTTATGTATTCAATCATGCCACAAACTGGCCGCAAAAAAATAATGTACAAGGATTGTTTGGGCTGCATCACCAATGATACGAAAGTGTAAAAGGAAAAAAAAAATACAAGCAAAAATTACTTAGTTTACTCGCTCTCGCCAAACAAGTCTTAGATTCTTCGCATTATTTATGATATGAACACAAATGCCGGAGGCCTTTCTTTGTTTTCTTAATTTTTATTTACAATACACCCCTATTATTTTATATCCGGAAACCTTCATTATCGAATATTTACAGAATCTCCCTAATTGATTCATAGTATTAAATTAAAAGACCATGATATACATAAAAAAAAAAAAAAAAACTAAATTGATTACCAAATCCGGAAAATATTTTTTTTAATAGACATAAAGACAGAGATAAAGATTGATTCCATAGCAAATAATAATAGTTTTATAACAATATTATTCCTATTTTTACTAGAAAACATAAAAATGTAGATGTTGGTAAATTCAGCACTACTGAGTTTCAAAATTACTTGTAGACTCAGTGGCATAATTCACTGTTCTAAAGGCAGTCAAAAGGCACCTGTTTTCCATAGGCCTTGCCAATGACATTAGTACACAATGCAGTAGCTGGCCCTGTTGGTCCCTTGTTAACTAAATGTATATCCTGAAGCTCCACTCTGCTGCAAGGGACTACTTTACTGCATTGCAATGATATCGCTACTTTCGAGCTCGACGTCCCCCATATATTCCCGAATTTTACTCCTTCGATTTCAACCTTTGAGTCCAGATTCGACGAGCAAGGCGGCACAGGGCAATACTTCTGATCAATAACAATGGGATTGTTGACATTCTTCATGTAGATATAAGAAAACGATACATCCGAAACGTTGCCAGGGAAAGAAGGCTCCCCCCATGTTTTGATCTTGACACCGTTTTGTGTCCCGTAGAAGCTCGAGTTCCATACGTTGATTCCCGAGACGTAATCCATTGATGACTTCCCTAAGCTACCGATGCTTATCCCATGGCCTGGCCCACACGACACGTCAAAGATGTCCACGTTCTTCGTTCCCGTAATCATCGCTATGCAATCGTCTCCCGTGGCAATAACGGTATGAGAAATCTTGATGTAAGACGACTTTCCGATATGAATACCGTCTGTGTTAGGACTGTCTCCCGGTGCGGTCAACCGAACGTGATTAATATCGATCCCGGTGCAAGCAAACAAGTTGATATGTACATTCTTACTTGTTGATTGACTTGATGTTCGAATCCGGAATTGGTAACGAAATCGAACCGAGATTTGCGGCAAGCGGATAGCAAGGCTCGTGATTGCAATACCGGTATGGCCAAGCGAAGCACCTTGTCCATCGAAAACTCCGCCGCCTTTGATTATAAGATTGTTCACATATTGAAAACAAAGCCATGTATCATGAAACATTGCAGGAATGTTGGGAGCCTTAAGGATGCCTTTATTCAAGAAGATCTTGGGGGCCTTGCACTACAAGAAAATCGGCTTTTAATGAGAGGAATTTCCGTCATTAAATGTGTGATTCCCGTCATTAAAGGCTTTTAATGACGGGAAATATCCCTTCATTGCCGCCTCCGCCGTTAAAGGTAATAATGACGGGAATCGTTTTCCCGTCACTAATTATATAACACATTCAATAACAGTATATTCCCATCATTAAACATTGTTTTTAATAACGGTTCATCCACTCATTACAGGCTCATTTCCCCTCGTTAAATAACGATTTAATTACAACACATGCCATCATAAAAGGTCATTTTCCCGTCATTAAATTGTGATTTAATGATGACATATACCCTCATTATAGGGTTGTTTCCACTCATTATACAATGGTTTAATGAGGACACCTCCCCTCATTTGAGTCATTTTCCGCTCATTAAATTGTGATCTAATGATGACACTTCCCATCATTATAAGGTCATATGCCTCTCGTACGTATGATGATGAAAACTATATCATTATGAATAGTGAATCCATTCACCAAATAAGTCCGTAATACCAAATAAACAAACATCGACTGTTCTTAGACTAAAATGAACAAAAATATAGAATACGAACACTGCGAAAAATAATCACAAACCAAAATTACATGGAACCTTCGTTTCCTGTTTCAGATGTTCAATATAAAATACATACTACAGTTTTACTTGCTGCATGAATGACACTATCACCAACCAAAAGAACACAACGAGGACATAATTTGTCAATAAAAAAGAGTTGTACGTTCTGGGAAGCGATTAAGAGCTAGTAACCAGACCTTTTGAGTACCCAAAGTGTTTTTATTTGCTTTCTTGTTCATTCACCACGCTTAACAACCTCCTTCATCATTGAAACCTCACTTCTCATATTCTCAGCTTCAACCTCCATTTCCTTTGTTAGAGCATCTACTTTCTTTGCCAACACCTAATAAAAATAGAATTCCAACTCAGAATGAAAATGCATATTACGTTATGATTGCAAAAGAACATTAAAATCAGGAGTGCATTATGGATGCAATTAAGGCTTCGATACTTTTCATGTGCAGCTCTCCTCAACGCGGTTACCTCTTTCTGAAGCAAATCATACGATAAATCATGCAACGAGTTCTCTGCCTTTGTCATGCATAGATCAATGTTCTTTTCATCTTCAGTTTTTTTTTTCTAGGGACTGTTCTAAGTCTCACAATCCTCGGCTTTATCACATGATTTGACTTTTTTTGAAATTAGGGCCGGCTGCACAATTTGTGGACAAAGATTTCATAGAAATTTAAACCAAATATAAGAAATTAATAATCATTACCTCTTGAACAACACTCTTAAGTGCTTGGAGGGGTTCCACACCATCTTGCAAAATATATATTGAAGTGAAGATGATAAAATTGCCTTGCCCAATTCTGAATCAATGGCTTCAAAAAAGCGCAAAACATGGAAGAAGCATTGGACAATGTTTAAAAGGTGTAAGAAAACATTCTAGAGTCTATCAAAAATTATACAATAAGTAATACCAGAATTGATGTATACATACACCATGTGATTGATTCAAAGCATTTCTAATGACACAGTGCATTTTGAATCAAACCAACTTATGCAACACTCTTATAAAACCAAAGGAAATAGTCACAGTGTGCACTTAGAGCCTGGTAACCACTTTTTTCAATGATCTTCAAATGCCGAAACTACACAACACCATCACTTCCCTCATATTAACCCATGTATAAGTAAACTCTCTTTGGGGGTGAATAAACGAGTAAAAAGAAGAAGAAAATTAAATAGTAGGAAAAAAAAAGAAAGTACCTTCTTTTATCTCCAAGAGGTTTTGGATCAATGTCTAAAATGCCAAATTACCGGAATCGGTATATATATCCTTTGCTTCAGAAACTCGGGGAGATAAAACGAGATTAATTTTCCAAGGTCCTTTCAACAAATGATAAACCACATCGACGCTAAAGGTAATTATAAAAAATGGTTACAAGTAAGGCGATCTCTATAATCAGCTTATTCAATCTACTAATACACTAAGCTGTTTTAAAGAACACAACAGCTATAAGTAAATAACAATGATCACCTTAGACATCAATACTCAATTGACAATGGAATATGGGCCATCACTTTTTCATGCTTAGTTTGAGAAACTTTTCATCTTAACCCTCTTATTAATTAAGCCATATAGACAATAGACCAAAAAAATAATATTTCCTAGCACAGAATGATTTTATTTTGAGCTAAAGTAGTTTTTGTTATCCAAATTTTTATTCTGTCAAACTTACTAGCAGGACCTCTAACAGCAAAACATCATTCAAATCTGTGCAGTTAAAAATCCTTGGTGTCACTATTTCCAAACACATCCATCCACCATATCAGATATTCAATAAAGCCATTATTAATCTTGGAATATGCAGAGATATACTTCTTATCCATCTTAGAAGATCATATATAAAATAGGATCAAAATAAAATGCCTGCTTTTATGCCTAATCAGAAATACAATGACTCAAAAGAATCAACTACCAAACAAGAACACTAGTCACTTTATAACTGGTTCTAACAAAAGTTTTCTCCCTCCCCCAAGCACAATCCCAGGTTTGCTTCAAAATTATGACTAAAATTTGATGTTTTGAAGGTAAGGTGTAAAAATCGCTACCATGTACTGTAACCTACTAGAAAGCTGAACTTTGAAGAGGCTGAAATGTACTATCTTGACCTCTTGTTCATTTATCTTTCCTTCTCTTCTTATAGAAGAAGGATACCAACAGAAAAATACTTTAAGGAAACGAGACTGATAAATGCAATTTCATTTACCTAACAAATTCAGGATCGTCTTATAAAGCCTCCAAACAATCATCACTTGTTGATGAAGACCCACCAAGTTCTCGGTTAATCCAGGGACTGAGCACTAGTCTCGCATGACTTTGACATAACATACTTCTGTGAATTCATTGCTATAAATTTCAGATATCACCGCTAACTCCTCTTCAATTATCAATCCTATAACGAATGTGAAAAACTAAGCATGGAAGGAAGATATATGAACTTCGAACATGCAAATTAGTGGGAGAATTATCAAGATTCATAACAGTCTACATCTAAACACAAAATAGGAATAAGACACGTACCTCTTAAGACTCTCCCACCACCTTCTTTTATTAACTTTTCTTTTTCATCTCTATATTAGTGATAAAATTGCGATTATACTTCCAACTAATTGAAGAACAACAAAGTGTACAAAGCGATTTTACGGTAGTAGTAGTACTACTACTATTACAATGCTGATGTAGCTATCATAGCATAAAAACCGAATGCAATACAATGTACAGAGCTTTGATAAAATCATGTCAAATACCTGAACACATCAGCAATAGTTTCATTATCTGAAGAATTTCATGATCTTTGTTCAAGTCAGAAACAACATTCTGTAATGAAAAAATAGTTAGCAGAGTACATAAAAATGTTAAAAATAAACATTACACTTCACAACAAATACATAAATCAGCAGGGCACAAGAATAAAAGTACTGAACTCACTTCTAATTGTCCCGGAGATTTTTAGTTGCTGTTACTTTCAATTGATATGTGGTGTCTATTCCTATCTAGAGCACCTGACTTGCTGTTGTGCCCGGTATTTTGCGTACTTTGTTTGGTTTGACGATGTTGTTTCTAGGCTTTGGCATTCATTTGGGCAACAATTGCATTTTCGTGCTCACCATGTTTTGTCGTTGTCTAGCCTTATATTGTTATCTACATACATATTCTGGTGTGTTTGTAGCTGTCTGTTTTGTTCCTTGATGATTGGCCTTGATGTTCCAGGTTTATAAATTTGTCCACAATTTTTGAGTTATTGGAATCATCTTCTGCTTTGGACTTTCTCTTAAATGTGTTAGATGTTAGTTTCATAGCTCCTAATATTTTGTTAGTACTACATAGAGATAGTCTAGCATTCATCCTATTCAATATTTTCTCATTTATTATTTGGCCTTATATGATATACCACTCACTGTTAACAAATATAGTCATTTATTAGCACAATTTAACATCTTAAGTTTACTTTCAAGAAAACAAGGGGATACATGATCAAAAAACTTCGAAAGCTTTCAAAAAAACGCACATAACAATGGAATTACTAAATCAATGGAAGAAAAACCTTTGTCGAGATTTTCAAAATACAGCATATTCTGCTCAATTGATGGAAGAACGCCAAATTCATTTACATCCAACTGAAACATCAAGAAGCCAAAATAAACATATAATATCACTCGATAGACAAGTATATAATAAGTGAACCTTTTGGCCTTGCATTGTGAGGAAAACTACAACTTTGTCCACACACATACAAGAAAGGGCCTAAAAGTACACCATTCATGAGAGAAGATAAAAAATATCACTAATCACCATAAGGATGCAATACTAACTATAGCTTACTTATATCTCATTCGACAGTGATTGTGCTGAGTACTTACTATTATACCAAGTACTTAATGGTTTATACTAAAAAGGATTGTGCTGGTGATGTGAGCTATCATACCTAGTAAGGTTCCTTGTGTGCATAATGTGATATTTTCAAAATAGCTATAGTTTAAAATACAATGAGCATTGAGCAGATAGTCATATTCACCATTTCTCGTAGTATACAACACCCGAACTGATCATCATGCCTCCTGAACCGTAGTACATACCCTAATCATAGGTACTCTAAGAAAAAATCTATGAAAAGTCCATATAGTGAAAAAAAAAACTCGAGAACTCAAGAAATCAGATAGCCAAAACTGTTACCATTAATTAGACATCATTATAAACGTCCGTTTATCAAATAATACAAATAATATACTCTCGAGAATTCTCCGAGATAAACTTTAACTCCCTTCCTATCCAATGGTCCGAGGTCTGAGAACGAAATTTGTATAGAACTTAGTGTTCCGAGAGTATCTCGGGACATGGCCGAACGGTCCAGTTTCAAAAAATCGGGTTTTTGGGACGGTGCGTTACACACTTTACTACCAAAATAATAAAAATCCAAAAAATAATATATATATATATATATATATATATATATATATATATATATATTATATCGGGATCTAGATCAATATTAGTTAACCCAAGTCCATAACAATCTTCAAGCTGTATGTAAGAGTAAATAACAAAAGAATAACAATAAAAAAGGATGATAGACACATCCAAGTTTGTGAGCTGAACTAATTTACCATTCACGGAAGCAAAATAGCATGAATCAACCAAAAACATCCGTTTAAAAGCATCAAAGACTGTACAAAACAAGCTTCAGGTGCTACTCTAAATATTCACAACTAAAAAGCTACAATTTTTCAACAAAAAAACTAAAAAGCTACAATGAGAAAAACGCGATAGAGAACCAATTTCATTGAGGTGAAACTGACAGGAAATATTCAAATATGTGATCACAAGAGAAAAGGCACATGAAGTTCAGACACTGAATCAAACAAACAAAATACTCACAGAGATTCAAATCAAATCTTTCCGACAATGACACTAATTACCGATTCTTCTTTTGTCATGGATTTTCCATTTGTTTAAACTTGATTGTAGGCGGAAATTGATGATTGACGAGCAGAGCAATGGAGATTTGAAGACGGAAACGGAGAGGAGAGCCAGAGTGTCGAGAGTGAAGAATGCGACGGCGGCGTTGCGGGAGAACGAAAGATTAGGGTAAATGGATTTGTTTCCTCCTGATATATATATATATGTATAATAAGATGGCATGGATATAGTGGAATAATATTTGGGATTGTAGATAGAATTTGGAATAATTATTTGGTGGGGTTGATTTTTTTTGTTAGTAAGTACTAATATTATTTAAAAATGTATAAATAATGAGAGGAAACTTTTATCGGTCTATTAATGACGGGAAATATGTTTACTGATGACGGGAATGAATATTTGGTCATCAGTTAACAAAACAATTTAAGTTCGGTCATTATAACTGTCTTTTAATGACGTAATTTCGGCCCGTCATAAATATTTCGTCATTGAAAACCATTTTTCTTGTAGTGTTGCCATTGCACGGCCCCGAGAACAGAGCTTTTGTTAACATGTATTCACCGAACGGAATCAAAACGAGACTTTTTGATTCGAAACGACACGCGTCTTTCCACGCAGACATAAACGCCTTACTGTTATCTGTCTTCCCGTCTGCAATTGCTCCATAATTCATCACGTTAAAAATTCTTGGTTGAAAAGCAGCGTAGGCAAAAAGGATGTTGGTAAAAACAAGCATCATTTGTAAAACCAACTTCTTATTAGCCGTAGGATTCATTTCCACCTTCTTTTCAATCGGCAGTGATGATCAGATATATGGATTGGAGAGCAAAAACCAAAATCTGGTAATGCTCTGCAAATGAGAATTTCTATAACTCCTAAACTTTTTTTTTTTTTTACGTTTATATTATAATAAAATGAAATGCATTTGATTATATATAAAGAAAAATGTACACTCCAATCACGAACAAATTTCCATGTATAGTGCACTGATCACTCGCCAATTATGCTGTTGATCGTAGACAATTAAGGAATAAATTAGGCTGATAAATTTCAGAGAATTAAGGAACAATCATTATTACCAATTATGCTGATGATTATAGACAATGGAGGAACAAATTAGGCAACGTATTGTACGTTTTTTTGGGTCAAAACTAAAACATAACTAAGATTTATATTCACTATTAAAGTTATATATATTCCTCAAAAAAAATTATATATATACTTAATATTGTTATAATCTTTCTCATATGAGCACAGAACTTGGGAGTTACAAAACTATAATCCCATGCATCTCTTTTGATTTGTTAAGAAAAATCGAGATCCATTATGATACGTTTATATTTATATTTATTTATTTATTTTAGGTATTCCAGGAAATTGTTTGAGACTATATAGTCGAAGTATTGTCGGACACCAAAAGCGGAGACCTCTCCTAATAGGGTTTAGTATATCCACAATAACTCAAAGCCGAGAAACGAGCATAGTCTTTCAATTATAATGTTGTTTTATTCTTTCATTAAAAATAGTTTTTATTTATATAGTTAACTAGCCAATAACCCGTGCATTATGCACGGGATGATTAACCGTTAAAAAATGCAGGAAAAACTTTCATTGATGATATCACTTTTTGATTAATTGTCAATGCATTCCCGCCTTCCCACTAATTAGTGTATTTTGGTTCTTTTTCTTTTTTTCCGTCTCTATATCTTACGATTTTGACTATAGCAGCATCTAAATAACTCGCCTATGAGCTTCAATCTCCTCCCCCCCCTCCATGCGTTTTTTTTTTTAAAAATTAAATCCCTTATGAAAAAAACAAGATGCATTTTTGCACGAGTTAATTCATTTTATTTATAACATTTTTACTCTGAACAAAACATTTTTTCATATGGTTTTATTCTTAAATATACGATACTCACTATATTCGATAACCAATGCAATAAAATAATCTCATTGACAGATTTTGTGTCAAATATAAATTTATTTATTAAAAGATTTATGTTGTACAGTGGCGGATACAGAAAATATATTCATCGGGGTCCGTAAATATTTAACAAAATAAATAATTTTTTTCATGGGGTTCGAAATTTTTTTCTATAGGTAAAATGTAGAGTATTTTTATTTTTAGCGGGTTCCGCAGACCCAATTACTTCAATGTGCATCCGCTTTATTGTATCTTAGGTAATCTATGACTATATCCTAATTAATCTTTAACTTTGATGTGTTACCATCAACGAAATGTATATAGTTGTATATTATCTAGGGGGAGTGGTTTAAAATGACAAAAAGTGTGGGAAAATGGGAATCAGGACTGTAGAAATATAAATTGGGTGATATGGACAAATCCGCTATTCATAACCCCAAATCCATTTCTTCTTGATGCGGTAACCGACCCCAAATCTAATGTTTCACTATCACAGTGGAATAAGCATATATTCTTTTTATCCAGAAAAATATTCCACTGTCCTCTTTGCATATTTTTATATTCAAATTGTCTTTTTTGACAATAAACCCTATTATCTATTACGTTCTATGAAATACTTCAAGGTTGATCTTGAACTTTTGAAATTGATTGCATGACTAGGTCTTGATTAATGCCCTAGAACACTGTTGATTGCATGACTATGGCTTGATTTACGATTGGAAATTGATGGATAAATATATTTGTCTTGCTCAAACTTGTTAACAAAAAGCAAGATACATAATTCACCTTAAATGATGAATGTCATTTTGTATCGCATTTCTAGTTTCAATGTTTAATATCGAGTTAATTAAATTGATGTTAAATTTTCCAAATGCGTCCGTCAATCGTAACTGCATGTACCAATGAAGATTGCATTTGCAGCTACAATCTTTTCAACAACTTAAAGCACCTTTCCAACAATTCTCTCACGTAAGTTAGAATATATTTATGCTTATTCTAACTCTCAAAAAGAATTGCTTACTCGATGTCATTTTTTATGATAATAATTTAGAAGCGGAAAATGAAAACAAAATGCTTACAAATGTAAATAAAATAAAAGATTTTGATAATCTCAAATATTATTGAAATTTATTCCGTCAAAAGAAAGCACATGATCACGTGCTTCATTTATTATTACACGTTATTCTTGAATGGAAGTGTTATAAAACTGATAGAGATAACTTCAGATGCAAGAAACAGAAACAGAAGCAATCAAACATAAACAATCAAAGGAGATAACGAAACAAGAAGAACACAGATTTAACGTGGAAAACCTCTCGGTGGGAGAGGTAAAAAACCACGGGCGAGAAAAGAGATATTTTATTATGCACCTTTGAATTTTGATTTCAACACACTCGGATAATGAGACAACAAGCGTATTTATAGGCACAAATCCCTAAACCCTAGCCGCCGGGAATCTTTGTCGATGCACCATAAATACCCCTACACGTGTCCTCCTTTTAATGACACCGTATAGGCGTCACATAACGAATTAACGGATGTGGGACCTGCGTATTCCGGTACTCGACGGACTATCACCCCGGCGATAGTCACCCCGCCGACGAAGCTCGTAGACTCCACCCTACCGAAGCACGGGGAATTGAATACACTTCTCACATTTGTCCATCACACGGTGAGTCTTCGGATTGGTTCCACCGGATGTAGAGTTTAAGTCACTTTCGACAAATCTCCACCTTGACTTCAACTCTCACTAGAGTCAAACAGATTGCATAACCGGATGTACTTGTACCGGATGCATTCGTCAATGCCGGATGTACTTGTACCGGACTATCTCCACAAAGATCCACTCCACCGATCCGCCTCGGTAAAGTTTCCGAAACAGATTACAAGCTTTGAATATTCGGTAAGTCCAGGCAAAGCCGAAACTTACTCTATTTGAAGCTGGTTTAGTGAACATATCGCGGGATTCTCCTTTGTGCCAATCTTCTTCACCACAACCCTCTTCTCATTCCTCAAGAAATGATACACGACATCAATATGCTTGGTTCTCTCGCGATGAACACGATCCTTGGCTAAACATATTGCACTAAGGCGTCACAATATATATCGGCCCGATCCGATGCAACCCCAAATCACCGACTAGCCCCTTCAACCGGATACCCTCCTTAGTTGCTTCGGTAAGAGCCATGTATTCGCTTCGGTAGTTGATAAGGCTACGCGTAGCTGAAGAGTAGCTTTCCGGTCGACCACCGCATTTCCCAATGTAAATACATAACCGGTCATTGATTTTCTACCGTCAACATCACCTGCATAATCGCATCACGGTAACACGTGACCGTACTAGTATCACCTCCATAAATGAGACCAACATCAATTTGTACCTCTCGGTACACGAATATCCTTTTAACGACTTTCCGGTGTTCCTTTCCGGGTTGAGCCATAAACCCGGCGACAACACCGACCGCCCGAGCGATCGGCCTAGTGCAAACCATGGCATACATCGGACCGCCAACCGCACTAGCATAGGGAACTTTTGACATATACTCCTTCTCTTGGTCGACCGTGAAGCATAAACGGACAAATGAACATTTGATGCCATAGGAGTATCTATTGGTTTTGCGCAGACATCCCAAACTTGGCCAATATCTTACGCACATAACCCTGCTGAGACAAGAATAACTTCTTCTGACTCCTATCTCTTCAGATCTCCATCCCCAAGATTTTCTTGGCTGCACCCAAATCCTTCATTTCAAATTCAGCACTAAGAAGGTTCTTCAGATTTTGAACATCTCAAAATCAGAGATTAGTAAGGACAAATTGCTAATATAGTGACAAAAATGCCCCTTAATAATTTTAATAGTAACAGCCAAGGAACAAGTAGTAACAACCCATAAAATGTCGTTAACTCCAATGAAAAAATAATAGCAGCCTAAAAACAAGTAGTAACAGCCCATAAAATGTCGTAACATCTAATGGAAAAGTAGTAACAGCCAATAAACAAGTAGTAACAGCCCGTAAAATGTCGTAACGGAATAACAGCCCGTAAAATGTCGTAACGGAGTAACAGCCCGTAACATTAAAATGTCTTACCATCCAATAAACAAGTAGTAACAGCCCGTAAAATATCGTAACGGAGTAACAGCCCGTAACATTAAAATGTCGTAACATCCAATAAACAAGTAGTAACAGCCTAAAAAGAAATAGTAACAGCCCGTAAAATGTCGTAAACGTTACAAATTAATAGTAATAACCCTAAATCCTATACTTTTCAACCAAAAAAAAAAACAAAAAAAAACAAAAAAACTGCCTGCTTCTCCAAAGTAGAAGCTTCTTGGCCGCAAATTGGACAGCCCCTTCTTGGCCGGAAATTGGACTTGGGCGGAGTAGTGATTCAAGCCGAAATAGCAACAGTTTACAGAATCCCTTCCGTTTCCATCCTCAATCAAATCCTTGATTCGATTTTCGTGGCCAATCTTCCATGGCCCCAATCACCACGCCGCCGCCACAGTCGGAAATTGGTTTTCTCCTCCTGTGACTCTCTCCTCTGTGTCGTTCAAAAAAAAAAAGCCTTCGCCGGTGCACATGGCCGGAAATTTGATCTGGTTGGAGCAGTGGGCGGGGCAGTCGAAGCTTCCATCACCGGAGTACCCTGCCCAGTACCACCAGCAATAGAAGGCAAAATCGACCCATCAGTATTATCAATCGAGCAATCCTTCAATCCAATAGCAGCAGAAACAGAAATGAGGAGAAGCCGTAATCCCCACCAACGGAGCTTTGAGTCCAGCCGGAGAAGAAGGTGTCTTCCCCAGCCGGAGAAGAAGGTGTCCTAAAATTGGAATCAAATTTGGTCGGAAAATCATCCTCGGAGACCTCAGAGTAACGAGCAGCCTTGTCTCCTCCGGCTGCTTCAAACGCTGATGTCGATCTGGTCTCTTAGAATGAACGCTGATGGAGAAGGAACGCCAATGCTATTTTCTTTTTAGAAGGAGGGTTTTTATTTTATTTTACAGATATATAGGAAAATGGTGTTTTTGTAAAGTTACATAGATTTTGTCCTGATTAATTAGCAATGTCCTTGCATCCTGATTTTTTAATTAATTTGTCCTTCCTGCCAATAACCTAATTATAAAGTACAAAAGTAGAAAAAAAATTTTGTTAAAAAGAACAAATGAAATGAAAAATAATGAAAATGGACAAAATACATATGAAATGACGAAATCACCCTTATATATTTAACAACTCAATTCTACTATCAAACAAATTCATTAAAAAAAATCCACTAATCCTCAACAAAAAAAAAAAAAAAAATCCACTAAAACTTTTTAATATCAAACAGATCCACTACCAAACAAATCCACTAAAACAAAAACGTAAGAAGAACATAATCGTCCAGTGAAATGACAATTTTTTATTTTTCTCTATTTTTCAATTTCACCGGACTAAATGCCAATTAATACATGAAATTTATCATTTTTAACTTTTGTTCAAAAAATCAATCAATATGGTTTGCTTTCTCAATTAATAACAAATACTACCTTCGTCCGAAATGTAAATTCATTTAATTTTTTAATTTTGTCTATAATATAAGCCCATTTAGATAACTAATAAAGAATTTATTATATTTTTTTCCTTTTACCCCTCATTAATTATTTACCCACCACTTTTCACTACTTTACATTGCTAATAGTCAAATTTTAGCTTTTTAATCAAAATTAACGACACATAACCAAATTAACCAACTTTATTAATCTGTGTGAAAAACTCAAACGGACTTACATTTTGGGACGAATGTAGTATAAGAACCGTTTCATTACCCATACGTGCTGTCTTTATATCAATAATACTACTCCCTCCATTTCAAAATAACTGATGCAATTGCTAAAATCATTTGTTCTATTTTATGTGAGGCAGTTATATTTTCAATGTAATATTTATTTGTTTTTCTTACATCTAACTTTATTTATTAAGGATTGAGAAAATAAAAAAAATATTGCATTAATTATAAACTAGGGTTTTTTAGTTATTTTGGTATTCAAATTAAAGCAATAACTCACATTTTTAATATGCACATCGATTATTTTGGAACGGAGGGAGTAATATTTTTCAAACCAATCCTTGTCAAAATAAAATTAGATCCATTATATATAGTGGGGAGAATTAGAGAGGATGACAAAAATATAATATGACACTTTTTTAAAAAATTTGAACAAAATTATTATTTTTCTTCTTTAAAAAACCGGACGCATTTTTTTCCAAGAAAAAATAAAAAAACAACCCACTTTTTCTTTTATCCATCATTTTTAAACACTTATATCTTTCATTCTACAACTCCAAGCTTGAAAAAATGTTCACCAAATTTTTTATTTTTTCATTCTCTTTATTTTGAGAGCACATTCATCATATTCGACGTAATTTACGAAAATCCACTGTCGAAATTCACTATTATTCAAGATTCACAATTTTTCGGGATTCACTGGCGAGATTCACGGAGTGAATTTCGACAATGAAACTCACGAAAAACGATGTAATGATATCGAACCAAGTCTCAAAATGAAGAGCATGAAAACATTAAAAATTCGGTGAATTTTCATCACGTTTGGAAATCTAGATCAAAATATATATGTGTTTGAAAAAAAAAGGTGGAAAGACAAAAAAAAAGTGGAGGAGAAGCAGGTACAGTACGAGCAACGATCCTCTCAAGAACTTAAGGGTCAATTGTATTTGTTTTTACACATTATCACCAAAGCGACTAGTTTTGAAAATAAAATCTACAGTTAGATGATTTTCACATTTTGGGTGTGGTTAGATCTCTCCTACTTGAGAGAACACTTTCTCAAGTTATTGAGAGGATCATGAGTCGGTACGTTTGAAGGAGGTGGGGCAGGTACGTTTTTTTTTGTCTTTTAAACTATAAAAATTACAGAAGTTGTCATTCTCCCTATAAAAAAGATATTTGGGTTTCATGTTATTTAAAAATATTCCAAATTGTGTTAGTTTTTCTAATTTTCTATATATGCTATTGGTTGTTGAATTACCATCTCACCCAAAAACTTAAGCTGATAGGAAAATAAATAATTAACATCTTAAACACTTCAACGTTGGTGCGGTGACCGCCTAATAATGACTAGTTCAAACGAGCTCATATCTCTTTTAAAACTTATGCCAATGTTTTTAAGTCCTGCTTTCAAATGTGAATGACAAATATGTTGAATGTATTATAAATTTTTTAAACTTGTCTGAAATAACAAATGGATTGAATGTCTTCTTGGTGTTCTAAGAGTAACTATACACCACAATCACACAGATACAATATGTCACGACCCGTATCACTTTTAGCTCATACATAGAAAATAAATTTATTTATTTATTTTATTTGATTAATCAACACTAGAATTGGAATAAATTTTTTTTTAGCTCAAACCTTGAAGTAAAAATAAAAAAAAATTCTTTTCATGAATTTAACTCCTCATTAAGTCACCATTTAACTCTTCTTTTCCACTTCCTTTGCCTTATTCTCTTTATCTATCTATCTTATTCACTTGCTAGCAAATTAAGTCCTATTAGAAAAATTCCAAGAAACTAAACCATTTCGAAGAACATTTTGTAGCAAGCCCAAGAAGTTCATTACCAAGCTAGGATGGGAAATTCTTGTTATTTCTTAGCGCCAGATGTTGCTGATGATTTCAACAATCCAAAAAGGTAAGAAAATGCTATCAATTGCTATTCTAATTTTATGTTTTGTAAGTACATTATTTTCCAGCAAACGTTTTGATATTATAGTTAGAATATAAATTTCATGATTTCGTATACACTGGGTTTTAGGATATAAGTTAAGAATAATGTTAGAAACTGTTCATTGCCAACAGGGTGGTGCATCAAATGGAAAATTTTCTATGTTTATGATTTTTCCTACCTTCTATATGTTTTTATATACAGTTATTTTATAAAAAAATAAGAATCATGTGTGATTTTGTATATTGATTATAAATTATGATTTTATCAATAATTTCATGATAATTTCACTTATAAAAAGTCTATGAAAATACTTTTATTATAATTATTAGATATTTCATAAAACTAATTAGTTATTTGGAAATAATGCTTTGAATGATTACGGTTTAAGTTTGATATATGAATTTTATAATGTTATGATTTTTGTGTAAAGAAAATATATGATTCATGAAGTTCATATTTTTAACAAGTATGCATTTTGAAGAAGTTTCTTTAGTAGATTCAACGTAGGTTTGAATGAAGAAAAAGTTGTGAGGATCCTTTAAAAATGACGTATGTTACAAAATATGATATAAGTATCTTTAGAAAACTTATTTTTAGTTTAAGAATAAATATAGAAATATATTTATTTTAGAGTTTTATGAGTATTTTAACCAATAGGATTTATATGGAATTTAGTTAATGATTTTTCAGAACTAAAAGAAAAATAGATAAATATGAACGCTAGTAGACAATCAGAAAAATGCTACGGTTCATGTCACCCTATTTATTTATTCTCAGTTCGCAGTGAATCCTCGAGGGTCCCCGACACTAGCCCCTACTCACGGGTAGTAGATGCGAGATTATTGCCGGAGCCGGTTAGTCCCCGTCCATGGGCAAGAATAATGGATATCCGTTCTGCATCTAATTCAGTTATTTTAGTTGTGACATCAGAATCGTAACATTAGAAACATTAGTTTATGCTCCTTATTTTGGAGATAGTCAGAATTATAATTTCAGCAGAATTACTTCGGCATGTTAGATGTTTAGTTAATATATTGTCTTTTTATTTCAGTATTTTAATTATGCTATTTATTTTCTGGTATTTTACTTTCAGTATTATTTTGGAATTATTAAACCAGGAACTCTAGATAGTCTGCCCAGTGACATCTTTAGTTCCCTTTTGATAGTCTATTTCGTACGGGGCTTTCGAGCTCACCATTTCCATTTCATATTTTTTTTTCCAGATAAAGCATAGTATATGGCAGATGATGAACTTGGATGTTTAGCTAAGCATCACTGAAAGCGATAAGTTTATTTGCAGTTATTTCTGGAAGTTGGGTATTTAATGATATTATTTTGAAGTGTATGTTGTAATGTATTGGTGATTAGAATATGGTTGTTTAATGACTATTTTATTTTGGGTATAGTACTTTAATGGTGCAATAGATCAATTATTTTAGGAAGGCTTTGTGTTTTGAGATTTTGTCTCGGAGTATGGCCGAACGATTCGTTTTTTTCGAAAAATACTTAGTTTTCGGGAACGGGTCGTTACACAATACATGACATGTGTTCTTACACCTTTTATTATTATGAGTGTATATTGTTGGAGATATCCCATGAAATGGGGTTAAAATGGTCAACTTTAGCGCGAATTTCGGATACGCTCCGGTGAGATTCACCGGGAGCTTATTACGTCTAAATATTCTACTCACGGAGTAGATAATGTTTGGCTTTGGAATCACCCGATTCGGATATCGGGTGAATGAGAAATTAATGCCTAAAGTTGGTTGAAAATGTGTTGGAGATAACAGTTGAAAGGGAGTACATCAACTCAATATCGCACATTGGAAAGATGGGAGACTTGAGCTCCATATATAAGGGCTAGCGTATGCTCTTATAAATGTGCCCCAAGGGGTAAGGCATTTTTGTGCAGGAGGGAGGACTTAGATATTTCCACGCGCGCCGCCGCCGTCCGTCCGTCCGGCCGGCTCGAGCTCGGGTGTTACTATTAATTTTTTGGACAAAATTTCCTTTGAAATTAATTAGTTAATCGAAAGGCGGTTGGAAGGTTCCAGAATAATGTGAAAATGAATTCTGATTAAAATAAGTCGGTCCGAAATTAATTAATTAATTAAATTAATTCGGCCAAAATTAATTAATTAAATTAAATTATTTTCGGCCAAATTAGCTTTTCTTGGGGGAAAAGTCGAGTGGTTAAATCATCTGACCAATCAGAATTCTGAAGACACGTCATCCGACCAATCAGAATTGTGGGAATAATTGGCCAATTTTTTAATTAAATTTTCGGCCCAATTTCTTTTCCAAGGGGAAAAGTCTGATGATCCAATCACATTCAAGCATTGGCTCCTCCTCTCCACTATATAAAGAATCCCAAGGATGAAGATTAGGGCATTCAGTTTTCTCTTGTGTCTGGGTCAAGCATATAGTTAGTTTTTTGAGTCGAAGAGAAGTCGGAGCACGTTGTAAGTTCGCCGGAGCTTGGATTGTTGAAGTGCCTCTCAATCCAAGACGTAAGCCGTTGTATCTTGGGAGGCAATTGCTACTACCGTGAGCACCATACCGGAGCAATCTGTCTTAAAGAAAGAGTTTCATAACTCGCATCGGTTTGTCTTTGTTTATGCATTGTATTTTAGTTTTCTCAATCGTTTAAGTCAGATTTGTACGTTAATTGCATATTTTGTTAGATCTATATCATAGTAGCTGTGTTTCATTAGATCTATCATATAGTTCTGTTAATTTATTAGATCTGCACCATAATCGCTTTTATTTGCTAGATCTGAATAATAAAATTAGATTTTATTTCGAGTTGTTATTTTCTGCATTTAATTTCTGTAATTATATCCGTGAATTACGGATCTGTTCCGTAAATCACTCCACACACGACACTTATTACCAACATATATCATTAACAATACATCTTACATCATAATCAATGATATTAAAATATTTCATATCATTCGTTGTATCAAGATATATGATCGTGTAATAGAAATGCCGTGTTTTTTTAGAGGAAATACCGTGTTTTAAACTTAAGTATCTCCAAGGAGGGTGTTTTAAAAGGTTTAAACCTTTTGTAAAGGTTTGGTTTCCATTGGAGGTGTGCCAAATAAGCAAAGCTTTATGCAAAAGCTTTGAGAATTTACACCGGTTTATTACTGCCAAAATCTTACATTTTTTTTATAAGGGTTGTGTTTAGTAGAAAAAAAATTATGTGTAATGGTTTTTTTTTAAAATATATAGTGGGTTAATGCTATAAAGTTATTAATAGATTTATGATTGTGGAGAAAAATTTTATAGATAAAAGATTTATAAATTGATAATGTGGCACAGTTATAAACTTTTGAATAGACGTATGGTTGGAGATACTCTTATATCAACTCCCAGATGGACCACTTTCCTTTAGAATTTTTGGCGGTAATTGTCTTGAGCTTGCCCTCGTTTGATTCAAATTCTAAAGTTAATCTGTAACCACCCGGATCTACTGTTTTTGTTGATGCAATTACTAGTTTTTTTCCTCTAATAATCAATACGAAAATGTAGATTTTTGAGTGTAATTGTGCAAAATGCAGCTCTTGATCTGATAAAAAATGTGGAAGTGCAAGCACTATTAGGACCTGCAACGTCAATGGAGGCTGAATTCATGATTCAACTTGGAGAAAAATCAAATGTTCCAATCATCTCTTTCACAGCCACAAGCTCGTCTCTTTCCTCAATCCGAAGTCCCTATTTCGTTCGATCAACTCTAAACGATTCGTCTCAGGTAAACGCCATTAGTTCGATCGTCAAAGCATTTGGATGGAGACAAGTTGTTCTATATACACTGATAATGAATTTGGGGAAGGGATTGTTCCTTTCTTAACCGATGCCCTAGATGCAATCAACACGCGAGTTCCATACAGAAGTGCTATTCCTGAAAAAGCCACAGATGATCAAATTGTTGCGGAACTTTACAAATTGATGACAATGCAGACACGAGTGTTCGTTGTTCATATGGTTCCAAGTCTTGGTTCTCGATTTTTCACACGAGCGAATGAGCTTGGCCTGATGAGTAACGGGTATGTGTGGATTATAACTGATGCTATGGCAAATGGGTTGAATTCATTGGATCAAAACGTTATTGAATCTATGCAAGGTGTAATAGGGGTAAGGCCTTATGCTCCACAGACAAAGGAGGTCGTTAATTTCACAAACAGGTGGATTGTAAAGTTTTTACAGGACAATCCTGGAGTTGTTAATCCTCAGTTAAATGTGTTTGGTTTGTGGGCTTATGATTCTGCCACAGCACTTGCAATGGCAGTGGAGAAATCCGGATCTGTAAACGTTAATGGCTTCCAAAAGCAGAACATTTCGTCGAATTCTACAGATTTGGCAACATTTGGTACTTCTCAAAACGGTCCAAATCTTCTTCAAGCTTTACTAAACACAACATTCATCGGTCTTAGTGGGGAATTCCAGTTTGTGGATGGACAACTTCAGTCTCCACCTTACCAGATTGTGAATGTCATAGGGTCAGGGTTTAAGGAAATTGGATTTTGGACTGCAAAAAATGGGATTCTCAGGCAATTGAATCTAACAAATTCACCGGGAAATTCTGAATTGAGAACAATAATATGGCCTGGTGACACCACCAGTTTGCCTAAGGGGTGGCAGATTCCAACAAATGGGAAAAAGCTAAGAGTTGGAGTGCCTGTAAAATACGGTTTCAGTGAATTGGTTCGTGTCGCGATTGATCCGTCAACTAACACAACTACAGTTACTGGATATTGCATAGATGTTTTTGATGCAGTGGTTGCCTCCCTTCCTTATGCACTATCTTATGAATACATTCCATTTATGAATTCGAGTGGACATCCTGCTGGGACTTATAATGACTTAATCTACCAAGTCTATTTAGGGGTACTCTTCTACTCTCTTTTTTTTAATCCCTCCTGATCCAATATTTTGTTCTAACATTATCATACTACATGACTAATTTTGCATTTTTGCCTTCGTTCACCATACTGCCTTTTTTTTTAATATCATACTTTGTTTCTACCGTGCTTGATGAACAGAACTTTGACGCTGTTGTTGGAGATTTGATAATCATAGGGAACAGATCCAAATATGTGGATGTTACTTTACCATATACTCAAGCTGGAATTTCGATGGTCGTCCCAATCGAAAGGAAACCAAATAACAAAGCATGGCTGTTTGTGAAGCCTTTGACATGGGACCTGTGGCTTGCAAGCCTCGTCTCTTTTGTGGCGATTGGTATGCTGATTTGGTTTCTCGAACATAGAATAAATGAAGAGTTCAGAGGACCCATATCTCATCAAGTGGGCATGGTTTTCTGGTTCTCTTTTTGCACCATGGTTTTTGCACATAGTAAGTTGTTTGCCTTCTCATTAATTTTTTTTTTTTTTTAAAGTGTTTTGCTGTCCATGATGTGCGCTTTATATGCCTTTGTGTGCGTGTGCCTTATGTTGACAGAGACTCTTTATTATAAGCCCAAAATTGAGGGGCATGTTAAAGTCAGTTGTGTTTAATCTGTAGATAGATTACCTACCTCCTTAACAACTTAAATTTCGGAAAGATATGGTAATTGAGCAACGAGAAGTAGAGAATGTGTTTATAAACTCCTGCAATTGCTCTTAGAATGTCAGAATTTTGTACTTATTATTTGCCTAACCATACTTGAAACACATTGCTGGTTGCAGAGGAGAAGATAACAAGTAACCTGGCTAGGTTTGTGCTGATCATTTGGTTTCTAGTTGTGCTGATATTAACCCAAGCATACACAGCTAGTCTCACATCAATGTTAACTGTTCAACAGCTCAAGCCAAAAGTTACAGATGTGAATCAACTTATCATGAACAAGGATTATGTGGGGTACCAACAAGGGTCTTATGTTTTAACAATTCTTAAAAGGATGGGGTTTGATGAATCTAGGCTACTTGTGTACAATTCTGCTTATGAACTGGATCAACTTTTTTCTAAAGGGAGTGGAAATGGGGGAATTGCTGCAACGATTGATGGGCGCCTCTACATTGAGTTATTTCTTGCCAAGTATTGCTCCAAATACACTACGGTTCAACCGACTTACAGGAACGCTGGCTATGGATTTGTAAGTTTTTCTTTCTCTTTCTTTCACTTTCAAAGCTTACGATTACTAACGGTTGTTTGTTTAGCTGCAATGTAATGCAATATAATGATTTTCATTCCATCACACCGTTTAGATATGGTTGTAATGAAATAGACAAAGGGAAATTTCATTGCAACGTAACGAGAAAACAGACACATATCTGATCTTACCCTAACAAAAAAAACAGACACATATCTGATCCCACCCTAACAATCATTCTACCTCCATCACTCTTACCCATTCTGCACTAACTACTCACCCACCTACTTATACCCAATCTAGCGCTTACCCCACCCACTCCCCCCACATGTCTCGCCCTCACCCCCACCCACCCTCTCTACCAACCCCTACCCACCTACCCACCTACCCAACCCTCACTCTACCTCACCAATCCCAACCCACCATTTACCGTACCCACCTCTTACCTACCCCACCCATCCCTACCCACCTCTTACCTGGGTACCACACCTATCTTTCCTATCCTTACCCATACATCCACCTACACATAGCACCTACCATCCGCTCATACGTTTACCAACCTACCCCAACCACCCCGCCACTTACCTTTTAACCCTCCATTATCCAACGTTAAAAAACGAAAGAAAAATTACAAAGAAACGAATAACAACAAATTCGAATTGCAGGACGGCGCACACAAGTTCAAGCTGAAATCCGGATGGATTTGCACCCTCCCTGCGCCCGCGCGTAGAGAACGGTGTATAAAGTTGGTAAATTCTTACCACTACAATAATACAACATCATATATATGTTGGCTCTTTTCCTTCCTTTCCTTCCTTCCAATATGGGAGAAATTGGTTTCTCCAATTTTCCCTTTATTACTAACACTTTCCATTCACCACTTAGGCCTAATAGGCCCAATATGACATATCATTTAAAATATCCATTTTAACCATCATTTTCTAATGTTCTTCAAGCATTAATTAAACTAACAATCAATTACATCTATTTTGATATGTGATTTGATGCATGACAGGTGTTCCCTATCGGTAGTCCGCTTGTTGCAGATATATCAAGGGCGATTTTGAATGTGACTGAAGGTGGCAAGATGGTACAAATCGAGAATGCTTGGTCTTTAGGAAATTCCCATTGTCCTGATTCAATCACAACATCTATAACCTCAGTTAGCTTGGACACTGGAACTTTCTGGGGATTATTTTTAATAGTTGGAGTCGCCTTGTTTTTCGCCTTTGTCATCTACTTGGGAAGGTTCCTCCATGAACATTGGCATATAGTAACCAATCCTAGATATCCATTTACAAAAAAGATCAAGATATTAGCCCGGCATTTCGACAACAAGGATGGGACCTCCATCACTTTCAGGAATCTTGGTTTAAGAGATTCAGCCAATGTCAATGTTGGTGATTCCGAGCAACGGGTGGTTGAGCTAGAGGAAAAAAGGGTTGATGCAGAAGGTGCACCACAGGTGGTAGTGACACTTTCTCCTCAACCTGATTTACAAGACAATACAGGACCTCCTAGTCCTAGCTTTTCAATTCATACAGAGCATGACATAAGCTTTTCAGGGGAACAAGTTTGTACATCTCAAGAAATGATGCCTGTTATTCGACACGAATAATTACATGAGTACTGTGCATTGATGAAATATCACAGGCTTCATACATATGTTCATGAGGTTTATACATTTCTAGCATATATATATATATATATATATATATATATATATATATATATATATATATATATATATGACTTTCTTGTAAACGCTATACCTATGCTTCTCACATTTTTATAAGAGAATGCAAGTGTTTTATAATTTCTCGTCTTCGTGCAAAGATAATCTCATACCCAACGATTCCGACCATGTTTTATAGACTATATATATATATTATATATATATATATATATATATATATATATATATATATATATATATATATATATATATATATATATATATTCATTTGTCTTTCTACCCTTTATGTAAAGGGTTCTTTATCCCCTACTGTTACTTCAGGTAGTATATCCCTTGATTTTTTTTTTTATAAAATTTATTTATTACGTGCTAGTTAGCATAAAATTACTTTTGCCACATCACATGTTAAGAAATGTCATCGAGGCTAATTTTGATATAAACAACCCAAATATATATATAATAAAAATGATTAGCAGAGCAGGTGTTGTACCAAAAACAAGTTGGGAATAAGAATGGCTGGCCTCCTGATGGAATAAAAAGGGGACGGCTACGGCCGCAGCTTCGTGAAGAAAATTAATAAGAGCTAGCGTCGAAAAAAATATTTCCCCGTGGAGCGACGGGCGATGGGTTTGAATCGGTAGCTCCGTTTTGAGGAGAATCTTGTAGGGCATGCGGTGGCGGGAGAGGTGGAACATTTTGTTAGTTGTGATCATCAGATTTGGATAGCAACGATCCTCTTAAGTATTTGAGGAAAATATTCTCTCAAGTATAAGTAATCTAACCACATACCAAAATATGAAAATGATTTAACCTTAGATTTTTTTTTTTTAAACTACGTCGTTTTGCTGATAATATTTAAAAACAACTGTATTTGAGAAAACACTTCTCAAAATACTTAAGAGTATCCTTTCTCGATGTTAATGTTACAATTATTTAATGTTTATTTTATGAATAACCTTTTTTTTTTTTCAACAATCAAACCATCGATCTGAATATATAATTGCACTACAAGCAAAAGAGCATATTGTCTCAGATTTTTAGCCGCGCTAAGTAAAATTATACAAAAACCGTTTCTGAAAAAGAAAAAAAAAAACCATATAAATTAAAATACCATATCTCTTATCTCTTCTCTCTATCTTATAGAAAGGAAGGGTTTTAAAACCCTCCTTCCACGTGGCCAAACAAATACACAGAAGAACAAAAGTTGGTTTATCTATCTGTTGCCACGTATTTTTTTTCTATGTTTACTGTTCATCATCATCCTCAGCCCAGTCCGGTAGAGCAAAAAAAATCAAATTTTTCGGTAATGACCAGCCCAATTCCAGATTTCCTTCCTACGTATATAGGATGATATAAAACCCTAACATCAATACATTCCATGCTGCAGCCGTCGTCGTGGATGAGTGGATAGGACCGAAAGTTGCAACCTCTGTGTCACGGATTTTATCTAACAAAACAACAAGTAATAAATATTTATAAATCCGGTATACCCCAAGTGTAGAAATCGTAGTATAGCGATTAATACCGGAGTCGATCACAGGGAATCGGGGTATCTAGTTCATTAATTCTCCTAAGGTTGATACAATTATTCCTAAACCTAAACTAAAACGGAAAATAAACTGGAATGAGAGGATTGTCGGTCAAAGCCAGGAAAATATCGTTGCGAACAAAAGCAAATAAAATAAAAACAACTAAGAAAACAATAAAACTAACTATCATGATAATGACTGAAGCAAATCAACATTGAACAAACATGATCCACCATCCCGCAACCCTTAATTCTTCCCTAGATTATCTTATGATGATTCAATCAAAGTTGTGGTTCACCTAATCAAAGGTATGAATTCCTACTTCCGTAAGTAATCCGTCTATCAATCTCATCATCTTCCGATCTATAGAGATTAACGCTCTCAAAACAAGGTGCAAGATTTATTAGATCTAACAACCTAGAAATCTAACCTATCAACTTCCGTTATGTCAAGGTTAAAAGTCTATCTTTCCTATGGTGATCTAAGGTTTACACCGATTTCCGTCATACGGTAAACATCAAATAGCAATACATCTTCCGACATCGATTGCATAAACAAATAAACAAAGGAAATAAACAAACTTTAAATTAAACTCACAAAATATCCAAAGGAAAGAAAATAAAAGCTGCTGGAAAAAGTTGCTCATGCCTGCTCCAAGTTCACAGCTTCAGGCCATCTTCATGCGAACAAGAAAAGAAGAAAAAGAAAACAAAAACCTAACTAATCCGCAACCCCAGCCTCCCCAAAGGGGGCTGGGGCCGCCTAGGGTTTTCTTCTTATGAGTATGTATCAATAAGAGTCGATAATGTGTGAAAATCTGATGTGATTAGGGTTGGGGCGCAGCTGCTATTTATAGAAAACTAGGTCGGCTGCTGCTATGTCGGTTTTGGACGCCCGTCCAAAGATTCTGGACGCCAATCTGGTCTTGTTGGACGCCCGTCCACTTCAGCGTCCAAACTCTCTGTTCAACTTTTTCCTCCAGACGCCAGTTCACTTTGATGGACGCCCGTCCACTCTGGACGGGGCTTGAACGTGCGTTCAGCTCTTTTTCTTCCAAATTCACTTGATCTTCATTCCAACTTCATCTCTATCTCTTCCCTTCCATGCAAATCATCACTTGAACATCTTTTAAGCTCCTTTCACCTCATGCAAGCGTACTTACATCACGATACAAACATGCAAAATGTAACATCTTACATCTAAAGATATTTATCCAATAAAATCACATAATTAACCCGATTTTGCACTTTAATACTTCTAAAATTCATTTGCTCAATATTTCAATATAAAGCTCGATTTCTATGATAAACATACGAATATGGAGGAAATTGATATAAAATATATCCTTATAAAACGTACAAAATCACCCTTAACACTCTGGTAGGGAATCATTCAACTGAACTAAAGTTCCTGCTTTTCAGATCCAGGTTTCTTCGATGCCTTCTCCATTTTTTATTATACTTTATGCTTTGAGGTATCTATATGAATTGGGCAGTGAAAAAACTGGGTATGGATTGGCATCAGAGCTAAAACGTGCTGGGGTTTGGGTTAAGACTGTTGAGGATAAGCCACAAGCCGCTTATTGGGCAGTGAAAAAATAAATGCAGCATTCAATGAGTAGAGGGATAGACTGGTTGTTCTTGGTTTCTGATGTTTCAGATTTCTTGGAGATGTTGAGGAGAGCTAGGGAGGCGAATATAGGAACAGTGGTGGTGGGGGATTGGGATAGGGTGTTAGGGAGAGAGGCGGATTTGTGGGTTCCGTGGGCTGGCGTGGAACATGGGAATATAAAGGAAGAGGATTTGTTGCCTAAGGTAAGGAAAAACAGAGAATTTGATGACGGGGATGAGAATATGCATCATAGTAGCATATTTGATGATGAAGTGGGGAGAAATGAATATGATGAAGTAAGATTGTCAGCATTTTCTGAAGGGGAGGATGAAGAGTACTGGCTAGATGTTGAGGATTCTGAGTTGGATTCTTTATTAGATGACCAAGAAGGGGAGGATGAATTTTACTTCTTTTGAGATTGTCTCTGACTGTCTATGTTTGTAAATGGTTGAACAGAGCTTTTAGTTTTGGGCACAGTGGATGAAAGTTTCTGGATGTAATGAATGAACTGACTGCAAGAATTTAGTTTGCCTGTGACATGTGATTATCTACTGCTACGTGGGAAGGAACTCTACTGTAATGGACAATAAGGATTTGAAGACAGATGCCGTTTGAATTTGATATAAATATTGATATACGTGTAACGTGTTTATGCCTGGGGTAAGAAACATTGACTTAGCCCTATGCTTAAGCAGTCCTGCATTTTATCTCAATCAAGATTAGTGGAGCTTGCTTATTCAATTGCATGGTTCTTGTGGGAATATTTGATGGATCCAGGATCTTATTGTTTTTGACTTCTCTGATGTGAACACAGTGATACCCCAGAATCTTCAAAGGGTAAAGTCGCTTGTTCTAGCCTTTTTGCCGTGTATTTTTTTTTATTCTACATTACTTGTGCTTCAATGGAGTAGAATCTAGCGGTACCAGATTCTGAAATTTACGGTACCAGCTAAAAAAAAGAACAAGAAAAAAAGAAGTATCTATATGAATATGTTCTCTCTTTTTGTTTTTGCAGTTGCAGATGGATCATTTATAGAACAATAAAGAGGGAAAAGGCAAAAGCTTACACTAGAATTCTTGCAGAGAGATACCCACCTTCAGGAGTTAATGTTAAGGCGAGAGAAATGACAATAATTAAGGTCTGGCTTGCTTTATTTTTCAAAATAAGTATTGTCTGGCTTTGCATATGCGCATAAATTCCGAATCCTTCATAATCAAGGTCAAAATGTGATTCCATCTGTTTACTGTACGATTATGATTGTTAACATTGTCGCGCCGTTTGGATTTTTTTGTTATTTCTGTGATTTCCTCACGAATGTAGGATAAGAAGGAGCAGTTCGAGTTTAGCTTCGATAAGGTGTTCTATCCTGGATCTGAACAAGCTGATGTGTATGAGTTTCTTGCTCGACCTATTGTGCAAGGTGAAAAAATGGTGTATATTATGCATTTAATAGTTTGCCGATTGTGAAGCACTTTTAATTTAAATTTTCTAAGCGGATGGAAATTTATTCAAGCAAATACACAGAAACTTTCTATATGAAGTTACAGAGAGTTTGGAGCAGAACATATTTATGATTTATTATGGCTTACACATAATTTGCCACATTCTTTCCTTTTTTGATCTTGTGATGTCTTTAAATCATATATATGAATCGAACAGGTGCTGTCAATGGAAGAAATGGTGCAATTATCACATATGGACAGGTGATCCCCTTTTAAGATATCATTAATGTCTATGTCTTCCTGCCTTGGCTATATAAGGTATGTTCTATGTAGAATGCCGACCTGCCTTGGCTAAATAACTTGAGGATCTAATTGATCCAAACTCAAAAAGAACAAAGAAAGAGACACAAAAAATTATGTATGTACTCTCTGTTATGTTCTAACTGTTTTGTTGCAGATATGCTGGCTATGGCAGAAGGTAAGTTCTACGGATGATAAAGTGCAGTTTGCCCTAGAACGTGGCATCTCTTCTATTTTGGGAATCATTTCACCACAGAGGCTTCCTTTCCCTTCAAATTCGTTCGATATGGCATACTGCTCTAGATGCCTTATCCCCTGGACTGAATTCGGTAATTCTACTTAAGCTGGTGGCCTTTTTATTTGGAATAATCAGGCCTTTTTAGGTAATCAGGCTGTTTTTTCTTAGCTCATAGTTATTTCATTGTGCACAGGTGGAATATATCTTCTTGAAGTACACCGTATACTTCGTCCTGGAGGTTTCTGGATCCTTTCAGGCCCACCAGTAAACTACGAAAACCGATGGAAAGGATGGAATACAACTATTGAAGAGCAGAAATCAGACTTTGATCATTTGAAAGACTTGCTTACTTCCATGTGTTTTAAGTTTTACAAACAAAAGGATGGCATCGCCGTGTGGCAGAAAGCCACTGACGACAGTTGTTACAAGAAGCTTGATGCTCCAGACATTTACCCGACAAAGTGTGATGATGGTACTGAGCCTGACTCGGCATGGTACGTCCCACTGAGGCCATGTGTTGTTGTTCCTGACCCTAAGTGTAAGAAGTTAGGGCTCAAATCCGTTCCCAAATGGCCTGATAGGCTACATGTCCCTCCAGAGCGTGTTTCTGATGTCCGTGGTGGCAGTGATGGTGCTTTAAAACATGATGATAGTAAATGAAAGACAAGAATCAAGCACTACAAGACCTTGCTTCCTGCCATCGGCACTAATAAGATCAGAAATGTTATGGACATGAACACACTTTATGGAGGCTTTGTTGCTGCTTTGATTACGGATCCACTTTGGGTCATGAAAGTCGTTTCTTCATACGCTCCGAATACACTTGCTGTAGTTTTTGACAGAGGGCTCATTGGAACCTACCAAGACTGGTAATTTTCAGAGACATACACCTCTGACTTATATTTTCTTGGTGGATTTTCTACCTGTTTTGTGACTAATGTTGAACTTGACAGGTGTGAAGCTTTCTCGACATATCCTCGAACATATGACCTGCTTCATTCAGATGGCCTCTTTACTGCTGAGAGTCACAGGTTAGCTATATGAGTTCTTGAACAATCCAAATTATGCTCTAAGAGTAGAACCGATCTTTTTCTGGGCTTAATAAAAAATTGAATTTTTTTTGTTGATTATACTTCTAAGTTTCATCTGACATCAAGAAATTGAGTAAAAACCACGCCTTTTTCATTGTATAAGTAACAACATGTTATCCTTTGCTCGTTTGTTAAGTAACATATTTTTACATTGGCAGATGTGAAATGAAGTATGTATTACTGGAGATGGACAGGATATTGAGACCAAATGGGTACGCGATTATTCGTGAATCGAGCTATTGTATTGAAGCTGTAGTGGTTATAGCGAAAGGGATTAGATGGGGGTGTCGGAAAGAAGATACAGAGTATGGTATGGAGACAGAAAATATTAGTATGCCAGAAGAAACTGTGGTATTCCAAACATTACAGCAGAGTTGAAGAAGAAGAAGAAGAAGAAGATGAGAGAAATTGTATAATAATGTTGATCTTGGTCGGGATGGATCTTCACTAGATGATAATCTATGATGCACTGTCATGTTGATTCACTCTAAGTAGTAGTGTTACAAAGACTATCCTCACTTTACAAGTTTCGGTCCTCACAAATGACACTCCGAAAAACTCTCAAACACTCAAGCTAACTACACACTTCCTAATTCCTAAGTCTTCAAGCTTCCAAATGCAGCCCTGCACTTTGGACAGCCCTGCAAGCACTCACAAGACAAGAGAAAGTTTAGTTTGAAAGGGGGTGTTTGACCAAGAGAATGGGAGTTCAATTGCTTAGTCAATTTTGATGTATAGCTGGGTATTTATACTACTAAACAACTAGTGTTTATAGTATGGGGGGTAAAGTAGTCATTTAACAAACAAGGGCCCCAGCTATGATGCACATGATGCATGAGAGAAAGAGTGACATACATAGCAGCATTGTGCACACATTGGAATAGAGAGCTGCGTGTTAATGCAGTGAATTTAGAATGATGTATGAATGTAGGTGAATGTGAGAGATTATACTAACGGCATACAAGATTAAGTTATGATTGTGTGTGTGACATACTAGAAATGATGAAATGAAGTACTTATACAAGTCATCTATTTTAAAAGGTAATTTCTGAAATGCTCTACTAACATCAAGCATTCAAAAACATCTTTTATCAAAAAGACAAACTTGTAATAAGTGTGTAAATTCAGTAAATGCAATTCAGATATTTATATAATTATACAAATACACACATAAGCACATTAGTCACATTGATACATAGTATATATAATACATTACATAGGACAGATTTATCAATTACATATCCATAGAAAAGATACTGTTTCAGACAAAAAAAAATTGGGCCGTAGCATAGAAGATGCAACGGCTATACCACAAATAAGGACAAAAGCTTCCAGCTTTACAAAAATAATGTGATGTGTGTGCAGAGGTGAATAAGACCATAGAAAGATTTTAATCAAAATATTAGCACTTAAGACAAAACATTTGATATGTATATATGTAACCAAACAATATAAAATACACAAAAAGGGTGAACTTGCAGTAATCCGAATGAAATAACATATTTGAACAAAAAGAACTAGAATACGAGGACATTTGTGTAAATAAACTTTTTGTTCAAAAAAATATAATATTAAAGTGTGTGTGTGTGTATATATATATATATATATATATATATATATATGAGTGTGTGTATACACATTCACACGCTTTGCAAATAAGGTATCAAACAGATCAATTTGAAACACATATCACATATATATGATACATACACAAAAATAGCACACTAAAAGAGAGACATAAAACTAGATCTGCATAATATATATTTTAACAAATTCATTAAATTCATTATTTAGTTTATCTAATATATGGACATACATTTGACATTAGCAGCACTATAGCAGATTAAGAAAATGACCGAGAAGAACATTTAGCCTATTTCACAACAGGTTTAAACTATATTAAACATGCAGACTTGAAGGCAAGATAGACTCAATTATCACATAAATCATACGGATTAAGCATGTTAATAATCACAAAGCAAGCACTGAATACAGGACTCACATACAGGTTCGATTTTGATTACATTTACAGAGTAAAGATTCGTTTATTAAACAGAGCATGCAACAGCAAAGCCCATATAAGAGAGAGACAAACATACCTACTCACGAAATCACGAGAAAGGAAATATATTACCTCAGATATCGCAGATGAGAGTGACAAGAGATGTTTTTAGAGCATCATTGACCTCGAATTTCTTCTAATAGGTCTCAGCTTTCCTTTTCAGCATCAAAGATCGATGCTTTCTTCATTAGCTCTGCCATCTAAGCATCAAAAGGCTCCAAACGCAGCAACAGCTTTATCGAGCAGCACCAGAGAACCAGAGATACCATAGCAGCAGAGATTCATAGTCATATTTCGGTAAAAGAACAGAGCTTTCTTCGAAAATTCGAGAGGGAGAAGAAACAGGACAGGAAAAAGCTCTTTACTTGTTAACCGAAAGAGGGAAAAGAGACTTTAGAGTCTTGAAGAGAGGAAAATGATAAAGACATTGGGAGGTTTCAAGGGAAGTGGGGTAGGAGAGAAATCTGGAAAACTGGGGCAAGGGGGTCGGCAGCATTATGGTAGAAAAGGATTTAGGAAAATATATTAATAAAAAAAAGGCACTTACATTATGTAGTCCAAAAATATATATAAGGAAACATACGTACCATATACATATAATATATAAGATAATAAATAATAAATAATAAATAATAATAGTAAATAATGTGACATATAAAAGATTAATTTTCAAACATGTCACAAAACATAATTAATTGTAAAAATAATTACGTGATATATCTCAAAATAAATATTTTAAAATATATCAATACAAAATACTCAACAATTCTCCCCCTTTGATTATTTTCAAAATATCACTTTTAAAACTTTATTTTGGGATTTAACTCCCCCTACAAAGGAGCTATGATTAAAGAGATAAACTCCCCCTTAATCAAAGCTTTGACACTTAGCAAAATAAGAGTTTTACACATTTCTCTCCCCCTTAGTTTGAAAATTAATCAATGGGTTAAGAAACAAAGTTTTAAAACTTATTATAAAGTACTAAATCACAAAATACTTGACAATTAGTATATAAGAAGGATACTAAAAGAGGGTAAAGATTGATCAAAAATCATATAGATATCAAAGAAGAATATGATGGTAAGAAATAATGTAGATACCAGAAGGAGATTGAAAGAATAAAAGGATTGTGACAAAGGTGGAAATGAAAGAAGATATCAAGGGTGATATCAAGAAGTCGTAAGCATGTCGGTTGATCGGCATTATACAATTCGAGCCAATTCACCGATTTTGGATTATATGGGAGATCCGCAAAATTAAAACAAATAAGCTTGGTACCCTTTAGATATTTGGGTCCGAAAGGTTAGTCTTATTAACTAAAGTACTTTTAGGTACCCAAACCTTCTTAATTTTAGGCTTTTAGGAATACTTCTTGGACCAAAATTGGTACCATAAGAAGTACTAGTGGTCTTTGGAGCGGCTCCAAGCAAGCCAAAATATAGTGGATGGGGATATGGGTGACTTGGACCAAATCTATTATGCTCATGAAACCATGTATGGATGGGTGCCATGCGAGGCCGCATGTGAGTGGAGGGAGGTGGTGTGTGTAATCTAGAATCATAAAGTCTTGATGAGTGCTGAAATGCTTGAGGTGGTGTAGGATGAAATGAAGGATGTGTATGCTGAAATGATAGAGGTGATGTGTGATGAAATGGTGGATGCAAATTATGAAAAGCATGAGCAGGATGCTGAAACTGTTGATGTGAATGCTGAAAATGTTGCGCAGAATGCTGGAACTGTTGTGCATTATGCTGAAATGCAGGAAATGATGGTGCAACAGATCCAGTGTTAAAAGTAGAACTACTAGGAGTAGTGTTCCTAGAGGCTCTTCTATCATACTGAAATGCATGATGTTTAGGAGATGATGAATAGTTAAACTTAGCTTTAGTGTAATCAGCATGCTGTGAGTTGTGTGAGTGTGTAGATGAAGCATGCTTGGATGGTTTCATAGAAGTGTAAGATGTAGAAGCCTTAGATGCGTTCTCAACATGAATGGGTCTAGATTCAAAGACTTTTTCTTTTCCTTTGGAGACAAAAACTGGAGGCTTAGCTACAACTTCTTCCAAGGAAGGTTTGAAGCCAAGACCGGTTTTGTCTTTTGGGTCTTTAAGTGAAGAGAGTTGCTCATTAAATTTGTTTAGAGCTATTTTCAAACCTTTGAATGGTTTGTGTGAGCTTAGACATCTCAACCTTTAAAGACTCATTTTCATTTATCAAGTCTTCAGATTTAGATTCCAACTCAAGAAATGAGTTTCTAAGAGTGCATGCAATTTTATCTTTTTCTTCCATTTCTAGCTTTAACTCGCTAATTTCATTACGCAAATGATCTTTGTCTAGTTGCTAGAATGCTGGAAAGAAAATGCAGGATATTTTTAGACTTAGAAGGGGTTTCAGCCTCAGAATCTGATTCATAATCAGAATTGACCACACAGATGTTGGCCATTTCATTTTTCAGTGAAGTAGTATCAGATTCAGAGCTGTTATCCCAAGCAGCAAAACCTTTGTATTTATGGTGATTCTGAAATGCAGGCTTAGCTGCGTTACCATGCTTAAGATAAGGACAGTCAGATTTATAATGACCCGGTTTATCACAGTTAAAACATATAACTTCAGAATTTTCAGATTTGTTCACTTGAGGAGCTGAATGATGACTAGACCGCTTTTTATACTTCAGAAATTTTCTGAATTTTCGAACCAACATAGCAATGTCCTCATCAACATCATCACTATCGCTCAAGGAAGTCTCGGGTACACGTTTACGAACTGCAGCTTGAAAAGCTATATTCCGTGACTCAACATTAGCTCGTTTACGAGCATTCATTTGAGACTCGTAAACAAGTAAGGATCCAATAAGTTCCTCTTTACGAAGAATAGAAAGATCTTTTGCCTCAGAAATAGCTGTGGATTTAGGATCCCACTCGGGAGGCAAACATCTCAATATTCTTTGACAGAGTTTAAGATTTGAAAAGTGTTCACCTAGTGACTTTAGTTGATTTATAAGAGAAGTGAATCTTGAGTCCATGTCACTAATCGATTCATTAGGCTTCATCTGAAATGTTTCATATTCATGCATAAGCCTATCAATTTTAGAATGCTGAACTTGATTAGTACCTTCATATCTCATACGCAGACTTTCCCATATTTCCTTAGCGTTTGAGCATGAAGACACATAATCACATTCAGCTGGGCTGAGTGCGCCAAGAAGGGTAGACTCGGCTCTGGAGTGCAATGCCATGATTTTATAATCATCAGGCCCAAAGTCTTTTCTATCCTTAATGACTTCAACCTCAGCACCATCTTTTAAAATGACTTTCTTTGGAATATATGGACCATCTTCTATAGCAAACCATAGTTGAAGGTCTATAGACTCCAAATGCAGTCTCATAGCACGTTTCCAACGGCCATAATTTGTACCATCGAAGAAAGGGGGTCTAAGACTAGACATTCCCTCTCGTTGAGGCAAATTCTGGCTGGAAGAAGCCATGCTAAACAGGATTAAATGAGTTTCTAATAGATGATGAATGAAGATGCAAGAATGATCTTAAAAACGATGTAGTGATACAATGCAGTTTTTTTTTTTTTTTTTTTTTTTTTTTTTTTTTTTTGGAGATGAATGATTTTTTTTTTTTTTTTTTTTTTTTGGAGATGAATGATTTACTATGCAGGATCAGATGAAGACCAACAAATTGTGACAAGGGGTCAAGAAGTGGACTGTGAGAATAAACAAGTGTAAAGTGAGTGAAGTGTATGCAACTAGAGCAGATATGCGAGATACGGCAAACAAGATAGCAAATACTACACATATTGTGGTTCTAAAACGAGATAACACTAGAATATTCAGCAACAGCAACAGCACAGAAAGAGGTATTTCAGGTTTATCAAGGGAATTTCCAGAAGCTTAAGGTGCAGCAAATAAGCCAAAAAAAATTCACATGTCAAGACTTAGAAAATCTCGGGATGCGATTCTAAACCAAACATAAACATACAAGCAAGTTTTCAAGAAATGCGATTTCAACAATTAAAATTTTCGGGATTATCGACAAGTAAACAAGCTAGACAACTAGAGACCTACGCTCCGATACCAATTGTTGGATCGTAAACGCGCAAACAATACTCTAGAGGGGGGGGTGAATAGAGTATTACCACTTTTTCGATACTTTTAAAAACAGAGTTAATAACTTAATTTCCGGTAATTTCTATAGGCGGAAGAACTATAGAAAATTAGACAAAATTAAGTTACCTAGTTATCTAGTTAAAACACTTTAACAATACTAACAAGATACCAATACAAAATAGAACAAACACAAGTGTGAATCCAAGCCAAGCTTAGATAAACACTCAAAACATAGATTCAAGTATAACTAAAACCAAGCTACACTATCATCTATATTATTATAACAAAGTTGAAATAAAACTTACCAAACCAAAACACTAGCACACCAAAAATTCAGCCTTGAACTTGCACATCCGCAATCCAAGCTATCCCGGTGCTAGCTTTGACACCAACACACACGCCTTGTGTGTTGAACCACCACCAAGTGACCGGAGCTCCTCTCCTTGACTTGATGAGCCACCAAACAGCCTTGAAAGAATCCGGACAGCCTTCTTGTTGACACTCACCTCACTTATGTAAGTCTCTCCACTCTAAGTAGTAGTGTTACAAAGACTATCCTCACTTTACAAGTTTCGGTCCTCACAAATGACACTCCGAAAAACTCTCAAACACTCAAGCTAACTACACACTTCCTAATTCCTAAGTCTTCAAGCTTCCAAATGCAGCCCTGCACTTTGGACAGCCCTGCAAGCACTCACAAGACAAGAGAAAGTTTAGTTTGAAAGGGGGTGTTTGACCAAGAGAATGGGAGTTCAATTGCTTAGTCAATTTTGATGTATAGCTGGGTATTTATACTACTAAACAACTAGTGTTTATAGTATGGGGGTAAAGTAGTCATTTAACAAACAAGGGCCCCGGACTATGATGCACATGATGCATGAGAGAAAGAGTGACATACATAGCAGCATTGTGCACACATTGGAATAGAGAGCTGCGTGTTAATGCAGTGAATTTAGAATGATGTATGAATGTAGGTGAATGTGAGAGATTATACTAACGGCATACAAGATTAAGTTATGATTGTGTGTGTGACATACTAGAAATGATGAAATGAAGTACTTATACAAGTCATCTATTTTAAAAGGTAATTTCGAAATGCTCTACTAACATCAAGCATTCAAAAACATCTTTTATCAAAAAGACAAACTTGTAATAAGTGTGTAAATTCAGTAAATGCAATTCAGATATTTATATAATTATACAAATACACACATAAGCACATTAGTCACATTGATACATAGTATATATAATACATTACATAGGACAGATTTATCAATTACATATCCATAGAAAAGATACTGTTTCAGACAAAAAAAAATTGGGCCGTAGCATAGAAGATGCAACGGCTATACCACAAATAAGGACAAAAGCTTCCAGCTTTACAAAAATAATGTGATGTGTGTGCAGAGGTGAATAAGACCATAGAAAGATTTTAATCAAAATATTAGCACTTAAGACAAAACATTTGATATGTATATATGTAACCAAACAATATAAAATACACAAAAAGGGTGAACTTGCAGTAATCCGAATGAAATAACATATTTGAACAAAAAGAACTAGAATACGAGGACATTTGTGTAAATAAACTTTTTGTTCAAAAAAATATAATATTAAAGTGTGTGTGTGTGTATATATATATATATATATATATATATATATATATGAGTGTGTGTATACACATTCACACGCTTTGCAAATAAGGTATCAAACAGATCAATTTGAAACACATATCACATATATATGATACATACACAAAAATAGCACACTAAAAGAGAGACATAAAACTAGATCTGCATAATATATATTTTAACAAATTCATTAAATTCATTATTTAGTTTATCTAATATATGGACATACATTTGACATTAGCAGCACTATAGCAGATTAAGAAAATGACCGAGAAGAACATTTAGCCTATTTCACAACAGGTTTAAACTATATTAAACATGCAGACTTGAAGGCAAGATAGACTCAATTATCACATAAATCATACGGATTAAGCATGTTAATAATCACAAAGCAAGCACTGAATACAGGACTCACATACAGGTTCGATTTTGATTACATTTACAGAGTAAAGATTCGTTTATTAAACAGAGCATGCAACAGCAAAGCCCATATAAGAGAGAGACAAACATACCTACTCACGAAATCACGAGAAAGGAAATATATTACCTCAGATATCGCAGATGAGAGTGACAAGAGATGTTTTTAGAGCATCATTGACCTCGAATTTCTTCTAATAGGTCTCAGCTTTCCTTTTCAGCATCAAAGATCGATGCTTTCTTCATTAGCTCTGCCATCTAAGCATCAAAAGGCTCCAAACGCAGCAACAGCTTTATCGAGCAGCACCAGAGAACCAGAGATACCATAGCAGCAGAGATTCATAGTCATATTTCGGTAAAAGAACAGAGCTTTCTTCGAAAATTCGAGAGGGAGAAGAAACAGGACAGGAAAAAGCTCTTTACTTGTTAACCGAAAGAGGGAAAAGAGACTTTAGAGTCTTGAAGAGAGGAAAATGATAAAGACATTGGGAGGTTTCAAGGGAAGTGGGGTAGGAGAGAAATCTGGAAAACTGGGGCAAGGGGGTCGGCAGCATTATGGTAGAAAAGGATTTAGGAAAATATATTAATAAAAAAAAGGCACTTACATTATGTAGTCCAAAAATATATATAAGGAAACATACGTACCATATACATATAATATATAAGATAATAAATAATAAATAATAAATAATAATAGTAAATAATGTGACATATAAAAGATTAATTTTCAAACATGTCACAAAACATAATTAATTGTAAAAATAATTACGTGATATATCTCAAAATAAATATTTTAAAATATATCAATACAAAATACTCAACAGATTCATATCGCGAAAAGTAAGAGAAAGTGAAGAGATCATCATGGTTCACATACAAAATTATACATTGATGACAATTTGAAGTTACTATATTTCAGTGATCAATTTTGGTTCTTTTTTTATGAAAAAGTGGGGTTTTATCCCCTCTGAATGTGGTTAATTATAAACACTACTATTTTTGGGGTATGCTTGTTGTGCTTGTTTCGGTTTAAAGATGCAAACAATGTTTAGTGCTTATTGGTTCAGTTGTTTCTTTAATAAGTTATTAGTAAATGTAATATGACTGTACAAGATGTTTTTAAATGTTGTATTTGCTTTTACTTCTCTCATATGCACCAAATGCCTTTCTTCATTAACTTTTTTACATGTTTAAACCAGTCATACCTTCATTCCCTTACATCACTTCACTATATTTATACTTTCTGTCCAGTTGCTGCTATATCATTATTCATCAACTACATATAAACAACACTTCTCAAAAGTCTAGGGACTAGCGGGGGAGGAAGGAGAGCATGACACGTGGCAGCAGCTTTTTGGCTTTTTTATTCTTTTCTTTTCAGCAGTTTTGTTTTTTTTTCCCTCTAGATCACACACACACACACACACACACACATATATATATATATATCATACTCTATCTCCTCTACGATATGTTTGTGTATCCGAACGATCTCCTCAACTGCCTCCGAACGACCTCCGATTTTTTTTTTTTTTTTTTTTTTTTGTTTTCTAAATCACATATATATATATATTTTTTTTTTACCCTATCTCCTCTACGATATGTTTTTGTGTCTGAACGACTTCCAAACGACCTCCTCAACTGCCTCCGAAACCGCCTCCGACTCGATATGAGCCCGATGAATTGGAAAAGAAAGCCAAGGACGTGCCCAAAAAAAGCCCAGCTGCGCAATGCCCAGCTCCCCTTGAAAACATGTCCGGACGGCCTCAGAAATCGGACAAGGCAACCGAAAAATCTCCCTTCCTCAGAAATCCTATGTCAGGTGCTGCATTCTAGGTTGTCGCTCGATAAGCAATTATATGGGGGAGAGGTGGTTGACAAGGACGTCTGGACATGTTTTCAAGGGGAGCTGGCCATTGCGCTAGGCTTCTTTTGGGCACGTCCTTGGCTTTCTTTTCCAATTCATCGGTCTCATATCGAGTCGTAGGCGGTTTCGGAGGAGGTCGTTCGGACACACAAACATATCGTAGAGAAGATAGGGTAGGATATATATATATGCGATCTAGGGAAAAGAAAATTCAGAGGCGGTTTCGGAGGTCGTTCGGACCTAGAAAAAAATTTTAAAAAAAATCTGTTGCTTTGTCCGAAATCTGAGGCCGTCCGGACATGTTTTCACGGGGAGCTGGGCATTGCGCTAGGCTTCTTTTGGGCACGTCCTTGGCTTTCTTTTCCAATTCATCAGGCTCATATCGAGTCGTAGGCAGTTTCGGAGAAGGTCGTTCGGAGGAGGTCGTTCGGAGGAAGTCGTTCGGAGGCGGTTTCTGAGGTCGTTCGGACACACAAACATATCATAGAGAAGATAGGGTAGGATATATATATATATATATATATATATATATATATATATATATATATATATATATATGTGATCTAGGGAAAAAAAAATTCGGAGGCGGTTTCGGAGGTCGTTGTGATCTAGAAAAAAAAAATGTTGCTTTGTCCGATTTCTGAGGCCGTCCGGACATGTTTTCAAGGGGAGCTGGGCATTGCGCTAGGTTTCTTTTGGGCATGTCCTTGTCTGTCTTTTCCGATTCATCGGGCTCATATCGAGTCGGAGGCAGTTTCGGAGGTTGTTCGGAGGATGTCGTTCGGAGGAGGTCGTTTGAAGGTGGTTGAGGAGGTTGTTCGGACACACACACATATCGTAGAGGAGATAGGATAGGATATATATACGTGATCTAGAGAAAAAAAATCGGAGGCGGTTTCGGAGGTTGTTCGGAGGAGATCATTCGGAGACAGTTGAAGAGGTCGTTCGGACACACAAACATATCGTAGAGGAGATATGGTAGTATATATATATATATATATATATATATATATATATATATATATATATATATATATATATATATATATATATATATATATATATATATATGATCTAGAAAAAAAAATCGGAGGCAGTTTCGGAGGTCGTTGTGATCTAGGGAAAAAAAATAAAAAATCGGAGGCGGTTTCAGAGGTCGTTCGGAGGCGGTTGAGGAGGTCGTTCGGACACACAAACATATCGTAGAGGAGATAGGGTAGGATATATATATGTGATCTAGAAAAAGAAAAGAAAAATGGCGTTCAGAGGTTGTTCGAAGGAGGTCGTTCGGAGGCGGTTGAGGAGGTCGTTCGGACACACAAACATATCGTAAAGGAGATATGGTAGGATATATATATGTGATCTAGGGAAAAAAACCGCAGACGGTTTCGGAGGTCGTTCGGAGGCAGTTGAGGAGGTTGTTCGGAGGTCGTTGTGATCTAAGAAAAAGAAAAGAAAAATTATGTTACTTTGTCCGATTTCTGAGGCCGTCCGGACATGTTTTTAAGGGGAGCTGGGCATTGCGCTAGGCTTCTTTTGGGCACTCCCTTAGCTTTCTTTTCCAATTCATCGGGCTCATATCGAGTCGGAGGCGGTTTCGGAGGTTGTTTGGAGGATGTCGTTCGGAGGAGGTCGTTCGGAGGCGGTTGAGGAGGTCATTCGGACACACAAACATATCACAGAGAGGAGATAGGGTATATATATATATATATATATATATATATATATATATATATATATATATATATATATATATATATATATATATATATATATATGTGATCTAGAATATAAAAAAATCGGAGGCGTTTCGGAGGTCGTTCGGAGGAGGTCGTTCGGAGTCGGTTGAGGAGGTCGTTCGGACACACAAACATATCGTAGAGGATATATATATATATATATGTGTGATCTAGAAAAAAAACCGGAGGCAGTTTCAGAGGTCGTTCGAAGGTCGTTGTGATCTAGGAAAAAAAAATATATCGGAGGCGGTTTCGGAGGTCATTCGGAGGCGGTTGAGGAGGTCGTTCGGAGGTCGTTCGCACACACAAAATACCAACTACAAGACCATCTGAATTTAATGAAAACCTCCAAATGCCTCCACTTGAATTTTCCCCAAATTTTCATCCCTTTCCCGAATTCAAATTTTAAACATATAATTCAACTCTCCGGCTCCTATCTTTATTCTTCTTTTTCTTCTCCTTCTTCTTCTTATCTTTCATAATCCCCCTTCATCTTCTCTTTCCCTTCTTCTTCTTCTTCCATTCCAAACTCGTTTTATTCTTCTTCTTTCTTCCTTCTTCTTCTTCCTTCTTCCTTCTTCTTCTTCCTCCTTCTTCTTCTTCCTTCTTCTTGTCGTTTTTCTGTTCACAAAAATCTCACGAGTTCGAGCTCGTTTTTCTGTTCCGGCGAGATTCCGGTTGGGTGTTCCGGCGAGATCCCGGTTTGGGTTCGAATGAGTGTGATATGGGTTCAAATGAGTGAGATTCCGGTTGTTTCTTTTTCTTACAACCTTGCGACAAAGATCCTTCATATATTGGAATCAAAGTTTATTATTACAATAACATCAAGTGTGTTTTTTTTCCAACGTTGTGGTCTTATGGTGTTATAGCCGTAGTATCGTATGTAAAATAAATAAATAAACAGAAATAATAAGAACACTTTTTATTAATCTGAAAGGACAAATTACAATACTATAATTGAAAAACGAAAATGAGAAAAAGATATTTCCAACTGAGGCGAGATGGAACTCTGTCCTTAAGATAAATTTGCTCCGGCTTGTACCCCGGTTTATGCAATTGTCTCCCATGATTACTCAGTTACCTGTTCAGAAAAGAGGTACTTCAATTTCTAAACCACTTCGAACTGTGATGGTGTTCTTGAAAACTCTTCAACCTTATATGCAAACTATATGAATTTCTGTTGTTGTACTTGTGTTGTGCTCTGTGTAAAAGTGGGCCGATAGTCTAGGAAGCCTTATATCTGTTGCAATGGAGACTGCAGGGGTGACAGACATAGATGGTGTATTTACCTGGTTTTATACTTTAACTTTTACTTTCATCAAAGGCTTATTGATGGTGAGATAATGAGATCAGTATGTAATGTATGAGTTTTTATGTGGATTTTGAATTTTTCTTCATTTGTTTTTTGTTTTGAGTTGGTTTCACTTAATCTGCTTTATTTTCCTCTACCGCCGTATTCTTAACTGCATTGAAACCCTATTGATTTTCTTTTTCTTTTTTGTAATGGCTTATAACATTAATGGGTAATTAGGGATAATGATACAATCTGAAATATTTTTAAGTAAAAGGACAACTACATATTTTTTATAGGGAGAAGGACAACTGCATAATTTTTAGGGGGAATGAGTGAGAAGGACAGAAATATTTCATCAAATGAGTAGAAGGACAGTCTTTTGAAACTTTTGCATAAAGGACAAAACTATTTATTCACTGTCGAAATTCACTTGTGTTCGAAATTCACTGTTTAAATTCACTGCTGAAATTCACTGTCGAAATTCACTAATTTTCAAAATTCATTGTCGATATTCACTGATTTTCGGGATTCACTGTCGAAATTCACTGATTTTCGGGATTCACTGTTTGTCCTTCTCGCTATAAAAATTATGCAGTTGTCCTTCTCCCTATAAAAAATATGTAGTTGTCCTGTTACTTAAAAATATTCCAGATTGTGTCTTTATCCCTAATTTCCCATAATTTTTATAGCGAGACGGACAAACAGTGAATCCCGAAAATCAGTGAATCTCCCCAGTGAATCTCGAAATCAGTGAATTTCGACAGTGAATCCCGAAAATCAGTGACTTTCGACAATGAATTTTGAAAATTAGTGAATTTCGACAGTGAATTTTGGCAGTGAATTTAAACAGTGAATTTCGAACAAAAGTGAATTTCGACAGTGGAAAAATAGTTTTGTCCTTTATGCAAAAGTTTCAAAAGACTGTCCTTCTACTCAATTGATGAAATATTTCTGCCCTTCTCCCTCATTCCCCTTAACATTAATTTGAAATTCTAAGCTTTTTTTCTATATTCGATTGAAGCACCTGATTTTTCAAGGAGATCGTCTTCATTTAAGGATAATGTTTTGAAGCTGATCGACTACCATCGAATTTGAATGTGTTGTGAAAGAAACCAGATGGTCGTTTATGGTATTTTGTTATATTTCTTAGTTATTGTGCAACTGTGAATTTTGTGGATCAAGGCTTATAGCCTCGGATGCCCATTTTGTGATGTTTTTGTTCTAAATGGATAACTCACCCGCCTTTTGCAAAAATGTTTCTGTTGTGTACTCTTTAATTTTTCTTCAGCTGTCGTAGACTCCTTTGACTAATCAACAATTGTGTTTTATGGACATTGAAGATAGGATGAAACCATTTGGACTGACATTCTCTTGAAGTTCTATCAGTTGAGATCTATTTCAAATCATTTGTTGGCATTCTGTTTGTGTTAAACTTAACAATTCATAGAGCATAGTCAATGGTAGTGGTGGTTGCAGCAAAATGGCAACACAGGTAATTAAACTCAGGGCCGGCTCTATGCTAAGGCCGGCGAGACCCGGGTCTTAGGCCCAATTCTGTCGGGGGCGACGGTACGTTTTCTTAAAAAAAAAAAAAATTCATGTAGATTTAATCCGATTCAACCTAATATAATATGTTAATTTTCTTTTTTGATAAATGCCCAAATTTTTTTTTACTCTAATTGATAAATGCCCCAATAAAAAATTTTACTTGACCAAAAAAATAGATATATACAAACAAGTTTTATTATTTTTTTGTATTTACGGATTGTAAAAACGCGATAAGTGTTGGAAAAAATGTAGTACTTAGGATTTGACAGAGAATTAGAAATTGACAGAGAATTAGAAACTCCAAGGCACGTTAATAACGTTGCCTTTTAAGAGATGTTTTGTCCACACGATTTGTCACTGAGGAATCAAATGAAAACCTCTTTCAGGATACGATGGGGGTGTTTGATTCAAACAGTGACTTGTTTGAATCAAACCCGAGAACACTCAAAGTTTTTCTAATGATGTTGTCAAATTTATGGATTTTCGTCTTCATACTTATGCGCTTTTATAGGTTGCAAGTACGTAAACGAATGGATGTACTCCTTGCACCGGATGAAAGCATGCAACCTTTACACAAAAGGGTAAGTACATATCAGTTCGAAAATGCGTGTATCTGAAAATGCATATCCCTTCGTTGCGATAACATTAATTCGTACGGCAACTCGTATGCAAACGATAACCAAAATATTTATTTATGAAAAAATATCTAACAATAAGTATGTTTAAAAAAAAACAATTTCAACTAAAAGGCCCAATTCGAGAGCTGGGTCTTAGGCCCAATACAAGCGAGGGCCGGCCCTGATTAAACTAATTCGTGTGGTTTTGCTTCTCCGAATTTTTATTTTTTATTTTTATTATTTATGATGTTGGAATGTTTGTGCTGTGGTTGTTTGGGAAGTTTGCCCAATGATTTAGTGAGTTGTTTGTTTTCCCCTCTCACTTAACCAAATTCTTTCATTTGTGCAGGGTTAATTGAGTTATGTTTTTCAGCATTAGCATGAAGGCTTTGACAAGGAAAGAATAGATGGAGATAAAGGAGTACGACAATGATGGCGATCTCAATATTTGTGTAAGTCATTTATTCCACTAAACAAGATTTTACCACTTCATTTGATGTTTTTTGGCATTTCTTTTGTCATTTATTTCACTAAATAAGATTTTACTGCTTCATTTGATGTTTTTTTCTTCGGCACTTTTTTTTTGTGAGGGGAGGCGATACTTAGCAATTTCATAGTGCTTCTGTCTTTTAGTTTATTTACTAGTATTTTTAGGAAATATTCAATCAACCCTTGGGTTAACATACATTTTCTCTAATTTTGTTTTGATGTTTTTAGGTTGCTCAAAGAACTCATGATTTTCATAGTAACTTCAATTTTCTCTCATGAAACGTTTTGCTTTGATTTTTTGGTTAGAGTCTTCATTAAGTTGTTTTTGTACCTTTATACATCTGTTGAAAAAAGTCCCCTTGCATTTTAACCAAGTATCATTATGCTGTAAGGGATTTCCTTATGTTCATTTACGTTCTAGGATTTAGATCGATTTTGTATGGCAAGTTCTTTTGTGTTTTTTTCTTTTCTTTTTTTTTTTTTTTTTTGACGAAACCTTTTTTATTATTAAGAAAAAAATAAGGTTCGTACAAGCCGTATCCTCGCCCTCCCCTTATACCAAAAACGTAGACGAAGCGTAGCCCTGCCCTCTAAAAACCTATGAGTGGCAAACCCAGTTTGGGAAAATCCAGTCTCATAGGAAAAGGTGCAGCACCCTACGCTTCCAGAAAAATAAAGTCTCCCAAAAAAGAAAGTTACAAACGGAAAAAAAAACAAGTGGGTTCCGCTCTTCTATGGTAGAAAAAGATCTACGATCCGTCAATGACGGCTAAAACATTCATAATGGTTGACTCCAGTCAAGTTGCGTTTGGAGGGTGTGTCCAATAAACTGCGCTAAGACTTGAGCCACAAAAGTTTTTTGAGAAGATTGGACCATCCACCGGTGACGCGCCATAAACGCATGATGAGAAGAGCCATCCACACGCTCGTGAATAAGCCATGAGTACCTGTGGAAAGAGTAGTGCGGGTATAATCCTTTATGAGAAAGGGACCGAGACAAGGAAAAAAATAAAAGTCACAACTGGTTTGCACCCTTCCACAATAAAGTGTAGGGTGGTGCGTCCATCCGTGAGAGAGGGCTATCTCGCCAATCGTATGTTCGGTATCCCATGTTGATCGAATGTAGAATACGACGGAGTTGTAATGGTAAGCGAGCGAGTTTGGTCAAAACGATTCCCATGCGAATGCCGAGAGGCATCCCGGGCAAGGAAGTCCGTGGCGAGTTGGCTTCACGAAAAACGTGAGTAACGAGAAAGTCCATGTTTTTGAAGAAGCGTGTTGATAGCCGCAATATCATCTTCAATACACCACGGTATGCTACAACGTCGGTTGAGGATGTTTACCAAAATCGGCCGAGTCGCAATCAATGACAAGAGGTAGCATTCCGTGAGTAACACAATAAGAGATGCGAGAAAGAAGGGCCTTTGCCTCTGCGCAGTAATCCGGTAGGTTGTGCCATAGATCTCGTTCGCGGCCCAAATGAGACGACCATTTTCATCACGAATGATGTAACCGCCGCCGGAAGGTCCCGGATTACCCAAAGAAGATCCATCAGAATTAAGCTTGTAATGGTTGTGCGGGGGTTTGTGCCAAATGATCGGGATAGGGGGCTTGTAAGTTCTTTTGTGTTTTTTTCTTATTGAAACTATCATAAGTCGTCCCTGATAAGAAAAAGAGTGCAGCACCAATAAATCCATGAGATAGTTGCATTTTGTCCTTTGTCTTTTTGGACCTTTTATATTTATTTTCATCGCTTTCAATTCGGTAAATTCCATGCTCTTCATTTACAGATAGATGGACAATTGGATGAGAACTTCTAAAGTGGAATTATGATGGATCAAATACTTCTAGACAAGTTCATGGAGAAGACAGTGATGCCATCTTTCACTGAGAATAAACCAAACTCCTGATTCAAATGATAAAAATAAAAAATCAGGATGGAGTTAACATTCTACTGTCTCAGAACTCAGAAGCTTTAATTGTTGATCAATCATTCAAACTTCTTAAACATTCAATTTGATGAGATGTTACTAGCTGTCATACCGTTTTGTGGGAAATATAAACAACATTTTTTGCTTGAAAAAGAAAATTTCTCTGATTATCTTTGTAAAAGAGATAGTACATTTTCAAAAAAAAAAAAAAGGTAGTAGATTGTGAGTGTGACGGATTCTAAAGATTGGACTAGGATATGTAGTCATTTTTTTAAATGATTTATTTACTGTTTGATAAATTAGTACATAATGGGACTACGGTACTATGTGTATCCATATTTTTGCGAATGGTTTATTTGTTGTATGATGAACTTAATACTTGGTTGTTTTCCGGGTGCCTCTGTTTTGTATTTTTTTTTTGTTTGATTTCTTTGCTGTTGTCTAATATGTTTTTCCATCCCCGAAACAATAATTACTGTTTCACGTTCTCTTATTGCAATATTAATTTACCATGCAATAAATTTTCCCTTGAGAATAGGCACTTCTTTATGTGATGTCTTAAACAAGGGTTTTTTTTTTTATCTTACTTCCATGTCGTATGTTACTAGCATGGTACATTTGCATAATGCACATGACAAATGGACTTATTTTAATAAAATGTTTAGGACATGCATACATACGCAAGCTCAAGAATGTTGTATACACTTATTTGGGTCGATCTCATTATATCTTTTTGAATACTAACAATTCAATAACGACTTAGGTGCTCCTTAAATTTTAGCGACTTGGTTGTCACAGCCAAGATAAAACACCTCAATTATTTCATGACCGTGACAAAACTTTTGAATTTCTCTGATGATCGTTTACTATTGCAATGGATCACATATTTCTTTTATGATAATACCAGAGACGTTTAATTGTTCCGTGCATCGTTACGCGGATTTTTAGTATATATATATATATATATATATATATATATATATATATGGAATTGAGGAGAATGACAAAAATATTTCATCGGGAATATGACAAATTTTCAGAAGTGTTGCATAAAGGACAAATTTGTGTTTTTAAATGTTGGACACCTATTTCTTCCGAGCAAGGATCCTCTCAAGTGTGAGGGTCAAGTGTTCTCTCAAATGTCAATGTCTAACCGCACACTCACAATGTGAATATGGTCTAGTTGTAGATTTTTTTTTTCAAAACTACGTCATTTTGCTAAAATTGTTTAAAAATAATGATTGAGATAGCACTTAAGCCTTCAACCCAATTCCCAACCCGATAAGATTTGGGAAACCATTTTGCTCCCCGATCCCAAACCCGTAGGTGACGGGACCAGACAATCGGGTCTCCCGAATATTCGGGATCGGGTCGGGTTGGGAATAAATATCCCCGCAAAATATTATCTTTTCTTTTTAATGTAATTTCTTGTCTTCAAAATCTAATTCATCATCACCATCAAACAAAAGGATCCATAGTTTAACAATTTCATAAAGATAAATACACAAGTTAATAATGCAATACAATCGGTCCAACGTTGACCGTAAGACTTTATTATCATATATATAGTCATCGACACACCAACATATTATTCATGATTCAAAATATTAGAGTAAAACCAAAGTAGCGTTTTTTATTATGAATGCGCAACCTCCAACCTTAAAAAAAATGCATAGTATCACTTGATTGATTCGCTGCCACAAATTAAAGAAATTTATAGACAAGAATCAAGCAAACTTTTTACATTTTTGCAGTTTGTGCGTATCAATACATAAATAAACAATAAATAATTATTTTTGGGAAAAATAATAAATAAATATATTAAAAAACAATTAATTTGGTCGGGTCAGGTCGGGACCCGTCGGGATTCAGTCATTATGCCCGGATATATTCCCGTTTCTGTCCGGAAAGGAAGAAAACCCGACAAAATCGGGTCGGAAAAAATATTGGTCGGGAAAATCGGACTGGGAGAGGGATGGAAATCGGGTCAGGTCGAGTTTTAAGGGACTTTTGTCCAGCCCTACGTTAAGATAAGGTAAGTCTAAAGACGAATATACACCATAAATTTGTCTTCAGTCAAATGGTTGTTGCCGTGTCACAATTTGATAAGAAAATGACTTATCTAAGAAACGATCCTGTCATTGTCATTTAATTTATACAATGTACATGCATTTTAACGGAGAAGAATTATGATGGAAAAGTGATTTTAGAGGTATTCTAAGTGCAATGTTGTGATTAATTCTCACACACACAGAGACACACATAGTAGAGGTATGTAGATGTGTGATATGGATTAATGACACCTCTCAATGTGGTATACCTCTAAAATCACTCTCTTACCGTAACTCTTCTCATTTTAAAGACAACTAAATATAATAAATATCCTTTCAAAAAAAACTTATACTTTAATCTTTCTTTCTTTTATTTTTTATTTTTTTAAGGGTTTTCTTTCCTTTAAGACCTCCAATACTTCTCGAAGTTATTATTGACTGCATTAAAAAAAAAATACAACTAAATATTCAATTTGGAGTTAAATAATCACTTGAAGAGTCGAGTAAAACCATCGACTACACTGAGGAGAAAAAAGCCATGCATATGTTTACCACACGTTGTAAAATCGAATAAAAAAACATTATCATCAATGATATAATATAGTACTTGTCAATTTATGGCTATTTCCTAAGAAATGGTTAATTATTTCAAGCAAAATAAAACTGATAAAAGTATCTGGTTACTTGGTCCATTATAACTCAAATCTTATGCTGCTAACTCGAGTTGTGAAACATGAATAAACCATGTCGTACCTTCAACGTTACATTTTCCTAACGTGTTATTTTAAATTTAAAATGTAAAAGAAATGTATAGATAAAAGATGAAAATGTGTCGTGGCCTGATCGGCTTGCCCGAGAGACACACCACCTCTGCCCATGAGCAGGATCCTCTAAAATGAGAAGATCAAGTGCCTCTCAAGGGCCATTCTTTTTCGATAATTTTAACGAAACGACATAGTTTGAAGAAAAAAAAAATGTACGGTTAGATCTTCTACACATTATGTGTGTACGGTGAGATGACATTTGAGAGAACACTTGACTCTCTCACTTGAGATGATCATTGCTCCCATGCCCATATACATAAGGGCGAACCGATGAATATCCAAATGGGATTCACGGACAACGCTAAAATAATATATTACTTAAATTTTACATATACAAGACATTTATAAATTGTATCGTTGGAAAAAAAGAATTTACTCTTAGAAAACATTAATTTTAGGATAGTCCAGGTGCAATCATTTGACAACAAATCAATAGTTTCAAGAAAATTCATTGGTGGAAAATTTTAGAGGTAGAAGCTCATTTTAAAAAATTGAATTTCTATCGGATTTAATTTCTATTGGCTTTAATACACAACTACGATTTGCTCATTTCTTGAGAGTCTCTCGATCCGACTATAAATATAGGTAGAAACCCTCAAAATGTCCACGAGCAGTGTAAAGATGAACAAGAGAGTTGAAATGGCCAACTTAACTCAATCCATTTTCACCTTCATCTCTTTGCTTTCTTTATTTACGCATTCCACACAAATGGCTGCTGCACAAAGTTCGACAATCTCCATTAACGTCGGAACTGTTTTAGATATGAATACTTTTGTGGGGAAGATGGGGCTGAGCTGCATATCCATGGCGCTCTCTGACTTCTACGCTTCCCATGGTTCTTACAAAACCAGAATCGTACTCAACAGCCGCGACTCCGGTGGTGATGTAGTTGCTGCCGCCGCCTCAGGTAATTCCTCCTCCCATTTGCTCCTTCGCCGTTTGGCCGTACGTGTTTATGCCATTGCCCATTGGTGTTTAGAATTAGTTAATTTCTTCCTAGCCGGATGGAAGAATTTGTTCTACTGGTCACCGAGTCTCACATTACCGCTTTTTTCCTTAAAAAAAAAAAAATTACTGCTTTTTTTCTAATTCAGAAATTTGTTTTGTATCGCAACATGCATTTTTCCAATTACAAAAATAACATTTTATAACAATAAAATCATATCGTTTTTATAATAAAAATTTAAATCTCAATGAGGTTACTAATATGTGTTATGATTTTGGTGTATCTAGGTACAACAGGTATGTTTAAAGTGTTTAATGTCTTTTACTTGAATGTAAGTGACACTTTTTTTTTTTTCTGGTTTATATACTGAATATGTTATAAGTATTATATTAATGACGGTAAAAATATTTTAGATTTTATAATTTAAAATTTATGTTCATCAACTTTTTGAATATGTCAAAGGCTTCTAAAACGACTGATTCTTAGAGTTGAAGATAATACTACATCTGTTCCAACTTGTTTGAGACATTTTGAAATTCTAAAGATTTAAGAGGATATCGTCATGGCCGGCCCTGACATATGTTGGGTTTAAAGTGTCCGAATTGAGCATTTTAGTTGTAGTTGTTTTTTTTTTTTTTTTGAAAAACATACTTATCGCGTTTTTAACATCCGCAATACAAAGTTCAATGTATTGATAGCCTCAAAACATACCTACAACTTATCAAAAAAAAAAAAAAACTTACCTACAAACTAGTCTTTTGGGCCAAGTAAAATTTTTTATTGGGACATTTTGTTAGATATTTTTTTCATAAATATTTTTTGTAATCTCTTGCATACGAGTTGCCGAACGAAATAATGTTATCGCAACGAAACAGGGTTCGACTTGCCCGTTCAGGTCGCGGTGGGTCGAGAGGGCAGCGCAACTCGTGGGGGTTCGGGGGCAACGCCCCCGAAACCTAAACCAATACATGCATCAGTTCATGAAGGGAGTAAAAAAAATTTGGGTCTTTATAAGAAAAAAATTAACATATTATATTAGGTTGATCGGATTGAATCTACACAGATTTTTTTTTTAACGAAACATGTACCGTTGGGCCCTCCCGGTAGTTGGGCTAAAGAATATACATTTATACACAAGGATGCCTCTGGAAATTTGAATATACATTTATATTTTAACTAACAATAAAATAATTATAAACTTCACGAATATAGTATACGGTATAGTTTAATCTTTTTATCCTAAACATTGTTGAAACGAATTAATGGTGGTTACTACTCAGTAGTGAGACGGTGAGAGGCCACAACAGCTCTTAGTTGAATTTTTTAAGACGAAAACTATACATAACGTCGGATCTGTATCGCCTATATAAACGATAAAAACTGTATAGGGTCCCCTAAAATATTAAAAAAAAAAAATTATAGGTATATTTTATATTATTTAAATTTTTTATACACTAAACTGGCCGTCTAATTTTTTGAAATATTAACCCTTGACCCATATCATACTTAGATTTTTAAAATTAATGTTTATAAACTTGTAATATGATGTGTCGCTTCGATTCCCGAATCGTATTGCTGAATTCCTGAAGCCGCCCCTGAATCCGAAGATAGAGTCTAATAAAGACTTCTACGTCAAAGAGTAGCTATGTCAGCAATTTATTTGTTTTTTTAACGAAAGATCACTTTATTCACTTTTCCTCAACAAAGGGAATCATAAAGAAAACAGCAAAAAAGTTTTGTGGTCTATAGTTACAAGTTTTCAATATGAAAATGCCTACTCTATGCTCCAAGACAGGCGTAGGTTCCGTGCTCTCTCCACTAGATTTGACATAAACACAAATGCCGGAGGTCTTTCTTTCTTTCTTTTTTTTTTTTTTTTTTTCGGAAACGAAAGGAGGGGACGGGGATCGAACCCTGGACCTCTCACTAAAGCGGGGTAGACGCACGTCATTTCACCAAAGCGCCGTGCTCAATGCCGGAGGTCTTTCACCTTCACTTTCGTGTTTTACTTTATTCCTCCATATCTAAATCCCGTAGATCGACTCCTTCCACGTATACTTCCAACTATTCTTTGCAAGTGGTAGTCTCTACCAGAATTTAGATTTAGATTTATCCAACTATTCCTTACAATTTCTTTGTTAAAATAAGACCCTCTAAAAATTTATGATTTTTCGGGGTAGTTTGTTGTCTTTTAGTTGACTCTTTCTTTTATTTTTTATTTTTTATTTTTTATTTTTTTATAGAATAAAATCATAGTACTACTACTTACATTTTTGTATTGTGAATTTTTGACGTACTTGACACTAAAGCGCGTAATTGAGTTGCACGTACGACAGCGAATCAAAGTTGAAAAATTCTCCTGTTTGCATACACCATGAATATCAAATATGACCCATTCCATTTGTACTCTCTGTATGACCCATTCCATTTTTTCTACATCAAAATAAAAATCATAATCACAAAATTATGTTGAATATAAAAATAATATAGATTTTAAGAGTAACTCTAACATTACCTAGATATATGTATATACAATCAAGGGTTTCGATTCATGATATAGTTTAAGAATTTTCAATTAAAGATGGCCATGTAATTTGTAATTAACGTCCCTGTATATCTCAAGAATAAATAAAGCTAACAAAATCACTTCCTAACTTCAAAGGAACTACTAATAATAAAGCAATAATTAATAGCTCTATCATCTTCTTGTTTGCCGTCCTCTAATTGTCTTTGGTGGAAAAAGACGATATCCCTCACTCACAGGGCTTCTCCACCCCGACCCGATAAAATAGTGATGATATTAATCATGATGACTCAACGACATTTTAGGTGGGAACACCAGGACTCAGTGTCCACAAGGAACCAACTGAGCTATCCATGCGGGTCCGTCCTCTAATTGTTACCACACATCTCGTGCAAAACTTCTGGAAAAGTAAAGAGTGAGCATACGAATGCCGGGTATATGAATAAGATGACTCACTAATTCAGTTATAATACATTACATGCATATTCATATCCACATGTATCATCATGTAGCAACTAGCTGGCATGAAACACATGTCATGTTTACACATTCCATGTTGTTTACGTACTTTTACCACGTAGTTCACATTTTACCGTTTTGCTCACATATACGTCACCTCCATGCAATTGACTCGATTAACTTATGTGTGTTCAATAATCCCGGACACTTTTCATGCATTCATCAATCTCACTGTACATATCATACTAGAAGTTCACGTATGTCTGAGCTCATGATATATATCACTGCACATATCATTCCAATAGCTCAATATTGTATCCACACATGCACCCAACGGCAGTGATGGATCCAAGAATTTACCCAAGTAGGGACACCATGGCAAATTTGAAGGTCCATCGAGACTAGTAATGTTTTTATATTTTTTAACAACAAAATTATATCAGTTGAATATAAAAATAATCTTGATCTCAGTGAAGTCCTGATCAAGTATCTCCCTCTAAAAGCTTTAGATGTCATATATATATTGCCAAGGATAAAAGCAAGGCTGCACAAACAACCAGACATGCACATCCATACTGCTTTGTCCTCTTCGCGTGAACCTTACAGCACGCACGCGCACAAACAACTTAACCATTGCTATGCCATCTTGCATGAACATACGGAATGGCCACACACTTTCCCTCTTGATCCACTACTATATCCATCTTGCATGAACATATATACATATATAATGGCCACACGTACAATATTCCAGTACTGTGTCCATCTTGCGTGAATATACGTAATGACCACATGCCCACACTTTTTCACTACTACATCCATCTTGCATAAATATACGCGATGGCCACACACTTTTCCTCTACTATGTCTATCTTGGGAGAACATACGTAATGACCACACGCAACACTTTTCCACTACTATGCCTATCTTGCGAGAACATGCATAATGACCACACATACTTTTCCATTAGTATGTCCATCTTGCGTGAACATACATAATGGCCATAAATTAACGTCTACATATCTATTTTCCGTTTACTTTTCAACAGCTTCTCAATTCTTTTCCATCAAATTCTCATTATCTCATATTTTTCCAAAGTGTATTTTCTCGTCTATTTTTCACAAAGATCACATTAATTCACAGGAGACATCTATACATCAGTATATATAGCAGTATAATTTTCACTAGTTTTGACGTAGAATTTCATGAGATCATCAATTATGAGTTCATATCTCAATTTATACACGCTCTTTAGCCTATATAGAGCCTCTCTCTATCGAGGCCGTTGGCATGGCCTAGGCTTGTTATGTGCTTAATTCCAGGGCCGGCCCTATCACAAGCCGGGCGAGCGGTACGGCTTGGCCCAATGAATCCCGATAGGCCCAATCGGTACGTGTTTTCGCTTATCCGAAATTTTTTTTTATAGAGTTAATCCGATCGATTTATAAAAAAAATCGTATATTAAAAAGCCTCGATTTCGATAACAAATAGGCCCGATTCTTTAAAAAAAAATACCCAACCCAATAAAAAAATTTATATATAGGCCCGATTCTTTAAAAAAAATATCCAACCCAATAAAACAATTTATACGTTACTTAAACGTTACTTCACGAAGAAAGTAGCGAGATAAAAAGAATTCGAAAAAAAATTGAAAGCATACTTTATATATTGAAGACAAATAGGCTAGTCATAAAGGGAAAAAAATAAGGGAAATCAAGATAAATCAAAGGAGTTTTTCGAAGTTGAAGTTTAATAAAGAACCATCTTCGAAGACGATGAGTCAAGAACGCTTGAATGGGTTAGCGATAATATCGATTGAGCGAGAAATTGGTTGATGAAATTGATGATTATACATTGATTAGTGATTTCGCTCCAAACGCGCTTCAAGAAAGATTGTTGAATTAGTATTTAGTATTAATATATATGTATGTTTTGTGTTTGCATTATGAATTTGATGTTTGTATATGAATGTATTAGAAAAAAAATTGTATTTTCGGTCGATTTTTTTTTTTTTTTGTACATATGCCCAATTTTTTTTAACTGGCTTCGGCCCTAAAAAACGTAGGACCGGCCCTGCTTGATTCTTAGTGGAGGCTATGGGCACGTCTCAAGCTTAGTGCAGACATACAATTGCCGCTCTTTTTTTGTTTTTGTTTGAGGGCCGCTTTTTGTTTACTTGTCATATATACACGTTCCTCCACTTAGAACAATTATAATGGTCATTTGATGAAAATTAGTATCTCATATTAAAAATCATTAAATAGATGAAAATAACAAGTTTATGTATTTTTGTTAACACACTTTTATCCCTTCCGGGACTCGAACCCGGAACCTCCGGATTATAAACCTCGGTGATTACCTCAGTCACACAAGTTTATGTATTTAAGTTGAGTGTAGTAATATATATTTTTGGGCGGGAAAAAGAAAAAGTTGTTTGATATCAAATGTTTGGGCTGAATGGGATCTCTTTCGTTATGTCTTTTGAATCTTGTTGTGCTGCACTCGTTGAGTGAAATTAAAAGGTTATAATCATCATTCGAAATCCATATCACTGTTTTTGTTGAATTAATTACTGGTTTTTTCCTTTGATAATCAAATACGTACCTAAATGTAGAATATTGACTGTTATTGTGTGCAAATTGCAGCTCTTGATCTGATAAAAAATTTGGAAGTTCAAGCAATTTTAGGACCTGTTACGTCAATGGAGGCAGAATTCATGATTCAACTCGGAGAAAAAGCAAATGTTCCTATCATCTCTTTCACAGCCACAAGCCCATCTCTTTCCTCAATCCGAAGTCCCTATTTCATTCGATCAACTCTAAACGATTCGTCTCAGGTAAGCGCCATTAGTTCAATCGTCAAAGCATTTGGGTGGAGAGAAGTTGTTCCTATATACAGTGATAATGAATTTGGGGAAGGGGTTGTTCCTTTCTTAACCGATGCCTTAGATGCAATCAACACGCGAGTCCCATATAGAAGTGCTATTCCTGAATTAGCTACAGATGATCAAATTGTTGCGGAACTTTACAAATTGATGACGATGCAGACACGGGTGTTCACTGTTCATATGGTTCCGATTCTTGGTTCTCGGTTTTTCGCTAAAGTGAAAGAGCTTGGTATGATGACTAAAGGGTATGTGTGGATTATAACTGACGCTATGGCCAATAGGTTGAATTATTTGGATCGGAACGTTATTGATTCTATGCAAGGTGTAATAGGGGTGAGGCCTTATGCTCCAGAGACAAAGGAGGTTGTTAATTTCACAAACAGATGGATTTTCAAGTTTTTACAGGACAATCCTGGATTTGTTAGTCCTCAATTGAATATAGTTGGTTTATGGGCTTATGATTCTGCTACAGCACTTGCAATGGCAGTTGAGAAATCTGGATCTGTGAACTTTAATGGCTTCCAAAAGCCAAACATTTCAGCAAATTCTACAGATTTGGCAACATTTGGCACTTCTCAAAACGGTCCAAATCTTCTTCAAGCTTTACTAAGCACAACATTCATTGGTCTTAGTGGGGAATTTCAGTTTGTGGATGGACAACTTCAGTTGCCACCTTATCAGATTGTGAATGTGATCGGGTCAGGGTTTAAGGAAATCGGATTTTGGACGACGAAAGACGGGCTTGTCAAACAACGGAATCCAACAAATTTAGTTGGAAATACTGATTTGGGAACAATAATATGGCCCGGTGACACCACTAGTTTTCCCAAGGGGTGGCAGATTCCAACAAATGGAAAAAAGCTAAGGGTGGGAGTGCCTGTAAAAGATGGTTTCAGTGAATTTGTGCACGTCGCGATTGATCCGTCAACCAACACAACTACAGCAACTGGCTACTGCATAGATATTTTTGATGCAGTAATTGCTTCTCTTCCTTATGCAGTATCTTATGAATACGTTCCATTTATGGATCCGAGTGGACATCCTGCCGGCACTTATGATGACTTAATCTACCAAGTTTACTTGGGGGTACGAATACACATGGCTAAGAAAAATCCAGTTTTCATTCTGACAATGTAGTTTGACATAAGAGTTGGTACATAATGGTATACTTGTTTTATGTGATACATACATAACAGTACACTTGTTTTTTTTTTTGTGGTCGATGAACAGAAATTTGATGCTGTTGTTGGAGATGTGACGATCATAGCAAACAGATCTAAATATGTGGATTTTACTTTACCATTTACCGAATCAGGAGTTTCAATGGTTGTCCCGATTGTAGTAAGGAAACCAAATAACAAAGCATGGTTGTTTGTGAAGCCTTTGAAATGGGACATGTGGCTTGCAAGCTTCACCGCTTTTGTTGTGATTGGTATGCTTATTTGGTTTCTTGAACATAGAATCAATGAAGAGTTCAGAGGGCCTATATCTCATCAAGTTGGCATGGTTTTCTGGTTCTCTTTTTGCACCATGGTTTTTGCACATAGTAAGTGATTTGCCTTCTTATTTATGTTTATTCAACAATTATCTTATATTCTTGAAAGAAAATCAGCCTAAACACCAAAACAATCGCATTAAATATAGTGTTGTAAGCAGTCGTGTGTAATATGTAAAACACCTACCTCTCCCATCAAGTTAAGCTTTTAGAATATATGGTAAATCAACATGGTATCAGTGCAGGAGTTCATAGGTTCAAACCTCTTATCCCTTTCCCATTTATATTCTTAAATTATTTGGCCTATTTGTTGGCCTTAATGTGCTTTATATGCCTCGTGCGCCTTTTTTGACTTATATCGACAAAAACCTTTTGTTATAGGCCCAAACTTGAGGGACGTGTTAAAGTCAGTTATGTTTAATATGTAAATTACCTACCTCCTTAACAACTTAAGTTTCTAAGAGGTATGGTAATTAATTCAACATAGAGAAATAGAGAATGTGCTCATAAACTCGTTCAAATGCTCTTAGAATGCCAACATTTTGTACTTGTTCTTTGCCTAACCATACTTGAAATTTTTTGCTGATTACATTACAGAGGAGAAGATAACAAGTAACCTGGCTAGGTTTGTGCTGATCATATGGTTTCTAGTTGTGCTGATATTAACCCAGGCATACACAGCTAGTCTTACATCAATGCTAACCGTTCAACAGCTGCAACCGAAAGTTACAGATGTAAATCAGCTTATCAACAACAAGGATTTTGTGGGGTACCAACATGAGACTTTTGTTTTATCACTTCTCAAAAGAATGGGTTTGGATGAATCTAGGCTACTACCATACAATTCTCCTGATGATCTGGATCAGCTTTTTTCTAAAGGGAGTGGAAATGGTGGAATCGCTGCAGCTTTTGACGAAAATCCTTACATTGACTTGTTTCTGGCCAAGTATTGCTCCAAGTACACCACGGTTCTGCCGACTTACAAGACCGATGGCTTTGCATTTGTAACTTCTTATTTCTCTTTCTTCCATATTCAACGTTTAATGACCATTTACAATCACAAATGTAGTACAAGATTAAAAAGACTAGGTCCAACCAAAGTTTTTGTCCAAACATCTCATGTTGTGAATTGTGATAAATGCAGGTGTTCCCATTCGGTTCACCGCTAGCTGCTGATATATCAAGGGCAGTTCTGAATGTGACTGAAGGTGACAAGATGGTACAAATCGAGAAGAAATGGTCTTTAGGAAATTCCCATTGTCCTGATTCATTAGCGTCTATTAATAATTCCGTTAGCTTGGACACTGGAAGTTTCTGGGGATTGTTTTTAATAGTCGGGATCGCCGTGTTTTTTGCCTTTGTCATCTACTTGGGAATGTTCCTCCATGAACACTGGCACATGGTAGCCGATCAAGACGACACAATACAAGAGAAAATAAGTAAACTAGCAGGGCGATTCGACAACAAGGATCTGAACTCCTACACTTTCAGGAATCGTGGTTTGAGAGATCAAGCCAACAGCGTCATCGTTCGTGATCCCGAGCAACCTCGGGTTGTTGAGCCAAAGGATAGAAGGGTTGATGCAGAAGCAGCTTCACCTCAGGTTGTGACACTTTCTCCTCAAGTTGCTTTACAAGACAATACAGGACCTCCTAGTCCTAGCTTTTCAATTCATACAGAGCATGACATTAATAGCTTTTCTGAGGAACAAAGTAGCACATCTCATGAAATGACGCCCGTTAATCGACAGGAATAATTACATGTGTAGTGTGTAATGATGATTTTTTTTTGAGATTTTCTCTTGTGTATATATATACACACTTTAGCATGCACCCGATTTTATTGAAAATTCATGAAGCTTAGTGTAAAGCAAGGTTGTCCCTTAATTTATTTCTTGTAAAGTAGTGATGATGGAATATTACTCCCATTACTTATACACAATTCTTTCACTTTCCAAAATCATGCATTTAATTAAGGGCTTAAATCATAAATGTCAATATAAAAGGAAGATGAGCTGATGGGATTGCAATGTAGTTACTGATGCCATGTTAAGTTTCTGCTAATAGTGTATGAGTTTTAAGAAGTAAGAAGATGTTGGTCAGGTTATAAATTTGTTTATAGTTCTTCATTATATATTAATCAGAGTGGTGGGCCCATATCCCACAGGTCTCAGGATCAAAACTTGGCTCTGATATGAAAATTTGAGAGCAAGCTTTCCCAATCCATCCTTCAACATTTTTTCGAGGATGTTTTTCCGGATGTTTTGAAAAAAAAACAAAAGAGAGGACATAATTTCAAAGAGAATTGTATTTGTAGCTACAATCTTGCACCAATATTATAATTATTTATGCACATTTCCGTCTTTTATATATGGGACGGCAATAAAGCACATGATCACGTGCTTCCATCATTATTACATGTGATTCTCAAATGGAACATAATTCATTTTCACCGACCAAAAGTTTCAATAGACATTCAACATTTTTTCGAGGATGTTTTTAAAAAAAGAGAGGATATTATTTCAAAGAGGATTGTATTTGTAGCTACAATCTTGCACCAATATTATAATTATTCATGCAGATTTCCGTCTTTTATATCTCGACGGCAATAATTCGTTTAATATACTCCCTCCGTCCCGTAATATAAGTCTTTTTGTCTTTTTAGTGGTGTCTCAAAATATAAGTCTTTCTCATAAAACAATATAATATTAATGGAAAATTAGGGATAAGGACACAATCTGAAATATTTTTAAGTAACAGGACAACTACATATTTTTTATAGGGAGAAGGACAACTGCATAATTTTTATAGCGAGAAGGAAACGGTGAATCCCGAAAATCAATGAATAAAGTGAATCCCGAAATCAGTGAATTTCGACAGTGAATCCCGAAAATTAGTGAATTTCGACGATGAATTTTGAAAATTAGTGAATTTCGACAGTGATTTTCGTCAGTGAAATTTAAACAGTGAATTTCGAACACAAGTGAATTTCGACGGTGAATAAATAGTTTTGTCCTTTATGCAAAAGTTTCAAAAAACTGTCCTTCTACTTAATTGATGAAATATTTCTGTCCTTCTCCCTCATTCCCCCTAATATTAAATGCATTGTTTTCACTCTCAAACTAAACAATGTAATATTATTAGCCAGGTCCGATAAACAATATAATATTTTACATTGAAATATTAAAAAGCAATTCATTAATTATGTTTTCTTAAACCGTATGTAATGGCCAAAAGGCCTTATATTATGGGACAGAGTGAGTAGTAATGATAGGAATTTGGAAAGAGAATTCTGACAAATGTAAATAAAAAGACGATTTAGGTAATCTTCGATATTGCTGATTTTTATTTCATTAAAGGAAAAAGCGCACATGATCATGTGCTTCCTTCGTTATTACATGTCATTCTCAAATGGAAAATAATCTATTTTCAGTGACCAAAATTTCAATAATATGGACTCCGGATTTGACATTGACCGTAAGATGGCTAGCCTTTTCAATCATCTCTTCCATCCTCTCACTCTGTTGTCCCCACCTATGACGTTGCATCATTTCCCGCATCATCTGGTTTACGGCCTCGTATTGGCATTGTCTGTCCATGCTTTGAAGCCCCCGGAAACACTGTCTACGTTGTTGCTGACCATATTCGCTGATGATGTCCATTTCAAAACGGTTGCCTTGGGATATCATGTGTTGGCGTTGGCCGAGCTGTTGCCTCTTTTGTTGAAATTGTTGTTGACATCATTGTTGTCCTCTCCTCCCGGCCCATTGGATGTTCTCCTCCTCAATGATGGTGTTGATGGTGGTTCTGAATGACGCCTCTACTACGAGGACAAAAAGGGATAGCAAGATTCACCAAAATTTATTTTTTTTTTGCTCTTTAATTTGAGCCCAAATACGATACCCTTCCGACGTAAATTTTGAAAGCCGAAAAAATATTTGTATTAACCGGAGCGTTTTTCTTAATAACGACCGTAACTTTTGATTTAGAACACTGATCATCAAAATTGTTTCACCAAACTTCATATTTTTTTATATCTTCAATTTGAGACCTCATTTGATACATTTTCGACGTAGTATTTGAAAGCCGAATTTAATCGCAGCATTTACACTAACACAATATCAGTAAACAGTATCATTATCAGTATCAGACTCATTTAAGGCTTAATTCAAGGGACACAATATCATATCTCGCTCATATAAGGCATACAATATCACTAATAGTATCATATAAGGTATACAATATCAGTATCAATAAACGGCTAAATTACAATTTTGGTCCTCTAACTAGACACGTTTTTTGATTTTGGTCCTGGTTTTTCTCCGGCGACAATTTTAGTCCTGTAAGTGGTCTTTTTTTGCAAAAATAGTCCTGAACGCCGGAAAGACCACTTACAGGACTAAAATTGGCCTTTTCCGGCGACAATTTTAGTCCTGTAAGTGGTGTCTCCGGCGACAATTTTAGTCCTGTAAGTGGTCTTTCCGGAATTCAGGACTATTTTTGCAAAAAAAAGACCACTTACAGGACTAAAATTGTCGCCGGAGAAAAACCCGGACCAAAATCGAAAAACGTGTCTAGTCAGAGGACCTAAATTGTAATTTAGCCATCAGTAAACAGTATCAGACTCATTTAAGGCTTAATTCAAGTGACTACTTCAAGACACACATATATAACTCATATAAGGCTCATTTAAGGCTTAATTCAAGAGACTGCTTCAATAAGTTGAAAGAAGTTGTAAGTGAGGAGAAATGAAGTATATAAGCAAAGATAAATGAAAAGTAGTAGTAAGAATTAGTGGAGATTAACCATATTCTTGTTCTAAGAGAACGATTGTTGAGAATATGGATATCTGTGTATGAGGGAAGGGGGAATATAATTGCTAGGCCAGAAGAAGCATTGAATAAGAAAGCAACTTACTATGTTTCATGATAAATCTGAATGGAAAATAAACAACCAACAACTACCATCACTTTCATTCACTATATGGAAAATCATTGGTGACCAGTTTAAGCTTTGGTTTGTTACTTTGTATTGCCTTTAAAAAAGTAGCTAACAACACCTTTGTTACATGTCTGATTTACTGCTTCAAATGCCTCCATTTTGTTGTCAAAATCTGCTTTAGATTACTGTCAATTTTTCAATTCAGATGCAACCATCTCGCTGCGTTTTCTTCATGATTTTGCTATCAAATTTTCTGCCTCATACACTCAATGTTCAGCCCATTTTTCAGCTCTGAAACACTTTGTTTTCTGCTCCAAAAATCTCTGATTTTCAGCCTTATTCTTGGTGTATATATGGCTGAAATTTTGGACCAATCTGTAACAGCCATAGTATCTTATCAATCACTTGTTCTTGGTGTGTTAAACATCACCAAATGAAGTCTCGAACTATCTAATATTCAGCCCAAATATGTCTCTATTTCAGCATTCCTTGAGACGGTTCTTTTTGCAAGCAATCTTCCTCTTATGCATTCAACAGGTACTAACTTCAAGCCTTCTTTTTGAATTATTCTATGATCACAACATGAGCAACATGCCACACACAGAGCAGGCCAGGAGCAAAAGAAAGATACGTCGAGTCCTCTTGATACACATTCATTCTATGATCACAACATGAGCAAGTTTCCACACAAGTCATATCGAAAGCAATTGAAGGCCTGCAGAATCAAACACTACTACAAAATAGGCTTTTTAGGACATTGCTATCAGGACATTTTTTAAGAAATGTCCTAATATATGGCTGATGGGGCGCTTGAAAGGAATGTCCGTTTGATGAGTAATAAAATGAAGTAATTTTGTTTTTTTTTATTATGTAAAATCGCTAACCGGGCGTTCTGCATATGACTAAAATATAAAATAAAAAATATAGGCGCAAATTCATTTTACCCTAATTCCTTTAGCGGGTAAAAGAAACGAGATGCCCGCCTCCTCCAAATTTTTTTCGCTCATCGCTTTTCTCTTCTTTCACTAGATTTTCAGCAGCATCGATCTATGGCAAAAACTCACCCCAAAATCGGCCGGTCCATCGTTCTTCCACGCCAAATCCATCACCATCTTCACTTTCAAAAGATATAGCTGTGCTTAATTATTTTGTTGTGATGATTCCTAATCGAGGGCTGTGATATCAATTTAATTTCTCGAGAAACTGATATCAGTCTTGAGCAAGTTTTAGTCACCAGCCATCGAGCCTCACATGTATTTTTTTTTCTGGCAGCAAGTTCTATAATTTACGAAGTTTAGATCTATAATTTACAATCTCCTCCACTGCAGAAAGAAATTCGTTAGTCCTTTCGTTTCTATTTTTATTTCGACATTTTGTTTGTCTTTTTTGTTTATTATTCTCCCTTTTAATGTGATTCTCAATTTCGTTGGTGCAGGTCATCGATGTTTTGCATCCTGGACGACCCAACATCTCCAAGGTTCTTTTTTGTTTACTCTTTGATTTTTTATGATTGTTTCTTTTGCATTTCATCTGTTTTTTTTTCTTTTTTAAATGATTAATAATTGTTTAGTGTTTTTCTTTCAGGCGAGGTTTGGCTTTAAATCGTATTCTGTTCCTATTTGAAACTGAATTTGTTCCGATCTTTTACTGTAGAGCTAGGAAAGATTCTGTGGAGAACGCTAAGAAGTTTGAGCCGAAGTATCGGCTTATCAGGGTAATGCATTATCTTACGGCATAATTCGGGTCATGAACCATTCGTTTCTTTGTCCTAGCATCTAAAGAATCTATTGTTTTGAGGATGAAGTTAAAAAATATAGGATTGAGAAGAGTTTGGTTTTGATGTTAATGGAACTCCACTTGGCAAGAAATTGGGGTGTAAAAGATTGTTTTTGCAAGGAAAATGATGGTTTGGATTAGGTATAGGCTGAAGGTTATGTAGGGCAGAATTTATTGGCTCTATATATAGATATTTAGAGAAATTGTTTTAATCCCAGTTGCAACAACATTCAAAGTTGATCAATACCTAACACCGATTGATGACTTGGCTACTTGAGAAAGGAAAACTGGGGTTTGGAGGAAAGTTTATTGTGTTAATCAGGCTGGTGCATAAGGTGTTCAAGAATAAAGCACACATTACAAACTAGAAAGTTTTAAGCTTTGGCAAGTTATTCATTTGCTTTTCAGTTCTCTTTTGGCGTTGAGTTTAATTCTAATTGGTTAGCCTTTTAGATTGAAGTTCTGAGTTTTGATTCTTAGTTTTTTGATTCTATTTTTGTTTTTGAATGTGCATGTGGAACCATGACAACTACAAAGAAGGGAGCCATACATGCACTTCCTACGTACTCTCAAGTCCTTGAGCTTCTCAAGGGAAACAGGTAGTCTTTCTTGCTTGCTTTGTTTTTTTTTTTTTTTTGGGGCTTTGGCTAGACTTTTTGTTTGTATTGTTTTTTTGGGAGCCAAATGGCCAAGACGGTAGTTTGTTAGCTAATTGATTAATCACATTTGTGTATTTGCGAATCAGTTGTTTTGCCGTGCCAAAATTGTCTGTGAATCTAAGAAGATGGAAATGGGAATGTAATGTGAAGGAAAACAAGTTGGTGGACTCTTTTCGGACAGAAAAACCGATTCGGGGGACTAAAAATGGGATTAAGCAGGTAGTTTTGTGGATTAATATTGGCTATTGTTTTTTGAACTTGCTTTCTTGTCATTTATAAATACAGATACCTCAACCCTCAACAAGGCAGAAAGGTATAATAAATTTGGCCAAGTGGCTGTTGTTGTTTCTTTTGCATGTGTCATAATAAACTACTGTTGTTTCTTTTGCTGCTATAATAAATGACTTTTAAACATTGGAACTATATATGATTTTGATAATCTAAATGGATTGGTGGGACTACACGGTTTTTGTGATTTAAGTTGCTGATTTAGAACACTGCCTTTACGATGCTCGAAGTGTTTCTACTCCTTAACTTTGCAATTTCTTCATTGTCCAACATTATATACAATTTGGAATAGTTTGATTTTACATTACATAGCTGCTAGTTATACTCATGGATGCTTATTTCTTTGCAAAAAAATCACAGAGACTACAGGAATCTTAGAAGAAAAAGCACATAGACTACAAGAATCTTGAAAGTAGGTATGAGCAACTGCCTTCACCAATGAACTTGTATTTCATTACCTAATCAGAATCCGTTATGTGTTCTTGTTGTGACCACCCAAGTTTCTGTGAAAGGTAACCAAAACATTCCAACACAAAATGTGGTAATTTTGTTGTGTATATAACATGGACAATTAGTTTGAAGAAATTACGCAAAAACCTAATGCGAAATTGAAGAGGAAACGTGCTCGAAAAAGACTTTGCGTCCTTCAACAAGCATTCCGAGTAAGTTGAACTGATTTTGGTTTGAATGTGAATAATTCAGTTTTTAGATGTCAATGTGTACACAACACAAATATGTTCCTCTATTTGTGAAAAAGGATGGAGGCATGGATATAGTAGGTATTGCTGCTATGGTGATGGCCGTTTTATAGTATACCAACTTTGACCGGCAGAGTACCGAATCGGTTGTAGTATAAAACTAGCAAGCAAGGTCGTAATCCCACAGGGAATTTAGTTAAGTACCAAAGCTAGTGTCATCTCTAGTTTAGGTCAAAAAGATTTTTGATAAGGTTTCTGAAGTCTAAATTTGCTATGTTCGTACTGACTAATTAAAACAGGAGTTGCAAACAATTAAAGGCGATAGCCGAGCCATGATCCAATCAACTACGTACCAAACCCTAGCTAAGTCCGAAGATATTCTCGATTTACCTAAACGTCTTGACGTCAAAAGTAGGGTGTCGCTTCCTATTTCCGAGAATAGACATTATTTCAATAATCTACCCTCCTATGTCAGGTTCAACAGTCCGCTGACCGGATTTAACTGACCTAACACGGTCTATGGTCAATGAAACGCTCGACAAGTCGATATAAAACCTCACAACGAAACCGAGTCTGAACAACTCAGTCGGTTTTACACGGTGATCCAAGAACCCCTGTTCCCGTATCCTCTCGCAAAATACATATGTAAAGAAGACGCGTGAAATACGATTATCGAGGCGCGAGTTCAATAAAAGTCATTTACGAATAAGTTCTAGGACTACAAACACATCAAGAAATAATAAAAACAACCATCAAGAATACTCATGAACAAGCTAGGATCTAGTTTCGATGATTATCGCATAACTCGGCTATAAGGCAATTAGCTACCCATATTAACTATCAAAACACAAGATTTCATCATAAAAGAAGAACAATCAAACAAAAGATAAAGATTAGAAATACCTATACGAATTGAAAACCGATCGAAATCTGAAAACGAAACTGAATTTATAACTTTTCAATCCAAGATGATCCAAGTGTTTGTTACAAAAGGATTATGTTAAGAAAGCTTAAAAAACTAATCTATGGTGTTCTTGGAGAAGAAAATCGCCAAAAATTGCTGTAAAAAGTAGTCTATATCTATCCAAAGCTCAAAAAATGAGCTTTTATAGTGTTTATCAAAAAAGCCTGCTAGGCGTGCGCCTATGAAATGCCAGGCGCACGCCTGACGACTTTTACAAAATATCCCAGATGCAGACCCCTTGCTAGGCGTGCGCCTAGGTTTTCTTAGGCGTGCGCCTAGGATTTATGATTTCTGGAATTCACGTACTGAAACATTGGGCTGTTTTCAGGGTCTTAGGCGTGCGCTAAGGAATGCTAGCGCACGCCTAGCATGTAATTTCCCCAAAGTGAGCCTTTTTGCATCCCGAAGCTACGTGTCATGTTTTCCGGGCATTCTCGAGTACCTAGTTCCCGAAAAAACATCAAAATACAGGGTGCCGAGAATGAATGTACCCCGAGTCCCGGAATAAGTAAAATGGTGTAAAAGCACCAAGACTTAGCCAAAAACTCCCGGAATAGTACAAAACGAGTCGTAATGGGGCACAAAATAAGTAGAAAACAGAGTCGAATTGACTCCCATCATATGGTAAACTAGTTAAATTTATCTTAAATGGGAGAAATTTGTGTTAGTTGAGGTGAACTTCATTGTCAAAAAGCTGAACCTTCGGCATTGTCTGATTCTCAGGTATGCCTTGACACTAGAAATCCAAAAAGCAGAGGAAGTAGAGGGCTTTTAGAAGATTTGGACATGGAGTTATTTGTTTTCTAAATGCATGTTTTAATTGACTTGAGGTGTAATTTCAACTTTATTTACTTGAGAACAGTTGTTTTGGAAGTTTTAATTTAATTTGTTGCTTAGTAGTGGATTGAATGTGCATGGAATATATATATATATATATATATATATATATATATATATATATATATATATATATATATATATATATATATATATATATATATATATATATATATATATATATATATATATATAGAGAGAGAGAGAGAGAGAGAGAGAGAGAAAGAGAGACATGAAGGTATTAATTTTTTTTTATATTAAAAAATCCTGATGAGGCGTTTTGGAACGCCCTAATAGGGTTCTCTTATGACATTTCAAACTGCCTCATTCGGACTCAATAAAGGCGCTTGAACTTGCATCAATACCACCTGTGTTAAGGTGTTCTCAAACGCCCCAGGGTTGTGTTAGGGCGTTTCAAACGCCCCATCAGGTTTGTGTTAAGGCGCTTCAAACGCCCCATCCGGGTTGTGTTAAGGCGTTTTTGCCTATTATGACGTCGACAGAAAGGGCGTTCTATGGAAACGCCTCTAGATTAAAAACGCCCCGACAGACTCTTATATAGGGCGTTTTGAAACGCCCTTAAAGGCCTTTTTTGGTGCAGTGAAAGTAGTACCATTTACATTACTTTCAGAAGCCATGCATTTTCAAAGCTTTTCTCACATTAACATCTCCATCATTAAAATCACAACAACACTATGATTATGAATATTAATCACCCCTTTCATGCTAGCATAAACCCCTTGCAATACCGGAAACTCCGATCCGATGGATGCGATAACGACCCAATCCCTAAATCAAAAATCTAAAAACTCATTTATTTACATAATGATTTCGGTTACTTTAAGCCGTTGCAGCAACTTCACAAAGGAAACTTTCCACCGGATATTGTTCGTCGATTGGTGTGGAAATGACGGTGGAGGAGGAGGAGGAGAAGGATGGGAGGAATGAGAAGAAGAAAGTGCAAAAACGGCGGATAAGATGGAAAGAATGGAGGCTACGTGATTCTTAGAAATTAGGGGAATACGGAAAAGGAAGATAGGAATTGAGGGTATTTTAGTCCGGTAGAATTTATTTGTCCTTAATGCAATTAAAAAATTGAAGCTGGATTAGCATTTAATTAACTAGGAAAAAGTAGACTATTAACTAATTTTTCCTAAATTAAATTGTTGTATCTCATAAGATCCCGGCAAGGTTTTTTAGTGATAAAAACGATAAACATATTTTTATTGTTTGTTTTGTTTTGTTATTTTTTTCCTGAAGGGTTTATTGTTGGTTATTTAATACCAGCAAAATACACGTGCTCCGCAAATGTTTTGCTTAAACAAAATTTTGAAGAATAAGAAATTATGTGTTCTTAGATATATGCTTAGTTTATAAAATATAAATTGTTAAATAATGTTAATTGCTCCACAATGATCTAATGTTTTCATTTGTTCATTCAATCAGTGAAAATATTTCTTTCTCTTTTTATACAAATGAAACCATAATTTAGCTTCAACATTTATTATTTAACGATTTTTAACCATTTTTTACTAAATCATGTATTTGACAAACATTTGTAACTGTCTCAAATCTTTAGTAAATCTTTGAAAATTATTAAGGTTTCTATTACTGCTAAAAATAAAACAAAAATAAACGTGTCTTTCTTAAAAAATTATTATAAAATAATCACTTTATGTATTCAATCATGCCACAAACTGGCCGCAAAAAAATAATGTACAAGGATTGTTTGGGCTGCATCACCAATGATACGAAAGTGTAAAAGGAAAAAAAGAAAAAAAGACAAGCAAAAATTACTTAGTTTATTCGCTCTTGCCAAACAAGTCTTAGATTCTTCGCATTATTTATGATATGAACACAAATGTCGGAGGCCTTTCTTTATTTTCTTAATTTTTATTTACAATACACCCCTATTATTTTATATCCGAAAACCTTCATTATCCAATAATTACAGAATCTCCCTAATTGATTCATAGTATTAAATTAAAAAAGATCATGATATACATTTAAAAAAAAAAAAACTAAATTGATTACCAAATCCGAAAAATATTTTTTTTAATAGACATAAAGACAGAGATAAAGATTGATTCCATAGCAAATAATAATAGTTTTATAACAATATTATTCCTATTTTTACTAGAAAACATAAAAATGTAGATGTTGGTAAATTCAGCACTACTGAGTTTCAAAATTACTTGTAGACTCAGTGGCATAATTCACTGTTCTAAAGGCAGCCAAAAGGCACCTGTTTTCCATAGGCCTTGCCAATAACATTAGTACACAATGCAGTAGATGGCCCTGTTGGTCCCTTGTTAACTAAATGTATATCCTGAAGCTCCACTCTGCTGCAAGGGACTACTTTACTGCATTGCAATGATATCGCTACTTTCGAGCTCGACGTCCCCCATATATTCCTGAATTTTACTCCTTCGATTTCAACCTTTGAGTCCAGATTCGATGAGCAAGGCGGCACAGGGCAATACTTCTGATCAATAACAATGGGATTGTTGACATTCTCCATGTAGATATAAGAAAACGATACATCCGAAACGTTGCCAGGGAAAGAAGGCTCCCCCCAGGTTTTGATCCTGACACCGTTTTGTGTCCCGTAGAAGCTCGAGTTCCATACGTTGATACCCGAGACGTAATCCATCGATGACTTCCCTAAGCTACCGATGCTAATCCCATGGCCTGGCCCACACGACACGTCAAAGATGTCCACATTTTTCGTTCCCGTAATCATCGCTATGCAATCGTCTCCCGTGGCAATAACGGTATGAGAAATCTTGATGTAAGACGACTCTCCAATATGAATACCGTCTGTGTTAGGACTGTCTCCCGGTGCGGTCAACCGAACGTGATTAATATCGATCCCGGTGCAAGCAAACAAGTTGATATGCACATTCTTACTGTTGATTGACTTGATATTCTGAATCCTGGAATTGGTAACAAAATCGAACCTGAGATTTGCAGCAAGCGGATAGCAAGGCTCGTGATTGCAATACCGGTAAGGCCAAGCCGAAGCGCCTTGTCCATCGAAAACTCCGCCGCCTTTGATTATAAGATTGTTCACATATTGAAAACAAAGCCATGTATCATGAAACATTGCAGGAATGTTGGGAGCCTTAAGGATGCCTTTATTCAAGAAGATCTTGGGGGCCTTGCCATTGCACGGCCCTGAGAACAGAGCTTTTGTTAACATGTATTCACCGAACGGAATCAAAACGATACTTTTTGATTGAAAACGACACGCGTCATTCCACGCAGACATAAACGCCTTACTGTTATCTGTCTTCCCATCTGCAATTGCTCCATAATTCATCACGTTAAAAATTCTTGGTTGAAAAGCGGCGTAAGCGAAAAGGATGTTGGTAAAAGCAAGCATCATTTGTAAAACCAACTTATTATTAGCCGTAGGATTCATTTCCACCTTCTTTTCAATCGGCAGACGATGATGATCAGATATATGGATTGGAGAGCAAAAACCAAAATCTGGTAATGCTCTGCAATGAGAATTTCTATAACTCCTAAAGCTTTTTTTTTTTTTACGTTTATATTATAATAAAATGAAATGCATTTGATTATATAAAAAAAATGTACAGTCCAATCACGAACAAATTGCCATGTATAGTGCACTGATCACTCGCCAATTATGCTGTTGATCGTAGACAATTAAGGAATAAATTAGGCTGATAGTTTCAGAGAATTAAGGAACAATCATTATTACCAATTATGCTGATGATTATAGACAATGGAGGAACAAATTAGGCAACGTATTGTACGTTTTTTTGGGTAAAAACTAAAACATTAACTAAGATTTATATTCACTATTAAAGTTATATATATTCCTCAAAAAAAATTATGTATATACTTAATATTGTTATAATCTTTCTCATATGAGCACAGAACTTGGGAGTTACAAAACTATAATCCCATGCATCTCTTTTGATTTGTTAAGAAAAATCGAGATCCATTATGATACGTTTATATTTTTATTTATTTATTTTAGGTATTCCAGGAAATTGTTTGAGACTATATAGTCGAAATTGTCGGACACCAAAAGCGGAGACCTCTCCTAATAGGGTTTAGTATATCCATAATGACTCGAAGCCGAAAAACGATCATAGTCCTTTCAATTATAATGTTGTTTTATTCTTTCATTAAAAGTAGTTTTTATGGGAAATTAGGGATAAAGACACAATCTGGAATATTTTTAAGTAACATGACAGCTACATATTTTTTATAGGGAGAAGGACAACTGCATAATTTTTATAGCGAGAAGGACAAACAGTGAATCCCGAATATCAGTGAATCTCCCCAGTGAATCCCGAAATCAGTGAATTTCCACAGTGAATTTCGACAGTGAATCCCGAAAAACAGTGAATTTCGACAATGAATTTTGAAAATTAGTGAATTTCGACAGTGAATTTAAACAGTGAATTTCGAACACAAGTGAATTTCGACAGTGAATAAATAGTTTTGTCCTTTATGCAAAAGTTTCAAAAAACTGTCCTTCTACTCAATTGATGAAATATTTATGTCAATCTCCCTCATTCCCCCTAGTTTTTATTTATATAGTTAACTAACCAATAACCCGTGCATTATGCACGGGATGATTAACCGTTAAAAAATAGAGGAAAAACTTATTTCATTGACGATATCACCTTTTGATTAATTGTCAATGCATTCCCACCTTCCCACTAATTAGTGTATTTTGGTTTTTTTTTTCTTTTTTTCCGTCTCTATATACAATAGTATAGATTACAATTTTGACTATAGCAGCATCTAAATAACTCGCCTATGAGCTTCAATCTCCTCCCTCCCCTCCATGCGTTTTTTAAAAAAAAATTAAATCCCTTATGAAAAAAACAAGATGCATTTTTGCACGAGTTAATTCATTTTATTTATAACATTTTTACTCTGAACAAAACATTTTTTCATATGGTTTTATTCTTAAATATACGATACTCACTATATTCGATAACCAATGCAATAAAATAATCTCATTGACAGATTTTGTGTCAAATATAAATTTATTTATCATTGTATTATGAAAGATTTATGTTGTACAGTGGCGGATATAGAAAATATATTCATCGGGGTCCGTAAATATTTAGCAAAATAAATAAATTTTTTTCACGGGGTTTGAAATATTTTTCTATATATAAAATGTAGAATATTTTTATTTTTAGCGGGTTTCGCAGACCCCAATTACTTCAATGTGCATCCGCCACTGATGTTGTACAAATAGAAAAAAAAAAAAAAGGCTTTATTGTATCTTAGGTAATCTATGACTATATCCTAATTAATCTTTAACTTTGATGTGTTACCATCAACAAAATGTATATACAGTAAAACCTTTATAAATTAATACTCTTTAAATTAATAACCTTTCTAAAATAATATTTTTCTCCGGTCCAGACTTGGGCCAGTTCAAAAAATGACCAATTTCGATAAGATAATAAGATAATAATTTTTAGAAAATCACTGTATAGATATACTGTCCCAATAATTTTATAAATTAATAATTCTCCATAATCACAAAAATATATATGTTACAATTTTGTAAAATATGATTCTATTGTTGTCTGTTTTTTCTTAAAGTTTAAATCTGCTTGAAGCTCATCTCCAATCTTCCTTATTGCTTCCAAAAGTTCGGGTGTGGTGCTTTCGAGCTACATCAAAAAGTTGTTAAGTGTCTTTGATGCGTTGAGTGCTTCTTTACGTGTAACAGGTTCCAAAGGTGTTGTATCGTCTTAAACATCATCTTCAACATTATTTTCAAGAATGGTATTTGCAATTTCTTCTAAGGTCTGGACCTCTTAACATGCGTCATTTTCACCCGGATAATCTTACAGGCTATTGACATCCATTTTAAAAGTACAATGAATCAAATTAATGCACGTACACTGAATCTTGTATGTACAGTACATTGAATTTGTAACTAATATACATTGAATTAAGTATAATACATAAATTAGTACAGTTCATTCTATTTAAATTTATATAATTAAAATTTAATTTTGTTTGATATCAAAAACTCTCTATAAATTAATAATTATTAATCTATCGATAAATTAATACCTCTCTAAATTAATAAAATCTTCCGGTCCCAACTATATTAATTTATAGAGGTTTTACTGTAGTTATATATTATCTAGGGGGAGTGGTTTAAAAGGACAAAAAGAGTGGGAAAATAGGAATCAGGACAGTGGAAATATAAATTGGGTGATATGGACAAATCCGCTATTCATAGCAGTTAAATAATATTAATGTTGTAAGGGTATTTATGATATTGTATGTGTGGTGTGTTGGTTAGCTGTGTGTGTGCCATGTGGCTGTTTGTTAGGACTAGAGAATCTAGCATAGATCTCTAGGTGTTTTGTCTTTTTGTGGTATTGTTGTTTTATCCTATCATATAGCTGATAAGGACGAATGTATGTTAATCTTCTTTGAATGAAAAAGCTTGGACGATGAACACCAGAATTCTGGGTTTCTTGCTTTTCTAACTTGGTATCAGAGCGAGAGGTTGATTCACGATGAGCACTGCCAGCTCCGGCGTTACGTCTGCATTAGCTACCGGTGAAGGAAATGTCGCCGGTGGTTCTCCTTCTTCCGGAATCAACACTTCTGGAATCAACACCTCCGTTGTCACCTCTGTTTAGAGTGTGAGTGTGAATCCAACTATCCCCACCATCGGAATGTTGTCTACTCCTCTTATATCTGGTGGAGCAACGATCAGCAGCAGCTTTCCCTTCTACTCTGGATTAAATTTTGGAAGAACAGAATCGATCCCAGGAGTCCTTGGCTCGATGTATCCAAACATACCACCATTGACGTCTCTTGGATCTTTGGGAGCTACATCAGCACCAAATCTGCCGTTCACCAACAATTTAACCCAGGTTTGCAATGTTAAGCTTGATAGAAATAATTATCTTCTGTGGAAATCCACTGTCCTACCTATTATTCGAGGTCATAGGCTTGAAGGTCATGTTTTAGGAGAAGAATACACTCACAGATTTCCATCACCATATGTTGGACTCTCTGGCTCTCCCTTTCAAAGACCTCAAACTCAAGAAGAATGGAATATCATAGATCAACTGCTGATGGGTTGGCTAATGGGATCTATGACTGAATCTGCTCTTATGGAAATTGTTGGTTGTAATTCGGCTAGAGAAATATGGTTAACTTTGGAAGCTCTCTTCAATAGTCAGTCTGAGTCCAGAATGCTAGAATATAAGAGTGCTCTTACAAGAGCAGTAAAGGGGTCTAAATCCATGCATGACTATCTAGCACAAATGAAATCCTATGCTGATAACTTGGCTGCTGCTGGATACCCTATTTCTAAATCAGAATTGATTCTGGCAACTTTAGAAGGTTTAGAAAGAGAATATGAAGCTGTTATAGTGAATCTTACAACTAGGGTTGGTTCACTAACTTGGCAAGAAGTTCAATCTCAACTTATAACTCATGAAAGACTTTTGTCCAGATTCAATCTTGGTTCTGCTAGGGGTATAACATCAGGTTCAAGTGCCAATGTTGCTGTTAACTTTGGATCAAGGCCAAGGTCACCTGGACAAGGACCTAACTCCAGACCTCAAAATGCTTCTCAAAATACTAGCAAAGTAGAGGCAGGGGAGGCAGAAATAGAGGTGGTGGAAGAGGAGGTAGACAGTCCAACAGTACAAACAGACCTGTCTGTCAATTGTATGGCAAGAGTGGTCATACTGTGGTAGCATGTTGGCACAGATTTGAACAAGATTTTGTGCCACCAAACTCTGGAGATTCAAGACAGAACACTGCTCTTATGGCTACCTCCCAAACTGTTGGTGATGCTGCTTGGTACTTGGATAGTGGAGCTACAAACTACATCACCTCTGACATTAACAACCTGCATCCCTCTTCAGATTACTCTGGATCAGATACTCTTGTTGTAGGTAATGGTGAGCTCCTATCCATTTCTCATTCTGGCACCTATGTCATTCCCACACAGTCTAATTCTCACTTGCACTTAACCAATTCCTTACATGTCCCATCCATAACTAAGAATCTGGTTAGTGTGTCTCAATTAACTAGTGATAACCCTGTCATTGTGGAATTTGATGATAAATGTTGTTATGTCAAGGACAAGGCAACAATGAGACTGCTTCAAATAGGAACTCGTTAAGCAAGGCTTGTACCAGATTCCTGTCACCAAAGATGCTCCTGATCTTTCTGGTTCCTGTGTCCAGTTGATCTCCCTTCACTCCAAAGCTCCTTCTATTTCTCGCTTGAATAATTGTAATGCTCTAGTTGCTTCTTTAAGTTTGGACAAAGACATAAATGTTTGGCACAGAAGGCTTGGCCATCCCTCTAAACCTGTTCTGCAACTTGTTTTAAATAATGTTAAACTCAGTGTTGAGCATGATGTTATATTTTGTGATGCTTGTCACTTAGGTAAAATGCATGCCTTGCCCTATTCTAAATCTGCTTTTCATGCTAAAAAAATGTTTGATGTTGTGTACACTGATATTTGGGGACCAGCCCCTGTTCAAACCAATGAACGTTTTTCCTATTATATTCTGTTTGTTGATGACTTCTCTAGGTTCAATTGGATTTTTCCCCTCAAACATAAGTCTGAAGCCTTGTCTGTCTTTTTAGAGTACAAAGAACTTGTTGAAAATCAATTTAAAACCTCCATCAAATGTCTTCAATCTGACTGGGGAGGGGAGTATAGACCCTTTGAAACCTACCTAAAAAACAATGGCATAGTGTTTAGACACTCTTGTCCACATGCCCATGGACAGCAGAAGAGAGTGGAGAGGAAACACAGACATGTTGTTGAAATGGGACTCACCCTCTTAGCTCAGTCCTCTATGCCCTTAAATTTTTGGTGGGACAGTTTTCAGCAGGCTGTCCACATAATCAATTCTCTCCCTACACCTGTCCTTGAAAACAAATCTCCATCACAAGTCCTCTTGAACATTCAACCTGACTACACCAAGTTCAAAGTCTTTGGATGTTCCTGTTTTCCTAATCTCAGACCTTATGCCCAACACAAGTTCAGCTATCACTCAGCTAGGTGTGTGAATCTGGGGTTGAGTTCTAAGCACAAAGGCTATAAATGTCTAGATGCATCTGGAAGAATATATATTAGTAGGGATGTTGTCTTTAATGAGTCTCAGTTTCCCTTTAAGGAAGGGTTTCTACAGGGACCTCATAGAGCTGTTTGTGTTGCTCCTGATCTGGTCAATCAAGTGAGTCTTCCAAATCATGTTCATTCTGTTCCTGTTGGTTCTGAACAAATATCCTCCCCTGTGACTACAACATCTCCAGAATCTGAATCCCCAGGATCTACTTCTGTTCCCATCAATGAATTTCATTCTCCAGAGTCTCCTCAAATCTCTATGTCCAACTCTCCTTCTTCTCAAAATCACAGTCCTAGTACAGACTCCAGGGAAATGTCTAACACTCCTTCTGATCCTCATATTTCCCCTCAACAGTCACCTACACCTCAACCTCAACCAACACAAGAAGTTGGTCATCCTATGCAAACAAGATCCAAGAGTGGAATCTTTAAACCTAAAGTGTATCACACCTCTATCACACAGTCTAATATTCTTGCACACCTTATTGAATCAACAAAAGTATCTGATGCTCTTGTAGTACCTGAGTGGAAGCAGGCCATGATGGAAGAGTTTAATGCTCTTCAAAGAAACAAAACATGGACCTTGGTGCCACCTTGTGCAGGACAGAATCTGGTTGGCAATAGGTGGGTGTTCAAGTTGAAGATCAATCCTGATGGTTCTATACCTAAGCATAAAGCCAGGTTAGTGGCTAAGGGCTTTCATCAAGTTTATGGGGTGGACTTTACATACACATTCAGTCCTGTGGCTAAGGCTTCCACCATCAGAATTGTATTGGCTGTTTGTGAGTTATAATTGGGACATTAGGAAAGTTGATATCAACAATGCCTTTCTTAATGGTCCTATTACTGAAGCTATCTTTATGCCTCAACCTGAGGGTTTTATTGATTCACAGAAGCCTCAATTTGTTTGTAAACTCAATAAGGCATTGTATGGTCTAAAGCAGGCACCTAGAGCCTGGTTTTCAGCACTCAGAAATCAGATGCTGTCCTGGGGTTTTTATCAGGCCAAAATTGACAACTCCTTGTTTGTGTTATAGACTGAGACTGACTTGATGTATGTTTTGATTTATGTGGATGACATCTTAGTCATAGGTAGCTCTAGAAAGCTGATTGCCAAATTCATTGAGATGCTAAACTACAAGTTTGCCCTCAAGGATCTAGGACCAATAGCTCATTTCCTAGGGATGCAAGCCAAAAGGGATGCCACTGGTCTTGTCTTGTCTCAATAGCACTATGCAGCACAGTTACTGAAAAGGCTAAATCTTGAAAATGTCAAGCCCAGTCCAACACCTATCTCTACTGGGATTCATTTGATCCCTACACAGGGAGAACCTATGTTTAATCCTACTCTCTATAGAAGTGCCATAGGAGGTCTTCAGTTTCTTACCTCCACAAGACCTGCCATAACTTATGCAGTGAATTATCTCAGTCAATTTATGCAATCTTCTACAATGGACCATTGGAATGCTGTCAAAAAACTACTGAGATATGTTAAAGGTACTCTCCATTATGCCCTTCTTATTCCTGCAAGTGATGGGCTGAATCTTCAAGGATTTTTCGATGTCGATTGGGCTGCTTCCTTCGGACGAAAATCGTTACTGAGTTATTGTGTCTTTCTAGGCTCCTGTCTTGTTTAATGGTGCTCCAAGAAACAGGCTGTTGTTGCACGTTCTAGCACTGAATCTGAGTATAGATATCTAGCAAATCTCTCAGCTGAAATATCTTGGATTACTGAACTCTTAAAGGTGTTAAAGATTAAACTGAATGCCACTCCTTTGGCCTGGTGTGACGGTCTTGGTGCTGCTTCTTTGGCACAAAACCCTGTGTTTCATGCTCGGACAAAACACATTGAAGTTGATGTGCATTTCATTCGAGACAAAGTAATCAATAAGGAGCTGAAAGTCGGCTATATTCCCTCCAGCTCTCAGATTGCAGATGTTCTTACCAAGGCTCTGTCCACACCACAATTCACTGGTTTTCGAAGCAAACTTAATGTGATTCCTACCACATTTAGTTTGAGGGGAAGAGTTAAATAATATTAATGTTGTAAGGGTATTTATGGTATTGTATGTGTGGTGTGTTGGTTAATTAGTTGTGTGTGTGCCATGTGGCTGTTTGTTAGGACTAGAGAATCTAGCATAGATCTCTAGGTGTTTTGTCTTTTTGTGGTATTGTTGTTTTATCCTATCTATACCTGATAAGGACGAATGTATGTTAATCTTCTTTGAATGAAAAAGCTTGGACGATGAACACCAGAATTCTGGGTTTCTTGCTTTTCTAACTATAACCCCAAATCCACTGTTTGCTACAGTGGAACTGACCCCAAATATAATGTTTCACTATCACAGTGGAATAAACATATGTCCTTTTTATCCTGAAAAATATTTCACTGTCCTCTTTACATATTTCTATGTTCAAATTGTCTTTTTTGACAATAAACCATATTATCTATTACGTTCTATGAAATACTTCAAGGTTGATCTTGAACTTTTGAAATTGATTGCATGACTAGGTCTTGATTAATGCCCTAGAACACTGTTGATTGCATGACTATGGCTAATTGATTTACGATTGGAAATTGAAGGATAAATATATTTGTCTTGCTCAAACTTGTTAACAAAAAGCAAGATACATAATTCACCTTAAATGATGAATGTCATTTTGTATCGCATTTCTAGTTTCAATGTTTAATATCGAGTTAATTAAATTGATCTCAATGTTAAAATTTCCAAATGCGTCAATCGTAACTGCATGTACCAATGAAGATTGCATTTGCAGCTACAATCTTTTCAACAACTTAAAGCACCTTTCCAACAATTCTCTCACGTAAGTTAGAATATATTTATGCTTATTCTAACTCTCAAAAAGAATTGCTTACTCGATGTCATTTTTTATGATAATAATTTAGAAGCGGAAAATGAAAACAAAATGCTTACAAATGTAAATAAAATGAAAGATTTTGATAATCTCAAATATTATTGAAATTTATTCAGTCAAAAGAAAGCACATGATCACGTGCTTCATTTATTATTACACGTTATTCTTGAATGGAACATAATCCATTTTTATGACCAAAAGTTTCAATAGTATGGACTCTGGATTTGACACTGACGAGGCTCCAGGTTGCACATATCAGGAAGGTGCCTAGCCTTCTCCATCATCTCTTCCATCCTCTCACTCTGCTGGCCCTGTCCATGATGCTGCATCATTTCCTGCACCATCTGGTTTACAGCCTCACACCGGCATTGTCTGTCCATGCTTTGTAGCCCCTGGCAACACTGTCTTTGTTGTTGCTGACCATATTCATTGATGATGTCCGTTTCAAAACGGCTGCCCTGGGATATCATCTGTTGACATTGGCGGAGTTGTTGCCTCTTTTGTTGAAATTGTTGTTGACATCTTCGTTGTCCTCCCCATTGGCTATCCTCGTCCTCTGTGACGGTGTTGATAGTGGTTCCACAGGTTGCACACTCGATTTGACACTGACGAGGCTCCAGGTTACACATAGCAGGAAGGTTCCTAGCCTTCTCCATAATCTCTTCCATCCTTTCACTTTGCTGACACGGCGATGAAGCGACACCGTGATGCAGAGACACCGCAATGAAGTGACACCGCGATGCAGTGACCACCCTCGATGCAGAGACACCGCGTTGCAAAGACACCTCGATGAAGTGATACAGCAACGTAGTAACCACCCGCGATGCAGAGACGCCTCAATGAAGTGACACCACGATGCATTGACCACGCCAGATCCATTGATCACCTCGATACAATGACCAACCCAGATGCAGAGACACCGCGATGCAGTGACCACCCCCGATGCAGAGACATGACGATGTTATAATATTTGACGATGCAGAGACATCGCGAATAAGAGACACCGCGATGCAGAGACACCGCGATGAAGTGACACCGCATTGCAGAGACACCACGATGAAGTGACACCGCAATGCAGAGACACCGCGATGTTATAACATTTGACGATGCAGAGACACCGCAATGCAGAGAAACCGCATTGCAGAGACACCGCGATGAAATGACACCGCAATGCAAAGACACCGCGATGAAATGACACCGCATTGCAGAGACACCACGATGAAGTGACACCGCAATGCAGAGACGCCGCATTGCAGAGACATCGCGATATTATAACATTTGACGATGCAAAGACACCGTAATGCAGATACACCGCATTGCAGAGACACCACGATGAAATGACACCACAATGCAGAGACACTGCGATGCAGAGACACCGCGATGAAGTGACAACGCGATGCAAAGACACCGTGATGAAGTGACACCGCATTGCAGAGACACCCCCGATGCAGAGACACCGCGATGAAGTGACACCGCATTTATGCAGTGACATCAACAATTTATACAGTGACATATGCAGTGACATCAATGTCACTTCATTAGTTGTCTAATGTATGCAGTGACATATGCAGTGACATCAATGTCACTTCATTAGTTGTCTAATGTATGCAAGTGACATCGCAATGATGACATCAATGTCACTTCATATTAGATAAACTTAAATATGGTTTGTGTAAGCTATCTTTTACCTGTGTACAATATGGAGTACATGGTTTCAAGTGAAACAAATACAGATTAATCTCCAATAATCAATTATATATGCCGGAAAACACGATACAAACAGAATGATTACCAAACAAACACTACACAGTCATATAAAACAAACTAAACATCAGTTGTTCATAATATTGTTGCAAATTTTGCTGTATTTTCATGAAATTGAGGCAGCAAGCAGGTTAAGATCAGTCCATGAGATGGACAGTACTATGAATTTAAAATACAATTCACAAACTTTTTTGGAATCCAAAACCATATACCAAAATATAATTTAGAGGGCCTTCTAGACAACAACCTAAGAATAAAATAGAATAGAACCATCTTCAGAAAGCATAAACCATATTAATATACCAGCTTAGTAAGCATTAAAAAAAACCAAGTCAACATATTAAAGAATTCAATATATACCCTTCGATTCTCGGGAAAGCCACCATTGCCCCAATTTTTATTAGCTGGAACAAAATAATTGAACCCCAACTGATCACGGTTGAAGGAGGAAGGAAAGAACTCTTTAGCCATTGGATTCGGCTTCAAATTCTTCAAGATATCAACAATATCTTTCATTTGGAGTTCGAATTCACGGTTGAACCATTTGAACCGAGAATCGGACCCTTTCTTTCTCGACACGATCTTGGAATGCAAATCGCATCGAATTTTTGTTTTCATCCGTAGCTTCGCCTTTAAAGGCGGAACATCCGCCATTTTCACCCCTTCATCGTAGGACGAGTCTGCGCGCGGTAGCCATGGCACCAAAACAACACCTTTCCAGAAAGAGAAAAAAAAACCCACAAAAAGAAAGCAGAAAACTCTTGAAGAGGAAAAACTTAATTTATCAAAATGATGATGATGATGACGAAAACAACAAATTTTTCTTCTGCACTTTTGGATTTTCCTTTGCAATCTTCTGAACCGAAAGAAAACCAGCCGTCCAACCCGTCACCTACATTCGATTCTTCCAATCTGGAGAAATCGGTTCCTCCTGGGTATTTGAAGTTCATCAGCAATCTAGAGAATGAGATCTTAAATGCATCCATGGAAAGAGAAACTCTGAAGATTGAAGTGATGCGAGCTCAAGCAATGTTAAACGTTTTCCAATCAAGAATTGATATTTTGAGCAAGGAAAACGAAGATCTAAGGAGACTTGTTCGAGGCAGCGGCTAAGTATAGTTGATGAACAGTAATTTGAGCTTTATTTTTAGCATTTTTCCTGAATCAGTAATGAAAGGACCGAATGAAACTAGGTGACGTTGGCCAAAGGGAGGGTAAATTAGGTAAGCTAAATAAAATGTGTCCTTATAAGTCAAACAGATTCCTTTACGTCCTTATGCATAGAATTTAATAAGTATAAAAAACTATACTTTTAAGATAAATATATTTGTCTTGCTCAAACTTGTTAACAAAAAGCAAGATACATAATTCACCTTAAATGATGAATGTCATTTTGTATCGCATTTCTAGTTTCAATGTTTAATATCGAGTTAATTAAATTGATCTCAATGTTAAAATTTCCAAATGCGTCAATCGTAACTGCATGTACCAATGAAGATTGCATTTGCAGCTACAATCTTTTCAACAACTTAAAGCACCTTTCCAACAATTCTCTCACGTAAGTTAGAATATATTTATGCTTATTCTAACTCTCAAAAAGAATTGCTTACTCGATGTCATTTTTTATGATAATAATTTAGAAGCGGAAAATGAAAACAAAATGCTTACAAATGTAAATAAAATGAAAGATTTTGATAATCTCAAATATTATTGAAATTTATTCAGTCAAAAGAAAGCACATGACATGATCACGTGCTTCATTTATTATTACACGTTATTCTTGAATGGAACATAATCCATTATTTAAGACCAAAAGTTTCAATAGTATGGATTCTGGATTTGACACTGACGAGGCTCCAGGTTGCACATATCAGGAAGGTGCCTAGCCTTCTCAATCATCTCTTCCATCCTCTCACTCTGCTGGCCCTGTCCATGATGCTGCATCATTTCCTGCACCATCTGGTTTACAGCCTCACACCGGCATTGTCTGTCCATGCTTTGTAGCCCCTGGCAACACTGTCTTTGTTGTTGCTGACCATATTCATTGATGATGTCCGTTTCAAAACGGCTGCCCTGGGATATCATCTGTTGACATTGGCGGAGTTGTTGCCTCTTTTGTTGAAATTGTTGTTGACATCTTCGTTGTCCTCCCCATTGGCTATCCTCGTCCTCTGTGACGGTGTTGATAGCGGTTCCACAGGTTGCACACTCGATTTGACACTGACGAGGCTCCAGGTTACACATAGCAGGAAGGTTCCTAGCCTTCTCCATAATCTCTTCCATCCTCTCAACTTTGCTGGCCCCGTCCTTGATGCTGCATCATTTCCTGCACCATTTGGTTTACGGCCTCACATCGGCATTGCATGTTCATGCTTTGAAGCCCTTGGCAACATTGTCCGTGTTGCTGCTGACCATATTGGTTGATGATGTCCATATCAAAACGGCTGCTTTGAGATATCATTTGCTGGCATTGGCGGAGCTGCTGTCTCTTTTGTTGAATTTGTTGTTGACATCTCTGTTGTCTTCCTCCCCATTGAATATTCTCCTCCTCCACGACGGTGTTGATGGTAGCTCTGAAGGAAGCCTCTGCTACAAAGACCAAAAGGGATACCAAGAGAATTGTTGAAATCGCTAAGAGTTTTGCCATTCTATTGATTCTTTTACTATATGGAGTATGGAATTGAGATTTGAGAGCAAGAATACGATTGAAGTCGTGGTGGGTTTTTTTCTGGAACAATGAAAGGTGATATTTATAGTGGATTAAGGGGCATGCATGTATAGCACGTGGGAACCGCTCGATGTGAAAGTATGAAGAAATTGAAGTGCATGCAAATGGAGCCAAAAATCTTTATCAAAGCTTTCTTTCAACAACATCTGTTTGCTCAATCTATATCTTTTTTTTTGGTCTTTAGTCATATCGTCTTACATCTGAAATAGGAGAAAAAATAGACACTAAATCAAAAACATATCTAACGTAGGATATGCCAACGTAGTTAACTATTTGAGGAGTGATACATGCACAACGAAATTACACAACAGTTTGACATAACATTTATCTTCACCATTAATTATTATGAGATCTAGATCAATCAATATAGGTCCTACAATAATCAATGGTTGAGATCAATGTTGTGTAATTTAGTTGTGGTTGTATCATTTCTCTTACTATTTTTAGCAATTCAAAAACATATCTTAAATTTAATATTTACTATTAAAAAACATATCTAAAATATCATATTTACTATAAAAGTTGATACTTATAATACTGTTCAAATAACCTAATAGCAAGAATTGTCTCTCATCTTTACCGAAAATATATAACTTAGTCATTTTCTTTTGTTTTGGTTTCTCCAGTCCCCCATCTTTCATTTTTTGTGCAAGAATGATCCTCATATTTACCGAAAAACTGTGATTTAGCCATCTTTTTTTGTTTAGGTCAGTCCCTCATCTTTCATTTTTTTTACAACTTTGGTCAATTCAAGTTACATTTTTTCGGTAAAGATTGAGGATCATTCTTAGAAAAAAAATTGAAAGATGGGGCGCCGGTCAAACAAAAACAAAAGAAGAGGGTCATGTTACAATTTTTTGGTAAAGATAGGGACCATTTTTGAAAAAAAAAAAGAAAGATAAGGAACTAGTCAAACCACAAAAAAAAGAAGAAGGGATAAGTCACTTTTTCCGGTAAAGATGAGATTATTCTTACTATTAGCTCGTGTTCAAATCTTCCTCATAGCAACATTAATTTATATTTGGGCGTCATAAAACTTTAATCCTATCTCTTTTGAATGATATTATATTTCCACTGTTGTATTGGGCAAAACAATATTGTAGTCGATTTGATGTATTCACTAATGAATCTTAATGTAACGCCCTACTTCGGGATACCGTGTCCTAATCCGAAAGAGAACGTTCGACGCGTATAACATTAAATTAATCCTATATTATACGCAAATTTTTACGTTGTCGTATCAAAATAAAGTAAACGGAAGCTAAAAAGACTCGGGTAAAACCATAAATGCTGCTATAGTAGAAACTCAAACAAACTAAAGATAGAAAATTAATTTACAACGACGAAGTCCAAAGTTTACAAAGCACAAAGTCTTAAGAAAAATACAACAAACTTGTACCACAAACCAATCTTAACAAAAGGTACAACAAGTCTTGAAATTAAATTCAAAACTAGGGCTTTTTATTACCTTTCTCAAAACTCCAACTTTTATGTGCCAAAACGAAGCCCTTCTTCTGCTGATTCTGAATCTCCACTTGTTTCTGAAAACGATCAAGAATCCTATGAGGATTTTGAAGAACTCTTGTGGTGGTGCTTGTAGTCTTTTGTTTTTTTGGCTTCTCTTTCAATTTTGGATTGAATTTCCAGTACCTTGGTGGTTATATATATATATATATATATATATTTTGCTGTTAAAAAAAATATACAGTGCACTCTTTCGTAGTATTCATGTACATAATAAATATTATGTATGTATATAACATAACCATAAATATTACCATTTGTTGTTTATCTATTATATATGTATTCGGAATTGACATTTGAGGTTCTCGTTCTTTACCCTTTTTTATATAAGAGAATCGTTTCAACAGCATGAAACCGATTGCTGCGCATCTATTGGAACCAGGGCCGTCCCTGTGTAATCGGAGGCCCTAGGCCAAAAAAAAATTTAAGGTCTACGACTCTGTGAAAAAAAATATATATATATCACAAATATTTTTGAGTATACTATGTTCATAAGGGTTATAAAAAATGTAAGAGAATTTAATTAGACTTTTTTTCACTGATTTAGGCTATAAATTAGGCTCTTACCTTTTTTTAACTTGAGTAAATAATAAAAATTGACCTAAAATACACTTCTATTACATGAAAACGGAGGCCCTAAAATTGCGGGTTTCGACGTGGGCCTTAGGCCGCGGCTTTGTTGGCCTGCCCCAGGGACGACCCTGATTGGAACTCGGAAGGTTAGTAGGCGGTCTGTGAATCATTTTTGCTGATGTATTGAATTTGCTAAACACTTGCTTTAACTTTTATTGTTATGACTGAATATTATCCATGTATCACAGTTAAAATATCAATAAAATGTATTTTGTACTTTAAGACCAATTGTTAATCTGAAGATTAGTTTGTTAATAGTACGGATCATAGCTCTGTGTTTTCACTTGTTTGATGAACTAAAATACATTCAGGTGTTGCTATTATTGCCGTGCATTTCATAAATCATTGGCATAAAAATACAATTCTTGGGAATCTGTTGGAAGTAATAAAATGCTATTATTTAAACGGGGAATGCTTCGAGTGCATAATATCGTTACTTAACTTTCTCTTTATCCTTTTTCATGGAAATTTGATATTGATTTTTTTCCTTTTTCATGGTTTTGTAACTTTTGTTGATTGGCTGGAATTATCTGAAGGTAACTACGCAGTTTAGGTATCTTTTTTGATTGGATATTTTTTTTCCTATAGGTTTTGCACAGATTAATAAATAGGGAGAAGGGGCCACAAGGAAAAAATAATAATAAATGAGTCTGGAAGGATAAAAATAACATTTTCATGATTATAAAGGATAAAAATCACAATTGTTACTTTAAAATTGTTACTTCACGTGTTAATGTTACTTTGTGTTTACAATTGTTCTTCATATTTACTCAACTTCATTTTTCTTACGTATTTATTCTTCGTAATTATTCTTTTGTCCTTATTAAATTACAGTTTCCTTCTATCCCGATTTTTTGATAATTTTGTCCTTTTGGACAGAAATCTATAATAAATAAATTAGGATTCAAGGAAGCTGATGATTAATAAGGATAAAACCGGTGTATACTTCAAAAAATACCCTTTTTTAGAAATTTTTAAAAGCAAGTCAAGCAATGATAAGGACAAAACCAGTGTATAATTCAAAAAATACCCTTTATTAGAAATTTTTAAAGCAAGTTATGCAATGATATGGCGCTGAATTCTGAATATTCCACCATTTATACATGCTTTATACCAAATATAAATGTTTTTAATGCGCTGATTAAATACAGATTCAGTTACTATCCATAAATATTTAATTAATTAATTTTTGTCATTTATTGTAACTGTCAATCTATTTTCCACAATTTTAGAGAAACATTATCTCTACACTTTTTTGAATTGATTCTTGTAAAAAAAATGTATTTACTGTATTTGGCAAAAAAAATTCATTATTTATGCATTCACTATCACTACACAAATTTGATTTTAATAGATAAAAACTTACTTCAACTAAATTTTTGATGCAAAAAATACTTTTAGATTTTTGTCAGGAATGACATATTAATAAATAAACCAGGATCCAAGGATACTGATAATTAATCAAGACAAAACCTGTGTAAATTTCCCAAAACATCCTTTTTCTATCTATCTATTTAAAATAAAAAAACCCTCTTTACCAAAAAAAAGAGATCATCAGCGTTCAAAAAGCATTTGTCTACCACTGTACTCTGAATACGTTAGCACAATCTCCTAATTTCAATCTACTGTGAAGAGTGCCATAGCTTAAAAAAGCTATCTGCAAATCCCAAAGCTCTCTTTTTCAACCTCTAATCCTCCGGTCTCCAGAAGATGGGTGGACTCGACGGAATTTTCTCGTCAATTGCTGGTGGCGATTCCCGGCGGCCGGAATCGTCCAAGGGAAGGGATGGAGCTGCAATTTCCGGTGGTTTCTATTTTTTTGCTTATAAGCTGCTAATCGATTAAAAAAAGTACAGATTAGAGTATGGGAGAATCCTAATCCCTAAATTTTGGCCGCCTGTGCGCAAATGCCGGAGATGCCCTCGGAAAGGGGCGGTGACGGAGCATCAATGTCTATGAATTAAAAGGGGATGCTGCAGAGTTGTGTTCTGTTCTTTTTGGAAACACCCGAATCAAATCGGTGTTACTGAGTGGATCCACACATGGCTTTCACCGTCCTTCAACTGCAAAAATCCGATCAAATCCGGCTGCTGCTTCATTGCTCCGCCCACTGTCCAACCGAGTCCAATTTCCGGCCAAGAAGGCGCTACTTTGGCCATTGCTACATGTATAATTTCCGGCCAAGAGGGTTTTAGGATTGTTACTATTAATTTTGTAACGTTACTACATTTTTTTGATGTACTTTATCTATTTTATGGCTGTTACTACTCGTTTATTGGACTTTAATTACGACATTTTACGGGTTGTTTCTTTACTACTTCTTTTTAGGCTGTTACTATTTATTTATTGGACGTTACGACATTTTAATGTTACGGGCTTTTACTCCGATACGACATTTTACGGGCTGTTACTACTTATTTTTTTAACAATAAGGGTTTTTACTACTTGTTTTTAGACCGTTACTACTTTTTCATTGGATGTTACGACATTTTATGGGCTGTTACTACTTGTTTTTAGACCGTTACTACTTTTTCATTGGATGTTACGACATTTTATGGTCGTTACTACTTGTTTCTTGATCGTTACTATTTGTAGAGGGGTAAAAAGTAACAAGGGGTATTTTTGTCCAAATATTTTGTTTTTGTCCTTTATAACATCCGAAAAAAAAAAAGAATGTCCTTGCAGACCCATTTATGTTTTTTTTTGTCCTTATAGCCCCTTCCCCCAAATACTTTACCTATATTCTTTGATCAATATAAGTGTTACTACATTTGTTTTGCCATAACTACATCTACATTTTCTTGGATGTAACTACATCTACATTATTGGCTGTTACTACTTTTTTTTTTAATTGTTACTACTTTTTTTTTTTTCTGTCACGACATATATTTCATTTGCTGTTACTATTTCTTTTTTATGTGTTAATATGTTTTTTTTGTAGTAACTACGACTTTTATTTATCAGTGTTACTACATCTTTTTGCCGTAATTGCATCTATTTTATTGGTTTGTTACTATTTTTTTTACTATTACTATATTGTTTTTTGCTATAAATAAATCTTATTGGTGTTCCTACTAATATTTCAAGTGTTGCTATATTTTTTTTTATGTAGTTTCATTTATTTCATTGCATTTTAATAATTCTTTTTATACGTTACTATTTCTTTTTTTTGATGTAACTACATGTTTTTTGCTGCACCTATTTCTTTTTTATTGGATGTTACTACTAATTTTTACTGCATCTATTTTATTGGATCCCTAAAAGGTGGGAACATTTTAAAAGAGATTTATGTGACTATATTTTTTTTCTAACGTTATTTTATTGTTTTTTTTTATAATTTTGATAACTGATTTTTTGGGAGATTCACTCCTCTTTAATTACTCCACCTTTAATAGCATGTATTTACTAAGCACCGTATTTATTGACAATAACTCTAAATCGTACAAACAGGGTATTCTGGTCCATCTATTATCATTTTTAATCACAAAAAATGAAAGATGTCCTTGAATCCTCATTTATGACATTTAATGTCCTTCTATTTCTTTCCTCCTTTTTTCTATTAGTTGCATTATCCCGGTCCTCTTGTTTTACTATTAATTTTATGAATTTCATTGTCACTATGCTTGCTGAGACCCGCGGAAAGAGGCTGTGACATTTAATTAGTTCCCTAGCTAATCTAAGACGAATATAATAGAGTAGGAAGTCATTTACGGGTGTCACAATTTGCTAAGTTTTGTATTTGTAAAAGATGTGATTTTGACTGATTTTTACTGAATTGCGATGGCGTTGCCATTTTAATGTGACATTGAACGTTGTTTGATCATTTTTGTACACAACTTAAAACTCAAGGAGCAACATACAATTGTACAATTGGTCCTTGAGTTTTTTATACTTGTTGTTCGATCAGCTGTGTAATTGTCTTGTACTTCTTCCAGTATGTTACAGGTCTTGCTGTGAGACAAAGTTGTTTACCTTTTCTTTGTCGAGGTCCTATGTATATCCTGTATGTATATTTACCCATACAGAAAATAGAGGTGCTATACTGTTTTTGTGCTCTATGATTATGTTGATTATGTTTATTATGTATTAGTAGATTGAAGCGCTTTTTTTTGTATTCTTTAACAAAAGTAAAATCAATCCATATCTTAATTATTTACCTTGTATTTACATAACTTCTTACCTATAATAAATTAAAACGTATAGCATGGTCACGTTGTACGTTGCACGGCGTTCTATATTACTAGTATATATATATATATATATATATATATATATATATATATATATATATATATATATTAATAGAGTTTCAACAACATGCTGTGGAAGATTACAAAATGGAGCCCAATAAAAATAACCTCTTATAGCTACCATACTTGAAATGGGAACCCAATATTGTGAGCTTTTAAGGACACTATATCATTGCTAAATATATATGGAGCCACATCTCAAACAGCTCTACTAGTCCTTTCTTAAAAACTTCGTGGAAGATATAAGTCAAGAATTATTTCTCAGTGATCTAGCCTGCAAGGAACAGTTTGTATACATTTTCTTTTTTTTCTGAATTTGATGTTGGATATCGAACTCTCACATCTCTGTTCAAAAACAAGTATGTCACTAGAGCATTGGCAATGGCCATATGCTTTTACTAGTGGTTCTGCAAAAAAGCTGACAAAATTATATTAATTTTTTAATATGATCAACTTTATTACCACCCTTAAAAAAAAAACCTTTATTACTCCTCTGGTCTATTATTCTACCGTTCAAAGAAAATATGCGGCTAAAGGGAAGATAGAAAGGCATAGGAATAGACGGTGGGATCGGGGGATTTTTCTTTCTCATACACATAATAGCCCAAAACTCCATCCGTAAAAAATAAAATCGTGGAGTTGGAAGGGTTTCTACCCCCCTTCACCTTCAGAGCTGTGTACAAATCCCCATATTTATTATTTATTTCTCCTTCTTTAAAAGCATGAAATGTTTAAATATATAAAATAAAAATAATTTTGAAAAACCCAACATTCATCTCCTGCCAATCATTTTATATAAAGTACTCCCTCCGTCCCAATTTGTTTGATACTTATTTCTTTTTTTACTGTTCCAAAATAAGTCTCATAACTCAAAATAGACTTAAAGTTTTTGCTTTAATTGCCTAAATGCCTAACTTATTAATTAATGCCTCTTAAATATTGTGAAAATAATACTACATATAAAAAGGTTAAAAAGATAAATTAGTTAAGTTTTAAATGACTAGACAACTCATTAATTGATGTCTCCTTAAATCTTGTGAGTTTCAAAATGTCTCAAACAAATTGGGACGTAGGGAGTAGTTATCATATCTTGAACCATAGTGTAGTAGTTCTTTTTTACAAAACCATAAACTTAAAATATTAATATTATGTTGTCTGCCACCACCCCAAAATCAATCTGCCATTGCCGATGCTCCGAGAGTGGGAGGGACAGACCCACCTCCATGTTTTCTCTCATTGAGTGGCTAAGTAAGCTATAGTGTGACATTTTCAAATTTTTTTGCCGTAACAACAATAATGGGGCATAATGTGACAACTTGCAATAATGGGGCTTGCAATAATGTGAGCCAACAATCATTGAAGGGGCCTCTGGTTCCGTTTGTTTTGACCGCAGTTTTTTTAGAGTTTTTTTTACATCACATCACCAATTATTTTTTATAATTCTCTCACCAATCAAATCTTCAACTATAAATAAAAAAATATTAAATCATCTCTCATCATTTCACTTTCTTAACTTTATTACATTTTTTACCATTATTTTATTCATTATTCTAGTTTATTTCACCAATCATTTCATAATCTATACCAATCATTATTCTACTTTATTTTACCCCATCAACTTTCTAATCATTACTTCAAATACTTTATCTAAAAAAACTCCAAAAAAAACTCCCAATAAAATTCCAACCCAAAACAAACGTAACCACTTGTGGGTGAGAAGCATCAGCCATATAAGAAAAGATAGTAAAATAGTAAAACTCTTATCCTCATTAAGAGCTAAGAGCAGGATTGATCATACCTACTCCATTTCATCCATTGATCTTCATAAACTTCAAAATGTATCCATATCTTGTTTTCTTGCAAATCATTATTTCTTTTTCTTTGATGAATAATTGCAATTGCAATGCTTTTGAAGGAGGAAAAATCTTGCAAAGCCACTACGACACTTTTGATGTTAACTCTTTCTTATCAACTTCCTGCAAAGCCTCTGTTCAAGGTATCAAATTTTATTTTACTATCTTGCCATTGCTGGTTTTTGCATTGCTAAATTTTCGACAGTTCTCAATTTTATATATATATATATATGTTTAATTTATATGATAATTTTGTTTCGGTGAAAAAAAAAAAAAAAATCAAAGATCGCAACAGGCCTGCATCATTGAAGGTGACCCATAGACACGGTCAGTGTTCAATATTAAGCCAAAATGACTATATTAACGTGCCGAGTCTAGCCGAGATACTAACCCGTGACCAAAACCGTGTCGCCTCAATCCAAAATCGTGACGGTTTTAATGCATTTGAAGAATTGGATGCCTCAAAAGCCGTTAGCATCTCCACCACATCAACCGTCGGATTTAGCAACTACTACGTTGTTACTGTTGGCATCGGGACACCGGCGAAGTATCTCACTCTAGCAATTGACACGGGTAGCTCCTTAACTTGGACACAGTGTAAACCATGTTCGGGTCATTGCTACAAGCAAAAAGGCCCGATTTTTGATCCATCACATTCCACTTCATACAGTAACGTTTCTTGCGAAGCAGCCGAATGCTCTCAGCTTTCGTCTAATCCAGGATTTAAACGCGATTGCTCTGCATCGACCTGCGTTTACGGCACAGCATACGGTTCCAAATCCTTTTCCAATGGGTTCTTGGCGAATGAAAGGCTCACATTGACTGCACACGATGTGTTCGACGATTTTCCCATCGGGTGCGGACAAAATAATAGTGGCCTTTTTGGTGATTCAGCTGGACTGCTTGCCCTTGGCCGTAACTCTTTATTATCTTTGGTTTCACAAACGGCTCAAAAATACGGAAAATATTTCTCGTATTGTTTACCTACAAAATCAGGATCAAATGGACATTTAACCTTTGGAAAATCATCGGTTCCTAAAAATCCTCTTGTATTTACACCTTTTGCAAGTGGATCGTCATTATTTTACTCTGTGAAGATTGTAGCGATTAATGTGGCCGGAAGACAGTTACACGTTAGTTCGTCGGTGTTTCAATCAGGAGGAGGGACTATAATAGTAGACTCTGGAACAGTCATCACACGACTACCTCCGACAGCTTACACTGCACTACGGGATGCATTCCGGCAACAGATGTCAAAGTATAAGTCAGCACCGGCTGTTTCGATATTGGATACATGTTATGACTTGAGCAATCACACTCACACCAGTACCCCCATAACAATCCCGAAGATTAGCTTCATCTTTGCAGGAAATGCCAAGGTTGATTTGGGTTCGAAAGGGGTGTTGATCAATGAGGGTAAGTCGATATTTTGCTTAGCGTTTGCTGCGAACAAAGCAGATAAAGATCTTGGAATATTGGGGAATGTGCAGCAACAGACGTTTGAAGTTGCTTATGATGTTGCTGGTGGGAGACTTGGGTTTAGTCCTGGTGGATGTTCTTAAAATTAGATTGGATCAACATTCTACTGCATGTAGTAGCGAAAATTTGTACTCAATAATTCTCTAAATAAAAAATAACTGCTACCTAAGAAGATTTGATTGACTATAAACAATAAAAAGACACCAGCCGAGTCCAGAGATAAGGATTTTGAGCTCATGTGTTCACGAATGTTCAGATCAACATGTAAAAGATACATCCTCTCGTACACAACGTTCGAAGTCACCTTAAGTACTCAAAATACTTCTTCATCGGCCCCAAAGAATACTAACAACGAGCAAAAGGGTTTGGATAAAGATAGAGAACTTCTCCTACTTTTGAATAATTAGCCTAAAAAAGTCTAGAAAAGGAAAATTAAACTACTCTTCTCATATCGAAAAAGAAACTTTTGTTTTAGAAAGAATTCATATGACGTCTAGAAGGAAATTTTATGTGGTCAACGACTACCAAACTCAATAAGAGTTGTGAAGATTATGTTATTTGAGTTGCGAAACTCGTCTTGTGAGTTTTACAATATTTTTAGGTGATTTCTATCGGCACCACGTTTTTACTTTCGACGACATGTCTACTTCCGGCATTATTTTTTACTTCAAACGCCACAAAAAATTAGCCTTCATAGTCACCTGCTTCTGAATTGAGTGATCCCAATACCAATTCATCATGTATGACTACAGACTCTAAATTAGCCTTCATAGTCGCATGCTTTCGTTCGGTGGCTGATATCTTCTATATTTTACATGTGTTCATCAAGTTTCGAATCGCGTATGTAGCCCCTAGTTCAAGGGTATTTGGTAAAGGTGAACTAGTAATGGATCATAAGTTGATAGCCAAAAGATACTTGGTGTCGGATTTCTTCATTGATGTATTTTTCGCTCCGCAGTTCCCACGCTTATAAGAATTTCTTCATATTACAAGTACATTGATGTCGGATTTCTTATTAATGATGTAAGTATTTACACTCTTGTCAATTAATTGCGATAATGATATGGTCCATCCTACCGGCGATGCGAAACTCCCTATTCGGATCACTCAAATAATGCTCGTTGTCGATAGTTCTTTTTACAATATATTCCGAGATTATATCTTATTTTCCCATTAAGTTCTCGGTTATCACATAAAGAAAGAGAAGAAGAGGAAATCTTCAATAGATTTTGTGTGTATTGATTACATAACCACATGCACCAAACATAATACATAAATACTAATACCAAGGAATCTTATCCTAACAACCTGTGACACATGTCACACACATACACAGCCATTTGTCACTATCATCAACCTTGCACATCATCTAACACCCCCTCTCAAACTGAAGGTAGGTGAAACACATTCAGTTTGCTTCTGTACTGTTGAAACTGAGAGTTTGGAAGAGCCTTTGTCAGTGTGTCTGCTATTTGATCACTGGATGGTATGTAGTGAACCCTCACCTTGCCTTTCAACACTTGATCCCTGATGAAATGAACATCAATATCAATATGTTTGGTTTTAGAATGATGAATAGGATTGGATGCCAATGTTGTAGCTCCTGTGTTGTCACACCACAACACTGGTGTCTTCATCAATTGCAGATGCATCTCCTTCATTAATTGAGTCAACCACAAAACTTCTGCTGCCAGATTAGCTACACTTCTGTATTCTGATTCAGTGCTTGATCTAGATACAACATGCTGTTTTCTGGAGCTCCAGGACACCAAGCACTCTCCCAGAAAGACACAATAACCACCCACGACTTTCGTCATACCAACCGCAGCCCAATCGCATCGAGTAGCCATTTACGTGCGGCATGGTCGGGCCAAATGTCCCGACCAAAAGCCGAACGAGCCTAAGAGGCGAAAAAGGTCAAGGCAAAGGACGGTTCGCATAGTCGGGCCAAACGTCCCGGTCAAAAGGCAAACGAGCCCAAGAGGCGAAAAAGGCCAAGGCAAAGGACGGTTCGCATAGTCGGACTAAAACGCTAAGCCGAGGCCAAATGAGCTTATGAAGCAAAAAGGCCAAGGCAAAGGCACGGTTCGTAAAGTCGGGCCAAAATACGCTGCGCGTCGACCTACCCGTAGCAAAAATAGTCCCAAGGACAAAAAACGCCAAGACAAACGGGTCGATCTCAGCTAAACTCACAAGTGCAATATGAACCGAAGGTTCATAATACACTTAGGGGGCAACACGATATCGACATACAAGATCGAGGCAATTCGCCAAAGGCATGACAAGAAAACAAAAGAAAAAGGAAACAGGCACAACGGAATCACGAAATATAAAAATTTCAAATTCAAATGCAAATTATACAAAAGATCCAAGGGTCGAATTAAAACAGAAGAAGATTACAAAAGCAGTAGTCAAAGGCCTTCACCGAGGTTCGACTCTGAGATTGGGACGATTGGCTCAGCAGCAGGGGCAGAAGTCGAGGAAGCGGACTTCGAGGCCAGAGAATCTCCTTTTTGGAACTCGTCGAAGTATTGATCATAGATCTTCTCCGACTCAGAGTTGTAGAACTGGGGGGCTTGAGCTTCCGTGTGTCGAATCCTGGATAAGACTTCATAGCCTGATCCACTGCCAGAGTAAAACCGCCCATCATAGCCGTGCGCATCAACACGGTCAAGTCGGCGTCGAGTTCATCTGACTTGCGATATCATAATATCGCTTCTGTCTTAGCTGCCTCGACCCTCGCAAGGGCCTGTTCCCGCTCGACTCTCAGAGCCTCTCTCTCTTTTTCCCGCTCGACTTTCAAGGCATCCCTCTCTTGTTGAGCCAGTGCAGTGTCATCCAGAGAAGCCTTGTGTGCTTGCTGCACCTTCTCGAAGTCCGCCGCCAGCTCGACTAGCCTCTGATCCTGTTCCCGCCAATCGAGCTGGGTCTTCGTCAAGTCATTAGCATTAGCTGTCAGTGCGTCCTGCAATTTTTTGACCTCGACGTTCGCTTCACGTTTAAGCGTCTCGAACTGAGATTCTATACCGGCAATGGCTGCGCCCTTGGCAACGTTGTCCTCAATCAGTTTGTGGATTTCCCTCCGCATATCCTCTTCTGTATCGACCGGTTTAGCCAGTCGTCGGGCAGCCTCTCTGCTAAGAAGGTTACTCTGTCAAAGGAAAAGAGGCGTCAAATAGTAAACGTGAAATGATAAAGACAAGGCATATGCCTCGAGAGAAATCATCGCTCCAAGATAAGGAAAACAGTTGACTTACGAGGCGAGACGACTTCCGAAGTGCGTGAGATAAAGCCTTATCTTCTAAGGTCGCGCAGTCATCTGCAACCCAGTTCACATCGACTTCTACCTCGGAAGAAGCTTCACCAACTCTGACCCTCTTTGCCTGCCTTTGTTGCTCCCTTACCAACTCGGGAACGGTAGGCCTTTTCTTGGTCGGCGCCGCTCGTTCCTCGACGTTTCCCCTGACAGATGGAGTTAAGTCGACCAAAACCTCCTCCTCCTCATCACGCAGATAACCATAACGGACGGTGAGTGGAGGATCGGCAGACTGAGACCGTGGTGCAGTTCGAGCCTCGTTCGTTGGTTCGACGTTAGCAGCTGTCAACCCGACCTGGGAGGAACCCTCTCTCCAGCAGTGGATGCGGTCCCCTTCTCGACAACAATAGAGGTAGGGGCCACCCGACCCTCGAGTAGAGGGATTGGCACCTCCATCGGCGGCGGAATTTGAGTTGGATCGGTGATGAGTGCGAACTTCCCCACTGCAAAGAGAAAAGACAAAGTTAGTATCGATATTCTACAATATCAAGTCATGAATCTCGACGGAAGAAAAACAAACAGAAGAAAATCCTACAGTTCTCTCGATCCTTAACATGGATTTGGGCGTAAGGCATCGGCCCTGCCTCTGCCAAGTTGGCTAGACCATATAGAAGACGCAAGTCTTGGGTGACAACCTCGAGGTTGGAGTTATCCATTGTGCGGGCATCTCGAGGGATGGGGTCATTACCCAGTTTGTCATGCTTCTTGTTTCTCGACCTCCACTGTCCTATGTAAGGATTATCCATGCCATGGCGGAGAAAAAAGAACCTCGGCTTCCACTCACTGTGAGATGAAGGTCCCTTGGAGACAAATGTGTCGATTCGTTCTTCGCTGGAAAGTATACCACATCTTGTCTGGTATAGCCGCGATCTTGTAATAGTAACGAAAAAGTTGAACTGAGAAGCAGACACCGGTCACCCGACAAGCGATCACGAATCCCATTATCGTCCTAATAGCATTGGACCCAGTTGAGAGACCCCAATCTCATAATGGTTTAAGATTGCTAGGACAGCCGGGCACAAGGAAAATACCAATCCACTGGAGAGCTGGGCCTCATATACAGAACAGAACCCTTCTGGAGGCTCGTCGGCATACTGATGAAGACCGGAGGGGAGTTGAATCTCAAATTGGGGGCTAGCAATGTTGAACTTTTTGCGAATTCTGTCGATATCCCCAAGGGAAAGGGCGCTAAGGCAACCTTTAGGACCTTTGCCATCCATCCTAGTGACTAATTGTTTAGGTTGGTTAGGGGCGGAAGGAGAAGAATCTGCAGGTTCGTCGGAGATTGGCCAGAGAGGATGACCGGAAGGAATAGATACTGGAGTTTGACTATGGGAAGGTGATTCACTACCCCTATTGGACTCAGTAGCGCTACTTGACATGGATGGATGCAAGAAAAAGAGGGAGAACACCAAAATAAAATAATAAATAAGACGCTTACTTGAGCTTTGGAGATTTAAGCACAGTTTGGCAAAGAGGTTTCTTCTGAAGTCTTTTCTTCTCTCCTTTTATGCTTGCACAATAATGAAATGGATCTGAAAATACGTGAGTGATGGGAGTTATAACCCCCTGTAAATCGCGGGAATCAAGGCAGTGACGTCACGATTGACAGAATTTGAAGCGTTAGTGCGCCATGACGTCATGCCACGTAGCTACAAATAGTTAGGGTTGCAGAAGGCGGGCTTTTTCCTGCCCAAATAATGACCCAACTCGAAGACGATTCAAACAGAAGAATTGACCTCGGACGACGACAGTCGCCTGTCTCAAGTCTCGGGGGCTTATGACGAAACCGGGTTTCACCCTTCCACGTGTCGTCTTGCAGTTGGTCCCCGGAACGCGAATGAGTGTTAGGTTATACGTATCGAGTTCCGGATTGGGGGTGCGATAATCGACAATCGAGCAAAGTGTAGGACAAAGGGCCCCAGAGTCGAGTACCGCAGGTCGGTCATGTCGACATCGAGGACAGAGTCCGCACCAGCTGTCAAGGCCCATTAACAGTGTGATAACTTGGGCAAAGGGTTAAGACCCATTAAGGGTAAATATGACATTAACTCAAACCGACTTAGTATTAGGGTTAGGGCATGTGTTGTCATTATAAATACCACACTCCAGGAACTACGTAAGGCTTGATTCCTGAATAATAACAGGATACATAGGCAATCTAAGATAAACTCTTAGACTCAACCGCAAATCACCAAACTCATCATCTCATTCTTTAGGCATTAGGGTTTTGGATGTTCATCACTAGATCCACATAGGCCCGGATAAACAAGGTGACACAATCGGTCATCGTCAGTTGCTGTTATGGATAGTGGGGGAACAAGGAAATTTTTCCGGAGTGGTCTTGGTATATAAACTGCAAAGCTAAAAAAATATAGGTGATCTTGGTATATAAACTAGAAGGGTTGCAGTTATGAACAATGGACGAACCAAGAAGTTTTTTCCGGGGTGGTCTTGGTACATAAACTGCAAAACTAAAAAAAAAAACTGGGGTGGTCTTGGTATATATAAACTGCAAAGTTAAAAAAATACTGATAGCAGAATTTGAACCCAAAACCTACACTTATTGAGAAAACCAAAATAGTGATAGCAGGATTTGTACCAAAAACCTACACTTATTGAGAAAACCTACATTTAATGAGACTAAAGAAGGTATGTTCTTAAACCACTAAGATAAATGCTCTTTTAGTTCACAAAAAGACACATTACATACTAATATTAACCCTAATACTAATACAATAAAAATAATTTTTTTTCCAAAATTTCGGGTGGTCTTGAGATTGCCCCACCCTAGGGGTAGGTCCGCCCTTGGTTGTGGATTGCGGTGGGGCGGGCGGGTGGCATAGGAGAAGGCGGGTGGCTGGTGGTGGTTGATTTTTTGTCATTAGGTTATGTTTTACATTTCATTGCATCGAAACATTCCGTCCATTTTTCGCTAGAATGAAATGATAACTTTTCTCAAAAAAAAAAATTATAACAATTAATTGCAATGGGATGAAAATCTATTCCATTCTCTCGCATCCAAACACGTCAAATGATGGAATAGAATGAAAAAATCATTTTATGATCCAAACACACAATTTGATAAGAAAATGACTTATCAATAAATATATATATATATATATATATATATATATATATATATATATATATATGGAGAATTGGGGAGAATGACAAAAATATTTAATCGGGAATATGATAACTTTTCAAAACTTTTGCATAATAAATTTGTTTATTTAAATGTTGGACGCCTATTCCTTCCGAGCAAGGATCCTCTCAAATGTGAGGTTAGAGTGTTTTTTCAAATGTCAATGATCTAACTTCACACTCACAATGTGAATATGATCTAGCTGTAGATTTTTTTTCATAACTACATCGTTTTGCTGAAATTGTTTAAAAACAATGACACTTGAGAGAGCACTTGACCCTAACCTTTGAGAGGATCCTTGCTCATTCATTCTCAAAAAAAAAAAAAAAACCCTACACACTTTCTCTCTCGTCCATTTTCTTTAAACACTTTATATCCCTCAATCTAGAACTTTAAATTTGAAAATTTTTTAATCAAATTTTTATTTTTTTATGATTTTTATTTTGAGACCGCATTAACTATATTTCGTCGTAATTTTCGAAAACCCGCTGTCGAAATTCATTATTATTCAAAATTTACTACTTTTCGGGTTCACTGTCGAGATTCACCGAGTGAATTTTACAACATGTAGTAACACATGTAGTAACTGTCCTTCACAACAATTTTAGATTAAAACATGTCCTTATCGACTCTGACCCTTAAAATAACATGTTAGGAAAATGTAATAATCAATTTGATAAGAAAATGACTTATCAAATGGTTGTTACAACTAAATATTCAATTAGGAGTTAAATAATCACTTGAAGAGTCGAGTAAAACCATCGACTATACTGAGGAGGAAAAAGCCATGCATATGTTTTACCGCACGTTGTAAAATCGAATAAAAAACCATTATCAAAGATATAATATAGTACTAGTACTTGTTAATTTTGGGCTATTTCCTAAGAAATGGTTAATTATTTTAAGCAAAATAAAACGGATAAAAGCATTTGGTTACTTGATCCATTATAAGTTATAACTCAAATCTTAGGGGGAATGAGGGAGAAGGACAAAAATATTTCATCAATTGAATAGAAGGACAGTCATTTGAAACTTTTGCATAAAGGACAAAACTATTTATTCACTGTCGAAATTCACTTGTGTTCGAAATTCACTGTTTAGATTCACTGTCGAAATTCACTGTCGAAATTCACTAATTTTCAAAATTCAATGTCGAATTTAACTGATTTTCGGGATTCATTGTCAAAATTCACTGTCGAAATTCACTGATTTCGGGATTCACTGATTTTCGGGATTCACTGTTTGTCCTTCTCGCTATAAAAATTATGCAGTTGTCATTCTCCCTATAAAAAATATATAGCTGTCCTGTTACTTAAAAATATTCCAGATTGTGTCATTATCCCTAATTTCCCTCAAATCTTATGCTGCTAACTCGAGTTGTGAAGCGCGAATAAACCATGTCGTACCTTCAACGTTACATTTTCCTAACGTGTTATTTTAAATTGAAAATGTAAAACCTAACGTGTTATTTTAAATTGAAAATGTAAAAGAAATGTATAGATAAAAAGATGAAAATGTCTCGTGGCCTAATCGGCTTGCCCGAGAGACACACGACCTCTGCCCATGAGCAAGGATTCTCTCAAGTGAGAAGATCAAGTGCTCTCTTAAGTATCATTGTTTTTCGATAATTTTAGCGAAACGATATAGTTTTAAAAAAATTCTACGGTTAAATTATCTACATCTTGTACATATATGTTGAGACAGATTGAGAGAAGATCTCGACCCTCTCACTGAGAGGATCCTCGCTCGCCTACCCATATACATAGGGGCGAACCTACGAATATCCAAATAGGATGCACGGACACCGCAAAAATAAATTACTTAAATTTTATGTATAAAAACATTTATAAATAGTACCTTTGAAAATTAAAAGGGAAAAAATATATATATACTCTTAGAAAAATGTATGGTTTCTGCTCAAGTCTCTCTGACTATAAATATAGGTAGAAACCTTCAAAATGTCCACGAGCAGTGTAAAGATGAACAAGAGAGTTGAAATGGTCAACTTAACTCAATCCATTTTCACCTTCATCTCTTTGCTTTCATTCTTTACACATTCCACACAAATGGCTGCTGCTGCACAAAGTTCGACAATCTCCATTAACGTCGGAACTGTTTTAGACATGAATACTTTTGTGGGGAAGATGGGGCTGAGCTGCATATCCATGGCGCTCTCTGACTTCTACGCTTCCCATGGTTCTTACAAAACCAGAATCGTACTCAACAGCCGCAACTCCGGTGGTGATGTGGTTGCTGCCGCCGCCTCAGGTAATTCAATCCTCCTCCCATTTGCTCCTTCGCCGTTTGGCCGTACGTGTTTCTGCCATTGGTGTTTAGAACTAGTTGATTTCTTCCGAGGCGGATGAAAGAATTTGTTCTACGGGTCACCGAGGTTTTTTTTTTTCTTTTCAGAAATTTGTTTTCTTGAAATTTATCCAAACATGCAATTTTTTAAATTACAAAATAATATTTTATAACACTACAATTATATCGTTTTTATATTAAAAACCTTAAATCTCAATGAGATGACTAACGTGTGTTATGATTTTAGTATATCTATGATATGATACAACAGGTATATTTAATGTGTTTTATGTCTTTTACTTGAAGAGAAGTGACACTCTTTTATTCTGGTTCTAATTTATTTATATAATGAATATGTTATAAGTATTATATTAATGATGGTAAAAATATTTTAGATTTTATAATTTAAAATTTATGTTTATCATCTTTTTGAATATGTCAAAGGCTTCTAAAACGACTGATTCTTAGAGTTAAAGATAATTACAATGCGAACATATATAAAATAATGTTCTTGGGAGGCCTGTTGTTTAACGAAAAATTTGGAGGGCTTGAGATTTCGTGATTTGGAATGTTTCAACCCTGGCTTTGTTGGCGAAAAGTCTTGGAGGATTCGACCAACCCAGGTTCATTGGCGGCTCAAGTTTTATACGCGAAGTACTTCGAGGATGCATGGTACCATCCTTGCAGCTGGGTTGAGGCCTCGGCCCATCCTTTCTTTGGCGTAGTATTCTGGAGGGGCGGGACATGTTGTTCAATGAGATGAGATGGAGAGTTGGGGATGGGACTCGGTGTACGTGTTTCATGATGCTTGGACAAGTCGGCAACCTTCGTTCCGCATACCTTTTTTAGGGCATGAGTTTCCAGCAGATTCCAATGTGCCAGATTTGTTTATTCCTAATTCCAGAGCATGGGAGCGGATTCAGCAGGTATTCAGGCCATGGAAGTCGGATGCCATTCTGGCGACCACTATAGCTCCTGGTGGGCATCCAGATAGGCGGATTTTGCATTAAGATCGTAAATGAGTTTATACAGTTCAACCTGGGTACTACCTGGCCTTATCTCTCTATCAGCCATCTTCTGTGGCAGGGCCATCTTCTTCAGGCGGGGAGAGTAAGAGTTGGAGGAGTTGCTGGCAGCTTCCTGTGCAGCCACGTATTCAACATTTCTTGTGGATGTGCATGCACGATTGTCTCGCTATTGGCTAAGGATTACAGAGGAGGCAAATGGGGGATGGTCATTGTCTGGCGTGCGGGGAGGGTCTGGAAACTTTACGGCACGTGCTCTTCGAGTGTGAGATGACAGATAGGATTTGGCAAGTGTCACCATTTTATCTTGGGGCGCCTTTGTTCTGCCTCCTTTGCGGATTTCTTTATGTGATTGATAGAGGATCAGGGCGTTCAGGGCACCGCAAGATTTGTGTGGCTCATGTGGGGGATTTGGAAGCACGTTGCTCTGCGGTGTTTGATGATCATGTTGTTTATGTCTCTGCGGTGTGCACGCGCTCTCTGAAGAAGCATTGCGCGAGTATGCAGAGGCTACGAAGGTTTATCGGACGCAGGTCTCTGTTCCACACTTTGTGGATAAGTTGGTGCAGCCAGCAGAGGGGGTTATAAAGGGCAACGTTGATGCGTCAGTTACTGAGGCGGGAGCAGGGGTTGGAGTCATTTTCCGAGATTCGCATGGGGCAGTTCTTCATTCTTTTGCATATCACTTCGATCCAGGAGACTCAGTGGAATATATGGAGCTAAATGCTATTTCCTTGGCATTGGAGGAAGCTCGTAAATTGGGGATTCATCGACTACAGGTAGAGAGCGATTGCCTGACGTGTATCTCGAGGCTCCGCAGACCTGTCGAAGATCTTACGGCCCATAGTTGTTTAGTACAAGACTGTTTGGCCATATTACTTAGTTTCACATATATTTCCTTTACTTTTATTCGGCGTATGGGAATGTCCCTGCGCACCTTTTAGCTCGACATGCTTTGTCAGTTTTGATTCGGACATCGTGGGGCACCTTGCCCCCAGGTGACGTTTTGGCCGCCTGTTTGGCGGATATTACTTAATAAAAAGTTCTTTTCTCTCAATAAAATAAAATAAAATAATGTTAATCTTTCCTCTCCAAATTGACTCAAATGGTTATCAAAATCAAATATAGTAATTTGGAAGGGCGTCCCTGGGCACGAGCAAAAAGCGCTGCGCCTCCTTGAAAGTGATATTTTTAGATTCTGTTTTCAAATTTTTTTTAATGTATTTTAGATATATTTTTATGGTACTTATATTAAAAAAACTTTGTAATACTCAAATCGATCAAAACACATATATAATTAAAAAAATGTTTTACTAACTTAAAAATAACCGCTATATTGTAATTTCTACACAATCCAAGACCCTAAAACAAAATTTTGGCTTATAACCCCTAATTACACCAATTACACAAAGACCCCCCGGGCAATTTGAATATACATTTATATTTTAAAGTTAACAACAAAATAATTATAAACTTCATGAATATAGTGTATGGTATAGTTTAATCTTTTTTTATGCTAAACAATAAACATTGTTGAAAGTTGAAACGAATGGTGGTCACTACTCAGTAATGAGAGGCCACAACAGCTGTTAGTTGAATTTTTTAAGACGAAAACTATACATATTTTTGTGGGTTATTCCTGCCAGAGCACTATGCATGATTCTTGGGTTATTTTTGACATTTCAAACTATTGTTTAAAGAAAAATTCTGATGCATTAGTCTTAGACTTAATTGTCGGACCTGTATCGCTTATGTAAACGATAAAAACTATTTTGTCTGTTTATATATATAACACAGATCTAACGGTAGTTTGTTGTCTTTTAGTTGACTCTTTTTTTATTTATTTATTTTATTTATTTAAAGAAAACTATAGTATTGCTTACATTTATTGTGAAATTGACTTGACACTAAAGCGCGGGAAATTTTTGGGTAGTGTGTCTACGTAGATATGTACATACGCAGACAATCGTGAATGCATACGTAGGATCGATTGCGTAATTGTTTGTGTGGTATGTAGTTTTGATCATGTAGGCTACGATTGTACGCGTAGCATTTACTCTACATAGATACACACTACCTAAAAATTTCCCCTAAAGCGCGGAATTGAGTTACACGTACGACAGCGAATCAAAGTTGAAAACTTCTCCTGTTTGCTTTCACTATGACTCTATGAGTATCAAATACGACCCATTCCATATGTATACACTCTATATAAAAGCATCAAAAATTAAAATTTATAACAACAAAATTATGTTAGGTCTAAAAATGATGTAGACTTTAAAAGTAACATATATATTCAAGGGTTTGGATTCATGATATTGTGACTTTGCTTAAGAATTTTCAATTATTTTCTCAAAAAAAGAATTTTCAATTAAAGATGGCCATGTAATTTGTAAATTTGTAATTAACGTCCGGGAAAGTGGTTTAAAAGGACAAAAAAGAAGGGGAAAATAGGAATCAGGATAGTAGAAATATAAATTGAGTGATAAGGACAAATCCACTGTTCATAACCCCAAATCCACTGTTTGCTGTAGTGGAACTGGCATGTTTCATTATCACAGTGGAATAAAGACATGTCATTTTTAATCGAAAAAAAATTTCATTGTCATCTTTCAATATTTCTATGTTCAAATTGTCTTTTTTAACAATAAACCCTTAACGTCCATGTATATCTCAAGAATAAATAAAGCTAACAAAATCACATCCTACCTAACCAAGTAGCTTGGCTCAAGTGGAAAGTGATTTGAGAATGCCTAGGGAGGTCACCGGTTCGATTCTCCCCTGAGGCACAATAATCCTACCTTGAAATGAACTCCGGGCCGGGCCGAAGCCTAGGGGAGGTCACCGGTTCGATTCTCCCGTGAGGCACAATAATCCTACTTTGAAAGGAACTCTGGGCCGGGCCGAATTCCGGATTAGTCGGACCAATGAGTTCCGGATACCGGAGGCTTTAAGCAAAAAAATCACATCCTACCTTGAAAGGAACTAATAATAAAGCAATAATTAAAGAGGTTCTATTGACACCCTCATTTTTACTACTGACACCCTATTACTTCCGGCATCACAAAAAATTACTTCGACAACATGATTTTTTTTAATGAACGCAACGTCATTGTTGGTTTTCAATAGCAACTGACGTTGCTGTTCAAAAACAAAAGTCAGTGGCACTGACGTTTACGTTATAAAAGTGTCACTACCAAGAAACGTCACTCCACCGATGTTGATATCGAAACGACACTAACTTTCCTATTGTGGTGCCGGAAGTAAAAACAAAAATATATGTGGTGCCGGAAGTAAAAAAAAATAATAATAAAGAGTGTCAATAATAAAACTGAGGTGCCAATAGAACTCACCTAATTAAAAGCTCTATCATCTTCTTGTTTGCCGTCCTCTAATGTATTTGGTGGAAAAATGCGATATCTCTCGCCCACAGGGTCTTTCCATCCCGACCCGACAAAATGGTGATGGGGTTAATCATAGTAACTCAACGGTCCTTTAGGTCGGAACACCAGGACTCAGTGTCCACAAGGAACCAACTGACCTATCCATTCGAGTCCGTCCTTTAATTGTTACCACACATCTTGTGCAAAACTTCCGGAAAAGTAAAGGCTGAGCATACGAATGCCCGGTATAAAAAATAACATAGAAGGTAATTAATGACTTCATCCTGAAGAAGATGACTCACTAATTCAGTTATACTTATACTACATTACATGCATACTCATATCCACATGTATCATCATGTAGCAACTAGGCATGAAACACATGTCATGTTGTTTACTTTTACCACGTAGTTCACACTTTTACCGTTTTGCTCACACATACGTCATCACCGTGCAATTGACTCGATTAACTTATGTGTGTTCAGACACTTTTCGTACATTCATCAATCTCACTGTATATATCATACTAGAAGTTCACGTATGTCCGAGCTCATATCACTGCACATATGATTCCAATAGCTCAATATGTATCCACACATGCACCCAACGGCGGTGATGGATCCAAGAATTTACTCCGTGGGAACACCATGGCAAATTATAAGGTCCAACGAGACTAGTAATGTTTCTATATTTTTTAACAACAAAATTATATCGGTTGAATATAAAAATAATCCGAATCTCAGTGAAGTCCTGATCAAGTACCTCCCTTTAAAGGTTTTAGATCCGCCCCTACCCAACGGTAGTCATATATGCCAAGGACACAAGCAAGGCGCACAAACAACCACACATGCACATCCATACTGCTTTGTCCTCTTTGCGTAAACCTTACAGCACGCGCGCACACAGAACTTAACCACTGCTATGCCCATCTTGCATGAACATACTTACATACATAATGGCCACACACCCATACTCTTCCACTACTATATCCATCTTGCATGAACATATATACATATATAATGGCCACACGTACAATTTTTCAGTACTACGTCCATCTTGCGTGAATATACGTAATGACCACATGCCCACACTTTTTCACTACTACATCCATCTTGCATAAACACACGTGTTGACCACACACTTTTCCTCTACTATGTCTATCTTACGAGTTACGAGAACATACGTAATGACCACGTACACGCAACACTTATCCACTACTATGCCTATCTTGCGAGAACATGCATAATGACCACACATACTTTTCCATTAGTATGTCCATCTTGCGTGAACATACATAATGGCCATAAATTAACGTCTACATATTTATTTTCCGTTTACTTTTCAACAACTTCTCTATTTTTTTCCATCAAATTTTCATTATCTCATATTTTTTCTAAAGCGTATTTTTTCGTCAATTTTTCACAAAGATCACATTCACAGAATCCGGAGACATCTATAATTTTCACCAGTTTTGACGTAGACTTTCACAAGATCATCGATTATGGGTTCATATCGCAATTTATACACGCTTTATAGCCTATCTAGAGCCCCTCTCTCTCGAGGCTCATGGCATGGCCTAGGCTTGTTATGTGCTTAATTCTTAGTGGAGGCTACGGGCACATCTCAAGCTTAGTGCAGACATACAATTGCCGCTCGTTTTTTTTTTTTTTTTTTTTTTTTTGAGGGCCGCTTTTTCTTTACTTGTCATACACGTTCCTCCACTGAAAACAGTTATAATGGTCATTTGATGAAAATTAGTATCTCATATTAAAAATCATTAAATAGATGAAAATAACAAGTTTATGTATTTTTGTTAACACACACACTCTTTTATCCTCATTTTGGGACTCGAACCCGAAACCTCTGGGTTATAAACCTCGGTGATTACCTCAGTCTTATGTATTTAAGTTGAGTGTAGTAATATATATTTTTGGGCGGGAAAAAGAAAAAGTTGTATGAAATTAGATGTTTGGACTGAATGGGATCTCTTTCGTTATGTCTTTTGAATCTTGTTGTGCTGCACTCGTTGAGTGAAATTAAAAGGTTATAATCATCATTCGAAATCCATATCACTGTTTTTGTTGAATTAATTACTGGTTTTTTCCTTTGATAATCAAATACCTAAATGCAGAATATTGACTGTTATTGTGTGCAAATTGCAGCCCTTGATCTGATAAAAAATGTGGAAGTTCAAGCAATTTTAGGGCCTGTTATGTCAATGGAGGCGGAATTCATGATTCAACTCGGAGAAAAAGCAAATGTTCCTATCATCTCTTTCACAGCCACAAGCCCATCTCTTTCCTCAATCCGAAGTCCCTATTTCATTCGATCAACTCTAAATGATTCGTCTCAGGTGAGCGTCATTAGTTCAATCGTCAAAGCATTTGGATGGAGAGAAGTTGTTCCGATATACGCAGATAATGAATTTGGGGAAGGGGTTCTTCCTTTCTAAGCGATGCCTTAGACGCAATCAACACGCGAGTCCCATATAGAAGTGCTATTCCCTGAATTAGCTACAGATGATCAAATTGTTGAGGAACTTTACAAATTGATGACGATGCAGACACGGGTGTTCGTTGTTCATATGGTTCCGATTCTTGGTTCTCGGTTTTTCGTTAAAGTGAAAGAGCTTGGTATGATGACTAAAGGGTATGTGTGGATTATAAGCGAGGCTATGGCCAATAGGTTGAATTATTTGGATCGAAACGTTATTGATTCTATGCAAGGTGTAATAGGGGTGAGGCCTTATGCTCCGAGAGACAAAGGAGGTTGTTAATTTCACAAACGAGATGGATTTTCAAGTTTTTACGGGACAATCCTGGATTTGTTAGTCCTCAATTGAATATATTTGGTTTATGGGCTTATGATTCTCGCTACAAAGCACTTGCAATGGCAAGTGGAGAAATGCGGATCTGTGAACTTTAATGGCTTCCAAAAGCCAAACATTTCAAACAAATTCTACAGATTTGGCAACGTTTGGCACTTCTCAAAACGGTCCAAATCTTCTTCATGCTTTACTAAGCACAACATTCATTGGTCTTAGTGGGGAATTTCAGTTTGTGGATGGACAACTTCAGTTGCCACCTTACCAGATTGTGAATGTGATCGGGTCAGGGTTTAAGGAAATCGGATTTTGGACGACGAAAGACGGGCTTGTCAAACAACTGAATCCAACAAATTTAGTTGGAAATACTGATTTGGGAACAATAATATGGCCTGGTGACACCACTAGTTTTCCCAAGGGGTGGCAGATTCCAACAAATGGAAAAAAGCTAAGGGTGGGAGTGCCGCTAAAAGATGGTTTTAGTGAATTTGTGCACGTCGCGATTGATCCGTCAACCAACACAACTACAGTCACTGGATACTGCACAGACCTCTTTGATGCAGTAGTTGCTTCTCTTCCTTACGCGGTGTCTTACGAGTATATTCCATTTATGAATGCGAGTGGACAACCTGCTGGCACTTATGATGACTTAGTCTACCAAGTCTATTTAGGGGTACTCTTCTACTCTTGTCTCTTTTTTTTTCATCCAGATGTAGTTTTGAATTTGCTTCTAAACCAATACACTTACAGGGTATGCAAATTTTTCTGTGCTTGTGTTATTTTCATGCATGTAGTAAATGGCCGGATCAATTCACATAACAGTATACTTGTTTTCTGTGGTCAATGAACAGAAATTTGATGCTGTTGTTGGAGATGTGACGATCATAGCAAACAGATCTAAATATGTGGATTTTACTTTACCCTTCACCGAATCAGGAGTTTCAATGGTTGTCCCGATTGAAAGGAGGAAGCCAAATAACAAAGCATGGTTGTTTGTGAAGCCGTTGACATGGGACCTGTGGCTTACGACCTTCATCGCTTTTGTTGTGATTGGTATGCTTATTTGGTTTCTTGAACATAGAATCAATGAAGAGTTCAGAGGACCTAAATCTCATCAAGTGGGCATGGTTTTCTGGTTCTCTTTTTGCACCATGGTTTTTGCACATAGTAAGTGATTTGCCTTCTTATTTATGTTTATTCAACAATTATCTCATATTCTTTTTTAAAGAAAATCAGCCTAAATAACAAAACGATCGCATTAAATATGGTGTTGTAGTCAGTCGTGTTTAATATGTAAAAGCACCTACCTCCCAACAAGTTAAACTTTTACAACATATGGTAAATCAACATGGTATCGAAGCGAGGATTTCATAGGTTTAAACCTCTTTGTCAACATTGCTTTTCCCATTTATATTCTTAAATTGTTTGGCCTATTTGTTGGTCTTGATGTGCTTTATATGCCTCATGTGCCTTATGTTGACAAAAACAAACTTTGTTATAGGCCCAAACTAGAGGGACGTGTTAAAGTCAATTATGTTTAATATGTAAATTACATACCTTCTTAACAACTTAAATTTCCGAGAGACATGGTAATTAATTCTACATAGTGAAATAGAGAATGTGCTCATACATAAACTCATTCAAATGCTCTTAGAATTTCAACATTTTGTACTTGTTCTTTGCCTAACCATACTCGAAACATTTTGCTGATTACAGAGGAGAAGATAATAAGTAACCTGGCTAGGTTTGTGCTGATAATATGGTTTCTAGTTGTGCTGATATTAACCCAGGCATACACAGCTAGTCTTACATCAATGCTAACCGTTCAACAGCTGCAACCGAAAGTTACAGATGTAAATCAGCTTATCAAGAACAGAGATTTTGTAGGGTACCAACAAGGGACTTTTGTTTTATCACTTCTTCAAAGAATGGGTTTGGATGAATCTAGGCTACTACCATACAATTCTCCTGATGATCTGGATCAGCTTTTTTCTAAAGGGAGTGGAAATGGTGGAATCGCCGCTTTGACTTTTGACGAAAACCCGTACATTGATTTGATTATTGCCAAGTATTGCTCCAAGTACACCACGGTTCTGCCGACTTACAAGACCGACGGCTTTGCATTTGTAAGTTCTTGTTTCTCTTTCTTCCATATCTAATGTTAAATGACCATTTACAATCACAAATGTAGTTATGAGATTAAAAAGACTAGGTCCAACCAAAGTTTTTGTCCAAACATCTCATGTTGTGAATTGTGATGAATGCAGGTGTTCCCGATCGGTTCACCGCTAGTTCCAGATATATCAAGGGCAGTTCTGAATGTGACTGAAGGTGACAAGATGGTACAAATCAAGAAGAAATGGTCTTTAGGAAATTCCAATTGTCCTGATTCATTAGCATCTATTAATAATTCCGTTAGCTTGGACACTGGAAGTTTCTGGGGATTGTTTTTAATAGTCGGGATCGCCGTGTTTTTTGCCTTTGTCATCTACTTGGGAATGTTCCTCCATGAACACTGGCATATGGTAACCGATCAAGACGACACAATACAAGAGAAAATAAGTAAACTAGCGGGGCGATTCGACAACAAGGATCTAAACTCCTACACTTTCAGGAACCTTGGTTTGAAAGATCCAGCCAACAACGTCATCGTTCGTGATCCCGAGCAACCTTGTGTTGTTGAGCCAGAGGATAAAAGGGCTGATGCAGAAGAAGCTTCACCTCAGGTGGTTGTGACACTTTCTCCTCAAGTTGCTTTACAAGACAATACAGGACCTCCTAGTCCTAGCTTTTCAATTCATACGAGCATGACATTAATAGCTTTTCCGACGAACAAAGTAGCACATCTCATGAAATGACGCCCGTTAATCGACAGGAATAATTACATGTGTAGTGTGTAATGATGAATTTTTTTTTGAGAATTTCTCTTGTGTGTATATATACACACTTTAGCATGCACCTGATTTTATTGAAAATTCATGAAGCTTAGTGTAAAGCAAGGTTGCCTCTTAATTTATTTCTTGTAAAGTAGTGATGATGGAATATTACCCCCATTACTTATACATAATTCTTTGTGTTAAGAATCAATCGTTTACCGTTGTACTAAAACCAATCGGTCGTAGTAAAGACGCAATTTTATTTCTTTATATATTAAGAGTGTGGGCAATCTGTCCCAACACCCCCTCAAGTGTTGGCAATCTGGCCAACACTTGCACATTTTTTCATTCAAGAGTGTGGACAATCTCTCCCAACACCCCTTTCAAGTGTGTCGCAATTTAATTTCTTTATATATTAAGAGTGTGGGCAATCTGTCCCAACACTTTCACTTTCCAAAGTCAAGGCATTGAATTAAGGGCTTAAATCATATATGTCAATATAAAAGGAAGATGAGCTGATGGGATTTGCAATGTAGAAACAACCGGAGCGAAATTACTGATGCCATGTTAAGTTTCTGCTAATAGTGTATGAGCTTTTAAATGTAAGAAGATGTTGGTCTGGTTGTAAATTTGTTTCTAGTTCTTCATTATATATTATTCAGAGTGGTGGGCCCATAACCCACAGGTGGTCTCAGGATCAAAACCTGGCTCCGCTATGAAAATTTGAGGATCAAAACCTGGCTCCGATATGAAAATTTGAGAACAAGCTTTCCCAATCCATCCTTCAACATTTTTTCGAGAATGTTTTGGAGAGGAAAAAAAAAAAAAAAAAAAAAAAGAGGACATAATTTCAAAGATGATTGTATTTGTAGCTACAATCCTGCACCAATATTAGAATTATTTATGCGCATTCGGCATTTCCGTCTTTTACATCTGTGATGGCAATAAAGCATATGATCATGTGCTTCCTTCATTATTACATGTCATTCTCAAATGGAACATAATCCATTTCCAGTGACTAAAAGTTTCAATTGTATGGACACCGGATTTGACATTCTACATTTTTCGAGTATGTTTTTCCGGATGTTTTGGAAAAAGAAAAAAAAAAAAAAAAAAAAAAAAAAGAGAGAATATAATTTCAAAGAGGATTGTATTCGTAGCTAAAATCTTGCACCAATATATTATAATTATTTATGCACATTTCCGTCTTTTATATCTCTGACCGTAGTAACTCGTTTTTTTACGGTAATGATGGAATTTGGAAAGAGAATTCCGACAAATGTAAATAAAAAGAGGGATCTAGCGAGTTGGTTACAGGAGAGCTTGCAGGGGGCGGGGACCGAAAGTGGTCCTGGGTTCGACTCTCGCCAACGGCGGAGTAAATTTCGTTTCTCGACAAAAAAATAAATAAATAAATAAATAAATAAATAAAAAGAGGGATTTAGGTAATTTTCAATATTGTTGATTTTTATTTCGTTAAAGGAAAGCACACGATCACGTGCCTCCTTCATTATTACTTGTCATTTTTCAAATGGAACATAATCCATTTCAGTGATCAAAAGTTTCAATAGTATGGACTCTGGATTTGACATTGACGAGGTTCCAGGTTGCACATGCTAGGAAGATGGTTAGTTTTTTTTCCATCAGCTCTTCCATCTTCTCACTTTGTTGTCCCCAGACTCCCCACCTATGATGTTGCGTCATTTTCCTGCATCATATGGTTTACGGCCTCGCATTGACATTGTCTGTCCATGCTTTAAAGCCCCTGGCAACACTGTCTCTGTTGTTGTTGTTGACCATATTCGTTGATGATCGATGTCCGTTTCAAAATGGCTGCCTTGTGATATCATCTGCTGCCATTGGCAGGGTTGTTCATAAGTCATAAGATCCCGGCAAAGTTTTTTAGTGATAAAAACGATACTCATATTTTTATTGTTTTTTTTTCCAAAGGGTTTACCATTTGTTTTTTAATACGAGCAAAATACACGTGTTCTCCAAATGTTTTGCTTAAACAAAAAATTTTGAAGCATAAGAAATTATTTGTTCTTAGATATGTGCTTAATTTATAAAATAAAAAATTGTTAAATAATGTTAACGGCTACACAATGATCTAATGTTTTCATTTGTTCATTCAACCGGTGAAAATATTTTCTTTCTCTTTTTATAGAAATGAAACCACAATTTAGCTTCAACATTTATCATTGAACGATTTTTAATTACTAAATCATTTATGTTTTTAATAAAACAGCCCAACTCCGCCCTACCTGGTAAGGTCGAACCACTGTCCCACCACCTTATTGCTCCGCTTGGTTACAAGATGTTGCTACGCTTGGTTACAAGATGTTGCTACGCTTGGTCAGCCTAAATCATGTATTTGACAAACATTGGTAACTGTCTCAAATCTTTAGTAAATCGTTGAAAATTATTTAGGTTTCTATTACAGCTAAAAATAAAACAAAAATAAACGTGTCTTCTAAAATTTTTTTATTATAAAAAGAAAAGTCACTTTATTTATTCAATCATCCCACAAACTGGCCGCAGAAAAACAATGTACAAGTATTTTTTGGGCTGTATCACCAATGATACGAAAGTGTAAAGGGAAAAAACGACAAGCAAAAATTACTAAGTTTACTCAGGGTCTTGGCAAGTGATGATGCTAAATAATGCACCACCGGTTTAACAGGGCCACGTGTAATCTAAGGATGAGTCAAGAAAGATATGCACAGCTCGAACTGTATCAAAGATGGTATTTTTGGTGTTTTATGGCTGAGTCCAAGAATGTATCTTGGATTGCCTACGTATCATGTGTAATGTCTAGGAATCAAGCCTTACGTAGTTCCTGGAGTCATGTATTTATAGGTATAAGTCCACCTTCTGCCCTAAGACTTATGGCGGTGCTGTCTATTGACATTAATAACCCCTATTGGGCCTTGCCCCTTGCCCAAGTTACCCTATGGATATTGGGCTTGTGAAGCTGGGCAGAGACCCTGGTCTCGTCTCGTATAACACCGACATGGGTGTTCGAGATGGGACACTTGTAGAATCTGCCGGTTGCTGCGGTCTTCACAGACCCGTCTCTTATTCGACTCGATGTGGATTATAAACTTGGTCTTCCCCACATGCCAGCTGAACCAATTAGATAATTCCACGTGGAGAGGTGAAATCTCGTATCGTCAGCAAGCAAGTCTTAGATTCTTTGCAATCCTAGCTATTATTTGTGATATGAACATGAATATCGAGGGCCTTTCTTTGTTTTCTTAATTTTTATTTACAATAAACCCGGTATTTTATGTCCGAAAACCTTCATTATCAAATAATTACTGTATCGCCCTAATTGATTTATGGCATTAAATTAAAAGATCATGATATACATTAAAAAAAATTACATTGATTACCAAATCCGATTTTTTTTATTTTAATAGACATAAAGACATAGATAAGGATTGATTCCATAGCAAATAATAATAGTTTTATAACAATATTATTCCTATTTTTACTAAAAAGTAGATGGTGGTAAATTCAGCACTACTGAGTTTCAAAATTACTTGTAGACTCAGTGGCATAATTCACTGTTCTAAAGGCAGCCAAAAGGCACCTGTTTTCCATAGGCCTTGCCAATGACATTAGTACACAATGTAGTAGCTGGCCCTGTTGGTCCCTTGTTAACTAAATGTATATCCTGAAGCTCCACTCTGCTGCAAGGGACTACTTTCTTGCATTGCAATGATATCGCTACTTTCGAGCTCGACGTCCCCCATATATTCCTGAATTTTACTCCTTCGATTTCAACCTTCGAGTCCAGATTCGACGAGCAAGGCGGCACAGGCAATACTTCGATCAATAACAATGGGATTGTTGACATTCTCCATGTATATATAAGAAAACCGACATCCGAAACGTTGCCGGAAATGAAGGATCCCCCCAGGTTTTGATCCTGACACCGTTTTGTGTCCCGTAGAAGCTCGAGTTCCATACGTTGATACCCGTGACGTAATCCATCGATGACTTCCCTAAGCTACCGATGCTAATTCCATGGCCTGGCCCACAAGACACGTCAAAGATGTCCACGTTTTTCGTTCCCGTAATCATCGCTATGCAATCGTCTCCCGTGGCAATAACGGTATGAGAAATCTTGATGTAAGACGACTCTCCAATATGAATACCGTACGTGTTGGGATTTGTCTCCCGGTGCGGTTAACCGAACGTGATTAATATCGATCCCGCCGCAAGCAAACAAGTTGATATGCACATTCTTACTGTTGATTGACTTGATATTCTGAATCCTGGAATTGGTAACGAAATCGAACCTGTGATTCGCAGCAAGTGGATAGCACGGATTGCGACTGCAATACCGGTATGGCCAAGCAGAAGCACCTTGTCCATCGAATACTCCGCCGCCTTTGATTATAAGATTGTTCACATACTGAAAACAAAGCCATGTATCATGAAACATTGCAGGAATGTTGGGAGCCTTAAGGATGCCTTTATTTTAGGTATTCCAGGAAATTGTTTGAGACTATATAGTCGAAGTATTGTCGGACATCAAAAGCGGAGACCTCTCCTAATAGGGTTTAGTATATCCATAATGACTCGAAGTCGAGAAACGATCATAGTCCTTTCAATTATAATGTTGTTTTATTCTTTCATTAAAAATAGTTTTTATTTGGGGGAAGGAGCCACAAGGACAAAAAAATTAATAAATGAGTCTGGAAGGACAAAAGTAACATTTTCGTGATTATAAAGGACAAAAATCACAATTTTTACTTTAAAATTGTTACTTCACATGTTAATGTTACTTTGTTACTTCATATTTGTTACTTCATAATTGTTACTTTTGTTCTTATTAAATTACAGTTTCCTTCTACCCCGATTTTTTTGATAATTTTGTCATTCTGGACAAAAATCTGTTTTTATTTATATAGTTAACTAGCCAATAACCCGTGCATTATGCACGGGATGATTAACCGTTAAAAAATACATAAAAAACTTATTTCATTGACGATATCACCTTTTGATTAATTGTCAATGCATTCCCACCTTCCCACTAATTCGTGTATTTTGGTTTTTTCTTTTTTCTTTTTTTCCGTCTCTATATACAATAGTATAGATTACAATTTTGACTATAGCAGCATCTAAATAACTCGCCTATGAGCTTCAATCTCCTCCTCTCCTGTAACGCCCCGTTCCCGGACACCGAGTCCTTATCCGGAAATGAAACGTTCGGCACGTATAAAATAAAAGTAAATTCACTTTATACGTAAGCCTCTACTACGTCGTATCAAATTAAAGCAAACGGAAGCAAAAACTCGGGTATAAAATTTCTAAACGTTTCAGAATAGAAAAAGGAAAATCTAAAAGCGGAAATGTAAATTTATTACATTTGAGGAAGTACGAAAATCCCAAAAGAAAAGTACTACACGTCTCGAAAGACCAAAAGTCTACCTCAAAAGTATCAAAGAAATCCAAATGTAAAAGTAAAACTTGAAAATGATAAGTCTTCAACGAGCGCCGTCAAACGTCGTCGTCGAACTCCTCCTCGAAAACCTGTTCGTCTTCTCATCCCCAAACACACAAAAAACATGCATTTGAGGTAAGTACAACGTACTTAATAAGAAAGAGAAGCTATGATAACAACTATAGTTTATACGGAAAAGATATTTAATTAAATTGGTTGTTTATGTGAAACCGACTCAACCTAGGGTTCATTTCATGTCCATCAACACAAATTGACTAAACGTTCCTACTTAGCTTATCTATGTTACAACCGCACTCAAGGGCACTACGCGCATCCACCTTGGCAGAATCCCTCCGTACTTAGGGTCATTATGACCTACGGAGTTCTTCTACCTCGGGAACACTCTTTTGCAACATATTAGTGGATCACACCAATATCCACGAAGTCTAGAAAAGGTAGACTCCGATAGCTTGCGCGTCTCGGCGAGTCCATACGTACTTAGGGTCATTGACCTATGAGTTCCTCCCACTTCGAGGTAGCACATGCATCGCGATTTAGCACTGGTGCCTAGCCAAGAGATACTGTTGTTTAATCTTTTACTAGTCAAGTACGTTGATTATTAGGATGATTAACTAGCCACCTAGGTGTTTTCAAATAATCTCCCTCATACAAACTACTCTCTTCCTAGACCACTAGACACGGACAAGTCCTAGCAATTACACAGACATTGATGAATACTAACTCATCAAAGCACAAGCCTATCATGCTCTTCCGACGGATCCGAACTTCAACTCCCTTTAAGAGTACATTTGGTGTTTTAACTGAACGAATCAGAAACTCAATTCGAGGCTTGTCCAAGTTTATACGTATTAACATACCATGTTTAAAGGTTTCATAAAGCTAAATCATGCTTATAGGGCCTGGACCACACCCAACAAAGGAAGAAGGACAAAACAAGCTAGACGCCCGTTTAAGGCTCTGGACGCCCGTCTGAACCATATTGGACGCCCGTCCAAAGATGGACGCCCGTCCACTATACCCAGACGCCCGTCCACTTAAAATAGTTTCAATCCTGAATGTAAAACAACACTTCAAACGCCCGTCCAGTAAAGCCAGACGCTCGTCCGAAGTGTGCCCCAAGTAGACGCCCGTCCAGGGAGGCCAGACGCTCGTCCACCTGGGTTCGACTAGAACCCTAACCCTTCATCATGCGATTTCCAAAACGATTCCAAACCGAACCACAGCAAGAACAGCACAGAAAACTCAGAAAAACATGTCTAAACATATCATGGCACTTATGGTCAATGATCAATCCATAAACTCATCAATCTAGCATCAAAACACCCTACAATTTCATCCAAACCTCATAAAAGACAATTGAGATCATAGGGATAGTTTCCTTACCTATTTGCGGCCGCGAGTAAACCGATCAAAACCTCAACAAAAGCCTGCGGCTTTGCCAACCAAGCTGGTAACCAATCGTTGCTCCCTTCACAACGGTTCCGAATCTTTCGTCGATCGAAAATCACCAAGAGTTGCTTCGGTTATTGGTGAAACTCTCCCAACCCTCAACTCTCTCCTTGAATGCGCGTAAGAGAGGAGAAAACGTGGCTGCTCTTTTTTTGTAAAAAGGTTATGGGGATTATCAGTCAAATTTTCCTTTAAATACCCATTCCCATAAAACCTTAGTTTTCCTTATTTGCCCTTAATTATAAAAAAAGATTTCCTTCTCTATATATATATATATACCACTCGAAATATATATATATGACGTCCAAATTAATTAACTCCGATTAAAAGGAACCGAACCCAATATTTCGTTTTCGCAAAAGACACGTCTGCCCTTTCCCGAAAATCGGAATACTACATCACCTCCATGCGTTTTTAAAAAAAATAAATTAAATCCCTTATGAAAAAAACAAGATGCATTTTTGCACGAGTTAATTCATTTTATTTATAACATTTTTACTCTGAACAAAACATTTTTTCATATGGTTTTTTTCTTCAATATACGATACTCACTATATTCGATAACCAATGCAATAAAATAATCTCATTGACAGATTTTGTGTCAAATATAAATTTATTTATCATTGTATTATGAAAGATTTATGTTGTACAATGACGGACACAGAAAATATATTCATCGGGGTCCGAAAATATTTGACAAAGTAAATAATTTTTTCACGGGGTCCGAAATATTTTCTATAGGTAAAATGTAGAGTATTTTTATTTTTAGCGGGTTTCACAGACCCCAATTACTTCAATGTGCATCCGCCACTGATGTTGTACAAATAGGAAAAAAAGGCTTTATTGTATCTTAGGTAACCTATGATTATATCCTAATTAATCTTTAACTTTGATGTGTTACCATCAACGAAATGTATATAGTTGTATATTATCTAGGGGAGGGGTTTAAAAGGACAAAAAAGTGTGGGAAAATGGGAATCAGAACAGTAGAAATATAAATTGGGTAATATGAACAAATCCGCTATTCCTAACACCAAATCTGCTGTTTACTGCAGTGGAACTGACCCCAAATCTAATGTTTCACTATCACATTGGAATAAACATATGTCATTTTTATCCAGAAAAATATTTCACTGTCCTCTTTGCATATTTCTATGTTCAAATTGTCTTTTTTTTTTACAAGAAACCCTATTATCTATTACGTCCATGTATGAAATACTTCAAGGTTGATCTTGAACTTTTGAAATTGATTGCATGACTAGGTCTTGATTAATGCCCTAGAACACTGTTGATTGCATGACTATGGCTTGATTTACGATTGGAAATTGAAGGATAAATATATGGGCTAAAGACTCAAAAATACACAAAACGGACTTATTGGACTTATAAGGACAAAAAGGAATCTGTTGGACTTATAAGGACAAAAATTAGATAGATAGACTCAAATACCCTTAATGAAAAAAAAAATTAAAAAAAAGAGGAAAAAGAGGTGCTGTTTTTTTTTTTTTTTTTTTTTTTTTTTTTTTCGAAGCGTTCAGTTTTTTTTTTTTTTTTTTTTTTTTTTGTATTGACCATTGCGAAACAATGACCACCCCGATACATTGACCACCGCGATTATTGATCACCCCGATGCATTGACCACCTCGATACAATGACCATCCTGATGTATTGACCACCGCGACGTCCGATGCGATGACCATCGCGATGCAGAGACACCACGATGAAGTGACACCGCGATGTAGAGACACGGCGATGAAGCGACACCGTGATGCAGAGACACCGCAATGAAGTGACACCGCGATGCAGTGACCACCCTCGATGCAGAGACACCGCGTTGCAAAGACACCTCGATGAAGTGATACAACAACGTAGTAACCACCCGCGATGCAGAGACGCCTCGTGAAGTGACACCACGATGCATTGACCACGCCAGATCCATTGATCACCTCGATACAATGACCACCTCCGATGCAGAGACACCACGATGCAGTGACCAACCCAGATGCAGAGACACCGCGATGCAGTGACCACCCCCGATGCAGAGACATGACGATGTTATAATATTTGACGATGCAGAGACATCGCGAATAAGAGACACCGCGATGCAGAGACACCGCGATAAAGTGACACCGCATTGCAGAGACACCACGATGAAGTGACACCGCAATGCAGAGACACCGCGATGTTATAACATTTGACGATGCGGAGACACCGCAATGCGGAGAAACCGCATTGCGAGACACCGCGATGAAATGACACCGCAATGCAAAGACACCGCGATGAAATGACACCGCATTGCGAGACACCACGATGAAGTGACACCGCAACGCGAGACGCCGCATTGCGGAGACATCGCGATGTTATAACATTTGACGATGCAGAGACACCGTAATGCAGATACACCGCATTGCAGAGACACCACGATGAAATGACACCACAATGCAGAGACACTGCGATGCAGAGACACCGCGATGAAGTGACAACGCGATGCAAAGACACCGTGATGAAGTGACACCGCATTGCAGAGACACCCCCGATGCAGAGACACCGCGATGAAGTGACACCGCATTTATGCAGTGACATCAACAATTTATACAGTGACATATGCAGTGACATCAATGTCACTTCATTAGTTGTCTAATGTATGCAGTGACATATGCAGTGACATCAATGTCACTTCATTAGTTGTCTAATGTATGCAGTGACATCTGCAGTGACATCAATGTCACTTCATATTAGATAAACTTAAATATGGTTTGTGTAAGCTATCTTTTACCTGTGTACAATATGGAGTACATGGTTTCAAGTGAAACAAATACAGATTAATCTCCAATAATCAATTATATATGCCGGAAAACACGATACAAAAGAATGATTACCAAACAAACACTACGATCATATAAAACAAACTAAACATCAGTTGTTCATAATATTGTTGCAAATTTTCTCGTATTTTCATGAAATTGAGGCAAAAAGCGAGTTAAGATCGAGTCCATGAGATGGACAGTACTATGAATTTAAAATACAATTCACAAACTTTTTTGGAATCCAAAACCATATACCAAAATATAATTTAGAGGGCCTTCTAGACAACAACCTAAGAATAAAATAGAATAGAACCATCTTCAGAAAGCATAAACCATATTAATACACCAGCTTAGTAAGCATTAAAAAAAACCAAGTCAACATATTAAAGAATTCAATATATACCCTTCGATTCTCGGAAAGCCACCATTGCCCCAGCCCCATTTTTATTAGTTTGGAACAAAATAATTGAACCCCAACCGATCACGGTTGAAGGAGGAAGGAAAGAACTCTTTAGCCATTGGATTCGACTTCAAATTCTTCGACATATCAACAATATCTTTCATTTGGAGTTCGAATTCACGGTTGAACCATTTGAACCGAGAATCGGACCCTTTTTTTGCGACACGATCTTGGAATGCAAATCGGCATCGAATTTTTGTTTTCATCGCGTAGCTTCGCCTTTAAAGGCGGAACATCCGCCATTTTCACCCCTTCATCGACGAGTCCTGCGCCAGTAGCCATGGCACCAAAACAACACCTTTCCAGAAAGAGAAAAAAAACCCACAAAAAGAAAGCAGAAAACTCTTGAAGAGGAAAAACTTAATTTATCAAAATGATGATGATGATGATGACGAAAACAACAAATTTTTCTTCTGCACTTTTGGATTTTCCTTTGCAATCTTCTGAACCGAAAGAAAACCAGCCGTCCAACCCGTCACCTACATTCGATTCTTCCAATCTGGAGAAATCGGTTCCTCCTGGGTATTTGAAGTTCATCAAAGCAATCTAGAGAATGAGATCTTAAATGCATCCATGGAAAGAGAAACTCGAAGATTGAAGTGATGCGAGCTCAAGCAATGTTAAACGTTTTCCAATCAAGAATTGATATTTTGAGCAAGGAAAACGAAGATCTAAGGAGACTTGTTCGAGGCAGCGGCTAAGTATAGTTGATGAACAAGTAATTTGAGCTTTATTTTTAGCATTTTTCCTGAATCAAGTAATGAAAGGACCGAATGAAACTAGGTGACGTTGGCCAAAGGGAGGGTAAATTAGGTAAAATTTAAATAAAATGTGTCCTTATAAGTCCAACAGATTCCTTTATGTCCTTATAGGGCTAATAAGTATAAAAAACTATACTTTTAAGTAATTAACCCTAAATATATTTGTCTTGCTCAAACTTGTTAACAAAAAGCAAGATACATAATTCACCTAAAATGATGAATGTCATTTTGTATCGCATTTCTAATTTCAATGTTTAATATCGAGTTAAGTAAATTGAGCTCAATGTTAAATTTTCCAAATGCGTCAATCGTAACTGTACCAATGATGATTGCATTTGCAGCTACAATCTTTTCAACAACTTAAAGCACCTTTCCAACAATTCTCTCACGTAAGTTAGAATATATTTATGCTTATTCTAACTCCCAAAAAGAATTGCTTACTCGATGTCATTTTTTATGATAATAATTTAGAAGCGGAAAATGAAAACAAAATGCTTACAAATGTAAATAGAATGAAAGATTTTGATAATCTCAAATATTATTGAAATTTATTCCGTCAAAAGAAAGCACATGATCACGTGCTTCATTTATTATTACACGTTATTCTTGAATGGAACATAATCCATTATTTAAGACCAAAAGTTTCAATAGTATGGATTCTGGATTTGACACTGACGAGGCTCTAGGTTGCACATATCAGGAAGGTGCCTAGCCTTCTCCATCATCTCTTCCATCCTCTCACTCTGCTGGCCCTGTCCATGATGCTGCATCATTTCCTGCACCATCTGGTTTACAGCCTCACACCGGCATTGTCTGTCCATGCTTTGTAGCCCCTGGCAACACTGTCTATGTTGTTGCTGACCATATTCGTTGACGATGTCCGTTTCAAAACGGCTGCCCTGGGATATCATCTGTTGACATTGGCGGAGTTGTTGCCTCTTTTGTTGAAATTGTTGTTGACATCTTCGTTGTCCTCCCCATTGGCTATCCTCGTCCTCTGTGACGACGGTGTTGATAGTGGTTCCACGGGTTGCACACTCGATTTGACACTGACGAGGCTCCAGGTTACACATAGCAGGAAGGTTCCTAGCCTTCTCCATAATCTCTTCCATCCTTTCACTTTGCTGGCCTCGTCCTTGATGCTGCATCATTTCCTGCACCATTTGGTTTACGGCCTCACATCGGCATTGCATGTTCATGCTTTGAAGCCCTTGGCAACATTGTCCGTGTTGCTGCTGACCATATTGGTTGATGATGTCCATATCAAAACGGCTGCTTTGAGATATCATTTGCTGGCATTGGCGGAGCTGCTGTCTCTTTTGTTGAATTTGTTGTTGACATCTCTGTTGTCTTCCTCCCCATTGACTATTCTCCTCCTCCACGACGGTGTTGATGGTAGCTCTGAAGGAAGCCTCTGCTACAAAGACCAAAAGGGATACCAAGAGAATTGTTGAAATCACTACGAGTTTTGCCATTCTATTGATTCTTTTACTAGCTATATGGAGTATGGAATTGAGATTTGAGAGCAAGAATACGATTGAAGTTGTGGTGGGTTTTCTGGAACAATGAAAGGTGATATTTATAGTGGATTAAAGGGCATGCATGTATAGCACGTGGGAACCGCTCGATGTGAAAGTATGAAGGAAGTGCTAGGTGGCTTCTTCAAAGTTACATGCAAATGGAGCCAAAAATTCTTATCAAAGCTTTCTTTCAACAACATCTGTTTGCTCAATCTATATCTTTTTTTTGGTCTTTAGTCATATCGTCTTACATCTAAATCAAAAACATATCTAACGTAGGATATGCTAACGTAGTTATCTATTTGAGGAGTGATACAGGCACAACGAAATTACACAACAGTTTGACATAACATTTATCTTCACCATTAATTATTATGAGATCTAGCTAGATCAATCAATATAGGTCCAACAATAATCAATGGTTGAAATCAATATTGTGTAATTTAGTTGTGGTCGTATCATTTCTCTTACTATTTTTAGCAATTCAAAAACATATCTAAAATTTAATAATTACTATTAAAAAACATATCTAAAATATCATATTTACTATAAAAGTTGTTACTTGTAATACAGTTCAAATAACCTAATAGCAAGAATGATCTCTCATATTTACCGAAAATATGTGACTTAGTCATTTTCATTTGTTTTGGTTTCACCAGTTCCCTATCTTTTATTTTTTGTGCAAGAATGATCCTCATCTTTACCGAAAAGATGTGATTTAGCCATCTTTTTTGTTTAGGTCAGTCCCTCATCTTTCATTTTTTTTTGCAACTTTTGTCTATTCAAGTTACAGCTTTTTGGTAAACATTGATGATCATTCTTAGAAAAATAAATTGAATGATGGTGCGCCGGTCAAACAAAAACAAACGAAGAAGGTTATGTTACAACTTTTTGGTAAAGATAGGGACCATTTTTGAAAAAAAAAAAAGAATGAAAGTTGAAGAACTAGTCAAACCAAAAAAGAAAAAAAAGGGATAAGTCACTTTTTTCCGGCAAAGATGAGATTATTCTTACTATTAGCTCGTGTTCAAATCTTCCTCATAGCAACAATCTATATTTGGGCGTCATAAAACTTTAATCCTATCTCTTTTGAATGATATTATATTTGCACTGTTCTATTGGGCAAAACAATATTGTAGTCGATTTGATGTATTCACTAATGAATCTTAATGTAACGCCCTACTTTCGGATACCGTGTTCTACTCCGGAAAAAAATGTTCGACGCGTATAACATTAAATTAATCCAATATTACACGCAAGCCTCTACGTCGTCGTATCAAAATAAAGCGAAACGGAATTTAAAAAGAGCTCGGGTGAAACCATAAATGTTGTTAGAGTAGAAACTCAAACAAACTAAAGATAGAAATTAACTTACAACGATGAAGTCCAAAGTTTACAAAGCACAAAGTCTTATGAAAAATACAACAAACTTGTACCACAAACCAATCTTAACAAAAGGTACAACAAGTCTTGAAATTAAATTCAAAACTAGGGCTTTTATTACCTTTTTCAAAACTCCAACTTTTCTGTGTCAAAACGAAACCTTCTTCTGCTGATTCTGAATCTCCACTTGTTTCTGAAAACGATCAAGAATCCTATGAAGATTTTGAAGAACTCTCTTGTGGTGGTGCTTGTAGTCTTTTGTTTTTTTGGCTTCTCTTTCAATTTTGGATTGATTTTCCAGTACCTTGGTGGTTATATATATATATATAGATTTTGCTGTTAAAAAAAAAAAATTCAGTGCACTCTTCGTAGTATTCATGTACATAATAAATATTATGTATGCAGATGATCACTTGTGCCTAACCATAAATATTACCATTTGTTATTTATCTATTATATATGTATTCAGAATTGACATTTGAGGTTCTCTTTCTTTACCGGTTTTTTATATAAGAGAATCGTTTCAACAGCATGAAACCGATTGCTGGGCATTTATTGGAACTCGATCGGAAGGTTAGTAGGCGGTCTGTGAATCATTTTTGTTTTAATTGCTTTATTTGGGTACTGTATTTATGATTTAATTGATGTATTGAATTTGCTAAACACTTGTTGTAACGCCCCGTTCCCGGACACCGAGTCCTTATCCGGAAATCGAAACGTTCGGCACGCATAACGTTAAATAAATAACATTACACGCAAGCCTCTACTACGTCGTATCCAATAAAAGCAAACGGAAGCGAAAGACTCGGGTAATTTCCCAAACATTAAGGAATAGAAATCACTAAAAGTAGGAAGAAAATGTAATGCTTATTACATCCAAAAGGGAATCAACGAAATCCAATGCTACTAAAACAACTATTACATCCAACTAATCCAAGTCTATGAAATAGCATAAATGAAGGAAACAAAAATAAATAAGAGTCTTCAACTCCGGCGTCTTCAAACGTCGTCATCAAAATCCTCCTCTAAACCATCAACCTGTTCGTCTTCTCTCCCCCAAATACATAAATAAACATGCATTTGAGGTAAGTACAATGTACATAGTAAGAAGTAGAAGCTACAATTTAATTAATGTTTGTTATTAATAGATTATCTTGTTGAAACGACTCAATCTAGGGTTCACTTCATGTCCACCAACATGTCACGACTATACGTTTCTACTTAACTTATCTTTGTTGCGTCACTACTCAAGGACACTGCGCATGGCGTTCATCAGCCTGAAGATATACTTGCTAACCAACGGTGATTAGCACCGATTAGCTCCGGGGTCTCCCCGGTATGCGTATACGTCCGATGGATTTCCTCCACTACCCTTCAGCCGTTTAAGGCCAGCAGTGTTGTCCACCTTTTATGAACGTATCACATCGCCGATATGGAATAGTGTCTAACCGAGAATAGATGATGCTTTATCTTTTACTACACATATGTAGGCATTGATGTGAATTAACTAGCCATTCTAGTGTTTTCAAGTAAGCTCCCTCACATCTCCTACTCTCGTACTTAGACCGCTAGACACGGACAAGTCCTAGCAAAAACACGGACATTGATGAACTCTAGTTCACCAAAGCACAAGCCACTTTCATGCCCTTCCGACGGATCCGAACTTCAACTCCCTTTAAGAGTACATTCGGTGTTTTAAGCGAACGAATCGGAAGTTCAATCGAAGCTTGTTTCCTTTTTAATTAATCTTAATACATCATGTTTAAAAGCTCAATCCAATAAATAACATAACATTGAGGCACGAACTAAAGCGAATCGATTAAGATCAACAAAACAAGGTAAACCGATCAAACACCCGTCTAGAACCATAAACGCTCGTTTAAACCTACGCGGACGCCCGTCCAACCCTATGGACGTCCGTATGGGGCCCGGACGTCCGTCCACTATAACCGGACGCCCGTCCACCTAAAAACGCTACAACTTGTATGTAAAATCCCTCCTCAAACGCCCGTCCGCTTAAGGCAAAAGCCCGTTTGAGTTTAAGCTTTCAGACGCCCGTCCGCTTGTGCAGACGCCCGTCCACCTGCGTTTTTCCCAAAACCCCAAATCTTCAAACTCGATTTCTAATCCGTTTCTAACACAAACAGCAGCAACTTTACCACAGACAAAACGCCTAAACGCCTATCTAACAGTATCATAGTATCTAGGATCATTAACCAATCAAAAAGATACATGTTTCTTGCACCAAAACATCTTAAATCTTGATCTAACTACTCTCCACCATAATTAGATTGTAGGAAGAGCTTCTTACTTGTTTAACAGCAAAACCAACAGCAAAAGCTCAATAAAACAGCAGCAAAACAGTCTTCTTTCTGCAAGGAACAGGTGCGATAAATCCAAACCTTGATTAGATTCGATCACACGCTTCTTAAACGATAAACTACGAAAGAGATATGAGTTTGAACCCATCAAACTCGACAAAAAAGAGCAGATTTTTGGACATAAACATACCTTACAAAAACTTCAACTTTTTGGTGTTGAATCAACGCTCTCCTCACGACGATTCCGGCACACCACTACGATCCGAAAACGATTGAGAATTGACTCGGAACCGATGAGAAATCCTTCACCCAAATTTGCTCACACACGCATAAAAAGAATATGCGATGTTTGCCCTCTTTTTTGTGAATAAAGATCTAGGTTATGAGACTAATGTGTATAATAGATCCCTTATATAGTTAATCCCAATAAAATCCCTTTTCTATTATAAAATCAGAAAATCTCTTTTATTATATACATAATTATCTTAGAAATTATATATATAAATATCCAATTATTTAAACTCCAAATAAAAGGAACCGAACCCAATATTTCGTTTTCGCAAAAAGACACGTCTGCCCTTTCCCGAAAATCGGAATATTACATTCTTCCCTCCTTAAAGGAGTTTCTTCCTCGAAACTTAGAACATACCTGGTAAGTCCATAAAATCTGGGAACTCGCTGATCATATCGTCCTCAACTTCCCAAGTAGCTTCGTCCGGTGAATGATTGCTCCATTGCACCAGAACCAAAGGAATCAACCGTCTCTTAATCATCTTTTCTTTCTGTCCAAAATCCGATCGGTGTCTCATCATATGCTAGATTATCTTGAAGAATCTCCGTATCAACAGTAGCCTCAACATCCGTCTTGGTCAAACACTTCTTCAACATCGAGACATAAAACACGTTGTGGACTCTTGACATGGATTCTGGTAACTTAAGCTTGTAAGCCAACGGTCCAATTCTTTCCAAAATCTCAAAAGGTCCAACATACCTTGGGCTTAGCTTTCCCTTTTGTCCAAAACGTTTCACTCCCTTCATTGGTGACGCTCGTAGATAAACTCTTTCACCAACTTCGAACTCTAAAGGCCTTCTTCTAACATCTGCCCAACTCTTTTGTCTATCTTGAGCCGCCTTCAGATTCTTCTTAACCAACTGAACTCTTTCCTTAGCTTGCTCAACCAATTCCGGCCCGGTGATTTGTCTTTCTCCGACTTCATCCCAAAACAACGGCGTTCTACACCTTCTTCCATACAACGCTTCAAACGGTGGCATACTTATACTTGCATGATAACTATTGTTATAGGCAAACTCCGCTACCGGTAGGTAATCATCCCATGATCCGCCTACCTCCAAAACACAAGCTCTCAACATATCTTCAAGTGTTTGGATAGTTCTCTCAGATTGTCCATCTGTCTGAGGATGAAAGGCCGTACTCAAATCCAACTTGGTTCCAAAAGCTGCTTGCAAACTTTTCCAAAACCGACTGACGAACCTCGAATCACGGTCCGAAACTATCGATATAGGTACTCCGTGTAACTTCACTATATTATCCAAGTATAGTGTCGTCATCTTCTTCAAGGGCATATCAACCTTATACGGTAAGAAATGAGCGGATTTGGTCAATCTATCCACAATCACCCAAATCGCATCATGACCGCCTCTTGTCCTCGGTAAACCGGTGATGAAATCCATTGTGATCTTATCCCATTTCCATTCGGGGATTTCCAATGGATTAAGCATTCCTCCTGGTTTTCTATGCTCAGCCTTCACCTTCTGACAAATGTCACATTCTGCAACGAACTTGGCTATCTCCAGTTTCATCGAGGGCCACCAAAACTTTTCCTTCAAGTCTCTGTACATTTTAGTGGATCCTGGATGAACCGCAAATGCAATCCTATGTGCCTCTTTCATAACTCTTTGCCTCAAATCACCGACATTAGGCACACACAGGCGATCCTGATACCAAAGATTTCCATTCTTATCTAACACATATCCCACTGTAGGCTTTTCTCTTGCAACTCGCTTCAAATCAACTAAAACTGGATCTTCATCTTGCTTTTCCCGAATATCATCCATCAACTCGGACCTTGCTATCAACGGTGCCACAAAGCGCCGGTCTTCAATCGATCAAAACTTCGGATTTGCAGCCCGTCTAGCCTTTCGCCACAACTTCAACACTTGAAACCGCAAATGCGGTTTTACGCTCAAAGCATCCGCCACCACATTCGCTTTACCCGGATGGTACTGTATCTCCAAATCATAATCCTTTACGAACTCTAGCCATCTCCTCTGTCTCATATTCAGATTCTCTTGGGTAAAGAAATACTTCAAACTCTTGTGATCGGTGAAGATCCTGGCCTTAACTCCGTACGGGTAGTGCCTCCAAATCTTCAAGGCAAACGGAACCATTGCTAACTCCAAGTCGTGGGTTGGGTAATTCTTCTCATGCACCTTCATTTGTCTAGATGCATAAGCAATTACCTTCCCTCCTCCTGCATCAACACACAACCCAAACCTTGTCCCGAAGCATCCGTGTAAACGTCATAATTATCAAAGATCTCCGGAACCGCCAAAGCGGGCCGTAGTCAACCTTTCCTTCAACGTACGAAAAGCCTCTTCACACTCACTTTGGTCCACTCAAACTTCACATTCTTCGAGTGAGCCGGGTAAGTGGTGTAGCTATCCTTGAGAAGTCTTGAACAAACTTCCTATAATAGCCGACCAAACCAAGGAAACTTAACCTGCGAAGCGTAGTCGGTCAGACCACTTCTCAACTGCCTCAACCTTTGCCGGATCAACCTTAATGCCATCTTCAGAGATGACATGACCCAAGAAACTCACTTGATTCAACCAAAAGTCACACTTGGAAAACTTAGCATACAACTGGTTCTTCTTCAACGTCTCCAACACTATCCTTAGGTGTTCTTCATGTTCTTTCTCATCCTTGGAGTATACTAGGATGCCATCTATGAACACTATCACAAACTTGTCCAAGTATGGCATGAAAACACGCGCATTAAATCCATAAATGCGAGATGGAGCATTAGTGAGTCCAAAAGGCATGACTAAGAACTCATAATGTCCATACCTCGTGCGAAAGCCGTCTTCGGTATGTCTGCTACCTTGATCTTCAACTGATGATATCCCGACCTAAGATCAATCTTAGAGAACACGCTCCTTCCTTGCAACTGATTAAACAAATCATCAATTCTCGGTAGAGGATATTTATTCTTGATGGTGAGATTATTCAACGCTCTGTAATCGATGCACATCCTCATGCTACCGTCTTTCTTCTTAACAAACAACACTGGGGCTCCCCAAGGTGACGTACTAGGCTGAATTATATTCCTCTCGAGCATGTCCTTAAGCTGAGCTTTCAACTCTTTCAACTCCGCCGGCGCCATTCTATAAGGTGCCTTGGCAACTGGTGTCGCTCCTGGTATCAACTTGATCTCAAATTCGATCTCTCTATCCGGCATGTTCCCCGGTAACTCTTCCGGAAACACTTCAGGATATTCCTTGACTACAGGGGTCTCCCTTAACTCGGGCTTTGCTTGTTCCACATCCACTGCGTACAACAAGTAGCCTTCACAGCCTTTCTGACAAGCTCTTATAGCCTTAACCGCTGAAATTATCGGATGTCGCTTCCTGCTAGGCTTGTACACATTGCCTTGATAAGTCTTGTCAGATTTCCCAGGTACCTTAAAGATCACTTTCTTTCCTCGGGAATCTAGATGGACGAAGTTCTCGGATAGCCAATCTATTCCAAGGATCACATCAAAATCCGAAAGGTCTAAAACCGTGAAGTCGCTTTTGCATCGATAAGATCCAACTTGGACTTCCACTTGTGGTATCATCCTAGTTACTTTCGTTACTTTTCCTAATGGCGTGGTTATCTCCAACGTATTCCTTAAAGGTTCCAAAGGTAGACTCAACTTCTTAGCTACTTTAGTCGACACGAAAGTATTAGATGCTCCCGTATCGAACAAAGCTCTGACCATAAGATTATTTAACATTATCGTACCTACGATGCGTATTTATTCAATTAACTACTGTCACCACATGAATAAACATGCTATAAACATAACTTAAAAGAACAAATTAACAACAAGTACCGGATATAACGTCATCCTCAGGTTCTGCCTCTCTAGCATCAGTTGCAAAAACACGAAGTGGGCGACTTGGGCCGCTTCTACCACTTCCTTGCTTCCGGTTACTCGTAGGACCCTTGGTCGGACAGCTCTTAGCAAAATGTCCCGTTTCTCCGCAAAGATAGCATCCGTTTGAATGAACTCGGCATTCACACGAGTGATTCTGTTGCACTTAGGGCAAAGGGGTGCTCCGGTAGGTGGTTTACTCTGCTGCGGGGGCCGTGGTCTTCTTGAAACTACGGTGTGGTGCTCCTCGGTTATTACCCTGGCTCGTTCCAAAGCTCCTCTTATTCCCAACAATCACGGTGGCCTTCTTCCGAAGGTCTCAACTTCCAAAGCTTTATTCAACAACTCCGCCATGTTCTTAGCCGTGAAACCTAGCATGCCGGATCGTATATGATATGCTAACCCTTCCTTGTATAGGGCCATCTTCCTCTCTTCTACCTTCGTTAGCTCGGGGTAGAATCTTCCCAACTCGTTAAACTTGTTGGTGTCTTGTGAAAGCTTGTCATAGTTAAACCCTGCTTATGCTTTAAGAGCGGCTTGCCATGTCGCTGCACCTTGTAGCCGGGAAGTACTCATTGTAAAACATGGTCTTGAAACCTTCCCAATCGTCACCTTACCATTACTACTACGTATCGCATCAATCCAAGCTTCAAGTGCACCCAAAAGAAAACCGACCGCCAAGTTGTGCCATCTCGGTCTCGGGGACATGTATATTCCTACATGCCTTCTCAAAACTTCTTATCCAATCCTCGGCCTTCGAGTGCTCAACATTTCCAAAGAAATCCTGGACCTTGTTCCTTCTCAACTGGTATACCGATCAGCGGTGGTGCTTGCTCGAAAACCGGTCTAGCGGTGGTTGTTGCGGATAAGGCTGGAGGGTACGCATACGGCACTTTCTTTGGTAATACTAGGGTTCTTTGGAAACCATAGGGTGGGTAGCCAAAACCTTGATGAAAGTACGGGGCGGGGTGACGGTGGTGCTTGTAGGTCGTGGAGTAGGACTGCTTGGAGGTGGATAGGGGATCTGTTGTTCTTTGGTGGAACACAAAAGGTGAGGTGTGGCTCACCGGTGGAGGGTAAAAGATTTGCGGCTGCGGAGGGTAGCTCACCGGCGGTGGTATCGAACCCTGCGGAACCTCGGCGACCGAGAAAATGGAACCGAACTTCCCACATACCCTTTGTGGGGGTTTGCGAGGTCGTAGTGGCGAATTCCGGCGAGAATCCGGTGAAGGGGTTTGCTGTATGTGGAGGTGGTGACAAACTCCGGCGAGGTGGATGACTTGGCCTCGCAATGCCTCCTCCTACGGCGGTATCGGACTCTCCCGTCGAACCCCCGACGATTACGCACCGGCTCCGGTTCTCGTGAACACCATCACGATGATCAAAGAAAACCGAACGTTACTAAAAGAGCTAGAGGAAACTTATCTTAAAAGAATAGAAGCCTAAAAGACGCTTTTCTCTGATACCAACTGTAACGCCCCGTTCCCGGACACCGAGTCCTTATCCGGAAATCGAAACGTTCGGCACGCATAACGTTAAATAAATAACATTACACGCAAGCCTCTACTACGTCGTATCCAATAAAAGCAAACGGAAGCGAAAGACTCGGGTAATTTCCCAAACATTAAGGAATAGAAATCACTAAAAGTAGGAAGAAAATGTAATGCTTATTACATCCAAAAGGGAATCAACGAAATCCAATGCTACTAAAACAACTATTACATCCAACTAATCCAAGTCTATGAAATAGCATAAATGAAGGAAACAAAAATAAATAAGAGTCTTCAACTCCGGCGTCTTCAAACGTCGTCATCAAAGTCCTCCTCTAAACCATCAACAACCTGTTCGTCTTCTCTCCCCCAAACACATAAATAAACATGCATTTGAGGTAAGTACAATGTACATAGTAAGAAGTAGAAGCTACAATTTAATTAATGTTTGTTATTAATAGATTATCTTGTTGAAACGACTCAATCTAGGGTTCACTTCATGTCCACCAACATGTCACGACTATACGTTTCTACTTAACTTATCTTTGTTGCGTCACTACTCAAGGACCTTTGCGCATGGCGTTCATCGGCTGAAGATATACTTGCTAACCAACGGTGATTAGCACCGATTAGCTCCGGGGTCTCCCCGGTATGCGTATACGTCCGATGGATTTCCTCCACTACCCTTCGGCCGTTTAAGGCCGGCGGTGTTGTCCACCTTTTATGAACGTATCACATCGCCGATATGGAATAGTGTCTAACCGAGAATAGATGATGCTTTATCTTTTACTACACATATGTAGGCATTGATGTGAATTAACTAGCCATTCTAGTGTTTTCAAGTAAGCTCCCTCACATCTCCTACTCTCGTACTTAGACCGCTAGACACGGACAAGTCCTAGCAAAAACACGGACATTGATGAACTCTAGTTCACCAAAGCACAAGCCACTTTCATGCCCTTCCGACGGATCCGAACTTCAACTCCCTTTAAGAGTACATTCGGTGTTTTAAGCGAACGAATCGGAAGTTCAATCGAAGCTTGTTTCCTTTTTAATTAATCTTAATACATCATGTTTAAAAGCTCAATCCAATAAATAACATAACATTGAGGCCTGAACTAAACTGAATCGATTAAGATCAACAAAACAAGGTAAACCGATCAAACACCCGTCTAGAACCATAAACGCTCGTTTAAACCTACGCGGACGCCCGTCCAACCCATGGACGTCCGTATGGGGACCGGACGTCCGTCCCTATAAGCGGACGCCCGTCCACCTAAAAACGCTACAACTGTATGTAAAATCCCTCCTCAAACGCCCGTCCGCTTAAGGCAAAAGCCCGTTTGAGTTTTAAGCTTTCGGACGCCCGTCCGCTTGTGCGGACGCCCGTCCACTGCGTTTTTCCCAAAACCCCAAATCTTCAAACTCGATTTCTAATCCGTTTCTAACACAAACGGCGACAACTTTACCACGGACAAAACGCCTAAACGCTATCTAACGGTATCATAGTATCTAGGATCATTAACCAATCAAAAAGATACATGTTTCTTGCACCAAAACATCTTAAATCTTGATCTAACTACTCTCCACCATAATTAGATTGTAGAAAGAGCTTCTTACTTGTTTAACAGCAAAACCAACAACAAAAGCTCAATAAAACAGCAGCAAAACAGTCTTCTTTCTGCAAGGAACAGGTGCGATAAATCCAAACCTTGATTAGATTCGATCACACGCTTCTTAAACGATAAACTACGAAAGAGATATGAGTTTGAACCCATCAAACTCGACAAAAGAAAGCAGATTTTTGGACATAAACATACCTTACAAAAACTTCAACTTTTTGGTGTTGAATCAACGCTCTCCTCACGACGATTCCGGCACACCACTCGATCGAAAACGATTGAGAATTGACTCGGAACCGATGAGAAATCCTTGACCCAAATTTGCTCACACACGCATAAAAAGAATATGCGGTGCCCTCTTTTTTGTGAATAAAGATCTAGGTTATGAGACTAATGTGTATAATAGATCCCTTATATAGTTAATCCCAATAAAATCCCTTTTCTATTATAAAATCAGAAAATCTCTTTTATTATATACATAATTATCTTAGAAATTATATATATAAATATCCAATTATTTAAACTCAAGTAAAAGGAGGCAGAACCCGATATTTCGTTTTCGCAAAAAAGACACGTACGTCCTTTTAGAAAATCGGAATATTACACTTGCTTTAATTTTTATTGTTATGACTGAATATTATACATGTATCACAGTTAAAATATCAATAAAATGTATTTTGTACTTTAAGACCTATTGTTAATCTGAAGATTAGTTTGTTAATAGTACGGATCGATCATAGCTCTGTGTTTTCACTTGTTTGATGAACTAAAATACATTCAGGTGTTGCTATTATTGCCGTGCATTTCATAAATCATTGGCAAAAAAATACAATTCTTGGGAATCTGTTGGAAGTAATACAATGCTATTATTTAAACGGGGAATGCTTCAAGTGCATAATATTGTTACTTAACTTTCTCTTTATCCTTTTTCATGGAAATTTGATATTGATTTTTTTCCTTTTTCATGGTTTTGTTGATTGGCTGGAATTATCTGAAGGTAACTACGCAGTTTAGGTATCTTTTTTATTGGATATTTTTTTCCTAAAGGTTTTTGCACAGATTAATAAATAAATTAGGATTCAAGCAAGCTGAGGATTAATAAGGACAAAACCAGTATATACTTCAAAAAATACCAATTTTTAGGAATTTTTAAAAGCAAGCTAAGCAATGATATAGCACTAAATTCTGATATTCCACCATTTAATTCCTTTATACCAAATATAAATGCTTTTAATGTGCTGATTAAATACAGATTCAGTTATTATCCATAAATATTTAATTAATTAATTTTTGTCATTTATTGTAACTGTCAATCTATTTTCCACGATTTTAGAGAAACGTTATCTCTACATTTTTTTGAATTGATTCTTGTAAAAAAAAAAATGTATTTACTGTATTTGGCAACAAAAAAAAATCATTATTTTATGCATTCACTATCACTACACAAATTTGATTTTAATGGATAAAAACTCACTTCAACTAAATTTTTTACGCAAAAAATACTTTACCTATATTCTTCGATCAATATAAGTGTTGGTACATTTGTTTTGCCGTGACTACATCTACATTTTCTTGGATGTAAGCTACATCTACATTATTGGCCGTTCTTATTTCTTTTTCAATTGTTACTACTTTTTTTTTTCTGTCATGACATACATTTCATTTGCTGTTACTATTTCTTTTTATGTGTTAATATGTGTTTTTGTAGTAACTACAACTTTTATTTATTGGTATTACCACATATTTTTGCCGTAATTACATCTATTTTATTGGTTTGTTACTATTTTTTTTTACTGTTACTATATTGTTTTTTGCTATAAATAAATCTTATTGGTTGTTCCTACTAATATTTCAAGTGTTACTATATTTTTTTTATGTAATTTCATTTATTTCATTGAATTTTAATACTTCTTTTTATACGTTACTATTTCTTTTTTTGATGTAACTACTTTTTTTTTTTTTGCTGTCTATTTCTTTTTTATTGGATGTTACTACTTAATTTTTACGTATTCTTTGCATCTATTTTATTGGATCCCTAAAAGGTGGGAAACATTTTAAAAGAGATTTATGTGACTATATTTTTTTTCTTACGTTATTTTATTGTTTTTTTTATTTTATAATTTTGTTAACTGATTTTTTGGGAGATTCACTCCTCTTTAATTACTCCACCTTTAATAGCATGTATTTACTAAGCACCGTATTTATTGGCAATAACTCTAAATCGTACAAACAGGGTATTCTGGTCCATCTATTATCATTTTATCATTTTTAATCATAAAAAATGAAAGATGTCCTTGAATCCTCATTTATGATATTTAATGTCCTTCTATTTCTTTCACCCTTTTTTCTATTAGTTGCACTATCCCGGTCCTCTTGTTTTTCTATTAATTTTATGAATTTCATTGTCACTATGCTTGCTGAGAACCCGCGGAAAGAGGCTGTGACATTTAATTAGTTCCCTAACCTATAATAAATTAAAACGTATAGTATGGTCACGTCGTGCGTTGCACGGCTTTCTATATTACTAGTATATATATATTAATAGAGTTTCAACAACATGCTGAGGAAGATTACAAAAAGATTACAAAATGGAGCCCAATAAAAATAACCTCTTATAGCTACCATACTCGAAATGGGAACCCAATATTGTGAGCTTTTAAGGGCACTACATCATTGCTAAATATATATGGAGCCACATCTCAAAGAGTCTACTAGTCCTATCTTAAAAACTTCGTGGAAGATATAAGTCAAGAATTAATATGATAAACTTTATTACTACCCTCAAAAAAAAAAAAAAAAAAAAAAAAAAAAAAAAAAACCTTTATTACTCCTGTAGTCTATTATTCTACCGTTCAAAGAAAATATGCGGCTAAAAGGAAGATAGAAAGGCATAGGGATAGACGGTGGGATCGGGGGATTTTTCATGATAGAATAGAATTAAGGGTTAATTTCTTAAAAGTATAATTTTTTATACTTATTAGTCCTATAAGGAGATAAAGGAATCTATTGGACTTATAAGAACATATTTTATTCAGCTTATCTAATTTGACCTCCCTTTAATTATCAGTCCTTTTTTCTCCTTTTCCAATTTCTCTTCGAATCCATCTGGTAAAATACTCTTGCCGCCGCCGTCGTTTTCATCTAGAATTTTTCCGATGACCCATATGAAATAATGGCCGAAAGATTCTAACCCAAGAGCAATCTCATGGAGTTGAGCCTTGTTCAGTCGTGCTAAGCTCCCGAAACTTACGTAGATAACCGAATCGGGTGCTTTTGAATCAAGCCAATTCAAGCAACTGTGTTTATCAATGGCGGATTTTTGTTTGAGTGCTGCAGAGAATCTGAAGAAGGTTAAGCATCTTCTAGATCTACCAAAGGCCAGCACGAATTTGACGTTGTTGAAGGCGGATTTGACAGAAGAAGGAAGCTTTGATGAAGCCATTCATGGCTGTCATGGTGTTTTTCATGTCGCGACTCCCATGGACTTCGAATCCAAGGACCCTGAGGTAAATAAAAGCCATTTACCAGAACGGCTTCTACTGTTACTAGTTTTAAAAGCATATACATTAATCCAAAATTGGAAGGCAACATTCATAATGAAAACTCAAAACAGAATATTTATGTTTATGATGTCGGTTTTTGTAACAACAGAATGAAGTGATCAAACCAACAATTGATGGGTTTTTGAGCATTATAAGGTCGTGTGTAAAGGCGCTGACAGTGAAGAAGCTAGTTTTCACATCATATGCTGGAACCGTTGATGTTCAACAACAACATAAAACAGTGTACGACGAGAACGATTGGAGTGACTTGGATTTCATCAACTCCATTAAAATGACCGGATGGGTTCGTGTACTCTATCCCAAAATGACCGGATGTAGATCAAAGATGCAAATGTTAGTAGAAATAAAATTTTAATGAGTTGTAAAATGAAATAAATAGGCAGAACATCTTGTATCTACAGTAGAACATGTTGAACCTTGAGTTTTCAGCCTACTATTTCAACATATATTTTGGTTGACATATTGTATATCTCTTTTGTAATCCAAGTTGCATTTTCAGCTTTTGTCAAAATATCATTTTAGTAACTCGGTTTATTAACTTCTTTATAATTTGAAGCTGCTATTAACCGTTTTGTGAAGAAGTACTTTGATTACTTGGGTTTGATCTTAAGCTGTTTGTATTTGATTAATTGACCTTGTATTAATTGTTTGACTACATCACTAAATTAGTACTATACATTTGGTTAAGTGTTTTGATCACATATAGGTTAATTACAGCATAGTCTAATAATTAATTAAGTCTTTGCTTCCGGGACATAGCTAATTAGGACTAAAAGTTATAGTAACACACTCTGAAAATTGCCTAAATCGAATTGAGTGAAAAAGTGACAATGATGTCACTGCAGATGTCACTGCATACATTAGACGACTAATGAAGTGACAATGATGTCACTACATAAATCGATATAATAAGACGTCACTGAATAAATCGATACATTAAGACGTCACTGCATACACCGATAAAATAAGGTGTCTCTGCATTGTGGTGTCTCTGCATCGCGGTGTCACTTCATCGCGGTATCTCTGCATCGCGGTGTCTCTGCATCGCTGTGTCACTTCATCGCGGTGTCTCTGCAATGCGGTGTCACTTCATCGCGGTGTCTTTGCATCACGTTGTCACTTCGTCACGGTGTCTTTGCATTGCGTTGTCACTTCATCGCGGTGTCTCGCATTGCGGTGTCTGCATTGCGGTGTCATTTCATCGTGTTGTCTGCGCAATGCGGTGTCTCTCGCATCGTCAAATGTTATAACATCGCATGCGGTGTCTGCGGATACGGCATGGTCAATGCATCGTGGTGTCACTTCATTGAGGCGTCTGCATCGCGGTGGTCACTACGTCGTTGTATCACTTCATCGAGGTGTCTACGTAATGCGGCGTCTGCGCATCACGGTGTCTGCATCGGGGGTGGTCACGCGCATCGCGGTGTCTCTACATCGCGGTGTCACTTCATTGCGGTGTCTCGCATCACGGTGTCGGTTCATCGTTGTGTCTCACATCGCGGTGTCACTTCATTTGTGTCTCGTATCGCGATGGTCATCGCATCGGGCGTCTTGGTGGTCAATGCATCAGGATGGTCATTGCATCGAGGTCGTCAATGCATCGGGGTGGTCAATGTGTCGCGGTGGTCAATAAATCGCGGTGGTCAATGTATCGGGGGTGGTCATTGTATCGTGATGGTCAATACATCGGTTAAAAAAAAAAACAAACAGCAACGAGTGCCTAAAAAAAAAAAAAAAACAGCAACAGCTCCTGGAAAAAAAAAAAAAACATCAGCGCCTCTTCTCCCATTTTTTTAGTATTATTATTTTTTCTTTTCATTAAGGGTATTTGAGTCTATCTATCTAATTTGTGTCCTTATAAGTCCAACAGATTCCTTTTTGTCTTTATAAGTCAATAAGTACGTTTTGTGTACTTTTGAGTCTTTGGCCCTAGAATTAATATTAATTTAATAATATTAACTTCATTGGTTTCTGTGTAAATAAGGTAAGAGTGGGAGGGGACAGACCCACCTCCGCTTCCACGTTTTCTCGCCTTGAGTGGTTAAAAGAGCAACTCCACGGGAGGTGAATTTCAAAAGCAAATCAATAAATTGTTGGAAAAAGATGCTTCAATGGGCATGTTTTTTCTCCCATCAAATTGGTGGAATGGTTAAATTCACCACCAAAATGTTTTTCTCCCATCAAATTGGGGGATGATTAAATTCACCACCAAATTCGCTGGCGGAAATGGAGCATCACCAACTACTGTTCGATTTTTTTTCCTTTTTCTTTTGTGAAGAAGAAGTCAATTTTTTTTATTTTTCCTTTCTTAATTTAATTGTAATAATTTATATGTTTTTTTTGAATTCAAATTTATATGTTAATTGTATCACAATATTGATATAATTTATATGTGTTAATTGTATCATTAAAGTTGTTTAATATAAGTATAATATTACAAAAATGTGGAGAAGATGAGAATACAAATAATTAATACCCCTCCGTTTTTTTTATCTGTCACATTTCAAAATTTGTCATTTTACATTTCCAATGCATCATTTATTACTTTTTCCTCCTTTACCAACAAAATATTTACATCTCTAATAAAAAAACACAATTCCAATACTAAAAACACCTTTACCAATAAAAAAATGGAAAAATTAGCTTATAGTCCACTTTTTCCTTTTAATTAAGTGTTAATCCACACTACAAATAAAAGTTGCATTAAGGACAGAAAATATTTGCCGGACTAAAATACCCCTGTTTATAATAATAATAAGAAAATAAAACTATCAATCTGAGGATTTGGAGAGGCCGGTTCATCTTCCATGGTTCCGGTGATTTGATGTTAATCTGAGGATTTGGTTGTTAAGCCCGCTTCCATTTGTTCAATTGGACCGGAATCTATGCGCTTGAAATTTATCCCAGTTTTTCGATCGAATATGTATTAAATCCATATTCCCCATTTGGGTACTTGCTTATCTCAATTGATGAAGTTGCGAGAATTTGGAATCGATGAATCCAAAGCACTATGGATTTAACTCTTAATATGGAATTTGGTATGCGGCTATGCAACTTGCGCTCGGTTTTGTTACTGCTTCTTTCTTTAAGGGGTACAACATGAATGCCCTTTTTTTTAGATGCCATTTCATTCTCAATATTTCTATCATTTGCATATTCTAATGCCCATTTTTTGATTGCAGGATTTATGTTCCATTTTTACGTATGTTTTCCGACAACTTACGGGCTTAGACACTTCCTTTTTGAACGAAAGAAACTAGATACATATCCCTTCTGTCAAAAAGTGCCGAGAATGTGAATTTTCCGGCACCTCGATGTGCACGAAATCGATTACAACTTCTTGTCCCGGAGGACCCGTGAATGTGTAGGCGAGCCGAATTTAAAGGAAGTCGCGTGTAGCCATGACCGGTAAAGTTGTTCATCATTAAATTGATGAGCCGTTTGCACGTCTTTGAAAGAGGCTCGCGAATCGGTATCGTTCTTCCCTTTCGGCATCCGAAGATCAAATGTGTTGAACAATGCAGCAAGCAGGGTACCTCTGTTATTTGATGGGAATGATCAAGGTCTGATGATACATTTTGTGCTCCGTGAAATCCTTCCGGATGAATTTCAGGGGTATCTGAAGCTTTCTTATTTGATTTTTGAATGATTTCACTGTGGTCATTTGAGCAGAGTAGTGATTGTTGATGACAATCCCAATTCTTAAACTTTTCAGCCTGATCATTACAAATCTGAAAATTCACAATCTGATTAGCAATGCAAATTGCTTTGAGGCCGCTGAGGAGTATGTCAAAATCAAAAAATTAAGTAGTATAGAGTATTTAGGATGTGTGGATATTATATACGTGGCCCAAGAAAACAACAGATAGGCAGAGAGCGATGTAATTTGATTGACATATTGTATATCTCTTTTGTAATCCAAGTTGCATTTTCAGCTTTTGTCAAAATATCATTTTAGTAACTCGGTTTATTAACTTCTTTATAATTTGAAGCTGCTATTAACCGTTTTGTGAAGAAGTACTTTGATTACTTGGGTTTGATCTTAAGCTGTTTGTATTTGATTAATTGACCTTGTATTAATTGTTTGACTACATCACTAAATTAGTACTATACATTTGGTTAAGTGTTTTGATCACATATAGGTTAATTACGGCATAGTCTAATAATTAATTAAGTCTTTGCTTCCGGGACATAGCTAATTAGGACTAAAAGTTATAGTAACACACTCGAAAATTGCCTAAATCGAATTGAGTGAAAAAGTGACAATGATGTCACTTTGCGGATGTCACCGCATACATTAGACGACTAATGAAGTGACAATGATGTCACTACATAAATCGATATAATAAGACGTCATCGAATAAATCGATACATTAAGACGTCACTGCATACACCGATAAAATAAGGTGTCTCTGCAGTGTGGTGTCTCTGCATCGCGGTGTCACTTCATCGCGGTATCTCTGCATCGCGGTGTCTCTGCATCGCTGTGTCACTTCATCGCGGTGTCTCTGCAATGCGGTGTCACTTCATCGCGGTGTCTTTGCATCACGTTGTCACTTCATCACGGTGTCTTTGCATTGCGTTGTCACTTCATCGCGGTGTCTCTGCATTGCGGTGTCTCTGCATTGCGGTGTCATTTCATCGTGTTGTCTCTGCAATGCGGTGTCTCTGCATCGTCAAATGTTATAACATCGCATGCGGTGTCTCTGGATCTGGCATGGTCAATGCATCGTGGTGTCACTTCATTGAGGCGTCTCTGCATCGCTGGTGGTCACTACGTCGTCGTATCACTTCATCGAGGTGTCTGCGTAATGCGGCGTCTCGCATCACGGTGTCTCGCATCGGGGGTGGTTACTTGCATCGCGGTGTCTCTACATCGCGGTGTCACTTCATTGCGGTGTCTCTCGCATCACGGTGTCGGTTCATCGTTGTGTCTCTACATCGCGGTGTCACTTCATCGCTGTGTCTCTGTATCGCGATGGTCATCGCATCGGGCGTCTTGGTGGTCAATGCATCAGGATGGTCATTGCATCGAGGTCGTCAATGCATCGGGGTGGTCAATGTGTCGCGGTGGTCAATAAATCGCGGTGGTCAATGTATCGGGGGTGGTCATTGTATCGTGATGGTCAATACATCGGTTAAAAAAAAAAAACAAACAGCAACAGTGCCTGGGAAAAAAAAACAGCAACAGCTCCTGGAAAGAAAAAAAAAACATCAGCGCCTCTTCTCCCATTTTTTTAGTATTATTATTTTTTCTTTTCATTAAGGGTATTTGAGTCTATCTATCTAATTTGTGTCCTTATAAGTCCAACAGATTCCTTTTTGTCTTTATAAGTCCAATAAGTCTGTTTTGTGTACTTTTGAGTCTTTGGCCCTAGAATTAATATTAATTTAATAATATTAACTTCATTGGTTTCTGTGTAAATAAGGTAAGAGTGGGAGGGGACAGACCCACCTCCGCTTCCACGTTTTCTCGCCTTGAGTGGTTAAAAGAGCAACTCCACGGGAGGTGAATTTCAAAAGCAAATCAATAAATTGTTGGAAAAAGATGCTTCAATGGGCATGTTTTTTCTCCCATCAAATTGGTGGAATGGTTAAATTCACCACCAAAATGTTTTTCTCCCATCAAATTGGGGGATGATTAAATTCACCACCAAATTCGCTGGCGGAAATGGAGCATCACCAACTACTTGTTCGATTTTTTTTTCCTTTTTCTTTTGTGAAGAAGAAGTCAATTTTTTTTATTTTTCCTTTCTTAATTTATATGTTTTTTTTGAATTCAAATTTATATGTTAATTGTATCACAATATTGATATAATTTATATGTGTTAATTGTATCATTAAAGTTGTTTAATATAAGTATAATATTACAAAAATGTGGAGAAGATGAGAATACAAATAATTAATACCCATCCGTTTTTTTTATATGTCACGTTTCAAAATTTGTCATTTTACATTTCCAATGCATCATTTATTACTTTTTCCTCCTTTACCAACAAAATATTTACATCTCTAATAAAAAAACACAATTCCAATACTAAAAACACCTTTACCAATAAAAAAATGGAAAAATTAGCTTATAGTCCACTTTTTTCCTTTTAATTAAGTGTTAATCCACACTACAAATAAAAGTTGCATTAAGGACGAGAAAATATTTGCCGGACTAAAATACCCCCGTTTATAATAATAATAAGAAAATAAAACTATCAATGCGAGGATTTGGAGAGGCCGGTTCATCTTCCATGGTTCCGGTGATTTGATGTTAATCCGAGGATTTGGTTGTTAAGCCCGCTTCCATTTGTTCAATTGGACCGGAATCTATGCGCTTGAAATTTATCCCAGTTTTTATTTCGAATATGTATTAAATCCATATTCCCCATTTGGGTCGCTTATCTCAATTGATGAAGTTGCGAATTTGGAATCTGATGAATCCAGCACTATGGATTTAACTCTTAATATGGAATTTGGTATGCAGCTATGCAACTTGCGCTCGGTTTTGTTACTGCTTCTTTCTTTAAGGGGTACAACATGAATGCCCTTTTTTTTAGATGCCATTTCATTCTCAATATTTCTATCATTTGCATATTCTAATGCCCGTTTTTTGATTGCAGGATTTATGTTCCATTTTTACGCATGTTTTCCGACAACTTACGGGCTTAGACACTTCCTTTTTGAACGAAAGAAACTAGATACATATCCCTTCGTCAAAAGTGCGAGAATGTGAATTTTCCGGCACCTCGATGTGCACGAAATCGATTACAACTTCTTGTCCCGGAGGACCCGTGAATGTGTAGGCGAGCTGAATTTAAAGGAAGTCGCGTGTAGCCATGACCGGTAAAGTTGTTCATCATTAAATTGATGAGCCGTTTGCACGTCTTTGAAAGATCGTGAATCGGTATCGTTCTTCCCTTTCGGCATCCGAAGATCAAATGTGTTGAACAATGCGGCAAGCGGGGTACCTCTCGTTATTTGATGGGAATGATCAAGGTCGATGATACATTTTGTGCTCCGTGAAATCCTTCCGGATGAATTTCGGGGTATCGAAGCTTTCTTATTTGATTTTTGAATGATTTCACTTGTGGTCATTTGAGCGAGTAGTGATTGTTGATGACAATCCCAATTCTTAAACTTTTCGGCTTTGATCATTACAAATGCGAAAATTCACAATCGATTAGCAATGCAAATTGCTTTGAGACGCCGAGGAGTATGTCAAAATCAAAAAATTAAGTAGTATAGAGTATTTAGGATGTGTGGATATTATATACGTGGCCCAAGAAAACAACAGATAGGCAGAGAGCGATGTAATTTGATCATGTGATGAAAGTTTGGTTGTCATGGACACCTGATAATACGTGATTAATGTGAAAAAAGAAATGCACACCATGTATGTTTATAAAGGAAGAAACATGTTCCTTGAGTGAAGCATTTTACCAGTTGAGCCTCTCATTCATTATCATATTGTGAATAGTAGTTGTGCTTTGGTGAAATGTGTTGCTCTGTTTGGGAGAAAACTTAGAGGCTGCTGCATTGTAACTTGGAAGTTATGGGGTGCACTTACTCATATCGGTAACAATATCGTATCGAGAACGATACGATAACGATGTATCGTATCGTATCGTATCGTACGTATCCGTATCGTAATTTGCCTTCTACTAATGTTTGAATGGCAATCGGCAATCAAAGGACCAAAAGATAGGTAATTCGATATGTATTTTGATTTCCCTTTTATTTGATGGGAAAAACTTAAATTTGCCAAGAACACTCTATAAACAAATAGACACAAAACAAACAACCGAAAATGGAGAAACATAGTCCAAGCAATGTGCTTGTCCGAATTCACTATTTCATTCTTGAACTTATCACCTACTAACATTACGGGTCCTCAAGCATGAACTTATAAGTATTTACCTCATGAAATTGATGGAAGCATTCGGTAAAGTTGGCAATGCCCTTGAGCCTAAATATGCATCTCCATCCATTGACAAATGCTCATACCGTACTTCAATTTTCGGAATATCAATTCCAACCCTGTTCACAACTCAAAAATTTAATAACATTGAATTAAAGATATTCTATTCAAAAAACCGAAAGGAGAGTCCTTTTGAGCACGATGCGATATGCGATACTGCGCGATGCGATGCGCGATGCGATACCGCGATCTTGTGTGCCTTAATACAATAGATACGCCTAATTCAAGTGATTAACTGCTGAACATGCATGTTATAAACACCACACCTTAATCAAGTTAATCTATGATATTCCTTTTATCAATCAAAACCACATAAACTTGACATAGGCTTAATAGTTAATCACTTGAATTAAGCCTTACATGAGTCTTATATGAGCCAGCTATGTGTGCCTTGAAGTAGTCACTTGAATTAAGCTTTAAATGAGCACGATGCGATACATCATATCGATGCGATACTACCGATGCGATCTTTGTGTTAGTGTAAATGCTGCAATTAAATTCGGCTTTCAAATACTACGTCGAAAAGGTAACAAACGCGGTCTCAAAATGAAGATAAAAAAAAAATATGAACTTTGGTGAAACAATTTTGATGATCGGTGTTCTAAATCAAAAGTTACGGTCGTTTATAAGAAAAAGCGCTCCGGTTAATACAAATATTTTTTCGTCTTTCAAAATATACGTCGGAAGGGTATCGTATTTGCGCTCAAATTGAAGAGCAAAAAAAAACATGAATTTTGGTGAAAAAATTTCGATGATCGGAGTTGTAAATCAAAAGTTACGAGTGTTTGAAAAAAGAAAGAAAAAAAAAAACAAACAAACAAACCTGAAGCAGCGGAAGATTTAATACATACGTGCGCGTCCCTCTTTAATAAAATGAGTAATTTTGTCCGTCCGAAATTGTTTGTCCTTTTTGCAACTAAAAAAATGAGTATGTCCTATTTATTTATTTTGTGTCAAAAAAATGACTTTTCATTTCTTTATCTCTAAAAAAATACATTTTCAATACACGTATTAATTACTTTTTTTAATCGGTGTGATTCTCTCTGCGACATATAAATAAAAACGGAGAGAGTAAGTATAAGACACAAATCAAAGATTTATTTCATTGAATAACTAAATAATAATACATTTATTTATATGTGCTTAGTAAAATTCTTTGTTTAATAAAAAAAAAATACATTTATTTTTAATATATAATTGATATAATAATACATTAATTCTTTGTTTCCTCAAAAAAAGAAAATTGGTGTAGAACCATTGGAATTTATGGATAAAATTTGATATAAAAATTACACTAGATTAATAATTTGGTGTAAAATTTGGTATGAGCCGTAATGTGACACTTTCACTTATTTGTTGTACCAACTATTTTTTTCCTATTGCCAATGCTCTTACTTTCTAACCACTAAGGCTCCGTTTGTTTTGGGTTGGAGTTTTTTTAGGTGTTGTTTTAGATAAAATGATTGAAGTAATGATTATAAAGTTAAAATATTTTTTTGAAATTTGTGTAGATTATGAAAATGTTTGGTGAAATAAAGTAGTATAATAAATAAAATAATGGTAAAAAATGTTATAAAGTTGATAAAGTGAAAAGATGAGAGATAATTTAATATTTATTTTATTTATAGTTGAAGAAATGATTGGTAAGAGAATTGTAAAATATGATGGGTGAAGTGATATAAAAAACTCTGAAAAAAACTATAACGAAAACAAACGGAGGCAAGAAAGCATACGAAATAGCTCTTGTCACCACCGTGCAAAAAAGTGTTTTATTACCGTTTATCATCTGTATATCTTCACAATAGCTCAATATATCACACCTTTGAGGGGAACTTATTGTGTGGTGTCTACGCGGTGCGGAGACACCGTGTGGCTCCCGCACCATACAGTTTTATTCTGTATTTAAACTGTGTGATTCTGATTGTTTCACCCGTCACTTCATCCTCAGATTCCCTCACCATACAATAACTTCTCACCTTTGAAGGTGAAATTTTTGGGTAGTACGTAATTACGTGTGGATATTTGAGGTGACACGAACAAAACCACACAGTTTAAGTACGGAATGAAATTGTGTGGTGTGTGATGTGCCACAGAAGCTATCCAATTCCCCCTTTGAAGGGCCAACCATGGAGGTGGAGGTGGAGGTGGGTCTATACCCTTGCCCTCCCACTCTGTCAGCACACAGTCCTAGATGAAAAAAACTGCTTTTTCATTTTCCCACTCACTTTATTCTTCTTTTTCATGATATGTGTACTACACTCTTGTGTAGCCATGTATTAAAATAATGAATTATTTTTTGTGATGAGTCCCAACAAAATATGTGGTGTAGATTGTATTGTGTAAAATATTATGGTTAAAAGTGTAGTGGATGTATCACTACTGTTTTTTCATTAAACAATTTTTTTCTCTCTCCAATTCTTCAACTTTTTTTTTCCTTTCAACTGCCAGATTACGTCCTTTTATAATTTTTTTATATATACTGAATCCATGTATTGTCTGGTAGAAATTGAGTCATTGTGTATAATGTGGCATACCAAAAGCTTAAATCTTAAAAACTTGTCATAATGATAAAAACTTGTCAGCCTAAACACGGTGAGAGCATCCACAATGACCAGTTGTTCCACCTGCAAAAACAAAAAATGTGTCGATTTTCTTTCTCATACACACGATAGGCTCAGCAAAACTCATCTCGTAAAAAATAAAATCGTGGAGTTGGAAGGGGTTCTACGTCTAACCCCTTCACCTTCACGGCTGTACACAAATCCCCGTATTTATTATTTATTTCTCTTTCTTCAAAAGCATGAAAATATTTAAATATATAAAATAAAAATAATTTTGAAAAACCGTTAACATTCATCTCCACCAATCATTTCATATAAAGTAGTTGTCATATCTTTAGCGCCATAGGTAGTAGTTTTTTTTTCAAAACCATAAACTTAAAATATTAATATTATGTTGTCTGTCATTACCCAAAACCAATCGGCCATTGCCGATTCTCTGAGAGTGGAGGGACAGACCCACCTCCATGTTTTCTCTCATTGAGTGGCTAAGTAAGCTATAGTGTGACATTTTCACTTTTTTTGCTGTAACAACTATTTGGGGCATAATGTGACAAACTTGGCAATAATGTGAGCCAACAATCATTGAAGGGGCATAGACTCATAGTGTGTGGGTGAGAAGCATCAGCCATATAAGAAAAAGATAGTAAAATGATAAAACTCTTATCCTCTTTAAGAGCTAAGAGCAGGATTGATCATACCTACTCCATTTCATCCATTGATCTTCATAAAACTTCAAAATGTATCCATATCTTGTTTTCTTGCAAATCATTATTTCTTTTTCTTTGATGAATAATTGCAATTGCAATGCTTTTGAAGGAGGAAAATTCTTGCAAAGCCACTACGACACTTTTGATGTTAACTCTTTCTTATCAACTTCCTGCAAAGCCTCTGTTCAAGGTACCAAATTTTATTTTACTATCTTGCCATTGCTGGTTTTTGCATTGCTAAATTTTCGACAGTTTTCAATTTTTTATATATATATGTTTAATTTATATGATAATTTTGTTTCGGTGAAAAAAAAAAAAAAAAAAATCAAAGATCGCAACAGGCCTGCATCATTGAAGGTGACCCATAGACACGGTCAGTGTTCAATATTAAGCCAAAATGACGATATTAACGTGCCGAGTCTAGCCGAGATACTAAACCGTGACCAAAACCGTGTCGCCTCAATCCAAAATCGTGACGGTTTTAATGCATTTGAAGAATTGGATGCCTCAAAAGCCGTTAGCATCTCCGCCACATCAACCGTCGGATTTAGCAACTACTACGTTGTTACTGTTGGCATCGGGACACCGGCGAAGTATCTCACTCTAGCAATTGACACGGGTAGCTCCTTAACTTGGACACAGTGTAAACCATGTTCGGGTCATTGCTACAAGCAAAAAGGCCCGATTTTTGATCCATCACATTCCACTTCATACAGTAACGTTTCTTGCGAAGCAGCCGAATGCTCTCAGCTTTCGTCTAATCCAGGATTTAAACGCGATTGCTCTGCATCGACCTGCGTTTACGGCACAGCATACGGTTCCAAATCCTTTTCCAATGGGTTCTTGGCGAATGAAAGGCTCACATTGACTGCACACGATGTGTTCGACGATTTTCCCATCGGGTGCGGACAAAATAATAGTGGCCTTTTTGGTGATTCAGCTGGACTGCTTGCCCTTGGCCGTAACTCTTTATTATCTTTGGTTTCACAAACGGCTCAAAAATACGGAAAATATTTCTCGTATTGTTTACCTACAAAATCAGGATCAAATGGACATTTAACCTTTGGAAAATCATCGGTTCCTAAAAATCCTCTTGTATTTACACCTTTTGCAAGTGGATCGTCATTATTTTACTCTGTGAAGATCGTAGCGATTAATGTGGCCGGAAGACAGTTACATGTTAGTTCGTCGGTGTTTCAATCAGGAGGAGGGACTATAATAGTAGACTCTGGAACAGTCATCACACGACTACCTCCGACAGCTTACACTGCACTACGGGATGCATTCCGGCAACAGATGTCAAAGTATAAGTCAGCACCGGCTGTTTCGATATTGGATACATGTTATGACTTGAGCAATCACACTCACACCAGTACCCCCATAACAATCCCGAAGATTAGCTTCATCTTTGCAGGAAATGCCAAGGTTGATTTGGGTTCGAAAGGGGTGTTGATCAATGAGGGTAAGTCGATATTTTGCTTAGCGTTTGCTGCGAACAAAGCAGATAAAGATCTTGGAATATTCGGGAATGTGCAGCAACAGACGTTTGAAGTTGCTTATGATGTTGCTGGTGGGAGACTTGGGTTTAGTCCTGGTGGATGTTCTTAAAATTAGATTGGATCAACATTCTACTGCATGTAGTAGCGAAAATTTGTACTCAATAATTCTCTAAATAAAAAATAACTGCTACCTAAGAAGATTTGATTGACTATAAACAATAAAAAGACACGAGCCGAGTCCAGAGATAAGGATTTTGAGCTCATGTGTTCACGAATGTTCAGATCAACATGTAAAAGATACATCCTCTCGTACACAACGTTCGAAGTCACCTTAAGTACTCAAAATACTTCTTCATCGGCCCCAAAGAATACTAACAACGAGCAAAAGGGTTTGGATAAAGATAGAGAACTTCTCCTACTTTTGAATAATTAGCCTAAAAAAGTCTAGAAAAGGAAAATTAAACTACTCTTCTCATATCAAAAAAGAAACTTTTGTTTTAGAAAGAATTCATATGACGTCTAGAAGGAAATTTTATGTGGTCAACGACTACCAAACTCAATAAGAGTTGTGAAGATTATGTTATTTGAGTTGCGAAACTCGTCTTGTGAGTTTTACAATATTTTTAGGTGATTTCTATCGGCACCACGTTTTTACTTTCGACGACATGTCTACTTCCGGCATTATTTTTTACTTCAAACGCCACAAAAAATTAGCCTTCATAGTCACCTGCTTCTGAATTGAGTGATCCCAATACCAATTCATCATGTATGACTACAGACTCTAAATTAGCCTTCATAGTCGCCTGCTTTCGTTCGGTGGCTGATATCTTTTATATTTTACATGTGTTCATCAAGTTTCGAATCGCGTATGTAGCCCCTAGTTCAAGGGTATTTGGTAAAGGTGAACTAGTAATGGATCATAAGTTGATAGCCAAAAGATACTCGGTGTCGGATTTCTTCATTGATGTATTTGCTGCTCTGCCAGTTCCACAGTTATAAGAATTTCTTCATATTACAAGTACATTGATGTCGGATTTCTTATTAATGATGTAAGTATTTACACTCTTGTCAATTAATTGGCAGATAATGATATGGTCCATCCTACCAGCGATGCGAAACTCCCATTCGGATCACTCAAATAATGCTCTGTTGCTGATAGTTCTTTTTACAATATATTCCGAGATTATATCTTATTTTCCCATTAAGTTCTCAGGTTATCACATAAAGAAAGAGAAGAAGTGGAAATCTTCAATAGATTTTGTGTGTATTGATTACATAACCACATGCACCAAACATAATACATAAATACTAATACCAAGGAATCTTATCCTAACAACCTGTGACACATGTCACACACATACACAGCCATTTGTCACTATCATCAACCTTGCACATTATCTAACACCCCCTCTCAAACTGAAGGTAGGTGAAACACATTCGGTTGCTTAAATCTTGTTGGCGAGAGTTTGGAAGAGCCTTTGTCGGTGTGTCCTTTATTTGATCTTTGGATGGTATGTAGTGAACCCTCACCTTGCCTTTCAACACTTGATCCACGATGAAATGAACATCAATATCAATATGTTTGGTTTTAGAATGATGAACGGGATTGGATGCCAATGTTGTAGCTCCCTGTGTTGTCACACCACAGCATTGGTGTCTTCATCAATTGCAGATGCATCTCCTTCATTAATTGAGTCAACCACAAAACTTCTGCTGCCAGATTAGCTACACTTCTGTATTCTGATTCAGTGCTTGATCTAGATACAACATGCTGTTTTCTGGAGCTCCAGGACACCAAGCACTCTCCCAGAAAGACACAATAACCACCCACAGACTTTCTGTCATACCAACTGTAGGCCCAATCAGCATCAGAGTAGCCATTTATGTGCAGCATGGTCGGGCCAAATGTCCCAGCCAAAAGCCGAACGAGCCTAAGAGGCGAAAAAGGTCAAGGCAAAGGACGGTTCGCATAGTCGGGCCAAACGTCCCAGTCAAAAGGCAAACGAGCCCAAGAGGCGAAAAAGGCCAAGGCAAAGGACAGTTCGCATAGTCGGACTAAAACGCTAAGCCAGAGGCCAAATGAGCTTATGAAGCAAAAAGGCCAAGGCAAAGGCACGGTTCGTAAAGTCGGGCCAAAATACGCTGCGCGTCGACCTACCCGTAGCAAAAATAGTCCCAAGGACAAAAAACGCCAAGACAAACGGGTCGATCTCAGCTAAACTCACAAGTGCAATATGAACCGAAGGTTCATAATACACTTAGGGGGCAACACGATATCGACATACAAGATCGAGGCAATTCGCCAAAGGCATGACAAGAAAACAAAAGAAAAAGGAAACAGGCACAACGGAATCACGAAATATAAAAATTTCAAATTCAAATGCAAATTATACAAAAGATCCAAGGGTCGAATTAAAACAGAAGAAGATTACAAAAGCAGTAGTCAAAGGCCTTCACCGAGGTTCGACTCTGAGATTGGGACGATTGGCTCAGCAGCAGGGGCAGAAGTCGAGGAAGCGGACTTCGAGGCCAGAGAATCTCCTTTTTGGAACTCGTCGAAGTATTGATCATAGATCTTCTCCGACTCGAGTTGTAGGGCGGGGGGTCTTGAGCTTCCGTGTGTCGAATCTGGATAAGACTTCTTCATAGCCCGATCCACCGCCGAGTAAAACCGCCCATCATAGCCGTGCGCATCAACACGGTCAAGTCGGCGTCGAGTTCATCCGACTTGCGATATCCCAATATCGCTCTCGTCTTAGCCGCCGCCTCGACCCTCGCAAGGGCTGTTCCCGCTCGACTCTCGAGCCTCTCTCTCTTTTCCCGCTCGACTTTCAAGGCATCCCTCTCTTGTTGAGCCGGTGCGGTGTCATCCGAGAGAAGCCTTGTGTGCTTGCGCACCTTCTCGAAGTCCGCCGCCGGCTCGACTAGCCTCGATCCCTGTTCCCGCCAATCGAGCCGGGTCTTCGTCAAGTCATTAGCATTGGGCGTCGGTGCGTCCCGCAATTTTTTGACCTCGACGTTCGCTTCACGTTTAAGCGTCTCGGGCGAGATTCTATACCGGCAATGGTTGCGCCTTGGCAACGTTGTCCTCAATCGGTTTGTGGATTTCCCTCCGCAGATCCTCTTCTGTATCGACCGGTTTAGCCAGTCGTCGGGCAGCCTCTCTGCTAAGAAGGTTACTCTGTCAAAGGAAAAGAGGCGTCAAATAGTAAACGTGAAATGATAAAGACAAGGCATATGCCTCGAGAGAAATCATCGCTCCAAGATAAGGAAAACAGTTGACTTACGAGGCGAGACGACTTCCGAAGTGCGTGAGATAAAGCCTTATCTTCTAAGGTCGCGTAGTCATCTGCAACCCAGTTCACATCGACTTCTACCTCGGAAGAAGCTTCACCAACTCTGACCCTCTTTGCCTGCCTTTGTTGCTCCCTTACCAACTCGGGAACGGTAGGCCTTTTCTTGGTCGGCGCCGCTCGTTCCTCGACGTTTCCCCTGACAGATGGAGTTAAGTCGACCAAAACCTCCTCCTCCTCATCACGCAGAGATAACCATAACGGACGGTGAGTGGAGGATCGGCGACCGAGACCGTGGTGCGGTTCGAGCCTCGTTCGTTGGTTCGACGTTAGCGGTCAACCCGACACCGGGAGGAACCTCTCCTCCCGGCGGTGGATGCGGTCCCCTTCTCGACAACAATAGAGGTAGGGGCCACCCGACCCTCGAGTAGAGGGATTGGCACCTCCATCGGCGGCGGAATTTGAGTTGGATCGGTGATGAGTGCGAACTTCCCCACTGCAAAGAGAAAAGACAAAGTTAGTATCGATATTCTACAATATCAAGTCATGAATCTCGACGGAAGAAAAACAAACAGAAGAAAATCCTACAGTTCTCTCGATCCTTAACATGGATTTGGGTGTAAGGCATCGGCCCTGCCTCTGCCAAGTTGGCTAGACCATATAGAAGACGCAAGTCTAGGGTGACAACCTCGAGGTTGGAGTTATCCATTGTGCGGGCATCTCGAGGGATGGGGTCATTACCCAGTTTGTCATGCTTCTTGTTTCTCGACCTCCACTGTCCTATGTAAGGATTATCCATGCCATGGCGGAGAAAAAAGAACCTCGGCTTCCACTCACTGTGAGATGAAGGTCCCTTGGAGACAAATGTGTCGATTCGTTCTTCGCTGGAAAGTATACCACATCTTGTCTGGTATAGCCGCGATCTTGTAATAGTAACGAAAAAGTTGAATTGAGAAGCAGACACTGGTCACCCGACAAGCGATCACGAATCCCATTATCGTCCTAATAGCATTGGGACCCAGTTGAGAGACCCCAATCTCATAATGGTATAAGATTGCTAGGACAGCCGGGCACAAGGAAAATACCAATCCACTGGAGAGCTGGGCCTCATATACAGAACAGAACCCTTCTGGAGGCTCGTCGGCATACTGATGAAGACCGGAGGGGAGTTGAATCTCAAATTGGGGGCTAGCAATGTTGAACTTTTTGCGAATTCTGTCGATATCCCCAAGGGAAAGGGCGCTAAGGCAACCTTTAGGACCTTTGCCATCCATCCTAGTGACTAATTGTTTAGGTTGGTTAGGGGCGGAAGGAGAAGAATCTGCAGGTTCGTCGGAGATTGGCCAGAGAGGATGACCGGAAGGAATAGATCGGAGTTTGACTATGGGAAGGTGATTCACTACCCCTATTGGACTCAGTAGCGCTACTTGACATGGATGGATGCAAGAAAAAGAGGGAGAACACCAAAATAAAATAATAAATAAGACGCTTACTTGAGCTTTGGAGATTTAAGCACAGTTTGGCAAAGAGGTTTCTTCTGAAGTCTTTTCTTCTCTCCTTTTATGCTTGCACAATAATGAAATGGATCTGAAAATACGTGAGTGATGGGGAGTTATAACCCCCTGTAAATCGCGGGAATCAAGGCAGTGACGTCACGATTGACAGAATTTGAAGCGTTAGTGCGCCATGACGTCATGCCACGTAGCTACAAACAGTTAGGGTTGCAGAAGGCGGGCTTTTTCCTGCCCAAATAATGACCCAACTCGAAGACGATTCAAACAGAAGAATTGACCTCGGACGACGACAGTCGCCTGTCTCAAGTCTGGGGGGCTTATGACGAAACCGGGTTTCACCCTTCCACGTGTCGTCTTGCAGTTGGTCCCCGGAACGCGAATGAGTGTTAGGTTATACGTATCGAGTTCCGGATTGGGGGGTGCGATAATCGACAATCGAGCAGTGTAAGACAAAGGGCCCCAGTCGAGTACCGCAGGTCGGTCATGTCGACATCGAGGACAGAGTCCGCACCAGCTGTCAAGGCCCATTAACAGTGTGATAACTTGGGCAAAGGGTTAAGACCCATTAAGGGTAAATATGACATTAACTCAAACCGACTTAGTATTAGGGTTAGGGCATGTGTTGTCATTATAAATACCACACTCCAGGAACTACGTAAGGCTTGATTCCTGAATAATAACAGGATACATAGGCAATCTAAGATAAACTCTTAGACTCAACCGCAAATCACCAAACTCATCATCTCATTCTTTAGGCATTAGGGTTTTGGGTGTTCATCACTAGATCCACATAGGCCCGGATAAACAAGGTGACACAATCGGTCATCGTCAGATGCTGTTATGGATAGTGGGGGAACAAGGAAATTTTTCCGGAGTGGTCTTGGTATATAACCGCAAAGCTAAAAAAATATAGGTGATCTTGGTATATAAACTAGAAGGGTTGCGTTATGAACAATGGACGAACCAAGAAGTTTTTTCCGGGGTGGTCAGTACATAAACCGCAAAACTAAAAAAAAAAAAAAAGCTGGGGTGGTCTTGGTATATATAAAGCGCAAAGTTAAAAAATACCGATAGCGAGAATTTGAACCCAAAACCTACACTTATTGAGAAAACCAAAATAGTGATAGCAGGATTTGTACCAAAAACCTACACTTATTGAGAAAACCTACATTTAATGAGACTAAAGAAGGTATGTTCTTAAACCACTAAGATAAATGCTCTTTTAGTTCACAAAAAGACACATTACATACTAATATTAACCCTAATACTAATACAATAAAAATAATTTTTTTTCCAAAATTTCGGGTGGTCTTGAGATTGCCCCACCCTAGGGGTAGGTCCGCCCTTGGTTGTGGATTGCGGTGGGGAGGGCGGGTGGCATAGGAGAAGGCGGGTGGCTGGTGGTGGTTGATTTTTTGTCATTAGGTTATGTTTTACATTTCATTGCATCGAAACATTCCGTCCATTTTTCGCTAGAATGAAATGATAACTTTTCTCAAAAAAAAAAATTATAACAATTAATTGCAATGGGATGAAAATCTATTCCATTCTCTCGCATCCAAACACGTCAAATGATGGAATAGAATGAAAAAATCATTTTATTCCAGTGATCCAAACACACAATTTGATAAGAAAATGACTTATCAATATATATATATATATATATATATATATATATATATATATATATATGGAGAATTGGGGAGAAATGACAAAAATATTTAATCGGGAATATGATAACTTTTCAAAACTTTTGCATAATAAATTTGTTTATTTAAATGTTGGACGCCTATTCCTTCCGAGCAAGGATCCTCTCAAATGTGAGGTTAGAGTGTTTTCTCAAATGTCAATGATCTAACTTCACACTCACAATGTGAATATGATCTAGCTGTAGATTTTTTTTCATAACTACATCGTTTTGCTGAAATTGTTTAAAAACAATGACACTTGAGAGAGCACTTGACCCTAACCTTTGAGAGGATCCTTGCTCATTCATTCTCAAAAAAAAAAAAACCCTACACACTTTCTCTCTCGTCCATTTTCTTTAAACACTTTATATCCCTCAATCTAGAACTTCAAATTTGAAAATTTTTTAATCAAATTTTTATTTTTTTAAGCTTTTTATTTTGAGACCGCATTAACTATATTTCGTCGTAATTTTCGAAAACCCGCTGTCGAAATTCATTATTATTCAAAATTTACTACTTTTCGGGTTCACTGTCGAGATTCACCGAGTGAATTTTACAACATGTAGTAACACATGTAGTAACTGTCCTTCACAACAATTTTAGATTAAAACATGTCCTTATGGACTCTGACCCTTAAAATAACATGTTAGGAAAATGTAATAATCAATTTGATAAGAAAATGACTTATCAAATGGTTGTTACAACTAAATATTCAATTAGGAGTTAAATAATCACTTGAAGAGTCGAGTAAAACCATCGACTATACTGAGGAGGAAAAAGCCATGCATATGTTTTACCGCACGTTGTAAAATCGAATAAAAAACCATTATCAAAGATATAATATAGTACTAGTACTTGTTAATTTTGGGCTATTTCCTAAGAAATGGTTAATTATTTTAAGCAAAATAAAACGGATAAAAGCATTTCGTTACTTGATCCATTATAAGTTATAACTCAAGGGGAATGAGGGAGAAGGACAAAAATATTTCATCAATTGAATAGAAGGACAGTCATTTGAAACTTTTGCATAAAGGACAAAACTATTTATTCACTGTCGAAATTCACTTGTGTTCGAAATTCACTGTTTAGATTCACTGTCGAAATTCACTGTCGAAATTCACTAATTTTCAAAATTCAATGTCGAATTTAACTGATTTTCGGGATTCATTGTCAAAATTCACTGTCGAAATTCACTGATTTCGGGATTCACTGATTTTCGGGATTATTTGTTTGTCATTCTCGCTATAAAAATTATGCAGTTGTCATTCTCCCTATAAAAAATATATAGCTGTCCTGTTACTTAAAAATATTCCAGATTGTGTCATTATCCCTAATTTCCCTCAAATCTTATGCTGCTAACTCGAGTTGTGAAGCGCGAATAAACCATGTCGTACCTTCAACGTTACATTTTCCTAACGTGTTATTTTAAATTGAAAATGTAAAACCTAACGTGTTATTTTAAATTGAAAATGTAAAAGAAATGTATAGATAAAAAGATGAAAATGTCTCGTGGCCTAATCGGCTTGCCCGAGAGACACACGACCTCTGCCCATGAGCAAGGATTCTCTCAAGTGAGAAGATCAAGTGCTCTCTTAAGTATCATTGTTTTTCGATAATTTTAGCGAAACGATATAGTTTTAAAAAAATTCTACGGTTAAATTATCTACATCTTGTACATATATGTTGAGATGGTACTTGAGAGAGCACCTGACCCTCTCACTTGAGAGGATCCTTGCTCGCCTACCCATATACATAGAGGCGAACCTACGAATATCCAAATAGGATGCACGGACACCGCAAAAATAAATTACTTAAATTTTATGTATAAAAACATTTATAAATAGTACCTTTGAAAAAAGGGAAAAAATATATATATACTCTTAGAAAAATGTATGGTTTCTGCTCAAGTCTCTCTGACTATAAATATAGGTAGAAACCTTCAAAATGTCCACGAGCAGTGTAAAGATGAACAAGAGAGTTGAAATGGTCAACTTAACTCAATCCATTTTCACCTTCATCTCTTTGCTTTCATTCTTTACACATTCCACACAAATGGCTGCTGCTGCACAAAGTTCGACAATCTCCATTAACGTCGGAACTGTTTTAGACATGAATACTTTTGTGGGGAAGATGGGGCTGAGCTGCATATCCATGGCGCTCTCTGACTTCTACGCTTCCCATGGTTCTTACAAAACCATAATCGTACTCAACAGCCGCAACTCCGGTGGTGATGTGGTTGCTGCCGCCGCCTCAGGTAATTCAATCCTCCTCCCATTTGCTCCTTCGCCGTTTGGCCGTACGTGTTTCTGCCATTGGTGTTTAGAACTAGTTGATTTCTTCCGAGGCGGATGAAAGAATTTGTTCTACGGGTCACCGAGGTCTTTTTTTTTTCTTTCAGAAATTTGTTTTCTTGAAATTTATCCAAACATGCAATTTTTTAAATTACAAAATAATATTTTATAACACTACAATTATATCGTTTTTATATTAAAAACCTTAAATCTCAATGAGATGACTAACGTGTGTTATGATTTTAGTATATCTATGATATGATACAACAGGTATATTTAATGTGTTTTATGTCTTTTACTTGAAGAGAAGTGACACTCTTTTATTCTGGTTCTAATTTATTTATATAATGAATATGTTATAAGTATTATATTAATGATGGTAAAAATATTTTAGATTTTATAATTTAAAATTTATGTTTATCATCTTTTTGAATATGTCAAAGGCTTCTAAAACGACTGATTCTTAGAGTTAAAGATAATTACAATGCGAACATATATAAAATAATGTTCTTGGGAGGCCTGTTGTTTAACGAAAAATTTGGAGGGCTTGAGATTTCGTGATTTGGAATGTTTCAACCTGGCTTTGTTGGCGAAACAGTCTTGGAGGATTCTGACCAACCCAGGTTCATTGGCGGCTCAAGTTTTATACGCGAAGTACTTCGAGGATGCATGGTACCATCCTTGCAGCTGGGTTGAGGCCTCGGCCCATCCTTTCTTTGGCGTAGTATTCTGGAGGGGCGGGACATGTTGTTCAATGAGATGAGATGGAGAGTTGGGGATGGGACTCGGTGTACGTGTTTCATGATGCTTGGACAAGTCGGCAACCTTCGTTCCGCATACCTTTTTAGGGCATGAGTTTCCGCAGATTCCAATGTGCCGATTTGTTTATTCCTAATTCCGAGCATGGGAGCGGATTCGGCGGTATTCGGGCCATGGGAGTCGGATGCCATTACGGCGACCACTATAGCTCCTGGTGGGCATCCAGATAGGCGGATTTTGCATTAAGATCGTAAATGAGTTTATACAGTTCAACCTGGGTACTACCTGGCCTTATCTCTCTATCAGCCATCTTCTGTGGCAGGGCCATCTTCTTCAGGCGGGGAGAGTAAGAGTTGGAGGAGTTGCTGGCAGCTTCCTGTGCAGCCACGTATTCAACATTTCTTGTGGATGTGCATGCACGATTGTCTCGCTATTGGCTAAGGATTACAGAGGAGGCAAATGGGGGATGGTCATTGTCTGGCGTGCGGGGAGGGTCTGGAAACTTTACGGCACGTGCTCTTCGAGTGTGAGATGACAGATAGGATTTGGCAAGTGTCACCATTTTATCTTGGGGCGCCTTTGTTCTGCCTCCTTTGCGGATTTCTTTATGTGATTGATAGAGGATCAGGGCGTTCAGGGCACCGCAAGATTTGTGTGGCTCATGTGGGGGATTTGGAAGCACGTTGCTCTGCGGTGTTTGATGATCATGTTGTTTATGTCTCTGCGGTGTGCACGCGCTCTCTAGCAGCATTGGCAGAGTATGCAGAGGCTACGAAGGTTTATCGGACGCAGGTCTCTGTTCCACACTTTGTGGATAAGTTGGTGCAGCCAGCAGAGGGGGTTATAAAGGGCAACGTTGATGCGTCAGTGACTGAGGCGGGAGCAGGGGTTGGAGTCATTTTCCGAGATTCGCATGGGGCAGTTCTTCATTCTTTTGCATATCACTTCGATCCAGGAGACTCAGTGGAATATATGGAGCTAAATGCTATTTCCTTGGCATTGGAGGAAGCTCGTAAATTGGGGATTCATCGACTACAGGTAGAGAGCGATTGCCTGACGTGTATCTCGAGGCTCCGCAGACATGTCGAAGATCTTACGGCCCATAGTTGTTTAGTACAAGACTGTTTGGCCATATTACTTAGTTTCACATATATTTCCTTTACTTTTATTCGGCGTATGGGAATGTCCCTGCGCACCTTTTAGCTCGAATGCTTTGTCAGTTTTGATTCGGACATCGTGGGGGCGCACCTTGCCCCCAGGTGACGTTTTGGCCGCCTGTTTGGCGGATATTGCTTAATAAAAAGTTCTTTTCTCTCAATAAAATAAAATAAAATAATGTTAATCTTTCCTCTCCAAATTGACTCAAATGGTTATCAAAATCAAATATAGTAATTTGGAAGGGCGTCCCTGGGCACGAGCAAAAAGGGCCAGGGCCCTCCTTGAAAGTGTTATTTTTAGAGTCTGTTTTCAATTTTTTTTTAATGTGTTTTAGATATATTTTTATGGTACTTATATTAAAAAAACTTTGTAATACTCAAATCGATCAAAACACATATATAATTAAAAAAATGTTTTACTAACTTAAAAATAACCGCTATATTGTAATTTCTACACAATCCAAGACCCTAAAACAAAATTTTGGCTTAGAACCCCTAATTACACCAATTACACAAAGAACCCCCGGGCAATTTGAATATACATTTATATTTTAAAGTTAACAACAAAATAATTATAAACTTCATGAATATAGTGTATGGTATAGTTTAATCTTTTTTTATGCTAAACATTGTTGAAAGTTGAAACGAATGGTGGTCACTACTCAGTAATGAGAGGCCACAACAGCTGTTAGTTGAATTTTTTAAGACGAAAACTATACATATTTTTGTGGGTTATTCCTGCCAGAGCACTATGCATGATTCTTGGGTTATTTTTGACATTTCAAACTATTGTTTAAAGAAAAATTCTGATGCATTAGTCTTAGACTTAATTGTCGGACCTGTATCGCTTATGTAAACGATAAAAACTATTTTGTCTGTTTATATATATAACACAAATCTAACGAGTAGTTTGTTGTCTTTTAGTTGACTCTTTTTTTATTTATTTATTTTATTTATTTAAAGAAAACTATAGTATTGCTTACATTTATTGTGAAATTGACTTGACACTAAAGCGCGGGAAATTTTTGGTAGTGTGTCTATGTAGTAGTACATCTACGCAGACAATCGTAGCGTATGATCAGATTGCATAATTGTTTGTGTGGTGTGTAGTTTTGATCATGTGGCTCTGATTGTGCCACGTAGTTTGTACCTACATAGATACACACTACCTAAAAATTTCCCCTAAAGCGCGGAATTGAGTTACACGTACGACAGCGAATCAAAGTTGAAAACTTCTCCTGTTTGCTTTCACTATGACTCTATGAGTATCAAATACGACCCATTCCCTATGTATACACTCTATATAAAAGCATCAAAAATTAAAATTTATAACAACAAAATTATGTTAGGTCTAAAAATGATGTAGACTTTAAAAGTAACATATATATTCAAGGGTTTGGATTCATGATATTGTGACTTTGCTTAAGAATTTTCAATTATTTTCTCAAAAAAAGAATTTTCAATTAAAGATGGCCATGTAATTTGTAAATTTGTAATTAACGTCCGGGAGAGTGGTTTAAAAGGACAAAAAAGAAGGGGAAAATAGAAATCAGGATAGTAGAAATATAAATTGAGTGATAAGGACAAACGCACTGTTCATAACCCCAAATCCACTGTTTGCTGTAGTGGAACTGGCATGTTTCACTATCACAGTGGAATAAAGACATGTCATTTTTAATCGAAAAAAAATTTCATTGTCATCTTTCAATATTTCTATGTTCAAATTGTCTTTTTTAACAATAAACCCTTAACGTCCATGTATATCTCAAGAATAAATAAAGCTAACAAAATCACATCCTACCTAACCAAGTAGCTTGGCTCAAGTGGAAAGTGATTTGAGAATGCCTTGGGAGGTCACCGGTTCGATTCTCCCCTGAGGCACAATAATCCTACCTTGAAATGAACTCCGGGCCGGGCCGAAGCCTAGGGGAGGTCACCGGTTCGATTCTCCCGTGAGGCACAATAATCCTACTTTGAAAGGAACTCTGGGCCGGGCCGAATTCCGGATTAGTCGGACCAATGAGTTCCGGATACCGGAGGCTTTAAGCAAAAAAATCACAGCCTACCTTGAAAGGAACTAATAATAAAGCAATAATTAAAGAGGTTCTATTGACACCCTCATTTTTACTACTGACACCCTATTACCTCCGGCATCACAAAAAATTACTTCGACAACATGATTTTTTTTAATGAACGCAACGTCATTGTTGGTTTTCAATAGCAACTGACGTTGCTGTTCAAAAACAAAAGTCAGTGGCACTGACGTTTACGTTATAAAAGTGTCACTACCAAGAAACGTCACTCCACCGATGTTGATATCGAAACGACACTAACTTTCCTATTGTGGTGCCGGAAGTAAAAACAAAAATATATGTGGTGCCGGAAGTAAAAAAAATAATAATAAAGAGTGTCAATAATAAAACTGAGGTGCCAATAGAACTCACCTAATTAAAAGCTCTATAATCTTCTTGTTTGCCGTCCTCTAATGTATTTGGTGGAAAAATGCGATATCTCTCGCCCACAGGGTCTTTCCATCCCGACCCGACAAAATGGTGATGGGGTTAATCATAGTAACTCAACGGTCCTTTAGGTCGGAACACCAGGACTCAGTGTCCACAAGGAACCAACTGACCTATCCATTCAGGTCCGTCCTTTAATTGTTACCACACATCTTGTGCAAAACTTCCGGAAAAGTAAAGACTGAGCATACGAATGCCCGGTATAAAAAATAACATAGAAGGTAATTAATGACTTCATCCTGAAGAAGATGACTCACTAATTCAGTTATACTACATTACATGCATACTCATATCCACATGTATCATCATGTAGCAACTAGGCATGAAACACATGTCATGTTGTTTACTTTTACCACGTAGTTCACACTTTTACCGTTTTGCTCACACATACGTCATCACCGTGCAATTGACTCGATTAACTTATGTGTGTTCAGACACTTTTCGTACATTCATCAATCTCACTGTATATATCATACTAGAAGTTCACGTATGTCCGAGCTCATATCACTGCACATATGATTCCAATAGCTCAATATGTATCCACACATGCACCCAACGGCAGTGATGGATCCAAGAATTTACTCCAGTGGGAACACCATGGCAAATTATAAGGTCCATCGAGACTAGTAATGTTTCTATATTTTTTAACAACAAAATTATATCGGTTGAATATAAAAATAATCCGAATCTCAGTGAAGTCCTGATCAAGTACCTCCCTTTAAAGGTTTTAGATCCGCCCCTACCCAACGGTAGTCATATATGCCAAGGACACAAGCAAGGCGCACAAACAACCACACCATACTGCTTTGTCCTCTTTGCGTAAACCTTACAGCACGCGCGCACACAGAACTTAACCACTGCTATGCCCATCTTGCATGAACATACTTACATACATAATGGCCACACACCCATACTCTTCCACTACTATATCCATCTTGCATGAACATATATACATATATAATGGCCACACGTACAATTTTTCAGTACTATGTCCATCTTGCGTGAATATACGTAATGACCACATGCCCACACTTTTTCACTACTACATCCATCTTGCATAAACACACGTGTTGACCACACACTTTTCCTCTACTATGTCTATCTTACGAGTTACGAGAACATACGTAATGACCACGTACACGCAACACTTATCCACTACTATGCCTATCTTGCGAGAACATGCATAATGACCACACATACTTTTCCATTAGTATGTCCATCTTGCGTGAACATACATAATGGCCATAAATTAACGTCTACATATTTATTTTCCGTTTACTTTTCAACAACTTCTCTATTTTTTTCCATCAAATTTTCATTATCTCATATTTTTTCTAAAGCGTATTTTTTCGTCAATTTTTCACAAAGATCACATTCACAGAATCCGGAGACATCTATAATTTTCAGGGAGCTTTGCCGATCTACCACTACTTTGCCGGGCCATTTGTGCGACTACCACTCTCTTGTCGAAATACCACTCCCATTTTCGCGTTTTAGGTGTTTTTTGAACCAAACTAAACCCTAATTGGGAAGGGGAACCCAATAGGGGAAGGGTGTCCCTTAAGATCGTGCACAAAGGTGAAAAAAACGGGAGAAAATCGCGAATCAAAATTGGTATTTTTTGCCTTGGGTGGTATTCTCACGATTTGTTCCAGAAAGTGGTGGTAAACCAGAAAATATCCCATAATGTTCACCAGTTTTGACGTAGACTTTCACAAGATCATCGATTATGGGTTCATATCTCAATTTATACACGCTTTATAGCCTATCTAGAGCCCCTCTCTCTCGAGGCTCATGGCATGGCCTAGGCTCGTTATGTGCTTAATTCTTAGTGGAGGCTACGGGCACATCTCAAGCTTAGTGCAGACATACAATTGCCGCTCGTTTTTTTTTTTTTTTTTTTTTTTGAGGGCCGCTTTTTCTTTACTTGTCATCTATGAAGCACGGACACGGACACGGGAACGGCGCACGACACGACACGGACACGGCGACACGGTTACTTTCGTAATTTGAGGGAACGACACGCCGCCGGCACGTTTTAATATATATATATATGTATATTAATATATATATTATTAAAAAAACATAGACGTAGGTTGATTCCAATTCGCAGGACGGATTGCATTCCTTGCGTGTCCCTTACGTGTCCCCAACGTGTCCCGCCGTGTCCCTTGCGTGTCCCCGCCGTGTCCCGCCGTGTCCCTTGCGTGTCCCCGCCGTGTCCCCAACGTGTCCCGCCGTGTCCCCAACGTGTCCCTTGCGTGTCCCCAACGTGTCCCTCGCGTGTCCCCAACGTGTCGGGCCGTGTCCCGCCGTGTCCCCAGCGTGTCGGGCCGTGTCCCCAGCGTGTCCCCAGCGTGTCGGACCGTGTCGGAATTCAAAATTTGAATTTAACATTATTTTAATCGAGCGACACGTTTCCGACACGTGTCGGGAGCGTGTCGGGCGCGTGTCGGGCTGAAAATGTGTCGGACACGCGCGCACGGCAACCTAATTGAAGTGTCGGTCTTCATAGCTTGTCATACACGTTCCTCCACTGAGAACAGTTATAATGGTCATTTGATGAAAATTAGTATCTCATATTAAAAATCATTAAATAGATGAAAATAACAAGTTTATGTATTTTTGTTAACACACACACTCTTTTATCCTCACTGGGACTCGAACCCGAAACCTCTGGGTTATAAACCTCGGTGATTACCTCAGTCTTATGTATTTAAGTTGAGTGTAGTAATATATATTTTTGGGCGGGAAAAAGAAAAAGTTGTATGAAATTAGATGTTTGGACTGAATGGGATCTCTTTCGTTATGTCTTTTGAATCTTGTTGTGCTGCACTCGTTGAGTGAAATTAAAAGGTTATAATCATCATTCGAAATCCATATCACTGTTTTTGTTGAATTAATTACTGGTTTTTTCCTTTGATAATCAAATACCTAAATGCAGAATATTGACTGTTATTGTGTGCAAATTGCAGCCCTTGATCTGATAAAAAATGTGGAAGTTCAAGCAATTTTAGGGCCTGTTATGTCAATGGAGGCGGAATTCATGATTCAACTCGGAGAAAAAGCAAATGTTCCTATCATCTCTTTCACAGCCACAAGCCCATCTCTTTCCTCAATCCGAAGTCCCTATTTCATTCGATCAACTCTAAATGATTCGTCTCAGGTGAGCGTCATTAGTTCAATCGTCAAAGCATTTGGATGGAGACAAGTTGTTCCGATATACGAGATAATGAATTTGGGGAAGGGGTTCTTCCTTTCTTAAGCGATGCCTTAGACGCAATCAACACGCGAGTCCCATATAGAAGTGCTATTCCTGAATTAGCTACAGATGATCAAATTGTTGAGGAACTTTACAAATTGATGACGATGCAGACACGGGTGTTCGTTGTTCATATGGTTCCGATTCTTGGTTCTCGGTTTTTCGTTAAAGTGAAAGAGCTTGGTATGATGACTAAAGGGTATGTGTGGATTATAAGCGAGGCTATGGCCAATAGGTTGAATTATTTGGATCGAAACGTTATTGATTCTATGCAAGGTGTAATAGGGGTGAGGCCTTATGCTCCGAGAGACAAAGGAGGTTGTTAATTTCACAAACGAGATGGATTTTCAAGTTTTTACGGGACAATCCTGGATTTGTTAGTCCTCAATTGAATATATTTGGTTTATGGGCTTATGATTCTGCTACAGCACTTGCAATGGCAGTGGAGAAATCTGGATCTGTGAACTTTAATGGCTTCCAAAAGCCAAACATTTCAGCAAATTCTACAGATTTGGCAACGTTTGGCACTTCTCAAAACGGTCCAAATCTTCTTCATGCTTTACTAAGCACAACATTCATTGGTCTTAGTGGGGAATTTCAGTTTGTGGATGGACAACTTCGTTGCCACCTTACGCATTGTGAATGTAATCGGGTCGGGGTTTAAGGAAATCGGATTTTGGACGACGAAAGACGGGCTTGTCAAACAACTGAATCCAACAAATTTAGTTGGAAATACCGATTTGGGAACAATAATATGGCCTGGTGACACCACTAGTTTTCCCCGGGTGGCGATTCCAACAAATGGAAAAAAGCTAAGGGTGGGAGTGCCGCTAAAAGATGGTTTTAGTGAATTTGTGCACGTCGCGATTGATCCGTCAACCAACACAACTACGATCCGGATCGCACGGACCTCTTTGATGCGGTAGTTGCTTCTCTTCCTTACGCGGTGTCTTACGAGTATATTCCATTTATGAATGCGAGTGGACAACTCCGCCGGCACTTATGATGACTTAGTCTACCAAGTCTATTTAGGGGTACTCTTCTACTCTTGTCTCTTTTTTTTTCATCCGGATGTAGTTTTGAATTTGCTTCTAAACCAATACACTTACAGGGTATGCAAATTTTTCTCGTGCTTGTGTTATTTTCATGCATGTAGTAAATGGCCGGATCAATTCACATAACAAGGTATACTTGTTTTCTCGTGGTCAATGAACGTAAATTTGATGTTGTTGTTGGAGATGTGACGATCATAGCAAACAGATCTAAATATGTGGATTTTACTTTACCCTTCACCGAATCGGGAGTTTCAATGGTTGTCCCGATTGAAAGGAGGAAGCCAAATAACAAAGCATGGTTGTTTGTGAAGCCGTTGACATGGGACCGTGGCTTACGACCTTCATCGCTTTTGTTGTGATTGGTATGCTTATTTGGTTTCTTGAACATAGAATCAATGAAGAGTTCGAGAGGACCTAAATCTCATCAAGTGGGCATGGTTTTTCGGTTCTCTTTTTGCACCATGGTTTTTGCACATAGTAAGTGATTTGCCTTCTTATTTATGTTTATTCAACAATTATCTCATATTCTTTTTTAAAGAAAATCAGCCTAAATAACAAAACGATCGCATTAAATATGGTGTTGTAGTCAGTCGTGTTTAATATGTAAAACACCTACCTCCCAACAAGTTAAACTTTTACAACATATGGTAAATCAACATGGTATCAGAGCAGGATTTCATAGGTTTAAACCTCTTTGTCAACATTGCTTTTCCCATTTATATTCTTAAATTGTTTGGCCTATTTGTTGGTCTTGATGTGCTTTATATGCCTCATGTGCCTTATGTTGACAAAAACAAACTTTGTTATAGGCCCAAACTAGAGGGACGTGTTAAAGTCAATTATGTTTAATATGTAAATTACATACCTTCTTAACAACTTAAATTTCCGAGAGACATGGTAATTAATTCTACATAGTGAAATAGAGAATGTGCTCATACATAAACTCATTCAAATGCTCTTAGAATTTCAACATTTTGTACTTGTTCTTTGCCTGACCATACTCGAAACATTTTGCTGATTACAGAGGAGAAGATAATAAGTAACCTGGCTAGGTTTGTGCTGATAATATGGTTTCTAGTTGTGCTGATATTAACCCAGGCATACACAGCTAGTCTTACATCAATGCTAACCGTTCAACAGCTGCAACCGAAAGTTACAGATGTAAATCAGCTTATCAAGAACAGAGATTTTGTAGGGTACCAACAAGGGACTTTTGTTTTATCACTTCTTCAAAGAATGGGTTTGGATGAATCTAGGCTACTACCATACAATTCTCCTGATGATCTGGATCAGCTTTTTTCTAAAGGGAGTGGAAATGGTGGAATCGCTGCAGCTTTTGACGAAAACCCGTACATTGATTTGATTCTTGCCAAGTATTGCTCCAAGTACACCACGGTTCTGCCGACTTACAAGACCGACGGCTTTGCATTTGTAAGTTCTTGTTTCTCTTTCTTCCATATCTAATGTTAAATGACCATTTACAATCACAAATGTAGTTATGAGATTAAAAAGACTAGGTCCAACCAAAGTTTTTGTCCAAACATCTCATGTTGTGAATTGTGATGAATGCAGGTGTTCCCGATCGGTTCACCGCTAGTTCCAGATATATCAAGGGCAGTTCTGAATGTGACTGAAGGTGACAAGATGGTACAAATCAAGAAGAAATGGTCTTTAGGAAATTCCAATTGTCCTGATTCATTAGCATCTATTAATAATTCCGTTAGCTTGGACACTGGAAGTTTCTGGGGATTGTTTTTAATAGTCGGGATCGCCGTGTTTTTTGCCTTTGTCATCTACTTGGGAATGTTCCTCCATGAACACTGGCATATGGTAACCGATCAAGACGACACAATACAAGAGAAAATAAGTAAACTAGCAGGGCGATTCGACAACAAGGATCTAAACTCCTACACTTTCAGGAACCTTGGTTTGAAAGATCCAGCCAACAACGTCATCGTTCGTGATCCCGAGCAACCTTGTGTTGTTGAGCCAGAGGATAAAAGGGCTGATGCAGAAGAAGCTTCACCTCAGGTGGTTGTGACACTTTCTCCTCAAGTTGCTTTACAAGACAATACAGGACCTCCTAGTCCTAGCTTTTCAATTCATACAGAGCATGACATTAATAGCTTTTCCGACGAACAAAGTAGCACATCTCATGAAATGACGCCCGTTAATCGACAGGAATAATTACATGTGTAGTGTGTAATGATGAATTTTTTTTTGAGAATTTCTCTTGTGTGTATATATACACACTTTAGCATGCACCTGATTTTATTGAAAATTCATGAAGCTTAGTGTAAAGCAAGGTTGCCTCTTAATTTATTTCTTGTAAAGTAGTGATGATGGAATATTACCCCCATTACTTATACATAATTCTTTGTGTTAAGAATCAATCGTTTACCGTTGTACTAAAACCAATCGGTCGTAGTAAAGACGCAATTTTATTTCTTTATATATTAAGAGTGTGGGCAATCTGTCCCAACACCCCCTCAAGTGTTGGCAATCTGGCCAACACTTGCACATTTTTTCATTCAAGAGTGTGGGCAATCTCTCCCAACACCCCTTTCAAGTGTGTCGCAATTTAATTTCTTTATATATTAAGAGTGTGGGCGTAACGTCCCAACACTTTCACTTTCCAAAGTCAAGCATTGAATTAAGGGCTTAAATCATATATGTCAATATAAAAGGAAGATGAGCTGATGGGATTTGCAATGTAGAAACAACCGGAGCGAAATTACTGATGCCATGTTAAGTTTCTGCTAATAGTGTATGAGCTTTTAAATGTACGAAGATGTTGGTCTGGTTGTAAATTTGTTTCTAGTTCTTCATTATATATTATTCAGAGTGGTGGGCCCATAACCCACAGGTGGTCTCAGGATCAAAACCTGGCTCCGCTATGAAAATTTGAGGATCAAAACCTGGCTCCGATATGAAAATTTGAGAACAAGCTTTCCCAATCCATCCTTCAACATTTTTTCGAGAATGTTTTGGAGAGGAAAAAAAAAAAAAAAAAAAAAAAAAAGAGGACATAATTTCAAAGATGATTGTATTTGTAGCTACAATCCTGCACCAATATTAGAATTATTTATGCGCATTCGGCATTTCCGTCTTTTACATCTGTGATGGCAATAAAGCATATGATCATGTGCTTCCTTCATTATTACATGTCATTCTCAAATGGAACATAATCCATTTCCAGTGACTAAAAGTTTCAATTGTATGGACACCGGATTTGACATTCTACATTTTTCGAGTATGTTTTTCCGGATGTTTTGGAAAAAAAAAAAAAAAAAAAAAAGAGAGAATATAATTTCAAAGAGGATTGTATTCGTAGCTAAAATCTTGCACCAATATATTATAATTATTTATGCACATTTCCGTCTTTTATATCTCTGACCGTAGTAACTCGTTTTTTTACGGTAATGATGGAATTTGGAAAGAGAATTCCGACAAATGTAAATAAAAAGAGGGATCCTAGCTTAGAGTTGGTTAGGAGAGGGGGGGCGGCGACCGAAGTGGTCTTGGTTCGACTCTCGCCAACGGCGGAGTAAATTTCGTTTCTCGACAAAAAAAAAAAAAAAAAAAAAAAAAAAAATTTAAAAAGAGGGATTTAGGTAATTTTCAATATTGTTGATTTTTATTTCGTTAAAGGAAAGCACACGATCACGTGCCTCCTTCATTATTACTTGTCATTTTTCAAATGGAACATAATCCATTTCAGTGATCAAAAGTTTCAATAGTATGGACTCTGGATTTGACATTGACGAGGTTCCAGGTTGCACATGCTAGGAAGATGGTTAGTTTTTTTTCCATCAGCTCTTCCATCTTCTCACTCTGTTGTCCCCAGACTCCCCACCTATGATGTTGCGTCATTTTCCTGCATCATATGGTTTACGGCCTCGCATTGACATTGTCTGTCCATGCTTTAAAGCCCCTGGCAACACTGTCTCTGTTGTTGTTGTTGACCATATTCGTTGATGATCGATGTCCGTTTCAAAATGGCTGCCTTGTGATATCATCTGCTGCCATTGGCAGGGTTGTTCATAAGTCATAAGATCCCGGCAAAGTTTTTTAGTGATAAAAACGATACTCATATTTTTATTGTTTTTTTTTCCAAAGGGTTTACCATTTGTTTTTTAATACGAGCAAAATACACGTGTTCTCCAAATGTTTTGCTTAAACAAAAAATTTTGAAGAATAAGAAATTATTTGTTCTTAGATATGTGCTTAATTTATAAAATAAAAAATTGTTAAATAATGTTAACGGCTACACAATGATCTAATGTTTTCATTTGTTCATTCAACCGGTGAAAATATTTTCTTTCTCTTTTTATAGAAATGAAACCACAATTTAGCTTCAACATTTATCATTGAACGATTTTTAATTACTAAATCATTTATGTTTTTAATAAAACAGCCCAACTCCGCCCTACCTGGTAAGGTCGAACCACTGTCCCACCACCTTATTGCTCCGCTTGGTTACAAGATGTTGCTACGCTTGGTTACAAGATGTTGCTACTCAGCTCAGCCTAAATCATGTATTTGACAAACATTGGTAACTGTCTCAAATCTTTAGTAAATCGTTGAAAATTATTTAGGTTTCTATTACAGCTAAAAATAAAACAAAAATAAACGTGTCTTCTAAAATTTTTTTATTATAAAAAAAAAAAGTCACTTTATTTATTCAATCATCCCACAAACTGGCCGCAGAAAAACAATGTACAAGTATTTTTTGGGCTGTATCACCAATGATACGAAAGTGTAAAGGGAAAAAACGACAAGCAAAAATTACTAAGTTTACTCAGGGTCTTGGCAAGTGATGATGCTAAATAATGCACCACCGGTTTAACAGGGCCACGTGTAATCTAAGGATGAGTCAAGAAAGATATGCACAGCTCGAACTGTATCAAAGATGGTATTTTTGGTGTTTTATGGCTGAGTCCAAGAATGTATCTTGGATTGCCTACGTATCATGTGTAATGTCTAGGAATCAAGCCTTACGTAGTTCCTGGAGTCATGTATTTATAGGTATAAGTCCACCTTCTGCCCTAAGACTTATGGCGGTGCTGTCTATTGACATTAATAACCCCTATTGGGCCTTGCCCCTTGCCCAAGTTACCCTATGGATATTGGGCTTGTGAAGCTGGGCAGAGACCCTGGTCTCGTCTCGTATAACACCGACATGGGTGTTCGAGATGGGACACTTGTAGAATCTGCCGGTTGCTGCGGTCTTCACAGACCCGTCTCTTATTCGACTCGATGTGGATTATAAACTTGGTCTTCCCCACATGCCACCCGAACCAATTAGATAATTCCACGTGGAGAGGTGAAATCTCGTATCGTCGGCAAGCAAGTCTTAGATTCTTTGCAATCCTAGCTATTATTTGTGATATGAACATGAATATCGAGGGCCTTTCTTTGTTTTCTTAATTTTTATTTACAATAAACCCGGTATTTTATGTCCGAAAACCTTCATTATCAAATAATTATCGTATCGCCCTAATTGATTTATGGCATTAAATTAAAAGATCATGATATACATTAAAAAAAATTACATTGATTACCAAATCCGATTTTTTTTATTTTAATAGACATAAAGACATAGATAAGGATTGATTCCATAGCAAATAATAATAGTTTTATAACAATATTATTCCTATTTTTACTAAAAAGTAGATGGTGGTAAATTCAAAGACTACCGAGTTTCAAAATTACTTGTAGACTCGGTGGCATAATTCATCGTTCTAAAGGCGACCAAAAGGCACTGTTTTCCATAGGCCTTGCCAATGACATTAGTACACAATGTAGTAGCCGGCCCCGTTGGTCCCTTGTTAACTAAATGTATATCCCGAAGCTCCACTCGCCTGCAAGGGACTACTTTACCGCATTGCAATGATATCGCTACTTTCGAGCTCGACGTCCCCCATATATTCCTGAATTTTACTCCTTCGATTTCAACCTTCGAGTCCAGATTCGACGAGCAAGGCGGCACAGGGCAATACTTCTGATCAATAACAATGGGATTGTTGACATTCTCCATGTATATATAAGAAAAACTGACATCCGAAACGTTGCCAGGAAATGAAGGATCCCCCCAGGTTTTGATCCTGACACCGTTTTGTGTCCCGTAGAAGCTCGAGTTCCATACGTTGATACCCGTGACGTAATCCATCGATGACTTCCCTAAGCTACCGATGCTAATTCCATGGCCTGGCCCACAAGACACGTCAAAGATGTCCACGTTTTTCGTTCCCGTAATCATCGCTATGCAATCGTCTCCCGTGGCAATAACGGTATGAGAAATCTTGATGTAAGACGACTCTCCAATATGAATACCGTCCGTGTTGGGGATCGTCTCCCGGTGCGGTTAACCGAACGTGATTAATATCGATCCCGCTGCAAGCAAACAAGTTGATATGCACATTCTTACTGTTGATTGACTTGATATTCTGAATCCTGGAATTGGTAACGAAATCGAACCTGTGATTCGCAGCAAGTGGATAGCACGGATTGCGACTGCAATACCGGTATGGCCAAGCAGAAGCACCTTGTCCATCGAATACTCCGCCGCCTTTGATTATAAGATTGTTCACATACCGAAAACAAAGCCATGTATCATGAAACATTGCAGGAATGTTGGGAGCCTTAAGGATGCCTTTATTTTAGGTATTCCAGGAAATTGTTTGAGACTATATAGTCGAAGTATTGTCGGACATCAAAAGCGGAGACCTCTCCTAATAGGGTTTAGTATATCCACAATGACTCGAAGTCGAGAAACGATCATAGTCCTTTCAATTATAATGTTGTTTTATTCTTTCATTAAAAATAGTTTTTATTTGGGGGAAGGAGCCACAAGGACAAAAAAATTAATAAATGAGTCTGGAAGGACAAAAGTAACATTTTCGTGATTATAAAGGACAAAAATCACAATTTTTACTTTAAAATTGTTACTTCACATGTTAATGTTATTTTGTTACTTCATATTTGTTACTTCATAATTGTTACTTTTGTTTTTATTAAATTACAGTTTCCTTCTACCCCGATTTTTTTGATAATTTTGTCATTCTGGACAAAAATCTGTTTTTATTTATATAGTTAACTAGCCAATAACCCGTGCATTATGCACGGGATGATTAACCGTTAAAAATTACATAAAAAACTTATTTCATTGACGATATCACCTTTTGATTAATTGTCAATGCATTCCCACCTTCCCACTAATTCGTGTATTTTGGTTTTTTCTTTTTTCTTTTTTTCCGTCTCTATATACAATAGTATAGATTACAATTTTGACTATATCAGCATCTAAATAACTCGCCTATGAGCTTCAATCTCCTCCTCTCCTGTAACGCCCCGTTCCCGGACACCGAGTCCTTATCCGGAAATGAAACGTTCGGCACGTATAAAATAAAAGTAAATTCACTTTATACGTAAGCCTCTACTACGTCGTATCAAATTAAAGCAAACGGAAGCAAAAACTCGGGTGTAAAATTTCTAAACGTTTCAGAATAGAAAAAGGAAAATCTAAAAGCGGAAATGTAAATTTATTACATTTGAGGAAGTACGAAAATCCCAAAAGAAAAGTACTACACGTCTCGAAAGACCAAAAGTCTACCTCAAAAGTATCAAAGAAATCCAAATGTAAAAGTAAAACTTGAAAATGATAAGTCTTCAACGAGCGCCGTCAAACGTCGTCGTCGAACTCCTCCTCGAAAACCTCGTTCGTCTTCTCATCCCCAAACACACAAAAAACATGCATTTGAGGTAAGTACAACGTACTTAATAAGAAAGAGAAGCTATGATAACAACTATAGTTTATACGGAAAAGATATTTAATTAAATTGGTTGTTTATGTGAAACCGACTCAACCTAGGGTTCATTTCATGTCCATCAACACAAATTGACTAAACGTTCCTACTTAGCTTATCTATGTTACAACCGCACTCAAGGGCACTACGCGCATCCACCTTGCGAATCCCTCCGTACTTAGGGTCATTATGACCTACGGAGTTCTTCTACCTCGGGAACACTCTTTTGCAACATATTAGTGGATCACACCAATATCCACGAAGTCTAGAAAAGGTAGACTCCGATAGCTTGCGCGTCTCAGCAGAGTCCATCTGTACTTAGGGTCATTGACCTATAGAGTTCCTCCACCTTCAGAGGTAGCACATGCATCGCGATTTAGCCTGGTGCCTAGCCAAGAGATACCTGTTGTTTAATCTTTTACTAGTCAAGTACGTTGATTATTAGGATGATTAACTAGCCACCTAGGTGTTTTCAAATAATCTCCCTCATACAAACTACTCTCTTCCTAGACCACTAGACACGGACAAGTCCTAGCAATTACACAGACATTGATGAATACTAACTCATCAAAGCACAAGCCTATCATGCTCTTCCGACGGATCCGAACTTCAACTCCCTTTAAGAGTACATTTGGTGTTTTAGCGAACGAATCGAAACTCAATTCGGGCTTGTCCAAGTTTATACAAAGTATTAACATACCATGTTTAAAGGTTTCATAAAGCTAAATCATGCTTATAGTGGCCGGACCACACCCAACAAAGGAAGAAGGACAAAACAAGCTAGACGCCCGTTTAAGGCTCGGACGCCCGTCGAACCATATTGGACGCCCGTCCAAAGATGGACGCCCGTCCACTATACCCAGACGCCCGTCCACTTAAAATAGTTTCAATCCTGAATGTAAAACAACACTTCAAACGCCCGTCCAGTAAAGCCAGACGCTCGTCCGAAGTGTGCCCCAAGTAGACGCCCGTCCAGGGAGGCCAGACGCTCGTCCACCTGGGTTCGACTAGAACCCTAACCCTTCATCATGCGATTTCCAAAACGATTCCAAACCGAACCACAGCAAGAACAACACAGAAAACTCAGAAAAACATGTCTAAACATATCATGGCACTTATGGTCAATGATCAATCCATAAACTCATCAATCTAGCATCAAAACACCCTACAATTTCATCCAAACCTCATAAAAGACAATTGAGATCATAGGGATAGTTTCCTTACCTATTTGCAGCCGCAGAAACTGATCAAAACCTCAACAAAAGCCTGCAGCTTTGCCAACCAAACTGGTAACCAATCGTTGCTCCCTTCACAACGGTTCCGAATCTTCCGTCTGATCTGAAAATCACCAAGAGTTGCTTCAGTTATTGGTGAAACTCTCCCAACCCTCAACTCTCTCCTTGAATGCGCAGAAGAGAGGAGAAAACGTGGCTGCTCTTTTTTTGTAAAAAGGTTATGGGGATTATCAGTCAAATTTTCCTTTAAATACCCATTCCCATAAAACCTTAGTTTTCCTTATTTGCCCTTAATTATAAAAAAAGATTTCCTTCTCTATATATATATATATATACCACTCGAAATATATATATATGACGTCCAAATTAATTAACTCCGATTAAAAGGAACCGAACCCAATATTTCGTTTTCGCAAAAGACACGTCTGCCCTTTCCCGAAAATCGGAATACTACATCCCCTCCATGCGTTTTTAAAAAAAAATAAATTAAATCCCTTATGAAAAAAACAAGATGCATTTTTGCACGAGTTAATTCATTTTATTTATAACATTTTTACTCTGAACAAAACATTTTTTCATATGGTTTTTTTCTTCAATATACGATACTCACTATATTCGATAACCAATGCAATAAAATAATCTCATTGACAGATTTTGTGTCAAATATAAATTTATTTATCATTGTATTATGAAAGATTTATGTTGTACAATGACGGACACAGAAAATATATTCATCGGGTCCGAAAATATTTGACAAAGTAAATAATTTTTTCACGGGGTCCGAAATATTTTTCTATAGGTAAAATGTAGAAAGTATTTTTATTTTTAGCGGGTTTCACAGACCCCAATTACTTCAATGTGCATCCGCCACTGATGTTGTACAAATAGGAAAAAAAGGCTTTATTGTATCTTAGGTAACCTATGATTATATCCTAAATAATCTTTAACTTTGATGTGTTACCATCAACGAAATGTATATAGTTGTATATTATCTAGGGGAGGGGTTTAAAAGGACAAAAAAGTGTGGGAAAATGGGAATCAGAACAGTAGAAATATAAATTGGGTAATATGAACAAATCCGCTATTCCTAACACCAAATCTATTGCATTTCTTGCGGTGGAATCTGACCCCAAATCTAATGTTTCACTATCACATTGGAATAAACATATGTCATTTTTATCCGAAAAATATTTCATTTGTCCTCTTTGCGATATTTTACATGTTCAAATGTTTTTTTTTTACAAGAAACCCTATTATCTATTACGTCCATGTATGAAATACTTCAAGGTTGATCTTGAACTTTTGAAATTGATTGCATGACTAGGTCTTGATTAATGCCCTAGAACACTGTTGATTGCATGACTATGGCTTGATTTACGATTGGAAATTGAAGGATAAATATATGGGCTAAAGACTCAAAAATACACAAAACGAATTTATGGACTTATAAGGACAAAAAGAATCTGTTGACTTATAAGGACAAAAATTAGATAGATAGACTCAAATACCCTTAATGAAAAAAAAAATTAAAAAAAAGAGGAAAAAGAGGTGCTGTTTGGTTTTTTTTTTTTTTTTTTTCGAAGCGTTGATTTTTTTTTTTTTTTTTTTTTGTATTGACCATTGCGAAACAATGACCACCCCGATACATTGACCACCGCAATTATTGATCACCCCGATGCATTGACCACCTCGATACAATGACCATCCTGATGTATTGACCACCGCGACGTCCGATGCGATGACCATCGCGATGCAGAGACACCACGATGAAGTGACACCGCGATGTAGAGACACGGCGATGAAGCGACACCGTGATGCAGAGACACCGCAATGAAGTGACACCGCGATGCAGTGACCACCCTCGATGCAGAGACACCGCGTTGCAAAGACACCTCGATGAAGTGATACAGCAACGTAGTAACCACCCGCGATGCAGAGACGCCTCAATGAAGTGACACCACGATGCATTGACCACGCCAGATCCATTGATCACCTCGATACAATGACCACCTCCGATGCAGAGACACCACGATGCAGTGACCAACCCAGATGCAGAGACACCGCGATGCAGTGACCACCCCCGATGCAGAGACATGACGATGTTATAATATTTGACGATGCAGAGACATCGCGAATAAGAGACACCGCGATGCAGAGACACCGCGATAAAGTGACACCGCATTGCAGAGACACCACGATGAAGTGACACCGCAATGCAGAGACACCGCGATGTTATAACATTTGACGATGCAGAGACACCGCAATGCAGAGAAACCGCATTGCAGAGACACCGCGATGAAATGACACCGCAATGCAAAGACACCGCGATGAAATGACACCGCATTGCAGAGACACCACGATGAAGTGGCACCGCAATGCAGACGCCGCATTGCAGAGACATCGCGATATTATAACATTTGACGATGCAAAGACACCGTAATGCAGATACACCGCATTGCGGAGACACCACGATGAAATGACACCACAATGCGGCAGACACCGCGATGCGAGACACCGCGATGAAGTGACAACGCGATGCAAAGACACCGTGATGAAGTGACACCGCATTGCGGAGACACCCCGATGCAGAGACACCTCGATGAAGTGACACCGCATTTATGCAGTGACATCAACAATTTATACAGTGACATATGCAGTGACATCAATGTCACTTCATTAGTTGTCTAATGTATGCAGTGACATATGCAGTGACATCAATGTCACTTCATTAGTTGTCTAATGTATGCAGTGACATCCGCAAATGACATCAATGTCACTTCATATTAGATAAACTTAAATATGGTTTGTGTAAGCTATCTTTTACCCGTGTACAATATGGAGTACATGGTTTCAAGTGAAACAAATACAGATTAATCTCCAATAATCAATTATATATGCCGGAAAACACGATACAAAAGAATGATTACCAAACAAACACTACACAAATCATATAAAACAAACTAAACATCGTTGTTCATAATATTGTTGCAAATTTTTGCTGTATTTTCATGAAATTGAGGCAGCAAGCAGGTTAAGATCAGTCCATGAGATGGACAGTACTATGAATTTAAAATACAATTCACAAACTTTTTTGGAATCCAAAACCATATACCAAAATATAATTTAGAGGGCCTTCTAGACAACAGCCTAAGAATAAAATAGAATAGAACCATCTTCAGAAAGCATAAACCATATTAATATACCAGCTTAGTAAGCATTAAAAAAAAACCAAGTCAACATATTAAAGAATTCAATATATACCCTTCGATTCTCGGGAAAGCCACCATTGCCCCAATTTTCATTATCTCATATTTTTTCTAAAGCGTATTTTTTCGTCAATTTTTCACAAAGATCACATTCACAGAATCCGGAGACATCTATAATTTTCAGGGAGCTTTGCCGATCTACCACTACTTTGCCGGGCCATTTGTGCGACTACCACTCTCTTGTCGAAATACCACTCCCATTTTCGCGTTTTAGGTGTTTTTTGAACCAAACTAAACCCTAATTGGGAAGGGGGAACCCAATAGGGGAAGGGTGTCCCTTAAGATCGTGCACAAAGGTGAAAAAAACGGGAGAAAATCGCGAATCAAAATTGGTATTTTTTGCCTTGGGTGGTATTCTCACGATTTGTTCCAGAAAGTGGTGGTAAACCAGAAAATATCCCATAATGTTCACCAGTTTTGACGTAGACTTTCACAAGATCATCGATTATGGGTTCATATCTCAATTTATACACGCTTTATAGCCTATCTAGAGCCCCTCTCTCTCGAGGCTCATGGCATGGCCTAGGCTCGTTATGTGCTTAATTCTTAGTGGAGGCTACGGGCACATCTCAAGCTTAGTGCGGACATACAATTGCCGCTCGTTTTTTTTTTTTTTTTTTTTTTTTTTTTTTGAGGGCCGCTTTTTCTTTACTTGTCATCTATGAAGCACGGACACGGACACGGGAACGGCGCACGACACGACACGGACACGGCGACACGGTTACTTTCGTAATTTGAGGGAACGACACGCCGCCGGCACGTTTTAATATATATATATATGTATATTAATATATATATTATTAAAAAAACATAGACGTAGGTTGATTCCAATTCGCAGGACGGATTGCATTCCTTGCGTGTCCCTTACGTGTCCCCAACGTGTCCCGCCGTGTCCCTTGCGTGTCCCCGCCGTGTCCCGCCGTGTCCCTTGCGTGTCCCCGCCGTGTCCCGCCGTGTCCCTTGCGTGTCCCCGCCGTGTCCCCAACGTGTCCCGCCGTGTCCCCAACGTGTCCCTTGCGTGTCCCCAACGTGTCCCGCGTGTCCCCAACGTGTCGGGCCGTGTCCCGCCGTGTCCCCAGCGTGTCCCGCCGTGTCCCCAGCGTGTCGGGCCGTGTCCCCAGCGTGTCCCCAGCGTGTCGGACCGTGTCGGAATTCAAAATTTGAATTTAACATTATTTTAATCGAGCGACACGTTTCCGACACGTGTCGGGAGCGTGTCGGGCGCGTGTCGGGCTGAAAATGTGTCGGACACAGCGCACGGCAACCTAATTGAAGTGTCGGTGCTTCATAGCTTGTCATACACGTTCCTCCACTGAGAACAGTTATAATGGTCATTTGATGAAAATTAGTATCTCATATTAAAAATCATTAAATAGATGAAAATAACAAGTTTATGTATTTTTGTTAACACACACACTCTTTTATCCTCATTTTGGGACTCGAACCCGAAACCTCTCGGGTTATAAACCTCGGTGATTACCTCAGTCTTATGTATTTAAGTTGAGTGTAGTAATATATATTTTTGGGCGGGAAAAAGAAAAAGTTGTATGAAATTAGATGTTTGGACTGAATGGGATCTCTTTCGTTATGTCTTTTGAATCTTGTTGTGCTGCACTCGTTGAGTGAAATTAAAAGGTTATAATCATCATTCGAAATCCATATCACTGTTTTTGTTGAATTAATTACTGGTTTTTTCCTTTGATAATCAAATACCTAAATGCAGAATATTGACTGTTATTGTGTGCAAATTGCAGCCCTTGATCTGATAAAAAATGTGGAAGTTCAAGCAATTTTAGGGCCTGTTATGTCAATGGAGGCGGAATTCATGATTCAACTCGGAGAAAAAGCAAATGTTCCTATCATCTCTTTCACAGCCACAAGCCCATCTCTTTCCTCAATCCGAAGTCCCTATTTCATTCGATCAACTCTAAATGATTCGTCTCAGGTGAGCGTCATTAGTTCAATCGTCAAAGCATTTGGATGGAGACAAGTTGTTCCGATATACGCAGATAATGAATTTGGGGAAGGGGTTCTTCCTTTCTTAACTGATGCCTTAGACGCAATCAACACGCGAGTCCCATATAGAAGTGCTATTCCTGAATTAGCTACAGATGATCAAATTGTTGAGGAACTTTACAAATTGATGACGATGCAGACACGGGTGTTCGTTGTTCATATGGTTCCGATTCTTGGTTCTCGGTTTTTCGTTAAAGTGAAAGAGCTTGGTATGATGACTAAAGGGTATGTGTGGATTATAACTGAGGCTATGGCCAATAGGTTGAATTATTTGGATCGAAACGTTATTGATTCTATGCAAGGTGTAATAGGGGTGAGGCCTTATGCTCCAGAGACAAAGGAGGTTGTTAATTTCACAAACAGATGGATTTTCAAGTTTTTACAGGACAATCCTGGATTTGTTAGTCCTCAATTGAATATATTTGGTTTATGGGCTTATGATTCTGCTACAGCACTTGCAATGGCAGTGGAGAAATCTGGATCTGTGAACTTTAATGGCTTCCAAAAGCCAAACATTTCAGCAAATTCTACAGATTTGGCAACGTTTGGCACTTCTCAAAACGGTCCAAATCTTCTTCATGCTTTACTAAGCACAACATTCATTGGTCTTAGTGGGGAATTTCAGTTTGTGGATGGACAACTTCAGTTGCCACCTTACCAGATTGTGAATGTAATCGGGTCAGGGTTTAAGGAAATCGGATTTTGGACGACGAAAGACGGGCTTGTCAAACAACTGAATCCAACAAATTTAGTTGGAAATACTGATTTGGGAACAATAATATGGCCTGGTGACACCACTAGTTTTCCCAAGGGGTGGCAGATTCCAACAAATGGAAAAAAGCTAAGGGTGGGAGTGCCGCTAAAAGATGGTTTTAGTGAATTTGTGCACGTCGCGATTGATCCGTCAACCAACACAACTACGATCCTTTGGATACCGCACGAGACCTCTTTGATGCGGTAGTTGCTTCTCTTCCTTACGCGGTGTCTTACGAGTATATTCCATTTATGAATGCGAGTGGACAACCTGCTGGCACTTATGATGACTTAGTCTACCAAGTCTATTTAGGGGTACTCTTCTACTCTTGTCTCTTTTTTTTCATCCAGATGTAGTTTTGAATTTGCTTCTAAACCAATACACTTACAGGGTATGCAAATTTTTCTGTGCTTGTGTTATTTTCATGCATGTAGTAAATGGCCGGATCAATTCACATAACAGTATACTTGTTTTCTGTGGTCAATGAACAGAAATTTGATGCTGTTGTTGGAGATGTGACGATCATAGCAAACAGATCTAAATATGTGGATTTTACTTTACCCTTCACCGAATCAGGAGTTTCAATGGTTATTCTTACTATTAGCTCGTGTTCAAATCTTCCTCATAGCAACAATCTATATTTGGGCGTCATAAAACTTTAATCCTATCTCTTTTGAATGATATTATATTTGCACTGTTCTATTGGGCAAAACAATATTGTAGTCGATTTGATGTATTCACTAATGAATCTTAATGTAACGCCCTACTTTCGGATACCGTGTTCTACTCCGGAAAAAAATGTTCGACGCGTATAACATTAAATTAATCCAATATTACACGCAAGCCTCTACGTCGTCGTATCAAAATAAAGCAAACGGAAGCTAAAAAGACTCGGGTGAAACCATAAATGTTGTTAGAGTAGAAACTCAAACAAACTAAAGATAGAAAATTAACTTACAACGATGAAGTCCAAAGTTTACAAAGCACAAAGTCTTATGAAAAATACAACAAACTTGTACCACAAACCAATCTTAACAAAAGGTACAACAAGTCTTGAAATTAAATTCAAAACTAGGGCTTTTATTACCTTTTTCAAAACTCCAACTTTTCTGTGTCAAAACGAAACCTTCTTCTGCTGATTCTGAATCTCCACTTGTTTCTGAAAACGATCAAGAATCCTATGAAGATTTTGAAGAACTCTCTTGTGGTGGTGCTTGTAGTCTTTTGTTTTTTTGGCTTCTCTTTCAATTTTGGATTGATTTTCCAGTACCTTGGTGGTTATATATATATATATAGATTTTGCTGTTAAAAAAAAAAATACAGTGCACTCTTCGTAGTATTCATGTACATAATAAATATTATGTATGCAGATGATCACTTGTGCCTAACCATAAATATTACCATTTGTTATTTATCTATTATATATGTATTCAGAATTGACATTTGAGGTTCTCTTTCTTTACCGGTTTTTTATATAAGAGAATCGTTTCAACAGCATGAAACCGATTGCTGGGCATTTATTGGAACTCGATCGGAAGGTTAGTAGGCGGTCTGTGAATCATTTTTGTTTTAATTGCTTTATTTGGGTACTGTATTTATGATTTAATTGATGTATTGAATTTGCTAAACACTTGCTGTAACGCCCCGTTCCCGGACACCGAGTCCTTATCCGGAAATCGAAACGTTCGGCACGCATAACGTTAAATAAATAACATTACACGCAAGCCTCTACTACGTCGTATCCAATAAAAGCAAACGGAAGCGAAAGACTCGGGTAATTTCCCAAACATTAAGGAATAGAAATCACTAAAAGTAGGAAGAAAATGTAATGCTTATTACATCCAAAAGGGAATCAACGAAATCCAATGCTACTAAAACAACTATTACATCCAACTAATCCAAGTCTATGAAATAGCATAAATGAAGGAAACAAAAATAAATAAGAGTCTTCAACTCCGGCGTCTTCAAACGTCGTCATCAAAGTCCTCCTCTAAACCATCAACAACCTGTTCGTCTTCTCTCCCCCAAATACATAAATAAACATGCATTTGAGGTAAGTACAATGTACATAGTAAGAAGTAGAAGCTACAATTTAATTAATGTTTGTTATTAATAGATTATCTTGTTGAAACGACTCAATCTAGGGTTCACTTCATGTCCACCAACATGTCACGACTATACGTTTCTACTTAACTTATCTTTGTTGCGTCACTACTCAAGGACACTGCGCATGGCGTTCATCAGCCTGAAGATATACTTGCTAACCAACGGTGATTAGCACCGATTAGCTCCGGGGTCTCCCCGGTATGCGTATACGTCCGATGGATTTCCTCCACTACCCTTCAGCCGTTTAAGGCCCGCAGTGTTATCCACCTTTTATGAACGTATCACATCGCCGATATGGAATAGTGTCTAACCGAGAATAGATGATGCTTTATCTTTTACTACACATATGTAGGCATTGATGTGAATTAACTAGCCATTCCTAGTGTTTTCAAGTAAGCTCCCTCACATCTCCTACTCTCGTACTTAGACCGCTAGACACGGACAAGTCCTAGCAAAAACACAGACATTGATGAACTCTAGTTCACCAAAGCACAAGCCCTTTCATGCCCTTCCGACGGATCCGAACTTCAACTCCCTTTAAGAGTACATTCGGTGTTTTAACTGAACGAATCGGAAGTTCAATCGAAGCTTGTTTCCTTTTTAATTAATCTTAATACATCATGTTTAAAAGCTCAATCCAATAAATAACATAACATTGAGGCCTGAACTAAACTGAATCGATTAAGATCAACAAAACAAGGTAAACCGATCAAACACCCGTCTAGAACCATAAACGCTCGTTTAAACCCTACTGGACGCCCGTCCAACCCTATGGACGTCCGTATGGGACTGGACGTCCGTCCACTATAACTGGACGCCCGTCCACCTAAAAACGCTACAACCTGTATGTAAAATCCCTCCTCAAACGCCCGTCCGCTTAAGGCAAAAGCCCGTTTGAGTTTCTAAGCTTTCAGACGCCCGTCCGCTTGTGCAGACGCCCGTCCACCTGCGTTTTTCCCAAAACCCCAAATCTTCAAACTCGATTTCTAATCCGTTTCTAACACAAACAGCAGCAACTTTACCACAGACAAAACGCCTAAACGCCTATCTAACAGTATCATAGTATCTAGGATCATTAACCAATCAAAAAGATACATGTTTCTTGCACCAAAACATCTTAAATCTTGATCTAACTACTCTCCACCATAATTAGATTGTAGGAAGAGCTTCTTACTTGTTTAACAAAGACAAAACCAACAAAGAAAAGCTCAATAAAACAAAGAAAAACGGTCTTTCTTTCGCAAGGAACAGGTGCGATAAATCCAAACCTTGATTAGATTCGATCACACGCTTCTTAAACGATAAACTACGAAAGAGATATGAGTTTGAACCCATCAAACTCGACAAAAGAGCAGATTTTTGGACATAAACATACCTTACAAAAACTTCAACTTTTTGGTGTTGAATCAACGCTCTCCTCACGACGATTCCGGCACACCACTCTGATCTGAAAACGATTGAGAATTGACTCAGAACCGATGAGAAATCCTTCAGCCCAAATTTGCTCACACACGCATAAAAAGAATATGCGGCTGCCCTCTTTTTTTGTGAATAAAGATCTAGGTTATGAGACTAATGTGTATAATAGATCCCTTATATAGTTAATCCCAATAAAATCCCTTTTCTATTATAAAATCAGAAAATCTCTTTTATTATATACATAATTATCTTAGAAATTATATATATAAATATCCAATTATTTAAACTCCAAGTAAAAGGAACCGAACCCAATATTTCGTTTTCGCAAAAAGACACGTCTGCCCTTTCCCGAAAATCGGAATATTACACTTGCTTTAATTTTTATTGTTATGACTGAATATTATACATGTATCACAGTTAAAATATCAATAAAATGTATTTTGTACTTTAAGACCTATTGTTAATCTGAAGATTAGTTTGTTAATAGTACGGATCGATCATAGCTCTGTGTTTTCACTTGTTTGATGAACTAAAATACATTCAGGTGTTGCTATTATTGCCGTGCATTTCATAAATCATTGGCAAAAAAATACAATTCTTGGGAATCTGTTGGAAGTAATACAATGCTATTATTTAAACGGGGAATGCTTCAAGTGCATAATATTGTTACTTAACTTTCTCTTTATCCTTTTTCATGGAAATTTGATATTGATTCTTTTCCTTTTTCATGGTTTTGTTGATTGGCTGGAATTATCTGAAGGTAACTACGCAGTTTAGGTATCTTTTTTATTGGATATTTTTTTCCTAAAGGTTTTTGCACAGATTAATAAATAAATTAGGATTCAAGCAAGCTGAGGATTAATAAGGACAAAACCAGTATATACTTCAAAAAATACCAATTTTTAGGAATTTTTAAAAGCAAGCTAAGCAATGATATAGCACTAAATTCTGATATTCCACCATTTAATTCCTTTATACCAAATATAAATGCTTTTAATGTGCTTGATTAAATACGATTCGATTACTATCCATAAATATTTAATTAATTAATTTTTGTCATTTATTGTAACTGTCAATCTATTTTCCACGATTTTAGAGAAACGTTATCTCTACATTTTTTTGAATTGATTCTTGTAAAAAAAAAAAAATGTATTTACTGTATTTGGCAACAAAAAAAAATCATTATTTTATGCATTCACTATCACTACACAAATTTGATTTTAATGGATAAAAACTCACTTCAACTAAATTTTTTACGCAAAAAATACTTTACCTATATTCTTCGATCAATATAAGTGTTGGTACATTTGTTTTGCCGTGACTACATCTACATTTTCTTGGATGTAACTACATCTACATTATTGGCCGTTACTATTTCTTTTTCAATTGTTACTACTTTTTTTTTTCGTCATGACATACATTTCATTTGTTGTTACTATTTCTTTTTATGTGTTAATATGTGTTTTTGTAGTAACTACAACTTTTATTTATTGGTATTACCACATATTTTTGCCGTAATTACATCTATTTTATTGGTTTGTTACTATTTTTTTTTACTGTTACTATATTGTTTTTTGCTATAAATAAATCTTATTGGTTGTTCCTACTAATATTTCAAGTGTTACTATATTTTTTTTATGTAATTTCATTTATTTCATTGAATTTTAATACTTCTTTTTATACGTTACTATTTCTTTTTTTGATGTAACTACTTTTTTTTTGCTGTACCTATTTCTTTTTTATTGGATGTTACTACTAATTTTTCTGTGTTACTGCATCTATTTTATTGGATCCCTAAAAGGTGGGAAACATTTTAAAAGAGATTTATGTGACTATATTTTTTTTCTTACGTTATTTTATTGTTTTTTTTTATTTTATAATTTTGTTAACTGATTTTTTGGGAGATTCACTCCTCTTTAATTACTCCACCTTTAATAGCATGTATTTACTAAGCACCGTATTTATTGGCAATAACTCTAAATCGTACAAACGGGGTATTAAATCCATCTATTATCATTTTATCATTTTTAATCATAAAAAATGAAAGATGTCCTTGAATCCTCATTTATGATATTTAATGTCCTTCTATTTCTTTCACCCTTTTTTCTATTAGTTGCACTATCCCGGTCCTCTTGTTTTTCTATTAATTTTATGAATTTCATTGTCACTATGCTTGCTGAGACCCGCGGAAAGAGGCTGTGACATTTAATTAGTTCCCTAACCTATAATAAATTAAAACGTATAGTATGGTCACGTCGTGCGTTGCACGGCTTTCTATATTACTAGTATATATATATTAATAGAGTTTCAACAACATGCTGAGGAAGATTACAAAAAGATTACAAAATGGAGCCCAATAAAAATAACCTCTTATAGCTACCATACTCGAAATGGGAACCCAATATTGTGAGCTTTTAAGGGCACTACATCATTGCTAAATATATATGGAGCCACATCTCAAAGAGTCTACTAGTCCTATCTTAAAAACTTCGTGGAAGATATAAGTCAAGAATTAATATGATAAACTTTATTACTACCCTCAAAAAAAAAAAAAAAAAAAAACCTTTATTACTCCTGTAGTCTATTATTCTACCGTTCAAAGAAAATATGCGGCTAAAAGGAAGATAGAAAGGCATAGGGATAGACGGTGGGATCGGGGGATTTTTCATGATAGAATAGAATTAAGGGTTAATTTCTTAAAAGTATAATTTTTTATACTTATTAGTCCTATAAGGAGATAAAGGAATCTGTTGGACTTATAAGAACATATTTTATTCAGCTTATCTAATTTGACCTCCCTTTAATTATCAGTCCTTTTTTCTCCTTTTCCAATTTCTCTTCGAATCCATCTGGTAAAATACTCTTGCCGCCGCCGTCGTTTTCATCTAGAATTTTTCCGATGACCCATATGAAATAATGGCCGAAAGATTCTAACCCAAGAGCAATCTCATGGAGTTGAGCCTTGTTCGGTCGTGCTAAGCTCCCGAAACTTACGTAGATAACCGAATCGGGTGCTTTTGAATCAAGCCAATTCAAGCAACTGTGTTTATCAATGGCGGATTTTTGTTTGAGTCTTTGAGAGAATCGAAGAAGGTTAAGCATCTTCTAGATCTACCAAAGGCCGCACGAATTTGACGTTGTTGAAGGCGGATTTGACGAGAAGAAGGAAGCTTTGATGAAGCCATTCATGGCTGTCATGGTGTTTTTCATGTCGCGACTCCCATGGACTTCGAATCCAAGGACCCGAGGTAAATAAAAGCCATTTACCAGAACGGCTTCTACTGTTACTAGTTTTAAAAGCATATACATTAATCCAAAATTGGAAGGCAACATTCATAATGAAAACTCAAAACAGAATATTTATGTTTATGATGTCGGTTTTTGTAACAACAGAATGAAGTGATCAAACCAACAATTGATGGGTTTTTGAGCATTATAAGGTCGTGTGTAAAGGCGCTGACAATGAAGAAGCTAGTTTTCACATCATATGCTGGAACCGTTGATGTTCAACAACAACATAAAACAGTGTACGACGAGAACGATTGGAGTGACTTGGATTTCATCAACTCCATTAAAATGACCGGATGGGTTCGTGTACTCTATCCCAAAATGACCGGATGTAGATCAAAGATGCAAATGTTAGTAGAAATAAAATTTTAATGAGTTGTAAAATGAAATAAATAGGCAGAACATCTTGTATCTACAGTAGAACATGTTGAACCTTGAGTTTTCAGCCTACTATTTCAACATATATTTTGGTTGACATATTGTATATCTCTTTTGTAATCCAAGTTGCATTTTCAGCTTTTGTCAAAATATCATTTTAGTAACTCGGTTTATTAACTTCTTTATAATTTGAAGCTGCTATTAACCGTTTTGTGAAGAAGTACTTTGATTACTTGGGTTTGATCTTAAGCTGTTTGTATTTGATTAATTGACCTTGTATTAATTGTTTGACTACATCACTAAATTAGTACTATACATTTGGTTAAGTGTTTTGATCACATATAGGTTAATTACAGCATAGTCTAATAATTAATTAAGTCTTTGCTTCCGGGACATAGCTAATTAGGACTAAAAGTTATAGTAACACACTCTGAAAATTGCCTAAATCGAATTGAGTGAAAAAGTGACAATGATGTCACTGCAGATGTCACTGCATACATTAGACAGCTAATGAAGTGACAATGATGTCACTACATAAATCGATATAATAAGACGTCACTGAATAAATCGATACATTAAGACGTCACTGCATACACCGATAAAATAAGGTGTCTCTGCATTGTGGTGTCTCTGCATCGCGGTGTCACTTCATCGCGGTATCTCTGCATCGCGGTGTCTCTGCGCATCGCTGTGTCACTTCATCGCGGTGTCTCTGCAATGCGGTGTCACTTCATCGCGGTGTCTTTGCATCACGTTGTCACTTCATCACGGTGTCTTTGCATTGCGTTGTCACTTCATCGCGGTGTCTCTGCATTGCGGTGTCTCTGCATTGCGGTGTCATTTCATCGTGTTGTCTCTGCAATGCGGTGTCTCTGCATCGTCAAATGTTATAACATCGCATGCGGTGTCTCTGGATCTGGCATGGTCAATGCATCGTGGTGTCACTTCATTGAGGCGTCTCTGCATCGCTGGTGGTCACTACGTCGCTGTATCACTTCATCGAGGTGTCTCTGTAATGCGGCGTCTCTGCATCACAGTGTCTCTGCATCGGGGGTGGTCACTGCATCGCGGTGTCTCTACATCGCGGTGTCACTTCATTGCGGTGTCTCTGCATCACGGTGTCGGTTCATCGTTGTGTCTCTACATCGCGGTGTCACTTCATCGCTGTGTCTCTGTATCGCGATGGTCATCGCATCGGGCGTCTTGGTGGTCAATGCATCAGGATGGTCATTGCATCGAGGTCGTCAATGCATCGGGGTGGTCAATGTGTCGCGGTGGTCAATAAATCGCGGTGGTCAATGTATCGGGGGTGGTCATTGTATCGTGATGGTCAATACATCGGTTAAAAAAAAAACAAACAAGACAACAACGGCTCGGAAAAAAAAAAAAGACAACGGCTCCTGGAAAAAAAAAAAAAACATTAGCGCCTCTCCTCCCATTTTTTTATTATTATTATTTTTTTCTTTTCATTAAGGGTATTTGAGTCTATCTATCTAATTTGTGTCCTTATAAGTCAAATGATTCCTTTTTGTCTTTATAAGTCCAATAAGTCCGTTTTGTGTACTTTTGAGTCTTTGGCCCTAGAATTAATATTAATTTAATAATATTAACTTCATTGGTTTCGTGTAAATAAGGTAAGAGTGGGAGGGGACAGACCCACCTCCGCTTCCACGTTTTCTCGCCTTGAGTGGTTAAAAGAGCAACTCCACGGGAGGTGAATTTCAAAAGCAAATCAATAAATTGTTGGAAAAAGATGCTTCAATGGGCATGTTTTTTCTCCCATCAAATTGGTGGAATGGTTAAATTCACCACCAAAATGTTTTTCTCCCATCAAATTGGGGGATGATTAAATTCACCACCAAATTCGCTGGCGGAAATGGAGCATCACCAACTACTGTTCGATTTTTTTTCCTTTTTCTTTTGTGAAGAAGAAGTCAATTTTTTTTATTTTTCCTTTCTTAATTTATATGTTTTTTTTGAATTCAAATTTATATGTTAATTGTATCACAATATTGATATAATTTATATGTGTTAATTGTATCATTAAAGTTGTTTAATATAAGTATAATATTACAAAAATGTGGAGAAGATGAGAATACAAATAATTAATACCCATCCGTTTTTTTTATCTGTCACGTTTCAAAATTTGTCATTTTACATTTCCAATGCATCATTTATTACTTTTTCCTCCTTTACCAACAAAATATTTACATCTCTAATAAAAAAACACAATTCCAATACTAAAAACACCTTTACCAATAAAAAAATGGAAAAATTAGCTTATAGTCCACTTTTTTCCTTTTAATTAAGTGTTAATCCACACTACAAATAAAAGTTGCATTAAGGACAGAAAATATTTGCCGGACTAAAATACCCCTGTTTATAATAATAATAAGAAAATAAAACTATCAATCTGAGGATTTGGAGAGGCCGGTTCATCTTCCATGGTTCCGGTGATTTGATGTTAATCTGAGGATTTGGTTGTTAAGCCCGCTTCCAGCTGTTCAATTGGACCGGAATCTATGCGCTTGAAATTTATCCCAGTTTTTCGACTGAATATGTATTAAATCCATATTCCCCATTTGGGTACTTGCTTATCTCAATTGATGAAGTTGCGAATTTGGAATCGATGAATCCAAAGACTATGGATTTAACTCTTAATATGGAATTTGGTATGCGGCTATGCAACTTGCGCTCGGTTTTGTTCTTGCTTCTTTCTTTAAGGGGTACAACATGAATGCCCTTTTTTTTAGATGCCATTTCATTCTCAATATTTCTATCATTTGCATATTCTAATGCCCGTTTTTTGATTGCAGGATTTATGTTCCATTTTTACGCATGTTTTCCGACAACTTACGGGCTTAGACACTTCCTTTTTGAACGAAAGAAACTAGATACATATCCCTTCTGTCAAAAAGTGCTGAGAATGTGAATTTTCCGGCACCTCGATGTGCCTGAAATCGATTACAACTTCTTGTCCCGGAGGACCCGTGAATGTGTAGCTGAGCCTGAATTTAAAGGAAGTCGCGTGTAGCCATGACCGGTAAAGTTGTTCATCATTAAATTGATGAGCCGTTTGCACGTCTTTGAAAGATCGCGAATCGGTATCGTTCTTCCCTTTCGGCATCCGAAGATCAAATGTGTTGAACAATGCGGCAAAGGTGGTACCTCTGTTATTTGATGGGAATGATCAAGGTCCGATGATACATTTTGTGCTCCGTGAAATCCTTCCGGATGAATTTCGGGGTATCTCGAAGCTTTCTTATTTGATTTTTGAATGATTTCACCGTGGTCATTTGAGCGAGTAGTGATTGTTGATGACAATCCCAATTCTTAAACTTTTCGGCTCGATCATTACAAATCGAAAATTCACAATCCGATTAGCAATGCAAATTGCTTTAAGGCCGCCGAGGAGTATGTCAAAATCAAAAAATTAAGTAGTATAGAGTATTTAGGATGTGTGGATATTATATACGTGGCCCAAGAAAACAACAGATAGGCAGAGAGCGATGTAATTTGATCATGTGATGAAAGTTTGGTTGTCATGGACACCTGATAATACGTGATTAATGTGAAAAAAGAAATGCACACCATGTATGTTTATAAAGGAAGAAACATGTTCCTTGAGTGAAGCATTTTACCAGTTGAGCCTCTCATTCATTATCATATTGTGAATAGTAGTTGTGCTTTGGTGAAATGTGTTGCTCGTTTGGGAGAAAACTTAGAGGTCTCTTGCATTGTAACTTGGAAGTTATGGGGTGCACTTACTCATATCAAGTAACAATATCGGTATCGATAACGATAACGATGATATCGTATCGTATCGTATCGATAACGTATCCGTATCGTAATTTGCCTTCTACTAATGTTTGAATGGCAATCGGCAATCAAAGGACCAAAAGATAGGTAATTCGGATATGTATTTTGATTTCCCTTTTATTTGATGGGAAAAACTTAAATTTGCCAAGAACACTCTATAAACAAATAGACACAAAACAAACAAACTGAAAATGGAGAAACATAGTCCAAGCAATGTGCTTGTCTGAATTCACTATTTCATTCTTGAACTTATCACCTACTAACATTACAGGTCCTCAAGCATGAACTTATAAGTATTTACCTCTATGAAATTGATGGAAGCATTCAGTAAAGTTGGCAATGCCCTTGAGCCTAAATATGCATCTCCATCCATTGACAAATGCTCATACCGTACTTCAATTTTCGGAATATCAATTCCAACCCTGTTCACAACTCAAAAATTTAATAACATTGAATTAAAGATATTCTATTCAAAAAACCGAAAGGAGAGTCCTTTTGAGCCCGATGCGATGCGATACCGCCGATACCGATACCGGCGATACCGATACCGCTCGATACCGTGTGCCTTAATACAATAGATACGCCTAATTCAAGTGATTAACCGTCGAACATGCATGTTATAAACACCACACCTTAATCAAGTTAATCTATGATATTCCTTTTATCAATCAAAACCACATAAACTTGACATAGGCTTAATAGTTAATCACTTGAATTAAGCCTTACATGAGTCTTATATGAGCCGACTATGTGTGCCTTGAAGTAGTCACTTGAATTAAGCTTTAAATGAGCACGATGCGATACGCATATCGATACCGATACTACCGATACCGATCGTGTTAGTGTAAATCGCGCAATTAAATTCGGCTTTCAAATACTACGTCGAAAAGGTAACAAACGCGGTCTCAAAATGAAGATAAAAAAAAAATATGAACTTTGGTGAAACAATTTTGATGATCGGTGTTCTAAATCAAAAGTTACGGTCGTTTATAAGAAAAAGCGCTCCGGTTAATACAAATATTTTTTCGTCTTTCAAAATATACGTCGGAAGGGTATCGTATTTGCGCTCAAATTGAAGAGTAAAAAAAAACATGAATTTTGGTGAAAAAATTTCGATGATCGGAGTTGTAAATCAAAAGTTACGAGTGTTTGAAAAAAGAAAGAAAAAAAAAACAAACAAACAAACCTGAAGCAGCGGAAGATTTAATACATACGTGCGCGTCCCTCTTTAATAAAATGAGTAATTTTGTCCGTCTGAAATTGTTTGTCCTTTTTGCAACTAAAAAAATGAGTATGTCCTATTTATTTATTTTGTGTCAAAAAAATGACTTTTGGCTCTTTATCTCTAAAAAAATACATTTTCAATACACATATTAATTACTTTTTTAATCAGTGTGATTCTTCTCTCTGCGACATATAAATAAAAACGGAGAGAGTAAGTATAAGACACAAATCAAAGATTTATTTCATTGAATAACTAAATAATAATACATTTATTTATATGTGCTTAGTAAAATTCTTTGTTTAATAAAAAAAAAATACATTTATTTTTAATATATAATTGATATAATAATACATTAATTCTTTGTTTCCTCAAAAAAAGAAAATTGGTGTAGAACCATTGGAATTTATGGATAAAATTTGATATAATAATTACACTAGATTAATAATTTGGTGTAAAATTTGGTATGAGCTGTAATATGACACTTTCACTTATTTGTTGTACCAACTATTTTTTTCCTATTGCCAATGCTCTTACAATGCTCTTACTTTCACTTATTTGTTGTACCAACTATTTTTTTCCTATTGCCAATGCTCTTACTTTCTAACCACTAAGGCTCCGTTTGTTTTGGGTTGGAGTTTTTTTAGGTGTTGTTTTAGATAAAATGATTGAAGTAATGATTATAAAGTTAAAATATTTTTTTGAAATTTGTGTAGATTATGAAAATGTTTGGTGAAATAAAGTAGTATAATAAATAAAATAATGGTAAAAAATGTTATAAAGTTGATAAAGTGAAAAGATGAGAGATAATTTAATATTTATTTTATTTATAGTTGAAGAAATGATTGGTAAGAGAATTGTAAAATATGATGGGTGAAGTGATATAAAAAACTCTGAAAAAAACTATAACGAAAACAAACGGAGGCCAAGAGCATCTGAAATAGCTCTTGTCACCACCGTGCAAAAAAGTGTTTTATTACCGTTTATCATCTGTATATCTTCACAATAGCTCAATATATCACACCTTTGAGGGGAACTTATTGTGTGGTGTCTCTACACGGTGCGGAGACACCGTGTGGCAGCTCCCAGACCATACAGTTTTATTCTGTATTTAAACTGTGTGATTCTGATTGTTTCACCCGTCACTTCATCCTCAGATTCCCTCACCATACAATAACTTCTCACCTTTGAAGGTGAAATTTTTGGGTAGTACGTAACTACGTGTGGATATTTGAGGTGACACGAACAAAACCACACAGTTTAAGTACGGAATGAAATTGTGTGGTGTGTGATGTGCCACAGAAGCTATCCAATTCCCCCTTTGAAGGGCCAACCATGGAGGTGGAGGTGGAGGTGGGTCTATACCCTTGCCCTCCCACTCTGTCAGCACACAGTCCTAGATGAAAAAAACTGCTTTTTCATTTTCCCACTCACTTTATTCTTCTTTTTCATGATATGTGTACTACACTCTTGTGTAGCCATGTATTAAAATAATGAATTATTTTTTGTGATGAGTCCCAACAAAATATGTGGTGTAGATTGTATTGTGTAAAATATTATGATTAAAAGTGTAGTGGATGTATCACTACTGTTTTTTCATTAAACAATTTTTTTCTCTCTCCAATTCTTCAACTTTTTTTTTCCTTTCAACTGCCAGATTACGTCCTTTTATAATTTTTTTATATATACTGAATCCATGTATTGTCTGGTAGAAATTGAGTCATTGTGTATAATGTGGCATACCAAAAGCTTAAATCTTAAAAACTTGTCATAATGATAAAAACTTGTCAGCCTAAACACGGTGAGAGCATCCACAATGACCAGTTGTTCCACCTGCAAAAACAAAAAATGTGTCAGATTTTCTTTCTCATACACACAATAGCCCAAAACTCTATCTGTAAAAAATAAAATCGTGGAGTTGGAAGGGGTTCTACGTCTAACCCCTTCACCTTCACGGCTGTACACAAATCCCCGTATTTATTATTTATTTCTCTTTCTTCAAAAGCATGAAAATATTTAAATATATAAAATAAAAATAATTTTGAAAAACCCAACATTCATCTCCAGCCAATCATTTCATATAAAGTAGTTGTCATATCTTTGGCCATAGGTAGTAGTTCTTTTTTTCAAAACCATAAACTTAAAATATTAATATTATGTTGTCTGTCATTACCCAAAACCAATCGGCCATTGCCGATTCTCTGAGAGTGGAGGGACAGACCCACCTCCATGTTTTCTCTCATTGAGTGGCTAAGTAAGCTATAGTGTGACATTTTCACTTTTTTTGCTGTAACAACTATTTGGGGCATAATGTGACAAACTTGGCAATAATGTGAGCCAACAATCATTGAAGGGGCATAGACTCATAGTGTGTGGGTGAGAAGCATCAGCCATATAAGAAAAAGATAGTAAAATGATAAAACTCTTATCCTCTTTAAGAGCTAAGAGCAGGATTGATCATACCTACTCCATTTCATCCATTGATCTTCATAAAACTTCAAAATGTATCCATATCTTGTTTTCTTGCAAATCATTATTTCTTTTTCTTTGATGAATAATTGCAATGCTTTTGAAGGAGGAAAATTCTTGCAAAGCCACTACGACACTTTTGATGTTAACTCTTTCTTATCAACTTCCTGCAAAGCCTCTGTTCAAGGTACCAAATTTTATTTTACTATCTTGCCATTGCTGGTTTTTGCATTGCTAAATTTTCGACAGTTTTCAATTTTTTATATATATATGTTTAATTTATATGATAATTTTGTTTCGGTGAAAAAAAAAAAAAAAAAAAAAATCAAAGATCGCAACAGGCCTGCATCATTGAAGGTGACCCATAGACACGGTCAGTGTTCAATATTAAGCCAAAATGACGATATTAACGTGCCGAGTCTAGCCGAGATACTAAACCGTGACCAAAACCGTGTCGCCTCAATCCAAAATCGTGACGGTTTAAATGCATTTGAAGAATTGGATGCCTCAAAAGCCGTTGGCATCTCCGCCACATCAACCGTCGGATTTAGCAACTACTATGTTGTTACTGTTGGCATCGGGACACCGGCGAAGTATCTCACTCTAGCAATTGACACGGGTAGCTCCTTAACTTGGACACAGTGTAAACCATGTTCGGGTCATTGCTACAAGCAAAAAGGCCCGATTTTTGATCCATCACATTCCACTTCATACAGTAACGTTTCTTGCGAAGCAGCCGAATGCTCTCAGCTTTCGTCTAATCCAGGATTTAAACGCGATTGCTCTGCATCGACCTGCGTTTACGGCACAGCATACGGTTCCAAATCCTTTTCCAATGGGTTCTTGGCGAATGAAAGGCTCACATTGACTGCACACGATGTGTTCGACGATTTTCCCATCGGGTGCGGACAAAATAATAGTGGCCTTTTTGGTGATTCAGCTGGACTGCTTGCCCTTGGCCGTAACTCTTTATTATCTTTGGTTTCACAAACGGCTCAAAAATACGGAAAATATTTCTCGTATTGTTTACCTACAAAATCAGGATCAAATGGACATTTAACCTTTGGAAAATCATCGGTTCCTAAAAATCCTCTTGTATTTACACCTTTTGCAAGTGGATCGTCATTATTTTACTCTGTGAAGATCGTAGCGATTAATGTGGCCGGAAGACAGTTACATGTTAGTTCGTCGGTGTTTCAATCAGGAGGAGGGACTATAATAGTAGACTCTGGAACAGTCATCACACGGCTACCTCCGACAGCTTACACTGCGCTACGGGATGCTTTCCGGCAACAGATGTCAAAGTATAAGTCAGCACCGGCTGTTTCGATATTGGATACATGTTATGACTTGAGCAATAACACGTACACCAGTACCCCCATAACAATCCCGAAGATTAGCTTCATCTTTGCAGGAAATGCCAAGGTTGATTTGGGTTCGAAAGGAGTGTTGATCAATGAGGGTAAGTCGATATTTTGCTTAGCGTTTGCTGCGAACAAAGAAGAGAAAGATTTTGGAATATTGGGGAATGTGCAGCAACAGACGTTTGAAGTTGCTTATGATGTTGCTGGTGGGAGACTTGGGTTTAGTCCTGGTGGATGTTCTTAAAATTAGATTGGATCAACATTCTACTGCATGTAGTAGCGAAAATTTGTACTCAATAATTCTCTAAATAAAAAATAACTGCTACCTAAGAAGATTTGATTGACTATAAACAATAAAAAGACGCGAGCCGAGTCCAGAGATTAGGATTTTGAGCTCATGTGTTCACGAATGTTCAGATCAACATGTAAAAGATACATCCTCTCGTACACAACGTTCGAAGTCACCTTAAGTACTCAAAATACTTCTTCATCGGCCCCAAAGAATACTAACAACAAGCAAAAGGGTTTGGATAAAGATAGAGAACTTCTCCTACTTTTGAATAATTAGCCTAAGAAAGTCTAAACTACTCTTCTCATATCGAAAAAGAAACTTTTGTTTTAGAAAGAATTCATATTAGGGCTGAGCTTGGGTGTAAAGTCCACATCGGTAAAATAAGACAATGCTCACCCTCATATAAGTGTGAGACATAAAGGTCTTGTCAACTCGTGTTAGCGCTTTTTTAGACAAAGCGAGGACGGCGGTCGCGGTTGACCGGACATTTATGACTCATTTAGCGCTACGGGGCCGGGGTGCGGGGGCGTTACGAATGGTATCAAATGCGACTATCGGACGGAACCTATGCGCGCACCGTACAAGAAGACGGTGTAAGGATGGCCTACAGTTACCTCGGTAGGGACGATCCGGGAACGATCTCGGCCGTCTGGCGAGGACGCCGGTCCCTTATAAGGGGGGAGAATGTAAAGTCCCACATCGGTAAAAAAAGAGAACGCTTACCCCCATATAAGTGTGAGACATAAAGGTCTTGTCAACTCGGGTTAGCCCTTTTAGACCAAGCGAGGACGGCGGTCTAAGCAGTTGACAGGACATTTATGACTCATTTAGCGCTACCAGGCCCGGGGTCTGGGGGAGTTTCATTGGGTTGGGTTGGGTTTTTACATAGTACAAGTCGGGTTGGTTCAAAAAAAACTAACCCAAACCAAACCAAATCAAATGACTATAAAACCCAATGGGTTGGTTCGAGTTGGTTTGGGTTGGGTTTCGGGTTTTCATCCATAAAACTTGCATTTATAAATTATAATAAAACTTTTATGCTATAAAATCCCCACACATGTATATCCAAATTCGAGTTCCATGTCATATGTTCATAACAATAATCGTTCAAGAAACCACTTTTTTAGAAAAAAAAACGTTAAAATTTAATAATTTAGTGTCCAACAACATATAACAAACCAATAACATATAAAGATAATAATTAAAGATAATAAGTCATACATAAGAATACATAAGCGGATTCTTTTTTCCGAAGAAAGTTCAAAGAATTGTAGACCGAAAGCGAAAATGAAGTGATATCGCAATATGATAACATCATTTTACTTTGGACGGAATGCATACATATATATATATATATATACATATATATATATATATATATATATATATATATATATATATATATATATATATATATATATATATATCGGGTTGGGTTGGGTCGCCTGGAAAAAACATAGAAAAAACCAAACCAACCCAAAATATTTTTGGTTCGGGTCAAAACCCAAGCCAAAAAATTTAGGTTTCAATTGGTTTGGGTTTTTGGGTTGGTTCGGTTTGGGTTTTGGGTTGGATTGGGTTCATTGGGTTTTCTGCTCAGCTCTAATTCATATGACGTCTAGAAGGAAATTTTATGTGGTCAATGACTACCAAACTCAATAAGAGTTGTGAAGATTATGTTATTTGAGTTGTGAAACTCGTCTTGTGAGTTTTACAATATTTTTATGTGGTTTCTATCGGCATCATGTTTTTACTTTCGACGCCATGTCTACTTCCGGCACTCCTTAAATTACTCCCGACACCACAACAGTATTTTTATTATTTTTTACTTCAAACACCACAAAAAATTAGCCTTCATAGTCACCTGCTTCTGAATTAATTGAGTGATCCCAATACCAATTCACCATGTATGACTACAGACTCTAAATTAGCCTTCATAGTCGCCTGCTTTCGTGCAGTGGCTGATTTCTTCTATATTTTACATGTGTTCATCAAGTTTCGAATCGCGTATGTAGCCCCTAGTTCAAGGGTATTTGGTAAAGGTGAACTAGTAATGGATCATAAGTTGATAGCCAAAAGATACTTGGTGTCGGATTTCTTCATTGATGTATTTGCTGCTCTGCCACTTCCACAGGTATAAGAATTTCTTCATATTACAAGTACATTGATGTCGGATTTCTTATTAAGGATGTAAGTATTTACTCTCTTGTCAATTAATTGGCCGATAATGATATGGTCCATCCTACCAGCGATGCGAAACTCACATTCGGATCACTCAAATAATGCTCTGTTGTTGATAGTTCTTTTTACAATATATTCCGAGATTATATCTTATTTTCCCATTAAGTTCTCAGATTATCACATAAAGAAAGAGAAGAAGAGGAAATCTTCAATAGATTTTGTGTGTATTGATTACATAACCACAAGCACCAAACATAATACATAAATACTAATACCAAGGAATCTTATCCTAACAACCTGTGACACATGTCACACACATACACAGCCACTTGTCACTATCATCAACCTTGCACATTATCTAACACCCCCTCTCAAACTGAAGGTAGGTGAAACACATTCAGTTTGCTTTTGTACTGTTGAAACTGAGAGTTTGGCAGAAGCTTTGTCAGTGTGTCTGCTATTTGATCACTGGATGTGATCGGGGTCAATCAGGTTATAATATACTTGACCACCATAAACCAATACTAGCAAGAGGACTAGGCCCATCGTAGTATAGCTATAGTGAATCAAGGTCGATCCTACAGGGAACCAATTGTGGATCATCTTATATACAAACAATTAATTAAACAGTCAAGGACATGAGGCGGTCTACGACCAACATAAGACAAGAAAGGTAAAGACACGACTCGACACAACGTATTTAACCTCCCCAATTATAGTCTTTATCGTTTGGACCTAGATAATTTATATAATAAACCGAACTTATTAACGTCAATCCGTTTGTATCTATCTTAGATTGGCTACGGGAGTCATCCTCTTTAACTTGACTTAGCACCGGTAGTCACTAGATCACCGTGATATTGTTACGTGACTTCGCCTTTTAAGTGCCTCCATCTCATATAACTCACACGCTTACGACTCTAAGGATGCCGATATTAACCGTACACCTCGTACAGGCAACATTCCTATGGTTAGGCGTACTTCCTAAACGATTACTCAAGCTCTCGTCCAACTAGCAATTACCAAGTTATAGTCTCATGCTAATCTACGACGTATGTATAATCGAGTGCTAGCAATCCCCAAATATAAACCTACCTAGATAACGCCGAACGTCCGTGAAGAGCAATTCATAAGCCTACCTAAGAGTTTTATATTGGTATTTCCTTTTTACACATTTTAATTAAACTAAGCGAGTAACGTAGCCATAGCCATACCTACCGAGATAATAAATTCTATTAAGTTAACCTAACCATAAAGACGTGGCTATTTAACGGATGAAAGCAGGCTCGGTCGACCGAATAGCTGGGCTCGGTCGACCGAATGGTCTTTTTCCCCCAGATTACATCCCTGAACGTATCTCTCAGCGTTTCATCATACACAACGGATTAAACAGTAATTCATAAAGCATTCATATAAACTAACATAGATACGCATTAATTAAATCAAGTAGATTCATGAATAAATACTAAGTGTATGACGTAGGTTATGGGATCCTCATAGGCAAGGTATCGCCACCTTCCCAACGTCATAGCCTAGATCTACATCATCTAGCTATGATTAACTAACTCAAACGATAAAGCATAATTGGGAGGGATTAATTACTTAAAAGAAAGAAACAGAAAATAAAGGCTTACATATTGCAGCCCTTAAATTGCTGGAAACCCTCAAATTATTCTACATTGTATCAAAGTTATATTATGAATTGTAAGATTGAAGAAAGAATGAAGGGATGATTTACAATTTCTCGTAGCTGCTGCTTATATAGGAGTTTCTGCCGACTTATGAAGGATCTAGAAGGTAAATACGAAAAAATCCGATAAGTGACCGAACCGACATACTCGGTTGACCGAATGATAGGGCTCGGTCGACCGAGCCTTCTTCTGCACGTGTTAAACGTTTCTCTCGTCTATCTTGTTCCCCACTGCACGCTTGCGTGTTGATCTGATTAGTCTTTCATTTAATGCTCCGATTTTCTTCCTCTATTATCTTGAGACCATTGATTGAATGACATTAATCCTCTCGATTTGTCGTGATCTACAAAATAAACATTTATAGCACAATAAATCGGCCTTTTAATAATAAAAACAGTTAAATACCCAATATCATATTAATAATCACTTAACATTAAATAATAAATATAAACGAGTGATTCAATATGAAATATACATTATTAATCTCGATTTAAGGATAATGTTAATGACATTTACGGGAATAATTTGACCGTCATCAGGATGGTATGTGCGTCGGATTTGGATCATCCAGTTGGACGGGCGTTTGGTCAAGTGAACGGGCGTCCATCAAAGTGAACTGGCGTCCAGAATATTGAACGAACGTCCAAGAGATAAAAATCGATTCAGAGAGTTCAGCAGATTCCTGGACGGGCGTTCACCAGACTAAACGGGCGTCCAGATAACCGACTTAGAGCAGCCGACTTTATTTTCTATAAATACCAGCGCTATTTTCAACCCTAGGACATATATTATTACACAGCCGCATTGAGAAAACCCTAGTTTCAAGCCAAGTAACCTCGGCCGGCTGAGCCTTGGTGCTTGGCCGGCCGAGGGTTGTTCTTTTTATTTAGATTTCGTTTCTGTTTTTGCTGGATGATTGGAGGCTAAACAATTTGTCAATTTATGTGAATCCGTTTCATCAGGTTCTTTATTTTCAATCTTAAGTTTGTTTTGTGATTTTTGATTAAAGTTGTTATCTTTTCTATATGCTTATTGTTTATGCAATCGATATCGAGAGATGTATTGCTTATTGATGTTTACCGTATGACGAGAGTCGGTGTAAACCTTAGATCACCATAGGAAAGATGGGATTTTTAACCTTGACATAACGAGAGTTGATAGGTTAGATTTCTAGGTTGCTAGATTGAGAGATCTTACACCTTGGTTTGATAGCGTCAATCTTATATATCGAGAGATGAGAGATTGATAGGCGAGTTATCTACGAGAGTATAAATTCATACCTTTGATAGGTGAACCACAATTTTAGTTGACTCATCACAAGACAACTTTAGAGAGGAAATTAAGGGTTGCGGGATCGGTGGATAATTACTTGTTCGATTGTTTAATCACCATGATCATCGTTGTTTAAATTCATAGTTGTTTATTGTTTTATTTTTAGTTTATATTTTAGATTTAAGTTCGCAATTATCGTTTCTTGGCTTTGGACTGACAATCCTCTGTCCAGTTTTCTTTTCGTTTTTAGTTTTAGGTTTAAAAATAATTGGTATCAATCTTAGGAAAATTAATGAACTAGATACCCTGATTCCCTGAGATCGACTCCGGTATTAATCGCTATACTACGATCCCTACACTTGGGGTATACCGGATTTATAAATTTATTACTTGTTTATTTTCATTGCAAAAATCCGAGACAGAATGCAAGGCTAATACAGGTAGTTGTTACTACTGTGGAGATCCCGGACACTTTGCAAGGAATTGTCCAACCAAGGGAGGTAAAGAAAATCAGGGTCAAGCAAGCGGAAGAGGAAATTCAAGCCGACCGGTTCGAGTTTTTGCTATGGAGTCAGAGATTGTGGAGCCAGATGACAATGTTATCTCATGTACTTTTAATTTGTTCATTCTATGTTATTCAAGTACTATTATGGCACGTTAAATCATGTTATAGTTGTATTTAAATAAACGAATTTACATCTTTAGGTACGATAATATTAGACAATCTAGCAGTTAAGGCTTTGTTTGATACCGGGGCGTCTAGTTCTTTTGTGTCTTCTAAGGTTGCTAAGAAACTAAACCTACCGAAGGAAGCTTTAAGGAATACATTGGAAATAACACCATTAGGAAGAGTTACTAAAGTGACAAAGTTGATACCTCAAGTAGACATTCGAGTTGGATCTTACCGTTGTAAGAGTGACCTTACAGTGTTGGAATTTACGGACTTTGACGTGATCTTGGGAATAGATTGGCTATCCAAGAACTATGTACACTTGGATTGTAGAGAGAAGAGAGTAACCTTTAAGGTACCCGGAAAGTCTTCTAAGACCTTTCAAGGTAATGTGTATAAGCCGAGTAAGAAGCGTCATCCGATAATTTCAGCGGTTAAGGCTATAAGAGCATGTCAAAAAGGTTGTGACGGATATTTGTTATATGCAACGGATGTAGAGCAAGTTAAGCCTAAGTTGGATGAAACCCCTATAGCTAGAGAATACCCTGAGGTATTTCCAGAAGAGTTACCAGGTAACATGCCAGATAGAGAAATTGAGTTTGAGATCAAGTTAGTACCGGGGGCAGCACCAGTAGCAAAAGCACCATATAGGATGGCACCGGCTGAATTAAAGGAATTGAAAGCTCAGTTAAAAGATATGTTAGAAAGGAACATAATTCAGCCAAGTACTTCACCGTGGGGAGCCCCTGTGTTGTTCGTAAAGAAGAAAGACGGTAGCATGAGGGTGTGTATAGATTATAGAGCCTTGAACAATCTCACCATCAAGAACAAGTATCCACTACCAAGGATTGATGATTTGTTTAATCAGTTCCAGGGAAAGAAAGTGTTTTCTAAGATTGACCTTAGGTCGGGTTATCATCAGTTAAAGATAAAGGTAGCGGATATACCTAAGACAGCGTTTAGTACAAGATATGGACATCATGAGTTCTTGGTTATGCCTTTCGGACTCACTAACGCTCCATCAGCTTTTATGGACTTAATGCAGCGTGTTTTCATGCCATATTTGGATAAGTTTGTGATAGTATTCATAGACGATATCCTTATTTACTCAAAGGATGAAAGGAAGCATGAAGAGCACTTAAGAATCGTGTTGAAGACTTTGAAAGAAAAACAGTTGTTTCCTAAATTTTTGAAATGTGAGTTTTGGTTGAAGCAAGTCAGTTTTCTGGGGCATGTGATATCTGGGGATGGTATACAAGTAGATCCTGCAAAGATAGAAGCGGTTTAGAATTGGCCAAGACCTAACACAGCTTCAGAAGTAAGAAGTTTTCTGGGGTTAGCCGGATATTACAGAAAGTTTGTACAAGACTTTTCCAAGATAGCCACACCACTCACCAAACTCACACAAAATAATGTGAAGTTTGAATGGACTAGTGAGTGTGAGACATCTTTTCAGACTCTGAAGGATAGATTGACTACAACACCAGTTTTGGCAGTTCCGGAGATCTTTGATAACTATGATGTGTACACCGATGCTTCAGGACAAGGTTTAGGTTGTGTGTTGATGCAAGGGGGCAAGGTAATTGCATATGCCTCTAGACAGTTAAAGATTCATGAGAAGAACTACCCAACACATGATTTAGAGTTGGCAGCAGTAGTGTTTGCCTTAAAGACTTGGAGGCACTACTTGTACGGAGTCAAGGCAAGAATCTTCACGGACCACAAGAGTTTAAAATACTTTTTCACTCAAGAGAATTTGAATATGAGGCAGCGAAGATGGTTAGAGTTCGTGAAGGATTATGACTTAGATATTCAGTACCATCCGGGTAAAGCAAATGTGGTTGCAGATGCGTTGAGTAGGAAGCCAGTGTTTGCGGTTTCAGGGGTTGAAGATGTGGCAGAGCAGTTAGATGGGCTGAAAATCCGGAGTTTTGCTCAGTTTGGGAATCCACAGTTTGTGGCACCGTTGTTGGCTAGGTCAGAGTTGATGGATGACATCCGGGGTAAGCAAGATGAAGACCCAGCTTTAGTAGACTTGAAACGAGTTGCAAGAGAAAAGCCTACTGTGGGGTACGTGCTAGATAAGAATGGAAACCTTTGGTACCAAGATCGGTTATGTGTGCCTAATGTAGGTGACTTAAGACAGAAAGTCATGGATGAAGCACATAGGATAGCTTTCGCAGTCCACCCAGGAGCTACAAAGATGTATAGGGATTTGAAGGAACGTTTTTGGTGGCCTTCAATGAAATTGGAAATAGCTAAGTTTGTGGCTGAATGTGATACGTGTCAGAAAGTCAAGGCTGAACATAGGAAACCAGGAGGTATGCTTAAACCTTTAGATATCCCCGAGTGGAAGTGGGATAAGATCACAATGGATTTTATCACCGGATTGCCAAGGACTAAGAGTGGGCATGATATGATTTGGGTCATTGTGGATAGATTAACCAAGTCGGCCCATTTCATACCTACAAAGGTCGACATGTCATTAAAGAAGACGACCATACTATATTTGGATAATATAGTGAAGTTTCATGGAGTGCCTATCTCAATAGTCTCAGATCGTGATAGTCGGTTCTTTGGTCACTTTTGGAAGAGCTTACAAAAGGCTTTGGGTACAACTTTGGATTTGAGTACAGCTTTTCACCCTCAAACGGATGGACAATCGGAAAGAACAATCCAAACACTCGAGGATATGTTAAGAGCATGTGTTTTGGAAGTAGGTGGATCATGGGATGATTACCTACCCATGGCTGAATTCGCTTACAATAACAGTTATCACGCAAGTTTTGGGATGCCGCCGTTTGAAGCTCTTTATGGTAGAAGATGCCGAACGCCTCTGTTTTGGGATGAAGTCGGAGAGAAGCAGCTTACCGGGCCAGAATTGGTTGAACAAGCTAAGGAAAGAGTTTTGTTGGTTAAGAAGAACTTGAAGGCAGCACAAGACCGTCAGAAAAGTTGGGCTGATGTCCGTAGAAGACCTTTAGAGTTCGATGTTGGTGATAGAGTTTACTTGAGAGCTTCGCCAACGAAGGGAGTTAAGCGATTTGGACACAAAGGAAAGCTAAGTCCAAGGTATGTTGGACCTTTCGAGATCCTCGAGAGAGCTGGACCGTTAGCCTATAAGCTTAAGCTACCGAAGTCTATGTCAAGAGTTCACAATGTGCTCCATGTCTCGATGTTGAAGAAGTGTTTAACGAAGTTGGATGTTGAAGCCATAGTTGATCCGGAGATCCTTCAAGATAACCTTGCATATGATGAAAAGCCAGTTAAGATTTTGGATAGGAAGGAAAAGATGATCAAGAGGCGGATGGTTCCTTTGGTGTTAGTGCAATGGAGTAAACACACAGCAAACGAAGCAACTTGGGAAGTGGAAGATGATATGATCACCGAGTTCCCAGACTTTTTGGACTTACCAGGTATGTTCAAGTTTCGCGGACGAAACTCCTCTTAAGGGGAGGAATGTAATATTCCGATTCTCGGGAAAGGACAGACGTGTCAATTTGCGAGGACGAAATATTATATTTATTTATTTTATGGATTTATAGTTTTTATAAATATTTATATATATATTCGAAATATATATATGTGTTTATTTTGGGGACTGAATGGTAATAAAGGGAAAGTAAAGGATTTTTATGTTATTAGACTAGTGGGAGGATTTTTGTGGGAAAATAACCTTCCCACTAAGTTACAAGTTCAGAATTTCTTTGATTTACAACATTGCCTGCACTTTGAGAGCAAAGAAAAGAGAGCAAGTTTACTTCTTCAGAATTTTAAGTGATTACTCAACGGTTTTCAGATCAAAGGAGTGCATCGGAATCGTGAGAGAACAAGGATCGTATTGATATCAAGTTTTTAGGCTTTCTTCAAGGTATGAAAGTCGGCCCTTGGGCGGTTATAATCAAAGTTTGATGTTTCTTGGTTAATTCGTAGTTCTAGATGTTTGGAAGCTTGATCATAATTGGTTTGTGAATCAATTGTGGATCAAATAGGTTTCTGGTAGGAGTTTGAACAAGTGAAGCAGTTTTCTGCAAGTTTTCGCTGAGTTAGTGCTTGAAACAAGTAAGAAAATCTTCTCCATTGTGTTAATTATGGTTTGAAGAAGTTAGGACCTTGTTTTGGGAGTGATTTGATGTTGAAATCATGACTAAATGTGGTTATGCAAGTGCTTGGTGCTATGTGGTGTTAAAGTAGAGATTTTATGTTGTTATGATGTTGAGATTGATGTTAAACATGTTTGGTTTGGGTTAGAAATCGAAAAGGGTGAAGAAAAACGTGTTTAAAGAGTTTTGTGCCTTTTGTGTGCACACATTGACTAGCTGTGTGCGCACATTTTTAAGGCTGAATGTACAGCTTCTGGAGTGTGCGCACATTCCCCTGGAATGTGCACACACTGGCAGGGCTGAATGTAAATTTTTGCCCAATGTGCACACATTCCCCTGGAATGTGCGCACATTTCCCCTGTTTTTGATAAATAGGTTGTTTAAGCTATGGTATGAGTCTTAGATGTTTTTGCATGATTTAATAACATTAATTAAACATGAACAAGCCTCGATTAAGCTTCTGATGCGTTTAGTTTCGGCACCGAATGTACTCTTCCATAGAGTTGAAGTTCGGGACCGTCGGAAGGGTATGAATGGCTTGTGCTTTGATGAATTAGTATTCATCAATGTCTGTGTACGTGTTTAGGGTGTTGTTTCTAGAGTCTAAATGAGGGAGTAGAATTGCTAAATGAGCTTTTACCTTGAAAACACTTAGGTGGCTAGTTAATGATTAATAAATTACATAAGTGTATAGTAAAAGACTAAACATCGTAACACTCTTGGTAAGGCACTTGTCTATATCGCGATGTGTGGACGGTCAGATAAAGTGAATAACTCTACTGGCCTATAAACGGCTAAATGGTAGGGGGACTTCGCCGAACGTGCACACTATCAGGCTTTCCCCCGTGGATATTGGTGTGATCCGCCAATATGTTGCAAATGATACCTCGTGGTGGGTAGCACCATGCGTAGTGCCTTTAAGTGCCGGTGTAACAAACTTGAGTTAAGTTAGAAACGTTTAGTCACAACGTGTTGATGAGCATGAAGTGAACCCTAGAATTGAGTCGGTCAAATAAAGATAATTTAATAATTTTTGTAATCCTTCTTCATAAAACCTAGCTAATACAATAGCTTTTGTTTCTTGCTGAGTACCTTTGTATTTTTACCTCAAATGCATGTTTGTTGTGTTTGGGGTTGAGAAGATGAACATGTTGAACCGGAGTTCGATGAGGCTTTTGAAGATGATCTTTGATGCTTTTATCACGTTTTGTTATTTCTAGACTATGTTATCCCCTTCAAAAAAAATTATGTCGCAATTCCATTTCAAGACTTGTTGTATTTCTTTGAATTTCTTGTAAGATACTAGTTGTTTTTCTTTTAAGACATCATACTGTTGTAAAATTTATGTGTCGTGGTTGTAAGATATCTTCCTATCTTTAGTATGGTTGAGTTTCTATTCTTATATTGTACAAAAAAAAAAATACACCCAAGTCATTTAGCTTCCGTGAATACGAAACTCGATACGACGTAATAGAGGCTTACGTATAATATAGAATTTATTTTATTATATGTGCCGAACGTTCCATTTCTGGGTAAGGACTTGGTATCCGGAAACGGGGCGTTACATCAAGTCTCTTTTTATATCCTTCTCGTTTCTCTGTTTACTGGTTTGACTGTCAGATGTGTTATTCAGGGACGAACTTTATGTCTTTCTAAAGTTTGATTTTCTTAGCTTCTCACCAGCACACTCAACTTGGAGCCCTTGAGGAATCATACATTTTCATGTGTCATACTCAAAAAAAATAATTATGTTTAGTTTTTTTTTTTTAATTACAGAATAAACTCTGATACATGTGTCATATCCAACAAGGCATCGGCAAAAGGGTTAGTACTGTGGTCTTTAATTCAGAAATTGCCAGTTCGAATCCCACTACGGGCAAAAGTGTGTAAAAAAAAATAAAAAAATAGTATCTAGTTTTAAAAAGTGATGGAATTTATTTTCAACAAGAGAAATAATAGAGGCACAACGAAATTCCACAACGAATTGACACAACAATGATCCACACCATTAATTATTATGGAACCTAAATCAATCAATATAATTACCACAAAAATCAACGGTGTGAATCATCGTTGTGACACAGTGTTGTGTAATTTTATTGTGTTTCTATCATTTCTCATTCAACAAATTCTCTTTCAACAAAGCCAATATGATAGGCAATAATAAATGTTTTTGTAGGTAACCGATGATATATAGCAATCCAGTAAGCAAATGCCAGCTAGATAACATTATTAAATTAGAGAAGAGCAGGCAATCCAATTTAAATACTACTATTACCTCCAGTTGGCAATAAGTGATCATGTGACATGTGCCACTCTTCAAAGCATGATATCAATTGTTTGTCAAAATTCGAGTTTTGTTTCATGTCAAAAAAAAATAAAAAAATAAAAAAATAAATAGATAATAAAAATAAATGAACGAATCTGTACAGTTTGAATTTTTTATTTTTTTTTCCCACTTTGGACGAAAGAATTACTAAATCTACGGGGAGGGGATCAAACCCGGATCTATCCACTCGGGAGCCCGGGTAGAGCCAAACGGAAACCGCTAGGGTATGGGCCTTGCCAACAATTTGAATTTGTTATTTTATCAAAATATACGATATTTTCTTTTAACCACTGTTATTCAAAATACAACACATTAACTACTAGTATTTTTTGGAAGTGTGAGACACGGACAAGCTTATGATGGAGGCATTATCCGTAATTTTAGTGGTGATTTTATTTTTGATTTTCACCAAAGTTTAGGCACGGGTGATGCACTTCGGGCCGAATTTTCTTCTTTGCACCAAGAAATAAATTTATGCATTCCAAGGCGAATTTCGAATTCGGTGAATATGTATTCCATAAGGAAGCACTCTGCAATCATTTTGAAGAGTGCAAAGCAGGTTGTTTTGTTTTGGAAAACTTATTCCGGTTTTTTTATAATCTCCAGCCTTCTTTTGGTTTTCTTCTTTTGATCCATGGGCGGAAGGATACTTTGCGGCTTTCAAAACACTGGACGACACATTTCACGCTTGGAGGGTGTCAAACAGGTAGTGCTGGTTCATTATTTAATTCTTCTTTTTGGATTCTTGTTTTCTTCAATCTGCTAGCTTTTGCTTCCTTAGGATCTACATACACGAATTGGAGTGCTTCAGGCCCGAAGAAGAGGAGGTGGACTTGCAGTGAATGGATGCTTCAAGCTAAGATGAGTTCAAATTGCCATGATGTCGTAATCTCAGCCTATTGGAGAGACAAGCATGGGAGATATTTTAATTAAGGGCGGCTCAAGGCACTGATCGGCTTTTTTTTATAGTGTCCAATCTTACTGGTAGTGTACCGGGTCAACTGTAGCCTAGATTGGTGAATCAAGGTCGCATCCCACAGGGAATCTGGTCGAGTACCAAAGTCGGTCTCGTCCCTAGTTTAGGCCAACACAACTACTGAACGTGGTGATTTGTCAGATCACCGGTTCTAACACTAAATATACACAAAATAAAAGAGTTTAAAACTATATAAAAGAGATAGCCGAGCTATGATCCAATCTAATACTAACAAACCCTAGCCAAGTCTCGAGGTGTTCTTGATTCACCTAAACGTTCTCGATGTCCAATAGGGTGTCGTTTCCTAGCTCTGAGAATAGACATTAATTCAATAATCTACCCTCCTATGTCATGTTCAACAGTCCGCTGACCGGATTTAACTGACCTCACACGGTCTACGATTCATGAAATGCTCGACAAGTTGATACAAAACCTCACACACAAAACCGAATCTGAACAACTCAGTCGGTTTTACAGGGTGATCCTAGAACCCCGGTTCCCGTATCCTCTCGCAAAATACATATGTAAAGATGATACGTGTGATACGATTATCAAATGGCCAATTTAACAAACGTGATAAGAATAAGTTCCAGAACTACGGTAACATCGAGAATCAACAGTTAAACATCAAGAACACCACATGAACAAGCTAAGGTTTGATTTCGAAGACTATCACATAATTCGACTAAAATGGATTACCTACTCATTCTAACAACAAAATACAAGAAATCAACAATAAAAGTTAACAAAAATAAAGATCGAAAGCAAGAACAAGAAAGGAAAACGAAATACCAAATATATATATATATATATAGGCGTAGAAAATCGAATCCCCGATCGAAATCCCGGTCAATAACGCGTCAAGCTATCTTCGAGATCCTCCGGATTACAACAATCTACAACTAACTAATCTAATCTACCTAAAAACTAAGCTAAACTAATGAAAATTGCAGAAAATGTTGAAAAACGAGTTGTGGAAGAAGAAGTTTGGTATTAGATCCAAAATGGGGGTTTTTATAGTGTTTTGGCAGATCTGGACGCTAGGCGCGTGCCTAGGCCTTTCTAGGCGCACGCCTACCATGATGAAAACACGTACCGAAACTTTCTGGACCAATTTAACTGCCAGGCGTGCGCCTAGCATTTCTCAGGCGCGCGCCTAGCTGACACACCTTCAGTAAATTGGTCATAACTTTGTGTGTAGACCTCCAAATCGAGTGATTCAAAATGCGTTAGAAATATAATTCAATTGTCTACAAATTTCATGAAGATGTCCAGCCCAGAAAATGCCTCTAAGGTGGATCAAAATGCAGATCAATGGAAGATATGGTTGTAGTACCAACGCGTTTTGAATTTTGATCCGTCTGAACGTTTAAGCTTCGGGCACACGTTCCAATCCTCGTATCTTGCCTTCCGGACATCTCGAACACCTAATTCCTGTACAAAATCACAACAAATACCACACGTAATCCCTACAGGACACTAGGGTGACCGAGAATGTATTAAAACACCGAAAAATAATGAGATTTCTGGACTTTTTATCGTAGGTCTCGAAATGATAACCAAGGTGTAAAATACATCAAAATACAATCAAATGTCTCCGGAAACACATAAAACGAGGTATAAACAGGGTATAATTACATAGAAAATGATAGTTAATTTGACTCTCATCAGGCACAAACACAAATTCAAGCCCAATTCACCTTTCACTTACGAAGATGGATGATGGAGAGGAAAAGATTCATTTTCAAGTTGTAAGCATTTTTTGTTTTATATTCAGTGATTTCTTGTATTTTGGGGCTTTAGTTTTTGGGAACATAGGATGTTGTACTATTTCCTACTATGACGGATTTTTCCATACTGGGTTTGCCGCTAATAGGTTTTAAGGAGACATGATTATGTTTTGACACGTAACTGATATAAGAGAAGTCCAGGATATGACATGTTTGGCCTTTTCTTTCACTTTTAACAAAATAAATATTTGTTCAAAAAAAAAATTGCTTAAAAAAACAAAAAGAGGATACTTTTGTGGGATAAGAGATTAAGATTCACACATTGATTGATCTATATGACGAAATGCTCTAACCAATTTTCATTGAGCCATACCATTTCCATATTTATGGTTGAGTTTTACCAGTTATTATTACGTTTTCTAATATTTATATCGTTTTTCGTAACGTATTTTCGAATTAGACATTTATTACAAGTTTCACTAGCTACAAGAAATTGCGTTATGACAATAATTCTTGTCATTAAATGTCCAATTCCCGTCATTAACGACGGAAAATTTCATTTCATTGTTGCTTCCCTTGAATAAAGGTAATAGCGACAAGAAAGTGATTCACATCATTAATTGTATAGAACATTCTATGACAGTATTATCCCCCGTAATTAAACAACATTTTAATAACGTCTAATCCTCTTATTATATAAAGTCAGAGAACATATCGTCTCATTATATATATATATATATATATATATATATATATATATATATATATATATATATATATATATATATATATATATATATTTTTTTTTTTTTTTTTTTTTCGAAAACGAAAGAAATGAGAAGAGAATCGAACCCTGGACCTCACACGCTCGTCGTTCAGTTCTTTTCTATCCAAATATATCGTCTCATTATAGGTTTGTTGTTGTTGTTGTTTTTTTTCTTCTTTATATGTGTTTTTTTTGCGTTTTTTATACCAAACTTTTAGTCGTACTTTAAAATAAAAAAAATTCAATATACGCGTACATGTTTAAAATATAGTACTACATGACACAACTCCTAAAAAGCCAAAAACACTTTGAATCTTCTGCCATGAGAATCTCTGTTGCTGGAATGCATGGGTCAGTCAGACCCAGTCTTCCACTCTTCCAGTTTATTTTAGATATTATTTGCAATTTTCATTTTACATGTTTTTTTATAAAAAAAATGGACTTATTGTTGTTTTACGAAATTAATGTTTATTATTCCTGCTCGTCGTTATTCACACTTGTTTCATTGTGTTATTATTGAATAAGAGAAGATATGTAAGTAATAATATTATTTATCTTCATATATCGTCGTGTCATTATAATTATTTAATTCCGTGCACCATAACTTTAAAATAATACTATCTTTTAATATATCTTTTAGTTCACTGAGATGCTGCTTACCGACCTTTATTTGTTTAGTGATGAGATGCGTATCTATATGTCATGTTAGTAATTACACTAATTAGTTTAATTAAATGATAAAAACATAGCACATATCTGTATGATTGTTCGTAAGAAGAAAAAAAAAACGTACAATTGTAATAATACATTGTGAAGTTTATAATTAAATATAGTACAAGAAAAAAAATCCAGAATATATATAATATAAGTAGTTTGTGCGTCCACGTTACAAGTAGTCAGTCTGCTACATACTATATTTATTTATTTTATTTTGTATCTATCTGTACATCGGAGTTGACATAAAAAAAAACTGCATATAAATTAAAATATTTGTTTTTCCAGAAATTTAGAGTAATATATACCTTGAGGAGAAATGTTAAATTATGTTTCATGTTAAGATTTGCAGGCAACAAAGCCTACAAAAACATAGTGCACGATTAAATCTAAACATATATGCATCAGTATAATTTGAATAACTCCAACTACTTATAAAATATAAATAATATATCTACAGATTTGAAGATTGGAGGCAACCCCATCGTTTGAAGCTAAATTTTATGATATTGAAAATTGAATTATTTGTTGAGAATGTAGCAATAAAAAAATTTGATAATTATTATACATATTATATCTTTTATGTTTTAAAAACCATTTGACGATACCGGGTTACGCACCTCGATATATCATCATCGAGTGGACCCCAGGGATCAAATATTTACTAAGGCATACACGTCAGACTATTGGTCTCGGAACCATGACACATATGTCGATCCTCGAGGCGGAAATATATCTAGGAGCTCGAGGTCACGACTATCGACTTACAGGCAGTGCAGGATGTGAGTTCCAGGAGTCGATCTTCCCAGGTCGGGGCAAGATCGATATCGAGAACAGAGTCCACACCAGCTATGTTGGCCCAATATCCACCGGATAACTTGGGCGAGGGGTAAAGCCCAATTAAGGGTAGATATGACAATAGCCACAGACCGACTCATATTAGGGTTAGGTCATGCATTGTCCTTATAAATACAACGTTCCAGGAACTACGTACGGCTTGATTCCTGGACATATAACAGGATACGTAGGCAATCTAAGAATACCACTTAGATTCAGTCATAAACACATCCACACCCCTCTTTATTCTTGGGCTGGGGTTCTTGGTTATTCATCATTCTAAGAAGAGTAACCCGGATTTTCATAGGTGACTAATTTGTCATCGTCATTGGCGCTGTAGAAGGAGGGCCTCTTTCAATCGTTGAATACGCCGAGAACATGCCGCCAAAGGATAAACAACCCGGAGAACCACTTCCAAGAACACGGATCCGCAAAATCTGCAGTTAGAAGAAGAAGTGGGCGTGGAGACGCGGGGTCGAAAAGAGCGAGAACACGGAACCGATCCAGGAAAATCCTTTGAAGCGAGACGCCGGATCTAGCAGCCCCCGAACGCAATTGTTGGTGGATCAATTGGCGGTCAAGACATCGACGCTCCGCAAAAGATCATGCAAGAAGTCCTCGGCGGACAAAATCCTCGGCGAAACAGTCGAGGGAGGTTTAAATATTAACATGCCTAAACCTAACCCGGCCCGGTTTCGGGATATCGCGCATCCTCTAGCTCGTTGAAAAACGGAGGAAGGAAATTCATCGAAGCATCAAAGGGATGCGAGAGGATAGCGCCGGATGCGAGTTAGACGTGATTCCGGGAAAAGACAAGGTTTCATTGTCCTTAGAATCTCCTTTTACTAAGGAGATTGAAAGCTTTCCTAGACCCAAGGGTTTAAGATTCCAAAGATAGAGCCTTACGATGGCACCACCGATCCGGAGGACCATTTACATAGGTATCTATCGCGAGATGAGGTTAGATGGGGCGCCGGACGAAATGCGGTGCCGGGCATTCGAGACTCGCTCGTAGGTCGAGCCGAGAGTGGTTTACAAAGTTGAGGCCCGGGTCGATCTCCGCTTTTCCATGTTGGCCAGAAAGTTCAGAGACGCCTTTATCGTCAATAAAAAGTTCCAATTAAGTGAGACGCACCTCATGAATATGAGGCAGCTTAGAGACGAAACGGTGCTAGAATATTTAAAACGGTTCAATATCGAAGCAATGCAAGTAAAGGACCCTCAAGACAGACTTCTGATCACTTCGTTTGTAGGAGGCTTGAGGAATACCAAGTTATACGAAAAGTTGAGTAGAACTCTCCCGAGAACTATGGACGAGTGTGTGAACGTGGTCCACAGATTTTGTCAAGGCGAAGAGGCAGTGCGTAGGCACACCCAAGCCGAATGGATGGATCCAAGGAAAGAGAGTCGAGGGTTGGGAAAGAGTCAACCTCGACAGCATGAAGCCGAGAGGAAAGCTTCTGTTTGGGACCGAGTCGATAAACCTTCTGTGTTTAATCGAGTTGAAGCACCTATCTCGGACCGGTCAGAGAAAAAAGGAAGGAAAGATAAAGACTTTGTCCCTCTCAACCGATCGAGGTCAGAGGTACTGTCCATCATGATATCAAAGAACCTAGCAAAGAGGCCTCCACCGATCAAGAAACCTCGAGAGAGGCGGAGGTCAAATAAGTTTTGTGACTTCGGCGAGGACATAGGCCATGCAACCGATGATTTGCATGGATTTGAAGAGAGACATCGAAGCTCGCATCCAAGAAGGCCGGTGGATGAGGTTATCGACAGAACTCGTTATACAGAGCCCAAGGGGCATAGAAATAGTAAGAGAAAGAATCCCGACCAAGATGGATATCGGGGAAGAGATCATCAGAGACGACGAGATCGGTCTCCAGATGCTGATAGAGATAACCAAGGTCGGGACAGATATGAAGACAACCGGCCGAACAATTATGTTAACACCATATTTGGGCCGGGGGAAACGGAAAAAGAGCGAGCCAGTCAAGGGTCGGAAGACAGCTCGAGATATGGAAAGCAACAAAGACTTTCGACGGAGGTCGGGTATGGGCCGAGAGATGACGTTCCCAAGTCAAGGAATCACAGCGAAGGACTAGTGATAGAGGCAGTGATAAGTCGCACCAGGGTGTCGAGGGTATGCATCGACAATGGCAGCGCAGTTAACATCCTATACTACTCAGCCTTCCAAGGAATGAAGTTGAAAGATAAAGACTTGATCCCTATAGCCTCCCCACCTGTTCGGGTTCACGGGCGGGCGGTCCACCCGTTGGGATCCATAAAGCTATTGACGACGGTAGGAGAGGGGAGAGAGGGAGGACGTTTGAGTTAAGCTATGTGGTCGTGAAAGCCCCCTCCGCATACAATGTAATCTTAGGGCGACCTGCCCTCTTCGAGTTACGAGCCATCATTTCGACGTACCATAACAGTATGAAGTTCCCAACTCGAAATGGTTCTCACGAGGTCAAAGGGGATATTGAAGTCGCCAGGAGTTGCAATTCAATTATTATGAATGGAAATCTGGCAGTCCAGCAAGTCCTTATCGAAGAACTGATCCCAGAGGAAGAGGAGGATAAATCCTGGGCTTCAAACGAGGCAGTCGAAAATGTTGACCTATGGGGGGGAGCAGAAGAGCAAAATGTCCAAGTCGGGGTTTGGATACCGACTCAGGAAAAACAGTCATTGATCGACTTGTTGACGGAATTCCGAGATGTTTTTGCATGGAAAGCTTCGATATGCCCGGTCTTCCAACGGATATCGCGATTCACAAGCTCGAAGTTGACCGAGGCCAAAAGGCCGGTCAAACGAAGAAAAGAAATTTCGCATCAGACCGGTTGGAAGCCATCGAGTCTGAAGTCGGTAAGCTGTTAGCGGCCAACATAGTAAAAGAGGTGTTATATCCTGATTGGCTGGCTAATCCAGTATTAGTGAAAAAACCAGATGGCAGTTGGCGCATGTGTGTGGACTTCACCGATCTGAATAAGGCCTGTCCAAAGGACTCTTACCCATTACCCAAAATCGACAGGTTAGTGGACTCGACCATCGGTTTTGAGGTATTTGCCTTTTTAGATGCGTACAAGGGGTACCACCAGATTTTAATGGATCCTCGAGATGCGGACAAGACGGCGTTCATCACGAGTTTGGCACCTTCGTTATGTAACCATGCCATTCGGACTTAAGAATGCCGGAGCTACATACCGGAGGGCGAGTCAATAAAATTTTTGCAAAACGGATCGGCGAAACATGGAGGTATACGTGGACGACTTGCTCATTAAAAGCCGATCATTGAAGCGATTTCTAATCGATGCACGAGAGGTGTTCGAGGTTTGAGAGATACGCAAATGAAATTGAATCCTAAGAAGTGCACCTTCGGGGTACGGTCGAGCAAATTTCGGGATACATGATTTCGAGGACGGGATTCGAGCTAATCCGGACAATATTGACTCGTTAAAGAATATGCCGGACCCTCGAAATACAAAGGAAGTACGAGAGACTCACGGGTCGAATGGCGGCACTAAACCGATTCTTATCTCGATCGGCTCGGCGAGCATTGCCCTTTTTCAAGATTCTTCGAAAGGCCGGTCCTTTCCAATGGGATGATGAATGTCGGACGACCTTCGAAGAGTTAAAAACATATCCGTCGAGTTACCGCCCTCACCTCACCTCGAGAGGGGGAAAGATTGTTGGTTTACTTATCGGTATGCGAGGAAGAAGTGAGTGCGGTCTTGGTCCGAGAAGGGGACAAGGGCAGTGCCCATATACTTTGTGAGCAAAGCATTACACGGTCCCGAGGTCCGGTACTCACCACCGGTGAAAAGCTCGCACTAGCCCCGGTACATGCCTCGAGAAAACTCAGACCCTATTTCCAAGCCCATCCGATCTTGGTAGTCACAGACCAACCACTCAAGCAAATACTTGCGAAACCAGACACATCGGGTCGACTTGCGAAGTGGGTAATTGAAATGGCTCAGTACGATATAGAGTTCACTCCCCGAACCGCGATTAAAGCTCAGGCCTTGGCAGATTTTTTAGCGGAAGGTATTTCAGTACAAATCGACCAGGAAAAACAGGGTCACGAAGTCAGGTGGATTCTACACGTCGATGGGGCGTCGAGTAAAGAAGGAGCCGGAGCGAGTGTCCGTTGCTAGTCGGCCCGAAGGGGAAGAGTTTCCTTATGCTCTTCGATTCGACTTCAAGGCAACTAACAATGAGGCCGAATATGAAGCAATGATAACCGGACTAAAACTTGCTCGAAAGCGGGGTCGAAGATCTGACGGTTTATAGTGACTCTCAACTGGTCGTTAATCATATGAAAGGGGAGTACGAGGCCAAAGAAGAGACAATGAAGAATTATTTAAGAGTTGTTCAAGGCCTTATAGCAAGATTCAATTCGATTCGGATCGTATCACGAACGGGTACCTCGAAGTCGAATAAGAGGGCCGATGCACTCTCAAAGCTCGCCTCGAATTTTGTCTCGAGTAAAAAAGTTCGGTGGAATTGCTAAGTAACGAAGTTACGAAGAAAAGGAGGCCCGGCCGATCACTCGGCCAGAGCCACATGGATGGACTCGATTGTTCTATACCTAAGGGACGACATCCTACCGAATGACAAAGTACGATCAAGAAAGATCCGACTTCGGTCGGCAAGGTACGCGTTTTTCAATGACATACTTTATCGCAAGTCTTTCACAAGTCCGTGGTTGAGATGTGTGTCCGAGTCGGAAGGCAAGTATATTCTTGAAGAGATTCATAAAGGGGCTGTGGAAACCATTGTGGAGCAAGAATGTTAGCTCGGAAAAGCAAATTAATTTGGATACTGCGGCCCTCAATGCAACGAGATGCGAATAGCTTAGTTCGAGGTGTAACTCATGTCAAGTTCACGACAACATCTCCCGTCAACAAGCGCAAGAAATGAACGTTATTTCGTCAGCTTGGCCGTTCGATATATGGGGAGTCGATATAGTGGGTCCTCTACCTCGAGCTCCAGGAAATAATCGATTTGTGGTGGTCGCGGTAGATTACTTTACCAAGTGGGTAGAAGCCAGGGCTATACCAGACATCAAAGCAGCCACCATCAAGAAATTTTTGTGGGTCGATATTTTGTGTCGATATGGCATTCCGAAGGTGCGATCTCGGATAATGGAACACAATTCGAAGACCGAAGAGTTCGAGAATGGTTGGCGAGTATCGATCGACCAACACTTTACCTCGCGCGCACCCGCAGGGCAAGCGGTCGGGTCGAACGGACCAATCGACAGATCAAACTCGGATTGAAAAAGAGGTTGGAGGAACAAGGTCGAGGCGGGCGGTCCAACTTCCGAGCATCCCGTGGTCATACGGGACGCTCTCCAAATTCATCAACCGGCGAAACACCTTTCTCCCTAGCTTATGGGTGCGAGGCGGTTATCCCCGCCGAAGTCGGAGTCCCTTCTCCTCGAGTTACGGCGTACAACATCGAAACAAATGAACCCGATGTCCGACAAGAAAAAGACAATCTCGAAGAGAAGAGAGAGATAGCCTCGACCGAATGGCAAGGTACAAACAAAAAATCTCTCAATACTACAACGAAAGAGTCGGATATCGATATTTCAAGGTCGGAGATCTAGTTCTCGAAAAAAATGAGGCCGGTAGACAAGAAGAGATGGGCAAGCTAGCCCCGAATTGGGAAGGTCCATACCAAGTTCTAAAGGTTCATCCCAAAGGGTCCTATCGATTAGGTCGAGCGAGACGGAACAACAAGTACCCCGACAATGGCATGCAAACAACCTTCGGAAGTATTATGTTTAAGTGTTAGATCGACTAGCTCGTATTTACTTTGATCTTGTGAAACTTGTAATCGGTCCAAGGGACAATTCCGAGTTATCATAATAAAACGTCTACTTTTGTGTTTATCGTGTTATTAATTTTACTTAACTATAATATTCTAAGTCCAAAGGGACACGAAGTTGTAGTCGAGAATTCCAAAAAATTGAGCAATCCGATAGGCGGAACTCGAGACCAAGCCAGAAGCTAAGTTAGCCTAAGAGGCGACAAAGCTAAGGCAGGGTCTAAGATTCGCATAGTCGGAACTCGGGACCAAGCCAGAAGCCGAGTTAGCCCACGAGGCGACAGAGCTGAGGCAGAGTCTAGATTCGCATGGTCGGGTCAATGTCCAAGTCGGAAGCCCAACGACACCTAGGGTCGAATAAGGCAAAGACAAAGGACGGTTCGCAATGTCGGGCCACCGTGTAAGTCGGAAGTCTATACCTACATATGGGGCAATACGGACCGAGATAAGCACGATTCGCAATGTCGGGCTAACCTACCCAAGTTGATACCTAATAAGCCGATTAAAGGCGAAAGGCCAAGGCAAAAGGGTCGATTGGGATTCAAATAAATCCTAAGTGTGTTAAGAACCAAAGGTCCAAAACAACACTTGGGGGGCATATACTCAGTAAAAGCAAGTAGCAAACAGAGTCATAGACTCGACCAGCGAAAAGCAAACAATAAGTAAAAAGCTAAGGCAAAAGTAAATAACATGAATAAAGGGAAAACAATAAAATTCCAAAACTGGGCCAGTCGATAAGACCAACCCACAAAGTATGTTAATTACAAAATGTCAATAAAGATCAAAGTTGCAGATAAAATTACAATGGAAAGATGTAAAGAGCAAGAAAAACTAAGGAGCAGCATCGAGACTAGAACCAGCATTGCCGGAAGTCAAAGTCGACCCCTGAAGATACTTTGCAGAAAGAGAAACACCTTCTTGGAACTCTGCAAAGCATTGGTCGTAAATCGCTTCAAAGTTGGGGTCGTAAAGCCAAGGCTCTTCAAGCTTTTCTACGCCGACCCCAACCTCGGGATATGCCCTCCGAATCTGATCCACAGCCTTGGTGAATCCACCAATGATGGCTTTGTTCATGATTATGGTTAGGTCATCACTCGGCATTGCGTCGGACTTCCGATACTCGGCAACGGCGTCGGCTCTAGATCTCTCAATTTGACCGGGGACTTGGCTCAAGTTGAGTTTTAGCATATCCCGTTCTTGTTCCAGTCCGCACTTCTTTCCGCTCTTGCCTTAGGGTCTCCCGGACATCCGCGAGTTTTATCTTTCTCTCCGGAAGCCTCGGAGCACTGGGCCGGATTGGCATTCGCGGCGGCCGGCTCATTCTCGAGCCTTTCCTGCTCGGAGACCGCCCGTGCCCGAAGCGTGTCGAAGCGGCCCTCGAGAGCGGCGTAGGCGGCGCCTTGGGAGAGCTTTTCGGAGATGGCGCCGAATCTCCTTCTTCGACCCCCCTGCTTGTTTTAGAGGGCGCATTCGGACGTCGAGCGACCTCCTTACCCATCGGATAATTCGCCACAAAAGAAACGCAAGTCATAGGTTTTAAAACGAAATGACAAGTGTAAAAAGGGAATCGAGTGAAGAAAACAAGTAACTTCGCGCGGCCCACTTCTCGGAAGGAGCTAAGCAAGACCTTGTCCTCCATGACGATATACTCCTCGGCGGTCATAGCTCTTGATTGCGAGTCGGAGGAGGGAACCTCGCACAGACTTGGCCCTTTTGGCCCTTCTCTCTGTTGCTCTCAAGCGGATCGCGGGAGTCGGCCTCTTTACCCCGGACATCTCGACTTCTTCGACTCGATCTCCTCTTCGGGAACAACCACGCATCATCGTCCTCATCCCTCAACGAACCAAAGCGGACCGTGAGCTCACCGAAGTCGATGGAGGTATAGACGTATCAACAAAGGTACCCTCGGTCGAAGCTACGTTAATAGAAGATGGATTCCCCTCGACACGGGAAGCGATCTTGTCTCCCCCGGCCTACGCAACTCGAGGAGGAACGACCGAGCGAGGGATGGAAGGATTGACGACCGCTTTGCAAATTTTCCCACCTGCAAGACGACAAAAACGAGAAGAGGTCAATATATGATAAATGTAAGTTAAAGAATCAAGACTTAATAATAATATAACAAAGGTCCATACAATTTTCCCGATCGACGGGATGAAGCGCTATGCATGGTACGGGGCCCGCCTCCTCGAGGCGGGCAAGGTCATAAAGAAGACTCGGGTCCCTGTGTAGCCACCTCGAAGGTAAATCTCTCGAGAGTAAGAGCTTCGTTGGGTGCGGCTTCCCGACCCGGTTGTCATCTCTTCCTTCTCGAGACCTCCATAAGCCGACATAAGGGTTGTCCGACCCATGTCGGAGAAAGAAGAACACGGGTTTCCAATTTCCATGAGATGAAGGTCCTCGAGACACGAACTCGTGACGATTGGTGCGCTTCGAAACGTGTACCACCCCGAATGCGGCATCGCGGCAATCTTGTGCCACCATCGGAACAAAGGGACGGTAAACCCGATCCCTGCGACTCGGCGAGCGATTAGAAAGCCCATCGAGTCCGGATGGCATTCGGGCCCGGTTGAGATATACCGATCTCATAATGGCGAAGAACGACTGGACCGCCGGGCATAGGGGGAACCTTAGCCCCGTCAATACCGGGCCTCATAGACCGTACGAACCCTTCCGGGGGCTCATCGGCAAATTGATGCCGGCCGGAGGGAAGGCCGAGCCACCGGTTGAGGGCTTGATAGCCCATATCTCCGCCGCGATTGGTTGAGATCATCCATGGTTAGACAAGAAGTGCACCCCTTAGGCCCCTTTCCATCCATTCTAGTGGATAGTTTCTTGGGCTCCCCGATGATGCCTAAGGGCTCCCCGGGATTTGGGTTCGGGGTTGATCGGAAGAAACGGAGACATAGGGGTTTGGTCGCCGGAATGGGACTCTTCTATCCTATCGAGAGATTGTAGCACTACTAGACATGGACGATTTAAGCAAGAACAAGTAGGAACGATGAAAAAGATGATAGCGAGAAATGAAGCTTACTTGTATTTTCTTGAGAGAAAATGGAGAAATTGATAGGCGAGTGATTCACCGTACGGACTCCTCTCCCCTTTTATGTGTTGCTAAGTGCCGAATGACAGTGAAAAGACGTGATTAGGGGGGTTACTAGTAGTTATAACTCCCCACAAATCGCGAAGATCAAGGATGACATCATTCAGGGCAGAAGACGAAGCGATAGTGCGTTATGACGTCATAATGAAGGGCCACGATTGGCTAGGGAGACAGGTGGCTGATGACGTGGTCAATCAGGTTATAAAATACTTGACCACCATAAACCAATACTAGCAAGAGGACTAGGCCCATCGTAGTATAGCTATAGCGAATCAAGGTCGATCCCACAGGGAACCAATTGTGGATCATTTCATATATAAACAATTAATTAAACATGTCAAGGACATAGAGGCGGTCTACGACCAACATAAGACAAGAAAGGTAAAGACACGACTCGACACAACGTAATTAACCTCCCCAATTATAGTCTTTATCATTTGGACCTAGATAATTTATATAATAAAGCGAACTTATTAACTCGTCAATCCGTTTGTATCTATCTTAGATTGGCTACGGGAGTCATCCTCTTTAACTTGACTTAGCACCGGTAGGTCACTAGATCACCGTGGTATTGTTACGTGACTTCGCCTTTTGGTGCCTCCATCTCATATAACTCACACGCTTACGACTCTAAGGATGCCGATATTAACCGTACACCTCGTCCAGGCAACATTCCGTGGTTAGGCGTACTTCCTAAACGATTACTCAAGCTCTCGTCCAACTAGCAATTACCAAGTTATAGTCTCATGCTAATCTACGACGTACGTATAATCGGTGCATGCAATTCCCAAATATAAACCTACCTAGATAACGCCGAACGTCCGAAGATCAATTCATAAGCCTACCTAAGAGTTTTATATCGGTATTTCCTTTTTACACGTTTTAATTAAACTAAGCGAGTAACGTAGCCATAGCCATACCTGCGAGATAATAAATTCTATTAAGTTAACCTAACCATAAAGACGTGGCTATTTAACGGATAAACGGGAGGCTCGGTCGACCGAATATAGACACTCGGTCGACCGAATGACACCATTCGGTCACCCAAACGATTTCAACTCCCAAATTACATCTACGAACGTATCTCTCGGCGTTTCATCATACACAACAGATTAAAGTAACTCGTAAAGAAATCATATAAACTACTTAGATACGCATTAATTAAACCAAGCGAGATTCATGAATAGACGTTAAACATATGACGTAGGTTATGGGATCCTCATAGACAAGGCTTCGCCACATCCCTAACGTCATAGCCTAGATCTACATCATCTAGCTATGAATTAACTAACTCAAACGATAAAGCATAATTGGGAGGGATTAATTACTTGAAAGAAAGAAACGAGAAAATAAAGGCTTACATATTGCGGCCCCTTAAATTGCTTTGAAACCTTCAATAAACTACATTGTATCAAAGCTATAAAATTGAAGAAAGAATGAAGGGATATGTTGGTGTATTTGGTGTGTTTTTACAAATTTCGTAGCTACTGCTTATATAGAGGTTTTTGCCGACTTAGGGTGGTTCTAGAAGATAAACACGATTAAAGCCGAAAACCGACCCAAACCCGAGGCTCGGTCAACCGAGAGCTAACACTCGGTCGACCGAAGCATCAGGCTCGGTCGACCGAACCTAGAAATGCCCCTATTCACACGTTTTCTTCGTTTGCCTTGTTCCCCACTGCACGCTTGCGTGTTGATCCGATTATTCTTCTACTTAATGCTCCGATTTCCTTCCTTCCTTATCTTGAGATAATTGATTGAATGACATTAATCCTCTCGATTTGTTGTGATCTCGCAAAATCAATAATTATCGCACAATAAATCGGCTTTAAATAATAAAAACGACTAAATACCAAATATCATATTAATAATCACTTAACATTAAATAATAAATATAAACGAGTGATTTAATATGAAATATACATTATTAATCTCGATTTAAGGTCAACGTTGATGACTTTTACGGGTATAATTTGACCGTCATCAACTACCCCCACTTAGACTTTGATCGTCCCGAACAAAGCATCAATAAGTCATTCCCCAAGACAACATTTTCTATGGTCAGGTCATACTTACGCAAGAAGCTCAAGTCAACTCATACTAGTCATGCTCGTAAGATATCCATTATTCACTACTCACTATGAGTCGAAGTGATGTGTGCATGTGCATTGGTTTTATATATTCGTAGCAAGATTAGAGTTTATGCCAACTTCGTAATCTCAACCTACCAACCTCAGCATTCATACTTCTTAAGTCTTTAAATTTTTGAAGCACTAGAGCAATAAGCAAGAGCGTATCTATAGGGATTTTGGACTTGGAGACCGAGTACTACTCAAAGCCTCTTAAAGAGTTGAATATTCTTTTCATATCTTCATATTTTTCAAATACTATTAATCTCAAGGAAGAAAACTTTTTAGAGTATCCCCCTATCTTAGATCATGTATAGCATCGAATATTACCACAAGCGCGGGGCTACTTTGGTAATGTTACTACAAGCCCAAAGTGTCTAACATTTTGCTAAAACACGGGTACGTCTCAAGCTTATTACTCCGCTTAAATGGCTAGAATATAAGAATACCTCAGCAGATAGATATTGACACTAAGTTTACATAACCAATCATATATGCAATGTACACATAATTTCTTCAGTTATTATGATTTGCGCGGTATACTCGATTCACAGATTGAGTAATTGAATAATAAATAACTACTTGCGAAAACGAGCATGAATATCCTTAAATTTACCTAACATAAGTATAATATGATCACGTACTCATGAAACTTGGTTTATTTCCTATCAATTCTTAGCTAGGAACTCACAATTCTAAGGGTACGAGATACATAATATGGTATTTATTCAATTTTTTCAATCATGTGCCGTTTCATTCAATTTTCAATTATAACAACATAGCTAAGTCTCCTACCCCCCACTTAAACATGGCATTGTCCTCAATGACAAAAATAAATGAGAAGTTAAGAAAAAGACTTAGCTCGGAAACGGCTCTCAAGTAAAGGCCAGAACATCGGAGTAAATGTCAGCACGTTGTGGAGAAGCAAGTGAAAACCGTATAAGCGAGACAAACTCCACGAAACCGTAAAATATCATGTCTATGGATGTTATAAAATAATGTGGCAAGTAATGAGGTATAAATACCTAAAAAAGTTTAAGCCACTTTATTTTATACAACCAAAGACAAGAAAAATACTAAATAGAAAGAAAAATAAACAAGCAACGAAAGATGGTAGTCTTCATCTACAACCTCCACCGCTTAAATATTCTTAAAACCGGGTGGAGAAGACAAAGATCAATAAGCATAACCCCATGTGGGAAAACACGAGGTTGACTCGATCGAAAAGGTATTCAATCCAGGAAAAGAGAAACTTGGTAAGGTATAACGGATACAATGTGACCTATTGGCTAAAGATAAAATCAAATACTTAGCGTAGAAACTTCTCGCTTGCATTGGATATCAACAACTTAGGGAGATGTAGCTACTCCTCGAAATTACTAATAACCCAATGTATCACGTAAAAGTCATAACCGTCATCAACAAGGTCGGATCGGTGTGATAGTTCAGAACAAAACTTATCATCTAGAAATGCCGGAATAGACGGAAAAAAATGTGAAATTTAAAACTTCCGGTAGAAAGATAAGTTGTACTTTGATCGAACCAAAAACCTTTAAAATCTAGCTAGGTTCAGAGCTACACTTACCTCAACTAGGAACATGAAAATCAAAATGATAAAAGATAATCATTAAAACATAGCAATATTTCAAATTCCGCAACACATAGGCATTGTGTAAACAAAATGGAGGTTGAGATGATGACGGGTTTAGAAAAAGATACACATAAGGATGGGAAGAAAAGATAAAGGGTGGGTAAGAAATTGTGTTTATGGGTGAGTTGAAAATGGTTATGGCATTGAGATTGGGTGGGAGAGTGAAACAGATGGAAAGAAAGAGAGACGATGAAAGAATGGTTAGAAATGTGAACTGTTGGGGCGGATTGGTGAGAGGATCGAAAAGGTTGAAGGGTGAAAAGGTATAAATGAAAGGATAATGGTAGTTGCAAAATGAATTGCGCACCACTTTGAATTTTCACTGGATCACCATTCTAAAAGATTTTGGAGGTTGACCAAAATTGTTCTTGTTCGCACCAATCATTCTCTCGTTACATTTTCGGTAATTCTCGTGCTCTCTTAATGCTTCCATCTTAAGGTTGTTGGCTAAATTTCCTTTTCTTTAGCAATTTTTCGACTCTCCTACGGAACTCTATTTCACGTGGCCTATATTGAGTAAAAAAGTTTTGCACATCCTTAGCCTAATGGCCATCGGAACACGGCAAAATAAAAAACCTCAACATATTTCACGTTACTCTTATTTGACTCAAAGAAAACAAAACCTAAAATCCTAAAAAGAAATCCTAAGGGTTTTAAAGAAGTAGTTCGAGTTTAAAGTCCTCGACTTGACTTTCCAAAAATTATCCGTGTCGTTATCATTCTTGGATCGCCGGACTTTGACCCTCCGAGCACTATTAGAGGTGGCTTTTATTGTTGCGGATTAATACCCTTCCCTTGGTTGTGAGACCTAGGAAACGACATTTATCCATACCATTTATACAAAGCTCTTACCTCGGCTCTCGTTTTAGGAATTAGTGAATTCTAAGAAACTCGGCTAAAATTACGGTTTTGGCCTTGACAATAAGAAACAATGAATCTAAGTACTCCGAATAAAGTCGATTAAGTAGGCAAGCCTACGCCGTCTTATTCGTTGGAACATATGTGACAGTTCAGGCCAATCCGTCAAGATAAGCCCCGTTTAGCCCGAAGGCTTATCGGCTATGCTAAGTCTTGTCGAGCGCTCGTAACGTACATCACACGTGGAGGGGAGTCGATTGAGCCGAAGCTCCGTTGAACTCGCCCTTGACCATGGTTAGACCATTTTCGAACCTATGTACAAAGATTCTTCGATTTCTAAATTGTCACCCAAAGCGTAATCTCGTTTTCGTTTAAGGTGGGTTCACCGAGAAGCCATCACCATAAAACTCAACGAAAGCAGAAGATTGTGTTCTCTCAAAACTCAACGTCTTCTTTAGGTTGGGAATGCTTAAACTACACAATTTGTTGCTCCCATGGCCAGTAGAAGCAATCTCATGCATAGGACAAAGAGATTTTAACAGAACTATGATGAACTCTTTATTCACTGCTTCCTTTCAACGACTACATGTTTCCCTACACCCTCTAGATGAGATAGATTTGGGGCAGAACCTTCCACACTAATAAAATTATTCTTACAAACCAACTCCGGGCTAAGATTCTTACTAAGATTCATGTATAGGCTAACTTATGCTCAAAAAACCAAAAGGTAATAAAACATAAGCAAAAAAGGTAGTACCTTGCCTTCAACATTGTACCACGAAGAATTTAAGCCTTTAAAATTTTTTCGGAGCCATCTTGGTGCTTTAAAGGTATTGCTTCCATTGCTTTTCCCATCTTAGATTCGTAGCTCCACATGTTTCTTCGGGTTATTTTCTCGGCGCCCGCGAAAAATTACCGACTCGATTATTGCTTCCCCGGTTTACGCAAACGAGAAGAAAAACAAAACAAACCGTAGACTGATTTTAACATGGTTTCCCATGCTGCTATCAGACCTACGGATTAAACATACGGGGATAAACAGACACGCGAAATTCCAGACTCGAAAAACACAAATAAGAAACTGTTTAAACAGAACAGAACAAGAACAAAACAAAAAAAAAAGTATAAATTCTCGGTCGACCGAATGAGGTCTCTCGGTCGACCGAATAAAATTTTTTTATTTTATTTTTATTTTTAAAATTAGAATGCGGAATTTTCGGACGGAGGACAACCGAGAGGGACTCAAAACGTAAAACCGACTCAAAAACGAGAAAACTTGACATGAATAAGAAAATTATTTATATATAAAATTGACCGTTGGTTCCCCGGCAACGGCGCCAAAAACTTGATGACGTGGTCAATCAGGTTATAAAATACTTGACCACCATAAACCAATACTAGCAAGAGGACTAGGCCCATCGTAGTATAGCTATAGCGAATCAAGGTCGATCCCACAGGGAACCAATTGTGGATCATTTCATATATAAACAATTAATTAAACATGTCAAGGACATAGAGGCGGTCTACGACCAACATAAGACAAGAAAGGTAAAGACACGACTCGACACAACGTAATTAACCTCCCCAATTATAGTCTTTATCATTTGGACCTAGATAATTTATATAATAAACTCGAACTTATTAACTCGTCAATCCGTTTGTATCTATCTTAGATTGGCTACGGGAGTCATCCTCTTTAACTTGACTTAGCACCGGTAGGTCACTAGATCACCGTGGTATTGTTACGTGACTTCGCCTTTTGGTGCCTCCATCTCATATAACTCACACGCTTACGACTACTAAGGATGCCGATATTAACCGTACACCTCGTCCAGGCAACATTCCTGTGGTTAGGCGTACTTCCTAAACGATTACTCAAGCTCTCGTCCAACTAGCAATTACCAAGTTATAGTCTCATGCTAATCTACGACGTACGTATAATCAGGTGCATGCAATTCCCAAATATAAACCTACCTAGATAACGCTGAACGTCCGAAGATCAATTCATAAGCCTACCTAAGAGTTTTATATCGGTATTTCCTTTTTACACGTTTTAATTAAACTAAGCGAGTAACGTAGCCATAGCCATACCTACTGAGATAATAAATTCTATTAAGTTAACCTAACCATAAAGACGTGGCTATTTAACGGATAAACGGGAGGCTCGGTCGACCGAATATAGACACTCGGTCGACCGAATGACACCATTCGGTCACCCAAACGATTTCAACTCCCAAATTACATCTACGAACGTATCTCTCGGCGTTTCATCATACACAACAGATTAAACGGTAACTCGTAAAGAAATCATATAAACTACTTAGATACGCATTAATTAAACCAAGCGAGATTCATGAATAGACGTTAAACATATGACGTAGGTTATGGGATCCTCATAGACAAGGCTTCGCCACATCCCTAACGTCATAGCCTAGATCTACATCATCTAGCTATGAATTAACTAACTCAAACGATAAAGCATAATTGGGAGGGATTAATTACTTGAAAGAAAGAAACGAGAAAATAAAGGCTTACATATTGCAGCCCTTAAATTGCTGGAAACCTTCAATAAACTACATTGTATCAAAGCTATAAAATTGAAGAAAGAATGAAGGGATATGTTGGTGTATTTGGTGTGTTTTTACAAATTTCGTAGCTACTGCTTATATAGAGGTTTTTGCCGACTTAGGGTGGTTCTAGAAGATAAACACGATTAAAGCCGAAAACCGACCCAAACCCGAGGCTCGGTCAACCGAGAGCTAACACTCGGTCGACCGAAGCATCAGGCTCGGTCGACCGAACCTAGAAATGCCCCTATTCACACGTTTTCTTCGTTTGCCTTGTTCCCCACTGCACGCTTGCGTGTTGATCCGATTATTCTTCCACTTAATGCTCCGATTTCCTTCCTTCCTTATCTTGAGATAATTGATTGAATGACATTAATCCTCTCGATTTGTTGTGATCCGCAAAATCAATAATTATCGCACAATAAATCGGCTTTAAATAATAAAAACAGCTAAATACCAAATATCATATTAATAATCACTTAACATTAAATAATAAATATAAACGAGTGATTTAATATGAAATATACATTATTAATCTCGATTTAAGGTCAACGTTGATGACTTTTACGGGTATAATTTGACCATCATCAGTGGCATGTGAAGCGGTTACACCATTTCCCGCCCAAGATGTAGGCCAACTCGAAGATGATTTCAAATTGGCAGATCTGACCTCGGACAACGGTAGTTGCCTCTCTCAGGTCTCGGGGGCTTATGACGATACCGGGTTACGCACCTCGATATATCATCATCGAGTGGACCCCAGGGATCAAATATTTACTAAGGCATACACGTCAGACTATTGGTCTCGGAACCATGACACATATGTCGATCCTCGAGGCGGAAATATATCTAGGAGCTCGAGGTCACGACTATCGACTTACAGGCAGTGCAGGATGTGAGTTCCAGGAGTCGATCTTCCCAGGTCGGGGCAAGATCGATATCGAGAACAGAGTCCACACCGGCCTATGTTGGCCCAATATCCACCGGATAACTTGGGCGAGGGGTAAAGCCCAATTAAGGGTAGATATGACAATAGCCACGGACCGACTCATATTAGGGTTAAGTCATGCATTGTCCTTATAAATACAACGTTCGGGAACTACGTACGGCGATTCTGGACATATAACGAGATACGTAGGCAATCTAAGAATACCACTTAGATTCGGTCATAAACACATCCACGCCCCTCTTTATTCTTGGGGTGGGGTTCTTGGTTATTCATCATTCTAAGAAGAGTAACCCGGATTTTCGTAGGTGACTAATTTGTCATCGTCACCATTCATATCATGGCTAAATAAATTGATGATCGCAAATGAATTTTAAATTTGTTTATAATCATTAATTACTATCTTAGTGCCGATTAATTAGCATGTATGTAAATGAAGAAACGACGAAACTAATCAGTACAAAATATACTTATTTGGACATTAATTAATTAACATGTTTTTTTTTTGTTTTAAAAATAGTAAACCGTGCTGATGCCGCACCCTGTCAGAAGAAAAAACAATTTCATAAGCTCTAGCTTGTATTCCATGTCGTGTTTGCTGTTTAGAAAAAAAAAACACAATTTTTTTTTCCCTGGTTATCATGAGGACATAAATTTATTGATTCGACGTGTTAAAGTTTTTATTTTTAATCATGTTACTTAATGATATGGTTTGGTTCAACAAGTCTAAAATCTAAAAAATTTAAAATAATACTTTAAGCTCCTCAAAACAAAAAATCTCAGAACAATCAAGCAAAAAATATATTTTGATGAGGGAAATCTCAGAACAATAAAGCAAGATTAAGATTTATTAATGGGTTGAGATGTAATTTCAGATTAACTATTTATTTATTTATCCTGAAAAAAAGATAAAATAATTATTTTAAAAGGATCCGGTTAGATAAAATAATTATTTTAAAATTATATAAGCATATCTGTAATTATTTTTTATAGAAGTATTCTTACGGGCGGGCGGGCAGACCCACGTCATGGTATAAAGTACCGCAAAAATTCACATTTCATGGTCTTTCATTTTTTTAATTTTGTGATTTAAGTTAAGTTCATTTTTATATTTATTTGAGTTAAAAAATTAGTACTACAAAATATATATTTTTTGAATGGTACAAAATATTTATAAATTGTGTTTCCGTTGTATAGAAAGACCAGAAAAACATATAATAGCTTTAGAACTTTTGAATATAGAATATATTTTATACTTCAAAGCCTAAGAGCAACCCTAGTGGGTTGCTTTTAGATATATTCTAGACAAAAAGTTGCTTAATAGATAAACAAAAATTGGAGAATGTAAAATAATGGAGGTTAAATAGAGAAGAATTTCTAAGAATTCTCTAAACCATTATCAATCTGCAGAGAATGCAATAGACAATTCTCTCTCCATGCCCCTGCATTTAATTTCCCAGGAAATGAGCATTATTGTTTCTTTTACTTCTGAAAGAAAGAACAACGTGAAAAAACATATATAAAAAAGATAAAGTAATCTAAATAAAATACAAAATATGACAGAGAGAAGTAAACAAATTTTCACCACTATTCCATCTTATCACCATTACAACATCACATCACACACAATTTATCCCTACAATCCTTCTATATTTATCTTCCACTCATCTTTCTCCACATCACCCAAACAACACCAATAAATGGCCTTATCTCCCGATCACCATTAGAGCCGCTCTAAGAACTTTTATGTATTATTGTCTAATGATGTCACCACCTATGAATATAACTAAAAAAAGAAAAAATAGGGAAGAAAAAAAACTCTCCCCGCATCGAATACTTTATCCCCACCCTACATTGGGGTGGATGAACGATGTCACCCCAAATGCGGGGTGACACCGTAGCTATCCTTACATTTTTTTTTTTTTTTGAAACGATTTTTTTTTTCTTCCCTCTGTTGAAATATAGCCGTTGAAATATAGCCATTTGGAGTAAAATTTGAATTTAAAAAGTAAGTTTTGAAAAATGTGTGTGTTCAAATATAGCCGTTGGAGTAAAATTTTAAATTTTAAAAATAATTTTGGAAAAAATGTGTGTTCGAATATAGCGTTGAAATATAACCGTTGAAATATAGCGTTGGAGTAAAATTTGAATTTAAAAATTAGTTGAAAAATGAATATTTTAATGTTGTAAGGATAGAGATAGGGATGCTGATGTAGAGTATTGTGAATTTAGTTGCTGTAAAGTAGGGATATGTATTTTTTAATAGTATTTGTGGGGATAGAGATAGGGTGATTGATATGAATACCCTAAGAAATTTTATGTGTTATTGTCTAATGATATCACCACCTAAGAAATACTATAACTCAAAATGGTCGTTCTACCGTAGGGACTCCCTAATAGGGAACTGTCTACGTGACAGGATCTGGAGCCACACAGTTTCCGAGATGAAATACACAATGTGTCCCGTGTGTGAAAATTGTGTGGTCAGATACTATCACGTAGTCGATTTCCTAATAAGGAGTTCCTATGATAGAATTTTCCAACTCAAAAAAGACTAACACACAGCAGATTATATTTCCCGTCCCTAATAGAAAGGGAAATCCTCGATTTTTGACTTAGATTCGTTACCTTGTCATCTCATTCCCATACAAAAACCCTTTTTACTGAAAAAACCCAAACACAATCATTCTTCAATTGACTAGCAATCTATAGCGGTTTCACGTTTTTTCGCTGCCTGGATTTCTGTATAGAAACCATTTCCCCGATAATTTGTTCTATGAATATTCACTTTCTGTACTAGGACTTTACAGTCCGGCAAAAACTTCACATATGGAGCTAAAAACAGGAAAGCAAGTGAGGTAAAAATCATACCCTTTTTTTTTGGTGTGATTCAGGTTTCTGTAGCCTGCCTTTTTTGTTCTGGGATTCTTTGATTTGATGGGTTGATCATGATTTTTCAGGTTCAGAAGCGATGGAAAGCAAGACTTTGACTTTTCTTGGGAGAAGAATGAAGCACATCGCCTTGAAAAACAGCTTTCTATGTATAAAGCTTCAGCCCCTTTAATCAAATCCGAAGGATTATTCAATGAAAAATCAAAATCAAATGGACTCCCGAAATTCGGAAAGTCAAAGGTTTTTCCTGAAGGAAGCTACATTCCAAAAAAGAAATTCATACTAGATCCCGGCAGTGAAATTGTGTTAAAATGGAATAGGATTTTTATGTTTTTTTGTATGGTAGCCCTTTTTGTTGATCCCCTGTTTTTTTACCTTCCTTCAGTATTGAATGATCCCAATACGAATTCTTCATGTATGACTACAGATTCAAATTTAGCTATCATAGTCACTTGTTTTCGGACGGTGGCAGATATTTTCTATATTTTACATGTGTTTATCAAGTTTCGGATCGCCTATGTAGCTCCTAGTTCAAGGGTTTTTGGTAAAGGTGAACTAGTAATGGATCTGAAGTTGATAGCTAGACGATACTTGATGTCGGATTTCTTCATTGATGTGATTGCAGCTTTGCCACTTCCACAGGTATTGTAATTGCTTTAAATTATGTTTATACATTTTCATTTCGCAATCTGAAAGGCCTATATCCTTTCGATTTGACTCTCAGGAATTTCATACGAGCGTTGTTTATATTAGTTCTTACTATTCCATTAGGTGTTATGATATTTCTAGTCAAAATAGGTGTTTTTTTAATCAAATTGAGTGATTGTATGGATTTCTAGTCAAATGAGTAAGATGGAGGCTTAGAATTTGGTGATATTTCTGTTGGTGTCTGCCAAACGCCGATGCATTTCCCTCAAAATGTTGTGCACAGTGCACCTAAGTATATGAACCAAACCGTACATATAAATGCTATAAGTATCAACTTATAAATATAGAAAATCGTAAGGTGAAGCAATCTTTAGTGGTTTTTCTTTATTTTAGGCAGCTTCTCATTGATTTTTGGTGGTTTATCTTCTCATTGAATTTATGTATCTGAGTTATGGGTGTGCATATTTGGATCATGTATCCAACCAACTTTAAAAATATTTACCCCGTGCATGTATCCTAAGTATCCGGTGTGTATCCATGTCTGATATGTATCGGATCAGACGCACTATTAAGCAAAAGTATTTGTGCATCACGGTGCACTGTTAGAACTTGGAGGTAGTTGTTTCTTTATAAACTGAGTATGTAGTGTCTCTGAAGGGTGAAATTGGATTGACTGGTTCTTCAATCATGGTGTTTCTTGCAATCTGCTAATGAGATTTTTTTCTTTTTTACTTTAATTAGTATGTTTAATTGTCAATTGGCAGATAGTCATATGGTTGATCCTACCAGCGATTCGAAGCTCCCACTCGGATCACACAAACAATGCCCTGTTGCTGATAGTTTTTTTTCAGTACATTCCGAGATTGTATCTTATATTCCCACTAAGGTCTCAGATTATTAAAGCAACGGGAATTGTTACGAAAACAGCTTGGGCTGGAGCTGCTTATAATCTACTCCTTTATATGTTGGCTAGCCATGTAAGTAACTAAAAACTTGCCTTTTGTCCGTATCAAACCGACAAAATTTAAACCTCGATTTTCAGATCATTGAAAGAATGTGTTTTTCTTTTTTTGTATGCTTTTCCGGTATGAAGATCTTAGGAGCTTCGTGGTATGTACTATCGATTGAAAGGGACGCTACGTGTTGGAAGTCTGCATGCAAAGTGGAAGCTAAATCACTTGGATGTTCACCTACTTTTCTTGATTGCGGCACGTTGTCTCAGAGTGATCGAATAACGTGGGCTAACAAGACAGCTCTTTTCAATAGCTGCAATCCCTCCAACACCACATTTTTCCAATATGGGATATTTGGAAATGCGGTTTCAAACAATGTCCTGTCAGCAAGCTTTCTTGAAAAGTACTTTTACTGCTTATGGTGGGGTTTACAGAATTTGAGGTACATCTATCTACCAACATTTGAAACCTTAACTTGTTGAGTGCTGTGAATATACTGGTGTTATTTGCACCACTAGGGCTATAATCGTCATTTGATGATGAGAAACATGTTAGGTTTGACATTCTTAGCACTAGGTTGCATGGGTACGGATACGCGGATATGAGATACGGGACATGCTACCAAACAAAAGTATCCGTACATCATATTCTTAGCATGTATTGTGTATGAGGGACATGATTCAAATGTTTCCACTGTGCAAGTTTTGCAGCTCTTATGGCCAGACATTAACAACCAGCACATTTATCGGCGAGACCACTTTTGCAATTCTCATTGCGATACTCGGGCTTGTTCTCTTTGCGCAGTTGATTGGCAATATGCAGGTATATGTAGCTCTAAAAAGTGCTCGTTTCTCGTCTAGTTGTTTGAGTTCTTAATCTTTCGTTTTTTTGTCATATTTTGAACAGACCTACTTGCAATCTCTCACGGTGAGGCTCGAGGAGTGGAGGCTTAGGAGACGTGACACCGAGGAGTGGATGAGACACCGACAGCTGCCTCAAGATTTACAAGAACGTGTCAGGCGGTTTGTGCAGTACAAATGGCTCACAACACGAGGGGTCAATGAAGAATCAATCTTGCAAGCCTTGCCTACAGATCTACGTCGTGATATACAACGTCATTTGTGCCTAGACCTTGTCAGACGAGTAAGATGCATTCTACTTTCTCTTTATTTAGCCCACTTGACTAAAATGAGAAACTGGTTCGGTTAACATGCTTTCGATGTTTTCAGGTTCCGTTTTTCTCACAAATGGATGGCCTACTGCTTGATGCAATATGCGAACGGCTGGTGTCATCATTGAGTACACAAGGAACGTACATAGTACGTGAAGGCGACCCTGTTACTGAGATGCTGTTTATAATCCGGGGGACACTCGAGAGCTCGACTACAAACGGGGGTCGAACCGGTTTCTTTAATTCAATCACTTTAAGACCAGGTGATTTTTGTGGGGAAGAACTTCTTGCTTGGGCATTACTACCTAAATCTGCACTTAACTTACCGTCTTCAACAAGAACCGTGCGAGCCCTTACGGAAGTGGAAGCGTTTGCATTACGAGCCGAAGATCTAAAGTTCGTCGCGAATCAATTCAGGCGTCTTCATAGTAAAAAGCTACAACACACTTTCCGTTATTACTCGCATCATTGGAGGACATGGGCCGCATGTTTCATTCAAGCTGCTTGGCGTCGGCACAAAAAGAGAGAAATGGCTAAAACGTTGAGCATGAAAGAAGAAGAATCATACCATCCGGCTCAAGACGAGCCGTTTATCGACATAAGTTTACCCGAGGACGAATCGGATAGCCCGACTCAATCTAATCCTTTCCAAGCAAAACAGAACCTGGGAGTCACCATGCTTGCTAAAAGGTTCGCCGCAAATACAAGAAAAGGTGCTCAAAAGATGAAGGATGGTGTGCTTCCTAAATTGCAGAAACCCGAAGACCCCGATTTCTCTGCAGAACCCGATGAAGATTAACAGCATTGAGTCCCTTCATGATGATGAATATTATTTTGATACAAAAAAGATGTTTGATGTACAGGTACAATATATTACTACAACTTGATTGTTGTTATTTGATTAAAATTGACAAATTAGGGGGGGAAAAAGGGATCTTTTATAGGTCACCAACAATTTTGAAAATTGTTGCTGATTTATAGATCCCTTGTTTAGAAAAATCAGCTTGGTTTGGAGTACAGTGATATTTCAAAGTTTTTCAGTGTGTTAAGACTGATTGCCTCTGATTATACAAAGAAGGTTAAGATTTTGAATAGTGGAAATTTTCTTTTAAATATTTGTATAAGTTATTGTTGCATACAATTGTTCTAAGGGCACTGTTATTGGCTTGCTACCACCCTACCCTAGTGAATCTATCGTGACACTATATTTCGGGCAAAATTTGACTTTGGAGATGTTGGATTTCAGTGGTTGAAAATAGACATCTGACCTATCTAAAGTCGAATATTAAGTTTACATTTGACTTTTAAAAAGTCGAATGTCCTCCGAGTATAGATTCACTGTGGTGTTAATAAGAATTGCCCGGGTCTAAATGGCTCATTCTATTAATGTAATGGATGCTTTCATGTATCAGATTGTCCAATAATTTCTAGTTTCTTGCTGTTATGACAAAAATACCCTCAATATAAAGGTTTCTACATTTGCTTTGAAATGGTCAAATAAACTATGTTTGATGATGATTGCATTCAAAAACCTCAAAAATAAAAACAAAAAACAAAAAATTGATGGCAATGTGCAAATGCTTTTCCATATCCATACATTGTAACTTCTGGCTACCCATAATTCCAGCTAAAATTACCAACCAACCCAAAAAAACAAACCCATCATATTCCAATCTAAATCACTTCTCTTTTCTTGCCTCCCTCTCCTCTTCACTTTTCTTTTTCAAGATTTTCAAGGTATGAAATCTCTTCTTTTTCATATCATTTACTAATTAAAAAGATTATCTTTTTATTATCTGTTGTTTATTCATTTAATTTTGCACATCTTGTGTTTGTGTTTTTGATTTGTATGAAAATGCAGGTTATATATAAACTATAATCAAATGGCAACAAAGGTGAAAGGGAGCCCACCAACAAAGGAGAAGAGAGGAACTTCTCCATCACAACAACCAGCCCAACAAAAAGGCCCAACAACCCAAAGAGGCAAAAGCCCAATTACCCCAAAATTACAAACAACATCATCTCCTTCCCCTACTGCTGCTAAAAGAAGCACCTCAACATCTCCTTCTGGAAGAAATGTTCCAAACTATCTTAAACCGACCCGTACTTCGGGTCCGGAATCTTCTCCAAATCCGGTGAAAAAGAATCTTTCTAATGAAACAACATTAAAGCCTGTTATGTCTAGAAGAAAATCCCTTGACAAGCCTTTGCCACCTTCACATGTACCGAAAACACGCGTCTCCGCGATCGCAAAGGACATGAAGAGTCAAATACCTTCTTCACCTTCTAGTGCAAGGGCTAATGCATCATCATCAAAGGCTACTATGGGTAGAATTGGAAAAGCGAGATCATTTAACGCTGAAAAGGAAAGCCGAGTTCTTCATCATGTTAAGAAGGTAGAGAATGAGGCTACTAAAGGGTTGTCCACAAAAGAAACAATAAATGAAGTTGTGGACAATGACAATATTGCACATATTGATCATAGTAATGTTATTGATGATATTCCTCAAATTGAAGCAATTGTGGAAAAGGTAGAGGAGGATTTCGATCGCCTTAATGAGGATCATAAGGACATTGATGATGACATTGAAAGAGAAGTGATTGTTGTGGAAGATAACCAAATTGTTGAGCCTGAAATTGAAGTTGAAAAAGTTAAGATTAATGATGAGTCCTCCATAACACCTAAGGACGAAAACAAAAACTTCGATCATCCAATTGTTAACGAAACACCGAATAACAACGAAGAAAAACAAGGAGAACACGAATCACACACGACTTACACCGAAGAATTAAGCGTCCCGGATCAAGATATTGAAAATGCAAGTGAAGAGAAGGAAGTAGAAGAAAAAGAAGAAGAGGAGGGAAAAACCGAGGTCGAGGTCGAGGTCGAGGCGAATCAAAAAAAAGAAGAGGTGGTTGAGGGAAGGTATGAGGAAGAAGAAATGAAGGAATCAGAAACTGTGAAAGAAGAAGAAGAAGATGATGGTAAAAAAGTAGAAGAAAAAAATAAGAATGAAAATGGAGGAGGAGGAGGAGGAGTGAAGAAAGTACAAGTGGAAGTGGTACAAGGGAAAAGGGAAATGTCAGTTGTATCCAATGATGTAATAGAGGAGACTGCAACAAAGCTTAGAGAGCAAAGGGTTAATAGGGTCAAAGCATTGGCTGGTGCTTTTGAAACTGTTATTTCTAATCAGTAAGAAACCAACTGATCGATATATGACACTTGATTTTTCAATGGAGATGATCATTACAGTTTATAAGTACTACTGGGGGCAAATTAAAAGATTTTTGGGCTGATTTTTCCTTTTTTTTTTTATTTATAATATATATTAAAGTGCATACCGTCGATATTTTTATAATCGATTTTGCAGTATAAAATCTATTCAAATAAGAGCATCAACCGATGTGGATTCTATATTTCAGAACTAACTTTGAAAATATCGATTATATATTTTGAGATGAGATGCCACCGTAAATATATATTCGATTGTTTTTGTGTGGTGTCTTCATACGAAGATATTTATACATCACATTTACATGTTGTACGATAAATACGTGTGTAAATACATCTATATCTGTATGTGATGTTTTTATATGTGAAGACACGACACAAAAATCATCATTGATGAACTCCATCCCCTGGAAAATAAATACTGCGGGCAGACAAGAAAGCAAAATTCATTTATTGTGCGCACTTGCTCGTTTTAATTTAGTTGACATTCTTAGCCCTTTTAATATAATCATTGATAAGAATATATACCTGCCTCCATCATCATCTCTGCCACTTTATTCTATACTTTTTTTTTAAACGATATCTTACATTTGCGTTAGAAAATCTAATTATTCAGTCACTACCATTTGACAAATTTTATAATACAACCGTTGTAGCAAGGTTGTACCAAGTGGCATACATTACAACCATTCATTTTTAACATCTCACACACGATAAAAGTGTATTATGTGAAAGAGAGTAAAAATGAGAGGCTCTAATATATGCCACTTGGTACAACCTTCTTACAACCGTTGCACCATAAAGTCTCTCATCTCTTGGTATATATTGTGTTTGATGCATGTTATGTTTTAATCGGATGCAAGTGAAACTCCTCTGTATTTTTATTTTTTTTTTTTTTTTTTGTCTGAAAAGCAAGAGCTTTCCTTTTAACGAAATGTTGAAATGAAATACTACCTACAACAAAATTGGTACAGGAAAGTAACACTACTTTTCTACATTATTAATCTTTATGGGATTCTCTATATCAATAAATATGCCATAGTTATAATCAATGGTGTCAAAATATGTTATGTATCATACATCCTTGTTGTGGAACTAACATTACTTATATCCAAAAACCAATACAAAGGGAATAGACAAAATGTCGAGGAGTAGTGTCAGTTCAATAACACATTTTTACACTATTAATTACGATTTAAGTCACAATAATTGATAATGGTCCTTGAAACTTGTATATATGTTATTGATATATTGAAAATATATAGACACTTGCTACAAAATTTTCATAACTTTTGTCACCCCACTCTCTCTCTATATATATATTACAAACCAGAAATACTAGTCCACGACAAAATTGTTATAATAAAATAACAAGACACACTTTTATACTATTAATAATGATGGACGACACACCATAATTAATTGTATAAAAGTGTATTTTGTCACTTTATTATAAAACTAGCATTAATACGATTTTATAAAAAAAAACTCACTAATTTTTGCTCAGGGCTGTCTAGGAAACTCACTATTTAAAGGGAGATCAAAACCAGTAGTCTCTTCTTTTATATTCTCACTAAAATCCCTCACATTTCCTTCGTTTTCCATTTTCTTGCATGATAAAGATACACTCGAAAATACAGGAGTTGCTAAACAAGTAGGCTTAATATCACCAGCCATAATTACCAAAAATACCCCTTCATCAGCCGGACCTCCCTTTACTATAGAATCTCCATTATTGTTAGAGGCAGCTGCAGCCGCTTCAACGTCTCCTCTTTCGTCGTGGTCGTCGTCGTTGTTGCCCATTTCACGATAAAGTTTCCAGTAAGAACAAGCTAATATAAGAAGAGCAAAAGCTATGAGTCCAAGCATGGCTGCTAGACCGCCGAATAAATACGGCATAGGAGAGTGCCATGGCGATTTTTCTACCACTATTACTGGTTGAGGTGTAAACGTTGATGTTGCCTTTTGTGATGTTTCTTTTGAGCTAAACGTAGTGCTTGATAATGTTCTCATTTGAGAGGGGGGTTAGTTTGCAGGTATATTAAGGGAATGAAACAGATGTGAAAAAGTGATTGTTGAGAGGAGGTTTGTGTTGGGAATACTTGTTTGTGTATTGTGTGTGTATTTATATGCGAGATGAGGGTTTGGAGGATAAAGATGTCATAATAATATAATATACTTTATCGTAGGAATTGAAATGAACCCCAAATCTTGGGACGATTGCCAACACCCTTAATGTATAAAGAAATAAAATAACATATTTATTATCATTAATTGGTTTTATTATAATGGTAAGCGCTTAATCTTAACATATTATCGGAGCCAGAAGTCACAAGATCAAACCCTAATTGGAACATTATTTTAAAAAAATAACTTGTGCATCTATTGGGACAATTTGCCACACTTTTAAAATAACTGTGCATCTATTGGGACAATTTGCCACACTCTTGAATGAAAATTTGTTGTTTTGTGTAAGTGTTGGGACATATTGCCACACTTGAGGAGGGTGGGTTGTTGGGAGAGATTCACAAGTGAGATGGTACGGTCAATTAACGTTTCGAGGCAAAATATTGTAAATATTTGTGAGAATATCCTATAATATTGTGTTGTTTAACGTAAAAATGAAAACAATGCATTTAATATTGTATCGGGATGTAGGAAGGTCTTATAATACAGGAAAAATTTAAAAAACCAAAAAACTCTATATTACGGGACGGATGGAGTAAGTATTTCACTATCTTCTCCACTAACTCTTGAAAATCATGCAAATCTAAACACTTTTGGAATAACAATAGAATGTTCTTTGTGACGTTGATTTTTCTGGACAGAAACATGCATAGTGATAATCATCTCTTTGAATTCTCCATATTCCCGAGCAAGACAACAATGAAGTCTCTATCTTAAGGTAGCACAGCCCAAAATTTACACATCGGTCGAAGTTCACAAAATAATACCAGTTTGTTGGGAACCGGACTCCAATCTGTAACCCTTAATGACATTAACAAAAAATAACTATAGGAAAAGAAATTAAAATAAAATCGACGAAACAAAGGTGCTTTTGTTATTAGCTTTTTTCCTATAAGATATTTGCTCTTATAGCCGAATTTTAGTAGAAATTAGCTTTTGAACTTGATTGTAATAATTAAAGATCATAGTTTAGCTTCATTACTTGATTGAAGTTCAAAACTCTAGTGCTAGTTTCATTGAAGCTTTTGAAGTTGGATGAAGAACACCAACACGAATTTCACTCTTTGAAGTGGTAATCTTTAATCTTTATTTTCATTCAATTGTTCTTATGGTTATGAATGTTAACTTTGAGATGTTGATATTTATAGCTATGAGTGGCTAGATTCATCTAGCCAAGATTATGTTGTAGTTTTAGTTTATCCTCTTATGTTGATTGGGAATGATTGTTTGTGTTGCTAGTTTTGATTGTTGTGAAACTTTTCCTACTTGTGTAGTAGTGATTGCTTGCATTAGAGTAATTGCCTAGCGTTATCATTTACACGTTTAACGGAGACCGAAAGGAGATGTTAAATGTGGGAAGAGGGTAGGAAAACCGGAAGGTAAAATCGACCCTTCGTGGCATTCGGTTTCTTATCCGGGGATAGTTGGCTTTGTCATTGCATTCACGCGCGTAGCATACCAATTCATCATGTTTAGGACCTCTAAACCGTATGAGGTACTTTAAAGTAAAAGGTGAGTGTTGGGTGATTGAGAAACCAATCATTAGAGGATATATAGAGAGTAGTTTCGTAGACGTTAAACTCGAAGTGTGGAGGTTCGAACTCGTATGAGGTACTTTAAAGTAAAAGGTGCTTTAAGTGTTGGGTGATTGAGAAACCAATCATTAGTTTTTCTATATAGGATATATAAGAGCACGATAGGTAAAATTTAAGGACACGACCCCGACGTTATATATATATATATATATATATATAAATATATATATATATATCTTTATAATATATTCGTAAACATATGAAAAAATTAGAGAAAATAAGATATATATTACATAAAGCTATGAAATGTAGATATTCTACTTTATACGGTGTTGTGACCTTCAAAATATTATAAATTGTAAAATGATTATTTATCAACAAAAAACATATAAACTTTCGACGTATTTTTATTTAATATTATAAAAATGAAAATCGCAAGCCTAAAGGATGAGTGGACCTAGTGGTCAGAATCGCAGGCTCGCTATTATACTAAAAAACTGAAAGAAGTCTCTTTTACAGGGTTCGAACCTCCACACTTCAGTTTAACGTCTAGTTGTCTTTTTAAAGCACACAAACCATTTACTACTAGGTCGGGGACACCTATCGTGCTCTTATATATCCTTATAGAAAAACTAATGATTGGTTTCTCAATCACCCAACACTTAAAGTACCTTTTATTTATATCCAAAAACAAAATATGCGAATTTAGTGTAAGATCACCAAATCACATTCATATCATTTCATATCCAAAATCGTGCATATTTTGTCTCCAATTTTTATACATGAGCGGGTATGGAATCATGTGGGGGCTGATCTAAAAGCTTTTAAAGATTATTATTCTATCTTCAAGTGTTTGCTTTATTTGCTTTTTCTTTGATTTTGGTAGAAGCAAATGTATGCTTTATTTATTTATTTACTTAAGAGGAAAGCAAATGCTTTATTTGTTAATGCTGGAATTTTCACATGAAAAAAGAAAAGCACACGCATTATAGTTTTAAAAGGGATGAGCTCAGACTTCACCAAATATATAGTGTTATACGGCACCAACATTATATATATATATATATATATATATATATATATATATATATATATATATATATATGGCCGGCCCTCGTTTTTTTTTTTGGGCAAGACAAGTCCCCGAATTAGTGCTTTTAGTTGAAATTGTTTTTTTTTAAACATACTTATTGTTAGATATTTTTTCATAAATAAATATTTTGGTTATCGTTTGCGTACGAGTTGCCGTACGAATTAATGTTATCGCAACGAAACGAGGTTCGACCTGATATGCATTTTCAGATACATGCATTTTCGAACTGATATGTACTTACCTTTTCGTGTAAGGGTTGCATTCTTTCATCCGGTGAACAGTGACAACCCTACCCTTTCGTGCAAGGAGTACCCACATTCGTTTATGGGTTACTTGCAACCTATAAAAGGCATAAGTATGTGATCGCGTGTAAGTCACTAACGTCGATATTACTAGCAAGAATACTAGGTACATCGTAGTATAGTAAATGCGAGTCAAGGTCGATCCCACAGAGACAATGTTACTTATACATATAAACGATTCTAACCTAATTAAAAAACAACATATAGGCGGTCATTGACCAACAATAACATAAAAGAAAACAAACATGGTATACCTCTCCCTCTCCTCACCGATATACTAACTTGGATTAGCTAATCGTTATGTTTACTTCCCCATATAATTTCCTTAGATTAATCGCGAACTTTTAATGTTTTTTTATTATCATATTTATCAGCTACGGGTGCAATTCCTACTCCTATCTACTCCGACAATGGCAGTAGACAATCTATACGCAAGCTACCCTCCTTAATTGATCCGTAATAGCTCATATGCATAAAGAACTAGAACTGCCGATATTGAGCGTTATCTCATACCGCTAACCCGCCTAGACAGCTGTCGACATTGACCAGCACGTTCCTAGGGTCCATCAAGACTATGTCATAATTAACACTTCACTTGCGGTCCTTCATGTTAATTTACGAATTACGAATACTAGATTGGCCAGACCTATTACTCGTTTTAATTATTTCTGCCGATCAACGTAGCTGTAGTGAATCCCAGTTTAGGTTTTCTAAAATATGCCTCGGTAAACCGGTATAGACCGCCGGTTTACCGGGGGCGGCTTTCCTAATTTCTGGATCTACATTGCTCAATACAATTAAAATAAGTAAATTATGGGGTTGTTAAACATGCAGATTAACTAAAACACATAAATACGAACAGATCTACCATATTGAAGACAATAAAGGAACGTTCAAAGCTTCATACCTTCAACAATGGAGATCTAGCTCGATCTACTCAAGCTAGAGATGATGGAAGAAGGGAGGAAACCAAAAACAACTCTCCAAAGCTCAAGAAAATTTTATTGCATAATAATATATATTGTATTTGTAATACCAATCAAAAGTTATACAATAATCTGTAATTGCGGCCTTATATAGATACGATGACCGACTTAAGACTCTCTAAAACCCTAACCGACTTAGACAATGCGGCAGAATGAATTTCGTGTTGAATAAGTCACCGGTTTACCGGGCCTAACCCTCGGGTTACCGGGCCTTCTATTCTTCTTTTTCTTCAGCAGGCTTCTTCTTGGACTTCAATCACTCAGCCCAATGCATTCCTTTTGGTCCAGATCCGTTCTCCAATGCTCCAGATTCGGTACATCATATAAAATACACAAAACAAGACAAAAGTACCAAAACATCGGGAAAATAGCATAGATGCAGAATTACGATCCTGGAAACACTCACATAGCATTTAACACATATTCTAAGCAATAACGAGCCTATCTATTCTCTCTTGAGCAGAATTCGGGGAGCATATGGGTATAAATATTGGTACCATTTAGAGTGTCATCAGTATGTAGACGAAAATTCATAAGTTTGACAACATCATCAGAAAAACTTTGAGTGTCCTCGGGTTTGATTCAAACAATTCACTGTTTGAATCAAACACCCCCATTGTATCCTGAAAGAGATTTTCATTTGATCCCTTAGTGACAAATCGTATGGGACGAAACATCTCTTAAAAGACAACGTTATTAACGTGCATTGGAGTTTCTAATTCTCTGTCAAATCCTAAATACTACATTTTTTCCAACACTTGTCGCGTTTTTAACATTCGTAAATGCAAAAAATTAATAAAACTTGTTTGTATGTCTTTTTTTTTGGCCAAGTAAATTTTTTTATTATGACCTTTATCGATTGGAGTAAAAAAAAATTGGGTATTTATCAAAAGAAAAATTAACCTATTATATTAGGTTGGATCGGACTAAATCTACACGATTTTTTTTTGTTTTAGCGAAACATGTACCGTTGGGCCCTCCGACACCGTTGGGCTTAAGACCCGGGTCTCGCCGGCCTCACTATAGGGCCGGCCCTATATATATATATATATATATATATATATATATATATATATATATGGCTAGTGATGAATATATTATATGGCTAGTGATGAATATTTATAGGTAGTTTCTATCGGCACCACACTTTTTCTATCGACACCACGATTACTTCCGCTACTCTTTAAATTATTTTTGGCACCGCCATAATTTTTTTATTATTTTTTTACTTAAAACACCACAAAAAAATACTCCTTATACCACAAATCTTCAAAAAAATACAATTGAGTCCTTTGATTATTTAAATGAAACATTATATCCATAATTATTAACCTATATCAATAACAATCCACAAACTTAATTTTCATCCAAATCATCATCTAAATTCGTTTCTTTATTCCAAAAAAAAAATTCATCTTCATCATCAACGTTCATCTTCATCTTCATCTTCATCAACATTCATCTTCATCTTCTTCAACCTTCTTTATCATCAAAATTCATCTTCATCTTCTCCAAATATCACCCAACTATCATTTTCAAACTATATGCAAGCACAAATGGAACGAAAATTCATAATCTTGAGCATGTTATAAGATAACACTGAAACACCATGCTCAATGGCTTGAAACACCATTAATTATGGAAAAATGAAGTTTTTTAGAGTTTTCCGATCGGCTGCTGGATTTTCCGGCCGGCATCCCTACAAATGTCAGTACGCCTGACGTTCGTTTAAGCAATGAACATCAAAAGTGGTGCCGTTCTGGAGTCTAGAACTGAATATTCTTTTGTTTCTACAACACCACCAACTTTGACGTTGGACTTAAAAACAAACGACAGGCGTGCTGACGTTACGGACTCCGGAACTTAATGTGCTTTTGTTTATAACACGGCAGCCACTAAGACGTTGGTCTTGCATACCAACATCTGACATGTTGACGTTTTTGTCAACGGAACTGAATATGCTTCTGTTATCAATACGTCAGCGTTCATGACGTTGGACTTGCAATAGCAACATCACAACTGATGACGTTTTGGACTTAAAAACAAACGTCAGGCATGCTGACGTTACGGACTCCTGAACTTAATGTGCTTTTGTTTATAACACGGCAGCCTCTGCGACGTTGGTCTTCCATACCAACATCTAACGTGTTGACTTTTTTGTCAACAGAACTGAATATGCTTCTATTTTCAATACGTCAGCGTTCCTGACGTTGGACTTGCAATAGCAACATCACAACTGATGACGTTTTGGATCCCAGCACTGAAAATATTTGTGTTTTTGTTTTTGCATCATCTAAGCATGATACAACCAATCATTCAAACATAAATACAACGGTTCAAAATGATATACACCGTAATTCAAACAATTAATCCAAACGTAATTCAAACGGTTCAAAATGATCCAAACAAAAATGATAAATACGTACAACGGTTCAAAATGATCCAAACCAAAATGATCCATAAGTAATTCAAATGTAATAAAATAACAATAATTCAAAATGATTTTGAGTTTTAATGAAACTATCCCTAAATAAATGATCTTCAGCGTCTAATAAACCCCACATTAAACATAATATGATTATTTGTAGGCTGATACACGACTTTAAAGCTGCATGTATCTCCAACTCTGAGGTCATTGTCTCTAAGGAAATCATTCAACCCACTTAAACGAGCTTGTTGATAGGGTGCGACAGAAGCTACAAGTCTAGCCGGCCATGATTGCCCTATGGCACTTCGCAGCTCCACAGTCTTGTTTCGCAACATGTCGTTTGATCTAGCAAATGGTATTGAAATATTCTACCAATCACAAATATAATTAAATAGTGTTAGAAAGTGCAATGAGGGAGAAACATAAAACAAGAAATCAACTAAAAAGATTTTAATATATCTCACCACATAACCATGTGAAAAGGCTGAGTTTTCTAGCGTCGTCTCAAATTGGAGATTTCAGTTACCATTGTTCTTTCCTCCTTTATCATCATTTGCATCATCATCTTCACTCTCGGAAGCAGAAAAAGTCTTCTCACAGGAAGTGTGATCCAACACAATAGTATCGAAAGTGAAATTCCCTCGGTGTTCAATCACTATGAACTCCCGCTCTTTCAAATCATGAGCAGCCACATATTCCTCCCAACCGTACCCAAAGAAACGAAGAAATCCATTGTCTGTCGCTCCAACCCTCACTTCCCATGTCCATATTCGGCTTTTGAGAACAATGATATTTAGGTTCCGCAACATGTCGTTCAAACTATTAACGTATGCTGGAGGTAGTGTCTGTGAAGAAAGAAACATATCATGTTAGTTCAATCATAATATAAGCGATAAAAATGTAAGTTAATTAATAATGACATACCAAACGTGTTGCGAAACCGCCTATAAGAACTTTGACGAAACGATCCATTTTGCTTCACTGTAGATTGAAAAATATTGAGGAATCAGAATTTGAATTAGAATCAGTCTGCATGCCAGTCCAAAATAAGACAGCATAGTAACTCAAGCCAAACATAACCAATCACACAAGATAAAACCAGTACCTTAATCCATAGTACATACCTGATGTTCTTGTACAATCAACAAGTGTTGTTTGTTTTAATACCTGAAGTTCTTCTAGTGTGAGTTCTTTTAATTGTTTGTCGATAGACTCACAGTTTCTAATGTGAGGGGGACATCAGGCCTTTTTACGTAGATATATAATGGCTAGCCTGAATCAGTCCATTAAGAAATGGATATCCTTGAAATATCAATGTATGGAAGATATTAAAAAATGGATATTATTGGTCATTTCTTAATGGAACTAATTCAGGTAATCCAGTCTACAAAAAAAGCAAAGAGGTCCCAAGGCTTTGTAAGAGATCTCAAACTGTTAAAGCAAAGAGATCTCACGGCTTTATATTATCGGGTCCACACAACACACATAATGGGCAAAACAAACACTTATATTGCCAAAATTTGATTCTAAAGCCCATATTATGTGGAAAAATATAACTAGATTAAGTATACTTTTCAATTTAACACACTTACATGGCCAAATTAAGCAACACACTAATTCATAGTTGGAAAGTTGTTTACAAGTGAAGCAATACACTAAGTCATAGTTAGGAGTACACTAATTCATAGTTGGGAGTACACTAATTCTTTGGTGGACAGATGTTTGCAAAGACAATAAACCCACTAATTCAAATTGTTATGTGCACATTAAGTATGCTATTATAACGAAATTCAGCATGTAACGTCAGTAAGTGTGACGTTACATTAACACAGTAACGTCAGAAACATTGGCGTTTTTAATAAGACAAAAATGTCACCAATATGGCATTGCTTAAAACGTCAGCCACTTCGACGTTCTGAAAGCAAGAAAAACGTCACCCGCACTGACGAAGAAATAGGTTACCCTATTGGGCTTGTATGACTTAAACGTCAGCCATGCTGACGTTTTATCTGCATCAAAACGTCACTGCGGTCGACATTTCAAGCACCCGGTCATCTTCCTCATTCCTCCGATCGGAAAACGGCCGGTTGATTGAAAAACACCCAAAAATCCTCCGATTTCAACCAACAACGAATACACATTACAATGAAACAAATGAATACAACGAACACACATTACAATACACGTTTTGTTTCGACGGAAAATCGAAACCCAAATCAAGTTATAACCACCGATTTGTTCCAATTTACCACCAAAATGCAAACAAAAAAAGATACTTGCGTGGTTTGGTTCAAAGTGATGTTGTTCTTAGCTTGATTCTTGTAACCAATGCCTCACTTGCGGTTTTCCGGCATTTTCTTAAGGTTGTGTTTTGGATTGTTTGAAATGAAAATTTAAAAGAGAAGTAATGTGTATAAATGGGTAAGGGAAGTTAAAAGAATTAAAATGTGTTAAAAGGATTAAAGTGTGTTAGTTTGTAATTTTTAAAACATGAGGGACTAAAGTGTACAAATTTTAAAAGTTATTAAAATAAAGGGTGTCATTAGTGATTTCGTGATGGTGTTGAAGTATATGAAAATAAAGAATGCCTATAGAATCCGTCTATTTATATTTATGACATGCATCTCCAACTCAATACCATTGTCTCCATTTATATTGATGCATTTCCGATTCAATGCCACCATCTCCAATTATATTCAATATCATATAATCGTCACCACTATAAAATACAAGGAATTTTTTTTATTGCATATCCGCATGCATGGTGAGGATGCCCATGTTTCTTATGCCAAACTGTAACGCCCTGCCCCGGATATCGAGTCTTTATCCGAAAAAAAACATTCGGCACATGGCATTCAGAGTAAACCCTAAATCTCACATAAGCCTCATGTCAGATCAGGAAGCATGGAACAAAAAAAACAAGCAAGAGACTCGGGAAATTGACACGTAAGACTTTTCATTAACAAACTCAACGGATTACAACTGCTGTCAAACTAAAAGCATAAATAACTATTGACAATTATTAATTTCACATGTCCCAAAAATAGGAAACTTCTAAAACACCACGAACTTCATGAATTCGTTCTTAGCTTGCTCTTCATGCTCATCATCCGACTCGTTTTAACCTGTATTTCTTCTTATTCCAAAGAAAGATGTGAGCACCAGCTAGATACTCAATAAGGAGGAAGAAGATCAAAAGAGAGATTCATGTATGTCGGATGTCGGGAGACATGACATGAATATTCTTCATCCAGTTACCAATAGCTTAAAGCCTTTACTTGAAACATTAAGAAACTACTTTTTAAAACATAACTTGGAACGCAAGAATAGCCACTTAAAACCATCTTAAACCATGCATTGAAAACATTACATATTATCTACGTTCAATTCATCTTGCACGTACTTGTTCATTTTACTAATTACCTACTTACTGTGTTTAGCCTGCTGATCAAATTTACGTAAGTTGTCTATTAACTCATACTTCACTTGTCTGCTAACTGAAACATATTGTGTCTTGTCTGTCTTGTTCTTGTTTCTTACTAAGCTTGTCTGTTTGTACTGTATGTTTCATGTTTCTTACTAACTGAACCGGAGGTTTGAAGCTGATACAACACGGGTAATATGACTAGCTATACATCCAACGTGGGTCTGGGTCACGGTACTCTTGTAATACATCGTCTCGAGAACGACATGGGTAATACGACTAGTCAGACATCCGAAGTAGGTCTAGATCATGGTGCTCTTGCAGCACATTGCAAAGTAACAAACTATAAACACGTAGAAATACATAGAGCACATAAGTTTACATTCAAGTCCATAACTATCCTACAGGAACATACCAAGGCCATAACAACACCCAAGTCTCATCCTATCTCCACTACTCGCATAAAACAATTTACTGGAAAAGTAACTAGAAACAGAATAAAGCTTGAAAGCATTGATTATAGGGTAATAATTAGAAACCAGAATAATGTTTCGAATACACAGTTTGGCAGATACTCGGTAGCATGTAATTATGTCCAGTTCGTGGAGTTCAACATAAAACCATATCCAAAGCAACTTAAAGACGTAATCTTTAAACTACAAACGTTATCAACCAACAACAGATCTAATAACGATTTCCTTTGTTTTCCAACATCCATCGATTCCGAAATAAACCCTAATGATTAAAAAGACAATCTTAAACTTCTTAGAAGACAATAAATATAATAATTCAAGCTTACCCATAAATCATTTGTGAATCGGATTGAATAATGGTGTACCGTACGGTGATCGGGTCATCTTATTTTCTTATTTTATTTTTGGGAACATTTTTCACGGATCAAATATTCTGACCCAATTCGAGTCAGAAAACGATCATTATACTGATTCAATTCGAGTCAGAATTTTGAATGTTTTCCATATCCAATACCGGTCAGAAAGACTTTCTGACTAAAATTGAGTCAAGAAAACTTTTAATATTCTGTCTGAAATTTGGTCAGAATCAACGAGTTTGCAAATTATTCTGACCCAATTTGAGTCAGAAAATGATGATTATTCTGATTTAATTCGAGCCAGAATTTTGAATGTTTTCCATACCCAATACCAGTCAGAAAGACTTTCTGACTGAAATTGAGTCATGAATACTTTTAACATTCTGTCTGAGATTCGGTCGCCAGGTAACACCGCCTCATGCCGCCCTAGTACGGTACAGAAAGCCCGCAAGCCTGACATCTCCTCCCGAATAAACAAACGGCAAGTCACCGGAAATACCCAAAACCCCTCGGCGATCCACAGACCGGAAACAAGCGTCAAGACAGGACCCGGAGTCCAAATGAGAACGCACCGACGGAAAACCATCAACCATGGAAAACCGACGGATAAGCATCGCTGGGACCCAGAGCAGCGTTGCCGGCGACCAGCTGCAACCTCTCAAGCCCTAGATCTAAAGCACACCGTCGAAGAACGCCACCAAAAGTCACCGGAAAAGCCAACCGCAACCACCTCACAACAGAAGAAGCCCAGGAGACAACTTCAGAGCCAAAATCGGAAGAGGGGAGCAAATAGCTTCCGGCCAACCGAAAGCACCGGGCAAGGTCGACGGAGGAAATAAACCAAGCAAAAAAGCAAAAGAAGAAGGCAAGGGAGGAGAAGCCGAAAGATATTTAACAAGAAGAGTAAATATAAAACATCAGAAAGAAAAGAGGTGATGGACGCCGGCAGCACAAGGCCGCCGGCGTCAAGGGGAAAAACTGAAAGGGCCCGCTAGAGTAGAGAGGGGCAAGAGGAAAAAGTAGAGAGAGGAAAAAAGTCCAGAAAAATCCTTTAACACACATCTACTTATAGGTGAAACGTTTATATCAATCCAACTTCAATCAAAATCATATTTTTACGTAACTATTCTTAAATAACGTATCTCAATAATTATCACTTTAATTAAAACACAATCTCGGTTAAACTCGTATTTTTCGACTATTTACTAATTGATAAAAACCATTTATTATCGAAAAAACAAAATACCCTTAAATAAGGAAAAATTAGTTTATAGTTAGGGATGGCAATGGCACGGATGGGTACGGGTTTGGCAGTATCCATACCCTACCCATCATAAATTTTTCGTACCCATACTCTACCCACTACCCGTGCGGGTAGACATTTTTAAATCCATACCCTACACTTGCGGATATCCACGGGTTTATGGATATCCATGGATATTTGATTTTATTCACAAAAATGAAATGGACTCTATTGGTGCCATAAAAATACTTCTTACGCCTTTGATTAATTTTTTTTACCGGATACACTACGAAAATTACTGAAGTTTATTTTGGTTCAGCCTATTTTTCATTATTAAAGTAGATTCATAAGTCATAGTAGTCACGAGCATAGAAAATATGTGTCTAACGATTGCTTGTAATAACGAGTACTTGATCTCATTTACTTCTATAATTCAAGAAAAAAGAAATTAGGAGAATTCAAAAAAAAAAAAAACATCACCATTTAAATTGTGGTTTAATTCAGGATAAAATAACGTTAACTTTATCTTTTGACAAGTAACAAAAGTGGTGAACTTCTCGACCATCAATATCATTATATTTTTGTGATATTGAACTAGCATTGATGAGTTCAATCATCAACTAATGATCAAAAGAGAATTGTTTGCTTATCTCTATGATTTTGATATGGAAAGGTGAATTGTTATTTATATGTATGTATATATAAAGAAATGTATATAAAGTGTTAGAAAAAAAATATCAAAAAAAAAAAAAAAAATCAAATGGCAGGTCGGGTGGGTAATACGTCGGGTAAAAAATATATATCTATACCCTACCCTACCCACGGCGGGTGTTGAAAAATCAAATCATACCCTACCCCACCCTTTAAAATAACCTACCCTAACGGGTAGGGTAGGGTGGATATCCATCGGGTTGGATCGAAATTGATATCCCTATTTATAGTCCACTTTTTCCCTTTTAATTAAGTGCTAATCCAGCATCAATTTTTTAGTTGCATTAAGGACAAATAAATTTCACCGGACGAATATACTCCTATTCTTTGGCACCACAATTTTTGACTGATTCCGAAATCTGAACTCCGAAGGCACGGAAGAGGAGAGAGGAGTGTGGCGCAACCTACAAGCACAAAAGGATGTATGTTACTCTGTTCGTCTCCCGTTGATCGTTGATTGATTACAAACAACTTCTTCAGCTACGATTCTCTGCTTTTCTTCCCCCACAGCACCGGTAACTTTTCTCATTCTTCTCCTTTTTTTCTATTTTTCATGTCAATTTCATATGGTAAAACCAAGTTATGGACTACGCATCCTAATTTCTCGAGATGTTTTGTATGAATTCAAATGGATCCTACATCTTGTTTAGTTTGTTGAGAATTGTTTTCATCCTTCAGTTTTCTTTGGGAAAATGCATTTTTGAAATTATTAAGAAACCAATGTTTGATAAGAACGTTTTCCCTTCCACGTTCGAATTCGATCTCTCTGTAGAAATACTGATCTTATGATGCTAACTTGACGATACATACCTCTTCTAAGAAAGATCTCACCACTGAAATTAGAGGGAAACTTCTGATTGATATAAGGGGGCTTTAATTTAGACTGTGAAACTATTTTCTCTGATTGGTGTTGCATTTCTGGTTAGTTAAGGAATTTATTCATTTTATTATGTTTAATTACGTCTTGATGAACTTCCATTGAGTTGGATAACCTAGGTTTTTGATACATTCTCTCTATCATATATAGACTCACACGTCATTTTACCCAAATTTACAGAATCTCTATTCATAGTAAAATGCATTAAAATCTCAACTCAGAAAAAGAAGTAGAAGATCTGGAAAACGGATGCCGATGAATGGAAGAGGAACCAACCTGTTGAAGACGATCCCTTGTTCTCAAAGGCCGGGAAAATTCAAAGTAAAATGTTCCCTTCTGTCCTGAAGATGCATAAGGGCACTCCCAGGAGAAGCCCTATACGGTGCCATATCCCTTAAATGAAGATAAAAAATAGAGTTTTGCCTCAAATAGCTCCTACAACAGAGGCTCTATCCCTATTTATTTTTAGGGATATGAACAGTGCATCCCTACTTGTGGGGATGCACTATTCACTGCCCTAAACATATTTAATTGTTAAAAATTATAGGGATAGGGTTATGGATGCTGTTGGAGTGAAATAATAAATATTTAATGTGTATAAATAGGGTTGTGAGGTAGAATATATATTATTTAATATTATTTGAAATGTTATAGGGATAATGATAGAGATGCTGTTGTAGAGGTTTTTGATTTGAGATGTTGTAAAATAGGGATATATATTATTTTATATTATTTTAGGGATAAAATTTGAGGACTCTGCTGGGAGTGCCCTAAGGACTGTAATCTGCTAAAAAGCCTGGCCAAAAAGACTGGATGGCATCAGAAGTTTTGGTGCATTAGAACCAAGAGACAAACCGGCAGTGATCAACAACAAAATGCAAAACTGAAACACAAATCAAGAAAAGTGAGAATACCAAAAAATTTCAAGAATTCATAAGCAGAGTAAGAAGGCAAAAGGATTTGAAGAATACGATGGCATCATTATTCTCACAGATTGTGATTTTAGAAACCAGGCTAAAACCGAATAGTTACGAACAAGGTATTACAAACAACTTTAAATTAAACTAATCTTCAAGCTAAGATGTCTATCAAGTTTAATTAGCACCTTGAACCAAAATAGCATATACACTCCTATAGCATAGCAACATCTTATATGCATATAAGTATCACTTAAGCATACCAATAAACATACATGTAAAATTATTTCAAATCATACAAACCATGTACAACTAATGTTTAAACTATATACTTCCAAGAACCAAAGGATATACTTAAATCTCTTAACAATGACAACCTTGACTCCTTTTCATGAATGTCACGGATCAACAATCCACCGGTTCAAAACTTCAAAAACGAGTTGATCCTTACACTCACAATTTTCCAAACCGGAGTCAAAACTCAAAACAACATTTTATTAGTTGTTTCACCAAGACTTAGTTTTGTCATTATTCTATCCTTTGTTTGATCTTACATACTAGGCATTCAACCTAGTAAAACAAGTTTTCCGTAAATCTAAATTTCTTTAGATTTGCAAACTCTTCATTACAAGTGTTCTATCAAAGATAGACATTTAAAAACATTATCTCTTCAACATGATTTCCATCTATTTGTACCATTAGAAAACATCTAACTACAATAGACATCAAGCTTTCCAAGAGATAACACTTGATTCATCCCAACATTAGTTATACACAAACACTTAAAATTTCTAAACATTAACATGATTTTATCACCAAGATCAATGAACATTAAACATTAAACACGCAGCAAGTTTCATCATTGATTCAATCATGTCTAGAAAAATCAAGCCAAACAACATATATGAATAATCAAATAACATCCAAGAACAAAACTAGACACTACAATCAAATTCGGGCGACGGGCGCTGTGGCCACTGTGAAAGCCAAAAAACCGACCACAATTGTATGAGGCTTATATCGGAGCGAGATATGATATTTTGTCCTTTGAATTAAGCCTTAAATGAGCCAGATATGATATTTTGTCCTTTGAATTAAGCCTTAAATGAGCCAGTTATGTGTGCCTTGAAGTAGTCACTTGAATTAAGATTTAAATGAGCCCTATATTGTATGCCTTATATGATACTGCTAGTGATATTGTATGCCTTATATAAGCCTTATATGAGCCAGATATGATATTGGGTCCCTTGAATTAAGTCTTATATGAGCCTTATATGTGTGCCTTGAAGTAGTCGCTTGAATTAAGTCTTAAATGAGCCTGATACTGTTTACTGATACTGATATTGTATGCCTTATATGGTACTGTGAGTGATATTGTATGCTTTATATGAGTTTTATATGAGCCAGATATGATATTGTGTCCCTTGAATTAAGCCTTAAATGAGCCTTATATGAGCCATATATGTGTGCCTTGAAGTAGTCACTTGAATTAAGCCTTAAATGAGCCTGATAATGTTTATCGATAATCAGCATCGATATCAATATCTTGTTTCGACATCGTGTTGGTGTAAATCTTTGCGATTAAATTCGGATTTCAAATACTATGTCGAAAAGGTATCAAATGATGTCTCAAAATGAAGATTAAAAAATATATGAACTTTGATGAAACAATTTTGATGATCGGTGTTCTAAATCAAAAAGTTACGGTCGTTTATAAGAAAAACGCTCCGGTTAATGCAAATATTTTTTCGGCTTTCAAAATTTACATTGGAAGGGTATCGTATTTGGGCTCAAATTAAAGAGCAAAAAAAATATGAATTTTGGTGAAAAAATTTCGATAATCGGAGTTATAAATCAAAAGTTAAGGATGTTTGAAAAAAAAAAAAAAAACACCAAACCCGAAGGAAGCGGAATAAATTGAAGTCTGAAGACATACGCGCGTCCTTTTTAAAAGGGTATTCTTGTCCGTCTGAAATTATTTGTCTTTTTCGTAACTAAAACAAATGAGTGTGTCCTATTTATTCATTTTGTAATTTTTACTGTCGTTTTCCTTCGATCTCTCCTTAAATAAATGTTCGGGTTTTAAAAAAACGCAGCCGTTTTGTGGTATAAATAACTTGCACCGCATCAATTTTGCTATGGATTTTAATTCTGAAACTACAAATTTATCACAATTGATGAAGCTATGTTGCAAAGTGCTCTTATAAATGTAATTATGTGATTTATTCACTATATGTCATGTCCCATCATACCGCATGTTATTTATATAATAGTGGCATTTAAAAAAGAAAACTTTCACTTAAAAAAAAGCAAGGAAATTAATGATGGATAAGATTCTCATAATTAGTGACTCCCCATCAAAATGATTCTTTTATTCGTTCCTTTTTCTCCGTATTTTTTTTTTCCTTTCTCTTTAGTGATCCTTGTGGCGTCATTTGATATATTCTATGATCTGATATATCCTTTTCAAATAATATAAAAAGCTAGATTTTTGTGCAATATATCTTTTACCCAAGCAGGAGACAAAATAGAAAATAGGAGGACGTATGAGGAAATACTTGTGTGTCCGGGGAAAAAAAAAAAAAAAAAAAAAAAAAAAAAAAATAGGAGGACGTATGAGGAAAGTGTCTTTATACGTGTGGAGATATCGTGTAAATCACTATGAACCACACAATTTCATATGTATTTAAACTGTGTGGTTCTAGTCGTTTCACTCGTCATTTCATCTCAATATACACTCTCCACAAATATTTTTTGGATGTATGATAATACAATAAGGAATATTAAAGCCATGTGTAGCACCACTCTGGACGCCTCGATGTGCAAGCATGGCCCGGAATTCAATAATTAAGGCACCGGTGGATCCAGATTTTTTAGTGGGTTACCGGATTCTAAAACTAAATCTTTTATGAAGAATTAGAGATAATAATACTTTTTGAAATATTTTTAAATAACAAGATAACCCAATATTTATGGAAAATTAGAGATAAGGACACAATCTGAAATATTTTTAAGTAACAGGACAACTACATATTTTTTATAGGGAGAAGGACAACTGCATAATTTTTATAGCGAGAAGGAATGACAAACAGTGAATCCCGAAAATCGGTGAATCTCCCTAGTGAATCCCGAAATCAAATGAATTTCGATAGTGAATTTCGACAGTGAATCCCGAAAATTAGTGAATTTCGACGATGAATTTTGAAAAATAGTGAATTTCGACAGAATTTCGTCAAGTGAATTTAAACAATTGAATTTCGAACACAAGTGAATTTCGAAAGATTGAATAAATAGTTTTGTCCTTTATGCAAAAGTTTCAAAAAACTGTCCTTCTACTCAATTGATGAAATATTTCTGTCCTTCTCCCTCATTCCCCCTATTTTTATTAGTTAATTATCAATAAGAATATTTATACATTTTAAGTGAATTAATAGTTCAGCTTAACATTTGATAATGAATTTTATAATACCCTTAGTAAGCTAATTGAAAATATTTTGTGTCTCCTTCGAAACTATCGTGCAGCCCAAAAGCATGGCGAAGAAGCAGGTCCTGCCAGTGCAAATAGTTCTCGATTGCCTCTTACTCCGGCACCTATTTCGCCGGAAATCATGGCCATTACCGCCAATGTCCATCCACCATCGCCCTTTCGTCTGAACCCCTTTGTTCCGCCCCAGAGCTAATAGAAGAGGTTGCGTTTTGTAAGTCTTCAATTAACAAGATCAAAGATCTGAATCGGAGATCCCCCTCACTCTTCTCTACTACAGCTGTCATCCTTCACAACCACTGCCACCGCCACCATTGTCTACCATCCCTACCGTCGTCCGTCGTGCTATCCACTTCCCTGCTATCCCCTTCTCCCCCCAAACCCTCTTGCCTTCTCGCTATTTAATTAGCTTTCAATTTCATATGAAATCGTTCTTTTCAATTGTGTGAACCTATATATAAGATATTTCAATCAATCAGCTATATAAGTAAGATTCTTATTTGCCTCTGCATATAGGCTTATTTGAAGTTTTATTTTTCTTCCATTTCACTGCCTCTTGTATTTGATTTTTGTATTTATTTAAAATTTCGCAAGAGAGATCCTCTTTTATTCATTTGATGTGTTGATTCTCAATCATTGATAAAAAAAAAAAAAAGGTTATGCTTTTTGGTTTTTATTCTTTTATTTTATTTTATATTATTATTGATGGATCAGGATCAGGATCAGATAAGTATGATTTTGGACTTGAATAATTTTCTTGACAGAGCAACACCGCCTCACCTGAGAAACAAGCCTTTAGCTTTTTAGTCCATGGTTATTTGGATTCTTTTTAGGCTTTAACTTTTTTCTGTTGATTTTTCATTTTCATGTGGGTACGCAATGAGGTTGATAGTTCACAATACATTTATGGATTGAGGCAGAAATTAGAGAAGATCATTGCTTCGGAGGACTACTTCACAGTTCACAACACCACCCAAAATGAGGGCTCCTTGCGATGTGCACGAATTTGTAGCATCAGTTAATTTGGCAGACCAGGTGGAGGTTTCACCTGAGCATCATGGGCACAGAGTAAGAAGTCGATATTCTTGCAACTATTTTGTCGTTTATTTCTTGATTTGTCCTCTTTACATATATGTCTCTTGGTAATAATCTTATGGCAATCACTTGGCACTTTGTGTTCTTTTGGTTTGTATGGAAACTGGAAAGCTTCGGGATCGTGAGCTTAGGCTTTCTCGTGCTAAAGGTACCTCTGATCAGCCTACAACTCCCAAGTCAACTGATTCTAATCAGTCCAAACGAAGTCAATCTGTGGCTGGCATGACGAGGGGAAATATTCTTGAGGAAATCTGTCAGGGAATAGAATAACAACCGAAATTCTGAAGAAGAATGGGAAAGGGAAACAGAAGAAAATTGGAGAAGGAGAGAGGAAATTTTATTAAGATGAGATAATATTAGGAAATGTGTAACAACTTGTCCTCCATCTACACACTAGCTCTCTCCTTTAACCAATCAACACCTTCTAACCGCCATGAAAGAGAAACAAAACAACCTGAACAGAAATGCCAAGGCTACAACTCGACCATCCCACCAAAATTTAAATAATTACTAAAAAAAGGAAATACATAAAGACTCATTTCATGACATATCCCTCCCCTACAGCAGCAACTTGTCCTCAAGTTGGTTTGAAATCTGGCTTGAAATCTGGAAATTTGGCCTGGATATCAGCAGCATCTTCCCATGACGACAGTTCCTCATCAACATTTATCCATTTCATTTTCCACTGCACCACTGGAGCATTATACCTTTTAACCATTCTGATTTCAAGTACCTTCTCAGGATAGACCACCAGCTGACCATCTGCAGTAGTGATAGGTGGAGATGCAGAGACTGGAATGTTGATTCCTTTGTACTTTTTTAGCAATGAAACGTGAAAGACAGGGTGAATCTGGGAACCAGCAGGTAGTTCCAGCCTATAGGCAACAGGATTGACCCTTGCAATAACTTTGTATGGCCCAAAATACCTAGCAGACAGCTTGACATTTCTTCTGAGAGCTACAGACTGCTGCCTATATGGTTGCAGCTTGAGGAACACTAAATCACCAACCTCCAGATGTTTCTCCCTTCTGTTTTGATCTGCAAAGTATTTCATTCTGCCCTGAGCATACCCCAACTGGTCCTTTAATTCTCTGACCATGATCTGCTTTTGCCTCAAAAATTCATCCACAGAACTGAATTGCTGTGTGTCAAAACTCCCAAGGGGAAGGCTGGTGGGCTTATAACCATAGAGAGCTTCAAATGGAGTCATATTAAGGGAAGTATGAAAACTGCTGTTGTACCAAAATTCTGCTAATGTTAGCCATCTATACCACTGTTTAGGCCTCATGAAACACATGCATCTCAAGTAGAGTTCTAGGCACTGATTCAACCTCTCTGTCTGCCCATCGGATTGAGGATGCTAGGCTGTGGACATGGATAAATGGACCCCTGCTAACTTCATTAGTTGTTTCCAAAAAATGCTAGTGAATATTCTGTCCCTATCGGTCACTATGTCCTTGGGAAGACCATGATACTTATAAATCTGCTGGAAAAACAACTCAGCAACTTCCCCAGCTCCATAATTAGGAGGCAAAGCAATAAAGTGGCCATACTTGGTTAACCTATCAACCACCACCAAAATAGCAGATTTTCCCTCAGATGTTGGAAGCCCTTCAATGAAGTCCATACTAATGCCCTCCCATGCTTGATTTGGTATTTGTAAAGGCTGTAACAGGCCAGAATAAGGTTCAGTTGAATCTTTACATTGTTGACATGTCAAACAGCTATGCACCATCCTCTGTACATCACCCCTCAAGCCAGGCCAATAAAACAGATGACTGATCCTCTTAAAACAGGCATTCATGCCTGAGTGACCACCTATGGGTCCTTCATGGAGCTGATGCAGAATCTGCCTCCTCATTCCTCCAGTTTTTCCAACACATATCCTTCCCTTGTACTTCAATACACCATGATGTAGAGTATAGTCAGGGTGTGCCTGCTGATCAACAGTTAATGCCGCAATAATGTCAACTGGCCACTGATCTCCCTCATATGAGCCAATGATTTCATCCACCCAAGCTGGTACAACAGCTGTAATGGCACAGGCTGAGCCCTCTGTATGTGGTTGCCTTGATAGAGCATCTGCCACTACATTATCTCGACCCTTCTTGTATTCTATGACAAAATCCAGCCCCAGCAATTTAGAAACTCCCTTTTGTTGTAATGGAGTGCTAGCCTTTTGATCTAACAAGTATTTTAGGCTCTGTTGATCTGTCCTTATAACAAACCTGCTGCCCTGCAAATAATGTTTCCATTTGCTAACTGCCATAATGATTCCCAAAAGTTCCTTCTCATAAATGGATAACCCCAACTCTTTGGTGTTAAAAGCCTTACTGAGATAAGCAATAGGCCTGCCCTGCTGCTGAAGAACAGCACCAATTCCCTTAGAACATGCATCAGTTTCCACACAAAAAGGAAGTGAAAAATTTGGTAAGGCTAAAGTTGGTGATGTACACATACTCTCCTTGAGCTTCACAAAGGCTGCCTCAGCTTCCAGATTCCAATGAAAGTTATCCTTCTTGAGCAAATCTGTGAGAGGTTTAGCAATTGCCCCATACCCTTGTACAAACCTCCTATAAAAACCAGTAAGCCCCAGAAAACCTCTCAGCTCTGTGATATTAGAAGGAGTAGGCCAATTTTGCACTGCTATAATCTTGTCCTCATCAGCATGAACATGGCCATCCATGATAACATGGCCTAAGTATTCAATCCTGTTCTGTGCAAAGGAACATTTGCTAGGTTTGGCATAAAACTGATTCTGTTTCAGTGTATGTAATACTTGACTAAGATGATACAAGTGAGTGGACAAATCTGGACTATAGACAAGGATATCATCAAAGAAGACTAGCACAAACTTCCTGAGGTAGGGCTGCAGTAGGTCATTCATGGCCTTTTGGAAAGTGGCAGGGGCATTGGTAAGCCCAAAAGGCATAACTCGAAATTCATAGTGCCCATGATGTGTGACAAAAGCAGTTTTAGGAATATCTTCCTCCTTCATCCTAATTTGATGGAATCCAGACCTAAGGTCTAATTTAGTGAACCATCTAGCCTCTCCCAACTCGTCCAAAAGATCATCAATAATAGGGATAGGGTACCTATCCTTAGTGGTGAGGTCATTAAGCCTTCTGTAATCAATGCATAATCTCCAAGTACCATCCTTCTTTTTAACTAGCAATATAGGACTGGCAAAAGGACTGCTACCGTTTTGAATAATACCCTGGGCCAGCATTTGGTCCACAAGCTGCTCTATCTCTGTTTTCTGGTGGTGAGGGTATCTGTAAGGTCTCTGTTTGAAGGGTTCAGCTCTTTCTTGCAAGGTAATGCCATGTTCTAACCCCCTTTTTGGGGGGTAGGCCAGTTGGTTCCTCAAACACTTCCCTGAACTCCTGAATCAGTTGACTTACTTCTGGGGGTACAGGCTGCCTTTCAGTGCTGTTGGTGGCTTCCATACTACTGATGCAGCCAAATAATCCACAGGCACCTTGCTTAAATCCCCTTTTAAAGTTCTTACAGCTGATGAGTCTCAACTGAGCAGCTTCAGAATGGCCCTTAAGTACTATATCATCTCCTTCCTTCTTAAAAGACATTTCCAATCTATCAAAGTCCAAGGTCATAGGACCATGCCTTTTCATCCAATCTACCCCCAGGACCATATCACACCCTCCCAGCTTAATCAATCGGACATTATGGTGGAATTTATGGCCTTGCATGAACCAAGGAAGGTTGGGGCAAATGTAATCACTTACCATTTTGGTCCCATCGGCAATAGTGACTACCATTGGCTTAGAAGCTTCCACTAAACAATCCAATTCCCTTGCTAATGACATATCCAGAAAAGTGTGTGAGCTGCCACTGTCTATAAGTATGTTAATTGGTCTCTTCTTCAATGTTCCTTGAATTTTGATGGTGCTGGAGGATAATTGCCCAGTCATAGAACTAAATGACAGTTGTGAGGTCTCAGTTGGCTCTTCCACTGTAATTCTGGGTTCTTCTACAGGGGCTATATCACCATAGACTTCTTCATCGTCTGCCAACAAGATATGCAGCTGTTGATTCTTGCATTTATGTCCTGGGAAGTACTTTTCATCACAACGAAAACATAACCCCTTGGCCTTCTTATCCTGCAGTTGCCCCGGAGTTATGGACTTGTGGCTGGGGCCAACTTGATACTCTTTAAGCTTATCAACCTGCTTACTTGGAAAAGGAGAGAATCTGGAAGTATTCACCCCTCCGTGGTTACTGCTAGCATTCTGATTGGACTTACCAACAGGCTTAGTTTTAAGCACAAAATTTCCTACCAAGGATTCATGTGCTCTGGCTACTTGAAGGGCCCTCTCAAGAGTGGGTGGATGATGAATCCTGACCATTCCCCTCAATTCCTCCACCAATCCCCCAATGAAACAGTCAATATAAAACTGTTCAGTAAGATTGGGGTTTTGCTGAGCCACATAGACGAGAAGTTGATCGAATCTCCTCTGGTAATCCTCAACTGTACCGGTCTGTTTTAGATCCCGGAATTCGCCAACCAAATCACTGAGAACTTGAACTGTGAATCTCCTACTCAATGCCAAGCTGAATTGGGCCCAATCCATAGCTGGATGACTGAGTTTCCAACCTCCATACCAAAGGTCCGCATCACCTCTTAGATAAATGATAGCAATCCGCACCTTATGGTCATCCTCAATTCCATTAAGAGCGAAATACTCCTCACATTTGCGAATCCATTCCATAGGTCCAATACCATCGAAAGTAGGTAAATCAAGCTTGGGTAATTTATGGAAATGCTCTCTCTTCAATTGGAGATGATCAGAAACAGATCCTTCAAAATGGCGAGGTGATAATCCAATGGGGGGAGTAGGCAACAAAGGAGCTGAGACCGGGGATTTCTGAGAATTACCTTTTCTAATTTCTTCATTGAGGTTAGCCAATTGCCGGAGCAGTTCTTCAAACTGTCTGGATGTCTCACTTTTGTGTTGATTGATGGAATTGGTTATCTCGCTTTTGTATTGATTGAGGGAAGTAGCTGATTCGCCCATCAAATGACGGATGTCTTCGATTGCCTTGCTATGTTGTTTCAATTGCTCATCCACCGAAAGCTTCGATCTAGTGCCGTCCGCCATTGTTCAACCACAGGTCGGAGAACCGCCGTGCTCTGATACCAAATGTCAGGGAATAGAATAACAACCGAAATTCTGAAGAAGAATGGGAAAGGGAAACAGAAGAAAATTGGAGAAGGAGAGAGGAAATTTTATTAAGATGAGATAATATTAGGAAATGTGTAACAACTTGTCCTCCATCTACACACTAGCTCTCTCCTTTAACCAATCAACACCTTCTAACCGCCATGAAAGAGAAACAAAACAACCTGAACAGAAATGCCAAGGCTACAACTCGACCATCCCACCAAAATTTAAATAATTACTAAAAAAAGGAAATACATAAAGACTCATTTCATGACAAAATCCTCAGGACTTTTAACATCAAGAATGATTACACTATGGAAGAAGAAAGGAATCCGTAGGGAAAACGCGTGGGCATTTGAGTGACATATTGGACGCTTTAATGCTCTATTTCTTTGGCCTAAGGGCAAGCCCAACCCACTTGGGTATTCACTTGGGTATCAAATATTCATCTCTAATAGGGGGTCAAATTCATAGTATCAATTTTATATTTTTTTACTAAATATTTTGATGATTTGATAATAATATAAAATATTATTATTGTGCTACTAAATAATTTTTTATATAATTATAATTATTTTGAAAAGTTATATACAAAGTCTATCGTATATAAAGTCCACATTATGATACGCGGAAATGAATATTAATTTACAGCAGACCGTAGCTAATAATTTTTTTTAATTTAATAATAATTCTTAAGATGTTATATATATAATGCCCCTCAAAAAAAAAAAAAGATGTTATATATTTTTCAACCATCAAATCTGGGTTTAAAAGAAGAATATATGTGAAGAAAAAAAAATGCATATATTGAGTGTGATATGTGATATTTATAATATTTTGTAAAAATATTTAGTCGTTGTATAATATTTCCGTTACAAAAATATATGTGTTGTATCATTCTTTTACTTAGCCAATCTAAAAAAAAAGATGAGGGGACAAGCCCATGTGGCTTTGGTTGGCAGCACCTTTTTGGCCAAATTCCTTCCACCCGCGTGCGTGTAGTGCATGGGAGGGTATTAGTCAAGGGTTCAAATATGGTACCTCTCCTGATACCACACCTAATTTTGATACCTATTAATTTTTTTCGTTGGAGATGTTGATACCTTCCTATAGGGGTTAAAATTTAATTTTGACCCCTACCATTGGACTTGCCCTAATAGTATGATAGTCTTTTGGTTTTATCATAGTAGGTAAAATGGATACATCTTATTGCAGGCTAGTGTTTTGCTTGTTTTGCTTCTCGATCAGTTTCTTAGGCATATTTGGGTTTTATGTTTTTATGACTTCCTTTGGTTGTAAATGGGAGCTGAATGCATGTGTAAATAAATAAGTTGACAAGTATTTAAATAAAAGTTTCTATTTACATTCTACTTCTTTTAATTTTGTCAATTTCCTTTATCCTCAAGTACAATTGAATGGATGCAGGCTATGCCAGGAAACAAGTTAAAGGATTTAATCAATCTTTAAAGCAATCTTCTTAAAGGTTGTATTTTGTCGTTGATCGACCAATGGCGACCTACAATAATGAGTTTTATTGTTCACTGTTAAAATGTTAAAATTCTTTGTCCATTTAGTGAATTTCATTTTTTTTATTGTTGAACTACAACAACGAATTACAAATAGTGAACTATAACAACAAATTACCATAGCGAAAAAAGAACTTGCAATTAAAATCAAAATGGTAAAATTCAACAAAATGGAAGTCCAAAAGTGAACTCACTTCCTTTCCAAAAAAATTAATGAGAACACACTTTAACATGTCTCTTTGAATCGTTTATTTTGCAACAATGAACCAGCACACTGAACTGCAAATAGTGAACTACAACAACGAATTACAATAGCGAAAAGAGAAGTTGCAATTAAAACAAAAATGATAAAATTCAGCAACAGAGAAGTCTAAAAGTGAACACACTTCCTTTTCAAAATAAAGTGAACACACTTTAACATGTCTTTTGATTCGTTTATTTTGCAACAATGAACCTGAACAGTGAATTACAACTAATGAACTCATTAAAACGAACTAAAAAAGTGAACTAACAATAGTAAACTTTTGATAGTGAACCACAAGCATTGAACAACAATTGTAAAATCCTAAAAGAGAATTCACAAAAATGAGCACAAAAAGTGAATTAAAAATAGTAAACTTCCAATAGTGACCCAAAAACAGTGAACTACAAATAGTGAACTCACAGAAAAGAAATCAAAAAATGAACTAACAATAGTACATTTTCAATGGTTAACTACAATAGTGAACTACAATTATGAACTCCTAAAAATGAATTTTGGTTTGAAGTGAATTAGTAATGTGAAACAATGAACCAAAATGTTTTGAACTCAAATAGTGAACTACAATTGTAAACTTCTAAAATTGAACTAAAAAAGTGAATTAACAATAGTAAGATTCCAATAGTGAATTAGAAACAGTGAACTACAATTGTAAACTACTAAAAAAGAACTTTTGTTTGAAATGAATTAGTAACGTGAAATAGGTGTGAAACAATGAATCAGAGTGTTTTGAACTCAATGAAAAACAGTGAACTAGAGTATTTTGCTAGCTAATAGTGAATAAGTAGATTTAAGATTCAGAGTAACCCAATAACATTGTATTACTATATTGAAACATTAGACCTAGTCATGAAAGTGAACAAGTACATGCTGTCATTTATGCTTAGGTGTGAAACAGTGAACCAGAGTGTTTTGAGCTTAATGTAAAATAGTGAACCAAAGTATATTGCTAGCTAACCATGAACAAGTAGATTGCATCAGAGTTACCCAATAACAATGAATTTGTCCTTATTGTCTTGACCAAATATGCTTGCCCTTCTTGGTTGAAGCAACTTTTCAAAAATTGATCATGAGACTCAACTTTTGACTAAAAAATAAACTTTCAAAATACTGAATCGACTTTTCAAGAATAAACTTTCAAAATACCGACACGGTAAAAGAACAGAAAAAATGATTGTACATATAGAATGGATAATTTTGACACAAGGATAAAATGCAATTCTTCTGAAACAGCTAAGCAAAAAACAACAATGTTTTTCCCAACACACTAATGAAGAAAAAAAAAAAAACAGCAACGCTATTTTCACCAACACATCCATTGACTACTCCATAGGCATAGATATACATATAACTCATCACTCATGTAGCTCTAAATAAATTTGCAGGGAAGAGGGACCTCCTTTTGTGTGGCACGCCGAAAGAAACATGAAAAATCAAGATGAGTTGGAGGAGGAAGGTGATGAGCTGCACTATTCAATGGCATTTGATAAATAAAAAAAAAAAATCGCACTAAAACAACACATCTTTTCCATTTACAAGTAGAATTAGCACAATGTGTTGAGTGTCCAAATTCAATAAGACATAACCCTTTGTTGACTGTGAAATGCCCAGATGTATACAAGCCACACTTCTGGGATCAAATTTTGACCTATTCTGCTGCAATGTAGATGCATAGGCTAGGCTACCAAATACTTTGACTCTTTTCAAGTCATCATCTACTCCATAAAGCATCTTAAATGGAGTAGCTCCTTGTAACAGAGGTGTGGGTGTAATATTGATAAGATAAGCAGCATGAATGATACAATAACCCCAAAATCTGATTGGAAGGTTGGCTTGAAATTTAAGAGCCCTACCTACATTTAGGAGGTGCTGATGTTTTCTCTCTACTACCCCGTTTTCTTTGAGGTGTTGACACACAAGATTTTTGGTGCGAATACCCCTAGCTGTATAAAATTCTGGCATATAAAATTCTTGCCCATTATCTGTCCTAACAACCTTTATTTCTTTGTGAAATTGAGTGTGAACGAAGGAACAAAAATTCTGAACTATCCCTCTTGCCTCAGATTTATCATGTAGCATATACACCCATGTAAACCTACTGTAATCATCTACCACAGTGAGAAAGTATTTTTGACCATGAACTGTAGCTTGTCTATAAGGTCCCAGATGTCAAAATGTACCAAATCAAACACAGACTGAACTGTAGAACTACTTAATGGAAATGACAAATGTTTCTGTTTAGCCAAATGACAAATATGGCAAATATCATCCTTAGGACTAACTATTTCTTTATTGTGTTCCATGAGTAGTTGTAACCTCTGAGTAGACAAATGCCCCATTCTGTAGTGCCATATCATCTCATCTGACAGACCTGGAACATTCTGGAATGTAACCGCATTGCATCTTGACATGCTTTGATTATACTGACTCTTAGGATTGTCCAGCAGGTACAGGTCTCTGAATTTCCTAGCTGATCCAATCATCCCATGTGTTTGGTCCTGTATGTAGCAACCATCAGTCTCAAAAATTATTCTGATGTTGACATTCTTAGTCAATTTACTGAGAGATATCAAATTGAATTTGAATGCAGGCACGCATAGGACATTTAGCAATAGTAAATGTATTCCTAACTGCACTTCACCAATGTGAGTCACTTCAACACTTCTACCATTAGGTAAACTAACACTGACATTTTCTACCTTCTGAAATTTTGAAAAAAGATTCAAGTCATAAATGACATGATCTGTGGCCCCTGAATCAAGAATCCATCTATTGTGCATATTACCTGCTCCCAAATCATTATCTGGCATGAAAGAGGCAGACAGCACTGAGGCTTGATTAACCAAATGTGAGCTTTGATTCTCCTTGTTCCCTTCACTCTGTTTATTAAGTAGTTGTAATAGCTGGGTATATTGGTGTTGGTTCAAGGAGTATCCACCACCAGTTGATGAGGCTGGGGTAGAAAGATTCTGAGACATGTCATCCTCTTGGTTCCCTTCAACCATATTGATCCTTCCTCTAGGTTTGAAGCCAGGTGGAAATCCATGTTTATGATAACACTTGTCCTCCACATGACCAGATTTCCCACAATATGTGCATTGTGGACGTTTTCCACCTTGACTCTGCTGGTATCCCCTTTTTGTCCCTGTATTTTCAGAACTGTTGAACCTTTTTCCAGAATCTTGTATGCTATTACTGATATTAGACCTATTAACCAGAACAGTAGGGTCGACATGTGATTTCTGTGCCGAGCACACCTTTCCTCTGTCTTTCAAATTTCAAAGCCATAGCAAATGCAACCTTAATGCTTGGTAATGGAGTCATCAACAAAATCGTGAATTAAGCGGTGAGAAACTCTCATTCGGGCCTCTTAAGAATCTAATCACGTACTCGTTCTCAAAATAAGCAACCACGATGGGAATCAAGTCACAATGACAAACCGGATCACATTTTTACGGCTAGGAACAGGTCTTAACACATTAATTTCATCCCAAATGATCTTGATTCTAGCAAAATGCGAGAAACGGTGAGTTCTCCTTGTTTAATTCCATTCAACTCCTCAAGCAAATCAGATAACCTAAATGAATCCAAATTCGCATACCTATCTTGAATGTCATCCCAAACCTCTTTGGCCGTATTCATCCACATAACGCTTTGTGCAATCGTCTTCGATACCGAATTGAGCAACCACGAAGTGACGGTGGTATTACACTGCTCCCAAGCGTTGAACTTTGGATCTCCTCTCACCGGTCGTGAAATCGATCCATCAATAAAACCTATTTTGTTCTTCATAACTAGCGACATCTTCACCGACCTCGACCACGAGTGATAATTGACTCCATTATCATCAAGTACTGGCTGAACAAGGATCAAAGATGGACTCTCGCTAGGGTGAATGTAGTAGGGGCTGGAAACTGGAATTACAGCTTCTTCTGCCATCACCGATCGTTCGAAATAGTAAGATAAAACTAATTTGACGAGAATTCAAATAGATGCAGCGCGAATTAGCTCTGATACCATGAGGAAAATGGAGAATTTCGGTATTATTGTAGTAAAATTAAAAGAGAATCGAAGAAGAAGAACTTTTAGGGTTCTTCCCTTTTTTATATTTTGGGAATGATAAAAACAGAGATATTTTTCTTACAGTACAATGTCCTAAAGAGAAGCCTTATATATGTGGCTTTATAATAATGACAAGCTAATGACAGCTGGCAATCTAATAAGCTAAAAGCTAATTAATAATTGCTAATACTGCTAATTACTACTAATTACTACTACACTCAACACAATGAATTCCTGAAACTAACTACATGGATTAGCATGCAGAAATCCCAACATTTTGCCCTGATTCTAACAAAATACGAGCACACAATGCTCAGCCAGTCTAATAGTTTCTTATCATTTTCCTAAAAAGCCCCTAACCTTGCTCTAACCTCAAGATTCTATTAGAATATGTTTCACATTATTTGTATTTTACGTTTATGCCCTTGTTGTCCCTCTATATAAACTCATTGTACACAACATTATTTTCTAATGACAATTTGATTGTTGTTCAATACAATCTATCATGGTATCAGAGCTTCTGATCCCTAAACCTTCCTTCTAGCCGCCGCCGCAAATCAGGAGGAGCTGCTACTTTTTTTTTTTTTTTCCTTTCTGCGTTTCTATTCCAGCCATGGCCGCCTCCTCTGCCTCCACGACGCAGTCGTCCGCCCCAGCCACTCCCAGCGCTGCGGCTGTGGTTGTTTCTCCTTCCGCCGCTGCCACAGTGATCTCCCTCAACCCCGCCGTCAATGCTCCTACAAAATTCGACGGCAAAAATTTTACCGCCTGGAAGCTTCAGTTGACCACGTTGCTCACAGGTCATGGTTTGATCGGTTATGTGACCGGTAATACACCCACACCGCCGCCCACCCTACCGTCCTTGTCTGGTACGGCCACCGTTAATCCGCAGCACTTACACTGGATACAACAAGATGCGTTGATACACAATTTAATTTTGGGTTCAGTTGATAAGGAGTTTATGCCTATGATCCAACACACAACGAATTCGAAACAGGCTTGGGACACCCTACTTGAAACGTATGGGAAGCAGAGTAAGGGTCGCATTCGACATCTTCGACAGCGTTTGCACTCGATTGTTAAAGGTACAATGTCCATATCTCAATATTTTACTGCCGTGAAAAACATTGCGGATGACTTAGCATCTCTAGATGCTAAAGTGCCTGATGATGAATTGGTTGAATTGCTTTTGAAAAGTCTTGGTAGTGAGTATAAGGACCTTGTGTGTGCCATTCGGGCTCGTGATGACACTATATCTATGCCTTTATTACATGAAAAGTTGTTAATGCATGAAGCGTCACTTGTACAAAGTCGGTCGGTTGCACCCCCGCTTTGCTTTCCCCGCCTATCATCAACCTCGTCCTATGCATGTTCCGCCCAATACAACCTATTACCCTTATTCCCCCACCTCTCGGCCACCCTCACCCATCCTGCCGTCCCCTCCCTCCCCTACCCGAGGCCCTCACCACCCCCCCTCAACCCAATCACTCTTCCAAAAATTCCACTCCTCGTAATTCTAAAGGTTATCAAGGCTTCTGCCAACTCTGTGGTCTCCAAGGACATGTTGCTACTCGCTGTACCACCTATCCGCTCTACAACAATCTCCCTCGTCCACACCGCAACCCTACCAACTCTCGGTCCACACGGTCTCCCCGTACCCATGTTGCTCACCATGCGTCCTCCGGTCCTCCCGTGCGTACTCGATTCTTACGCTCCTTGGATGCTTGACAGTGGTGCCTCTCACCACATGACTCAGGAACTCAGCTTGCTCTCTCTTCACTCTCCTTACCAAGGTACGGATCGTATTGTCATTGGTGATGGTAGCTCCCTGGCCATCACACACATTGGCTCTACCTCTCTTTCCTCCTTTAAATTAAATCATGTTCTTTGTGTGCCCTCCCTATCTCGTAACTTACTTTCTGTCCAAAAATTTTGCCAGGATAATTCTGTCTCTATTGATTTCTTACCTGATTCGTGTTTGGTGAAGGATTTGAAGACGGGCAAATGCCTCCACCAAGGACAAGTCGGTGATGGTGCTTATCCGTGGTCTTCCAAGGCTCTCTTCGCCTTCTCTGCGTCTAAAGCCTCTGCCGCCACTTGGCATCTTCGCTGCGGTCATCCTGCTTTTCCAATTATCCAGAATTTAGCAAACAATAAATTGTTAGAATTATCTACTACTTCGCATTCTCATTGTGATTCTTGTCTGTGTAATAAGAGCCATAGGTTCCCCTTTTCTGATTCCACATTATGTACTTCTCAACCCTTGGAGGTTATTTATTCTGACGTTTGGTCGTCACCAGTTTATTCAATTGATGGTTTTAAATATTATGTTCTCTTTGTCGATCATTTTACTCGATATATGTGGTTATACCCGCTTGCATGCAAATCTGATGTCCATAATGTGTTCATTAAATTCAAAAAATATGTCGAAAAGCTTTTAGATGCCTCTATCAAAACCCTCTATTCTGACAATGGTACTGAGTACATCAAATTACGTCCTTTTCTGGCTGAGCATGGCATCTCCCATTTCACTTCCCCTACCTACACGCCACAACACAACGGCATCTCCGAACGCCGCCACTTTCATATAGCTGAGACTGCTCTCACCCTTCTTGCACATGCCAAGATTCCAGTTACCTATTGGTCGTATGCCGTTAGTACCGCGGTTTACCTCATTAATCGCATGCCCACAAAAAATCTTGATATGTTGTCCCCGCATCTCAAGCTTTTCTCAAAAACGCCTAACTACTCTAAACTTCGAGTCTTCGGTTGTCTCTGTTATCCGTGGCTTAAACCATATACACAGCACAAGCTTGCGCCTACCTCCAAGCCGTGTATCTTCCTTGGGTATGCCCTCACACAGAGTGCTTATCTATGTTACGACATCTCCGACTCTCGTATGCATATTTCGCGTGATGTTCGGTTTGTGGAGGACATTTTCCCTTTTGCTAATATGTCTTCTGATCCTTCCTTACCTCCTTTGACTGCACTCCTTCCCGACGACTCTTATACACCTACGCTTGTTCCTGTTTCTCCACCCATCCCCTCGGCCCATGCACCTCCCGCCGGCATTTATGCCCCCCCCCCCCGACGGCTCTCTCTCCTCGTCCCCTCATGACTCTCCCAACTCTCCTTCTTTCGGTGCTTCTCACACTTCCGCCACTCCCTCATCCTCTTCCTCCACCTCCCCCTCCAACTCGTCCTCCCTCCTCCCCCTTCTCCTCCCCCTCCGCCCCCACATCCCATGACTACTCGATCTCGAAACCAAATTTACAAACCTCGTCAACTCTTTAACCTTCAAGCTCAACTGCATAATCGCTACCTTGACACGGAACCCTCGACCCTTAAGCAGGCCTTGCAGTGCCCGCAGTGGTGTGTTGCCATGTCTGATGAGTATAGTGCACTTCTTCGCAATGACACGTGGTCTTTAGTTCCCCCTGCAGACGGTTTAAATATAGTTGGGTGTAAGTGGGTGTTCCGAATAAAAAGGAAACCGGACGGTTCTATTGATAAATACAAAGCTCGGTTGGTTGCAAAAGGGTTTACGCAACGTCCTGGTTTGGATTATTTTGAAACTTTCAGCCCTGTTGTTAAACCTGCTACGATCCGTCTTGTTCTAGGTATTGCGGTTTCCTTTGGATGGTCTCTTCGCCAACTCGATGTCAATAATGCTTTTCTGCAGGGTACACTAGCTGAAGATGTTTATATGTCTCAACCACCCGGTTTGAGGATGCCACGAAACCCACCTTTGTTTGCAAGCTTCGCAAGGCAATCTATGGTCTTAAGCGAGCTCCTCGGGCACGGTACCATGAGCTTAAGACCTTTCTACTCACTATGGGTTTTGTTAACTCGTGGCCGATCCGTCTCTATTTGTTTGTCGCACATCCGTCGCATTACTATTCTTCGGTATATGTCGATGATATTATTGTTACGAGCGGCTCGCCGAGCGGGTTCGAGTTTTATTGATCAGTTGGGTTCTCGGTTCTCCATTAAGGACCTTGGTCCACTGTCGTATTTTTTGGGGGTTGAGGTCACTCATTCTACCATGGGTTTGCTACTGGCGCAGACCAGATACACACGTGAGCTCCTTTCTCAGGTTCACATGGAAGACTCTAAGGCAGTTTCTACGCCTATGCCAGCCGATGCCTTTTCAGGTGATACCGTCTTTTCCCCTGCTTTTCCAGATCCGACTCAGTATCGTCAAACGTTGGGTGCCCTGCAGTACTTATGCTTTACGAGAGTTGATATTCAGTTTGCAGTTTATGCATTCGCCGACCGAGTATCACTGGATGCTTGTCAAACGCCTTTTGCGCTATTTATCTGGCACCCTCACTATGGGTTTGCAGTTGTATCGGAATTCTCCTCTGGCCTTGCATGCTTTTTCCGATTCTGATTGGGCGGGTAACAAAGACGACGGCTACCGTGATCCAGTGTCGTCTGAGTATGTGCCTGGCTACACTTCTACTTCTGCTTACATTATTTTCTTGGGCAGGAATGCCATTTCTTGGAGTTCCAAGAAGCGACACTCGGTTTTAGGTCTTCCACCGAGGTGAATATAGGAGCGTTGCGGATACAAATCGCCGAGGTTGCCTGGGCGACCTATCTTCTTGCGGATCTTGGTTTTTCGGTTGACTCCACACCGGTGATCTTCGTGACAATTTGGGAGCGCTTCGTCTCGGTGCCAACCCGGTCTTCCACTCACGCATGAAGCACGTGGCCCTTGACTATCATTTCATTCGTGAGCATGTTGAGCGTGGTCTTGTTTGTGTTGCTCGTGTTCGCCGGACCCGGTGGCGATGTTCTCACCAAGCCTTTGCCACGGTTGTCCTTTTCCGCACTTGTTTCCAAGCTTGGACTTCGCTCAACTCCGTCCGCTTGAGGGAGCGTATTAGAATATGTTTCACATTATTTGTATTTTATGTTTATGCCCTTGTTGTCCCTCTATATAAACTCATTGTACACAACATTATTTTCTAATGACAATTTGATTGTTGTTCAATACAATCTATCAGATTCACCAAAATATATGAACAAATTATGCTGTCCATAGATGCCTTTTCTTTTAATTCTACATGAATTAGCCAAGCAACTTTCTTGGTATGTGCAGAGATGTTTCTTCCATAAACCAATACTGAATAACGTACACAAAATCCGGCTGCCCCCACAACGACCAAGATCTAGATCCTCGGATGAGACACATACGCATTTAGTTCAATTGAATGCGACAACCATACACACAACATTGAGAATATGGTTCCCACAAAGGCACCCACGACGACTTGGCTGACTGAAGCTGCCGTGCAACCCGAAGCCAGGTCTACAAGCAAAAGGGGCAAAGAAGTAAACTTAGTAAACATATATACTCTATGTGAAAGCAACATATTCAATTAACTCAAGATTTTTCCAAGTTAGGGTTATTTTAACTTGGAAATGCTCAGTACATATTGTACTTAGAAAAATGTTATGAACATCTTTAATGTTGGACAATTTTAACCATTACTTGGAAAAAAGTACATATTGAGTTAAGGTAAAATCACTATATCAGTTAGCCAAGTCGTCGATATTTTACCCTAACTCAACATATGTACTTTTACCCTAACTCAATTAACTGAATCAACATTAAATCCAAGTTAGGGTAATTTTAAAGAATCTTGAGTTAATTGAATCTTCTTCTAAATACATATTGTCCAACATTAAAGATGTTCATAACATATTCAATCGGAGTGTTTTGGAGTCATTGCGGATGGAATTCGACGTTGGAGAGTATATGTGAAAGGTGTTCCGATGATGTGTAGGCCTTTATTTGCAGATCAGAAAGTGAATGCAAGATATCTTGCACATGTATGGAAAGTGGCTATTGAATTGGAGAGTCCTCTGCAACGAGACACTGTTGAAAACGCGATTCGTCGGGTTGTGGTTGATGATGATGATGATGAAGGGAAGGAATTGAAGATTACGAAACTTGAAGGTTCTGTAAAAGAAGATGGGAATTCATGCAAATTCTTGGACAAGTTGGTTGAGTTCATTCATGCCTTACCAACTACCAAGTGAACAAAAATGAGGACAAATTTGGCAGAGTTCATTGCCTTGTTATGATTTTCAGACTATGCAAATTTGGCTATATATTTGAACTACATTTCATATTTGTAATAAATATCTCAGCTTTTTGGCAGAGTAAGCAACAACTTTATGTTTTACTTTTTGAATAATAAGAGGTGTACAACTAACCATTTCCATACTAAAACCTCCTCAATGTCTCGCACCTAAAATCACCACTCAAAACAACTACAGTTATCTATCTGTATACAGCTCGAGAACAAAGAATTTGATTCCAAGTTTTATCTATGGAGAATTTGTTACAATTTCAATGCAAAATTTTCCCAATACCGACTCCAATGAATCGAACAATAAAAACACATAACAGTAGAGAGAGAATTTGTTACCAAAAAGTCTCAACTTTATTTTCGGCTGATCGTCTCAAGCACAAGCAAGCCGCCCATGCGTCCGATCAATAACCGTAATCTACACGAACGATCATCGAAATACTTCTAGGATTACAATTCAAAAAGAATTGCTGCTAGACCACATTTTCGAGAATACTCCAAAAACTTACTTTTTGTAATGGGAGGAGAGCTTGAATTCTTGGAAGTAAACAAAAAAAATTAGGAAGTTAATTAAATAAATACCGGTTTAATTAAGATTGCTTTTATTTAATTTTCAACTTATTAAAAAATATCAGCATTCCCTATTAATTTGTTATTGCCATCTAGTAATTCAGAAGAGTTATATCTTTTTGACCAACAATTCCAGTGCCCTGTTTCGCTGCGAAGAGTGTATCCCAGTTTGCATTTAAAAGGAAAGAAAAGCAAGACTTTAAATAATGGATGGAAAAATATTACTTTCCTTATACCCACACAGAAGAAAGTTGATTAATGCAGGCAACCAAACGGGGCTTTGGAATTGTTGGTGATCGTCTCGTAACCCTTATTATTCAAAAGAGTTATTTGCTATTGACTATAATATTTATTGAGACATGGTTATCGTGTAACTGAAATAATTTCATATACGTAATATTCATACAATCAATCGTTATTTGAAAGTCAATATATCAACAACTTTATTTTATAACATGAATATCATATTATTTTGAAGTGACACTAAATTCCGCTAAGACTTTCGATCAATAGGCATTTATTATATTTTTCTTCATTATTACCCTTTGTTTATTATATATTCATTACTTTACAAATATTACATTAATGATAGTTAACTTTCACTATTACAATTAATGACACTTAACTACTTTATTAATCTGTGTAAAAAAACCTTAAATGGACATATATTTTGAGATAGAGGGCAGTATCTTATTGAGAAAATTTTATAGATCCGTCATACGAGACCCGTAATCAAAGGCATACATTCTATGTAGTCCAGTTTAACATAAAATATATTCTTAATCCAGTTCACTCGATAATTCAATATAGTCCATTAACTCACCCGAATTTAAATTATGGCTCCGCCCTTGCCCGTAATCCACACGTCTTTGATCCTTTCATAATTACACACCCCAAAGCTTTCTGCCTATACTATATCATTAGAGTAACAATCAGTCGTCTTCTAAGCGAAGAAAACAGCAAGAATAACAGAGTAGTTGCAAAAGCAGAGAAAACAGAGAGAAATATATGGAAAAGTACGAAAATGGAGGAAGAAGAAGCAGCAGAGTGGTGGTGTTAGTCCCATGTCCTCTAGAAGGTCATCTTCCTGCTATGCTTCAACTTGGAACATTACTTTATTCCAAAGGATTTTCCATCACAATCGCACACACTGATTTCAATTCTCCCGATCCCTCCATTTATCCCTACTTCAATTTCGTTAAATTAGAAGACGGCTTAGCCGGCCGTGACACCTCATACTATAGTTTGCTGACTGTTATTCCGGCCATGAACCGGAATTGCAAGGAGCCACTGCACAAGTTCTTGGCGGCGGAGGAAGACGGTGGCGGCGTTGGTTGTATAATATATGATCCGGTCATGTATTATACGGATGCCGTGGCGAAGGAATTGAAGATTCCGAGCTTGATTTTCAGGGCAAATAGTGGTGCTTATTTGCAGGCTTTGAGGGTTAACCTCAAGCTTCTTTTCCAACAAGATGGGGTCTTACCAGGTCAGCTATTCCTGTGTCTTTTGTCTCAACTTGTCCTGTTCTTTTTTCATTTTTTTAAATTTTTTTTTGACCCCTCAAACTCTGGTTTTCATGTCAGATTATAATCCAGTTCACCACTTGATCTATGCATCTTATGCTCATTTTATTCTTTAATTTGTTATGTTTTGTGACGTTATCTAATGAAAAGATACATTTTTTAAGTTTGATACATTTTTTGTTAGATATCTTGTTTAAATAAAATGACCCACCAAAATTGATAGTACTCCTTCCGTTTTAAATTATCTGAGACAGTTGTAAAAATCATGCATATTAATAAAGTGGGTTAATACATTGACTTTAAAATGAAATGACTAAAAAGTCCTTATATATAATTGATGTGATGCTTTTTATCTATCATATTACAATAAATAAGGGTAAGGCAAGAAAAAGTATTATAAATGTTGCATTGTAAATGTAATCGTCTCAGTTATAATGAAACAAATGATTTTTGCAACTAACTCAAATAAATTGAAACGGAGGGATTAATCTGACAATTATTAAAAAAGGTGGAAGGATTTGCATATATCACTGCATAATGGCTCGTGAAACAAATGAATCAAACTAGATGGGGTGAACTTTACTATCTACTCTTGGATTGGTTGGTTGAGGAGCTTAAGAAAAAGGAAGGGAAAAATAAGTCATTACAAGTAATTTTTCCTAGTCACCAATATATATTTTGGAAGGTGATATATCAACTACACATAGTGTGCAGGGACGGAACCAGAATTTTTTTTCCGGGTGGGCTAGAAGCCTAGAATCAAAATTTTCGTGCCATTAGACTTTAGGCAATTTTTTCAATGTCTACGATTCAAGAGAAAAATCATTTGAGTCGAATTAAACGAACACCTACCACCTTCCAAATGTAAAATTTGAGTTACAAATGGGAGTTACAAAAGGGCTGCATACTAAAAGTTGGGTGGGCTGAGTTACAAATGGGCTGCATACTAGTATAAAAAAAAAAAAATTTATGGGTGGGCCTAGCCAGCCTCTAGTTACGTCCTTGATAGTGTGTAGTAGATAATCACTACACATTTGTTAGTCATTCATTTTAATGGCTACATATTAATCAAGGGTTTTCCACCTGAGAGTGTATGTGTACTACGCAATATATGTAGTGTACATGTTATTTTCCAAATATTTTAGAGTAGTCAAAAAAAGGTAGAAGAACGCCACTATACCTGCTTGGGTCAAAGAAATTTTGAATGTTTTTTTTCTATGAAATTTTAAGGTGGAAACTCCTATATAGGGAGAAACATATATGATTTCATCTAGATCACACAGTTTAATTATAGAATAAACTGTGTGTTTCGGATGATACAATACAAAGTGTCTCTTCAGTCTCCACGTTAGAATTTATCTTTTTCTTTTCTTTTTATACCGAAGAAAAGATGGGTCTGGGTGTTTACTTTGACGTCAAGACTTAAGTGTTGACTTCATAACGCTTGGAGTGCTGACTGGTTTTCAATTATTTAATAATTTTACCAACTATATATATATATTAATATTCCTTCTTTTCAGAAAAAGAAAATAAAAAAACTATATATATTCCTTACTTGACCCTTTTATATTCAAAATTTGATCATACAACAATTTTTTTTGAGAAACGATCATACAACAATTGAAACATTATTATATCAATGTTATTATGTTATTGTATTTTAACGATATATTTATGTTTTCTTTCATATAATATGAGTGTACGGTGAATGAGAATAGAAATACTAGGGTATACTATAAATATATAAAATATATTGACCGAACCAATGAAAACGATACAAATCGAACCGTTTAGATGACGGCAATTATTGTTGTGAATGACATGCCAAATCAAAATATGTAACCTTACCTTATTGTGGGAGAGGTCTCGAGTTCGAGCTCTTGTGGATACATTAAATCTTGTTGGGAGATGTCTCACCTAATTTAGTTCCGTCTTTCCGACAACACATCGAATGATTAGTCTTATACAATTGTCGATCGGTAATACCTAGCTAATAAAAAGAAGAGAATGCTCTTTCATAAATGATTGAACTTTCTATCACTTTGATGAAGATTTTTGTAACTATATACCAGACTAGATCATAATGAACTTGTGAAACACAATTTGCAGAGTCTCAGTTACATGACTTGGTACCAGTTCTTGACTACCTTAGATTCAAAGATCTTCCCATTCCTCTTCATTTTAGTCTTCCAGAAGTGGTTCTTGAATTGGAAGCAGAAATGTCAAGTATAAGATCATCTCCACTTGCCATCATACTGAACTCCACTAATGATCTTGAAAACTCGGTCATTACGCAACTCGAAAAGGACTTGAAAATCCCTTTTTTCCCTTTAGGCCCTTTGCATAAAATGGTTTCAAATGCATCAAATTCAACAAACCAAACAGAGGAAGATAGTATCTGCATGGAGTGGCTAAATGAACAACCTCCAAATTCAGTTATTTATGTAAGCTTTGGGAGCGTCGCGCTTCTTGAAGAAAAAGACGTAGTTGAGATAGCTTGGGGATTGGCGAACAGCGAACAACCCTTTCTATGGGTTGTTCGTCCGGGTTCGATTCAAGGATCGAAATGGACAGAAAAATTACCCCAAGACTTCCTAGAAAAATACAATAAACAAAAAGGACTTATAGTGAAATGGGCTCCTCAGAAAGAGGTTTTGGCACATCCTTCAATTGGGGTGTTTTGGAGTCATTGTGGATGGAATTCGTCGTTGGAGAGTATATGCGAAGGCATCCCGATGATATGTAGGCCTTGTTTTGCTGACCAGAATGTGAATGCAAGATATCTTGCACATGTATGGAAAGTGGCACTTGAATTGGAGAGTCCATTACAAAGAGAAACTGTTGAAAAAGCGATTCGTCGTGTGGTGGATGAGGATGAAGGCAAGGAATTGAAGAGTAATGTGTTGAAGTTGAAGAAGAAACTTGAAGCTTCTGTAAAAGAAGATGGGAATTCATGCAAATCATTGGACAAATTGGTTGAGTTCATTCATGCCTTACCAAGTGAACAAAACTGAGGACAAATTGGTACCACAATTCATTGTTCTACATTTGAATTACATTCTCGATCTGGAATAATTTCTCATTCAACATTTCAAAGAAGAACTTATGGCTCGTTTGTTATGAATGAATAGAATATAATGGAATAAAATGATAGAAATGGAATGGAATACTTAATTACATTCTGTGTTTGTTATGCATGATATAGAATATCGTCATTCAATTCCTACGTTTGTCGTGGGTATAATAGAATGAAAATTTACAATTCCTTTGTTTGGAAATATATATTTTTTGATGAATTAAATTTAAATTGGTGTTTTTTTATAATGAAATTTCCAAATATGTATGTCGTAGGAATATGATGGAATGGAATGATTTTTTAATTTTATTCCAGTGCTTGTGCATAATTATATGTAACGGAATAGAATGAAATTTTATTCCAACGGAATGAAAACAGTCCATTTTCATCACCTCGAAAAATGTATGGAATGAGATGAAATGAAAATTAACAAAACACATGTGATGGTGGGTATGAGCGAGGTGGGGTAGGGTGGTTGGGGGGTGGGGTAGGGGTAGTGTTTTTTTTTCCCTCACCACATGCCACTATATTCGAAATGTCAATATCCACAAAAGATAAAGATCGTAAATTAGTCATTAGCCAACATAGTAGATCAAATGTCATAAGTATACACCTTTTCCCATTCCATTCAAAATTACATTCTATTGAAAAACATACCATGTTATACATCATTGTATTATATAATTACATTTCATTGAAAACATACCACTTATTGTACCATAATATACCATTTGCCGAACAAAACTATTTTCACTTGCTATTCTTAATTTCCGTAATAACTGAATTTATATAAGAAATGCAATGAGTGAGTTATTTACTACTGTAGTATATGATATTTTATTTATTTATTTATTTTTTCATTTTCAGTATATCAAATCCTATACACAATATCATTATCGTTGGCAATATTGCTCAGCAGTTTTTTTTTTTGAAAAAAAGATATGCATCAAAAGATTAGCTACGTACACTGAATGATTTGTGAAATAGAAAGAGGGGCGGTGGGGGGAGGGGGGGAGGGCGGGACTGCTGGCATTCCCAAAAAAGGTTGGGATAATGAAAAGCCCTTCAAAACATCATAGTAACACAATCAATCAATATATATATATAGCCTCTTTCTCAGTTGGGAAAATGAAAAGAAACCACAGACATTATGGCATCCTCCGTGGAACAAAAACCTCATCAACAGAGCCATATAACAATCAAAGTGCAGAACCAAGATGCTTACGAAGTGTACTTTAGGGTAAGAAAGGATGCACCTCTCCACAAGCTAATGCGTGCTTACTGTGATGTAGTTGGATTGGATGATATTGAAATGGTTCGTTTTTTCATTGATGGGAAGAGATTGAAGGGAGTTCAAACTCCTAAGGACTTGCAGATGAACGACGGAGATGTCGTTGATGCTTTCCTTGATCAAATTGCAGGTGGAGGTGGCAACAATATATTGGTTGAAATATATTAAATACTAATTAGCTACTTCTCCATCAAGTTCAGTTTTTAGAAGAGACGATAGTTTAAGGATGATGTAATTCAAAAGCACTTTATTCCATGTTTTCAAAAGTAGTATAATTCACATGCATGCATTATGTTACTACATATATATATATATATATATATATATATATATATATATATATATATATATATATATATATATATATATAGAGTAATTGGCGCAAAACACCCTTATGTTTGGGTCAACATTGAGATTTGCCCCTTATCTTCAAATTTTGCATTTTTACCCTCTTATCTTTTATAAAATTTTGCAAGAAACACCTTTTTTTTAATTTTTATTTGGGGTTAAATTTAACGGGAATTAAGAAGGCGCGTGCTATGCACTCTCAACCTGAGCAAACAAAAAAAAAAACCTTTTTTTTTAATTATTTCCCCAAAATCCCCATTGATTCCCAACCCATTAATTCGACTACCAACCCCAATTAATTCGTTCATTCATTTCCAACCCCAAACTCAGTTGAAATTGTGGGTTCAATTGTTAAAATCGAAGTATGGCTCCCCTTTGGACACACCCAAATCAAATTACTCTACAATTTGGCGTCATATTTTCTCAGCTGCAAACACCATCCGCAATGCTGTTGATTTTGATGAAGGCTGGAAATGCCATTTGGAAACTAACGTCCTCGGGTAAATTTTCGGTGAGCTCGGCCTATCACGAGATTCACCAAACACAAGATGTAGAGATGAGTAGCACATGGAGTCTTATTTGGGCAATCAAGGGGACCCTCAGAGGTAATCTCCTATTATGGCAGGTTTATCGTGATGCTTTACCAACGGCGGGCCTTTTTGCCGCTAGGGGTATTTGTGAGGATGATACATGTTTCGTCTGTGGCACACATCCTGAAACCGGGACTGCTCTTGGGCTTACAACATGTGGAAACAAATCATTCATCCGCACCATTGGAGGTCATTCACGTCCGCACGTGACACACCATCCTGGCTCAAAACCTGTTTGAAGATAAACATGTATAAGCACGACAACATCGCTTTTTGGAGATTCCTTTTTCATGAACTTGTGATGAGCCTCTGGCACTGGCGTAATAAAGAATACCACGCTCCGGACACCTCACGACCCCCGAAGATGATTTTCATCTCAGAAGCTATTCGTCGAGCCCGAGAACTTAGACTAGCTTGGCCTTGATGTTGTCTTTCGTGATATGTAATCTACTTTAGCTTTGTTTGTACAGTTTGTACAATTCTTTGTTTTTTAATAAAATATCCGGTTTCGACCACACACACACACAAAAAAAAAAAAAAAACTCAATTGATTCCCGATCCTCGGTTAATTTCCATTTCGTGAATTCCCAATCGTTGTTGACTTCTAATTTTCCTCTCATCTACAAAAACCTAGTTTCCTAATTCAAAAACCTAGTTTCATTTCCTATTTCGATTTCTTCTCTATCAACAGAAGAGTGGTTTCTGTCACCGTCAAGTGTCAACCGGCGCCTGCAATAATTGTGCTCAAGATGTCACTTCGAAGAATAGGTGTATTTTGAGTTAAACTTCGAGTTAAAAAACAGGGAGTTAAAAAAATGGGGTTGGTAGTCGAATTAATGGGGTTGGACAGTGTTTTTATAATGATAATAAAATAAGGGTGATTCTATTGGCATCCCGATTTTTACTAATGACACCTTCTTTTTAATTAAATTTATTTTATTATATCACACCACATAAGTCGAATTATACATTTAAGTCCCTATATTTATTTTTTACTAAAGTCCCTACATTTACAACATTACAATTTCATTCACCATTAGAACCTCCTTAAAATAACATTGCCACAACCACCATTGTATGAAATTTTAGGTTTACAGAAATGTCGTTATTAACATAGATACAATATAAAGTGCTCCGGGGAATTTCAATGGTAAAGCAGTGAGAGTGTTGTAGTGACAGCATTGCTTTTAAAATGATGTTGGGGTCAGATCTAATAAATAATCGACTTCTCTTAACAATAAGATTTACACGAGCAACCATGCATATACATAGTGAACTATTGATGTATAAACCTTGATTCACATTCTTCACGACAGTGGACATCTTCCGTGTTTGGCTCAACCTTTGTTTCCACCGTAAATTTTATGGTAGACCGGTTAAAAGTATCCAATGGCAATTCCTAGCTAACGGGATTTTGCGATCTGAATGCATTGTGGACCCCTAATTACCCAAAAAAAAAAAAAAAAAACCCTACTTTTTTAAAGACTAGACCAATGTCGAAATGATGTACCAATACTACCATAAAATTGCCGATAAAACATAGTAGTATTCAAGAAAAAAAATGTGTGGTCAACGGATGAGTAGTTGTTCATGTATTATTATTTAATTTTTTTTTGTTGTTTTTATCAGCATAAAAATACTTGCAGTAAATCGTGTAAATACGAAAAGAAAAAAATTATACAATGGTGATTTCAAATTTTCAACATTCACATTTATTTATAATAAAAAAAAACATTGTAACCGATCTTCTAAAAATACAAATTTCGTAAATTTTTACTTATATAACGCATTCATCCGAATTCTAGAAAAAATAAAATTGTTATAGCTACCACATTTTGCCAGATTCTACAAAAGAGAATCTGATACATTTTCCTGCATAGAAATACTGTAAACTCGAAAATAAAGTACTATATCTGTCCCAAAATATAAATCCGATTAGCTTTTTGAATTTGTCTAATAATATTGGTCCTTTAAGAATACCAATGAAGAATTTATTATATTTTTCTTCCTTATACCCCTAATTTATTATACATTCACGAATTTTACAACTATTACATTAATAAGAGCCAAAGGCTATTCTACACTTTTACCATTAAAATTCAATGACGCATAAACCACTTTTCTTAATTCGTATGAAAAAATCTAAACGGAATTATATTTTGGGACTAATGTAGTATCTGTTAGAATATAAAAATATATTATGTATATACATTTATGTATATAAAAACATATTATGTACATATATTATGTATTATGTAAAATACATACAACTTCTCAAAAAAAATTCCTCAAAAAAAAAACTTCTAAAAAAAATATAAAAATATATTCTGTATATATTTTACATTTATGGTATATTATGTAAAATACATACATAATATATTTTTACATTCTAACGTATCATTTTTTACGAATACGAAAGAAACATCCACACATTTTTGTTTCCTTTGGGAAACGAACCTGTTTTTTTTACGAATACAAAAAAAAACATCCAACACTTTTGTTTTCATTGAGGCTCAAACCCGAAACATCCGGATTAATGACCGTAGCATTTACCGTTACGGTTTCATTATTGTTGGCAAAATATTTCAAAAAAATAAAAATAAAAAATGCACACCATCGAAGGATTAGTTACGTAGGTACGCTAAATGATTTGATAATCAGAAATTATTAAGGAGGGGGACTGCTGGCATTCCCAAAAGGTTAAGATAATGAAAAGCCCTTCATAAATACACACTCTTCTCGATCAGTTGGGAAAATGAAAAGAAACCATAGACATGGCATCCTCAGTTGGAAAAGAAAGTGAACAGACCCATATTACCGTCAAAGTGCAGGACCAGAGATCAAGAGATCACCAAATCTACTTTAGGCTAAGAAAGGATCCACCTCTCAGCAAACTAATGCGTGCTTACTGTGATAAAGTTGGGTTGGATAATATTGACATGGTTCGTTTTTTCATTGATGACGAGAGAGTGAAGGGGTTTCAAACTCCTAATGACTTGAACATGGCCGACGGAGAGATGTCATTGATGCTTTCCTTGAACAAAGTGGAGGTGGCGGTGACAGTGTGACACTACCGGCAACAATATTGGTTTTATGGCTCGGCCTATTTCCTAAGTGTGCGGCCTATGGCCGGTCCACTGCCCTTTGTAGCGAGTGCTTTTTCGTTTTGTTGTTTTCTCATCTAAACCTAACATATTAGCAGATGAAGATTATATTTAATTAAAAGGCATAAATAAATTGTCGAAAGACGGGGCTACGACGGTGTTTTTTATAATGATAATAAAGAAAACATTGCTACATCGACAGTTGTATAAGATTTTACCATTTACAAATTAACATCTAAATTTAGTTTTTAATTCGTTACAAACAATGGATACAACATAGAGTGGTTCCAATAACATATTTCACTGTTAAAAAAACGAAAGTGTTGTATTGATAGTATTTTCTTTGAAAAGTGTTGTGTTTGGTTATTTTATTTTATTATTCTTTTTGAAAAGATGTTTGGGGTCTTAGACCTAATTAACGGTCGACTTATTTTAAGGGTAAGGTGTACTGATGCAACAATTTGCATACTCAACTATTGATGCATAAATCATAATTGAAATTTTTCACAAAACTCTATTGATGTGCCTAAAATCGTACTTCGGTCCGCATATCCTTGTTCGGGTCTGACGACCACCGACGTTAGTGGATGAGGCCACCAGCTATTACTACCCTCGAGCTCGCAAGCCAAAACTAGAGCCGCGAGCCTTCGGATCCTTTCCAAACCCTCAACCCTAAGCGACGACAGAAAGGATTAGGGGGCCGACACGCGATCTTATTCAATAAATGGGTCCGCCAGCGACCTCGATCATAACATTTAGAGGAAGAGATACCTCTAGTTCAACAAAACAACGATATAAATGGAGGCAGTAGAGAGCGAGAGTAAGACAGGACGGCAAAGCGGGCAACCTACGCGATCCTATGAGGACGCCGCCGGGATATTCGATCCACTTACCATCTAGATATTTAGTTTACTTAACTACTAAGTTTCCTTCTCCTATAAATAGGGGGCTTTGTAAACTCATTAAAGAGGATGGATCATAATCTATAAAACATATGGCAAAGCCAAATTACCCCCGTCCTCTTCTCTTATAAAAGCACCACCGCCGGAAACCATTGCCGCCACCGAGCACCACCGGCAAACACCACTTTTATATATTTTTATAGCCAGATATCCTACGTATAAACACCGCTAAAAGCATGATCACATTTTCGGCATCATCAGTTGGCTCCGTTACCGGGAATTCGACATTTTCGTCACTTTTCCGGTCAGATCTAGAATTTCCGGCGGCCTAAAATTACCCATTTTTTGGCTTTCCGGCTAGGTGTTCTACAAGATCTCCTTCAGGATCTATTAGATCTTGATTCAGATCTAAATTTCATACAGAGCTCGAAGTCTTCAACAAATCGGAAGATTGAGAGGGGGAAGATTGCAAGTTTGCTGCTTGAAGAAGTTCTACTGTGATTAGAAGAGAAAAGGCAGCTAAGGCGTGCTCTTCCTCGAGCATCCAGCTGACGTGACCTCCAATTGGTTTTCATTTCATCTCACCGGAGAAGATGACCGGAGCCGAAGAAGCATCACCGACATCCAAGATTTTAGTTCAGCAAATTTGGAATTGGGAGCTAGCTCGTCAAAATCATGCTCACCAAGGAGCTAGCTCTCCAAATGCGAGCTCGCCCAGATCGAGCCTGTCAGATCGCAAGCGATTAAGCTCACAGCTCGCAAGAGATCAAGCTCGCCAGTCCATTTATTATAAGCTCTCCATATGAGCTCTATTCACAACCTCTCAAGGTACGAGCTCTCATCGAAATTTATTCTCGTTTTTACAACTTGAATAATTATGCTTCATTATTGGGAACTCAACCCCCCGGACGTGATGTGTCGAGCTATCTTATTTTTGGAAACTCACCTCACTATAAGTGAAGGATAGAGCTATTTTTTATATTATTCATTGGCTCACTGATAGTTGAATGAATCGGCAAGCTCTAAGTCCGACCTTCAGCTCGGCAAGCTCTAAGTCCGAACTCATCGGCCAGCTCTAAGCCCGACCTCGGTCGGCAAGCTCTAAGTCCGAATCATCGGCCAGCTCTAAGTCCGACCTTCGGCTCGGCAAGCTCTAAGTCCGACCTCCTCGGCAAGCTCTAAGTCCGACCTTCAGCTCGGCAAGCTCTAAGTCCGAACTCATCGGCCGACTCTAAGCCCGACCTCGGTCGGCAAGCTCTAAGTCCGAATCATCGGCCAGCTCTAAGTCCGACCTTCAGCTCGGCAAGCTCTAAGTCCGACCTCCTCGGCCAGCTCTAAGCCCGACCTCGGTCGGCAAGCTCTAAGTCCGAATCATCGGCCGGCTACTAAGTCCGACCTTCAGCTCGGCAAGCTCTAAGTCCGACCTCCTCGGCAAGCTCTAAGTCCGACCTTCAGCTCGGCAAGCTCTAAGTCCGAACTCATCGGCCAGCTCTAAGCCCGACCTCGGTCGGCAAGCTCTAAGTCCGAATCATCGGCCAGCTCTAAGTCCGACCTTCAGCTCGGCAAGCTCTAAGTCCGACCTCCTCGGCCAGCTCTAAGTCCGACCTTCAGCTCGGCAAGCTCTAAGTCCGAACTCATCGGCCAGCTCTAAGCCCGACCTCGGTCGGCAAGCTCTAAGTCCGAATCATCGGCCAGCTCTAAGTCCGACCTTCAGCTCGGCAAGCTCTAAGTCCGACCTCCTCGGCAAGCTCTAAGTCCGACCTTCAGCTCGGCAAGCTCTAAGTCCGAACTCATCGGCCAGCTCTAAGCCCGACCTCGGTCGGCAAGCTCTAAGTCCGAATCATCGGCCAGCTCTAAGTCCGACCTTCAGCTCGGCAAGCTCTAAGTCCGACCTCCTCGGCCAGCTCTAAGTCCGACCTTCAGCTCGGCAAGCTCTAAGTCCGAACTCATCGGCCAGCTCTAAGCCCGACCCCAGTCGGCCAGCTCTAAGTCCGACTCATCGGCCGGCTACTAAGTCCGACCTTCGGCTCGGCAAGCTCTAAGTCCGACCTCCTCGGCCGGCTCTAAGTCCGACCTTCGGCTCGGCAAGCTCTAAGTCCGAACTCATCGGCCGCTCTAAGCCCGACCCGGTCGGCCGGCTACTCTAAGTCCGACTCATCGGCCAGCTCTAAGCCCGACCCCAGTCGGCCAGCTCTAAGTCCGAATCATCGGCCAGCTCTAAGCCCGACCTCGGTCGGCAAGCTCTAAGCTCGACCTCAACATTTGTTTCAGACAAATTACGTGAGATCTCAATCTTGTCAAAAACATGGGAGCCAAGGGGGCCGGAGGTGGAAATTTTTAAACAACCAAGAATGACCCAAATTCGACATTTATTTCAACCAAGCCCGCAACGACCTTGCTTAAAACAAGGGGGCCACACATCGGATTTTTCGATTCAATCATCGACCTCAACCGAAGCAAGTAAGGCTTTTAGCTCAATTATTTTTAGCAAGTTCGATGCTTTAATTTCCTCGACCTCGCCAAAAACAAGGGGGCTATATATATATATATATATATATATATATATATATATATATATATATATATGTACGTATGTACTATATCGAACCCAGATGGAGACTCGAAAAAGATGGAATATTTCGAGCAAAAATAAATGTGCGAGCTCAAAAATACTTTGGGAAAATCGTCAAAATAGCAAAATAAACATGCATTCAAAACCCAAATCAGCGGCCACAAGTCGGATTCGGAAAAATAAAGTATTACAAACAAATGAAAATTCGAAAAAGGCCAAGACCAAAAGAGTTGATAGATTGCAAGCTCCACATCAGCGAGCTCATTTTATTACAAGCTCCATATCAGCGAGCCCATTTATTACACGCTCTCTTATTACGAGCTCTCTACTACAAGCTCGCCATCAACAGGGATTTTCTCTTCAACAAAAGTCCGTCCGCTTAATAGCGCGGCACAAACAGGCTATAAGCCAATCACTTTAAGGCCGCTCGCTCGAACAGCACGGCCCTAAATAGACCCGAAGTTGCTTCGAGGCCGTTTGTTTTAAAAGCACGGTCCTTAGTGAACAAGTCGCATCAGACGACGAGGTCGCAAAAATAGACCCGAAGTTGCTTCGAGGCCGTTTGTTTTAAAAGCACGGTCCTTAGTGAACAAGTCGCATCGGACGACAAGGTCCCAAAAATAGACCCTAAAATCACTTCGAGGCCGCTCGCTCGAAAAGCACGGTCCTAAGTAAAACAAGTCGCTTTGAGGCCGCTCGCTTGAAAAGCACGGTCGCAAAAGTGGACAAGTCGCTTCGACGACAAGGTCCCAATAGACCAAAATCACTTCGAGGCCGTCGCTCGAACGACGACGGTCCAAAAGTAAAACAAGTCGCTTTGAGGCCGTTTCGTTTCAAAAGCACGGTCCTAAGTGAACAAGTCGCTTCAGACGACAAAGTCCTAATAGACCCAAAGTCATATTTTGGAACTCCCTCGAGCGAGCATTTTATAAGACCGACCTCTAGGTCGGCATCATATTTGGAACTCGCCCTCGAGCGAGCATTTTATAAGACCGACCTGGAACTCGCCCTCGAGCGGTCGGCATCATATTTAAGACCGGAACTCGCCCTCGAGCGAGCATTTTATAAGACCGACCTCAGGTCGGCATCATATTTGGAACTCGCCCTCGAGCGAGCATTTTATAAGACCGACCCAGGTCGGCATCATTTTAAGACGAGCGAGCATTTTATAAGCCCGACGCCAGGTCGGCATCATATTTGGAACTCGCCCTCGAGCGAGCACTTTATAAGCCCGACGCCAGGTCGGCATCATATTTGGAACTCGCCCTCGAGCGAGCACTTTATAAGCCCGACGCCAGGTCGGCATCATATTTAGAACTCGCCCTCGAGCGAGCATTTTATAAGACCGACCTCTAGGTCGGCATCATTTTGGAATTTTGGAATTCGCCTACGAGCGAACCTTCTTGTAAGACCTACCTCTAGGTCGGCGTCATATTTTGGAACTCGTCCTCAAGCGAGCCCTCTACAAGACTGAAAGCTCTCATGCCACCAAAGGCTAAATTAATCAACTACACACAAGCAACGAAAAGACCTACTCTGAGTACGGCACTTAGGCAAAGCTAACAGGCAATCCGCCACAACAAACGAGCCATCACAGTATTTCAAGGCAACAGATCCGCAAAGACTATTACTCCCCGCCTAACATTTCAGGAAAATGATTAAGGCACGGAGTAGGGGGCTATTGATGTGCCTAAAATCGTACTTCGGTCCGCATATCCTTGTTCGGGTCTGACGACCACCGACATTAGTGGATGAGGCCACCAGCTATTACTACCCTCGAGCTCGCAAGCCAAAACTAGAGCCGCGAGCCTTCGGATCCTTTCCAAACCCTCAACCCTACGCGACGACAGAAAGGATTAGGGGGCCGACACGCGATCTTATTCAATAAATGGGTCCGCCAGCGACCTCGATCATAACATTTAGAGGAAGAGACACCTCAAGTTCAACAAAACAATGATATAAATGGAGGCAGTAGAGAGCGAGAGTAAGACAGGACGGCGAAGCGGGCGACCTATACGATCCTATGAGGACGCCGCCGAGATATTCGATCCACTTACCATCTAGATATTTTAGTTTTTACTTAAGTTTACTTACTAAGTTTCCTTCTCCTATAAATAGGGGGCTTTGTAAACTCATTAAGGAGGATGGATCATAATCTATAAAACATATGGCAAAGCCAAATTGCCCCCGTCCTCTTCTCTTAAAAAGCACCACCGCCGGAATCCATGGCCGCCACCGGGCACCACCGGCTAATACCACTTTTATACACTTTTATAGCCAGATATCCTACGTATAACACCGCTAAAAGCATGATCACATTTTCGGCATCATCATCTATGAACATGGCATCAAAGATCTTTTATGTCCGGGAATTTTTTTTAATACATCTATCATATATAAAGTGAAAGGTCGTCCGTATGCTTTTAAACTTAATTCAAGTAGTGTTTTATACAAATGTGCTTAAGTCTTATTTTTCCACAAATGGAGATAACAAAAACTTCCTTAATAAACATGAATATTAGGATGGAGATAACTCCCAAAACTTCCCTTAAAAATTCAAATAGTGTTTTATACAAATGTGCTTAACTCTCAACCTTTGTTTTCACTAAACATGAATATTGTCAGTGTCACACAACATGCATGTCGTCTGCATACTTCAAAAGGTAAATAATGGCATTTTCGTGATTTGTTACAATTTCAGTGGCATTCTTTCTGCAGTCCCACCCCTTATACTGTGCTCAACCCGTCTCCATTGTATTGAATTTCCCAATTTTCCCTCACCGGCCGGCGGCGTTTGTGCGAGATACCGACAAAAAGCAATAAAACGGAGAAAAGAAGGTGCCCCACGAAGCAAAAGCATGTTTTCAAGCTCTAGTCCACCGTATTCTCTTTGCTTCATGTTCCCCTAACTATCTTCCTCTTTGACTCTAAATTTTACTCTACCGTTCAGAAGAAAATGGTTCCAGGTTGTTGCCTCTATCCTTAATCTTTCTTAAATTTCATATTTTCTTGCCCTTTGTTTTATCCTAAAATACCTTTCTTCACCATGTTATATCCCTAATGTAGAATTAGATGATCAAATAGGTGTGTTTTTTTTATTTACATTTATCAGTTGTCAGAGTAGAAGGCGATTTATTTTTCAGGTGTACATTTGGCTTTTAATTGGGTATATGAAATTTTGCTGCTAATGTTTAGTGGTATTCATATGGTAGCTTAATTTTTTGAACCCATTTTATAAAAAATATTGAATCTTTTAGGCGGAAGTTGTATCCCACATTAATTTGAAATTTGTGTTTCTGTTCATTGCAGCTGTACTCAGGCGAGGTAATATGTTATTCAGACATCAATCAATTGGTGGGAGAAATGTGTCATTACCGGTTTTAGTTTTATCAGTTATTCTATTTTTTCTAACATTGTTGATGATCTTTGGGAACAATGGAGTGAATACAGATAATCCATTATCATCTGTTCATGATAAATGGAATAGTTTTGATTCCATGGTTAAATTAGATCCCACCGTCGAGATAATCAATGGCACCGACCTGATTTGGCAGATCCCGGAATCACCAAAGGCAGTGTTGTTCTTGGCTCATGGTTGTAATGGTAATGCAGCTAACTTCTGGGATGCATCTCCCAAATGCCCGAGTTGTGTCGGTTTACCCGAAGAACGACTTGTTGTTCTTCATGCTTTATCTAGAAAATTCGCGGTTCTTGTTGTATCTAGTGCTGGAAGATGCTGGTCTCTTGGGAAGGAAAGATTTTTGGTTAAAGATATTATTAAATGGTGGATTGCGAAACAAAAACTCGAAAACCTGCCTTGTGTAGCATTGGGTGCATCATCAGGAGGATATTTCGTCTCTGCATTGGCGGCTGATACGAGATTCAGTAGTATTGTCCTAATGATATCTGAAGGGGTGTTTGACAAAATGGATGTTACTAGAAATTACCCTCCTACCCTTTTCGTCCACATGCCTAAGGATAAGGTAAGGAAGAACAAGATCAAGAAATACTTGAAAGTTCTTGGGCAGAAAGGTATTACTGTAGCCGAAATCAAATGCTTGGCGTTTCCTCTGTCGCCTATGTTTTTTGCTGACAGAATCTCGCGTATTAGCGCGACAGTTTCAGCAAAGTTGTTCAATTTGTTTGTGGAAAAAGGTTATGTTGATGATAAGGGCTACATGTTGAACGATGGGCGCGCAATACGTTGGAAAGAAGCACTTAAAGAACAAAACATTGTTTTGCCACATGAGAACTTAGTGAACCAAATTCAAGAAGAAATGAATCTTGCTTATGCTTACCATGAAATGACAAGTTTGCCATCTCAACAAATGTTTGATTGGTTCGATTCTCATCTGAGGTGATCAATGGCTTATTGCTTTAGCTTTTTCTTCTCAGTAGCAGTGCAACATGCTGTGGACAATGTTGAATGGGCTAAATTACTGTTTCCTATTTTTTTTTCCTGGAATATTGCACACGTAGGATCGAATGTTTGTATAACAGGTAGTTGTACTGACCAACATACGAAACAGGTGTACTGTAAAAACCTTGGTATATAGAAACAGTAATACGAAACAGGTAAGGTGGTTCCGCCCCTGAGCAACGCGCTGTCCCTATGCTGCAGCCGTTTCGTGTGTCCTTTGATTTGTCTATTAGCAACAGGTTTAGTGTGCTGAGATGAGATACCGTAAATTTGTATTACCTGTACTATTTTTAGGCTGATATGCGCTTAATGTAACGTAAGTTTTATAGATTCTGTGTTTTAGGGATCCAGAAACAGAGTATAGTACTATATTTCTAGTTTGGATGGCTTTGAAGTTTGAAGGATATGGATCTATTTTCGTTTGGATGGCTTTGAAGGATTTGGGAGCAAATTTTTTTTTTTTTTTTTTTTTGTTTCAATACCGGTCAGAAAGTATACATTTAATACTTTCCGACTAAAATTAGATCAGCAACATGTTCATGTTTAATACATAATGTTTAAATTTGGTTAAGAATCAAGGGGCACGAAAAGATAAATAAATAAAGAGAGTTTGAAGGGTAAAATTGAAAATAAAAGTGGGAGGATGAGATTTTTGGTTGTATTAAGAAAAAAATAATTAGTAACACTTCATATGAAGGACAAGTGGACGTTTTTCGTCACTTGTTTGCTTATACGGTTTACCAAAATAGTGAAAACACTTCTTTTAGTAATTTAGAGCAACCGTAATGAAGCTAACGTGGGAGTTCGGATTCTCTGTTGTGGTTATACGCAACAGAGGCTGCTGTGATGTAAAACGACGTCGTTTTGAATCACAGCGACGTTGTTTTGGTGCCGAGTTTTAAAATAAATTTTTAAAAAAAATCTCAAAAAACGACATCGTTTTAAGTGGAAGAGACGCCGATTTATGGTTCACAACGCCGCACGGCAGGGGGCGGCACAACAGAGGATCCGAGCTCCTAACGTAGACACACTTAAAGTCTCTGACATCCTAAAATTGATTTCTTGGTAAACGGAATGCAAAACAACATATGCATTTTAGAGCAACTCCAACGGTGATGTTTTTCACCAGCAAAACAACAAATTGATGTTAAAGTCTCACTCCATCGGTGGTTATTTTTCCCATTAAATTGGTGAGGTGACAATTTTCTTGAGCAAATTTGTTGCCGGGCATTGACTTCCAGCAAACACTGTTCCTCTTTTTCTTTTTTCTTTTTTCTTATTTTTATTGTGTGAAGAAAATAGAATATTCCAAAAATATTTTTTTGTGTGTAGAACCATTGGAGTTGATAATAAAATTTACATCAAATTGATGATTTTAAGTAAAATTTGTTGTGTAACCGTTGCAGTTGCTCTTAGACTCCCTATTTATTGCCACAGTCGGTTGCAATGCCCACATGTGGAACTGGTAGACGACGTCAGTGGCGGACCTACATACAGTCAAGAGGGGGGGCAACTAACCCCCTTAATCCGAAAAAAAATGCACTAAAATTTGTACGATACATATAGTTTCCCCTCTTAAATTTTTTATTTGTCTTTAAAAATTTTATTGTCCCCCCTTACCCGAGATCCTGCGTCCGCCCCTGGACGACGCACTCAACCTATTCTCTTTGCTGCTTTTTATAAAAACCACCGGTTCTTCTCACCAAAATCACCCTTCTTTCTATTTTCGTTTCGTGCACCTGTTTTAAGATTTCGGACTCTGCTTCAGCTCTCTCTAAATGGGTTTGTTTCATTAATTTCCATATTACCCATAGTGTAGAAGATGAGAAGTCTGTTTAAAGTTCAGGATGAAGAAAATTGTCTTAGAAAATTGGGGAATAGAATCATGGTTGCTTGTAGTTCACATCTCACAGAAAAGGATACGATTGAGGATAACCCGAATGTCTCCACGTGACACGTATCCCGTAAACAAGTTAGCAGATCAGATCAATGATATATTTGAGCTAGAAGTTGTACTGACTAGGGCAGGTCCCTATTGCTTAGACGACCAGGGCAGGCCCCTATTGCTTAGACGACTAGGGTAGGTCCCTAGTCAAGAAAGAATGGGTTAAAGATCTGCGTCTATCAAGAACAGTTTTATGTAGACGTGAGACGTGGGTAGAGCGTATAACCGCCCACTAACTCCACTCTTACGCATAACCGCCTGAACTACGGTTGGATTTGATTCCAAAGATATATTTGGATACATAGGCAGCTTATTTCTTAAGTTCAGTCCATAACAAAAACTACTCTATATTAGATCCTAGAGCAAGAAGAACCAATAAAGCTTTTATATGTTTCAGTTTGAGTTCGATCAGGATAAAAAAAAAAATAATTCATTGAATTAATAGAATCCTAACCTCGTATATGTTCTTTTATTTTGTGTATGATTTTATGGGATATGTGAATTTCTGGTTGCTTGATGGTATTTGATTCATTTTAGTGTTTGTTTTTCTAGGAGCAGTCTATTTGTAGTTTAAATTATGGATTTTTCTGGACAAGATTTCTTTTCCCAGAGATTTTGGTTTAAGGTCAAAGAATTTTGATGGATTTGTGTTTATGGGGTATTCGGACGGGAAGGTACTTGGATTCGGGCGCCAGTAGTGGCGGTGTTTGATGAATTGGGCGGCAGAGGGATGAGGAAAGATGGTGTTAGCATTACAGCATCTTGTCAAATTTTTTGCTACAGTTTTCCTCCAATAATGATGTACCACATGGCAATTTATGTTAGAGTTAAGTGGGATAGTAGAGGTAACCATTACGGTTGCTCTAATAGTTATCAGTGGACATGACCAACCTATGACACTATCTAATAGACAAGCACTTATAGAAATGGACATGTCCGGCCAGTATACAATGACAAACATAAGTGAGAACATAAAAATAATTTTGACGTCTTACTGACATATATGTAAACGGTAGTAACGCCTAAACAGTATATAGTGAAACAAGAATAATGACACCACATAAACGATGTTGACATCACTCTTTGCACGGTCGCAAACAATAGTGGCACATAAATTGATTTATTTGGAGATTGATCCTATACGTTGTCTTTGTTCATAGATTTTGAGACCTTACCACACCTTTTCTTTGAGTGTCCTTTTGCAGGAACCGTTGGGAGGAATATCATGCAATTGCTTGGTATCAGAAGAAGCATGCCCCGGCCCAGCAAAGTGCAATCAAGTGCAGAGCAAGAAGGATTGTCTTAGATGCTTTGGTTTATCATATCTTTTGAATGCGGAACACTTTTTTTTTTTTTTTTTTAGGGGGACTCACACCCTAATTGAAGACCTAGTGGATTATTTTACTAAGAAATCTACTAGAACCCTAGCAATGCCAAAGTGATAGTGGAAAGCATGTTTGTACGTTAATTATTTCGACTCAATTTGAATCAGAAGAAATAAAATAAAAATATGTTATTTTGATATTTTTTTTTGTATAAAACAAAAAACAAAAAACAAAAAATCATTAATAGAAAAAATAAAAATCAAGAAATTAAACACGTTATTTTGATGTCTAAGAAGAAAATGGATCCAAATCCCACTCAAAAAAGAAATATGGATCCTAATCAAAAATGGATCATATCGTATGAATGTGTATGCAGATTTACACTACCCCCCAAAATACCATTGCGCTATATAGTACGTGTAGGATCCGAACTCATTATCAATAGCTGTCATTACTTAAAAAAGGGTAAATGGCATTATCGTAATTTGTTCTTCTATCAGTGGCGGTCTTCAGCCCTCCTCACACCTATACTATACTCTACCCGTCTCCCATTTCGTATTGAGTTTCTCAATATCCCCTCACCGGCCGCCGGCGTAGATACCGACAAAGAGTAAGAAAAACGGAGAAAAAAATGTGCCCTACGAAGCAAAAGCAGAAGCACCACCATCAACGCCACGAGCAACACCAGGGGCAGAGCTCCGTCGATGTAGAAGAATGGCGGGAAGAAGCGATTAACACCGGATCACTAAAGCATGTAGATCTCCAAACTGGTACAAACGGCTGGGCATCGCCTCCAGGTGACTTATTCTTACTCCGTGGACCTAATTACTTTTCTAAGAAGGCTAAAGTGCCGTCCGGCTCTTGGCTTCTTAACCCAGCCGGCGTTGACTGGCTCCGATCTAACTCCAAGCTCGAGCACGTCCTCTCCCGACCGGACAACCGTGTGATGAACTATCTGAAATCATCGATTTCGGAAGGTAGGAACCTGAAGACGTTTGTCGTCGCCGTTAATCTTCAGGTCCCGGGGAGAGAGCATCACAGTGCGGTTTTCTATTTCTCGACTAAAGGAGATGAAGGTCTACAGCCTGGTTCGCTTCTTTACAAATTCGTCCATGGCGATGATAATAACCGTAACAGCCGGTTTAAGATTGTGAACCGGATAGTGAAAGGTCCATGGATTGTCAAAGCGGCGGTGGGGAATTACGCGGCCTGTATATTGGGGAAAGCGTTGAAATGCAATTACTATTTGGGGGAGAATTACTTTGAGATCGATGTAGATATCGGGAGCTCGGCAATTGCAAACGCGATTTTGCATCTGGCGTTAGGGTACGTGACGGCGGTGACGATTGATATGGGGTTTTTGGTGGAGTCTCAGTCGGAGAATGAGCTGCCGGAGAAATTATTCGGCGCCGTTAGGATTTGTCAGATGGAAATGTCGTCAGCAACGTTTTTGGAGAACGGCGGAGGTGCGGTGGGGACCACCACCACTTCTAGCCGGAAAGTGATGCATAATGATACTAGTAGCGGTGGAAGTTTCAGTGGTAAAGAGGAGGACTAATTTGCCTTTTTTTTTTTTCCTGGTACGTATATCGTGTCACAACGATTCACAAAACATAATTATTTTACATAATTGATTTTGATGATTCTCGTATTAATCAATTTATATTAAATCATGGTTAATAGTGTAACTATGTTGTGAACACCTTTGATACACAGTAATTTTACATTTTTGATTTGGTGCAATTTATATCGATGGATTGGTCATACATCATGATTATCGGTGTTTATAATATTAATCGACTGATCTTATATCATGATTCTGACTTCTGAGTATACAATATGTTGTTAATTGTTGTGACGAAAAGAACCTTCAACCTCTCCCCCTCCCCCGGCCCCGACCCACACAAAAAAAAAAAAAAAAAAAAAAAATATTGCTCAGATGTACTACATCATTTTCTTTTCCTTTCCCTTTCCTTGAAAACCTTGAACCCCATCATTAAGGCCCATTCTTCTGTTCCACAGAATAAATGAAGTTGTTAAATAGGAAAAGTTGTTAGATAGGAATCTAGTGACTTAGAATCATAGGTGATAAATGAAGTTGTTAAATAGGAATCCAGTGACTCGGAATCATAGGTGATAGAAGTCACCATTTACGGGGTTTGAACGTTTTCTATTTACGGGGTTCGAATCTTCATACCACTTAAAGTACAACCCAACATTTTTACTTCTAGGCTATGTCCTCCTTTCAAGTCTATATTATTTTACATTATAATTATCTCACCACATTTTCTTTACTTATAAAAAGATTAAGAAAATATGAAAAAATCACAACTACAAGATTATATTAGAGATAAAAATAATGTCGATTTGATGGAGTAACTTTATTATTACCCTACCCGAAACTTTGCCCTTTGGATAGGACCACATCATAAAATTTGCGATAGAAAGGAAAAAAAAAAAAAAAAGACAGCTTTTTATTTTTTTGCATAGTTAAGGGATCCACAACAATTTCATTAAATCCTATTGTCTAGGACATGTTATATATATATATATATATGACCGAATCATCATAAAATTTGCATCCAATATCTAAAATTGAAATAGGCAGTTTAATTTATGGGGATGGTTTTTAATACGATAGGTACGTGACGGACGATCCTTCATGCAAGCTATGTGATAATAGTGATGAATCGATTTTGCATGCCCTACGTGACTGCAAATAGGCAAGAGACGTCTGGAATTTAAGCGTACCACCAGAATGCACGGATCAATTCTTTCAGGCCCGAACACCGGGAGAGTTGTTGCAATTAAATCTGGAAGCCAATACGAGCTCACCCCTTGGAGCTATGAAGTGGAAGTATATTTGGACGGAAGCCGTATATAGTATCTGGATATGACGAAATAAAATCAAACATGGACATGAGGTGGAGAGACCACCAACATATATGTTTTTGTCTAGCGTAGTTGAGAGGGCCAAAAACCTCAGATTGGCGTGGTACATAGATTAGAAGGGCTTTTAACAGTTGTAGGACCTCATGTTTTTACCATTGTGTCAAAATTGACAATTATCTTTTATAATGACAATTTTAGGACCTCATGTTTGTGTTTTTTTTTTCTTCTAGTTTTAGGACAATTTCGAAATTTCGTCTAAGTTAACAGCAAAACATGTTAAGTTGGACGTAATATTTGAAATTGTCCTAAAACTGGAAAAAAATCTAAGGTCTAAAATTGTTATTTTAAAAGATAAGAGTCAATTTTAACAAAATATTAAAACATAAGATCCTAAAAAGTGTCAAAATTCCCTTAAAAAGTGACATTTTAAAGACCTCATGTTTTAACTTTTTGTCAAAATTGATCCTTATCTTTTAAAATAACAATTTTAGGACCTTATGTTTGTGTTTTTTTTTTTTTTTTTTTTTTTTTTAGGACAATTTCAAATGTTCCGTCAAATTTGACGTTAACTTAGACGGAAATTTCGAAATTGTCTTAAAACTTTAAAAAAACACAAACATGGGGTCCTAAAATTGTCGTTTTAAAAGATAAATGGTCAATTTTGACACAATGGTAAAACAGTACTAAAACTGTTAAAAGCCCTAGATTAGAATATTTTGTTTTTCATGATGTGTGATTCACACAAAGAAAGACAACAATATAAAGCTTTTTTCTGTCTCCAAAAAAAAGAAATACATTAGCTTAAGAAAAAAAAAAAGGCAGTTTAATTTACAGTGTACAATTATGATACGTTTGTTAGGACGGAATGAAATGAAAATAATTTAAACAATTATGGGTGGTTCGTTTTCTGATTTGATTCTGACCTGTCATAAAATAATTGTGAGCTTTTAATTATTGTATGTATATTTTTATTATGTCGCATTATTGAACATTTTATTAGCATTATCATTTAGAAATGAGAATCATTGTTTGCGTAACAACTTCAATTATGGGAATCGCATCGATACAAAATGTATGTTTTGTTTTTCATTTTGTCTAGAAAACCCACTATGTTGGAAAAAAAAATCATCTTCAATGCACATGACCCAGTGGCGGCTTGTAGTAATTTGTGTTGTATATTGATTATGAAAAGTATTACAATGGTACATGATGATACGAGAATGCACACCTCCACGTCGAACTATCCGATTGGCCCATCCGGCGTTTGCATAAGTCGGGCCGCCTATCGACATCGGGTCGATACTTAGACGTACCGGTGAAGACCACGGCTCGAGTGGGATTCACCAAGTGTCCGGACTCGAGCGCCCACGTCGGCCGTCGTCGAGTCGATCTCGGATACGTTAGCCGGTGCTCCCGGGTCCACATTCCACGGGTTACTTGGAAAAAGAGCAAGGCCCATTTAAGGGTATTTATGACAATAACTCCGGCCGCCCTTAGTTCAGGGCGAGAAGAAGGACATGTGCCTATAAATACATAGCTCCGGGAACTACGTAAGGCTTGATTCCGGACTTTCACACAGATACGTAGGCAATCCAAGATATATTCTTGGACTCGGCCGTGATACACCAAAAACACCATCTTTTGTTCATATTTAGCCATCTCGATCTCTTACACTCATCCTTAGATCACACGTGGCCTCGGTTCACGGGTGGTGCGTTATTTAGCATCATCATTTGGCGCGTAGAAGGAGGGCCTTCTACCGGTGAGTTGGTAAAGAGATTGCAATGGTGCCGCCAAAGAAGGAAGAAACCGACGAACGGCAAGAACATGCGGATCGAAGAGCACACGGATGTAGATCCGGCGGGGGTTCCCTCACGGATTCAAGAAGTCCCCACCGGATCTAGACCCGCGTTGCGAGATCCTCCGGGCCTCGGCTTCCCCCACACCGCAAGACATGGCGACCACTTGGCATCTTTGGATGAGGACGCCTTGAAGAGGGTGGTAGCCTCGGCATTTATAGGTAAAGGAATATGCAATCCCCCGATGAACACCAGTTAGACCCTCCGGGTCGTAAGGAGATTGATAATGCTAAGGGAAAGAGGCCTGCTGAGGTTGAAGGGGAGCGTGAGGAAGGCGCGATTGAAATCAGCGTGACTAACGCCCGCAAACGTCCTGAGCAAGAAAGGCTTCAGCGGCAGGTCGAGGATAGCATCCGAAACGAGTTCAACCGCATTGTGGGGAAAGATCAACCCACTGAATGGCTTGAGTCGCCGTTTAGTCCCGAGATCAAAATACATACGATGCCCGAATCCTTTAAGCCGCCAAAGATGGAGCCCTATGACGGTACTACGGACCCAGAGGATCATCTATATCGATACATATCTTTGATGAGGTTAAGAAACGCCAATGACGCCATGAAGTGTCGAGCTTTCGATACATTGCTCACGAGTCGAGCTCGGGAGTGGTTTCACAAGCTACGTCCCGGGTCGATCTCTAGCTTTCTACGGTTGGGACAAAAATTCCGAGACGCTTTCATTGGGAACAAGAAGTTCCATCTTAGTGCTACCCACCTTATGAACATCAAGCGGGAAAAAGGGAATCTACTATCGACTTCATGAGACGTTTCAACCTTGAAGCCATGAAAGTGCATAATGCCGGTGATGCGCGCAAGTTAATGCCTTTGTGGGAGGTCCGCGGAATATGAAGCCGTATGATAAGCTATCCAAGAAAATGCCGAATGATATGGATGAATGTGTGAACATAGTCCATAGGTTACGCAAGGTGAAGAGGCGGTGCGTCTGCACACCATTTCACTTGGCCTCAGCTCAAGGAACGACTCCCGAAGCCAGAACAAGGGTCGGCCTAGGGGTCGGAATGAAGAAAGCAAGTCCAACGTCTTTGATCGATCGACGGCTCCGATATCGGATCGGTTGGGAAAGAAAGGAAATTTAAAAGACCGAGACTTTATCCCCCTCAATCGATCTCGGGGGAGGTATTGGCAATCATGATCAAGAAGAACATCGCTAAGACACCTAAGCCGATGTCTAAAGATCCGGAGAAAAGGAAAAATACTCACAAGTATTGTGACTATCATAGAGATGTGGGGCACGACACGGAGGAATGCTTTGATTTGAAGAGGGATATCGACGCCCGTATCCAAGAGGGTCGATTGGATGAAGTCGTTGACGGAGTCGAAAAGACGAGCCGAAGGGCCGCCGGGAGTACAAGAGAAAAAGCTACAACGGAAAGAAAGATCGGTCTCCACGTCGAGATAATCGGAATCGGCGGGAAAGGTCACACGACCCAACCTACGAGACAATCGCCAAGATGACCGTCAAGAAATCCGAGAACCGAGATCCTCATCGAGATAATCGTGCCGGATATGACGTTAACACAATCGTGGCGAGCATGAGTCGGATCGACCTCGATCAAGTCGGCACTCGTCTGACAAGACGAGAGAGTCAAAAAAGATCAGGTTAACAACGGAAGTAGGTTACGGACCCAGGGACGATGTTCCGAGTTCCCACAGTCATAGCGAGGGATTGGTGATCGAGGCAGTAATAAGCAGAGGTCGAGTAAAAAGAGTTTGTGTCGACAGTGGAAGCGCCGTTAATATCCTTTATTATTCGGCGTTTAGAGCCACGAGGTTGAAAGATGAAGATATCATTCCGTTATCTACCCCTCTTTTTGGATTCACGGGGCGGGCCATCCACCCCGTCGGGTCGATTAATTTGTTAACGACGGTCGGAGACGGAGAAAAGGGGCGGACGATGGAAATGACCTATGTCGTAGTTAAGGCCCCTTCGGGGTACAACGCGATATTAGGTCGACCGGCTTTATATGATCTCGAGCTATTATCTCGACTTTCCACAACAAGCATGAAGTTTCCCCACGGTACGGTACCCATGAAGTCAAGGGAGACGTTGAAGTAGCCCGGAATTGTAGTTTGGTTACGATCAAAGGAAAAGGGGTTGGGCAAGTGCTAGTTGAGGAGTTGATACCCGAGGAAGAGGAAGATCGAAGCGGGTTTCGCCGACCCGACCGAGGAAGTTCGAGTTTGGAAGGAGGAAGAAGGTCAAGGGGTCCGGATCGGGAAGTGGATGCCACACCCCGACACGAGAGCCTTGGTCGACCTCCTGGTTGAGTTTCGAGACGTTTTTGCATGGAAGGCGAGATGACATGCCTGGCCTATCGGCGGATATAGCTATGCACCAGCTTAACGTCGATTCCAAAAAGAAGCCAATACGACAAAAGAAGAGGAATCTTGCCCCCGAGAGAAAAGAAGCAGTAAGAAAAGAGGTCGACAAGTTGCTAGTTGCTGGGATCGTGAAAGAAGTATTTTACCCGGATTGGTTAGCCAATCCCGTGTTAGTTAAGAAGCCAGATCAGAGTTGGCGAATGTGTGTCGACTTTACAGACCTTAACAAGGCGTGTCCCGGATTCTTACCCGCTACCAAAGATCGACCGGTTAGTCGACTCGACACCGGGATTCGAGGTATTCGGGTTCCTCGATGCATACGGGGGTTATTATCGGATCTTTATGGACCCACGGGACTCAGAAAAAACCGCTTTTATCACAGAGTTTGGCACGTTTTGTTTCGTTACGATGCCGTTTGGGCTTAAGAACGCAGGAGCTACTTATCAACGGGCCGTCAACAAAATTTTCAAGAGACAAATAGGTCGGAATATGGAGGTTTATGTGGATGATTTATTGATCAAGAGCAAGTCCTTAGGACAGTTTCTTGTCGATGTGAGAGAAGTTTTCGAGGTATTGCGAACGGCGAAAATGAAGCTCAACCCGAAGAAATGCACATTCGGAGTTCGATCGGGGAAATTTCTAGGATATATGATATCGAGAGATGGGATCAGAGCTAACCCAGATAAAATCGAGGCCATCAAAAGCATGCCCGCGCCTCGGAATGTCAAAGAAGTGCAAAGGTTGACAGGTCGGATGGCGGCTCTCAACCGTTTTCTGTCGATATCGGCGCAGAGAGCTCTACCTTTCTTCAAGATTCTGGAAAAAGCTAGTCCGTTCCGATGGGACGGGGACTGTCAAAAGGCGTTTGACGATTTGAAAGAATATTTATCTGATTTGCCAACGTTGTCCTCACCCCGAGATGGAGAGAAGCTCTTGGTTTATCTGGCAGTCTGCGAGGAAGCGGTAAGTGCGGTCTTAGTTCGAGAAAGAGACCGGGGACAAATCCCGATCTATTTTGTCGCAAAGCCCTACATGGTGCGAGAGGTCGGATATACTCACGCGGAGAAGTTAGCGGCGAGTTTAGTTCATGCGTCGAGGAAGTTGAAGCCATACTTCCAAGCACATCCCATTCCGTGGTTGCCGACCGGCCGTTGAAACAAATCTTGGCAAAGCCCGAGACATCGGGTCGATTAGCCAAGTGGGTTGTCGAGCTAGCGGAATACGACATAGAGTTTCTCCCTCGAACGACCATCAAGGGTCAAGCGGCGGCCGACTTCATAGGCGAAGGGTTGTCGATTCAATTAGAGCGGGGAAAACGGTCATCGAGAGGAGCGGTGGACACTCCACGTCGATGGTGCCTCGAGTAAAAAGAAGGGCCGGAGCCGGTTTCTCGCTAGTTAGTCCGAAAGGGGAAGAGTTTCCGTATGCACTTCGATTCGAGTTCAAAGCTACGAACAACGAAGCCGAGTATGAGGCCTTAATCACGGGTTTAAAGCTAGCATCGAAGTTGGGAGTCGAGAATCTTTCGGTATACGGCGACTCTCGGCTCGTAGTAAATCACGTACGAGGAGAGTATGAAGCTAAAGAAGAGTCAATGAAAAGCTATCTAAGGGTTGTTCGGGGGTTAATGTCGAAATTCAAGATGATCCTAGTCGAACGGGTACCTCGGAGTGAGAACAAGCGAGCCGATGCGTTGTCTAAGCTCGCGTCGAATTTCAAATCAAAGAGGAAGGTTCGGTTGAGATGCTAGCGGAACGGAGTTATAACGAGGTCGACGTGCAGCCCGTGGTTCGGGGATCGACCTGGATGGACCCAATAGCACTATTCTTAAAAGATGGAGTGCTCCCCCCGATAAATCTCAAGCCAGGAAAATCCGACTTCAAGCCTCCGGGTATGCTCTTTTCGATTATGTGCTTTATCGAAGATCATTTGTAACTCCTTGGATGCGATGTGCATCGGAAGAAGAAGGGGCTTATCTACTTGAAGAAATACACCGAGGGATGCGTGGTAATCATTGCGGAGCTCGAATGTTGGCAAGAAAGTGCAAGCGCGGGGATATTTACGGCCGTCAATGCAAAAAGATGCGAGTCGATTGGTAATGAGTTGCGAGAGCACGGTACACGACGTGGTAACTCGTCGGCAAGCACGAGAAATGAATGCCATCGAGTACGTATGGCCGTTCGACGAATGGGGAGTCGATATAGTCGGACCTCACCTCGAGCTCCGGGGAATTTCAAATATGTCGTCGTTGCGGTTGATTATTTCACTAAATGGGTCGAGGCTAAAGCTCTTGCGACATCGGGGCTCAAACCATCAAAAAATTTCTATGGGAAAATATTTTGTGCGGGTTCGGAATTCCGAAGTATCGATCTCGGACAACGGGACTCAATTTCTTGACGATAGGGTGCGAAATTGGTTGAAAGAATTCGGGATCGAGCACGAACGACGTCGGTGGCTCGACCTCGGTCCAATGGACGGGTCGAGCGGACAAACGAGCGAGATCAAGTTTGGGTTGAAGAAGCGATTAGAAGACGAAGGCCGAGATTGGGCAGCTCAGTTACCCAGTATATTGTGGTCATATCGCACAGCACCCAACTCCGCAACCCAAGAAACTCCTTTTGCCATGACCTATGGATGTGAAGCCGTGATACCTGCCGAGATCGGACTAGCATCGCCTCGGGTTTTAGCTTATAATGTCGAAACTAATGCGCCGATCTAAGAGAAGAAAAAGACAATGTTGAAGAGAAGAGGAAATGGCGGCGTATCGGATGGCCGGTTATAAAAGAAAGATTTCTCGGTATTACAACGCGAGGGTGAAGTACAAATACTTCCAAGTAGGAGACCTCGTATTGAGAAAAAATGAAGCCGGCAAAGCGGGACCCGATAGGCAAGCTCGAGCCGAATTGGGAAGGTCCATATAAAATCTTGAAAGTGCATCCTAAGGGGTCGTATCAGTTGGGTAGGTCGGATGGAAGCACAGTGCCTCGAACTTGGCATGCCACCAACCTCAGAAAGTATTATTTTTAAGTTATTTCTTATTTTCATGACTTTTGCAGTCCTACCTTCATCAGTTGTAACAGGTCGATATGACATTGTATTGCGATTCCTTTTATAAAGCATGCTTTCTTTTCCTTTTTAATTACGCTGCATGTGCAAGACCGTATGAAAAAGCAAAAAGGGGGCAAATGAAAAAGCGCAACAATCGACCGAGACATCGATTCTCCGACCCGAACAACTCGACACTGTATGGTGAAAAAAGCCAAGTCATTGACAGTGCTTAAGTCACCTCGAGACGATTAAGCTGAAGGAAATAGTGAATAAAGCCAAGTCACCGACAATGCTTATATCACTCCCGACATGCCAGTAAGCTACGATGCTAAGCAGTCGGCGGATTTAAAACAAAATAGTGAATAAAGCCAAGTCACTGACAATGCTTATATCACTTCCGACATGCCAGTAAGCCACGATGCTAAGCAGTCGGAGGATCCCACGATGGATCCTTAACTCGGCTCGATCATAAGCACCACGATGTGCCCGATCAAAAGCAGAATAGTCGAATCGAGCTCCGACCCAAAAGCCAAGTCAAGCCAACAAGGCAGCACAATGCTAGGTCGACTCATACTCAAGTGTACCGGGAGTCATGAACTCTACTACACTTCGAGGGCCGACGGGGAATTAAGTCCGAAGGACTACACCCCATAAGGCAACATTTTCAAGGGAATTAAGTTCAAAAGGACTACACACTAAACAAACGATATTCGGTGAAAAGCATAGTGATGATTCAAATTCAAAGATCAAAATGCAAATTAAAATGACCAAATACAAGTTTAGACAAATAAAAATGTAAATGTAAATGTTATTACAACCGGATCGAATAAGAAAAGTTCAATAAAAAGGCGACAAGGGAAGAGCATCGGGCGGAAAGGCTGGTTTGAAGTCGAAGCATTGGGATCGACACTGGTCATCCAACTCGGCGTTCACTTCACCGGCTCCCTCCGGGGCGGGACCACGTACTTGTTATAGAGAGACACGCCGGCCTTGAAATCGGTGATGTATCGGCCATATCGGGGAATGGACTGCGGGTCATATAAATAGGCCTTGCCGATGCTCTTGACCTCGAAGTCGGGGACGACCATCTTGACTTCGTCCGGTGCGTTCGAGAACCCCCCCTTCATGGCACGACTCATCGGGAGCGCTAAGTCGTTATCAAACTCGTCGGACGTCGGGGAAATCCTTCTTGGCCGCTTCCAAGCGAGTCGTGAAGCTATCGACCTCGAGGCGAAGATCGTCTCGAGCCTTGGTAGAGGCCGCCGGCTCGGCTACGGTTTGATCCGGCTCGGACTTCACCGCCGCCGGCTCGGCATCTCGCGAGACGGGTCTTCTCGTGCCTTAGACGCAGATCCGACTCCAGTTTCAGGCGTCTATCGTCCAACTTATTGGCTTTAGCTTTCAGCTTCTCGAGATCCGATGTCAGCTTAGCAATTGTCTCCTTCTGCTCCTCTAAAGCTGCCGAGGGAGACTTGATTCTATTTAATGCCACTTTCGCGGCCAGACGCGTCTGCAGAAAAGGGAAACATTGTTAACTTCGAAGTCAGACAAAACCTTGAAGATACAAGGAAATGAAGGAAGACTCACCACTCGTTGACTCTTCATGATAAGGTCGTGTAGCTCCTCTGGAGTCATGCCCTCCATCTCTGCTACGTTCATCTCGGGGATCGCCTCAGTAGATTTTGGTGGAGCAAGGTTACGGGTCTCCTTCCCGACCCCATGTCTCACCTCGGATGTTTTATGGCGTTTTCTCGAGACGAAGTCATCTTCGGTCAGCTCCACCACATTAGCCTCGTCAGGCTGACTCCTTAAGATCTCGGATGTCGGAGCGGGGAGTAGAAGAACGAGTCGTACCCCTTTGTCCGCCGGATGTGCCCGAGGAGGGCTTCTTCGATTTGATGCCGGCCATTTCCTGGATTGTGCGAGGATCCACCTTTTTAGGGTCGGGCATCTTTCAAGCGCTTCTAGCCTTGCAAAGTGTTCCACTTGCGAACAAGAGATATGTCGACGTTAAAATGGCATTAAAAATCTAGAAAATACAAGTACAACAGTTCAACATAACGGATAAGTCGCCTACGCAAAACTCGAACGTCCTCATCGAGTTCCAGATAAGCGCCTGGACCTGCCGTCTCGATGTCAGCAAACGGATATAGAGAATGTAGGTTCCGAGTCGCAACATCGGGATGAGCGCACTCGATGGTCGCGCACTCGGCGGGAATATCCGATTTGAGCCGATCATGCCATTTTTGCGGCCTTTGGAACCAAGTATGTATGTCGATATCAATCAGACCATGTCGAATAAAGAAAAAGTTGGGTTTCCAGTCACCATGAGACGAGATCACCTTCCTCACGAACTCCGATGCCAGAGGACGCTTCTGAAATGTGTACCATCCCACGTCCTGTAAACTCGCCAAGGCAAAGTACTGAAGGAATAGTCGAACCGAGAATTCAACCTTGGCGATTCGACACGCCGGCGCGAAACCCATTACGCTCCGATCCCGTTGGGAGCGAGCCGGGTGATGCAAATCTTATAGTGTTGAAGGACGCAATTAGACACGGGTCGAAGGGGAATCTTAATCCCTCTCTCAATTGCGCCTCGTATATGGCACGAGAACCCAAGGGGAGGGTCGCATGCGGCGGTATCGATCGTGTGACACTTTAATGTGGTTAGGCGAGTAGGGGATTCCATATCTCAAACGGATCGCCTTGGCTTTCTCTGCGGCGTTAGGTTTGACATACATCCATACGGTCCCCGGCCCCGCATTACGGTTTTGCGCCGGCAACGGGTCGAGAAGATCCAACGGGTCGAGGAGATGTCTCTGCTCTCCCCTCCTCTTCTTCTTCTCCGGTGCTCTCTCACCGGAAGCGGTTGGATTCTCGAAATTGTCTCTTCCGTCGATTCTACCTCGGTTTCAACAATCTCCTCTCTATTTTGGGAGTCACTTATATTTTGCTAGACATGGGCTTAAGGAGAAGATGCAAGAAATAAAAATAAGGAGAATTTAAGTGAATTTAGGGCTTACTTGAACTTTCGGCTAAGAAAGCGAAACTCGGCGAAGATTATAATGACGAAAGAGAAACGTCAAGGTCTTGGACTCCTTTTATGCGTGTGAATCTTGCAAATGATTTGAAAGGGTGGAGATTGTGGGTAGTTATAGAATATGCAACGCGAGAATCAAGGGTAGTGGGCCGCCTAAAACGCTTCGTTTCCTGCACCCATTAATGCTAGTACAGTATGACGTCATCCTACGGCAGCCTAGATCGGGTAGATAGGACAGCTGCGTTCCCGCCTAAAGAAGACCACGTGTCGAGAGAGTTATTTAAATTTTCAGATCCGATCTCAGCATTCGAGATGAGCTTCACTCCGATCTGGGGGGCTTATGATGATACGAGAATGCACACCTCCACGTGGAACTATCTGATTGGTCCATCCGGCGTTTGCATAAGTACGGGCCGGCCTATCGACATCGGGTCGATACTAGACGTACCGGTGAAGACCACGGCTCGAGTGGGATTCACCAAGTGTCTGGACTCGAGCGCCCACGTCGGCCGTCGTCGAGTCGATCTCGGATACGTTAGCCGGTGCTCCTGGGTCCACATTCCACAGGTTACTTGGAAAAAGAGGCAAGGCCCATTTAAGGGTATTTATGACAATAACTCCAGCCGCCCTTAGTTCTAGGGCAGAAGAAGGACATGTGCCTATAAATACATAGCTCCGGGAACTACGTAAGGCTTGATTCCTGGACTTTCACACAGGATACGTAGGCAATCCAAGATATATTCTTGGACTCAGCCGTGATACACCAAAAACACCATCTTTTGTTCATATTTAGCCATCTCGATCTCTTACAGCTCATCCTTAGATCACACGTGGCCTCAGTTCACAGGTGGTGCGTTATTTAGCATCATCAGTACAGTTTATATACTAGTACAAGGTATGGGTAAGACGGTAAATACATAATTACAATTAGGTCATAAGTAAAACTACGTCGTATCAAGAATGTCTTCAATACGCCCCCGCAATCCCGTGGGTAAAGGGTAGACACGGAGATTGGTCTTCAAGGCTGCAAAGCGAGGATTGCCCAATGGTTTGGTGAGAAGGTCCGCAAGTTGATCTTTCGATGTAAGGAAGGCAACAGTCAGTTTCTTGGCCGCAATAAGCTCTCGAACATGGTGAAAATCAATCTCGATATGTTTAGTGCGAGCGTGAAAGACAGGGTTGTGACTTGTGAGCCAGGTAGGTAGCACCAATATTATCACACCAAAGAGTCGGAATAGGCGTAGAGACGTGCATGTCGGTGAGAAGACTTCGAATCCATTGAAGCTCGGCGGCAGTATTAGAGAGGGTCTTGTACTCGGCTTCGGTGCCGCTTTTGGAAACTATAAAATGCTGTTTGGAGCGCCAGCTGATAAGGTGATCACCGAGAAAAATACAATATGCACCAATAGAGCGCCGATTATCAGGGTCGGCGGCCCAATCGGAATCCGAGTAGGCACGTAAATGCAAGGTCGAACGACGGGAGAAAAAGAGACCCTCAGAGATCGTAGCCTTTAAGTAACGGAGAAGTCGTTTGACCGCTAACCAGTGGGCCTCAGTAGGTGCATGCATAAATTTACTAGCCTTGTGAACCGCAAAGGCAATGTCGGGGCGAGTAAAACTGAGGTATTGGAGCCCACCAACAACCGTGCGATACAAAGCCGGATCCGAAAAGAGAGGCCTGGGGTCATGATGTAGTTGAGCCGAGGCAGCCATAGGAGTGGAGCACGGCTTGGATTTATCCATATTCGCTTTACGCAATAAGTTGAAAATGTACTTACGTTGAGTGAGGAACGAGACCGTCCGGGGTGTGAAGTGCTTCAATACCAAGGAAGTAGGAGAGAGAACCAAGATCCTTAACCGGGAAATGGGTGCCAAGAAACCGAATAACCTGTTCAATGTGAGTCGGGTTGTTGCCAGTAATAATAACATCATCCACATAAGTAAGTATATAAAGACGGATGGAGCCGCGAGAATAAACATATAAGGATGTATCAGCCTTGGAACCAACAAAGCCAAATTGCGTGAGGACATCAGTAAAGCGGGAGAACCAAGCCCGGGGTGCCTGCTTAAGACCATACAGACTGCGCTTCAAGCGACAAACATAATCAGGGTGTTCAGGATGAGCAAAACCCGGTGGTTGGGCCATGTAAACCGTTTCAGTGAGGTTGCCATGAAGAAAGGCATTTTGAATATCAACTTGACGAAGTAACCACCCTGTGAAACAGCAAGCGATAACAAAATACGAATAGTAACAGGCTTAACAACCGGGCTAAAGGTCTCAGAGTAGTCAATGCCCGGTGCCTGATGAAAGCCCTTGGCAACCAGACGAGCCTTATGTCGTTCAACGTGGCCGTCCGCATGAAGCTTGGTGAGAAATACCCATTTATTCCCCGCTACATTCATATTTGGGCTATAGGGGACAAGTTCCCACGTGTTAGTACGAAGTAGAGCATTGATCTCATCCTGCATGGCATCGCGCCACACTTTGTGTTTAACAGCGTCAGTGTAACAAGTTGGCTCAGAGATGGTAGATGTGGTAACTAAGGCCTTTGGTAACGGGTAACGAATAAAGTCAGGATTGTGTTTGGGCTTTAGGGTGTTTGTGCGAGTGCGAGTGGTCATAGGGTGAGGGGGAGGCGGAGGTGGCGGTGGGTTTGGCGAGGGGGAAGAGGGTTCGGCTATTTGAGGTGATGGAGAGGGTGTTGGGTAGGGGTGTAAACGATCCGAGCAGCTCGCGAGCCGCTCACCGCTCGACTCGGTAAATGCTCGCTCGAATATGGTTTTAATCGAACTCGAGCTGAACTCGAGCAGCTCGTCATAGTTAATGAGCCGAACTCGAGCGGTTTAATGCTTGACTCGATGCGCTCGCGAGCCTAATCGAGCATTACATTACATTATATATATATATATATATATATATATATATATATATATATATATATATATATATATATATATATATATATACACACACACTTATTACTATTTTTTAAAATTAATTTTTATCGGTAATACTTAATATAGAAATAATGTTTGGTATTTCTATATTTTTATTGTTCTTTGTTTTCAGGCGTTGGGTAGTAATCCTTCAAAACCCGAGTTTTCTTTTGAGGTCAACATGAGCAATGCCAATGATGAAGATTAATGACTATATTTTGCTTGATATCTTGCACTTTACTGTCGGATGTAATTAAAGTGCACAAATGCATTTGACATTGTGCCACGTAATTCTATGCATGTCGATATTTAAGCATTAGCTATGTAATTTGATTATTATTGTTATCTTTGCTAGACTTGATATTTTATGTTCATATCTTTAAATTGGAAATTGAATCATTTTTCCGAGCTGCTCGAGTTCGAGTTCGAGTTCGGAAGCGCTCGAATTTTATCGAGCATAATCGAGTCGAACTCGAGCAAGATTAATTAGTGTTGGGGTAGGGGAGGGGTCGATCGGAGAGAGTTAGGTGGGGAGGGGTTGGGTAGGGAGGGGACGGTTGGGGGGATAGTCAGGTTGGGTGGGTGGATGTGTTTGGTGGTGCGAGGGGCAGTGGGATGGGGTGGTAGAGATAACGGTAAAGGAACGGTAGTGGGAAGTGGAGGAGGTGTGGGTTTTTGGGCCGAGTAGGGAAAGACGGTTTAATCAAAAATCACGTGGCGAGCGATGTAAACACGACCAGAGGAAAGATCAAGACACTTGTAGCCATGGTGAGAGGGACTGTAGCCAAGGAAGATACAAGCTTTTGAGCGGAAGTCGGTTTTATGGCGATTGTAGGGTCGAAGGTATGGAAAACAGGCACAGCCAAAGACACGAAGGAAAGTAAGGTCAGGAGGACGGTGATAGACAAGTTCGTAAGGCGATTTATGTTTTAACACACGAGTAGGGAGACAGTTGATTATATAAGTGGCGGTAGTGAAGACATCTTCCCAATAGGGTAAAGGAAGATTAGAGTGAGCGAGGAGGGAAAGCCCAACCTCGGTGATTTGGCGGTGTCGGCGTTCAATAGCACCTACTTGTTCGTGGGTGTGAGGGGCAGAGCGACGATGGTGAATGCCCAATTGAGTTAAGGTACGTTCGAAGTGGCGATATTCGCCACCCCAATCTGTTTGAATAGATTTAAGCTTGGTATTAAAGTGACGTTCGATGAGTGTAAGGAATTTCGGGAAGAGGGATTCAACATCAGATTTATGCTTAATCGGGTAAAACCACAAGTATTTGGTATAGTCATCGAGAAAACTAACATAGTAACGATTACCATAAATGGAAGATTCAGTAGGACCTCAAACATCAGAATATATCAAATCCAAAGGTTGACAAGAAGTAAAATCAGAAGTGTATAAAGGAAAACGATGGCTTTTAGCAAGTTGACACGGAGCACAAACCGCATCCGGTAATTTATTTGGAACAGAAATAGATAAACTACGTAAAGCCTGTTGAAGAACAGGATAGGAACAATGACCGAGACGGTAGTGCCATTTGGTGAAAGGACTGGAGACTGTGTGATGAGCTTGAATGGGCCGAGAGGGTGGATTTGTGGAAGTGGTAGAGACCGTCACGAACAAAGCCTTTAAGCGAGTGATTCCCGAATAATCCTTGACAAGAAAAAAAGAGTCGTGAAACTCAAAGTAAACAGAATTATCCGAACAAAAACGTTGAACAGATAAAAGATTTTTGGTGAGGACAGGGGAAACAAGAACATTGGATAAGTGATATGTGTGAAAAGTAGAGGAACCAAAGTGAGATATGGGCAAACCTGAACCATCGCCAACATGAATTTGATCAGTACCGTCATAGGGCTCGAGGTGACATTTAAATTGCGGAAATCATTGGTGAGGTGATGCGAGGCACCAGTGTCAGGAAGCCATTCGGAGTTAGGGTTGGAGTTGGGGTTACTGGCATAGGCTTGGGGGGACGAGGGTTACGGGGAGGCTGTGATGCGGCTGTAGGATCAGAAGACTGCTCGTACCTGTAATAGCATGCATGGGCAGTGTGGCCCGTTTTAGCACAAATTTGACACGTAATAGAAGAGTCATTACCAGAATTTTGTCGAGGAGCACCGTTGCCGCGTCCAGTGCCGCCGTTGCCACGTCCACGATTGCCACGTCCACGGTAATTTGGTGAATTGCCCCGACCTCGGTTCGAGTTGCCTTGCTGTGGGGCGGATTGGGAGTTGTTGCGACTGTAGAGAGCATGCACAGTATGTGCCGGAGGAGGAGCACCCACGGCTAAAGGTTTGTGGTGGTTTAGCCGAGCCTCTGTTGTAAGTAGAAGAGCATACAGTTCATCAACGGTAATGGTCTCGCGGGTCGAGACGTGGGTAACGAAGGATTCATATTCCGGACCAAGGCCGGCAAGAAGATAGGCGACAAAGTCATCTGGTGGAAGAGGGTGGCCGGCAAGATGGAGTTCGTCGGCAATGTTTTTCAGTTTAAAGTAGTATTCGGTGGCGGTGAGCTCGTTTTTCCTGGTTGAAGCGAGCTGAGTGCGCAAGTGTACCAACTTGGCTCGACTTTGGGATGCAAAGGAGGTTTGTAGTGCAGCCCATATTGCCGCCGATGTGGTGGCGGTGTATACCTGTAAAAGAACCTCATCGGAGAGAGACGAGGTGATAACCGATAGAATCATGTTGTCAATCTTAGTCCAAGCCGCAAGGTGGGTGGCGTAATCAGGGTTTGGTGCGGCCTGGCCGTCGGTGATGATGGTCGGCGAAGGTGGTTTGATCGAGCCATCAACGAAACCGTAGACTCATTGGCCTTTTAGATACGGTAGAACCTGTGCTCGCCATAGATTATAATTTTGACGAGTTAACTTGGTGATGTGCACTGCGGATGACGGAGTAAAGGACGGGTAGGGTGCAGCAGTGTTGGCGGCAGTGTTGGCGGCAGCAGTGGTGCCGGATTCGGTATCGGACGACATGGCTTGTGGAGAAAGCTAGTGCTGCGGCTGCGTGTTTGTGTGTTGGCGGGTGAGGAAGCAGTCGCTGCTGCTGTTGAACGCCGGCGTGGGTATGTGCCGGAGAAGAAGGTCTTTGCCGAAGAAGATGGTGGACGGCCGTAGGGTTTTTTTTTTTTTTTTTTTTTTTGATCAACCTTGCTCCGATACCATGTAGTAATTTGTGTTGTATATTGATTATGAAAAGTATTACAATGGTACAGTTTATATACTAGTACAAGGTATGGGTAAGACGGTAAATACATAATTACAATTAGGTCATAAGTAAAACTACGTCGTATCAAGAATGTCTTCAACACGGCTTCACCTTGAGAGATTTGGGTCAACCGACCCGTTAAAGAAATATTACAACAGAAATTTTTTTGTTGGTACATGATGAGAGTCAACTTTACTATGCTTCGGTGCATGTTTTAAGCCCCATTTATGACACTTTCGGCTTATTTTGGGTAGTTTTAGACTGTTTATAGGGCAAAATCGCATTGAGCACTCACTTTGAGGTAAACCGTCACATAGATGGAAAAACTCACCATCTTACGGTATTTTGACCCTTTTCGAGCCCTAGTTATCTTGCGGAGTTATGCTCGGTATGTGTTTGAATGTTGTGATGCAGGATCTAGGTGAGTTATGAGCCCGGAAGTTAAGGCACGAGGTTTATAAAGACGAAACCGAAGCCCGGGAATGGAAATTGATCAAAAAGAGTTGTTGCTTTCACCATATGTGCACTTCATCAGCCATTTGATCCCATATACAAGCATTTTCTGGACTTGCAGTCTTCATGAAAGTTGTAGACAATTTAATGAGCTTTCCAACGCACTTTGAATCACTCAAATCGGAGCTCTACACGCAAAGATATTGCCAGATTACTGAAGGTGTATCAGTCCAGAAATTTTTGGCGCGCGCTGAAGACTTTGGCGCGCACCAAAGTAGAACGAAGACTTCCCGGAATCACGAACAGTTTTGGCGCGCGCCGAGGACTTTGGTGCACGCCAAAAGCGCTTTATCCGCACATTTTTGGGCGTTTTTAAACGATTTTTCACCCTCATTTTTCGAGGAACTCATACCTAAACTCACTTAGACTCTCTTAGGTCGATTTTCATCACTTTTCTCCCTTAGATTAGCTCATCTTTCACTATCTCTCTTAGATTAAACTCGAATTTAACTTAGATTCTAGCTCTCTTTGTTGGATTTTGGCATTTTGGAGTCTTCTTCTTCCCCAGTGACGGTGGGTGTGGATGAAGATTGATGTAATTCCAACTTCTCTGCATTTTGGTAACGAAAATCATCTCTTTTCTTGTTTTATGGCTTTGATTTCCTCTTTGATTCTTGTTCCTTTCATTATTATGAGTAGCTAAACTTTTCATAGCCAAATTATGTGAAAATTGAAGAAATCACCCTCTAATTGATGAAATTGGGAATGTGTAGTGTTTAATTGTTGTTATATTGACGAATTCATGTCTTAAAACTTGTTATCAATGCTTGAATTAGCTTGTACACCTAGTTCATGAACAAACGCACCACTTTTATAAATGTATGTTGCGAAGGGGTGTGAGAAAAGGGGTTTTAAGATCGTTTTTTACAATTGAATGAGTTGTTTAGATCGATTGGGTAACGAGGTTTGTTGGTGTAAATCGAGCGGCTCTAGAGCGTTTATCTTGTTCCGGTCAGTTAAATCCTTAAAGGCGGACTGTTGAACCGGGCGAAGGGTACTAGGTTGTTGCATGGCGTCTAGTACTATCTTAGGAGTTTGCACCCATGAACGAGTCGATATAAGCATTAGGATGGTTGGTTGGTAGTTTCCATTCCCAAATAATCGATTAAAGGGGCGAAAGTAATCAATTGGATCATGGTTTGGCTATGTCTCTCTTTATATTTCATATCCTTAGTTTAATTATCGTAGTAGTATAATCACAACACGAACAACCTTTGATTGACCTAAAATAAGTACGAAGACGACTTTGGTATTCGATTGATTCCTCGTGGGATACGACCTTGTTCACCTCTATAGTGCTTCCGACCCGGTACTCTGCCGGTTAAGGTTGGTCGTTACTATTTTGGCCATCAGTACACATAAACATGTGAGATCGACCTTCATTATTATTTTTACATTGATCTGTATTGATCCGTATTGAGCTATAATATATAAGGTTAAGTCTAGTAATTATAAAATATGACAAATTTCCGACATGTATCCCCAAATTCTTAGAGCCGCCCCTGCACATGTCAATCAAGTGTAAAAAAGTTACATAAAACGACGTTGTTTTATGTGTAATTTACACATGACATGACTTCGTTCATGTGTAATACCGCACTTGACTGTCAAGTGTATTAGAGGGGACCAATGTCCCTTAGGGTGAGTCCAACCCATGGTACTAGACCATGGGTATCAAAACCAAATTTTGATACCTTTAGACACTATTCACACAGGTATCAAATATTCATCTCCAATGGAGTAAATTATACATCAACATTTTTTTAATGCAATAAATTACATTGATGATTTTTTGATAATATTTTGAGCTGACACGTGGCATATGATGATTGGCTAGACATATTACAATGATGATATTTCCGATAATATATAATCTGCCACGTGGTATGTTATCTTATCAAATACCACGTGGCGAGACGTCATTCGTTAAAAAGATAAGTTGACACGTGGCATATGATGATTGGCTAGACATATTACAAGGATGATATTTCCGATAATATATAATCTGCCACGTGGTATGTTATCTTATCAAGTACCACGTGGCGAGACGTCATTCGCTAACAAGATTGCGGATTGTATTTTTTACTTATTATATATATATATATATATATATATATATATATATATATATATATATAAGTACCACGTGGCGAGACGTCATTATATATATATATATATATATATATATATATATATATATATATATATATATATATATATATATGAAGTTGTTAACATCCATTTCCTACACCATCATTTTTCAATTATGTTCTAGACATTCATATCCTATCTTCCACTATATTACAAATTGTTTTCTTCATTATTTATGCAATGAGAAGACGACTACAAAAGATGTTAGCATGACAAGATCGTGAGGATAACGAATGTGATGAAGACGATGCTCATATGATAACTATGATTAGTGCTGCACAAGAAGCACGCGGGTGGGGGATCATCCCAATGGGGTGGTTCGGTTCCCGGACGCAACTACATACGTCGGCACGAGAGAGAGTGCAAATGAATTATTGCATCAACAATATTTTGCAAATCCATCCGTGTACACGCCGGATATGTTTCGTTCACGATTTAGAATGCATAGACACCTATGTGAGAAGATCATGCGTGATGTTTCCAACCACAATAACAATTTTGTTCAATGGGTTGATGCTCTCGGTCGGCCTGGCTTCTCAACAATGCAAAAGGTGGCATGTGCTATAAGACAACTAGCATATGGCACAGTTGCAGATCTTTTTGACGACACTTGGGCAATAGCCGAATCAACAAGCATCGAGATCTTGAAGATGTTCACTCGATCTATTTGGGAAGTTTATGGACAAGAGTATCTGCGTCGTCCGAACGCAGGTGACTTGCATCGGTTGTTGGCAAAAGCTGAAGAAAGAGGAATCCCTGGGATGTTAGGTAGCCTCGATTGTATGCACTGGCGGTGGAATGCATGCCCAAAAGCATGGGAAGGACAATTTACTAGGCACAAAGGACGTGCGACTATCATTCTAGAGGCGGTGGCATCTTATGATACCTGGATATGGCACGCATTTTTTGGACTTCCGGGGTCTTTAAATGATATCAATGTCCTTGCTAAGTCCCCATTGTTTGATGAGGTATGTATGGGTATAAATCATCTAGTTGACTATGAAGTCAATGGAAGACATTACGGTAATGGCTATTATTTAAGTGATGGTATATACCCTGAATGGGCCACTTTTGTCAAAACAATATCCCATCCAAACACCCCATTGGAACAATATTTTGCTAGGATGCAAGAGGCATTTAGAAAGGATGTAGAAAGAGCGTTTGGGATTTTACAAGCTCGTTGGGCTATTGTACGTGGGCCTGCCCGTGGGTGGGATAGGGATGATCTCTCTTATATTATGTTGGCATGTGTAATATTGCATAACATGATAGTCGAAGATGAACGCGAAGAAGATGAAATGGAGCCGATTGACCTAAATGAGATTCCTACACTTCCAGCTAAAGCACGGATTTATGATAGACCCGCGATGGAAACAAACGTGCAACGTGATGGAATCACTCATATGCGGGGGTTCATGGAAAGGTATAATGGGTTAAAATCCAAAGTAATATCAAGAAGTCTAAAGAAGGACTTAGTGCAACATCTATGGAACCAGAAGATGCAAGAGGAAGAATAATGTGGCATTGTGTTTTCAATAAATGTTGGATTGTCATCCTATGTAACGTAATATTTATCGTGGTTGTATTTGTCTTGGTTTATTGCATAATTGTTTGAATTACTATCTTATGTAATGTAATATAGCATAATAAGTACCGTGGTTGTATTTGTGTTAATTTATTGCATAATTGTTGGAATTGTCATCTTATTAAATAACATTTTCTTCCTCGTATAATTAAATTCAATACAATAAAACTTGAAAATGCAAACATATCAAACAAAAGATGAAACAATTCATTTAAAATGTTTTTTTGGATGATGATACATTTAAAATATTGAAATACAACTACATAATTGAATATCAAACCACATATATAAGTGAAATTAAAAATACAAACTCAACTAAATTTGAAATGGAAATCAAACACACTATCTTAATTTTCTTCCGATTCACCAAACCACGTGGTTTGGGAGGGTGATGGAAAGAGATTCCTAGATGTGTTTGCATAAGTGGGAGTTGACGGTGTTGGACGAGCGTCGGTTTTTTCACGATCCAATATAATCTTCTGTTTTTCTTGCCAATATTCTTTCTTAGTTGGGGTGAATATGTTTGGATCCACTTGCATCGTGTACCGGTCTTTAGCTGCTTGCTCAAAAGCTACAACGTCTTGCCATTGTTTAGCCCTTTCGATAGCTTTTTCTTCATCTCTGGCTTTGGTGTATGCCAAAAGATCTTCTAAAGCTTTCGAACTCCCCGCCATTTGTTCCTTAGCATTCGTTGACTTTTTTGTCCTATGTCCACCTGCGGGCCTGGTTGATGATCTAATGCTGCCTCTAGATCCATGCGTGTCATCATCATCAAGATTCACCGGACTTTCATCAGTTTCTTGTGACGGGGGCTCTTGATATTTTGGCTCATCTTTTAGTATAGCCCAACAATGATGTAGCTTAAAAGGTTTTTTAGCAACGTCAAAGTAATTGGATTCGGCTAAAAGTATCTAAAATAAATAAAATGTTAGAAAATAAATAAATAAATTTTAATTTTTTTCAACAATGAATGGTAGATATTTTAAGTTAATCACATTAATAATTACCTCATCCGTGTAGTTTACACCACTCCTTTGAATTTTTCTAGCCTTGGCAAGTGCATTGCTATACAACATGCATTCTTTGTTGATTTTTTTTCAACGCGCAATGCAACTTTTTTGGTCTCTTGGAATTCCCCGGACGGCCGATTCTCTTCAAAATGTTCTTGAATTCTATCCCACATTGTTGACTCTCTTTGGTTGATCCCGGTATAAGGATCGCCTCCAACCTATGAAGCACCGACACTTCAATTAGGTCGCCGTACGCTGTGTCCGACACATTTTCAGCCCGACACGCGCCCGACACGTGTCGGAAACGTGTCGCTCGATTAAAATAATGTTAAATTCAAATTTTGAATTCCGACACCGTCCGACACGCGGCGGACACGACACGGCCCGACACGCGGGGACACGGCGGGACACGGCCCGACACGTTGGGGACACGCAAGGGACACGGCCCGACACGGGGACACGGCGGGACACGGCGGGACACGTTGGGGACACGGCGGGGACACGCAAGGGACACGGCGGGACACGGGGCACGGCGGGGACACGCAAGGGACACGGCGGGGACACGCAAGGGACACGGCGGGACACGTTGGGGACACGTAAGGGACACGCAAGGGAATGCAATCCGTCCCGCGATTGGCATCAACCTACGTCTATGTTTTTTTAATAATATATATATTAATATACATATATATATATATATATATATATATTAAAACGTGTCGGCGGCGTGTCGTTCCCTCAAATTCTGAAAGTAACCGTGTCGCCGTGTCCGTGTCGTGTCGTGCGCCGTTCCCGTGTCCGTGTCCGTGCTTCATAGCCTCCAACTGATAGTCTAGCTCGACAAAGAGACTCATCTTCTTCGACTTTCCATCCATCGGATCTTTGTTTTGGTGCCATTGAGCGAAATAATTATTTTTAAACTTTCAAAATAAAACCAATATTTTTAATAAAAGAAGAATGAATATGAAAAAAATAAATGTGGTGTGGTATTTATATAAATGTGGTATAGTATTAGCCGTTGGAAATTTTGGGAAGTAGCCGTTGGTGTAACGTCCACCTGTGTGTAACGTCTATATATTAATTAGGGGGGGGGGGGGGGGTAAATAGCCGTTGCAACGTATATATTAATTGGGTTGGGGGTAAAATAAATAGGGGGACAGTAGGGGGACAAGGGGGGACCACAAGCAAGCTTACCAATTTGGATCCACTCTCGCGCGTCCGGCGATTGAGAGGTATCAACCAAGGATCAAATTTGAGTACCTCCTGATGCGTACCATACCTAATTTTGATACCTATTAATTTTTTCCATTGGAGATACTAGTACTTTCCAATAGGGGTCAAAATTAGGTTTTGACCCCTACCATTGGACTCACCCTTATGAAACCTCAAAACCAAACCTACGGGGTGTGAGAATTTCATAGCTTAATATATGGTGGTTGAAAACTTTAAGGCCCTGTTTGGTTGGGTGGATTGTAAGGGAAAAGAAATGAGAAGATTTGGAAGATAATAAATTGAGTGTTTGGATTGTTTAGTTGTAAGTGAAAGGAGAGAAGACCAATGGAAATCAAGAGATAACTTTCTTAACAATTTCTTATCGTCTGTTTCCTGCCATTCTTGCCAAGATTTGGAAGGAAATAATATTCTTTTTTTTTAATATATCATATAATTACCCTCTTCAAAAAAAAAATTATATAATTACTGATTAATCTCTCACTAACCTAATGTCTAAAATTGGAAAATTATTTATAATTTTGTCATCTCTTTTTCTTTTTCATTGATATTCCAAACACACTTTTAAACCTTCATTTCCTTTCCATCTATTTCTATCCGAACACTCAAAATAAACTTCACAGTCCCTCATTCCCCTCTCATTTTTTTTTGTCACTATCTTTCCTTTTCATTTCTATCTATTTACTTCAATCCAAAAGGGCCCTAAGAGACCATATTAAGTGTAAGTCTATATATAATATAGTCGTTTTGATACCATGTTAAAATATAGTCAAACAATATAAACATTATGAGTTGAGGGAAACCTTTTTTATTTTTATTTTTAATATGATGTGTGAAAAAAATAATAAGCGTCTAGTGTGGAACAATTTGTGACACGGCAAATAATACGTTCGATTTTTAGATTTAGGATTTTTGTATTAATTGATGTTCATGATATGCTTTGGCTGTCTGTTTGGCGGATATTCTTTAAAAAAAGTTTTTTTTTTCAACAAGAAAAAAAAAATGAAAAGAAAACTCTCATGCAACAAATGTTAGTCTAAGAAAAAACAGAAATCAAAACAAAACAAAACAATGGTAGTTGTAAAAATTTGGGACACTTGAAAAAATATGCCGTAAAAGGCAAAAAAAAAAAAAAAAAAAAAAAAACAACATTGAAAATAAGCCTCAAACGTAAAATTTAGAATTTCGGAATCTCCGCAAAATATTTTTAAAGTATATTTTTCAAATGTTTGGTTTAGAGACATAAAATTTCAATTATTTGCCTTTTAAGACATTTTTTTAAGTTTCCCATTTTGGGTAATGCACTATTGCCACCTTCATTTAAATATAAGGAATGACATGATATGTATTTTCAATATTAATCATGACGTTCTTGGGAAATACTTAGGGGTTCCTATTTTGCGTGGAGAATGAAGGTGACACGCTTTAGCTACTTAGAAGATAAAATGAAGACAAAACCGGCGAGTTGGAAAGTTAAAACTCTCACAAAGGCAGGTAAAAGGTTTTTTATCCAAAGCTCTTTATCTACGCAACCTTATTATGCTATGTAGACTATGCTGCTGTATATTACAGTTTTAAAAAACAAGGAAAGACCATTTCGCCAATTCTTCTGGGGAGATGATGCAGCTGGAAAAAAATGCACATGTTATCATTGAATAAACTTTGCAAATCCAGGCAACACGGCGGACTGGGATTCAGGAGACTGCTGGATATGAACATAGCCTTACTGAGAAAGCTGGTGTAGGATCTAGTGCAACAGAAGGACACACTTTGGGTAAAGGCCTTATCACACAAATACAAAAATTTGACTTGTACAGCGAAAGCAGGTAGCTCCCACGTATGGCGGGGGATCTGTAAGGCTTACGCAAGTCTGCATATTGGCATAGAGAAGGCTGATAGAGTATATGAATGGAAAGGGGACCCAAAGAAGAAATACACAGTTGCATCAGGCTATAAAATGTTGACTGAGATGCAAGATCAAGGGGAAGCAGACCCCATTTGGGAGAAGATTTGGACTCTTAAAGGACCATCCCGTAGCAACATCTTGCTATGGACTCTAGCACACAATGCCTTGGCTGTCGATGAAACCCTCCACAATAGGCATGTAATTGACGATCCGACGTGCAAGCAGTGTGAACAAAGTGCTGAAACCACTCTCCATGCTTTGAGAGATTGTAAATTGGCCAAAGAGATTTGGGAAATTTGTGTACCAAGTGCAGGTATAAGTCAATTCTTCCAAGCTGATACCCCGAAGGAATGGCTTAGTGTAAACTTATCCACTGAACAAGGCTCTCCTTTCAATACAAACAAATGGAGGTATATATGGAAAGAAACCGTTTACATAATATGGATGTGGCGGAACAACATCAAACACGAATGCGCGGAAGATAGGCCACCAGCCTATGTGTTCGTAGCTAATATGGTTGAAAGAGCGAGAAATTTACGCTTGGCTTGAGAATTAGATTAGAATATGTTGTAGATAAAAGTCCAAATTGGAAACAAATGATGTATTTTTGCCACACCTCTTTTGAGGCTTGATAATAAAATGATATGTTTTACAATATATATATATATATATATATATATATATATATATATATATATATTGATCATGATGTAAATCAATCATAACTAATGATGCAGAAAAATGTGTTGTCACTTGTATATGAGTGATTGTGATAGTAAATTACCCATCATTTTGCCACAGAGACATGGAGGGAATTATTTTCTGAACAAATGTTAAGATGACAAAATTCATGTATTAATTGACATTTAGTCTAGTGGATTGAATATAATGGCAAAAAAGACAAATTGACATTCCACTGTATGATTATGTCATTTTTACGTTTTTTGTTTTTGTTTTGTTTAGTGAATTTGTTTGGTAGTGGATTTTTTGTTATTAAAAAGTTTCAGTGGATTATTTTTAATAGATTTGTTTAATAGTGAAATTGAAGTAGTGAAATGAGAAGGATAATTTCGTCCTTTCAGGTGTCTTTTATCTTTTTTTTAAACCATTTTTCAATACACTTCTTCTTTTTGATAAATTTTTTTCTCAACTATCGTCATTTATAACAATTAAACAATTACCTCTTATTTTCTAGGTGTGTCGCACAATATTACTTTACTGGAACTGATTAATATTAATAATATTTCAGAAGATTTTTGGTCTGCCAGCATCTTTTGATAATTACTCTTGAAGTATACGATACATTAATTATTTACTTTTCAGCTTATGTGAGAGAATAATTCAATATGATATCTAAGTATAATGTGAACTGTTCAAATCTTTGTATCAACATTGTCTTTTCATTTACATGATTTCTATTTTTCTCGGGCTGCTGATCATTTTTTTTCTATCAATTTTTATTTAATAAGAAAAGGAATACTTGTTATATGTTTAACACGAGCAATCAGTGAGCCTTGTTGTCGTACATTGTTGTGTTTTTTTCTTTCTTTTCTTCTTTATATGCCATCTTTTTTTTGTAATGCCGGCCAGCCCAGATTTTTTAGATACCTACGCTTGTCTTTGTGTACCATGTTTCTTTAAGCTTATTTTATGTCTACATCCGAAATGAAGTGTTTAATATGTTAATTTTCAAAGCTACAACGTAAACTTTTAAAAGAGATGGTATTCTGTGCATTTTGATTGTTAAAATGGAGAAGGGAATAGTCACTGTTATACACATGTTTGAAGTAGGTGGTGCTGTGTATGATGTTTATTTCTTTTACATAAGTTATGATTTATTTTAGGGGTATTGAGGGAGAAGGACACAAATATTTTAACACTTAGGGAGAAAGACAGGTTTTTAAAACTTTTGTATAAAGGAAAAAACTATTTTTTATTTTTATTTTTTTTAAAATTTTTCTGGCGCATTTCCACCCAAAAAAATAAAAAACCCAACACACTTTCGCTTTCATCCATCTTTTTAAAACACTCATATCTTTCGATGTATAACTCCAAATTTGAAATTCTTTTACCAAGTTTTTTATTTTTTCATGCTCTTTCATTCAACATATTCCGACATGATTTCAGAAAATCGGTTGTCGAAATTCACTATTATACGAAATTCACTATCGATATTCATTGATTTTCGGGATTCACTGGGAAGATCTACTGAGTGAATTTCGACAGTGAATATCACGAAAAACGATGTAATTATATCGAATCAAGTCTCAAAACGAAGAGCATCAAAAAATAAAAAATTCAGTAAATTTTTTATCGCGTTTGAATATCTAGATCAAAAGATGGAAAAAAAAAAAAAAAAAAAAAAGAAAGAAAAACTGGAACACGACGCATCCATGGCGTTTTTTTTTTTTTTTTTTTTTTTTTTGTTTTGTCCTTATTGCTATAAAAAAATATAAAAGTTGTCTTTCTCCCTATAAAAATGTATAGTTGTCATGTTACTAAAAAAAAAATTTCAAAATATGTCCTTATCTCTCATTCTCTATTTATTTTACGTTACATCTTAGGGTAAATATGAAAGTAATTTTAAGCTGATCTTACTGGAATGGTAATTAATATTGGTAAGCAATACTTTCTTGACGTTTACCCAAACGTTATTGCTTTACGTTACGTTTAGGCATGGTGTAATGACAGAGACTTAGAGCACCACCAATCCTACGTTAATTATTCAGTGAAGCATGATGGTTCAATAATAAAATAATTAAACTAAGTTTAATTAAAAGTTTATTTATCCCTAAGTAAAGGAAACCCGACTTAATTATCAACCGCATATGTTCATGCCTTGTATCACTCCGTACCCCTATCAACCAATAAAATACTGTGAGACACATACCAATCAACGAGTATTACACTTTAATCAATGACGATTGTCACGTGATTAATGATACATAAAGCGGCCGGATATACGGAATGCATATATCATTCTTCTAATTGCTTTATGCCTTGACAAAAAAAGCCTTTTAAGGGCGTTTCAAAACGCCCTATATAGGCCTATTAGGGCGTTTCTGAGCTAGGGGCGTTTCCATTGGACGCCCTTTCTGTCGCGTCGCAATAGGATGTCATTATAGTTTGCCAGGGAAGTGCCCCATCAGGGCTGTGTTAAGGCGTTTTCAAACGCCCTGAATAGGTGAGAATTCAGTGCTTATTAGGGTGTTCCTCAAAGTCGCAATAAGAGATGTATGAATACAATTTCAAACGCCCTTTTTTGATTCCGAGGAGGTTTAAAGTGTCATATCATGTTTGAAATTTAACGGTCAACAGAGCCTATTAGGGCGTTTCATTGAGTCATTATAATATTTATTTTACAATCCGAAACGCCCCAACAAAGTCCTGAGGGGGCTTTCAAAAGCCCTAATAGGTACGAAATGCAACATTCCAATTCCAATACACACCCATTGATATTTTGAATCAAACAATCAAATACCCAAACACATGTACTTAAGCTAACAACATTCATACTAAGAAGACTTAACTAGACATACATATATATCATAATTCCATCAAGAGATCTTACTTTATATCAAGTAGTTAAAAGATTAGTTATACCAAGTAGCAAAATGCATATATAGTTGAAGATCATCAAGAGATATTACCTTACATCAAGTAGTCAAAAGATTAGTTAAACCAAGAAGCTAAAAACATTCATCAATATACACATTAGAACTTCTTACGGCATATCAACCTACAAAACGAGTAATCTCCTTCGTCCTCAATAAGCATTCATCATTGGTTCTTGTAGATTGTTATCCCACCATTGTCAACTATATCATTCATCCTAAACAATGACCTACAAAATGAGTAACAATAATTATGAAAAGGAAAAATCTAAATGCATAACACCAATTCATAAAACACAGAATCGCTTACATACCAAATGACAAGGCCAAGCAACCGAGCACCCTATAACATCACGAAGCCCATAAAACATGTCATATGGACGAATCAAGTCTTCGGAATCTTCAACCACGACTTGAACCTTCATACCGATTCTTTCCCAAGGTAGTGCCACCAACAACATCAGATAGGTTTAAAATTCGTAAATATCCTTTAGCAACAGTTTTTGATGCATCACTCATGCTTTGGATAGCTACAGCACCAGCCTGCCATGTTTAAAAAAAAGGTTAATTTGCTAACAGGTCATGACCCTTAAATGAATTTAACTAGTTGTTACAAGCTGATTCAATTCAACTTGTCGTGACAGATCATGAACATTTTTTGTTAGGTGTGATGCCCGAAAGACAATTTTATAATTGTTTTATTTAATAAATGAATTGACATTATTATTCATATTTATTATTCTCATATTCACCGATGTGACAATAGTATTTACACTACAGAAAACCCTAAAGTATATCGTTTATGTAATCACTTAACTCAGTGTATGGGATATACACGGGAGGATTGAGTTAGTGAAGATGTACTTAAAATACAAATTAGCCCGTAGTGAAGTTAATCGAGAGTATCGGGTCTCTCCTTTAACGTGCTATTAATGCGCCCAAATCACAATAGGTGTGATTGTCTTATCCGGACTTTCGGTTAGAAGAACCTAAGTGGGGCATTTATATATGATAGATATATCATATATGGCTAGACCGATTTGATTAGAGTTCACGATATAATTCTGTAATCGAGAAGTCTTATTGAATCAATCGATGATCATATTTATGGATATATCTTAATCCTGAGGTGATCACTACTAGAAAACCATCATCTAATGAGAAGAATTTAATAAGGAGATGAAATTTTGTCATTAAAGGATACTTATAATGAGGAGACCAAAAATATTTTGTTGGTTGATGACCATGTTTTTTTTCTCCTCATTACTAGTCACATTTCTCCTCATTAGATTTCAATAAAAACATTTCTCCTCATTAACTTGTAAAAAAAACCTTTGTTTATATCATTTTAAACAAAAACCTGAACTTACTCAACAAAAACAATTTTTTTATAAAAATAATAAAAATAAAAACCAATCCCATTCATCGTTCTCAACCAAATTATTTGAACCCTAAAAATGCACAACGCCGTTCCGATTATCCCATTATCTTGAGATGCCGCCGCCTTCTTCCATCTATTCCCCGTTGTAAATACGTAAATCCGGCCAATTTCCGTTGGAAAAAGATCGATTTCTTTTGTAAATCCATAAAGCCGGACTCTTTCCGTCGAGGTCTCTGTTCCACATTCTTCAAAACAACCGGAAAATAGTCTTCACGTTTGTCAACCAGCAAACCAGGTAAGCTTCGTGAATCCTTCATAAAGCACAATTTCATAAAGCATAATTTTAAAGCTCCGTGAATCTTCATTTGGGCAATTCCGACCTGTTAAGGTTTAGAGATTTGGGCGGCCGACACCACCCTCGTCAAATTTCTACTTTGTGAACAAGACGCTACTGATTGTAGATTAGGAATACAATTAAAATCAGCAAAGAAGGACTTGCAGTCCGGTGAAAATAGGCCATTCAATACTACCGCTCCTAGACGTCTTCTCCCGACCATTACTTCTAGGTTGCTCTTTCCTAATGCACTATTAACTGGGGGCGAAAGCTTGTGTTTTCTAGTCTGATTCAAGAAATGAGAGGTTTTGATATATGGGTTAGTTCGAATGAGATGACTTGGAACATGGAGAATCGTGATGGGAACTTGGGTACACCAATAACATTTGTGCGGCCTGCTATAGAGGATTATGTTGATGCGGCTATTGAAGCAATTAAGGTTGGCAGGGTCATTGTTGTGCCTACTGATACCCTTTATATACCCTTTATGGGTTTGCTTGTGATGTTTGATCCGTGGAAGCATTTAATCGGATTTATGAGATTAAAGGACATAAATACACAAGTCCTCTCGCAATATGTGTTGGAGACATTGAGGACATAAGATGTTTTGCTCTCAAGGGCCATTTGCCTCTAGTTTGCTGAGTTTTCTCCTTCATGGTTTGATCAAGTGGTTTTACACCAACTAGTAAGTATGTCATTCTTGAATCTATGGATTCAGTTGTGGTGTGTTTGCATTTATATTTTCTCTTTTCAGGATTGATTTACCTACTTATTGTCTTTAATGCAGCCACTTATTGTTCTTTAGTTGGGCCCTGATGTGAACTTTTCGTACACTTCGCACAAGGCAATTAATGAATACAAGGAGGCGAATGAGGTATGCATATTGGCACATCTATACATTGTTTTTCAAGTTGTATGGAATTCTATTTGTCATTCTGTAGTTTGGTCAATGATCGTATTTAAGGCCTTATTTATTTGCATTATCTTAGAGAGCATGTCTTTTTGTGGATCTACATGGGATATTAGTCAGAATTCAGATTCATAAAGAGTCCTCTTTAGCTTATACTACTACATGGGATACTTGTCTCAATTCATATTCATATAGTGTCCTCTTTTTGTATGTGTACCATGGGCAAGTTTCATGATCTCACTTTCTTTGATCAAAACAGTAGAAAGGATTGTATGCCTTGTGAAAGGCATGCAACTTTATTGCTTACTATCTTGTATTTCTTATTTTAGTGCTTTGTCATTGACCTAATATTGTAAGTGAAAGATGCTACTTGGTCAAATTCTTGTGGGCCAATGAACCGAGAAATCGAATATTGCAGTAATGGAATCTTTATTGATTGGCATGACACTGACAACAATGCAAAGGGTTATGTTAGGGAAAAAGTTGCAAACATGGTTTTCGTTGATTTATCTGTAAAGCCGATAGTAATGTCAGCTATTATTTCAGTGATGAATAAGTTTAATGTCACCGAACTCGAAGAGAGAAAAGTGAAAGTTGGTACCAAAGAGGCATTAGAGCTATTGAAGATTTCTTTTCAATCAAACACAGTCCTAAGTGATGTATTCCTCGAGACGAAGAAGGAAGAGTTCGAAGAACAAGGTATAAAATTATATTTTTTACTACACATATTAAGATTTTTCAAAGTAGATATTTTAAATAAATAAAATTTGTAGTATTTCCCCTATTATATTAATCGTAGAAACTGTATTTTGTCTGCAGGCAATGTGCAGATAAAAATTCAATTCATTGACATCGAACTTATAGGTATGGGGCTGATTTTGCTCAGGAATTAGTGAACTGCATTCTAAAGAGATCCTTATTCTCAACTTGATATCGAACTTATCTCATTTTTTTTTCCTTGTCTTTCTCTTTCAGCTTTTGTGATGACATTTGGTTGCTAGCACTTAAAATTTTTGAGGCGATCATTCAAATTTTTGGTTAACCATTAAATTAAATAATTCTTTTATTCTTGTCAATATGCGTTTTCATTGGAATATTGTTGGTTCTTATGGGGCTTTCTGAATTGCCACAGATGGTCCTTATATGTTTGATGCTTGTTTTAGTACCTAAAGTTTGCATATAACCTTGTTTTAGAAAACCTTGATATTATGTTGGAATGAGCCTTTTTAATGGTTTTAATTTTAATTGAGCCATAGAACCTGCCGTATACCTGTCTGTTTTAATGAGTTAAAATCAGTTCATTAGTCTGTTTCAAGTTGTATTTCTTGTAGATTTCTCATTGGTCAAATTCTTTCACACGTGTCACTACTTGAAGCACAAATTTTTATAGGAATAATTGTGTGTGAATTTACTATATCCTTTTCTTTTCTTTGTATTAATACTACTATACTACAAACATTGAATTGCTTGATGCTCAAGATGTGAAGCTTAATCTAGAGAATTGGAATGTTCCAGATATGCGCAAGTGCTGGTGCAATTAAATTATTTTATGAATGTAATTTATATATTTTCTACAAGGTTGACGTAAATGAGAGAAAATAAAGTAGTACCTCACGAAGTATATGCTATCTTGTGAAAAAGGTATAGAGCAGTGTTTATTACTTTTAGTCATCGTTAGAGTACATAGCTTTGGTTATTACTAGCTTGTTAGCTTTTTTACTTTTATTTTTGTTTACATAAACTAAAGGAATGATTTTTCTTTGTGTAGATTCAACAAAAGAAGTGCACACTAAATTTTTTCTAGGTGAACTCAAGAATGTCATTCTCTAACTTTTATTATGATGTGAACAAGTTGATTTTCTAAACTATGTCATTCTTTAAAAAGGACAAAGGGTTAGCTATCTTGACTGATTTTAAAGGCAGTGAGTGGCTTTCCTTCAAACTTGTGGTTGTTTCTAGAAGATCAAATGGGTCATGGTCTCACCATCAGCTATATTATCAGTTTCTTAGGTATGTACAATGCTCTGGTATGTGTTGGCCGATTCTAGGATGATGTGGGGTTGGACTTACATTGGTAGACATTCTTTGTTGTTGACGTTTAGAGCGTTTATTCTCTTAAGAATCTGCTATGGCGCTTGTTCTGCGTTGGGGGCTCTAGTTTGGGATTCAATATGTCTGAGATTTCTGAAGGAGTCGAGTTGGGATGTAGAGTATGTTTATTATTGTTGTTGCTCCATTTGGATTTGATAGCATTTTGTCATCATATGCTCTTGGGTCTAATGTGGTCATACATACCGGTATGTAGTTTAACCATACTTTCTCATCTCACATTATCTGCATCCACAATAACACTACTATGGTTTCACTGTTTAATCTAGTACGTCGTACTTGTTTCACAAGACTAGGTGTGAATTCAATTGTTTTAAACTTAATAAAGCATTTCATCTAACCTTATAAGATGACCAATAGTTGATGGCTGCAAGTGATATACATGCAGCTCTCTACTAGAAATCCGAAAATAGAATTGTGTTGATTGCATCTTGTAATTATTACTTTGAGACTATGTTTAGATACATTGTTTTAACTTTTAAGAGAATAGTTGAGTTCATAATTGAGTTATCAGTTGTGTCGAATCTGTTTAAACATGTGTGACTCTAAGTGACATTGTTTGGCAGTGATTTGAGTAGATTTTACGTCTTGACAATCTGACATATCGGTTTGTAAACCTATCTATCTATGTGTTTGTATGTGTGTATATATATTGTGTGTGTCTTAATTGTTAACCTTTGGAAGTTGACCAACATAAGTTGATTGTTCAAAAGCTCGCCAGGTAACAGAGGGAAATGGTGTGCTGTTGGAATCTGGAAATATTCCCGTCATCCAAACCACTTTGGCGAAGTTAGCTCTTCCTTCTTTTTCAACTTTATTCGGTTATTGCTTTTTTTTTCAGTTTCTTTCATAACTTGTAACCAATATGGCAGTATTTTCGTCTTAACTCGGAACCAATATGGCAGTATCTTTCGATCATGGATTTCTTGTTTTGTAGCTTACATGCTCACGGAGCAAGAAGCATATGTTGCTCATGTATTGCACAACCTTTTTTTGCCAGATTCTGCACTCACTTTAACTTACGCCTATTATAGCATTAAGACAACTTCCAATGATAGTTTCTCTATCACATTCTTGTTCACTTATGCTGCTGTTTTTATATAATTTATATTTGGAGCGGACATTTATTGCTATCAAGCCGGATGGGGTGCAGAGAGGGCTGGTAATAAATTACAAAAAAACATTTGTGAGTGGACATTTGTGAGTTGGATTCTCCTAGTGAAATATATGAGATTAGAACTTACCCATTTGAGTTCTCGGCCGTTGAAATGCCAAATGACACCTACCATGGAGTAAAGGTGAATCTGAGGTATGTTAATTACTAGTCACCTCACTAGACCTCTTCATCTCCCTGTATACAAACTTTATACTTAGTTGACTTTACTTTTGAAAAGGTAGATTTGGACATAAGCAATATATATATATATATATATATATATATATATATATATATATATATATATATATATGAGCAGAAACTTTATTGATTTGAATTCACAGACTACAACTAGGTAGATTTGTGCATACAATGCAAAACAGTAGATATAACCTGAGTGGTACTAATTTATAGTGATACTAATTTAGCAAGTCTGCGTCTTGAACTTGCATAATCTGAGTGGTCTCTTAGTTCTTTAATATATACACTAAATATTGTTGAACACTATGTTGATACTTGAACCATGGATAAAAAGCCAAGTCAACTTATATATTGTTTTAATTAATGTCTCTCTTTTTTTTTTGTTTTCCGTTGAAGGAATTTGGGGCTGGGAGAGAGCTCTTGTCTATTGGGCCAAGGATCAATTGGTAGATTACTTGGGTTCACAAAGCAGGGATGGGTTTCAGAAATACAAAGCTAATTCTGGGCATTGCTTTTGTTTTGCTAGTTGGAGTCATAGCTTTAGTCTCCTTTTTAGCTTTATTTCATAGCTGCTTGAATTGCTCAAAATAAATGTTGTTTTGTTCCTTAGGTTACATCAAGCAATTTGTTCTTGGAATTGTGCCTTGCAATAAAATGTACTTGAAGTTTGTCATTACCATTTTGTTCGATAGATTTTCTTCATAATCGTTATTTGCATTTATATTTTTCATGAATTAATATTGCCCTTTGCATAATGCACGGGTTTATGGTTAGTTATATTATAATGAGGAGATATATCGTCATTGTATAACAATTTAGTCATGAGTTAAAAACCCCCTATAATGAGGAGATGTATGTCATTAATTCATGATTTAATGAGGAGCAAATGGTGTTTTAATGAGAGGATGTGTTGTGATTGAATCATTATTTAATGAGGTGCAAATGATACGATAAAGAGGAGATTTGTTATCACTAAAAATAACTTTAACGAGGAGCATATCTTCTCATTAAATGAATCTTGTAACTAATGAGGAGATCTACTTCTCCTCATTATACATCTTTAGCGGCGGAGGCTGCTATGAGGATCAGTTGTTCCTCATTAAAAGATTTTAATGAGGAGAAATTGACATTTAATGGGGAGAATTCTCTTCATTAAAAGCCGATTTTCTTGTAGTGGATCACAGTCAACTGCTTGAATCAGTGTGAGGTTTGACTTGACGGTTAAGGATTACATTGAGTCTGTGATCTGAATTACCCCATCTTGGCATTGTACTGGATTGAGTGATTAGTCTGTGTTATCACATATACGGAATCCATTCCTTCCATTTCTGGAAGTAGATAGACGATTCCTTATTTGTTAATCCTAGAAACTGATCGATCCATGGAGTGCATATTACACTGATTAGCTACCAGTGAATTGTATGAATTAATTGATAACTAGGGGGTTAACGGTAAATAAGGATAAGAGGTTCTGAAAAAGGTTAACGGTAACTTCCCGATTTAGAATGAACAGTCTATGGAGGATTAATCCATATGTAATGATTATATCAATGGACGCTTATTATCATTCTCGTGAGGAAATAAATATAATCTCATAATCGAAGGAGTGCAGTCACGGGATTATGGTGGCATATTCCTGTGATTGATTTATCGAATATGATTATTCGTTAGTAAGATAATTATTTATTTGATTTATCGGAGCATTGATTATTAGTCCATTGGCCCCCGACGCGTCCCCGATAAGACGCCTATTCTCGGACGTCGAATCCTAATAATATTAATTTAGTTCTTGTTGGACTTTATTAAAACGATATGTGAATTAATTGTTTAGTGACTATTAAATTAGTTGAGCTAAATAATTAAATATGTGAAAAAGACATTTTTCATAATCTTGGCCCAAATTTAGTGTGTTAGTCGAAATTATTGTGACTAGGTCACAAGCAAGGAATTTCGGCCAAAGACATGTATTAGTCAACAAGAAATTGGTTTTCTTGTGGATTAATAAGACATGTGCACAAAATATTTATTGGATAAATATTTATGATAAGAAAAATAAAGATAAATATTATTCTAGATTTGTTCTAGAATATTATGGGATTATATTTTATTTATTGGATTTATTTATTTGCATGGTTGGTCCTATGCTAATTTGCTAATTAAAGGTAGTACTTAACATAATATGCTCAAGTTTTCTCACTAATTAATAATCGATCGTCAATTACTGACAGAAAAAGCGGTGATAAAAAGAACAAGATAGCATAAATCATTGTTCAGATTAAGCCCTTTTTTATTGTAGAAGTAACAATTGAAAAAGAAATCCAAGAAGCATGTCAATTAATGCAGAAACTTGCAGAAAGCAGAATTCAACTCCATAAATGAGAAAGAATCCAGTGATCAAAGTATTTATAGCATATGATATGATACTTGCCCTAAACCATAGAAGATGATTTCCATGCTTCTAGTCAATTATATATATATATATATATATATATAGCCCTGTAATAGAGACTTTTTGCTGTAGGTCTACAATTGATTTATACAAATACGTCAACATTCCCTATCACTATATCAGATCAACATGCATTTAATTTTGAAAATGATTTGCTCATCAAAATTCAGATACAATTTGCTACTATGGCACAGTAGCACCATGGCACACACACAAAAAGTGCACCAACATTTAATAACCAAATATAGAGCAATTTCAATTGCAAAAAAAAATCGTAAGAGTGGACTCGGAGGGGATCCGGTAAAAATAATAAGGAAAAAACATCTATCAAGACCAACGATTTGTAGTTGTATCACATTAGAAATGTGCATAGATGATTAGATTTTTTACCCGTAGAGGTCTACTTGTGGATATTGTTGATGGAGGACAGTTGACTTGTTGATCACCTCTATTTTGTTGTGTGATCATTTTTGTTAACTTGGCAATTTGAGCACCTTGTTCTTTGAGTTGTGCAGCCAACTTCTCAACCATATCTTGTTTCTCCATTGCGAGCCTATACATAGCGCTACGACTTGGCAAATCAACCCATACATCTGACAGGGAGACACCGGCTCCAAGCATCCTTACTCGGCCGTTCCTTTCTTTACCTCTAACTTGGCCAAAGATGTCGTTTGGGTTCACCTCATCAACTTGTCCTGGTTGAAGTTGTGAACTCCTTTCATCCATAGCAGCCTGAAATATATGGTTGCATAACTGTATGAGTGAATTACAATTGAATCATGATCAATTGATTAAATACATCACGGTTTTTTTGGTCCACTCGAAAAAAGAAAACAAAGTAAAACAAGGATTCTTTTTGGTTGATTTCAATTCATCGTCCTTTTGTTACCGCATTTATTCCTGGTAAAATCTTCATTTTAACTAAAGATAGTGTAAAAATGCAGATTTGTTTTCCAATTTTACTGTATTCTTTTCCTCATTTCCCCTTTTCTCAAATTTGCAGGATCAGATCACCAAGCTTTACACAAGATTAAGGCTTTGTCATTGGACAGATACAATCAAAGTAGTTGGTTGTTCAGCATCACTAGAAATTGAACATGTACCTAAGAATTAATATTGCTTAAAAATCAAACCAAAAACAGAAAATAATATTTTTTTTCCTCTATATAGCAAACAAAGACAAAGTTAATTGGCCTCCAGTAAGATAAAATATATGATATGCCATCAACATCAATTACAAGAATTACAAGTCACACACACATAGATGGAAGAAACATATTATATAGATCACCTTCTTATACTTTCATTTGAGAAGAAAAAGGACACTTAAAAAAAAATGTAGTCATAGTAAATAGTCAACTTACAATAGTACTTCCTACTACATCGCATTTTGGATTGCCTAAGCTATCGGTGTAACATTCCTTGAACATAGTCGCACGAGAAGGTTTAGCCTTGTTTTCTTTCTCCTAAAATTAGACATTTGTAAAGCAGATAATGCAAATAACACAAAATAATAATATAAGTTTTACTCAAGTCTCAAGCTACACAAAGAAGAGAAGAGAGGAGAAGGAAATTAACTTTATTCAAGAAGTCTCATAATCAACATATACACAAATAAAACTCATTTTTTTAAGCAATGAACAGGTGGAAATGTGGAATGTGTAAAATACAGAAAAACAGAAAGGGCTCAAAAAGGTTTGGCTATCACACCCATTTATATGCTCGTTGAGCGAAAGACGTCTTCCCAGTCCAATGATTCATTTTCTTCATACTTCGAACCACCTTATTTCTTTCGCTCAAAGCCTAAGCATACAAAAAAAATATGTGAACAACAGCCATAATTTACTTGTATGATAAAAAAGTACCTCAATCACAAAATACACTTTAATCATATAAATACCTTTGCCTTCTTAGTATTGGAATTAGATTTAAACTTATCCCATTGGTTCTCTTGGACCCTAACTTCCACCGCTTTCCTTTTTTTGTTATATGGCAATGTTTGTTCTTTATATTGTGTTCTCAAATTTGATTTCCAGTTCCTCCACCTTTTTCCTATTGTATAAAGGCATATGTAATGTTATGTTGTATGAGATATGCACATTTTTTTCTTCTAAAAAAAGCACACACTTACCTTTACAAGTTTAAGCATTTCGTCCTTATTCTCCTTTGGCATTTGAGGCCATCTATCCACATCAATTGGGCAAAAAAGTCCATTTTTCGCGATAGTCCCAAAAACTTTAGCTAGCTGACTCCTTTTTTGGCCTACTGGTTGGCCAAATTGATTACTTTCCAAATTCTTCTTTAGAAAACCTTTAGGCAAGCCCCAAAGGTGTTTCATAATGTAGGGCCTCTAGTCTTTCGCATGACGGGGCCATCAAGGTTTTCTTCTTCTGTTACAATGTCAAACATTAGGATACACCCCAAAATGAATATAAGGCAACAAACAAAGAAACATAAATATAAGCAGCAAAGAATTCAGCTTATACCAATTAACCCGATTGGTGCAATTCTACAAGAAAATTCTTCTCAGATGCAACCAACCAAAGGAGATCACATTACAAAAGAGATTGAAATTCCATACCTACTAAACAAGAATCTGCTGCCATCTAAGTGAAATGCTAAAAAGGCTTAAGACAATGTTCACTCAGAAATATACATTCTTCATTTGGATGGTCTTCTTCGCTCGAGTCATCAATATCATCTTCTTCTACAATAATAAAACCAAAACACAGCATAAGAAACAAAAAACATCATATAAGGAAGCAAACAAACAAATTAAATGATGTTAGATATTGAATGACTTTGGAATCAAATAAGAAAGAACCTATGATAGTGTCGTACAATGGATCATCTAAATTCTTGTCCCTCGGTTGAAAATCATGCTGCCGTCCAGTGCGAGTCGAAGGTGCCATTGCTGATAACTAATGTTACAAACAATTACAATAGCCTAGGAAAAAATCAATAGAAGGATAAGGCATTTATCCGTTTGACACAGAATGGTCTTCTCTTTATTAAAGTTCTTCTTATTGAGAACAAATTTGCAGAGGAAGAGAATGTCAAACTGGGATACGATAAAATACAGAATACATGACAAGCAGAGTTGCCTTCAACTAAAATAAAACCCCTCACATGACATTCATATCCCTCTACAAATGGCAATAACAAACCTATCAAAAGCAAAGATGACTGGTAACATATATATACAAATACTGGAATACATAACAGACAATGTGAAGAGCAAAAGAAACTACTTGGTACTTCTTACTTGCACAATGAACTCAATCTGAAAGAAATACCAATTACCAACAACAATGAAAGATATAAGAAACTACCTCTATCAAAGTAGAAAGAAACATTGATCAAATCATTTTTGACAATCAGAATGTTAAAAGAAAAGAAGCCAATGTAAAGAACTAAACTACAGCATTACTGAAAAACATCATTCAACTTTTTTCACTGTCTTGATAGTTTTTCCCTATACAACTCAGTCCAACAATTGCAAATCCAAAGTATACCAACACCAATTGCCCCAACAACAACGCAAATCCAAGAAACCCAAACCCACTTAGGGATGACATTATCAATTCCTTTTTTCCACTTTACAAACAGAGCAAACAAATACTTTGCTTTCTTCTTTATACAGGGATATAGAAAGGAAAGAAAAGAAAACTTATATTGCCATGTTAATTAATGGGCATTTTCCAGTTAAACTGAGTAAAGTACCTCACAATATATGTGCTGGCATGGCAATGAGAAGTATTAGTCAGCTTAAGCAAAAGTAATGTCATATACCATTTCCAGTTTTCATGTGAAGTGTTTGGTTCAAAGAAGTTGTCTGCTACAGAAACAAGTTTTCATGTGAAGTGTTTGGTTCAAAGAAGTTGTCCACTACAGAAACATCGATCAAAATGGATAATGATTCAAGGAAAAATAGACTACAAGCAGAACCTAAACAGAGGCGTATTAGAAATTGAAAAGAAAAAAAACAATATTCGCTGACCTGTCCTGATTAATGTTCGAACAACTGATTGCTGAATGTTCGAACAGCCTAAACGAAGATCCGATTATCCGAAGATAGAGCTGGAAGCGCTGGGAAGATGGAGGCGGGGAGAAAAGGGAAGAAGGAAGCGGAGGAGAAAAGTGGAGCTAGGCAATTGAGGTGGGGGAAGAAGGAGGCGGGTTAATGAAAATTGAAGAGCTAGGTAATGGACCAAGATCTCTCAAGTAACTTAAGGGTAAAGTTAGTGTTTTTATATATAATTAACTAAACTACGTAGTTTTGGAAAAAGTTAATCAATGGCTAGATGTTTTACACTTTTGAGGTGTGTGGTTGGATCATACTTGAGAGAATATTTCCTCAAATTACTTTAAAAGAGCATTTTTGAATAAATGTCCTAAATCTAATGTCATAATAGGCATATTTTATAGTAGTGACTAAAGATAGGGACTTTATTTGAAAAAACAGAAATCTAGAGTTAATTACATAACATTTTCAACCATAATAAAACTTTTACAATGTTAAAAGTGTATTATTATTATCAATAACATTAAAGTGTATTACAAAGTCTCTTGTGACTCGATTAACCTAGTACAATTTTGAACCTGATCACAGTCACAACGAGCAATTTAAACGTATTTTTATATCATGAATCATAATGTACGTAGTAACTATTGATCATCATGATTTACATTCGCCACAATTAATTATTAATATTGTAAAAAGTGTAGTATTAATATACTCGTTATAACACGAGCGTTACACGATAGCAACATAATAACCCTTCGATTAGGAACATCCATTAGGAGCAAACCCAAGTCTCCCGCCAGCAACATCATAAACAACTTCAAGCGTCTGCTGCTGCACATTCCCGAAAATTCCAGTATCTGTATCCGCATTATTAGCAGCAATTGCTAAGCAGAATGTCGAATGACCCACATTGAGAAACACCCCTTCAGCAACCAAATCGGTCTTCACATTTCCTTGGAAGATGAAGCTAATCTTTGGGATTAAATCAGTGGGGGTCTGATTGCCCATGTCATAACATGTATCCAATATCGAAAAAGCAGGTGCTGCCTTATACTTGGACATCTACTGCTTGAATGCATCGCGTAATGCTGCGTAAGCTGTTGGAGGAAGCCGTGTAATGATGCTTCCAGAGTCTATTATAGTCCGTCCTGATTGAAATACTGACGGGCTGATGGTTAATTGTGTACCCCCGACGCTAATCGCTACTAAATTCACAAAGTAATATTCACCTTCTGGACCACTTCCTAAAGGCGTAAATGCAAGATTTCCGGGAGCCCCGTTGTCATTCCCGAAGGTTAAATGACCATTTGATCCTGATTGTGTAGGTAAGCAATAGGAGAAATACTTTCCATATTTTCCAGCAGTTTGAGAAACCACAGAGAAATAGTCACGTCCGAGGCCGAGTATTCCAGCTGTATCACCATATAGCCCTTGATTATATTCACCACACCCAAATGAAAAACTATCAAACACATCATTTGGTGTCAATGTGAGCCTTTCATTCGCTAAATAACCGACGCTAATAGATTGGCCCCTGCCGTATACTACGCCGTAAAGGCATGTCGATTCCGCTGTGCAGTTGTGTGGATAACGTAGGTTAGAGAGTTGGGAGCATTGTGGTGAGCTACAGGAAGCGTTACTGTATGAAGTGGATGCTGATGGATCGAAGATCGAGTCTTTTTGTGGGTGGCATAGTCCTGCACATGGCTGGCATTGTGTCCAAGTTAAGGAGCTGCCCGTGTCGAAAAATAGTGTGAGGAATTTTGTTGGAGTTCCTAGGCCGACTGAAACGACGTAGTTGCTGAATCCGACTTTGGCATCGGGTCTGGCAGAGATGACGGCTTTGGAGATGTTGTTTGATTTTGATTTAAAAGCCTGATGGTTTTTTTGGATTGACGCCACACGAATCTGGTCACCGGCAAGTATCTCTGCAGGACTCGGCTTGATATGAATGACGTCATTTAGGCCCGATGTTGAGCAGTGTCCATACCTATGTGGTACTTTCAATGATGCCGGCCTGCTCCGACCTTATTAGATTGGAGAAGAAGAAAAAATAGTTGGTGAATGTATATATATTATTTATAAGTTAAACTATGTGCATAATTTTTTTTTAAGAGGGAATGAGAATAAAGGACGACAAAGGAAAAAATTGGAACAATGACAATACAAATCGGATGAGAAGGACATATCCATTGTTTATAGCTCTAAATACACTGTTCGATGTAGTGGAACGGACCTCAAATTTAATGTTACATTATTCCACTGTTTATGTGTTTTTTTTACTAAAATGACCTCGAAAATAATGTCGTAAAAATATCAAATGAGATGTCTAAATAAAGGAGAAATAAAAAAGGAAAAAATTCGTGAAAGAATTACCATCTTTTGACAATCAGAATAAAAGATATATTCATTTTTATAATTGATTAAGAGAGAATTTAAATTACATTAGAATAAACATTTGTCTTTTTTACCCAAAAAATATCCAGTTGTTCTCTTTGTCTATCTGCATTTTTAACAATAAAGTCTTTTCTAAGGGGAGTGGTTGACAAGGACAAAAAAGAGGAAAAGATAAGAATCAGAATATTGAAAATATAAATTGGGTGAAAAGAAAAAATCTAATGTTTATAACCTCAAATCCACTGTTTGTTGCAGTGAAACTGATCTCAAATCCAATATTTCACTATTCCACTGTTTATGTGTTTTTTTTACAAAATGACCTAAAACATAATGTTGAAAAAAATATCAAATGAGATGTCTAAACAAAGAGGACGAAAAAAAGGAAAAATGTTATGAAAAAAATACCATCTTTCGACAATCAGATCAAAAGATATATTCATTTTGTTAGTTAAATACGAGAAAATTTAAATCACATTGCAATAACGATATGTCCTCTTTACCCGATTTTTTTTTCACTCTCCTCTTTACATATTTATACGTTCAAATTGTATTTTTTAATAATAAACCATTTTTTAATTAAATGTACGTAGTACCACCACACAATCGCACTACGTCAGATGGAAGTTTTTTTTGGCATAGTGAGTGCATTTGGAAAGAAGTGGCGGCTTAGAACCACACAATTTATAGTATGTATATAAACTGTCGGGTTCTGATCGTCCCGCATATCACTACGTACATTCCAAATGGAGTTACGGAAATGATACAGCCACACCGGATTGACATAATCAATTGACACAACAATCATCTACACCATTCATTGTCTTGGGATTTATATTTATTGATCTAGGTCCCACAATAATCAACGGTGTAGATGATTGTTGTGTCAATCCTTTGTGTGAATCTGTTGTGGCCATATCATTGATCATGGAGTTATTACTATGTTAAAAATTCCCCAGGTTGAGATGTAATGTTTGACGCTTTAAGGATCGACTGTCATTGGGATATCTGGTGACACTAAAAATGTCTACTTTCTTACGGATAATATATGTTTGTTTTTAAGAGGGTCTTTAGCTAGACTCTGTATGTACATAGCAAAATTAATGATAATCAGGATAAAAGCTAATTGAAAATTCATTTGATATTAATCAAGTAGTTGTCACTGTGGAAAGTGATCTAAATCACTTTCTAATCGCAAAAGAAGCAACAACGAAAGAGTAATTAGGGTTCTAAGAAGGGGAAAACGCAGATGAAATAAACGGGAAAACACAGGTTTATTGTTTTTGAGGTAAAAACTATCTTCTTTCTGAATAATGATACATGCACAACTTGTAAGACACAACGAGTGATACAACCATCATATGTACCTTTGATTATGGTGTATAATTAATCTAGTGATCATGATGTACACCATCAGGATAAAGATACAGATGACGGTTGTGTCATCCGTGGTTCCTCACAGGTTGGGCCCGTATCATTGCGCGCGCTCTCTCTTGAGGTTCAAAACAGCATCGCCACATAATTTATATCCGGCTCACACTTGGTCCCCACATCCCGAAAACAAAATAAAAGGAAAAAATACAAAGAAAGAAAATCATTACTGATATAACTGTTGTGATAATAGCATTTATCAAGAGTTAATTAAAATTGCATCAAAAGAAGAAAGATGAGTACCTTCAACAGTGGCTTTGCATGAAGTTGATAAGAATGAGTTAACATCAAAAGTGATGTATTCTTTTTCCAAAAAGTTTCTTCCACCCAAAGTATAACAATTATTCATCAATGATAAACAAATAATCAGCAAGAAAACAAGATATGAATTCATTTTGAAGTTTATGAAAATCAATGGATATATATTCTTTTTTTCTTTGAATAAAATGGGTTTGAAACTTGAGAGGCTTAATTGATTGTTGCATGGAATGTGGTTAATATGAACCACATTTTATAGTGTAGGAGATAATGAAGCTTCTGACCTAGTCGTTACTACACTTCAATAATATTTAATTTGGTCTACGGACTTGTTAATTCTTTAACATGTCAATTCTCGATCTAGCTAATAATATTGTTTCAATAACGCTATGTCAACAATTAAATTATCACAACAAACCTAGAAAAACACTTTTATATTATTAATGTATCTGCAAATTTTGGAATGATGCACTTTGAGATCGTTAAGAAAATTATTATATCACTTAAGAGATCGATCTCACACCATGTACTATAAAATTTTCCATTTAATGTATCTGCAAATTTTGGAATGATAGAAGCACTTTGAGATCGTTAAGAAAATTGAGAAGGGCGAAGTTTTTTTTTTAATTTTTTTTGTTTGTTTGTTTGTTTTCTTTGTTTATTTATTTATCGATAATAAGAAGGTATACAAGCTAACCTACCATCATTTTAACTTTGGCTTGGTTTGTATCTTTCAATTTTTTGTTTTTTTAAATTTTTTTTTTTTTGCAGATGTAGTCCATTTTTGCATGTGTAGTCCCATATGTTTTAGGGGGAAGGGGCTAGAAGGACAAAAAAAATGATAAATGGGTCCAGAAAGACAAATTTCAAAATCAGAGATTAGAAGGACAAATTGCTAATATAGTGACAAAAATGCCCCTTTATAATTTTAATAGTAACAACCAACGTAAGAAGTAGTAACAACCCATAAAATATCGTAACATCCAATGAAAAATAAGAATGTACTTAAAAAAAGTAGTAAAATGCCTCGAAAAAATCGTACCACCCAATGAAAAAAGTAACTTAAAAAACAAGTAGTAACAGATCTTAAAATAAATAATAATGTACCCGTAAAATATAATAATCGCTAATAAACAAGTCGTAAATGACCCGTAAAATGTCGTAACATCCTAAAAACAAGTAGTAACGGACTAAAAACAAAATAGTAATAAATTACGCGTAAAATATAGTATAGTGGCAATAAACAAGTAAGTAATGTACCTATAAAATAGATAAAGTACATCAAAAAATGTAGTAACGTTACAAAATTAATAGTAACAACCCTAATCCAAAAAAAAAAAAAAAAAAAAAGAAAAAACCCAGCATTCTTGGCCGGAAATTGGGATTGGGCGGAGCAAATGGTTTGCGGCCGAAAATCCCCAAACTCTAATCCCCAAATCGTTCAATCTGATCCAACCTTCTCGTGTTCTTCTTGAATGAGACAGAATTGGAGGAGATAGCATTCGGATTGTAACTCAGTGGGGTGAATTTCATATGGGTTCTAAGATCCAAAAGAAGGCGATGATTCAATCGGGAAGGTTCTGCCGCAGGGAAATTGCAGATGCAGCCATCAAATTCGCATCAGTACCTGCTGGGTTCGAGGAGCAACCACCGGACGGAAATTGCAGATGCAGCCATCAATTTTGTTTTTTTAGCGGAGGTTGAACGACGGGTTGCTGAACAAGGCTCCGCAGATGCAAGCATGGTTGCCGGAGGTTCCATGGCCCCAATCACCACGAAGAAGATGCGGCTGGATTATAGTGTGTCTAATGGGTAAAAAAAAAAATGCAGAGAAGAAGAAGAAGGTGCAGAGAAGAAGAAGCCGCACTAGATGGTTTTTTTTTTTTTTTTTATATGTATAAATCAGTAAAAGAAAAAAGGGTATTTTGGTAAGTGTACGTCGGTTTTGTCCTTTCTAATAACTAGTTTCCTTGGACCCCGATAAATGAATTAGTTTGTCCTTCTCGACAAAAACCTATATGTTTTAACTTTTATTTTAATTTTGTTTATTATTATTATTATTTTTTTGCAGATTAGTTTGTTATGTTTTAAATCTTTTGTATAGTTGGTCATGAAAATTGTGTAGATAAGGGATGAATCTGCAAATGTATAAAAAAAAATAAAACATAAGGGACCGGACAAATCATATCAGGACTAATTAAAATAAAATTACGAGACGTATGTCGCAACTTTTATAAATATAAAGTCAAGTCCAGTGGTCCAAAAATGTGTGGAAAATGGAATAAGAAGACTTAAAGTCACCCCAACAAATTAGAAATTTCTAAGGTATTTGGCTTTGCCCAATTGTTGATAGAAAGTCTACAAGTGGCTGTAGCTAGTGGAAGTGACGGAGGTGAAGCATAGAAATAGGGGGGCTAAGCCCACCTTAAACTAAAAATTGTATACTACAATTTTAATATGATCCGGTATAATATATTAAGTCATCTTAACTCAATCCATCCGATTAACTTGAGATATTCTACTAGCCCACCTGAAAAAATATTCCGGACTCCGACCAACTTAGAATTTTCTATTTGTTGTGACCCCTTGTTTGATTGAGGAACCATATGTGGAGTAATCCTAAATTGATAAATTTCTTATTGTTCTGTTTAATCAATGTTAAAATTACTAGCAGAACTGCTAAAATAAATAAATAAAATACTAGCGGAAAAACACTTACAAAACTGTACTATAAACTTTGCTATCAAATATTATTTTTATCTTAATACAATATATACAAAATTAAGTTCTAATCTATAAACAAATCATATCTTCATCGAGTTGATTTGATCAATGTTTTGCGATATTTTTTAAAGAATCTTATGTATTTGCGGCGAGTTGATTTGATCAATGTTTTGTAGACGTTAGGACTATGAATAAAGAGATATTATTATGTTGTACGCTTTCTAAAGGGAGGGTTAATAAGCCTACTATTATTCCCTGTGGATTCGACCTTGAAACCATTATACTACCGTTGACCCGATACTCTGTCGGTTAATGTTAGCGGTTAAGTATTTTGCTATCAAAAATTTTGGCGCCGTTGTCGGGGAGTACATAGTGAATATCTTGCAAGTTGACTGAAAGCTTGGGCTTTGGTCGTTTTATTTTTATTTTTTTATTTTTTTTTCTTTTCTTTTCTTGATGGAGTTCGTATATTGAAGCGTCACACCACCTATTGCTGTGGTGGTGGAGGCGAGATACTTTGATTGTGTTTGTGTTGTTTCCTGAGATCTTGCAGTTTGAGCTAAAATGGATGGATTTTCCAATCAATACTACTCATCTGAACAACAATTATCCTACCAACTACAGGCACCTGAACAACATTATCAACAACAGTATGTGCATCAGCCTCAGTATCAACAACAGAGTAACCATGATTCTTGGACCTAATTCAAGTGACTACTTCAAGGCACATGTAAGGCTTAATTCAAGTGACTACTTCAAGGCACATATATCTGGCTTATTTAAGACTTAATTCAAGTGATTAACTATTAAGCCTATGTCAAGTGTATGTGGTTTTGATTGATAAAAGGAATAGCATAGATTAACTTGATTAAGGTGTGGTGTTTATAACATGCATGTTCAGTCAAGATATGTGTATAAACAATATAAACTCAGAAGAACACCAGCTGATATAAACAAAGGATGAACTAGACGATTACAGAAAAAATCAATGTTCATGTACAACAGTTCACATACAAATTAAGATATGCTACAGATCAATACAACAGTCAGATTATACAAGAATATGCATCAGAACATTCTAGCAGACTGTTAACAAACTCAGCAGATTAATAGCAAGTACATCAAACTATAAATTTAGTACAATAGGTACATCAGACTAAAAGGTAATACATAGAAGATCAATACAAGTCTAAAATAGTCTGAACTATCAGCCAAATTATAAGAAGGATATTCAAGTTCAAAGAACTAAATTATCATTCCCGGAATTCACAAGGTGCTGAATTACAAGTTCAGTAAGCCTATGAACTATGCCTATTTATTACATGATGATACAATGTAGATCAAAAACCTCAGCACGCCAAGGCACACAGTAAGCCTATGAACTAGGCCTATCTATTGCATTAAGGCACACAGTATCAGTACACAGTATCAGTATCAGTATTAGGCTCAAAAGGACTCTCCTTTCGGTTTTTTGTTGCAAGGTCTATGTCCCCCAAGTCCTTGATATGAACTGAATGTCTTCTTACAGTTCAAGCACTCATATTTACTTCTTTTCGAATCATGTTTTGATACTACTTTTTCTTTAGGATCATTTCTTTTAGGCCTCTTCTTGTTCTTGGGTTCAATCACATTAGGCCACTTGTTCTTGGCTTCATAAACAATGTACCGCATTCTTGAAAAATCCTTCGAAAGACGTATCCGATTCGCCTTTTTCAACACATTCATCCAAATAGTAACTCGAATCGAGCTTTCTTGCTTATTAACCTCTCGCTTTACTATCCATTTTATTAGCTTCGGAGTAACAACTTGAGTAACAACTTGAACAAAGACGAAGGATTTCGACCGATTTTCGTCTCAATAAGAAGATGATTTAGTCTCTAAAATATCGATTGATTGTCTTGCCAAAGATTCTACGTATGGTAAAACTCATGATGGAATATGAATTCACCCCAGCCTCACCAAGCGTAGACGTGTTACTAGAATCCTTAGATAACATCATCAAACACATAGCCACTTCTTGCTATTTCTGTCAATAATGATGCTGCCTGAATCAACAATTTTTTCCATACAATCCTAGTTTTTTTCCAGATCATCCTATTGCAAATCCTTCAACTTCATGGATCAACAATAATTTGCAGAAAACAGACACCTTTTCTTATATACCTAACATCTATTTGAGAGCCATCATCATAAGAGGAATCCCAAACAAAAATATGGCATATGCATGTGGATTTTTCTGGGTTGTAAACTGTGATTGTTCATACTTTTCTGTCATCATTCTTCAAGCTCCCGATTCTACAGAGAGTATCGATCCCGAAATCGACAAGAAAGTTGTTTGGTCTGCAAATAGAAACAAGCCCATTAATTACAATTCCACTTTGCAGTTTACCTCAGATGGAGATTTGATCTTAAGGGATGTTACTAGGGAGTTAGTTTGGTCTACAAATTTTCCATATTAAGAAGACTTTCCGGTTTTATCAGTCTCTTCACCGAGTGGATGGGTGTTAAAGGGTAAAATAGACAACTTTTCTTTAGCAAAACAAACATTATACTTGTTCAGAATCACCCCATCCACGAAATGCAGAAAATGATTGTAACCGTGCCCAGACATACCGACCCCCCCTACCGTGGCAACGCAATACCAAATCTTCTGCACAAAAGTGAGTCCAAGTCCTTCCAACCCTGTTCTGACTGTAAGATAGCATATAGAAGAATACTATAAGGTTCCAAACATGAGTTCATAAATAAGTATAAATACACATAACAGAAAAGTACAAGCTTGTAAAAGATAGTCTTTCAATACAATATAGATTTTTATCAAGCAATCTTCCTAATACTCAAAGGAGCACAACAAAGAGCATTCATAAACCAACGATCATACAACCTGAAATAATTCACTTATGCAGAACTCTACAAAATTCATACGAGAAACATGGCAATCTGACTCAAAATATTATATGAGCAAATGAATTTGGGGGGGTTATCAAACAATTTGAAAGGTGCTTATCTTACTGAGGAATCTAGCATCATTTAGGAAACAAACCAAAATTCAATTTTACCTTGAGAATTGAGGAGATATGTAAAGCAATCATTTAGAGTTCAATCTGTCTAAATGAATATAAATGGGCTAACCTTTTGCCCATGTCTCTAGAGCACGCTCGTCTCTGTATGAGAGTATTAGGTCTCCTTTTTTCAGTTCAATCTGTCTAAATGAATATAAATGGTCTCCTTTTTTCAGTTCTCCTTTTATGAGAGTAGACAGATTAATAGAAACCACATTCCTGGTTTCTATTATTTTCAACAGATTATCATTAGAACATAGAACAAATTCATCATCTCATTCTTTGCTAATGAAACGCGGAGGAAGAAGTTTCAGGGAACGACGACGAAACATATTCCCTCAACTCACTACTGGCTATTACATTCCTCATCACCGGCTGCCTCTCCTCAGCCGCCTCATGATTCTCATATCTCATCCCCGGCGGCTCTAAAGAAAGCATCGTCATTGGATCCTCCTCATCGTAATCATGAATCCCGCATCCAAATGTTTCATTTCTCTGTGCATTTTCCATCGATTTTGCCTTTCCTGCATCAACGTATGAGGTTGTTGCAGGTGCTCATCCGGCCTTGGATGATTTTGCTGTGAAGTATTATTATTCGTCGTTGGCGCCGGGAAGCATTGCAGCGGCAAGAAGAGAACAGGTAGCAGTAGAGCGAGTCAGGGGACAAATGCGTTCAGATTCTATGCGATATAAGAGGGGTATATTCGTCGGGTGGAATTTATTTGTCCTTAATGCAAGTAAAAATTTGAAGCTGGATGAGCACTTAATTAAAGAAAAAAAAGTGGAGTATAAACTAATTTTTATTCATTTTCCGGATGAGACACATGGTATCAGCAAGGAGTAGTAGCACGGTCTCGTCCACTGCTCTAGCTAGATTCGTAGAAGAAGACGTGTGGAAACGAGAAACTCACACTAAACTATATTCACAAGATGGGACTGAGTCTCAACTACTTCAGAGATAACTTGAAAGTTATTAATTGCCTTCAAATCACAACGAAACATATTCATATTCGAACTCAAAATGGACTGATATCTTAGGAATAATCAAAACACTTTCATATGAAATATTACACATGTCGTAATATTTTCCGATTGCTCTTCGCCTTGAGAAAATGCACCAATATGGGATGAATTTATTCAACTTATAGTTTCTTAATTGCACGTATACACAGTATACTTACCATTATCATAAAGCTACCAAAATAGTATAGATTCTGCAATTCAGCTTAGCCGGCCTGTATTATGTATTTAAGAACATCCATTAGGAGCAAACCCAAGTCTCCCCCCAGCAACATCATAAACAACTTCCAACGTCTGTTGCTGCAAATTCCCGAAAATCCCAATATCTGTATCCGCATTATTAGCAGCGAACGCTAAGCAGAATATCGACTGATCCTTATTGATCAACACCTCTTCGGAACCCAAATCAACCTTCACATTTCCATCAAAAGTAAAGCTAATAGATGGGATTTCTTGAGGGCTTGAATCATTGCTGAAGTCATAACATGTATCAAGAAAAGAATCGCCCGGTGCTGATGTATACGCCGACATCTGCTGCTTGAATGCATCACGTAATGCTGCGTAAGCTGTTGGAGGTAGCCGTGTAACGATGGTTCCAGAGTCTATTATAGTCCCTCCGGATTGAAACACTGACGGGCTGATCGCTAATTGTGCACCCCCGACGCTAATTGCTTCTAATTTTACAAAATAATATTCACCTTCTGGACCACTTCCTAAAGGCGTAAATGCAAGATTTCCGGGAGCCCCGTTGTCATTCCCGAAGGTTAAATGACCATTTGATCCTGATTGTGTAGGTAAGCAATAGGAGAAATACTTTCCATATTTTCCAGCAGTTTGAGAAACCACAGAGAAATAGTCACGTCCGAGGCCGAGTATTCCAGCTGTATCACCATATAGGCCTTGGTTATTTTGTCCACATCCAATCGTAAAACTATCAATCACATCATTTGGTGTCAATGTGAGCCTTTCATTCGCTAAATTACCGGCGCTAATAGATTGGCCCCCGCCGTATACTACGCCGTAAACGCAGGTCGATTCCGCCGTGCAGCCGTGTGGATAACCTATGTTAGAGAGCTGAGAGCATTGGGGTGAGGTACAAGAAACGTTACTGTATGAAGTGGATGCTGATGGATCGAAGATCGAGTCCTTTTGAGGGTGGCATTGTACCGCACATGGCTGGCATTGTGTCCAAGTTAAAGAGCTACCCGTGTCGAATTAGTGTAAGGAACTTTGTTGGAGTTCCTAGGCCGACTGAAACGACGTAGTTGCTGGATCCGACTTTGGCGTCGGGTCTGGCAGAGATGACGGCGGCTTTGGAGTCACCAAGGTCGTCGATGTTGTTTGATTTTGATTTAAAAGCGTGACGGTTGTTTTGGATTGATGCCACACGAATCTGGTCACGGGCGAGTATCTCTGCTAGACTCGGCTGGATATAATTGTCATTTAAGCCCGATGTTGAGCAGTGTCCATACCTATGTGTCACTTTCAAAGATGCCGGCCTGCTTCGACCTTAGGATTGAAGGAATAAAAAAATGTTAGTGAATATGTATGAATTATTTTTAGGGGGAATGAGGGAGAAGGACAAAAATATTTCATCAATTAAGTAGAAGGACAGTCTTTTGAAACTTTTGCATAAAGGACAAAACAATTTATCCACTATCGAAATTCACTTGTGTTCGAAATTCACTGTTTAAATTCACTGCCGAAATTCACTGTCGAAATTCACTAATTTTCAAAATTCATTGTCGGGATTCACTGATTTTCGGGATTCACTGTCAAAATTCACTATCGAAATTCACCGATTTCGGGATTCACTAGGGAGATTCACTGATTTTCGGGATTCACTGTTTGTCCTTCTCGCTTATAAAAATTATGCGGTTGTCCTTCTCCCTATAAAAAATATGTAGTTGTCCTGTTGCTTAATAATATTTTAGATTGTGTCCTTATCCCTAATTTTCCATTATTTTTAAGGTAAACTTTATTTGTAACACATGTAGTTATATGTGTGTTTTTGTATTTCTTAACCACTATATTTTTTTTTTCTCGTCTTTTTTCTCCATTTTGTATCTTATTTTGTCATTCTGGCCCGCCACCCCTTCACGGATACTGAGATGACACTAAAAATTAATGTCTTCTTTCTTACGGCAGCTATTTGTTTGTTTTAGACCCTTTATGAAGAGAGCAAAATAAATGATAATCAGGATAAAAACTAATTGAAATTTCATTTGATTTTAATCAAGTAGTTGTAACAACTGCATGCAGAAGGATCAAGGATATTAGAGATGCTAATTAAGTTAAGAATGATGATGGAGGCACCCAAGTATCCACAAAACTAGTACAGAAAATCATTTCGGACCATAAATATATATATCTCTATATATATAATGATCAATGATTTAAAAACATGTATTATATCACTTGTGTGCTATAACCGTTGAGATAGTATAATTTCTAAAAAGTTAATTAAAATTGTATCAAAATAAGATGAGTACCTTCAACAGCAGCTTTGCATGAAGTTGATAAGAATGAGTTAACATCAAAAGTGATATACTCTTTTTCCAAGATTTTTCTCCCACCCAAAGCATTACAATTTTTCATCAAGGAAAATGAAATAATCAGCAAGAAAACAAGATATGAATACATATTGAACTATACGAAAATCAACGGATATGTTTTTTTTCCTTTTAATTAATAAATGGATTTGAACTTGAGAGGCTTAATTGATTGGTGCAAGGAATGTGGTTAATATGAACCACATTTTATAGTGTAGGATAATGAAGCTTCTGACCCAGTCGTTACTCGTTACTAGTTACTGCACTTCTATAATATTTGGTCTACGGGCTTGTTACTTGTTTACTATGTTGCATACACACAGACACGGACATGTCGCACGACACGACACGGACATGACGATACGGCTAATTCCAAAGACACGCCGACACGTTATATCTATATAATGTAAATAAAATTCAATTTATCAAAAAAAATATTCATAAACATCTGAAAAAACTAGACAAAATAAGATAGGTATTAAATAAACTCTATGAATATCTAGAATAGATATTTGACCTTTATACGGCGGCAAAAAAATTGTGATTGACCTTCAAAATATAACAAATTGTAAAAATGATTGTTTATCAATAAAAAAAATATAAATTTGATATGGCGTATTATTTATTTAATTATAGTAGAAATGAAAATTGTGTATTTTAACGTTTCCATCGAAGAAATTTTAAATAATTTTTTTTTAAAAATTGGGTTCAGGAGCGTCGGGGAGTGTCGGATCTGTGTCGGGGAGTGTCGATAATGTGTCGGAAGCGTGTCGGGTATTTAAATTTTAAACAATATTAATTTAATCAGCCGACACGTGTCGGACACGGTGTCGGAGCGTGTCGTGTCGTGTCTTGTGTCGGACACGGCGCACGACGACCAGATTGAAGTGTCGGTGCATCATAGCTTGTTTAACATGCCAATTCTCTAGCTAAGATTATTGTTTCAAAAACGCTATGTCAACAATTAAATTATCACAACGCTGCAGGTAGGCCACCGGTTCGATTCTCCTCCGAGACGCTATGTTGAAAGAGCTCCGCGCTGCGCCTTACCCCCGAGTAATAGTCGGACTGCGAGGCGCACGACCCGGCCGAACTCCGGATTAGTCGGACCAGTGAGTTCCAGATACTGGGGCTTTAAGAAAAAAAAAAAAAAAAAAAAAAAAAAAATTATCACAACAAAACTAGACAAAACACTTTTAAATCATTGACCATGGTCGGTAATATATCAATTAACATGGCCGGCCTTGAAATTTTCAGGGCCTTCGACGACTTTGTCGAAGAGGGACTTTTTAGTTCGAACTGTTTTTGTTTTTGTTTATTTTATTTTTTATTTTTTTATATAGAATATATATACAAAATATTACTCCAACATTTCGTTTCTAACATCTGTAGAATACATAATTCAAATTCATTGATAAGACAAAACATAACTATGCAAAGTAATAATTCAACATCTATTTTCTAGCATATTTAGAAGCAAAATCCAAATTCATACATCTACACATCATCTTATAGCTGGGCTACCTAAGATTTTTTTGAGCTTTTTGGGCCACAGATTTTTTTCCCCCTTCAAATATCATCATCTAATATCTATCTTGATATTAATTTTTTTTTTAGTAAACGCATTATATTGACCTGAATGACTGAGATTGAACGTACACGATTTTTTTAAAATTAAAACATGTCGTTCCTATTAGTGGGCCTTCGGCGGTTGTCTGACCCGCCTAATGGGTGGGCAGGCCCTATCAATTAAGATCTCACGGCATGCAGTAAAAAAATCCAATGATCGAAACACACCCCTGTTTGATTTGGAGTTGGTTTGGATCTATTTGGATCAAACTCAATATTTTATTCACTCCATTATTTTATTTAACATTATTTATTTAATTATTTTATTTTATTATAATTTCTATCACCAATCATTTCACCAACAACAAATAAACTAATATTAATCAATTCAATTTATTCACCCACTACACTATTTAATCATTACTTTTTTTTGCTTAAACCCTCCGTTATCCGGAACCCACTGGTCAGACTTATCCAGAGTTCGGCCCGAGTCGTGCTTGTAGAGTCTGACTCTTACTCAGGGGTAATGTTTGCCTAATAGCTCTTTCAACATGGTGTCTTAGAGGAGAATCGAACCAGTGACTTTCCTAGGCATTCTCAAGTCACTTAACAACTTGAGTCAATCTACTTGCTATTTAACCAATACTTTATTAATATAATACTCCATTAGCTTTCTCCCACCAATCATTTTTTCATCTACACAAATTTAAATACAACATTTTAGCTTTTTAATCACTATTTCACTTTCTCTCTCCCGAATCCATTTAACCCCAAGTCCAACCCAACCCGAAACCAAAGTTTTTTTTTGTTTTTTGTTTTTTGTTATTTTTTTATTTATCAAAAGAAGGGTATAGTTCCAGAGGCGAAAAACATTTTTGACAAGCAAAATAATCACAACAAAGTGTTTCGACATACTTTACACCATTGTTCTTTATTGGACTCATAGGAATTAATAGATCATACATCACAATCAATGATGTAAGAATATTTATACAGATTGTTATGACATTATCAGTACTCTATATAGGTGTGTGTTACTAAAACACAACATTATTGATTATGTTTCTTAATCCATGTGAAAAGTAAAATGGACACTTTATTCTACAGAGATACTCCCTATGTTCCAAAACAACTTACGAGTTAATGTTTTAATTTGAATGACAAAATGACTTTAAAAAATCCTTAGTCTATAATTAATTCAATGCTATATTTATTCTCTCTTTCCTTAATAAATAAGAGTAGATGTAGGAAAAACACAATAAATATTGCATTAGAAATATAAGTACTTCAGTTAGTTTGGAATAAATAATTTTGTTAACTAACTCAGTTATTTCGAAACGGAGAGAGTAATACGAAAGTGAGGGAGCGTAAATTGTCAACCCATATACACAAAAGCTAACCTACCATCAATTTAACCTTCGTTTGACGCATCTTTTATCTTTCAATTTTGTTTTTACTTTTTTTTTTTTTTTTTTTTTTTCCCGGATGTAGTCCACTTTTGCAAATGTTTTAATTTTAATTTTATTTATTATTTGCAGATTAGTTTGTTATGTTTTTAAATATTTTGTGTAATTATTCATGAAAATTGTGTAGATGAGGGGTGAATCTGTAAAATATTTAAAACATAAGGAATAATTTGTACCACAAAAAAATTAAAACATAAGGGACAAATCATATAAAAAAGGATTAAATGATCTGTAAAGAAAAGAAATGAAAGATGTAAGGGAAGGGTCAAACTAAAATTAAAAATAAAATTACGAGACGTATGTCGCAAATTTTATAAATAGATAGGGGATTATTTCCGCTATTTGCTCAATATATGTAAGTCAAGTCCAGTCGTCAAATAAGTGTGAAAAATGGAATAAGAAGATCGACTTAATTAAAGTCACCCCTACAAATTAGAAAATTCTAATTAGTTATTGGCTTTATTTGTCGAGTGGTTGATAGGAATGCTATTATCAAGTGATTGGTAGGTAGGAAGGAACCAACTTAGAATTTTCTAATTGTTGTGATCACAGTAATCCTGTCCCTTTGTTTCATTGACGGTAGATTAATCACAGTAATCCTGCTAAATTGATAAATTTCTTATTTTTCTGATTAATCATAATTCATATTACTAGCAAAACTGCTCAAATAAATAAATACTAGCGGAATAACACTTACAAAACTGTACTATAAACTTTGATTTTGTCTTAATAAAATATTTTGTAAATTAAGTTTTAATCTATAAACAAATCATATCTGTGTTGCGTTTTTAAAGAATCTTCAACTGGGTTGATTTGGCCATGTTTTTTTTAAGTCTCGGTCACCTCGAGTTTTTAGTCCAGGTCGTTACCAGTATTTTTCTCTTCTTTTTTTATTAGTATTATTTGACTATGTCGTTTTTAGGTTTGGTATGTGTATTTTTTGGCTCATTCTACCCTTCTTTTTATTGCGTCTTCTATTTATGTCGTTGGTAGAGTCTTCCCAACGCCCAATCAGTTGTGGAATTATTGAGGATAATAGTGATGACTAGGACTTTCTTGGTGTGCCAAGTGTCATGTAGTTGTTATGCCATGTGTAGATGGAATATTACTTGTTAGATATTCTGTTTAGAATGTACAACATCCGTCCCAAAATAAGTGTCATATTTTTAGTTTTCACACATATCAAGGAATGTAATTAATGTGTTGTGTTTCATACTATATTGACATATTACCCCTCACAAATAATAAATGTTTGTTTTGAGATATGAAATAAGTGTCATAAATAAATGTTGAATTAATGTTATCTTTGGAAAATAAGCATTAAATGATGCATTGGTAATATAAAGTGACACTTTTTATGGGACAATTATTTTCTAAAACGTGGACACTTATTTTGGGACGGAGGTAGTAGTACTTATATCCATTGTGATGTAATGGTACACTCAATGAAGAATGAATTAAACACAATATACTAGCTACTCTCTCTTTCTAATTATTCAAGTTGGTATCGGAGCTCTGATGGAGCAGGCCTCCGCTCCGCCGTCAATGGCGGCACCACCACCTCCAATTCCCTCAATTCAACTGGGTACAACTATACCCATCACCCTTGGAGTCATGACCACTAGACTCCAACAAACACCACCTCGATTTGTTTCTCCGAGTGCTCTAATTTCTAGGTCAGATCTCACTTCTTCGATTATCCGACCTCCGCCCTTCACCTATTCGGGCATTCCGTCGTTCTCATTTGGACCCAGTGCAGTAACTCTGGCTCACTCGGACCCAATCCAGTAACTCGAAGGGCATCTGCTTGGCCCGTCAGACAAGCCATCGGAGTTTCTGACTTATCCAGGTCCTGGTGGGTCAGTTCTTACCAGCAGCATTCCAAATCCGGCATTTGTAGAATGGAATCAAGTCAATCGTTGTTCATGGGTTGGCTTCTAGGCTCCATGACTGAACATGCACTCCTGGAGGTAATGGGGTGTGATACTCCGGCAGAAGTATGGAAAACTCTTGAAGATCTGTTCAATAATCGATCAGAGGCTCGTATGCTCGAATTTAAAGATGCTCTTACCAAATCCACCAAAAGGAACAAGAATATGGCTGATTATCTTGCACTCATAAAATCTCATGCTGATAATCTAGCTGCTGCAGGGTATCCAGTGTCCAAGTCTAAACTCATCATGTCTATATTGGGTGGCCTAGACAAGGAATACGAAGCTTCTATTGTAAACATCACAGCAAGAGTTGGGTCTCTAACTTGGCAGGAGGTACAGTCCCAACTTATCACTCATGAAAGGCTTGTTGTAAGATTTAATCCAGTTTAGGCCCCTTGGAAGTTTTCTTGGATTTCTTCTTTCCAGAATTTCCTGGCCCCCTGCTGATTCCACTGGCCACCAATCAAGCAGACTGACTGTCTGCCCCAGGAGCAGATGCATTATGGTGTAGCTCTCGAGCATGGAGTGAAGATCTCACATCCTCCAATGACACCGAGTCCTTCCCAACAATAAAGGACTGCACAAAGTTCTCATATGATGCAGGCAATGAAACAAGTAGGATCAGTGCTGCATCTTCATCTTCAATCTTCACATCAATATTCCTTAGGTCAAGAAATATTGTGTTCAGCTGATCTAGATGATCCCTCAGCTAAGTGCCCTTATGCATCTTTAAACCGAACAGACGTTGTTTCAATAACAACTTGTTTGTTAGAGACTTTGTCATGTACATACTCTCAAGCTTAGACCGCAACTTCTCTGATGTGTCCTCTTCAACAACCTCCGTGATAATATCATCTAACAAGCACAACATAATTGTTGAATGTGCTTTCTCCTCCAGACTGGCTCTCTCAGCAGCACTTCCTTCTGTTGATTTAGCCAGGGAACCCGCTCTGATTTCTTGATGAACCTCGCTCTGATACCTGTTCGTTGTGACGGATCGATCAAGAAGTGATGGTGATTGTGAGTAAAGATAGACAATTAACAAGTAAACAAACACAGAAACTAGAAGAACACATATTAACGTGGTATCCGGAAATGTGCCGACTACTCCACAGACAAACAAAGATATTTTATTATCACGAAAAAGCTAGAAGTTACAATTAATACAGATGGTATTTATAGCCTTGAGAATCAAACTCTAACCGACTAAACAGTCAAACCAGATAATGATTTAAATACCCTAGAAGTAACCTTAACCAAAACAGAAAACCATGCAGCAGACGTGTTCCCCGAGTCTGCTGAGAACCAACTCAGCAGACTCATGACTCAGCAAGCTGATCAGCCCTGCTGATGTCCCAGCTGAACACCAGATTCAGCAGATGCTTCATGCACTGCTGACTTGACCACAGTTTCCATACAGATTCAGAAGCAAAGTTTAAGTCACCATTACACGTAAAACTATTTGGACAATAATGTAATCACATTGACACCCAAAAAACTTGTGTATTTTCAAATAACACATTTAATCACAATTAACACCTTCAATCACAATGGAAAAATATTACTTCTTGTAAATGTTTCCAAATACTCACAACTTTATCCATATGTTGTGGGTATTTGATAAGCTGATATATGTCATAATTCATGTCAAGATCAGAATACTCTAACTCCAACTGAGAAATCAAACTGTGTTGTTTCATTCCATCAGATAAAGATGGTTGCACGCGATCATTTTTGCTTTCATATTCAATAATACATTAACAGTAACCGTATCACAGTAACAGTAATAGTAGCAGTATCACATTCAAACACAAGAACACACTAACAGTATCACAGTGCGAAAGCTTGCTAACGTTTGATCCTAATGACATAAACAAATTTTATGACAAAGTGGATATATAATCATGCCATGCGCCAAGAATACAACTTTGAAGAAAAAAAGTTCAAGCAAGTTTAAAATGCTTGATACTGTAATGAAACAATCTATCAAAAAATTATGGAGATGCAACTCCCAAGAGAATAAAAGCCTACTAATATTAAATATAATCAAAAATCCTATCATGGAAACTAGAACATTCTTCAACTTGTTGAAGGCCAAAGCAGTCTGTTTTACCATCTATGGACCTTTATCCTTCAAACCCGCACCATGGCAAACTTCATGAAAGATGTATGCAGCAGCAGAAAATGCATAATAGCAGCCGCTAAGCCTCATCAATAGGGAATCTAGGCTCATCCATTTTTCTAAAGACAAAAAAACACTAGCATTGCCTGACCATTTTGAATCAACAACCTTCAATCACCAGGGCCAAAACCACAACACAACAAATAGTGGAATGCAAGGAAAGATTAAAAAAAAAAGATACCACATGCCTGCAATAACATCTTTTACTAACAATACATAGCGATATTAATAGTAACACAGTAACAATAAAACCCCCCAAAACTAGTGTATTAGAAAGCTTAATGATATGAACATTAAACAGTCTGAATCTAATGATCTGGAAAGCTAAAGATGTGATGCAATCTAATGGATCAATGAAATCAAGAAGGAACAAAATAATGAGCATTAAGCATGTAGAGAAGAAGAACAAATATAGTAACAAAACGCAAATGGCATTAACCAAGCATTGAATTGATTGGAACTAATTGCTAGTCATATGTTTGTTTTCTTTTTAACAAGTAAGTAGATGGGCATATTCTAAAACCACAACAAAATTGAAATCCCTAATTGATAAGGAATATATGATGATATGATTCGCAGAACTATACCAAGCAAAAGCTATTTGTACTTTATTCAAATGAAGGCTCACAAAATGCATTGCCAATGCAATGAAATTACAAAACCCACAAATACACAACACCAACAGTTGGACTGGGGTACTCTTACAAGTAAATTAAAAAGACCAAAGATATGACAAAGATGACAACGATCAAAAACACACCTAGACTCAAATAGACAATCACAATCACCAAATTAAAAAAAAATACAACAATCCAGCATTAAACATTGCAAAAGAAGCATTCGGCTTGCAAATAATGAGCCAATGTACAACAACAAAATTTTCTCCAACAGCAGCAGCAACAAGGATTATCCAAGAAACAACAAGCAATTTTGGTTCTTTTTGGTACTCATGGTGTATGATAGTGCAACAAGATTTGTAATGACTTGGTCTACATCAAATTGAATGAAAATTTAGTTCTCTGTTCAGAAAAAAACCTCTTCCTTGATCTTGCACAAATCACGGATTCAGTTTTGTCAAATTTAATCATATTTTTGGTTGCTACATCATGTATAGTATACTCACATGGTAAAGCTTTCACATTTGAGCATTTTTCTTTCATTTCATTTCTCTCATGGATCTGCTCTTCTGTTTTCAGCATTAAATTCAATCACTTTTTCCTGTAGAGAGGAGAAGATTATGTGCTGATTCTTTTTCTTCTATTTATAAATTAATGCTTTGTTTCTCCAATTGGTTTCATTAATCGACACATCGTTCACAATTAATTTTCAGATCCCAGCCTAGTTCTGATCCGGAAAATAGCAACAAAGGCCGGCGAACAACAGCAACAAAGGGAGAGGCAGTCGGCCAGCCGGCGTTTAGACCGCCACCAGAAGCTGAGAAAAATCCGAGAAGGAGACATTGGAGCCTTGCCTGCGAGAATCACTCACTGGTTTTACAATGATGGAGAAGTTCCTATTGATGTACGCGTAGAGGCTGATGTACGTAGTTAGTAGGGGTAGTTTATTTCGAGTAAAATTATTTTGTCCTTATTACAACAATAAAAAGATGTGTCCCAAACATGGATTTAAACATAATTTTTCCTTTAAAATATTTATAGAGTAATTAATGATAGAAATCTATTCAAAGAGAACTATATTTAAACCAAATAATTTATTATAACAACTTTATCATAATTCGAATTCAAGTAACATTATCTAAACAAATCATTATCTCTAACAATTTTAGTAAAATACTCCATTAGACATTATGGCGGTTGGAGTTAAATTCTCAAGGACATATATATTTGTATTAATTGTAGTGGACATAAGTGTCTTTGTAAGTTTATGTGCAGAGTAAAATATCTTTTTTTTCTTTTTTCGTGAATTAATTGACATATTATCGGAAACCACTTTAAATTTATGTTTATTTTTGTTTCAGTTCTTGTTTGATTATCTTATGTTTATTGTTACTCTCAGGGGCGGACGCAGGATTCCGGACGAAGGGGGTGATAATTCTAAAAAAATTCAACAATCAAAATAATATATAGTAGTGTTTTCTTCTGTCCTCCTACGATTCGAAAAAAACACTACTATACATCGCAATAAAACACTGTTGTGTAAAATGCCCCAGTTGCTATTTATATATTTGATTAATTCTCAAAATAGTATCAATTTATGTGTAATAATATTTTTTTTGTCACACTAATGACCATGAAGTTAAGACTTACATTATATGGCAAAATTGTATGGTTTTTATATTTGCAGGAATTTAAATTATTTAATTAATTATTAAAATTAATTAATATTCCAATTATTTGTTGATTATTAATTTTATATAATTAATTATGTATTGGATGATGGATATAATCTGTTGGACTCCTTGATTATTAAGCCAGTTTTTATTTTATTTTAAATTTTAATAAAATGACCAGCCCATCTAATACTTGTTCGGTCTGTTTTTGTTTTGGTTTAATTCCCCATAAATTGTTGGTTCTGTTCTTGATCATCTGTAGTCTTAATTGATACTGATAATCAAGCTTAGAATGCCCCTGTTATTGCCTTTATGTGTCTGCAAGTTCTGTATCTGTTTTATGCCTGTTGCATCATTATTACACTATGAACTTGCATCCTGATCTTGCATTTAATCTTTGCATCTGCTGAAACTTGCTCTCATTATTGCCTTGTTCAATCCTGAAAATCTGTGATAATAGAACACCGTGTAATAGCCTTCAGGCAATAGCTTTGAATCTGAACTTGTATTCAGTTCTTGTGATCTTAGTGTTGATAATCCAGTTTTGCTAAACCAGATTATCAGCTCTAAAGATTTGCTAAAGTTCAGCTTCAGTCTCTGAATTTATTATTTGTTAAATCTGCTATTGTGTAATAGACTATAATAGCCTGCTAAACATTGCTTGTAATTTATTCTTTTAATCTGTTGTAATAGCTTAGGCTGTTAGACTTTACTTTGTAAAGCTTGATGTTTTTGTAATTTGATTTTTGGACTGCGTATTTAGGCTGCATCTGTATTCATAGTATATTGATTTTGGTAATCTGTACTTTGAGTGGTACATTGCTTATTGATTAAATAGTCCAGAATTTTTGTGAGTAGTTAAGTTTCAACCCTGCAAATTAATTAATTTTATATAACATATATTTAGTGAAACTCAACCTGCATATAGTGTTGCATATATGGGGAATATTCTGTTTGCCTATGGAATATTCCATTTTGTTATTATGGGAATATTCTGTTTGTTTACAGAATATTCCGTTTCTCTTTTTTCATTATTTGGTTGTATTTTTCATTATTTGGCTGTAAATATATAAAGGTTTTTCTGTAAAATAGAAGACTAGAGAAAAGTAATAAAAAAAATAGAACAGAGAGGGTTTTTTTTCTCTCTGTCTTGTTCGTTCTTCCCTTTTCCCCCCAAACCCTAACTTTGTTCTACCTCTTGAGGATTTCGATTCAACTTTTCTTCATGGTATCAGAGCGTTAATCCGAACGTTTCTGCTGTTTTTGAAGGTTTTTCTATGGCGAATTTGGAAGTTATTCCAGTTTCTAGTCCCTTTTACATTCACCCGAATGACAATTCTGTTCAAACCCTAGTTCATCCGATTTTGGAAGGAAACGATTATCATGCTTGGAGTCGATCGATGCGGATGGCACTAATTGCTAAAAATAAAATAGGATTCATCGATGGAACGATTCCTAGGCCAAACGAGGAAGATAGGAACTTTGCGGCTTGGAATCAGTGCAATACAATGGTCACATTGTGGATTCTGAACTCTGTGCACAGTACGATTGCTCGAAGCATACTCTGGATCAACACAGCACATGAAGTTTGGGAGGATCTGAAGGATCGATTCGCAAACCTGGATTCTTATCGTCTGTCTGACTTATTGGAGGAGTTAAATAACCTAAAGCAAGGTAACCTTTCGATTACTGAATACTACACGAAGATGAAGGTGATTTGGGATGATATTTGTATTCTGAGGCCAATTCCAAAGTGCAATTGCGCACCAGGATGCAATTGTAAGGCTATCATCAAGGTTTTTGTGGATTATTTTGAGACTGAACATGTGATTAGATTTCTCAAAGGGCTAAGTGATGAGTATTCGCAAGTGAGTAATCAAGTAATGATCATGACACCTATGCCACATATCAAGGCAGTGTTTGGTATGGCAAATAAAATGGAAAGGCAGCTGGTATATGCAAGGAACAACAACAATGCACCTATGGCACTTGCAAATAGGATGCAGGACATGCCTCATAGTGTCCATGGTGACAACAAAGGAGGAAAAGTGTATAATAATAGCCAGACACAAGGAAAGAAGGCTCAATGCACGCACTGTGGGTTTCATGGTCATACCAGTGAAACATGCTATAGAAAGCATGGATTCCCACCAGGTTTCAAATCCAAACGCAGAGTGAATCTGGTGGAAGGTTCAAACACAAATGGTGGAGACACTGGAGATTCAGGACAGCAAGACACAGAGAAAAATGCTGCCACCTCTCAGGGTGCTGCAAGCTTCACCAAGGAACAGTACCAAGAAATTCTCAAGCTGATACAGGGAAATCAGATTGCTGGACCAAGTGAATCAAATGGCAAGGCACCCATGGTCAATCAGATGACCTCATTGACTGCAGCAGGAGCTTTCAATCCTATCACTGAGCGTACATGTACATATACTGACTCCACAGCTTGTTGGATAGTAGATTCGGGGGCAACAGATCACATAGTATGTTCAGTTGCATATATGTGTGATTCCAAGGCAGTAAAAGGCATTAGAGTGGGGTTGCCAAATAGGAATGAAGCTATTGTGAGCCACATAGGAACAGTGAAACTAAGAGAAGGGATGATTCTAAAACATGTGTTATGCATTCCATCATTTACTTTTAATCTCATATCTGTTAGATGTCTCACTAAAGGTGGTAATATCTCAGTTAAATTTGAGGCTGATACTTGTATCATTCAGGATATGAGTGTTAGGAAATCACTAGTTTAACGCAGCGGAATTTAAAATTTGATTTCCTTTTCTAGATCGTTCTTCGTTTAATGCAATAAACACGTTAAGTAGTTTGACGGTTATACCTTGGATGATCTACAAGATCGTCGCTTTGACCGCCAACGGAGAGTAGTTCAATGCGCAAGCCGTCCACGCGTCCGGCCTCTATCGCTAATCCACACGAACCCCTCGCCGGAATCCTCCTTGGATTGCTATCGAAAAACTCCGGTCGCTAGATCGGACCTTTTCTTCCCTCACAAACTCACTATGGAGAGCTCTCTATTTTACACAAGAATTATGAACTCTTGCAATTGTGATGTACAAAAGAGCTTGACACCCACTTCCTTTTTATAGAGGAGGTGGCGCCCCAATAGTAGTGTAAGAGAAGAAAACCCTTTTCTAATAAAATAAGGAAAATCAATTAGATTGATTTATCTCTTTAATTATAATTTATTTTGACAATATCTTATATTGATTATAATTATCTTATTACCATAAATCTATTTTTCCAAAATCAATTAATATCTTATATTAATATTATGGTAATCTTATTAATTAAAGTGCACAATCCAAGTGTATCTCATACACTTAAAAGTGGCGCCCCATATCCCAAAAGATTGACTTCCGGAACATTCTTTAATTAATATAATTTATATATAATTAATATCTTGTATTTAATTTATTCATAATAAATAAATACCACCATATTAATTTACCACTATAACATTTATAGTCTAGAGATAAACTTTCCTTATTTGGTTATCAACTATAACCGCATTTTAATCCGACTCGATGTTCATATGTGTGTGACCCGATAGGCTTCCGAATATGTTGGCCGTAGACACAAAAAGCAATTTACTAAAAATGCCCTTCATACCTAACGATCACGGGATAGCGTCTAGCAACACACCGTGACCCCCAATCATCGGAAGAGTCAAAAAGCAATGACTACTACCTTTCATGTGAAGCAGTTACCATGTAAGTTACAATCCTATCGCTGTAATAATATCCATACGATCGTACCTCGAGTGTCAATACATTGACGATCGTATCTTATAATCTGGATATCATGCTCTCTCGGAATAACACATTTACTCCCACTTTGCAAAGATTCTCGAGAGCTAGACATTCCTTATAAGAAGGCCATTTCGGATATTCAATCCCAATCATAGGTGACAACGCCTAACCTATCCCTGAGAATGGTGCCAGAAATCTGACAGACAATTCCCGGGTTAAACGATTCTAACCGGCAGTGTACCGGGTCAAATTGTGGTGCTAGTATGGTGAGTCGAGTGTCGAATCCTCAGGGAACTTGGTAATTTCTTTTACGTGTGGTTAAACACCAAAGCATCGTTATTAACTCGATCTAAACCGCAATTTTATAACACGGATCACTACTATTCTAGTCAACATAAAATAAATACGTAATTTAATTGTTATTCTAATATAATATATATAGATATATAAATATATATAGATGTACATAAACTGCAAAGTATATATATATATATAAATATATAGGTACCAATATATTAAACAGATAATTTTAGAGAACTGGCCAAAACTTATATAATTGGTTTATACGATCTTTTCGATTAAATGAAATGTGTTCGATCTCTCCTTTTATTTTAGGTCCAATTGAGTAAATGAAACGGTGCACTCGAGGTAAACAATTCCTCCTCACGTGAGCGTATGGAATTGTCATATGTCCATTGCATCGGTCCAAGGTCCACAATCGTTACGGTTTTTTCGAATGTGTCCCGAGTACAAATCTACCCTTAGATAAAAAGGAGTCATTCCGTTCGTCAAACGGTCAATTTTATTTTAAAGGCTCCGGTTGTCAAGGCCGGACGATTCAACTTTCCGGTTTAAGTTTCAATTAAACTGATGATTTAACATTATTACGATCTCGAGTACAAATTATAATAAGATTCATTTCTCCCAAAACAAATCTACCCCCGGGTAGGAAATCGGATTCCGTTATCACGTTATTCACACGACCAATTTTACCCTCCGGTTTTTCTATCTTTTATCTCGAATCCTGACTACGAGGCGTCAATTCATAATTAGATTATGAATTCCTCAGATCGATTAAATATGTCAATACGAATACGATTAAAATAGAAAAAGATTCAATTAACTCAATTTTAATAATTTTAACTTAACAACATTTCTTTAACGAAAAGATCGAAATAAAACCGATTACATAGTTTTGGCCAGTATTATATTTAGCCTAAAAACATTATAACAACGAAAAATATAAAAACAAACATAAATACTTAAGAAAAGTTACCCGGTTACAAATCTTTGAATCGAGTTGTATTCTTCCGGACATTACAACGACTTCTACAACACCGAACTTCCGAGACTTTCCCGAGCATTATAACGATACTTAAAACTACATTATTACGGCGTAAGGCCTTTTTTACAACTACTACTAAAAATAAAAAAAGAAAAGAAAAGAAAAGAAAAGAGAGAGGAGATATATATATATATATATATATATATATATGAGATTTATATATATTTGGTACCCTCTGATCGGTTCTCTGATGCATTCCTTATATAGGCAAAGGTGAAGGGGCCGGACCGGTCCGAGATTAAGCCGGATCGGTCCGGTATAATGATTACCCCCACTAACTTGATCACTCCCGGCATGTGCGGTGGAGATATTATTTTTTATATATAATTATTAAACTTCTAAAATTCATATCTCGAGTTCTGGCCCTCCAAAAATTGCAAACGAAATGCCAAAATTAAGATCTCGAGAAACTCTACAACTTTCATGAAGGACTTGTTCCCAGATAACGCCTTCTTGATAACCTCGTGTTCCTCCGAAGCTTTTTCGGGATTTTTCTTAACCCAAATCAATTAGCCACTTGATCTTGTTTAAGTTGTAGACCTCCAATCTTCATAATTTAAATTGCATTGGAAAGCTTTCGGTAAAATCTACAACTTTCGTGAAGAACACTTTTTCAGATAATGTCATTTTGATGAGCCATTCGTTTGTCGGAGACATTTCTCGATTATTATTCAACCAAATTGGTTGGCCACTTGACCACTAAAGCTATTCCATTGATCATTTAAGCTCGTGGCACTCTCTAAATCATTCCAGAGATATGATTATACTTCAATATGTCGATTCTCGGGGTCTCGGGTTATAAATCTGCAATAAAACATCACAAATACCCACGTAAATCTGACACGACACTCCGATTTACTAAAATCGGTACAAAATTACAACTTTTTATTATTTTTACTACTAACTACCATTTCATACTATTTATTCCATAATTTCATATATTTTACATAGAATTCGTTGATAATATAACATATTTTTAATCATATAAAAATAATACATCAAATTACTCCCCACTTAAACTTTTGATCGTCCTCGAGCAAAAATAAGCGGTAATAAAAGATAATATTATAATTTCTAATGTAATTTATATTGTCAAATATATTAATTATGCTAATTTAAAGTTATAAGAAGAATTTAAAGAGTATATAACTTAAGCATTAAATATTATTTAGATGAAATTGTACATGTAACACTTAATAAGTATAAATAAAATATCAGAATTATTTTTAATCGCAACTATTATGAAATTTTGGAATCGGAAACTTCGGTCAGGTAGCCGACAAAAATGGCTTATAGAGTTTAAGTTCAAGATGTTGGTTTAATCGGAAAAAATGGGAAATCAAAAAGAGAAAGAGGCAAGTCGTACGTACCTACATCTTCATATTCTTGATAAAAAATAATCATCGATTACTAACATCTCTTCTTTTTTTTTTTCTTTTTTTTTTATTTTTTATTTTATGCTAAGAACTAAAAGCGTGAGTGTGTGTAGAAAATCAAACTTACAGGCATTGCTTCATCAAGATTGATCGGAGTACTACTCTTTCGATCGAAAATTACAAGTCCGGTTTCCTTAAACTTGTAATAATTCCTGAGATCTTATGATTCAACTTTTTCTTTTTCATTTTTATCTTGTGCCTTCATTCCCAACAATAGGACATTTCGAGATAATACCCTAGCTGGACTACTATCATCAGGCAATCGGGAGCTTAATTACCTCATAGTGATATAGGACATTTCGTGATAATACCCTACTCACTCCAATCATTGGTAGCTACAACCGATCATTTCTTTTTATTTTTAAGTTGTTAATCACAGATAAGGAAGATACCTGATATTTGATTAATTCTTTGTAAGTATGGTGCTTCGTTCTTAATTCTTTTATAGAATATTAATATATCCGAGCTTATTACCAAAATCGACTATCTTGCAAGTGTCAGCGAGGTAAGATCGAATATACTACTACTTATCTAATCTTTCCAATCTCAAAGATATACCAAAACTTAGCTTTTATGTCTCCATCTCTTTTCATAAGTACGTACAAAACTTGCGGAATTTTAAGGAAATGTAGACCAAAATAAGCTATAGCTTGGTTATTTAATCACAATTGACAATTTCGAGTGAGGTCTTGATCACTCTAATCAAGGCGAGGTAGGTTATTTGGCTATAGTTATATTTTTGTGGTGCCAAAAATCAACAAACTTAGTCCAATTCCAAACTCATAATTCATATTGAAAAGAAAATGATTCTAAAAATTTTACTTATAAATATCAACATACTTATATAATTTCATGAAAACAATATCTAATATTAATCAATTATATAAACTTAAAATCTTATTAAAATCTAAATTAGACATATAATATAAAAAAAAATTTTTTTTTTGACTATTTTTCGAAAATTTTAATGAATTTTCTAACCTAACTCTACTCCCCACTTACGAAGTGGCATCGTCCCGATGTTCAATGAGTAGTAAAGAAGTAGGTTCGAAAATAAAATTAAAATTATCTATTAACGTTATTTTTCTGATTTTATTTTAGCGTATACTAATTATATCATTAAATAAAAATAAACAACTTAAAAAAACTAAGACATATATATATTAAACAAGATAGATTAATACAAACTTAACTAAAGAACTTCAAACTTAACTTAATTTGACTTATTAAAACTTAAATATTACTAACAAACCACTAACAATTCTCTAGATGGTAGACGAACATCCCGGTGTATCAACCGGTAGTAATCCAAACCGACTATCTCAGACGGAAAAATTTCATCCGTCTCCAAACTCTTCTACTCCATTCGAAGAATACACAAACGTGATATCATCCATGAATTAGGCATAGGTTTCCCCCTACTACCTCTCGTGATCGCAAACTCCAATACTGCGTCCTTTGAATCAATATACCCCAATCGACAAATACACCGAATGTCAAAGCATAAAGTAGAAGCATTTCATTCTCACCAAACTTCCAAAATCCCAAGGTGGGATAAACTCGAGAATTTATAAAATGCTTCCACGCCTTTAGGTGTGGAAGTAGAGCTCGTGTTGACATGTCGTGATTTGTATCAAAAAGCGGGAACGGACATTGGAACGACTCGTGTACTTTATTCAAATGATTAGAGGGATTTTGGAGTCCCCATTGCATTTCAAAATGTGGCATCGTAATCGGTGGAATTTCAAAGATTTGGTTGATAACGAGAAGAAGAGAAGGGAACGACCACTCCTCTTACTAGAACAATCGAGTGATATCGATCATAGATGTCGTCATAAGTGCAGAATAAAATTCTCGCACTATTGAGACATTTATCCTACCTCTCGGTGTACTGACAAATTTTTTCCAACCAAAACTTCGAATGATAGTTTTTCCCCATTGATCAATCTTATCTAAATTTAAACCTTTCTCCAATAGAATTGGAGAATTCGCAAATCGATTGTGTAAAATGATACTCTCATTGGAAGCTTGAAATTCCGGATGATCCGGTGTATTAGGCTCGTAAGAATTAACCGACGGTGAGGAGTGGTTCGACATTTTTAAAACTTGATAAAAAGTAAAAGAAATACAGTTTAAGATAGACAGTGAAAGAATGAGCATTGGTTGCTCCTGCCTTTACTTCTATAAATAGATGGTAAAATTATACGTACGTGGCTGCATTAGACAGACTTCAAAATGACTCAGCATTCTGTTCCTCACGGCCCGGTCCGGAAATATGCCGGATCGGTCCGGTCTCATCTTACTTTAACTGAGGGACAGAGGTGAAAGACAACTTGTATTTTGGTTTTTTACTTCACGTGTGAAACATTGCATATGCCTTTAAAGATATTTCACAAAGAGTATGTTATCTTTGATACGAACGGATAAAACGACACATTATTTTTTATAAAACGACGTAGTAATTCTACAAAAATTATTTTTGTGATATTTTATAGTTTTTATAAAAATTAAACCGATTTAAAATGCAAACCAAATTTTGATAAAAACGATTGTAAAATCAAACTAAACGAAAAACGAAAACAAAACAATATCTAAATGACAAATGTCGAAGAAAAAGTGCAATAAAAATGTTTTAATAAAAAATTATTAAATTCATTCTTCATCATAGTCTTCCTCAGGATCAACTTGGAAACTCGAACTCGGAAACGACTGAGAAGCTGGCGGCTGAACTGTAGTCGTGGTCCCGACCGAACTATCAAGACCCATCGAACTCATGCCGTCGTGACATGTGCAAACTCGGTGAATCCTCCCCAACTCGACATTGCTTTGGTCTCCGAACACTGTCGAAAATACACCCGTCCCACTAGATTGGCTTCCAAAAGGATATGACGATGGATGAAAGCTCGAAGGTGGTGGAATAGGTGTTACCCACTCGGTAAGGTATAAGGATCGACCGACAAGGTGGATAGGCGGGATCATCAAAAGTAGGATTACGAAGCAACCGCTCGTTCCTTCTTAAACCTCTACGAAGATCATCACACCACCGCCTAGTACTCTCGGCATAATAAGCCACATTGGCTTGACCACGTGCAACATCTGTCACTAAAGATTGAAACATGTCATATGTGATAGTGTTGGAGAAAGGAGTTTGTTGAGGCTGACTAGAAAAAGATGGAAAAGAGGAAGATGATGTAAAAACAGGTGGAGCTGGCTGAGTTTGACGTCTTCTAATCAAAGATCTAATACTACCATCCGGAAGACTAGTCAAACTAGGTCCAATCGATTTCCATCGCCCGAGATAACTTGTCATTAGGCAGAATGGTACTCCCAACCTACGACATAAATCGAGATAAAACAAGGGAAGTATAGATGACTCCCTGGTCTGGCGATGACAATACTCTCAAAAATTCTTTTAAACATGACCTTTCCAACATCCACTCTAACATCGTTCACCATCGCCCAAGCGATACAAATATCTTCCTTTCCAAAAGTAGTATGTTTACGAGAAGGATAGAGATTATGGCTAATGAATCTTTTAATTGCCCTTAAACCTCTCAAACAGTTCCCGTAATTAAACCGATTTTCAACCCACACAGCGGTCGGGTCAAAAATAGTCTGGGCTCTCAGGGCAGTCTGCTCAAAGCTTGCAGGATCATCTAAATTATAAACTACCCTGTAATCCTCTTCCTCAGGAAAAACCTCAACTCCTAGAATTGCATTAATGACGGCAGGGTTAAAAGGAATTTTCTGGCTCGTAAGGGTACGGTTTCCGACTGAGTAAGGCTTTCTTCCGACAAAGTAGATAAAACCGAATAAAACTCGCCTACTATAGTCGTGTTAATTTCCCCTTCCCTTCTGGCTGCTAAATCTAACCACTGACGTTTTGTAAAAATGTCCTTAACTTCATCACCTAAGTCAGCCAAGTCTAATCCTTTTTCAACTAGAACATCACATTTACTATAAATCTTCTCATACGCTTTCTTAGCCTCAGGTGATGCGGTTTTTTCAAAGCTTACGGCTTCTTCCTCAGATGATAAAATTCCATCGGGATTTTCGGATAACCACCTAATCGTTCCCTTCCTAACAATATTCAAACACTCATCCTGGGATTTGGTTGTGTTTTTCCCACAGCGTCCAACATGTTCACTTTTTCCACAGATTCTGCATCTCATTAGAAACTTTGCCCTTCTTTTTATCGCACTTCTTGATGTTCCATTACATACTTCTCTCAATCTGATCTCTCTTAACAATTTCTTGTTTTGTTCAAAAACTAAAGCTTCTATAGAAAACGCGACATCTCTATCAAGGCCTAATTTCAATAGTAAAATAAAGACTCCTATTCTATCTAAAAAAGACATCCAGTTCTTTTACGTCTATCCGGTAAAAGACGAAAAGAGTTTAAACATAATTAAATACAGAAAAGTAAAGATAGATAGAACCTGGTTTTCGGCTGATTCCAGCTCGCTTTTCGCTTTTTCATTTTTCCTCTCGCTTTTTCAATTTGTCGGGGGATCAATTAGTAACATTATTTCTTCTTTCAGTGTGATTCCTTCTCCCTCCACAAATAACTTTACTCTGTGGCCATTGGCTATAAAAGTTGTATTTCCATCAGTTAGTTCAACAGCTCCAGTTTTGTAAACCCTTGTTACTTTAAATGGACCGTCCATCTTGATTTAAGCTTACCCGGAAACAACTTTAAACGTGAATTGTACAAAAGCACTCGATCACCTACATGGAACTCACGCTTAAAGATTCTCTTATCATGGAAAGATTTCGTGCGTTCCTTGTAGATTCGAGCGTTTTCATAAGAATCGAGACGAAATTCTTCTAGTTCTGTCAATTGAAGCAATCTATGATCACCGACAGCCTTAGGATCGAAATTCAAAAATCTTATAGCCCAGAAGGCTCGGTGTTCTAACTCAACTGGGAGATGACAAGACTTACCAAAGACTAGCTTATAGGGAGAACAACCAATTGGTGTTTTAAAAGCTGTTCTGTACGCCCATAATGCATCATCTAATTTAACTGCCCAGTTTTTATGATTTGAGTCCACTGTTTTTTCCACGATTCTTTTAATCTCTCTATTTGATACCTCTACCTGACCACTAGTTTGCGGATGATAGGGCGTTCCTAACTTATGCGTTACACCATATTTTTCAACTATCTTAGTAAATGGTCGATTGCAAAAGTGTGAACCTCTATCACTAATGATCGCCCTCGGAATGCCATATCTGGTAAATATGTTCTTTTTAAGAAATCGTATGACAACTTTGGTATCATTAGTGGGAAGAGCTTCACTTCTACCCATTTTGAAACATAATCTACCATTACAAGAATAAATCTTTTTCCAAACGATATAGGAAAAGGCCCCATGAAATCTATACCCCAAACATCAAATAACTCACATTCTAAAATAGGTTGCATAGGCATTTCATGTTTTTTAGAAACATTTCCCCATTTTTGACAAGATTCACAAGATTTAACATACTTATAAGCATCTCTATATAGTGTAGGCCAATAAAAACCACATTGTAAAACTTTAAAAGCAAGCTTTTCCAACCTCCATGATGACCTCCCCGCCTCACGATCATGACAAAACGATAAAATACTTAAAATTTCATTATCGTGCACACATTTTCTCGATTATCCCATCCGAACATTTACGGAAAAGGTCCGGTTCCTCCCGTAATAAAATTTTAAGTCGTAAAAGAACTTCTTTTCTCGTTGCCAAGTCCAATGAGACGGAATATAATCACAAAAGTTAAGTAATTAATGATATCTCCAAACCAAGGTGAACTTTCCTTAGAAGGAATTCTATTTTTTAATAACCGCATGGTTGAAGGAGTATCTATTCTAAATAGTTGTTCATCGTGAAATGAATCTTTAATTTCATTCCCTATCTCTTCCTCGCCTCCATTCTACTTAGATGATCCGCTACTACATTCTCACTTCCTTTTTTATCTTTAATTTCAATATCAAATTCTTGAAGTAGGAGAATCCATCTAAGAAGACGTGGTTTCGCATCCTTCTTACTCGCAAATACTTCAAAGCCGAATGGTCCGTATAAATTATTACCTTAGAACCAACAATATACGATCCGAACTTATCTAAGGCAAAAATTACAGCCAACAGCTTCTTTTTCTCGTAGTTGCATAATTAAGTTGAGTCGCGTTTAATGTGTGAGAAGCATAGTAGATAGCTTTGAGAATTTTGTTATACCTTTGACCTAAAACAGCTCCTACAAAACCTAAATCGCTAGCATCACACATAATCTCAAACGGCAAACTCCGTCTCCGGTGCTACCAATACCGGCGCAAGAATCAACTTCGCTTTCGTGGTCTTAAATGATTCCATACATTGACTATCAAAGTTAAAAGGTACTTCTTTTTCAAGCAAATGACTTAGAGGTTTTGCTATCTTCGAAAAATCCGCAATAAATCTCCTATAAAATCCCGCATGTCCAAGAAATCCTCTTAGAGTCCTTAGATTCACCGGTGGTGGTAATTTTTTAATCACCTCGACTTTAGCTTTATCAACTTCAATTCCTATTTCGAGATTCTATGACCTAGAACAATTCCTTCGATACCATTAAGTGACATTTTTCCCGTTTAGTACTAGATTGGTATCCTCACGCGTTGTAACACCCTTTCTAAGTGTGACAAACATTTACCAAAAGAATCTCCGTAAACACTAAAGTCGTCCATAAAAATTTCTAAGAATTTCTCAACCATATCGAAAATATAGACATCATACATCTTTGAAACGTAGCAGAGCATTACATAAACCAAACGGCATTCTTTTATACGCAAAAGTTCCATAAGGACAAGTGAAAGTAGTCTTTTCCCTATCTCCCGCCGCAATGAAAATCAGTAAATATCCCGAATAACCATCTAAGAAACAAGAATACTTATGTCCACTTAAACGTTCCAACATCTGAACTATGAATGGAAGTGGATGATGATCTTTCTTAGTATGATCATTTAGCTTTCTAAAATCAATGCACATTCGATAACCTGTAATTTCCCTTGTTGGAATCCATTCATTCTTATCATTCTCTTTCACTGTGAAACCTCCTTTCTTTGGTACAACTTGAGTTGGACTTACCCATTCACTATCTGATATAGGAAAGATTATTCCCATTTCTAATAGCTTAATCACCTCTTTCTTAACTATTAACTGTAAATTCGGGTTGAGGCGGCGTTCGGTTGAATACAAGGTTTAGCATCTTCTTTCGTAATTATCTTATGAACACAAATCTCGTGGCTAATACCTCGAATATCGGCAATCGTCCATCCAAAAGCTTTCTTATGCTTTCTTAACATTCTTAGTAATTGATCTTCTTGTTGCTCAGTTAAAGTTGATGAAATAATAATCGGTAATAGATTATCAGTTTCAAGAAAAGCATATTTCAGATTCAAAGGTAACGGTTTCAATTCCAGATTCTTCGGCGGATCTTCTTTTGACGATTTAAGAACTGGTCCTTCTAGTTCTAACTCCAAATACTTATGCCATGGTGGCTTAAAAGTAACGCTTCCTTTATCTAGAGAAAGAATTATCTCTTTCATTTCAAGGTCTTCCTCATCTTCTTTATAGATAGACAGAGTTAAGCATTCTTCTAATCTGTCTTCAAAAGTTGGTAATCGATTATCATAGACGTAATGAATATCTTCTATAAAAGAACATGATTATGATGATGTATAATTCATAGCTTTGAAAATATTGAAAGCAACTTCATCTTCATTGACTCTCAAAATTAATTCTCCTTTCTGAACATCGATTAAAGTTCTTCCTGTAGCTAGAAATGGTCGACCTAGAATAAGTGGCGCTGAATATCCTTCTTCCATTTCCATAACTACAAAGTCTACTGGAAAATAGAATTTGTCTACTTTAACCAATACGTCCTTAATAATCCCTTTAGGGTACTTAATCGATCTATCTCGCCATTTGCGAGTCATTTCGCCTTAGTAAGCTTTCCTATGCCTAGCTTTTTATAATCCTCATAAGACATGAGATTTATACTAGCTCCAAGATCACATAAGACCTTCTTAAACGTAAATCCTCCAATCTCACATGGAATCGTAAAACTTCCAGGATCTTTCGCCTTAGGTGGTAACTTATGCTGCAGAATTGCAGAACATTCTTCATTTAGGCATATCTTCTCATATTCCTCTAATTTTTTCTTATTTGATAGTATATCTTTCAGAAACTTTCCATAGGCAGGTATATTAATCAGAGTTTCAATAACAGGGATATTAACATGAATATGACGAAAAGTGTCAAGGAAACGAGCATACTTCTTATCAATTTTTGCCTTTTTGATTTGATCTTTAGGAGGGTAAGGTAAAGATTCTAAATCTATAACCTTTGGCTCCCTAGTCAATTTCTCCTTTCCTTTTTCCTTAAACCTTTGAGTATTACTTAGTCGCCATGTTTCAGGTTCTTGAATTTTTTCCTTTAAATTGTTCCCTGAATCAATCTCTACTTCAGATTCTTTCGGTTCTTCCTGTTTCTCATACTTATTACCAGTTTCATCTATTCTAACATGTTCCTTGAATAAATTCCTTAAATCTTTATCCATATGGTCTTTCAAAATCCTAGGGATTTTTACCCATTTTTCACCTTCATTCTTAGATTCCAAACTTCTATTCCTTTTCAAGAAATTCTCTATAAATTCTTCTTCCTCATCAGTGAATTCAATTTCATCTTTAGTTTCATCATTCTTTCCATCTAAATCATTTTCTACTTCATTATTCCCAAAGTTTTCAACTCCATTACTACCACAGAGCTTTCTACTTCTCGTAACTACAACATTTACCTCTCTTGGGTTTCTTTCATTGTTGCTAGGTAATCCTCCTGGTGGTCTACTGTTATTACGTTCACCTTCCCTACTCAAATGATCTTCCATATTCCTTAATGAAGCTTCTATCGTTCTCATTCTGGTATCATGTCCACTCATAGATGTTTTCATTGTACTCATATCTTTAGTGATCGTACCAATAGAAGTCATCATTGTCTCCATATTCTTAGATTGAGTAGATACTACACCCATCATATTTTCCATTAATTTTTCCCATTTTTCAACTCCTTCGCAGTTGAGTTGAACTCGAGTTACCGGTATACTTTGAGTGGTATGTTGAGGATAGGATCTAGGTAATGATTGTAAATTCGATTAGATGTATCTCCTTGATAAACTTGGTTATTATTCCTATATGGGACTCGGATATGGCGGTTGTCCTTGCTTACTAGGGTTTTCGGACCATCGATAAGTAGGGTGATCTCTTCTAATAGCATTAAACGAGTTTGAGTATGCATTATTCAAATTCCTATGCCGTCGAAGAAAACTCACCTCCTCTCTTGAATATCCCGTTGGTTCTTCACTCCCTAATGGCATATTATCCTGATTTGAGTATTCAGTTGGTGTACTATTTTCTGAACTTTGGTTCTTATTTTGTAGGCCATCAAATTTCCTACTCAAATTTTCTAAATGTGCTAGAACTTCCGTATTAGACGTACATTCTCCTGCAAAAGCTACTTTTCTCGGTGCTAGAACCGGTTTCCCACATTCCGTTGTTTTTGGAAATCTTTTCTATAGCATCGTAAACTCGTTTGAGCTTCACTCATCATTAACGAACCACCACATGCATGATCTACATCAAAGCACGTGAATCTTTTCTCAATTTACGACGAAGAGTTGAATTTGCATATCTAAGGAATAACCATGATCGGGACAAGCTCTTAACAGCTTTTTAAACCTTTCCCACGCATTCCCTGAGTTTCCTCGCATCCTTGTTTAAAGTTAGCAACCTCGACTTTTAATTCCAAATTTCGTCCTGGAGTGAAATATTGTTTCGTAAATTCGCTTTGAATCTCTTCCCAACTTGTAAGTGAGTGGTGTGGAAGAGACATAAACCAATCTCGGGCTCGTCCTTTTAAAGAAAAAGGAAACATAGTCATCCTCGTTAATTCCTTATGAGCACCTTGACTTTTGGGCCGTATTGCACGCTTCTTCAAAAGATAGAGATGATGATGTGGATCTTCATCATCCTCTCCTAGAAATTGGGCTCTTGCGTCAATTAAACCAAAAAGATGAGACTTAATTTCGAAATTATTCGCTCCTTCATTGGGTAAAAGTATGGGATTATTAGTCCGGTTTCTTCTCACGGTTTGATCACGATAGGTCTTGGGTTTGGCGGATTGTTACGATTATTCTCGGTTCCGATTTTGATTATTTCTATTATTATTATTATTATTAGGGTTAACGGGGTTTTGTCCATGCCCTAGAGCATATTCCGGCCCTTGTTCGTGTGTTTCATCACCGATTTCAAACCATTCTCGTATTTTTATTAAGATGATTCTTGATCGGGATTTCCCCGACTAGTATGACCGCGTTTACTCTCTACTCTTAACTCGCCTTTCGTAAGTGTTTATGTCAGGCTTATAAGGAGTGAGCGGGGCCTTACCACTTCTGGTCATCAACTAACGAAAAATAGAAAATAACTAGAAATTGATAGTAGTAAAAATTGGTAATTTACCTACAAGGTAAAAACCAACGAAAAATAAAATAGAAATGGGATAAGAAAAGTGTTGACTTATTCTCGAGAATTTTGAGCTAATACAAGTAGTAACCATAGACACAAAAAAAGAAATTAGCGACGTTCCCCGGCAACGGCGCCAAAAAGCTGACAACGCCTAACCTATCCCTGAGAATGGTGCCGAAACCGACGTACAATTCCCGGGTTAAACGATTCTAACCGGCGTGTACCGGGTCAAATTGTGGTGCTAGTATGGTGAGTCGAGTGTCGAATCCTCGTGGAACTTGGTAATTTCTTTTACGTGTGGTTAAACACCAAAGAGTCGTTATTAACTCGATCTAAACCGCAATTTTATAACACAGATCACTACTATTCTAGTCAACATAAAATAAATACGTAATTTAATTGTTATTCTAATATAATATATATAGATATAGAAATATATATAGATGTACATAAATTGCAAAGTATATATATATATATAAATATATAGGTACCAATATATTAAACAGATAATTTTAGAGAACTGGCCAAAACTTATATAATTGGTTTATACGATCTTTTCGATTAAATGAAATGTGTTCGATCTCTCCTTTTATTTTAGGTCCAATTGAGTAAATGAAACGGTGCACTCTCGAGGTAAACAATTCCTCCTCACACGAGCGTATGGAATTGTCATATGTCCATTGCATCAGTCCAAGGTCCACAACTGTTACGGTTTTTCTGAACAGGTCCCGAGTACAAATCTACCCTTAGATAAAAAGGAGTCATTCCGTTCGTCAAACGGTCAATTTTATTTTAAAGGCTCCGGTTGTCAAGGCCGGACGATTCAACTTTCCGGTTTAAGTTTCAATTAAACTGATGATTTAACATTATTACGATCTCGAGTACAAATTATAATAAGATTCATTTCTCCCAAAACAAATCTACCCCCGGGTAGGAAATCGGATTCCGTTATCACGTTATTCACACGACCAATTTTACCCTCCGGTTTTTCTATCTTTTATCTCGAATCCTGACTACGAGGCGTCAATTCATAATTAGATTATGAATTCCTCAGATCGATTAAATATGTCAATACGAATACGATTAAAATAGAAAAGATTCAATTAACTCAATTTTAATAATTTTAACTTAACAACATTTCTTTAACGAAAAGATCGAAATAAAACCGATTACATAGTTTTGGCCAGTATTATATTTAGCCTAAAAACATTATAACAACGAAAAATATAAAAACAAACATAAATACTTAAGAAAAGTTACCCGGTTACAAATCGAATCGAGTTGTATTCTTCCGGACATTACAACGACTTCTACAACACCGAACTTCCGAGACTTTCCCGAGCATTATAACGATACTTAAAACTACATTATTACGGCGTAAGGCCTTTTTTACAACTACTACTAAAAATAAAAAAAGAAAAGAAAAGAAAAGAAAAGAGAGAGGAGATATATATATATATGAGATTTATATATATTTGGTACCCTCTGATCGGTTCTCTGATGCATTCCTTATATAGGCAAAGGTGAAGGGGCCGGACCGGTCCGAGATTAAGCCGGATCGGTCCGGTATAATGATTACCCCCACTAACTTGATCACTCCAGCATGTGCGGTGGAGATATTATTTTTTATATATAATTATTAAACTTCTAAAATTCATATCTCGAGTTCTGGCCCTCCAAAAATTGCAAACGAAATGCCAAAATTAAGATCTCGAGAAACTCTACAACTTTCATGAAGGACTTGTTCCCAGATAACGCCTTCTTGATAACCTCGTGTTCCTCCGAAGCTTTTTCGGGATTTTTCTTAACCCAAATCAATTAGCCACTTGATCACTGTTTAAGTTGTAGACCTCCAATCTTCATAATTTAAATTGCATTGGAAAGCTTTCGGTAAAATCTACAACTTTCGTGAAGAACACTTTTTCAGATAATGTCATTTTGATGAGCCATTCGTTTGTCGGAGACATTTCTCGATTATTATTCAACCAAATTGGTTGGCCACTTGACCACTTAAACTATTCCATTGATCATTTAAGCTCGTGACACTCTCTAAATCATTCCAGAGATATGATTATACTTCAATATGTCGATTCTCGGGGTCTCGGGTTATAAATCTGCAATAAAACATCACAAATACCCACGTAAATCTGACACGACACTCCGATTTACTAAAATCGGTACAAAATTACAACTTTTTATTATTTTTACTACTAACTACCATTTCATACTATTTATACCATAATTTCATATATTTTACATAGAATTCGTTGATAATATAACATATTTTTAATCATATAAAAATAATACATCAATAGGATACGCGATTCCCGGACAACCAATCATGTATACTCCGCATGCTTCAATATCATACCCAATCACTACCGCATGATCGCCCCGTGGTTAGGAGAAATCTCAATATGTCAAAGCATGACAATCCACACCGTGATGCCATGAAGACTCCGGTCAAAAGGATAATTACACAACCGCCACATAGTGTGACACTTAATGTAAGTGGGTCGGCCTAACGTACGCATTCTCTAATACACGTCCACGTACGGTCAAGTGTCTCTACACTTCGATAGACGAGATCTATCCCTACCTTCTAAAAGATAGAAGACATCCAATACGTGCTAGTCTGATTATACTATCAATGTCCCATTTGATAATATATAAGACTAGAGACATTTAAGTACCAACCTTGTTATAGTGATTAGAGATCTCATCAACCATAATCACTATCATGGTTTCTCTATCACAGATTGATACTAGGAACGTTACTATATATATACGACAAATAATATGAAGATAAACAATATATAATAACATAAGTGCTTTTATTAATCATAATAAAGTTATTACATGAACTAAATAGACTGTAACCGACCCGACCCGGTCGGATCCGGTCCAACCCGATTGGGTTTAGGACACCTTTCCAACAATCTCCCACTTGGCCTAAAGCCAATCACCCATATGCCTAAGCCCGTGCAAGTGAACATGTTTCTCATGCTTAGCTTGAGACAATGCCTTGGTTAACGGATCGCCTATGTTATCATCCGTGTGGACTTTCTCTATCTTTACATCCCCTCTATCTACTATCTCTCTAATCAAGTGATAGCGCCGTAGCACATGTTTGGACTTCGATGAGACCTTGGCTCCTTTGATCGAGATATCGCTCCATTATTATCACAAGATACGGAGGCACCGGACCTTCAATGGAGGGAACCACACCAAGTTCGCAATGAACTTCTTCATCCAAATCGCTTCCTTTGCCGCCTCCGAGGCCGCTATGTATTCGGCTTCCGTTGTAGAGTCCGCGTAGTCTCCTCGCTTGGAACTCTTCCACCACCGCTCCGCCGTTAAGCGTGAAAACAAATCCAGATTGTGACTTAAAGTCATCCTTGTCGACTCCGGAACCGGCATCCGTGTAACCTCGTAATACTAAATCATCATTCCCGAAAACCAGGAACATATCCCTAGTACGTCTCAAGTACTTAAGGATATTATTGACAACAATCCAAGTGACCATCACCTGGATTGACCGGTACCTACTAGTCATACTAAGAGGGTACGAGACGTCCGGTCTTGTGCATAACATGGCATACATGATAGACCCGATTGCCGAAGCATAAGGGACTTTACTCATTTGTGCCCTTTCCTCCTCTCGTCTTAGGACTCATTCCCTTTGACAGTAGACCCCATGTGACATGGGCAAGCAATCCTTTCTTGGATCGCTCCATGCCGAATCTCTTCAAGCATCTTGTCTATGTAGGTGGATTGCGACATGCACCAAGCAACCTTTTAGATCTATCTCTATAGATCTTTATTCCTAGAATAAAGGCCGCCTCACCCAAGTCCTTCATTGAGAAGTTCTTGGATAACCAAGCTTTGACTGATTGTAACATAGGCACATCATTCCCTATGAGCAATATGTCATCTACATAAAGCACTAAGAACACAATGGCACTCCCACTAACCTTCTTGTAAACACGGGGCTCATCTTCATTCTTGATGAAATCAAACCGTTTGATTATCTCATCAAAGCGAAGATTCCAACTCCGAGAAGCTTGCTTTAACCCATAAATGGATCTTTGCGGTTTACACACCATCCCGGCGTCATTGGTTGTAAAACCCTCAGCCGTGTCATATACACTTCCTCGACAGTTCCCGTTAAGGAAAGCCGTTTTCACATCCATCCGCCGATTTCGTAATCATGGTATGCCGCAATAGCGAGCAAAATTCTAATGGATTTTAACATGGCAACCGGAAAAGGTTTCGTCATAGTCAACTCCTTGCCTTTGTTTATAACCTTTTGCCACTAACCTAGCCTTGTAGGTAGTCACGTTACCGTCCATGTCGGTCTTTCTCTTAAAGACCCATTTACACCCTATGGGAACTATTCCCTCGTGTGGATCAACTATGTTCCAAACTTGGTTGTCTTTCATGGATTCCATTTCGTAATTCATGGCCTCCACCATTTCTCTTTGTCATGCCTTAATAGCACTTCCTCATAAGTTCTTGGGTCCTCATCTTCCATTAGATACACGCCGCATACCTTTCGAGCTCACGGCGTTCCCCGGTGGATCTTCGAGGTGCTAGTGTGTCCACGGTAGAGGATGGTGTCGCATCTCGTATGTGGCAAGTCCTCTACTTCCATCAACCGACCGTTATCCGTAAGTGGTTCTCGAATTTCTTCAAGATCAATTTTACTCCCACCGACCCTATCCGTAATAAACTCTTTCTCTAGAAAGTGGCCGGCCCCGGCAACAAACACCTTTTGTTCCTCGGGATGGTAAAATTGGTATCCTCTAGTTTCTCTAGGATAACCCACAAACGGACATTTGTCGATCTAGCTTCTAGTTTGTCGTGCATCATCCGCTTCACGTAAGTCGGACAACCCCAAGGTTTAAGATAGGCTAGACTCGGTTTCCTCTTATGCCATACCTCGTATGGTGTGGATTCAACCGTCTTTGATGGAACTCGGTTCAGTGTGTAGGATGCGGTTTCTAGAGCATACCCCCAAAATGATTTTGGGAGAACTGCATAGCTCATCATGGATCGCACCATGTCTAACAGGGTGCGGTTCCTCCTCTCAGATACGCCATTCATCTGTGGCGTCCCGGGAGGGGTCCATTCAGGCAGAATCCCATTCTCCTTCAAATAATCTTGAAACTCTCCATCTAGGTATTCTCCACCTCGATCGGATCGAAGTGTTTTGATTTCTTTACCTAGTTGTTTCTCCACTTCACTTCTGAATTCTTTGAACTTTTCGAAGGCTTCAGATTTAAACTTCATTAAGTATATATAACCATAGCGTGAATGGTCATCAGTGAAAGTGATAAAATAAGAGTATCCTCCTTTGGCTTGAATTGACATTGGGCCACATACATCAGTATGTATGAGCTCAAGCAATTCATTTGATCTTATCCCTTTGCCACTAAAAGGTGACTTTGTCATCTTGCCAAGTAAACAAGCTTCGCATGTGTCAAACGATTCGTAATCGAATTGATCCAACATTCCATCTTTATGGAGTTTGGAAATGCGATTCTTATTTATATGGCCAAGTCTACAATGCCATAAGTAGGATTCATTCAAGTCATTTGTTTTGGCTTTCTTGTTATTTATATTAAGTACGTCAACATTCATATCTAATATGTAGAGACCATTGCTAAGTATGCCGTACCATAAAAGATTCCATCACGTGAAAAAGAACAACATTTATTCTCAAACGTAAAAGAAAATCCATCAACATCTAATGCGTAAATAGAAATAATGCTCTTCGTAAGAGCAGGGAACAAAATAACAGCTTATTGAGTTCTAGTACTAGCCCACCGGGCAATGAAAGAAAATAAACTCCTACGGCCGCCGCGCAGAACACTTGCTCCATTTCCAACGCGTAGGTCCACCTCTCCTTTCCTCGGATCTCTAGTTCTTCTTAGTGCTCGCATATTCGTACAAATATGAGAACCACAACCCGTATCTAATACCCGGTGGTTAGACTTAGAAGAAGTGATGTTGATCTCAATCATAAATATACCGAAGTCGAAGCATCGAATGCTTCTTCTTGGTACTCAAGAAGCCCTTGCGCTTCTCCTCCAATGTCCGGTCTCACCGCAATGGAAGCAAGCATCCTTGGATTTGTCTTTCGCTATTTTAGGCGTTGGCTTAGGTGCAGCCTTCGCCTTCTTGGACTTTTTCTGGGCTTTAGGCTTGCCCTTGCTTGAAGTGACCAGCAACACTTGCTTTCCCTTCCCCACAGTGCCCTCAGCAGTCTTCAACATGTTCAATAACTCCGCAAGGGAGCAATCTATTTTGTTCATGTGATAGTTCATCACAAACTGCGAGAATGAGTCAGGTAGAGATTGCAGAATTAAGTCAATGCTCAACTCTCGTTCCAACTTGTGGCCCAGCTTCCCAAGCCTCTCTATGTACCCGATCATTTTAAGCACGTGTGACCCCACGCTAGCCTCCGGATGCCATCTTACGGCTAAACGGGGCCTTCGAGACCTCGTACCTCTCGGTGCGAGACCGAGAAGCGTAAAGTTCCTTCGTGTGAACCATGATAGAGTAGGCGTCCATAGACTCATGTCGTTTCGCAGCTCGGGTGTCATAGAAGCAAGCATGATACATGTAGCATCGCATCGTCGAACGTTGCTTGTCGTACTTCTCGACAACATCGCGGCTCGAACCCTCGCCGGGCTTTTCCGGTAGGGCCTCGTCCAAGACATAGCCAATCTTCTCGTGCCTCAAAACGATTTTGAGGTTTCTTTCCCAATCGAGAAAATTAGTTTCGTCAAGCTTGTTTTCGATGATAAAACGAAGGTTCAATTTGTTTGACATTTTCTACAACAATAAATAAAGATAGAATAAGTAAAAAGCTCATGTATAAAAACCCTAAATTTGCACTAAGAAATTTATAAGGTTTTACTCCCACTAGCCAACTATTCCCTATTGGCTTTCAAGAATTTAATTAATTCTTTAGTGGCTGGGATCCCATCTAGTTACCTCGATCCCCGACGAGGGCCGATCAACCGAGATAATTTTGATAGGTAGGTACTCTTACCGGCCGCATCGCATGCGACTCCCGGCCGACTAGTCAACTCTTTGACATTTCACATCTCTATGTGATAGTCGCCCCTTGTCTCTAAAATCGACGGTCCCGACGAGGGCCAATCACCGCAAGATTCTAGTCGAGTCGTAACCCAACATTCATGAGATCTCGTAACGATCATATCTCAATAATAACGATATACCCGTGGTAGGTCAACTCCCGACGAGGGCCGATCAGTTGGATCCGAACAAAGGCTCTTCACCGTCATTATAATATTGGGAGATAATTTTGGCTCGATTTTTGGCGTGGGAATAATTTTAAATTAATTCACTTAATTAATTTTGTTTAATAATGGTCTCATCTACTATGTGCATATTACTACGATATCATATAAAGTAAAACATACACAACATTCCGCGCATAAAATAACCGGTATGATCATGGACTTTTCCTAGGTGCGGTTTCGAATACAACCGACGAAACCGCGGGTCACAAACTAAGGGTATCTCGCAACCGCCAATAGGATCTTTATTGCCGTACGCCAATGGGTTCTTTATCTCTCCTTGGTCTTGAACTTCTTGCTCCATTTTTGTTACATAATAAATAATTACACCCGCCGCACACGGGGGGGATCTCAGGGAATGGGATAAATGCAAAAAGTAAACTAGGTCACGTTCTTCATAACGGCCTAGGACAATTTTCTCAAAAACCAACATAAAGAAAACATTCCCATCTATCCTATTGGTCGAGTCCACGATCAATCGGGGTCCATATAATCACATTATATCTACACATCTAATCCATACAATTTTATCTTATGAAAAGATTAAATTCTAATTTTAACTACTACTACTCATGCGTCTTTATTTTATCACGTCAAATAATTAAATAACTTTTAATTAATTATATGACTTAATCGAAAATTAAAATTAACATTTAATTTTAAATCGATTTCAATTTTAATTAAATTTGAACTATTCAAGATATAAAATTAAAATTATAAAGTCTCCTATTTGTTTCCTTTCCAAAACTAAATTTAGCTTAGCCGACCACTTTCCAAAATCAAAATTTTGGAAGTGGCCAGCCAGGCCTTTTACAAATCAAATATTTGAAAAGGGCTAGGCCTATTTCAAATCAATATTTGGAAAGGCCAAATTATTTTAGTCAGCCTCGGCCACTTTCCAAAATCAAAATTTTGGAAGTGGCCTAGCTAGGCCTTTTACAAATCAAATATTTGAAAAAGGCCAGGCCTATTCCAAATCAAAATTTGGAAAGGCCAAATAATTTTGGTTTAGGCTCGGCCACTTTCCAAAATCAAAATTTTGGAAGTGGCTTAGCCAGCTAGGCCTTTTACAAATCAAATATTTGAAAAGGGCCTAGGCCTATTCCAAATCAAAATTTGGAAAGGCCAACATGCCATATGGTTTCCCCAATGGTCCAAACTATTTGAACCATTGGTCGTCATACGACACAACTAAACAAACGAGATATCTATGCACAATGAAATATCACAAAACGAAAAGGGTCGATCTCCCCCATTGGAAGAGGAGAGCCGACGGACGGCAACCCTAGGGTTACCGCCGCCGCCGCCGCCGCCGCAGAGGGAGGGCGCCGCCAGTCGGCCGACCCCCCAATGAACCCTAATTTTTTTTTTTTATAGCGTTTCATGATTTAAATCTTGCATCTATTGATTAAATACTACGCAATTAAAATAAGCTTATTGCTTAAGCACGAAGTCTGGCTCCGATACCACTGTTAGGAAATCACTAGTTTAACGCAGCGGAATTTAAAATTTGATTTCCTTTTCTAGATCGTTCTTCGTTTAATGCAATAAACACGTTAAGTAGTTTGACGGTTATACCTTGGATGATCTACAAGATCGTCGCTTTGACCGCCAACGGAGAGTAGTTCAATGCGCAAGCCGTCCACGCGTCCGGCCTCTATCGCTAATCCACACGAACCCCTCGCCGGAATCCTCCTTGGATTGCTATCGAAAAACTCCGGCTGCTAGACCGGACCTTTTCTTCCCTCACAAACTCACTATGGAGAGCTCTCTATTTTACACAAGAATTATGAACTCTTGCAATTGTGATGTACAAAAGAGCTTGACACCCACTTCCTTTTTATAGAGGAGGTGGCGCCCCAATAGTAGTGTAGGAGAAGAAAACCCTTTTCTAATAAAATAAGGAAAATCAATTAGATTGATTTATCTCTTTAATTATAATTTATTTTGACAATATCTTATATTGATTATAATTATCTTATTACCATAAATCTATTTTTCCAAAATCAATTAATATCTTATATTAATATTATGGTAATCTTATTAATTAAAGTGCACAATCCAAGTGTATCTCATACACTTAAAAGTGGCGCCCCATATCCCAAAAGATTGACTTCCGGAACATTCTTTAATTAATATAATTTATATATAATTAATATCTTGTATTTAATTTATTCATAATAAATAAATACCACCATATTAATTTACCACTATAACATTTATAGTCTAGAGATAAACTTTCCTTATTTGGTTATCAACTATAACCGCATTTTAATCCGACTCGATGTTCATATGTGTGTGACCCGATAGGCTTCCGAATATGTTGGCCGTAGACACAAAAAGCAATTTACTAAAAATGCCCTTCATACCTAACGATCACGGGATAGCGTCTAAAGCAACACACCGTGACCCCCAATCATCGGAAGAGTCAAAAATCAATGACTACTACCTTTCATGTGAAGCAGTTACCATGTAAGTTACAATCCTATCGCTGTAATAATATCCATACGATCGTACCTCGAGTGTCAATACATTGACGATCGTATCTTATAATCTGGATATCATGCTCTCTCGGAATAACACATTTACTCCCACTTTGCAAAGATTCTCGAGAGCTAGACATTCCTTATAAGAAGGCCATTTCGGATATTCAATCCCAATCATAGGATACGCGATTCCCGGACAACCAATCATGTATACTCCGCATGCTTCAATATCATACCCAATCACTACCGCATGATCGCCCCGTGGTTAGGAGAAATCTCAATAGTGTCAAAGCATGACAATCCACACCGTGATGCCATGAAGACTCCGGTCAAAAGGATAATTACACAACCGCCACATAGTGTGACACTTAATGTAAGTGGGTCGACCTAACGTACGCATTCTCTAATACACGTCCACGTACGGTCCAAGTGTCTCTACACTTCGATAGACGAGATCTATCCCTACCTTCTAAAAGATAGAAGACATCCAATACGTGCTAGTCGATTATACTATCAATGTCCCATTTGATAATATATAAGACTAGAGACATTTAAGTACCAACCTTGTTATAGTGATTAGAGATCTCATCAACCATAATCACTATCATGGTTTCTCTATCACTGATTGATACTAGGGACGTTACTATATATATACGACAAATAATATGAAGATAAACAATATATAATAACATAAGTGCTTTTATTAATCATAATAAAGTTATTACATGAACTAAATAGACTGTAACCGACCCGACCCGGTCGGATCCGGTCCAACCCGATTGGGTTTAGGACACCTTTCCAACAATGAGGAATGGGAGGAAGATTGGAGCAGCTAACTTGCTGAAAGGGCTTTATCTTCTGTCTGTTGAAGATTCTCCTATGAATTCTGGTAGCAAGGTTTGCAGTACTGCAGCTGAAGTGATTCATACTGGTATGCTTTGGCATTTTAAGTTAGGACACCTATCTAAAGGTGTTTTGGCAAAGCTGCCCATAGATGGTTATAGTAGCACTCAATGTAATAAAGATGTCTGTCACATATGTCCATTAGCCAAGCAGAAGAGAATGTCTTTTCCTTTGAGAGAGTCTAGTGCTGGATGTTTATTTGTGCATATGGACATATGGGGACCATATAGGACATCCACCATCTATGGACACAAGTACTTTCTTACTGTCATTGATGATTTTTCCAGATTCACATGGATTTATCTTTTGAAGTCAAAGGGTGAGGTACAAAATTTAATTCAAGGTTTTTGTGAGTATGTGAACACACAATTTAAACAAAAGGTCCAGATTATTAGGTCAGATAATGGAAAGGAATTTGACTTAAAAGAGTATTATGATCAAAAAGGGATAGTACATCAGACTAGCTGTGTAGAGACACCACAGCAAAATGGTGTTGTAGAGAGAAAACACCAGCATTTACTGAATGTAGCTAGAGCCCTTAAATTTCAGGCTAACCTACCCATGTCCTTCTGGGGATACTGCCTCATCCATGCCACTGACTTAATCAATAGTCTACCATCACCTATACTGAGGGGGGATACACCTTACAATAGGTTATATCATGCCAAATCTGACTACACACAGTTCAAGGTCTTTGGGTGTTTGGTCTATGCCTGCACTCTACATGAGCATAGATCTAAGTTTGATCCTAGGAGTAGACTAAGTGTCTATCTTGGTAATTCCAAAACTACAAAAGGGTACATACTACTAGACTTTACTACAAGAGAGGTTTTTATCTCTAGGGATGTGATTTTTCATGAAGCCTACTTCCCTTTTCATGATTCTTTTAGGAAGGGACCTACTCAATTGTCTGAAATGGTTTCCTTACATGTGCCCTCCCCTGGCTCTGAGCCTTATTCTGCTACACCAGTTGAAACTCTTTCTCACCAAATGCCTCATGAACCAGAGCATCCCAGTCAACCTGTCAGCCTAAGAACAGACACCAATTCAGATTCTTACACCACCTCTACTTCCACATCTCCAGATTCTGTTCATGTTCCTGAAATTCCCACAGTGCGCAGATCCCTTAGAGCCAAGCAAGTGCCTACTTATTTACATGATTATCTATGTGCCCAGACTTTAAAAAAATCTTCACATTCTCTTCCCTCATCCACAGATTCTGAATCACCTTTCATTATTTCAGAACCATCCACATATAACCAGGCTGTCCAGTTTCCCCAATGGAGGGAAGCCATGAACAAGGAGATCCTAGCTTTAGAACAGACTCAAACTTGGGGTTTAGTGGATCTACTAGCAGGAAAGCACCCCATAGGCTGTAAATGGGTATTCAAGGTGAAATACAAACCAGATGGGACTGTTGAAAGATACAAGGCACGGTTAGTGGCCAAAGGCTATACTCAGACTCATGGCATTGACTATGAGGAAACTTTTTCCCCTGTATCAAAAATCAGCACCATTAGATTGCTCATAGCCATAGATGCTGTGAAAGGATGGTCTCTAAAACAACTTGACATTAATAATGCTTTCCTCCTTGGAGACTTGGAGGAGGAGGTGTACATGAAGGTGCCTCCTGGGTATGAACTCAACAACAAGAGTCAAGTGTGTAGGTTAAAAAAATCCATTTATGGCCTGAAACAAGCAAGTAGGCAGTGGAATCATAAACTCACTTCATCTTTATTGAGCCAAGGTTTTAAGCAATCAGTACATGATTATAGCCTTTTCACTAGAGGGACATGACACATTTTCATGGCATTGGTTGTTTATGTATATGACATTCTTATAGCTAGTTCAGACTTGGATGAGATAAATCAAGTGAAAGGCTTCCTGCATAGTACTTTCCAGATCAAGGACTTAGGGGATTTACACTATTTCCTTGGCATAGAGGTTCACAGAACAGCAGCAGGAATCACACTCTCTCAAAGACAGTATGCTACAAAACTATTGGAGTTTTTTGGTTTCCTAGCTGCCAAGCCTGCAGACACACCTTTAGCAACAAAAACAGCCTTGCATCCTGGAGATTCTGAACTCCTGACAGATAATACTGAGTATAGAAGCTTGGTGGGCAAGCTGTTGTATCTCACTATAACAAGACCAGACCTCTGCTTTGCTGTACAACAATTATCACAATTCTTAGATGTTCCTACAGTTGCTCATATGAAGACTGCACATCGGGTGCTAAGATACATCAAGAAAACTTTACACCACAGCCTCTTTTATGCAGCTGGCTCTAATCTTACACTTTCAGGCTATGTTGACTCTGATTGGGCAGGTTGTACCATCACTAGACGTTCAATCTCCGGTTATGTTATGTTCTTGGGAGGTTCTGTGATTGCTTGGAAAGCCAAGAAGCAGACTACTTTGGCACGGAGTTCTGCTGAAGCAGAATATCGGGCTCTTGCTCAAGCTACCTGTGAAGTCCTGTGGTTACAATTTCTTTTACAGGATTTACAAGTATTTGAGGGCCTTCCCACCAGTTTATTTTGTGATAACCAGAGTGCAAGACACATTGCACACAACCCGGTGTTCCATGAGAGAACAAAACACTTGGAGATTGATTGCCACCTTGTCAGGGAGAAAGTCCAAGCTGGTTATATCAAGTTGCTGCCCATCTCTACAGCCCAGCAATTAGCAGATGTTTTTACTAAGGCATTAGATGCCCTTACCTTAAATTTTTTACTTTCACATTACAGCATTGTTCATCATCTTGTATCCTCAGCTTGAAGGGGGTGTTGCATATATGGGGAATATTCTGTTTGCCTATGGAATATTCCATTTTGTTCTGGGATACAGAATATTCCGTTTCTCTTTTTTCATTATTTGGTTGTATTTTTCATTATTTGGTTGTAAATATATAAAGGTTTTTCTGTAAAATAGAAGACTAGAGAAAAGTAATAAAAAAAAAAATAGAGCAGAGAGGGTTTTTTTCTCTCTGTCTTGTTCGTTCTTCCCTTTTTCCCCTAAACCCTATCTTTGTTCTACCTCTTGAGGATTTCGATTCAGCTTTTCTTCATATAGTTCACACTTAATATACTTGATTTGTAATTGTATTCTTTATCTATTTATTTAAAACCTGCCGGTTCTGGTTTGCTATATGTATATACATATTTTATTAAACTAAACGATTGCTTATTAGGCATCACCCATTATCAGTGTTTTAATTCTGTACTAAATGCTCAATCATCTATTTATAAACTTGATATACGTATAATAGTTAACACATATAGCTTAGATTTTAGTTATGCTTTCAGATTATTTCTAAGTGTGTTGAACTATTTTTTTAACTCTGATTTTATACATCCGTATTGCCTGCATTATTTGATTCTAAGTGCTGATTTTAAAAAGGCAATTTTTACCCACACTCTATTCACCCCCCTCCCCCCTCCCCACCCCCCCTCTAGAGTTTGTCTGCGCATTATCGATCCAACAAACACGACTATACATTTTGGTTTATATGATGAAAAAACTACTATATATCGCATTATCCGAACACATTAACAATTCTACTTCTATCAATAAAGATTCAAAACACTACAAACAATGTTTTTGAAGGAAACTAATATTCCGAAACCGAGTAATATTTTTTTAAACAATAACAATGTGTTTTTATTTATATGATAAAAGTTTTTAGACTAAATTATTGAATTATTATAAATGATAAGGGGTTATTTCTTAGGAATCTGTTGCAACAAACAAAAACCAAACAAAGCAAAAATTAGAAGACCCTAAAGTCACCTGACCAGGTCCGTCTATCATCAAATGGCCGGTAGAGGAACGAACTTAGAATTTTCTATATGTTGTTTGATTGACTGATCCACCACATGTAGAGTTGTCAAAGTAGTCCTTAGGACAAAAATTATTTCATCATGAACAACTTTTCAAATTATCATAAAGGACCAAAATTATTATTATTATTATTATTTTTAAATGCTGGACGTCTCTTCTTTCCCTCCTCCCTCCTCCCTTCAAAAAAAAATTTAAAAAAAAAATAAAAATAATACCACACACACTCTTTATCTCTTATCTATTTCCATGCTTTTTATTTTAGACTCGAAATTGACATTTTATTTGTGTTATTATTGTAACGTCTCCTTAGATGGTGGCGGATCCAGAAATTAAGTTCAGCGGGGTCCGTAAATCTTTTTAAGATAAATATTTTTTTTCACGGGGTTTAAAATATTTTTTTATAGGTAAAATATAGCGTTTTCTTATTTTTAACGGGGTCCGCGGACCCCCTTATGTATAGTGTGGATTCGCCTATGCCCTCAGATCTCGGGTCTGGTAGCGTTAAATGAGTCATAAATGGTTCGGTCAACTGCTTAGATCATTGTACACGCTTGGTCTAAAAGCGGTAACCAGAGTTGACAAGACATTTATATCTCATATTTATATGGTGGTGATGTGTTTCCCCCACTTCTAACGTAGGATATCACAACGATACATGATAAGTTAAATCGTAATCGACTTTCAAAATCTATTTTAGACTCGATAAGCTCGATGCAATACTCGAGTTTGGATCATGTTCTTTTTTCTTTCTTTTTTTCCTTAAACAAAAGAGGAGTGGTGAGATGATGACGGTAAAAGCTTTGTGAAGAAAAATAGGAACTTTATTTGAAGAAAAGAAATGTAGAGTTACGGAACACATTCAACCGTATCATAAAACTTTTACACTATTAAAAGTGTATTATTATCAACAACATTAAAGTGTAATACAAAATCTATCCCGACTCAGTTATTATTAGACGGAAATACAAAATATATACCTTTTGTTTAAAAATAGTTTTGTTGTATACCCTTATTTTTGTTTCTTACAATCATAACCCCGTCAAAATACTCAGTAAGACGGGCTATTTTTTCAAAAAAGACAGTTATTTTTTAATGAGGCCGGACTAAAATAACACGTCCTGAACAATTCGTTTTATGCGGCCGGGCTAAAAGCTCAAGTTTTTAACATAACAACAAACATTTTTTTTGAACTCAGACCCATTTTCCAAAATCTGCGTATGTTTCCTCCCTCCCTCTTCTTCTTCCTTCCTTCTTTTTTGACGCAACATTCCTCTTATCTTCTTCATCCATTTCAATTCTTCCTCTCATTCTATTCTTCACCCACAATAATTAACAAACCCATCTTCTTCATCTACATCTCTTCAATTACAATAATCATGAACTTTTTTAATACGGTCAGTTTGATGTAATTTTGGTTCGAAATATTTGAAAATTTTAGCACGATGGTGAAAAATTCAGCAAGCATTTGGAGAAGAAAATCCTTAAAAAAATTCTCCCCCAGCTGATGTGGGTTGATTTCTCCAACTTCTTGATGAATTTCTCTATCAGACTCCCAGTTGATTCTTCTTTGTGCAATATTTTGAACTAAATTACCTCAAGACTAGACTGCTATATAGCTATATTTGGGGCAAAACAAATGGACTAGGGAGTTGTAAACGGATTAAGAGGGAGCTGTAAATTGATAATTGCTGGAGAACAAACGGATTAAGATAAAAATGGCACTGGATGAAGAAATGTAGATGATAGAGGAGACAAGTACGGACGGATTGGTCTGTAAATTGACATAAAGGGAAGGAAGAAGAGGGAGGGAGGGATGAGAAGAGGGAGCTGTCGCCATTGTCGTCCCGACTCCTAGGTCGAAGGTTACTTGAGAGGATCTTGGTCCTTGATGAAAGGGATAGGATCCTCTCAAGTAACTTGAGGAAATATTCTCTCAAGTAGGCATGATCCAACCACACACCCCAAAAGTGTAAAACATCTAACCATTGATTAATTTTTTCCAAAACTACGTAGTTTAGTTCATTATATGTAAAAACATTAACTTTACCCTTAAGTTATTTGAGAGGATCTTGGTCCTTTGATGAAAATAGTAAATGCCGTGAAACTTTAGGTATAAAGCTGTGTTTTAAAAAAATGGCCAATTATTTAAAAGGATTGATTTTCAACTTATTAGGGGTAATAGGACACTCCGAAATCTTTTTTAGTTATAAGGACATTCTAATTTTAAGAAGGAAACTTATTTAGTTATAAGGAGGACATTCTAATTTTAAGAAGGAAACTTATTTATTTATAAGGACATTCTAATTTCAAGTGGATAATGAAGAAGAAGGGAAAAAAAAAAAAAAAGAGGAAGCTAGCGCTGGATGGATGGCTGATGTTTGTTTGTTTTTTTTTTTTTTTTTTATTTATTTTAAATTCACCATATTTCTAAAGGTTATATATTTTGATCTAAAACTCGGATCGTCAAAATTTTTTCACTAAAATTCATATTTTTTCGTATTCTTTATTCTAAAATCAAATTTGATATTTTTTTCCGACTAAATTTCATAAAATCGATTTTTTTCTTTATAAATATCGACGTGACATATTGATCACCGTCATGCATTGACCACCTACCCGGATGCATTGGCCACCGGGATCCATTAACCACCCCGATGCATTGACCGCCGCGATTCATTGGCTACCATGATGTATTGACCGCCGCGATCCATTGACAACCTTGATCAGTGACATCTCATTGTAGCGATTTATGCAATGACGTCTCATTGTAGCGATTTATGCAGTGACTTCTTATTTTAGCGATCTATGCAGTGATGTCTTATTGTATCGAACTATACAGTGACGTGTTATTGTAACGATTTATGCAGTAATGTGTTATTGTAACAATTTATGCATACCTTTGGTTGTAAAAATATGCCTTTAAACCAAAAAAACAAAAGAAATACAGTTATTTTACAAAGTTATCGAAAATTTAAACGAACACTAATCAAATAAACCAACATCAATCAAATATTTAAAGATAACAAAGAAATAAAGTTACTTTACAAAGTTATCAAATGTGTGTATCAAGTTGTATATGCGGTGACATCAATATCATTGCATCAGTTATCTAATTGTAAATACAGTCATCAATGTCACTGCATAAGTCATCAATGTCCCTGCATCAGACATCAATGTCACCGCATAAGTCGTCAATGTCACCGCATAAAACCTAACAATCGCATCGATCGCTCCGCTCTTGTTTTGCATTTCTCCAAATGTGGAGCTTTTAATATGGATAGAAGTACAAGTTTGGTGAAACTACAAAGACTCTTCACTATGACTTCTTGTAATGGCCACACGTTGTTTGTGCCCTCCTGATAATTGGATTCATTGTGGAATCCCTCAATTCTTTAACACGATCTTGAATCATTTGACGATCTTGTTTAGCTTAATGTCCATGCATCATTCATCAATGTCACTGCATCGAACATCAATGTCCATGCATTAGACATCAATGTCCCTGCATCAAACATCAATGTCACTGCATAAGTCATCAATGTCCTTGTATCAGACATCAATGTCCTTGCATAAGTCATCAATGTCCCTACTTCAGACATCAATGTCACTGCATCTAAAAAAACAAAAACAAAAAAAAACAAACAAACATCAGCTCCAGCGCTTCATCTTTTTTTTTTTTTTTTCTTCCTTCCTTAAAAAATAAAAAATAAAAAAACCAAACAAACAAACATCAGCTCCAGCGCTTCATATTTTGTTTTCCTTAAATATATCATGGTTCAATAATATTGTCTTGGTTAGTTCTTATATATAACTATCTTTATTAATATATTGGTATATATATATATATATATATATATATATATATATATATATATATATATATATATATATATATATATATATACTATCTATATATCTAATTATTTATAGTATCATTTCAATCACTCTATATGGTAAGGATTGCGACTTAGATTGAGATAATAACGGTTAATTGGTGTTTAACTACATTTTGAATTATATTTTTATTTCCCTGAGGGATACGACCTTGATTCACCAGACTAGACTACAATTTGATCCCGACACACCGCCGGTAAGATTGGACACCCAATTTAAGCCAGATCAGTCGATTAAAAATTGTGCCTTTCATGTACAAGAAACTGTATAAACTTATTAAATTGATAAGATGAAAGTCCACTCATGAGTCGTCCAAAAAGTGTGGAAAATGGAAAAAAATTAGAAGACCCTAAAGTCACCTGACCAGGTCCGTCTATCATCAAATGGCCGCCGGTAGAGGAACGAACTTAGAATTTTCTATATGTTGTTTGATTGACTGACCACATGTTAGGCCAAAAATATTTCATCATAAACAACTTTTTAAATATTTCTTTTTCATGAAGGACCAAATTATTATTATTATTATTATTATTTTTATAAATGCTGGACGTCTATTCTTTCCCTCCTCCCTCCAAAAAAAAAAAAAAAAAAAAACAAACCATACACACACTCTTTATCTCTTATCTATTTCCATGCTTTTTATTTTTAGACTCGAAAATGACATTTTATTTGTGTTATTATTGTAACGCCTTCAGACAGTGGCCGATCCAGAAATTAAGTTCAGCAGGGTCCGTAAATCTTTTTAAGGTAAAATTTTTTTTTTCACGCGGTCCGAAATATTTATATTTTTCTATAGGTAAAATGTAGCGTTTTCTTATTTTTAACGGGGTCTGCGGACCCCCTTATGTATAGTGTGGATCCGCCTATGCCCTCAGACCTCGGGTCTGGTAGAGCTAAATGAGTCATAAATGGTTCGGTCAACTGCTTAGATCGTTGTACACGCTTGGTCTAAAAGGGGTAACCTGAGTTGACAAGACATTTATGTCTCATTCTTATATGGTGGTGATGTGTTTGCCCCACTTCTAACGTGGGATATCACAACGATACATTATAAGTTAAATCGTAATCGACTTTCAAAATCTATTTTAGACTCGATAAACTCGATGCAATACTCGAGTCTTTGTGAAGAAAAATAGGAACTTTATTTGAAGAAAAGAAATCTAGAGTTACGGAACACATTCAACCGTATCATAAAACTTTTACACTATTAAAAGTGTATTATTATCAACAACATTAAAGTGTAATACAAAATCTATCCCGACTCAATTATTATGAGACGGAAATACAAAATATATACCTTTGCTTAAAAATAGTTTTGTTATATACCCCTATTTTTATTTCTAAATTCATAACCCGTCAAAATACTCAGTAAGACGGGCTATTTTTTCAAAAAAGACAAGTTATTTTTTAATGAGGCCGGACTAAAATAACACGTCCTGAGCAATTCATTTTATGCGGCCGGGCTAAAAGCTCAAGTTTTTAACATAATAACAAACATTTTTTTTAAACTCAGACCCATTTTCCAAAATCTGCGTATGTTTCCTCCCTCCCTCTTCTTCTTCCTTCCTTCTTTTTTTACGCAACATTCCTCTTATCTTCTTCATCCATTTCTATTCTTCCTCCCATTCTATTCTTCACCCACAATAATTAACAAACCCATCTTCTTCATCTACATCTCTTCAATTACAATAATCATGAACTTTTTTAATATGGTTAGTTTGATGTAATTTTGGTTCGAAATATTTGAAAATTTTAGCACGCCGGTGAAAAATTCAGCAAGCATTTGGAGAAGAAAATCCTTAAAAAAATGAGGGAATTGAAAATATGTACCTTTGGCTGAAAATTGTTTGTTTTGTATACCTCTATTTTTAATTCTTACAAGCATAACACCGTTAAAATACACGGTAGGACGGACAATTTGACATTTAAGCCGAGTTATATTGTCATGAGGCCGGGCTAAAATAACACGTCCTGAAAATAATTTCTCACTCGGCTGTGCTAAGATTTTTGCAAATTGCCGGAGAAATAAAAGAAGTCAACAACATTTTTACGAAACCATTTTCCTCCACTTTTTTTTCTTCTTCCTCCTTCCCCCATCAAACCACCAGCGACCTAAAAACATGGTGGGAAATTAATTCCACAATATACATTACAGACCCAAACCCGTCTTCTCTTCTCTTCATCCCTCCCTCTTCTTCCTCCATTTATGTCAATTTACAGACCCAAACCCGTCTTATTCATCATCTACAATCCATTTTTCTTCAGCAAATCCAAAGTTTAGACTTGGACTTTCTGCATTTGGTTCTCCAATCTATCAAGCATTAGTTAGTTTGATGTAATTTAGTTCGAATATTACAGAAAGAAGAATCAACTGGAGGAGAAATTCATGAAGAAATTTGGGTTTGTAAATTGTAATCTATTGAGGAAGAAATTTTGGTCTGTAATTTTCCATATATTGAGGAAGAAGAGGGAGGGAGGAAGAAGACGGAAGTAGGAAGGAGTGAATAGCATATTTAGTCCCCCGTCTTTATTAAAAAGCAGGGACTTAGCCCTCATCTTTGACTTTGGCTTGACCGGTCCCTTATCTTTTAAATCTTTTGCGAATTCAGTCCATTTAACAGACGGTGAACAAAAAATTGACGGAATGATTTCGCGTGTGTTACAAACGCTGTTGGCATTCAAAAATATTAATATTTTAATCAGTTTCCTAAAAAAAATAAACATAAACAAAAAAAAATCCCATTAATTAACCTCAGCGTAAAATTTTCAGCATTCTTTCCCGTAAATTGTAAAATCCCAGTAAATATTCATCAACTAATTTCCAGAAATGAAAACCCCCAATACCAAGAAGTAACAAAATGTAAGACAAAGAAACTGAGCTGAATTTAACGGGAACCTCAGAAATGGACCAGGCGAGTTCCATACGCTGAGTAAAGCCGGATGAGCTCTCAGATGAATCCACCATTGAAGCCTTCAATACACAGATCCTGTTGCATTTTTCCGGCGACGTTGAACAGCTCAGGCCAAATTGTTTTGGTAGAACACAATCGTCCTTTATATTATGAACAGAAATTAAAGGACTAGAATGAAAATAAATTGGGAAGAATGCTGGAAAATTTACGCTGAGGTTAATTAATGGGATTTTTTTTTTGTTTATGTTTATTTTTTTTTAGGAAACTGATTAAAATATTAATATTTTTGAATGCCAACAGCGTTTGTAGCACACGCGAAATCATTCCGTCAATTTTTTGTTCACCGTCTGTTAAATGGACTGAATTCGCAAAAAATTTAAAAGATAAAGGACTAGTCAAGCCAAAGTCAAAGATGAGGGCTAAGTCCCTGTTTTTTGAGAAAGATAGGAGACTAAATCTGCTATTCACTCAAGGAGGAAGAGAGGAGGGAGAAACACAATCAGTACCAAAAAAGTGTTTTTGATCGACGATTTTTTTTTTCCAATCACAACGATGTAATTAATAAAAAAGTATTTCGACCCCAGAATAAAAACAAAAAACGTCGGACAATTTTTAGAAAAAAATTATAAAAAAAAAAAAAAAACGACCCGATTTTTTAGTCCGGCCAAGTGAGAAAAGTTGCTCAAGACGTGTTATTTAGTCTCGTCTCAATTAAAAATAACTCGTCCTCATGACAATATATCCCGGCGTGAATGTCAAATTACCCGTCCTACCGATTATTTTAACGGGGTTATTCTTGTAAGAATTAAAAATAGGGGTATATAAAACAAACTATTTTTAGCTAAAGATATATATTTTGAATTTTCGTCTAAAAGAATTCTCCCCCAGCTGATGTGGGTTGATTTCTCCAACTTCTTGATGAATTTCTCTATCAGACTCCCGGTTGAATCTTCTTTGTGCAATATTTTGAACTAAATTACCTCAAGACTAGACTGCTATATAGCTATATTTGGTGCAGAACAAATGGACTAGGGAGTTGTAAACGGATTAAGAGGGAGCTGTAAATTAATAATTGCTGGAGAACAAACGGATTAAGATAAAAATGGCACTGGATGAAGAAATGTAGATGATAGAGGAGACAAGTACGGACGGATTGGTCTGTAAATTGACATAAAGGGAAGGAAGAAGAGGGAGGGAGGGATGGGAAGAGGGAGCTGTTGCCATTGTCGTCCCAACTCCCAGGTCGAAGGTTTTGATGAAAATAGTAAATGCCGTGAAACTTTAGGTATAAAGCTGTGTTTTAAAAAAAATATAAAATAAAACAATGACGTGAAAAATAGCACGGCCTAGTGAAATTTAGCCTGACTTTGTGAAATAAATAGCCTGGACGGACAGAAAATTAGCCCGGCCTCGTAAGAATTTTACACGGCCCAATGGAAAAATAACACGGAAATAAGGGAAATTTGGAGGGGTTATAGTTGTAAGATTTAAAAAGAGGTATATACAACAACAAAAAAAAAAAAAAAAAAAAAAAAAAAAGAAGTATTTTTATGAAAGAGTACATATTTTGAATTCCCTCTTATTATTATAGTATAATTTCTCAATCTTACAATCACAACGAGCAATTAATTAAACGTATTTTTATATCATGAATTATATTAATGTAGTATCCATTCATCATAATTATTACATCATCCAACATTATTGTGCAAAAGAGTGCTCTTTGGTTAAGAACATCCAGCAGGAGCAAACCCAAGTCGTCCGCCAGCAACATCATAAGCAACTTCAAACGTCTGTTGCTGCACATTCCCGAAAATCCCAATATCTGTATCCGCATTATTAGCAGCAAACGCTAAGCAGAATATCGATTGACCCACTCTGAGCAACACCCCTTCACCAGCCAAATCAACCTTGACATTTCCTTGGAACACGAAGCTAATCTCTGGGAATTGTATGGTGGTCTGATTGCTGAAGTCATAACATGTATCCATTATCGAAAAGGCCGGTGCTAACTGATACGAAGGCGACATCTGCTGCTTGAAAGCATCACATAATGCAGTGTAAGCTGTTGGAGGTAGCCGTGTAATGACGGTTCCAGAATCTATTATATTCCCTCCTCCTCCTGATTGAAACACAGACGGGCTGATTGCTAATGGTGTACCCCCGACGCTAATTGCTACTATATTCACAAAGTAATATTCACCTTCTGGACCATTTCCTAACGGTGTAAATGCAAGATTTCCGGGTGCACCGTTGTCATTCCCAAAGGTTAAATGCCCATTTGATCCTGATTGTGTAGGTAAGCAATAGGAGAAATACTTTCCATATTTTCCAGCAGTTTGAGAAACCACAGAGAAATAGTCACGTCCGAGGCCGAGTATTCCAGCTGTATCACCATATAGCCCTTGATTATATTCACCACACCCAAATGAAAAACTATCAAACACATCATTTGGTGTCAATGTGAGCCTTTCATTCGCTAAATCCCCGATTGTGAAAGACTGGTCCCCGTATTGTTCTCTGTATAGGCATGTCGATTCCGGCGAGCAATATGCATTATAATTAGAGGCGAGCAGCTGAGAGCATTGGGGTGAGCTGCAAGAGGAGTTGCTGTATGAAGTGGATGCTGATGGATCAAAGATTGAGTCCTTTTGTGGGTAGCATTGTCCAGCACATGGCTGACACTGTGTCCAAGTTAAGGAGCTACCCGTGTCGAACGCTAGTGTGAGGTACTTTGTCGGAGTTCCTAGGCCGATTGAAACGACGTAATTGCCGAACCCGACGATGCTGCCCGGTTGGGCAGAGATGGTGGCTTTGGAAACACCTAAGTCGTCATTAGTGCTTGATTTTTTTGCATGAAAAAAGTGACGACGATGTTTGTTTTGGATTGACGCCACACGAATCTCGTCACGGACGAGTATCTCTGCTAGACTCGGCTCGATATGACTGTCATTTAGGCCCGATGTTGAACAGTGTCCATACCTATGGCTCACTTTCAATGATGCCGGCCTGCTCCGGACCTTAGATTTGAGAAACGAAGAAAAAAATTAGTGAATGTATAAACTATTTTTAGATCCTCTATGGATGCATGAGAGCAAATTAAACGGTATAAACTTATTAAAATCAAACCGTTGTGATGGTAACATTTTCAAAGATAATTAATTAAATTAAAATTGCATTAAAGTAATTAAGAAGAGTACCTTGAACAGAGGCTTTGCATGAAGGTGTTAAGAAAGACTTAACATTAAAACTTAAAAGTGTTGTACTCTTTTTCCAAGATTTTTCTTGCTCCAAAAGCATTACAATTATTCATCAATGAAAAAGAAATGATCAGAAAGAAGACAAGATATGAATACATTTTTGAAGTATATGAAGATCAAATGGATGTACTATTATATGTTTTTAATAAATGTCTTTGAACTTGAGAGGCTTAATTAATTGTTGTTGCATGGAATGTGTTTAATATGAACCACATTTTATAGTGTATGATAATGATGCTTCTGACCCAATCGCTACTACACTTGAATATTTATTGGTCTACGGTCTTGTTAATTGTTGAACATGTCAAATCTTTAGCTAATAATATTGTTTCAAAAACGCTATGTCAACAACAAATTAAAATAAACCTAGTAAAATTACACAACATCTTTTTTTTATTTTTTTATTTGAGTACACAACTTCTTTTTAAATCAATTATCATAATGATATCATATCAAATAAGAAAAAAAAATTCATTTAATGTATCTGCCAATTTCGGAATGATCGAAGCACTTTGAGATCCTTAAAATAAAAATCGAAAGAAGGGCATATATGTCCGTGCATGTAATATTAAAACACAGCGTATTGATTACGTTTCTTAATTTGTATGAAAAGTTAAAATAACGCTTTTTTAGGGATAAATTTTGTGTTGCAGAGATATATAAAAGTATAAAAGTCGAAGGATATAGCAGAAATGGTCACCCATATGTATAAAAAAAACTAACCTATCCTTGTATTAACTTTGGTTTGACCATTCCCTTATTTTTAATTAATTAATTTATTTATTTTGTAGATTAATTAATCCGTTATGTTCTAATTTCTTTTGCATTATAGTCATGAAAATTGTGTAGATAAGGGATGAATATGCATGTGTGTGAATTACTAATATACCTCTTTAATAATATTAAAAACCGTTTATATATATTATTTCAGACAATTTTTAATGTAACTATCAATTTAATACAATTGGTTAGATGCCATTATTAATAGCCATAAGGTCATAGGTTCAAAACCCGGTATTTGATTCTTGGGCCTGCCACAGATGCGCGGACCCAAAAAGAATGGAATAAACTGCAAAAAAAATTAAATAAAACATAAGGGTAAATCATGTCAAAATGGACTAAACGTATAAGTAAATAAAAGATATGGGATGAGTGGAAGGGCGGAGTCACACTATGGACAAACGAGGCTAAGTAGGGCTAAGCTTGGGTCGGGTTGGGTTCTTTTGGATTGGGTTTTTTTATAGTATTAGTCGGGTTGTTTAAAAAAATATTAACCCAAACCAAACCAAATTATAAAAAAACCCAAAGGTTTGATTCGGGTTGGGTTGAGTCGGGTTTCGGGTTTTAAGCCATAATAAATGTATTTATAATCAAACTTTCTTGTTATAAAATTCATACATGCATTTCATCGAAATTCAAATTTTAAACCACATGTCCACAAAGAATAATATAAAGACACTATTTTGTGTGGATATCATATTACGAATCCAATAATCTTATAACAATAGTTAAACATTAAGGAAATCATACATGAAAATTAAAATGTTAAAGAAATGGTCCATGATTCATTTGAAAATTATTATATTTCATCAATTAGTGGATGAATAAGAAGACCAAAGATTAGAAAATTTTAAGTTTATTTTGGCTTTGTCCAAATTGATAGGAATGCTATTATATCTCAAGTGGCTGGTAGAGGAAAGAACTTAGAATTTTCTATTTGTAGTGACCCTTTGTTTTATGGAGGAATTAGGGAGAAAAACACCAACATTTCATCAATTAAACAGAATGACAGGTTTTTGAAAACTTTTGCATACAAGATAAAACTATTTTTAATTATTTTTAATTTTCTGGACGGTTTTGGCACACAAAAAAAGAAAAAAAACAACACACTTCCTTTCTAATCCATCATTTTTAAACATCCATATCTCTCGATGTAGAACTCCAAATTTGAAAAAAATTTCACCAATTTTTTTTTTTATTTTTTCATGATCTTTAATTTGAGATCACATTCAACATATTCCGACGTGACTTCAGAAAATCCGCTGTGGAAATTCACTATTAATCGAAATTTACTGATTTTCGGGATTCATTGGGAACATTTCACGAAAAAATAAAAAAATCAGTGAAAGTTTCATCGCGTTTGAAGATCTAAATCAAAAGATATGTGGGTGTTTGAAAACGGAGGGGAAAGAAAAAAAAAAAAAAAAAAAAAAAAAAAAAAACAGGCTCAAGCGCCATTTTTTAAATTTTTTTAAAAATAATTTTGGCTTTGTTCTTTATACTATAAAAATTATAAAAGTTGTTTTTCTATCTATAAAAAATATTTGATCATCATATTACTCAAAAATATTTCAAAACTGTCCTTATCACTAACTCTCCTTTGTTTTATTGACGGACCATTTGTAAACTTGTCACAATATATGCTCCTAATTAATTGATGTATTTCGTATATTTCTGATTAAACAATGTTAAATTACTCGCAGAAAAACTCTTACAAAATTGTATAGACAATTATAATGAATACTAGCACAAAACCCGTGCGATGCACGGTGTAGTTTAAGGTTTAAGAAAAAAAAGATAATAAATAATGTAACCATCCATGCGTGCGCACCATCCATAATTGGGAATCAAGCAAAAGGATGAAAGAGAGAATAATGAGAAAAAGGGTATGGAAAATTTGGTATTGCTTCAAAAGTAGTAAATGTTTTCAATCTACCTTGCAATCTATTCCTATAGTCCATGTTTTCTCAACATGTATTTCTTCTTATTGAAGTACTAAAATGCGTCCATGTCAGATACGGTGCCTTCTCATAAAGCATGCATAATGAGAAACAATAGAAGATTATTTGGTTTAGTGTTCATATGTAAAACTACCAAAATGCAAAAATAGTACATATGATGATGATGTTAGGCAATAAGTCCAGAGATAATGCAACATATGCAGGACAAAGCCAACCACACACAAAGAGCAACCAATAGTTGTAGGCTACTACTCGTGTATAGGTGATATTACACTGTCTGTTTTCCCCGTTTTCTGAATTCTTCACTAAACCAAAACATTTCGCAAACAAAAATGAATGAATGAAATGCGTAATTGGTAATCTTAATTAGAATCATACGCATAGTGACACCTCGATCAATAATATGAGGATTAGTTTAGAAATTAGTAATAATTGAATCAATAAAAAAATTCGTAATCTCATCAAAGGGTGTATGGAATCCAGATTTTACATATCTTACTAATAATCGAATCAAGAAATAAAAATCGTAATCTTATGAAAGGATATATGGAATCTAGAATGTACCTATCAAGAAGAAAACCATTGCTCTGTATCAGCTGGCCCGATACCCAACTCTACCAGAATAACAATGCATATTAGATTCTTCCAATTGTTAGATTTGGAGAAAAATACTATCGGATGAAGGCATTGAAATAAGTCCAAATTAAAATAAAATTAAAGCTGTGGAATATTATCGGATGAAAGAAAAATTGAAATAAAACCAAACATGTGGATCATGAAATTTGATGGAAGATAGACAACAGAAGACCGGAGTACAACCATGCCAAAAGACCCCTACATCAGATTTGAAAGAGAAAACAGCAAGATTATGAGCCAACTTATTACTTTCTCTTCCACAAAACAAAATATGGTATGAGTCAAAATAGGAAATCAGCAGTCTAATATCTTGTACAGTAGTAGCAGAGTCAAAGGGGGGGGGGGGGGGTTGACCAGACTCAGTACAGTTAGCTAAAGACAAGCTATCCGTAAAACATACTAACTTTGAAATTCCCAAAGCAAGGCATCTCTTAATGCACCAACGCAAAGCTTGAGCCTCCGCTGCAAAGACGGAACACCTAAACTTTTTCTTATTAATGTATGCTTTCGTCGTTGGGGAAAATAAAAATAAAAAGACAACAGAACACTGAGACTCTACGTGACACATGAAATTTGATGGACGACACTCTATGTGACCCATTAATCTCCTCCATGATTTCTTCTTCATCATTTAATCCATCACCATCACCATCACCATCAGCAGTGGAATAAAAACACGAACCCTCCGAAAAACAATCGCTGCTTTCACTACCATTGCTTGCAGCGCCACCTCCATTGCCGCCGCCGCATCCCAAATCCACTACCGGATTCTGCTTATGCTTATTTAAGAAAGAAAGAATACAGAGGTTGAGATTGAGTTGTTGAGATTTAGGCCCCATTTGGATCGAAAAAATTACATAGAAAGGAAAATGGGAGATAGTGACAGAAAAGAAAGGAGAGGTGAATGAGAGATTGCGAAGTCTACTTCAGATAGTTTTAGACGGATATGAAAAGATATACAGTTATCGTCAATATAATTGTACTAAAAATAAACTTTTTTCTTCTGTTTCTCACGAAACAATATGGCCCAATTTATGAAGAACATTCTCCTTTCATCTCCCTTCCTTTCCTTTGCTTTGCTTTCCTTTCCTTTCTTTCAAAAAAAAAAAAAAAAAAAAAAACCTAACTCTCAATTAGTGGTTTCAATAAAAGATAGCCTTAAAAAAAAAAAAAAAAAAAATAGAAAATAGGGGTTGAGTCAGATATGCGCTTGACTCTCGGAGGTGGTTTGAAATTGAGTACGAAATATGAGGGAACGGGAATTCGCGTACCCTTCAAACAAAAAAGTCGCGTGTGTTTATTGTTCGGATCTTGGGTATTTATTAAATAAAATAAAATAAAAAAAAAAGAATTTAAGCATATGAACATTTTATAAACGGATGTTGCTGAATCTTCCGACCCACAAGCCCATACAAAATTACTCTGGAAAGCCCAACGTTTACGCCATTTGATTTACATTAAAAAAATCTGAATAATAAATTTTATATGATATAAAATTAAAAATCAACAAAACTGAAACATTCTTTCAAAAAAAACAAAAGTGAAACATATTGTTTGTCGATCTATAAGATACGTCTTTATGTACAACAAATGTTATAAACTTAATTATTACATTGATAATACGAAAGTCCGGTCAGTCATGAGTCGTCCAAAAAGTGTGGAATAAGGAAAAAACCAAAAAAAAAAAAAAAAAAAAAAAAAAAAAAGACCCTAAAGTCACCTGACCATCCACTTAATGGACTTGGAATTTTCTAATTGTTGCGAGTTTTGTTTGACTGAGCGTCCATGTCTAGAAGAGTAATAGACACAACTAAATTGACATAACCTAATCTTTCATTTTTAATTTTGATTAGTCTTAATTGATTGGAGATTCATTAAAATCAAATATTGGAGATTAGGTTGTGGCGCATAAGGACGGCCTTATTAAATGTCCAGGGACGACAAGCCTTTTCTAACATATTTCACTAACGAAATAAAAAAACCAACTTAATACGTTGTGTCAATTTGATTGTGCCTCTATCATTGCTCTATGTAAAGTTCTCAAAGTAATATTAAAGAGCAGTAGGCACAATTAATTACACAACTGGCGACTCAACCTAATCTTTCAATCTTGATTTTGATTAGTATGCATCACAATCAATTAAGACTCATCAAAATCAAGGGTGATAGATTATGTTGTGTCATCCGTTATATCAAATTGATTGTGTCGCTATCATTATTTATTTAGATTGATAATGTCAAATATTTCATCTTTTTGTAAGTATTTTGGTTGTCCTCTTGAAAAATAATCTTTTCTTTTCATTTTCTTATTAGGTTTTATACATAGTTTCTTTGTCTTCAAGAAAGTAATGTTTTTTTTCTTCATATTTAGGAATCTGTAAACGATGGCGGATCCAGAATTTCAAGGGTTCAATTTTCTTAAAAGTCTTTTCTTTGTCAGTGGAGTCCATAAATTTCTTTTATAACACGTAAAATTAACTAATTTTGATTTTGATTTCACAAATCTGTCTTCCTTCCCCGATAAGTCAATTTGCTTCCACAAGAAACCTGTTCTTGGCCGCATAACAATTGGGGTCCGAAGGTAGTTCTGATCGTTCAAGTATTATGTTAGCAGATCGTAGTGATAGAGCAGCTGATGAGAACGTACGAGAATCAAGATTCGCCATATGAATCTTAGATTGATGTGATGTGCAGGCACATGCTTAATCTTTTCTAGTTTTCTGCCACTACAAGAAAATCAATTTTTTGCTACACTATTGTTTGTCACACAACAAAAAAAAGTGTAGCTATATCCTTACTTTTAGCCACATGAGCGTGGCAAAAAAAATCTAACCAGGTGCTTTTAAGTTTTAACCACACTTTTTTTTTTGTGTGGCAAAAACTAATATAGCAATAAAGTGTTTTGTTTGTAGTGTGCTCCGTGCATGTTATGGTTTGAATTTCTTGTAGAATTTACATAGAGTTGTAAATTTCTGTTCATAGGGTATCATTACTATCATAGAATTGTTGTTAGTTGCAGTTGTTGATTGTAGTTTCATTGTATTTAAGGCAATGAGAGTTTCTTATATAAAAACGTAATTTTTAGATGTTTTCTACTCTTCTGCAATATGTTTTTTTGTACAATTGCACATATTTGTCTGTTTGAATGTATGTAACATATGTTGGGTACGTACGTATTTGCGAAATAGAAAGACGATCTGTAGATTCGCCTACGTACTTCACAGCCACAGTTTTGGACTTCGTAAGAATTCTTGGTTCACGATATACTGTTTCGAGAGTACCTTTGAGGTATTAGAGATGAATGACATAAGAGATTGTTATAAAACGGATGGAGATAACTTCAGATGCAAGAAACAGAAACAGAAGCAATCAAACATAAACAATCAAAGGAGATAACAGAAACAAGAAGAACACAGATTTAACGTGGAAAACCCCTCAGTGGGAGAGGTAAAAAACCACGGGCAGAAAAGAGATATTTTATTATGCACTGAAGTTTACAGATTTCAACACACTCAGACAATGAGACGACAACTGTATTTATAGGCACAAATCCCTAAACCCTAGCCGCAAGGAATCTTTGTCTGATGCACCATAAATACCCCTACACGTGTCCTCCTTTTAATGACACTGCATAGCTGTCACATAACAGAATTACCGGATGTGGGACACTGCGTATTCCAGTACTCAGCAGACTATCACCCCTGGCGATAGTTACCCTGGTCGACGAAGCTCGGTAGACTCCACCCCTGCGATACACGAATTGAATACACTTCTCAGCTGACCATCACTCAGCTGGGTCTTCAGATTGGTTCCACCAAAATGTAGAGTTTAAGTCACTTTACTGACAAATCTCCACCTTGACTTCAACTCTCACTAGAGTCAAACAGATTGCATAACCAGATTTACTTGTACCAGATGCATTCGTCAATGCCAGATGTACTTGTACCAGACTATCTCCACAACATCCACTCCACTGATCTGCCCTCAGTAGAGTTTCTAGAAACAGATTACAAGCTTTGAATAATTAGTAAGTCCAGACAAAGCTGGAACTTACTCTGCTGAACTGGTTTAGTGAACATATCAGCAGGATTCTCCTTTGTGCCAATCTTCTTCACCACAACTCTCTTCTCATTCCTCAAGAAATGATACCTGACATCAATATGCTTGGTTCTCTCATGATGAACACGATCCTTGGCTAAACATATTGCACTTAGATCGTCACAATATATCTCGGCTGATCGATGCAACCCCAAATCACCGACTAGCCCTTTCAACCGGATACCCTCTTTTAGCCGCTTCGGTAAGAGCCATATATTCGCTTCGGTAGTTGATAAGGCTACGTAGCCCGAAGAGTAGCTTTCCGGTCGACTACGCATTTCCCAATGTAAACACATAACCAATCATTGATTTTCTCTCGTCAACATCACAAAGATAATCGGCATCACGGTAGCACTGTGACCGGATCAAACATCACCTCCATAAATGAGACCAACATCATTTGTACCTCTTAGGTACACGAATATCCTTTTAACAGCTTTCCAGTGTTCCTTTCCAGGTTGAGCCATAAACCTGCTGATAACACTGACTGCCTGAGCCAAATCAGGCCTAGAGCAAACCATGGCATACATTAGACTGCCAACTGCACTAGCATAGGGAACTCTTGACATATACTCCTTCTCTTCAGCTGACTGTGAAGCATAAACAGACAAATGAACATTTGATGCCATAGGAGTATCTATTGGTTTTGCGAAACAGACATCCCAAACTTGGCCAATATCTTACGCACATAACCCTATTTGAGACAAGAACAATTTCTTCGACCCCTATCTCTCCGGATCTCCATCCTCAAGATTTTCTTGGCCGCACCCAAATCCTTCATTTCAAATTCGACGCGAGAAGGTTCTTTGATTTTGAACATCGATTTCCTTGCTTTGCGGCTATCGGCATGTCATCCACATACGAACAAGATAGATATATGATCCATCTTTCGCAGATTGTGGTATACACAACGATCATAAGGACTTGTTGTAACCTCTTTGAAGCATAAAGCTGTCAAACCTTTTATACCACTTGCCTTGGAGCTTGCTTCAAACCATACAATGATTTCTTTAACTTGCAAACATAATTTTCTTTTCCGGGAACTTGAAAACCCTCGGCCGTGTCATGTATATCTCCTTATCCACCTCACCATGTGAAAAGCAGTTTTCACATCTAATTGCTCAAGTTCCGGATCCTTTGTGCCACCATTGCTAGTAACACCCGATTGAAGTGTGACGACCACTGGTGAAAATATTTCATCAAAGTCAACCCCTTCCTTTTGACTGAATCCTCTTGCAACCAAACATGCCTTATACCTGACCCCTTCTGCCTTTGTTATTCCTTCCTTTTTCTTGAAAATCCATTTACAAGTCACAGCTCCCTTGTCAGTAGGCTGTTTGACCAATTTCCAAGTCTGATTCTTCAACAATGACTCCATTTCATCTCCCATAGCAGCATGCCACTGGGATGCTTCTGTACATGTCACTGCTTCCCTATAAGTAGTAGGTTCAGCAACCTCTACTTCTTCAGCAACTTGGAGTGCATATCCAGCCAAATCATCATATCCATATCTCCTTGGAGGTATCCCAACATTAGATCTTCTAGCTCGCCGGCGGTAGACTCTCGCGATCAATGTTTGTATGACGCCCTGCTGAGGCCTCAGTAGGATGGCTTGGATCGGATTCTCGGTTCATTATCCGGATCGGATATAGTGTTGATTTGGATCCACCGATTGTTGCATATCAGTAGACTCCACCTGAAGCTCCACCTGTTTCTCAACACTATCATATCAGCACTGGTTTCAGACTCAGTAGACCTCCCCACTGATGAGTTTAACATAGAATTTTCATCAAACACAACATCCCTGCTGAGGATCACTCTGGACTCTGCTGATGACCAAATCCTATATCCTTTCACTCCATCACCAAACCCCACAAACACTCCCTTCTTGGCTCTTGGCTCCAACTTCCCTTCACTAACATGATAGTAAGCTGTACTTCCAAAAACCCTTAGAACTAAGTAGTCAGCAGGCTTGCCTGACCACATCTCAAATGGTGTTTTGAGATTGATTCCTGTGTGAGGTCTCCTGTTGATTAAGTAGCAAGCTGTCTTAACAGCCTCTGCCCAAAATCTCCTTGATAAACCGACTTGAGAAAGCATACATCTTGCCCTCTCCGGTAGAGTTTGATTCATCCTTTCGGCCTACACCATTCGCGAGGTGTATTCCTTACGGTATGATGTACGGCAATACCCTCGGTGCACAAAATGAATCAAAATCCGTCCGGCGAGAATTCCGGACCATTATACGTACGAAGCTTCTTGATTTTCTTGCCTAACTAATTCTCCACTAGGGCCTTCCATCGCTTGAAGTTCTTGAATGCATCACTTTTGTTCTTCATCATCACCACCCAAGTCATCCTTGAATAGTCATCTATGAATGACACAAAATATCTGTGACCACCCAATGACTCAACTCTTGATGGACCCAGCAGTCTGAATGGATATAATCAAGTGTTGCCTTTGTATTGTGCAACCCTGCTGAGAATTTACTTCTATGCAACTTCCCAAACACACAATGTTCACAAAAGTCCGGATTCTTGACCTTATATCCCCCAAGAAAACCTGTGAAGAAAGAATGCGCATACCCCTTTCACCCATGTGACCAAGTCTCATGTGCCACGGTGAGTCTCTTGAGGCGGTGAAGCCGCGAGGATGCAACGGCAGCGGTGCCGGATACGGTAGATCCTTGTAATATATACAAGGTTCCCTCTTGATGCCTTTGAGGACTACAAGCGAATCTTTAAAGACATTCATTTGTCCACCTTCACCCTTGAAATTGAACCCCCTTTGGCGTCCCAGATGGGCGAGAGATACCAAATTCTTGGTCATACGTGGAACATGTCTTACATCCTTCGGTGTACAAAATTTACCATCCTCTCGTCCTTAACTTTCCGAGCCAATTCCCACAACTTTGCAAACCTTCTTTGTTGGCCATATAGATTTGACCACCATCCATCTGCTCATAAGTAGAAAACCACTCCCTGTTTGGACAAATATGGTAGGATGCTCCAGAATCAAGTATCCACACATCATTGTGGTGTGTAGAATCCCCTGCAACTAGAACCAGATCCTCATCAGATTGCTCAGTAGCCAAGGCTACTGTGCCTAATTGCCTTCCTGCCTGTTTCTTCTTCCTTGGACAATTGGACTTCCAATGTCCCTGCTCCTTACAGTAATTACAGACATCAGTAGACTTAGGACCTTTGGACCATGACTTCTTTTTCTTCTTTGTCCATATCCTTTTCCACTATTGCTGCTAGCTACTAGCCCAAAGAAAGCTGATTGTCTCGTCCCGGCGACCTTGTGCCTAAGCTCCCCGGCATGTAAGGCGGACCTCACATCCTCTAAAGCTCGTATCCTTTCCAACTATGAAAGAGCGCACAAAGTTTTCATATAATGCCGGTAATGACACCAACGGGAGATTAGGGATGCATCTTCATCTTCAATTTTAACATCAATATTCCTTAAATCAAGTAATATTGTGTTCAGCTGGTCAAGATGTTCCCTCAGTGGACTCCCTTCATGCATCTTCAAACTGAACAACCTCTGTTTCAATAACAACTTGTTGGTCAGTGACTTGGTCATATACATGCTTTCAAGCTTCTTCCACAACTTGGTTGCGGTGTCTTCCTCAGCAACCTCAGTGATAACATCATCAGATAAGCACAACATGATGGTTGAATGTGCTTTCTCTTCCGGATCGGCATAATCCTTGCACTTGTATTTGGTTTGTCGGATAAAGGATTCCACAAACCCCTGCTTTGTTTCAACGGTGCACGCATCTTGATTTGCCACGGACCAAAAGCTGTTCCTTCCTGTAAATTTATCGATTTTTACGTTTACTGCCGACATCTTTCCTTGCTAAAGATTACAACTTTATCACAGATCCTAGCACCTTGCCGAAGGTCTTGGTGAAGATGAAGTTGATCGAACAGACTGTTTTCTCCAGAACCTTGCTCCGATACCACTTGTTATAAAACGGATGGAGATAACTTCGGATGCAAGAAACGAAACGAAGCAATCAAACATAAACAATCAAAGGAGATAACGAAACAAGAAGAACACAGATTTAGTGGAAAACCCCTCGGTGGGAGAGGTAAAAAACCACGGGCGAGAAAAGAGATATTTTATTATGCACCGAAGTTTACGATTTCAACACACTCGGACAATGAGACAACAAGCGTATTTATAGGCACAAATCCCTAAACCACTAGCCGCAAGGAATCTTTGTACGATGCACCATAAATACCCCTACACGTGTCCTCCTTTTAATGACACCGCATAGGCGTCACATAACGAATTACCGGATGTGGGACCTGCTTTGTATTCCAAGTACTCGGCGGACTATCACCCCTGGCGATAGTTACCCTGGCGACGAAGCTCGATAGACTCCACCCTACTGATACACAGAATTGAATACACTTCTCAGCTGACCATCACTCAGCTGGGTCTTCAGATTGGTTCCACCAAAATGTAGAGTTTAAGTCACTTTACTGACAGAGATAAAGAATGGAATGCAAATCAAAGATAAATATGATATTCAAGTGAAAGATAGGATATAGTTTGGTTGAAATAAATATATAAGTGATATTATTTATCTTTAGGTTAATTTATTCAAATCTAGTAGATAGTACTCTCCTTTATATAGGAGATAAATGAGATAACAAACTAGATTTGAATAAATTAACCTAAAGATAAATAATATCACTTAAATATGTATTTCAACCAAACTATATCCTATCTTTCACTTGAATTCATATTTATCTTTGATTTGCATTCCATTCTTTCTCTCTTATATCATTCATCTCTAATATGAGGAAATTCTATACCATGTTGCACAGATGGCCTTCTGGTGGGTTTTACCAAAGCGTTACATCCTTGAATACTCGGCTAAACAATTATATATGGCTAATTGTACATGCACCAAAGAGCGTTGCATATAAATTTCGTTATGTACCGTTCTGTCTGTGTGATTTCTGATCCTTAATCCAAAAAGATGTAAAGTGATGCAACTTGAAGAAGAATATGTAGTTAAAATAATAAGCAAAAAGGAACGAATGCACATGAAATATATATGTTCATGTTTTTGTACATTTAAAATTCGTCTTTTGAAAAATTAATTTGCTATGCTTGTTTACCCTTTTGAACTGTTTTCTTTAAAAGAATATATGGTACGAGTATTCAAGATTTGCCTAGCTCCCGGCTTGAGGTAAGCATCGAATCATCTTTTTAATTTTCTATTCCGTACTGAATATCTAGCTAGTATTTACTCCTTGTTAAGCAGGTACGTACATGAAGAACATGACGGTGAATTTAAAGACCAAACTTAGGACGGAGTATACGTGCGCATGCAGTTGCATGATGCATTAGCCATTAATTGCCGAATTGATTGAGGTAAGTATGAATATGGAAAATGATTTTGACACAGAAATTCTGTGTCATTATCCCCCGAAAATGTTGATTGTGTAGTCCAGAGTTTTTGTGTTATTTTGTTTTTTTTTAAGTGTTAAAATGTGTGGTTATAAAGTGTTGTGTAGATGAATTCTGTGTACTAATTCGGTGTCTAAATCACTATCCTATAAATATACGGCGATATGAAATGAAAAGAAAGAGAGTGTATTACAAAATATATTGTGATCGACTCAGTTATTGTTGTATAATTTCTTAGTCACATAGTACAAATCATGCTGTATGCTATCATAGATGTTTTGTCATAACGAGCTAGCGTCAGACATATATAAAAACAAACACATTTTAATATCATATGGCCGGATCATGTATCCGTTGATCATCATGCATGATGCAGATCGATCTCATATAATGAATCAAATGGTGTAAAAATGTGTATATATATATATATATATATATATATATATATATATATATATATATATATATATATATATATATATATATTTCTCGTTATAATGACAGAACCTTTAACGATAGATAGCAGGATAATCCTTTGTTTATGAACATCCATTAGGAGCAAACCCAAGTTGGCCGCCAGCAACATCATAAACAACTTCAAACGTCTGTTGCTGCACATTCCCGAAAATTCCGGCAACTGTATCGGCTTTAGTAGCAGCAAATGCTAAGCAGAATATCGACTGACCCGCAGGGAGCAACACCCCTTCGAAAACCAAATCGACCTTGACATTTCCTTGGAACACGAAGCTAATCTCTGGGTACTGTATGGTGGTCTGATTGCTGAAGTCATAACATGTATCCAATAACGATTGACCGCCCGGTGGTGGTGCTAATGGATACAACTGTGACATCTGCTGCTTGAAAGCATCACGTAATGCAGTGTAAGCTGTTGGAGGTAGCCGTGTAATGACGGTTCCAGAATCTATTATAGTCCCTCCTCCTGATTGAAACACTGTCGGGCTGATTGTTAACTGTGTACCCCCGACGCTAATCGCTACTAAATTCACAATATAAAATTCACCATGTGGATCATTTACTAACGGTGTAAATGCGAGGTTTCCAGGAGCTCCGTTGTCATTCCCAAAGGTTAAATGCCCATCTGATCCTGATTGTGGTGTAGGTAAGCAATAGGAGAAATACTTTCCATATTTTTGAGCAGTTTGAGATACCAAAGAGAGAGAGTCACGTCCGAGGCCAAGTAATCCATCTGTAGCACCAATTTGACCTTCGTTATCTTCTCCACAACCAAACGTAAAATTACCAAACACATCATTTGGTGTCAATGTGAGCACTTCATTCCCCAAAAACCCAGCGGTATTAGAATAGTCCCCGTATCCTATGAAGTAAAGGCAGATTGATTCCCGCGTGCAACCTTGTACTATACCCAAACCCGTCTTAGAGAGCTGACTCAGCTGAGAGCATTGGGCTGAGTTGCAAGATAAGTTGCTATATGAAGTAGATGTTGATGGATCAAAGATCGAGTCCTTTTGCGGGTAGCATTGTCCCGCACATGGCTGACACTGTGTCCATGTTAAGGAGCTACCCGTGTCCATTGCTAGCGTGACCGATTTGGCCGGAGTACCTAAACCGACGCTGACGACATAGTTTCCGGTTCCGAGGGTCAAGCCCGATTTGGCAGGGATGGTGGCAGCTTTGGAGACACCTAGGTCGTCGTCGATGTTGTTTGATTTTTTCGATTTAAAAGCACGACGGTTGTTTTGGATTGACGCCACACGAATCTCGTCACGGTCGAGTATCTCTTCTAGACTCGGCGGCTCGATATGACTTTCAGTTAGGCCAGTTGTTGAACAATGTCCATACCTATGGCTCACTTTCAATGATGCCGGCCTCCTCCGTCCTTAGATTGGAGAGAGAGAAAAAAATATTAGTGAAATCCTATAATAAAAAAATTAATAACATGTCCACAAATAACTTTTATTTGAAAATTTTCGGTATATCTTCCTAGAAAGAATATTACCGTGGACCTACATAATAATCTTTCAATCTTACATATGATCAATGATGTAAAAACATGTTTTATTACTTGTTGTGAGTCATAACTGTGGTGATCGAGAGTAGAATTTACAAAGTCAAATTTAAATTGCATCAAATTAAGAAGAAGAAGAGTACGTACCTTGAACAGTGGCTTTACATGAAGTTGATAAAAAAGACTCAACATCAAAAGAGATGTACTGTTTTTCCAAGATTTTTCTTCCACCCAAAGCATAACAATTATTCATCAATGGTAAAGAAATAATCAGCAAGAAAACAAGATATGAATACATTTTGAAGTTTATGAAAATCAATGGATATATGTATTTTTAATCAATAAATGGCTTTGAACTTGAGAGGCTTAATTAATTGGTGCATGGAATGTGGCTAATATGAATCACATTTTATAGTGTAGGATGATGAAGCTTCTGACCCCATGGCTTTTAATTACACTTCAATAATTATTGGTCTATGGGCTTGTTAATTGTTTAACAGGTCAATTCTCTGCCTATATAATAATATTGTTTCAAATTAAAACTCTACGTCAACAACAAAATAGTCATAACAAAGTTATAAAACATATTTTTAAATTATTGGTTATCATGGATATCATATCAATAAAGAGATCTCACACCATGATTAAATGTGGATTACTCTATTTGTGTAAGATGTGTCGTGCTTCTTTGTTGTGTCAATTTTGATTTAAGCATGGCATTACTCTGTTTGTGGATGTAATCACTGTAACCTCAATTTGTAAAGTAATGCTAGTACTCCACAATAAAATAAAATTGTTGCAACATAGTTATACCACATTTTTTACACCATCAATCAGGTTATGTGATCTCTTAAGACTCATCATAATTAATGATTTAAACATTTGTTATAACTATTTCATTATGGAACCGGTATTTTTGCAACTTTAACACCTGACAAAAGGCACTTAAGTTTTGATCTAACCCATTGGTATGACTTAAGACGATGGTTTAAAACATAAGGGATAAATCATGTCAAAGTGGACTAAATCCGCAAGAAAAACTAAAAAGATAGGTCGTATTGTCAAGTGTGACTTGATCGATCTCTACGTCTGACAAAGCTATCTGGGTCAGCTCATTGGTGGCTGCTGACTATAGTGTTCAAGTCTGAGGAATTCAGCTGAGCTGAAGTGTCGGTTGAGGATCTGTCTGTCAGCAGAGTAGTGTGCCGAGTCTATTGAATGCTGCTGATTTTTTGTATATGTGTTGGTTACATAGCTGATGAGAAATCCGACAGTGTCGTAATGGCGGTTAGGGTTAGGTTTTCATGGCTATAAATACCCGATGATTGTAATCAATGTGGTATTTTCCTGGATTTCTGTGCATAATAAATATATTCTTTTATGTCCGTGGAGTAGTCGGCATATTGCCGGAAATCACGTTAACTCCGTTGTGTTCTCTTTGTTTTCGTTTTCTGTTGTTGATTATTTATTTATGTTAGATTGCTTATTTGTTCTTCTTGTTCTGGATTTCCGTATGTTTTAACAGGTCGCAACTTTTGTGTATAGATGGAGTATCATCTCCGGTGTCAAGTCCATGGAAAATTTATCCTAGTCTACTCACAAGTATGATTTAGTGGTTCGGAATCAATCACAAACACTCATTTCAATAAGGTCCCACATATTAAGAAAATAATCACCACTTGTAAATTATCTGATTGGACAAAATGATGATGACATGATGGTCCTGTCCTTTCCTGAGTCGTCTAAAAACGTGTGGAAAGTGGGATAAGAAGACTTAAAGTCACCCCTAAAATTAGAAAATTCTAAGTTATTGGCTAATTTGTCCTATTGTTGATAGGACTGCTATTATTATCAAGTGACTGGTAGCTATAGGAACCAACTTAGAAATTTCTATCTGTTGTTACCCTTTATTTGATTGACGGTCACAGTAATCCCAAATTTCTTAATGTATTTCTGATTAATCAATGTTATTTTTTTTTTTTTTTTTGGGTATAAACCAGATATTTTATTAAATCAAAAAAAAAAAAAAGAAGCTATACATGACTCTACATAAAAGAGGAGATTTTGTAATTACAGTAACATCACAAAATTAGGACCAAGCTAATCTAAGTTCTCGGGCTTTGCGTATCGCGTTTGAAATAAACACAACTGTTGGGGGTCTTTGGGCACCATTTTGATGAAAGTCTTCGTTGCGCCAATACCAAATGCAAGAAATCAGCTCGAGGAAAAGAATTCCCAAAATTCGATGGTGTCGTTTTTAAGCATATGCACACCAAGGCAGAAATCATGCCAATTCGGTATACCCACAAATGAAATGAATTCATACCAATATTCTCGATGTATCACTTCTCTCCAAGTTTTTCTTACCACCGTACAGTCTCTCATGGCGTGCATTGTAGTTTCTGCTTGGGTACCGCAAATGGGACAAGTGTCATCCTCGATGATATATCGCGAAAAAAGAAGTTCAGCCGTGGGGAGGGATTCTCTACGAATTTGCCACAAAAGTAGGTTACCGTGAAGCGGGCCTTTGATACTCCAAACCATCTTCCAACCACGGCTGTCCAAAGGAGATAAAGCTGGCAGCCTTTGAAGGGCATGTTAAGCCGAGCTAACTGTAAATTTGCCTGAAGGATGCGGATTCCATTTCAGCCCGCCATCTTCATTAACACCGAAAGCATCACGCAGGGTCTCCGCTGCAAAAAATATACGCCGCCAAATAAACGAACAACTGGACTTGGGATGGACAAAAGGGGAGCCATATCGCTTACGCAAAATTTGAACACAAAGCTTATTACTCTCGGTACACAACTGCCATACTAATTTTGCTAAAAAAACCACGTTCATGTCGCGAGCTTTTCGAATTCCCAGACCTCCGTAAAGCTTGGGTTTGCAGATCACGTCCCAAGCCACAAGGTGAATACTCTTCTTGTCCTCCGAATCATTCCAAAAAAAAGACCGGGCAATCTTATCCAGTTCATCTGTGATGGAGACAGAGAGTTTAACCGTCTGCATCTGATAATAAGGGACCGTCGTAAGAGCCGTCTGCGTTAACAAAGCACGCCCAGCTTTAATTAGAGAGAGTGGAAGCTTTCCATTTTTGTAATTCAGTACGCATCCTATCCCCAAGGAAATGAAAGTCTTCTTTCTTTACCCACCCATGGTGTAGAGGGGCCCCGAAATATTTTTCAAGATTTAAAGAATGCGACATCCCTAGAGCAACAGCAATTCCTTGTTGTTTGGATGTTAACATTAGCCTAAACCGAAAATTTAGACTTGGAAATGTTGATCTTCTGCCCCGAAACAAAACAAAAATTTGAGAGATCGACTCGTTCCAATTTACGAGCTTGTTCCGTAGAAGCTTCTGAAAAAAGAAGAAGGTCGTCCGCAAAAAATAAATGAGAGAGCTTTTGGCCCCCTCGAGACACAGCAACAGGTTTCCTATTACCCGCAGCAATCGATTCATCAATCATATGGCTCAATACCTGCATAACAAGCACAAACAAATACGGAGCTAAATGGTCGCCTTGTTTAAGTCCCCGCTTTGGTTGAAATCCGGCAAGAGGTGAACCATTCCACAAAAGTTCTAAAGATGTACTCGAGAGAGTAAACATAATAAGATCAGTCAATTGATTGCTTAGCCCCACAGACAACAATAAATTACGGAGAAAAGGCCAGTTTACTCTGTCGTAAGCTTTCTCGAGGTCCACTTTGATAACCATGAAGCCTTTCCGTCCCGTTTTCCTATGCATCGTGTGTAGAATCTCCTGTGCTACAATGATATTATCGGACGTTTGACGCCCTGGGATAAAAGCACTTTGTCTGTTATCGACTAGTTTGCCAATGAAAAGTCTCAACCGATTCGCAATGATTTTCGTAATAATCTTGACCGTCACATTAGTTAGTGCAATAGGCCGCAAATGAGATACAGATTCCGGTGGGTGATTTTTCGGAATCAAAGCAATATACGTACGGTTCATATTTTTTGAAAAGCGACAATCGCGAAACGCTTTAATAACCCATGATGTCAAAGAAGCACCAACAATATCCCAATTTTGTTGATAAAAGACCGGCGGGAAACCATCGGGACCAGTTGATTTATAAGCGCCCATTTGGAAGACTGCTATACGTACTTCCGCTTCTGAAACTGGTCGGTTGAGAATTCTTTTGTCAGCATGATTTAAAGTAGGGATTTGGACATGATCAAAGAGAGGAGCAGCCATCTCATTATAATAGAGGTTGATAAAATAATCTCGAACCATGTCACAAAGCTTTGCTTCATATGTAATCCAAACGTAATTAGAGTCTTTTAAGTAAGAAATTTTATTTTTACCTCGTCGCCGGACCGTGGAAAGGTGAAAATATCTCGTATTACGTTCCCTGTCTTCAAGCCAATCAAGCCGAGATTTTTGGAACCAGTAAATTTCCTCCAGCGCCAATAAATCATCATATTCTTGCATCAATTCCCTGTTAAGTTTAGTAAGAAAAATAGATGGAGCCTTAGAAAGTGAATTTTGGATCACCTCAATACGAGCCTTGCATTTTTTTTAGTCAATGTTAAATTACTAGAAGAAAAACACTTACAAAAGTGTATAATCTTTGCAAGGCCGGCCCTAGGTTAAGGCCAGTTAGGAGGCGGCCAAAAGCCTAACCGTCAGCGAGGTCCGAAATTAAATGTTTTGCGGAAAAAAAATCGTATAGATACTATCCCAAGCGACCTAATTGATAAAAACCCAAATTATAGGCCTACTAATATAATGTTTTTAAAAAAAATTACTTGAATTGAGAATGGCCAAACTATAGACCTAAATTTATAATAACTCATATGCATCAATTCGAATATCATAGATGCATCCGTTCAGCCAGGTCGAACCCCGTTTTGTTACGGCAACCCAGATCCAAACGATAACAATATATGAAAAAACATCTAACATCAATGAATTTAAATTTTTTGTTTACAGATTTTAGAAACGCGCGCGATGTTGAAATAATCTTTTATAAGTATGTTTTTTAAAAGAAAAAAAATCGAACTAAAAGGACTTCTTCGACGAAGTCGCTGAAGACCCAAAAATATCCAGGATCGACCTTAAAACTTTGAATATGAATATAATTCTATTTTATCACTATTCTGATTTGTCAAATTTTTTTCCCTTTCATATCCATTATTCTCACTCCCTCAATATATTACTAATTAAGTTCTAAACTATAAACAAATCATGCATATCTATGTTTTTAGAGAATTTTCAACTTAGTTGACTTGGCCATTCCTGTCCTGGTCACCTGGAGTTTTAGTCAAGGTCTTACCAGTTTTTTTTTTTATTACGGATAATTCTTCCCTAGCCACTCTATTTGTACCGTAGATACATGTGGATGATTCTGAACCATACAGTTTGAATTTGAGTTGAAACTGTGTGATCCAAAATCATCTACTGTGTTACTCTTCAAATGGACTCACCATAGAAAAACTTCTCATATATGGCTAGATCATTTTTTATGTCCGGCACATTTCAATTATATTTCTTAAGAAAATGATATAGTTACCATAAAAACGGTAAAAATCATTGTTACATCGTTAATTATGGTGTGACTCATATAAATCAAAATGTCCTTACGCTAAAAAAAATTTAGTGTCAAATTGAGCCCTTCTAGTAGGTTTTCCCTTAAAGAAAAATAATTTAGATAGTGCACTATTCAGATCTTATAAGATTATTATTATTATTATTATTATTATTATTTTTTATTTTTTTTTTTTTTTTTGAGAAAAAATGCACTATTCATTGAAAGTGGCTCTGTGTGAGTCAATAGATTTTAGTTTTACAGTTTGTGTAAAGGGACCTATTATTATAGTTATTTAGCGTAGTAGAGTATACTCTAATTATTTTTTCTTGGCTTGAAGAAGACAAGGAGAAAAATATGAGAACCAATATTTTTTTGCCCCCAATTACATATGAAAGTGAAACAATAGTTTCTCTGGGGGATGAAAAAGTTCTGAGCCGCTCATGAGTTGTTTGATATCCAGCTCGTGATATATATGTTTGTTCATATACGATTTAACCGAACTCAAGTCGAACTCAAGCAGTTCATCAAGGTAAACTAGAGAATTCGAGCAACTCAGACTCGATCACGTACTTTAACGCTTGACTCGAATTGTTCACGAGTCGAACTCGGACTTCTTAAATCTTAACATCTTTTTGAGCTGCTTGATGTCGAGGATACTATTGGAAATAGCTAAAATATTATTATAGTGTATTTATTTAATCATTACTTGTTGGCCAAGTAGTTAAATCAATGAAATACGATTATTCTAAATTACAGTACTCGAACTTGGGTTCAAGCTTAAAAATGCTCAAAAAAATCCGAGCATAATTGAGCTGAACTCAAACATAACTATTACTTAGTTGAACCGACGACTCGATAAGCAAGTGAGTGATTCATATCAGATCGTTTGCACCCCTATAAACCCTTGTGACATTGAATTAGGAGATGTTTTAACGTGTTGTTGAAAAAAATAAAAATAAAACACACTCTATAATTCTTTGGAGTGTTGTCGAAGTTGGAGATGCCTTACACTCCCTATCAATTGTCCTCTCCTCACACAACATATTTCATTTCCATGACTTTCTTTGTTGCCCTATCTAATTTAATTAATTTATTTAGGGTTTGGGATATTTTATTAGATTCTTATAAACTTTGCTGTATTTTAGATCTATAATGTAGCTTATTCAAATTATCCATGTATCGTTTTAATATTTTTTGTTAAATTTTTTCAAATTTGCTGGAAGAGGAATGAGGACATTTTCTTGATACTTCCCTCTCACAAATGACAACCTATTTAAATATGTTTAGTGCGTGTAACGCCCCGTCCTCGACACCGAGTCCTTATCCGGAAAATGAAACGTTCGGCACGTGACATTTAGAGAAAACCCTAAACCTCACGTAAGCCTTACATCATATCAGAGAAATTAACAATAAATGCGGAAATAAAACAAACCAATGACTCGGGATTAAGACCCTCAGGGTCTTGCATATAACAACCCAACCAGAAAGTAACTGTTGTCAAACTATATCATAAATAACTGAAATAAATGCTAGCATCCCCAAATGAACATCCACGTCTAATAAGAAAGGAACGACTGTAACATCTGGCAGTAATGCCTTATTCAAAAGTACTAAAACAATAAACTAGAACATAAACTCCATAAGCTCCAATCCTAAGCCTGATCTTCGAACTCTTCCTCAGAAACATCACCAACCTGCATATCTTCTTATTCCAAAAGAGGAGTAAGCTCATGCATAAGCTTAGTAAGGAGAAAGAAGATCAAAAGTGAGATTCATGGTTGTCATAAGCCGGAAGACACGACATGAATCATTAATATCCACTTTCACAAGCAGTTTAGAACAATACTTTAAACAAAAGGAGAAAACCACTTTGGAATACATAATCAATGCATAAGAAAACATGCCTATTTGCTATATCCGTTTATCTTGCACATACATGTTAGTTACATTAACTACTTGCTTGCTTACTTAACATATTCATGTCCTTGTCTGTTTCCTATCCGTGATTCTTGTCTACTAGCTTTAAGGCGCAGGATACAACTCGGCTAGCACAACTAACTACACCTCCAACATGGGACTTACTTGCCCAAGGTACACTTATAAGCACACCGCCTTAAGAACGGCTTGGCTAATATAGCTAGTCACACTCTCCGACATGGGTCTTAACCGTGCCCAAGGTACCCCGTCTATTCGTGCTTATTAACGAATACCCTGCTAAGTAGATTCGATAACATTTAATCAAATAGAGCACATAAAGCACATAAATCTATACTAAAAATCCATGTCTAACTTATAGGAAACATGCAAAGGCCATAACCACACCATACTACCAACCTATCTCCACTATATATGAAAACAGAGCCCAGAAAATCATCCAGAAACCTAGATAACATTCTGAAAGCGCTGCTGACCTCACAGAACAACCAGAAAGCCAATTTGAGACTTTCCTAGGACGCTTAACCGAGAGATGCCCTCAGTTCAGCGAGCCAGTGAATCCCAGATTCACTTTCTGCTCTAAGACTAGTCCGGCATCTTGTCCTAAAACACATAACATGTCCAATTTCGTGCCAATTTATAGAATACAGTATTTAAACATATTAAAAACATACTCTTTAAAGCCAAAAGAGATACTTTTGATAAGAAGAACTCCTTACCTCATAAACGTAACGAAAACAAGCCAAACAACGATCAAACTATGGTCAAACTTCAAACCCTTGTGAATCTACGAAACATGAATAAACCCTACCATTAAAACTACAAATTCTAACAAATCTACGAGTAAACTATGAATAAAACTAAGGTTTCATGATTAATACCTTCTTGAGATGGAACAATATTCAAACTGCTCCTGGACTTGAAATCTCTTCGAAAGTAGCACTCTAGTCTGCAAACACGTACTAGAACGATCAAAACTGAGCCTGAAGTCCAAAACTGGGTCGCTTAACCGAGGAGAGTGCTCGGTTCAGGGTCCTGCTTGATCCTGGACACGCTCTGGGACACGTCTGGGGTGTCTGGGACACGTCCTGGGCACCAATGGGTCGCTTTACCGAGGAGTGTTCTCGGTTCAGCGTGCTGACTGATCACAGAACCTCAAAAAAGCGATTTTATGATGTCTAGGGCTACCTAGGGTCCTATTTATAGCCTTTTATCACCATGAGTCGGTTTTCAAAACCTTGAGGGAAAAGAAAACCTAAAAATAAAAGAAAAAAGGAAAATAAATTTCAAAAAGACTAAAATACCCTTACAAAGAGGTGAGGGATTTTACAGTGCATTCATGGAAAACAGGGTTCTCTACTTTGTAATTAGCACTCTTATTGTCACAAAAGAGAGGAACTACTTGAGTGTGTTGTATCTGACAAAATGACAACCTATTTCAATATGTTTAGTGCGTTCATGGAAAACAGTGTTCTCTACTTTGTAATTAGCAGTCTTATTGTCACAAAAGAGAGGAACTACTTGAGTGTGTTGTATCTGAACTGAAAATCTGATAACAAATAGAGCAAAATCTGGATTTCACTTGTTGTGAGAGCCATGGCCCGGTACTCGGCCTCTAAGGAGCTTTTGCTGCACTACAAGAAATTTGACTTTTAATGAGGAGAATTCTCCTCATAAATTGTCGATTTCTCCTCATCAAAGACTTTTATTGAGGAGAACTCAATCCTCATTAGACCGCTAAGAGCAACCATAGTGATGCCTCTATAGCCATATTCTACTCTCAAAATGTCAGAATAGAGTATGAGATAAAATAAGAGATGAAATAATGGTGATAAGTAGAGTAATTTTTGTAGATATTCTCTATGTCATTATCTAAATATAGAGAAGAGAAGAGAACATATTTTCTGCAAAAAGAGGAATTCACGGGGCCCAAACCAACCATTTTTAATTACAAAAAAAAAGAAACCTATGTGTCAAAAATTGAGATGATAACTAATGAGAGGATAATTTTAACCATCACCGCACCTTTTCAATATTCATTCTCTTTTACCATTCATTAAAAAGTTAAACCAGTAATAAAATGACATGTGTCAAAAATTGTGATTGTAGAAGAGATTAATTTTTTTATCATTAGGGTTGCTGTAAAGACATATAATGAGGAGAAGTGGATCTCCTCATTAATTAAGTCATACATTTAATGAGAATATTTGCTCCTCATTAAAATTATTTTAATGACAATTAATCTCCTCATTATCGAATTATTTATTCCTCATGAAATAAAAATTCAATACAACACAACTCCACATTAAAAGGCCATTTGCTCCTCATTAAATAACTAAATATTTATGATACATCTCCTCACCAGAAGGCAATTAAGCCGTCACTAAATTGTGAAAATATTCTTGTACTTTTTTGGTTATCTTAAACATAAAAGATTTACTTGATTTCTGTCCACAGTTGTTGCCCAATCTTACACCTGCAAGATTAACGGGGAAAAAGGAAAGAATGAGCAAAATAAAAAAGAATGAGCAATAAGTACTAAGTAATCAGTCATCTCCAAAAAATATTAAGTACAGACAAATACAAAATCCCATGTTGCAAAAAACCAAGCTTCCTTCAATGGAAGTGTTTCAAATTTTGAGAACTTTTTGACCAGGGCAAAACTATTGGCTAGGTATTTATCTCACAAAACATTAACCAACTTGGCATGTAACTGAAAAAGGCCACGGTTATGACAAATGATTAGAACTAGTGCATAATATCATAACTTTTCATAACTGTGTAATTTCTCAAGTTTTGGCATACATGAAACAGACACTTGAACTTTAGGGAACTATGAGTATAATTAGGATTGCTTACCCCTATCAATTCCCTGGTTTAAAGCATTTCCCAGTGAGAGGATAGTTTGCATTATTCTCTTCAATTTGGCCAAGTTCCTAATCTGAAAAACATTATAAAAATAAAAAATAAAAAACAAAAAACCGAATCATCGATTGCGACTTTAGAACATAATAATAAGATATAACAATATCTGCCTGAACAGCCACTGAATTCACAACATTCAGATTATTCCCTAACTTGGAAACCTGAATAAGCATCACTTATTAAAACAGTGACGGTTGTTTGACGCCACACGTCACTACAAAAAAAACACTCTATTGCTACATTAGTTTTTGTCACACACAAAAAAAAAGTGTGACTAATAAGACTTGGTTAAACTCTTTGCCACGCTCATGTGGCTAAAAGTAAGTATATAGCAACACATTTTTTATTGTGTGGCAAACAATAGTGTAGCAAAAAACTGTTTTTCTTGTAGTGCGTATTTGATCACGGGCGAGGACATCCGCTAGACTCGGCCTGTTATTGCTGTCATTTAGGCCCGATTTTGAACACGGTCCATGCCTGTGGGTCACTTTCAATGACGGTATAGTTCCCATGTTGTTTCCACCTGATAAACGGGGGCACGGGGCATAGATTTTAGAATAACTGTGAACCATGTATGACTTGATGGCTCATTATTAATGAAAATCAAGACAAGTTGTATAAATTGGCGGATCTAGAAAAAAAAAATCCGTTTTCCTCAGGGATTCAGTTTCATCAAGCCTGTGTAAATCTATCACAATTTTTAAAATATAAAGGATGTCTTTAGTGGCACTATTGCCTACTTTCAGGGCACCATAACAACGAGGTTCAACCTCTGAAAAATCGCACCTATTGTATGGTGCAACAACAGACGTTATGTGAGGTCATTCAAATTCAAGACACACTTAAAAATAAAAGACCTTGACTGATATTTTAGTATAGGACTCTCGATTTGCAGGGTCGGTTCAGGTTCAGGTTCAGGTTCAGGCTGAGAATTAGTAGGGGGAAGGGGGGTGGGTATTGCATCAAAATAAGATGAGTAGAGTACCTTGAACAGAGGCTTTGCATGAAGTTGATAAGAAAGAGTTAACATCAAAAGTGACATACTCTTTCTGCAAGATTTTTCTTCCTCCCAAAGAATTACAATAATTCATCAAAGATAATTAAAGATATTATAAGCATAAAAACAAGTGCAGAAGATAGTTTAAAGTTCATGAAGAAGATTAAGGGATGTGTTTGAGGAGTAGCCATTTTTTTCTTTCTTTATTTACTCTTTATGGATTTGAAGATAAATAGGCTTAATTAATTGTTGCATGGAATGTGGGTAATATGAACCACATTTCATACTTAGGATGATGAAGCTAGCTTAATGATAGAGTTCGATCTGACCCACACGATATGACACTTGAATAATTATTGGACTCTCTCTACTTTAGCATGTTCTGCAAGTCTGCACTTAAGATTTAATGTTTTCATATTTGTGGATTTTACATCTAGGCTACCTCAACACATGATTTGGACCATTGTTATGTTTTGCTCCAAACAACAGAGTTTCTGACCCTACTCGCTTCTAGTAGGGTTAGAATTTTCGAAATTCTGACCCTACTCGCTTCTAATCCACTTTCATCCCGAACATTTCCTTACCCTATCACTTTGCGACTCAAATTTTTCGGAAATCCTCTCTTTCCGACTCGAATATTTTGGGACGGGGAGGTAGTACGTGTATAAAACCGAATCAACTTTATGCACGACTTCGTAAATTATTCTGAATTAGCCACAAGTGAAAAAAAATAGTTAGGATGTAGATACCTAGATTGCAAGATTAAACTAGCCCGCTCACGGTGGTTTCCTCATTGAGTTTTCCATATTCATATGGGCATTCCCATAGATTCCGGTAATGCGTGTTGGTTAATTAGATCTAACACGTTCAGGGTATACAGTCAATACAACACAGGAGTTCTATCCGTTCACGAAGTAGAACAATAACTAAATGAGTAGAATTAGTTCTAGTTTACCGGGTTAGTCTTTCTTGTGAAATACAACCCTTGTGGGATCGACATTTATTCGTCGATACCAGCGAATAAGATATCAGCTCCCCTAATCTGATCTGTGTGTGTGGTAGAGTGGTGAAGTTACCAAGCCCCACCTGCTGTCATGCTTCAATCATTATACTGGACAATGTGAATGTGTATCATGTCGTTAAGATGTCAATTTTGTATAAAACTTTAATAAGATTCTTTTTATAAAAAAGCAAAGTGACCAACAAAGGTTGGTCGGAGTGGAAGTAACTCCGGTCGCTTAACCATGAGGTCTCGGGTTCAAGCCATTGTGGATACAGTAAATTTTGTTGAGATAGGTCCCACTTTAATTGTCTTAGAATACCTTGCTGAAAAAAAATGAAGTGTACATATCTTATTGCTTGCTCTAATGGCCCATTGAATTTTTGTTCTGAATCTTCCACCGTATATACTCTAAAATAAATTTAACCGAAACCAAACCGAACTAATTAGAAACTAAACCAATCCAAATCATTAGTTTTCATAGCATTTCGGTTTGTGTTGGGACAGATTGCCCACACTCTTAAATGCTAAGATAAATGATAAGAAATAAATTAGCGTCTTTACTGGCACCAATTGGTTTTAGTACAACGGTAAGCGTTTGATCTTAACATGGTATCAAAGCCAGAGGTCACGAGATCGAACCCTGGTTGGAACAATATTTATATAAAATTAAAAATTTGTGCAAGTGTTGGGAGAGATTGTCCACACTTGAGGGGGGTGTTGGGAGATATTGCCCGCACTCTTGAAAAAAAATTGTGCAAGTGTTGGACAGATTGCCAACACTTGAGGGGGTGTTGGGACAGATTGCCCACACTCTTAAATGTTAAGATAAATTATAACAAATAAGTAGCGCATTTACTCGCACCAATTGGTTTTAGTACAACGGTAAGCACTTGATCTTAACAGTTTGGTTTGGTTTGGTTTGATTTGGGTCAAGGAGTTATAAATGTTCAGATTTGATTTGCCCGCACTCTTGAAAATAAATTTGTGCAAGTGTTCGCCAACACTTGGGGGGGGGGGGGGGGGGGTTGGGACAGATCGCCCACACTTTTAAATGTTAAGATAAATGATAAGAAATAAAATAGCGCATTTGCCGACACCAATTGGTTTTAGTACAACGCTAAACGCTTGATCTTAACAGTTTGGTTTGGTTTGGTTTGATTTGGGTCAACTAAGTTATAATAGTGAAAAATCGAACTAAATTAAACCAACCGACAATAATGTAATTTTGAAACTTATAAAAAAAAACATTTAAAGCTCCATATTTCTGAATTTCTGTTGTTCTTATAATATGAACGTCAAGTCAAATCTTGAGTCGTCAAAAAAGGGGAAATTGGAACATCAGGCTCGGTAACCCCCTCACTTGTAAAAAAAAAATCGTTTTTTGTGAAACTCGTTTTTAGGTAATACGACAATAATATTATCGTAAAAAATATTTGCGTTTAAACACTCGTTACGACAATAATAATAAAGTTAATAAGATTTTACGACAATGTTATTGTCGTTAAAACACTTTACGACAATAATATTGTCGTACAAATTCTTCTTACGACAATAATAATGTCGTAAAATCAGTGACTTTAGGACAATGTTATTGTCGTAAGAAGAAATTTTACGACAATATTATTGTCGTATTACCTAAAAACGTATTTTTTTAAAAGTAAACTTTGGTTTACAAGTGGAGGGTCTGACCGAGTCTGATTTGCCAATTTCCCGTCAAAGAGTGTGGGAAAATGGGAAAAGAATACCCGGAAGACTCTATACCAGACAATCCATTTCTTGGCTTTGTCCTACTTTGATAGGAACACTATTATCTAATTGTTGTGAATCATGTTTGATTAATGGACCACTTAGAGTTGTCACTGTATCCTAAGTGATGCTAATTGAGATAATTTTGTTTTTCTCACACAACAAATTTGATCTTATTCGAGTCACATAGTGGTAATATTTTGACCCAATTCGAGTCTTCTTTTAGGTGTTTTTCATATTTGATATTGACGACGCTTGATCTCGTCTGTATAATTATCTGGGTCGTATTCTCCTAGTGACAATAATCCAAGACTATTAACCCTAGAAAAAGTATGAAACGAGGGGTGGTTTGTGTGTTTTTTAGACTGAGTCAGTGTAAAGTACCACATCGGTAAAGTAAAGTCATGCTCACCCCATATAAGTGTGAGACATAAAAGTTTTGTCAACACGGGTTAGCCCTTTTAAACCAAACGAGGATGGCGATCTAAGCAGTTGACTGGACCATTTATGACTCATTTAGCGTTATCAGGCCCGGGGTCTAGTGGCGTTACAGAATGGTATCGAAACCGACTATCATACGGAACTAAGTGCCAAACTGTGAAAGGTGGTGGGGGCCACCTCTAGAATACTATGGAAGGGACGAACTGGGACAAATCCACTAGGACGAGTCTTGGCCATCCTAGCGAGAACGCTAGTCCCTTATAAGGGGGGAGAATGTAAAGTCCCACATCGGTAAAGTAAAGTCATGCTTACCCCCATATAAGTGTGAGACATAAAGGTCTTGTCAACACGGGTTAGCCCTTTTAGACCAAGCGAGGATGGCGGTCCAAACAGTTGACCGGACCATTTATGATTAGTGCTACCAAGACCAGGGTCTGAGGGCGTTACAGTCTGAGATTGTGTAATCCTATGTTGCCTACGTATCTTGTAATTGTTCAGGAATCAACTCTCTTTGGAGTTTTTGGGATCGTTTATAGAGAGGGGCTTTTGCAATCGGCATGCATGTGTCGTGTCCATTGTGAACTCTATTTCGTGTTCCCTAGGGATTGGATTTGTCTGTGTTTATTCCCTTGATTTTAGGAGATAATCCCGATGTTTGAATGATAGGATCAGAACCTTTATGGCTGAAGATTCTTTCCATAGTTATCTTTTATATTCAGCACGTGGGCTATCTAGCTACTCGGGGTAGCTCTGGCCGACATGCGTCGAGCCCCCGAGGCCATTATGATCCGAACTGCGCTGACTGATAGCAAAATACTTAACCGCTAACTTTCACCGACAGAGTATCGGGTCAACGGGAGTATAGTGGTCACAAGGTCGTATCCACAAGGAGTAATGTCTAAGTACCAAAGCTGACGTGGAACTTAGTTCATGCCAAAATATGGTAGACGATATTATACTAATGCAGAAATAAAGATTAAACTACCGGTTTTACTTCTAAATATTAAAAGGCATAGCCGAACTATGATCCCAAGAGCTACTTTTACCCCTTAGGAAGGACTTGACAGGGAGCGTGTCTTAACCGACCTACATATCCTATGTACGTAGTTTAGCTACATCCACGGGTGCCAACTCCTAATTCTAGTGATTAGACTGAACAACTCGATCTAACCACCCTATGTGAAGCTAACCGACTCTCCCTTTAGAAAACCGATTATCCTAACATGATTATGTTCTAGAGCTGCTCGATCAACGATGACAAACTCCTGTATTGGAAACGATCCTAACAACTAGGCCGAATCTACGCAATGATCCCAAAACCCCTTATCCCACATCTCACCGCAAAATGCATCTATAAGTTCGATGTGTGTGACAGTGAACTAGGTGATCAATCTAATTCAAAGATGTAATAATAAGTTATAGGACGTGGATTAATCGTTAAAACATGATATTACGCACTACACCACTCCCAATCTCATCCTCTTTAGGGTTTTCACTCGTTTTCATATAATTCGACTACACATGGGATTAGCTACTCATGATCATACTAATAAACGAAATAAGAATGGAAATCATGCTAGAAATAATAAAAGAAGAATAATTCATTACCATATAACTGACGAAAATCTGATCCACAAAGTATTGAAGAAATACTTGCTCTAAAAGTCGAATCTGTGGAACGAAAACGTAAATCTAAGCTATAGAATGTATGTAGAATCAAAGGATGTGAACTGAGGAATCAATGGATCAAAGTATGTTTATCCTACACCAAAACCGCACCAAAATCGCCCAAAAAGTATCTAAGGTCGGCCAGGGTTGTCAAAGTGCTGAATGAGCTGCGTATTTATATTGTAGGGTTGAAATTCGCTGCTGTCGAAGGCAAACGCCCGTTTGCCTGGAAATCTGATTCTTGATTAGGTCTTGTTCTTTAGTGAACCAGCGTTTGACTTCTCCTAAACGCTAGTTCATGGATCATGTCTTGCGGGCAAACGCCCGTTTGGATTGTCTTGAACGCCCGTTTGCTGAATATAAGCTCAGTATTCGAGCTGAACCCATCCAAACGCTAGTTTGGGGTAATTTGGACGCTCGTTTGCTTTCTAAGACAACTTTCAGTATCAACTTCTAACTTGACAAATGCTCATTTGGAATAGGCCAAATGCTCGTTTCACTGATATCACATTATCCATCTTGAGCTCGCCGCAAACGAACGTTTTCCATGGGGAAAACACTCGTTCCACCCAATTTCCTTCCAAACTTGCATTTTCTCCACCTCAATGCTATGTTCGTGCCTCGAACATGTTTCTCACTCCAAAATATCACCTTCCGGGTCCTCGAGTCACCTAAGTCCTGCAATAACATATACGAACAAAACACCATGCGTAATTCCGCAAGTCAAAAGTGCTCGGAAAATAAGTAAATATCGTCAAAAAGGCAGAGTTTACTATCGATATGACGGTTTTACCCCCGTGCGAATAACTCACGATATTACTCTTAAACAGGTCTAGAACTACCCAAAACATGTCAATAAAGTGATAAACGGGGGTTAAACTGTACACCAAAGTACAGTAAAGTTGACTCCCATCAACCACCCCACATTTAGCCTTTGCTCGTCCTCGAGTAAATTAGGCGCTCTAAAATAGATCAAGGGATCAACTTTACGAAACATGCATAATACTCACGACATCAAGATAAAAGTAAAGTAGACACTGAATGCAAACCACTTGACTCTATCTTATCACGAAAACGAAGTGTGTGTGTGTGTGTGTGTTAAAAACCGAGGGCTACACCCAAAATGATTACCGGCTTCGAATACCGGCCAAATGCCTACACACAACTCATACCGGACTATAATCTCCACTAATCGAGGCAACCGAGGCTAAATACGGTCAAGTAGGACTTTGAGGGTTATAATGTTAAGCTCGGGACGGGGTTAACCGAAAGGAAATTTGGGACTGGAGAAAAGAAAATACGAGTGAACCTAATCATCTTATGTACTTCCCATTCGAAAACATACCGAACCACACAAAACTCCTTCGATCTTTCTATACTCATTAATAAATGATGTGAGTCAACTAGTTGATGCATTTCACGATGTTTTATCCTCATTTCTAATGCATTTATTGATGTTCTTGTATCAATTTGAGTCATTAGTTGCTTAGTTTCACCCAAATGTGTAGATAGTAATTATTATATAAAATATCATGTTTTGATAGTTTTGTACCGGTTATAGTAACCGGAGCGTCGTGTCGGGTTTATGCTTGGTATTTTTGTATTGTATTGCAGGATTATAGGTTGACCAAGACCCCGATGTACGCCTCGTGTTTACCATAAACACGTCTTTTGATGGCTAGGAGAGTGTGCCGGAAGCGTACGAGTTCAAACGGGTCAGTCGTCTTTTGCGTTTCTACCGTAGCATACATTCCACGGACATTTGACCCAGCTTAGATGTATTTTCTGGAGAAGACTTCTGAATGAGGGTTGTAGATGATGAAATGAGCTTTCCAACGCAATTTGAATGACATCAATTGGAGCTCTACAACTCAAGTTATGGCGATTTTGCTGAGCTGCTGTGAAATTGGCAATTTGGAGTGAAACTCTCTGAATAGCTACAGTGACGTTTGGCGCGCGCCAGACCTTTTGTGGTGCACGCCAAGAGTCGGAAAAAGCATATTTTCAGCATAAAATATCATTTTTAGATCGAATTTCCCCAATTCATTGAACCCCAACTTCATCTTCTCCATTTTCCCCTTTCTCTTGGTGGCACCACCACCCCCCAAGGGGCTGTCCTAGCCGGATTTTGTCACCAAAATCGACTCTTGATTTCAATTGTAATATTAAGGACTCCTAGTTCAATTTCTTCTACTTTTGCTTGGAGGTAGTACACTTGTGTATCAACTCCATTTTTAAGGTTTGGGAGCTCGAATGAAGAACATCAATTTCGAGCATCTTGCTTGTAATTGGTAACTCTTAATCTTTATGTTGATTCAAGTGTTCTTATGATTATGAATGTTAATCTTGACATGTTAATGTTTGTAGTTATGAGTGGCTAGGTTGACTAGCCAAGACTATGTTGTAGAATTAGTTAATCTCTTATGTTGATTGGGAATGGTTGTTTATGTTGTTTAGTTTCAATTGTTGTGAATCTTTTCCTACTTGCATTGTATGGCTTGCTTGTGTTGGAGTAATTAACTAATGCTTGCATTTACACACGTAATGGAGACCGAAAGGAGATATTAGGTGTGAGAAGAGGGTAGGAGAACCGGAAGGTAAAATTGACCTTTCGAGGCATTCGATTTCTTATCCGGGGATAGTTGACATTGTCATTTGCATTCACGTGCGTAGCATACCGATTCATTAGGTTTAGGACGCCTAGACCAAGGAGGAGGTAGAGAGTAATTCCATACACTCGTATGAGGGGGAATTACTTGCTTAGGAATACACTGTTTCACACTTTTGAACACCATTGGTAGGTCGGAAGGAAATCATTCCCATGACACTATTAGAGGTTACTAGTCCACACATTGTCTTGGCTAGGTCTTTTATCATTTTATCATCTTTTAGTAGTAGATTTTTAGATATATCTATCTTATTGCAAAAATTGCGACTTGGATCGAAAATATGAACCTAATCGGTGGTTAACCAGTACACTCCTTGTGGGATACGACCTTGACTCACCAACTAGGCTACAGTTGACCCGGTACACTGCCGGTTAGACTGAACACCCAGTAGGGACACGTCAATAAACAACTCCAACCTCAACATCATACTTCTATTCACTCAAAACACTCCTTCTTTGGCTTCTTTTTCTCCAACTTCATTCAAACTTTCCTTTTCTTTTTTTCTTTCAATCTTAGCATTTTTTATTTTTCATTCTTTTCATCTTTTTTTTTTCATTTTCTCGAACCAACAAGCCTCACAATAGATTTCTCGAGCTCCTCCCCTTCGTTATACTAGCTCGTACTAACCAACTCCTCTCGAAATACGCACCATCTCCCACCTCACACTTGATTCAGCAAGTGTGTCTAAAGTAACAACTAAGTTCACTCGTAGGATGATCAAAAGGAACGTGACCAATAATATAGCTCAGGGTTAGGGTAGTTCAGGCTAAGTAACCAAAACGGCTCATTTTCGGACGGTAGTCAGACCGTCCTATCAAGGCTTAGAGGGGTACGAGGATAAAGTGTTGGGATTTTGGCTTATTTGGCTCTGGTCGGGTCAAAGAAGTGCCAGGTGTCTCATCCCGAATCTGGCCTAGGTAAACCTCTCTATTTCGCATCAAAACTAGTGGTATAAGTGTGTATAGCAACCAAGCAAAGTCTAACCAAGGTTCTACGTGCACTAAAAGGGTTCGTATCGTAATAAAACAAAATCGCCCTGTACACATTACTCGACTACTCAGACATTTACCAACTCCATCGTGAAAAACATGCATATAACGCGGTGTCAAACCGTGAAAAGTTTTAAAATTTTAAGCCACGAACTGACTCGAAACCGGACATCAACTAAGCATATCACAATTACCGGCACATTTATCAATCGAAACAATATAAAGCTAAGTCGTATCCACCCCCCACTTCGAATGAAGCAATGTCCTCAGTGCGTGAATGAGATAGAAAAGAAGACTTAGCTGGTGAACCCGGCAGAAAGGCGCTATCGAATCCCGTGACAGCCTCGTGTAAGCGTGACCCGCATCCCTATATCAAAGTTGACAGAAACAAAGCAAAGCATGCACGGGATATTGTCCTCGTGCCAAAAGATATAATAGGGATATGGGGGTATAACAGTAATAAGGCCCTGTCACGTCATAAAATTTGACACTCAATATGTCATGCATAAAATAGATCGCTATAGATGGATAAATAACCCCTACGGGTAAAGCACAGAACATCTAAGCATAATAGAAAGGCCACAGAGGCACGTAATGTAGAAATCATCCACAGTGCTGACATATAACAGCCAAGACACGAATAAAAGTAGTAGCATGCCTTAAGGCTTACAAAACCATCAAACTGTTAGGTGTAGTGCCCGAAAGACAATTTGTGTAATTGTTTTTAATAATGAATGACAGAATTTATCTGACCTTATTACTTGCTTTGTGCTTGTAAAGTAATACACTGCTGCAAACCCTAAGTATATCTGTATGTAACCACTTAACTCAGTGTATGGATTACACATGAGGATTGAGTTAGTGGAGATATGCTTAAATTGTTAGTCCGTGGTGAACTTAATCAGAGTTTAGGGTCTCTTGATTAAAACACCAATAATGCGCCCAGAACACCTTAGGGTGTGATAGTCTTATCCGGACTGTCGGTAGAGGGTACCTACGTGGGGCATTTATATATGGTGTCATTCATATAGGACTGGACCGATTTAATCTGAATTTCTCGATATAATTCCGTAATCGAGGAATCTTATTAAATCATTAGATGATCATATATTGATCAACCTTAATCCTGAGGTGATCACAGGGTGATGCTTGTCTCGGGGTAGTGTTTGATGTGTTAGTTACGGTTCACTTGAATATGTGTTCCAAGCCACTTCTCGTTGGCACTATCCCCTGATGAGTGAGTAGTTCTGATTTTCGACATGGAATCCATTCCTTCCCGCGGGAAGTAGAGAGACGATCCCCTTATTTGTTAGCCCTAAGAAAGTGATCGATCCCGGGAGTTCACATTTGACTAATTAGCTACTAGTCAGATATGTGCACTAATTGATCATCAGGGGGGTTAATGGTAAATAAGGATAAGACATTCTGTGTCGGGTTTACGGAGACATCCCACACAGAGTGGACAGTCTAGGAGGGTTAATCCGTATGTAGTGATTATATCAATGGACGCTTATACACTCTATAGGTTGAGTATAAGTATATATCTGTAATTGGTAGAGTTCAGTTTCGGGTTTATGGTGGCGTAAACCCGGAATTAATAATTTAATATATTTATTCGGTTCGATGAATAATATATTTAATTATTGGAGGTACTGGTTATAGGTCTATGGTCCCCAATGTCGCTTCTGTAATTCGGGCTAATATTCTTGTTTATTTGGGCCTCAGAAATAGTTAATTGGCTGGGCCAATTAATTGATATGAATGAATATTATTTAGTTGGGCTAAATAATATAATACACATAAAAGACATTTTATGTGGGCTAAAACCCTAGGTAAGTGGCGCATGGATGATCTCCTTTAGCACAAGAATTGATTTTCTTGTGTTATGGAAAATAAAAGATATTATTGTTATGTGATTGGTTGTATGACATGTTATTTGGTTTCCTATTGGTCAATGACATGTCACAATTATTCATTAAGGAAAATATCTTTTTATTTTATTTAATTATTTATTTATTTAATTAATTAAAATTTGAAGACCAAGAATTTACTCTCCTATAAAAGGAGAGTTATTCCAAGTGTAAAATAGACTTGGGAAATTTTCGGCCACATCACTAAAAAGATAGAGAAAAATTAGATTTCTAGTCTTGGGTTTTTAGAAGAAGAAAAACTACAAGTTTTTCTTAGTGTTGCATATCAAGGAGGTTCTCATATCAAGAAGGGTGTCCACCAACCACCGTTTGGAGAACACATTGAAAGATCAAGGCTTCTCATCCTAAGATCATAGCTTCCCTTCCTACTATTGGTATGTTTTTACTAACTCCCTTCTAATATTAAATCCTTTGTTTATGTGTTATAATATATGAATTGTGATCTATCCGCTGCGTATAGATCTAATTTGTTTAGATCTGAGCTCCTACATCCTTCACAAACGTCAAATAGTAGCATCCAAAAATGGAGAGTAGCATAAAAAGTAGCACAAATGTATCAAACTGGCTAGCAACAGCGCCAAAATTCTTGATAGCAAAATACTTAACCGCTAACTTTCACCGACAGAGTATCGGGTCAACGGGAGTATAGTGGTCACAAGGTCATATCCACAAGGAGTAATGTCTAAGTACCAAAGCTGACGTGGAACTTAGTTCAGGCCAAAATATGGTAGACGATATTATACTAATGCAGAAATAAAGATTAAACTACCGGTTTTACTTCTAAATATTAAAAGGCATAGCCGAACTATGATCCCATGAGCTACTTTTACCCCTTAGGAAGGACTTGACATGGAGCGTGTCTTAACCGAACACAACTAATTAGCTACTCATAATTTTGCTAACAATTGAATTAAGAATTGAAATTAAACTAAGAACAATGAAATAAAAAGAAATCATTACCATTAAAAAAAAATGACGAAAATCTGATCCACAAAGTATTGAAGAAATACTTGCTCTAAAAGTCAAAACTTTGGAACGAAAACGTAAATCTAAGCTATAGAATATTTGTAGAATCCAAGGATGTGAACTGAGGAATCAACGGATCAAAGTATGTTTATCCTACACCAAAACCGCACCAAAATCGCCCAAAAAGTATCTAAGGTCGGCCAGGGTTGTCAAAGTGCTGAATGAGCTGCGTATTTAAAGTGTAGGGTTGAAATTCGCTGCTGTCGAGGGCAAACGCCCGTTTGCCTCCTGGCGAACACCCGTTTGCCTGGAAATCTGATTCTTGATTAGGGCTTGTTCTTCAGTGAACCAGCGTTTGGCTTCTCCTAAACACTAGCTCATGGATCATGTCTTGAGGGCAAACGCCCGTTTGGATTTCTTGAAAGCCCGTTTGCTGAATATGAGCTCAGTATTCGAGCTGAACCCATCCAAACGCTAGTTTCGGGGTAATTTGGACGCTCGTTTGCTTTCAAAGCCAACTTTCAGTATCAACTGCTAACTTGACAAACGCTCGTTTGGAATAGGCCAAACGCTCGTTTCGCTAATATCACATTATCCATCTTGAGCTCGCCGCAAACGAACGTTTTCCATGGGGAAAATGCTCGTTCGACCCAATTTCCTTCCAAACTTGCATTTTCTCCACCTCAATGCTACGTTCGTGCCTCGAACATGTTTCTCACTCCAAAATATCGCCTTCCGGGTCCTCGAGTCACCTAAGTCCTGCAATAACATATACGAACAAAACACCACGCGTAATTCTGCAAGACAAAAGTGCTCGGAAAAGAAGTAAATATCGTCAAAAAGGCGGAGTTTACTATCGATATGACGGTTTTACCCCCCGTGCGAATAACTCACGATATTACTCTTAAACAGGTCTAGAACTACCCAAAATATGTCAATAAAGTGATAAGCGGGGGTTAAACTGTACACCAAAATACAGTAAAGTTGACTCCCATCACTGACCCAGCTCTATTGCGCCCTGACCGACTTGCGGTGGACTGAGAAGTGAGCCAGACTGATCTCCCACATTGTTAAAGTGTCCCACATTGGGAACTTGAGATTGTTTCACCCACCATATTAAGAGATGGACTCCCCTCACCTCATAACCTAGGCTTTGGGGATGTGGTCTCTCCTCTTATATGAGATTGGGCTAGATTTTTCACATGGTATCAGAGCCACCCTTGTGCAAGTGTTGGGCGTTTTTGTTGGCCTTAAGAGTGCCCCAACCCACACTTGAGGGGGCATGTTAAAGTGTTCTACATTGGGAACTTGAGATTGTTTCACCCACCATGTTAAGAGATGGACTTCCCTCACCTTATAACCTTGGTTTTAGGGATGAGGTCCATCCTCTTATATGAGTTTGGGCTAGATTTTTCACACACTGGGGTTTAAATCTGCCTTTAGGCTTAAAGTGGGGCTCCTGACCCTTAATGTTATAGTTTTATCTAATGCTTGGTCAATGTACGGGTGACACGTGGCGAAGTGCAGTCTGACCTCCGTCGGATATCGGTCAAAAAGTATATTTAATACTTTTTGACGAAAATTAAATCAAAAAAATATCAACGTTCAGTGTGAAATTCGGTCAGAATCAACGAGTGTTGAAAACAGATAAATTTAAAGGGCAAAATTGGAGAAAAAAATGTTGTGTATTAAGATTTTTTTTAATAGTGTGGAAAGATATAGACTTTTAGAATTATACTAATAATCAACCACAATTTATAAAAATATACATCTTTAAATGTTGCTCATTTTTTAAATATTATAATTGATGAAACAAGTACGATGTAGGAATATTACAGCATAGAAGATGAAAAAACTAGATTGGATTTTAGTGCAGGCAGGACTCGTCGTCGTTTAAGAAATGTTTAATTTCTTCTCACACAAATGTATTAATATGAAGATTTTAAAAATTCTCAGAATATAATGAAGAACATTTAATTCAAACGGTAACTTGTTTGATCAAACTAGTCACACTCAAAAATAAGGAAATTGGTGGCGTTCTTCCAAATGATAGTCATGTTTAAAGCTTGTGTCTGTTAAGTGCGAAATATGCATTGTTTAAAATGGTGTAAGTCTTTAAGAAATGTTGCAAAACAAAAGACATCACACTTCAAGTCGATCCCTATTTCATTTCAACAACTTTTATGTGAAAGATAATTTAAATGCAAACTATCACTAAAAATATGTAAATTGTGAAAAATATCTTAATATGATATACTGATTCCGCCCTTCACAAATCCGCCTTGACAGCTGTCTGGATTAATTATGCCACATCATACTTTATTATGTCTTGTCGTACTATTAATTATCGTTATTAGCAGCCCGCCTATAAATAGCGGCATAATGTGACTCATTACACATCTTGCATCTTGTATTCTAATACACAAAGCAGAACCACTATGCCAATATGTCGACTACGAGCTCGCCTCATACATCTTTCCGTCCGACTTCTCACATTCTTGAGCACCGCCGTGCACCACCGGCAAAGTCAAACATTTTAGCTATATATCCACCGTAAAACACCTCCAAACTTATTTGTGATAATTCCAACATTATCAATTGTGTATTTGTGAAATTGAAAGACGATCCGAAGATTCGCCTTCATACTTCACAGCCACTGTTTTGGGCTTCGTAACAATTCTTGGTTCACAATGTACTCTTACGAGTACCTTTGAGGACATTACCCATGTGTGCACATATGGCCTCCTGGTGGGTTTTATCAAAGCGTTGCGTCCTTGAATACCGGGTTAAACAATTCTGGCTAATTGTACATGCACCGAAGAGCGTTACATATAGATTTCGTTATGTTCCGTTCTGTCTGTGTCATTTCGATTATTAGAGTGTATATATATTTTTAGAATAGTGTATTATTTATTGTACTGTATTTTATATTAATATAGGTAGGCTCGACTCGTTTCATTGTACTCACAGTATATATACTGTCAAACTCAATTGTGAATAATACACACAATAATTTTCCAACTCTGTTATGGTATCAGAGCCCTAGTGGTTTCTCCTGCATTGCTCCCTCTCCATCGGCGCCACCCTCCTCCTCCCCCCCTCCTGTCACGCCGCCAGCTTCCTTCCCCATTACCGCCGCCTGTCCTCTCCCATCTCCCCTGGTATTTCCGTCCCAGTTACTTTTCTTTTATCTTAGTAAAGTTTTTTTTTTTTTTTTCTTTCTGTTTTATTTCCCTTCTTTCTGTTTTATTTCCTTCTTTCGTTTCTTGCGGCAATCCTTTTATCCCTCTCCCTCTCCCCCCCCCCCCCCCCCCACCAATCGTAGATTTATTTTATTTTTTTTTATTTTTATTTTTCATCCACTCCCTCTAATGGCTGAATTTACACCCACTGTTTTTAATTCTGCTACTCAAACCCCCATCAAGCTTGATGGCACCAATTATAGCATATGGCAACTCCAAATTGAATCCCTCCTCATTGGTTATGGTTTAATCGGTTATGTTGATGGTACCAAGGCCGCCCCATCCAAGATGATTCGTGGTGAAGGAGCCGCAACCACTACCACCACACCCAACCCCGAATATGAAAAGTGGATGCGGCAAGACAGGTTAATTCTTCACATGCTTATAGCCTCTTGTACCCCCCAAGTTGCTGTTTTTCTTCGTCGTGCCAATACCTCGTACGATGCTTGGGATATTCTCAAGAGCACCTACGCCAAAGTATCCCGTGGTCGCATCAGTAGTGTTCGCGAATCCCTCAAATCGATCAAAAGAGGGACGCAATCGGTTTCTGATTACATGTATGCCATCAAAAACAAAGCCGATGAATTAGCACTCCTTGACAAACCGATTGATAATGATGAACTTGTTGAACTGATTTTTGAAAATATTGGAGATGAATATAAGGACCTTGCAAGAGCGATCCAAGCTCGGGAAAATCCCATTACGTTTGAGGAACTCCATGAAAAGCTTTTGAATTTTAAGGTCTCCCCGTCCTCACAGCCCTCGCCATTTGGTCCTCATTCTGCCCATGCGGCAAACTACCACCGTGGCTCCTCCTCTCCATGGCGTCCTCCCAATTCCGGCAGACCTCACCCATCCCAACAGCCCCAGTCATCGGCCAACTACCCCTACCCGATTCCCTCCCCACAGCGCCCCTCCTACCGAAACACCTACCCTCGGTCCCAATATCAAAATTCTCATCCACGGCCTCCCCTTCAAACCCCCTACCAACCGCCCGTTTTCAATCCCAACAACCCTCAGCAACCACCCCGCCCCTATGGTGGAAGATGCCAGTATTGCCAAGCTATGGGGCACTCAGCCAAATTTTGTCCAACTTTACAACACCTACTTGGTCAACTTCCCCCTCAAGTCCGCAATGCCTACCCACCTCGACCTCAAGCACATGTGGCAACCTCACCCGATGTGGCCCCCTATGATACAACCCCCTATGATGCAACTTCCCCTACGCACCCGTGGCTTCTGGATAGCGGTGCCAATACTCACATCACAAATGATTTGCAAACTCTCTCTCTTCACACTCCTTACTTGGGCACAGATGATGTTATGGTCGGCGACGGGAATGGTCTAAACATCACGCATACGGGTTCCACCTCTATTCCCTTATCTTTGTCAAAATCCCTTAATTTAAATGATGTGCTATGTGTGCCTAATATGTCCCGCAATTTACTGTCTATTTCCCAGCTTTGTAAATCGCATAATTTATCTGTTGAATTCTTACCTGATGAATTTCTTGTGAAGGATATCCCGACGAAGACCACTCTTCTCCGTGGTCCAGTCAAGAATGGGCTGTATGAGTGGCCGTCTCAGCCTCTTCTAGCTTTTGCTTCAAATAAAGCCAGCACATCGGTCTGGCATCATCGCTTGGGCCATCCAGCTTCTGTTATTTTTAATAAAATTGTTAGTCAGTATGCTTTGGAGACGTCTCCTTCAGCCTTTTCTCATTGTACTGCTTGCTTAGAAAATAAAAGCCATAAGCTACCTTTTACTGTTTCTACTTTATCCTCTTCCCGTCCACTTGAGGTAGTGTTTACTGATCTTTGGACCTCCCCAGTTTTATCTACTGATGGCTACAAGTACTATCTTATTTTAGTAGATCATTTTACTCGTTATATATGGTTTTACCCGCTTACCCGTAAGTCTGATGTGTTTGGCACTTTTACTCGCTTTCGTGCCCTTGTTGAAAAATTCTTTGGCCACCCCCTTAAAATACTTTATTCAGACAATGGTGGTGAATTTACTGGTATGCGTGACTACTTAGCCGTAAATGGAATCGCCTTTTACACCACACCCCCTCACACCCCTGAACACAATGGGATATCAGAACGACGCCATATGCATATAGTTGAAACTGGTCTTGCTCTTTTGACAAATGCCTCTCTGCCAGATGATTTTTGGCCCTATGCGTTCGCCACTGCTGTCTACCTTATAAACCGTATGCCCACTCCTGTCCTCAACATGCGTTCCCCTTACGAATCCATCTTTCACGATGCCCCAAACTATCAGAAACTCCGTGTCTTTGGATGTCTTTGCTATCCGTGGCTTCGCCCATACACGAGTCACAAACTACAATCCCGATCCAAACCTTGCATCTTTCTCGGGTATGCTCTCAACCAGCATGCATATTACTGCTTCGATCCCGTTGCCTCCCGTCTCTATGTCTCTCGGCATGTCAAGTTTGTCGAATCTGTCTTTCCCTCCCTCTCCTCCACTACCACGTCCACCTCCTCCTACACCCCTCCAGTCGTCTCGGACTGGCTCCCTACTCCGCCTTCCCTCACCACTACTCCCGACCCACCTCCTGCCTCTCCCCCGGCTCCCCCCCCTTCCCCACCTTCGGCCTCCTCACCTCCCAATCCACCTGCGCCTCCACTTCCCCATCCTATGCGTACCCGGTCTCAGAATAACATCCATAATCCAAAATCTGAATCTTCATACTCAACTCACCCCTTCCGCTGACTCTGAACCCACATCCGTTGCTCAAGCTCTAAAAGTGCCTCAATGGAGAAATGCAATGCAAGAGGAATATGACGCTTTGATGCGCAATAAAACCTGGGATCTTGTTCCTTATGATTCTAGTCTCAACATTATTGGCACAAAATGGATTTTTCGATTAAAGCGCAAACCTGATGGATCCATCGATCGCTATAAAGCTCGTTTAGTGGCCAAGGGCTTTGCACAGCGCCCCGGCGTTGATTATTATGAAACTTTCAGTCCGGTTGTCAAACCGGCCACTATTCGCCTTGTTCTTACACTTGCTTTAACGCAGGGGTGGTCTCTCCGCCAATTGGATATTAATAATGCGTTTTTGCAGGGACATTTAAAGGAAGCAGTCTATTTGGCTCAACCTGCTGGTTTCGTTGATTCTTCTTGTCCTACTCACGTTTGCAGGTTACATAAGGCGATTTATGGCCTTAAACAAGCCCCTCGGGCCTGGTATGATGAGCTTAAGAGTTTTTTGACAGAGTGCAACTTCAAAAATTCTCAGGCCGACACGTCCTTATTTGTCTATCATCATGCTGGTCTGATCGTCTATGTCTTGGTGTATGTTGACGACCTTATTATTACTGGTAATGACTCGCCTGCTTTAGAAACTTTCATTACCCGTCTCGGCTTACGGTTTGCATTGAAGGATCTTGGCCAGTTGTCGTATTTTCTTGGGATTGAGGTTACTCATAATCCGGCTGGCTTATTATTGTCTCAGACGAGGTATATCACTGAACTCCTTCAAAAATTAAATTTACTCGATGCCAATTCCACGGCTACCCCCCTTCCTGCTGACATCTCCGGTTTAAAAGCCAACGCTGGCACCCCCGTGGATGATCCTTCAACGTATCGTATGGTTGTTGGCAGTCTCCAATATCTCACTTACACTCGTCCTGATATTGCTTTTGCGGTCAACAAGTTGTCTCAGTTTATGCACTCGCCCACTGATGTTCACTGGACTCATGTCAAGCGCTTGCTTCGCTATCTTGCGGGTACGACTAAGTATGGCCTTCAATTTTATCGTGATTCCCCCCCGTTATTACATGCCTTTTCTGATGCTGATTGGGGTGGGGACAAGGACAACTATGCCTCCACAAGTGCACATATAATTTACTTTGGTAAAAATGCTATTACGTGGAGCTCAAAGAAACAATCCACTATTGCGCGCTCCACCACCGAAGCCGAGTACCGGGCCGTAGCCGCCGCGCTGCGCAGAGCTTAATTGGATTTCCTTTCTTCTCCGTGACCTTCATGTTTCCTCCGTCGGGCCGCCGGTAATTTATTGTGACAACCTTGGCACCACCCGGTTCGCTTGAATCCCGTTTTTCATTCCCGCATGAAACACGTCGCTATTGATTATCATTTTATTCGCGATCAAGTCCGGCGTGGCACGTTACGTATTGCTCATGTCAATGCCCGTGATCAATTGGCCGACTGTCTTACGAAGTCTCTCTCTAAAGCGGATTTTCTTCATCAACGTGACAAGTTGGGTCTCTCCCTCCCTCGCCCAACTTGAGGGGTGGTATATATTTTTAGAAGTGTATATATATTTTTAGAATAGTGTATTATTTATTGTACACGTATTTTATATTAATATAGGTAGGCTCGACTCAAAATTTCATTGTACTCATACAAATTGATATATAATTGTCAAACTCAATTATGAATAATATTGTTAACACATAATTTTCCAACTCTTTACACAACAATCATCTACACCTCTGATTGTTTTAGGACTTATATTCATTGATGTAGGTCCCACAATGATCAATGGTGTAGATGATTGTTGTGTCAATCGCTTGTGGCTGTATCATTGCTCTTTCTTTAAAAGAATGGTAAGAGAATTCAAGATTTGCCTAGCTCCCGGCTTGAGGTCATAAGCATCGAATCATCTTTATAATTTTCTATTCCGTAATGAACATCTAGCTAGCTAGTATTCACTCCTTTTTAGTCGAGAAAGTATACAGGTACATGAAGAATATGAGGGTGAATTTAGTGAGCAAATGTTGGAGGGAGGAGGATACGCAGTTGGATGTTGTAAAAAATGCATTAGCCATGAATATACGGCGATATGAAAGAAAGAAAGTGTATTATAAAATCTATTGTGACTCAGTTATTGTTGTATAATTTCCTAGTCACATATATAGTACAAATCCTGCTATCATAGATGTTTTGTCATAACGAGCGACATAAAAACACAATTTAGTATCCATTGATCATCATGATGCAGATCGATCTCTTATAATTAATCAATGGTGTAAAAGTATGGTGATCATATATGCTCATCAAGAACATCATAAATAGATAGCAGCATACATAATCCTTTTGTTTAAGAACATCCATTAGGAGCAAACCCAAGTCGGCCACCAGCAACATCATAAGCAACTTCATGCGTCTGTTGCTGCGCATTCCCGAAAATTGCGGTGTCATTAGTAGCACTAGAAGCATATGCTAAGCAGAATATCGACTGACCCGCAGCCAAACGGAACAACACCCCTTCGTTAACCAAATCGACCTTCACATTTCCCTCAAAAGTAAAGCTAATAGATGGGATTCCTTGAGGGGTTGTTGAATTATTATTATTGCTCAAGTCATAACATGTATCTAATGGATAAAAAGCAGGTGCTAATGGATACGACGACTGTGACATCTGCTGCTTGAAAGCATCGCGTAATGCTGTGTAAGCTGTTGGAGGTAGCCGTGTAATGACGGTTCCAGAATCTATTATTGTCCCTCCTCCTGATTGAAACACTGACGGGCTGATTGTTAATTGTGTACCCCCGACGCTAATCGCTACTAAATTCACAATATAAAATTCACCCTGTGGATCATTTACTAACGGTGTAAATGCAAGATTACCGGGTGCACCACCGTTGTCATTCCCAAAGGTTACATGCCCGTTTGATCCTGATATATATTAGTAAAAGCAAAATATAATACAATTAATTACTAAAAATAATCTTGATGAATTGAACTTCGAGAATGATCGATATTGTTGTAAATCGAGCCAAGCCAGATATATAACACACCTACTTAGAAATGAAATGTGATTTTATAATAGCTAGGTACCTGATTTTGTAGGTAGACAATAGGAGAAATACTTTCCATATTTTGCAGCAGTTTGAGAAGCCACAGAGAAATAGTCACGTCCGAGGCCAAGTAATCCATCTGTATCCCCAAATAGTTCATTGTTACCTTCTTCTCCACACCCAAACGTAAAATTATCAAACACGTCGTTTGGTGTCAATGTGAGCCTTTCATTCCCCAAAAACCCAGTGGTATTAGAACCGTCCCCGTATCCTGCACTGTAGACGCAGGTCGATTGATCCCGCGTGCAACTTCGTACTATATTCAAACCCGCGTTAGAGAGCTGACTCAGCTGAGAGCATTGGGCTGAGTTGCAAGATAAGTTGCTATATGAAGTAGATGCTGATGGATCAAAGATCGCGTGCTTTTGCGGGGAGCATAGTGTCCAAGTTAAGGAGCTACCCGTGTCGAATGTTAGAGTGACCTCTTTGGCCGGAGTGCCTAAACCGACTCTGACGACGTAGTTTCCGGTTCCAAGTGGAATGCCGGATTTAGCAGGGATGGTGACTTTAGAGTCACCTAGGTCGTCCATGTTGCTTGAATCTTTTGATTTAAAAGCGCGACGTTTGTTTTGGATTGATGCCACACGAATCTCGTCACGGTCGAGTATCTCCTTTAGACTCGGCTCGTCATTTAGTCCCGATTTTGAACAATGTCCATACCTATGTGTCACTTTCAATGATGCCGGCCTGCTCCGAACTTAGATTGGAGAAAGAAAAATTTAGTGAAATCCTATAATAAATAATAAAAAATTACTTGTCCACAATTAAATACGAACTTTCATTATGTGAACAATTCCTGTATATCTTCCATATATATAGAATATTACGGTAGACCTACATAATTAATCCTTCAATCCTACATAATAATCCTTCAATCCTTTTCAACAAAAAAAAAAAATCCTTCAATCTTAATCAATGATATAAAAACATGTTTTATCACTTGTTGTTGTGTTATAACCGTCGTAACAGTAGAGTTTACAAAGTTAATCAAAATTTGCATCAAAATAAGAAGAAGAGTACGTACCTTGAACAGTGGCTTTGCATGAAGTTGATAAAAAAGACTCAACATCAAACTCAAAAGTGATGTACTCTTTTCGCAAGATTTTTCTTCCACCAAAAGCATTACAATTATTCAACAAAGAAAAAGAAATAATCAGAAAGAAAACAAGATATGAATACATTTTTGAAGTATATGAAGATCAAACGGATGTATATATTTTTAATAAATGTCTTTGAACTTGAGAGGCTTAATTAATTGGTGCATGGAATAAGGCTAATATATATGAACCACATTTTATAGTGTACGATTATGAAGCTTCCGATTCCGACCCCGTGGCTATTACACTTCAACTATAATTATTAGTCTATATTATGGGCTTGTTAATTCTTTAACAGGTCAATTCTCTGGCTATATAATAATATTGTTTCAAATTAAGAAGAAGAGTACGTACCTTGAACAGTGGCTTTGCATGAAAAGTTGATAAGAAAGACTCAACATCAAAAGAGATGTACGAGATTTTTCTTCCACCCAAAGCATTACAATTATTCAACAAAGAAAAAGAGATAATCAGCAAGAAAACAAGATATGAATCCATTTTGATCGATGTTTATGAAAATCAATGGATATATGTATTTTTGTTTCATTTTAATAATTAAATGGCTTTATTGACGGTATTGATAGCCTTGCACAAGAAGCAAAGGCCCACTAGAGTAGGGCATAATTATTGTAGTTATTTCCGATTATATCCCCAGTGTAATAACTATATAAACAACTCATTGTACTACGGTTTATTCAATGAAATACAACAATCTTTCACTTTAATATGGTATCAGAGCAGAACAACTCGTCTCTCTCACGAATTCCCTCCCTCCCCTTTTCTTTTCTCAGCCGTAATAACCAAACACAAAAAAAAAAAAAAAAAAAAAAACACACAAAAACCTCACCCTAATTCTTCTTCTTCTTCCTTAACTTTTTTTTCCATGGCTGAAGACACAGCCACCTCGGCTGCCACCTCCGCCGATGCTGCCATCTCCATCGCCTACCCCTCCTTTTCTCCTTCATCTAATTTCCATCTTACCAAGCTTACACGCCAGAACTTTCCATTATGGCGAGCCCAAATCCAGCCATATCTACGTGGTCAAGGCGTTCTCGGTTACGTCGATGGTTCTCTTCCCGCTCCCTCCCCGACAATCACCGCTGATGGCGTTACGAAACCAAATCCGGCATATGTTCACTGGATCAAACAGGACAGTTTGATCCTTAGTACAATCACGTCTTCTCTATCGGATGACGTTCTTGCCCAAGTTTACACAGCGTCCACCTCTGCAGAAATATGGAAGGCTCTCAACACATCCTTTGCCTCGCAATCTCGGGCACAGTTGGTTCATCTACGCACCAAATTGGCCTCCACGAAGAAGGACTCCATGTCTATAACAGATTACTTCATGACAATCAAGAAAATCACCGATGAACTCAGTTTGGCTGGTCATCCCATGAATACGGATGATATCATTGCTTATATACTTGCCGGGCTCGGCTCGGATTACGATTCTCTCGTCACCTTGCTTTCGACTAAATCTGATGTCACGCTTGATGAGGTCTATTCTCTGCTTCTCACCACAGAAGCCCGGATTCAGCATAATTTGCCTTCTCCGGTGACTGCTTTGCCGCTGCCCAACTCGATTCCCAACCCCTCTGTCAATTATACTTCGAATAATCGGCAAAGCATCGCCCTACTAGAAATCATGGACGCAGCAACTCGGGTTCTCAGTATTACGGGGGCGGTAATTCAGGTTCTAATCGGGGACGGGGGCGTGGATCCTCTCAAAATTATGGGCAGCCGACCTCCGGTCATCAGAATTCCGGCCATGGTCATGGTCGAGGTCGGGGACCTGCTCAAGGACGAGGTCAATATAATTCAAGTCCCTCTAATTCGGTCCTACGGTTCAATGTCAGTTGTGTGATCGATGGGGGCATACGGTTCACAATTGTTGGTATCGATTCGATTCAAACTTCAACCCACCTCGACCCAACCATCCTCCTCAAGCTAATTTTGCCTCTTCCTCTGGCTCCAATGATTGGATTCCCGACACTGGTGCGACTCATCACAACACCAACAATCTCCGCAACCTGAACCTTAATGCCGATGCCTACAATGGCCCTGATCAACTTTATCTAGGTGACGGTACAGGTTTGACTATTACACACTCCGGTTCCTCCATTATTTCCTCTCCTTCTAAATCTTATGTACTTACTAATGTGCTTGTTGCCCCTGCTCTTTATAATAATCTTTTATCCGTTGCTCAATTTGCCAAAGATAATTCTGTTTACTTTGAATTTCATCACAATTATTTTCTTGTAAAGGATTACTCGGGCCGCATCCATCATCGGGGCTACCTTAAAGATGGCCTCTACCACTTTTCCAAGTCATTTAGTCACTTTCCCGCTCAAGCTCTTGCCTCTCGTTGCTCCTCCGTCCCTCAATGGCATCAACGTTTAGGACATTGCTCGTACCCGGTTCTTCGTCAAATTTTAGTTCACAATAAAATTTCGGCTCCTTCAACAGCCCCTACATCGGTTTGTGCTGCATGTCAAATGGCCAAAAGCCATCGTCAGTCATTACCTATGTCGTCCTTTACTTCTTCCGGTCCTTTAGATTTGATTTATTCCGATGTATGGGGCCCTTGTGCCGAAGACTCGATTTATGGCAATCAATATTATGTTAGCTTTCTTGATGATTTTACTAAGTTTTTGTGGCTTTATCCCTTGCGTCGTAAATCTGATGTGGAGTCAATTTTCCCTCAATTTAGTGCCTTGGTTGAACGCCAATTTAACAAGAAAATAAAATCTATTCAAACTGATTGGGGTGGGGAATATCGTCGAATTAGTACCTATTTTACCTCTATAGGTATTGACCATCGTTTGTCCTGTCCCCACACGTCCGAACAAAGTGGTGCCATTGAGCGACGTCATCGTCACATTGTTGAAACTGGCCTTGCACTTCTTGCTCACTCTCATCTTCCTCTACCCTATTGGGAAGATGCCTTTCTCACCGCTGTCTACATCATCAACCGCCTTCCCACTAAAGTCCTTGGAAATAAATCTCCCTACGAAATGGTCCATCATCGTCTCCCTGATTATTCCTTTTTCCGTGTCTTCGGTTGTGCATGTTGGCCTTATCTTCGCCCTTACAATACTCACAAAACTGACTTCCGTTCTAAAACCTGTATTTTTCTCGGTTACAGTCCTAATCATCATGGGTATAAATGTCTTGACCTTTCCTCGGGCCGCATCTATGTCTCTCGTCATGTAGTGTTTGACGAGTCCTCCTTCCCTTATACATCATCTCCCGCACTTCCCTCTTATACTCCTGAAACCGCAGTCTTGCCTTCGGCTATAGCCCTTCCTGTTCTAACTCCGCCCTCGGCCCCTAGCTCCTCTATTCCCGAGCACGACTCGTCTGTTCCTGAGCGACCTCCGCCCTCCCCCACTCCAAATACTATACCTTCTGCATCTGAACCCTCATCTATCGAATCACAATCCTCTGATTCTCCTCCGACTCCTGCTCCCCATCAAATGGTTACTCGGTCCAAGACGAATACTCTTAAACCCAAACGTCTTGACCCTGATTTTGTCCGTTACCCCCTTCCTAAAGCTTTCACTGCCACCGCCGATGCTCTTGAGCCTACCTCGGTTACCGAAGCCTTGAAACACCGTGAATGGAGGGATGCCATGAGAGATGAGTTTAATGCTTTGGTCCACAATGATACTTGGGACCTTGTTCCGTATTCTCCGTCTCAGAACCTTCTTGGTAATAAATGGGTCTTCCGCGTTAAAAGACATGCAGATGGTCATATCGAGCGTTATAAAGCTCGTCTTGTTGCTAAAGGCTTTCACCAGGAAGCCGGTGTTGATTTCTCAGACACCTTTAGTCCGGTTGTCAAACCGGTCACTATTCGTACACTTTTATCCCTGGCAGTTTCACGTGATTGGGTTGTTCGACAGGTTGATATTCAGAATGCATTTCTACATGGGTTTCTAACTGAGGATGTGTATATGCAGCAGCCACAGGGCTTTCGCCATCCTGACTATCCTAATCACGTTTGCAAGCTCAAACGTAGTCTCTATGGTCTTCGGCAGGCACCACGTGCATGGTTTTCTAGACTCACTGATGTTCTCCGGCAGTTTGGCTTTCGGCCCTCGACGGCTGACACATCTTTATACATCTATCATCATGGCTCTCACTCTGTTTTTGTCTTAATTTATGTTGATGATATTCTGCTTACAGGTACATCTGGCGATCTCGTTCAGCAGACTATTGATTATTTATCTTCCCACTTCCCGGTTAAGGACCTTGGAAAATTATCTTATTTTCTTGGTGTTGAGGCACTCTCTACTTCTGATGGCCTTCTTCTGAGCCAACGTAAATATATACACACTTTATTACAGCGTGCTGGCATGACGACGGCCAAGCCGTGTGTTACGCCCATGGCCTCTAACCTTCGACTTAGTCGGCTTGATGGTCAACCATTCTCTGATGCATCTCTTTATCGTAGCATCGTTGGTGGTCTCCAGTATCTTGGCTTTACTCGCCCTGACATTGCTTTCGCTGTGCACAAAGTTAGCAAGTTTATGCATGCCCCTCGGGATACGCATTGGGCTGCTGTCAAGCGTATTTTGCGGTATCTCAAGTATTCCCTCTCTGATGGTCTTCTTTTGACACGCTCTCCCACTCCTGCATTGCAGGCCTTCACTGATGCCGATTGGGCTTCCGACCCTGATGATCGTCGTTCTATTGGTGCCTACTGTATCTTTCTCGGTTCCAATTTAATTAGCTGGCGCTCCAAGCAACAGGCCACTGTGGCTAAAAGTAGTACTGAAGCGGAGTATAAAGCTCTTTCCCATGCCGCTGCCGAATTGCAATGGATCACGTTCTTGCTTCGTGATATGTCGATTAATCTTCCTGATCCTCCTACCCTGTGGTGTGATAATATCGGTGCCACTTATCTCACGGCCAATCCGGTTTTCCATGCTCGTACCAAGCACATAGAGATTGATTTCCATCACGTTCGTGAGTTGGTTGCCCTCAATAAATTGCGTGTCGCTTTCATTTCCTCCAAAGATCAAGTGGCCGACATTCTCACCAAGCCTCTTGGCCATGTTCGCTTTGCGGATTTGAAGGCCAATCTCCATGTTCATTCCATTACCATGGGATTGCGGGGGCGTATTGACGGTATTGATAGCCTTGCACAAGAAGCAAAGGCCCACTAGAGTAGGGCATAATTATTGTAGTTATTTCCGATTATATCCCCAGTGTAATAACTATATAAACAACTCATTGTACTACGGTTTATTCAATGAAATACAACAATCTTTCACTTTAATAGGCTTTGAACTTGAGAGGCATAATTTATTGTTGCATGGATTGTGGCTAATATGAACCACATTTTATTTATAGTAGGATGATGAAGCTTCTGACCCCATGGCTTTTAATTACACTTCAATAATTATTGGGGGAAGGGGCTATAAGGACAAAAAAATTAATAAATGAGTCTGGAAGGACAAAAGTAATATTTTCATGATTATAAAAGACAAAAATCACAATTGTTACTTCACGTGTTAATGTTACTTTGTGTTTCACAATTGTTACTTCATATTTACTCTATTTCACATTTGTTACTTCATATTTGTTACTTCATAATTGTTACTTTTGTCCTTATTAAATTACAGTTTCCTTCTATCCCGATTTTTTGATAATTTTGTCCTTCTGGACAAAAATCTATAATTATTGGTCTATGGGCTTGTTAATCGTTTAACAGGTCAATTCTCTGGCTATATAATAACATTGTTTTAAATTAAAACGCTACGTCGACAACAAAATAGTCGTAACAAAATTATAAAACACATTTTTAAATTATTGTTTATGATGGATATCATATCAATAAAGAGATCTCACACCATGATTAAATGTGGATTACTCTATTTGTGTAAGATGTGTCGTGTTTCTTTGTTGTGTCAATTTTGATTTAAGCATGGCATTACTCTGTTTGTGGATTTAATCACTGTAACCTCAATTTGTAAAGTAATGCTAGTACTCCACAATAACATAAAATTGTTGCAATATAGTTATACAACATATTTTACACCATCAATCAAGTTATGCGATTTCTTAATTGATATAAGACTCATCATAATTAATGGTTTAAACATTTGTTAACTATTTTATTATGGAACCACTATTTTTGCAACTTTAACACCTGACAAAAGGCACTTAAGTTTTGATCTAACCCATTGGTATAACTTAAGACTATGGTTTAAAACATAAGGGATAAATCATGTCAAAATGGACTAAATCCGTAAGAAAAACTAAAAAGATAGGTCGTATTGTCAAGTGTGACTTGATCGATCTCTACGTCTGACAAAGAGCTATCTGGGTCAGCTGACTGATGGCTGCTAACTAGAGTGTTCAAGTCTGAGGAATTCAACTGAGCTGAAGTGTCAGTTGAGGATCCGTCTGTCAGCAGAGTAGTGTGCCGAGTCTATTGAATGCTGCTGATTTTTTTGTATATGTGTTGATTACATAGCTGATGAGAAATCCGACAGTGTCGTAATGGCTGTTAGGGTTAGGTTTTCAAGGCTATAAATACCCGATGATTGTAATCAATGTGTTTGTATTTTCCTGGATTTCTATGCATAATAAATATCTTCTTTTACGCCCGTGGAGTAGTCGGCATATTGTCGGAAACCACATTGTTTGTGTTAGATTGCTTATTTGTTATTCTTGTTATGGATTTCCGTATGTTTTAACAGGTCGCAACTTGTGTGTATAGATGGACTATCATTTCCGCTGTCCAAGTCCATTCCTGGGTCGTCTAAAAATGTGTGGAAAGTGGGGATAAGAAGACTTAAAGTCACCCCTACAATTAGAAAATTCTAAGTTATTGGCTAATTTGTCCAATTGTTGATACGACTGCAATTATTATCAAGTGACTGGCAGCTAGAGGAACCAACTTAGAATTTTCTAATTGTTGCGACCCTTTGTTTCATTGAAGGACCATTTGTAGAGTAATCACAATAATCCGAAATTTCTTAATTTAATTTCTGATTAATCAATGTTAAACTATTAGCAGAAAAACCCTTTTCAAAACTGTATAAGGGCCGTTTATTGAATCTGAAATCTGAAGTCTGAGATGTGAAGTGTAAATATATTAAAAAACTGAATTATATAAGTGTTGAAAGTGATGAGATTGTTTGATAACATCATAAATCTGAAAACATAAAATGATTATTTTAAAATTGTATCCATGCATATTTTTTATTTTATATAAAAACACTATGCTACAAGTTATTTGTATGTTGGACTACTTGCACTTAAAATTAATACTAATTTATCTTATTGATGATGTCGAAAATATCACCAACAAGTTTATGAGGATTTAACGGTGGATATCTGGCTATAAAAGTGTATGGAAGTGGTGTTTACCGGCGGAGCACGGCCAGAAGCGTCCCTGTACAAATTTAGGCCCGGGGCCAAAAAAAAATTTAGGCCCTCGCCCTTCGAAAAAAAACAATAACCAAAATATATATAAAAAAATAAAACAAAAAAACTGCGTGTGATAGTCATGGGTTTGAAAGAAAAAAACCTACTTATTTGGCTCCTAGTCCTAGTTTAAAAAAACAAAAATTATTGAAACTTGCAAGATTCAAAACCAAGTCTCATGTCTAGTATACTTGAGTGCTAACCATTAAGGTAATATATTTTCATTGTTCATATAAATACAATATATATATAATATTAGGTCAAAATTTTGTGGGGCCCTTAAATTCATTGATTTTCGGGGGGGCTCCGGGCCATGGCCCCCTTGGCCCCCCCACAGGGGCGCCCCTGAGCACGGCGGTGATAGTGGTGGTGGTGATGAACAAGGATGAAGATCTATTTTGAGCAAGGTGAGAGGAGTGTTTGGTGTTTTTCTTATGAGCTGAGCCTCAAATGGCTGCATACGTACCCTTTTATAAGGGGGATCAAGCCCGATGCGTAGTTCTGGAAGTGAAGACCTCTCTTTTGTGATGGAGGTGATGTGGGTATTTATAGAGGTAACGAGCAAGCCAGCTGGTGAGAGAGGACAGCTAGCAATATGCTGAGAGCCTTGGTGGTCTGCTGAGGGACCTGGCAGTCTGCTGATGAGCCTTTGTGGCCTGCTGAAGGACCCGCGGCCTCGATATGGGCCTTGCGCCTTGAGAGCCTTGTCTTGTCTTATCTTTATGTTGGCGGCTCCGGTCTCTGGCGGACCTAACGTTTGAGGGTTCGCGGGCCGGCCCCCTAGTCTGATAGCATCGCATAGGACCAAAGGCTTGGAGCGGGACCGACGTCTTGCGAGTTTGCGGATTGCGGTGGCCGGTGGCTTAATTCACTGTTTTGGGGGTCGGGTGGACCCGAATAAAGATCCGTAGGCCGAATTACGATTTAGGCATATCAATGCCCCCTACTCCGTGCCTTAAGCATTTTCTTGAAATGTTAGGCGGGGAGTAAAATTTGTTCGCGGATCCGTCGCCTTGGAACACTAGTGGCTCGCAATTATGACGGATCACCTGCTAGCTTTGTCTGGATGCCGTACTCAGAGTAAGTCTTTTCGTTGCTTGTGTGATGTTGATCGACTTTGCTTTTGGTGTCTTGAGAACCTTTAGTCTTGTAGAGGGCTCGTTCGAAGGCGTGTTCCAAATATGATGTCGAGCTGAAGTCGGTCTTATAGAAGATTCGCTTGAGGGTGAATTCCAGATATGATGCCGAGCTGATTAATCAATGTTAAATTTATTGTTTTGGTATAAACCGGATATTTTATTAAATATCAACAAAAAAAAAAAAAAAACTGTACATGACTCTACATAAAAGAGGAGATTTTGTAATTACTGTAAAATCACAAAATTAGGACCAAACTAGTCTAAGTTCTCGGGCTTTGCGTATCTCGTTTGAAATAAACACAACTGTTGGGGGTCTTTGGGCACCATTTTGATGAAAGTCTTCGTTGCGCCAATACCAAATGCTAGAAATCAGCTCGCAGAAAAGAATTCTTCAAAATTCGATGGTGTCGTGTTTAAGCATATGCACACCAAGGCAGAAATCAAGCCAATTCGGCATACACACAAATGAAATGAATTCATACCAATATTCTCGAGGTATCACTTCTCTCCAAGTTTTTCTTACCACCGTACAGTCTCTCATGGCGTGCATTGTAGTTTCTGCTTGGGTACAACAAATGGGACAAGTGTCTTCCTCGATGATATGTCACTCACGATATCAGCTGACATGAACAGTGTGCTGCTGCAACAAACTCTGCTTCAGTTGTGGACAAAGTGACTATTGGTTGCTTCTTTGAGGACCAACTGATGTACTCTTCATGTCATCAACATCTCCTACATAATCACTGTCCGAATATCCAGTCAGTTGAGCCTTCCCTACTGAACTATACTTGATGCCAAAATTGATGGTTCCATTCAAGTACCTCAGTATCCTCTTCACATAGTTTAAGTGATCTGCTGATGGTGACTCCATGTATTTGCTTGCCACACTTACAACATACATGATGTCTGGTCTTGTTGCTGTCAAATATAGATGACACCCTATCATCTGCTTGTACAATGTGGAATTCACTTTACCACATGCTCCCTATTTGCTAAGTTTCACACCAGTTTTACATGGTGTGAGTGCTGGATTGCTATCATTCATTCCAAACCTGCCGAGTATTTCAGCCACATACTTCTTTTAAGATACGAGTATACTTGACTCAGTCTGCTGAACCTCAATGCCTAAGAAGTATTGCATTAATCCCATGTCTGTCATGCTAAATTTGATCTTCATTGCTTCCTTGAACTCTGTTATCATGCTGAGCTCACTGCTGGTAAAAATAAGATCATCCACATACAAACAAGCAATCAGTAGCCTTCCATTGCTGTTAACTTTCACATACAATGTAGGTTCGTATGGACACCTTGTGAAACATGCCTTCACAAAATAAGAATCAATACAGTTGTACTAAGCCCTTGGGGCTTGCTTGAGTCTATATAAGGCTTTGCTAAGGGCACTCCCAGCAGAGTCCCCAAATTTTATCCCTAAAATAATATAAAATAATACATATCCCTATTTTACAACATCTCAATTCAAAAACCTCTACAACAGCATCACTATCCTTATCCCTATAACATTTCAAATAATATTAAATAATACATATTCTACCTCACAACCCTATTTATACATATTAAATATTTATTATTTCACTCCAGCAGCATCCCTATCCCTATCCCTATATTTTTTAACAATTAAATATGTTTAGGGCGATGAATAGTGCATCCCCACAAGTAGGATGCACCTGTTCATATCCCTAAAAATAAATAGGGATAAGGGTCTCTCATGTGTAGAGCTATTTGAGGCAAAACTCTATTTTTTATCTTCATTTTAGGGATAGGGCACCGTATAGGGCTTCTGCTGGGAGTGCCCTAAGTCCTATTCTTCCTCCATAGGCCAACATGCTTCTTACCATATCCAGAATTGTCCTATTCTTCCTCTCAGATACACCATTCTGCTGTGGTGTATAGGCTGCTGTCAATTCCCTTCTGATTCCATTACTGGTACAAAAATCTTCAAACTCTGCTGATCAAAATTCTCCTCCTCTGTCTGTTCTCAGACTCTTGATATACTGACATGTCTCCTTTTCTCTTAACAATTTGAAGCTCTTGAATGCATTCAATGCTTCAGATTTTTCTGACAAGAATTCAACCCAAGTTTTTCTAGATAAATCATCAATAAATGTAATGAAATATTTCTTACCTCCATTGGATGATGGATTGATTGGGCCACACAAGTCTGAATGGATGAGTTCCAGCACTTGTTTTGCCCTCCAAGCCTTCCCTTTTGGGAAAGGATGCCTGTGTTGCTTTCCTTTTGTGCATTCTTCACAGATCTGCTGAGGAGTCTGAATTTGGGGAAGTCCTTTAACCATTTCCTTCTGCTGAAGAGTTTTTAATCCACCAAAATTGAGATGTCCATATCTGTAATGCCATAACCAAGATGCATCTTTCAATTTTGCCATAAGACATGCTTGTGGCTCCTTAATTTCCAAAGGAAACAATCTGTTGGCATTCATGGGAACTTTTGCAATGATTCCCTTGCTTGGATCCTTGATTTCACACTCCTTGTTCTTCAGAATAATTTCATATCCTTTTTCTTGCAACTGTCCAACACTTAACAGATTGCACTTCAGATCAGGAACATATAGTACACTAGAAATGGTTTCAGATGTCCAATTCTTGGATCTGATGCATATATTTTCTTTTCCTTTAACATTCACTGAGGAGTTATCTCCAAATTTCACCTTTGAATGATAAGATTCATCCAAATAAGAGAATGATGCCTTATTACCACACATATGATTAGTGCACCATGTATCAACATACCATATTTGGGGTGCTGAAGTCTGCTCATGCTGTGTTGTCATCAGCAGAGTCTCATCCTCCTCTTTGTCAGCAAAATGACTATGCCGAGTCCCTTTCTCCTTTTCTCGCCGGCAATTTGGTGTAGCATTCGACCGGTAGTGTCCAAGTTAGAGTTGTCCCTGCTGTCAGAATCTTTGTAGATAAATCAGTAGTTCATTTTCTTGATTCTGCACTTGAATCCCTACGTAGAAGTAGGTGATCAACGATTGTGCGTTTTTATCTCGTATGAACAGACTAATAAAAAAAAGATGAGTTTTGGTAATGATGTGAGTGAATTATGTTTGTTTCATAAGGTGCTTCAGTGCTTGTTGGATTATATGCAACTTAATCATATTGAAACTCAAAATGGACCAATAGTGATATTTTATAAACCCATTTATATATATACAACACTTTCATATGAAATATTACACATGTTGAGGAAATATAATCCCTTTGAATACTTACTTTCCATTATCATTAAGCAAGATAGCAACTTTATTAGATAAAAAGAAATCAAGAGCTATATAACTTGTTGAACCTATACATACAGTATGTAAATACTTCAGGCTGTATATATTTAAGAACATCCATTAGGACCAAACCCAAGTCTCCCGCCAGCAACATCATAAGCAACTTCAAAAGTCTGTTGCTGCAAATTCCCGAATATTCCAATATCTGTATCCTCATTGTTAGCAGCAAACGCTAAGCAGAATATCGACTGATCCTTATTGATCAACACCTCTTCGGAACCCAAATCAACCTTCACATTTCCATCAAAAGTAAAGCTAATAGATGGGATTTCTTGAGGGCTTGAATCATTGCTGAAGTCATAACATGTATCAAGAAAAGAATCACCCGGTGCTGATGTATACGCCGACATCTGCTGCTTGAATGCATCACGTAATGCTGCGTAAGCTGTTGGAGGTAGCCGTGTGATGATGGTTCCAGAGTCTATTATAAACCCTCCTCCGGATTGAAATACTGACGGGCTGATCGTTAATTGTGTACCCCCGACGCTAATCGACACTATATTCACAAAGTAAAATGATGATCCTTGGGGAGAATTATCAGCGAAAGGTGTAAATGCAAGATTAATTCCAGAAGCCCCGTTGTCATTCCCAAAGGTTAAGTGCCCATCTGATCCTGATTCTGTAGGTGAGCAGTAAGAGAAATAATTCCCATATTTTTCAGCAGTTTGAGATACAACAGAGAAAGAGTCGCGTCCGAGGCCGAGTATTCCGGCTGTATCACCAAATAGCCCATCATTATCTTCTCCACAACCAAAGGTAAAATCATCAAACACATCATTTGGTGTCAATGTGAGCAATTCATTCCCCAAATTCCCATTTGTAAAAGAACCGTCCCCGTATCCTATGTGGTAAAGGCAGGTCGATTCCGGTGAGCACTCTTGTTGTAAACCTGTGTTAGAGAGCTGAGAGCATTCGGTCGAGTCGCAAGAAGAGTTGGTATATGAAGTGGATGCTGATGGATCAAAGATTGAGTCTTTTTGTGGGTAGCAATGTCCTGTACATGGCTGACACTGTGTCCAAGTTAAGGAGCTTCCTGTGTCGAATACTAGTGTGAGGTACTTCGTTGGAGTACCTAGGCCGACTGAAACGACGTAGTTGCTGAATCCGACATTGGTGTCGGGTTTTGCGGTGATGGTGGCTTTGGAGTCACCCAGGGCCGACTTATTAAAACCGTGACGGTTGTTTTGGATTGACGCCACACGTATTTGATCACGGGTGAGGACATCCGCTAGACTCGGCCTGTTGTTGTTGCTGTCATTTAGGCCCGATTTTGAACACGGTCCGTGCCTGTGGGTTACTTTCAATGACGCTATAGCTCCCCTGTTGTTTCCACCTGATAAGGGGAGCATAGATTTTAGAATTAGTATGAACCATGAATGACTTGATGTTCCATATTTAATGTAAATCGAGACGAGTTGTACTAAGTGGCGGATCTAGAAAAAAAAAAAAATCCATTTTCTTCAAGGATTCAGTTTCATCAAGCCTGTGTATATCTATCACAATTTTTAAAATAAGGGAGTAGAGTACCTTGAACAGAGGCTTTGCATGAAGTTGATAAGAAAGAGTTAACATCAAAAGTGACATACTCTTTCTGCAAGATTTTTCTTCCTCCCAAAGCATTACAATAATTCATCAAAGATAAAGATATTATAAGCATAAAAACAAGTGCAGAAGATAGTTTAAAGTTCATGAAGAAGATTAAGGGATGTGTTTGAGGAGTAGCCATTTTTTTTCTATCTTTATTTACTCTTTATGGATTTGAAGATAAATAGGCTTAATTAATTGTTGCATGGAATGTGGGTAATATGAACCACATTTTATACTTAGGATGATGAAGCTAGCTTAATAATAGAGTTCGATCTGACCCACACGATATGACACTTGAATAATTATTAGACTCTCTCTACTTTAGCATGTTCTGCAAGTCTGCACTTAAGATTTAATGTTTTCATATTTGTGGATTTTACATCTAGGCTACCTACCTCATTTTCAGATCATGGTTATGTTTTGCTCCAGACAACAGAGCAGGTTCAGCTAAATTCCCACCATTATTTTGGTCGCTGAACACTGAAATTCTAGTAGTGTTTTACACTTTACATCTACGACAGCGAAAATTTTCGAAATTCTGACCCTACTCGCTTCTAATCCACTTTCATCCCGAACATTTCCCGACCCTATCACTTTGTGACTCGAATTTTCGGAAATTCTCCCTTTCCGACTCGAATATTTTGGGACGGGGAGGTAGTACGTGTATAAAACCGAATCAACTTTATGCACGACTTTGTAAATTATTCTGAAGTAGCCACAACTGGAAAAAAAAATAGTTAGAATGTAGATACGTAGATTGCAAGGTTGAACTAGCCCGCTCACGGTGGTTTCCTCATTGAGTTTTCCATATTCATATGGGCATTCCCATAGATTCCGGAAATGCATGTTGGTTAATTAGATCTAACACGTTCACGGTATACAGTCAATACAACATAGGAGTTCTATCCGTTCACGAAGTATAACAATAACTAAATGAGTAGAATTAGTTTTAGTTTACCGGGTTAGTCTTTCTTGTGAAATACAACCCTTGTGGGATCGACATTTATTCGTCGATACTATACTGCAATTGACATAGTACTATTGCTAGTAAAAGTGTCTTACCAGCGATATCACCTCCCCTAATCTGATCTGTGTGTGTGGTAGAGTGGTGAAGTTACCAAGTCCCACCTGCTGTCATGCTTCAATCATTATACTGGACGATGTGAATGTGTATCATGTCGTTAAGATGTCAATTTTGTATAAAGCTTTATTAAGATTCTTTTCATATTTAGTGGATTCTTCTCTATGAACTAAACGATGGGTATCATCGTCCCATGTGTGGATGGATAATAAAAAAGCAAATACACATACAAAGGTTGGTCGTAGTGAAAGGGACTTTGGTCGCTTAAGCAAGAAGTCTCGGACCCGAGCCCTTGTGGATGCAGAAACCGTATTGGAAGAGATCCATATCTTAATTCTCTGAGAATACCTTAGGGAAGAAAAAATAAAAAACTAAGTCTACATATATTGTTGGTTGCTCTAATGGCCCATTGAATTTTTGTTCTCAATCCGCCACTGTATATACTCTAAAATATATTTAACCGAACTCATTCGAAACTAAAACAATCCAAATCATTAGTTTCCATAGTATTTCGGTTTGGTTTGGTTTGATTTGGGTCAGTTGAGTTATAATATGTGAAAAACCGAACCAAATCGAACCAACCAACAATAATGTAATTTTGAAACTTGTAAAAAAGTGTTTAAAGCTTCATATTTCTGAATTTATGTTGCAGTTATAATATGAACGTCAAGTCCAGTCTTGAGTCGTAATAAAGTGTGGAAAAATGGGAAAAGAATCCCTAGAGTCTATAGGAGACAATCCATTTCTTGGCATTGTCCTGAGTTGATAGGAACACTATTATCTAATTGTTGTGAATCATGTTTGATTAATGGACCACTTACAGACTTCGCGTCGGTGTCTCGAATGTAGCCTCTACCTTACAGATTCATTTACGTAATCTCTACACATAGTCACCTGTATGTAATCTCTACCGTACTACAATAATAAAGAATCGTAAACCAAAATAATTATGACATATTTACAAAAACAAATACACATATAAATAATTTATTTTCTATTATTATAGTGATAAATATTACCTTGTATGGATATTCAAAATACGTATAAGATCTTATTAACGAAATATTTTAAAGATTTTTTGCGACTCGAAATATATATATATATATATATATATATATATATATATATATATATATATATTTGATGTTAAATAAAAAAAACTCGAATCGTAAAAAATTCGTATTGCGGTAGATATATAGTATGATGATACGTCCAATTTTATCCGTAATCATGAATAGTAGATCATGTATACGATTCGACGCAAAGACATTTTAGTTGGATCTGGAGCTGTATATACAGATTTACCACTTTTTACAGATTCTAATGCGAGTGCTCTGTTGTCACTGTAATCCTAAGTGATATGTTAATTGGGATAATTTTGTTTTTTTCTCACACAACAAATTTGATCTTATTCGAGTCACATAGTGGTAATATTTTGACCCAATTCGAGTCTGCTTTTAGGTGTTTTTCATACTTGATATCGGTCGAAGAGTATATCTAATACTTTTTGATGAAAATTAAATCAAAAAAAATATCAATATTCTGTCTGAAATTTGGTCAGAATCAACGATCGTTGAAAACAAATAAATTTAAAAGGCAAAATTGGGGAACAGATGTTATGTATTAAGATTTTTTTATAGTGGGGAAAGATATACACTTTTAAAATTATACTGATAATCAACCACAATTTATAAAAATAATAGTGAATGTGAGCCGTGCAAGGCACCGCGAGCTCAACATAAATCGTTACCAATGATAATACCAAAGAATAGATCTCAACGTGAAATAAATCGCGTAAACTTAACCCCGCCACGTGTTTCACTCGTTTTCTATACAGCATTTCTATTTCTTATCATTAATGAATACGTCATTGATCTCGTGTTCATTAATTTGGTGAGAAAAAAAACCACGTGTCAAACGGTAAGAAGAATATAAAAAGTGATTTGATATTCAAATGTCAATTTTAGTGACGCTCGTACTGCAAACGGCCATCGGTTCAACCGACGTTATGTTGTTTAAAATAATAAAAATATTTAATGTGGTGTCAAAAGTGATTTATAATCTGTCGGTCTTGCCTTTTTTTTCCCTTTTCTGCACAAACTACTAACGGTACACGTTTGATTAAAAAAAACACACAAAGGTTAAAAAAAAAAGGACATGTGCCAATGAGGGTGGCCACGTGGCCTTCTAAGGGCTCACGAAAATGTGTTTCACTCATTAATATGCTTGAACATGTGTTTCACTCATTTTATATACAACATTTATATTTCTTATCATTAATGAATATGTCATTGATTTCGTGTTCATTCATTTGGTGGCAAAAAAAACGTGTCAAACGGTCTAAAGAATATAAAAAACAATTTGATATTCCTACGTCAATTTTGGTGATGCTCGTATTGCAAACAACCGTCGGTTCCAAAGTCAAACGGTCTGAAGAATATAAAAAGTGATTTGGTATTCTAACGTCAATTTTAGTGAATCTCGTATTGCAAACGGATGTCGGTTCCACCGACGTTATGTTGTTCAAAATACTAAAAACATTTAATGTGGTGTGAAGAGTAATTTATAATCCGTCGATCTTTCCTTTTTTTTCTTTTCTTTACAAACTACTAACGGTACATATTTGATAATAAAAAAAATAAAAAAAAATTGTGCCACGTGTCAAGCCAAGAGGGTGGCCACGTGGCCGATTGTGGGCAAACCCTCTTAGCTTATTATAGATATAAGATAAGATAAGATAAGATACATCTTTAAATGTTGCTCATTTTTAAAATATTATAATTGATGAAACAAGTACCATGTAGGAATATTAGGGTAAGTCCGTAGAGGCCAGAATCAAATTTTGACCCCTATAGGAAGATACTAGCATTTCTAATGGAAAGAATTAATAGGTATCAAAATTATATATGGTATCAGAAGAGGTATCATATTTAAACCATTGGCTAATCCCCTCATATCCCATACACGCGCTCGAGTGGCAAAGTGTTGCCTGCCAAGCACATGGCATTGTCCCCCTCGTCCCTTCCTTTGTTCTTTTTTATAATTGATTGAGTTAAAAAAAATTGATACAACATATATATTTTTGCAATGGAAATATTATGCAACGACTATATATTTTTACAATACTATAAATACCACATATCACACTCAATACATCCATATTTTTTTTCTTGACATCTATTTTTCTTTTAAATCTAATTATCATTTTGTCTGTCGAAAGTTTCCAAATTTTTTTCGATAGATGGCACCGAAACCCAAATCCGATGAATGGAAGGAATAAAATTTTTTAAGAAATATTATTAAATAAAATAAATTATTAGCTACAGCTTGTTATAAATTATTGTTCATTTTCGTGTATTTTAGTATGGATTTTATACACGATAGACATTGTATATAATTTTTCAAAATAATTATAATTACTTTATCAAATCATCAAAATATTTAATAATAATAAAAATATTGACACTATGAATTTGAACCCTCTTATTGGAGATGAATATTTGATACCCAAGTGAATATTGTCCAAAGGTATCAAAATTTGATACCTATGGTTTGGTATCACGGGTTGGACTTGCCCTTAAGGCATAGAAGATGAAAAAACTAGATTGGATTTTAGTGCAGGCAGGATGCGGCGTTGTTTAAGAAATGTTTAATTTCTTGTCACACAAATGTACTAATATGATGTTTTTGAAAATATTTCTCAGAATATAATGGAGAAAATTTCATTTAAATTGTGACTTGTTTGATCAAACTAGTGACACTCAAAAATATGAAATTAATGACGTTTTCTGAATGATTTGTCATGTTTGCAGCTTGTGTCTTTTAAGTGTGAAGTATGTCTTGTTTAAAATAGTGTAAGTCTTCACGAAATGTTGCAAAACAATAGACATCACACTTCAAGTCGATCCCCGTTTCATTTCAACAACATTTATGTGAAAGAGAATTTAAGTGCAAACTATCACTAAAAATATGTAAATTGTGAAAAATATCTTATATGATACACTGATTCAGGACCACTATGAAATTAGTGATATTTATGAATTTCTTATTTCTCTTATTAATCAATATCATAATTAATACTAGCTAAAAACACTTACAATGCACGAAACGTTATATCCGTTTCGGATTCTATCTTATCACCCAAATCCAAATTGTTTGGCAATGATCCAAAACCGAAATTTCGAATTATGAAGCCTTTATGCTAGAATAAAAAATGATAATAATAACAACTACTACTACTAATACTTCTACTACATGTCACATTAATCAACTACTGATGTTGTAAAAGCCCTAAGTATTACATCATGATAAAAAATCTCGAAAGTCATAAATCTCTAATCACATTCACGAGAACATGTAACCTGCCCTCGCCAACAATCCCTTGTGGAAGATGAAGACTTTGCTCTATTTTAAGAATACATAAGTCCACATGTTTTCTCTAGCAAATCTAGCTAGCTAGAGCCCAGAGTAACGGGTTATACAATAATTATCAACACTTCGAATGCTATGATTCTCATTTGAAAAACGTATAAACTCGATGAGTAAGTACGTTTGCCTCGTAAGAAGTATCTAAGAATCAAGAAGGAACTAAGGAAGTAACTGAGCAAAACTATTCATAGTTCACTTTTGTTTGAGTCCGAAAACAATGATTACTGGAAAATGTCTAGGTTGAAAAGTAAAATTGTTATCTGTACTTAAAAATCTAACTGAAAATTAAGCATGCAACTGAGCTAAAGATAAAAGTAACTATACTGAAAATAATCATTGTATGTAAATTTTGACACATGCAACCGTGTCTTACAGGCATTGCATCAACAATCTCGGGTTGTGCTCTGATCGAGCAATTTGGTCAGGTTCCACGACTTCCAACAAGGGAAACCTGAAAAAACATGACTAAAAAAGGTAATTATTTAAGAAAATATACCTCAAACGATAACATTTAGGCATAAGTTCAAAAAGTATTCATGAGACATTTGCTACGAATTTACGGGGGAATCATCATGAAATACTTTTAAAGCATATATGTCTCAAATGTTATCCGATCAACAATGTCAGAGTGCGAGGGGTGAAGGAAAAATTGCAGGATAATAATGCATTGGGCTTCATACTCTTAGTCCATAACACATATGGTAGGCTTTAATCTTAGCCCAAATAGAATCCGAATCCGAATCCGAATCCGAATCCGATGCAGCACTAATTCTCACACCCAAATCCCAATATCTCCCAAATTTGCTCGACTCTCCCTTGTATTATTTGTTCTCTCACACTAAAATCGCAGCTTCTCCATGGCGTTTGGTAGCAGAGCATATGGTGCAAACATGAGGGATCGATTTGAAAGTATATTGCTGTAAAAGGTATGTCTAATTTTCTTCTTGCTCCAATTGTGGATTTGTACTGCGTATTCGTCTCTTTGCCTTGCTTTTTGTCTTGTTTACTACTTAGCAAGTTTGATTATTGTTTTAATTTACATTTGGGTTTTAACTTATGGCTTTAATCTCTGTAGTATGGGTAGTTTTTAATTGCTAGTTTCAAATGTACTTGGGGTGTGATTTCTATAAAAGTAAAACAAGAAAAATTACACCCGGGCCGGGATTGAATAACGCTAACGATTCTAACACAATAAACTTTGTAGCATAATGTGATAGAGGAGACCTTTGTTAAATAAAATATCATATCATCAAAGGTTTACATTGTCCTATCGTATTTTGACTTATATTATTTTAAACACTAGAATCACTCCGAGAGAAAATACCTGTTTTCGATTGCTTTTTACCGTGATAAAAATGCATCATTATGACTTTATCTATTCAACTTATACAGGTTTTTTTTCGTTAACATTTACTTTGTATCATAATACACAATTATTATTGGAGAATGATAAGTTTTAAACGCATTTCATCTTGTTCTAAGAACATCCATTAGGACCAAACCCAAGTCTACCACCAGCAACATCGTAAGCAACTTCAAACGTCTGTTGCTGCACATTCCCGTAAATCCCTGTATCCGTATCATCACTATTAGGAGCAAACGCTAAGCAAATCTGCGATTGACTCGCAGCCACCAGTATTCCGGTAGCACCCAAAACAACATTCGCATTTCCAGCAAAGATAAAAGCAATCTTCGGGATTGTCACAGTAGTGTAATTGCTGAAATCATAACATGTATCCAATATCGATAAACCCGGTGCTAATGGATACTTAGACATTTGCTGCTTGAAAGAATCGCGTAATGCAGTGTAAGCTGTTGGAGGTAGTCGTGTGATCACGGTTCCTGAGTCTACTATAGTCCCACCTGATTGAAACACCGATGAACTAATCGGTAATTGTTTTCCGCCGACACTGATGGCTACGATGCTCACAAAGTAAAATGATGATCCTCGTAATGCACTACTTGCAAAAGGTGTAAATGCGAGATTTCTGGGAGCCCCGTATTTACCAAAGGATAGATGTCCATTTGAGCCCGATTTTGTAGGTAAGCAATAGGAGAAATATTTTCCGTATTTTTGAGCTGTTTGTGTAACTACAGATAAAGAATCACGCCCGAGACCAAGTAATCCAGCTGAATTCCCGAATAGGCCACGATTATTTTCCCCACAACCAAAGAGAAAATTATCAAACACATCATTTGCAGTTAATGTGAGCCTTTCTTTCCCGAAAAACCCAACTGAAAAAGATTGGTCACCGTATTGAATACCGTAAATACACGTCGTCGACGAGCAACTGGGTGTGTTTCCGGTGGAGGATGAGAGCTCAGAGCATTGTGCTGAAGTGCAAGAAATGTTACCGTATGTAGCGGAAGCAGACGGGTCAAAAATCGGGTCGGTTTGCTTGTAGCAGAATTTCACACATGGCTGACATTGTGTCCAAGTTAAGGAGCTACCGGTGTCGAAGACTAGTGTGACGTATTTAGCCGGAGAACCTAAACCGACGCTGACAACGTAGTTTCCGGTGCCGAGGGTGGTGCCGGATTTAGCAGGGATGGTGGATTTGGAGGTGCGTATCTTGTCCAAATCAGCTTTAAAAGCGTTACGGTTTTGGATAGATGCGACACGACTTTGGTCTCGTGTGAGGATCTCCGCTAAAGTTGGCACGTTTTTGCTCGGTTTTGAACAGTGTCCATGGCTATGGGTGATTTTCATTGAAGCCGGCCTGCTTGTACCTTATGAATTAAGAAATAATAAAAGATTAAACATCACTGCTTACATAATAAAATAAAACATTTATTGATTATAATATTTGATTTATTGATTGATATTAATGTTATCATAATGACAAAATGAATAATACACAACAATGAATGAATCATATATATTGTTGAAGGGAAAAAAATGAATAGTATAGGAACTAGTATATCATATAAAGTTGTAAATGAGTCGAATGGTTTTTGAGTATTTTAATTGAATTCGGTTTGTCTTGTTTGTTGAATTGATCGGGTTTACATGGATTTTGAAATCGGGTTATATCGACCTTGACTGCTTGACATCCGTGATCATCTATAGTAAGCGGATGACTTCCTATTCTTTTCAAACGTTATGTAAATGTCATGGTGATTATTGGTGAGGCCATGCCATTTTTTTTTTTTATTTTTTTATTTTTATTATAATTTTTTTGCTTCTGGAATAAAGCATGGAAAAAAAAAAGACAAAAAAAGGACCCCATGATACTACTATTTGTTAGTGATACTTTACTTTACTCTAAATGGGAGGGAGCCAGCCTTTTTCCTCATGTCCCATATTCTCGTTTCTTCTTTTTCTTGAATAATAATAATAATAATAATAATAATAATAATAATATGAAAGTGATTAATATCACCATCGAGAAAAGCAATACTCACAAGAAAAGATTAAGCCCCTCTGTTAATGATTGACTCTGTAGGCCTATGATTATGCCTAACTCAATACTTTAGAAGATGTTAAAGTGTTAAGTATTATTTCAATTATCTAGCCATAGGTAGGTGCTTAATATTAGAAAGGACCTCACGGGTAGGGTTTAACCGTTTTTGAAAAGGTATACTTGAAAAAGTAAATTGTCAATAAAATATGGTCTGAAATATCTAACATTGAAACACTTATGCACACGCACATCCATCAGTTCAAACACTTATAAAATCATATATATAAAAAAATTGCAATATGAAATCCTATCTATATTATGCTATCATAAAGCCCAACTAAACATTTTTAATTAATATCAATTTGATGCTACAATCTACCTAAGCCCAAAATATATCCCCATCAGCCGTTGGGACAGTCTATCTTGTAGAGTTCTTTAAGTTATCTTTTAATTTGATAATTACATGCATCTACACTTTACTAATGGGCCCATACGCAACTCTTTTTTGCATTTTTAATTATAATAAGTCTACATTATAATTATCGGTGTAAATACATTTCACTAGTGTGACACAGTATTTATTAAATGGATTTCACATTGAATTGTTATTTATTATATGGATATATCATTATGATAAATAATATAGAAGTATCTAATTATAGAATGTAATTATACCATCTTTTTCTATCTATCATGTTATACAAAGTTGAATCTTGCATCTAAGGGCGGACCCACCCTACTAGTTGGATGGTCTTAAAACCACCCCAAAATTTGATAAAAAAAACAAAAAAAAATATAAAATTGAATTTGTATTATTATTAGTATATGTACTAATTCTTTCTGATTTTAAAACAATGCTATAATGGCCTAGTAGAATAAGATCTATACATTTTGCCTTACTTATCCCACGGTCATGGTTCAAAACATGGCATAGGTATTTTTTTTTTTGCACCTTATACCACTGAAATACTTATATCATTTTGGGGGAATGAGGAGAAGGACAAAAATATTTCATCAATTGAGTAGAAGGACGATCTTTTGAAAACTTTTGCATAAAGACAAAACTATTTATCCACTATCGAAATTCACTTGTGTTCGAAATTATCGTTTAAATTCAGAAATTCACTGTCGAAATTCACTAATTTTCAAAATTCATTGTCGGGATTCACCGATTTTCGGGATTCACCGTCAAAATTCACTATCGAAATTCACCGATTTCGGGATTCACTAGGGAGATTCACCGATTTTCGGGATTCATTTGTCCTTCTCGCTATAAAAATTATGCAGTTGTCCTTCTCCCTATAAAAAATATGTAGTTGTCCTGTTGCTTAATAATATTTCAGATTATGTCCTTATCCCTAATTTCCCATATCATTTTTCCTTACTTTATACGATCTAAATCTATTTTTTTTTCCAACCTTAGACTTTCTTTTTATCAAATACTCTAGACTTTTTAAATCAATATTATTCTTTCTACCTTGTATCACCTAAATCTAATCAATTTGGCATCTTATACCACTGAAATGCTTATAACATTTTTTCCTTACCTTAGACGATCTAAATCTTTTTTTTTTCTTTTTACCTGAGAAATTTTCTGATACATTGTAACACTGAAATGTTTATAGCATTTTTCCCCTTAACTTATGCTATCTAAATCAATTTACCTTAGACTTTCTAAATCAACATTTTCTCTACCTTATACATCTAAATCTAATCATGTTCGTAACTTGATGTACGATGAATGTTGTTTTTGGAATATGTATATTAGTGAAAATCAAGCTTTCTCCAAGAAAAATTCATGATTCCACCACTTGTTGCATCTTATCTGAATCTTCAAAATGTCTAACTTTTAGTAGACTATATATGTTGTGGTGATTAAGTTTTTTTTTTTTTTTTAAATAATTGTGGTGATTAATTATATAATGGAATCTCTCTAAATAAAGGTATTAATAATCTATAAAATAAAATAAAGAAAAATAATATCTCTTAAGACAGTATTTAAAACTATAAAATAAAGTTCAACATCCCTATATATTTTTTTTTAAACCAAACATCCCTATATATATATATATATATATATATATATATATATATATATATATATATATATATATATCTAAAGTTACACTTTTTTGTAATGATAAATTTATTTACAATCACCACAATCACATTGGACAGACAAGCACGTACAGTATAAAAGAAATACTATTTCTGATAGAAACATTATAAATTTCTGTCCTTTTACACATATATATATATTTTTTTTTTAATTTTTAAACAGTCCTACCCAATTGCAACATTATATTTTTTTTTTTTTGAAAGGAACAATAATTTAATTTTCTTCTACTTTGGGTATTGCGTCTACAGAAAGAAATTAGTTGGTCCCATATTATTAGGTTACGTACACACACTCGCACCAGATAATTATACTCCATGTTGACAAGTGACGTGCTATATGAGACTTAAATACGTGTTGTGAATCCATTTGATAATATAATAATAACATGGTTGCTACAACATAAACTATATATATATAAATAAATAAACCACCAAACCAAACAAAACAAAACAAAACAAAACAAAAGGAGGACTGCCCTGCCCTGTCCCATCCTTTCCACTTTATAGTCCATAACGGGAAGTTATTGTGTGTGTGTCTTTACACGGTGTGGAGACATCGTATGACACCACACAAACCATACAGTTTTATTATGTATTTAAACTGTGTGGTTCTGATCGTTTCACCCGTCACTTCACCTCAAATTCCTTCACTACACAATAACTTCCCGTCCATAGCCTTATGTTAAAAAAGAAAAATGTTGCACATGCAAATTCACATTATTTTTTAGTCTACCTAACAACAACAACAAAAAAGAAACCAAATAATTTACCCCCAAAACTTGCTTTTGCAGTTTTGCTCGTTTCTGGTAATTCTAAAACCACATATAACTTAGCCTCTCTTTCTTTGTATGAACAAACTAAAAATAGTATGTGCTGATATAAAATATCATTAGAAGCTCTTATCAATCAAAAAAATGTTACATCATTGTTAATCGTATAGAAATGCATTACACAAATTACAACATCTTTCGGGTTTTTTTTGTTTTTCTCTTTCGTCAGAAAGAAAGTTAGTGAGGTAAAGTAATGTAAGATAATGATAGAAAAAGAGTTAATAAAAATATGATACCTTGAACAGAGGCTTGGCAAGAAGTTGAAAAAAGAGAGGTAACATCAAACACATCATGAGTATACTCGTTTTCCACCATTTTTCTTCCTTCAAGTTCAAATGCATAACAATTCCTCAAAGACATACAAATCACCAACAAAGAAACAATGGAAAGAAACATTTTGGAGTTTATGAACACCAAGAAATCATGTGAAATAGTAGTAGCCATAATTAATATCACTCAAATTAATTACCACTTTAATTAGCTAGAGTGTATACTTATAACTTCTTCTTTTTCTTTAATTAATAGGGGGAATTGAGATTGATTGTTGCAAGAAATATGGGCAAATGGGAACCTGTTTTTATACTAGTAGAAACTAGAAAGGGGTGAAGTTTCCAAGCCCCACATTGCTGTGTCATGCTTCCATCATATAATTGGACAATTTGTATGTTGTTAAGATGTCAATTCTAAAAATTAAGCTAATTTTAGATTCTTTTCATATTCAGTCCCCCCCCCCCCCCCAAACCCCCAACCCACCATCCATGTGTGTATGATTGCCATGGATAAGTTTACAAGATAAATTGTACATTATATTGTTGCTAAATAGTGTGTGTTTACATTAACACTAATGTATATCCATACTGTGCATCATAACTTTAAGAAAAACTATGAATATATGAAAACAAGAATGAAAGTCCAAGACAAGTACTTACAAGTGTAGAACACGTTATCTTTTGAGATATATTTCGTCCTACGTAAATAAACTATTGAAAATATTTTTTTAGAATACAATGAAAGTTGTTTGATTCAAACGGGTATTCTTTTTTATCAAATCTAAGACGTTAAGATAATATGAATCGTTCATGTTTTCTAAAGGGATTCTTTTTTTTATTTGAGATTTGTAGCATTTTAGGGGGAAATATGTCGTTCTGAAATAATGCAATTAAGTCTTTGATAAATGTTACAAAGACAACATGCATCACTCCAAAGCCATGAGTCATGAGTCATGTCCTTCTTCATAAGTCGATCTTATCTTGTTGCGAAGACGCGATCACAAACGATCATTAAAATATTTTAATTGAATAAAAGAAAATCTAACAATTAATGAATACGAGAATTGCAGAAGAGTTACTAAATTACAGATCTAGAAATTCGAGCATTAAACTCAATGGAAAATTAGGGATAAGGACATAATCTGGAATATTTTTAAGTAACAGGACAGCTGCATATTTTTTATAGGGAGAAGGACAACTGCATAATTTTTATAGCGAGAAGGACAAACAGTGAATCTCGAAAATCAGTGAATCTCTCCAATGAATCCCGAAATCAGTGAATTTTGACAGTGAATTTCGACAGTGAATCCCGAAAATTAGTGAATTTCGACAACGAATTTTGAAAAATAGTGAATTTCAAAAGTGAATTTCGACAGGTGAATTTAAACGGTGAATTTCGAACACAAGTGAATTTCGACAGTGAATAAATAGTTTTGTCCTTTATGCAAAAGTTTTAAAAGACTGTCCTTCTACTCAATTGATGAAATATTTCTGTCCTTCTCCCCATTCCCCCTAAACTCAATCCAACCCGAAAAATCCAAACCAATTGAAACCTAAAATTTTTGGGTTGGTTTGGTTTTTTACATTTTTTATTCGGGTCGACCCAACCCAACCCGATAATTTTTATATATATGGTTTTTTCTTTCTATATTACGTCAAGAGTTTTCTTATTTATTAAAATGTTCTTTTTTGCAAAAAAAAAAAATGTTTGTTTTCTTTATGTTTGGGTACTGGTATTTATTGGTTCTCCGTGTGTTATTGATTTGTTATGTGTTGTTGGATTTTTATATATATATATATAACTTTTTATTTCCTAAAAATTCGTTTTGTTTAACGAACATTGGTAGGAATGTGTTTTATATAACAATTATTGGTATGAACATATGATATGTAACTCGAATTTAGATATAATATTTTTGTGGATTTTATAGAATGAAAGTTTGAATATGGATGCATGTTTTGTGGATGAAAACCTGAAACTCAACCCAGATCAACCCGAAACCAACCCTATAGTCATTTAGTTTGGTTTGGGTTGTGTTTGTTTTTCTTAGAACCAACCCGATTTATACTATGTAAAAACTCAACCCAATTCAACTCAATCCAACCCATCTCAGCCCAACAACACCGACGAAAATTGAAGAGACCACTAACAATATGTAGTGGTGGACCAAAAAAGAAAATCAATAGGGTCATCAAAACAAATTTAAAGATTAAGTCGAGACACTAATATTGTTTTTATATTTTTTTACCAATAAAACTGTATTGTTTTCGAATATGAGCGGGGACACTGGCTCTAATTGTTGTAGAAATATGGCTTTCAAGGGAACGACAATGTCAAAACAAAAAAACGCAGGAAACCGCAGAAAAACGCAAAAAACGTATGCTTGATATAACGTAGAATCGTGATAAACACTTTCCTACAAAAGTTATTTGACCCTTATAAGATGTCTCGGGTTACACAAATACTTTTGGGAGATAAGACTACGTTTCCCTTCACTTTTTGGCACCAAAAGAGAAGAATACTTTAGGAGTTTTGTTGAAGTTGTTTGACTCTCAAAGATGAAGAAGAACTTGAATGATTTCATTCTATGCTCTCAAAATGATCAAGTTAGTTGGTTAAAAAACGTTCTAACATATAGACACCTTTTTGGAAAGGTGTTATATGGAAGAAACTGTCGAAAAACACTGAAAAGACACACCAATTCACAAAATCGAGTCACAGGCGGGAGCCTGTGGCTGGCCTGTGAACACCAGAAATCCGAAATAGAACCTGTCCAAAATTCCTCTTGAAAAAACTTCACAGGCTGGGGCCTGTGGCTGGCCTGTGACACAGTTTTTCCAAGAACGAATTTTCGTGTCTTTTAAGTAGCTTTTCGAAGTCTACTTGATCATTTACATCCGTAAACTCGTAAACACTTATATGAGCGTGCACTCCGCACCTCCAAACCCACAATAGAGTGTTTCGAGTTCACCCATCTTTGTACCAAACCCTTAATTACACAAATGGACATGGTTATACTTAAATCACCAACAATCCTCCCCCATTTAAGTGTAATCCTTGGTTTAGTCGAAGATCGGTCAAAATATAACAACTCATGCATCAATGATAATGTCACGAAGATTGAATTACCACCTAGTAATATTACACATTTCAAATATTCGAGTATCGGGGTGTGTCTAAGCATTGAACCCCTTTACACGTTTTGAATACATGAAGATAATATACACATGAGTTAAGATAACTTCAAAAGTTTATTCTTGACACTAATTAAACAGGCCTTGTGTCCATATATATTCTTGAGCATATAGAAAGGCAACCCTAGAACTTCCTTGAAGCGGCCAAACTTCATACTCATATAGGTGAGCCTTTTATTGATCGTGCACTTGCAATAGTACTTTGTCAAAAGACTCATTAAGAAGAACATCTTGACCTAATCTTGCGGTGTCATAGCACATACCCTCGGGACAATATCATGTGCTCAAATCTAAGACAATAGGCCTTCCACATTGAATTCTGCCTCTAACATTGTATTAGAGGGGAATTGGGTATCCTATCACCAAGATTTATATGGGTTGTAAACCCATCCCGATTACCGACTTTTGTACCAAGTCTCTAGCCAATCCTTTGGTTAAGTGATCAACTAAATTATGTTGAGATCTCACAAAACAACCGAAATCACCCCATGAGTAATCAACTCACGTACCGCGCCATGTCTAACGCCTGGTGTCGCGACTTACCATTATACACTTGACTATATGCTTTAGACAAGGTAGATGCACTATCACAATGGATAGAAATGGGTGATATTGGTTTAGGCCATAATGGAATTTCATAGATCAAATTCCTAAGCCATTCCGCCTCTTTTCCGGCAGCTGCTAAGGCAACAAATTCCGACTCCATAGTCGAGCTAGTAATGCAAGTTTGCTTTTTGGAAGCCCAAGAAATGGCACCTCCTCCAAGTAAAAACACCCAACCACTAGTAGAGGAATGATCCTCTACATTGGATATCCAACTAGCATCTGAATATCCTTATATTACTGAAGGATAACCAACATAAGTCAAGCCAAAATCCTTGGTTAACTTAAGATACCTTAGTACACGAGTTACCGCACGCCAATGATGACTACTCGGATTACTCGTGAACCTGCATAGCTTTCCAACCGCATAAGCAATATCCGGACGTGTGCTAGTCATAACATACATCAAACATCATATCACCCGAGAATACTCAAGTTGTAATATCGGATTTCCCGTATTAGGCATGAGTTTCTCATTAGGATCCATGGGAGTATTGGCCGGAGTAAAATTTTCACAATTGAATTTCTTCAACACTTTCTCAATATAATGAGATTGTGTCAAAGAGATCCCTTTGTCACTCCGTTTGATCTTGATTCCAAGAATCACATCCGCCTCCCCCATGTCTTTCATAGAGAAACTTGATGACAAAAAGGCCTTACAAAGGTCAACTTGTTATTGGTTAGTTCAAAAGATTAACATGTCATCAACATATAAGCAAATTATCACACCATTACCGGTATTGTAAAATTTGCTATATATACACTTGTCTGATTGGTTAAGCTTAAAACCATTATACAAGACAACTTCATCAAATTTATGCTGTCATTGTTTAGGCGCTTGTTTAAGCCCGTACAATGATTTAACAAGCTTACACACCTTATGCTCATTACCAGACATAACAAATCCCTCCGGTTGTTTCATACGGAAGATAACCTTTCAACACTATGAAAATGTTGTCTCACAATTTTATTTAACATATATACAAGTATTACACTTATTCATATTCATGTCAAAAGATGGAATTAACTCATTTTTAGACATTACCAACATACGTTTATAATGAACATGTCCCAACCGAGCATGCCACAAAACAGGACTATTAACATCATGATCTGTGATAACAATATTTACAACATTACCAGAGATAATTCTTCCTTTTTGTGCATTAACATGTGTTTAAAATCTTTCCATGATGGTGGTAATTTATCTATAATTCTTGACACCGAAATAGACTCATCCATTTCCATTTTATGTTGTGCAAACTGACCCAAAATGCGCAGTAATTCATTATATTGTTCCATTACCGACCTTGAATCTACCATGTTATACTTCATGAAATTACCAACCAAGAACTTTTTACTAGAGGCATCTTCATTCATGTATTTAGACTCTAGTGAATCCCAAAGTTTTTTCGCAGACTCAACATTTTGATAAATGTCAAACAAAGAATCAGACATACCGTTTAGAATGTGACCTCTACAGATGTAGTCATCATTCTCCCATTTGTTCTTCCTCCTCAGTTCCTCCAATGGTCCATCATCCAATACTTCAGGCATCGGTGTACTTAGTACATACACCACCTTCAATGTTGTTAGCAGAAAGTGCATCTTCCTTTGCCATCTTCGAAAATTGACACCTTCAAACTTTTCCAATTTTCCAAAGTTTGCAGTCATCTCCTTGACACTTGACATTGCAGAAATTATGAAATAACTTTTGTAGATTGTTTTAGAAATATGGCTTTCAAGGGAACAACAATGTCAAAACAAAAAAACGAAGGAAACCGCAGAAAACGTATGCTTGATATAACGTAGAATCGTGATAAATACTTTCCTACAAAAGTTATTTGACCCTTATAAGATGCCTCGGGTTACACAAATACTTTTGTGAGATAAGACTACGTTTCCCTTCACTTTTTGGCACCAAAAGAGAAGAATACTTTAGGAGTTTTGTTGAAGTTGTTTGACTCTCGAAGATGAAGAAGAACTTGAATGATTTCATTCTATGCTCTCAAAATGATCAAGTTAGTTGGTTAAAAAACGTTCTAACATATAGACACCTTTTTGGAAAGGTGTTATATGGAAAAGCTCGTCGAAAAACACTGAAAAGACACACCAATTCACAAAATCGAGTCACAGGCGGGCGCCTGTGGCTGGCCTGTGAACACCAAAAATCCGAAATAGAACCTGTCCAAAATTTCTCTTGAAAAAACTTCACAGGCTGGCGCCTGTGGCTGGCCTGTGACACAGTTTTTCCAAGAACGAATTTCCGTGTCTTTTAAGTAGCTTTTCGAACTCTACTTGATCATTAACATCCGTAAACTCGTAAACACTTATATCATCATCCTGCATATAAAATGCCTCAGAAATTAGTGGTACATAATTCACATTCGAATTAAATCCACAAGTAACATTCTGACCTTGATGTTTAGGAGCACCTTGGTCCTTTGACCCTTGCCCCGAACTGTTGTTTGGTCCTTTCTTCCTTACTCGACAATCAACTCTGAAATGTCCAGTTTTACCACAATTCCAACAAGCACCTTTTGGTTTTTTGTTGGTATTTTTGCCATTGTTTTTGGAAGACTTTTTCTTATCTTTCCCTTTGTTCTTATACGAACACTCACCGGCTTCCATCATATTGATAAAGGTCGAATCCATTACCTCTTTACCCTTGGTTTTAATGCCCTCTTGCGTCCTTAGAGACTCCTCTATACGCAAGTGACTACCAAGTTCTACCGAGAGATAATTCTTCCTTTTTGTGCTTTAACATGTGTTTAAAATCTTTCCATGAAGGAGGCAACTTATCTATAATGCTTGACACCGAAATAGACTCATCCATTTCATTTTATGTTGTGCAAATTGACCCAAAATGCGCAAGTAATTCATTATATTGTTCCATTACCGACCTTGAATCTACCATGTTATATTTCATGAAATTACCAACCAAGAACTTTTTACTAGAGGCATCTTCATTCATGTATTTAGACTCTAGTGAATCCCAAAGTTCTTTCGCAGACTCAACATTTTGGTAAATGTCAAATAATGAATCAGACATACCGTTTAGGATGTGACCTCTACAGATGTAGTCATCATTCTCCCATTTGTTCTTCCTCCTCAGTTCCTCCAATGGTCCATCATCCAATACTTCAGGCATCGGTGTACTTAGTACATACACCACCTTCAACGTCGTCAACAGAAAATGCATCTTTCTCTGCCATCTTCGAAAATTGACTCTTTCGAACTTTTCCAATTTTCCGAAGTTTGTAGTCATCTCCTTGACACTTGACATTGCAGAAATTATGAAATAACTTTTGTAGATTGTTTTTAAAAATATGGCTTTCAAGGGAACGACAATGTCAAAACAAAACGCAGGAAATCTGATAAACTTGATATAACGTAGAATCGTGATAAACACTTTCCTACAAAAGTTATTTGACCCTTATAAGATGCATCGGGTTACACAAATACTTTTGTGAGATAAGACTACATTTCCCTTCACTTTCTGGCACCAAAAGAGAAGAATACTTAAGGAGTTTTGTTGAAGTTTGTTTGACACTCAAAGATGATGAAGCAATTGAATAATCTCATTCTATGCTATTAAAATGATCTAGTTAGTTGGTTAAAAAACGTTCTAACATATAGACACCTTTTTGGAAAGGTGTTATATGGAAGAAATTGTCGAAAAACACTGAAAAGACACCAATTCACAAAATCGAGTCACAGGCGGGCGCCTGTGGCTGGCCTGTGAACACCAGAAATCCGAAATAGAACCTGTCCAAAATTCCTCTTGAAAAAACTTCACAGACTAGCGCCTGTGGCGCTCTGTGACACAGTTTTTCCAAGAACGAATTTTCGTGTCTTTTAAGTAGCTTTTCGACTCTACTTGATCATTTACATCCGTAAACTCGTAAACACTTATATGAGCGTGCACTCCGCACCTCCAAACCCACAATAGAGTGTTTCGAGTTCACACATCTTTGTACCAAACCCTTAATTACACAAATAGACATGGTTATACTTAAATCACCAACACTAATCCCCGTCTCTATCTTTTCATAAAAGAAAAAGGAGAATCTTGAAACTAATACATGACACAAGAAAAAAAAATTATTCTACTACCTTTATAAATATATTGTATCAAGTCAGGGGCGGATCCACCCCCAAAACTAGGGGGCACTTGCCCTCCTCCGATCCGGAAAATACACTAATATATATATATGTTATGTATTTTTTTCGTCCTCCATAAAATTTATATTCGCCTTTATCATCTACAATAAACCGATAATTTGACATAAAACTTTATCATGTAAATAAAAATACATAGTTATTATCAAAGTGATAATTTAAAAAAAAAATATTAATCGGTTTCGGAACATTGGTTTTCTTTTGTTGTGTTTTATATCTTTATTAATAGAAGTAGAAAAATTAATGTGTTCGGACCGTGTGATATTTAGTAGTTTTTTAACATATAAAGCGAAATATATAATCGAATTTTTTCTACGATGTATAGTAGTTTTTTTCGAATCGTAGAGGACAGATAAAAAAACACTACTGTATAATTTTTTATTACCAAAAAAGTCTTTAGAATATTCGTCCCCCGTCGTCCGGGGTTCTGCATCCACCAAAAGTCTTTAGAATTTTCACCCCTCGTCGATCGGGATCCTGCGTCTGCCCCTATATCAAGTTGAAATTCATTATATCCATATATTTCTACTCGTTTTTGCATATTAGATATGCGCAGGGGCGGAACCACCCTATAGCTAGGGTGGTCTCAAGCCCCCCCCATATGGTCTCAAACCCTCTCCAAATGGTCTCAAACCCTTTTTAGTCTCCATAATTTTAGGTTGTAAGTTCGAATCCCACTACCAACATTTTATTTTTTTCCCGGATTTTTTTTAGCTTTACAGTTTATATACCAAGACCATCCCGAAATTTTTTTCTGGTTCCGCCACTGAATATGCGTATGATAAAAAAAGAGATTAAGAATATGTATCTTAAAATATCTATGCTCCCTCTTCTCCTCCCCTAATGTGACACCGGTCCCACCCGGTGGTTTGATAGGCTCTGTATTTGTGAGAAGCAAACAAAATAAACAGATAGATGTTTGAAAGCAAAGGAAAGGAACCGTACGTTCACACTACTGCACAGAGGGTGATCCAATTCCAAAGTAGGTGGGTGTGGGTGTGGGTGTGGGTGTAGGGGGATGGTGGGGTCGCCTAAGCTACGATACGAAAAGAAAAAGGGGTGTTGAAGCGCGTACATTTGTGTGAGTGGGTGCGTGCACCGCTGCCGGCGGGGATGACCGGTTAAGAATTTCTCGGCGGGGATGAGCCATATTTCACAATATTGGGTCTTTTTTTTTTGAGAATTAATAGCGGTCTTACGGCATGCACACCTCAATTTTTATCCCTCAAATAATATAAAATAATACATATAATTATTTTACAACACTTCAATTCAAACATTTCACATTAGCATCATTATCATTATCCGTATAACATTTTAAATAATATTTATTCTACCTCACAACCCGATTCATACGCATTAAATATTTATTATTTCAGTCCAGCAGAATCTCTATCATTATCCCTATTTTTTTTTATAATTACATATGTTTAGAGACGTGAATAGTGCATTCTCAAATATAGTGATGCACTGATCATATCCTAAAAGTAAATTGAATAGAGCCTCTGCTGAGGGAGCTATTTGGAGTAACTCTAATTTTTATCTTCATTTTAATGATAGGGCATCATATAGGGTTTCTACTACGAATGCCCTTAGCTGTGTGATTATTGTGTGGTGTCTTCGGTCTTCACGTATGAAAATACGAGGGAACCTTTTTTGTAATCAAAACAATTTTATCGATACACGACTCTAATCCTATAACCTACCGAATCGACTTTTGAAAAGTCAATTTGTAAATTATTACTTTATCACATAAAAAATGTCCACTTTTGAAAATGAGTTGTTCAATAAAAATTTACATTTAAAAAATCAATGCATCATTTAATGCATTTTTTACAAACATACCTCATCATACGTTTAATACTTGTATACTCTTTTCATATTTCAATAAGCATTTATTATGAAATATAGGTAAATGATATGCCAATATCAACAAAGCTCCGTCAAATCCAGAAAATAGATATAAGCCCAGTAACGGGTAGAGTCCTCGGCCTAGCTCCGCCTCACGCTATCACGATCCTCATCATTAGCAAAGGCAACGGGAATGAAGCAGCAAACAGCTAGCTCGATACAAAGCACTGGCGGGCCGACCCACTCACCCCTTCAGGTCGTCATCCTTCAACGCAAACAACGCATGGTGTATATTCAACACGAGATACCGTTTGCAACCCATCAATGGATCACACTGATGGCCATGGGTTTAACCCGATGGTGCACGCGTTCGGTGAAGTCCCTCTACCATTCAACCGTTTGTAGGCCAGCAGAGTTATTCACTTTTACTGGTGATCGGAACTTTCCTAGGTTTCCAATCTAACCGGCAGTTTACCGGGTCAATTGTAGTCTAGTACGGTGGTCAAGGTCGTATCCCACAGGGATGTGAGGTCAAACACCAATTAGTTATTATTATCTTGATCCGAATCGCAAGTTTGTTTAAGAAACTAATGATTAACTACAAAGGTTGTTCAAATGATAAAAGAAACTAACAAAGATGATTCATAGTTCAAGTTATCTCCCCTTAATTCCTTGGAAACGATCTACCTACCACCTTCCAATGGTGTTCTAATGTGTGAATGGTGCATCCCTAAACAAGTGGTTTCCCCTCATACGAGTGAATAAAACCACACTTTGTCTCCTCCTTGGTCTAAGTACCTCAAACCTATGAATTGACAAGATACGCACTTGGATAAAAACTCCCCGGATAAAGAACCGAATTCCACTAGGGTCGATTCTACCTTCCGTTCTTCTTACCCTCTTCTCACGACTAATATCTCCATTCGGTATCTACTAGTTGTGTAGATGCATACGTAGGTTAATTACTCCAACATACACAATATAAACCAATGCAAGTAAGAAGAAATTCAACACAATGTAAAACTAGAAAACATAAACCATCAATTCCAAGCAACCATAAGGGATTGACTATCACAACTACATCATCTTAGCTAGTAAGGGACTAGCCACTCATAGTTATGGCTACCAACATGTTAAAGCTAGCATTCATAACAACAAGAACAATTAAAGCAAAGTAAAGATTAGAATTATACCAATAACAAGGTAATAACTTGAAAATGGAAACTTACATTCAATCCTTGAAGGATTTCAATGGAGTTAGAACACAAAATAGTTGTTTTTACATCCACCAAAGAGCATCAAACATCAAACTAAGCATTCTAGAATGTTTTACAATGGAGTTAAATGCTAAATGGGAGAATTTTGGCTAGGGGAGCCTTGTAGATGGGGGTTGTCTTCAAGCTTAGAAGAAGATGGGTTTTTTTCTCTTTTTCGGCTCTGTTGAAGATATACCCGAAAAGAGCACAAAATTCTAATTAATTTGTTTTTTTTTTTTTAATTCGGCCTGCACCGTGAAGATGTCTCGGTGCGAGCCGAAATACCGACAAAGTGGTTGTGAAATGATTTTTGCATTAATTGCATCCAACTACCCTGATGTCTCAGTTTGCGCCATGGGGATCTCGGCTCACGCCGTGGCATCAAATTGTATTGCCAATCATATAGAATCGAGCTTATCTCTACGGTGTCTCAGTAAAATGGCGATAACTTGAGTTGTAGACCTCCGATTGATGTGATTCAACATGCGTTGGAAATCTCGTTTCTTGATCTACAACTCTCATTAAGAAGTCTTCACCAGAAAATGCCTCTAAGGTGGGTCAAATGTCGCTTGAAGATAGGTTACGGTAGAAGCACTAATGACAATTGATCCGTCTGAACTCGTAAGCTTCCGGCACACTCTTCTAGCCCTCAAAAGACGTATTTAGGCTCAACACTTGGCGTCACTCGGGGTCTTGGTTAACTTATAATCCTGCAATACAACACAAAAATATCAAGCGTAAACCCGACACGACGCTCCGGTTACTATAATCGGTACAAAACCTATCAAAACATGATATTTTATATAATAATTACTATCTACATGTTTGGATGAACTAAGCAAATAATAACTTGAATTGATACAAAAACATCAATAAATGCATGAGAAATGAAGATAAAACATCGTAAAAAGTATCATCTAGTTGACTTACATCAACTGGCCGCCCACACGTCGCGATATAGCCTTATGCCTAACCAAGAATAGCATGGTATTTAGTCTTTTACTACACAATTATGTATTTATTAATCGTTAACTAACCACTTAAGTGTTTTCAAGGCAAACCTCACCTTAATCAGCTTTACTCCCTCGCTTAGCCATTCAAACACAACAACTATCATATACATAGACATTGATGAATACTAATCCACCAAAGCCCAAGCCTATCATGCTCTTGCGACGGTTCCGAACTTCATCTCCTACGAAGAATTCATCCGGTGCCGGAACTAAACGCATCAGAAACTCAGTCAAGGCTTGTTCATGGTTAAATAGTGTTATTAGATCAAGAATCAACGTTTAAAACTCAACACATAACTTAAAACATCATTTTCCCCAAAACTGGGGCCAATGCGTGCGCATTCACCGACCAGAATTTTGCTGAAAGTTTCTGTCCGGCCACTGCGTGTGCATTGCCTGCAATGCGTGCGTATCGCCTCTGCTGGGAACAACTCTGAACATCCTGAACAGCAATGCGTGCGCATTGCACCTGCTGGGTCTAAAACTGAGCAACCCGTATCAGCAATGCATGCGCATTGCTAGCCAATGCGTATGCATTCCACACAGCAAAACCCTAAACTTGGTTATTTCTGCACTTTACGATTCTTAACCCTTTTCAACGTGTTCCTCATCAATTTTGACAACAAAACAACAGTAAAAACCCAACTTAAACATACCATAACATATTACACTTATCTATTCATCAAAACACAATATTTCTTGCATCAAAACAACTTTAGCACGTATCCAAACTTCATAACACTTGAAATAATACAATAAGAAGATCTCTTACTTGATTCAAACACAAAACCAAAGCAAACTTGAAGAAAATTGCAGCACTTCTCCAAACTCATGTCAAGAACTTATTTGATCCACAATTGATTCATAGACCAATTAAGATCAAGGTTTCTAAACAGCTATGACTGCGAATCAAACCAAGAAAACACCAAACTTGATCAAAACCGCCCTTAGGGCCGAATTTCATACCTTAATAAAACTTGAAGAACTTAGTATCAAAACGATCCTTGTCTCCTTACGATTTCGGTGCTCTACTTTGATCTGAAAACCACCAAGTATTCACTTAGAATTTTGAAGAAGCAACCTTGCCTGTCTTTTTGCTCTCAAACTTGCAAAGTTCTTGTTTTCAAAATTTCTGACAAACTTGTTAATTTGTGTGGAGGTTATTTTTCTAAATAAAATCTCCCACTAATTAATTAGCTAAACCCCTTTAGTTTCCCTTAATTATCAGTAAGTCCAACTTTCCTTTATATACATATATTCGGAAATATATAGTCCGAAAATAAGATAAATCTAATAGTACGTTTTCGCAAAATGACACGTCTGTCATTTCACGAAAATCGAAATATTACAGATACGCTGCGACACCGCACGTAAAAGTTGTCCATCATGGCTAACAAGTACTCGATGATTTTAGGATAACCATGGACTACTGACGCATGCATACTTATTCAATCGATTAATATTTAAAAAATATGAACTACAAATAAAGGGTTCATAATTTTATGTTTCAAGCTTATTGAACCTGTTATATTTGTTTTATGATATTCCAAAATTAAATGAGACTATCTTATGATCACAACAATCAAATCAAAACTTTTAATATTATTATTATAGTATATATTTCAAATGTAATTTGGTTTATAAAAAAATAAAACATACATTATGATCGATAATGTAAAAATACACTACATCAATTATTAATGATTGAATTTACTCTGGTCATAAATTATTACACTTCCTAATATCAATCATCGTTCAAATATCGTTACATATCCCAGTAAAATAATATATGCACATTATTAGTATAATAATGGATCAATACGTCACCAGGTTAGTGACAAGGATATGATTCCACTAATTAAAAAGTATACACTATTGTTATATAAATTGTAGTACGAAATATACTCAAAAGACAATTAGAAAAGGTCAGGGCAGGCATCATTATCACAAGGAAATAGCAAATAAAAAAAATAAATAAAAAATTTCCTCATGAAAATCCGCCTAACTTAAATTTAAATTTTCTATGAGACAAATTCCTCAAAGATTCCGCCTAATTTTGTTTTAGCCCCTAATAAAGAACAGTAATTTTATGGTGGTCCAGGTGCAAGTTTTTGGACCATCAAGTCAGCACTTTCAAAGGGATACATTGGTGGAAAGAGTAGGATTCGTTGGTGGAAAGTTGAATTCTATTGGCCGCAAGACACCAAAGTAGGATTTGATCCTGCACCATAGTAAAATTTGTGAATAAAGAAATATTAAGAACAGTTTCATGTTTTGAAATTTACTATGCTCCATTAGGAAAAAAAACTATTTTCTAAATAAACTATCATAATTAATGGATTTTTGCTTTTTAGATGGTTAAGAAAAAGCGTAGGGACTATCACTCCCGAAAAGTCGGATAGTGGTAAATGCCTACTCTATTTGTCAAAATGTAATTGATGTTTGTTGTATGTATGTTTGTCAAAAATGTTACTACTAATTAATTATTGAATATATTGTATTTTGAAAAACGATAGAATTACTGAAAAATACTAATAAAACGCGGTACTTCTGACACTACTTTATGGTTTTTAGTGTTATATAAAAAATCTATATATATATATATATATTTAAGAGTAATTAAGGGCCAAATAACCCAAATTAGCAAATTGACCAGCTTTTTTCGACCCGGTTCGTTAAACGCTTATACTCGAAAAACACGTCCCCCCCCCTCCCACGGTCTCGCTTACGGATAAACTTCCCACGATCTATTCCCAAAAACTCCCCAACGCCCCACCATCCGTAATTCTCTGTTTAATTTTTTTTTCACTTCACGATATGGTTTATTTGCTTGGCGACTGAAAGTCGGTTTGACTGGACTCAAGAATTACAGGATTGGTGGCTTGGGTTTTTACTTATCATTTGTTCTACATGATGCAGGAGAAATGAAAGCGGCGACTGCGGTTGGAGGTTTGATGAGGTATTTTATCACAGATTGTGCTATGTATATAGTAACTATCGTATATGTTGCCTAAAATCGTTTACCTAATCCACCGTTTTAAAGTTTGGGGTTGATACATTTTGTGCATTATGTAGGAGAGTAGAAATCTGAAGGCACCCTGAATTTATCATTTTAAGCCTTTACGTATGTCATATAATCCATCCATGGTGTGATCTAATAGGGATATTCTATTGGTAATGGCCTTACTGTGCATAAAATTCAATATCCGGCTTATACACATTATGCGTTGGACATGGGAATGATATCAAAGTATGCTCATCTACAAATTGAAAGTTTATTTCCGTTTTCTTATTTCAGTTATTGATTTTGTTGGCAGTTCGGTTTTTTTTTTTTAAATTTTATTTTTTAGGTTCTTCGAGGCCATGCTTGTGAGAGGATGGACTACAGAGGATCCTTGAAACCGCTACATTGTGGTGGTGGATGTGGAGGAGGGAAGATGCAGAACTTAAGTGAGCCGGAAAATTAGACACGACTTCTCAAGCAGGGCTTCAAATGTCTCAAGTGCTGTATGATCCAATATGGGTAAGTGGTATAACCATAGATAATGCAAACATTTAGTTTCGTTGGGGTTATTGGTGTTTGTTTGTTAGATGTTTATATTTTGTTTTTCTCACATTTCGATTTGACTGCTTTTTGTTCTCTGATGATTTGAAATTCTGATCATCTGTGATTTTTCTTCGAATTTTCGCAATGCCATTGACGAAGAGGTTGAAGATATATGCATAAAAAAATCAGCACAACAGTATAATCATCTTATGTCCACACAACAAATGCTTATCCATTTTCCACTCATCCATAACAAGGACCGCTATTTTATCTCCATATTGGGAAATGAGGGTGGTTCATTGTCGTCGGATATCGTAGGTCAAACGACGTCAATTTTCGATCGGAATCGAATCAATGATGCCTCTGCTAAATCAACATTTCTTGCTTCTAATGGGATCAGGTTGATTATCTTATTCATCATATTTTTTGGGCAATTTTGCTTTTAAATTTTCAATATGTTAATTTTTTACTTTCTTGGTTTTTCTTTTTGCTTTGTTTTTAACCCTTAAACTGTTTCTAGTTGCATCTCAGTTGGAGGCCAGATAATTCTATAGGTCATACCAAATTCGCAAAGCATCATTGTATGTTACATTTTGACGTCTATTTCAGAATAGTTCTCAGGTTTGGTTTCTTCATGATTTTTTGACAAGTTTTCCACAGTTGAGGTGATGTAAAATAGTTGTATCAAGATGAACATTTCTGTTCATAGTGAAAAAGGTGTACACAGATGACATTCTTATTTGTCCGCATATAAATGGTGTCCATTTTGAACAGATGTTTGGCATGTTTCCAATTCGAATCAGTTGTGTATGCAATATTTAAGATGGTACACGGTAATCCAAATAATATATCAACCTCTTATGTATGTTAACTGTATATTAATGATTGGTATTCTCCTCTAAAATCTTATGATGATAATATCATGAGGTACGAAACATGAACTTTATGAAAGATTGGTGAGATTGTTATCACTTCACGTGCTTCGATAAACATCCCAATCATATATCAAGTCTCTACATGTATTTTTATACAATCTTTGCTTACTATTAAGAATTCGTTTTTGTAGGATAGGGTGCAATAAGATTTAATTTGTTTTGGTTATAATCTCCATCTTTTATACTTTGTTTAATGCTATAGATGGCTGCATGCCACCCGATTTGTGCCCCTCCCTCCCCCCAAGATTAGAATAAAAAAAAAGATTCACTCTTTACGTAGTTCATAACCTTTCGATTTATTGGTGGCCACACTGTTTTAACAAAAGTTAGCAACAATTCGGAAATGATAGTGTCACACCCGTGTGCGCCACATCCGGCCACATCGGATGATCTGCACCGTTGATCGGTGTTAGATCTATATTATAATATAGATCTAACACCGATCAACGGCGTGCATCATCCCGTGCCGGATGCGATGCACATGACATATGCGTGCATAGTAATAGTGCTCGCAACAATTAAGCGCAACAGTGGGAAAAGAGTTTGTAGAACTATCTATTGCTTAATGTAGGAATTTGGAATTCTATGACCTTTAGTTCAATTTAAATTTAGTGGCTGTCAAATTTGAGGATTCTTTAACCTTTGGTTAATTTACATTTTTTCAATCTCCTTTTTCTTTTGGGAGGAAGCTTATTAATATCGGAATGCTTTAAACCATATTACTATAATATATACTTAAGTATATTTTCATGTTTTGAAAATTCACCATATACATTTCTAAATATTTTATTGTCGTTTTTAAATCTTAAACTATCCCGTGCATTGCACGGGTTTTCCTACTAGTATTGAATATTTTCCTAAAAAAAATATTGAATATATTGTCTTATGAAAAATGATATAGCAGATTCGTCACATGATATGAGTCGAGTCGGAAGCTTCCTACAATATATTGGGATAATATATGAAAACCAAGTCGGAGATTCGTCAGAGATGAAATAGGGCTGTTTAAGTGGACAAAAAAAAAAAAAAAAAAAAAAAAAAATCAACTACATGGGCTTATGCATGGACCATGGTATAATTGTATAAACATTGCATTCTTAGGGTGAAAATGATATTATTGGTGTCATGGTGTGTAGTGTATTATGATTGTCGATTAATTAATTAACCTATGTTCGATAAAAATGCACATTTTTCTTTCGTCATATAAATACGGAATGAAATTATATATTTAATTTGTCTATACAAGTCATCACAGCGTTGTTTTTATATTAAATTTGCAATGTTACTAGCAACGTTGTCCCAATGCCATACATGAGGTGCTCTAGCGATGAGACCTTGTGATGCCCTTTATGATGCCTCCATCTGATGCATTGCTATAATATAACCTCGATAAATGAATGTTCGATAAATGAATAATTTTCGCCGGTCCTGACTTGGGCAAAAGGGCTAAATGAATAACCTCGCTATATGCATTAACGAATAAAATATTTTGAGTCCTTAAAGTTCCTACATGTACACATAAATGAATAATCGTTAATTCCACATATACATATATATATATATATATATATATATATATATATATATATATATATATATATATATATATATACTAATAAAAGAAAATATTTCATCCAATCAACAATGTTCATATAAGATGTCATTTCTTCTCAAAAAAATGTATCTAAAGTTGCTTGTTTTTTCCTTCCACCAAAATGCAGCACATTCTTAATTTTTTGTAATGCATGCACAACTTCTGGTATATTTTGCTCGTGTTGTAGCAAGTAATTTTGTATGGTGACTACTGCTTGAAAGGCCTATTTTGATTACACATTTGGTATGCGCTACTTTCATCTGGTTTAGGATCATTCTCATCATTTGGTACGGTCTCAATAATTTTTCGTTTGTGGCAATTCCATAACTGCATCATTCTCGTCGGTTAAAGTTGTTTTTGTTATTGGTTTGACTGATGATGGGAAGCATTCAATTGAAGATTAAGAAAGATACAGTAGTATGGATTCTTTATTAAACTAAGATTTTAGAACTCTATATAGTTTGTAGGGTGAGTTAAGTATATTTTCTTAGACTCTAAGTATTCCATACACACAATATTGTTAGTAGTCTTAATACATAATACACTGTACTTAATCCACACGTATAGTGCATCCTAATCTAGAGTCTAAAGAAAATTAATGTAATTAAGCTTTAATAAGAATTTTGACCATTACTTTCTAGGTACATTTTTTACATTTAGGGTGAGTTAAGTATATTTTCTTAGACTCTAAGTATTCCATACACACAATATTGTTAGTAGTCTTAATACATAATACACTGTACTTAATCCACACGTATAGTGCATCCTAATCTAGAGTCTAAAGAAAATTAATGTAATTAAGCTTTAATAAGAATTTTGACCATTACTTTCTAGGTACATTTGTACATTAAATGTAAAAATACCACTCATAAGGAAAAAAAATAAAAAAATGTAAAAATACTATATAAATGAATATATATTCATTTATCAATAAATGAATAATAAACTCGCTAAACGGATATTTTTTTTCAGGTCCCGATGATATTCATTTATCGAGGTTTTATTGTATATCGATGTTGATACGATGCATTACGACGACATTACAATGCTTCTGTATTTCTCTATAATATTGCACCGTCAATACGATAACAAAATTGTATCATTATGACCAGAGGTGCAATCGAGCAGAATCGAGTCGAACCTATTTAGGACTCCAGTTTAACTCGATTGAAAAAACTTGAGCTCGATTGATCCACGAAAAAACCAGATCGAACTGGACTCATTGACTACTCGATATAACTAGATTCGATTGTAAGCTTGATATTATTTTTTAAATTCATTTAATATTTATAATATATGACAAGATCAAGTCAGACTCATCAAATACCTAGCTAGGCTTATAATTAATGAATTGTATAAAATATTATTTAATGATATTGTCATAAATATAAGGAATTGTAGTAATTTTTGAATATAACACGATTAGCTTGTGAGCTAGTAGAATACTATATATTGAAGCTCAAACTTGACTCGATTAATTATTTAAGTTGTTTGACCCGAGCTCGAATTTAAAAATAATCAAATCAAATCAAACTCTTTTACGGGTCATACGAAGTAAATCCACCTTGGTTTAGATCTTAACCGACACTGGACACACGTCACTAAGAAAAAGAAAAAAGAAAATAAAAAATACCTGTAAACAGGAATACCGTCCGTCGAGCTTCGCTGTCGTTTATACGGTCGAAACTGTACATCTCCGGTGGACGAATTTTTCTTGAACTTCCAAGATTCCGTAAAGGAATTGGTGAAAAAGGAAGGGTAAAGAGATGTGGGTCGGCAGTCGTAGCACTAATTTTCATTCTAGTCCTTTAATTTCTGTTCATAAGATAAAGGATGATTGTGTTCTACCGAAACAATTTGGTCTGAGCTGTTCAACGTCGACGGAAAGATGCAACAGGGTCTGTGTATTGAAGGCTTCAATGGTGGATTCATCTGAGAGCTCCTCCGGCTTTACTCAGCGTATGGAACTCGCCTGGTCCATTTCTGAGGTTCCCAATTTCTATTCTATTTTCGTTAGTTAGTTAAATTTACATTTTTGTTACTTGTTGGTATTTGGGGTTTTCATTTCTGGAAATTAGTTGATGAATATTTACTGGAGATTTTAGTAATATCAGATCATTCATTCATTATATATATATCTCTAGCAATTCCCCTGTACTACTATCATCCTGTTTAGTGGAATTCCATTTACTCTTGCTACTACTGCAACGAAATGTCACAATGATTGACACAATAAACATAGGAAAGTGCAGCAGGGTATCGCGGGGTTGTGGCAAAGCATAACATAGAATAGCAAAACACTCCGATTGTTTTCGTTTGTGTTCTCTAGAAATACTGGTTGGTTATATTAGCTTGACTGCTTGAGTATGAGAATAAAAATGCTAATTCTTGATTGTTTTCTTTGTGAATATCATATAAGCTTAACTTGGGTAGTAGAATCAAGGTCCAAACTTTGGTTAGACATTGTTCATGTATCTTTGCATACTACATTTGACGGCAAATTGCTGAAAGTGTTGATGGTGGTCTTGTTGTTCCATGGTCAAGATCTTTCGCTGATAGTCAAATCTGCTTTTATAATCCTTGCTTGAATGATTGTAGAAGTATGAAATGCTGCATGTGGTTTCTCAAAGTAGTGTTACATCAGAACATCCGAATGGAAACGTTTCTCCCTCCTATTTTATTGGTTTTCAGCTATATTTTTGTTAGTTGACTATTGATTATGATATAAGTTTTCATTCTTGTTGAGGTAACTAAGGTTTCATGTGGTTTCAAAGGCTATTCTAAGCCTTTTTTGCATCAGCAGTGAAGAGGAATGATACAAAAGATGATCAATCTTTTGTGGTTTATATTCCTTTATTTTCTATCATGTCGGTGCCCTTATTTATTTTTGTTAGTCGTTAAATTCTTGAATTGCCTGCATTTCTCAATCACTTGCGCGGACAAGGCGGGATTGACTAGATCATTTAACATGGGATGAAAAAGCTAGTAGATTTATCTTTTGGCTATTTGGGGTTTTGTGGGGGTGGGGGGAGGGGCTTGACTTCTATTGCATGTTAAACATTGATTGGACGTGATTTCACAAAGCTTGAGGGACTTCTATCATTTGTGATGGTATTAAAGCAGATTGTTGTTAGTGATTGTTTAGTTTCTATGGAAGTTGGCCTAAAAAAATGCCGTTGGAATTCGAATTTAAAATGCTTTACCTTTTCAACTCCATTGTCCACAGCAAAAAGACGTCTTTAGTTTAGTGGCACTACACCAAATATTGTGGCAACACAGTGACAAGCTGACTTTTTCGCAGATGATTTTTAGGTTTTTTTACTTGACCTTGACTTGACTTGTCGTTTTTTTTTTTTTTTTGTTGCTTGTAAGCAGCAACCAAGGCCAGTGGGTTGTTCATCATGCGACTCGAAAGGGCATGTTGAATGTAAATGGTGCAACGGTACCGGTTTCTTCATTATTGGAGACAACATGTTGTGTGAAGTTGAATCCAAAAACACTAGCTGTATCATCTGTAATGCTAAGGTAACTAACTACATTTCCTTAACTCAATTGCAGTACTTACTATCAGTATTATACACGGTGTTATCGATGGGTGCATTTTGTCATTAGGGATCCATGTGCTGCTCCGATTGCAAAGGTACCGGATTCCGGGCAAAGTGGTTGGAGGAGCCTCCCATTCCCAACCAGTAACAATCTCATCACACTGTTATGCCAATATCATTGCAACTATAAAATGTATACATGTGTATCATCACTCTTGGACATGTACTTGTATTATTTCTTTGTTTTTGCAAATGTAGTAAACATTCATTTGTTATTTATTTAATTTGAGAAATTGATCACAATCAAAGGTGAAGGGACGGATTCACGCAATCAGTGTGCATTAAGCTGGTTAGAAAGAGTATTGACAGCATCTTAATTGAGTTGGTATTGCCAAAGATTACTCTCTCTCCGTCCTAATATACCATTTAAATATCATTAACTCAAATGTTATAAAGTAATAAAAGTTATTAAGAAAATAGTTACATGGTACTACTAATAAGATCAGACAAATTTCGGGATTTCTAATACATGATATATCAACAAAACAAAACAAAAGAAAGACAGTCTCTTCAAACACCTATCTAGACCCGAACTAATTATAATAGGTCTGTAGGTCCGACAGACTCTTCAGACAACATTTAGACCGAACTTCAGATTAATCAGATCACTACGTACTGAAACACCGGGATATCCTAACAAACAAACAAACCAGCATACTCTGGAAGATGCTCACTGCTCAGTTTTCCGGGACGATTGCTGAAAAGAGCTGATGGTTTATGTCCTCAGCCTCTGATTCTTGCTTTCCAATATCTGTGCACAATTTCATACAAATCACAATTTCAACCTGAAACTAATACTCACAAGCCAATGACAATAAGGTTCTTAATTCTTATGTACGCCTGCTTTGACCAAGAAATGTTGTACAACCATTGTAATGCGTTGTGACGACAAAACTACTATGTGAACGAGGGTATGAATGTGTGGATATAATACATGCCGTTTGGTATAACTTTAATAAACGGTTGTAGGATGAAAAAAAAAAAAACTTTCAGCAAGTGCTAACACTATTCAACATCATCATATCATGGCTGACTCCCTGTTTTCTCCTCCAAGAAAATGCTCTTTGAGCAAAGTATATATACATTCAACATATATGAGTTTCTTAAAACCACTTAATGGAGGGGGGGAGAGGGACGGATCGAAGAAAAAAGTTCACAGGGAGCACAAATGGATCGGGTTAAATAAATCTTTTTTTTTTACTAGATATCAAATCGATGGCGGTTCAGGTATAATTGTTTTGTAACGCTATAGTTACAACAATTGAGTCGTAACATGTGCCACAATACAAGTACTTCTACACCATCAATTATGGTGTAGTTATACATTGATTACAAGTTCTTCACCATTATCAATGGTGTAAAAGTACGTGTAGCACTTGTTGTAGTTCAAATGTGGTTGTCAAAACATTTTCTTCAGAGTATATCAAGATCTTTTGTACTAAGCGTTAAAAACGGTCTCGTTCTAGTAGTAGTAGTAGTTTTTTTTTTTTCGAATTTCAGTGGAGCACGCGCCCCAGTGAATTTCATGTAGATTTGTCTTTGTGTGTGTGTGTGGGGGGGGGGGGGGGGGGGAGTAAGTAGGCTTGAGACAATCAACATTTCCACGATACCTGCTTTCGACCTCATTTGGTCCGTCCACTCTTCAATAATCTGCACATTGTCACCGAAAAATACAGTATCAGTATCGTAAACTGCGCTTACAAGTTACATCCAATAAAAAGGGCACACAACAACGGTATTTAGCAAGGAACATAGAAGCCGATTAGGCAATACTGTATCACCCCGGCTTTAACACACAAAAAATAAACCCTGCCAATGTCATATTTCGGTTGCTTGCTGGCAATTGGTGCAGATCTTTACACACCATTTGGAAATAGCACAACCTTAACGACTCATGCTCTTCTTACATAGAGATGCAACAACAAACAATTTATACATCAATCGTCTCTTACCTGGTGGAAGTTCGAATGCGCAGGATCTTCAGATTCATCAGTGACGGGAATGCCGGTGGATGCTTGCAATCTCTGCAGTAATGATCTGTTCCCAACCAATATTGTCGTAGCTTTGTCGATCAGATCCTGCATTAGCAAGTTCATAAATCCAAGATCAAGAAAAATATGTCAAACATATCGTCTTCATTGTAGAAGGAGCGTGAATGAAAACTCTGTAATCTAACATTAACAAGATGGTTAACTGTACAAGCACGCAGAGAAGAGCTCAATATGCCGATTTCCACAGTTCAAAAGGTCACGTATATGATGATCTGCGTGACCCTCAAGCAAATCAGAATAAAACACAGGGGAAAAAAAGAGAGATATAACCCATAGAAACGTAGACCAAAAAAACAACTGTGTAATAAGTCCAGAAGCCGGGAATTTATATAGCTGAAGAAAAAGAAAAACTTACTAAAAATAAAGTAAATCAGGAATTAATGATGACGTCATTTATCGTGGCGCAAATCAATCGCCCCAATTATGCTTAGTAACCAAATAATTTGGTAACTTATGTTCTTTTTCTCTATTACCCTTTAGTATGTTAGTATGGTAGTATTTGTTTCCAGTTTGATGCTTATCAGCTGAACTAACATTCCCATTAGTATAAGAGTATGTTATTCTCTTTGGGCAAATATTGCATTTTGTTTAAATTGACTCATCTATTCTCTTAAGATTTGTGACTTGTATACAGATCTAAATGAAATAAATGGTCTGACAAAATCATGTATTCGTTTTATGTTATTTTTTCCGAACGTTTCTCCACATATTGAGATTTTGAAGTGTGAAATTTAAGTTAGGTTATTTAGTTTCATGTCTAAAACTTGAAAACTAGTTATGCTCTTATAAGTTATTTATTTTTCCTTCGATTTTCCAAATGCACATTTTAAGTTTTCCTTTCCTTTCCACCTAGTTCAATCCAAACACACAAAACTTATAATCACTCCCATCTTTTCTTTCCTGTTAGAATCTTTTCTTTTCTTTTTTTATTTGTTTCCCTCAATCCAAACGTGGGGCAAATGTCAAAGGAGAAAACTTATTCTGAATTTATCCAAGGAACTTGAATAAAGAACACCCTGCAAAAGGAAGAAGACCATTCTGCCACTACTTGAAACATGTACTCCCTGGAATAATAAATTTCTACTGAAAAATGAAACTGATTAGAATGTCAAGCCACAATTCCCGCACTGAAACTACTTGGGTTTCGCACAATTGTTTAAACAAACATATGATTGATAATATGATTGGCATGCTTAAGCACAAGCTCCCTAGTTGGAAAAATCCAGGCCGTCAGCCATCCCATTTCACAAAATGCAAACCTACCAGCTCCCATCTTGGATTTCTTCTTTCGGGGAGAAACTTCAGAGGGACATTCTTTTTAGAAGAACACAAGATGCACACCAAAAGCTTGGGAGTTGCTTTGTACACCTTTTAAGGCAGGGGCCTGGGTTTCCAAAGGGTGGCAGATATGACTATAGCCCTGCTGGCAAAGCTGGCCTAGACAATGCTCAAGGAACTCATCTCCTTTGGGTTCAGGTGCTGAAACACAAATATGGGCTGATACATGAGGCTGTTGAACTAACCCTCAGAGCTCACCTATCTGGAAGGGAATCTTACATGGTATAAAATTCTTACGGGCAGGGCTGAAATGGGAAAATGATTTGGGTGAATGGGTCTGGCAGAAAACCAAGTCTTGGCTTTTCACCATCCAGTCTGTGTATGGTCTCCGCTAGGAATTGGGAGGAGAAGTTACCACTTCAAACCGGGGTTATTCTGATGCAGGGAGGCTTCGATAGAGAGCTGCATACGTGGCAACATCTGGACCACACAGTTTCATGCCACGTATGCAATTCCCTATTGAGGATGAAACTGTGTGGTCCAGATGTTGCCACGTATGCAGCTCTCTATTGAAGCCTCCCTGCATCAGAATAACCCAACAAACCGAGATAACATCAGGAAGCTCAAGGGACCCCAAAGGCTAAAATTCAACTATGCGAGGTCAAGCATAACGCTATGAAAGCTAATTCCCATCTTGCTTCTAGGCTGGGGCAGTTAATCTGCTTTGCTCCCTATGTGGTATAGCTGTGGAATCATCCCTTAACGTAACGTTGTCAAACACTGCTCTTTGATCGTTCAGGCCCCTAGATAGACTTCAATTTGGACCATTCAACTACTGTCTTCACTAGTCATGTCACTAGAGGTATTAGTTTTTTCGCGCTTGGTATTGGAGGAACAAACAGCTCTTTCAGTAGGACACGATTTTACCGTTCTCTAGAATCCTGGGCTCCTTTCGCACTGCGAAAGCAAAGTTTCTCCTGAAAAATCATGACAACAGGCTTGACAGATTAGGCCTCAGGGTAGAGATCTATTGGGTTCTGAAGTTGGATCCTCCAACTCTTTGGGTCTACAGTTGGGAATTTTTTTGGTTCCACTGCATGGTAGTTAGTTTGGGCAATGTGTGTGTAGTTTTCACTTCGTGGTATAATGCTTGTAAGAAAAACAAAATCAATCCAAATCGAATTCGTGCACTAATTTAAAAAAATTAAAATAAAAAAAAACTGCAACAATCAATGTCTACCTGCTTGGCGGCAAGAAGCTCACGGCATTGCTGACTCAAGGATGACAGTTCCTCCTCGATTTTCTTCACCCGGGCAACAAGTTTCATAGGATTCGCCTGGAAAATTTCAATTTTATAAAATTAAACCCGAGAAGAACAACAACTAAAAAAACGGATCTCACAAAAACGGAGCAAATCAAACACATTAAAGCGTACATTCTGTGGGTAGATTTGACTGAACTCTTTTTCAAGCTTGTTGTGAATGACGGTGAGATCGTGATTGCCTTTTTTGAAGAGATTCAAGATCCCATCGACGGCTTGATGCCCCATATGGATTTCTTCCGATCACGCTCGAATATTCACCGGCAAGAGAGGGTTTTGAGTATTATCAGGCGGAAGCGGATTCGAATTTCGGAACGTGAAAAACCGTACTCCTCCCGGCGGTTAAGCCGCCAATTTTGACGATAAAAGCAAACATAGTTCCCGCCTCCATCTGTTACCCTAATTTTATTTTACGAAAGTCGTTATCAAATATATTAAGAAATTGATTAATGTTCTCTTAAGAAAAATTGATTAATGTGTCTAAAATATATTATTATTAATTAATCGTAATCAAATTTTTTAATACATAAGAAATCATTTACATTCTCATAGCATTTGGAAACTTCTGCTGAATTTTTTTTTGTAAGTTTGTTAATCGATTTTCCACTATTATTACTGATAACCGGCTAACATTTTTACGACCGATGGTCAATGACAAAATCAAAAATTATAATAAGGTTGTCAAATTTTCACTTTCCAAAATAATATATCATTCGGGAAAAAAATAGATGCAAAATATTTCATTAATCAAAAGATATCTATCTAGACTATCCTCTATCCGGATAGATACGCCCCTCATAGGACCACGCCAATCTTTATATATTTTGGCCACGTCCCTTTCAGCTCCAAAGAAGAAAGTTTAGACATACTTATAGTCACAGACGTGTAGTAAGTCTTTTCATTAAAATACGTATGTAATATATAAGAGAAAGACAAATTTGAATTGCGCCTATTGTTCAAATTTATTTATTTATATTGTTCAGGAAGGACCACAATTCTCTAAGACAAATCTTGAGATCGTATGCGGTAAAAATGATTTACAAGATCTTTTCCACCGATTTCTTGTGGGGCAGGGAAATGGATAAAAGGAAAACATCTTTATTTCACTCAATATAAATAAAGTTGCTAAAAAAATAAAATAAAAAAATTACGCCTCTTGTGAAAATAAAAGGAAAACATCTTTGTCACCAAGACGGGAAAGATTTTATGGTACAACAGTTGTAGGAATGTTATACCAAGTAGCATATATTAGAGTCTTTCATTTTTATTCTCTTTCATATAATACACTTTTATCGTATATGCATTTGGTAAAACATTTCTACAACGATTGTATTTTAAAATTTCACCCAAGATATTGTACATTTAGTTAATAATAAAACAAATAAAATAGAAAAAGAAATACTATTACAATTATTCAAATTTTTTCTCAATATTAGATAGTCATGGGACCACCTCACCCCTACATTGGTGACTTTTTCTTCCTCCTCATTCTTTATGAGAGTATCTCTATTATGGCCGTGCCACGTCATCCAGTTTATAAACTCTTTCTTTATAAATTTTTCTTTTACAACAATAAATATTTTTACACTGCCACATCATTATATTATAAACATTTACATAAATCTTTTAAAAATTTATAAATAATTTATTTTTTCATAAAATGAATTTAATTTTTTCCTTCTTAAAACTCTATATAACATTACTACAGGTTAAAAAAAGTAGAACAAAATTTGTAACATTAGATGATTTTTTTCATATATATAGTTTAGAAAGAAAGAAAAAAAAAACACAGTACCAACTACCAAGCCTATTGCATTTCATTTTTTGTGTGCAGACAGCCAGACATAGGAAAAAATAAAAATAGCAATAATATAGAAAGCAACAGGTGGTCTAAAGGAAAATCTATATCTAATAAGAAGGGAGCCAAATTCAACCACAGGCTGCCACATCGCTCCTTTCTTCAACCAGATAGCCACGTCAAGGGTCTTTTGAGTCGCCACGTGTCCTTTTATGTTTTAATTTTTTTTTCCTTGGCTTTTTCCGTATATTGAATACGGTACAAATAAGAATTAGGAAAAAACTGATGAGAAGCTGCTTGGTAATTCAACAGGCGTCTAACCCTAGGAAAATAGACGGCCAGAATGGAAACCAGATCGACCTGCCTACGGCGTCAATCATCTAAGGTTGATAGGGTTGGGCTAAATCACGGTGATGCAACTCGTTCCATGTTTTATCTGTTCGTTTATTGATGAAATTGTGTGTTATACCCATTGGATAATGTTGTTCGATCCACCATTGTACAAGTTTGAATTTGTTTTATGTTGATTGATGGCGGCTGAAGCTGAAGGGTGGTCAGGTTTCTGAGTTATATCCGGCAGTTCTTCCACACAATGGGTGGCAGTATCCACATAATAATAAGACATATATCTCACTCCTATCCATTCCGCTTATCCACATAATAATGTTTCCATGGTGTATTCTTAACGGAGACTCTGAATCTCCTTCCCCTCTGCTTCATCTTCTACAGGTACTCATATATGTAATCCAAAAAGATCCGTTGTTATGGTTTATTTATCTGGATTGAATTCTGATCTGATTTTCATTGCCTACTATAAAAAAATCGCAGCAGGGAAAGAAAGGAGTAGTAGAAGAGAAGAAGAGTGGAACGACAGGATAACTAGAGGGCTTATGAAGTTTCCACCGAATCGTCGATGCATTAACTGCAACAGTTTGGTAAAATTCTCGATTTTTGTGATGCTTTAGTTTTCTTCTGTTAATTTTGGCTACAGATTTTGTTCGATTCATATTGTTTCGCTGTATTTGATTATTATTAGCCATATCTGTGTTTATTTTTCAAAATTATTTTTTGTTTCATGAAACAGTGCGCTACCGTTTAAGGTAGAATGTAAATTGCTTGTCGATTGATTGAAGGACTTTATTGTTCAAAAAGATGTCTTCTTAGCTAATTCAGTTTTGAAATAGCTGGAATTTGGAGTGTTTTCCTTTTTTCTGCAGTGTTTTCGAATTTTATATTCTGCTTTTGAGAAGGTATTTAGAATTATTGGTTGTTGCAGGTGCCGCGATATGTGTGTACAAATTTCTGGACTTTTGTATGTACAACATGGACTGGAATTCAGTAAGCTTCTTTTCATTTCTGTAATTGTGGAATCCAAGGAAACATATGGAATGAAGTGAATAAAGGCAAGCTTTATTTCACCTTAATTTATGTTCCGTTTATCCGTGTATACGATTGCTAATAATTCTTCTACCTTCACTTGATTGGTGGTGTGAGGGGTTCACATTTGGGGGTGGTGTGGGGTGTGGTTGATTGTTATGCATCTGTCTACTGTCTTGATGATGTGAAACCTGAAATTTGTTCTGAGATTCATGCGGGATGTGGGAATTTCCTCGAATGAGATTCTGCCTTTCAAAAGCATCTCATTCACGATGAAACTCTTCTGGAGATTCTTAAGCTTCTTTTATTGGTGGTTCTGGACGAAGCATATATCGAGTTTTCAGGAGTTGGTAAAAAAGTTGTTTATATTTATGTATCACTTTCAAATATAAATACAACATTTTCATATTATTATTTTTCATATTTACCCGACTTTTAAGTACATACAATACAATTAAACCAATGTTTTACTTTTACAATGTCATAACTCAGGGTGTCTCCAACGGCAGGTTTGTTATTTTTCTTAAAGCTTTAAACAATGGTTTATACCATTATAAATGTGAAGAGTGGATAAAGCTTTTATTCAAAGCTTTAACTGCATCAACCGGTCTATAAAATGCCAAGTGGATATTTATATTTTTTTTAATGGTCAAACGCATTTTCTTCATCTTTTATCTTATTTTATTACTAGTGGGAATGTTCACGCCGTGCAAGGCACGGCGTGCCCGTTAAAGTTATGAAAATAGAAGCGGAGGGTGTTTTTATATTGATAGGAATGATAGAGTCGTGGATTTTTATTAATACGAAGCCATAGAGTTCAAAAGATACATAAGTTTAGGTAATATAAGTTACAAAAGATAATGGAATAGAATCATTGCAAGCACTTATAGTTATGTATATTACTACACCATCAAACATTATCCATGATAAAAGATAATGGTGGTAATATACTAACTATACTTTCCTACTACATCAAAGTTTGGCTTTAAAAAAAATACAGAACAACCATGATTGTATTCTTAATACATAAACATACAGCAACAACTAATTTTACTTTTTCCTTTTCCTTGTTCTTCTCTTGGTTCCTAATCTTTTTGACTGGACTTTGAACTTCATCAGCCTTATGTGGAACATAAGCTGATTCAATGACCTTTTCTGAAGAAGTTTATGGAATTGGTGTAGGTATGGTACCAAACATCGAGTTCTTTTTGAATGTGGAGGTGGATGCGAAGCTGGATATGTATTCATCATTATTTAGTATTTAAAACCCGATATTCAAGTCTAAAAATGCTTAAACTACACAAGTACACATCGATCGTGTACAAAAAGATAGGCGAGTATGTACTCATCATTCGGAGTAGCCAGAACCTGATACTGTAGGTTAAAAATGTATTCACCATATACTACACACCAATTTTTTCTCCTAAAGAGAAACCGTGTTTGTATTCATCATGATGGAGTATTTGTTGGAGAGGAAAAAATAGTACACTCTTGAAGCATACACAATCAGTATTCATCCAACTGTTATGCAAGGAAAAAAGAACCAAACAAAACAGCCTTGTAAAAGCCTATAAATGCTCCATCGTAAGTGACCTTTTAAAGAAGCCAATAAACAGGAAGTTGGAAACCAAATTCATTACCACCTACCTCAAAGTAAAAAAAGGATTCAATGTTTATATATTGCAAATGTAAGAAGAGTAATAAAGAGCTAAAGACAAAGCAATTCAAATCAGCAGTAACTTGAGATCATTTATTTATATATCTCAGAAATAAAAGCAAGCAGTATGCATTAATCACAAAATAAGACACAATTGCATTGATTTTTAGTTCTATGTTTGTATTTGTCGAATAATAGATTACCTAGAGGATACATGTGTCTGAACTCCTTCCTTTGGAAAATTTTCTTCTTCATTCGAAGACCCTCGACCCGATCTATTATTCGACATCGTTGTATTGTTCTTGTAAGTTGTTATCTTTAGTAAGCTTTGTCCGGTATGTTCCGGCCTTACCCGGCGGCGTCCGGCGGTGTTCTTGTACTTTACCGGCATGTGTCCGCGTTTAATAAAAGTTTTCGTTTGCTTGGGGAAAAAAAGAAAAAAAAACACTAATGACAATCAATTTTTTTTGTTGTAATTGACTAAATTGCCCCGAGCTATTTTATAAAAGTTAAAATAGTACTACATATTAATAAGAAAAAAATATAAATTAGTCAAGTTTTAATCAACAAGACAACCTATTAATTGACGCATTCTTAAATATTATGAGTTCAAAAATATCCTAAATAAATTGGGACGGAGGAAGTATAAAAATTAATAAATTGTAAAACCAAAGAAAAGACACGTAGTCATAATCCATGAACCATTATTATCCATAACCGATCCAAAAACCACACCGAATTAATAACCGTATAATTAACCAGATTACAGTGTAATAATAAGCATACATTTTTTATAGATTTTTTTTTTTATCAGTAGTTATAAAATCTAATCATACATGTTGGATAAAAAATAATAACCGTACATTTTGTTTCGGTTTTCGGTTCGAATAATTGTTTGGTTTTTAATTGAAACGGATGAAGTATAAAAACAAAGAAATTGCAATAATAATAAAAAAGACACATGTCCACAATCCATGATCGAATCCTTCTAAAATCTTATGAGAAAATGGTTCGGTTTTTCATTTGTTTTTTTATTCGGTTATCAATATCTTGGATAACGGTTCGGTTATAAAGTTAAAAGTATTGTAGAAATAAATAATATTTTGGTTATTAAAGCCTATTTATACATACAAGTTGGATATAAACGGTTCGGTTACAATTTCTTAACTACACACTCTACAGCTTTTTCCTTTTTTTTTTTGGCGTGATATTTTTCTATTAGCCGTACTTTTCTTTCTTTTTTTAACACATAAAGACTACTTACAGTGATGCATTACCCTGTCATTCTTGAAAACTCACCCAAAAGAAAAAGTCTTCGCACCTTCCTAATTTAAGCATTGTAAGCTAACTCCATACATTCAAAGTGTGTTAAACAAGAGCGTAAATGGGGAAATGAACATTTTAACATAAGCTAACGCTGGCTTTATTTTACAAAGGGTTAAATGTGGTAGGAATACATAAAAAAAGCTGCACAATGTTCAAAAGTGAAAACACAAAATACTAGTTCCAAACAACTTTACTCACAGATTCCCCGGCAGCTTAATTAATTTTTTCTTTCTTCTTAATCTTCTTCACTGGGCTTCGTAGCATCTGAGCTGTTCCAACTTTAAAGCCATGTTCAGCATCTAGGTCTTTCTCAACTTTCACAACAATCTTACTACTTGGTTGTTTAGCTGTGCCAAAAACCTCCAGTTATGATTAGGTCAAGACCTTCATCAATAGCCTGACTGCCTGTGTTGGGTGTATCAGTTGCAGCTGCATTTGGGGAGCTCTCCTTGAAGTCTAGTCTTTTTTCTTCATTGATGAGGGATGGCTGGCAGAAGTATCCCCATCAATCGAAGAACTGATTTCACCCAAAACATTCTTTGTAGTCGGGCTGAATAGCTGACTGCTATGTTTGTTGAGTATCTTCATGCTACAAGAAAACTGGTTTAAAGGACAAACTTTAAAGGGACGACAAAGTCGTCCCTTTAAATATCTTTTTTTGGGACGACAAAGTCGTCCCTTTAAATGAATTCAAACATAGTCAATGTTTTGGGCGGATTTTTCGGCGGGAAACTTTAAAGGGACGACAACGATGTCGTCCCAAAAAATAAAATATTAACCCCACCGTGCGGGAACTTGATTTTCCACGTGGACAAGACTATTTAAAGGGACGACAATACTTATTTAAAGGGACGACACGTTGTCGTCCCATTAAACATTTTCAGAAAATAACATATTATGTACTAGAAATTATAAAATTTTGGTTTTTAGGGACGACAATGTCGTCCCTTTAAAGGCAATTAATTTTTTTTTTAATATAAAACTTTGAGTTAATAAATAATATTCAGTTTTTTATAAAATGCACGTCTAAAGGGACGACAATGTCGTCCCATTAAACATTTTTCAGAAAATAATATGTTATGTCCAAGAAATTATAAAATTTGGGTTTTTAGGGACGACAATTGTCGTCCCTTTAAAGGCAATTAAATTTTTTTTAATATAAAACGTTGTGTTAATAAATAAGATTCAGTTTTTTTATAAAATTCTAATATACATATTCTAATAAACATTGCGTTAAAATATAAAATTCATTATAATTTTATAAAAATTCATTTATCGAACGATAATACAGGTGATTCTGATAATACCTTCTACTATAGATTGTCAGTTCGTTATCGAGGGATTGATTTGAATCTTGGAGTTCGTTAATAAGCGATTGATCTCAATCCTGAGATCCGACATCGATTAAGCGATTTCAAGCTGATATCTTTCTTTGAAAATCAATGTGATAATACTCTCTAGTATAGATCGTCAGTTCGTTAGCGAACGATTGACTTGAATCTCGGGGTTTATCACCGAGCGATTGATCTCAATCCCGAGATCCGTTATCGATTAAGAGATCGATTTGAATCTCGGGGTTCGTTATCGATCGAATGAGTTAAATCGTTATCGATCATTGTGATAGTAGTATCTACTATGGCTCGATCGATCGTTATCGAGCGAAGGAGTTAAGAGTCGGGGATCGTTATTAAGAGATCGATTTAAATCATGGGGTTCGTTATTGAGCAAATGAGTTAAATCGTTATCGATCATTGTGATAGTACTATCTACTATGGCTCGATCGATCGTTATTGAGCGAAGGAGTTAAGAGTCGGGGATCGTTATTAAGAGATCGATTTGAATCTCGGGGTTCGTTATCGAGCGAATGAGTTAGATCGTTATCGATCATGGTGATAGTACTACCTACTATGGCTCGATCGATCGTTATCGAGCGAATGAGTTAACAGTCGGGGATCGTTATTAAGAGATCGATTTGAATCTCGGGGTTCGTTATCGAGCAAATGAGTTAGATCGTTATCGATCATTGTGATAGTACTATCTACTATGGCTCGATCGATCGTTATCGAGCGAATGAGTTAACAGGCGTGGTTCGTTATCGAGCGATCGATTTGAATATCGGGGTTTGTTATCGAGCGAATGTGTTAGATAGTTATCGATCATCGTGATAGTAGTATCTACTATGGCTCGATGGATGGTTATCGAGCGAATGAGTTAACAGTCGGGGATCGTTATTAAGAGATTGATTTGAATCTCGGGGTTCGTTATCGAGCGAATGAGTTAGATCGTTATCGATCATTGTGATAGTACTACCTACTATGGCTCGATCGATCGTTATCGAGCGAATGAGTTAACAGTCAGGGATCGTTATTAAGAGATCGATTTGAATCTCGGGGTTCGTTATCGAGCAAATGAGTTAGATCATTGTGATAGTACTATCTACTATGGCTCGATCGATCGTTATCGAGCGAATGAGTTGACAGTCGTGGTTCGGTATCGAGCGATCGATTTGAATCTCGGGGTTCGTTATCGAGCGAATAAGTTAGATCGTTATCGATCATTGTGATAGTACTATCTACTATGGCTCGATCGATCGTTATCGAGCGAATGAGTTAAGAGTCGGGGATCGTTATCGAGCGATCGATTTGAATCTCGGGGTTCGTTATCAAGAAAATGAGTTAGATTGTTATCGATCGTTATCGAGCGAAGGAATTAAGAGTCGGGGATCGTTATTAAGAGATCGATTTGAATCTCGGGGTTCGTTATCGAGCGAATAAGTTAGATCGTTATCGATCATTGTGATAGTAGTATTTACTATGGCTCGATGGATCGTTATCGAGCGAAGGAGTTAGATCGTTATCGGTAAGGAGAGATCAATGGTTTGTTCGCGAACGATTGAGCTCAATCCCGAGATTTAATTTATAATATTGATATATATATATATATATATATATATATATATATATATATATATATATATATTATGAAAGAAAATATTTTTTTATACAATTTTATATAAAGGGACGACAATGTCGTCCCTTTAAAACGAAAATAATCAAATGTCTAATAAAATTTGGGGGGAAAATTCGGCCGCCAAATTTTTTTTCCCTTTAAAGGGACGACATTGTCGTACCTTAAAACAATATGTCGTCCCGAAAAAGAACCTAATCTAATAAAATCGGGCATTCTTCTCCTCCTCCTCCATTATTTGCGCGCCATCGCATTTTCATCTCTCGCGCCGCCCCGCCGCTCTCCACCTCCTCCGCCTCTCCTCCGCCTCTCCTCCGCTCTCCTATACCTCCTCATTTACCCTCTCCTCCGATTTCAAGCACTTCGCACCTCCTCTGATTTCAAAACCTCCGGCCACCACACCAACACAGCTCCGGCCACCACAAGAAGCTCAATTCAAGCTCGTGCCGGCCTTCAGGTTTTGCGTTTTTCTCATCTCCGGCTAATGTTTTCTGATTACCTCACCTCCGGGTAAACAATTTAGCCAAACATTTTCGCTCACCTTGATTTTTGTTTCTTAATTTTAATTTTTGTTTTTATAGCTTTCTCAACATTTGATGCTTGAGCATACATTTGATGCTTGTGCATAACATGAATATTTATTACCCTTTTATTTTTATTTTTAAAAAGAGGTATAAAGAGTTTTGCTTGGAATCGTGGGACAGGGTAATGTGTTCATCATGGATAGGATAATGTATGTATCCTCCTTGCTTTTGTTTTGTTTTCAGTCTGAATTCGTTACTAGTCTTTTGGATTGAATGTTGTTCATAGCGAAATTTCGTTTATGGCATTAGCTTTATGAGATCACTTACAAAAACCTTGGCACAGCATCAAATGTGTTCCCTCATCAATATGATTTTTGCATTTTTAACACTTAGATACTTGTGTTGTTCTGTTTTGAATATACGCGATAATGAGTTGCTACTAAACATATTTCTCATAGGACTTGTTAACAAGATCCTCGCTCCTTTGTTGAAGTTGCTAATGCCGCGGATTTAATACAACGCAGACAACGTTCTGACTTTCAATGTAAGCCCCTTTGAAAACCTTATTCATAACCCCCACCCCCCCACCTCTCTTTCTAGCTATTTTTGTCTCGGGTGTTTACTATTCGTTCTTGTATCATCAGCTTCCATCAAGAACATCCTTGCTACTGCTATTGAGGTAAACCGTAGAACATTCATGACTAGTTGTTCTGTGAATGGATATAATTTTAATATCTTTATATTTTCTTTTAGTAAAATGCTGTTTTTCATCTGTTATCAGGGGAATAAAGATCCGATACCTTTGATATTGACTTTAGCGCTAAATGACTCTATTACATATGATAAGGTTAGAGATGAATCCTTCAAAATTATGCTGTTTATTGTATGAGTTTGGAGAATTGGTAAAAAGCTGATCTTTTGATTTCATGTTTACAGGCTACAAAATCAGGGGGACCAAATGGATCAATTCATTTTAGGTAGTCCTCTATTGTATGATTACAAGTATGAGAACTAACCCTTTCATTTCAGCAGAGGTTGTGGCTCAAAGAAGGGAAAGTGATGCCCGACCATCGTTTGATTTGACACCTTCCCAGGTAATATCGGGTTGAAGCAATTCTTGATTTTGACACGTAAACTACATTCCTTATGCAACATATGGAAACCAGTACTATTGTCTTCTAAAACTTATATTCACCTGCTTGATGTTATTGAATGTTCCGAGTTCTACTATAATTCAATGTCATGTGTCCTGCAAAATTGATTAACCTTCAATTGTAAATACGGCCCTGGAAAAAAAAAAAAGTAAATGTGCAGTGGAAATGTGACTGTAATAGTGATCCTTAAGTTTAGTTCCAAGGCTTATTTGTTCGTTAATCATTATCAGAGAACCTCCTTACAGAGGCGTGAGCGTATAATTCGGTTGAGGTTTGTATTGTATCGGAGGACGGCTTGCAGAGATTACAAAACCGTTTGGATGTTCAATATGATAGTTCAAATCCCGAACATCGTGTATACTATGTGATTTGGTGATTTACGAGAACTGCTCTGTATTTAGTAGAACAAGCTCCGTTTAATTGGGCTTTCCTTTATTTTCCAACTTTTTGTCCATGGTATAGGAAGCTTTGAAAGCATTATGGAATGCTGCTTTTCCGGTGGAAGAACTCAACGGATTAATATCAGAGCAGTGGAAGGAAATGGGTTGGCAAGGGAAAGACCCGTCTACAGATTTCAGGTATAATGCTTTTCTTCCTTCTTCATTTAACTATGTGAGACTCTTTACTTGTTTAGATGCCTTCGTTTTCCCGTAAATCACAATTCAAGTTTCTGTCAGGGGTGGTGGGTTCATATCGCTAGAGAACCTGTTATACTTCGCTCGGAACTTCCCAATAAGTATTTCTGCGTATACTTTTGCTTGCTGGTCTTCAAGTGAGATATGTACTTGGCTCTTACTTCGTCGTGTGTATATACAGTACAACATTATTGCTCTTAGTTTGTGTTAAGTCTGATTTTTAATTTGGTAGGGTCTGGTCCTTTTGTTCTCAATGCTGCTATTTTTAATTAAATGTATAATCTTTTAAGGGACGACACATTGTCGTCCCAAAAACTTTTTATAAAAAAAAATAAAATTTCCTAATAATAAATTTTTTTTTGAAATTAAATGAATCATGTTTATAGGGACGACATTGTCGTCCCTTTAAATGTTTTTAATAAAAAAAAATTATTTTTTTCGTATTAAATTTTATAATGAAAATGAAATGTATAATCTTTTAAGGGACGACAATGTCGTCCCAAAAAACATTTTTTTATAAAAAAAATAAATTTTTTCCTAATAATAAATTTTTTTGTGAAATTAAATGAATCATGTTTATAGGGACGACAATGTCGTCCCTTCAAATAATGCCAAGTCAGCTCGTTGAATTTTATTAGAAAAGTCCGTGCCACGTCAGCATACCTTTAAAGGGACGATTTTGTCGTCCCTTAAAAGGAGTCCGTTGTTTAAAGGGACAAAGCAGAAGGGACGTCTTTATAGGGACGACGTGTCGTCCCTTTAAACATTTGAAGGGACGACAATGGCTTTAAAGGGACGACAAAATGTCAACTCATTCGCTCGATACCGAACCACGACTGTCAACTCATTCGCTCGATAACGATCGATCGAGCCATAGTAGATAGTACTATCACAATGATCTAACTCATTTGCTCGATAACGAACCCCGAGATTCAAATCGATCTCTTAATAACGATCCCTGACTGTTAACTCATTCGCTCGATAACGATCGATCGAGCCATAAGTAGGTAGTACTATCACAATGATCGATAACGATCTAACTCATTCGCTCGATAACGAACCCCGAGATTCAAATCAATCTCTTAATAACGATCCCCGACTGTTAACTCATTCGCTCGATAACCATCCATCGAGCCATAGTAGATACTACTATCACGATGATCGATAACTATCTAACACATTCGCTCGATAACAAACCCCGATATTCAAATCGATCGCTCGATAACGAACCACGCCTGTTAACTCATTCGCTCGATAACGATCGATCGAGCCATAGTAGATAGTACTATCACAATGATCGATAACGATCTAACTCATTTGCTCGATAACGAACCCCGAGATTCAAATCGATCTCTTAATAACGATCCCCGACTGTTAACTCATTCGCTCGATAACGATCGATCGAGCCATAGTAGGTAGTACTATCACCATGATCGATAACGATCTAACTCATTCGCTCGATAACGAACCCCGAGATTCAAATCGATCTCTTAATAACGATCCCCGACTCTTAACTCCTTCGCTCAATAACGATCGATCGAGCCATAGTAGATAGTCTTATCACAATGATCGATAACGATTTAACTCATTTGCTCAATAACGAACCCCATGATTTAAATCGATCTCTTAATAACGATCCCCGACTCTTAACTCCTTCGCTCGATAACGATCGATCGAGCCGTAAGTAGATACTACTATCACAATGATCGATAACGATTTAACTCATTCGATCGATAACGAACCCCGAGATTCAAATCGATCTCTTAATCGATAACGGATCTCGGGATTGAGATCAATCGCTCGGTGATAAACCCCGAGATTCAAGTCAATCGTTCGCTAACGAACCGACGATCTATCTTAGAGAGTATTATCACATTGATTTTCAAAGAAAGATATCACTTGAAATCGCTTAATCGATGTCGGATCTCGGGATTGAGATCAATCGCTTATTAACGAACTCCAAGATTCAAATCAATCCCTCGATAACGAACCGACAATCTATAGTAGAAGGTATTATCAGAATCACCTGTATTATCGTTCGATAAATGAATTTTTATAAAATTATAATGAATTTTATATTTTAACGCAATGTTTATTAGAATATGTATATTAGAATTTTATAAAAAAACTGAATCTTATTTATTAACACAACGTTTTATATTAAAAAAAATTTAATTGCCTTTAAAGGGACGACAATTGTCGTCCCTAAAAACCCAAATTTTATAATTTCTTGGACATAACATATTATTTTCTGAAAAATGTTTAATGGGACGACATTGTCGTCCCTTTAGACGTGCATTTTATAAAAAACTGAATATTATTTATTAACTCAAAGTTTTATATTAAAAAAAAAATTAATTGCCTTTAAAGGGACGACATTGTCGTCCCTAAAAACCAAAATTTTATAATTTCTAGTACATAATATGTTATTTTCTGAAAATGTTTAATGGGACGACAATGTCGTCCCTTTAAATAGTATTGTCGTCCCTTTAAATAGTCTTGTCCACGTGGAAAATCAAGCTGGCACGGTGGGGTTAATATTTTATTTTTTGGGACGACATTGTCGTCCCTTTAAAGTTTCCCGCCGAAAAATCCGCCCAAAACATTGACTATGTTTGAATTCATTTAAAGGGACGACTTTGTCGTCCCAAAAAAGATATTTAAAGGGACGACTTTGTCGTCCCTTTAAAGTTTGTCCCTTTAAACCAGTTTTCTTGTAGCATGAAGATACTCAACAAACATAGCAGTCAGCTATTCAGCCCGACTACAAAGAATGTTTTGGGTGAAATCAGTTCTTCGATTGATGGGGATACTTCTGCCAGCCATCCCTCATCAATGAAGAAAAAAGACTAGACTTCAAGGAGAGCTCCCCAAATGCAGCTGCAACTGATACACCCAACACAGGCAGTCAGGCTATTGATGAAGGTCTTGACCTAATCATAACTGGAGGTTTTTGGCACAGCTAAACAACCAAGTAGTAAGATTGTTGTGAAAGTTGAGAAAGACCTAGATGCTGAACATGGCTTTAAAGTTGGAACAGCTCAGATGCTACGAAGCCCAGTGAAGAAGATTAAGAAGAAAGAAAAAATTAATTAAGCTGCCGGGGAATCTGTGAGTAAAGTTGTTTGGAACTAGTATTTTGTGTTTTCACTTTTGAACATTGTGCAGCTTTTTTTATGTATTAATGAATGAAGGTTAATTTTACCTACATTAATACACTACCAAATTTCACTACTGATGCAGCTTGCTGCTATGCTAAATTGTGTGTATTATGAACAATATTTTGTAGTTCCTACCACATTTAACCCTTTGTAAAATAAAGCCAGCGTTAGCTTATGTTAAAATGTTCATTTCCCCATTTACGCTCTTGTTTAACACACTTTGAATGTATGGAGTTAGCTTACAATGCTTAAATTAGGAAGGTGCGAAGACTTTTTCTTTTGGGTGAGTTTTCAAGAATGACAGGGTAATGCATCACTGTAAGTAGTCTTTATGTGTTAAAAAAAGAAAGAAAAGTACGGCTAATAGAAAAATATCACGCCAAAAAAAAAAAGGAAAAAGCTGTAGAGTGTGTAGTTAAGAAATTGTAACCGAACCGTTTATATCCAACTTGTATGTATAAATAGCTTTAATAACCAAAATATTATTTATTTCTACAATACTTGCTTATAACCGAACCGTTATCCAAGATATTGATAACCGAATAAAAAAACAAATGAAAAACCGAACCATTTTCTCATAAGATTTTAGAAGGATTCGATCATGGATTGTGGACATGTGTCTTTTTTATTATTATTGCAATTTCTTTGTTTTTATACTTCATCCGTTTCAATTAAAAACCAAACAATTATTCGAACCGAAAACCGAAACAAAATGTACGGTTATTATTTTTTATCCAACATGTATGATTAGATTTTATAACTACTGATAAAAAAAAAAATCTATAAAAAATGTATGCTTATTATTACACTGTAATCTGGTTAATTATACGGTTATTAATTCGGTGTGGTTTTTGGATCGGTTATGGATAATAATGGTTCATGGATTATGACTACGTGTCTTTTCTTTGGTTTTACAATTTATTAATTTTTATACTTCCTCCGTCCCAATTTATTTAGGATATTTTTGAACTCATAATATTTAAGAATGCATCAATTAATAGGTTGTCTTGTTGATTAAAACTTGACTAATTTATATTTTTTTCTTATTAATATGTAGTACTATTTTAACTTTTATAAAATAGCTCGGGGCAATTTAGTCAATTACAACAAAAAAAATTGATTGTCATTAGTGTTTTTTTTTCTTTTTTTTTCCAAGGTAAACGAAAGGCTTTTATTAAACGCCGGACGCATGCCGGTAAAGTACAAGAACACCGCCGGACGCCGCCGGGTAAGGCCGGAACATACCGGACAAAGCTTACTAAAGATAACAACTTACAAGAACAATACAACGATGTCGAATAATAGATCGGGTCGAGGGTCTTTGAATGAAGGAAAATTTTCCAAAGGAAGGAGTTCGACATATGTATCCTCTGGTAATCTATTATTCGACAAATACAAACATAGAACTAAAAATCAATGCAATTGTGTCTTATTTTGTGATTAATGCATACTGCTTGCTTTTATTTACGAGATATATAAATAAATGATCTCAAGTTACTGCTTTGATTTGAATTGCTTTGTCTTTAGCTCTTTATTACTCTTCTTACATTTGCAATATATAAACATTGAATCCTTTTTTTACTTTGAGGTAGGTGGTAATGAATTTGGTTTCCAACTTCCCGTTTATTGGCTTCTTTAAAAGGTCACTTACGATGGAGCATTTATAGGCTTTTACAAGCTTTTGTTTTGTTTGGTTCTTTTTTCCTTGCATAACAGTTGGATGAATACTGATTGTGTATGCTTCAAGAGTGTACTATTTTTTCCTCTCCAACAAATACTCCATCATGATGAATACAAACACGGTTTCTCTTTAGGAGAAAAAATTGGTGTGTAGTATATGGTGAATACATTTTTAACCTATAGTATCAGGTTCTGGCTACTCCAGAATGATGAGTACATACTCAGTCTATCTTTTTGTACACAGTCTGATGTGTACTGTGTAGTTTAAGCATTTTTAGACTTGAATATCAGGTTTTAAATACTAAATAATGATGAATACATATCCAGTTTCCTGCATCCAGCCTCCACATTCAAAAAGAACTCTGATGTTTGGTACCATACCTACACCAATTCCATAAACTTCTTCAGAAAAGGTCATTGAATCAGCTTATGTTCCACATAAGGCTGATGAAGTTCAAAGTCCAGTCAAAAAGATTAGGAACCAAGAGAAGAACAAGGAAAAGGAAAAAGTAAAATTAGTTGTTGCTTTGTATGTTTATGTATTAAGAATACAATCATGGTTGTTCGTATTTTTTTTAAAGCCAAACTTTGATGTAGTAGGAAAGTATAGTTAGTATATTACCACCATTATCTTTTATCATGGATAATGTTTGATGGTGTAGTAATATACATAACTATAAGTGCTTGCAATGATTCTATTCCATTATCTTTTGTAACTTATATTACCTAAACTTATGTATCTTTTGAACTCTACATGGCTTCGTATTAATAAAAATCCACGACTCTATCATTCCTATCAATATAAAAACACCCTCCGCTTCTATTTTCATAACTTTAACGGGCACGCCGTGCCTTGCACGGCGTGAACATTCCCACTAGTAATAAAATAAGATAAAAGATGAAGAAAATGCGTCTGACCATTAAAAAAAAATTGTAAATATCCACTTGGCATTTTATAGACCGGTTGATGCAATTAAAGCTTTGGATAAAAGCTTTATCCAGTCTTCATATTTACAATGGTATAAACCTATTGTTTAAAGCTTTAAGAAAAATAACAAACCTGCCGTTGGAGACACCCTGAGTTATGACATTGTAAAAGTAAAACATTGGTTTAATTGTATTGTATGTACTTAAAAGTCGGGTAAATATGAAAAATAATAATATGAAAATGTTGTATTTATATTTGAAAGTGATACATAAATATAAACAACTTTTTTACCAACTCCTGAAAACTCGATATATGCTTCGTCCAGAACCACCAATAAAAGAAGCTTAAGAATCTCCAGAAGAGTTTCATCGTGAATGAGATGCTTTTGAAAGGCAGAATCTCATTCGAGGAAATTCCCACATCCCGCATGAATCTCAGAACAAATTTCAGGTTTCACATCATCAAGACAGTAGACAGATGCATAACAATCAACCACACCCCACACCACCCCCAAATGTGAACCCCTCACACCACCAATCAAGTGAAGGTAGAAGAATTATTAGCAATCGTATACACGGATAAACGGAACATAAATTAAGGTGAAATAAAGCTTGCCTTTATTCACTTCATTCCATATGTTTCCTTGGATTCCATTCTCTTGAATAACTTCATCCTTGTTTTGTACCTCTTCCTCCTCATTGATGTCATGACCGAAATTCCCACATCCCATATGAACCTCAGAACAAATTTCAGCTTTGAAATCATCAAGACACTGACAGATGCATAACAATCAACCCGACCCCCAAATGTGAAAGCCTCACACCACCAATCAATTGGTGAAGGCTTGTTAACATCTAGAAACCCGATATGCCCGGCTAGAAGTTTGCTTGAAGAGAATAACCGGGATTTCGAGCAAATTTCTTGAAAGCAAAACCAAAAAAATGCAGGTAAGGTAACGTGCATATTGGAAATGACACAGTACAAAGGACATTGATTTGCAATTGGTGAAGGCTTGTTAACATATCTAGAAATTTAATGCCACTGATATGCAGCTCGGCTAGAAGTTTGCTTGAAGAGAATAACCGGAATTTCGAGCAAATTTCTTGAATGAAGCGTGCATTATTCATCATTGATTCCTGTAATTTCACTGCTATCATCATCAAAGCACTTATCTACACAAAAGCAGGGTGGTTGAAATTGTGCAGATTATGATTCAAAAGGGGTCGTGTAGGGGTTAGGTTTATAAACCGTGGGAAAGTTATTGGAGGGGATAATTGTGGGAGCATTTTGGGTAGTTAGGAGAAAAAGGTTTACGGTTTGCGGTTGTGTAGAATTGAAGACAGTGGGGTTGGAGTTTGCAGAAAGTGGGGCGATGAGGATGACCGAAGGAACACGTTCATTGTAAAACAGCGGGTGATGTCCGGGTCAAACCGGGTCTCTAGCGGGTCAATTGGATAAAACGGGCTAATTGGCGGTTAATCGTTTGAAAATATAATATAAGATATTAGTACTAATGTCAAAAAAACAAAAATATTTAACTGCACGCCGTAACCAGCAACATTAAAAAATTACAAAAACACTGATCGACAACATATCTGCACTAATAAGTGAACAATCTGATCATGAAATTCTGTTCATGGGCTTTCAACGGTTGACTAGGGTAAGTTTTCATTAATATCATTATTTTATAAGGGTTTAGTGGTAAGCTGACTATGATACGTTTACATTAATATTAATAATTTACTACAACAACAACAACAACAAAACAATACATGAAGAAAAATAATTGAACGCAATCCATACTAGTATATATATATATTATCCATTAGAATAAGTTACACTATTGTTAAAATATATAATTTTGATATCCTCCATCTTGCTAGGGCCAGGCCGGCCTAGATAATAGATATTTGAATTGATCTTCTGCTCTATTATAATCCGTGATTGAACGAGAATTTTATATGGGAATATCTTTTCACACAAATTTTTATCTTAACACACAGATTTTTTTTTCCAATTTCACCCTTATTTTTTTTATTTTACGCGCGTTCATTCTGACCAAAGTTTGGTCGAATATGCCCGAAATATATGGTCGAATAGGCCGGCCGACCATATTTTAGATAATAGATATTTGAATTGATCTTCACATTCGCTCTATTATAATCCGTGATTGAACGAGAATTTTATATGTCTTTCGACCGTTATTGAGTCCGAGCGAAAGCTAGTGTATATTAGTATAATGATCGTATTCGACTCAAATTCGACTCGTAATTTGTATGGTCGGAAAATGTTGAATTATATATTTTCCGGACTCATTTACGGTCGAACTGTGCGTGTAGAATATCCAAACGAAGCCCACTTTTATTGTAAGTTTAAAACAACGTTTTGTGAAAAGAAAAATAAAAATTTGTATGGATCAACTAATTTGTCGACCGGACTATTGTTTTACCAAAAATAAAAACGGGATGAGTTTATGAAGCCAACCCCTAGGTCCGTCCTTGATTATAATAATAATAATATTATTATTACGTGGAAACTTGACTTCATCTTATTCATCAGGGGAATGTCACAAGTATTATAGTATCGGACTAGGCCTGTTTTCCTCGAATGAGTCAGAAAGTATATCCGGAAAGAGAATGGCTTGGTCAATGAAAGTAAGAATTTTTTTATAGTATTTAACAACATTCGTTTTCTGAATTACTCCATAAAAATATTACAAATTAATTAGATCCAGTCTTTCCGGCTAGTAAACTTGGATTTAGTAGCTGTTTTTGTTGATTTTTTTTTTTATATGGGAGTCAATGAATAATACAGAAAGGCCAACTTCTAAGTCAATTTGGAAACAAAACTAGGCATATACTGATACAGGTGTGTGGGAAAAACATAATAGTATTAATAATTAATTAATATAATATTACTATATATCACTACCAAAAAAGAGTTCTAATCCACAAAGCTAGCTAGCATGCCACTCTCTAATTTTTTATTTTATTTTTGGTAAAGCCACTCTCTAATTGGATTATCATAAAATTAGTGTTTAGTATTAGCCGGTTTGATGATTTATATTTATTTTTTTACATTATTTTTAGGTGACTAACGATCACCAATTTATACTTATTCAACTAATCCAAAAAAATAAAAAATTAAAAGGGTAAAATTATTGGATTAAAAAAAAGGTAAAATTAAAACAATGGGTTGGTGTTTTTTTTTTTTAAGTTTAACTTTCAATTCAATAATCCGAGAATATATACCATTGCATTTGAACATGTGAATACCATACAATATGTAATTTTTTTCTCAAAAAATAAAATAAAATTAGATACATAGAATATTTGCAAACTGAACAATTAAGAAATAATCATCAATTTACAACATTCACAAAATTTTAGGGATTACAGCTTTTTAGAGAAATAATTGCACCATATCACAAAATAAAAAAATAACCCCCAACCGCCCTTTATTAAGAAATATTCTGTATTCTCTCCGCTTTATCTGCCGTTGTAATGCTTCCCCAAAATTTCGCCCCAAAATTTGCAGTTAATTGGTACCATAATTTTCGGTAGTTGATTTTTTTTTTTTTTTCCTTTTGGTATATCAAAGGGTAATTAAATACATTATGATAGACTCATTTTATTATAAACCCTGTTAAGTTGATAGTATATTATTCTACCATTTTATATTTATTTAGTCCTTTTAAACGCACCTATTCGTAAATTATGGACAAGTAGAAGCTGGCATCTCTTGTACAATAAAAAAAAAAAACAAAGAATAGGTAAACCATGAACAGTAAAATAGAGTTTCCAAAATATATCTCTATATTATTTGACCAAATTTGTCCATTGACCTGTATCTTACTGTGAGTCTATGACCCTTTTATATATATATATATATATGATATATATATTTATTTATATATATATATATATATATATATATGCTTATAAGATTCAGAGAAGAAGAAAAAAACACACACAAAACACACTCTCTGCCATGGAGAAACACATAAAAAATGCATCACCAATTCAGACAACATTTGTGCAGGCAGACGCAGCCTCCTTTAAAGAACTCGTCCAGAAATTAACAGGTGCTTCCGGCGGTGCATCGGCCGGTGACTTGAACTATAAGGCAACCGTAGCAGTAACTTCTTCCCCAAGAAACCGTTTAAACTCACCGAGGAATCAGCAGCACAGCCACATTGATCAGGTTACTAGAGTCAGGCATTTATCGTTTAAGGCTCAAGAAAGGAGGCCCAAACGTCAACTCGAAGTGAAGCTCGGGCTTGGCTCGGCTCGTCCTTTCCGTGGTTCGCCTTCATCGAGATCATCCACACCGGCGGCAGAGAGCCCTGTCACTCCGTTAAGGTATGAAACGTCTGGTTTGAGCTCAGGCGAGGCGACGATGACTGAATCGCCGCCTTCGTCGGGGGAGAAAGGGTCGACGGAAAATTGGTTGCTCTGCTTTCTGCGGCCATCGGTGCCGACACAATCGAACCCGCCCACGTTGTTAACTCTATTCCCGTTGACTTCTCCGACACATCAACCTTGACTTTGTAAGATTTGACCGGACGAAAAGGGCAGATCGGGAATTTGCGACCCATGTGTTTATATTTATAAGTGGGTTACAAACTTGTGGGTGTTTTTGGATATAGTGGTTAAATTAGTATAATTTGGATGAAGGTATTAATTATTCTGTTTTTTCAAGAAAAAAATTTATGATATAGCGATCGTAACTTGGTTGACGTGACATTGTTATTTTCTTTCCTTTCACATATTAATACCGCGTGAAAGAAAATAAAAATGCATGTTTATGAATCAAATCAATGAATATAATCATGTTGCAAATGTTGTATCATAAAATTCCTATGTCTTTATTTAAAATATCACAATTGGCTCAAAGAACCCTTATATTCCATGTAATTTTGTGTTTGTACATCAAGTATATAACAATCAAATCAAAGGATGTAAACACCAATGTAATATTCCGATTTTCGGGAAAGGGTAGACGTGTCATTTTGTGAAAACGGGTTTGATTTCTTTTATTCGGAGTTTAAGTATTTGATAAATTATATGTATATAATGCGAGATATATGTATATATTTAAGGGAAAGAAAATCGGATTAGTAAGGGTAATTAAGGAAAAATAAGGATTAGGTTAATTATTGGGATTTTCCTATTTAAGGAAAATAAACCCAATCAGTCCCTAACATTTTGAATCAGATTTTCCACTTCCAAACTTGTCTTCTGCGTGTATGTGAGCAAGATTAGGGCTGAGGGATTTTCAATTAGTTGCTAAGTCAATTCATAATGATTTTCAGATCAGAGTCGAGCAACGAAATCGTTGTGAAGAGCAACGTTTTGACATCAAAAGTTGAAGCTTTGATAAGGTATGATTAAGCCCTAGTTTTGTTCTTGTTCGAGTTTGATGGATTCAAACTCATCACTTCGTAGTTTTATCGTTTAGAAGCGTGTGATCGAATCTAATCTAAGTTTGGATTTATCACATGTTTTCCTGTAGAAAAAAGATCAGTTTTGCTGTTGTTTCTGCATTTTTGTTTGGATTAAGCTTGCTAAAAGGTAAGAGACTCTTCCTACGATTTCAATTATCGTTATTGAGGTTTAGATCAAGATTTAAGATGTTTAGATGCAGGAAAGATGTGTTTTTTTGTTGGTCGATGATCCTAGATGCTATGGTATGATTAGATAAGTTGTTATGTGTTTTTTCTGGGTTTTTTGATGTTAATTAGGTTAGAAACGGTTTAGAAATCGCGTTTTGAAGATTTTAGCGTTTTGGGAAAAACCCAGACAAACGGGCGTTTGCGATCATAGCAGCTCAAACGGGCGTTTGCACAGGGCAGACGGGCGTTTGAGGTTAGACTTTTGATTCAGGATGTAGCCTTTTTTTACGGACGGGCGTTTGGGGTTAGTGGACGGGCGTTCGATGTCGAACGGGCGTTCATAGGATGTCAAACGGGCGTTTGACCTGTTTTACCTTGTTTTTACTGTTTTAGCGTTTCAGCTTGGTTTTCGGCTTCATAATCGTGTTTTCACTGTTTTAAACCCTTAATCATGATATGTTAACATTAATTAAACATGAACAAGCTTCGATTGAACTTCTGATTCGTTCAGTTAAAACACCGAATGTACTCTTAAAGAGAGTTGAAGTTCGGATCTGTCGGAAGGGCATGAAAGAGCTTGTGCTTTGATGAATTAGAGTTCATCAATGTCTGTGTAATTGTTAAGATGTGATGTCTAGCTGTCTAAGTGAGGGAGTAGAGTGGTTAAGGTGAGTTTTATTCTGAAAACACTTAGGTGGTTAGTTAATTCACATTAATAATTACATATGTGTAGATAAAAGCTAAAACGTCATTTATTCTCGGTTAGACACTCTTTCATATCGGCGATGTGATACGTTCATAAAAGGTGAACAGCACTATTGGCCTTAAAAGGCTGAAGGGTAGTGGAGGAAATTCATCGGACGTATACGCATACTGGGGAGACCCCGGAGCTAATCGGTGCTAATCACCGTTAATTAGTTAGCAAGTATATCTTCAGGCTGATGAACGCCATGCGCAGTGTCCTTGAGTAATGATGTAACAAAGATAAACTAAGTTAGAAACGTATAGTCACGACGTGTCGATGGGCATGAAGTGAACCCTAAATTGAGTCGGTCTCACTAAGATAATATCTTTAATAATAACCTTAATGGAATTGTAGCTTCTACTTCTTACTTTGTACAATGTACTTACCTCAAATGCATGTTTATTTATGTGTTTGGGGGGAGAGAAGACGAACAGGTTAGTGAAGATTTCGAGGAAGACTTTAATGGCGACGTTTGAGGACGCCGGAGTTGAAGACCTTGTTTATTATTCTTTTATTTACGTCTATTTCCCAGTCCTGGATTATTGTTGGAACTCGTAGTTTTCTTTTAGTTTTTGAGATTCATACTTTTGGATCCGTTTGGTTTTCCGATGTAATAAGTATTACATTTTATTCTATCTTTAGTATTTCTATTCTTGGTTGCTTGGAAAAAATTACCCGAGTCTTTTTAGCTTCCGTTTGCATTCATTTGACACGACGTAATAGAGGCTTACGTGTAATATTATTTATTTAATATTATGCGTGCCGAACGTTGCGTTGCCGGATATGGACTCGGTGTCCGGGAACGGGACGTTACAACCAATTATGGCATGAAACAGTTAATTTATTGTTACATCACAGAGCATAGCTTTGCTATTAAATCTATTATTCCGTTACTCCATCCATTCTCTATTAACCGATACATTTACAAAAAATGTTTATTGTTTTTTTTTTTAATTTACATTTATCTATTATAAGACGGAAGATCAAATAAAATAATGTATTAATTATGTAAAAAAACTTTTTATTCACCTCAATTCTATAAGGATACGTTTGTTACGACGTAATGAAATGGAATGCAATGGTTTTTCATTCCATTTCAATGTTTGTGTATGATTATTATCACATTCCATCAATTTTTGAAAGGAATGAAAATAGACATTATTTCATTCCATTTCTATTTTCATTCCTTTCAAAAATTGATGGAATGTGATAGAATAAAATAAAAATCGACAAAACACGTGAGTGATGTGGTAAGAGTGGGTGGGTGGTAGGGTAGTTGATGAAGTAGGGTAGGCGGTGTAGGGTAGGAGTGTAGGGGATAGGGTAGAGTAGGTGGTGGGGGTAAAGTAGGTAAGATGCGTAAGGTATGATAGGTTGAAATATGATAGGGTATGATAGGATGGGGTGGTGGTAAGGTATATGATGGGGTGGTGGGTTGGGTAGAGATTGGTAAGGTAGGGTAGGGGTGGGTAGGGTCTGGTTGGGTAGGATGGTGAATAAGGTAGGGTAGTGTGGGTATGGTAATATATGGTAGGGTAGTAGGCAAGGTAGGGCAGTGGTAAGCAAGGACGGAACTGGGCTGGGGCTTGGGGATGCTAAGCCCACCCAACAACTTTTATTTTTTTTAGTATATAGCTCAAAACAAACTCGGCCCACCCAAAACAAACGACCCAGCCCACCCATCATTTATTAATACCACTAAAAAAAAAAAAAAGTCCAACAGTCCAAGTCCAAATATACAACAAAATACTTTCAAAAATCAAAACACACGACATTTATTTACTAATAGGCAATACCCTTATCTTATCAGTCTAAAAAAATATATATTAAAGAGGAAAAATCAATTCATTCAGTCGAACAGATTGAACAGTTTGAAAGGAAAAAAAAAACCAGTCAAACAAAGAGTAAAGAGGAACGGCACTACCCACTCAGTCACTCCTCAATGGTTTGATGGTCTCCGGCTAATAATTCCGGCGTCTCGGCTTTTCACTTGAAGGTACTTCCGATTCCGATTCCGATTTCGATTGTATCTTTATTTTTGTAAGTAATTTACATCATTGGTTGAATTTTTTTTATTTCAATTTTTTTTTTAAATTAGGAACATTTTTGCTCCTAAATCAATTAGGTCTCCTGATCTCCTCTAGGTTAGAATGCCAGATGCTTAATATTTACTCAATTCATGTGAATTTGTGATTTAATTTAGTGATTTGAGAAATAGTTAAATCCGTCCTCCATAACAAAATGGATGAAGACTTCCTTGCGGATTTCATGATGATAGTTTATATTGAAAGTGAATTCTCTCAAAGTGTCGATGTTGATTCCGTTATTGATGAATTCTATTTCCAGAAGAATTGTAGAGTGCAACTGAAATGATGTATAGTAAAATAAACGTCTTTTGGATGATCCCGTTTTATAGACTAAAAATGGTTTTTTTGCTGAATTGTGGACTTTGAAAAAATTACGCTATAAAGTATATTTACGAAAATTTTGATTCTAGCCCACCCGAAAAAAAAATCCTGGTTCCGTCCCTGGTGGTAAGTATGGTGGGGTGGTGGGTAGGGTAGGGATGGTGTGATGGGTTGGGTAGGGTGGTAGGTAGTGTAGGGTGAGTAGGGTCTAGTTGGGTGGGGTGGTGGGTAAGATAAGGTAGTGTGTGTATGATAATATAAGGTAGGGTGGTAGGTAAGATAGGGCAGTGGTGGATATGGTGAGGTGGTGGGTAGGGTAGGGAGGGTGTGATGGGTTGGATAGAGTGGTGGGTAGTGTAGGGTGGGTATGGTAGGGGTAAGGTAAGGTGGGTAGGGTAGGGTAAGGGTAGGGTAAGTAGCATAGATGGTGGGTAAGGTAGGGTAAGGTAGGATGGGGTGGTGGGTAGGGTGGGGTAAAGTAAGGGTGGGTACAGTAGGGTGTGGTAGGTAAGGTAGGGTAGGGTAAGATGGTAGGTAAGGTATGGTAGGGTAGGGTAAGGTGGTAAGGTAGGGTAGGGTAATGCGGTAGATAAAGTAGGATAGGGTAAGGTGGTGGGTAACGTAGGGTAGGGTGTGGTGGTGGGTAGGATAGGTAGCGTAGAGATGGGTAGGGTAGGGCATGGGTGGGTGATGGTGGAGTATAGTAGGTGGTGGGGTAAGGTAAGTAGGATGCGTATGGTAGGATAGGGTGATGGTGGAGTAGGTAGGGTGGGGTGGGTAAGGTGGTTAGGGTAGGGTATGTGGGTGGTGGGTTTTGTATATAATTGTATAGTAGACTTTACTCATCTTTTTGTATATAAAATTATAATAGAGTTTACTCAAAACGGGGGTCTAGGGTAGGTAGAGAGATATGGTGCATTGGGGTGTGGGGTAGGGCTACCCCACCCACCCATCCCACAACTTCCACCATATCCTACATTTTATTCCATTTTTCACATCTCTAACGCATTAATAAAATGAATTTATTCATTTCTATTATTTTATTCCATTCAATTTAATTGTTGCGTAACAAACATGCTATAAAAGTTTTTTTTCTTAATAAACGTGATTTCAACGACGGATGAAAATGCAATTCGGTTATGGAGGAAGGATATTCTCTCAAGTATATTATGTGATACTATTTCAAGTATAAATTATCAATAAAATGATATACTATTAGTTTTTAACCGTGATTTTATGATGGTCAAACCTCACCATGTAACACACAATCAACCGATCACAAATTCTAAAATGAGTAGTTTTTTTCTAATCATATGAGACCATAAAAAATTACTTAAATATGATTGATTCTAGACCACAAGTCATATTTGTGGTCGGACCATCATAAAAATTGCTTAGTTTTTAAAATAAAAATGTAAGGCTAAATTATTTTATTTTTAATTAGTTGTACGCAAATTTTAGTATGATACTGGATCAAGTATGATATGGCGATTCAGGATCAATAGAAATTTAGCACAACACACGGCCTATACCGTGTAAAATACAAGTACAATGTTTTTAAAACTTCGCTATCTTTTTTAAGAATTTTCATCTTGGCCGAACAACTAGGTGGTCGTAATATTATTTCTTTCGATTTTTTCTTCCTTTGTTTGGGGTTTTTGGTGGGAGCGGAGATATAGAGGTGGGCCGTGAGGGGCAGCGAGTGGGTTACTCACCAAATCCCTTCCTGTGGTTCCTAAATCGTACCCACATTCTTTCTCCCATCATTTCTGTCATAGCCACAAGTTGCGTTTCACTAACTGTTCTTTCTCAATAGCTGGCTTTTCTACACTCTTTGTTTGCTATACGTAGCTATTCAATTAGCGAGCTTGATGGGATTTGTTAATTGAGTTCTTAATTTAACCAGCTCATATCATTAATTATGCAGGCATCATCTGTTTCTCAAGAACCCATTAATGCTGTAAACTTTTTGGCCCAGTTGGGTTCTTTTGTACATGATCATACTGCTAAGTTGACCCCCAGTTTCAATTTTGATGGGCATTCTTCTAGATACCCTTGTACAGATTTTTATTCTGATGGATTATATAGCTGTAGTTTTAAAAAGAAGCCGAAGGCTGTGGCTTCTTTAAGTTTGAGTACCAAATTTTCTGCGTCTAGGATTTGGAAAGCTTTTAATCAGTTCAACAGGTTTATTAAGTTGCATTGTGAGAGAATCCCACTTGGGTTTGCTTCAACTGGAGTTAATTCTGGTGAAAGTAGTAGTTTTGTAGAGGATAAGAATGGAATATCAGAAGGTGAGGTGCCTATTAGTAGTGTTAAGTCAGCTAACCCCAAGAAAGTGCTTATTTTGATGAGTGATACCGGTGGTGGTCACCGGGCTTCTGCTGAGGCAATTAAGGCTGCCTTCAATGAAGAATTTGGGGAGGAATATCAGGTTAGTTGTTGGTGTGGATATACCTTAGGCTGTTAAATTTGTGGGATTTGTTTTGGTTTTGGTGAATTTCTGTGTGCTGCAGGTTTTTGTCACTGATTTATGGACAGATCACACTCCTTGGCCATTTAACCAATTACCTCGGAGTTACAACTTCTTGGTGAAACATGGTTCATTGTGGAGAGTGGCATATTATGCGTCTGCTCCTCGTTTGATTCATCAATCCAATTTTGCTGCAACCTCAACGTTCATAGCACGGTGACTCCTATTCTTTTCTCCGTTACTTTGCCTTGCTATATTTCTTGATGAACATATAAAAGTTGTATGAAATTAGTGTCTTTTGTTTTGCATCTACAAGCTTTTTTACGAATGCATAGTTGTTTTGGGCTTATACTATTCCCATGCAGTTCAATTGTTTAAAAAGAATATTGTCTTGCAAAGCTAATCTTTTTAAGGTCCGTTGATTTGTGGATGTCGGAGTTGAGTGAATAGGTTGAAAGAATCTGTAAGTTTTGTTTCCTTTCGTTTTAAATTTGAATGCCGTGATGGATATGGCCCGATATAAGATAAGCCCTTGTTGTTTTGGGTAAACTTGATTTAATTTCGGTCTTGTATATGCCACAGGGAGGTTGCCAAGGGTTTGATGAAATATCAGCCTGATATCATTATCAGTGTACATCCTTTGATGCAACATGTGCCCTTACGTATATTAAAGGGAAAGGGGCTTCTGGATAAGATCGTATTTACTACTGTGGTGACAGATTTGTCCACTTGTCATCCTACATGGTAAGGTTTAGGGTCATTTTGTCGAGTTATTCTGCCTCATGGTAGGTCTGTTTGTTGATATAGTTTCATGAGTAGGTTTCACAAGCTTGTTACAAGGTGTTACTGCCCATCGGAAGAGGTGGCAAAACGAGCATTAAAAGCCGGATTAAAGACTTCTCAAATTAAGGTTTATGGCCTTCCTGTTCGACCTAATTTTGTGAAAGCTGTTTGGCCCAAGGTTGGTAACCTAGCCTGAGACATACCCTTTTTTTTCATATATAAATTTTGTTAATCAAATTGGCTACCCTGTGGAGCAGATAAGGAAGTAGTGTTTGTTGAATGTTTCCGTATTTTAATGTCTAGCTTCTTCATTATGTTCTTTTTAGATTTAGACAATGGACTCTCTGTGTTTATTTTCTGCGGGAAATTGTTAAAAGTAGCCTACAATGGAAATTTGATGATTTAGGGAAAAATAAATGTTGCATGCAAATATGCAATTGTGGGTGATATGTATTTTGTCAACAAAAGTTTCATATTAATGAGGTGTACATACAACAGATAGAAGCGTGGAGTTGGTTCTTCCGTGTACGTCAACACTACAGACCGAAACAACTACTATGTAGGATTCATGCATACAACATTTTATAATAATGTTCAAGACAATTTTATCCTCCTAATTCCTTTTTAATAATTTGCAAAATGTCCATAGCAGAGAAGCAATAATTTAGTAACTGGGCATTGAGGTTCCATCCCATGACGTTGTCCTTTGAGGCTTTGATACATGATAAAAGAACTACCTCGCTTAAAACCTTAATTCTTAATTAGAAGTGTAATTTATACATGTATAATTTACCAAAATATATTGTCATTGTTGTAGGGTGAAATTACCATGTTATTGTCACTTAATGATCAGCTGGAAGATTGTTACTACCTCCGTCCCTCAAAAAGTGTTGCTTTTTTGCTTCTTACATAGATTAAAAAAATACATGTGTTGTCTTTTGCTATTATATGAACGTATATACCCTTTATTCAATGAGTTGTTGGATGAAAGGTTTACGGGTTGTGAATGGGTATATGATGAAAAGTCACAGTTATTTTCACCCTTCAGTATAGTAGGAAGGGATTTCGTCTTGTGGAATAAACTTTTGAGTGCTGCGTATGCATCAATTATGCGTCTCGTTTAGAAACAAACCTGTTATTTGCCTGGCGTAAGTGCATTTATTCCCGTTTAGATCATGATCCGAAATTGTAGGTAAAGTTGAGGAGGGAGCTAGGCATGGATGAGGACCTTCCTGCTGTATTGTTGATGGGAGGTGGTGAAGGGATGGGTCCCATTGAGTCGACTGCTCGTGCACTCGCGGATATGCTGTACGATGAGAGAACAGGGGAGGCCATTGGTCAAGTACTCATAATATGTGGCCGAAACAAAAAACTCGCTAATAGATTGCTGGCCATTGAATGGAAGATTCCTGTCCAGGTACTTAGCTTGTTAGGGTAAATTTGCATTTTTTTTTTCTTCGTATGGACGTCTTTAGTTTGTAGTGTGGCACCACACTGAAATCAATTAACAACTGGAAAGTCGATTCTAAGCTCTTGAATCGTGTGTGAAAAAGTCGATTTGTCACTGTGTTGACCCTTTTCTTATCTCCTTTTCAAAAAAAAATTCTAGCGTATTAGTACTCTGAAGCAGTTAATATTCATCCCTGATCCATAATAACTGTTTTTGCATGAACTTCGATGTGGTTTTTGAAATGAATATGTATTCAAGTCACATAAACGCAAGGATTTTAAAGACACCACACCACGTAAAACTTACTGGAATACCATACAATTGTGGCACCCCACACAATCAACCTTTTGAAAGTTGATTATATGGTCTTGAATTGACGTTTGAAAAGTCGAATGTGTGTGGTACCACATTAAGTTTAGGGTGGTGCATCTAAAGATCCCTATAAATTCCATGTTGTATACATAATACATCCGCAAATTATCGGCCTAGATTCGCTAAAGCGTTTTTGAAGTTTCTTTTTTCCTTAGCCCTGAAAAAGAAAATGTTAATGATTTTAGGTGAAGGGTTTTGTCACCAAAATGGAGGAATGCATGGGCGCATGTGATTGCATAATTACCAAGGTATGTCAATGTTGTTAAAAGGAAAAGAAAATATATGGAAAAAAAAAAGAAGCATTTAATGGCTCTTAATTTCTTCAGGCTGGACCAGGGACTATTGCTGAAGCTATGATTCGCGGTCTTCCTATTATTTTGAATGATTATATAGCTGGCCAGGTACTTTATTTATTAGTATCATTTTTTTTTTCTTTTTGAGAATAATCTGGCGTTGTATTCAAAAGATGAAAGCTGTTAATGCAGTTAATTACATCTTAACAAACGATCAAATTCAAGAAATTCAACTTAAAATTTTGAGAAAGCAAATTAAACTTGTAACGAATGATGAAGCCAAGATAATGCTGTCTGGAGGAAGTAATCTTCACTTTGTGCTTATATTAAGTCAGTTGTCACAGATATCACACATAAGTGGTCTTCATTGGAGTCTGATTTTCCGTTTGCAGTAGTTTTTCACTGCCCCTTTGGAAATCTACTGTCAATAGTAAATCACGTGTTACTCGACTCTAAATTTAATCCTAATCCCCACTTTAAGAATGTTCTTTGATGATGACGAAGTATCCTCATTGAGAATTTGAATACTGCTAAACTGATCCGATGTCCTACAAGTATGTGCATGTGTCCTCAAGCCTCGAGCACCTGCCAAAAAACAAACTTGCAACCAAAGTGGATTTACCCTGACAAAAACCCTTCAATGCCTAGGTTACTAAAGGATCAAAAGGTTTTAATGTATGATTTTGGATTGTAGGAAGCTGGGAATGTGCCATACGTAGTAGAGAATGGTTGCGGGAAATTCTCGAAATCCCCAAAAGAGATTGCAAACATAGTTGCAAAATGGTTTGGACCCAATAATTACGAGCTGAAAGCAATGTCACTAAACGCGTTGAGACTGGCTAAACCGGATGCTGTATTTAAGATTGTCCATGATCTTCACGAGCTCATCTTGCAACGAAATTTAGTGCCTCAATCTTCCTCATAAATACTTGTATACTATATTTGATTTTTTTTTTTCCTCTTCCCTTTTTCTCAAAGAGAGAGAAGAGACAGAGGCAAATGTGTGTCATAGGATTCATTTTGATTAAGGCTACTACTGATGAGAAATTATACTATAAAGAGTCTTGATGAGAAATTATATTGTCTTGCATCAGACTGTCTGATGAGTTCATTTTTTTTACTATTATGTTCAAAATTTATTTATTTATGTTGATCCGGCAACCTGACGTTATCATTATTCTTTGGAGCTATTCCAGGAATTTGATGCATTCATCGACTTCAGTTGATTTGTTTTCCAGATACGGCGATATATATATATATATATGCATAAACTGAGAATTTTCTCCGGCATCAGGGTGAAAATTTCAATTCTACAGCATTGGGTGAAAAGATATAAATCTCCATTGGGTGAAAAGATATAAATCTCCGGCTCATCGCGAACGGGTGAAAATTTTAGATCTCTCGAGCCGAAAGCCAAAGTCGAGCCAAAAGAAAATTTAAACCTCTTGAGATTTAAAATTTTCAGCTCGAGTTCCTATTGCTCGGAGATTTAAAATTTTAAATCTCAAGAGATTTAAAATTTTCACCCAGTTGCCGGAGAATTGAAAATTTTCACCCAATGCCGGAGAATTGAAATCTTCACCCGGATGCCAGAAATTCTCATCTTATGCTAAAAAAGAGTGTCGTCCCTGATTTTTTTTTGGCTGGAATCGAGGAATGCATCCAATTCTTGTAATATCTTCAAAGAATGACGATAAAGCCAGGTTGCTGCATCATCAATATCTAATAGGGAAAGAAGGAAAAAAAAAACCACATGTAACCACCGAGTCTGTGAATGGCTCTTAAAATCATTTGCGGCTACAGTGTTCATGGCATAAGCAACCATCTTCTAAAATACAATAGTTTTGCCTTCGTTCAAAGCACCACTACAACTGAAACAAGCAGCAAACAGAACTTACGAATGTCTCGTATTCTGTATTTTATAGTGATGATTTTGCATGTATGTAAAAATCAAGTGTATGACTTTCTTATGTTTCACTTCAATTCTCTAGGGAATTTATATAACTGGAATTTTCTTCTTTCATAAACCTCATTTACGACCTACATTAATCAACCTCCTCATTATTTTGATGAACCTTATTAATGGCATTAGTATTCATGAATCTAATTAATTGTCTTTATCCGACATTAATGAATTGGATTTATCCACGTAAACATGAGAAGACTACTTTCTAATATTATTTCATCATTCATCCAACCTCATGAGTGATCCATATTTTCATCAATATCTATTTGTAAAAGAAGGGAAAAAAAAAAAAAACAACGAATAAAACAAAAAATTAATCGCTGTTTAATTTTCATGTCCAAGAAAAAAACGACTTAGTTTTTTATTTTATTTTTATTTATTGAGGTGCATGGTTGTGTCAAACTGTCAATTAAATATGAGAGCTTCCTCAAAAAAAAAAAAAAAAAAAAAAAAGAAAAGAAAGCTGAAAAGCAGCACAAAATTCACATGAGTAGCCAAGTGTAGAGTAGTATCGGTATCAAACTTAGAAATCCATGGCGTACTTCCACGTCACGAAAACTCTGGGAATCATGTCTATCTCAAAACGGCACCTGTCCTTCATGATTTCGTAGCATTACGTCAGATTGAATGTCCCTTTTCGTCTTGCTCTTAATTTTTTAATTTGTTACAGAGAGGTGCCAAATTCCACCGCCGAAACTGATGACAGAAAGTTGGTTTCAAGTGAGAAAGAATATATTGAAACCAAACTGATATTCATAATTTATTGTTCTTTTTTTCTTAAAGATATCACTACACTTTGTGTCAATGAAGCTGACTTCCTTCCGCATTCATCTTACCTTCTGTTTCGGTTTTTTCTTTCGGACTACATTAAAGAAACTTAATTGCTAACTCATTTATTGTGGGATTACTCTCTGTTTTTCTCAACGTAGTTTTGGTGGGTTCTTCTTTTTTGAGGATTTGGATTATGGGTTGGAAGTACAATGCTGGTTTGGGATTGATTGGAATTGTGGTGTTTATATGGGTTGGTTCTGCTGAGATGACTCAGGTCTAATCTCTTCCATTTTTCATGTTTCTAAGCAAACACTTCTTTAATTAGGAGCTAATTTGATTTGCTCAACTGTTATGATCCAGCTTAAATATGGGGTTAAGGGGAAGAAAGATCTTGATCCATGTAATGTAAAAGCTGCCAAGAATCTTACCATGTTTAACAAAATTCTGTTAAATGTTGATTCAACTTTGCTGCCTTTAAACTAGCCCATAAAGTGTTTGCGATTTTATCCCTTAGAACACAAGGTGATTTACTCATTTGTCATTTTCACCTTATGCCATTTACTTTAAATCAGATTAAGTGGGCGATGGATTTTGTTAGAAATCATCCCTGCTAGTTGAATTGTTTGGGAAATTACTTTGATTTTTGTGGTGATGAACTAGAATTGTTCTATGTTCTATTAAGTGATCCTTTACTGTTTGTTTGATTTGCGAATTCACTTGTATATTTGCAGAAAATCTTTGCTCAGTATGAACACCCTTTTGCAATCACATATCTTGGGGTATCTCTAATGGCGATCTTCCTGCCATTATCATTACTTAGAGATTGGTTTTCTAGCATTTTGGACAAGATCACGGCTAAGAAATTTTATGGCAACTCATCAAATGGTCTTGATGTTCCCCTTATTATGAGTGCAGTAGATGATAACCAAGTAAAAGTTCACAAAAACCACACCTTTAGGGATATTAAACTAGATGTAGAAACAGAAACTTTGACAGCAAAGCACCCGGAAGTCGACTTCCCCGTGCTGGAAGAATCCCACAATCTTCAATCACGGAAACTTATCAATTGCTGTTTTTATCTTGCTCCTATATGGTTTGCAACCGAGGTAATTATCGAGATCTGGATTTAATTTTTCTTGATGGAGTGTATTATAAAGATGGATTAAGCATCTTGGTTGCAAAAAAAATTGTGGATTTGAGCATTTGTAGCGAAATTTTGACCCGAGTTTTTGATATCTTTTTTCTTTCTTGGATACTTTGGCAGTACTTGTCCAACTCTGCACTCGCGAATACCAGTGTAGCAAGTACAACTGTGTTGACATCTACATCAGGGCTCTTCACACTTCTGTTTGGATCTATCATTGGCAAAGATTCCATAAGTGTTGCTAAGATTGTCGCGGTGTTGATCAGCATGACCGGTGTTGCATTGACAACCGTTGGCAAAACATGGGCTCGTGATCAAAACCTTAGCGTCTCTGAGTAAGCCTCTGCATAAATTGCCTAATAGGGACTTATGTGCTTAAGAAATGAAAACCATTTGATGAAGTTCATAAACTGTCTCGGTTTTATGTTTACAAGGATTGCACATCATAGCATCAAAGGAGATATATATGGCTTTCTCTCAGCAGTATTATATGGTTTGTTTACAGGTATTTGCACATATAAACTTGTAGTATATATGAAATGCCGTTTTATATAGTCAGTATGCAGGTTGATCTGATGCTTGCTGAAAAAATTGTTTTCGGTATTTTTCTTAACTCTCTAATTGTTTGTTTGATTGTCAAAGTATAGTGCTACTCAAGAGAATTGCTGAATCAGATGGACTAAAGGCTGATATGCAGAAGGCTTTAGGCTACGTCGGACTCTTTACCGCCCTTTCCCTATGGTGGCTCAGTAAGTACCGATCTATATATGAATGTGGAACCCTCCACTTGTCATGTTTTTGTTTGTGCAGTTTAATATTTCGATCTAAACCAATGGCTGGAATTATTCCGGTAGCTCGACTCAGATGGTAAGAGCACTGAAAATGCTTTAGGGGTCTAGGGTTCTAGGGTTCGGTTCCTCCTGGAAGGCCACATACCAGGTGGCTGCAACGTGTTAAAGAACTCTAGACAGATTGGACCCCTGAATAAGACTCAAACTCTGGGAATACTCAGAGATCGACTCTGGATTTATTCGGGGCGGTGGTGGTTCATATAGAAAATACAAAGGAATCTCAAATTCTCTCAAAGTTATGATTGTAAAATTTGTATTGCAGTTTGGCCATTGAATTATCTGAATATAGAACCACATTTCCAGTTTCCTAAGTCAGCATCAACTGCAGAACTTTTGCTACTTAACGGACTTGTTGGGAGCGTCGTATCTGATTATCTCTGGTATGAAAGCCCTTCATTTTTTGTGTGAATAATAATTATAATATATAGTTTTAGCGTATTTGTAGAATAGAGATTCTGTTTTTAGGTCTCTAAAATAGAGAATTCGTTAAAAAAAAAAATTTAAAAAAAAAAAGTTGTAATGCAAATGCTCTTATATATGAAACCAGGGCGGTTTCTGTACTGTGGACTTCGCCACTAGTAGCGACGTTAGGTATGTCGTTAACAATACCGGTGGCAATGGTAGCTGATATGCTCATCCACGGTCGACACTACTCTGCAGTATATATCCTTGGTTGTATACAGGTAACATACACGATATATTCGCATGCAGATACATACAACCATAAAAAGAAAAAGAAAAAGAAATCCAGCATACACGCCGTTATTGCTAGCTAACTAGAGTAAGTGGTGGTGTTGTTGATTTACAGGTATTTGCAGGTTTTGTGATAGCCAACATTTCTGATAATTATTCATGTAATAGCAGAAGACGTGTGTGAAAAGTCAAAAAACTTTTTTGTTAGGGACAAGTAATGTTGTTATAAACCTGTACCTGTACCTGTACCTGTAACTGTAGGCAAAAACAAGTTCCCTTCAATTTATGTTTGATTTTTGTAGCTCTAGAGTTTTTTCAAACTAATCTGGGACTGTTGCGTATTCTATTCCCATGCCAAATGATTGATAAGCTTAAAGAAGAGAATGCTGATGCTGCCAGAGTGTTATTAATTAAAGACATTCGATGCTTTAAATGAACGACTTTTAAAGGGTTAATTAATGATGTCACTTATTTTAGTAGAAAACAAAATATCATAATGCAGGAAAGAAACTTGCTAGAATATTGTATCCGACAATGTTATTTTTTAACTAATAATAATATTTCTCGGAAAAGAAAAGAAAAAAAGTTTAGTCCATTGACATAAATAAATTTCATAAAATCATATCTGAAAAATGATGGTTGTGTTTCCTTAAAAAGAAAAGTAATGGATTCGTTTGAGGATGAGATATTGTATTTATTCTTATTCAATGAGGATTTTTTTTTTCGATTGAGATGTTATTTAGATTGCATATGATATCTTGATAAATAAATATATTATTGTGTATTGTGTATTGTGTATTGTGACAGATAATTATTTTATGACTGAAATCTTTTCTATCTGGATGAGAAAGTAGAGGTCTACACTGTTCTGTTCGGTTTGATGCGGTTAATAGATGTCAGCAAAAACAAGCTAATTTGATTAAACAAAATCTAAACTATAACCCATTGGTCCCGTAGCTCAGTTGGTTAGAGCATCGGTCTTATGAGCCGAAGGTCGAAGCTAAAATCTTTTCACCATTTTCGTTTTTTTCTTCGTCTAGAACCCAAAACAAGTTTTTCAGGTCGTGAGTTTGAGCCTCTCAGGGATTGAATTTTCTTCCTTAAATGTTTTAGCCGATGAGACTTGAAATTTTTTTCTTCGCTAAAATCTTTTCACCATTTTGCTTTTTTCTTCGCTAAAATCTTTTCACTAGAACCCAAAACAACGGTTTTATCAGCCGCAGGTCGTGAGTTTGAGCCTCTTAGGGATTGAATTTTCTTCCTTAAATGTTTAAGCCGATGAGACTTGACCTAGCGTGAGAAAATCTAAATAAAACAAACCGATCTAGTTAATTAAGGTTACCATATTAACGGATACGAAATACACACGCACACACACTTTTGTCCCTATTGCGACTCGAACCCGAAACATCCGGATTAACAACTTCAGTAATTACCACTGGATTAATGCCTTATTGGCATTAAGGTTACCATATCGCATCGAACGAAAAAAAAAGTTTTGGCTCGGTCGGTTAATCAAAAACCAATATAAAATTTAAAAAAAAAATCAATTTGATTATAAATTGTTCGGTTATTTTCTTAACAAATTACTATGACAACGGTTGTAAAATTTTTGATATGGTTTTTTTTAATGAATTAACCAAACTAAATATTACGATTTCTCCATTTTATAAATCAAAAAAAAAACAACAAAAATTATTAACCGAATCAAATAAATCTAAAAGACTTACTTTTAGTTTGATTTTCGACTGAACTATATCAAAACATGGTAAAAGAAATGGGAGGCCTAGGCTTTAAAAGCGAAGAATGTATGAATATGGCATGCATGAGCAGTATGATTTGGTATGAGTGACCCCAATGGTACTCCCTATCACACTCTCCATTTATCTTATTTTCCGTTTCAGATTTACTTTTTCAACACCCTATAGAACAACCAACTCCAATAAACATTCCCTATACAATTTCCCAATACTATTTTTTTTTCACATCTCAACCAATTAATTTAACTACCAACACATTTTCCATTTTTTTTAATATAAAAATCGGAATAAAATATTTTATACTTGCAAAATGAGATTTTAATATCGTATCATTGTCAAAAAAATATCGTATGTGTTTAAACAACCAATTAGGGGATTATTAAATGTCCTCTAATAAATGTCGTATCATTTTTATTAGAGGAGATTATTACCGAAGTGGTTAAAATTGAGTTTAGTATAGTTGAAGAAGATTAAGATAAATAGGTGGAGAGAGAAAAGTGAATTGTGTGGTTAAAAATATGACACTATTCACTTTAGCAGACTCCCTTATTTAAGGGAGACACTTAATTTAAATAAGGGATGAGAAATTGGGTTGAGTGTCACTGTGAGTTTAAATTCTGTGAGCGCCCTTATAACAGACTTAGGGAGCCTTAAAATGCTCCCATCGGAGACAGCCTAACTCCTTAACGATGACTCCTCTTTGTAGGTCTTCATTTTGGTCAACAAATACGGCAGTGCTTTTGACCAGCCCAAGAGCAAGGCCTCATGTAATATTCCAATATTTCAGTTAAGGGTAAAAGAGTAAAAGGATTTTAATATTTTAATTAATATGGAATTTCTTTTATTTTAAAGATTTTTAATTAAGAATTATTAATGGGAAATTAATAATTGGCTATTTAATTTCCTAATCTGAAACCCCCACCCCTTAATTTCCCACTTAGCCACTTAATCAGTCATACGCTCTGGAGAAAAAAAGAACTGAGAAAAGAAAAGAGGCCTTCCTAACCCTCGAATTTCTGATCAATTGGCTATTCGTTTACACAGACCGTTCAAGAGAAAATTGATCATCTCATCGCAAGCTTTCTTTTGATCCTAAGATCATCGTATTTGGTAAGTGATCGTTTTTAGCCCCAGTTTTTTATTAGAGATCGTTCTTGGTGTTTTAGTGTTTTTAGATGCCCTTAAAATTGTTTAGTGATCGTAGTTGGTGTCTTTAATTTGTAGAATTCGTAGTGGAAGCAAGGATTCAAGGCTGCTTTTTGATTCTTTTGAGTTTTAGATCTTTTCTGAAGAATCATAGGTAAGGGAGTGTTTTTCAATCGATGTTTTTATTGTGTCAATTGGAATGATATTGCACCGTGCGTATTAATTATTATTCTGTGTATATATTGTTCGGCCGGTCGCTGAAGGGTAAACGTTCCACTGGTATAGTAAATATTATTATTATAGTTTATTTTTATGGAGATTGGTACCAGTTCATATAGATATATGATGCCGGCAGCGGTTTATATATCTTTTTCGATTAATGATTTGCAAATTACCAGTGGCCAGGAATAATTGAGTCCACTTGTTATTATATAGTATGTGGTATGATTTGCAAATTGCAGGTTGCCATCCTGCCTATGCCGTGGGTTTTCTTTTTATAAAAAGAAGAATCACAACTTTACAAGTATTCTATTTCAAGAAAAATAAAAAGGGGATTAGTAATATAGTTGTTCTAATGGAAATTATGTACTGTAAATAATTTTATTTGATTTATGTAATAAAAAGGTATGCACACCAAAGTACTATATATGTTTAATGGTTATAATAAAAATGTGGTATATATTTACGGTAAAAATGTATTATATTAATTTTATGCTTCTACGTGTAGTACATGATACAATGTGGTATGTATGTCTTTTGAGACATTAATTGGAAGGTGGCAAAGTCTAACTTCCGTCAGGTGCCTTAGCATCAATCGCCACAACTGAGACCCTCTGCGGGGAGAATGTGGTAGCCCAGAAGGCGGTTGTTTAGACCTTGCGGGGTCATTGGTTTAGTAGTCATTGATGCCTTTTACAACGTGCTAGGTAGTTAATCTAAATTGTCTAAGACTAGATGTCCTTAGGAAGCCTTTTAAGTGGAATGAACTTAGGTGGTTAGATTAACTATGTAATAAATATATGTGATGAGTCTAAAAGCTAAAATGTTGTAATTCTTGGTGAGGCACATTTATGATTCGCAGCATGGAATCATTTCTCATGTGTAACGGACAATATTTGGGTTTTGAGAAATGTTCCACACGGAACCATCCGTGCCATATGAGGTGCTGACTATGTCCCGGTGCATACCCATCATTCGGGCATTGTGTCCTTCAATTACAATGTAACATAGATAATTGCTCGTGATAGTGCTAACAGACTTAGCAGAGGGGAGTGTATTTTAATGCAACATATGTGGTAGATGTGTAGATCAATATGTGTTACCGATCTTCTACCCCTTACTGAGTACAAAATGTACTTACCCATTTTCCTTATTGTACCCCATCCTGAGAAAATTGGCAGGTAGATGAGTTTGGCTATGACGATAGTCAAGATGCAGATGTTTGAGCTTGGAGTTCGAAATGAAGTTTATTTTAATATTCATTGTTTCAATAATACTTTGAAATTATAAACGTTTAACGTTTGAGATGCCACTAGTCTTTTGGCTTCCCGTTTTATCTTTTTTTATTTGGGATTGTAATAGTTTAAACAACATTTAATTCTGTTGTTTCTTTTGAGGATGTTCTTAGACTTGATTTGGAACTTTGATCGGTCTGTTTTGTTTGTCGTTTGACATTCCCGAGTTGTTCTTTTAAGTCTTCCGCATTGCAATTGATATTAATGTATGATGACGTAGGCTTACGTATATATACTTCTTTGATTTATTAAAGAAAAAAATATATGCGTGCCGGGCGTTCTTTCCGGATAAGGACTCGGTGTCCGGAATGAGGCGTCATACCTCATCTACTTGGAAAGGCATTTGTATTGCAAGCAACACCTTACACCTTAAAGAGAGTCTTTCAAGTAGAAAATGATGAAATTGTTTGGGCCCCTTCAACCAAATGCAAATACACTGTTAAAAGCGCTTACAACTGGCATAAATATATCGCGGACAACCATCACACCCCCTCTGTATGGACAACAATCTGGAAGCTGAAAGACCCTACAAGGTACAACTTTTTTTATGGCAAGCTAGCCATGACACCCTCTTGATAGGCCAAATTTTCTTTTCTCGACATTTGGCAATTTCCATGGAGTGCATCGTTTATAACTATGCAAAGGAAACCCCCCCTCCACGCTTTAAAAGATTGCACATGGCCCCAACTAGTTTGGTAAGTTGTGGTTCCTAAAGACGATTGAATTATCTTCTTTTCTGCACCATATACACACAACTAGATCAATGATAATTTGAAGAAAAATGCGAGTTGGGCCTATGTGTTTAGGGACATCTCGTACCACATTTGACATTGGAGAAACAAGACTCTTCACGATTCTCAGGCACTCCGACCCCCAATTCATGTATTGGTGTCCAAAGCAGTCAAGAGAGCTAAAGATCTTAAATTAGCTTGAAATATTATTGGTTGGTTTTAATTTTTGGAGTCTTTCTTGAATAATGTGTGACGATGCTGAATATCGTCGGGTATAAGATCCGGGTCTAAATACTCTAGAACGACTAACCAAGAACCGTTAACAATGGGGATGGAGGTTATGACGTGATTTTGACTGAGCCTGAGAGTAAGTTTCTTCCAAGTTGCCTACGTGTCCAATCTATGTAACCGGAATCAAGTCGTTCGTAGTTCCTCAGGGTTGTTTATATGGGGAGGCGTCTCGCCCTTGTCGTGTTAGACCAGTATAGGATTCTTAAACCGTAAGGATTATTACGTGTCAATCTCCCCTCTAAGAGATAATTAGGATAGCGTTTAAATAATAAGATCGGTGTCCTATAATCACGGGATTCTTCCCAACTTTATCCTTTTATATAGGCACGTGCTTGAATTGCCTTTGTAAGGGAAAGCCCAGACGTCCTGCATCAGGTTCCTCAAACCATCTCGACCAAGGTTATCCGGCCCTTGATGAGCGAGCCACTCTGCGGTGGTCTAGTCGGGCAAAACGAGGATCGACCTCCTGCCTGGGGTAAGGCTCAGTCTGTCCGGGTCCTTTGGCCCCTATATTCTTCCACATAGTTATTACACGACCACTCTTTGAATGGCACGTGGCGAGGTTTACTTTATCCTTCATCATAAGCCCCCCAGGTCTGACCAGACCCCGTCTGGGTTGGGCAGACCTGACCTAGCAGAGACGCAACTCTGTCTTTTAACAGAGTCAAGGTTGGCATCGCCACGTGGCTGCGTTATTAACTAGTTTTGACAGGCACACAAAACGAAGTGTTTTCTACACACTAATGACGTTTGGTTTTCCCAATACTGCCTTTTTTGGGGGTTTAATCTCCCTAGTCTCATCACGTCCCTTCAGGCGTTACTACACTCTATTTAAGCCCAGGATTGAAGTTGGACGCTTGCTATTCTAACCCTCAACCATTTCAGAACAAGTAAGCTCTTTGTACTTTGCTTATTTTGATTTTCTTCATAGTTGATGAGTGAGCCTATTATCCTTACTGATAGTTCGATTGAAGCTCTATTCGAATCTGAACCAGAATCAGAGTGTGAGTCTTCCCAATTTAGGGTTGATCCTGAAAAACCTCTTCTTTCTATTGAAATAGAGTCCTAAACCCAATCGGGTTGGACCGGATCCAACCGGGTCAGATCATTTCTACTATTTATTTATGTTTATACATAGGTTAAATGGCTTTTATGTTGTCATATATATGTTCTTTTAAAGAACCAATTATGAATTGTTATATGATAACGTCCTTAGTATTAAACTGTGGTAGAGAAACGATGATATGCGATTATGGTTGATGAGATCTCTAATCACTTTAATAAGTTTGATACTTAAATGTCTCTAGGCTGATGTACTATTAAACAGGGCATTGATAGTATAAATAGACTAGCACGTATTAGATGTCTTCTGTCTTTAAGGACATGGATAGATCTCGTCTATCGAAGTGTAAAGACACTTGGACTGTACGTGGACGTGTATTAGAGAATGCGTATGTTAGACTGACCCACTTACACCTGTTAAGTGTCACACTATGTGACGGTTGTGTAATTATCCTTTGGACCGGAGTCTTCATGGCATCACGGTGTGGATTTTCATGCTTTGACACTATTGAGGTTTCCCCTAGCCACGGGGCGATCATGCGGTAGTGATTGGGTGTGATACTGAAGCATGCGGAGTATCATGTTTGGTCGTCTGGGAATCGCGTACCCTATCAGTAGGGGTGAATATCCGAAAGGGCCTTCTTATACGGAATGTCTTACTCTCGTGAATCTTTGCAAAGTGGAAGTAAATGAGTTATTTCGAGAGAGCATGATATCCAGATTATAAGATACGGCCGTTGATGTTTTAACACTCGACTAACGACTGTATAGATATTATTACAGCGATAGGATTGTAAGTTACACGGTAACTGTTTCACATGAAAGGTAGTAGTCATTGCATTTGACTCTTCCGATGATTGGGGGTCACGGTGTGTTGCTAGACGCTATCCCGTGATCGTTAGGCATGAAGGGCATTTTCATAAATTGCACTTTGTGTCTACGGCCAACATATTCGGAAGCCTATCAGGTCACACACATATGAACATCTAGCCGGATTAAAATGTGGTTATAGATGATAACCAAATAAGGAAAGTTTATCTCGAGACTATAAAGGTTATAGTGGTAAATTAATATGGTAGTATTTATATATTATGAATAAATTAAGTACAAGATATTAATATTATTATATTAATTAAAGAATATTCCGGATGCCAATTATTGGCTAATGTGGCGCAATTTATGTGTGTATAAGATACACTTGGATTGTGCAATTTAATTAATTATATTACCAAATATTAATATTAGATATTAATATATATATATATGTAACTTGTGAATCCATGCGTGGCTTGTACATATTGATGTACATGTACACATTTGGATTGTTATGTATAATATGATTTATATATTTATATATATATATATATATATATATATATATATATATATATATATATATATATATATATATATATATATATATATGTGTGTGTGTGATATATACACGTGTGTAAATTGATTTATGGTAATAAGATAAATACAATCAATATGAGATATTGGCAATATTTAGATTTTATTTAATATGAGAATATTTTAATAAATGAGATAAATCAATCAATTATATTTTTCTTATTTTATTGGGAAAATGTTTTCTTCTCCTCCACACTTCTTGGGACGCCACTTGCTCTATATAAAGGAAGTGGGTGTCAAGCTCTTTTGATCATTACAATTCCAAGAGCTAATAGTTCTTGTGTAAAATAGAGAGCATCCTATAGAGAGTTGGAGAGAGGGGAAAAAGGCCGGTCTAGCAACCGGAGTTTTCCGATAGCAATCCATGATGGGATTCTGGCGGGTTGTTCGTGTGGACTAGCGATAGAGGCCGAACACTTGGGCGGCTCTATGCAGAACTAGTCTCCTTAGACGGTCAAAGCGTCGATCTTTTAGATCAACCAAGGTAACCACCGTCTACTAGTTTATTTTTTTATTGCTTAAACGAAGTCGATCTTGGGTAAAAGGAAATCAAAATTTTGAATTCCGCTGCGTTCCCGCATAGATTTCCTAACACTTTCACCGGTCGGAAATCCTGTTTCCAAACCTCTAATCAATCGCAGGGGATTTGAACACTTGGTTATAGCCCCCCAGTACGATCCTTCATAAACCGGTCCTCCTCGATCCTCTGGTACTTCCAAATTCGTCCTAACCTTAAAAGCACACATGGCCTTAAAGTCTCAGGCCATATGTCACGAGATCGACTCCAAACTAACCCATAAGGATGTAACTTCCATTTGCAAACAGTATAATCTGGTGAATCCCCTGTTCAAGCCCACACTTCATGTTTCCGGCGTTTACGCCTACCGGCCTCCGGCCGGCTACTGCATTGTCTACAAGGAACAACTCCTCTGTGGTTTAAGGTTTCCCATTTGCCCAGCTCTGTTGGCCGTCTTGAAGCATTATGGGTTGGGTCTGGCCCAAATAGTTCCGAATGGCATAAGGGCGATAGTAGGATTCGACATCTGGTGTCGATGTGCCTGCATCCCTTTCACCGCAAGGCGTTTTGGCTCTTTTATCAACGCAAGCAGGTCCCTGGACAGGCCGGATATTACTGCTTTCCTCGCCGAAGTGATTTTATGTCTGACATTCATTTTAATGAACCGGGGGAAACTTCCTACAAGGGTTGGAAGTCTAGATTTTTCTTTATTTTTTGGAAGTCTAGATTTTTCTTTATTTTTTGGAAGTCTATACAAGGGTTGGAAGTCTATATGCATACTTTTATTTTTTATTTTATCGATTACCTGCAGACTCGGGAAGTTAGTGGAATTCTAACTTTCTGAGTATGCACTGCAGTACTCAGTTAAATTGGCGATAAGTCAAGAACTGATATATATATATAAAAAAAAAAAAAAAAGACGAGTTTTATTAAAATCTCTGTTGATGCTTGATTACATCATTTATTGGAAATAAAAAGCTGAACTGAAAAGTAAAGAAAGCAAGCTCGGCACCTGTCCTAGACATAGAATTTCCTGAGATTATTGGCATTCCAACTATGAGGTATGGTCCTACCTCTTATATCTGCTAGTTGGTATGAGCCTTTCTTATGAACTTTGACCACCCGGTAGGGGCCTTCCCAGTTTGGGGCGAGCTTGCCTTGAGGAACCTGCCTGCTAACCTCGTTCCTCCTGAGCACCATATCCCCTTCTCTGAAGTAGGAGTGCTTGACCTTGGAGTTATAGTACTGAGATACCTTCTGCTTGTATTTAGCCATTCGGATGTAGGCCACTTCCCTGGCTTCTTCCAAGTCATCTTTAGCTTGCCTGAGCTCATTGTCTTGATCTGACTGAATACTCTAGAACGACTAACCAAGAACCGTTAACAATGGGGATGGAGGTTATGACGTGATTTTGACTGAGTCTGAGAGTAAGTTTCTCCCAAGTTTCCTACGTATCCAACCTATGTAACTGGAATCAAGTCGTTCGTAGTTCCTTATGTTTGTTTATATAGGGAGGCGTCTCGCCCTTGTCGTGTTAGACCAGTATAGGATTCTTAAACCCTAAGGATTATTACGTGTCAACCTCCTCTCTAAGAGATAATTAGGATAGCGTTTAAATAATAAGATCGGTGTCCTATAATCACGGGATTTTTCCCAACTTTATCCTTTTATATAGGCACGTGCTTGAATTGCCTTTGTAAGGGAAAGCCCTGACGTTCTGCATCAGGTTCCTCAGACCATCTCGACCAAGGTTATCTGGCCCTTGATGACCGAGCCGCTCTGCGGTGGTCCAGTCGGGCAAAACGAGAATCGAGCACCCGCTTGGGGTAAGGCTCAGTCTGTCCGGGTCCTTTGGCCCCTATATTCTTCCACATAGTTATTACACGGCCACTCTTTGAATGGCATGTGACGAGGTTTATTTTATCCCTCATCAAAGTGGTGTAATATGTTAGTTTGCTCCCACCTTAGATAAATAAAATCGATCGTTTCTAAAATAAAAAATTAAAAAAAATGGTAAAAGAAAATGGCAATGCAGGTAATGCATCAAACTTTTGCACCACTTTTGCTAAAAGCAAAAGTTTACTGGTCAACCTTTTCCTTTTTACTAAACTACAAGGACGTTCGGTGCAATTTTAACCTATTGGCTATCATCATAAATTTGCAACCAAAAACTTTTGTCTCCCATTCCCACTCACCTGTTACCAGTGGCTAAACTAATCGGAAACGAATCCAACAGCTTATAATGGCGTTAACCCTTGAGCAACTAAAGCAGTACGACGGCAGCAACCCATCAAATCCGATATACGTAGCGGTGAAAGGCCGAGTCTTTGATGTAACCGCCGGCAAATCCTTCTATGGACCAGGTGGGTCCTACTCGATGTTCGCCGGTAAAGATGCTAGCAGGGCTCTGGCGAAAATGAGCAAGGATGATGAAGATGTTTGTGGGTCCCTTGAAGGGCTAACTGAGAAAGAGATGCAGACTCTTAATGATTGGGAGAAGAAGTTTGAAGCTAAGTATCCTGTGGTTGCTAGCCTTGCTGATTGACAGTTGATAAAATTGGATTATTGAAGTTGTGTATGCTTGAATTTCTGCTTATTAAAGGGGGATTTGGCATTTGTTACTTTCATGGGTTTGTTGTTTTCCTGATCTGGTGTGTTTGTGTTACTTGATGTATGGTGGGATGAATAAATGACTGATTATATTCAGAATCTTGAAATATTTATGTACTTGATCATGTGAGATTGGTGCTTTTTGTAACTTGCTGTTATGCTATAAGTATTTGTCTGTGAATGATGATTTGAGCTGTTAATCTTCTGTGTTTGTGTGTTAATACTGTGTGTGTGTTATCTTTAGTTTGCATCTAAGTTACAGTGGGTGATAGTCATTCCATTTCCAGCCTTCAGGAGGTGTTTCGGAGCACAAATGGCTTAGTTATGATGCTTTTGAATAAACCTGGTATTCAATTGACCAAATTTACTGGTTTGGTTTTCAACCCTTTTTGGTTTGTTCCACATAATATATGTAGTTGTTAATCTTCTGAAATGTGATTTTCCTTCAGTTTTTCTATTATGGCTCATGCCTTTGATGTGGCCTCTCTAACAACCTAATCAGCTGGCTCTCCATTAGAGACTAAGCTGAGATAAAGATTAAAACCATGAATTTCCCGTCGCAATAGGTTCACATCAAGTCCCATGTCGCATGAAACAAACAAACACACAAAATGACTGTTAAACTTGATTGTTGTAACAAAAGGAACTGGAGATCAAGTGATTCCTTTTAGTGAGATGTCAAAACGAAACCCAAAAAAAAAATAAAAATGAAGAAATATACAGAGATGCAACCTTCAAGATTCGATTTTGGTGTTTAAAGAGATGAAGCGTTTTAAGACCTAGCATCGTTGAAGTTGAACAATGGAGAAACATTTACGATTAACTCTATCTAGGATCCGGTGAATTCAACCACAAGAAATCTGGATCATACAACATGATTTCATCATAAAGGCTATTGTACAAATTCCCTATGTTACAGACACTGTCAAATCTTCCTAAATAATGTACCCAATAAGCTGGAAACTTTGGGAAAATTTCAGACCCATTCAGATTGGTCTTATATAGAAAATGTCAATCTTTTCTGAGATGAGAAAAACTAGACTTAGATTAGATATATCATTGAATTTCATAGATATGTTTTCGAACTACGAAACTCAAAGATATATCTACAAAGCAAAACTTTTCCCAAGAAATGAAGTGGTGCTCATCAACTGAACCGGCACCGACAGTACCCAAGACAGCATGATTTGTGCTCATCATGGTCCAGTTGGTAGGGAATTATGTCAGAATTCGTAGATATATGTACTATTTCATACATATATCTATGAATTTGTAAATATATCATGGTCTTTTTTCAATAGGATTGGACAAGGCGGCATTTTTTATCATGTGCTTCTTCAAGGGAAGTTTAAGTTATGCAGAACAAGGACTCTGCCACGTAGATATGTCGTTTATAAGATCTCGAAGTTGATCAATGAGAAGCTTCACGTATCTGTTTCTGGCTGCAAGCTCCTGCAAATTACGAAATATAGTTACTAGATATTGACGAAACAACACAGATGAAGCATATGGGAGATAATATGGTAAATAAGAAATTATTGTATGCACAGGTTGTGTGGAGGAAAACACGTAAATGATTGTGTTGAATATTAGACTTGTTATTAGACTTTTTCAGCACCTGTTTAGTGCTTGTTCTGTGCCTTTTTACCTTGTTTGGCCTTTGTTTAGTGCTTACTCTATCTAGCAACAGTAAACTGCTTTTATTGTGCAGATAGCCGTTGGGTTTACTTTTATAGCCGTTGGAAGCCTCTTCTATATATTGTATTCATCTCTTATCTACCCGATAAGCATCTAAGTAATAAAACAAGAGTTTCTTCCTATCTTTCTCTTCTCTAAGTGTTTTTTCTACATGGTATCAGAGACTTAAGATCTCAAACTCTTGTCTGCTTTTATTCTCTTTCTTTATGGCCACTGAGCAATCTTCAGAAGTTAACTCAAGGGATGAAGCAGTCTCTAATACTGTCCCCTGGAACTCTGAACCCTCTTTGATGCCAATTTCCAGTCACAAACTCAATGGTGACAATTATCTCCAATGGTCCAGAACAGTGAGGTTTTACATCACTGGAAGGGGCAAAGAAGAATATCTTACCGGTGAGAGCCAAGCTCCAGCAGAAAGGGATCCGTCTAGCAAGAAATGGAGGGTGGAAAACAGCAATGTGGTGTCCATCTTACTGGGGTCCATGACTCCCAACATTGCTGAGAACTTTCTCCTCTATGATACTGCTGAGGAAATCTGGAGCAATGCTGCTGATCTCTACTCAAAAAGAGATAACACATCAGAGCAGTATGAAATTGAATCAAAGCTGCATAATCTGAGACAGGGGGAGATGTCAGTTACCGACTACTTCAACCTTCTGTCAAGATCTTGGCAGCAACTTGATGTCTTTGAAAATATATCTTGGCAGTCTAGTACAGATGCTACGACATATAAGGAAATTAAGGAAAAGAAAAGAATCTTCAATTTTTTGATGGGATTGAACTCCTCTCTTGATGATGTGAGGGGAAGAGTACTGAGCTCTAAACCCTTTCCATCCATCAAAAGTGTGTTTGCTGACATTAAACATGAGGAAAGTAGAAGAAAACTTATGTTAAATGGGGTATCAAATCTTGTTTCATCTACTGGGGTGTCTAACCTTGGTTCTTCCACTGAATCCAGTGCTCTTTTCACTAAGAGCACTAGTGGTCCTAATATGAAATCCAAAGGTATGAGGCCAGTTTGTGAACACTGCAAGAAAACTGGTCATACCAAGGATACTTGCTGGAAAATCCATGGGAAACCAGCAAACTGGAAGTCCTCTAGGCCTAATCACACACCTGAGAGCTCTGCCAGACTAGCCAATGTTGAGGAACACAAGTCTGAGGGTGTTTTTAGCATTGATCAGATTGAAGCCCTAAAAAGGCTGCTGACTGCTCAAAATACACAGACTGCTGTTCCTCATGGCAATGTCTCCATGGCTAATACAGGTGTGTGCTTTAATGCCTATTCTGGAAATCAAATCCTTAAGAACATATGGATTGTGGATTCTGGTGCATCTAACCATATGACTGGAAATCCAGAATTGTTTATCAAACTTTTCAAATGTACTCACCCTCATAATGTTAAGATTGTTGATGGCTCCATTTCCCAAGTTGCTGGGACTGGAAACATTGCTTTAAGTGAAAAAATCACAATAAAAGATGTCCTCTATGTTCCTAATTTACAATGCAATTTGTTGTCTGTTAGTAGATTCATAAAAGACTCTAAATGTTCTGTGATATTTCATACTAATGGCTGTAAGTTTCAAGGTTGAGTTCAATGGAGGAGATTGGCAGTGCTGAAGTAAGATCTGGGCTGTTTATTTTGAAGACTCCTTATTCCAAGTTTTGTATGGATAATATTCCTAAGGGTCTATCTATTAGTTGTAGAAGTACATCTTCTTGTAACAACATTATGCTTCTTCACTATAGACTAGGGCATCCAAATTTTTTGTACTTGAAAAAATTGTACCCTAGTATGTTTAAAGGAATAAATATTGATTCTCTTAATTGTGAAATCTGTCAATTTTCTAAGCATACTAGAACTAACTTTCCTAACAAGGTGTATGCACCTTCTAGTCCTTTCTCTCTGTTTCACAGTGATATTTGGGGACCATCAAAACTAAAGACCATCACTGGCAAGAGATGGTTTGTCAGTTTTATTGATGATCACAGTAGGGTTACTTGGCTTTTTCTTCTAAAAGAAAAATCTGAGGTTGGGCCTATCTTCAAAACTTTCTATACCATGATCAAAACTCAGTTTAATACTGAAATTAAAGTACTAAAGACTGATAATGGTAAGGAATACTATGAGAAAGGTCTTACTTCATTCTTTTCTGACAAAGGGATCATTCATATAAGTACCTGTGTTGATACCCCCTAACAAAATGGGGTGGCAGAGAGGAAGAACAGACATCTCCTGGAAGTTGCTAGGAGCATCATGTTCACTATGAAGGTGCCCAAGTATTTATGGGGTCAGGCTGTCCTTACAGCAACCTATCTCATTAATAGAATGCCTTCAAGGATTCTAGGTTTCCAAACTCCTATCCAAGTGTTAAAGGAGGGACATCCTAGAACACACTTTATAAGCACCTTGGAATTCAAAGTTTTTGGGTGTGTGTGCTATGTTCATATCCATCCTCATAATAGAGGAAAGCTTGATCCAAGATCTATAAAATGTATCTTTGTTGGGTATTCATCCTCCCAACAAGGGTACAAATGCTATTGCCCTTGTACCAGAAAATATTATAACACCATGGATGTAACTTTTGTAGAAGAACAACCTTTCTACAACATTGATCATTCTTCTCAGGGGGAGATATTTCAAGATCACTATGAATCTTGGAATATTGACCCTGCTGAAAATAATGAAGAACCTAATGCACTGCCTACTGATCCAGACTTGACTGGAACTTCTCAACAACAAGGTCCTGCTATGGACAAACAGAATGATCAAGTACCCAATATTATTGTGTACTCTAGAAAAAGAAAGGCAACCTCACAAAATCCTGAGGTTGAAATTTATGAGGATGAGGAAAACCTAAATGATCTGAGTTCTGATGAATCAACTTCTGAAAAACAGAGTTCTAATGATCAAACTAGCACTGATTATCAAAGTACTGATTCACCTATTGACTATGAGAATGATAATTCTCAGGAAGATCTTCCTATTGCAAAAAGGAAAGGGGTTAGGAGTTGTACTGCCCATCCCCTTTACAACTTTATGTCCTATGATAATTTGTGCCCTCAGTTTCTGGCTTTTACAAGTAATCTGGACACCATAAAGATACCAAAGGGTGTCCATGATGCCTTGAGAAGCCCAGAATGGAAAGCTGCATTAGAGGAAGAAATGCATGCCCTTGTTAAAAATAAAACTTGGGACATCATTCCTCTTCCTCAAAGAAAACACCCTGTTGGGTGTAGGTGGATTTTTACTCTTAAATACAATGCTGATGGTACCCTTAACAGGTATAAAGCTAGACTTGTGGCAAGGGGTTTCACTCAATCCTATGGGATTGATTATCATGAAACATTTGCCCCTGTTGCAAAGCTTAATACCATCAGGATCCTAATGAGTATGGCTGTGAATTTGGATTGGTCCTTGACCCAACTTGATATAAAGAATGCTTTCTTATATGGGGATTTGGGTGAGGAGGTTTACATGCATCTTCCCCCAGGGTTTGAATCCCTAGGAAATCAGGGTGATGTATGCAAGCTGAACAAGTCCCTATATGGTCTAAAACAATCTCCTAGAGCATGGTTTGGGAGATTTTCTAGATTCATAAAAGGACATGGTTTCCATCAATGTCACACTGATCATACGTTATTCATAAGGAAAAATTCTGAAAAAACTACTATTCTTGTAGTTTATGTGGATGATATCATCCTTACTGGGATGATAATGATGGAATCTGCAAAATTAAAGCTATTCTTACATTTGAATTTGAAATTAAAGATCTTGGGAGTCCTAAGTATTTCCTTGGAATGGAAATTGCCAGAAATGCAACTGGTCTTTCTATTTCCCAAAGGAAATACACCCTGGATCTCTTACAAGAGACTGGTATGCTGGGTTGTAAACCAGCAAATACCCCTGTTGAACCTGGATTAAAGTTGAGCAAAACTGATGATAGCCCTCTTGTTGACAAGGGGAGATATCAAAGAAAGACTTGTGGAAAAACTTATATATCTATCTCATACTAGGCCTGACATATGTTTTGCTGTAGGTCTGATCAGTCAGTTCATGCATCAACCCACAGAAAGACATATGCAAGTAGCAGAGAGGATATTGAGGTTCTTAAAAAGGACCCTGGTCAAGGAATTATGTTCAAAAAGAGTCAGTCAAGAGAAATTCAAATCTACACAGATGCAGATTATGCAGGAGGGGTTCCAGATATGAGATCAACTTCTGGATATTGTACTTACATCTGGGGGAATCTTACTACTTGGAGATGCAAGAAACAACATGTTGTTTCTAGAAGCAGTGCAGAATCTGAACTCAGAGCCCTTGCTCTGGGAGTGTGTGAAGGCTTATGGATAAAGAGGATGCTTGAAGAGTTAGGGTTTGCTATCACTAAACCTATCCAACTCATGTGTGACAACACCTCTGCATTATGTATTGCAGAAAATCCCACTCATCCGGATAAAACTAAACATGTAGAAGTGGACAGACACTTCTTAAGGGAGAAAGTGGACAATGGTGATATCTCATTGTTCCACATCAAGACTAAGGATCAAGTGGCTGATCTTCTAACAAAGGCTGTCTCAAATCAAGTATTCCAGCATCTACACTTCAAGCTTGGCTGCATCAACATATACAACCAATCTTGAGGGGGAGTGTTGAATATTAGACTTGTTATTAGACTTTTTCAGCACCTGTTTAGTGCTTGTTCTGTGCCTTTTTACCTTGTTTGGCCTTTGTTTAGTGCTTAATCTATCTAGCAACAGTAAACTGCTTTTACTTTGCAGATAGCCGTTGGAAGCCTCTTCTATATATTGTATTCTTGTATTCATCTCTTATCTACCCGATAAGCATCTAAGTAATAAAACAAGAGTTTCTTCCTATCTTTCTCTTCTCTAAGTGTTTTTTCTACAGATTGTTAGAAAAGTTTCACACCATTCACAAGTACCTTTCTCAAAGCAGAGGCCTGCTCTTCCAGTTTATCAATCTCGGTTTCATCAGCAGGTGAATTGCCCACCGAGCCCATTTCAAAAGATTTCGCCTGTTCAGCATTTGTAAAATAGCAAGTTATTATTTAAACATTGATTTTTGAAACTTGATTTCATCACAAAAGGCACAAAAAAGGCTTTATCTTGACACTTTCCAATAACTAGTGATTCATACGTAGGAAAGCATTCACAGGTTAAAAATGGAGGAAACAAGTTCTTAAGATATAACCATGCACTCAAACTACAGAAATGTTTCTCAATCCAAGCAAATAACAGTATCTCAACAAGTAAAATCATGGGACATAACAAGCAAAATTAGAAGAATGCTCAAGAAAAACTTGTGGGAAAGATAAAAACCAATGGACTGTATTTCCATTTGGAAACGCACTTTCCATTCATATATCGACAAGCATTCAGATGCTACAATTGGTGATTTAAGCTTTTAACTTGGAAAAGTCTACTCAAACTACCCCAACCTCTCTCCCTGCTAAGCAAATAACAGCAACCCAATTAATCACATTAAGTATAATAACATAATAAGCAAAACGCACAAAGAATGATCAAATAAAATGTACTACAAAGATTAAATCACACAATTGTATTTCGATTTCAGAATTGACACAGAAACCAGCTTAGACTGACATAGTCCATCACACACGCAAATATGGTAGCATAAAGACATATGGCTCCCAAGCCACGAAAGAGCAGTGACGGTTACAGAGTTGAAAACCTTTCATCTCTTGAGCAGAGCAAAATTATATTGCTGAAATAAACCGAATGAGCCAAAGTGTTGTTAATTTTCTACCAAATGCAGTGATTTCATCACAAGGTGAAAAGTGTTCCCTTTTCAACTTGCAACAAGTGGGGTATGCATTCCACAAACTGCACAATCTATCCAGTAATACACCTCAAAATGGTTCCAAGGAATAAGTGGTAGACTAATATTGTAAGAATTAACTCCTTTGGGAAACTACAATGGTTGAGACACTGAACTGTACAGTTGGAAGTCAAATAGCTGAAAATAAATTCCCATATAGCACCATAGGCTGATCGTTCTCAAAACATTATAATCCAAGCTGTTGGACTGATCGATTTTTTACTTTGAAAGAATAATTGCAGAGGACAAGATTTTCATCTAAGCTCCATGAATCCTTATACCAAAAAGAAAGGATTTTTTTTCACATTGGTTTCTCTAACAATTTTATTCTTTATATGTTTTTTCTGAAGCTCCATTAATCATGCCGAGAAAAACGGAAGGAAAAGAAAGGACCTTCACACAAGTTCAGCATAGTTAACATTGAGCAATGATCATGAATAAAGAGCAATGAATGATTCCAGTCAATAACAATTCTTTTAGCAGTGATGCCAAATAAGTGATATAGGAAGAATACTACTACATTCATCCAGAATATAAGTAGAAAAGGGTATTAGGGATTTAAAAACCCCGAGTAATTTGGAGAAACTTGTGAAAAGCGAGAATCATAACTTATAGGCTGCAAGCAGTTTCCTATGTCAATAATTATCGATTTTTTTTCAAACCACAAACCGATACAAAAAAAATGTTACCTTCTGCAAATTCGAAATTGCGACTAGGACATTGCGTAAGGAAGCCACCGAAGTTTTATACCGGTGACGAGCTTCGTCTAGGGCACTTCCACCAACTTCAAAGTAATTCGCCCCACCAGCAGCAGATGAAGAATATAAAGAATCAGAAAACGCATCATCGTTATTGGAAAGGTGATGCCCGTTAGCACTGCTAAAAGGTACCGTTGCTGCTGCAGACGAAGTATGGTTGGGAATCGGAGGGGCCCATAAAGAGGGGTTACAGAGCTCGTCGTTCATGGAAGACAGGATCTGGAAAGCTGATTCAATTGTGTCGTCTAAGTGCTTTTGTCCTTCCAATGCTAAAGCTTGGGATGTGGAGGATGTAGTTGCGCCGCCGCTGCTACCGGAACTATCCTCCATTTGGATTTGGGTACTAAAACAGCTTCAGTTGGGTAACAAAATGGAGTTTGATCTCCGGAAGCTTTTACCGGTGGTTTTTAACACAGCAGATTTACCAAGAGACATATAAGTACTACTAAACACTTGGTGGTAGTATAGGTTTTATTTTCTAATTTTTTTTCAAACTAAAAACTTTTATTAATTGACCTATGTAGAACATGCGACCTAAACGTCTTCAGACGGCAAACTATTGTAAGAAGTCTCAAAGTCTAAAAACAAAGTGTGTCACGCTAGCAGATACGTAGGCACATTGCCAATGCGGCGAGTAAAAGAAAAATAAATAGATGTAAAACTAGAAAGTAAAGTCAAACAGTCCCGCAGTAAGTAGTTCTGAGCAATAATGTCCTCCACGGGCTGTCAAAGCCGTTGCATGCATGCCAAACAATCGCTCTCTATTTTTAACCGCATCAAGATCAATCGTTGTGCCTCCACTAACGCCAGGTAAATAATCCGAAACTCCATATATTCCGGCCGCACCCCATCATACAGGTAACCCACAAAGTGTGTGACAACCCCTGCCGCATCCCGAAAAACAAGCCCAGTGCCGGCTCTATCCTCCATCACAGCCGCGTCAACATTACATTTAACGACCCCTGAGGTGGCCGAGCCCACGAGTCCGCCAAGTGTTTTCACATTGATTATATAAGGCAAATATCAAATATTAAATACAAATATTTAAAAAATCTTTTTACACATTTCTATTTTCATATTTTTTTATTTCATTTTTTTATCGTATATTAAACTTATTATATTCAATAACTTTATGACGTTTTACAAGTATTCCATTATATAGTTAAAAAGTATTTTGAATCTTAACATTTAAAATTTTGATGAATGTGGATGCGGACCTTTTGTGATCTCCCCTTCGACAGTCAACGGGTCCGCAGTGGCCTTCAAGATGGCAGCCGCCTGGGACGGTCAGGTGAAGGATAATATGGATGCATCTATATCTGTGGATACCCGGGCATTTGGGGCAGTGATTCGTGGATTAGATGGCCAAGTGCAACGTGCGTGCTTGGGTAGATTGGACAAGCACTTAGATATGGAGTCGGCAGAACTATGTGTCATCTATAGCGGTCTCCTTTTTGCTCGTGATTCGGGATGTCCCATTTGCCTAGAGTCTGTTTCCTCTCTTGTGTTCAGTGCCTCCAAGAGCCTGAGGATTATCTCATCTCTCTTGGTTGCTGGGCGAGGGATTGTGTTCACTTGGTAGAGTCTTTTGATTTTTGCGTTTTTTCCTTTGTTAAGCTGACTGGAAATAGGCCGGCCCACATCCTGACCCAAGCGGGCTTAGCATATCTAGGTTTTTTAGACTCGGGGACTACGCCCGCTGAACAGATTCTTACAGGTTGTGCCTCTGACTTACTTGAATGAAATTGGTTGGTTTGCCGTAGAGAGAGCAAGAAATCTGAGACTTGCTTGGTACTTAGATTAATTTTTCTTATTTATTTGTGGATGAACAAAATACTCGTAACGTTTTTCTTACCTACTTTGAAGGCAATAAATAAAGTGATCGTTTCCAAAACAAAAAAAATAAAATAAAATAAAATAAAATGGTTGGTTTGCTAGAAAAACATTTAAATTTTTTAGAAAAATCCATGTAGATGCATATCTCTTGCTACATCAATTTATAATGGCTATACACGTTAAAAAAAACTATCAATTAATTTACATTGAAAAGTATTAAGAGGGTTTTAAAATCATATCCTTTTACACACAAAAATGACATTCAATTAATTGAGCAAAAAAAAAATGACATTCAATTCGGTTTAAACCATTGTATACGCAAGAAGTATATCGACATGGAAAAAGTGTATAGAACAATGCAAAAAAATTCACACAAAGTAACCATACTTTGAACAAAATAAACTTGTTTTGTGGCAAATTAAATTTTCTTTTGTGTGTAACTGTGTATTCTGTGTATTTTCTATATGAACTTTCTGTCTCTATCACTCTTGATTGTACATGCAAAATGGAGCCAATTATTTCCCCAAAATCATAGAACAAAGCTTACATTCAACATTGGTTAATAATCCTCAGAAAGAAAAAAAAAAAAAAAAAAAAAAAAGTCACATCAAAACATGTCCAAAAGGACATTTACTATCATATTTGAAGCCAATATCATGCATATGATAATTGTAGACAGAGCCTCCTTCAATTAAACAGATACCTAATTAGAATATATATTTAACAAAAGGGGGATGGATGTCATACAACTAATGATCAAAACACCAATTCACCATATGATCAATAATCACTTGTTCATTTAACTCTTCTCCTGTCTCTGTCTCTGTCTCGGTCCCGGCTCTTGTCTCTCTCACTATCATCCCCCCTCTCTCTGCTTCTGCTCTTTTCACCATCTCTTCCGTCCCTGTCTCGGCGTCTTTCTCTCTCCCTACCACTCGAATCATTCCCTCTATCCTTCTCTCTACTCACAGATATTCTTTGAGGACTCTTACTTTCACTTCGGCTTCTACGTCGCTTCCTTGGTGGTAGAACTTTGGAATCAACATCTCTTTTGTCTTTCCTTTCCATTGATGATCTTTCTACATGTTTCAAATAGATTTTCAGACAAGAATTTTTTGTTAAGATACAAATTATTACTAATCAAAGTTTTGATAGGACTGACAGGACCAAGTTATAATCAGCTTTCTCTAAAAGGATCTACAATAGATAAACAAGACTTACTCTTTCCTGACGGATCATCATTGTGGTTCAGTAACCCGTATTCAGAAAGTAGTTGTTTTCGACGAATCTCAACTTTTCTTTCAATTTCTTCCAGACTCTTTATTCCTCGTTCTTCCAATGATTCCCGGTATTCTATCAATGCAACTTCCAAAAGCCTCATCTTCTGTCTGCACAAAATTCATTCAGCGTCTTGGAGCATAAGTAATCTAGACTAGAAAAACACAAAAGTTGGGTGAACGAAAGGAATCCAGACCATATGCAACTACAGTCAACATACTATACCTTTGTTCTTCATTGAGACCCGTATCAGAATGAAAAGAATTACTTCCGTCGGTTGCGAAATCTTTATCCTCGGTTTTCATGAAACCATCACCGGCAACGTCACTCCCGGAAGATGAGTATGATAATCCTAGATCCTTTGTACCTTTCTCTTGTTCATCATCACTTCCATTGTCCTCTCTGGCCCATTTAGAAACAGGAAGAACCGGCTCGCTTTTAACTTCCTCGGTATATGTCCTTAATTCATGTGTAACAGGATTTGTAGAGGTTGTAGACACAGACTCTCTACCTCTTACTTCCACGTCATTTTCGTAACCGTTCCATCCAGACAAACCTGCTGGATCCGTTTCAACTGATGTCTCTTTCTGGGCTCTAGCATTATTTCGTTTGTACTTCAACTCACTGTCAAGTTCATGGACCCGTTGTTTTTCAGCCTCCTCGAGATAAAGTAACCGGGCAACCATCATTTCTCTCCCACCTACAAGAGACAATCCGTTGTGTTTGCATCGTCTTTCCAGTTCAGTAAGAGGAAGACTCAAGAGCTCCTTCATCGCAGCCCCTTTACCGATTGCCAGGGCAGCATCTTGATTAATCTTTCCATCTTCACCCTGCCCATCTGAGCTCGTATTCTGGTTAATTTCAAGGGCATCGCCAGATATTGAATGAAATGGAGTCACACAAGAAGTCCCTGATCGAAGAAAAGTAGCTCGTAATCCATTTACATAAGCATCAGAGAACAAGAACCAATCAGCCCAAACTTGAAGCACTTTCAGAACTCGTTCCTGCATGATATTACACGATATCTCTGATGAGTGGTGAGGGGCGATAACATACAAGGGTTTAGGGTTTTGTATGTTCAAGAACTTACGAATTACCTTGAGGGCCTCGGCAGTCATCCTGCCTGTTACACTACGGAACAAATCATTGAAGCTCTCCATTATGTCTGGTAGAGTTGCTTCGAATTTCGTACGATATGCTGATGCATTCTTTACAGGTGCGCTACTGTTATGCAGCACGTCTGAAACTAGCATAAGCCTCGCAACTTTTGTCGGTATTGGGGTTTCTTTCAGCGTCAGAGACTCGGTCAATACCTCAACTACCTGGTCGTAAAATAACAAATGTTATAAAGGGGCAAAAATGGTAAAAAGAAGTAGCTATACTCCGTGGAAAAGTCAATGAAAGAGGAATTGCTAAGATTACCTCCCCAGCGGCATCAGCATTATCCAATGCAAACCCCATTGCTTCTTTTATCAGACTCCTTTCTAATGTCAATGCACGCAACATATCCTCAAACTCGTCCCTTTGGGCATCGGTTAGTGTTCTCTCCAACTCCACGCGCTGTATGGATGGTAGCAGGGTGAGGAAAAATGTTTTGGCATAACGTAAGAAAATGACGGATTATTAATATATAACATTTACCCTGCTTTTCCCAGCAGCGTATGTGCTCCCAACTTCCTTGTCATGCTCTGGAGCCTTTGCTGACGGAAGACTCGGGGGTACCCACCTATATAAGAAAGGGAATCATTCAATCAAAAAAATATCTATCTGAATGAAGCCTATATAACAAGTTTCAACCCCCCCCCCCCCCCCCCCCCCCCCAAACCAAACATTCAAATGAACTATGCAAATATTTCTATGAAGGAAAAGCATTACCTTCCGCTACCAGTAATCATTATAAAAGGCTCAGTTCGCCATCTCTGTAGAGTATCGCCCTGCTCAAAACACACTTTGTAGATCAGTTTATAATCAACAGACACAGAAGAAGGTAACTTTAATGTGAAATGACCAGCAAAAAACAAAATAAAATAACAAACATGAGGGGACTCCTTCAAGTACATCAAACCCTTCTTTTTTACTAACTACGTTTGCAATGAGCCCATGCACCAAGGAGGATAACTTATACAGATTCAAGACGGAGCACTACTATCACAAAATGAATTATTATAGCACCAATTGATCAACCGTGAAATAAATACCTATTTGTAGTACAATTGTTTTTGCAAGCTACAAGTATCGTCTACAATGAATATTAATAACACTCTAGAATGCAAAATATAGCCTTAGACAGGAAAAGAAGGACTGCTACTTCGATATCAGCCCCTTCTTACAGCAAGAACCCTAATATCTTAATCTCAGAACAAAATATCAAATAATTAATTAACTTTAAGCAAAAAACAATAAGCTAGAACTGCCTATGATACGGAAATATGCTCAAATGCATGTCGGGAGCGGAGAGTATTCATGTGCACTGACCCGTTAGATGTATGACACATGTACAAAAAGAGAAAATAATTTTGTCTTTTTGTACACGTTATACGTCTAACAGATCGGTGCACAGCAGGTGCAGGTAAGAATCCCCCCTATATATGCACTGCATAAACATATTCCTGAGCAAAAGAGTAGAGCCTCCAAACATCATAAGGGCGACAAAATCATATAATAAGCAACTTGAAGCATAAAACAACGGGCTAGATCTAACTATCAACGTTTCGATTTAAGAAGCTCTCATCTTACCTGAGCAAAAGAGTAGAGCCTCCAAACATAGTATGTGTGTTCCTTTGACCCAAGCTCAAACAAGAAACTAAATAGGGGATTTCCACGACCTCGCTCCATTATAGCTTGCTCAAATGCACAACCTCCGTCAAGGACATACAGTGCCATTGTGTCAATTACATGACGAAGACGATCATCTTCAGGTGGGACAACAGTTATATCTGGCACATTTGGAGTAAGCACCTACAGTCCCATATCATAATATCAACAACATATACAAGTAATATCAAAATTGAGTTCAAGGGGAAAGTATTCTCATTTATTTATGAACCACATTTCAAATACACTCCCTAATAAATTCCAAATATCTGCAGAAATAGCTACTCATACTTTAATTCAGTTGTCAACAAACAAACAAGATAAAAAAAAATAGATTGCATCACCACCTAAAAACCACATAAAAAACAGTAGAATGCCTACCAGGGAAAAACTACAGGCCTGAATATAAAAGTTACTTTATCGAATAAATAATATGACAACAATGATGATAAAGGCTTTATCACGATTCCAAGAGCAAAAAACAGATGCAACTCGTAATAGAATCAGCTAAGGAATGAGTAGTAAGGTTAATGGTAACCCCAACAGGTTTATGTTCGGCAAATGTCGCTAAATATGACTAAACAATCCATTTATGAGTTAGTGTGATGTTACACATGCAATAAACACGGTTCAATAATTTCAACCAAACCAGTGTCCAAGTACTTCACATGTTAACAAAAACGACAAACTAAAAGCTTCACATTGTAAAAGTTGTTCCTATATTCTTTCAGTCTCTTATTTATTGCAACATACAGTTTTTTCTTATCGGCGTAAGATAATGTAGTACTGTAGCACTAACGGAAAAATTAGAGAGAAACATACCAGCTCAGAATTCTGACCAGTGACACTAGTGACTGGAGGACCAGATGGCCCAGACAATACAACAGTTGCACCCTATATCACAAACAAAATTGCTGAATAAGAATGCCTTCAATTCAAGGAAACAAAATAAATATAAAAATAAACTCATAATCTAAGGCTTCGTAGCAGCATGGTTGGGCCTTCACTTGAATATAAGTATTTTTTTTTTTGTGTGTGTGTGTGTGGAGGGGGGGATAAAATAAATGCACACAAAGGAAAAACTTGGGGTCTCATGAAATTATAAATGAAACATGCTGACCTCTTTACTCCTGATGGCCATATGTCCCGGAGGGGGTGCCGGGAGGGCTTGTGATGGCAGAGAAACAGATTTACCCCACCCAATTTTCAGTTCATATTCATAAACTATTACACCTGGGTTGCACGAATAGGTTCCATCAATCCAATTATTACAAGTCAGAGGAGCACCATGTTCATGAAGTCAAGTCAACAAATAAATCAATTCACAAGATTTAGCCTAAACTTCACTGTAAATAAGATAGCAACATTATGAAATAGTATTAACACAGAACCATGATCAAAACCATCGATAGAGCGTTTAATAGAAATGGAGTGGAGGTCCACAAGACCAAAGAAATTGCAGGGCTGGATCTCGATTTTAATTTCCTAAAATTCAGATATTCAAATGTATGGAAGGCTAATCTAGTTCAAGCTTTAAACCCACTTAACCCTGTTATCCCGACATATCAAAAATTACAGTAACTATGAATCCAAAAGAACATTACTTAGCACCAAACTAAATGCATGTTCCTATTTATGGAAAGAGTATTAATTGGCCAGTTCCCCATTGAGCTACAATTATGTTCTACAGGGCATTTTCCCTAAGGACTAAGCACTACATAACTGGCGGAACATAACAGGAAGAATTATAGTAAAATAAAATAACGAAGTTCAAAAAGTGAGACCCAATTTTGTATCAATCCCAATATATCTTAATATCTGGATGATAGAGTTTATCACCCACCCCCCCACCCCCTTAAAAACTCAATTGAAATGTCCAAACCTTGCATTTCATCATTTGCTGCTTGAGCATCCTGCCTATTCATAAAAGCGACAAACCCACAATTCCTTTGGCGCCTCCTTTCTTCTTCGGTCCTAGGCCACATTATCTTTACACTCGCGATAGGCCCAAATCTCCCAAAAGTCCGCAAAAGGAAATTTTCATCAACCTAAATGCAAAAAAATGCACAGTAAACAAGCTAAGACAATATCCTATAGATGCAGTAAATGGATTAGCACATTAGAAGAAAACAAATATCACCTGGGGTGACAAATTCCCAACATACAAATTTGTTGTTAGGGGATCTCCATCATCAAATGATCCAAGCCTTCCACTCGGATCAAAATCATCAGGCAACTCATCAAAACGGGTAGACGGCTGCACAATGGGTTTGTTATCAGTAACGAATACCTTTGAGATAGAGAGATGCGTGACAAGAGCGAACTAAGAGATTCTATATCAAGGTTCAGAAAGGACCAAAAGCTAAATTTAAGGGAATCGTGAATAATATTAGACTCTGTGGACTTTGTGCAGGGTTAGACAGAATAGGACTAAGTAGGATATTGCACCTAGCTGTTGCATAGACCACCACTACATATCTATTAAAGGGAGATGAAGGGTGGCTAGTATTTCTAGTTAGCTTTTGAGGAAATATTTATGCCTTCATATCTATTTATACTATACCATGCAAATGGAAGTATTCCTTTAATAAAAGAATGAAGGATACATGAACAAAAAGAAAAACGAGAGAGCACGCTATGATCGGTTCTTCAGTTCATGAGCAAGTTCACTTACAGCTGAACTGTCTCCTGAACGAGGATCTCGCAAGTGCTCACGCTCTTGATTTCTCCTTTCCCTCATCTCCTGCTCATGTTTTAGTTCCTCCATGAAATTGTCAATGTTCCTAGGCTTTCCTTTTTCCTTTTCCTTGGGTTTCTCCTCCTGCAACAGAAGAAAAAAAATACAATCTTTTACATATTATTCAGTGATCAAAAGGAATAATAGTCCCTATGAGAAGAATAAATATAAGCTACGGACCTTTTTGTCATATTCTCTACCCTTTGATGATGAAGGCGGTGGTATAAAAGACGGTACATACCTGCAGACAGATTATCCGTAGTACACCATGCTACATTGAATATAAAAAGAGAAAGACAGTGCAATGCCAGTGCCACTTCAGCATAGATGTTTATAGCAAACTTTCACAAGCTATCACGCAAACAAGATTATTGAGGTTTCGGTCCCTACACATTTAGTGAGTGAGTGCTCATACCAATGCATAAATCTTACATTCAGACAGAGACAGGACAAGCAGCAATCCTATCCAAATGATAATTGTACATGAAGAGTAGAGGCTACCCAAATGATAAGCACTGAAAAAGCACTTCCCATTGATCTGCTCAAGATTAAGGCCTCAACATCAGCACTAATATCCTTTATGCTTCCCTTGACTTAACACTAAAAACAGCTTTTGCAGGGAAATGGAACATCTAGAACCCAGACATCCCCATGGCCTCAGACTCCTAATAGAAGACCAATCTATGCCATTGATGAATTTGACATTTGGCCAGGCAATTGAAGAATGGGTACATGAATACTGCTTAGTATATTACCAACAGGTGTGAGTTTAGAAGATGACTATGAAATACAATCATGTGGACAAAGCTCAAAAACATCATGGTAGCCAAATATTTCAGACGTTTGATGAACTTATTCAAACATGCGTAGTAATCATTTGGGTAGCCTTAGCCAGGAATAAGAAAACTAAAAAGGAGAACCCGTTTTTCACCGACTGAACACAGAAAGGCAACCAACAAGAGCGGATTAGGTGAGGAAGGCACTCAGCCTTTTTATTTCCACTGCCACACTGCACAAGTTGAGGCATTACTCCGTCAACTCTCGCCTAGGCGTCCACTAAGTTACACCTTGACAACTATGACAAGAAGAGATGAAAGGTTGAACGACCAGCTAATCACTAGTTTCTTGAGTCCCATTATTTTACGTAATTTATGAGGTGTTAAACTGGAAAGATCATTAATAAAGAAAACGATAACTCAAGAATCTGAAGGACAGTGAAGTTCCTCTGCGCGGATACACATTCGGACATCCTTTACAAGTTTCTTGTCAACATGTAAGCTCGCATATTCAATAAACATCGACCCATGATCTTGAGACTTGACATAATCATTTCAGACTCCAAAAAACTAAGCAAATCAGCTTTTAAGCATAAATGCTAAACAGAAAAGGAAAAACTACCAATATGAAATTAAAAGTACATTATAGATCACTACAAAAGATCAAAATACAGGATTTGTCCTCAAGCTGCTCAAGGAGGCATGCCAAAGATATGGAGTCATCATTAAAGGACGTATTGAGCATATCTTAAACAATGCGTTGCAGTATAGTCGATCAAAAGACTTTGTTTACCTACTTCCCTTCTTTAAACCAGAACCCTCATCTTTGGAATTTCCACCTGCCATCCGTGAATGAATGAAAAAAGTCCATATTCTTATTAATGCATACATAAAAGGACGAAAATACACATATATCCATTGCATGTAAAAGATGAAATTGAAGATGTACAAAACAAAGAAATACCAAGTTACATTATAATACATACCTGTGAAATCCAACTTAATCTTATCGTTTGGATTGATTGTCCCTCCTCTTACAAATGCCTTGGACGTTGTACTATCCTCTTGAAATGATTCCACAAATTCTTGATATAAACGGGCAGTTTCATCCTCTGCCCTCTGTTACCCGTTACAGGAAGTAAGAGCCACATAGCAAATGAAGCAAGAAGGGAGAAAACAAAGAAACAAACACAGACATACAGCTACATTCCCAAAAGGACAACAAAAATGGCACTGAAAAGGTAAATAAACACAAGAAATTAAGTAAATAAATCGTACTTTTTTCTTTGCTTCTTCCTCTTCTCTATGCTTCTGAAATGGTGTCTTCTTACGCGCACTCATGCTTCTAGCAACAGCTCAATCTTCCGAGCTCTTTAAGTCTAGAACACTGGACAGCCAGAGGAACGGCGTCGGTCACCGACACGACTTAGAACACTAAGCAGGAGCCAAATATGTAAAATTCAGGCAGATGTGGACACTATAAAGTGATTTAAGAGTTTAGAGGATGCAGAAAAAGGTGCAGCCATGGATTGAGACTTCGTTAAAACATCGGATTATTCATTTACAACGGTGAAATTCTAGGGTTTTTCTGCCGGGATCCTGTATGACGAGCTATTTCGAAGTTCGAACTGAAGAGCTGAATAGTGGATGCATACGTCGGAAACACAAAATTTTCTTCGGCCTGTAATAGTAACTCTAGGCCGTTTGACCATTGGCCCATTTTTTTTTTTTTATCTCGTCTTCTATCGGCATTCCCGAATTGTTCCAAAATTACACATACATAGTACTACCTCCATCCCATAAAAAGTATGAACATTTGAAAAAAAAATTGTCTCATAAAATATGTCCATTTAGAAAATCAATACAAGCATTAATTATAAACTAAGGGTATATCTATTACTACTAAAACACAACACATTAATTGAGTTTCTTAACCTGCATGAATAGTAAAATATAGACATTTTTTATGGGACGGAGGTAGAACTTAACATCCAAAAAAAAATCATGATTATTTTCGCGAATAATTTTAGAGTGCCTTGCAAAAAAAAAGAATCGTGACAAAATGGGTGCCCGGAGTAATTTCAAAGTACCAATAGAAAAACTCTTTAGAACCGCTTTCTTCTACTTGATCAATGGTAAGAAATGCTCATGTTTCTCTCCGTGGATACAACTATCCTCTGTGGTTTCCAAGCCAGCTGTCGGCGGTGGTTTTAGGACGTCGGCGACCCATTTTCATAAGTAATTGGTGTTGATGGCCAAAATAGTGATAGTTCAGCTTTAATCGACAGTGTACCGAGTCTGATAACGTTGAAATTATCACAGTGGTTTAATGGTGGAATATGTAGTGGATGTCTGTCTTATTTGATGTATTTGAATGATGAAGGGCCGGTGGTACACGGCGGTGATGCAGCGGTGTATGTGAGCATTAAAAAGAATAGATATTTTGACAGAGTTTGGTCATCTATATTACTTTGCATGTGTCTAACTCTGTTACATAAAGCCTCCTTTTATAGGAAAGAGGGGGAGTTAGGATTTAAGCTAGAAACTAGATAAAATATCTTCGCGGCACGGTTACGTGGTCGTTATGACCGCCATCCTGTTAGGTGTAGTGCCCGAAAGACAATTATGTAATTGTTTTAGGACAGAATTAATAATTCATCCTAACCAACCTTCAAGTAGTCGTGCTCAACCTATCCAAGGGCCATATAATTTGTTTGGTGGATCAGTCACTAGTTTTTTGGCTTCTCCGTTTGCACCTCATATTCAAACCGATCAAACGGGCAAGGATGACAACAATAATCAGGGTGCCAATGCTAGGGTAAGTGTCCGAGAAGATTATTCATTGAGGATTCCCACATTTGAAGATGATGATTTACCGCAGTGTCTATCTACCGGTATGTTACATATGAATGACGTGAACGAATTGTTCATTAGGAAGAAATATGAATCGAAAGAAGATTTTAATTTGAAAATAAAATCGTATGCGGTTGCCAATAATTTTCAGATGAGCTTGGGTAGGTCGGACACACGTTGCTTGTATTACACATGTCTAAACGATACATGTAAATGGCATGTAAGGGCGAAAAGAGTGAAGATGAATACAAATGTCTCACATACATTTGAGATCACAACGTTGAATGATGTGCATACTTGTGCCTCTCAGAATGCGGATAATGACAATCGACAAGCAACACCTATTGTTATTGCGAGTCTGCTAAGTCAGAAAATGGAATAACTCGGCAATGAGAATAAACCCAGACATATTATGGAGGACATGCTCACAACTTACAGTGTACAGTTGACTTATGACCAAGCATACCGAGCTCACGAGATGATGAGAATCCTTGGTTAGAGGTTCACCGACGGAGTGTTACAATGCGATACCCTCGTACCTGTGGATGGTGCGTGAGGCCAATGAAGGGACCTATGTTGACTTTCAGCTTGATAATATGGGAAGGTTCGGTAGTTGTTTCATGGCTTTGGGAGCAAGTCGTCGTGGGTTCAAGTATTGTCGACCTATTTTGTGTGTGGATGCCACTCATCTAAAAACCTGTTTCTCAGGGCAACTATTTATTGATGTTGTTGTAGATGCCGGTGACCACCTATTCCCTATAGCCTTCGGTATTGCTGAAAAAGAATGAAACGATTCATGGGGGTATTTCATGAGACAATTGAGGGTGGCCATTGGAGGTATCAATGCTGAAAATTTGAGCTTTATATCCGACAGACACAAGGCTATTAGAAATGCGGTTGGTCAAGTATTTCCCAATGCATATCACGGTGTTTGCTATCATCATTTAAAGGGCAATCTAACAAAAAAATGGAAGGATTACGGTTTTTGTGAAGACACATTCTATCAAACAGCCTATGCATTCTCGGAGGCCGAATTTCTCCGAAAGTACGCACTGATCAAGGCATAATGTCTTGGCGCATATATAAAACTAGAAGAAATAGGTGTTGAGCGGTGGGCGCGTGCCAAATTTCCTGGGAAAAGATACGCCTTAATGACAAGCAATTACGCTGAAAGTTTCAACTGTATGATTAGAGGAGCTCGTCGTTGGCCTGTTCCTAGCCTATTGGAATTCATTCACTAGAATCCCTTCTGAATGGGAACGTCCATGCCATCAGAATGTATGTAGTAACTGCAAACATCCAGGACATAACAGAGCCAGTTGCACGCAATACCGGTAGGAAGTCATTGTTTTTGTTATGGTGATATTAGAATGGATCGTTATTGTGTAACGTATTAATGGATTGTAGTAATGATTGTATTCAGTTATTAATCGGAATCAAGTTTGTCTTGTATTACACTACCTCTGTAAAACTAACAGTAATTATTACGGGGCTTACACAAAAAAATGAGTAATGATACGTTGGCTTACATACAGGGCTTACAAACATAAAAACAAAGAGTAATGATACATTGAGATAACAATAAGATGACGCTTAAATAAACTAAGGGTGATCATTAAATACGATAGGATGACGCCTAAATAAATGATCTTCAATATTTAGTAATCATCACATTAAACACGACGTGATTTTCTATAGGTTGATCAATGACTTCAAAGCTGCATTCATCTCCCGCATTTAGGTCATTGCCCGTAATGAAATCATTCAACCCGCTTAAACGAACTTTTTGATTTACCATATAGACAATTCTAGCAGGCCATGATTCCCCTGTGGCAATTCGCAGTTCCACGGTCTTGTTTCGCAACATGTCGTTTGTTCTAGAAAATGCCTTTGGAATATTCTACAAATCACAAACAAATTTAAATACTGTTTCAAAATGAGGAAAAAAGATCAAACAAAAAAACAACTAAAAATATTTTAAATATCTCACCACATAATAACAACCATGTGAAAATACACAGTTTGGCAGCGTCGTCTGAAAATGGGGATATTGGTTACCTGCACCTGCATCATCATCTACATCAGGGTATAAATAATTCCACCACCTCAACAAGAGGAATCGCCCCACCGTGGCCACCCTCCGGAATGACAAGAGAGATCGCAAAAGCGGGCGGCCACCGTGTCTCACCTCGCCGCGACCAAAACATTTGCGGTCCTGTGCAAGCAGCAGCATCCCGTGAATCTCATCCGTGCAAGTCAAGCAGGGGTCGCTGTGGGGGCGAGGCCAAAGAGGGCTTGCTCCTTGCGACCTCGCAGAGATGGCCGCCGATTGATCCGCATCTTTTCCCCACTTGTAACTTAGATATTTCGTCTTGCTTAGTATCTAAGTAAAACCTAGCTATTAGTAAAATATCTAAGAGATTGCTTATTCCCTAAGTTATCCACCTCTATAAAAGCGGGTGGTCATTGTAAACTAAAAAGGATGAGATATATGAAATACTCACTATATTTGCAAGCCAAAGCTCTCTCCATTCTAGCTCTCTCCATACCACCACCCGCCGGAGTAACGCTACACCTTAAATACAAACCGATATCCACCATCCAAACACCGCAAGGACACCCGTGACGATTTAGACATCTTCGCCTGGCTCCGTTACCGGGAAACGATTGTGTAAAAAATCACCTAGAGCTCTTATTCACGAGGAGATAATCTTACAAAGAAAGTCCTCAAACCGCCTTTCTTTCTTCCCTTTACCAAAGAAATCGCTCAAAAAGCCACCCCGCAGATGGCCGGAAGTAAAGGGCATCTAACACCCCAAACCCCCGCAAAAGGTACTATGCTACATCAAGCTCGTGGGGAAGGCGCAGAGAAACGCTAGACAATCTCCCCGCAAGGAGAAGGATCCCGCAGAGGGTCTTAGCACCCGCCGATGCTCGAAATGTCATTAATCAAAAAACCAAGTCGAAAGAGGCTATTGTTGCCCCGGATGGAACTCGCAGAGAGAGGTCACAAAGAAAGCCAAAGATCGATCCCGTAAATACAACCGGGCTTTCGTGAGGACCCGCAGGTCGCCGAAACGAGGGAATACGCCTGTACGCCGAAACTATGTATCTCACCCCCCGCCCGGTGGCTGGGCGGCCGTGCCCCTATGACGATTCGACCCCTAATCCTCCCGTAAACGAAATCCCTCTTGCGCCGCACCGTGGCCGCCGAGCCAAATTCAAAGCAAATCGACGTAGAGGAGAGCGTGCACTCTTCAGTCGCTATGGACCGAGGAAAGAAATTCCACGAACCTCGGCCCCCCAAGATCGCGACCATCAAAAAGGAAAGAGGATCGACAAAGGGTCCGCGTTTAATAGGTTGGGTGAGAAGGACAAGGCTTTAGCCCCAAGTCGTCTCAGCCTTCCTAGAGAAGAGATGCCCATCCAAACAGATAGACACGCACAAGATGCCCGCACAATTATCGTGGAAAAGAGGGCCCGCCAAGAGGGATCACAAAATCATAGGGAATCGTAGCGTAGAACGGAGCGAGCCGATACGCAAGCACGCCGCGACCCGTAATCGACCCTATTTTGGCAGAAAGACGGAGGTAACGAGAAAAGAGCTTGCGTAATTAAAAAGTCGAGGCCCGTCGAGAAAGTCGCCCCTATTTCGGGGATCGACGTACTCGCTAAAGCGGATTACGTAAACATTGCCTCCCACAGAGAAAAGGTTAGTTATCCCGCTTACAACTATTACAATGGAAATTCATGCCCAAACGACCGGCTCACCGCGTTCCAGGGTCGCATCACCCTTGCTACACAAAATAAATCCGCCCGGTGCATCGCATTGGTTGGCGCATGCGTGATGTGGCCGCGTCCCGGATACGCGGGCTCCCTCGCGGCTCGCCTGAAAGTTGGGAGGACTTGTCGGAAAAGTTTGTCGAGAGTTCGAGTCGGCAAGCAAGGTGCCAAAGAAAACCATCGAGGACCTATACGAGGTTCGTACGGGAGGGCATGAGTCCGGAAAAGAGTATTACGAACGGTTCGTCGAATATATGATCAAACAAGGAACATTCCGTACGATGCGGTCATAACATGTTTCCTCACCGGAATCGCCAAAGGCCCGATGAAAACCGAATTCAATCCGCGGCCCCCCAAAGCGGGTCTCGGGAGATGTTGGAAAGTGGCCGTAATGACGGGGGTAAGCGAGGCGCCGTCTCGCGGGGAAAGCAAAGCCTAAGACAGAGCCACGTTCGCCAAAGCGAGGATCGCGTGGATGACCGTAAAAAGGAAAAGTGGACGAGATACTAATCGCGATCGTGAGGTAAAGAAGCCATACAAATTTAGCGAGGATAACTTTACCCCGCTCAACACCAAAGCATCCCAAATACCGTTTGAAATTCGTGAACATTTCGACAAACCAAAGCCTACGAGGGGCGATCCCGATAGCCGCGATAAATCCAAATACCGCGACTATCACAAGGACCATGGCCACATCACCGATGAATGCTTCACCCCGAGGCGCGAGATAGAAAGGCCGATCCGTGAGGGACCAGCCCAATAAATATAAACGCGAGGGGAACAACACTCCCGCCAAGGACGCCAACCTCGCGTCTATCGAGAGAGGTTCGTGTCATCCACGGGAATATTCCCAAAGAACCATCAACCGAAATCTCGTATAAATCAAATCAATACCCGCGGCTTCGAAAAGCAGATTGTGTCGGGAGAGAATGAGAAGGGAATCATATTCACAAAAAGCGAGCCGACAACCGCCGCGTTGGCCCTATGGAGATACCCCTCATTCTAAAGGTGGGGGTGAACGACAAGCACGGCGTCAACCGAGTAATGGTCGACACAGGGGCCGGCCGCGACGTCATCTATTTCGACCGTTTAAAACAGATCGGATTCGGGGAGGCCAAGTTAAAACCCTACCTCGGGGTCCTCGAAGGTTTTACCAACGACACAAGACGGGTCAAAGGCACGATCGACCTCAATATCATTTTGGGCGACTACGAGCCCCGTAGAACGGAGATAATAACTTTCTTGGTAATCGACCCGCCCTCTTACTACAACATGATTTTGGGAATCCCGCCTATGAAGAAGTTCCAAATGGTGGCGTCCGTTCCCCACCAACGGGTCAAATTTCACGTAGGGAAGAAGTTGGGGTCGCCATCACCGACCCGGAGCTTTCCTCGACTATATGACCAAAAAAGTGGTCGACTCTAAGCGACCCCGACCGGATGGTCTTAACACGGCTACGGATCGATTGCTATGATGAAAGAAATCTCGGAGAAGGCCGTAGAGGTAGTAAACATTGCAAGTTCGGGACGAGCCCGACTTCACCGCCGAAGACGAGTTGATCGAGGTTATAACAAACGACAAATATCCCGATCAAAAGATAAAAATAGGATCGAGGACTACCGAGGAAGAAAGGGAGGAACCGATCGAGCTTCGAAAGCAAACTTGGACGCATTCGCCCGGGAGGTAACCGATACGAGAGGTGTGGAATCGGAGGTCGCCTTGCATAACTCGAGTGTCGATCCCAACTTCGTGCCAATACAACAAAGGGCGCGTCAATTCTCTACGTAAAAGGAGGTCGCGATAAAAATTGAGGTCGAGAAACTTTTTTAGCAAGCAGGCATAATCAAAGAGCTTCAATATCCCACCCGGGCCGGCAAATGTAGTAATGGTGAAAAAACACAACGGCAAGTGGCGGATGTGCGTCGACTTCACCGATCTAAACAAAGCTTGCCCAAAGGACCCCTATGCGCTCCCTCGAATCGATAAAATGGTGGACGGGATCGCGGGTTTTGAAACCTTAAGCTTTCGGACGCCTACTCCGGCTACCACCAGGTCAAAATGGCCGATGAAGATAAGGAGCCGACGGCCTTCGTGGCCGCCGGCGGGCTATATTACTACGAGATGATGCCGTTTGGCCTAAAGAACGCAGCTCAACCTATCGAGAATGGTAAACAGTAGTTTTTAGCACGCAGATAGGCAAGAACATGAGGCCTACATTGATGACATGGTCGTGAAATCAAGTCGCCAAGATCACCCGAGGACCTTCGCGAAACCTTTGCAAACGTGAAGAATCACTCAATGAAACTAAACCCTACGAAATGCACTTTTGGGGTCCAGCAGGGAAATTTCGGGCTTTATGGTAAGTCAAAGCGGGGATCGAGGCAAATCCCGAAAAAATCGAGGCCCCGGTCAACACGAGCGAGCCTACCAAGATTAAAGAAGTACAGCCGGCTCAACGGCAGGATCACGCTTTGGGTAGGTTTGTCTCGAAATCGCAGTAAAGAAGTCCGCCTTTCTTCAAAATTCGAAAGCGGGCCGGTACCTTCTCTTGGACAAGCCGGAATGCTCCCGTGCATTTAAAGACCTCAAAGAATACTTATCAAGACCACCGTTGCTAACCACCCCGAGGCTCGGGGACACTCGTTTTTATATTTGGCGCCTCGATAGTGGCCGTAGCCGCAAAGACTTGTAAAAAGAGAGGAGGCTCGAAGCCGCTTTTTATGTTTCCAAAGCTCTAAGCCCCGTTGAAAGTCGTTATTTTAATATAGAAAAGTTGGCTTATTGTGTTGTTATAGCCGCCCGCAAATTAAGGGCTTACTTTTCATCGCACACCATCGTAGTATTATCAAATGCATCGCTAAGACAGTTCTTCACAAGCCGTACCGTCCGGTCGATTGCTCCGACGGGCCATCGAGCTCACCGAGTTCGATATCCGATACGAGCCCCGGAAGGCCGTAAAGGCCTGTGCTCTCCCGCATTTCATAGCAGTAAACAAGCTTCAACGAAGAGGTGAAAGAGCAGCCTCGCTCCGAACGCGACCAAGATAGTGGTCACCACAGAGGACGAGCCTATCGTGCCAAGTCACCGTTGCGCTCTACGTTGATGGCTCCGCTAATCACAAAGGATGTGGCGCGGGAATAATCCCGTTAGAGCCGGGCACATCGAAGAAATTGAGCAGTGCTCGAGATTTGATTTCACCGCCTCTAACAACCAGTAATACGAGGCCGTCATTGCCGGGTTGAAACTCGCCAAAGCCATGAAAGTCGAAAGTATACAAGTATTTTGCGATTCACGTTGGTGGTGAATCAAATCAATGGATCATTTGGCATTCATTGCGAAATTTTACAAAGGTATATTAACCTCGTCAAAAGACTCGAAAGCAAAGCCTTCGCATATTGTCAATTCAAAAATATCCCTCGAGAGGACAATCATAGGCGTACTACTTATCCAAATTAACCAGCCGAAGACGCGTCGTGCGATCCCGCATCATGGTCGAACATCTATCGGAACCCGCCATCTCCCAGACGAGATCATGGATTTCCAACCCAAGAACACTTGTCGGGTCGACATCATGAAGTCTTATATTGAGTTAGAGAGCTTCCGAGCGACCCTTGCGAAGCTAGGGCCTTAGTAAGAAGTGGCCGCAAGATATACGATTACGGACGACGTGCTTTACCGTCATTCATTCTCGAAACCCCTTCGCGATGCGTACGACCCGAGGAGGTAACGGGAATCCTAACCGAGCTACATGAGGGAACGTGCGGCGGCCATTTCTCCAATCGAACACTAGCGTGTAAGGTACTTCTAGCCGGATATTATTGGCCAAAATTAGATGAAGACGCCAAAGCTCATACCCGCGCATGTGATACTTGCCGAGGTTCGCAAATATCCCTGTGCTACCCTCGCCGAACAAAGCATAGTGGTAGCCGCCCGGCCTTTCGACATGTGGGCAATCGACCTCATCGGACCTTTGAAGAAGTGGTCGCTCAAAGTTGCGAGTACGTGGTCGTCGCGGTGGATTATTTTACTAAATGGGTCGAGGCTAAGGCCTTGGTAAAAACCAATACCCGGGACATAACATACTTTTTGCTCGATCAAATATGGACGAGATTTGGCGTTCCGAGAGTGATGGTTTCCGATCACGGACCTCAATTCAGAGACGAATTCGACAGATTCTGTGAAGAGAACAATGTTAAACATTGGCAATCATCCGTGTGCTACCCGCAAGGAAATGGGCAAGCCGAAAATGCCAACAAACAGTCCTAAGTGTGTTAAAGAAGAGCCCGGGTGAGAAGGCAGCCACCGGCCGGATCACCTTCCGCCGGCTCTACGGGCACTCGTGACGTCGCGAAAAATCACAATGAGGGAAACTCCTTTTGCTTTAACATATGGGTCCGAGGCTATGGCACCCGTGGAAATGGCCTTACCAAGCCCTGTGGTCGTTTTTTACGCCGAGGTCAATAACACAACGCCGGCGCGTAAACTCGAGCTCGATCTAGTAGAGCGGCGCATCCAGGCATACAAATGTCCGGTCAACTATAAACAAAGCGGCAAAGCGTCATCACGACAAACGTATTCGCAATCATCACTTCGCCGTCGGAGATTACGTTCTACAAAAAAGACAAGCCACGGGCCACGAAGCGAAAAAAGGAAAGCTATCGGAAAACCGGGAGGCCCCTACGGATTTCGCGAGTTATCAAAAAGGGACGTACATGCTAAGTGACAAGGAGGGCCGCGAGTATAATAGGCCATGGCATGCGTACAATCCGAAAAAATACTATATGTAACGAGCCAATTCAAATAAAGTCGTTCTTCCAAATTGTATTTACATTCTTGTCTTTTCGTCATCGAAAAAAAAAAAAAAAAAAAAAAAAAAAATGACGATGAAAAGTTTTTTCAAACATATCGATCAAGCCCGGACAAACTTCCATCAACCGGCAGGATGGTTATCTTCCTCCGATCACATCACATGTGCGAGGTCCAAAAACGGCATCATGCTTGCAAAGTGGCTCCACCGGATAAGTTTTTTCAAACATATCGGTCGAGTGTATGGAAGGGGACCCCGGCGCCACCGCATAATTTGGATATCGCCGATGCGAAAGGCATGCGGCGACCGCACCACGGCGACCTTGAACCGCCGAGCACGCATATCTTAGTGCCTCGCGATGGATCAACACTCCCGCCTATATCCACTCGATGGTCGCGAATGGCGTGCGTAAGGAGCGCTTCGCTCTCACTAACAACACGCATCGGCAAGTGATAAGAGCGCGGGAATTTATAAACTTCTTCCACTCACGGTCGTCGCGAGAGAGGTCGGACGCAAGCCACTCCCAAAGACCAAACCCGCCGATTCTCGGGGAACAAGCTCGCACATTGCAATACCTGCACGAACCGCCTATTTTCCTCATCCGCAAGGTCCCAGTGCGATCTCATAACGGGAGGAGGGATTTATGGCGGGTATGTTAAAAACTTGGTTAATTCTCTCCGGAGTAAAGATAACGGGGACACCCCGGAGAGAAATGTCGCTCACGGTCCCGCCGCAGGCTACCTCGTACAACACGGAATAAAATTCCCGTATCATGGTAACATTAACCGCTCCCGCAGGCTCAAGAATAAATTCCCACCGCCCGAGAGCCGAACGCGCAAAGCATGGAGCCGTCTTCTATTCGTTGTTCATTTAAGCCCCTCTCCCTCATAATATCACGCCACTCAAAGTAATCCCGTAAATAATCCTTGGATACGGGGGAGGCAAGTGGTGAAAAAGGGAAACATCCCGGACGGGACGAGCTTTGAATATCCGAACCCGGTCGCTTTCCCCGGACGAGACATGAGTTTGGAGGATAAACAAGGAAGAGGATAATGAACGATCGAGGGAAGAAAGCAAACTCGCATGAGGCAAGAGGTAAAGTGAGTTCCAAAATAACCCCCTTTTTATACCGCAGAAGCGGGTATAATCAACGGTTGGGATTAATCGGATCCTGTGGCCGTATATGCAACCGACCCGAAGACCAAGGCAACAGGAGCGCCGCACCATAAAGAGACCGAAATTTATGGCTACAAGCATAACCGACACCTAGTCATTGTGGGTCATAACTCGCGCTAATGACACACCAAAGGTCGCTCTAACAGCTCTATCTTCTCGGCAAAAGCACTGCTCAATAAGGCCGCTGAAACTTTGAAAAATTAGCGTCGCGTAGCGACTATGGTTAGAACGAGACGACGACGTTTCATGACAGATCGACGCCGCCAAATTATTGGGCATCCTCGCACAAATCAAGAAAGCACAGAAAATAAAATAACCCGTCACGCCTCGCGAAAGGCCGCCGCATCGAATCGACAAGAAAAGCCAAGTTGTATAAATTGAAAAAATGCGTAAAATAAATTGTCAAGCTATTACAAATCAAGATTCACCAAATCACAAAGTAAATAGTCAAAGTTACAAATCAAATTTTCAAAGAGCTCGCAAAAGTCCAAGAAATCTGTAGAGAGCACGCGGAGTAAAGGCGGGGTGTCGATAAACTCGTCGCCTTGCTCGCAGGGCGGCGGCTTCTTCAACGTCTCAAAATTCACAGATTGACAGAGCAGATCCCAAACAAAGCTCGCCACGTTTAAGCCGTTCGCTCCGAATCGAGGTAACGAGCTCGCTTGCATGCATAGGGGATTTCCGGGTGAAAGGCCACTAAATCGGGATGACCTTGATGCGTGTTCACCCACCGCAAAGATATCCTCCAGAGTGATGTGCCCCCCCTCGATCGCCCCGCATACGCCGAGCTAGGTGACTAAAGCCCCGGTCAAAGCTATTCTCTATAAGGTCGAAGAAGTCATCCGAATTCTTGTAGGCGCCGACGGCCCCGTACTTGGCCTCCTCGATGCCCTCCCGCCCGTTTTCTTCGCAGCCTTCCTCCATAGCTTTCTCGCCAGCCTCTTTGGCAGCCGTCTCCGCCTCGCAAGCTTAACCCTCAACGCGGCGATCTCCTCCCCGCGCCCCCGCATAATCCTTTGTCAAAGATGCAACTTTCTCATTGATCTCGCATCCAATCTAGAGTGCTCCTCCATGATTGCCTTCATCTTCTCCACCTCGCCACCGCATGTTTAGCTTTCTTTTCGGCGGTAACCCTCGCCTTATCGCCGCTCCCACCGCGTCGTCACTTTCCTCACCTCTCGCATCGCGCCTCTCGCCGGCCTCAAGTACCCCGTTTAAACGAGCACCGAGCCGTGGAAAACAGGGGATGATTAAAAAAAAAAAAAAAAAAAAAAAAAAAAAAAAACCGGTCTTACCGAGAAGCCGCAATCCCAAACCGGCCGCTCAAATCTCTCGATTTCAAAGCAATCTCATCTTCGAGGCGGAGAATCGTCTGAGCCGCAAAGCGGGCTAATATGCCCCGGCCAATCTCCACTTGAACATGATCGTGATAACCGAGAGGGATCGGCCCAAGAGGAATCACGTCGCAATTGCTTCACCAACCCGGCGAGCTTTGGATAGGTCAAGATCCCGGGTAAAGCTCGGATCCAACCACGTGGCCTCTTTCCCGCAGTAACCTCGGGGCAAAGTCCTTTGCGGCGCCGTCTCGCCGGGTGCGCTCTTCTCCACGGGAGTTTCAACCTCTTCAAGATGCGCCGGGCCGGGAGCGGACCGTTTGGGTTGGCGATCATCCTTCGCCTTCTCTCGGTTGAGGTCGCTTCGTGCCGTGCGACTCTTTAGTAGGGGGATGAGTCTTTTTTGAGGCACCGCCCGACTCCGGGCCCGCAACAACGGCGAGGAAGTCGCAACAAGCGGCGTAAGAGGTCGCAGCCTTCCGGGTTACGTGTCTCTTCGACAATCGAGGCGTCTGCGCTCGGGGCACCATCCCTAGAGCTTTCTTCAAAGCCTCCCGTCGAGCACCGGCCGCCTTATCCGCCTCCGCATTAAGCTTGTTTCGGTGAGCCCCGCGAGCATTTGGATCCATACCTACAAAAAGAGAGCGGTTTAGAACCCAGAAAACAAAATGAGCATTTACAAATAAATACAAGTGGACAAAGAAAGTTACAAAGCGGCCTAAGTATAGATCGCCCCCACATTCCAAACATTCGAGGGGAAACATTTGTTGATATGACAACCCCCAATCCAGTCCGGATCGCAGCCTCTCAGACCCATTCGTACCATGGGCACGGCATTCCCTCCGCCCACCAGGCCCGCCATGCATACAAAGGGCTCGGCCGCATCGAAGATCAACCCAGAAACATTTCTCCGAGATGGCGCCGCCCCGTCCGACCGAATCAACGTCATCGCCCCTTTACGTAGCGCCGCTCACTCACAAGGGGGTCAAAGAGTATAAGCGTGGATTTGCCTCCACGAACTCCCCGCCCTAGAAAAGGCCACCTACCTTCGACTCAACTTTCAATACCCGCCGCCCCCATTTGTGAAACTTATCGGGAAGTGGGAACAAGAGCCGGGGAGTCCGCGACCTCAAAGAGACCTCGCCCAGAATAGACGTCGCACGTAAGGAATAAAATTGCCCCAAAAGTTAACGTCGGCTCGATCTTCGTAATCCGGCACATAACGACGAAGGCCATCAACCGGATAATAGCCCCGACGGCAAAATCGTAGGAAGCGCTTCCATCTCCTTGCGCATCTTCACAAAGAAAGGATCGAAAGGCGGCCTCGCACCCGCACACAAATGATGGAAATGGAGGATAAGGGTGTCCTCGGAGCGACGCGCGCCTACATAATCCTTATGGTCCCCGGGTTTAAATTTATCGGACTCCTTCCCATAATCGAAAAAAGAAAACCGATACACGCTGGTGTCGATTCCGAATATGCGATTAATGGTCCCGTTGAGATCGCCGCTCTTGCACGCCGGGACCATTTCTTGTCAACGTCCTTCTCATACGCCGCCACGATCGCAAACTCTCGCATAGCTTCGGGATTATTAGGACGAGAACTCTTCGGCCGGGAATCGGCCGCGGCGGCCTCACCAACCGTCATGGTTTGGCTCGCAGCTTTTCCTTTTCTTTCGCTTTTCGCAGCATCCGATATCCTTCCGGGGCAATTCCGCATTTTCGTCCTCACCGGACCCCATTAACTCACGAACCGCGGCGTCCCGAACATAAGCTTCGTCATGGTCGGGAGCGCCGCTAGTACTCGGGACCGCAGCTTGTCCTTCGATCGGGAAAGCGATTTCTTCTTCCCCCACGAGCCGTCGGGAGACTTTTGAGCCCGCGCCTTCTCCTTAAGGCTCACTCTACGCGGCGGATTTCGGCGCAGATGAAGGCCTCCAACTCAAAAGGGTCGACATCCATATGAGCGACCTCATCGCCGGTAATCTCGCCAATATCCGCGCGACTACTTTCCACTTCAACCTCGTCCAACGTATCGCCAACCGAGGCAAGCAGATAGTACGGGGTCATCCTCGCATAATCGTAAATCTCCCTTTCCGTAGAGTCGTCGCGAATAGTCATTCCCCGACATCCCGCAAAAACAAGGAGGAAAAAGGTGGAGCTTTCAGACCTGGTATAATAATAAATTAGCCCAGGAAGGTGATCGCACCCACTTCAATACCGCCTCCTCCGTTTTTACAAGAGATCGCAAATAAAATTACAGAGGATAGCAGGGGAGCGGGTGAAACCCCAATTTTCCCAGGAAAGCTATAATCTCTCCCCAGGAAAAATCCCCGTTTTTAATCGAAAACAAGGCGATGTTGCATCTCCGTTGCAAAAAGAATGACAAAATTGATATATATGGAAAAACAAGGCAGTGGATGGATGAATAAACGAGTTAACAAGAAGGATTTCTTACCTGATTTGCTGAGAAAGATTGGAAAACCGCGTGAAAACCGGGAAATACTCAAAGAGGTGGCCGGAATCCTCAAAAGAACCGCCGTGAAATCCTAGAACCACCGCAGAACGCAAGATGAACCTTCAAAGCTCGCCGTAAACTTGAGAATTCTAAAAACAACAAACAAACGAGAAAATGAGAAACACTAAAAGTGTGAAGGGTGAGAAGCGAAAGCTTTATATAGTGCAAGGGGCCACGATCGAACGGTTGGGAACGCTTCATCCAACGGTTCGATTAGGACGGCAGCTTGTCGCTTTGGAATACGAAAAGGCGTCCCATCAAGCACTCCACGTACAACTACCTAGGCAGCTTGCCGAAACGGCCGTATCACTCCGCGTAAAAAAAGACCCGGAGGGCCGACGTCGCCCGCGATTGACGGCCTCGCTCGCAAAAACAGCCCAAAGTTACCTTGAGGTCGCTTGCTTTGAAAGCACGGCCCTTAGAGAACAAGTCGCATCGACGACAAGGTCGCAAAACACCCAAAGTTACCTTGAGGTCGCTTGCTTTGAAAGCACGGCCCTTAGAGAACAAGTCGCATCGACGACAAGGTCGCAAAAAACACCCAAAGTTACCTTGAGGTCGCTTGCTTTGAAAGCACGGCCCTTAGAGAACAAGTCGCATCGACGACAAGGTCGCAAAAATAGACCCGCAGTTGCTTTGAGGTCGCATGTTTTGAAAGCACGGCTCTTAGCGAACAAGTCGCATCGACGACAAGGTCGCAAAAATAGACCCAAGCATTTTGAGGTCGCTTGCTTTGAAAGCACGGCCCTAAGTGTACAAGTCGCATCCGACGACGAGGTCATAAAAGTGTTGATAATTACTCCATCCTTCATATCCCCAGGGAATGTCATTAAAGCACGGAGTAGGGGGCCATTGATGGGTATAAATAATTCCACCACCTCAACAAGAGGAATCGCCCCACCGTGGCCACCCTCCGGAATGACAAGAGAGATCGCAAAAGCGGGCGGCCACCGTGTCTCACCTCGCCGCGACCAAAACATTTGCGGTCCCTGTGCAAGTAGCAGCGCATCCCGTGAATCTCATCCGTGCAAGTCAAGAGGGGTCGCCTGTGGGGGCGAGGCCAAAGAGGGCTTGCTCCTTGCGACCTCGCAGAGATGGCCGCCGATTGATCCGCATCTTTTCCCCACTTGTAACTTAGATATTTCGTCTTGCTTAGTATCTAAGTAAAACCTAGCTATTAGTAAAATATCTAAGAGATTGCTTATTCCCTAAGTTATCCACCTCTATAAAAGGGTGGTCATTGTAAACTAAAAAGGATGAGATATATGAAATACTCACTATATTTGCAAGCCAAAGCTCTCTCCATTCTAGCTCTCTCCATACCACCACCCGCCGGAGTAACGCTACACCTTAAATACAAATGCAGATATCCACCATCCAAACACCGCAAGGACACCCGTGACGATTTAGACATCTTCATCATGATGGATCGAGTAAACCTTTCGTTGTGCATCAAATGCTCAATGAACTTGACCGTGTATACCCCACAGTCACCCCTGTATAATATGAATAGTGTAAGAATAGTGTAAACTGTATAATATAATAAATAGTTTGAAGTTTATAACACTTACGGAAATGGCATTTGTGGTACGAATTCAAGTTTTACTACTCTGACATCAAAAAGAGGCTTCTCTAGATCAACCATTTGTGGGAGTTGACGTAGACGAGCATCCGTATCCAACACTCTCCTAAACGAAACACCTCACGCTTTGATGTTGCTCTTCACATCAGCCTTATACGGCGTCCCCGACAGACAATCCCACACCCTAATCTTCCAGTCGGGAATAGACACTTGGACAGCTGCCCAGTGAGCATGACTAATGGACCAGGGAATGTATATCACGGTGTTTTCATCCCATTGCTTGACGTACCGATACACAAAGTCTGGAATGTCCATTGTGTCTGGCGGCTTTCCCTGATCTACATGACATTGGCCGCAAAATGTGGCTAAATCAGAGTATGCAATTGCCGTATGCGGTTGAAAGCATTCTAGATGTGCTTCCATTTACCGCTGTATCAGGTCCAAATACGCATCGATATGCTGTACGCATGCAAAAATAAGTTAGAGATAATGAAATCAGAAATATGGAAATTTCAGAAATATGAAAATGAAGTCACAAGAATATACTTCTCGGTCTAACTCTTTAAGAGGCTCGTGGAGATGTGTGAACCACGCCTTGCCCATCGGTTCTGTAAGGCGGAAACCAGCTACGGAACCCGTGGGAATCTCAATTGGGGGCGGATGTTCTTGTTGGTACCATATTTTGAAATTGTTTTCCAGCTTGTCCGGAAACTTTTTCAACGGTGTCCATCTCACAACGTTATCACCGGGCCGACTGACTAGGTGCGACCCATCAGTTAAATACCGTGGTCGGCTAGTAGTCTGATGGGTCGTCAATCTTCTGTCAATTGCATCATCCGCCTTTCGTTTACCCAATTGTACAACACTTGGACCACCAGCTAAACAAATTTCAATACATGATCAAGTTTGATAGTTTTTCACGATATAATTTATAGTTTCAAAATTAAAAATCAAATAACTTACTATAATCCATCTCAGGCTCCACAACCGATGTCTGGCTGGTCATAGCCTTGGGAGGGGGAGGGGGAGGGGGAGGGGGCATAGCCACGGGAGGGGGAGGGGTCGTAGCCTTCGGAGGGGGAGGGGGCGTAGGCACGAGAGGGGGAGGGGTCGTAGCCTCGGGAGGGGTCGTAGTCTCGGTAGTAGCATCGCCAGTATCTGCATCAAAATAGGCACTCTCATCAATTCATGATAAAAAAACAATATATATGTTAATAATACAAAATTCAATATAAATAAACCTACTAAACAATAATTAGATATAAATAACATAATGCTTACCCGAATCAAACATAGTCTCCATATAAGGATCCTCCACGAATAAATCGTCGATGAAATCCTCTCGACTCCCTCATTCACTCCCTCTTGCCCGAACTCAAGAATCCTACCCGAACATCATCATCGGGTCGTCGGACGGGGTAGGCGATGGACGAGTATGCCGATGCGTATGCGCACTCCCTCTTGCCCGGGTTGGGAAATTCCTTCAAAATTAAATGTGAGAATCTTATCGTACCCGAGATCGTCACGCGTACTTTTTGGCGCCTCTTCAATCATTGGTGAGGAATGCGCGCTAAGTATGCTAGGGTTCCCAAATTCCCTGCTTTATTCATATTTTTTCGTTATGAAATTGTCAATTCAAACATCAGATTATCTCATCTTTTTTCTTAAATCTGTCGCCTACTGCTTTTAAAAAAATCGTTACTTGAGTAAGAAATGTAGGAGATGATCAATTTTTACAATTAGTTAGTCAAAAGACAGATCGATCAATCCCACTGTTCACGAAGGTAAATCTTTTTTTGTTATTGATTCTCTTGAATAATTTGTTTAAGATTCTTTCTTTGTTGTGAATGATTTGATTTATTCAATTAAACTTTTTTGTAAATAGGATGTCTTTCGATTATTTGCAGTTTTGTGTGAAAATATTGTGACTCTCAATGAATCCTTTGCTTCATTGGCAATGTTTATTTTTTTTAGTCCGGGAATCTTTGGGGCTATTTGATAAATGCATTAAGCTCTGAAAATTAATATGTTAAGTACATGTATATCTCCTATTGTAATGAGAAATGTGACCAAAAAAAATGAGGATTAAATATAAACAAAGCAGGTATATGTATATCTGCTGGTGTAATGAGAAATGTTAAGTACAGGTATATATATATATCTCTTGTTGCCTCAAGGACAATATATCTCCTATTGTAATGAGAAACCTATGAATTGTATTTATTTAGGAACATAATGGTGCATCCTTCAGGATAAATATTGCTCATGTAAAATTGGTTTTAGACCATTAGCTCTAGATTTGGTTTGTTTGTCTCAAATTCTTGCTTCTTTTGATTCTTTTATTGCGTGAATGTCGATTTGAAAAACGTAATGGGCTGTAAACTATTCTGTACAGAGCATGGATAAGTTGTTTCTTGAACATCAGCAAATATTTATTTTATTTTATTACAACTATCAAAATGCTAGACAGGATCAAGCAAAGTTTCACCTAAACAAAACCAAAGGAACTAAAGTAGTGGAAACTAGAAACTTATAAACTAACAGTAACTTCCTTTTCTCATCCATCTTCGGAATTCTTTTTGTCTTTGTTTTATGGTGTGTAGTTTATACTTGGTAATTTGAGTTTGAAACAGAGAGCTCCTAGACATAGAATAACAAAAGCAGGTAAAGACATGTAGAGCAAAATACACCCACATGTCTCGCCAACAAAATTTATCATGCTGTACTATTGAAATAAAAGGAGAATAGTAGTTATGGTATTTCTTATGTTCAATAATTGTGACATTTTAGTCCAGTAAGTTTGAATGGACACATGCTTTTCCATCATTAGTAAAGTTCCACAATATTCTTGAGTTTGAGTTTTGGCTTTTTATAGTTATGTGCTCAATTCATTTTTGACGGTTTTTTAGCCACTTGTTGTGCTACTTACAAGATGAGATGCAACGAATAGGGTACCGCACATGATTTCTCTATGTGTGTCATTGGATGTTGAGTTATAAATCATGAGTAAAACACTTGGTAGGAAGGGGTGTTCTTTTCTACGCATGAAAACTAGCAGATCATTTGCAACATCTTATGGTTTCAAAGTCCGAGTTGGCTGGAATCCATGATCAATTAACGTTACTGACAACCAATTTTGAGATTATGTGAAAGAAAAAAATGAACAATTGAAAGCGCTGGGGAAATCATTTCGACATCTCAAGGAAAGAGTAACAACGATTCTGGTGAGCCTGGCAATTGTCAACATATTTATCATCTCTTTATAGATGAGTATTATAATGAGTTAGCAGACTATGATTGTATTTAGGGCTGATTTTCAATTATGTCTTTCTTTTAGTATTATGAAAACTTTGTAAATTTTAATTTTATTGAACTTGTTATACCTTTTTATGTTTGTACTAGCCTAAAACCCGTGCCATGCACGGAGTTATGTGAATTTATGAAAAATAATAAATTTGAACATTCAACGTAAATATATGATCAATGTTGACATTCTCAAATATATATTAAATGAAATCATTATATATTATTAATATCATATATCCAACAAATTATTAATATATAAGACAACAATTGGTATGATGTACATACATCAAAATATCAAAGTACCTAACCACCGCCCGCCCTCCACCCCACTACCAAACCCCACCCCGAATCATCTTTTCATCAAAGTATCCTACAACATCCAAGCCCTCACTTGCGACATGCCCTAGAATGGATATGGTATACCGGTGCAATCAACTTCTGAATGTTAATCACTTACAAAAATAGATGAACATTTAAACATCAAGTTGATTCCAATATACTCAACAATTAAGAGACGGTTACATAACAGATTTGTGTTGAATCCAAAGAAACGACATAAAAACTTTAACACTACATTTTTTTTTGAGAATTAATGCTACATTTATGAGAAAAGTGAAAACACGTGTTTTAGGTTAATTGATGAAAAATACCACCACCCTAACACCCACCCACCCCCTTCTCCCTCCTCCCAACCCCCCCCCCCCCCCCCCCCCCCCCCAAAAAAAAGGAAAAAAACCCATACATTTAGGTGGAAAAAAAGTAGCTGGACTTATTTCCAACCATAAAAAAATTCTTTTATTTCAAATTAAAATTCTCCTTGATCAAGACATATATACCTCCTCATCATCATTGTAGAAACAATGAGCACATGAACCAGGATTACACGGGCAACCTTGATCCCGATACATGTCGTATCTTCAGTCACCTTTGATTACCTATTTAATAAAAACACAACAAACCATAAAAATCATATATATTAACATCAATATTTAAACGTTATGAAAATATGAATGTTTGTCTCCGCATCATAAGTGAACTCTGGAAGATTCTTCATTTTCACACATTCTCTGCACACGCTACATGTTAGTAGTCATCGACCTTCAACAATAAATCTATATTTTTTTTGCCAACTGTGAATAACAACAAAAATATTAAGAGAATAAGGGGCTGATCATGAATCTTTGTTCTCTTCTGCAATTCTAAATAATTTCGTAACCGACAACCAAAATATTAACGGTATCTGGAAAATAAAAATGTTATAATAACCCTAAATACATTAATTTAAAAATCTCAGTTTTCATTGGTATACCTGCTGATTGGAGCGGATCCCGTAGAAAACCAACATCGATCTCCCTTTCGTCATCGTATCAATAATTTGAATAAAAGTGATATCACGGTAGAATCATAAAAAATGGATATTCAACGAACGGAAAAGAAGGGAGATCAAGACTAACCAAACCTGTACTGAACGTGTTTTTTTTTTTTTTTTTTTTCAGGATGCAAATAATGTTATTATTAAATAGAGTCATGGATGAGAGATAATAGGAAGAGTTTAATGCCGACAAAAATGCATTTCTTTCACGTGTCTATTTTTTTAAAAGAAATTTGAAAGGGATTTTAAAAAAATTAATAATTGTTTTTTTTTTGGCATTTATTTCACGTGTGTAATTTGTTTTTTTACAGAAATTTGAAAGGGATTTTTATTTGGGAGCAGTATTTTTTTTCTTTAATGCTTTGACCAACTATAATTATTAGGAGTTAATGCTGTTTTTTTATATAACATTTTAATAAATTTGGAGTGCATAATAAATACCAGGTTTGGAGCGGGTCAATCGGATATTTTCCGGGTTTGGGTAGAAATCAATTTTATTTCCTCTCCTAAATATATATATATACTAGTAGGGAACCCGTGCGATGCACGGAGAACGTTATATTTAAAAAGTAAATATCGAAGGAAAATAATATGTTATGAAAAAAAGTAAATGTTAGATCCTGCGTATTTTATCATTTGTTGACAAAATTTGAAGTCTAACCCCCTCCTTAAATCACTTTGCCCCGTCATAATTTCTACAACGCAATGTAAATAAATCCAGGAAACACCCCATCAATGGATTTGAATAACAAACAAAGATTATTATAAACAATCCTGAACACAAAATTTATAATTCAGCCCAATTCCTTTCTTTTGACCGGCCCATTTTTTTTTTTTTTTTTTTGAACTTTCGGCTTTTGTGTATTATAAAAGAAATATATTCTTTACTAAAAAAAAATTTAAAAACCTAATATCCGACCCCCGGCCCATTTTTTTTTTTTTGAACTTTCGGCTTTTGTGTATTATAAAAGAAATATATTCTTTACTAAAAAAAAATTTAAAAACCTAATATCCGACCCCCGGTTTTGTGTCTGTTATTCTTTTATGATCTTATCGCCATTTCCATAGCCGTTTCTTATAATCGTTTGAAGGTGGATAAAAATGGGATCATTCATTTGAAAATGCTCTTTTATTTATTCAATTTTGCCAATTGTTCTTCATTGATTATTACATTTCAGTAGTCTAACCCGTACACCTTTGTCATTCCTCATCAAAAGCTATCCCTTTGAATTTACCTTAATACATAGGCCTGCAAAATTTACCTTGAATTTACCTTACTTAAAAAGTCAAATTAAAATAAATCGTAAGTAGGTATTTTAATTAGTTAAGAAAAACTTTATGATGTACCTACTTTTTCGTATCACTTCTCCCATATAAATTAGAACGGAATCTGCGATATGTTAGCTATGCAATGAGTAAGGGAGGAAAATGATATCTATGGGGAGATTTTGGGTCGTTGAAAACTTCTAGAGCAGAAAAAACTTCCGGTAACAGTATAGCACTGACATGCTGCCAAGTTCCAGCATGTTGCACAAAAGATCAGTCAGTACTGCTGCAATTTTATACTTAGGTGGTGAGTAGAAGCTTGGAAAATGATAATCAGCTGCAAGCAAAATCATGAATCCAGTACCCAAAAAATAAAAAATAAAAAAAGTTCATGACTACACTAAAAAGGAACTAACAAACAGAACTGGTTGACATTTAACTAAGACTTTCAATCTATCAAGTCATTTTAACATTGACTTGAAAAGAAATGAAAAATCAAATTACAAAACTATTTAAATCAGCCGAAATAATTTGACAGCATTAAAACTCAATAAATTGAACCTTCAAGCACAACACATTTTCTTTTCCAGTGAAGCAGACGTCTATTGATTCCGGTATTTTGATGAAATGGACTAAAGGCTTTGCAGTCTCTGGAACTGTTAGTGTTTCTTGATTAATTATATTACTATGTTGGACCATCTTTCCATTTTATTTCGACGAACAACGTTATTTTTCAAATATATCTGTACCTGATATCTTGAGCATTACTATCTATATGACAGCCTGGGAAAGATATAGTTGCTTGTCTCAATGAAGCCATGGAAAGAAAGGGATTAGACATGCGGGTTTCTGCTCTGGTAACGATTTCTCTGCCTTTTCTTGATTTAAATGTTAGAGACAGGGAAAAAAAAAAGTGTTCTACTGTTACAGTTCATCTGTTTACTCTTGTATTGTGTCAAAAATAGGTTAATGACACTGTGGCTACACTTGCTGGATCTAGGTACTGGGATGATGAAGTCATGGTTGAACGTGTAGATTCGATTCCTAAGTTGTGGTCTAAGAATTCAACATCAGGAACAACGGTTTGTCACTGCCGAGCTATTTGATATAGATTATCAAGAAGTATTTTTTCTAAAGTGTTCAGTTCTTTCAGATTGTGAATACTGAGTGGGGAGCATTTCATGATGGCTTGCCTTTAACCGAGTTTGACAGGGAAATGGACACTCAAAGTATTAACCCCGGTGAGCGGAGTCAAATTTGGAACCTTAGTCATGTGTATCATGTGACATTCTTTTATTGAGTCTTGAACTTAGCTAACAAAAATGAAGCATTTTCTTGAGACAGGTATTCAAGAAAACTATTTCGGGTATGTACCTTGGTGAAATTGTCAGAATAGTGCTTCTCAAAATGGCTCAAGCAGGTGAATTATTTGGTGATGATTCCTTTTCTGAGAAATTGGTGACTCCACTTATACTCAGGTAATCTGTTTTTCTTCTTGTTTTCTAACTAACAAATGCATATAGCTGATATGAATGGAGTCATCCTACTATTTTGTAGGACTCCCGATGTTTGTGCGATGCAGCAAGATACTTCAGATAATCTTCAAGCTGTTGGCTCTATATCTTGTACAACATAACGGGGGTAAACTTATATCCCTCTTGACATTTCCAACTATCCATGTCATCTCCGCATACCTAGAAAACATAAATCAAAGGGCAAGAATGAATTTAGTTGTGATACCACATGTTCGTCAACCTTAACACACAACACACATAATCAAAGGACGATAAAAATAAACATTGAAGAGATGAAGAATAAGAAAAACGGAATAATACATGTAGTAGTCACACCCCACTCCTGGTATCATTTCTGTATAGATACATGATTCTCGTTCTCTTGCTAAGCTAAACTTTGGGAGTACATTGAAATTCGCATTGAGAAAGTTAAACGTCATATGTAAAGTATTTGTTCATGTCAAATACCAATAGATTTTGAAATAATAGTTGCTATTCATCTATTGCAGCAGAAGCAGATAAACCTAGTAATGTTAAAAACATTATAGATTAGGCGTTTAACAAATATAAAGGAAGCACACATACCCAAAGCGTGTAACGTCAGTCAATATTACAGTGCCAGATTCTGTAAATCTCCTAGCAGTAAGTCAGGAGAAAAAAAAAATAATGTCATGCTGTTAGACTAAGACACAACCAATCTCAGTCAGGAAAGTTCTTACGAATACCAATATAAACTCATGAATCTCGAACCGCAAAATCTGTATGATTAGTTCTTCACCTAGATGACTCTTATCAATCATTTTTGATCGGTATCATCGAAAAATGGAAGAGGAAAAAAAGTGAGGTTTAAGGGAAGACATACCTTCGGATCAACCGTTCATATGTACCTTCATCGCCCAAACAATGTGGCATAAGAAAAAGCAAAGAGCGAAAACAAAAACGTGGGAAACAGAAATTGTTCGGCATTATAATTACAGAGAGTAAATCATGTAAGAATTAGCAGCTGAGCCCCTTCATCTTACACCCGTCATTACAACTCAATTGTGAATTAAAAAATATGATTAAAAGCTCTTGAAAGCACAAATAAAAAAGCTCGTGAATAAAGGCACGCATATATCCGACGTAAACCGTTTGTTGAACTTGCATTTGGCTCCAACATAGATGCGTGATGGAACAATCAACTGGAATATTCATTCCATATAGAAGGAAAAGAATTTGGAAAAGTTAAGCAGAAATCAAAGGTTAACCTAGAAAATTAGATTTACTATCCTTGAATGCATTCAAAGAAAAGAAACCAAGGTCATCAACACTAAAGATAAAATTTTGTAAAAAAGATTTAAAAAAAAAAAAAAAAAAAAAGGTACTACCTGAAAGACGGGGCTGCATAGCTTCTTTGAGAAACTCATCCAACATGAGCACATACTGGTAAGGAAGTCAAAGAAGATCAAAGTGTATACCGGACTTAATAGCAATATGAGAACATACCCAGTAAGGCACTCAGAGAGCGATCACCATTGGCGACACATGGAATGTGGCTGAAATAGAATAATTCAGAAATTGAGTCACGATTAGTTCTTCAAATGTGAGGATATTCTCTCAATGAGAGCCAAAACTTGACCAATTTCAATAGATGTGAGACTTCATTGCCTCATAACCGTGTTCTTTGCCTAATCAATCCAAGAAGCAAATGTGCCTGATTTCATAAGTTCAGGGATAAAAATTTGACTGAGATTATTTTTTCTTCAACACGTATAAAGGAATAACTTTGCATCAAAAGAGCAATTTTGTCTCCAAAAATCATTAAGGTTCAAAATTAGCATCATAAGATCAAAATTAACACAGATTCACTCTCAATAAATATTATGTCTCCAAAAATGAATAATGTTCAAAATTGGCATCAAAAGAGCAAAATTAACATAGATTCACCTTCAAGAAAAAATACTGCTGATCCCATTGAGTCGACTATCAATACTTTTTTCCAAGATTGAGAGATGCAAAATACTTTCACCAAGATTATATCAAAACCAATTAGATCAAAATGAATTGGGTACAAAATGAATTAGATCAAATATTTTTTTTACCTGTTCTCGTCTTCATCTGATTTCTTTTCTCCCTCTCCGCTTCTCCCTTACAAACCCTAGCTTTTTATGTTCGAATTCTTTCAGCCATCACCAAAATTCTTTGAGACATTGCTTTTGTCGTATCCCGGCGATTCAGCACAATGAAATTCCGGTAGGTGTTGAAGAGAGTTAAAAAAAAGCATTATCAGCAATTTAGTTGAAACAATGGAAGTTAATAGAAAAGAAAGTGGTCATATTAAGAAGATTGGGAAGGGAAGTTATGGCGGTTATGGAAGAGTGAAGACGGGATTTGAGGTAGAACTCCTCCTAAGTGGTGAACATGGTCATAGAATCTGGTGGGATGTTCTGAAACGTGGTTTTTTTTTTTTTTTTTTTTTTTTTTTCGGCCAGGGATGTGCGTGTTATTTAGGCGGGTTTGGGTAGGGGTGAACATGGTCCGGTTCGGCCGGTTTTATCCGTTTTTTAAAACCAAACCATTTTATACGGTTTTCATTTTTCGAAACCAAACTAGAACGGTTTTCAGACGTAAACCATTTGTCCGGTCCGGTTTGGTTCAGCTTGGTTCCGGTTTTTTACGGTTTTTCTTTAACAATTAAAATTATTGATAGGAAATTACAAATTGCCTCGTAACAACAAATGATAATATATGTAATACATTAGTACTATTATGCTAGTAAATCCAATGAGATGATTTAACAAATGTTTTATATTTAACTAACATCTACCCATGCGAATCTTAAAGATCCAAAAACCAATCATATTTCAACACCATCCAACACAACGAAATCGACACCTACAATTGAATACCAAAGTTTAGGACGAACAAGATAATGAAAGAGTCATCTCTTACTCATTTCAATTCATCAATGAATCATCGATTTCAAAAAATACTAATAATGAACTAATCGTTACATTATTGAATATCATTTATAAATCTCAAAATCCATTTGACAAAATAATATTTTGAGTATGGTCAAGGAAGAAAGAGGAATGTGTTTGTTCCATAAGTAAGCGAGAGATAAATTAAAGATAACTAACTTTCACACATTTAAAGTATGTATGTGTGTGTGTGTGTGTGTGTATATATATATATATATATATATATATATATATATATATATATATATATATATATATGTATGTATGTATACATATAAATCCGGTTTGGTCCGGTCTTAAACGGTTTTCATTTTTTTAAATTGGAACCAAATTGTTTTTTACGGTTTGGTTTTTTACAATACAAAAACCGACCAAAAAACCACGGTTTATACCTTTCCGGTTTGGTTCGATTTGGTTCGGCCGGTTGGTTTGGTTTCTGGTTTTTTTGTTCACCCCTAGGTTTGGGTCGGGTAATTCATTCAATACGGGTCAATTGGAAGTTAATCGATTGAAAATATAATATAAGATATATAGATAGATTTTGAAATTTATGAACAATTAATAAACATTTTTATCATCAAGCTATTGGCCGTTGTATTCATGAGTTAATCCTGTAGAATATGAATATGTGACGAAGTGCAACTTGCAATAACTATATTAGGTGAGGCAAACGAAATTGTAGTTAAAATTAAGAGCTTTGTGTGACGAATGCTTCATTGTATTTAACCTCATTAAGTGATAAGGTTATCATCACATATAATATAAATGTGACGAATTGAGGGTCACTTTGTATGGCATGTTGTTTTGTGTTTACTCTTAGTTTTAGTGATAAATTGTTCATCACTTAAATGTATATTACGTGAGAAGGATGTGGCGTCACTTATATAAATATGTGACGACTTTGATGTCACTAATGCATATAAAATACAATTGTAAAATGTAATATGTGAAGAAGTGTTCGTCACATGTGCAACAAAAATGTGATGAATGATAAATCCGTCACAAAATACTTTTCGTGACTTATGATAGGTGACGACCCTAGTGACGCCAGAATTTCGTCACAGATATCTAAATGTGACGGAATTCACTATATAAGGGACGAATGTTGGTCGTCACAAAATACCATTTTTCTTGTAGTGTGGATATGTGAATTCCTTACGTTTACCTGATTTTCCATGTCGGAAAAAGTATGACCTGATTTTCAAGTGTCAGGACTGACACAACCTCATTTTCCAATTTCTGGAAAAAGGGTCATAGGAACTAGAATTTACATTTTAAAGCTCTAAATGTGATGTTTAATAATGATAATATGAATCAGAACACACAAAACTGTTAGAATAATGCCAAAAGTTTTCAAATGGAGGTGACCCACAAGTAAATGGCCACAGAACACTTACAGTGGTATGAATATTATAGGACATATTGAAGACAAGTGTTACAAAAAAAACATGGTTTTTCCTGCTCCCGGATACCGAGCCCTTATCCGGAAAAAAACGTTCGACGCGTATAACATTAAATAAATCTAATCTTATACGCAAGCCTCTACGTCGTCGTATCGAAATAAAGCAAACGGAAGTCCAAAAGACTCGGGTAAAATCATAAATGATACTAAGAATAGATACAACCATTCTAAAGATAGAAAGGATAGCTTACAACAACTAAACGTCTTACGAAAGAAGGTACAACAAGTATCTTATCAAACTAAAACAAGTTACAACACACTCTATGAAAATTACAAGTTACATTGTACATCTAGATAGCAACATGGTAAAACTCCATAGCAAGCATAGCAAACGTCCTCCTCATAATCGTCATGATCCGTCTCAACCTGTTCGTCTTCCCACCCCAAAGCACAAACAAACATGCAAAGGGGTAAGTACATAGGTACTTAGCAAATAGTGAGAAGCTAATGAATAAATTAAACAAGCGTTACAACGAAAAGGTTATTATAATTATTAAGTTACCCTCACGAGACCGACTCAATCTAGGGTTCACTTCCATATCCGTCAACATGTCATGACTATATGTTTCTATCTTAACTTATCTCGGTTACGTCAGCATTCAAGGGCACTACACATGGCGTGTATCAGGCTGAATATATACTTGCTAACTATCGGTGAATAACACCTGATAGCTCCGGGGTCTCCCCGGTATGCGTATATGTTCGATGAATTTCCTCCACTACCCTTCAGCCTTTTGAGCCAATAGCGTTGTTCACCTTTATGAACGTATCACATCTCCGATATGAATCGATGCCTTACCAAAAATAGCATGACGTTTAATCTTCTTACTACACAATGATGTATTTATTATTTGTTGTTAACTAGCCACCTGAGTATTTTCAAATAAGCTCCCTCACACCTACTACTCTCTTTCCTAGACCACTTGACACGGACAAGGCTTAGCAATTACACAGACATTGGTGAATTCTAATTCACCAAAGCACAAGGCTACCATGCCCTTCCGACGGTCCCGAACTTCAACTCTTTGGAAGAGTATATTCGGTGCCGGAACTAATCGCATCAAAAACTCAATCAAGGCTTGCTCATGTTTAATTAACATTATTAGATCAAGAAACAACATTTAAAACTCATACCATAGCTTAAAAGAACATTTTCCCCAAAACAGGGTTAGTGCGGGCGCACCGAACGACCAGAATGCTCCCCAAAACCCTCTGCTGAGCCAGTGTGCTTGCACTAGACTCTGGTGCGCTTGCACTGGAGGCTGGTGCGCTTGCACTGAGCGCAGAAAGCTCTAAACTCGATATTTTTTGCACTTTATCGATTCCTACTCAAATCCAAACTTGTTCAGCATCGAAAATAATCAAAAAATAGCAGAAAACTCAACTTTTACAAGACCATAACGTATAATAGCATAGCAACAACATTTAACACGAATCCTTGCTACAAACCAACACCAACACTCAACCAAAACATTGTAAAACCATGATTATTCGTTAGGAAGAGCTTCTTACCTTAATTTCCAGCAAAACGATCCAAAACCTTCAAGATAATGCTGATCTTCTAAGCCTTCAACTCGAAACCTAATTGATCAACAAGTAACCCTAAAAATCCTATCTTTCTTGTAAAACCCGAAATGAAAAATTGTGCGAAACTGAAAATTACCAGGATTACTTACTGTGAAACTATTTTTAGAACAATCTACACTCCAAGACGATCGTTTCGACTACTCATGACTGTGAAACAGAGCTACATATTGAAAGATATGAATTTTTTGAAGAAACGAACACGACGATTATCGCCGTCCTCTTTTTTCTTTTTTCCCTTTTCTGCACAAACTACTAACGGTACACGTTTGATAAAAAAAAATCACAAAGGTAAAAAAAGAAGAGGGGACACTTGTCAGCCAAGGAGGGTGCCACATGGCACTATGTGGGCATACTCTCTTTCCTAGACCACTAGACACGGACAAGCTTAGCAATTACACATATATTGGTGAATTCTAATTCACCAAAGCACAAGCCTATCATGCCCTTTCGACGGCCCGAACTTCAACTCTTTGGAAGAGTACATCCGGTGCCGAAACTAATCGCATCAAAAACTCAATCAATGCTTGTTCATGTTTAATTAACATTATTAGATCAAGAAACAACATTTAAGACTAATACCATAACTTAAAACAACATTTTCCCCAAAACAGAGGTCAGTGCGGGTGCACCCTTTTTGAGTGTGGGCGCACCGAACGATCAGAATGCTCCCCAAAACCCTCTGCTGAGCCAGTGCGCTTGCACTGGCCTGTGGTGCGCTTTCACCGAGCGCAGAAAGCCCTAAACTCGATTTTTTCTGTACTTTATCGATTCCTACTCAAATTCAAACTTGTTCAGCATCGAAGATACTCAAGAAATAGCAGAAAACTCAACTTTTACAAGACCATAACGTATCATAGAATAGCAACAACATTTAACACGAATCCTTGCCACAAACCAACACCAACACTCAACCTAAACATAGTAAAACCATGATTATTCGTTTGGAAGAATTTCTTACCTTAATTTCCAGCAAAACGATCCAAAACCTTCAAGATAATGCTGATCTTCTAAGCATTCAACTCGAAACCTAATTGATCAACAAGTAACCCTAAAAACCCTATCTTTCTTGTAAAACCCGAAATGAAAAATGTGTGAAACTGAAAATTATCTGGATTACTTGCTGTGAAACTATTTTTAGAACAATCTACGCTCCAAGACGATCGTTTCGACTACTCATGGCTGTGAAACAGAGCTACGGATTGAAAGATATGAAATTTTTTGAAATAACAAACACGACGACTATCGTCGTCCTCTTTTTTCTTTCCCCCCCCCCCCCTTCTGCACAAATTACTAACGGTACACGTTTGATAAAAAAAACCACAAAGGTAAAATGAAAAAAGAAAAAAAAAGAAAAGGGGACACGTGTCAGCCAAGGATGGTGCCACATGACACTATGTAGGCATACTCTCTTTCCTAGACCACCAGACACGGACAAAGCTTAGCAATTACACAGATAATGGTGAATTCTAATTCACTAAAGCACAAGCCTATAATGCCCTTCCGACGGTCCCGAACTTCAACTCTTTGGAAGAGTACATCCGGTGCCGGAACTAATCGCATCAGAAACTCAATCAAGGATTGTTCATGTTTAATTAACATTATTAGATAAAGAAACAACATTTAAGACTCATACCATAGCTTAAAACAACATTTTTCCCAAAACAGGGGTCAGTGCGGGCGCACCCTTTTTGAGTGTGGGCGCACCGAACGACCAGAATGCTCCCCAAAACCCTCTACTGAGCCAGTGCACTTGCACTGGAGGCTGGTGCGCTTGCACTGGCCTGTGGTGCGCTTGCACCGAGTGCAGAAAGCTCTAAACTCAATATTTTCTGCACTTTATCGATGCCTACTCAAATCCAAACTTGTTCAGCATAATACTCAAAAAATAGCAGAAAACTCAACATTTACAAGACCATAACGTATCATATCAACCAACTCCAACACTCAACCTAAACATTGTAAAACCATGATTATTCGTTAGGAAGAATTTCTTACCTTAATTTCTAGCAAAACGATCCAAAACCTTCAAGATAATGCTGATCTTCTAAGCCTTCAACTCGAAACTTAATTGATCAACAAGTAACCCCTAAAAACCCTATCATTTTTGTAAAACCCGAAATGAAAAAATGCGTGAAACTGAAAATTACCTGGATTACTTACTGTGAAACTATTTTTAGAACAATCTACGCTCCAAGACGATCTTTCGACTACTCATGGCTGCGAAACAGAGCTACGGATTGAAAGATATGAATTTTTTGAAGAAACAAACACGACGACTATAAAAAAACTATTGCTAAACTGAAAACTTACGGAATAAGGAGATGTTGTTTTCAACTGATTCGTCTCGTCACGGTGATCACTTTTCTCTACTGCGCCGTCTTGAAACGATGAACGAATTGACCGCACGGTTGAAGATTACGTTCTCCCTTCTCCTTCTTTCTTCTACGTCGTTCTTCCTCACTTTGCCGTCGTCCTCTTTTTTTTTTTTTTTTTTTTCCCGCGCAAACTACTAACTGTATACGTTTAATTAAAAAAAAAAAACCACAAAGATAATAAAAAAAAAAAAAAAAAAAAAAAAAAAAAAAAAAAGAAGTCAGCCAAGGAGAGTGCCACATGACACTATGTGGACATACCTCCTTAGTTTCTTATAGATATAATAAGATAATATATAATAAGATAAGAAGAGAAGAGATATATATTTTTATGTTTTCTACAAATGCAAATATGCAAATGTGTGGCTGAGAATAAATCATGTGATAGTTTATGTCAATTTACGTGGATGTATTTCGGATAATCTTATGTGGATCTATGTTGTCGATGTTTTGAAAGAGCGTTTTTTTGTTTGTTTTTTTTCTTCTTAATTTCAAATCATAAATTTCTCATTTTACCCCTACCATCCCTTAATTTATCACAGGAAATTCTTACCCGTATTTTCCTTATGTGAATCGATCTCATTTTACCCTCTCGCCCCTCATCAGAGCACTGGCTGTGATACAGTGATACCCAACACATCAGAGGATCAAAGCTCATAATGTATCACATGTGTTTTTATGATATGTGTACCGTAAAATTAAATTTATTTAGTGAGTTTTCTGATGAGAAAATAGTACATTCTCTTAAAATAAAAATAAAAAAAAACAAAAAGGGAAAATTCGTTTGTTCATTTTATAAGACATGCAAAAGTATCATTTTTACCGTTACTGATGAAATGTCTTTTTTAACAAAAATCTTTTCTTATATACTTAAAATCCCGACATATTTTTAAATGTGTTCTAATCGACAATTAATTATATTTTAATTTAATGGTATAAAAATCTCTTCAACAACTTTTATTGATGACTTTTTTTTAGTATCACGGATATGATGCGAGACTTAAACTCAGCTGCAACAAAAAAGAAGTTAAAGTCGCGTGGCTGCAATGAACAGAATATTTAAAGGAGATTTACAAGGCAAATGGGGAAAATCTTGAATGACCTACTCAGCTTATATCAGAGAATGCTGCGGAAGAAAATTCTCAGCCATTCACCCAAACTGAGGTTCACAAAGCACTTAATCAAATGCCAGACAAAAAATCTCTTGCCCCGGGGGCCGGGACCGGAAGGAATGCATCTGATTTCCCTTCAGAAGATGTGGTATGAGTATTGGTAAATCAAATGATTTTATCTTGCCCAAATGATGTCCAAGATTTATCTAGCATCAACACCGCTTAACTTACGGGAAGTTTTTGCGTAGTGTGTATCTACGTAGGTACACACTACGCGGCACACTTCTGTCCACACGATTTTATTCTGTATTTAAACTGTGTGGTTCTGATCGTGCCACCTCACATGTACCTACGTAGTTACGTACTACCCAAAAATTTCACTTAACTTACATAGTCTTGGTACCAAAAGTGAGGTGCCCTAGGCCCCTAGCTACTAGCTAGCATGACATAATTTAGACCTATTAGGTTGTGCAATTCTATGTATAAGTTGCTTGAATACAAATTAGGGAGATAAATCTTCAACATCACTTTAACCGTCTTTTGCAGCTCTTTTTATGGGGAAAAATCTTCCTCTCGCAATTTATTTAGATCAAAATTGCGCCCTGCATGTAGGTTTAGATCAAAATCAGCCATAGTTTTTTTTTTCTTTTTCTCATGGCTCAAGAGGTTTGGAATCCTTTTTTTTTCACTGTCAAGATCACCATTTTTTTTCCAATATGAAAATATGGCGTTTGTATGCATCTCACATAAAATAGGCAGAGTTAGAGCCTTTCCTCAGCTTCTTACGATCGGGAAATACATGTATGGTATCTCCATACGTGTGGAGACACCGTGTGGTTCAATATGAACTTCACAATTTCATTCTGTATTTAAACTGTGTGTTTCTGATTGTTTCACCCATCACTTCACCTTAAAAACCCCTCCAGACAAATATTTTCCCTTACGATCCCCATGTTATTGGGAATTGAAGGTTTTTTTTCATTTCCAATTTTTATGGATATTGACAACCAAATTTTTTTAATAGTTCTTTTAATTAATATAAGGGTAAGAGTGGAAAAAAATAATAAATACTGTATTGGAGATATAAAATGACAGATAAATATAAAAAAACAAATTGTGAAAATTGACAGTTAAAAACTTACGAAGGGAGGAACAATCATTGTCAATACTTGATTAATCAAAGGAGATCCACCATATTTTCTATTGTGAGAATAACAACTTTTATAATTTTTATAGTATAAAGGACAAAAGATAAAATTAAAAAAAAAAAAATCGCGCGATCAACTTGGGACCTAGGATTTTTTTTTCCTCTTTCCCCCTATTTTCAAATCCTCATAACTTTTGATCAAGATCTCCAAATACGATGAAACTTTCACTGAATTTTTTATTTTTTGATGCTCTTCGATTTGAGACTTGATTTGATATAATTACATCGTTTTGGTGAGATTCACTGTCGAAATTCACTCAATGAATCTCCCAGTGAATCCCCAAAATCAGTGACTATCGACATTGAATTTCGAATAACAGTGAATTTCGAAAGTGGATTTTCTGAAATCATGTCGAAATATATTGAATTTGGCCTCAAAATAAAGAGCAAGAAAAAATAAAAAAATTGGTGAAAGAATTTTCAAATTTGGAGTTCTAGATCGAGATATATGAAGGTTTAGAAAAGATGGATAATAGAGAAAGTGTGTTGATATTTTTTTTTTCTGGAAAAACTGCGCTAGAAATTAAAAAAACAAAATAAAATAGTTTTGTCATTTATACAAAAGTTTCAAAAAGCTGTCATTCTCCTTAATATTGATGAAATATTGATGTTATTCTCCCTCATTCCCCCATTATATTATTGGTGATTGTGTATGAAATATTAATTGATCTTAGCCCTATAAGGATCAATATTGTAGATGTTCATTGTAACATTCGTTTTGCCAATTTTATTGTGCAAATAACATTCATAAAAAAGAAATTGTGTGGTCTAGAAAGATATAACTCAATTGTGTGGTCTATGCAAAGAAAACAAATTGCATGGAACATTCGAATCGGGAAACGTTCCAACTCGGTGTCGGTATGATGCACACTATGAAGTGTGATTTTTTAACTAGACTCTATCCTGAATTTATAAAATAAAAATTGAATCAAACCCAGTATTTATACAAATCATTTTTATAAATATCGAATCATGTCGAATAAAACTCGAAAAAATAGGGTCAAAACGTATGCTGTTTGTAAAAATAGGCTCTTAAATGTATGTGTTAAAAAATTATGATCCGAATCATTTTAGCTATTAATTCACCACAAAATTGATTGAGAACATAGTTTTTTAATACTTATATTTCGGAGCATATTCTTACGGTTGTTATGTTTTAAAAGCATAAATTTTCGAACTTCCTTTATTATAATAATAATCAATAAACCAGGCTCTCAAGTGCATCTAGTAGCGGTAAAAATATAATTGTGTTATAGTGACACATTTTTCTTTGAATTATGTTGATCTCCTAAACCGACTTCTCTTAAAAAAAAAAAATCATATAAATTTAATCACTAAGCCATATAATTCGATTTACATTCCCTACAAAATTTGCAAATTAAACAAGTGACATATAAATCTCAATTTACAATATAGTTTTAGAAAAAGAAGAGCAAGTTTTAATAATCAAATAGTAAACCATAGTGAGTGATAACCATGGGCAGCCTAGTCCTAGTCCTATTGTTGTTGGCGTGCGTAACCTGCATAAAGCTATAGAAAAAAGCATACAGCCATCCCCAAAGATACAGTCTTCCCTTTTTTCTGTCACTCTGCTTTCAACCTGCAAACTACAGTGCCCTACCACTTCCTTTCACAGGTCTCCCCTCATTTCTTCCTAAAGAAAAAAAATCATAGACTAGGCCTCTTAATATAGCAGACAACATCACCAGTCCACTCACCCCATCAAAATTACTATCTTATTGTCGTTCATTGTACACGATCATAAATCAAAAGCTGTAAAACGCACGGATTTGTCTTTATGAGGTGCCAGAAAATTGTTGGACATGCACAGTGAAAATTAAGGCAAAGACGGCTGGGAATTTAAGGCCCTTGACGTGTTTTGTTTGTGAGAACCACCATAAAACGTCATCAGACTCTTTATTGCTATCTGATTCTACATATAGGATTGGAAAGTTGCAATCTTTTGGCTTAAGAATTGATATTGGGCTGTTGTAGTGGAAAAAAAAAACACAGAGGTGCTGAGGTAGGGAGGAATGGGAGAAAGTTTATGCTTTCGCTTTTTGTGTCTTTGTTCTTTTGCCATTGTTTGGTTTGGGAGTGTTTGAATAGTTCTCTGGAGTGATCATATTCTTTTTGTCTTAAAGATGGGTTCTTTTTGTCACTTTTAGTTGTGAACTAATTTTTTTTTTTTTTTTTTTGGGATAAATTAGCTGTTTTCTGGTATAATTTTTGGAGTTCTTGGATTTCTTGGGAGCTTTTTTTTTTTTGTGGCTAAAAGAGAATATTTCTGGAGAAAATGAAGTTTATGAAGTTGGGTTCAAAAGCAGATGCATTTCAATCTGAAGGTGACTGCACAAGGTAAGTTTACTTTATTTTTTCATTTTGCTCTGTTTTTTTATTTATTTTATGTGAATTGTTTCAAGTTTTGTTCTTTCTTTTGTTTGCATGGTCTCAAATCAATTTGTTGTATCATTTTTTGTGCCATCCTGTTTTCTACTTGTTCAATGAGTATTTATCGTTCTTCTGATTTTGATATGAAGTCCGCATTGTTAAGTCTATTCCCTGCTCAATTTGGATGCATACCTTTTCTATGTCCTGCTTTAAAAAATGGACCCTTTATTCGCACAACTGCAGTTCTACTGGTGCACAACAATTACAATGCACTATACTCATTAATCCGAAGTTCGAATGGAAAGTTGATATTTAAATCAAAAATGACTTTTAAAAGGTCCATTGAATGTGTTGTATGTTAAGTGCGATTTTTGACTCAACATTCGACTTCCGAATGTGGAATGGAAAGTCGATTTTTGAGCCACTTTTAAAGGTTCCTTTGAGTGTGGTGAATGGTAACTTTGATGTGCCAGCAAATAAAGACTCTCTTTAAAAATCAGCATCACTATTAGGTAACTATAGCATATTGTAATTAGTTCCTATAAAAATGTGAAATGATTTGCAGCTGATTTATGTATGCATTTTATTTCTTTCTTTACTGTGGCCATTTGGTCTGTCTTGAGTTTATTGGGGTTGAATACCATTGGGGGGGGGGGAGGGGGGGGATGAGGAGGTGTCTAGATATGGTCCATAAAAGAAATCTATGTTTTTAACTTACATTTTGGACTAATATTCATGTAGTCACATGGGTTTACCCTAATTAGTTTTAGAATATTTGAAAACTTAAGGTCAAGAATTCTTCTAGATCTATGTACCTCTTGTGACTGTACCTAACTGTTGATATTCTAATTTAATCTGAGAGACCAATAGTCAAGAAACTGTGAAAAATTCTGTTGAACATGTTAGATTGTAATTTTAATAATTAAGAATTATGAAGAATCTTCTGCCATATGTCATTAATGATGACCAGCATTCTTTATGTATTATCAATTGGTGTGTATATGTGGTCCTTCATTAGGTGGCTTATTCTTTTCCACATTTACAAGTCCTTAATTATACCGAAAAATGATGAGCTTTAACTTATGATCTTGATTAAGTACCCTTTTATTATATAGTTTTTGTTTCTTTATTTTGGTAATCGGTGTCTATAACCCTTTTCGTTACATAGCATTGTTAAAGTGACATTAAAACTTAAGGGATTCTAGCTAGACCTACCTTACACGAGTTAACGCGATAATCATGAATGAGTCTACAGAACACGGTCCAGGTAGAACATATATAACTGAGATTGATTACGACTCTTCATGGAAAAACGTAAAAGTACCCGTAAAAGGAACTTTTTCATGGTTCCTATGAACCAGTTTACGTGATTTTTGGCTATTGTTTACTTATGTGATTTGCGTTCTTACTACGTTACTTATTCAATCCATGTAGGTATGTGCAATCTGAATTGGCTACGGACGTTATCATTACGGTTGATGAAGTTAAATTCCATCTTCACAAGGTAATATTTACTTGAATGATCGTCTTATTTACAGTACAAACATCGGTAAACGTGAAAGATTATCGTACTTACACGCTAATGTTGTACTATTTGTGTCCATTCTTTTTTCAGTTTCCTTTATTGTCCAAAAGCAATAAGTTGCAAAAACTACTTTCCAAAGCTAGTGAAGAGAACATCCACAAGCTTCAATTGACGGATTTTCCCGGTGGTTCAAAAGCTTTTGAGATATGTTCTAAGTTCTGCTATGGATATACAGTTACTCTTAGCCCTTACAATGTCGTGGCTACACGATGTGCAGCTGAGTATCTTGAAATGACAGAAGACATTGACCGAGGAAACCTGATTTTCAAAATCGAGGTGTTCCTTAACTCCAGTATCTTTCGTAGCTGGAAAGATTCGATTATTGTCTTACAGACCACTAAGTTTCTTCAACCGTGGTCTGAAGATCTTAAGGTAGTCGCGAGATGCATAGATTCCATTGCATCAAAAACATCTGTGGATCCTTCGCGTATAACTTGGTCTTATACATATAACCGTAGAGCAAATACAAGTGAGAATGCGATAAAAAGCCCCGGGAAAACACGTGTTCAGAAGGATTGGTGGATTGAGGATATATGTGAACTCGACATTGATCTGTTCAACCGAGTTATGATTGCAGTGAAATCTAAAGGGAGAATGGATAGTAATTTAATCGGTGAGGCGTTAACGACTTATGCTATAAGATGGTTACCGGATTCTATTGATGATTTGGCATCTGAAGTTGATCAGAGAAGTTATGAATATTTGGTTGAGACTATTATACGTCTACTGCCTTCGGATAAAGATACCGGTTGTTCGTGTAGCTTCTTGCTCAAGTTACTAAAGATTGCTGTTTTAGTCGGGGCAGATGATCAATCACTAGATAATCTTATTGAGATTATCAGTTTTAAGTTGGATAAGGCCTGTGTTAATGATATGTTAATCAAAGCAAGATCACCTAAAACTACCATTTATGACATTGAACTAGTCAAATGCCTTGTAAATCGGTTTTTTGATCACGAGAAATGTGAACAAGAAGGGACAAGATTTGGCGGTTTAGTTTTGGAGCGCGTAAGCTGGTTGAATGTCGGGAAACTCGTTGACAATTACCTTTCTGAAATCGCACATGATTCGAATCTCACTGTCTTGGATTTTATTCAACTGACACAACTAATTCCAGATAGTGCAAGACCTATACATGACAGGTTGTACCGCGCCATTGATATATATCTAAAGGTACCTTTGTTGCCCTCGTTTTTTTCATATAAATGTAAACTTCCACGAATGACATTTTGTTGAGTTGTTACAGGAGCATCCGGGTCTGTCAAAATTCGAAAAGAGGGGTCTATGTGCACTTATGGATGTAAAGAAGCTAACAATGGATGCCTCTATACACGCAGCACAAAACGAGAGGCTACCTTCGCGTATAGCGGTTCAAGTTCTGTACTTTGAGCAGGTTAGGTCTACTCCGAATGTGCAAGTGATGACGAAAAACTCCCATGATGAATCATTAGGTTCCAATGTAGTAATAGCAGAGGAAGAAGAAGATTGGGATAAAATCGATCAAGAAAGTCGAAGATCCCTTGGAAAAAATCTGAGCCAGTTGAAGTTGAAAAGTGATCCTGTTCTAAAAGACAGTAAATTGGTTAGCAAAAACCGAAGCAGCGGTGCAACGTTGCTTCCGTCACGGTCTAGGCGGATATTCGATAAGTTGTGGATCATGGGTAAAGGGAGTAGTGCGAATGTAGAGAATCGTAGCTCTGAGAACACGTCTGGCAGTTCTCAGAGCCCCGCATCTCTTATCCGGGCTCAAAACAAATACTCTGTTCCGGCCTTAAGGCAACGAAGGAATTCCGTTTCATAAGCCATGACGTATTGTTTTAAGGCACAACCGTTTTATCTAACCATTATTACATTCTATCTGTTTGATATAACCATTGTTACATTAGTTGTATCATAAAATTTCTCGGTTATGACTAATCGGTGTCGACTTCATCTTGAAATCCCTTTTAATTAATCTTTCTGGTGTATAGCATTGTAGGTTGAAGAAGTGTTTAGAAAGGTTGTCCTGCAGCAATTTGTAATCTGTTTTTAATGTATTGTGATCACTGTGTACCCTGTTTAGTATTTATGTAAACTATATTTTTAGTATTTACTAGCAAATGCACGTGTTCGGCTAACTTTTTAATATTATATATATATCGTTGATTATGCATTTAATTTATAAAATAATTATTTGTTAAATAATGATATTCGTTATACAATGACTTTATCCTTGATAGAATTATTTTATTTCTCTTAATTACTCATAGGCATTGAATCCAACATGTCATTATCATTTTCATTCTTTTAAATTTGATAAGCTACTTTAGTTATGAAATCATGTATTTTATAGGTATTAAATGAAGATTTGTCTCAAGTATCTGTTTCTAAATTCCTTCTAACTTCCACACTTTTGTGATGCTATTTGCCTCTTTTTCTTATGTGGCATAAATTGGTTGAACTTGGTTAGTCTGTCCGTTACTACCATGTTGACTTCCTTTATTTCAGACTTAGGCAATCAATCTATAAAATCCATGTTGAGTTGGGACCAGACACGTTTTAATGGGTTGAGCAATCCTTGAGGATTTGTCATGTAGACTCTTGCATTGCTGACAAGTAACACTTCTTTGGGTCATTTCCTGAACATCCTTCTTAAGTTGAGGACAATAAAAAGTCTCTGAATCCAGTTATAACATGTCCTGACCCATGAATGATCCTCTATTGACTTGAGTGCAACTGCCATATCAATTTAGATCTCAAACCTCTATGGGGTTTCTACGTATGTCCTCATTTTGTACTTAATGAATCCCCCGGTGCATAGTGTAGTGGGGATTTACGGTTGTACTAATCATCAGTGCCTGAAAAATTTGCTCCATGGCTAGGTCACCGTTGTAGTTGGATGTTACCTATTGCATCCAAGAAGGAGATATTGTGCTCACAACACACAGTTGTCCCAGAACATGACTTTGCCTGGACAAGGCATCAACCACTACACTTTAACTTCTCCTTTTGTACACGATAGTGAAATCCAACCCAAGTAACTTGGTCACAACTTTTTTGTTGTAGTGCAGTGGTGGCCCTCTTATCCAGAATGAACTTGAGACTTCGTTGATCAGTTTTGATGACAAAAGGCTTGCCTTTAATATATGGCTACCATTTAGTTATTGCCACAGAGAGTGTCAGGAGTTCATTTTTGTAGATAAACAATCCCATCTTCTTAGATTTGAAGGCATTGTTTAGATAAGTCACAAGTTTCTTGTTTTGTTGTAAAACAGCTTCTAAGCCTTTGCCACATGCATTTGCTTCAATGCATATAGCAAACTGGAATTCCAACATCTGGCAAGAAAAGTACTGGTGATTTGCACACGGTCTCCTTGAGTTTCTAGAATGATTTTGAGGCACTTTGTGACCAACAAAACCCGTATTTCTTGAGTAGGGCATTCAAAAGCTTAGCAATAATCCTATAATAGGGCACATATCTCCTATAGAAACCTGTTAGGCCCAAAAACCCTCTCGGTTCAGTCACATTATAGGGTTGAGGCCAATTCGACGTGGCTTAAATCTTGCTTGAGTTAGCATGCACTTCACCCTCATATATGATACGACCTAAGTATTCCACATTGGTTTGTCCAAAAGAGCCTGTGGACAATTTAGCATAGTATTGGTTCTTCAAAACTTATATAACCACTTTAAGATGTATGTGGGAAGCCATGTCAGGGCTTAAGATTAAGATGTCATAAAAAAAAATACAAGCACAAACTTCCCAATTCAAGGTCTCAGCATCACATTAATACTCCTCTAGAATGTGTCCGGGGCATTTGTGAGCCCAAATGGCATCACTTTGAATTCAAATCGGCCATGATAAGTTACAAAGGCAGTCTTCTAAACATCATCTTCTGTAATCGAATCTGATGGAATCCAGACCTCAGTCTATTATTGAAAATGCCCTAGCACTCCCTAATTCATCCAACAATTAGAGGAATATGGTAGCTATCTTTGATAATCAAGTCATTCAACCTTTTGTAATCCACAAAACATCTTCAAGTTCTAATTTTCTTTTTCACAAGGAGCAATGGCGATGAAAATGGACTATTATTGTGCTGTATAATCCCCCGTTGTAGCATTTGATCCACAAACTACTCTATTTTATCATTTTGACAGTGAGCATACATATAAGGTTTTAGTTTCACAGGTCCAACACCTTTTTTCAAAGTTATGGGATGCTTATAGCCCCTCTTCGGTGGTGATCCTTGAGAATTTGCAAACACCTCATGATGCTTTTCTAGAACATTCGTAAGTTCAGTAGACACATGATTCTGAGCATATTCTGGTATCAAATTGAAGCACCCGAAGTGTCCATATATCCCTTTTCTTAGTTCTTTAGTAAAGATTTTACAGCTAATAATCTTAAGTTGAGCTTCTTCTGTGTAACTTCTCAACCTTATTTGTTCTCCCTCGTTAATGAAAACCAACTAAGTTTTGTTGAAGTCAAGACCATTGGATTGTGCCTTTTCATCCAATCCATCTCTAATACCATGTCACATCTTCTCCAACTTGATCAATCTCACATCTTGTTGGAACTTAACCCTTTGCATGATCCATGGCAAGTTAGGACACTTAAACTCACTCACCATTTTGTTTCCATCTACTACTGTGATTAACATAGGGCGAGTTGGTTATGTCACACATTGTGCCTCCTTAACTTGTTGGTCTAAGAAAGTGTGAGATGCACCACTTTTTATGAGGATGGTACTTGCATCATCTTGGTTACCTTTACAGTTTATTCCATTATTACACATCGAATAACGATTCAAATTATACTAAGAAATTGCAATCAATGTGGAGTGTTCCTACTCTAAGTTGCATGCATCCATGCATCATGTGTTGTAATTAGCATAGTGTATGTGCTTTTTTAGTGTGGATGGATTTGTGTTAATTTTGTGTAATATCTTACTGAAAATTGAATTTGTGAATGTGGTGTTACCTTTAAAAAAAGGAATAAAGAATGTGGTGTTAGGTTGCAATTGTAACACTGCACATATGCTTCATCTTATATATAAGTTAGGTACAATTAAAATTACCAACTGAAATTGAGTGAAAATAGCTGTAAAATCTTAATGAAAAGTTGAAAGAAAATATAGGTTTTAAAATGTGAACTTTGAAATGTGTCTATAATGATACACATAAGATATACATGTATCTATGTATACATTGAATAAAATAATAATAACATACCATTCATGCAACTTTGGTTGGTGCGAAATCTTTCTTTCCTTTATCTTTCGTAATTTTTTTACTCTTTTGAACATCAATTTATTGTTGTATGATGAATATTTATCGAAACTTTTGGTATTAGCATGATTTTTTTTTTGTCGAGAACAATAGAGTAGTTTATGATGTTTATTTTTATATGAACAAATGTTATTAAGGACAAATTTTATGTATTAATTGACATTTAGTCCAAAGGAATTGAAAAATGGTGAAAATGGACAAATTGTCATTCCACTAGACGATTATGCCCTTCTTACGTTTTTTGTTTTTGCTTTTGTTTTAGTGGATTTGTTTAGTAGTGGATTTGTTTGATATTAAAAAGTTTTAGTGGATTTGCTTGATAGTGGAATTGAAGTCGTTAAATTTGATAAGGGTAATTTCGTTCTTTCAAGTGTCTTTTATCATTTTTCACCATTTTTTAATCCAATTGTCTTTTTTGACAATTTCTTCTCCATTTTTGTCCTTAATAACCATTATCCCTTTTTTATATTTGAGTAATGAATTATTGTTGGAAACTTTTGGTATGAGCATGGAATTTTTGTTGGGAAAGGATGAAGTAGTTTAGGTGAAATTATGTAATGCTATATGCTTTGTTACTATAGCATATATAATAGTATTTAGGGAAAATTATCAAAAAAAACAAAAATATTTGTAAAATTAGTAAAAAGGACATGAACATTATATTTTTTAGTAAAAATAACATTTTTTTTGTATACGGACAAAAATGCCCATTTCTCTTTTCCCACGTTTTCTACCAAAAAAAAGTTTAAACACACGTTCCAGTGTTCCACCAACTAGCTGTGAAGGAGAAAAAATCTAAAAAATGTTCCAAAAAAAAAAAAAAAAAAAGTCTACTCTATCTACTATTTTATTTTTTTGACGAATATCAAATTTATTATTCAATCATATCTTTTACACTAATTTTAGGATGGTCCAGATGCAAGTTTTGGACCACCAAGTCAGCACTTTCAAAAGGATACATTGATGAAAAGTTTTTACAGGTAGGGGCCCATTGGTGGAAGTTGAATTCTATTGGTTTTGGCAAGACCAAGGATTTCTGTAGGTCCAACATAAAATTTGTGTATCTTTTAGGGTACGTTTTCAATCATTATAATTTTTTCAATATATTTTATATTTTTTCTTCTCTTTATTTTAACTCTGGTATTGTCAATGTTGTCATTGTGTGAGTCTATATTGTCAACTTGAATGACACTACTTATATATTTACGATGACTCTGTTATTGTCATTGATGTCATAGTGTCAAATTGTAGTGTTACGTGATATCTCATGTCAAATGGTAGTGTCAAATAATAGAGTCACATAGTGTTGTTACCGTTGTTATAGTGTGAATCTATAGTATCACAATGTCAAGCGGTAGTATCAAATAGTAGTGTCACATGGTATCACAATGTCTAATGATAGTGTCGAACATTGTGATAATTAGTAGTGACATATCATATATCTGAAATTTATTATTAACACTAGTGACACACTATGACACACTTGTCCTTTTTACTAAAAAAATATTTTACATGTCCTTTTTGCTAATTTCTGAATTGTTTTTGTCCTTTTCAAAAAGTCTTCCTAGTATTTATAATAGTTTATATATTACTTTATCCTCTGTTTTGTTACTATAGCATATATAATAGTATTTATAATAGTTTTTTTTTTTTTTGAGAAACCAAATTTTTATTAATCAATATCCACCGAACATTCGATCAAAACGTCACACGGGGGCCAAGAACCCCAAAGTGTCCGAGAAGAAACCAACAATCCATGTCTAGCTAGAAGATGCGTTGTGACATTTCCAACGCGCCGAATAAAAGAAAATGACACAGACTGAAAACTTGACGAAAGCACCAAACAATCCTGAACTAGACACCCGTGAGCAGTGAGATCCTCCCCAAGTCTGCGAAGACTTGCTATACTCGCAAAACAATCGCTCTCTACTTCCAGCCGCCCAACCCCTAAGTGTTGCGCCTCCCCCAAAGCCGAAAAAATTGCTCAAAGCTCCATATAGTCCACGGGATTTCCCGGATCCAAATGGTACGCGAAGGAATGCAAAACTAATCCGTGTGAGTCCCGAAAGATTGCCCCAATACCTTCAGCTGTCTCTGTAACCGACGCATCCACATTACACTTTATTACACCTGACTGCGGTTTCGACCATCGATCCGGTAAGTGTTGGCTTGAGCCCTGAGACCGATAACTTGCCATTGCTTCTGTATACTCCGTTGATGCAGCCAAAGACCGCTCACACACTGCAGATACATAGACCGCCTGATTATCAAAGACTGTCGTGTTGGAAAGGTGTCCTAACCCAATCGGGTTGGACCGGATCCGACCGGGTCGGGTCAATTACAGTCTATTTAGTTCATGTAATAACTTTATTATGATTAATAAAAGCACTTATGTTATTATTTATTGTTTGTTTTCATATTATTTGTTGTATATATATAGTAACTGTTGGAGAAAATGTGGAATTGAATTAAAATGAATTGAAAATGATTTTATAATCATTTTATTTAGTGACTTTATAAGCGTATTTCGGATATATTCTTGTATAGAATATATGTAATGTTTTATTAATTCTGAAAACTACGTGAGTCGTGATGAATTCGGGATTTGGAATCATTCAATTCGGATAACGAGTGAATGAGAAATTAACGCTTAAAGTCGGTTTGTTGGAAAATTAATGATAAGTCATATTGGGCCTATTGGGCTTAAGTGTGTGTTATGGAAAGGAAAAATGGGAAGAAACTTTTCTCCCACATTGGTTGGAAGAAGGAAAAAGAAGCAATATTTATATGATATTGTTTTAGTGTAGTTGGAATAAGAAACCAACATTATACACCGTTCTCTACGCGGGCGCGGGGGGTGCAAATCCAATCCGGATTTACCCTTGGGCTTGTGCACGCCCGCGTGTCCGCGTACACGAATGCAGCTCGATTCGAAGGTTCACAGTCAGAGTTCGGTTTGCGTACACGAATGCAGCTCCTTGGGCTTGTGCACGCCCGCGTGTCCTGCGTACACGAATGCAGCTCGATTCGAAGGTTCACAGTCAGAGTTCGGTTTGCGTACACGAATGCAGCTCGATTCGAAGGTTCACAGTCGGTTTTTGGCTTTTGGCTGTCCGGTTCCTGTCCAACATTAATGCATGAATAAAGCTGAGGCTTTTGGCTTTCCAGTTCCAACATTATGATGATATTAATGACAATTAATTCGAGCTAAGGTACATTCATTTTCCATCGGTTTTCCATGTCTTCTACTATATATACGAGCTACATGAATGGGAATAAAAAACAAGAAATACAACACGAGTTACATACATTCATATCATTCTTTTGCATACTTGTTCTTGCATCAAGTGAAGAGATCGAAACACGGTTAGAGTTCGCCGGTGTTCGAGTTTGCGGTACCGCTATTCGAAAGGTAATCCGAGAATTTACGGGAGACAATTCGCAAAACGGGGTACATACCGGGGCAAATTTGTCTTAAGGACGAGTTCGTCTCGGCTCGGATCGTGCATATCCTTTCATTTCATTATGTATCTTTGTAATTCTTTATTTGAATAATAAAATTGTTGATTTAATTTTCGTTTATTTATTTTAATTATACACGGGTGATAACAGCTTAAGACAAATATTTTAGAACCGTTGTTCTAAATGATCATACCTGTGTGTAATCAAAATATCTTGACGAATTTTTTCACCTTTTTTATTTGGCTTAAACGCCTGTTTCTTTCTGCCTTTAAACGAGTTCAGCTCGTTTATTTGAAGGAAAAAAAAATTTACTCAACCTTGTTTTGACGAGTCAAAACGCTCTTCACTATGTTTTACGGGTTTTCAAAACCGAGTTGATGATCAGAGTTGTTCTTCTGATTAATGTTGATCTTACGTTTCGGGACGAAATGACTACCGGTAATGATGCGTCATTGACACCCACTCTAGTCTTTGCGGCAAATGGAAATGAAAATGTTGTTGCGGGTGGTCTTTGCTCAAATGGAAAAAAAAAAAAAAAAAAAAAAAAAAAAAATAAACGCAAGCACAGCTCGTTTATTTCGATTCTAGTCCAGCTCGTTTTACAAACCACTTCCTTTTTGGTATCGATTTCTGGTAAAATCGGTCCACTTCCTTTTTGGTATCGATTTCCGGTAAAATCGGTCCACTTCCTTTTTGGTATCGATTTCTGGTAAAATCGGTCCATCTCCTTTTGGGGTTTTCTGGTAAAAACTACCATCCGCTTTGGTGTTTTGATTATAAGTTGGACGAACTGAATTGAAATAAACAAATTTAAAGAGCTGACATTTGGAATAACAAGTTCAAACTTGTTGATATTGTTACGATTTGATAAACGATTGGAGAATCGAGTTGAAATAAACTCGAGTTTGTTTTGACGAGTCAAAACAATCTTCAATTTGTTTTACGAATTTAAAAACAATCTTAAATATGTTTTACGAGTTGAAAACAGGCCCCAGTCTGTTTTATCATGCTGAAACAAGTTTGAGTTTGTTTTTGACGAGTTGAAAACAAACTTTACTTGGTTTGATATCGAGTTGATATAAAATGTGTTAAATATCAATTTTTTGGTATTTAAATTATACTTTTGAGAAAATGGTCGTTTAAAAACGAGCCTTAAAATTGTTTATCTTCTTTTTGTGAATAGAAATGGAATTTCATAATCAGATGACTCCTATTGGTGCGCCAATTCGAGGAGAAAGCTCCCAGGTTGCGGGAAGTGAAGTTGTTTTAAAACAGGTCAAAATTGAGCCTGACAGAGACCTTGAGGAAGAGGAATATGCTTGGGTTGTAGACACTGGGGCTACCCGACATATGTGTGCGAACAGATCATCGTTTTTTAGTTACCAACATCTCAAAGGTGAGAAAATAGTAATGTCAAATTCAACTACTTCCGATATCATTGGATGTGGTCATGTTCGATTGAATTTGACGTACGGGAGAGCATTGATTCTTCGAGATGTCCCGCATGTGCCGGACTTGCGATGAATGTGGTTTACGCAAGCCGGCTTACCTACCTAGGGTCCGTGTTGGTATTTGATACATACAAATTCAAACTAATAGATGAAGGCGGGGTAATTCTTTGAAGGAACGATAGATGGAGGTCTATGGATGATGGATCTCCGTGTTGTTACATAAAGTAGAAATTGTAATTTCTATTTTAATGTATGAAATAATAAATATTCTTAATGTGTATTGGTTCAAATAATTTTCTTATTATGTTTTGAACCGTTGTTGCCAGTTGAGGCATATATGACTAATACGGTGCAAACAAGAAATAATTTCGTATGACGAATGTACCTAAAAATTATTTAATTGGCAGATTAATCATAAGGAAAATATGCCAAAATGTTTAGTGAAAACATTATTTTGACGTGCCGTGTAAGTTGGAGAAATTATCTTCATGATAAATTCTCATTTTGGTGACGACTCGTAGAACTTTTATTCGTTGAATAAAAAATGAAATGAACACCGAGGTGTTTTGATTTGAAATGCGTACCAGTGGTGGTACAAGTTGTTGAATCAATAAATAGTCTTTTTTATACCGTGAGTTGAAATATGACTAAAATTGAAATGGTTGGTGATACAATGTGGTGTCACAAGCCTATGGCATAACGATTAGGAGTGGAAATTATTTATTTCCTAAATCCAAAAATGGATGAATATAAATCATTATGTCGAATGATTTATTGTATGTAGTGTTAAACATGCATAGATGTGTCAAAGCAAATATGACTTAGGCACGGTCTCCTTCTGTGGAAAGAAACAGAGACATGTAAAAGTTAAATTATACGAGTTGTGTGATTTAAATATTTATGCTAATGGAGAGTCGGTGAAGATTATTTATCGATCATTGTATAAAATAAAGTTGTGTCTAATTTTGCTAAAATAGCAAAGATAAGACAACAAAGGAGTTATAAACCTATAAGAATGAAGTTGGAAAAACAACTAAGCGAATAAACCTAGCAGAATCGTAGTGGAAAAAGTGTTGGCCACACTTTTTCTTTTGTTCACTGATTTTCGGCAAAAGCTGCTGTTTTTAACAAAAGCCGCTGGTTTCAGCAAAGGCTGCTGTCTTTAAACAAAAGCTGCTGATTTTCGAAAAATGCTATTTACGCTAGTTTTACGACCGGTGTTGATTGTTTCGGATGTTATCGAGAAATGCTTGAATTTCAACCGAACTCTTAAAGAGTTGGTTAAAGCATGGTGAATAGTTCGAGTTAATCTCCGAACTTGTGGGGGGAAGCGATAGTTTCCACCGGTTTCATTCTTTATAGGTTTACATCGAACATATGGATAAAGATCCCATATGAGAGCTTATCTACGAATACTTGGAAATGTGGGGGTGTTTAGCAAAGGTGGGAATACCTAAACTAAACAATGTAAGGCCAGGATGGTAGCCAGAGGTTATCACCAAAAGAGGGTCTTGATTTCTTCATACAAATTCACTAGAAACTCGACTTTCGTCGATATGAGTACTTATCGCAGATGTTGTGGTATGTAAGCTTGAAATCCATCAAATGGATATTAAGACTGTTGTCTTAAATAGTGAATTAGAAGAATATATGCTAATAATGAGGAGTACTCATGATATGGGACTTATAGATGTAATTTTGGGGATTAAAATCTCCAGACTATCTGAGGGACTAGTGTTATCACAATCTCACTACATTGAATCCGTCCGAGGAGATTCGGTGTTTATGATGAAAGTCTGTGAAAACACCTATTGACTTAAGCCTTCACTTAGTCAAAAATAAAGGTGACCCCGTGTCTCGGTTAAAATATTCTCGGATTATCGGTTGTTTAATGTACATAGAGAATTGTAATAGACCGGATATTGCATGTCTTGTGAATAAAGCGAGCGGGTTTACAAATAATCCTAGTGAGGATCATTGGAAAGCGATATTACGGTACACGAGTACTTGAAATATTCAATGAATGCGGGATTAGAAAGATCTTGTGATGCCAAGTGGATTTCGATTCTAAAGAATTACAATTCACATGATTGGTGATGTTGCGGTGTTATGGAAGTCCACAAAGAAAACGTGCATTGCACTTGACAAAGAAATTTGGTGAAGAAGCTAAGTGGCTTTAAATTTCCTAGGGAGATTTCTTCTTTGGACTACACCGATTGCTTCCACGGTGATAGCCAATCGGCTTTACACCGAGCACAAAATAGTTTGTATAATGACATGATACCGTTAAATAATTGATCTCTAGTGGTATGATTTCCATCGATTATATTGGATCGAAGGAAAATCTTGCGATCGCTTTCAAAATGTTTACTAGAGATCGATTGTCGGTTTGACACTCGAATGGGACTTAAGCCTATTGAAAGATAAGCTTTGTAATGGTAACCCTACCATGTTGATTTGGAGATCCCAAGATCATGGTTCAAAGGGACAACTAAGTTATGAAGTCGTTTGTCGATGAACACTTAACCATTACGTGAATAAAAGTGTTGTACGCGGAAGTGTGAAGGATAAGTGAAAACTTTTAATGATTCCTATAACTTGATTAAATTTGAGTGGAGTATGGCGAGAATACTCTTGATAGGAGGTCACCTATGTAAGTGCGAAGTGGGGCCGCTTCAAAGAGAGTTCGAGAGGCTAGAATTCTCTAACGCACTTTACCGAAACCAGGTGTGATTCGGGGCCAAAACGAATCCGGTCATGAGAACCAAGTACGGTGTTAAGGGAAATATTGTGTGAGTACTATTGTCCGGTTTTACACTAAAAATTTGAACAGTTCAAGACTTAAGTTCACTGATTAGCCGAGTAAATCCGATAGTATTTCACTAAGGCAGGTTCAAAGCCAGAAGCTACCTCTCCTGATGCAATATTTTTCTGCCAGAATCTCTTCAGAGTCTGCATCTGCATTAATTTCCATTCATGTGGGGGATTGTTGGAGAAAATGTGGAATTGAATTAAAAATGAATTGAAAATGATTTTATAATCATTTTATTTAGTGACTTTATAAGCGTATTTCGGATATATTCTTGTATAGAATATATGTAATGTTTTATTAATTCTGAAAACTACGTGAGTCGTAGATGAATTCAGGATTTGGAATCATTCAATTCGGATAACGAGTGAATGAGAAATTAACGCTTAAAGTCGGTTTGTTGGAAAATTAATGATAAGTCATATTGGGCCTATTGGGCTTAAGTGTGTGTTATGGAAAGGAAAAATGGGAAGAAACTTTTCTCCCACATTGGTTGGAAGAAGGAAAAAGAAGCAATATTTATATGATATTGTTTTAGTGTAGTTGGAATAAGAAACCAACATTATACACCGTTCTCTACGCGGGCGCAGGGGGGGTGCAAATCCAATCCGGATTTACCCTTGGGCTTGTGCACGCCCGCGTGTCCTGCGTACACGAATGCAGCTCGATTCGAAGGTTCACAGTCAGAGTTCGGTTTTGCAACTGTTAATTTTATTTTCGGTCGCCGGGAAGCGAAGGCGTATCGATAGTGGCTGCTGAACGAACGAACGACTTCAGTCTGCTGAGGTGAGCCATCAGCAAGGCTGCTGAGACTGTTCCGGTTCCTGTCCAACATTAATGCATGAATAAAGCTGAGGCTTTTGGCTTTCCAGTTCCAACATTATGATGATATTAATGACAATTAATTCGAGCTAAGGCTGTTCATTTTCCATCAGTTTTTCCATGTCTTCTACTATATATACGAGCTACATGAATGGGAATAAAAAACAAGAAATACAACACAGAGTTACATACATTCATATCATTCTTTTGCATACTGTTCTTGCATCAAGTGAAGAGATACGAAACACGGTTAGAGTTCGCCGGTGTTCGAGTTTGCGGTACCGCTATTCGAAAGGTAATGCGAGAATTCCTGGGAGACAATTCGCAAAACGGGGTACATACCGGGGCAAATTTGTCTTAAGGACAGAGTTCGTCTCGGCTCAGATCGTGCATATCCTTTCATTTCATTATGTATCTTTGTAATTCTTTATTTGAATAATAAAATTGTTGATTTAATTTTCGTTTATTTATTTTAATTATACACGGGTGATAACAGTAACGTCCCTAGTATCAATCTGTGATAGAGAAACCATGATAGTGATTATGGTTGATGGGATCTCTAATCACTATAACAAGGTTGGTACTTAAAAGTCTCTAGTCTTACATATTACAAATGGGACATTGATAGTATATTCAGACTAGCACGTATTTGATGTCTTCTATCTTTTAGAAGATAGGGATAGATCTCGTCTATCGAAGTGTAGGGACACTTGGACTGTACGTGGACGTGTATTAGAGAATGCGTACGTTAGACTGACCCACTTACATTAAGTGTCACACTATGTGGCGGTTGTGTAATTATCCTTCTGACCGGAGTCTTCATGGCATCACGGTGTGGATTGTCATGCTTTGACACTATTGAGATTTCTCCTAACCACGGAGCGATCATGCGGTAGTGATTGGGTATGATATTGAAGCATGCGGAGTATACATGATTGGTCGTCCGGGAATCGCATATCCTATGATTGGGATTGAATATCCGAAATGGCCTTCTTATAAGGAATGTCTAGCTCTCGAGAATCTTTGCAAAGTGGGAGTAAATGTGTTATTCCGAGAGAGCATGATATCCAGTTATAAGATACGATCGTTAATGTATTGACACTCGAGATACGATCGTATGGATATTATTACGGCGATAGGATTGTAAGTTACACGGTAATCGCTTCACATGAAAGGTAGTAGTCATTGCTTTTGACTCTTCCGATAATTGGGGGTCATGGTGTGTTGCTAGACGTTATCCCGTGATCGTTAGGTATGAAGGGCATTTTAGTAAATTGCACTTTGTGTCTATGGCCAACATATTCGGAAGCCTATCGGGTTACACACATATGAACATCGAGTCGGATTGAAGTGCGGTTATAGTTGATAACCAAATAAGGAAAGTTTATCTCTAGACTATAAAGGTTATAGTGGTAAATTAATATGGTGGTATTTATTTATTATGAATAAATAAAATACAAGATATTAATTATATATACAAATTAGATTAATTAAAGAATATTCCGGAAGCCAATTTATTGGCATATGGGGCGCCACATTTAAGTGTATGAGATACACTTGGATTGTGCATTTTAATTAATAAGATTACCATAATATTAATATAAGATATTAATTGATTTTGGAAAAATAGTTTTATGGTAATAAGATAATTATAATCAATATATGATATTGGCAAAATAAATTATAATTAAAGAGATAAATCAATCTAGTTGATTTTCCTTATTTTATTGGAAAAACGTTTTCTTCTCCTACACACTATTTGGGGCGCCACCTTCTACTATAAATAAGAGGTGGGTGTCAAGCTCTTTTGTACAACACAATTGTAAGAGCTCATAGTTCTTGTGTAAAATAGAGAGCTATCCATAATGAGTTTGTGAGGGAAGAAAAGGTCCGGTCTACCAGCCGGAGTTTTTCCGATAGTATTCCAAGGAGGATTCCGGCAAGGGGTTCGTGTGGATTAGCGATAGAGGCCGGACGCGTGGACGGCTTGCGCATTGAACTACTCTCCGTTGGCGGTCAAAGCGACGATCTTATAGATCATCTAAGGTATAACCGTCAAACTACTTAACGTGTTTAATGCATTAAACGAAAAATGATCTAGAAAAGGAAATCAAATTTTAAATTCCGCTGCGTTAAACTAGTGATTTCCTAACAGTGGTAGCAGAGCCAGACTTCGAGCTTAAGCAATAAGCATAATTTAATTGCGTAGTATTTAATCGATAGATGCAAGATTTAAATCACGAAACGTTAAAACAAAAAAAAAATAGGGTTCATGGGGGGTCGGCCGACTGGCGGCGCCCCCCTTCCTCGGCGGCGGCGGCGGCGGCGGTGGCCCTAGGGCTGCCGTCCGTCGGCTGTCTTCTTCCAATGGGGAGATCGACCCTTTTTCGTTTTGTGATATTTATTGTGCATAGATATCTCGTTTGTTTAGTTGTGTCATATGACCAACCAATGGTTCAAATAGTTTGGACCACTGGGAAACCATATGGCATATTGGCATTTCCAAATTTTGATTTGGAATAGGCCTAATTCAAATATTTGATTTGTAAAAGGCCAAGACCTAGGCCACTTCCAAAATTTTGATTTTGGAAAGTGGCCGTGCCTAAACCTTATTTGGCCTTTCCAAATATTTGATTTGGAATAGGCCTGGCCTTTTCAAATATTTGATTTGTAAAAAAGCTGGCGCAAGTGCCACTTCCAATTGGAAAGTGGCCAGGCCTAGACTAAAATAATTTGGCCTTTCCAAATATTTGATTTGGAATAGGCCTAGGCCCTTTTCAAATATTTGATTTGTAAAAACTTCCAAAATTTTGATTTTGGAAAGTGGCCAGGCCTAAGCCAAATTTAGTTTTGGAAAGGAAACAAATATGAGACTTTATAATTTTAATTTTATATTTTGAATAGTTCAAATTTAATTAAAATTGAAATCGATTTAAAATTAAATGTTAATTTTAATTTTTGATTAAGTCATATAATTAATTAAAAGATATTTAATTATTTGACGTGATAAAATAAAGACGCATGAGTAGTTAAAATTAGAATTTAATCTTTTTCATAAGATAAAATTGTATGGATTAGATGTGTAGATATAATGTGATTATATGGACCCCGATTGATCATGGACTCGACCAATAGGATAGATGAGAATGTTTTCTTTTATGTTGGTTTTTGAAAAAATTGTCCTAGGCCGTTATGAAGAACGTGACCTAGTTTACTTTTTGCAATTATCCCATTCACGTTAGCTCCCCCCCCCCCCCCCCCCCCCCCGTGTGCGGCGGGTGTAATTATTTATTATGTAACAAGAATGGAGCAAGAAGTTGAAGACCAAGGAGAGATAAAGAACCCATTGACGTACATCATTAAATATCCTATTGGCGGTTGCAGATACCCTTAGTTTGTGACCCGCGGTTTCGTCAGTTTGTATTCGAAACCGCACCTAGGAAAAATCCATGATCATACCGGTTATTTTATGCGCGGAATGTTGTGTATGTTTTACTTTATATCATATCGTAGTAATATGCACATAGTAGATGAGACCATAATTAAACCAAATTAATTAAGTGAATTAATTTAAAATTATTCCCACGCCAAAAATCGAGCCAAAATTGTCTCCCAATATTATAATGACGGTGAAGAGCCCTTGTTCGGATCCAACTGATCGGCCCTCGTCGGGAGTTGACCTACCACGGGTATATCGTTATTATTGAGATATGATCGTTACGAGATCTCATGAATATTGGGTTACGACTCGACTAGAATCTTGCGGTGATTGGTCCTCGTCAGGACCGTCTGATTTTAGAGACAAGGGGTTGACTATCATATAGAGATGTGAAACGTCAAAGAGTTGACTAGTCGGCCACCGGGAGTCGTATGCGATGCGGCGACCGGTAAGAGTACCTACTGTCGAAATTATCTCGGTTGATCGGCCCTCGTCGGGAATCGAGGTAACTAGATGGGATCCCAGCCACTAAAGAATTAATTAAATTCTTGAAAGTCAATAGGGAATAGTTGGCTAGTTGGAGTAAAACCTTATAAAATTTTAAGTGCAAATTTAGGGTTTTTATACATGAGCTTTTACTTATTCTATCTTTATTTATTGTTGTAGAAAATGTCAAACAAATTGAACCTTCGTTTTATCATCGAAAACAAGCTTGACGAAACTAATTTTCTCGATTGGGAAAGAAAACTCAAAATCGTTTTGAGGCACGAGAAGATTGGCTATGTCTTGGACGAGGCCCTACCGGAAAAGCCCGCTGAGGGTTCGGCTGTAGATGCTGTCGAGAAGTACAACAAGCACTGTTCTGACAGTACGATACTACATGTATCATGCTTGCTTCTATGACACCTGAACTGCAGAAACAACATGAGTCTATGGACGCCTACTCTATCATGGTCCACCTAAAGGAACTTTATGCTTCTCAGTCTCGCACTGAGAGGTACGAGGTCTCGAAGGCCCTGTTTAGTTGTAAGATGGCATCTGGGACTGCTGTGGGGTCACACGTGCTTAAAATGATCGGGTACATAGAGAGGCTTGGAAAGTTTGGGCCACAAGTTGGAACGAGAGTTGAGTATTGACTTGATTACGCAATCTCTACCGATTCATTCTCAGTTCGTAATGAACTATCACATGAACAAGATAGATTGCTCCCTTACGGAGTTATTGAACATGTTGAAAAGCTGCCGAGGGCACCGTGGGGAAGGGAAAGCAAGTGTTGCTTTGGTCACTTCAAGCAAGGGCAAGGCAAAAGCCCGGAAAAAGTCCAAGAAGGCGAAGGCGCACCTAATCCAACGCCTAAGATAGCAAAAGACAAATCCAAGGATGCTTGCTTCCATTGCGGTGAGACCGGACATTGGAGGAGAAACTGCAAGGGCTTCTTGAGTACCAAGAAGAAGCATTCTGATGCTTCGACTTCAGGTATATTTATGATTGAGATCAACATTACTTCTTCTAAGTCTAACCACTGGGTATTAGATTCTGGTTGTGGTTCTCATATTTGTACGAATATGAAGGGACTAAGAAGAACTAGAGATCTGAAGAAAGGAGAGGTGGACCTACGCGTTGGAAATGGAGCAAGTGTTGCTGCACTAGCCGTAGGAGTTTATTTTCTTTCATTGCCCAGTGGGCTAGTACTTGAACTTAGTAACTGTTATTTTGTTCCTGCTCTTACGAAGAGTATTATTTCCATTTCCGCATTAGATGTTGATGCTTTTTCATTTACGTTTGAGAATAAATGTTGTTCTTTTTCACGTGATGGAATCTTTTATGGTACTGGCTGATGAGAGATAAATTTATGATCATTATTATGACATTTCGCCCCACTTCTGATACCATTTTGAGCATTTATGTATCAAATCAAGTCATAAATACTAAGTTTTATCAAAATGTATAAGTAGTAATTATTATATAAATTATCGTGTTTTTATGGTATTTTTATAAGTTTTTTTTATCGATTTAATAACCGGATTTGTCGTGATAAAAATTACTATATTTTATAAACGTTTTATTTTTCACTATTATGTTAGATCTAAAAATATCATAGCTAAAGACGCGTAATATTAACCTAAAAAGAGTCGGTAAAATTCAACGCAGTTTACGAACTTTTGTTGTCGATTTACTCGCGGTTCGTTTCTTTGTGTTCGGGTAAGAAAGATAAGATTTATTGCGGAGACGGAATTGAAAGGCGAATAACGAGACGAGAGTTATGTCGATTGAAGAAATGACCGAATGGATATTTATTATCCTTGGCATATTCCAAGATATTCCTTGGATATTTTTTCGCATATTCAAAGATATTCCTTGGATATTTATTTGATCACCAAAATAAATATCCTTGATATTTTGCTCACCAAACTTGGAGCCCAAGGCCAAGTCAAAATACATCACTTTTGGGCTTAAAAGATGTCTTTTGAGGGATAAAAGAGTGTGCCCGAAGCATAAATGTTCAAACGCATCAAAACGCGGTGGTACTACAACTATCTTGTCATTGATCTGCATTTCGACCCAACTTAGAGGCATTTTCAGGGGAAGAGTCCTTGATGAAAGTTTTATATCTTCAAACGAGCTTTCCAACGGATTTTGAATCACGTCAATCGGAGGTCTACAACTCAAGTTATGGTCGTTTTACTAAACAAATGAATAAGTTCGATTCGGTTTCGACTCGGTTCGAATATTTTGCCTATAAATACAAGCCAAGACCCATCACTTTCCTTTGCCCCATCTTGGCCACTCTTGGCCAAGATCTCTCTTCTCCACCTCCTCCCATTTCTTCCATTCCCCTCAAAATTCTTCATCTCCATATATATTCTTCATCTCTTTTCTCGTTTTATTTTATTTTCGGGCCCGTATATACATATGTCTATGTATGTATATATGTTTTTATAAATAAATAGAGTAGTATCGTTGTAATGCTTGGATTTATTATCGAGGATTGTTGTCTCGGAAGCCGTTGTTACTTTCACGAGGATTAGGCTCCAATTCAGCAGTTGTAATCGGTAATTTTCTAATGTTATTATGTTTATTATTTCTATCTATTTATATACATATATATATTAGTAGTAGTAATATCTAGCCAAGATATGAATCTGAATTAGTTAATCTTTTGGTAAAATGAATGATCGACTCTGGTAATCATGATTAAAACTAATTATAATGAATTTTTTTCTATTTTGCAACGTATTGATAATATATTCGGATTGACGTAATTAATCAAGATGAATCGCAACATATAACCTAATGATGAACTGACCAGAGAAGTTAGGATATGAGATAAAAAATAGAAAAACCGGAGGGTAAAAATGGCCGAGTGAAAACGTGACAACGGAATCCTATTTCCTACCCGGGGGCAGATTTGTCTTGGAAAGATGAATCTTATTGAAATTTGTACTCGAGATCTTAATAATGTTAAAATCACAGTTTAATTGAAACTACACCGTTTGTGTTAAATCGATCCGCTTGACAACCGGAGCCTCTTGAATAACATCGGCCGTCGACAAACGGAATAACCTCTTTTATCCGGGGTAGATTTGTACTCGGTACTGTTCGGACTAACTAAGATTAGCATGGGGCGGTTGTGGACCTTGATCGATGACATTTGACATATGACAATTTCATACGCTCGTGTGAGGAGGAGTTGTCTAGCTTAGGAGTACACGGGTTCATATATAATTGACCTCCTTGCATCAAGGAAAAGATCTGTCTCATTCAATTCTACTAAAAAAGATATTGATTCGGTAAAGTATTCTTGGCTAGATCTAAAAATATATATATTATTTATTTATTTCTTGTTTTACTAACAATCTAACTACTAGCATAATCTAACCCGATAAAATGGTAAAAGCTGCGACTTAGATCGAGTTAATAATAGCTTCTTGGTGTTTAACCCCACTTAAAATAATTACCATGTTTTCCCGAGGAATACGAAGAAGCATTCGACTCACCGGACTAGCACTACAATTTGACCCGGTACGGTTGTGGTTCTCATATTTATACGCCGGTTAGGATCTGTATAGCCTAGGTAATGTCCGTCGGCTTTACGGCGCCGTTTCCAAGGTTAGGTTTAGGTCTGCATCACTGGCATACTTAGCAATGGTCTCTACATATTAGATATGAATGTTGACGTACTTAATATAAATAACAAGAAAGCCAAAACAAATGACTTGAATGAATCCTACTTATGGCATTGTAGACTTGGCCATATAAATAAGAATCGCATTTCCAAACTCCATAAGGATGGAATGTTGGGTCAATTCGATTATGAATCGTTTGATACATGTGAAACTTGTTTACTTGGCAAGATGACAAAGTCACTTTTTAGTGGCAAAGGGATAAGATCCAATGAATTGCTTGAGCTCATACATACTGATGTATGTGGCCCAATGTCAATTCAAGCAAAAGGAGGATACTCTTATTTTATCACTTTCACTGATGACCATTCTCGATATGGTTATATATACTTAATGAAGTATAAATCTGAAGCCTTCGAAAAATTCAAGGAGTTCAGAAGTGAAGTGGAGAAACAACTAGGTAAAGAAATCAAAACACTTCGATCCGATCGAGACGGAGAATACCTAGATGGAGAGTTTCAAGATTATTTGAAAGAGAATGGGATTCTACCTGAATGGACCCCTCCCGGGATGCCACAAATGAATGGCGTGTCTGAGAGGAGGAACCGCACCTTGTTAGACATGGTGCGATCCATGATGAGCTACGCAGTTCTTCCAAAATCGTTTTGGGGGTATGCTCTAGAAACCGCATCTTATACACTGATCCGAGTTCCATCAAAGACGGTTGGATCTACACCATACGAGGTATGGCATAAGAGGAAACCGAGTCTAGCCTATCTTAAACCTTGGGATTGTCCGACTTACGTGAAGAGGATGATGCCCGACAAGTTAGAAGCTAGATCTGACAAATGTCTATTTGTGGGTTATCCTAGAGAAACTAGAGGATACCAATTTTACCATCCGAGGAACAAAAGGTGTTTGTTGCCAGGACTGGCCACTTTCTGGAGAAAGAGTTTATTCGGATAGGGTCGGTGGGAGTAAGATTGATCTTGAAGAAATTCGAGAACCACTTACGGATAACAGTCAGTTGATGGAAGTAGAGGACTTGCCACACGCAGATGTGACACCAGCCTCTACCGTGGACACACTAGCACCTCGCAGATCCACCAGGGAACGACGTGAACCTGAAAGGTATACTGGCGTGTATCTCATGGAAGATGAGGACCCTAGAACTTATGAGGAAGTGCTATTAAGGCATGACAAAGGGAAATGGCTGGAAGCCATGAATTACGAAATGGGATCCATGAAAGACAACCAAGTTTGGAACTTAGTTGATCCACCTGAGGGAATAGTTCCCATAGGGTGTAAATGGGTCTTTAAGAGAAAGACTGACATGGACGGTAACGTGACTACCTACAAGGCTAGGTTAGTGGCAAAAGGTTATAAGCAAAGACAAGGAGTTGACTATGATGAAACCTTCTCGCCTGTTGCCATGTTAAAATCCATTAGAATTTTGCTCGCTATTGCAGCATACCATGATTACGAAATCTGGCAGATGGATGTGAAAACAGCTTTCCTTAACGGGAACTGTCGAGGAAGTGTATATGACACGGCCGAGGGTTTCACAACCAATGACGCCGGGATGGTATGTAAGCGCAAAGATCCATTTATGGATTAAAGCAAGCTTCTCGGAGTTGGAATCTTCGCTTTGATGAGATAATCAAACAGTTTGATTTCATCAAGAACGAAGATGAGCCATGTGTTTACAAGAAGGTTAGTGGGAGTGCCATTGTGTTCTTAGTGCTTTATGTAAACGACATATTGCTCATAGGGAATGATGTGCCTATGTTACAATCGGTCAAAGCTTGATTATCCAAGAACTTCTCAATGAAGGACTTGGGTGATGCGACCTATATTCTAGGAATAAAGATCTATAGAGATAGATCTAAAAGGTTGCTTGGTCCGTCGCGGTCCACCTATATAGACAAGATGCGAAGAGATTCGGCATGGAGCGATCCAAGAAAGGATTGCGCCCATGTCACATGGGGTCTACTGTCGAAGGGAATGAGTCCTAAGACGAGAGGAGGAAAGGGCACAAATGAGTAAAGTCCCTTATGCTTCGGCATTCGGGTCTATCATGTATGCCATGCTATGCATAAGACCAGATGTCTCGTACCCTCTTAGTATGACTAGTAGGTACCAGTCCAATCCAGGTGATGGTCACTGGATTGCTGTCAAGAATATCCTTAAGTACTTGAGACGTACTAGGGATATGTTCCTGGTTTTCGGGAATGATGATTTAGTATTACGAGGTTACACAGATGCCAGTTTCCAAACTGACAAGGATGACTTTAAGTCACAATCTGGATTAGTTTTCACGCTTAACGGCGGAGCAGTGAGCTGGAAGAGTTCCAAGCGAGGAGACTACGCGGACTCTACAACGGAAGCCGAATACATAGCAGCCTCGGAGGCGGCAAAGAAGCGATTTGGATGAAGAAGTTCATTGCGAACTTGGTGTGGTTCCCTCCATTGAAGGTCCAAGTGCCTCGTACTTGTGATAATAATGGAGCGATATCTCGATCAAAGGAACCAAGGTCTCATCGAAGTCCAAACATGTCTTTGCGGCGCTATCACTTGATTAGAGAGATAGTAGATAGAGGAGATGTAAAGATAGAGAAAGTCCACAAGGATGATAACATAGCTGATCCGTTAACCAAGGCATTGTCTCAAGCTAAGCATGATAAACATGTTCACTTGCACGGGCTTAGGCTTATGGGTGATTGGCTTTAGGCCAAGTGGGAGATTGTTGGAAAGGTGTCCTAAACCCAATCGGGTTGGACCGGATCCGACCGGGTCGGGTCAATTACAGTCTATTTAGTTCATGTAATAACTTTATTATGATTAATAAAAGCACTTATGTTATTATATATTGTTTGTCTTCATATTATTTGTTGTATATATATAGTAACGTCCCTAGTATCAATCGTGATAAGAGAAACCATGATAGTGATTATGGTTGATGAGATCTCTAATCACTATAACAAGGTTGGTACTTAAAAGTCTCTATTCTTACCTATTATCAAATGGGACATTGATAGTATATTCAGACTAGCACGTATTGGATGTCTTCTATCTTTTAGAAGAGAGGGATAGATCTTGTCTATCGAAGTGTAGGGACACTTGGACTGTACGTGGACGTGTATTAGAGAATGCGTACGTTAGACTGACCCACTTACATTAAGTGTCACACTATGTGGCGGTTGTGTAATTATCCTTCTGACCGGAGTCTTCATGGCATCACGGTGTGGATTGTCATGCTTTGACACTATTGAGATTTCTCCTAACCACGGTGCGATCATGCGGTAGTGATTGAGTATGATATTGAAGCATGCGGAGTATACATGATTGGTCGTCCGGGAATCGCGTATCCTATGATTGGGATTGAATATCCGAAATGGCCTTCTTATAAGGAATGTCTAGCTCTCGAGAATCTTTGCAAAGTGGGAGTAAATGTGTTATTCCGAGAGAGCATGATATCCAGATTATAAGATACGATCGTTAATGTATTGACACTCGAGATACGATCGTATGGATATTATTACAGCGATAGGATTGTAAGTTACACGGTAAGCGCTTCACATGAAAGGTAGTAGTCATTGCTTTTGACTCTTCCGATAATTGGGGGTCACGGTGTGTTGCTTTAGACGCTATCCCGTGATCGTTAGGTATGAAGGGCATTTTAGTAAATTGCACTTTGTGTCTATGGCCAACATATTCGGAAGCCTATCGGGTCACACACATATGAACATCGAGTCGGATTAAAGTGCGGTTATAGTTGATAACCAAATAAGGAAAGTTTATCTCTAGACTATAAAGGTTATAGTGGTAAATTAATATGGTGGTATTTATTTATTATGAATAAATAAAATACAAGATATTAATTATATATACAAATTAGATTAATTAAAGAATATCCCGGAAGCCAATTTATTGGCATATGGGGCGCCACATTTAAGTGTATGAGATACACTTGGATTGTGCATTTTAATTAATAAGATTACCATAATATTAATATAAGATATTAATTGATTTTGGAAAAATAGTTTTATGGTAATAAGATAATTATAATCAATATATGATATTGGCAAAATAAATTATAATTAAAGAGATAAATCAATCTAGTTGATTTTCCTTATTTTATTGAAAAAATGTTTTCTTCTCCTACACACTAGTTGGGGCGCCACCTTCTACTATAAATAAGAGGTGGGTGTCAAGCTCTTTTGTACAACACAATTACAAGAGCTCATAGTTCTTGTGTAAAATAGAGAGCTATCCATAGTGAGTTTGTGAGGGAAGAAAAGGTCCGGTCTAGCGACCGGAGTTTTTCCGATAGCAATCCAAGGAGGATTCCGGCAAGGGGTTCGTGTGGATTAGCGATAGAGGCCGGACGCGTGGACGGCTTGCGCATTGAACTACTCTCCGCTGGCGGTCAAAGCGACGATCTTATAGATCATCTAAGGTATAACCGTCAAACTACTTAACGTGTTTAATGCATTAAACGAAGAACGATCTAGAAAAGGAAATCAAATTTTAAATTCGCTGCGTTAAACTAGTGATTTCCTAACATGTCGAGCAACGGGCTTTCCAGATTCCCCATATAACCCACACAAACCTGGCCGCGTCCTGGACACCCTGGTCGTCTACTAATCGCATAAAGAACTCCGCAAAGGATGCGGAATGAAGATGTTGCAAGGTACCACTGAACGGCGACGCTTGCCATACTCGGACAGCCAACTCACACTCAAAGAGGACATGCCGTAAGGTTTCTAAAGTTTCCCCGCATGCCAAACATAGACCATCCCCTAAACTCCTCCGCTGCAAACCCTGACCAATTGCAAGACAATCATGAAGACACCGCCATAAGAATGCTGAATACGCGGCTGGACTGGAAGGTGCTAACAACTTTTCCATAGACGGCCCTAGCTTGTCGAACTAGAAAAGCATGCTCCCTCCGGTGGCAGATAAAGAGATAAAGCCAAAATGTAGCCAGACCGAACCGTATACACCACCCTACGGTCATAGTGCCATATTCGTCGATCGGAGTGCCCCTCCAGGGCCACAGTTGGTTTCCAGAATAGCGTCCGATTCCCATGGCCGAAACACAAGCCGCACTTTTTGCACATCCCATAACCTCCCGGTATAAAGAGGTCCGAGACAGTGGTGTCTGTCGGAAGCTCATGCCCTGCGAATGGTACTCGAAACGAAGGTTGTCGATTAACCCAGGCATCATGAAAAATATACACTAACTCACCATCCCCCACACGCCACCGCTAGCCATTGTATTTGGATTACGAAGGTTGTCGATTATTTCTTTCATGACGAGGAGTACGTATTTGGATGAACTTTTTATATTTTTTTTATTATATTTTATTATTATTACAGGAGTAATAGTCATTTTTTATTATTACCTTTTTTTTATACGTTGTTAGCTTATCACCAAACATGACGTGTAGTATCGGATGATTCTTATTTTTTATGTTTATCCTGATTTATATTAATATTATTAGTATATTATTACTAATAATAATATATGTGGAGGTTCACAAAAAAATAATAATATATGTGGAGAAACATTTTTGATAGGAAACATCCGAAAGAAAAACACTACTTACGTGGGAAACAACTGACTCTTTTAATATAGTAGAGATATGATCAAAATAATTCTGATTCTGAGTCAAGGCAAATTTTATGATGATCCGGCCACAAGTATGACTTGGTGGTCCGAAACCAATCATATTTAAAGATTCCATGCCTGTCCAACGTGTATTAAAAAAACCAAATAATCTAAAATATGTTATTAGTGGAGTAGTTGCTGACATGATGATCCTGGACGAGTATAAAATCTCTGTTGAGTCAAAATGGACAGACTTACTTATTTTACAAAATGATCTTTTACACTTTCAAAGTAACAAGTCAAATCCAGTCAAAAAAAAAAAAAAAAGTAACAAGTCAAAAAAAGTAGACGGTGTCCTGTTCATGCAAAACATTACACCTGTTTTTTTTTTTTTTTGGAATAATATGAATAATGGTGTCAGTTATTTCATACAGATTTATTTTGATGTGTTATTGTATCAAGACTAATTATAATTACTAATATAACATGATATAATTTTCAGACTCCGGACTCCCTGTATTCAACACCTTCTAGTGATTTCTTCGTTGAAGTGAAAATTTGATGATTCTGTCAAAATTTTATTAGTATCAACGATATTATCAGAATATTGACGGAATCGTTGATTTTTCAGTTCACTGTTGAAATCACCAGAGGGAGTCTGAATTTTTGAATGAAATCTCCCTAGAGACGTGAGCTTGTGGATACGTTTGCAAGTGGAAGTAACTTATTCGACAGAATCGTCATATCGTCTTCAGACAAGTTGATCCATGCTTCAAGTCCATCGCCGTTTTTGGCTTTCCCAAGGATTACTGCAGGCTTTGATGTCGCCTTCGGACATATTTGAAGAGGTTTGCCCCACCCGAAATCCATATCATCGTACAAAGAATATCCATTTGAACTCTTGAAATCGCAGATCCATATATCCGGTTTGTTGACGGCTTCAAGTAATTCACTGCAGTAATTAACACAACCGAATCCCTTTTCCATGTTGTTAAAAACATTCATTGCTTTTCGGAATTCACTAACCAGAAATCCATAATCAAGCTCTGTGTTTAATGTAGACAACACAGGGCTGATAACCATGAAGTTCCCCATAGCAGTAGGATTATCGAGTGGCTGCCTTAAATTTACTTCAATTTTGGCAATAAATTTGCTATTGGGATCAGCTTTTGACTTCTTTGTTTGAATGATATTCTTCCATATAAAAGCCGAAACAAGTTCAACCCGGTTCGGATTTTCAAAACCGCCAGAGGTGGCTAGTTTCTTAAGAGACATAATTTCTTGATTCTTGAAAACAAACTTCTTCAGCACCATCTTAGTTTCCTCAGTTTTTACGCGTAAGAACTGAGGGTTTTGAGGAGGAAATATACTGTATCCCGAACCAAATTCAACTTGGTGGGGATACAGTATGTTTCCTCCAGTACCACGGCAGGTAGCTGCCCAAGAACGTAAGAACATGGCAAAAGTCCATGAATCCGCTATCTTATTTGAATAGTTTACCCCGACTGCAAAGCCTCCACAGCTAAAGAAAGTGACTTGTACTGCTAATGGAACGAATTTTTCACTTAAAGAAGAATTACTACTTCTTCCTAACGGAAGATACTGCCCGATTTGATTCGGAACATGTTGAATAACAGCATCTGAGAGAGTTGCATCAACTTCAGCAACTAAATACAAAGCACCACTACCATTACAAATAACAGAGGAATCTCCATTCATTTTACCAGCAAAAGGGTAGAACTTTGTCAAGGTAAAATACAGAGATTCTTTCAGCTGCTGTGATCTGATTGAATTTCGAATCTTTGAAGATGGATTGTTGTTTTCGAAGAAAAACACCATTGGAGTATGATCAGCTGCTCCATGGATTTGATCTAAGCCTGAAAATTTGAGCTCAAACTGGCTATAGGGTGTTGGACTTGATTGTCCAACAAATTCCCTTGATTGGACTTCAACAATGGCTGCCATTTTGGATATTTAGTGCGTGGTTTGCTGATCGATTAAGGAAATACAAATGGTGTAGTATTTTGTTTCTGCTAGAGGGGTGCTTTTTTTATATTGCCTAAACAGTAATATTGTGTTAACTATACATGATAATGTCATGCATAATTCCATTTCTTATTTTTTTTGTTTTGTACTATTTACTGCTAAGTGGTTGGTACGTACGCAAGACTTGACCGGCATAAATGTTTTAAATTATTGCTATGTTTTCTTTAATCAAACCCCTGTGTATTAACACTTGTTCATTGAATAATTAATGAGAGTATTTAGTGACATCACAAACTTATTTTCCGGGTACTACATATTGAAGTTCAACAAGTTTGAACTCGAAGCTTATTATGCATCATGTTCAACTTTCTAGAGATGGAATATATATCCAGCTTTAACAACTATATAACCAAATGGAGCCTATAGGGATTAAGCAATGACAATGACACTCATTATCATTTTGGTACCTTTGCAATGAATGTAGTACTGTCAAATTATAAGTCGAACGATCACCTACCTACTCGTGGAGAAACATTACGATGCGGCACCCAGTAATTCATGAGTTATATCTAGTGCCAGTGGAGTGTTAAGATGCATTTTCATTCATCTTTCACATAGCAGTGGTATGTAGGAGTATTTGAATTCAATTCATCCCTTCATTTTGGTATAACCCATGAATCATTGATTTACCATAACGCTTCTCCCTACTCGTGTATAGGTTGACCGAGAGTAATGTTTTTAGTTTTTTAAAGACACTAGTTTCATATGTCGTAACAACATAGCAAAGCATAAATGGGATATCGCAATGTTGCTAGCTACAGCAAACTCATTGGGTCAGATTGAGTCGGTTTATAGCACATTTATATTTGTATATCATTATTATTATTAATATTAACATTTTGTTATTATATAGGGGGAATGAGGGAGAATGACAGAAATATTTCATCAATTGAGTAGAAGGACAATCTTTTGAAACTTTTGCATAAAGGACAAAACTACTTATCCACTGTCGAAATTCACTGTTTAAATTCAATGTCGAAATTCATTAATTTTCAAAATTTATTTTCGAAAGTCACTGATTTTCGGGATTCACTGTCGAAATTCACTGATTTCGGGATTCACTGGGGAGATTCACTGATTTTTGGGATTCACTGTTTGTCATTCTCGCTATAAAAATTATGCAGTTGTCCTTCTCCTTGTAAGAAATATATAGCTGTCCTGTTACTTAAAAATATTTCAGATTGTGTCATTATCCCTAATTTCTCATATTATATATATATTTATTTGATCAACCCGATTTAATATTGTATGTAACAATGTCTTTTAAATTAAATCGTGATAAAGAAATCATTATCAAAATTATGATTGATGAGATCGTGATTCATGATAAAATAAAATTAATTCTTAAATATTCTTCGTTGAAGTATTAATAAATTAGACATTATGGATTCAGTTAGAGTGGCATGTATATGATGTATTTTATTTTATTATAAGATAAAGATATATCTTATCTAGTAAAGTATGTTATCATTTGGACATTTACGTGCATATGTATTGTTAAATATGTACATCGGATGACTCGCTTATTTTATAAGCGTCACAAATCATTGGTTGTTGTATAATTTTTCTCAGACTGAGTTAACATAATATCACAGTGTGAATTTTTATATTTTAATTTGATATTATTGAGGTTTTCCCACGAAAGGACGATCGTACAATAGTAGTTGAATATGATACTAAATCAAACGTTATATTTATCTCGTTCGTGAGGAATTCGCCATTCAGATTTTAGTGTGTTGCATTATTAAAACTTATATAATTCAGTTCAGACTATTAACTCATTTTCATCCACTCCACCTGGCCATTCGAATTCGGTCTAATAACCGATCTAAACATTAATTCTTTGCTCCGTCCCTGATAAGATAGTTCATTTTCTTTTTGCTATAAGAATATTGCTTTTGTGGTTTTGACAGAACAAGATAATAGACTTAGGATGAGTCTATTTTCTCGTTTTGTCGATACACAAAAAAAAAAAGGGTATTTTATCTATGGTGTTCAAATTTGTGCAAATATATTGTTTACACTTCTAACATCCGTCTTTATAACAATAAATGGTAAATACTATAAATGTAAAATATCATTTCTGCATGGTGGGTAGACACTTAAATCAAAAGAAAAAGACCTCCAAGTCTACTAAAGCATGCGTAACTGTTCTTCAACTCAAATGTAAAAACTCACGTGTTTTAATATGCTGTCAGGGTGTTTGCATGTCTTGGGTAAATGTCAAACATAGAGTATGCACTAAATAATTAATTGAAAATGTATGAGACATAACATAGGATAATGATCTCAAATATATGGGCAGTGGCTGACCTACATACAGTCAAAGAGGGTAACTGCCCCTCCTTAATTCGGAAAAAATATATTAAAATTTATACGATACATATAGTTTGTCCTTTTTTAAATTTTTTATTTGCCTTTATCAATTTTATTACCTCCTTTACTCGAGATCATGCGTCCGCCCCTGTATATGGGCCGGTATTATATAGGATAGGATAATGATCTCAAATGGATGTATGACTTTTTACTATCAATGTTTTATGGTGTTTTGAAAAGGGGTCAGATGCCAGAAAGATAAGATAAGATACAAAATGGTTGAAAATGACAAAATGTAGTAATACATGTATAAAAATGTAGTAACACATGTAGTAACTGTCATTTTCAACCATTTTAGACTAAAACTGTCATTCACAACCTTTAACTTTTTGAAAAAACATATGTTCATTTATCTTTGAAGAAAAAATGCGACAGAACATCCGTTTTAATTCATTTGGCTGAATGTGGGGCCAAAGAGCTCATCTGAGAGTTTGGAGCCCGCCTAGTGATGATGTAGTAAAATTTAACACTTTTAATGAAAATTCAACGTCTATTGGTAGATTAATTCAAGACAGAAATGATAATAATTTGCAGTTCTTTTCGCGTAAGTTAATTGGAAGGAAAAATATGAGGTTAGTGCTGGGAAAGCGTTGACGATTTATCAAACGATTTTACTCTCTATCTAACTATGCTTCTTCAAAGTGATCTCTCAATGTTTGCCAAAAGATGATTTCAGAATTGCAAGACTTATCAGACTCCATCAACTGATTATATTGCTGGATGAATAAAACATACAATACATATCCTTGAAATATGAGAGAAATGAGTTAAAATAAAAACTAAAGATCACTATTTTTAGTTTATTCTAAGTTATTTAAATAAAAAAAAGAAAGATAAAGATAACACTATCACGTATATCTCATTTGAATATTATTTTTATCTGATGACAATTATGAGCTTGATTTAATAAATTCATCTTTGATTATTTAATGGACCACCTGTTAATAATGATAATACAGGGGGGTGACATGGATAAAAGAAAACACTGCAATAATTTAAACATTTATGCCGGTCAAGTTTTGCGTACCAACTACTTTACCAGTAAATACAAAACAATAAAATAAGATGGAATTATGCATGACATTATCATGTATGGTTAACACAATATTACTGTTTAGGCAATATATAAAAAGCACCCCTTCAGCAGAAACAAAATACTACACCATTTGTATTTCCTTATTCGATCAGCAAACCACGCACTAAATATCAAAAAATGGCAGCCATTGTTGGAGTCCAATCAAGGGAATTTGTTGGACAGTCAAGTCCAACACCCTATAGCCAGTTTGAGCTCAAATTTTCAGGCTTAGATCAAATCCATGGAGCAACTGATCATACTCCAATGGTGTTTTTCTTCGAAAACAACAATCCGGATTTAAAGATTCAAAATTCAATCAGATCACAGCAGCTGAAAGAATCTCTATATCTTACCTTAACAAAGTTCTACCCTTTTGCTGGTAAAATGAATGGAGATTCCTCTGTTATTTGCAATGGTAGTGGTGCTTTGTATTTAGTTGCTGATGTTGATGCAACTCTTTCAGATGCTGCTATTCAACATGTTCCGAATCAAATCGGGCAGTATCTTCCGTTAGGAAGAAGTAGTAATTCTTCTTTAAGTGAAAATTTTGTTCCATTAGCAGTACAAGTCACTTTCTTTAGTTGTGGAGGCTTTGCAGTCGGCGTTAACTATTCAAATAAGATAGCGGATTCATGGACTTTTGCTATGTTCTTACGTTCTTGGGCAGCCACTTGCCGTGGTGGTACCGGAGGAAACATACTGTATCCTGAATTTGGTTCGGGATACAGTATATTTCCTCCTCAAAACCCTCGGTTATTACGCCACCATGGTGGCGTAATAACTAAGGAAACTAAGATGGTGATGAAGAGGTTTGTTTTCAAGAATCAAGAAATTATGTCTCTTAAGAAACTAGCCACCTCTGGCGGTTGTGAAAATCCGAACCGGGTTGAACTTGTATCGGCTTTTATATGGAAGCAGATCATTCAAACAAAGAAGTCGAAAGCCTATGATCCCGAAAGCAAATTTATTGCAAAAATTGAAGTAAATTTAAGGCAGCGACTCGATACTCCTACTGCTATGGGGAACTTCATGGTCAGTAGCCCTGTGTTGTCTACATTAGACACAGGGCTTGATTATGGATTTCTGGTTAGTGAATTCCGAAAAGCAACGAATGTTTTTAAAAACATTGAAGTGGGATTTGGTTGTGTTAATTACTTGAGAGAATTACTTGAAGCTGTGAACAAACCGGATATATGGAGCTGCGATTTCAGGAGTTTAAGTGGATATTCTTTGTACGATGATTTGGACTTTGGATGGGGAAAACCTCTTCAAATATGTCCAAGGGCGACATCGAAGCCTGCAGTGTTCCTTGGGAAAGCGAAAAATGGCGATGGGGTTGAAGCATGGATCAACTTGTCTGAAGACGACATGGCGATTCTTTCGAATAAATTTCTTCCATTTGCATACCAAAGAGAATCTTCTGCCACAACAAGAAGCTCACGCCTCTAGGGGTGCTATTTTATTTTGAAGCTATATATTAATGGTGTATTAGTAAATTATAATTTTCTTCATCAAAATAATTTCTTATGAATTAACTGACATCATTCATTACTGTTATGCATGGAAAACACGAGCATGTCTCTGTGATGGACCACATGTCTTTCTGCAATTTCACTATATACTGTATCCTAAGATCCATTTGCTGTCTCTTTTCTTTTCTTTTTTTTTGTTAGGAAAAACAAACAGACCGATACCCTTTAATGAAATAACACAAAATAATAAACCGAAGGAAAAAAGACAAAACACAAAATTTACGTGGTTTCCGTAATATACCGACTAGTCCATTAGCGAAAGAGAAAACATTACACTAGACGAAGATTACAAAAGATACAATTCTCCTAAAGCCTAAAAACAATAGTTAAATTAACTAAGGCAATTAAAAATTATCTTAATTGACAAAAATTGATACACAAATTGACACACAAAAATAATAGGCTAAAACACCTATTAAATATTATACCTAAGTCTACTCACCAACTTCAAATTGCCGATATGGGATACAACTTGATTAACAAATTGGCAATTTGTACAATTGGGCTTTGGCCCATTTAACTTTACTACAAATCATTTGATTTCCACCTGGGGAGATTCACCGATTTTCGGGATTCACTGTTTGTCTTCTCGCTATAAAAAATATGCATTGTCTTCTCCCTATAAAAAATATGTAGTTGTCCGTTACTTAAAAATATTTCAGATTGTGTCCTTATCCCTAATTTTCCATAAATACTATATCTAAGTCTACTCACCAACTTCAAATTGCCGATATGGGATACAACTTGATTAACAAATTGGCCATTTGTACAATTGGGCTTTGGCCCACTTTATAATTTTAACAAATCTCTACCTTGAGACAAATGCCTCCAGAAATAATAATACTTCTTTTTCTCTACACACTTCAAAAAATCTTCAGTTAAGTCAAATAAGTCCAAGCACTACTTGAACTTAACAAATGAACGACGCTTCGTAATATCTAGTTCTGAACAAGATGACATACGGATTGCAGAATTTCCAATAACTGTGGATCCCTTCAAAACATACAAACCACCAGACCTGCAAGCTTTCACAATAACAAGAGCATCTTTAATTATGTTCAGAACTCCACTTTCAACGGTGTACCTAAATCCAAGAGTCTCTAATGTGCCCAAAGAGATGAGATTTTTCTTCAAATCTGGAACATGTCTGACAACACCATCATGAGTCTTGATTATAACCGTACCAATACCAGCAACCTTGGAAACTGCGCCGTTGCCCAAAGAAACAACACCACCTTGAACTGAATCATACGTGGAAAACCAATCCCTATTAGGACACATATGATACGTGCAACCAGAATCCAAGATCCACTCATCAACAGACCTTAATTTATCATCAGCAAAGAAGATATCTCCATCACTCTCATCTTCTACGATACTGGCCTGAGCAGGCTCTTTACCACGCTCTTTCTTCTCTTCACGCTTTTCTTTGTTCTTAAGTCGAAAGCAATCAGATTTGATATGCCTAATCTTCTTACAATAATTGCACTTCAAATCTTTTTGTCTGGGATTCAAAACATAATTTTCACTATCTGCATCCTTTTTATTTGATCAGCCCCGAACTACCAGCACGTCTGCCTGACTACTACTTCCACAAGTTATTTCTTTATCAATCTGCTATTTCGATTTTAAAATCGACTTAATTTCTTTGTAAGAAATAGTTTCCTTACCACAAAGCATCGTTTCCCTAAAATGCTTAAACGACTGTGGAAGTGAACACAATAATAACAGGGCTTGATCCTCATCATCAATCTTAGCATCTATACTACCCAAATCCATAAGCAGGGAATCAAATTTATCTAAATACGATAATATAGATGAACCTTCAGACATACAAAAAATATACAAACTCTCATTTAAATAAAACCTATTCTCAACGGTTTTCTTCATATATAAGGATTTTAATATTTCCACAAATCCTTAGCAGTAACCTCAGTGGCTACATCTCTTAAAACCTCATCAAAAAGACACAAAATGATACCTGACCTGGCCTTCTTAGAGCACTTGCATCAGTGTCTCTTAACTGATTCTCGATTTTACAGACTCAAACACCATTTTACCTATATTACAGAATCTCTATATATGCTCAACTGCATCAGCATCTTTAGTTACAGATTCTATATCCAGGACAACTACATCAGAATCTCTATTTACAAGATTCTCTATTAATTTTTTCAACTATTATCATTAAATTGGTGGAGTATTTATACCAATCATTTATAATATTGTGATTGGCCATGTTACCCAGTTTCACTTCTGTTTCCTTTACTTTTATTCGGCGTATGAGAAATGTCACTGCGCACAATTTAGCTCGACATGCTTTGTTAGTTTTGACTCGGACATCTTGAGGCACTTCGCCCCCGGATGACGTTTTGGCTGCCTGTTTGCGGATATTCTTTAATACAATTTCTTTTTCCTAAAAAAAAAAAAAAAAAAAAAAAAAATATTATATATATATATATATATATATATATATATTGTGATTGAGTAAAACTCTTTTCTGAGAGCTAATTTTATGTCGGCATCTAATTTTATGGCGCTTTCTACCTTTTTTTTTATCATATTGTTGTTAATTAATTTATTCATTTACAAGAAATAGTTGTTATGCTCCTAATTTTATACTGTCATAAAGAAAATCAAAATATTGGCATCATGAAAAATAATGATCAAAATGTTTGTATCATAAGAAGTAATGACATGTTTTTAGCAATTTTCCTGAATCATGATCCATAATATGAGCAAAATAAAGTCAATTTCTATGAAGAAATCTATCACTTTATATTCGGTCGTCAAACATTGAAAGTTGAAACCATATTAGATACCATAATCACATAATAAAACAACTAAGGTTTTAACACCTAGATGACATTCATTTTCTCTACCAAAAAAAGTTCCCGCAGCATGTTTACCACCGACATGAAACATTTATTTGCCCGTACACAAAAAAGAAGTTGCAGCATCAAACTTTAATAAGGCTTCACGATATCGAACTTGATTTATACTCTTTTCTATAATGTTAGCTCGTAGAATCATGATGTATTCTTTCTGGACATCATCTAAATTGTTCAAGTCCATTGTCATGATTCTTAGCTCTTCATCCCTCTTTGCCATTGCCATCTTCTCTTGTTCTATTTTCATTTTATCATCATGCATCTTTTGCTTTTGCACCTTCCAGTCAGAGATTATACTACCAAGAGGGTTGTCATCTTCATGTTTTCGCTTTTTTGGCTTTTGTGGCTTTTCATTTGCTATAGCCACCTTCGTCCCAGGCGGCCTTTCAAGATCAATGAAGTTGCCTTCTTTGTCTAAGTCAACCGGCGAAGGCGTTTTTGGAGAATCCTTACTTCCGATTACCCTCCCGGTTTGCTTCTTTCTTCCGGATACCCCCTCAGTTTTCTTCCATTTTGGTTGGTTCCTCAATATATTCCAACAATGCTCAAACCTAAATGAACACTTGTGCAAATCTAGGTACATAGACTTTGCCTTCTGAATCTGTATTAACAAATCATAACATCACCTTCATGAATGCATAAAATCAACATTATATTTCAATAAACATTATAGAATAATATATGACATTGTTGCAACCACTAATTCTCTATGTATGTATAAATGATCACATGATTAATGTTGAAGGCACGATTTGGATTGTTAGAAGATGCAAATCCAAATTCAATAATAAAAGTGCATGATGATTGAAAGTATCACCGGTGAAGAAAAAATACAAAAGTGAAACCATAGAAGCTAGTTCTAAAAAAACCATAGAACTCAATAACTGTCGAGCAATCCAACTAATTTAAAAGACATATCATCAACCTAATCGAAAACTTATTCACCATCTTGAAATTGTTGATATACATCCTAAGAATAAAAAAATAAAAAATAAAAGCTCAAGTATTTTCAAGCTCTACAATACTTGGCTCAAACTTAACTGCCCACTTGCTTTAACTCCATTGAGGTTCAACATTTTATACTTGTATCATAGAAAGAAAAATATGTCAATATGCACGTACCTTATCTAGTTCATTGTATCCTGAACAATTTGCAGAATTCTCAAGTTGAGTAACAACTCCAATGAATTTATTCATAGCCTTCTGAATATCTGTAAACCGACAATTCAGTGAGCGGCTCGATCGCTCAATCTTGGTAATGTCCCAAAATTTCTTAGTGATCTCAGCCCAAAATGAACTTGCTTTTTGGTTTGTCCCTTTTTAGGATTCATACTTGTGTTGAGCCAAGATGAAATCAAAGCTATATCTTCATCGACAGTGAAGTTACCTAGCCCTTTCTCTTGGGTTTGTTGTGTTTCTGTTATGCCCTGTGATAATTCATCATCATCAACCGTATGTGGGGTATTGGACAAGCTTGGTGAAGATTGATCCATGTGTCCGGAATATTGAGTCATATTAGTCCCTAATAATGCAGTAAATGTCCAATCACCAGCATTTTCCATTGCAAATTTTTATGTATTGTGTGAGCAACACAACAATAATGACATAAACATAAATGACAAGTTTTTGACATAAACATAAGCATAAAAATATGAATGAGTGAAAAACATAAGCGTGTAAAAAGAAATCAAAACACAGAAGGTTACTCAGGTTGGGATCCTTTGTCCACGTAGAGTGTCTAATTTCTTTGTCAAAATTCATACGAGACCGTTTCCATTAAAATATCTCATGACTTGTTAAAATAGTAAAGACCAATTCTTTTTTGCTTTGACGATTCTCCCTCTTTTCTTCACATGACAGAACCTACTCTTTCTTTTCATTTTCCTGATTTTAACCACAGTTGTCTCCTCTACCACAACCCTATGCTTCCTCCCCATCCCCACCATTGCCCCTGGCGAACAGGATTAATAAGAAAGTAAAACTTGCATATCAACCTATCAACTTGGCTACTAATTAACTAGAACCAAAGTGTTCAAAAGAGACTAAGTTCTTCTTCAAAGGCACTCTAATGGAAAACAATTTTTTTTTTTTTTTGAAGATGACAGAAAAATTAGTATGCATTTTGCCACAATAGATTTTTTACAAGACTACATTTGTCATTCACTAAAAATCAATTTTGTCATGGTAGTTCAAAATTAAAAACAAGCCAACAATGGCGGCAGCTCCCTTAAAAAAAAAAAAAAAAAAAAAAAAACAATGGCAGCTGCTTTCCGGTGCAATTTTTGAAGAGATAATACATGGTGATGAATGTAAAGGTCAGCAAATCCTTATTATTGATAGCAGGAGATGAAACGACAACTCAGGAAAAAAAAACAAGTATCAAATTCCAAAAACAAAACATAACAATTCAAGATAAACTCATAATTTATTAGAAATACCTGTGAAACTAATCCACCAATTAAAATTAAAATAGGCACAACATATTAGATTCTTCAAGCAAGGTTTTTTTTCCCAGAATAAATCTATTTTGTTGCTAAATTCATATGGAGATTGAGTAGAGGAAACTGAGGAAAAAATGAGAAGTAGAATTGGGGGAAGACAGTCGGATGAAGACGGAGAGGGGGGAGAGGGGAGGGGGAGGGGGAGGGGGGGGGAGGGGGGAGGTGCCGAGAGAAATATCAGGAGAAAAGAAGGGAGAGAGAGGGTATGATGGATCTGGAGAATTTTTTCTTTTCCGGGAGATGTACCGAAATGTTTAAAGAATCTGTGGTTTACGGATCTTCCCAACAAATGCTACTGTATTTGTAATTTTAATAGATCTGAATTCTTTTTATCTTTAAAATATAGATTTAACATCATTTACAGATTCTACTGCGAGTACTCTTACGTGGGAAACAACTGACTCTTTTAATATAGTAGATATATGATCAAAATAATTCTGATTCTGAGTCAAGACAAATTTTATGGTGGTTGGCCACAAATATGATTTGGTGGTCCGGAACCAATCATATTTAAAGATTCTATGCCTGTCCCACGTGTATTAAAAAAAACCAAATAATCTAAAATATGTTATTAGTGGACCTAGACCGGCATAAAATCTCTGCTGAGTCAAAATGGACAGACTTATTTATTTTACAAAATGATCTTTTACACTTTCAAAGTAACAAGTCAAATCCAGTCAAAAAAAAAAAAAAAAAAAAAAAAGTAACAAGTCAAAAAAAGTAGACGGTGTGCTGCTCATTTTTTTCAGGTTAAAATAGATTTAAGTAGAAATTGAAAAAAAATTGATCAGTAGTATCGAATAGTATCCATACGATGTCGGGATGTGTCGAAGATGTGTCGGATATTCATTTTATCAACCGACACGTGCCGGACATGCCATCGTAATGTATCAGAGCGTATCATGTCGTGTTGGTTGTCGGACACGTATCGTATACCTTTTTATAGTTTACTCGGGTTTATTATTTCAGTCATCTATGATTATTACATTTGTTGATTCGCTTTTGATTTTCGTATTTTGGTGATTATAAAAATAAACCGAAACACGAATAATGCAGAACACAAATGTTTTTCTTCCTAGTACTATACCTAAGTAGACTCACCAACTTCAAATTGCCGATGTGGGATACAACTTAATTAACAAATTGGCAATTTGTATAATTGGGCTTTGGCCCACTTAACTGTAACACTTTTTTTTTTTTTTTTTTTTTTTTTGAAGGCTCCTACTTATACTTGGTGTATAAGTTCATTTTGTAGCGCAAAATAAGAATAGTTTTACTTGTTTTGACTTATTATCGTTCGATTGATGAAAAAACTTACAAACACTACGACTCTTGAGGTTATCGTCGAATTAAAATTTAAAAATAATTCAGTCAACTACTTACACCGTCGTCTTCGCTTGGTCTAAAATAGCAAATATAAATTGACAAAACATTTATGCCACACTCTTAAGTCATAAATGATTCAGTCAACTGCTTAGACCGTCGTCATCGTTTGGTCTAAAATGGCTAACCCGAATTAACAAGATATTTATGTCTCACACTTATAATGAGGTGATACTTCTCTGAACACCTTAGCAATGTGAGATATTACATTCTCCACCTCCCCGCGTCCTCGCTAGGACTTGGCCAGGACTTGTCCCGGTCTCGTCCCTACCAAATGTAAGTAGATGCGACCCATACACCGTTTTTAACGACGCTCTTACATCTTCTCTTATCGTGCAGTGCGTAGTTCCGTCTGGTAGTCAGCTCTGAATACCAATTTGTAACGCCTCAAGACCTGTGTCTGGTAGCGCTAATTGATTCATAAATGATCTGGTTATCTGCTTAGACCGTTGTCCTCGTTCGGTCTAAATGGCTAATCTGAATAGACAAAATATTCATGTCTTATAATTATAAGGATGTGATGTTTCTCCCACCTTAACAATATGAGATATTACGGTCTATTTGTTTCCAAAAGAATGAGTAAAGATGATTATCTTGGAGTTTTGTTTTCTCAAAATCACAAAGAGTAAGGATATGAGTACAACCGTTTAGCTATATACAACAGAGTGACAAACTATATATTTACATGATTATGATGGATATACATACATCATTGTGAATGAGTGTTGTGTCATTTGTTGTGGTTGAACCGTTAACACCCGTAAGTCCGATACAATATTTAGGAAAAATGTATGCAACGTGTTTGAATATGCTGCCAGGTTGTCATGGGGAGGGGGAGATTCTTGTTTGAAGACTCCATCATGGAGAGTAACATATGTGGTTTATTCTGGACCACACAGGTTTATTGCAGAATGAAACTATGTGGTTCAGAGTGTGCCACATGAGTTAATCTCCATGGGGGAGTCTCCATGTAAGAACTTCACCCATTATTCAACTCTATCTATTTCCCACTGGACAAAATTCTCAAGCATTTAATGCACATGCAACACTCTGAGAGTACTAGAATTGAGAATAAATGAGTGTGACTTCTATTGGCATCCCAGTTTTATAATTGATAAACTTTTTAATTTTTTTTTTCTACATTTGGCAGCATACATATATTCTTGTTTTTACTCCGGCACCCAGGGCGGACGCAGGATCCCGGATGAGGGGGGACGATACTATGGGCGAGTGAAAATTTTTACGGGGGCAAAAAAAATACACAACATACATAATAGTGTATTTTCCGGATCTAAGGAGGGGGGCCCTTATAAAGGGTACATCCGCCCCTGCCGGCACCACACTAGGAACGTCAGTGTTACTGGCGTTCCTTTTCGATATCAACGTCAGTGGACTGAAATTTCTAAGTTGTGACACTTTCATAACGTAAACGTCGGTGCCAACTTTGGTTTTTAAACAGCAACGTGAGTGACACTGTTGTTGCTATTGAAAACCAAGCGTCAGTTGTAACGCCCCCAGACCCCGGGCCTGGTAGCGCTAAATGAGTCATAAATTTCCGGTCAACTGTTTAGACCGCCGTCCTCGCTTAGTCTAAAAGGGCTAACCCGAATTGACAAGACCTTTATGTCTCACACTAATATGGGGGTGAGCATTCTACTACTTTTCCAATGTGGGACATTACATTCTCCTCCCCTTATAAGGGACTGGCGTCCTCACCAGGACGGCCAAGACTGTTCCTGGAGCGTCCCTACCGAGAGGTAGCCCAGAGTCATCCTTACACCGTCTTCTTGTACGGTGCGCGCGCATAGTTCCGTCGATAGTCGGCTCTCCTCCCCTTATAAGGGACCGCGTCATCGCCGGGACGGCCAAGATCGTTTCGGATCGTCCCTACCGGAGGTAACCAGAGGCCATCCTACACACCGTCTTCTTGTACGGTGCGGCGCATAGTTCCGTCCGTCGATAGTCGGCTCGAATACCATTTCGTAACGCCTGCACCGGGCCTGGTAGCGCTAAATGAGTCATAAATTTCCGGTCAACTGCTTAGACCGCCGTCCTCGCTTGGTCTAAAAGGGCTAACCCGAGTTGACTAGACCTTTATGTCTCACACTTATATGGGTTGAGCATTCTACTACTTTTCCAATTTGGTACATTACATCAGTGACACTGACATTGCGTTCATAAAAAATTTTTTGTAATGTCAAAGTAATTTTTTATGATACCGAAAATAATAAGGTGTCAGTAATAAAAATGGGACGTCAATAGAACCACCTAAATAAAAAAACGTAGGATAATTGGCTTTTAACATTAGCCAACAAAAATTGGCTATTTGCCGTAGTTGGCTATTTACTGGGACCCCGATCCCCGCCGGTACACGATGCACGCAAATCTGCCCGCCGCGCATTTGTCAGATCAAAACGACACCGTATCGGCCGAAAAACGACGTCGTTTGTTCCGACAAAAAAAAAAAAAAAAAAGAAACACAGCATCGAAACGACGTCGCTTCGATCCAAAACGACGCAGTTTTGATGCACAGCAGGGGGATCCTTTTCCCTATTTACTGACGATAAAAGCTGGGAATTTTTTTTGTAGAATTGACTTTACTGGTTGATTTTTATGTACTATTCCACATACGTAAGTAGAGTCGAAAATTCTCTTGTAATCCATGAAACTCCCTCCATGTTCGACTTTGCTGCTTGTCCATTGACGAAGTGACTTTACTTTTACCCAAAGACGAAGGATACAGAGCATGATCAAAACTTTATTTTCTTTCTATGCAATTTCATTGTAATTTCGAGGGATTTTTTTTTATAAATATACTATTATATTCACTTTCACTAAACCAATTAAATGCGTTAAAAAGAAAAGAAAATTAATAGCGCAGTAAAATGTAAATGAGAAGTAAGCTGCGTTTGAATCAGTTTGGAAACGTAATAGACTCAATCTACTTGTAAAAAAAAATTAGTTTTTCAAAAAATGAGTTTTTATGTAATACGATAATAATATTGTCGTAAAACTTCTTCTTACGATAATAATATCGTCGTAAAATCACCCCAATTAACGTCATTATTATTGTCGTAAGAAGAAGTTTTACGACAATATTATTGTCGTAAAGAGTTTTAACGACAATAATATTGTCGTAAAATGTGATATTATTATTGTCGTAACGAGTGTTTAAACGCCAATATTTTTTACGACATTATTATTGTCGTATTACCTAAAAACGAGTTTCTAAAAAAAGGTTTTACAAGTGGAGAGGGAAACCGAGTCTGATTTTCCAATTTTCTAAATTATTCTCTCCATATCGTGCACAAATTGTATTTTATTACTCCCGACGTTCTAAAATAACTGAATCGGTTGTCAAAAGTTTTGTTCCAAAATAAGTGAGGTAAAACATTTTCCAAAACGACATTTACTACTAATTTTCCTACATTACCCTTATTTAATACTAGGTAAGAATTTAAAAAGAAGAATGCATTAATTGTATCATAAGGATTTTTTAGTCATTGTATCCTTAAAGTCATAACATTAAATCACATTCTTAATAAGCGTGTATTTAATAACTGCCTCATATATTTCGGAACGAAGGGATGACTTATAAACACTTGAATTTCTATTTCTTTTCAAGTGTCAGCTAAATATAAATGTGAATAATGTTTCCGCATATTACACAAAAATTAGCCATAGCCATAGCCATAGCCATAGCCATAGCCATATAAAAGAGAGGATGCACAAATAAATAGCATAATACACTCTTAAAATTGAGTCCTTGTCTATTTCTCCAAAATAGTACAATGGCAGCCATAAATGTAAGAATATTGTCAAGAGAATTCATCAAACCTTCAACTCCAACGCCTCCTACCCAATCCGAAATTAAGTTTTCTGGGTTGGATCAAATCTTTGGAGAAACTCGATTTCCGATGGTTTTCTTCTTCCAAAATAATCAACCATATTCTGAAACGGATTCCACCAGCAAATCATTGCAGCTTAAAGAATCTCTGTCTCTTGCCTTAACCAAATTCTACCCATTTGCTGGTAGAATGAATGAAGATTCTACTTGTTTAATTTGTAATGACAGTGGAGCACTGTATTTAGAAGCTCAAGTTGATGCAAATCTCACGGATTTCACTATTCATAACGGCCATTATTTTCCGACAGAAACCAATTTGCCCCTTGCGATTCAGCTTACTTTCTTTGCTTGTGGAGCAACTGCGATCGGCATCGATTTCTCGCATTGGATTTCGGATGCATGGACCTTGGCCACGTTCTTGAATCATTGGGCTGGGATTTCTCGGGGCCCCCTTGCCGGTGCCGGTGCCGGTGCCGGTGGCACTCTTAAATTTGGTCTTGGGCACGAAATGTTTCCTCCCCGGGATCGGGAAACCGTACTTTTCAAAGCTGAAGAAACTCTTCATGTTAAGAAGATTGTTTCCAAGAGGTTTGAGTTTAATGAAGAAAAAATAGCAAGTCTGAAGAAACTAGCTCCAACGCAAAATCCGACCCGGGTTGAAGTTGTTTTGGCGTTTGTTATGAAGCAAATCATTCAAATGAACAGATCCAAAGCTCATCCCAAAAGTAAGATTTTATGATGCACAGTCCTTAATTATAACATGAGTTATGCCCACGTACTAAAGGTTAAAGTTTTACGGCTTAATCAATCAATGATTTAATTAAAATTATGTTGTGTTTGAATTGTTGTGGCCCATCATATGGATGTAGAAAAAGCTTCTGATTTTGAAAATTCCATTTATATTTACCCAGCTCATATCTTTGTTTCGTGTGTTCTCGTCGATTTCTTCAATCCACCTAAACTGCGATGACAGAGAGTAAAATAGGTCGGGAAAAAGAGTCTAAGGTCGGGTCGGACGACATATTGATTCCACCACCACTAGAGATTGGACATATATAGTTTCTAAAAAAAGAAGTCGGAGGTCTTACACGGGTATAGCACAATCTCAGATTAAGGGTAGCCCTTGTCGGAGACTCTATTTTCTATATATATACACATCATATGCTTAGAATATACATGTGCGATTGTGATTTTTAAAGGTTTTAGATACGATATTTGAATATGCATGTCAGGTTAAACATAGGATTAATTAGGTTTTCAGGATGCGTAAATACATACAAGATTATGTATAAAGGATTAAAAACTATATTAAAAACCTGTAAGGACTAAATAGTAAATAATAAAAAACATAAAATAAAACAATTTTTAACGTTATCATTTTAGGCAGCCATTATCTTATGTTTTTTAATTAGTCAAGTTTGTAACATGGCTATTCAATCACGTATTCGAGTTATTATATGCATATCCGTATGTCAATATCCAACTTATAAAAGTCAAACACATGTTGTGCCTCTTCCTCTTGACTTTGGGTTTTTTTCAATTTCAGCTGAAATCATTCTTCCACGTTTACCCCTCCCCTATCACATGACAATGTTGTGATGCAAATCACAACAGAGGATCCTTACTATATTCCTCATATCTCGAGTTGATGTATCCGTAATTACGTATTAATTTTTACTTGTGCAACCTAGGTAAAGTGGTTGCACGAATTGCAGTTAATTTGAGACAGCGATTTGGTCGTCATGTTGATAACTCTACTATGGGAAACTTCGTCATCAGCACCCTTGTTCCATTTATGTCGGAAACGAAACTTGAATTCGGGATATTGGTCGATGGATTTGTTAAAGCCACGAGTGCATTAAAATCAATCGATTTAGGATTTGATTATGTTAAATACTGCTATGACATATTTACAGAAATCAAGGATCCTGATATGTGGAGTTGTTTGATGAGCAGTTTGTGTGGATTTCCAATGTATGATGTGGATTTCGGCTGGGGAAAACCTCTTCTAATACGCCCCGTTCTAACGAAGCCTGCAGTACTATTTGGGAATGCTAAATATGGCAATGGCATAGAGGTATGGATGAACTTGTTTGAAGATGACATGGAGATGGTTCCTAAAGAGATTTTATCATTTGAAAGTCTGTGTGAAGTAACCCCTTTGCCATAACTGCACGTTCACGTATGTAGGGATGGATGATAATGGATACAGATGAGTGTGGGTTAGGTTTATCTGTACTCATTTTCTATTTATCATATATTTTGTTTATCTATACACTTCTCATTACCTATGTAGTTAGAAAGTTTTAACTTCATACACTAGTCATGAGTAAAAATATTGTTATCTGTCGATATATATACATGGAGATATTTCATTGCATTTACAACTATGCATCTCTATTTTGTATTATAAAGAAGGTGGGTTATATTGTCACCATATAAATGTTTCACATGCCATACATTTTTTGTTATTATTTTGCTATGTGGTACCACAAAAATATCTTTAGCACACTTCAATGTTATTGATGTTCATGTTAACCTTCAGCATATATAACTGTAGTAGACGTTCATGTAATCTAGTAAACATCAATATGTTGGATACTTTTCTAATGAAAAAAATAAAAAAGAACATGTAAAATGGAGGTGTCACATAGTAATTTATGTGGTATTTTTACCAATTACGGCGCTCAAATCATTTTTATGGCATTACGCCTTAGTATATCCCACGAAGGGAGGGCATTACTTATGTACAACACAATAACATACAATGATAACCGGCATAATATTACTACAACTTAGACCGATAGGTGGACACACCAACCGTAAAATTTTTGCTCTAAATAGCAATTTCTAATCATTTAAAACCAGCTGATATGAGTAATGCAACCACCGATCCTTCAATACTTCTAACCAATTCTACACGCCAATACAATAAAATCAATAAATGTAATATATTTTGGAAATTAATTTCTTTGTTGATCCCGACCGGTTCCCTGCCCAGTCTTGCCTAGTCTCCTTTACCAGGAGGTAATAAGTGTCTAGTCTCTGCTTTTTTCAAAGCATTACTATTCCTGAGTGCAGGTTCGGTGATTCATGCCATGTCGGATGAGCAAGATATGCGGAAGATGGGGGGGCTTGCCTCCTCGTTCCCTTTGGATGCAAAAATTGAAGTAGCACCTATTTGGAACGAAAATCTTTGAGTAGACGAGAAAGATTCAATCTTTTTACAATAGAAAGCAGAGCATAGAAACATGAAAAGACGAAGATTACACTACCAAGAGTTTCGGCTACTTGAGATGGTTGTGCTTGAGTTTAGATCATGAGGATTCGCTTGGAAAGGTTGTTGGAATCGTGAGAGACGATTAAGTGTTCGAAAGTTCAATAATTATACATGCATCGTGTTATTTTGTGCCTTAAATGGGCAATGGGAGAGAGGAGCCACCGCAGTCTTGGTAAATATGCACCTCAGTTCCGATGAGACTCTTTCCTGTACAATTCCATTTTTTTTTTTTTCCGATTTATGTTTTGGGTCAGTAATTACAAATAAAATTGTCATAGTGTATTTTTATACTGGTGTGTATGTATGTGTGTGTATATATATATTGTATATATATATATAGATACATACATATATATAGGCACGGCTACAAATAAGGGATTTAAGGGCGTTTCGAAACGCCCCTGTTGAGGCGTTTAAAGTATAGGGGTAGTGGTAATAAAGGACAAAAAAAAGTTGAAAATAGGATTAAGGACAGTGGAAAAAAAATCATGTGTTAAAGGACAATTCAATTGTTTGTTACTCAAAATACTCTGTTGGTTGCAGTGTCTTTACAGTGGAATCCACTATTCTACTGTTTGGTTTGTCCTTTTCACCCAATAAAAAATTCCACTATCATTTTTACACATTTCCACTCTTATTTTGTTCTTCTAAACAATAAAGCCTAAAGTATATTGTATACAACATTTATTAGGACGGTTTGTACTGTCCTAAACCATATCCTCAAGGCATTTGGAAACGCCCTTAGAAGTAATAGAAGAGGCACTTCAAAACGACCTTAGAAGTAGTACAAGAGGCATTTCACAACGCCTCCAAACGTAGTTCAATCAAATAAAAAAAAATAAAAAAATCACTGCTGATTCAATTGACCAGCCATAATAGCAAAAATTAGCAGAATAGCACACCTTTTTATACATCATCTATAATCATTTCTTAGACTACAATATATTCATTAAGCAAAACGATATAACAATAATCAACACGTACACTAAAATACTTAACTGAACATAAGAAAAATACACAAACAAATCAAAACAATATAACAATAATTTGAACATGTCTCCATTAATAAGAAAAATACACAAACAAACATATGCCTGTGCCTTGAACCTGCATCCGCTTCTTCATCACCACTTAAAAGAAGCAAGTGTATCCCCTGAAAGCAATGTACAGTATCTGATTAGCTTAGTTAATTAACATCCATTTCCAATAATTTTGATCAAAGCCCCAATGTTGAACACAATATTTAAACACAAAAAAACACAATATTTAAACACAAAAAAATACAAGTTGTTATAATAAGATCAAAAAATCAAACTCATACTAATATCAGTTAGGAATTACCAAATAGTTCACCCCCCCCCCCCCCCCCAAAAAAAACACGCCCAGTGGCCACCAAGGTTGGGATGCGACATCTCAATCCTCTTTTTCATGGACTCTATGACTCCAAAATAAGTAGCTCTCTCTCTCTCAAAAAAAAAAAAAAAAAAAAAAAAAACTCTACTAGCAAGAGACCATGTAACCCTTGTGTAATACGGAGTACCTGTGAAGAAGCCTGTAAAAAATAACAAAAAATACATGAATTAAGCTTTCAAATTAAATTTACAAATTACAATTTATTGCATGTGATAGATTTATAAGCATGGTAAGAGAAATGTGTACCTGATAAACCGTCTGAACTACAAATATATCGGAGCATTTGTTTTCATTCAGTCCAATATATCGGAGCATCTGTTTTCTTGGAACACTAGCACATTCCCATTTCTTCTCAACATGCTACTGTAAAAGTGCTTCTTTAGTCCAGCGAAATCTCCTAATGCTCTATAGCTAGAAGGATCAATGGTGAACACACTTCTCTTCAGGGCAAATATACACTATCTGTAAGAGCGGAAGCTTAAGAAAGATAGAAATAAATCGATGTTTATTTCAGTTAAAAGAAAGCTTAAGAAATTACAAGAGAGGCTGTGTTGTTTATATAATACAACACAGCACTCAGTAAAAGCAAACAGTAAAAACTAGCCGTTGGCAGACTTTATCTCAACGGCTAGTTGAGAATTAAGTCAATACTGAGGACCAGGAAAAGACAAGTCCCTTTGGACAAAATAAAGCTAATTACAAGCTTAAATAAAATAGAGAAAAAGGACTTAGGGAAATATTAGAACAAATCAAAAATTCATGATGATTAATTCTAACACTATCTTTGCAAGCTTCCCTGGCAAGTTGTGTCCTCTTCTACGAAGCTTCAAATTCTGGTCCCTTTGAAACCCTTTATAGCAAATTTCACAAATATATTGAATCGTCCCCAAAAGGGACTTTGGTGACAGCACAATCACCACTGCATCCGGATCTGTGAACAACAACACAACATAACACAATTACACAAATCAAAGCTTCAAGATTCAAACTTCACAAAAAAGCGACCATAAAATATTGGAAACACTTACCTGGACGATTTAGTTTCGGAGGACGAGGTGCTTGATTTTCAGAAGCAGCACTACTTTCACCAGATGTTGTGTAATCATTCATGAGAGACAGAGTATTATCTGAATCAGTAGCCATGGAGAAGTCATGGTCTTAGCTGAAGATGATTTGGTAGCTAAAAGGGGAAATTTTGCTAGAAATTTTTTGTGTGGTATAATTAAATTTTTTTCTAGCTTTCTATCAATCCACCAGTCAATCTTTCTTTCCCCCAATTATTTTTACCCCCAGTTACCGGCTATGATCGAGTAATAAGCAGTCGAAGATCCGAAATATGACCCAAAAATCAAATAATTCAATAAGTGTTTTCAAAGAATCCATTGAATGAGGAAGAGGATAAGGCAGAGTATCTGAAGAGCAGAATCTATTGTCTGCAGGCATATTGGACTGAATGAAAACAGATGGCAGACTAAACAAAACAGGCATATAAAACAAACTCTAAAGTGAACACATCAGCAAATGCAGGCAGCCTATTAACTAGCAAGACCAACTGATCAACATGGATAGACTGAACATAATGCAATGCAGTAAGTAACAAACCAGAAATGAGACACCAGATTGTACAACAGGTCTTGGACGGACCTGAACTGGACACCAGTATTCCGGCCTTTGGCCAGTAGCTGCTGAATCAGATTCAGCGTCTCTACAACTGCTTCAATCGTCTACTAAGCTTCGTAGATCTGCCATCCCTTCATTTCAATCCTTCCGCTTATTCTCACATGGCCAAGATTCGGTTTCCGCACAATCTGCTTATGCGAATGAGGGATTTGCTTCAGAAGGAATTATTGAGCATTTGATTCAGTGGAATTATTTATATGGGATTAAGGACAATTTTCTATTCTACTAGATCATTTTGCCCTTTCTTAATTTGTGGGTGTTGTCCTTTTCTTAATTTGAAAGTGTAGTTGTTGTTCAAAAACATATGCGCAATTCTCAGGAGTTGTTTATTCCACATTTTCAGTATCTAATTGCTATCGTGCTGTATTGCCAATTTCATATGGGATTTACGATTTCATTTAGAGGTGCTAAACAGAGAATTTGTGTAGTGGAATGACTATTTTTTTTTTGCCAATTATCTGTCATAATTAATAATACGTTTAGTGATTTTTTTTTTTTTTTTGAATCCACGTTTAGTGATTTTGAACAGCGGATTCTGATAGTATAGTCTGCACAAATATATACGGTAGTAGTGGAATTTCAAAGTGAAAGTACAACAAACAAATTCCACTGATATAATATGACTATTACTTCAAAAGAAAAAAAATCGCTTTTTCGAGAATGTAAAATATCTAAAATCTCGTGTCGTGTCCGAGCAACTTAGCACAGTGATATACCCCTAAATGAATGAAAAAAACACTATACCTAAAAATTTTCTATTCATAAACTACATAACATTTTACATTTTCTCCACAGAATCCAAGTTGAATTCAAAAAATATATCATTATGAAAATAACACTTATATAAAATTTTAATATCAGATCATCAACGCTTTTAATACTACACATGTGACATTTGTGTTTGAAAATGAAATAATTCATTACATAATCAAATAATTCCCTTAAAAAAAGTTTGAATATGAAATAATTGACTTTTATTCTGATTTGATGTATAGAATTTTACTTAAGGTTTTATTTTAAGTACATTGAATGAAATAAAAAAAATTATGTTGTAAGTATAAAAGTAATATGAAAAATTAATTTTATTCAGATTATTAATATTATTACAATGGATATAAAACAACAAAAATGCTCATTTATGTTGTAAGTATAAAAGTAATATGAAAAATTAATTTTATTCAGATTATTAATACTATTACAATAGATATGAAACAACAAAAATGACAATGTGTTGAACAACGAAAAAATAAAAACGAAATGTATGCAGCTAGTATGCAGGCATGCATCTCACATTAGTGAAAAGTGGCTGGTGGCGCGTGAGACATGGTATCAATTTAAAAGAAGTAACTACAAGACAAAAGGGCATTTTTTGTTAAGTGCTCTGGCAATAGTGCCAGCCGTTCAGATCTTGCGGGAGAAATTATAGAATCAGATCACTTTAGCGACCCATATTTAATGTCAGGTCTGTTCAGGCGACATTTATTTATAAGTCTCCCGTATCTGTTTCCACGATCCCGTGGAAAATTCCACCAAATTGCGTGAAATTTAAATATTTCATATGGAAAATAAAAAGGTGCCAAAAATTAAACTTTCACGTGACCACGTGAAAAATAAATAAAGGCCACGTGGAAAAGAGAAGAGCGGCGCGGTAAATTCCCACGGGACAAAACTAAGAGTCGATCATCAAGAAGAAAAGCAAGTCACTTAAAAATAAATGTCGGTACGAACGGCACCGCATGAAATATGGGTATTTACGGTGGCCACGGTCGATAATTTCTCATCTTGCGGCAGGAGTCATGCGAATGGATGCCCTAGCTAGGAGATATGAATGGAAGCTTTGCGAAGACGCAAATTTTATCCTGGTCTTAGTTCAAGTATGACTTGGTGATTCAGGACCAATAGAAAATTAGAAAAACAGATACTTTAAAATATTTATTCTTAAAATTTATATGTTTGCTATGGAGTATTATTTTAAAATCTCTTATTGATTGAATAGTTATGACATGGTAGAGTTTGACCACATAAAACTACTAATGGAAACCAAAAAAAAAAAGGATTTGGGAAAATGAAGCGCAGTACTTTCCCCCGCTGTTTTTTTGTAAGGAAAAAAGAAAATTAAAAGGAGGGAAAACTTGATAAGGCGTTTTACAAACGCATTTTAATGTGAATAAAATAAATAAATAAATTTTATTTTTTTTTTTCTTTTTTTTTGCGAAACCGGATATTTTATTAAGAAAAACTTAGAATGTACAAGCTATAACGCAGAGACAAATACATAAAAATATTTACATGCACTTGAGGTGCTACGTCCATGCTAGTCTAAGGCCACGGGCTTTACGGACTGCTTCAGAGATAAAGATCATCTTTGAAGACCGACGTACATCATTTCCATGTATTTCTTGGTTCCTCCAGCACCAAATTCCGCGGATAAGCTCGTGGTAGAGAAATCTCCAAACTCAATATTGTCGTGCTTGTACATATTCACACTAAGACATTGACTAAGCCAGGTAGTCGTATCCGGTTCCGAGATAAATTGGGGCCAACAGTGTTGGTGAATCACATGTTTCCACATATTCTTTACACAATGACAGTCACGGAACGCATGAATCGAGGTTTCTAAGGACGTACCACAAACACCACATGTTCTTTTGATCTACTGCTCTGAATTTGTATTAATATTGTTTGATGTTGTAATAGTACGTATAGAATCTTTCAAACAGTAGCTTTATAATTAATATATCTATTGCACCAGAAGTGTGTTTGCTTTGTTATATTAACAGTGCATAGTCAAATTCAGCTTTTGTAGTTTGATCCTGAATATTTGATATGCATATTTAATTGAACCTATTCATCCTGAACTAAGCCACTTTGCATAAATATAACACTCACCTTAATCAAGTGTTGTATCTGTGTTTAATTATCAAACTATTATATATTCTTGATCTGGGTATATAGTTACCACATATAGCTTAGCTTTAAGTCCTGCTTCCAGATTATTTTTAAATGTGTTTAACTATTTTATTAAACACTGATTTTATAACATATTATCTGCCTGCAATTTGCTTAAGTGCTATAAAAAATTATTTTTTATGTAAATGAATTGTGCAATGTTCATACTTGTGGTACATCTCTCAGTCTTTCGGCCGAGATTGTCGTATGAATTCTGATGTTCTTGCGAAGATGATTATTAGCATGGTTCGTGATAACCCAAGTATTTCTCCGAGTTACATAAGTGTAAGGTGGATGTGTGACGTATTATATTCTCTCAATCGGCCGAGATTGTCGGCATCTTGCGAAGATGATTATTAGCATGGTTCGTGATAACCCAAGTATTTCTCCAACAGATGTGTAACGTATTATATTCTCTCAATATGGGCATCCAGTTTCTTATGACGTTGCAGCAACACGGATGAGGCCTGAAGCAAACATTGGAGGTTCACGTGCATGTGGTGCCGGAAATGTAAATCCAACGACGGCCATAAATCCTGGGTCGGTCAATGATTTAAGCACGAATGAATTTATAGAGCTTATTTGTTTTGAAGAATACAATTGCACGCTACTTCGGCAAGTCACACGTGATAACTTCACATGCAGCAATTCTTCAACAACCACGACATGGAATTTCAATTATCTGTCTTTCACTTTGTTCTCCAAACATTTAGGAACGATTTCTGCAAATTTCTTACGGGTGCTGACCAATGTGGCGACTCCGGGGATTTACAGAGCAACTGTTGAACCTCCGGTTGGAATGCCAATAACCGTTGAACCGAAATCGTTGGCTTTCTTGCATGCGGGAGGCGAAGGTTTCAGTTGTCTGTAAGTGGAGAGCTCACATGCAACAATACATCTGGATCTTTGATTTGGTTTGCTACTGAACCTACCTAACCAAAAACAAAAACTAAACCAAATGAAAACCGATTTTTCTTGTTTGGTTTTAAACCAAACCGAAACTCTATTTGTTTGGATAGGTTTTCTCGTAGTCTTAACCAAACCAACTCAAACATACTTGTATCAAATATTTGTTATCTGCATACAAATTATTATAGAACACACATGTGGGCATGCGTGTGTGCGGCGGGCAGCATAGGCGAGCATCGTGCGTGCGGCGTACATACATGCGTTGTGCGTACGGCGTACGGGCATGCATCGTGCGTATGGCGTATGGGTAGACGGCGGGCGGAGTGCGTGTGTTTTTAACACATATAAATACATGCATATGCATATATTATAAAAAAAAAACAATGTATATAACATCTTGCAAATCGAAACCAAATCGATCCAAGCGATTGGTTTTCATAGTGTTGATTAGGTTTGAGTTATTTTTATTACAAACCAAATCGGCTCATACTAAAAAAAAACCGGAACCAATTTGACTCGGTTTGTACACGTCTCTTAGCATAACCAACTTGAAAGTGCTTAAATTTTTTTGAGGCATAGTTATATCATACTTTTGAGCATGTCAAATATTATACTCTTTTCGTAACGTCCCGAGTCATATTTTACTCTTTCTTAAACGATTCAGATCGAGTCGAGACGAGTTAAAGATCAAATATGGTCAATTGTAGATTTGGAAAGTTTCCATCCTCTCATTTCCTCCTCCATCACACCCTCTACAAAAATATAAAAATATAAAGTATTTGCTTGATCTGGTAAGGTCTCCTAAAGCTTATTGTTGTGGTGAAGCCAGTTAGTATTCTTCTCCGTTTTTTTAATCTATTTATTATTTTTATCTCTTCTACATTTCTTTGATCCGTGGAGATTGATATTGGATATTTGGCGTCTAGATTTCAATTTTTATTGTTTAGTTTTTCCATCGCATAATTTGTTTTTGTATATTTTTTTTTTTTGTCTCAACTTTTTTGGCCTTGATTTTGCTTTGCTGGATCAGATGGTTTAGCTGGAAGCAGACCTGATTTATTTTGTCTGTCTTTTTCTTTTTTTTTTTTTCCTTTCCCCGAAGGAGATATGAAGTATTTTGCTTGGAATTGTAGATGGATAGGGAACTCATTAACTATTTCTCACTTGAAGGAATCTATAAACCTCTACCATGTTGAAATCAACTGTGTTTAACATGTAAATTACCTGTATCCCCAACAACTTAACCTTTTGGGAGAGATTCTTAAGTTCAAACCTCTCTGCCAACATTGTCTTGTGATATATATTGTTCAATTGTGTTCAAGTGTTGGTCGTCTATGTCGGCCTTGTTGTGCCCTTATTAAGCCATTATGTGCCTTATGCTGTCTCAGGCTCTTTGTTATAGGCCCACACTTGAGAGGTGTGTTGATGTTAATTGTGTTTAACATGTAAATTACATACCACCCCAACAACCTAATCTTTTGGGAGAGATGATAATTCAACATACTTCCCAAGCCTACTCATTCTGTTAGTGACTAATACTATGAAGGTAGTAATTTAGAAGCTAAGTAAGAAGTTTGGGATTTGATAGTAGCTTTCTGGTGGTATGGCATCATTTTGGAAACACGAAGTTGAGATCGTAAATATCCTTTCTTTTGAATGTTTTGTTGAAGCTTGTATTAAGGATAAGGCCAGAGGTTGCTTTTGGTGGTTTGTAGGGATATATGCAAGTCCTAATGCTGAATATTGGAGAACTCAATGGAAGTTGTTAGAGCTAAGAATGCAGATATGGGGTGCTAATTTCGTTTTGGTTGGTAACTCTAATGACAGTAGGTCAGTAAAGAAAATCAGGGAGGAAGGGTTAGAAGTGAAAGTTACTATAAAGGATTTTAGAAGCTTTGTTTCTAACAGTTATATTATTGATATTGGCTATAAAGGGAAGGGTTGGACTTATAGAATGTTGAGGTATAGGGTACCTACTGTTATTTTTGGAAGGCTTGACAGGGTGTTGAATTCTCTAGATTGGAGATATATGCTTCCTATGTAAGTCAATTTACAAGAATTAAACCAAAATTATTGCTCTGAAAAAAGGTGAAGATGTCAAGTCAACTTCCGGCTTGCGACATTCATTTGCATTGCACCTTTTACAACTGCAAGGTAGATCCAAAAGAAGCTAAATCAATTGGTGTTTCAGTGTGTACAAGTTATTTACAGTTTGTGTGACAGGACCAAAGCTAGTGAGAGGGGCCCATGCTTGAGTATCGCCGCCACTGTGTTCTGTGTTGCCCCTTTTGTTCGTGTTGTCGTCTTCAGCCTTTTCTGCATCAGCATGTCCTCCTGTAAGTAATCTTCAAGCTCTGATTGTGATTCACTTGTTTTTCCATCCTTCGATTTGGGGTCATCATATCGGGATTTTATTGAGAACACTACATCATATATTGTATAGTGAAGAAAAGCTTCAAATATTGTATCTACTCCCCTTCTCTATTATTTGATTCACTTGCTAAAAAAATGTTGTTACTTCTCATTTGACATTTTACATATCTAATGACAGCGCAAGATCAAGTGACAATTCAAGACGGGCAATGGTCTCTTGAATCAGTGAGAAACAGTTTGATCCGGCAAGAAGATACCATTATTTTTAGTCTTATAGATAGAGCTAAATACCGATCTAATCGGTTGCTTTATGATGATAAATACTCACTGATTCCCGGGATAGAACATTCGTTTCTTGAATATTTCGTCAAAGAAACCGAAGCCCTACAAGCGAAGGTAATTATCTTTCTTATATGTTGCTCCAGTGTTTGTCTTCCAGAAATCGATGAGGATTTATTCTTTAGAAATTCATGAAAACGCAATTGCAAAATATTACTGGGTAAAATGCTGATAGTTTACTTTTTAAATCAGTAAAACGTTTGATGCACATGGTGCAATTTTTTTAATGCCATTTTTTTTATGTTGATTTATTTATCTTAGAAAGTTTCCTTCGTAGTTTGGCAGATATCAAAACCCAGAAGAACATCCTTTTTTTAGTGATGGATTACCAAAGTCATTGGTGCCACCTCTCAACTATGAACAGGTAATTACAAAAATTATGTTCCTTGACTTCCAAGTAGTATTATGAGAACACATGGGGTAGATACTTTGAAACAAAATAAATCTGTATAATAGAGATTCTATAAAACAAAGAAAAGTTGTGTGTTTGAGTTTGTAAAATGTTGCATTTGATGATATTCATTGCTAACTCCGGTTTAGGTTTTGCATCCTGCAGCAGCATCTGTTAGTGTAAATAAGATGATTTGGGATGTATATATCAATCAATTGCTTCCACTTCTTGTTTCCGAGGGTCAAGATGAGAACTTTGCGTGCATTGCTGCACATGATCTTGATTGCTTGCAGGTACTTTTACTCTCTGATTTGATTGTCTTAAGCTTTATTATTACCACTATTACCTCGGTTTGTCAGAACAACAGATCATTGCTATGCGGAAGTGCTTCATCTTTTCTCTGTTTCTGTAATCTGTTTTTAACACAATGCTCAATGAAAATTCTTTGGACACTTTAAAAGTTATTGCTTTTGTGTAGGCTCTCTCGCGAAGGATCCACTATGGAAAGATTGTTGCCGAAGTTAAGTTTAAGGATAATCCGGAGGTGTATACAAAGGCAATTCAAGCTCAGGTACCCTTGATAACATTTTGCCTAGTCTTGTTTTTTTCATTAATTTTTTACATTATACATTAATCGCAGCACTTTAAGGTGTGACAAAGAGTCCGTCCGTAATAAGTTGTAAATCGAAGCTTAATCCCTTGGAGTAGGATTATTTGAATTCAACAAAGGTTATATTCGAGCTTTTTGCAGGATAGAGATGGTCTAATGAACCTCTTAACATTTAAGAAAGTGGAAGAGCTTGTAATTAAGAGGGTAAAGAAGAAAGCAATGGTATTTGGACAAGAGGTGACAGTTGGAGACAACGAAAGCCATGAAAAGTACAAGGTTGATCCAACTGTAGTTGGTTGCCTTTTTGAAAAATGGGTTATGCCTTTAACGAAGGAGGTTCAAGTCGAGTATCTCCTTCGTCGTCTTGATTAAATATCTGGAGATAATTCGATAATTCCGATGTTGTATGAGATGAACGAACAAGTTCGTATTTATGTTTCGGGGTTTTGATCTTTTTTTAACATACAACTTTTGTTGATGTATGGAATCTGCATAATGAATATTGTACTTGGGTTGCTTTGTACGAATAGCCTAAATGTTGTGTGAAAGCAGAGAGTGGTATGCTTTTTGAAGAGACTTATACAACCAAACTCGGTAGAGTTCACTAGATCAAAGATTAACGGCCCAGAGCCCGTACAGGTAGCAGGATTGCATCAAGATTCAAGAAACGAGGGAGTTAGTTCTGTGCGGGTGGCAGTTGGTTTCCAGCACAGTTAGTTTTCGTGTGGCAGATTGCATCAAGAAACGCAGGATCGAATCCCAATAACCGTAGTGTGGGAGTTAGTTCTGAACAATGGTGACTCATTGTGGACACTGTTGTCATGATCGTCCCATTTAAGAGGCGGCCGAGTGATCGTGATTAACCTTATGAACACTCTGTCGGCCGGGAGTTGGGGTCATATGGACAAGGGATATTGTCTTATGCACCAAAGATTAGCGGCAAAAGGATACCCTAACTTTCCCTTTTCTAGTTTTTTTGCTGTGAGCTTGAATTATCTTAAACTTTTTTTCTTTTTCGTAGTATGAAAGTTGATACCAGTATGAAGAAACTAGAACTTGATGCCAAACATAACAGTTTTTACTTTGGTGTGGAGACCTAGTAGTTAGTTAGACTATATCTTATTTTGGAGCCAGAATTCGAACCCCACTAGAAATATAATTAGGAGGTGTGTAACCTTTCGCATCTTTGCGTTTCTACACAAAGGTTTTTCTTTTTTCTTTTTTCTTTTTTTTTTTTTTTTTGTTGACAATTTTACCACAAAATCTAGTCTCCTTAATAGTTGAGCTACAAACATAAAGGTCCCCTCAAGTCTGCATCTACAATTTTTTTTTTTTTTGGGAAAGGGAGCATCAACATATTATACTCAAAAATAGTTGTGATATATATTTTTTTTCACAGGGTCGATGACTCTAATTTTCTTTTTGGTTTAAGGCTTCCGATTACAAAAGAACGTCTCTGATCATAAGATAGGACAAAACAACTCGTAAATCGAACCATCTATATATTTTTTTTGGTGGATAATCTATTTAATGTTTTAAAAGAAAAATAATAAGTTGAAAATGTGATTCGTAATTTCGTATAAAGCGTGAGTAGGACTTAAAGTATCCCATTCCCAACCAACCAAGGTCACGTCCCAACAATGAAATGTCTCGTGAAAAAGTCACAGACACCACTTTGGATTCTCTTTCCAATACATTTGACTTTTGCCTTACCCTTGAAACAACATTGGAAACTCCATACTAAAGTGTAGTCAACACGTGGGGGCTTTTACGGAATTACCGGTATTTTCATCTCAAAATATAAATTTATTTTTTGATTTTGTCACATAATAATACAAAACTATTATCAATATACCGTTAATTGTATTTTTCTTCTTTTAGTTTTCATTTATTATACCTTTACATATTCCTCACTATTCTTTTTTTGTTACTTTTTATTTTTGTTTTTGTTGTTGTGTGTTACTGTTGAGATGTTTGGATATTGGAATAAATCTTCAGGCTTTATCGACTGAGGCATTTCTCACGTTCATGTAATGACAAAAACAACATGTAAATGATTTTATTATTTTGCAATTATCCAATTTCTAACTTTTTAAAAAATAAAAAAAAATCCATTTCGTGTTCTCATCATTTCGATTTTCTATATTAAACTAAGTTGACTTCCCAAAATTTTTAAAGGGGAAATGAGGGAGAATGATAGAAATATTTCATAAATTGAGTAGAATGACAGTCTTTTGAAACTTTTGCATAAAGGACAAAACTATTTATTCCCTGTCGAAAATCACTTGTATTCGAAATTCACTGTTTAAATTCACTGTCGAAATTTACTAATTTTCAAAATTCATTGTGTAAATTCACTAATTTTCGGGATTCACTGTCGAAATTCACTGATATCGGGATTATCGGGATTCACTGATTTTCGGGATTCATTTGTTTTTGTTTTCTCGCTATAAAAATTATGCAGTTATCTTCTCCCTATAAAAAATATGTAGCTATCATGTTATTTAAAAATATTCCAGATTGTGTCATTATCTCTAATTTTCTAATTTTAAAATGAAAGTTCTTAAGTGTTAAATCTATTTTTGCATTAATGTATTGTTGTTTGCTATAGTAGTAGTACATGCCGTCTTTAATATTATAATTTTATTTTTGTAATATAATTTTTTCATTTTAGATTATATGTTTTCCGTCTATAAATGTAAGCTCGTTTGGATTTTTTCACACAGGTTAAGAAAGTTTGTTAAATTTATTATGTGTCAAACAAATGATGGTTAAGAAGAAAAATATAATAAATCTAAAATGGCATTTCATTGACAAATGAAGGTTAAAGAAGAAAAATATAATACATGTTTTATTGGTTTTCAAATTGACTTACATAGTTACATTATGGGACAAAACAAAAAAACCCCTCAAATGTGGGCTCATATCAAAGCTATACCAACTAGGCACGCAACAACAAGCCTGAGCCAACTAGGTCAGCCCAAGACTTGCATATTATAATTGGGAGAAAATAATATTTGCGGTGGGGTTCGAACCAAAGACCTTCCGCAGACCTTCCGCTTTGATAGCGTGTTAGGATCAAGTGCTTACCGTTTTACTAAAACCAATTGATAATAGTAAAGTTGCTACTATATTAAAAAAAAAGGGTAAACCCTACCCCCGAGGGTCCCCACTCCCCCTGTCCCACGGGATGAGTGGAGATGTAAATCAAGATCCCCCAGTAGCTCAGAGTCAATGGGCTTACCTTTAACGGGGAGAGAATAATTCGCCCATTGTGAGAATCGAACCTCTAACCTCCCGTTAGGCTGCAATTACGCACCCACGCCCCTTGCCAACTGGTTTATGTCCTGGGGACAAATTGCTACTATATTTTCTTATACACTTTCACATAAATGGTTTATATTTTGGGACGGGTATAGTAAGTCTTTTTATAATTCTAACGGTAGAGTTAGTATCATTTTCACTCATATTATCTATATACTTTATTATTGTTGGTCCCACCTGTTTAAAAAGAAATACGAATTTTAAAGTTTTTGATTAGTAGAAAGGGTGATGACATGCTGGTCATAAACCACCATAAAATTACTGACTTTCATGGTAAATTTTATCACGACGTCCGGCCACAAGTATGACTTGGCTGTCCGGAACCGATTATATTTCTTTATGTTAAGTTGGTCTCATCTGTTTAAAAAAAACCCCAATTTTAAAGATTTAGCTTGGTGGTGGGGGTGATAACATGGTGGTCATGGACTACCATAAAATCATTTTTTTCAATACTTTAAACTATTACGATATCATTAGTCAAATGAATTGTGGAATTTCTTACTTCAAATTTGATGATATATATAATTTTTTTCTACACACGTGTAAAAATATCTCAACACTAGAGTACCCACAATGGTGGGTTTATGAAAAGGTTTAAACCTTTTCAATAGGTTTATCATCGTTGGAGAGTGTTGACGTGGCAAAGCTTTGTATTTAAATGTTTATTTTGGTAAACCGGTTGATAGCAAAAAAAAGTAGAGGAAAAAATGTATTTTGGTGGGCTCGAATATAAATCTTTTAGAGGTTTATCTGTTGTGGATAATATGTTTATAGATAAAATGTTAATAAATTGATGATGTGGCATGATGATAAACCTTTTAATGAGTTTATTAATGAAGATACTCTAAGAGATACGTAAATGGGTAAGGGTGGTGGGTGCGGTATATGGGTAACATGGGGTGATGATTGAGAGTAAGGGTGAGTGTGAGGGTAAGGGTGGGGTGAGTGGTGGGGATTGGTAGGTAGCTAAGTAAGTGCATCTCCAACGCTACACCAAATTAGTGTTTTGATGGGAGAACTCCACTCTAATGACCCAGCTAATCTTACATCAAATTGATGTTTTGATTGATTTCACCAGCAAATTTGTTGTGAGTTTATTCCACCAACAAACACTATTCATTCTTTTTTTAAAACTAAAAAATAGAATATTTCAAGAATATTCTTTTTTAATGTTAAATGGTTGAAGTTGGTGGATAATATTTGATGTAAAAGTTACACCAAATTAATTATTTGATGTGTGTTTCCTTGGAGATGCTCTAAGTAAAGGTGGTCAGAAGAGGGTGGGGTTTGGCAAGGGCGTAGAGTAGCATGGGTGAGGGTAAGGTATGTAAGGTTGGGGTGTGTAGGGTAAGAGGTACGTGAGAGATAAGGGAGAAAATATAAGATAATGTCACCTGTAGCACCGGATATTTCGTTTCAGGTCAGGTCAGAATCGACATTTTTTTTAGTCCCACGTCGAAATTTGGACGACTTCGTCAAAATTTATACCATCTCGTCAAATGTGATATAAATCCGTCAAAAAGGAAATACTGGCCAAAAAGGATGAACCGTCTAAATTAGGACGGATTCTGTCAAAATTTAGACGAATCCGTCCAAATTTTAATGATTCCGTTAGAATTTGGAAGAGAAGAAAAGGAAAAAAAGAGTTGTTAGTATGGGAAATTCTAACATGAAGACTTCCCTGTAGGGAGTGACCCATGTGGACGATTCTGGATCACACAGTTTAATCACAGGATGAAACTGTGTGATCCAGAATCGTCCACATGGGTTACTCACCATAGGAGAGTCTCCATGGTAGAACTTCCCTGTTAATATGTGTGTGAAACTGTGAATGATACAGATGATAGGAATCACATCTTTGGTTATTTCCGTCAAAATTTGGACGGATTCGTCTAAATTTTGACGGAATCCGTCCAAATTTAGACGGGTCCGTCCTTTTTGGCTTGCATTTTCTTTTTGACGAGATTTATATCACATTTGGGCGAGATAGTATAAATTTTGACGAAGTCGTCTAAATTTTGACGTGAGACTTAAAAAAAATATCAGATCTAATCTGACATGAAACGAAATATCCAGTGCTACACTGATCTGATCTTATATTTTCTCGAGATAACGGGTGATGGAGTGAGTATAAAGGCTAGAGTAGGAATATAGGTTGGGTGGGTAAGTGAGGAAGGTGTTAAGGGTGGTGGTTAAGGGTAAGGTTATGACTTATGAGGTGAGCTGTGAGTGGGTAAGGGTGGGTGAGTGAGGTGCGGTGGTGTAAGGGCGATGTGGGGGTGAAGTGAAGGGGGAGTGACGGTAGGTTAGGTGTGGAGGTGAGGCCGTGAGGGTATAGTAAGAGGCAGTAGTGTGTGTCGGTATTATTTCTCATAATATATATTGTAATTTTATTCGTTTTGGTTACATTGCATATCAGACCTCATAATGTAATTTTTATTTATTGTTATTGTATACCATTCATTACGTTACATTAAATTGCTTTCATCCAAACAAGAACCTTATGAGGCAGAATATATATATATATATATATATATATTTTAATTTGTCTTTTCTCTTTTTTCCTTGAGAAAGGAACCCTAGAACCAAAGTTCTCTGTTCCCAAATGCCACCCGTGACAAATTGCTTAAAAAATAATTGCGAAAGTAAGCTTGCTCTTTGTCAACGCAAAATAAAGCCAAAAAGTGCTCCTCTATTCCCTCCCTCGGATACCCCCCCCACGTACTCTCTTTCCCAAAAAAGACCAGAGATTTCTCTGTAAAAGTGATTTCTTTCACTTGTATTTACACTCCCCCCCTATCTACCAAGTTTGCAACTAAAACCGTTCTACTTCTACTTGTTGTTGTTGGCTTACAATTGCCGACAGAATTTCCCATCTAATTCTTTCTGTCAAATATGGAGACAGGGGATTACAGTAGAGCTTCATATCAGGACAGGAAAAGAAAATCACCTGAAGATGGCAGCTCAAGATTTCCATTGGATCAACTTAATGATGATGTTCTTGAACATGTCCTTTCATGGCTGCCAGCATCCGACATTCTTCAATTCAGTTCCGTTTGCAAGAGATGGAAGTCAGTTGCTGCTTCGGCTACGTTTCAGCTGGCTTGTTCCCAGATTCCATTTAGGGACCCCTGGTTTTTCATGGTTGGTTCTGATCAATCCAATTTCGATAGCCCACCAATTGTTTTCGATTCGAGTGAAAACAACTGGAAAAAGATCGATTATCCTCTGTTTTTGCAGCAAAAAAGTGGCTCAATTTGGGTCCCTGTTGCGGCATCTGGTGGGCTTCTCTGTTTTCAGAATGCTGAAGAATCTGAGCTCGTTGTCTGCAATCCGGTGACTGGGGCATGCCGGCAACTTGTTTGTCCAAATGCTCAACTCGAAATCTGCAAAAATGTCAATGCAATTGCAATGATATCTGGCCCTGATTACTACAGGATTGTATTATTGTCCGGGGAAACTTCAGATCTTTCTTACACTGTGTACAACTCAAAAACAAACGAATGGGAAGCTGAGATAAAGCTAAGCAGAAAAATTCAAGAAGCTGATGAATCAATTCCCAATCAAGATGATAATCCCATGTATTTTTTGAGCAAATGTGGCAATGTTGTTGTATCAACAGACATCCAGAGGAATCCCTGCAAGCAATATTCATCTGTAACAACCCGAAAAAACGGCGAAGAAATTGTACATTTTCTAAGCTCTTCTGGTTCTATCGTAACTTGCAACCTCACCAAGAAGTGCAGCTATGAGTTTCCACGTCTATTGCCTCTGAATTTCGAATACTCATTCGATTTGGTCAAATTCAAAGAAGAAGTTTATTTAGTAGTTCTTCACGAATTCCTAGAAAGCGCGAGTCTTCGAGTTTGGAAATATGATGAAACAGCAAAATCTTGGCATCAAGTTGCAGCAATGCCACCAGCTATGTCACACGAGTTCTTTGGCAAAAGGGTTGATATAAATTGCAGTGGAACTGGTGAGCAAATTATGATTTGCTTAAACTCTGTTGTTGTTGAAGAAGATGTTTGCTGCTATTTTCTCTGCAATTTGGAGGAAAATAAGTGGATTGAATTGCCCAAATGCAGTGTGAACGGAGATGTAAAAGAATTTACATGTGGATCTGTTTTTGAGCCAAGAATCGAAGCTCATGTGTAAAAACACCAGAAATCATCTGATTATGGGGTGAAGACGACAGAGATTTGTTTAATTTCCTTATTCTTTATTTTGTTGACTTTGTTACATTTGTAGCTTTCATTATTCTTTTTGGACTTTATTCAAAAGAAAACATCTTTATTCTTATAATGATTTATCCTTGACATTCATTGAAAGATGGAGAGAAATCTTAATTTTGTTTTTCTTTTAGGTTGTGCTAAATTTGACTATCAAGGTTGAGTTAAATTTGTTTAGACCTATTAAATACGTGGTGTTGACTGATCACACTAGTTAAATTGTGAGATGAGTACTTAGATAATGCTCTATAAAAACATTTCAAAGGATCTTAAGGGGAATATAAATGTAACTTTTATAACAACGGCTGCGAAACAATGAATTACACAATATATTTTTATATTATTGATTATAGTATACATACATCATTATAATGAGTCTTACATCATAATATTGTGTACAAAAGTGTATTATGTTCTTTGTAACATAACTGTTGTGGTAGTAACGTTTTCATTTTTACAATAAATATAACAAAACATCTCAAAATATCACGAGTACAATAAATGCCACTTTGATGTGTTAGGAAAAAACTCTAAGATATAACCTTCAAAGACAATAACGAAAAATGGAAAAGAAAAAGAATGGAGTTTCTGTGACGGTTTTTCCGAGAATCCCAAATATCTGTTTATGTTAAGGTTTTTCTATTTCCTATTTATTATATAGTTCGTTTATCAAAAGTATGTTCAACTGTTGTTACTGTATCTGTTTAATAAAATTTGCATGATTCTTGGTATGATCTAGCATAGTTTTATACGGTTTCCGACGTGTTTTTGATATAGTTATGTGCCTAGACATACTGCAAAGCACTACACGATATAATTATCTCAACTGTGAGATGCATGAATAGTAACGTGTGGTATGCATTATTCGACTATCCTTTGATTTGAGTTATAACATACGAGTTAAATGATAAAGTTTGACATGGATCATGTTTAGACATTAAAGAAACCTTTAAGGGCACCACATGTTTAGACATTAAAGAAACTTACAAGTATAGCCAGGGTTTGATTTATCATAGTTATATGTGGTTTTCTACGTGCTTTTGACATAGTTATGTGCCTAGATATACTGTAATACACTTCACACATGATATAATCCAATAGTGACATGTATGAACAATAGTGTGTGGTATGCATTATTCGATAGTCCCTTGATTTGAGTCGTGACAAGCGAGTGCGAGTTCGAGAATAAAGTTTGACATGGATTATGTTTAGACATTAATGGTTCGTTGTATTCCTGTTAGTTGTAGTTCATGCATATCACTATATTTTTGCATTCTCTTTTCTTATTTTTCTCTTGAGATGAGAGTACGATGCTTGAGAACAAGCATCCATTCACTTGTTGGGGAGTTTGATAGGTTCGTTTTTTATGAGGTTGATGGTGCATTTTTAGTGTGTTTGTCTACGAAAATATCTTGCTTCTTGTTTTTTTAATGCATTTCAGGTCTTCTATGATAAGGGCATGAATTTGTATGTTTTTAGGCATTTTGGATTCATTTGGAGCTGTTTTGGACGAAAATGAAGTAAAACAGTCAAGTTGGAAAAAGAAAACAATGATGAAATGAACTTAGCATAGTAAATATGATTTTCTCTAAATTTTTAGCCTATTATATCATCATTTTTTTGATGCATTTTTTTACTTTATATGTGGAGCCTGCATTAATATTTATTTGTTTTTTTACTATGATTACTAATTTACATTAGCACACGACGAATACGGAAATTTTAATATGGTCCAGGATCAAGTATGATTTGGTGCACCAATAGGATGCATAATAATTTGATGGGTCCCTTGTTTTATACACGATATTTACCTTATTACCTCTATTTTAGAAAATGTTATGGGTGGAACAGGTATGAGGTAGCATATCTCGACTACCATAAAACTGCCGTGACAAATGCCATAGAAATGAGACCAATAAATTGATATTACCACGTGAAAGAAAAAAAAAATTACGAGTAAAAGAATGTTATCCGAAATTGACATTACAAGCGTGAATGCCACACGATCGATCAAGAAGAAGAAAACGGGTGCACTAGAAATTCTAGTGGAAAATCCTCCGTATGTCCCACAATAATTGATGCAGATGCTAAAAATACGTAGATTAAAAAAGTAATTAATTGTTTAGATTTTGATTAAATAAAGACTAGAATGCCCTTATAGAAAATAGAATAAATAATGTAGGTGCATTTAATACAGTAGATGGAAAAAATAAATAGATGGGTAAAAAGGGAAGAGTGCATTAAATTTGTATACTGACTCAGTTATTTTAGAACAAAATTTTTGACAACTGTGTTACTTATTTTGGGACGGAGGGAATATATCGGATGATTTTTTTTCCAAAACATTTTGCACTATTATTTAGAACATAAAATTTAAGAGACCACAATCACTTTTTGAGGGCCCAAAGCTCAAAATCACTTTGATAAAATTTGTTAGAGTTAGTGGGCCAAAAGCCAACAATCACCTTTTGATTATATTTTGTCAATCCCACATCGGAGGATTAGAATTTGCAGCCGACTTAGTTTACATATAAAATAGGCTTTAGCCTATTGAGTTTTGGTTTACCAATTTGTACTCCCTCCGTCTTATATTATAAGTCCATTTGGATTTTACAAATAGATTAAAAAAATCATAAATGAGTAAATTTTTAATATTTTAATATAAAATATTGTATTGTTTTTTGGAAGTGACTTATAATATTGCATTGTTTAGTGTAAATGTGAAAACAATACATTATCTTGTATTGAAATGTGAGAAATACTTATATTTTAGGACACCACAAAAAAGTTAAAATGATTTATATTGCGGGACGGGAGGTGTATCATTTAAGATAAACCTCAGTTGACCTAGCTTTTTTGGCTATTGTGTTTACCAATTTGTATCATTAATTAAGTTAAACCCTCAATTGCGCTAGCTTTTTTGGCTATTGTTTTTAGGTTTCAGGAGAATTGTATCTTTTGTATTTCTCCACTATAATAATATTTTCTCCGTAAATTTGATGTTTTTTTTTTTTAATCCGTTTGTTATCATATGTTACCGTCGTTAAAAGATATCATGAGGTTTTTTTTTCCTTACGTTTGTTATTTTGTGGAGGTTTGTTTTTCCTAACAAATGATTTTTTTTTTTTTTAGGGTAAACCGATGAAATTTAAGAGTAGAAAATTTCGTGCTCTAAAAACAATGTGATGTCAAAATAGATTTGAGCGAGATAATGTCGTGTGTTTAAATAAATTCGTTGAGGTGCATTAAAGATACTCATGCATCACTTTATATTAGATCCCGTTATGTTATGTTCAAGGATGTAGCCGATGTATAGTTGTAGGGAACTAAGCCTACTCGGACAAAAAAATATTACACTAAAATATCTAGACGCTCTATTTTGATCTATAAAATATTCTTAATCTAGCCTACCCGACGAATTCAATATAGTCCATTAACCCACCCTAACTCAAAATCCTGGCTTATGTTTAAATCCACTGTACTTATCAGGCTAGCCGCTTAAATTATGTATTCTATTTTGTTTCAAATATATCGTTTCACAATAACTCATACAGTTGGTAAAAAAAAATTATTACACTTTACCTGATTCAAAATATCTTCCAAAAGAGTATTTATTGCTATTTTTCTACAACACAATGTTTTAAGACAAATAACATGAACATACAAACGAACAACACAATGTTTTATAGGTCCCTTTACAGGATATTACAAATACCTTTTCTACAAGTGTATTCAATGGTCTAGTTACATGGTTTTTCCTTTTTCGGTCTTACCCTTGAAACTAAAAGGCATTAATTTACACTTTAAATAATAAGACACCAACAAAAGTAGGATTTAGGTTCACTTAATTACTCTCTCTTAACAATGAAATACTATAATACCACCAAATTATGGAGCTATTAAAATCAATCGAGATTAAGCCGTTATTTCAGAGGGAAATAAATTCGACCAATTAGAAAAGCCGATATAAATTGTATTGTATCATATCACACGCTTATAAATCACTGATCAACGATTGAATCCTGTATTCATCACCCAGTCTCATCAAAATCAGTGATTTATAAATATATAATGACGCGATTTTGTAACACAAAGTAGAGATTATATCATCCTCCTTCAATCAATTGGATATTGGATTGAATTCCCAATATATATATATATATATATATATATATATATATATATATATATATATATATATTATAAAAACAAGTTTAATATATATTCTTCAAACTTCTCCATCAAGCCAGCTGATTTAGCGTCTCTGGATACATATCAACACAATCAATCCACGGATTCTTCGTCACCGGTTTCTTGACACGTTTCATGGATCTCCAAACAGCAGAATTACACTTAAATCCAGATCCGAAAGCCAGCTGCCAAACACGATCGCCTCGTTTCACTCTTTCCTTAGCCTCCAAGTAAGCCAATTCATACCAGATGCTGCTACTAGAAGTGTTACCAAACCGATGAAGCGTAGCCCTAGAAGGTTCCATGTTCTCTTCACTCAATTCCAAGTTCCTTTGCAGCTCATCAAGGACGGTTTTGCTCGCAGCGTGCACGCAGAAATGCTCGAACGCAAGCTTGTAGTCGGGGATGTAGGGTTTTTGAGGGCGGCGTGAGGCGGTGCTGCGGCCTCGTAGTTGGGACCAGATAAGGGTTACAAAGAAGTAGAGCTGTTCTGTAAAGGGGAGGACTAGTGGGCCTAGGGTTGTGATGTTGGTTTTGAGGGCGTCGCCGCCTATTGCTACCAAGTCTTTGCTTATTTTAAGTCCCTTGAAACGTTGGTCGTCTTCTTCTTGATAAACACTCCTTCAAAATTTGCAAAACACATGTTTTTTAAGTTCATATTATGTAGGTTTTCATGATCATACAAAAAAAATCAAAATCATTCACTAAAAAATGATAATGAAATAATAAATAACCAATAACCCAAAAATTATAAAACAAGATCGATGTTCGCAAAATGGTATAGGGTCTTGTATCTGGAGAAAAATTATGGTACAACAGTGATTCATGGGTTATATCAAGTGGATGCTCTCGGTTTACACCTACTAATTAATATCGATCACTCGGTCCACTTCCACTTAATTGGTTTCTCATGTATATTATTATTATTATTATTTTGAAATGGAATTGAATAATTCTTTACCAGCTACCTACCAACTCCGTCCCAAAAAAAATGTACATATTTTACTATTCACGTAGATTAAGAAATTCAATTAATGTGTTGTATTTTAATAATAATAGACATATATACCCTTATTTTATAATTGATGCTTGCTTTGGAATATAAAATGAATGTACAACGATAAATGTTAGGATAGTGGTATATTTGGAAAAAAAACATTAAATGATGTATTGGTTTCTAAAGATACATTTTATAGGATAATTTTTTTTCTTCAGATGTTAACACTTATTATGGGACGGGGGGGGGGGGGGGGGGGTGTTTGGAGTATTTGATTACAATGCATATTCACATGCTAGTGATAGGGGTACATGAGATTGGATAAACAATGAACAATGACCTCAGAGTCGGTTATTCATGCCAAAAATCGGATTAGAAGATGACTCAAAAATTAAAAGGTGTCATCCCAATCAAGTAGTTTATAGTAAATTAAAATGAACAACTAAATAAATAAAGGTACTTATAAGATAGGTGACAAAAATGTAGAATCTTCCATTTTTATTTATAATATATATATTTCCTAAAAGAAATTATATATATAATACACTATCTTTGATTAATTAAGAAAGTCGGGTCCATCATTTTAATATATCTCCAGCTGCTTACCTCATTTATGGAAACTTAAACATAAAAATTGGACCCCCAATCCAACCAATCATATTTATTAGACAGTTGAGAAATTATTGTTACTTTCAATTCACAACAACATGGTCCAATCTCCCAGCCAGCTATCCTCCTTCTGTCACATTTACATTTTACATAAATATATATTGCTTTTTTTTTTATTTGAAAATAAATATATATTGCTCACGTGGGCATTTATTAATACATTATGGATCATAATAATGTATAATATACTAATTGATTTAGAATTCATAATAATCAATAATGTAATAACTATATCAGTTTTAGTTTTATTATGATCGTAATTACTTATCAAGTCGATCAATCACTGTAATTATATTGTTTGAATTCGTCTCAAGTTCACATTAAGGCAAAAAAAAAAAAACTTGAAAATTAAGGTTTATTTACTCTCAAGTTCCACAGGATTATACTCAATTTTATTGTAGGCACTTTCAAGCTCGCGCGTGAGGACACATATATATAAGAAAATAATTAAGAATACAAGATTGTAAGATATATATAGAGCATATTAATTACCTGAAGGCACGATCATCAGCACCTTTATGTGTCCTCACAATATGCTCCAATCGATACTTAGCACGTGTATAATCACGGCGACGATCCGACATCAGCACGGCGGAGCAACCCATCCTAAAAAAGCAATTCGGAATCAGCATCGACCGTTCTTTACCCGGATACCAATTAAACCCGACCATTTCCGTACTAACAACCACCGCATAGTTATTCGGGTTCCCTTGTAACATATCACGGGCCAAATCAACGGCTATGATTCCTGCACTACAACCCATTCCACCAAGATTGAAACTTAAAACATTTCCTCTCATTTTGTAGTGGTTTATTATCATGGCGGAGAGCGAAGGTGTCGGGTTGAAGATGCTGCAGTTAACCACGAGGATCCCGACGTCTCTCGGGTTGATTCGGGTCTTTTCGAAGAGTTCGTCTAATGCTCCGAACATGACCATGGAAGCTTCTGCACGGCCTTCTTTCATGGTGGAGGTGTTTTCCGGCGAGGTGATTGATTTTGGGACGTAGGTTTGGTCACCGATGCCGGAAGATTCTAGAATTCGTTTCTGGAAATCGAGACTGGGCTCATCGAATTTGCCGGATTTTCTTGCCATTTCTATGAATTGCTCATTTGTTACCTTCATACAAATTTAGGAACAACAATGGAAAAGGTTAAATAATAATTATAATTAACATGAGAAAGTTATGCATGGCGACACGATGGAGTAGGGATATTAAGAAATGAAAACATAAGAATAAGACACAAATTTCACTAAGAATAAGTAATATTTCAGAAAACATAGAATTATTGTTACGCAATAAAATTGTCATGATTAATGGTCTTTTGGAGTATAAAACTTTTACCATCATATTAATAAAATATTTTGTTTACTCCTACTTAAAAAGAAAACCACTTCTTTTTAACCTTGGATCTCATTATGCTTTTATGAATTACATTGACCAGCTAGATTAACAATAACCGTTTTTAACTCTGATATATTTCCTTTCAAAATCAAAAAAAATAAAAAAATAAAAATGAGACTCTGATATATTAAAATCAATAACAATGTCATGTATAAATCTATATTTTACAAATTTGAATAGAGACTCGATCAATTGTAGATTATTTTTAATGAATTTTGATGATTTAACTCTATATTTTACAGATTTACTGTAGTAGGTCAGAGATGCATGATTATTGAAAATTTCCAATGGCCAAATGTTTTTAGTGAGTAACAATATGGTTACAAAACAAAAGCATATCATAAGTTCACGCAATATTAGACAATAGGTGTACAATATATATATTATTAATAACAAATACATCTACACAATATGGTATTAAAAAAAAAGACACTGACAGCTGATCACATATTTTAATCAAAACTAAAAAAATCTAACAAAAATTAAACAAGGGAAATATTTTTCCTAACCTTGAAATCATCATGGGGCTTGTAGCAAGCAAAATCAACAAGATAAATAGATCTCGGCCGTGAGATAAAATACACCGAAAGTGTAAAAACAAGCACACCCATAAACGCCATGGTCGAAGCCAGATCATAACAAGCAGTACTATCCCATATCTTCCTCCATATTTCTTCCCTACTTAAACTCCCAACTTCAGCACCAAACACAAGCAAAATCAATGGCACAATCGCCAGATAAATCCCATGATTTATCAGATAATGGTACCCTAGTTTCACATACTTTAAGTTCACCGACTGAACAAAATCGGGTAATCGTCTACGAACACGAACCGAGAATGTTTGTGATCCGGCATCTGGGCCCGATGGTTCGATGCCACGGTTGACGATCTCTGTTGAAAGGAGATGCTGCTCTGCAGCCATTGTTGGAAATTAACTTGGATGTGGTTTAAGGTATTAGGTTGAAGTGTTTGATGAAATGTTTGTATGGCAGAGTTGACGTATTTATGTATACAAATGCTAGCAATAAAGGCATTTATTTTATTTTAAAAGAGTAGTAGTATTTGCTCCCTCTCAAAATATAAATATATTAAACGTTTTTACACAGATAAAAAACGTACAAATCTAAGAAAAAATGTTTGAAATGTCAACTGACTACTATCATTAATATAATGCTTCCATTTTTTTTATATGTCGCAGAGAGAATATTCATACAGATTAAAAAAAATAATTAGTATGTCTAAAATATAGTATTGGAAATGTATAAATATTTTGTTGGTAAATGAGTTTTTAGTATTGAAAATATATTTTTTATTGGAGATGTAAATATTTTATTGGTAAATGAGGAAAAGAATAATAAATGATGCATTGAAAATAATAAATGATGTATTAAAAATATAAAATGACAGATAAATAAAAATAGAGCAAATTCTAAAATGTGACACATAAAAAAACGAAGGGAGTAACATATTGAAAAGTAGTTGGAAGAATAATAAGATAAAGAAAAATTATAATAAATGTTATTAGATTCTAAAAAGAATTATAATTTGAGGAATTATTTTATGAAAAAAAAAAAAAAAAAAAAAAAAAAACAACAATCAAAAAAACTTGTAACAGAGAGGGGACTGGACTAGTGATAGTAAGGCTCATTACACTACCTGATATCAATCATGTATCGAATCTCCATCCCTTCTTTAATATAATAACATTTTATTTTATTTTCTTCTCCGTTCTTCTAAAAAAAAATCATGACAAGGATAATATTATAAAAATAATAATGGTATTTATTTATAGCTAGGTATTTAGTACTATTCTGATGTGGTTGTGAGAATAGGCGTGGGGGGTTAGAGGGTGACGCGGAAGAGAGTTAATGTGAGCACCTAACATTTGCTTTGAGTAGTTGGATCGTTAGAAGAGCCATAAATCCACAATATTTATTAGGCTCAATATTTATTAGGGTTGTTTGTAAATCAAAAGTCAAGTCAAACAATGGAAATGAACGGATCATTACTATAATCATATCAATTTAACCTTGACCAACTAATCATAATAGTAACCATGGCCAATGGGGTTTGCTCAGAATCTAAGGACTAAAAGGTTTGGGGTTCGAGTTTTGAGTTATAACCCATAGTCTCACTCAGATGGTAGTGGTCTTAGAGAAGTACTCAAAGGTCTGGTGTTTAGTTCTTTAGAGAGTCGAATATCTGGTTTTTGGTGACATTTACTTTCAAGAGTAGTTATGTGCGGAGGATTCTACCCTGAATATGAATTATATTTATCGGGGACTCAACAGATCGATTCGGGGCTAGTCGGGTCAATGGTCCTGAATGCCGGGGGAGCCCGAACCCAAAGGTGGTACGTAACAAATAAAATGTTCTAGGACCAGATACTCCCTCCATTTCTATTTTTGTTCTTATTTATTTGAAGCTAGACAATTGTCAATACAACACTAATTGTCATTTTTCTTTGATCCGTCGGGGAATTTAACTTGTTTTAAAGATACTACTGCAAGTGTTACTAAATTTGATTTGAATCTCCGTTTTATGAATTTAACTTGTTGTAAAGATACTAACACAAGTGTTCTTACCTTATTAATTCCTAGCACAAATAAGCTAGATGCATGTCTTTCATTGAAAGAAACCATGATCAAATATTATATATCTCTCTATATATATTTTGAAAGTGTGTGATATCTTTCCACATAAAAATAAATAATTAATGGGCGTTCATAGTACGATCGTTCATCACCATGGATTTTTCTCTGGAACAGCTAGGAAAGCTAGGTCATTAATTAACATGTGGTTAATTTAGGACTTAGGAGAGGTAGATATCTCAATAACAAAAAATAAAAAAAAAAAAAATAAATAAGGTTACAAAAAGCAATATAACGTGGCCTTAAAGAAACAGTCCAAAAGGTTTATAAAAAGGACTAAGAGGTAGTTGAAAGATGGCACTTGTTTCTTGTTCTCAGCAGATCGTGTAATATCCCGATTTTTCTAAAAGGGCATCCTTGTCTTTTCACGAAAAATCTGAATATTTGGTTTGTTTTTAAAGGATTAAAAGAAAAAGAGAAAAGAAAAGGAAAATGATTAATTGGATTTAATTAATAAGGAATAATTAGATTTAATTGAGATTATAAAAGGAAAACTAATGCTAAATTAACCTAGTTGTTGTTTTGCGTAAAAAAAAAAATCATCCAGGGGGGCGCAAGTTTGGAGAGAAAAGAAGGGAAGAGGTTTTCGAATCTCTAGGCTAATCCGTTGATAAAAAACGCAGACATCTCAAGAGAGAAATGATCACTGCGAGACGAGGATCGTTTTGATATCAACAATCCCTAAATCCATTAACGTAAGTTTTCCCCTCATCGTTCTTGATACTAGGGTTTATTCATCATCGTTGTTAAGCTACGTTTTTCTGAGTTTAAACATCGTAGTGATCGTCTTTGGATTGATCGTTTATAGGTTTGGAGTTAAAAGTTAACCTTTTGACGGGTTGAAGCTTTGGATCGTTGTACCACGCAATTTAAGGTAACGTGGTGTTCTTATCGTGTGATTAAGGTGTCATAAAGTTATAGAGCATTCTGTATGCTTATTTTCATGGTTTTGAATCTGTTTTGGATGGAGTTTGGGTTGGATTTGGGTTAGAAATCGTGTTTTGAAGGTTGCAGATTTCTGGGAAAAACCCAGGCAAACGAGCGTTTGCGGTAGCGGCAGCTCAACCGAGCGTTTGGGTGTTTTTGGACGGGCGTTTGAGGGTTTGGTTTAGATACAGGATGTGACTGATTTTCACGGACGGGCGTTTGGGGATTGTGGACGCTCGTTCAAGGCAAACGGGCGTTTACATGGATGCAAACGGGCGTTTGACCTGTTTATTCCGTTTTTACTGTTTCATTGTGTTAGCTTGGTTTCAGGCTTCATAATCATGTTTTACTGCTTAACCTTATGTGACAAAGCCTTGAATTAGCTTTTGATGCGTTTAGTTCCGGCACCATATGGATTCCCTAAAAAGATGAAGTGTAGGACCGTCGAAAGCTTTGGATTTGCCTTGTGCTTCGATAAGCTAGGGTTTATCGATGTATGTGTATGTGCTAGGTTTTGTTAGAGTCTAGTGGTATTAAGAAGAGGGAGTAGACTGATAGGTGAGCCTTTTACGTGAATCAACTTAGGTTGTTAGCATGACAGACACAACGCATCATTTGCATTACTGATCATGATGTATAACTTATTAATCATTAATTATCAATGTTATAAAAGTATGTTGTGGTATAACTGTTATTGTGATGTCATTTCCCAAACGATAAACTGCGGATTCAATTTAAACAAATGTCATATAATAAGTTCTTTTATCCTAAAACGTCGGTGTAATAAACGTGAGAGGTTAAAGAAGATTAATTGTATCACACCTTGAATTGCTGTATGATTGTGCTTTTTCTGTCGTATTTTTATTGTCGGTTGAGTCTGGTTTCTTAATTAGTTCAACTTTAATTTTTTATTTTTGGAAAAAAGTGACAACATTATGTTTTCGAGTTGAAGAACTCGTGAAAGAAACTGCACACTCTTCAGAAAGAGAAAGCTGCGGCCTGCATTTTCTGGTTTTGAGAGATTAAGCTTACGTAGTTCTTGTATAATGATTGAGAAGTGAGCAAACTTAATTGACCCGTTGAACATATATATGGCATGTTTGATATCTGAATCGGGATCGTGTTGATCATGTCCATACATAATTTTGACGTCATTTGTGTGGTAGTGCAAAATTAACAGAAAAAAGTATGTACTATTGGTTCGCATATATAGATGTAAGGCCACGAAGAAGTCGAGAACCATGCACTTGTATATCGTCTGGGGACAATAGAAACCCTTTGGCCCTCAAAGCCTTTTGGAGGCCTTTGGATGCCCCGGAGAGCTGGTCATCGGGGCACTTATGAACTGTGCAATCCACAACCCCTTTGCAGATCTAGTTTATCTTAAAGGAGTTGTGTTGATCGTTACACATATCTAGCTAGGTATATATGTAACCCTCATCAGTACCGTTTCTTAAAAATATTTGCGTTTGAACATGTAAATTACCTACATTCCAATAATTTAACCTTTTTATTTTATTTTAAATTAGAAATGATAATTCGATATGTAACAAAGAATGACGTAATGAGTTTGTAGATATATCTTTGTGTGACTTTTTGTTATGTGCACACACTTCAGGGTGTATTAGTTTCAATTGTATTTTTAAAGAAAAAAGTGGTCAATTATATTTTACTCAGAGATATGGTATTTATTCACCATCCTCCTTTCCAAACATGTCAATGAGAATCCCATTTTTCCATGAACCACGGCAACTTTACCCTTAACCGAAGGCGATGGATCATGGATATTTGTGAAACAAAAAACACAAAGATTGTGAACCAAAGGAGGAACATATATTTGATACTCCCCCCCGTATTATAGAGGTCGTTAAAAATGTCATAGTTTAAGTAAACCATATAAATGAGTTTACTTTTTAACATTTTGATGCAAAATATTGTAGTATTTTTTTTAAAATGACTTAAAATATTGTGTTGTTTAATGTAAAGTGAAAATAATGTATTTAATATTGTACTCCCTCCGTTTTTATATATATGTCGCATAGAGAAGAATCACACAAATTTAAGAAAGTAATTAATATGTGTATTGGAAATATTTTTTTTTATTGGAGATGTAAATGTATTGTTGGTAAATGAGTTTTTAGTATTGGAATTGTGTTTTTTTTGGAGATATAAATATTTTATTGGAAAATGAAGAAAAAATAATAAATGCTGCATTGGAAATGTAAAATGACAGATAAATAAAAAAATGATAAAAACTGAAATGTGACAGATAAAGAAAAACGGAGGGAGTATTGATATGCAAGAAGACGTTATAATATGATAAAAGTTTAAAAAGTCAAAATATCATATATTACGGGACGGAGGAAGTATCATGTTTACTAATTAATCAATAGTATAAAACAATTGATTGACTCCTTAATACTCCCCCAGTTCTAAATATATACGGTACTATCATTTTAACGTTTTTTAGTTTCTCTTAATATAAGTATTTCCCGATAGCAAAATAATATGTTATGAACATTTTTCTCCATCTTAACTTTATATATATTTATAAGAGTCATAAAGTGTATTAGGCATTTTAGTCCTGACATTAATCATTTTATTAAAGTGTGTAAAAAATCTAAGGTGACTTATATGAAAAAAAAAAAAAAAAAAAAAAAAAAAAAAACAAACAAACAACCAAAACTAAACTAAAGTACTATCTTGATGGTGCCATTTTTCCATAGAGATTTCACAAATTCCAGGAATTTTATTGGTGGAGGATTTGTACAAACGGTTGATTTTGTGTTTCAAAATCACTAATTTTTTTAGGCTTATGGTTAAAAATGACAATTTGAACATAGAAATATGTAATGAGGACAGTTGAATTTTTTTCGGATAAAAAAGACATATCCTTATTCTACTGTGATAGTGAAACATTATATTTGAAGCGGTTCACTGCAGAAAACAGTGATTTGGGGTTATTGACAGAGATTTGTCCTTATCATCCATTTTATATTTCCATTGTCCTGATTTCAAATTTTTCCCTCTTTTTTGTTCTTTTATACTACTGCCATTTATTTTTATTGAAAGGTTCAAAATCACTATTAAATTAATAAACTACAACATGCATTGGTTTTAATACAATTGTCATTAATCGTAACGAAGGGCGAAGGGCGGAACTTTCTATAGACTTAGAGGGGAATTCCATCCGGATAAAAAAAAAAATTTCACTAAAGAATGTAGGTAGTCCAGCTCGATTTATAAAATCTCGATTTATAAAATATTCTTAATTCATCCTATCCGACGTAAAAATCGTTTCTTTAAAAAGTAAAATATAAAGGGAGGGGTAAAATAGTAAACTCACAAATCTTATACCCGTCCCATTTTAAGTTAAAATTTCGGCACGCATTTTCCGCTAAGCCTCGTCGACGAAAACTCATTTGTTTCTTTAAAAAGTAAAATTCACTTAAAGGGAGGGGTAAAATAGTAAACTCACAAATCTTATAGTAGTTAACTAGCTACCAAGTTATGGAATTGTATTTCTATCCACCACGTCATTTTACCTTCAACCTCACACCCTCTCTTCTTGTGTTTGGATTTATGGGTTGTTTGAGGCTCCGTGTTTCGGGTTATTACTTAATCGGGAATGGCCGAGCGACCCATATGTACAGGGCCGACCCTCGTTTTTTTTGGGCTTAAGACCAAGTCCCCGAATTGGGCATTTCAGTTGAAGTTTTTTTTTTAAATTTTAAAACAAACTTATTGTTAGATATTTTTTTCATAAATAAATATTTTGGTTATCGTTTGTATACGAGTTGCCGTACGAATTAATGTTATCGCAACAAAACGAGGTTCGACGTGATATGCATGCATCAGTTCATGAAGGGATATGCATTTTCAGATACATGCATTTTCGAACTGATATGTACTCATTCTTTCGTGTAAGGGTTGCATGCTTTCATCCGGTGAACAGGGACAACCCTACAATTTCGTGCAATGAGTACCCACTACTTGCAACCTATAAAAGTCATAAGTATGCAGACGAAAATTCATAAGTTTGACAACATCATCAGATAAACTTTGAGTGTCCTCGGGTTTGATTCAAACAAGTCACTGTTTGAATCAAACACTCCCATTGTAACCTGAAAGAGATTTTCATTTGATCATTTAGTGACAAATCGTGTGGGACGAAGCATCTCTTAAAAGACAACGTTATTAACGTGCTTTGGAGTTTCTAATTCTCTGTCAAATCCTAAGTACTACATTTTTTCCAACACTGATCGCGTTTTTAACATCCGTAAATGCAAAAAATTAATAAAACTTGTTTGTATGTCTATTTTTTTTGGGCCAGATAAATTTTTTTATTGGGACCTTTATCGATTGGAGTAAAAAAAATTGGGCATTTATCAAAAGAAAAATTAACATATTATATTAGGTTGGATCGGATTAAATCTACACGATTTTTTTTTCTTTTGACGAAACATGTACCGTTGGACCCTCTGACACCGTTGGGCATATGACCCGGGTCTCGCCGGCCTCACTATAGGGCCGGCCCTACGTACGTACAGGTTGCGTCAGGGATGACCGGGCGGGGCGGGGCATGACATTGATATTCATGTGAATGAATATTTCATTAATTCATTCCATATATTTTATTTGTCTAAGAGTACTAATCTTTTTGATAGTTTTCTTCCATATATCCTTGAAGAAGTTACAGTGCTCCAGCTTTTATTCATTGGAATCAACAGCATGAGTTTTGTCTCCTGAAAATTTGGTGCATGAATTGTTTCAAGGTAACAGACATCTCACGGTGCATCCAAGGGTGGACCTATGTGGGAATAGGTGGGAGCCCCTGCTGAGATCCGAAAAAATAATGTAGTTTTGCTGTTAAAAATTTGTAAAACATTATTAATATCCCCACTTAATCTTTGCATTTGTTTCGATGCCTCTACTGAATTTTTTTCTGGATCTGTCACTGTGTATCATACTCGACAAACTTATTGAACATGCAACCAATTTCAATAACGTTAGATAAAATGTACTGCCTCCGTTCCAAAATAAGTGTCATATTTTTAGGTTTCACACATATTAAGAAATTTAATTAATGTGTTCTATTTTATACTACATTGACATATTTACCCCTCACAAATAATAAATGTTTGTTTTGGGATATAAAATGATTGCCATAAATAAATATTGGACTAAGGTTATCTTTGGAAAATAAGCATTAAATGATGAATTGGTAATATAAAATGACACTTTTTATGGGACAATTATTTTCTAAAATGTGGACACTTATTTTGGGACGGAGGTAATACTCCACAACTAATTGACACGATATACTTTCATATACTACATTCGTTCCAAAATATAAGTCATTCTACATTTTTAGATTTGTCTCACAATATAACTCATTCTACATTATCAATGCAACATTTATTACTATTTTCTCTATCTTGTCCCTAATTTATTATCAATCTAACCACTTTTCATTACTTAACAATTATCACTTTAATGATAGCCAATGAGTATTTTGAACATTAATCTTTAAATTTATGACATTCAACAATTTTCTTATGCAAAATCTATCGTATCCATGAGATTGGATTCGATTTTGTTGTTCTTCCCAAACAGGCTGAAGCATTGTACTATAACATAATTATAGTAGTTTCAAGTTAACACGTACGTACTCACTTACAAAAAAAAAAAAAAAACCATAGTTTATCAATCACACACAAAAATCAAAATGCATTACACATGTATACTTTATGGTCACTCCGCTAGAACACAAGAAAAATGACTACTACTCTTTATTCATCTCTTAATAAAAGGAAAAATCCACATTCTCATATTCGATACGTATCCCACCATTTCATCACGTCTCTCCAGATATATAGGTCTCATCATCACCATCAATAATACACAACATTGATCAATCACATTAATGTTTTACGCGTTCGAACACTCACGAGCTTGATATCATCAATAACCGGGCCACAAAGCGAAGCATTGTCATCGCTTCTTGTATGATAATAAGTGCTAAAGAACATAACCCTAGTCCTTGTACTCGTAGCCACGAACCGAAGCATAGCCGGTTTGAACCCTCCGGTTCCTTTCGAAGTATAAGGTATCTTAGCAGTATCGCGCCCTGCGAATGCTTCAACAATCATAGAGCCTTCACATGAATTGCTAGCATCACCAACCATAAATGCAAGAATGTAAGTCTTTCCTATGATGGTTCGAGCTACTTGAGCTATGGCGCTTTCTTTTCCTGCAACGAGCTCGATGGCTCGTTTTCCTCGGGGCACAGAGAAGTGATCCGAATCGAGGTATTTTACCGCTTTGAGGGATTCGATCATCCAAGCTGGTAATGGGGAGTGATCATCCTCAATGTTCGGTGGGATAAGGACACCCCATGGTGTGTTTGGGAAAATGTATGGACCATCTTCGAAATCACCATTTTTCAATATGTTTACTGCCAAATATCATGATGAAAACAATTAAACATAAACATAAACATATATCAGTTTTACAATTTTTTTTAGGTTTTTATTTTTCCCGCATGGGTAGCAGTTGCTCCCGGTGATTATTTTTTATGTTTTATCTGTGTATGTGCAGTATTAAGTTTATTTGAACCAAAAAATAAATAGACAAAATGATTCACCATCTGTAACACCATCTGTAATTTTTTTTACTCACCGTCAATGATTTTTTACTTGGCATATACGTTCGGTAAGTTTTGGTGTATGAAAAATAGTATCAATTCCCGTCTCCTATGACAATATTTTCATTATCCGCCATTGCATCAAATATTATAATTGTAACATATAGTCCTTGTTAAAAGTTAAACCAGTTATACAGAAAGTCCCCACTGCCCTGCCAGAGTTGCATAAGTATATATGTAAATCAAAAGTTATATCTGGAAGGTCCAGTTTGTAAAGAGAAAAATCGGTATAGCATACCGGCCTACATGTACACTTCAGATTAAGGCAATATATTATTGTCAGAACAACACCAATGTTCTTTTACCACTATGCCCCTGAGGGTGGGTGACATGCAGATGTAGTGTCAATGAGCTGGTCCAAAAGAGGACAAAGGTGAAACACTGAAACCCTTTTACTCTATTTTTTTTATTTATATTCAATGAAAAAGAGTAGTATAAGACACATGGGTTGGAAGAAGTGGCCCGCAGTTAAATTGACAATTTATTGCAGAATTAAAGACACATGGGCCTCTGAACCATAAGATATATACACACTTTACAACCATACATGTGTACACAGACACTTTATTCGGTTTGGGCATTAAAAGACACATATATCCTTCCAGATTTTGATTCATATATAGGGGCATGCATGTGCCCTGCCCCTGCCCAAACATGTACCGTTGGAAAGTTATGAATATTGATTTATGTTTTACTTTTTAGAGATTTTTATTATACGATAATTGTATTAGTATGTTATATCAATTAATACAGTTCTTCAAAGAAAGTAAAAAAAAAAAATTGAAGAAATTTGACGTGGTAATAGGCTTAACTCTTCAATTTCAAATTTGAAAATGCAGTGTCCCCTTCCCAACCCCTGTCCACAACGATCGAATTGATTATCTTCATGCATAAGGATACTAGATTACCTAGTAGAAAAGATTGAAAAATCATCACCCCTCACACCAAGACGTGGTAGTGGGCCTAACACTTGAATTTCAAATTTTCACTTGCAGTAGAAATTTGAAAATACAGTATACCACCCAAACCCCGTCCCCACCCCCTCTGAGATGTGGAAGTGAGCCTAACATTTTAATTTCAAATTTTCACTTGCCGTGGAAATTTATAAATACAGTGCCTCTGCCCCGTAAAGACTTATAGACGAGGCAGCTGTGGGCCTAACACTCCAATATCAAATTTTCACGCGTCGTAGAAATCTGAAATTGCAACGGTGTACGTGAAATGATTAATATAGTGGAGCCTATTGTAAAATGAAGTGCAAGAAAAAGTGTAAAATAATAATGTAAAGAGACCTATTATTATCAAAATGAAATGTCAAACTAATTGTTGCATGGCATGTTGTCCTTAAACATACCCAAGGCAGGGCATAGTGGCATACCACTACCAAAATGTAGCAAATCATAACAGCCATAGTTTGTTGTTGCTGTTAGAGGGGACCATGTTGAAATTGTGTGGTTCAAATTGTGTCATGCAGTCACACATATACATACGATACCCCTGTTACAGTATAGTAATCTTAAAAAACAGAGGAAATTAAACTTACAGGTAGTTGGTTTAGGAGGATGAAGTTCCCTAAGAGCAATTGAATCGACAAGAGGACCACAAGCCGGATCTTCTTCAACACCCGGGTTATGTATAATAATCTCCGCACTGTTCTCCACAGCCTGAAACGCCCACGCATACGAATCCCAGCCGTTACTGCTATACAACGTCTGCATCGGCAATACACCGAAATCAGGTGCAACCGAAATATTCAAAGTCTCCTCTTGTGCACATGTTCTTGCTGCACTGAATGTGATGGAATAATACATCCCTTTTGTTACGTTTACTCTTTGTTTCATCGATGCTTCGTTCCCGAGCCGCAATGCTGCATACCCTTCGGGAACGATTAGGAGCATGTCGCCTTGTTTTTGGCCTGCGGTTATGTACTCGACGAATCCCGAGGTTTTCCAACCCGGGATCGCTTCGTCTGAGAGGATGACGGTGCCGTTTATGTCGGATTTTTTTGGTGGGATTTCGAAGTTTCCGTTGTGTATTAGTCCTGTGAAAATGAAATGTATATGTTAAACTGCATCTAAGTTCTAATGGTAAATTAGATTAAAATTATGTCATCCAATAAATGATTTTCAATGGTATCACAAGAAATTTAGCTATTCAAAAATCTATATAATCAAACTTCTAAAAATCGATTATAAAAATCAAGTTGGACTTCATTCTGTAAGCTCAACTGCTCAAGTTACCGGTGATCTATAAGAATCCTTTGGATCTTCTTAGAATCTTTTTAATAACCGAAATAAATTGTGGCTATTATTTACGCCACATATATTCTATTCGTCAACATTCTACATTTGTATTACGTTAAAATCGGTTCTATGAAATTCAGTTCTGAAGTCAATAACCAACTTTCCGTAGGTGTATTGTGATAACTGACTTTTGGAAAGTCACATCTTGCTCCAGAACCTACAAGAAGTCGTTTCCTTGTTCCAAACCCGCTTTCATAGGGTCGGGTCGATTCTAGTGTACATGTAGTGTGGTGCACGAGTAAAATAAATGTGGTGCAAATAAAGACCCATACTTTATACCATAAACATGTTATAATATTTTGAGGGGTAGGAATAAAGGACAGATAAGAGGGAAAAAATGAGAATTATGACACTAAATATACAAATTAGGTGATTAGGACAATTCTACCGTTGTTACCCCAAATCCATTGTTGGATATAGTGCAATTGACATCAAATCCACAATTTCACTGTTTTACTGTTTCGTTGGTTTTGACGAAAATGTCATTAAAATGACTTTGAAAAAAATATCAAATGAGGTGTCTGAATAAAGAGAACGAAAAAAGAAAAAATATGCTGAAAGAATTACGATATTTTGACGCTCGGATCAAAAGATATTCATTTTTGTAACTAATTATGAAAGAATTTAAATTGTAGCAGAATAAACACTTGTAAAAAATTCTTCCATACTTAATCCATTTCCTCCGTACACCACATAGTTGAATCAAGACCACACAGTTTGAATTTAATTTGAAATTGTGTGATTACGATTCATCCACGCGTGGGTTTACGGTGCGAATGGAATATCAAGACCACATAGTTTGAATTTAATTTGAAATTGTGTGATTGCGATTCATCCACGTGGGTTTACGATGCAAATGGAATAAATAGGGAAGAAATACCCATTTTTTACCTAAAAGAAAATTTCACGGTCTTCTTTACATATTTCTAGTTTCAATTTGTCATTTTTAACGATAAAGTCTAATATTTTTTAGGTGGAAAAGCAAGCGTTCTGAAGTGAAAATAAGTGTATAATGAATCCATGAGATACAACTTCCATCTGTGGCAGGTGAACCATGGATCCCTCATGGTAAATCGGTTTCTTTTTGTTTGCAATATATCTTCCACGCCGATTTGTCCCATATGCGATCATCACTCAGAGACGACCCTTCATGCTATCCGTGACTGCTATTGGCCCCATCATGTTTGGACAACTATTGTCCCTTGAGAAACTAGGAGAGAGTTCTTCTCGATCTAACAACGCAGAGCTGGCTTCAACTTAATTTGAAAAAAGAGGACGATTGGGCCTACATCTTTCGTGATGTGTGTTATGGCGTTTGTCATTGGCGAAATAAAGCGATCTATGACCAGCAAGCAGGAAGGACACCAATTCAGGTGTTCATTTCGAAAGCGGTGAAACGAGCGAAAGATCTATGACTCGCTTGGAGGCTAGATGATCAGCTATTTGTATTATTTTAGGCCTAGTTTATGCTATTCCGCAAATGTTTGTAATCCATTGTTCTGCTCGGATTTCTTTCCACTGATTTAAAATAAAAGATCGTATGCCACAACAACAACAACAAAAAAAAAAAAAAAAAATAGAAGCTATAACAAGTACTGTAGTAGTATTGCTGTGTAGCTCAATTCTTGATTAATAAGTATTTAAGTTGTTGTGATATACTCTAGTCTTTTATTATTAAATTAATACATTCCTAAAAATTTCCATCATATTATATGATTCACAATTTGATATTGATGTCAAATTATAATTCCTGATTATTTTATAGTCACTGTATATATTAGTATATTACCATGTGCCCTAAAGATATTTCCTTTCCACTTGGACAGTTCGACTAATAACACAAATAATGAAAATATACAGAACTAATTCAGACTTTCTGACTCAGTTCATTGATAAGTTAACATCTCCCTGGCTCTCCCTCTGCCCAGTCAATTTCATAGTCTAATTAATAAACAAAAATTTCTGATGGTGGTTTTTCTTATTAAAACGAACCGTGTCACGTATTATAATTTTGTTTTGTTTTGTTTTGTTGGACACTTAACAGTTATCCGACTATTCATTTTAATAGAGAGTCTTCGTATTATAATTAACTGAATACACACCCAACTATAACAAAGTGGACCCGATAAAAAACAAAATTGTATTATTACTCGGTTAATAATGAATAAAACAAATCATCAATTACTACTAGGTGGACCCAATAACAAAAAAGTTTTTTTTTTTTTGTTTTATAATATAAATCCATTTAGAAAATCAATGAATTATTTATTATAATTTTTTCTTTTATCCTTTATTTATTATTTATCCATCAACTTTTCAATATTTTATATTAATAACACTTAAAAGGTCATTTTAAACATTATTATCAAATGACACATGACCACTTTAATAAAATTTCCCCTTTCTTTATATGTGAGAGAAATCTTAAAGGGACTTAAATTTTGGAACGTAGGTAGTAAGTAGTAACTACTACTAATCTGGCTTAAATGCACCATTATTATAAGTTATTAAATGACCAAATTAAAATTTTCCAACAATGATGATTAAGTTTTACTATAATACCCCACATACAAATAGTGGAAAAAGGTTGAGATATATAATGCATATTATAAATTATATTAATCATTTTAGGTCAAACGATAACAATGAATGTAGGTAAATCTTTTTTTTTTTTTTTTTTTTTTTTTTTTGTTTTGAAAATAGAATGTAGGTAAATCATAGATAGATCTATTATAACTCAAATAAGTCTGCTAAACGCAAGTTAGGGGTGTTACATTTAGAAATTAAACCAGGAAACTCTGAACAAGTGAACATGAAATCATGTGACCAACTGACCAAGGGAAGAAAAGAAGAATGTCAAAGCTAGCAATTAAATGCTAAATTTAATCATTAAATGCTTCATTAATACAATAATACCTTAATTAAATGTAGTAAAAAACTGAAACAGTGCAAGAGCAGTTTAAATCTTACCATCAATAAAAGAGAAGGCAACTTCAATGGTGGAGCAAAAGAGTAGCAGCGCCAGAACTAAGTGGGCTGCTTTCATTTTCTCTGTGATTATTTAAACTTTTGAGTTTGTGAAAATAAACAGAAAAAATAGGGAAGAGAACGTGGGAGATGTGGATTGAATGAAAAGAATAAAGACTGGATTGGGGTATTTATGCTTGGCTACCTTTTCAAAAGGACCTTGGATTTCTCTACAATTTCACTTTTGCCAAACATATCATGTTCATAATAAATTGACTAAAATAAATAAACTTAACGATTTTATTCACATCACGAAATTACTTGCGTCATTATATTCTTTTTTTTTTTCCTTGACATGGTACCATAAACTCACTTCGGCACCATACATGTTAGAGTGAACACCGATACTCGTTGACAATATATATCACGGATGTTTCTTATGTATACGAAACGTTAAAGTTAATAATATTACTCACCATTACCTCTTATTGTGTAAGAAAAATATCATTGTCAATGTCGTTTTATAGAAGTAGTAACGCCACTCACGGTAACGTTCATTTTCACACCCAAAAAAAAAATTCATGATTTTTGAAATATTTTTTGGATGTGTTAAGCAACACACATAATACATGTATTAATTTTGTAGTGTCAATAAAATTTCAGGAATATATTGTTACCATATTGAATTACAAAATACAGCATAGTTAAATACTTTAATGATATGATCCGGTTTAATCAATAAGATAAAATATACACAATAAAATCATTTGATTGGATTTTAAACAAACATATAATGAAAAATTATTGTGAAACATTTATGATTTAAATGTTGTAGTCAAATAATTTCGATCCCTTTACATTTATAGTTTTGTCTTAGTAGGACCAAATGTTACTTAAAATTACGTTCATCAATAATAGAATAATAATGCTGTAAAGATTTTTTTTCTTTTCATACCGGCTAAATCAAATCATGTACTATATGTATATTTATATCTGTACAACATTATCAACGTATAAATAGGGGATAAAATTAATATGATATGGCGTTGACGGGAGACATGATAAGAGCATTAGAGCACTCCCATCTAATCCTCTAAATGAAATTAATGAATAATTTATTTTACAGTTTTAAATACAAATTTTTTTTAGTTTCCGGAATTTCTATGTAAAATGAAATATACCAGATTCTTTTTTTTACATAATATGGTAGATTTAAAAAAGCGATCTATGGTATTTGGATGTGGATGAATAGACTCAAACATGGCCCTGAAGAGGATCGACCCCCTTCCTATGTCTTTAATTCGAATATAGTTGAGAGAGCAAGGAACCTTAGACTTGTAATAGATTAGAACATACTTTTTTTGTTTTTTTGGATACATAATGTAACCCTATGGATTTTTGCCGTTTTGGAGGCTTGTTAATAAAGTGATCCCTTCATTAAAATAAAAAAAATAAAAAAATTACATAATCTAGATGAATGCGGTAGATGTAAATGAAATTTTATAGAACATGTATTTTATACTAAAAAAAAATAGGAGCAATGTTGTAGTGTTATTTTTCTTGTTGAAATATTTAAAATAAGTTTTTAAGAATTTAACGTATCTATTGTAAGTGTGTTTTTTTAACTAAGTGTTCTTAGTGATAGTATTTTGATGAATATTGACATTAAATTAAATCATTTTTTTAGTGGTGTCTATGTCATGAAAAAAGCTTCATAATTCAATCATTGCTAGTGGTACATCTAACCTTTGACAAACAAATTAAATCCACAATAGAACATCTTTTGAAATATTACCTCCATCTCTTACAATTGTCATCTTTATAGTAAAAAAAACTGTAAAATTTTATTTATCATATTCTTTCGTTTAAAAAAAATCATATTTTTTTGTTCGTAAACTTTATAACGGTCCGGCCAGAAACATGGAGCCTAGTGAATATGATCTAAAGATTTACATGTGAAACTATTCTTAGTGAAATTGATTAGAATTTTGTTTGGTAACGCTTATTATATACGATATTAGAATTTGTTCGTGAGTGTGTATGTGGGTGTGGGTGTGTGGAGGGTAAGTGTAGGGTGGGTGGGGGTGTTGGTGTGGGGTAATGGGGGTGTAGGTGGGTGTAGGGTAGGGTGTGCGTGTGGGTGGGTGTCGGGTGTGTGTGTGGCGGGGGTGGGTGTCGGGTGGGTGTAGGGTGTGGGGGGGGCGTGGGGGTGGGTATGGGTGGGTGTGGGTGTGTGTGTGTGGGGTGGTGGGTTGGGTGTGGTGTGTGGGGTGTTGTGGGTGTGGGTGTAGGGAGGGTGGAAGTGGGGGTGTGAGGGTGTGGGGGTGGGTATGGGTGGGTGAGGGTGTGGGCGGGTGTATGGTGTGTGGGGGTATGGGTTGTGTGGATGTGGGGGTGTGGGGTGGGTGGGGGTATTTATGGGTGGGGTGGGTTGGGTAGGGTGGATGGGGGTGGGGTTGGGGGTAGGGTGCGGGTGGGGTGTAGGTGTGAGGTAGGTATGGGTGTGGGGTGTACCCCTACCTAACGTAGATTTATTGAAAAAATTCGTCGTTAAGTAGTTCCTCAACCACTTAAAATTTTTAATTTTTCACATGAAATTCGAGAAGATCTTAATTAATTAAGAGGTGTTAAAAAGTATTATCAAACAACACTTATTTTAATAATCACTTATTCTTTTAAGAATAAGTGTTAAAATTACATGTTGGTCCATTTATTTGGTCTTAGACCACCATTAAATTATCATTTTATATTTTATAATTGTTACATGTATAGACTAATGTTTATGAACATTTTACGTGTAAAACGATAAACCCATATTTGACGAGTAAAAAACATTATATAACATACAGTTTTGTATGTTATATAACATATTGTAATTGTGACCGTAAACATACAGCTATGTATTTTTTATTCCCTCACCTGAGGTCTATTAATAAAGAAGATATTTAAAAAAAACATAATATAACATACTATCACAAACGAATGGAGTAATTTATTTTCTACATTTTCCCCTATATACTACTACCTCCGGTCCAAAATATAAGTCACCGTTGACTTTGATACACATATTAAGGAGGCGATAACTAATCGAATTTTTACACTATCATGACGAAATTACCCATTGTTTACACCGCAATTGACCGAACAAGGGCTGTAGAGGGTAATTTCGTCGTGATAGTGTAAAAATTCGATTAGTTATCGCCTCTTTAATATACGTGCCAAAGTCAACGATAACTTATATTTTGGACCTGAGATAGTACATACTTGACCTTGAGTTATTCATTGATTTAAGACATTCGAAACCATGTTTCCAAGAGATAATCTTCTAAATAAGCAAGTCACGTGGCCAATAATAAATGTAACTTTATTCATAGTTTTTTTTAGTTTAAATATTTTATTTTATTATATGTTGAATTGTCATTTAAATGGTATATTTCTTTTCCGGATTGAAAAGGAGAAAAAATAAATTGTATTTTTAATTGTTGATACTAAATAAATAACATATTAGTAATTAAATACGATTGATATCAACTTTCTTAAAAGCTACATAGCTGCAGTGATAGTGTACAATGATATGTCCGACATCCAGTCCGGTTTTTCCCTGGGTTGCATAACCGGAGAATTTGTATCCGGCGGCACAAAATAGTATTCCTCCATCACCGGAGACGAATCTGCTACGGCATTGAAAATACATCATAATCCAAGACAAAATGGATAGGATTAAAGTTATTAGATAGATCAGTGTACGCTTATCATTGCAGAGGATTCCGACTATTTTATGGACAAATTTTACAATATAACATTTGTACGAATGTTGTATGAAATAACATACATTACAAATTTTATTTCTAATTTCTCACACGCGATAAAATTGTTTTATGTGAAAGAAAGTAAACAATGAAATGCACCTATGTATTAATATGTCACTTGGTACAACTTTTCCTACAACCGTTTCACCATAAAATCTCTCGTTTTGGTTAGGGCTGTTAAAATTTCGTGAAATCTAGACCCCACCGACTATATTGTATCCGCCCACCCGATTTTTATTTTCAGTATATTAAAAAAAATTATATAATTCAGTTCAATATCCGGCCTACTAATTAATCATACAATGTAAAAGTTTATTTCTGGTGTCGTCACTGATTGTGTGACAAGTGTAGAACAATATTCAGAAATATATACACTTTTTTTTTTGGTCTCAAAATACTGTTAGGACATGCAAAGACCCAATAAGAAGGTTTATGAGATTAGTGTTGACCAGATTCCATCACGGACTGACTTTTAAGGAGAGAAGTTAAGTTGTTCTTTTCTCCCTATTGCTTACTCCATTGAAAATCCATATACTACAGTACATCATGCAATCGGTGATATTCTGCATTAATTAATTTATCATAATTTAAAGGAATATTTTTATGCATTGGGACTGTTCTTTTTTTTTCTTTTACAGAATTTTTTTTATTTCTAATTTGACATATGCTCCTGCATTTCCCATGATTTCATGGAATTTTTGTCTGTACGCATACGTTGATGATCCTCTGTCATCCATCTTGTATATATCCTGCAACGAATTCTGCATATCTTGATAAAATATATATGATTATAATACTATATTAATTAATTACATCACCAATTTATAATAGGGAGATAATGGTTATAAAGTACAAAAGTAGAGAAAAATTGTCAAAAAAAGACAAGTGGATTGAAAAAATGATGAAACATGACAAAAGACATCTGAAAGGACAAAATTATTAGAGAGTTTACTGATTAACATTATTAGAGAGTTAATGACGGATAAGATTATTTGATATCAGTATCTAATGACATTTCATGTCTCATGTCTTGCATATATAGAGTATTGATTAGGATGTAATAAATATTTCCACTATCAATTATGATGTACTACGTATTGATGCCACGCATATTCCCGCCCTTGAATATATATGATGTACGTAGTGCCTATTGATGCCACTACAAGTGAGACGACACATATTTTCGCCCTTGATTATGATGTACATAGCACCTATCTATTGTAATGTAGGCTCATTTATAAAAATGTGTTATGTCACTCGTTATGACACAACTCTTATGCCCGTAGCATCAGAGTGATTATAATGCGTGGCTGATATTATACACAATATATGTTTTATATATGGTTCAATCACTTAGATAATAAGGTCCAAAGGAAGATAAAACACCATAGAGATAAGGTATTGGATCATTCGGTCATGCTGGTTTGCTAAAAAGAGACAATAGGATCTCTTTTACATGTTTAGTTGGATGACAATAATTTCCCAAGTTAATAAGTGGTTGAAACTGTTAGTAATATCATCCGCAGCGGAAACGATTTAAGGATGCAGATCTATACAATACACGTAATAAAATAACTAGATCTATATCTACAGGGGTTGTAGATCATACCTCTTGGATCTCTAAATCCAAGTTGAAGAACCGCAAAATGAAGAATGTGAGAAGATGTGAAGAGCACGCGCGAGTCTTCCGTACGTGTGATCCAACGATTCGGTGGAAGGAATTCTCGACTCGAACCCTCCGATATGCTACCCGGAAAATCTCCAAGATTTTCCCCAAAACCCCTTGGCCGAATTTTTCCTCTTCTTTCTCTAAGAAAGTCGAAATTATGTGTGTGTTAAGGCTTGGGAGAACTCTCTTTTTATAGGAGAGTAATCCTTGTCCTCCAAGGATTAAATAATTAAGAGATAATTATTACATTAATCCTTTTTCCAAATAAAAGATAAATAAAATAATTATCCCAAACAAATTAGGATAAATCACATTCTTATCTAATATTCCATGATTTATCATTTAACAAATAAAAGATAAATCACACATTAAATAATTATCCAAGAAAACAAATTTCTTTAATAATATTTAATATTAACAAAGTAAACATGCGCACCTTTATTTTGATCAAATTAAGGTCCATGCATCTTTAGTATATATTTGACCAATGAGGTCAAAAATCAACACACTATTTCGGGCCGAGTCCACGAAAAATGTCTTTTCCGTGTATTTAATTATTTAGCCCAACTAATTTAATAGTCCACTAAACAATTAATTCACATATCGATTAATTAAATTCTAATAAGAATTAAATTAATATCATTATTAGGATTCGACGTCCGAGAATAATATGCGTTTATATTGGAGCGCACGTCGGGGACCATGGACTAATAATCGGCGGCTCCGATAAATCAAATAAATAATTATCTTACGAACGGAACAATTATATTCGATAAATCAATCACGGGAATATGCCACCATAATCCCGTGATCGCACTCCTCCGATTATAAGATTATATTTATCTCCTCACGAGAAAGTAATAAGCGTCCATTGATATAATCATTACATATGGATTAATCCTCCATGCATCGTTCATTCTAAATCGGGAAGTTACCGTTAACCCTTTTCGAACCTCTTATCCTTATTTACCATTAACCCCTAGTGATCAATTAATTCATACAACTCACTTGGTAGCTAATCGTGTAATATGAACTCGCGCGATCGATCGGTTTAGGATTAACAAATAAGGGAAGCTGTCTATCTACTTCCATAAATGGAAGGAATGGATTCCGTATCCGTGATAACACGACTACTCACTCAATCTAGTACAATGCCAAGATGGGGTAATTCGGACCACGGACTCGGTGTAATCCTTAACCGTCAAGTCAAACCTCATACCGATTCAAGCGGTTGATCGTGATCACCTCGGGATTAAGATATATCCATAAATATGATCATCCATTGATTCGATAAGACTTCTCGATTACGGAATTATATCGTGAACTCTAATCAAATCGGTCCGGCCCTATATGATATATCTATCATATATAAATGCCCCATTAGGTTCTCTTAACCGAAAGTCCGGATAGGACTATCACACCTATTGTGTTCGGGGCGCATTAATAGCACGTTAAAGGAGAGACCCGATACTCTCGATTAACTTCACTACGGGCTAATTGTATTTTAAGTACATCTTCACTAACTCAATCCTCCCGTGTATATACCATACACCGAGTTAAGTGATTACATAAACGATATACTTAGGGTTTTACGTAGTGTAAATACTATTGTCACATCGGTGATTATGAGAATAATAAATATGAATAATAACGTCAATTCATTTATTAAATAAAACAATTACAAAAATTGTCTTTCGGGCATCACACCTAACAATCTCCCACTTGCACGAAAGCATGTGATTAATTGTTTTAGAGCACACCCTATTATTTAAACTACAACAAACTACATCTCCCACTTGCTCTAAAGCAATGGAGACTCATCCCGTATTCTAGTACCCATTAAGCATATCATAACCATTTCGATTCCAAAGTACACTCCGAGTATGCCGTCGTAGGATAGGTCGGTGACTCGGTGAGTACCTACATCTAAATGTCATGGGTCTTAATGATTAGTCGAGTTGTCGGCTCGAGACGATCCGTAGAATCGAAACGCTACCGGTCCATCAAATCATGTGGTACTGAGTAAACACTGAGCCCGAGATCGATTTAACGATCATCCTCAATCTGACTTAAAGTCAAAATCAGTGTATCACACATATCCAAGTTCACACATGAATATGTCCGCATATTGTTCCTCGTTCTCTTCAAGATACTAAAGGACATACTAAACTTGCTTTGTTAACCGCCGAATCTAAGATTCGATCAAAGTTGACGTTCAATAACCTGACCATCTCTTACTAGAAAGAGAATCTATCCCATTTCTCTTGATCCGAAGATTTGGAGAGTCATTCCTGAGGCATAGGGTAGAACTTCCTCGTTGAATGTTGCATACACAGATGCATCATCTTAACCAATAAGATGGATGGGAAACCAGTGACTGATTCTAATGAATTCGACCGAGTCAAACTCTTAAGAATGTTGTCCAAATCTCTATTGCAGAGAATTGTGGCATTGTCAGATTCTGACTTCAGATAACACACCCATGTTGATTCCAACTGGTGCAGTGTTAGCCTTCACAAACACTAATTTATATATTCACTACTGTACTAAAATTGATATCCAGTCTACAAAAGACTTATCAATATTCTGGTCAAATCCACATATTGTAGAAATATATGACTTCCAATGACCGAGAGGTTTGCTTTTTATCCACAAAAGGACATAAGCCTTGACAGTCATCCTGTCAGAAGTTCATAAGTCAATACCCTTCTGTTTCGAATGAATCCAGACTCCGTTTGTTTGGCAAGAAAGTCTCAGGGAATCACCCCTATTTTCTGCTTTTGAACGAAATCATGCAATACCGAACTCATTCTACTCTTTTCCATGTAGATCCAATTACTCCCACTGGGCCTGAGACACTCAGGTGGTTCTACAAGAGTATGAACAGCTCTGGAGTACCAAACTCCATTCACAGGGTTATGGCTTGTAAACCAACCTCTATTATCAGAATCCTATACTGCTCACAAAAGAGCCATAGGTCATCGATCGATCCTTAGACTACAAAGTCTGCAGAACCCGTAACGGGTAATGGATAAACCATACTCCCACTACATTCTTGGTGGATCGAAATTCTGATCTAGTTTAGTAGTATTTAGTGTTATCACCAACAACCGATGTTGGATGTGGTCTGATTTTAATCAGTTAGTAACTACCTTGAGTAAACGTACTTCAAGGTTTAAGGTTTTACTCGTTCATAGACTCTATCGAAAGGACGCAACGATAAGCGTCCCTTCCCGATTTCAAGAATCTTATAACAAACCTTTTTCTCAATGCTACAAGATATAGAAGGATTGGTCACTGACCGAACGTGGTCGCGAAATTTCCAGACCTACCTTCAAGCACCGTGTGCTAAATGCTTATATTTACGGAAGTGGGGTGAACCGAGTCCACACCTTATCCGTAAATTCCAAAGCATATTCTAGGTAGACTTCTCGGTCTTACATTTCACTGTAAACCGTTATTTCACTTCCAATATCTTTATTGAGTTAAGCAGTGTATTGTAGCACGTCTAAAAAAAACTATATAAGGCAATTTAACGGTTTCTCACTTAGTGAAAACATTTCACTATGAGGCGAGCCGAGCATCGGTCCCTAGGACTATGTGATGGCCCATTTCTGAGTATAGAATACTCTATCTCTGTTGAAAACAGAGAAACCTCAAAATATTTTGGATAAACTTACCGGAGTGTTTGAATAGTTATCGGACAAGAAGTCACTACTCGGAAGCTCCTACTAGCTTGTATCTTTCATCAGACCCGAAGGTCGTCATAAACAAGCTATGTTACTTCTTTATAACCATTATCCTTTCCCGATTGAAAGGAAACTTAGTCATTGAACCTTTGAGACAATATAACCAGACTGGGAGAAAGGAATCACCCTGAGCCAGTCTTCAGGTCTTGTCTTTTAGGGACTATGCACTAACTATGGAATATGAAGAAGCGTTTATCTAAATATAGAAACCAATTGCTTTTAATGGTTCTTTAAGATGTGTTTTATATACATATTTCAGCAGTTGTAAGTGGTTTTGACTTTATCAAACAAAAGTCCGAGTCTTGGATTCGTACTACAAATGGTATATTCACTTTCTATACGACAAACAAATTATCGAATAGAAGGTAAATCCATTCGTTCCAACGAATCTTAAACAGAAAAATAAATCTTCTGCGATATCCAAGGATTGAATCCGAGATTCATTTCCTCATATCACTCCCACTATTCTAGCTAAAATTAACTGCCCGTTGTTTACTCTTTTAATCGTTAAATGCACTTCTTTGCCTTGTTCTTCCAAAGAACTTAGCTCAAGAAAATCGCCAAGGATTCATAGGTTGGTGATCCGAAATCACTATCCTTATCCTATGATTTTCAGTTTATTAATTTTCGGTTTAGCCTTAAAATCAACTCAGTTTTAGATGACTAACACTCTTAGACATACTCTCCCATTCTTGACTTTCCGTAAATGGAAACGAGTTTTGAACTAGCGGTTCGTGTGAGTAGACACTACTCTTGAACCGTGGGATGTCTATTTCGAGTGTTACTTGTCGGGACTTCTCGGATTTTCTAATATACTAGAAAAATAACAAATCATAACATTAAAGCTCCCACTAGTTTATCGGTTCCAAATACCGTCTAACCAGCAATGCTTTATTTTTATGATTTTCCAATTTTTCAATTTGAAAATCTCTCGTGTAAACACTTACACAATTCTAATGTTTCCAGAAAAAATACAAATCATAAAACTCCCACTAGTTCATCGATTCCAAATATCGTCTAACTAGCAACATTTCATGACTTTCCGGTTTTTTTCAATTAGAACGGTTACGTGTGTAGTCAGTTACGCTTTTCTAATGTTCTAGAAAAACAACAAATCATAAAGTTCCCACTAGTTCATCGATTCCAAATATCGTCCAACTAGTAACACTTCATGATTTTCCAATTTTTCAATTAGAAAATTACTCGTGTAATTACTACATACTCAAAATTCACTAGAAGAATTTCGAAGTCCGAAATCACCTTTGGTCAAACTAAGTTTGTCTTCCGTTTGACACGAATGACACTAAGTGACATACCTATATGTCACTCGGTTTTTAAAAGGCTTAAGAGAAAATATCTCTTTCGAAAAATAATTGCATTATCGATTAACTAGTTCAACGTCCTAGTTACTTTCCACTTTTTAACAAAGTCATTACTAGTCAATTAAATTTTAAGCAATTTAGTAAGGGATATAATCTTTTGTAAATAAAATGACATGTATTAATTCAAGTTTAACACTACTATATTTTATTTTAGGAATTGTAAACTAAAATTAAGTCTACTCTACCATTCCAAGGTTTTAACCTCGCATCTCAGTGCCGCCTTAGGGTAGGTCAAAGAGATGACGGTTAAATCGAGACAATCTCATCAATGAATAACTTGTGAGAATCGGACATCCCACGAGAATCGAACATCCCTTTATTCATTGACTACCTTCCTTTTTCGGCCTAGATATTTCCAAAAATACCCATGATGAGTGTGACCTACTATATCGGATCTCTTAGGTACGCCCCGAGTATGCCGTCTTAGGATAGGTCGGTGACCCGACGAGTACCCGTAAATCCTATCCTTTCGGAGACCAAGCCATGAATGTTGATAGGGGCGAACACCATCCTTAGGGGGACGAAATCAAAGCGCCTCGAGGCGTCACCCTTCTCTCACTTACTTGTATCTATAGTAGAGGCCGTGGGGTTGGCCGTCGCCTCCCCGCTCCCACTCAATATTTTGGAAGTGGTGGTAGGTTAACTAACCACGTCTTTTTGATGTTAACATAAAAGCACATCAAATCAAGGATTCCGAATGGTGTCGGTAACGTAGGCAAGCCTACCCGTCCTATTCGTTGGAACATATGTGACAGTCGGACGAAATCGGGTCAAGAGAGCCCTATTGAGATTAGAAGGAATCACCCCTCCGCTCTCGGTTTGGCTTAGTCTTGCCGGAACCCCGTGCATACATCACACTAGGAGGGTTAAGTCGTTTGAGCGAAGCTCGATTGACCACCCAACCTAAAGGCGAACCGTTTTTATCCAAGATTTATTGTTCTTTTACCATCATTCAATCTCGTAGACACTACGAATTGAAAACGTGATCTCGTTTCGGCTTTAAGGCGGTTCACCGAGAACACACACCGAAAGGCTAACGATTTCATAACCCGTCCTCGGATCTTTAATTAGTTACTAAATTAATTAATTACCACGTATTAATTAAATTTCAACTAATTACACGAGTTTGTATACATGCCTATTTTAATTACCAAAATTAAAATTCTACATGTATGCATGGAGTGAATTTATGATATGATGCATGTCATGGCAATTCCGATTTTATATCTATTTTATGATCAAACACATAAAAAATAAATTGCGGAAAATTTAAACACCGAGATGGATCGTTAGCACCCCGTATCTAATCTATTAGAAAATAAAAACCAAAACCCTAACTAGGGTTTACTACTTTCTAACTAAATCTGCAGCTGTTCGAACTCTTTGACGATCGGCATACTAAACGAACTCGGATCGGGACGAAACCTTCCAGATCTTATCTTCACTCCTTGAACTTCAATATGGACAGTTGGATCGGTGCTTTGACTTACCAATTTTCTCCAGTAAACCGCCAAACTAGCTGCTGAATCTGACTTTGACTGCACTGCATCAAGGACTTCCTGAGGCAGATCGGGAATCGAGATGAATTCCGATCGACCTAAAATTTTTATGGTACGTCCAAAACTCCAAGTTGAGAAATCTGAACGGTCGGATTTGATTTTCAACGGTCCAAACTCTCCCAGAAAATCGAGGAAGTCACAGATAGTGTTTCTGTGAATCCTGCGTTTTTCTGTTACAGCAGCCTCTTCGCAGCATCAAACGGATATCGAAACGGACTCTGATCGACGCCAAAATTTTTGGAGTTGATCATCATCTTCTAATCTTGATTCTGACCGGAGGGATCTTCGTGTCAACGGTTCGATCAACGGGAAACACGAAATAACTAAACAGCTACTAAACGGATCTATTTTACGGAAATTAAAATTCGCAATAAAAAAAGAATTACATAAATTCCTATACTTTCATATGGACGAATTTTCATCGTTTATATGAGTTTACAATAGATCTAACGGGTAAACAGTGCCAACCCCAATCCATCTCTTCAACCACGACATTCATAAGCATAAAAAAATAATCATGCATGCGCCCCATTTAAAAAATTGGGACAAAAATCTACATGTTTTACCACTCCTAGATCTAATATTTTATACGTATAAATATAGATCCCCATGGCTCCGATACCACTGTTAGTAATATCATCCGCAGCGGAAACGATTTAAGGATCTAGATCTATACAATACACGTAATAAAATAACTAGATCTATATCTACAAGGGGGTTGTAGATCATACCTCTTGGATCTCTAAATCCAAGTTGAAGAACCGCAAAATGAAGAATGTGAGAAGATGTGAAGAGCACCACAGTCTTCCGTACGTGTGATCCAAGCAATTCCCGGTGGAAGGAATTCTCGACTCGAACCCCTCCGATATGCTACCCGGAAAAATCTCCAAGATTTTCCCCAAAACCCCTTGGCCGAATTTTTCCTCTTCTTTCTCTAAGAAAGTCGAAATTATGTGTGTGTTAAGGCTTAGGAGAACTCTCTTTTTATAGGAGAGTAATCCTTGTCCTCCAAGGATTAAATAATTAAGAGATAATTATTACATTAATCCTTTTTCCAAATAAAAGATAAATAAAATAATTATCCCAAACAAATTAGGATAAATCACATTCTTATCTAATATTCCATGATTTATCATTTAACAAATAAAAGATAAATCACACATTAAATAATTATCCAAGAAAACAAATTTCTTTAATAATATTTAATATTAACAAAGTAAACATGCGCACCTTTATTTTGATCAAATTAAGGTCCATGCATCTTTAGTATATATTTGACCAATGAGGTCAAAAATCAACACACTATTTCGGGCGAAAGTACCGAAAAATGTCTTTTTCGTGTATTTAATTATTTAGCCCAACTAATTTAATAGTCCACTAAACAATTAATTCACATATCGATTAATTAAATTCTAATAAGAATTAAATTAATATCATTATTAGGATTCGACGTCCGAGAATAGCTATGCTTTATATTGGAGCACGTCGGGGACCGTGGACTAATAATCGGCGGCTCCGATAAATCAAATAAATAATTATCTTACGAACGAACAATTATATTCGATAAATCAATCACGGGAATATGCCACCATAATCCCGTGATCGCACTCCTCCGATTATAAGATTATATTTATCTCCTCACGAGAAAGTAATAAGCGTCCATTGATATAATCATTACATATGGATTAATCCTCCATGGATCGTTCATTCTAAATCGGGAAGTTACCGTTAACCCTTTTCGAACCTCTTATCCTTATTTACCATTAACCCCCTAGTGATCAATTAATTCATACAACTCACTTGGTAGCTAATCGGTGTAATATGAACTCGCGCGATCGATCGGTTTAGGATTAACAAATAAGGAAGCGTCTATCTACTTCCATAAATGGAAGGAATGGATTCCGTATCCGTGATAACACGGACTACTCACTCAATCCAAGTACAATGCCAAGATGGGGTAATTCGGACCACGGACTCGGTGTAATCCTTAACCGTCAAGTCAAACCTCATACCGATTCAAGCGGTTGTTGATCGTGATCACCTCAGATTAAGATATATCCATAAATATGATCATCCATTGATTCGATAAGACTTCTCGATTACGGAATTATATCGTGAACTCTAATCAAATCGGTCCACCCCTATATGATATATCTATCATATATAAATGCCCCATTAGGTTCTCTTAACCGAAAGTCCGGATAGGACTATCACACCTATTGTGTTACGGGGCGCATTAATAGCACGTTAAAGGAGAGACCCGATACTCTCGATTAACTTCACTACGGGCTAATTGTATTTTAAGTACATCTTCACTAACTCAATCCTCCCGTGTATATACCATACACTGAGTTAAGTGATTACATAAACGATATACTTAGGGTTTTCTGTAGTGTAAATACTATTGTCACATCGGTGATTATGAGAATAATAAATATGAATAATAACGTCAATTCATTTATTAAATAAAACAATTACAAAAATTGTCTTTCGGGCATCACACCTAACAGAAACATCATCCCATTAGTGTCTTCATATCCAGCCAGCTTTATGTTGTAGCAATGCTCTATCTGTAACGTCCTAAAACTCCGGTCTCTTCATGTTTTTTTAGTCGTAATAGATTCAATATATAACAACTTAAGCACAAGTTACTATATATGTTTATTAGTATGTCTTCACTTTATATCTTAATGATGTTTTCCCATTTTTTCTTGTGTGGAAAATCATACTCTACCTCTTAACGACTGACATCACTACAAGAAAAACGGTTTTTTACTACACTATTGTTTGCCACAAAAAAAAAAAAAAATTGTTGCTATAGACTTACTTTTAGCCACGTGAGCGTGGCAAAAGAGTCTAACCAAGTACTATTAGCCACACTTTTTGTATGTGTGTGTGAAAAAAACTAATGTAGAAATAAAGTGTTTTTTTTTTTTAGTGCATCTTCATCGGAACCTTACAACAATATTATAGGTGTGGCCAATGTCATCTATCACACCTCGGTACACAGTTTCATATAGTAATCTACTCATATAAATAATATTTAACGCAGGCCTAACATCGTTACTTGAGTCCTAATTGATTCAATAACAACTTAAGTACATTGTCCTCGTTTAACATCAAATGACTAGCCACAATTACAAATTCTAGTATGTTTTGATAGCGGTTCTCTTACTCATTCAGAGTAGGATATTACACTATTAGAAATAGCAATGTCGGCCCAATATCTTAATTTTGTCACAAATTTTATTTTGATCCAAGACCTAATCCTACTTTGTCTGTTAAACCAATAGAAATAAAGAATTTTTTTTTTGTGGACCACTATTTGTCAGAAAAAAAACTACAGTACTATCATTTTAAGAATTTTAATTGGTTGGATATTGATGACATGACAATTTCAATTGGTTGCCAAATCCCACTAGAGATTTTTCGCCACAAAATTTCCATCTATAAGTTCCAAAACTCGAGTCTCTCGTACTCAATAGGTTGAGTCGAACCCACTCTTCGATTGACCTTGTTTTAAAGAATTTTCTCCAATCTTCCCTTGGGACACATTGACACCTTACTGATCTCACCCACTCGCAATTCCGTAGGGCATAAATCAATGTAATTTTATACAATTTTAATTGGCTGAAATAGGTTGAGGCATTGACCCAGTAGTCATTGTAATTTTGTGCAGTGACCGAGGCATTGACCTTGTACTACTCCCTCCGTTTTTTTATATATGTCGTAGAGAGAAGATTCACACTGATTAAAAAAATAATTAATATGTCTCAAATATAATGTTGGAAATGTATTTTTTTATTGGAGATGTAAATACTTTGTTGGTAAATGTGTTTTTAGTATTAGAAATGTATTTTTTTATTGGAGATGTAAATATTTTATTGATAAATCAGGAAAAAATAATAAATGATGCATTGAAAATGTACAACGACAGATAAATAAAAAAGAGTAAATTATGAAATATGACAGATAAAAAAAACGGTGGGAGTAGTTTTGAGTTCGAGTCCAACGAGGAAAAATGTGTGTATTCGTTATACTAGTGTTCTATCGTCACTGTAATGGAAAAAGAATAAGGAAAAATTAGTGATGCATTATTGCAATACGATGGGTGGTTGCAAAGACTTGGATCAGAGGTACCACACTTGACACTACCACTCAAATTGAAAGAAGCGATTTCTTTAATCTATAAATTAAAGAATTTTTTTTTGAGAAATATAAATTAAAGAATTTTTCTTTCCTTTAATTTTCCTTTTATAGTACACAAATTTTATTTTATCTGACACAATAATTAATAGAATTCGAACAAAATTTATTCATAAAAAAATTTATTTTTGAGAAAAAAAAAAAAAGAATAATTGAACACCGACAATAATCAAATACATTATTATCATTATAAGAGAAATGAATTCTTCTTATCAACTCACCCAACTTGCATTGTCATTACATTATGAACTCTCAGCCATTAAACCTTGGTCTAATCATCACATGGAATGTCATATTAATTAAGACATATGTTTTCTTCTAAGTTATCTAGTAGAAATGTTCAACGAAAGATTTCTCAACAACAAAAAAAAAGTTTAATGAAAAACTTTACCAGTTGGCTTTACCTCTAAACATGGATGGAATCCTTGGTTCAGAATTGGATCTAGTCTAATGATAAATGAACCTTTATTTGTACCATAACGATTATATCGTGTATTACATTACATGTCCCTATATTAAAATCGATCGTGTGAAAGTCGAATAAATGAGACAACATACGATCCTATGAAATTCGAATCAGGACCGATAGTACGAGAAGTCGCATATTGCCTCATACATTCGACTTTCACACGATCCGATTATGTAAAAATTGTGTGTGTGCAACGACAGATGTGGGACAACGAGTAGATCATTTGTTGTGCGAATAATAGTCCTCATGATAAAAGATCGTTGTACTTTCTGTTGAGAGTTAGGGTTCGATACACATTCCTCTCCAAATATAATATGACGACTTTTATCGGCGCCACATTTTTACTATTGACACCACGATTACTATTGAAACGGATATAATAATGAAGACGGGGGTATAGAATGCAAAAATCAAGTCATTAATGTCTATTAAATGTGTTATAAGTGCCGTGCTGAAAACTAAGAATGTAGATCGTTTTATAATAATGCCTCCGATGACGGAACCATATATTGAATCTTAGGTGGCTAGTAGATTATATTTGGACAATCGATTGACTTTAAGTATAATGTGCCGATGAATCAAGTTGGATCATAGAGATTTTGTAGTGTTGAATTTTTTTCGTCAGGTGGATTAGCCCCAAATTCAGCTCTGTGTGCATATATAAAGATGATTACTTGATTTCATTTATTTTCTACTATTATTGGGCAGATTGACCACACTCTTAATATATAAGAAATAAAGTTGCACCTTTACTGGCACCAATTGATTTTAGTACAACGGTAAGCGCTTGATCTTTAACATGGTATCAGAGTCAGATGTCACGAGATCGAACCATGGTTGGAACATTATTTAAAAAGAAATTATGCAAGTGTTGGGACGGATTGTCCACACTTGGGGGGGGTGTTGGACATATTGCTCACACTCTTAATGTATAAGGAAATAAAGTAGCGTCTTTACTGACACCAATTGGTTTTAGTACAACGGTAAGCGCTTGATCTTAACATGGTATCGGAGCCAGAGGTCACGGGATCAAACCCCGGTTGGAACATTATTTTAAAATAAAAAAAATTGCGCGATCTTAACAGTGGTATGAGCCACATGAGATGTCAGTGGGGTGTGATCACAATCTTAATGTATAAGAAATAAATTATTTTAAAACCGACAAAAATTGTTTTAATACAACGGTAAACGCTTGATCTTTAACAACTATTTACGAAAAACCGAAGTTAAGAGATTTTGAAAAAGGGAAAAAAAATCAGAATTGTGGTGTAACTATGATTACAATGACAATCATATACATACGTACCATCAACATCATTATCATCATATACAACGGTAAACGCTTGATCTTTAACAACTATTTACGAAAAACCGAAGTTAAGAGATTTTTAAAAAGGGAAAAAAATCAGAATTGTGGTGTAACTATGATTACAATGACAATCACTTACGTACCATCAACATCATTATCATCATGTCATTAATAAATATTAAGGGGAATGGCAGAAGGACAAAAAAAATCATAAATGGGTCCGATGACGTTACTATATGTTATGTGATTAAAAATGACAAATTCATAATAAATGGACAAAAATATCCTTTTACACATTAAACACGTAGTAACGCTAGATAAAGTGTAGTAACAGCTAAGAAAACAAATAGTAACAGTCAAGAAACAAGTAGTAACAACCCTTAAAATGTCGTAACATCCAATTAAAAAGTAGTAGCATCCAATAAACATGTAGTAACAGCCTAAAAACAAGTAGTAACAGCCTAAAAAGAAGTAGTAACCGCCGTAAAATGTAGTAACAACCAATAAACAAGTAGTAACAGTCCATAAAATAGATGAAGTACATCAAAAAATGTAGTAATGTTACAAAATTAAAAGTAACAACCCTAAACCCTAAACTTTTTCAAAAAAAAAAAAAAAAAAAGCTTCAAACCCTAAACCATGGCCGCCGTTAACTCTTCGCCGGTGCAACCCCCTCTATTCCGTCCACCGTCAAGCAGCAAACCTCCTTCTCCAAATCCTCTTCTTACCTTCTTCTTCTCCATATTCATAGCATCAACAACAAAAAAAGGACAAATTTGCAAATTCCGGTGAACGTTGATGCCTGCAAATTTGAACGCTAATGATTTAAACGCTGCTTGCCAATTTGAACGCTGATGCCTGCAAATTTGAACACTGCAAATTTTGACATCAGGGCGCTGATGAACGCTGCAAATTGAACGTTGATGCCTGCAAATTGAACCATCCAATGAACGTAATTCGGTGCATTTTGGTGCAATTTGGTGCGATTTGATTTTTGGCCATTTGGTTTTACGTATAATGTTTGAACGCTGATGCAAATTTGAACGCCTCGTGATCGCCTGCAAATTAGATATTTCTTTCTTTCTATGAATTTGCGACGGATCGAGTGACGTGCTTTTATATATTAAAATAATTTATTATATATTGAATCATATTAGTATTACGATAGGTAGAAAACAGACAATCATACCTATGATGGTTTTTTTTTTTGAGAAACCAACAAATTTTATTAATCAACCAAGTCCGCTAAAGCAGCGGTAATTACATTATTAAGGGGATGTGCTCCCCATTCAATGGCACCCATAGAGTCAACTCCTAGTCGAGCCAACAAATGAGCCGGTACATTACCAGTACGTTTAACGAAAGAAAATCGAATCAAAGAAAAAACAGTCGCCTCCAATTGACAGTCCTGCAACAAGCTACCAAAAGAAGAGAAATCGTCCTCTTGACAGGTTAATCGCTGAACACGAATCAAGTTGTTGCTCTCCACCAGCAAAGTAGATAACCCCAATCTCCGGCCCTCCACCAAAGCCATAAGGATTGCTCTCAGCTCTAGCATCAGGATCTCAATGCAGGGGTCGATGCAAAAGGAATAGGCAGCCAAGATAGATCCTTGATAGTCCCGAAATATAAGGCCTATCCCTGACGCATGTGGCATAGAAGAGGCATCAACATTGCACTTAATCATTCCATCTGGCGGCTTTGCCCAGTGGTCCCTCAAATTCTGTTGTTGGGCTCCATTAATCGTCTGAGTGACCTATTTGAACTCCCTTGATGCACTAAGTGCCGAAGAACAAACACGAGATACATACACCGTCTGATTATCATAGATCGCACTGCATCGCACCTTCCAAATGTGCCACATCACCCACACAACCTCTGCTAATTCTTCTGGCGACAACATGTCCAGGAGAAACATAAAGTAACCCTTAAAGCCCGGAGCTCTCTCGAGCGAAGCCAAGCGTCCAAAAGGCGACTGTTCCCACACCCTTGCCGCCATCGCGCATTCAAACAATGCATGTGCCAGCGTCTCATTTGCAACCCCACACACTGGACAATGACCATCTCCCTAATTTCGTTTAGCCAGGTTACAAGCCACATGCAAGCAGTCATGCAGACACCTCTACAGAAAATGTTGAATGTGAGGCTGAACTTCAACACCCCATCATTGGCGCCACACCACATCCGTTCCGCTAGATCCCGATGCCACTTCCCCCGCTAGACCCGGTCTGTATAAAGATAGTGCTAGCCGATAACCAGACTTAACCGAGTAGATCCCCCGACGCTCATAATGCCAAATACGTCTATCCAAATGCCTTCCCAACATTATTGGAGTACGTAAAATTGCGTCTCTCTCCCACGCATTAAATTGCCCCCTCACCAATACGGCATTCCACCGTCGAGTCCCGGGAATGAATAAGTCCTTCACCTTGCAGTTTGGTGGGAGGTCGTGACTTGTGTGTGAAATACGAAAAGACCAAGGAAGATTCACCCATGCATCATGGAACACAAATACCGTAGAGCCATCCCCAACCTGCCACCGAAGCCCACTCATCAACAAATCTCTCCCCTCGAGTATACTACGCCACAAAAATGAAGGCCTCGATGTAAGAGTGTCAGCTAAGAATGTACTATTACGAAAATATTTCGCCCAAAGCACTCGCCAACTAACGACCCCGGATGAAGATGTATTCGCCAAGCTTCCTTTGCCAAAAGAGCCAAGTTGAAGCATTCCAAATCTTTGAACCCCAAACCTCCCAGTGTCTTCGGCATACAACACGTTTCCCAATTTTTCCAGTGGATCTTTCGTGTTTGCCTGTTATCCCCCCAGAAAAAACCCCTAATCTCCTTCTCCAGTTCCTGCAAAATCATTGTTGGGACCTTGAAGCACTGCATAATGAATGTGGGGATAGCCTGTAGAGGCGATTTAATTATAACCTCTTTCCCAGCCGGGGAGAAGAGCTTGTCCTTACAACTTGATAGCTTCTTCCATATTTTCTCTCTTAAAAAACCAAACATATGTCGTTTATTCCGGAAGAGTTGGAGGTTATTAGCATACCGGTCCCGGACTACTACACTCTTTACTCCCGGTAGATGAAGCTCACAAGATTTATGAAAGGGAACAACTACCACGGGATGGTAATTTCAAGAAGAGGATGATGGCGGATTTCAACGAAAGGGGAGGATTCCCAAGAGCCGTTATGCATGTAAGTTCCTAGTGAACTCGTTTTCCTTTTATGCTTGCTATGCTCATTCTCCTTGAATTGTTGATATTCTTGAGTTCGGATTTCGGTTGATGGTTTTTGGTGATTTTTGATTGAATTAAAAAATGTTGTCTTGAGTTGGTTTGAGTCTTTTATGGTTTGAGTCCGTTTTGGTGCCACTTGGTCGAGCCAACGACGTAAAACAAAGGCGCTTTTGTGGGAGGCAACCCACCTTTTTGGTAATAATTTTGTTTTTGAAGTGGTTTTGGGTGCAAGAGGGAGCGTTTTGTCTCGCAAGAGAGTTTGGGGTGAGATTTTCTTTTTGATTCTTGCTCTTTGTACGTAGACGGGGATGTTTTTATGTGAGCCTCTGTGGCCTTATTTTATGCATGGATGCTGTGTGTTTAACTTTTGATTATCTTTACATCCAAAGTGCAATTCCCGTCTAGTATGGTCGATATGCTTTGATACCTTGTTTGTGGCATGGCTTCTATTTTTTTATATATCTAGTATCTATCAACATCTTTTGGCACGTGGACTTTTCCGTGCATGTGTTTGCCTTGGATTTTGTTTCTATGGTTTCAGATACTCGAGATGGAGCTTACTAGAAGATGTCACGTGGGCTAAAATGCGCCTTTCTGCCGGGTTTTGGTCAAACAGCTAAGTCTTTTACTCTTTTTATCTCTCACACACGCAGGGACGCAGTGTTTCGTTTAAGTGTGGGGTGGGAGACTTAGCTGTTGTTTTCTTGTTTTCGTTGTTAAATGTGCTATAAATGTGGTATACTTGGCCTATGACCGGGCTCGAGTCGATTTTTGGGTAATTTTTAAAAATTTTCAAGGGTCTTAACACCGTGTTGTATGTGTTATTTTCACGTTTGAGTGGTGATCACTTTAGTCGGGATCCCGAACATGTACATTGTGGTTTGATATTATCTTGAGAATGGAGTCTTATTAATTTCACGAAAGCTACACTTTGTGCACAATTTGATTACTACCACCTTTCGTACACGAGTCTCGAGACGAAATGTCATAGGTTTACACAAGTAGGACATGGGATGACGGTTTTGACGTTCTTTTGACCACTACCGTAGCCAAATAAGCCTTAACCGGAACATTTACCCTTCGTAGCCCCTCTCGGCCTTGATAGAATGGTCGACCACCGTTCGACTTATAGCCGTTTTGTTACTTAGTCGAAACCTACCTTGAGCTTTATTTATGGTCACATTCCCTTCATTCATTACCACTACGAGTGGACTTAGTCTTTTGTTAGGCCACACTTGCTAAGGCAAGTGTGGGGAAGGGAGGAAATGATGTCTTGTGATGGGTTGGTGTTTTCTTGGTTTGGAGCTATAAGGAGAAGAGGAGCTCATTTGGGTGTAATGTTTGGGTTTGGCCCAAAAAGAAAAGAAAAATCTGTGAAATTCCTTCTCCTCTTTTAAAAAAAAAATAAAAAAAATAAAAAAAACAGAAAAAGAAAAGAGAACTCAATCAATCAAAATTCAAAATAAATTAGAAAGTTCTCAATGAATAAGAGTTTGAAGTTTATAAAATAAAGGGTTGGAATCAAAGTGATGAGCTCAAAAGTGATTTTTTATGATGTTGGAATTGGGATAGTGAGATATAAGTCTTAATGTATTCGACCTCGCCTTATGAAACTTGAAACATAGTTGAATTAGGCAATGAGTTCGTGTATGTTAGCATTCTATGGTTCCCAAAGTGTTTAAAATAATCAAAAGGAGTTTGGATGGTTTGTATGGTAGAGATAAGGTGGTACATACTTGTTGATTAGGTTCACTCGTACTTCTTTTCTCAGTTCCCAAAATACCCCTTTCGACTAACCGGAATCACCATTTTGACCCATGATGGAGGCATTTTCTGGTCACGACTTCTTCATGAAAGTTGTAGATAATTGAAAGAGATTTCCAACGCATCTTGAATCACCCCAATCGGAGCTCGGACGAAGAAGTTTTGAAGGTTTTACTGCAGCGAGAAAACGAGAAGCATTTCAAACGCGCGTTTGGAACCATTTCAAACGCGCGTTTCGGCCCCCAACTCTCTTCGTTCGTGAAGCCCTTTCTTCAAACGCGCGTTTGGGACTTTAAAGCGGCGTTTGGCTGAAGCAAAACGCGCGTTTGGGACATTTCAAACGCGCGTTTGGGGCCGTTTTACGCGCGTTTGGGGCCGTTTTCGCAAATTTTCACCCTATCTATAAATACAACCTCCAACGAACTTCACTCTATCTTTTTCACAACCTTGGGCACTCTTTGACCCATTTTCTTTTGATTATTGTAATAGTTAATTTCCACTTCCCTTAGCTTAAAAACACCAAAACATAGGTAGATTTCACCCCTCTTAGCTTAGATTTCCATTTTCTCTCCTAAGATTTCACCTTTTGTGTGAAGCTTTTTATTGTACTTTTGGATCTCAACTCGAATTTCTCTCAATTTATGGTATATTTCTCTCCTCTTTTACTTATTATGGCTTCCATTTTCTGTTTTGTATATGTTTTGATTAGTATAATGAGTAGCTAATCCCTTTTCATAGTCGAATCATGTGAAATTTGGTGAAATCACCCTTTGGGTGATGAAATTGGGAGTGGGTAGTGCTTTTTATTGTTTAATCTTGCTAGTTTCACGTCTTAGAACTTGTTATAACGGATTTGGGCTAGATTAGCTACCTAGGTCAAATATCACACACATCACTCTTGAGAGTTGTTCAGAGAGAGGGGTGTGGGAAAAGGATTTTAGGATCGTGGTGTAGTCTCGGTTTAGTTGTTAAACCGAGTTCATCGTGAGGTTACTCGTTTATACGTTTAAGCGGCTCGAGTGCAAAACATGACTTGTTAGGAGAGAGTTGTTCTCGACCTTAACATGGCATAAGGTGTTAGAAGAGAGTTGTTCGAGACGCTAGCACCGGGTTTAGGAGTTCGCACCCGTGAAATTGAATGCAAGAGCTCGTTTGTTATATTGCACACTCCCGGTTTTGTCTATCCTCGGGGTTGAAATTAGTCATTTTGATCATGGTTCGGCTATGTCCCTTTCTCCTTTAGACTTGTTAGTTTAATTTACTTTAGTTTAATTGAAGTGTACAAACATTCCAACAACTTGTTTGCCTAGACTAAGCAATAAGTTCACTTTGGCACTTACAAGCACATCTTCCGGATCGAACTCGGACTAAGGCAATCGACCCGGTCCCGGTTAGAGAGCTTGTTTAGTCACCGTTGTCTTGAGTATTATAAATTTGTTTTGAAAAACACGCTCCCGAGGGAGCCCAGGTACTTGCCCGAACCATTACCGCAATGCTAGAGACACTTCCTCGCGCACATCCTCAGCGATACCCTGACTAAAGAACAAGTTGGACTTTTGAAAATTGATTGCCTGGACGGACAAGTCTCCATACCGTTGGAAAAGTTCCAATAAGTTCTCCACTGCCCTCTCGATAAGCTCAAATAATAACATACTGTCCTCCGCAAACAGCAGATGAGATACTGTAGCTGCCCCCTAAAAATATTCTATCATAATGGTATTAGGGTGAATATTCATCGAGTTTGGTCGAAATAAACAACCCTACAATGCTTAGTCAAGCGACAATTCTAAGAGGAAGAAAAATCAACCGACAAATATGAAACAATTTAATTCCCCAACCCACAAGCACATGCCTGACAATCCTCACGCCATCAACTCCAAATTTCATATCCGGCCATGTGTTTCAATAGAAATTTTATATTGGAAGGAGAAATTTTTGAGTGATACGTCAACACGATACAAATACACCTTAATTTCATAGTAAAATTGTAAAATGGAGATGTTTTTCGGTATAATAGATTTAAAACATAAAAGAAGTGATATAGAAATATTAAAGAGATTTTATTGAATTGATTGATAATAATAATGAAAGTATTACAATATTTAAATACTAATATATGATAAATAAATCTCTATCTAAACAAGGGATATATCCTAACAATTCTATTATTATTCAATAATTATCTAAACAATATTGTCATTGTCCTAACACGCCCCCGCAATCTCATCGTAATGCAATGAACATGAAGATCGACTCGTTGATGTCGGCAACATGGTCTCCGTATCAAGCGGCAACAACTGATTCATAACACGTTACTGCTTTGCTGGAACCTGCATGGGATGACTCAAAAAACTTGAAAGAGGTAGAGAAAAGAAGGTAACAGTCGGAGGAATAGATCCTAGGAAATAGTCGGAGGGATATACCCTAAAAAACAATACGATAACTAGATGACTCGAAAATGTGGAGGAGTCATAAAAAGAAAAGGAATACTTTGAGGGAAATTGATCCCTAACCAAAAGGAAAAAAAAAAGAATAGAAAGGGATAAAAATAAAAGTTGGATGTGTGGTTAGTCATGCGACCAACACATTGATGGGATAAAACAGTACAAAAGGAGTGGAGGGTCGTATTCTAACGAAATAAACGTAAGAAAATGAATGGAGGGGTGTACCCTAACGAAATAAACGGAAGAAAGGACATGGAGGGATGTACCCTAACAAAATAAACGTAATAAAATGCATGGAGGGATGTACTCTAACGAAATAAACGTAAGAAAATGAATGGAGGGTTATTCCCTAACAAAATAAATTCAATATTCTAGAAAAACAAGCCCAACATCTTTTCTTTATGTGGTTTTTTTTTTTATAGTGTTTTTTTTTAGACAAAGAACGGGAAGATCAGGAAGAGGAATTGCGATAAAATTAACTGAAATTAATGAGCATGCTGGAGAATTAAGAGTGGCTGAAGGTGGATACCGGAAATTTCAGAACCGATGAGTTGATGGCGGGAGATCGAACTTGCAGATTGAAAAGGATCGGAACGAAGGGTGAGGGTGATCGGAATTAATTGCAGGGGGTGAAATTAGCTGCTAGAATCGGCCATTGTGAGACTATGGTGTGGCGGCTGCTAGGGTTTGTTTGCCAGAATAGTGCGAGGAAGAATGAGGGGGACGATTGGCTGGAAAAAAAAAGACGGAAAAAAAAAAACGAGATGAATTATGAAAGGGGAGGGGTGAGGGTTCGTTTAGATTAATGTTACAAACCCCCACCCGGACATTTTTTCGTAAAAATTGCTCAGGACCGAAAAGACTTTAGTCTGAGAACTCTGATACCATGATAGATAAATATAAAAGAGATTGTATTGAATTGATTGATAATAATAATGAAAGTATTACAATATTTATAGACTAATATAGGTAAATAGATCTCTATCTAAACAAGGGATATATCCTAACAAATCTATTATTATTCAATAATGGGATAATTATCTATATGAGCTATTCTCCAAGTTTTTTACCCTAATAAGGTTTGACCAGAAAAAAAAGTTTTATAAAATCTAAAAATTAATTAAAGACAAATATATCCTCCTTCAAATAATATCACCACTACCTCCACTTAGTTCCACGTTTTTTTTTTCCTCTGGTCGTTTTTTTTACATTTTTTTGGGGTGTCTTTTTATTTTATTTTTTAAACGGTCTTTTATTATAAATCAAGAATGGAAATCCACAAAGTACATAGTCAAAATATAAAGAAAGACTAATGTAAAATATCTATGTTCCAAGCTAATATAAGATTTCGAACCCGAGACTCCGACTTGGAAATCATCACATGAAGGGGAGGATGGGCTTCATGAGTTCCGTGGTGGATCAAATTTCTCAAATGCCAAATGCTATAGATCATATCTCTAAATTGGTAGGACCACTTGCTTTGTCTTCCATTGGCAGTCAAGAAGGTGCGAATCCAATCTTGGGAGGTTGCCGGGAGAAGAAATCGGCCCAATCTTGCCGGGGTACAAGGGATTTCCGTACTTGTTTCGAAAGCATGTAATCACGAAGAGCATGAATGCAGGTTTCATCATCACTACTACAAATTATGCAAGTTGCGGAAGAAGAGACATGTCTTCTAAAGATAAAAGACATGGTAGGCAGTGCGTTGTGGGCAGCTTGCCATGACAAAAAATTTAGTCAAGTAGGACATTTGAAGTGCCAGATTTTTTCCTCCACTTATTATCTTTTTTACGGTTCTTTTTCTCCTCTTATAATTTTTTGGTTTTATTGTTAAAAAAACAATTTGAACATAGAAATACGCAAATAGGACAGTGAATTTATCTTTATTACTCAATTTATATTTCTACTGTCCTGATTTCTATTTCCCCTATTTTTTGTTTTTTTAAATCAGAACCCTAATTTTTTTTTTTAGGCAAAAACATGCTACGAAAAGGTTTTGAGTCTATGACTTCTATCACTTTAATCCATTAAAGTTACCACTACGCTATATTTGTTTTCTTTTAAATTGGATACTTTATCTTTCAAAAAAAAAAAATGGATACTTTAAATAAATATATATAGAACACAAGCTATTGCACGGATATATTCTAAATTTTGTATTTATAAAGTATGATATTTTCCTTTAAAAAAATAAATAATAACGAGGCTAGTTAATTATAAATATTTCTTAACCTTAACGACTTTAAAGATATTTCAAAAAAAAAAATAAAGACATTCACTCATTTTTAACCATCATCGAACACTATAACATCTCCTAAAAAAAAAAATATTAATTAGACATCATATTGATGGTTTAACATTTTAATTAACTCAATAAGCATCGTACACATAAAATTTGATGTAAGATTATTTATATTCAAGCGTAAACAATATACACATATAAATACACCAAATTGAAATTCAGTCACTTATGACCAAATATTAAACACTATAATAAAATTAAATGAATATCCAAATCATGTACAGTTACTTATATTCATCATCAAACATCATGATTAACCATAATAAATATTATATTGATATTCATTCAGTTATAATTATCGTAAAATATTATAATAAACACAAATGAACATTATTTATCGTTCATCAACTTATAACCATTAGTAAACATTGATTTAATTCAAATAAACATCAATTTGTTGTTCAAACGTCAAATCGATCTTCATAATCGTTATTACAAACCATAATAAACTTAAACAAACATCAATTTGATGTTAAGTGTTGTGTAATCATAATCAAACACCATTAACTCTAACTGATCGATTTCCTTTGATTGAATTAGAGGTGTGCAATCGATCAATGTCAAAATTAACTAACGAGAGAATCGAATATCTACTTACCATTACGAATTTTAGAACGACTTTGCAAGCTTAATTTGTAGCGGGTTGGTTTTAGCAGTCAGACGTTCTGCTAAAATGGCCACACGCGCGCGCGCCGCCGCCGCCCGCCCGTGCCCGTGCCCGTGACCGTTGACCGTTGACCTTGACCTTGACCTTGACCTTGACCTTGGGCTTGGGCTTGGGCTTGGGCTTGGGCTTTGGGGAATGGGCCTGAGGGCCCTAGGCCCAGGCCTGTGTTAAACTTTTTATACAAAGTTAATTGGGCTTGGTCCAGTTCATATACATTCTGATTGAGCTGAAGATTGAGTTCAGCTCGGTTCGGTTATCCAACATAGTTCGGTTCAGCAATAATTAATGGTTAATTCATTGCTGTAACTGATGAAACGGCTGTAATAAAGATGAGTTATGGTAATTCATTGTCAGAATCGATGAAACGGTCGTAATTAATACGACCCCAGCCCTCTCCTATATATAGCCTCCATATGGATTAAAGCTACATACACACATTCGAAATACAACACCGAAAAGCTTCATACATTCATATAGTTCGACGTAGTTGCATACGAGTTTGAAGAAGAGATTCGAGCACTTAGAAGAGTTCGTTGAAGGTTCGTGTAAGAAGTACCTCTATACGAATCGGTAATCCGAGTTATCCCGGGAGACAATTGGTTTTAACCGGGGTACACACCGGACCAAATTTGTCTTAAGGACAGAGTGTCCTACTCGTCTCGGAGTTATTGTATCCACCTTTATTTTAGTATATTTCATTTTTCATTTGTAATTCGTTTTATTTTCAATAAAATTGTTGTTTAATTCGTGTTAGTTATTTTAATTGCGTTCGGGATCCTACAGCTTAAGACAAATTTGCAGAACCGATGTTCTGATTTTAACCCGTGCGTAATCGAAATTTTTTATACGAATTTCTACTCAATTTTTCCGAGTTTAGACGAATTAAATAAACTTGTTTTAATCGTAATTCGATTCGATCGGCTCGGTTCGATCGGCTCGGCTCGTTCGATCGATTAATTCGGCTTATTTACGAATTTTCACTCGTTTACCGAACATGTCGCTCTTATTCGAACGGTTCGGATCTACTTCGAAACTTCGGCTCGTTTTATAATTAGTTAAATCTTCCTTTTTGGTATCGGTTTCGGTAAAATCGGTCCACTTCCTTTTGGTATCGATTTACGGTAAAATCGGTCCACTTCCTTTTTGGTATCGATTTACGGTAAAATCGGTCCACTTCCTTTTGGTATCGATTTACGGTAAAATCGGTCCACTTCCTTTTGGTATCGATTTCGGCAAAATCGGTCCACCTCCTTTTGGTGTTTTACGGTAAAAACTACCACGTTAAAACAAGATTGAAATACAAACATTGTTGGAGAATCGAGTTGAAACAAACTCGAGCTTGTTCGACGAGTCAAAACAATCTTCACATTGTTTTCTTTGGGTGAAAAACCTACGTGTTGTATTATCGTTATCCTTTTCGATAAAAGTTTATCTTCGTTTGTAAACGTAAATGGAATTTTATAATCGGATGACTCCTATTGGTGCGCCAATTCAAGGAGAAAGCTCCCGAGGTTGCGGGAAGTGAAGTGGTTTTAAAACAGTCAAAATTGAGCCTCGACAGAGACCTCGATGAAGAGACATATGATTGGTGTGTAGACACTGGAGCTACTCAACATATGTGTGCGAACAAATCTTTGTTCTGGGGATACCAGGAAATTCAAGAAAATGTTTTCATGGCAAATTTAACAACGTCCGAAATTGTCGGATATGGGAATATCACGTTAAATTTAAAGAATGGAAACTATCTCGGTTATCCGAAATGTTTTGCATGTGCCGGACCTCGGTAGAAATTATATTTCGGTCCTCGGCTAACTCCGTTCGGGTTACAAGTTAGAATTTGTTGCAAACAAATTCACACTTTCTCGAATGGATTGGTAGTTGGCGAAGGCACTCGGTCGATAGATTATTTTTTATGGACCTTCGTATTGTAAAATAAAATTAGAATAATTTTATGTTTACATAAAAGTGATGGTTGGGTATGCAAGAGAAATCTTTTGACTATTGTACCTAAATTAAATGTGCCCGCTGAGGCTAATAAAAAGTGCTTCTACTTTTGTTTACTTGATTGAGTCTTGTACTTTATGGCATAATCGTTTAGGACACGTTAATAATAAATCAATTCAAAGAATGATGAATTTGGATTTATTACCTAAACTTAAAGTTAATGAAACCGCAAAATGCCAAGTACGTGTTGAAGCTAAAATGACTAAAGCGCCGTTTCCATCCGTGGAAAGAAACACAGAACCGTTAGAATTAATTCACACTGATTTGTGTGACTTAAAGTTTGTGCAATCGAGAGGCGGTAAAAAGTATTTTGTAACTTTTATCGATGATTGTACAAGGTACTGTTATGTATATTTGCTAAGTAGCAAAGATGAGGCTATCGAGGCATTCAAAAATTATAAGAATGAAGTTGAGAATCAACTTAGCAGACGAATCAAGAAGGTTCGTAGTGATGAGGTGGAGTATGAATCGCCATTTGAAAGAATATGTCTAGATTCGGGCATTATTCATCAAACTATCGCTCCATATGCACCTCAATCTAACGGAATTGCCGAACGCAAAAACCGTACTCGAAAGAGATGATGAATGCTATGTTGATTAGTTCGGGTTACCTCGAACTTGTGGGGGGAGGCCCTTCTCTCCGCCAATAAAATTCTCAACAGGATTCCGTCTAAAAAGATGAATAAAACTCCATATGAGATGTGGAAAGGCCACAAACCAAGTTATAAATACATGAAAGTGTGGGGGTGTTTAGCAAAGGTGGAAGTGCCTAAGCCTAAACAGATTAAGATTGGGCCAAAAACGATAGATTGCATATTTATTGGGTATGCTCATAACAGTAGTGCATATAGATTTCTTGTGCACAAATCGACAATCCGATGTGCATGTAAACACAACATGGAGTCAAGAAATGCGGTGTTTTTTGAGGATGTTTTTCCACATAAAGAAAGACACAATGAAGACTCAAATAAGAGAGTACACGAAAATGTGGGGGATAGTACTCCGGAAAACGAGGAAGTGGAACCTCGAAGGAGTAAGAGGGCTAGGACTTCAACGTCTTTTGGGCCGATTTTCTAACCTACATGGTAGAAAATACTCCAAGGACATATGCCGAGGCTATGTCTAATCCGAAGCACCTTTCGGAAAGAAGCTATTAATAGTGAAATAGATTCTATTATGCAAAATCACACTTGGGAATTGGTTGACATTCCACCGGGAAGTAAAGCACTCGGGTGTAAGTGGATTTTCAAAAAGAAGCTTAAGGTTGATGGATCTATTGATAAGTATAAGGCCGGGTTGGTAGCCAAGGGTTATCGACAAAAGGAAGGTCTTGACTTCTTTGATACTTATTCACCAGTAACGAGAATCACTTCTATAAGGGTTCTTATTGCTCTTGCTTGCATGATCTATAACTTGGAGATCCATCAAATGGATGTTAAAACCGCATTTCTAAATGGTGAATTAGAAGAAGAGATATACATGGAACAACCCGAGGGGTTTTTGGTTCCGGGGCAAGAGCACAAGGTGTGTAGACTCGTTAAGTCTTTGTATGGATCGAAATGGCACCCAAACAATGGCATCTAAAGTTTGATCAAACTATGCTATCTAATGGGTTTAAAATTAACGAGTGTGACAAATGCGTCTACATCAAACAAACACCTAATGCTTATGTGTTAGTGTGTTTATATGTTGATGATATGTCGATTATGGGAAGTACTCATGATATCATCATGAATACCAAAAAGTTGCGACACGCAATTTTGATATGAAGGATATGGGACAAGCGAGATGTAATTTTGGGGATTAAAATCTCCGAATATCGAGGGACTAGTATTATCACGGTCTCACTACATTGAATCCGTTCGAGGAGATTCAATGTTTTTGATGAAAGTCCTATGAAAACACCCATTGACTTAAGTCTTCACTTGGTCAAAAATAAGGGTGAGCACGTGTCTCGGTTGAAATATTCACATTATAGGGTGTCTACCGTACATAACCAACCGTACTAGACACGATGTTGCGTGTGTTGTGAACAACCGAGCAGGTTTACAAGTAATCCCGGTGAGGATCATTGGAAAGCGGCGATGAGAGTACTCGGGTACTTGAAATATACAATGAACACGGGATTACGTTACACAAGATATCCGCAAGTATTAGAAGGATACTTGTGATGCAACCGGATTTCGATTCTAAAGAGTCAAAATCCACAACCGGATATATCTTTATGATTGGTGGTCTTTGCGGTGTCCCGGAAGTCCACAAAGCGGACATGCATATCTCGTTCCACAATGGAAGCCGAGTTTATTGCACTTGGACAAAGCGGGGAAGAAGCAGCAGTGGCTTCGAAATTTCCTAGAGGACATTCCTTGTTGGACAAAACCGATTGCTCCTATTAGCATACACAAGTGATAGTCAATCGGCTATACACCGAGCACAAAATAGTATGTATAATGGTAAGTCTAGACATATACGTCGACGACATAATACCGTTAAACACTTGATCTCTAGTGGTGTGATTTCCATCGATTATGTAAAATCGAAGGAGAATCTTGCGGATCCGCTTACTAAAGGTTTACCACAGAGATCGGATGTCAATTTTGACCCTCGGAATGGGACTTAAGCCTATTGAAAGTTAAGTTTTGTAATGGTAACCCTACCATGTTGATTTGGAGATCCCAAGATCTTGGTTCAAGGGGACAACTAAGTTATGAAGTTGTCGATGAACACTTTCCCATTACGTGAATAAAAGTGTTGTCTCGCCAGAGTGTGAAGGTTAAGTGAAAACTTTTAATGATTCCTATAACTTGATTAAATTCGAGTGGGGTATGGCGAATACTCTTGATAGGAAGTCACCTATGTAAGTGCGAAGTGGGGCCGCTTCTACATGAGAATTCGAGAGGCTAGAATTCTCTAAAGCACTTTACGAAACCAGGTGTGATTCAGGGCCAAAATGAATCCAGTCATGAGAACCAAGTACAGTGCTAAGGGAAATATTGTGTGAGTGCTATTGTCTGGTTCTACACTAAAGGCTGAACAGTTCAAGACTTAAGTTCACTGATTAGCCGAGTAGATCCGATAGTACTTCACTAGGGCAGGTTCAAAGCCAGAAGCTACCTCTCCTGATGCAATGTTTTCTCGTCGAGAATCTCTTCGGGTCCGCATTTGCATTAATTTCCATTCATGTGGGGGATTGTTGGAGAAAATAGTGGAATTGAATTAAAGTGAATAAAAATGATTTTATAATCATTTTATTCGACGACTTTGCAAGCTTAATTTGATTATATTCTTGTATAGAATATATACAATGTTTTGATAATTACGAAAACTACGTAAGTCGTAGATGAATTCGGGATTTAGAATCATTCAATTCGGAGTACGAGTGAATGAGAAATTAACGCTTGAAGTCGGGTGTTTGAAAGAACTTTTGTTGGAAGTGGAAGTTGAAGAGTATTCAACTAAAGCGTGTACCACATTGGAAAAAGAGAGAAATGTTTTCCAAGTATATATGTGGGAAGAATGTTATATGTGGTATAAGCTCCTAGAAGAAGGAGAGATAGCGGGTTGGTTTTAGCAGTCAGACGTTCTGCTAAAATGGCCACACGCGCGCGCGCCGCCGCCGCCCGCCCGTACCCGTGCCCGTGCCCGTGCCCGTGCCCGTGACCGTTGACCTTGGTCTTGGGCTTTGGGCTTTGGGCTTTGAGGAATGGGCCTTCTGGGCCTGAGGGCCCTAGGCCCAGGCCTGTGTTAAACTTTTTATACAAAGTTAATTGGGCTTGGTCCAGTTCATATACATTCTGATTGAGCTGAAGATTGAGTTCGGCTCGGTTCGGTTATCCAACATAGTTCGGTTCAAGCAATAATTAATGGTTAATTCATTGTCAGAAGCGATGAAACGGCCGTAATAAAGATGAGTTATGGTAATTCATTGTATGAATCGATGAAACGGCCGTAATTAATACGAGTTATTTTAAGTTCGGGAACTCTATCTTTGTGACTTAAATTTCCGGCCACCGATCCATGAGTGGTGCTAAAATGGCCGGGATTGAGGAAAGCTCTTTCCTCAATTAGCCAACCATACCGCCAAATCACACATCACCCCCGGCAAGTCATAAGTCTATAATCACATCAAGGTTAAGGTTCAATCCATAAATGGTCATCTAACGATTCAATTAGAATCTCTCGTTACGGACTTAGTACAAGATCATCATATCGAATCGGTCCAATCATACGTGAACCCTTTCACGTATAAGTGCAACCACTAAGGTGTTCAACACCGACACCCCATATCAGGCTGTCACTATCTAAGTGTTTTAGGGCACTAATGGTAAATTGATAGTGAGATCCCAAAGTCAGTCAATTATGATTCTAATCAATTTACCACGGACTAATTATTTACAAATACAATCTTACTTATACCATTACTTTTGATATTCATGTTGATATTCTAATCAATTTTGGACTAATTATTTACAAATACAATCTTACTTATACAACATTTGTTCATCTACATCAAAATTTGGCTCAAGCGATATAGCATTATTTATTAATATTACAGATACATTGTGAATAAATCGTTAGTGAACTGATGGCCAAATTATAGCAAACCAACTTTAACCGGCGGAGTACCGGGTCGGTTGTACTACAACGGCGAGCAAGGTCGTATCCCACGAGGAATCAATTAAGTATCATAATCACTTTCGTATTTAGTTTAGGCTCACAGATATTGGGAAAGGTAATCACAACTAGAACAATATAAAACACGATAACTTTAATAGTATATATGATAAACGAATAGCTAAATTATGATCAGGACATTACTCTCAATACCCTTACCCAAACCACTAGGGACGAGCCTTAACCTACCAACCAACCATTGGTTTCTAATGAATATTTTGTGGGTGCAATCTCCTAAACTGGTCTCTAGGCGCTAATACCACAACCTAATTACCCTATATTCGGTTCAACAGTCCCCTCTATGAGATTTAATTGACCTAATATGATTAAGAACTATGAGACGCTCCGCATCCACCGAGTTCACGGCTTAGCTAGAACAACCTTATCAAGAAACATGCTGCGAATAAATCGACTAGTTCGTGCATGGCAATCTAAACTTCTAGTTCGCACACTCCCTAGCAAAATACATTTATAGAGTTCGTGTGTATGATCAATTAATGGTTAGCTACTCCACTAATAACATTAAGTTCAAATTTTAGGACACAAAACATTCAAAAGATTCAACTTTTTAGCTCTACTCATCCCTAGATCATCATTTAGGCATCAATTTCGCGATCCATCGCATAACCTAGCTATAAAAAATTTAGCTACTCATAATAAAATCAAGAACGCAAGAAACCATAAGTAATTTGGTAAACGACATGATAAAAAAAACTGAATAAAATTACCGCAAAAAGATTGGAAAAAATCCACCACTCGAATCGTCACTTCGTTGTGTTGAAATCGTAAAATAAAATAAATAAAACTACTGTTATTGTTGAAGAAAAGTTGCAGAAAATAAAATGAATCTCCTCTAAAAAGTGAGTGCAGAGAAAAATAAAATAATAATATGAAATCTATGTATTGAAATTTGACCTAGATGGTTTTTAAATATAAATCCACCGTCACAGGTATTTCCGGAAAATATTTGGAAAATAAATTCAACCGGCGTCCCCCCTTATCTCATGCATTAAATTTCAGCCAAAAAGGCGTGGGCCCCAGTTGCTCCCAGCTCAGGCCTCCAAGTACGAAGGAAAACAAATTCTATCAAATTTGAGGTGCAGGCTGTGGTTAAACAAGCATGAGCTTGAGATTTTTCTTCTTTTTCTTTTCTTTTCCCCCTTTTTCTTTCTTTATATAATAAAATCTTTTTGATAAATAAAAAAGGCTCGACTTTATTTTCGTGTCCTTTTCGCATCCGAACTCCGTTTTGATAAGTTTTTGTTCCGTTGAGATCATTGTCACGTCCTTTTTCACGCAGTTCCTATAACAATATAAACCACATATCCAAGCGTGACAAATGTCAATAAAACACATACAATTCTCCCAAAAATGTCGAGATTTTCGACGTAAACGTCTTTCGCCTCGTGATTCGACCCATGATGAAATGTGCATATAAAAACCACTTAACTACCCCAGAATCACATCGAATGGGCTTCAAACAAAGGGGTAAAATACACACGAAATTATAGCAAAGTTGACTCTCATCATGAACCACACTAATCTACCATAATAAGAATTCACTCTGACATCCATTTTTTAAACCATGAACTAACGATACATCAACTGTCTCTAATGATTCATTAATAATGGTGGTGCTTATATTATATATATGTGTGTGTGTGTGTGTGTGTGTGTTTATTTTTAAAGTATTGTATATATATTATATATAGTACATAATATCATAGAATCAAAAACCGGACCAAACCGGCGGTCGAACCGATGAACAGACACGAAACTGGGCCGGCCGATTCATGCATTGGGCCGATTAAGGAAGTCAACCGCCTAAGACCGGAAAACTTGCATGTCAAACCATCAACCTGCCGATTGAACCGTTAAACCGTGACCCGGGAGGGTATTTATCAAACCGTGTTTTTTTTAGAATAAATCGATGAGTTTTAAACAAAATTATTTTTATTATGAAATTGCTATGATGTGGATGTTGGAATATTTTGAAATTGATTACGAATGTCATATTTTAATTTTTATTTATGTGTTAAATATAAGATTACTATTTTTAATTATATTTACCTATCAATTGAACCAATAATCAATCGATTGAACCAGTAAATCGAGAATATTACACAGTCTAAAATAAAAATAATAAAAATAAAATTGATGAAATAGTAATTAATGCAAAAACAGCCAATTGAAAAGCAAGAGTCATGCTTTTATTCCTCCAAGCTACCAACAAATGAACTATACCATTTGATCCCTCTATTAGTCACAATACACCGTTGAGGGATTTTACTTTCTCATGAATCCATTGATTCTGTATGACTTATGACTAATCCTTTACCACTTTCTTCGTACATAAGGGCGCGCTGGAGCATATACACGGATATATGGATCCGCCGGTCCCGAGGTCTTTCTATAGATAGTAGTGGTATTCACCCCTATGGCCGTGGTCTATTTAGAGGAATAAAATAAAGAAGGTCCTTCGGAGAGATGGCTGAATGGTTGATAGCCCCGGTCTTGAAAACCGGTATAGTTTTAAACAAAGAACTATCGAGGGTTCGAATCCCTCTCTCTCCCTTTTGTTCATTATTTAAAAACCAACTAACGTAAGTGTAAGATTTGGGTGATTTGCATCTCTCATTTACGTTTTTGTTTTTCTTTGTTTTTATGTTTTATTTTTATTTTTTAATTCAGATGTAAAAAGGGTATTATGGGTAGAAGAATATTAGAAAGTTAAAAGAAGTTTATATAGATAAAAAAGTTTTAGTAAACTCATTTAAGGAAGAAAAGTTTGAGATAAACTTATTTAATCAAACACCCTGGTCTGTTTTTATTTTTAACTTAAGCTAACAAAGTTTTTTTTTTTTTTTTTTGAGGGGTAACAAAGTTTTGTAAGACCTCAATCAATACATTAATTCAATAAAAAGAAATATAATCAACTTATAAACCATTATTTTACATATCTTCACATTGTATATCATAAAAATAGCTGCGTATGTACACACTAGTATATAACCATAAAAAAATCTTTTTTCTTTCTTTCTTTCTAAAGCTGGATTTAGACCAAGGTAGAATTGCTTAATTATTGTTTCCAGATGGTAAATGCGATTTATTTTTTGAAAGGTAAATGCGAATTTCTTTCATTGTGTTTTGCAGGCATTTATTTAAAAGTGTGTTATTCTGAAATTTCAGTAGCGTTTCAAGTGTTAGACCCTTTTATATGGCTGACTCGAGTTTCGAATATGTGTTTTTTTGGTTGAGTCGAACTCGAGTCCTAAAAAGTATCGACTCAGCTCGATTATAACCATAGTTACACATGTATTGATTGAAACTGTAACCGATTATGTTATTCGTGGCACATACAATATTTGGGACGTTCTGCAGGAGTCGTCGAGAGAAAGTACCATAACGATGTAGCATAGCGACTGATATATATGAAATGAAAAAATATGGCAAAAGCTATACCACAAATCGGTTCACATAGAAATGGCCGTATGGGGTCACATAAGAGTGCACGTAGAATACCAAAAGGAGTTATTCATGTTCAAACCAGATTCAATAATATCATTATCACTATTACAGATGTACGGGGGTGGGTGGAGAATTTTTTCATACACGCGTGCCCTTTGCCCTTTGCCCTGTGCTCATTATTCATACGCTTGCCAGTCACCAATCAGGTGGATACGCATGTTAACCTTTTTAGTGTAATGTTAATATGATGTTAAACGAAATTGTTATACATTAATTCAGGGCCAACCATGTGCTAAAAGGGGCCTAAAGCCGATTGATCGGACGGTCATTTGATCTGTTCATCAATCAGGCGTGACTGGTTGATCGGTCAGGCGATACCGATTATATATAAATATATATAATAAAATTTTAAATCCATAATATTTTTAACTTGTAACACGCCGCATCATTTACATTTTTTATATATACTTTTCTTTTCCAATTCCCTTACGTGTGTTTTATTGTGACTAGTGTCACCACATTCTGACATTGAGCGTTTGATTTTTTTTTTTTCAATATACGGGGTGCGAGATTATATGTCTGTATTAGTATTATTTGTATTTTTTCTAATAAATATGCATTACTGGTATTTCGGAAATAACTATCATCGTTAGACTTGGCCGGATATAAACTATAACAGTGTGTTATTATGTCTAATTTTTAACCGAAAAAATGGCATATGAGATTTTTTCTTTTACAAAACGTACTGCAGAACTTGAGGTGGGAGAGAGGGGTGAAGGCCCTTGGGCAACCGGGGGCGAGGTGCAAGGTTGTAGTAAGGTTGTATCAAATGACATAAATTAGAGTCTTTTATTTTTACCTTCTTTCATATAGCACACATTTATCGTGTGTGAGAGGATATAAATGAATAATTATAATGTATATCACTAGTTACAACCTTCCGTTGTATCGTGAAATTTGTCAATTGAAGGGCTAGTCCTGCATTAATTTATACAAGTGGCAAGAGCAATATATCAGGTAGGTATTGGAAAAGTCCATTTCACATATACTCTCACCGCACCTTAAAATATAAGTCATTGTGAGTATTTTCATACGGATTAAAAAAAAATGATTGAGCGTCATCAATATTAAAAAGAAATGACTAAAATATCATTGCATAACTATTTATGCAAAAGTTATACAACAATTAAAAATAATTGGATTGTTAATAAATTATGATAAGATAGAAAAAAATATTAATAAATATTTCACTGGTATAATGAAATGACTCATATTACGTGACCTAAAAAAGAAAATGACTTGTATTCCGATATGGAGGGAGTGCAACTCTTCTAAAGCTATCATGTATTCCTTCCGTCCCATTTTATTTGTTCTGTTTGATTTTTTACATTTATGTCATTTAAGTAATACTTTATCATATGTAAAAATATTGGATCGATTAATGAGATTCAAAGCATTAAATACGTTAGTCAAAATCTCTTTGAAAAGTCAAACATGACAAATAAAATGGGACGGAGGGAGTATAAAATTTTGTTCTATAACCTATTATATTTGAGATGAAAAAATGATAGATCTTCCGTCTTTTAAAAAATCCACTCTTAGTTTGTTTTGTTTTTTTAATTGAACAAATATGATTTAATGATTATCCTTCTAAAACTTATGCTAACTAAGAGCAACTCCAACGTTACGCACTAAATTTTACATCAAAACATCAATTTAGTTTAACTTTTACATCAAATTTTATCCATCAACTTTAATGTTACAAACAAACAAAATATATATATATATATATATATATATATATATATATATATATATATATATATATATATATATATATATATATATATATATATAGAATATTTCATCTTCTTCACACCAAAAAAAAATAAATAAATAAATAAAGAAAGAAAAAGAGAAAGAAGAACAATGTTTGGTGGGAGGAACAATGTGGCAGCAAATTTGCTGGAGAAAATTGGCTTCCCACCAATTTGATTTGGGAAAACTACCACCATTGGAGTGTCACTTTAATAGCAATTTGCTGGTGAAAAACACCACGTTAAGTTGCTCTAACACGTAGTAGTTTTAAATGAAAGGAAAAAAAAAAGAAGAAAAAAAACAGTAGCACATGATATAATATAGTCGGTCAAGTGCTTTCTATGGATTTTCTGGACGTGGCCTACTTATTGGTTCACTCGTTATTATCAATGTGTTTGTTTGATTTTTTTTTTTTTTTTTTAAAGTATATTCCTTTTGTATTAAAGAGCCATGTATGTAATAGAAGAAATGTCTTAAATTTGTCAGATTTCATAAATTTCACATGTAAAGTGTCCCTTCAAAATGCAAAAACGAAAGCGAAAGTGAAAACGAAATTGAATAAGAGAAAGAGACCCGTGTCATATTGTTAAAGTAAATGACTAGTTTGTAATTCTGTATTTGTCTATGGTGCATTATGTTATTATGTACTAGTTGGGACACCTGTTATCCTATGTGGCAGGTTGTTAGATTTGGTAGTATCTATCCGTTGGGAATATCTTTATATTGTACTGCTGAGAACATTTCTGATTTATCAATGAAAAATTAATTCATTTCCTATTATTTCAAGTTGGTATCGGAACCTCTTATGGATGACTACACCACCGCTGTCGTGAGCTCTGCTCCGGTGAGTTCAATCTCCCCCACAGTAACATCTATTTCGATTGGGTCCTTTACTACACAAGTCCCACTCTCTTCCTTGCCACAAAGCTCATTTTCATTGACCGCCGGTGCCAACTCTTCTACTAATGCTCCGCCACCAACGCCGCTGATCTCCACTGCTAACATGCATGCCTCTCCAACACCCAATGTGAGTTATCCTAGCTCAGATGGTCTTCTTTCGCATTTAACTCGCACCACCTTACCTCCCCTGCCAAATTTCATGTCTGGTATGTCACCCTCACCTCGTCCGTTAACCACTGCACCTTTTGGAGCAAATCTTGCTCATCCTGCACTGTGAAGCTTAATCGAGAACTATCTTCTCTGGAAATCCACTATACTCCCCATAGTTCGTGGTCATCGTTTGAAAGGATACCTGTTTGGAACTGCCCCTTGTCCACCACAGTTTATCTCCAGTCCTGTTTATGGTCAATTGTCTAATCCTGCTTATGAAGAATGGATTTCTATGGATTCTCTTTTGGTTGGGTGGTTGATGGCTTCCATGATAGAACAAGCCTAGGTGGAGATAATTGGATGCACTACAGCCTCTCAGGTCTGGCACACACTTGAAACCTTGTTTAATAACAGATCTGAGGCTAGGATGCTGGAATACAAGGGAGCTCTGACTCGGACTGATAAAGGAACCCGTTCCATGATTGATTACTTAGCCTTAATGAAGTCTTACTCTGATGGATTGACAACTGCTGGGTATCCTATTTCTAATGCAGAATTGATACTAGCCACTCTCCTGATGGTTTAAGGAAGGATTATGAGTCAGTAATTGTCAACATTATTGTCAACATTACTTCCAAATCAGTCTCTTACTATGTGCTTGGTCATTAGATAAGTCGGGACAAATCTCACCCGGCTACATCTCCAAACATATCATATCGCGTATTTGCAACAACTCAAAACTTAGTCATGTCACAAATTCTTGATATGACACATATCACTTGAGCCAAACAGACGATATTAGTGAATCTACCTTGACATTACATTTCGAGATAAATCGATTTTATAGAAATTGAAATCCGTGTAATGTTTAGATGGTAGATTCGATGTGGGATTAATGGCAATGTTCATCATTTAATCGTAGTCAAGGGATTTTTTTTCATTGATAGTTTCTATGTCATCTGAACCACCCAATAATAATGTCACAAAATTTTCAGTCGACAGCTTAAATGTTTCATCATCTACCGTATACTAGTTTCATCCCAAAATGTAAATTCATTTTTTTTTTTTGAATTTGTCCAATAATTTAAGTCTATTTTGAATACCGATAAAATATTTATTATATTTTTCTTCCTTTTACCCCTAATTTATTATACATACACCTACTTTACAACTATTACATTAATGAGAGTTAAAGGGCATTCTAGGTTTCACCATTAAAATTAATGACACTTAACCACTTTCTTAATTTGTGTGAGACGGTTTGAACGAACCTACGTTTTGGGATGGAGGTAGTACTAGTATAATGTAAGAGTTTCCAAGAAATGTGTTTGAGATTCAATCACATCTTCTTGGTAAGAGCATTAACATCAAACTCCCTACACCATATATTATCTCCACAATAGGGATAAAATGTAGGAATACAACCAAAAATCCACTCTATAAGCCTCATCATCCTTTCCCTACAATAGGGACCATGAACAGTGTCCCCATATGTAGGTGGTGGTACTGTAGCTCACCCTACAATTTTTTATTCATTCTTTACTTCTCTTTCTCACAAAAATTAATTTTGAAAAAATTGTATATAGATAAAAAATAAATATTTTAATGGTGTAAGGATAAAGATGAGATGCTGATGTAGAGTAACATGAATTTAGTTGCTGTAAAATAATGAAATGTATTTTTTAATGATATTTTTAGGGATAGGGATAAGAACATTGATAAGGGCACTCACAGCATAAGCCCTATATGGTGCCATATCCTTAAAATAAAGATAAAAAATAAAGTTTGCTCCAAAATAGCTTTCACTCCAGAAGCCCTATCCCTATTTATTTTTAGGGATATGAAATCCCTATGCTTTATTTGGAGTGAAATAATAAATATTTAATGTATATAAATAGGGTTGTGGGTAAAATATGTATTATTTAATATTATTTAAAATGTTATAGGGATAAGGATATGGATGCTGTTGTAGAGGTTTTTGAATTGAGATGTTGTAAAATAAGGATATGTATTATTTTATATTATTTTAAGGATAAAATTTGGGGCCTCTGTTGAGAGTGCCGTAATGCTCTAATATGCAATGCATGGTGATGCCAAAAATAATTATCATGGGAAGCTCAAATGAATCATAAAGACATTCAGTTAGATTCAATGTGTAACTTTGATGCAGGTCATAAATCATCAACTCAACAACAACAACATGTTAGTTTGAAACTTGGACAATCATCACATGGCTTGACTTAATTGCTAGCTACATATAGTAGTAGTATAATAGTATAAAGAGTCTTTATTCCCACCACAACAAACCTACCATTGCATCACATTAAAATAAAAAAACATGTCATTTATTTTTTACACCACAACTATTATTTTAACCTATCTTTACACCGTATTCACATGTCAAATTTAAAAATAAATCAATATTGCTATTCTTTTTTTACTGCAACCAAATTGTTATATCATCAAACACACACCCAAATTCTTTCAATTTACAAAACACTCCCCTTTCAATTTACAAACTGTCCCCCTCTCTCCCTTCCTCCCTGGATCCGAAGTCTCACCCTTATTGGGTCGAATGCCTTCCGTTGTGGGCTATCAACCGACCCTTAGTACCGAAATGGGTTCTTTACAAGAGAGGATTACTTCGACAAAAAAATGATCCATAACTTCTATTCAAGCAGTTCTCTTTTGTGTTAAGTTTATTCTTTTATTTTAATAAATGATTGGCTACTAAAGGATTTTTTTTTACTAAACGTGTCACAGCTTACTCCTTTTTTTTTCTTTTTGTTTTGTAAAGACGAAAAAACAATTTTATTTTATGTCATATTTACTACCTCGACGAAGAATTAAATTATCACTATATTTATTCATTTTTCTACATCTTCCTTCAAGCGCAGGATAACCCCAAGAGGTTGTGGGTTTTTTTTTCTACCAATTGGAGCTCCTCATTATGTTTTTAGCCGTAAAAAAAAAAAAAACCATCGCTGCTCAGTTCAATCAAAACCAGGTTTCCGGCCAAATCATCCTCCGCCACCGCCGCCCTTGCTCCACAGCCTGCAGGTTAGAAGCTCCGCCCTTCCCCCACAGCCCGCAGGTTAGAAGCTCCGCCCTTGCTCTTGTTTAGGTTTTTTGTTTTTTTACTTTTATGGTGGGTGTTGGGGATGCTCTGTCTGTGTTACTATTTCCGGCCAAATCGTGCTGTTTGTGTTTCACTCTTAGATTTTGTGGAGTTGAATTTGATGTCTCTTTCATTGATTACCTACGATGTTTGCAAGTGCTCTAGGAATGCAACTCGAACCACAATTTGTATGATGTTTCAGAAGGATTTAAAATTCGATAAATGCACAAAAATACTTGCACATGTCCTATTGATTGCCTAAGCATCTCGTGGAGCTACCTAACCTGTTGCTGATCCGGTGCCAATGAACTTAACCGCTCAGGTGTAAAATGGAGCACTCATGATGATGAAGATGATAGAGTTATGAAGATGGTGATTTTGTTTGAAATGGTGTGGGGTTTGAAGGTTTTATGATGATGAAGATGATGGATAGTATATAGCTGGTAATTTGTTTGAAAATGATGTGGGGTTTAAGGGTTTTATGAAGAAGAGATATTTTTTTGGAGAGAAATAATGGGGTGTCTAAGTAGGAGTGTGGGATGTAAAGTAGATGAAATTGATGGACTAATTTATAATAAAAAAATGATGTGGAAATAGTTTAAAAGTGTGTTATGAAGGTAGATAATGTGATGTAAATAAAGAATTTTTTTTTTTTTTAAATCGATGTAGTGCAAAAGTATGTTTTACTTTTTAGGTGTGATGTAAAGTATAAAGTGATGCAGCGTTAGATTTGTTGTGATGCAAATAAATAACACCATAATATATTAGAAATTTTTTTTTTTTTTGTATGAAGGTTGTATAAGTGGCAAAACCTTTCATTTTAACTCTCACACACGCCAAAAATGTATTATGTGAAAGAGAGTTAAAAACGAATTCGGCTAAAGATTTAGACTTGGACAACCTTCCTACAATACCACCATAAAATCACTCAATATATTATGGTCTCCTTAATTTATTATCACATGGGATTCTTCTACATATCTTTGAACAAAAAACAAAAAAATGTCATGATATCAAATCATGCCCAATTTCCAATCTTTTTTCTTTCACGCCTCTTTTATAGGGGTGAGGCATAATAGTCTTGTCAGTTTGGGTTAGTCATTTTAAATCAAGTGAAAATGACGGTCTAGATAGTTAATTGGATACTTTAAGGGGTTCTATATGGAAAAAAAAAAGGCCAAACTCTTTTGTTATGCCACTAAAAACATGTTATATTGTGCTTTTGTCGTAAATTCAATTTCATTATATTGTTGATGCAGATCCAAGTAAAGTATAAAGGAAAACTGATATACTGCCTTGATCTTTCTTTATGATCGTAAATATATTGATGTAATGAAAATGGACCTCACCTCTACCCTTACCAGGCTACCACCACCAATCCACATCTACCCACCTTACTTTACTGTTCCACCCCATTCATACTCCATACTAGTACCTACCTACCCTTACTATCACCCCTCATCGTTCGTGTATCACTACCCACACCCACCCTCATCACCCACCACCCACCAATCCCACCATGTTGTCTACCCCTTTACCCTCACCACTACGAGTTGCCACCACCCTCGTCCTTAGCTACCCCACTCCACCCATCACTAACACATACACCCTATACCCCCACCCCCCGCCCTTCAGTATCATCTACCACTCTTGCCTCTTAGCATCCATCTTTCTACCCTCACCAATTACCTACCGTCACCCTTGCCCTCGCCTTTGCCTTTACCTCTTATTTTTACCTTCACCAGTTTACATCACCATGCATCCATCCACTTCCCGCTGCCTATTGTGTTGTTTATCATATTTCATAGAATGAAGTTCATTTTATTCCATCACATATCAAACGTGATGATAAAATGTTTTCATTACTTCAACCTAAACAAGACTTATATCAAGTTTGAGCGAACTCGTTAATTCAAGAATTTTTTATCCGAAATAAAAACATGATATCAATATTCTTGTGTACAAAGCACTGATCTAACCGTACATTCAACTGTTACATTTTCAATGAACTTACATTCAATTTCTGCATTTCTCCAGCTAATTAAAGGACATCTACCTAAATCCCAATAAAACAAGAGACTTAATTTCTTGAAATATAACCAAAGCAGAATTTATCTTTATTCTTTACATGATCTTCTGCTAACTTTAAATGTTGTATATTTGGAAACGACAAAATAACAATCTATATATGGTCTCAACTTCTAAAATTCCATTGCATTTCATCAAACTTCAAAACGTACTTTAGTTACTGGAAATATTTATGTGGTGTATCCCGCTACTTTTAATCATTTTACACACAAAAACCTTATGACTTTTTAATGTATCAGTCCTCTTGTATACGTGAAAAGTCAATTGTTGTAAGTTGGAGACATCAGACAAGTATGCAAAGCTGTTACCTAGCTGTCTCTACACTTTGGAAACATCTTCTGGGAAAACCTGTAATAACCATTATGAAAATTTTCAACTGAATACACTTCCACTAGTAAATAGTAGTAATAAGTAAAGAAACAAACCTGATGTTGCCTGTTGTTGTAGCTCAGAGACCTGTGTTTAAACTCACCCCTGCTTGTTGTAAGTTCATCTAATATCTCTGCAGAGGATAACTCTACATCATCATCCTCATCCTCATCCTCATCATGGTCATGCTCATTGTCTAGAGATTTTGATTCCTGTCCAATTTTATTAGGCTCTATCCCCTTAGTATGTACTTTACATAAGAAAACAAAAAATCTTTTGGACAACGAATTACTTGAAGGACATGTAATTAATATATTATTGAGTAGTGATATATCCACCCGAACTGATCCATTTTACAACTTTGTGGTGTGTCAGAAATAGATTTTTTGTATAGGAAATCTAGGAAACATTCAAACACATGAAAATGGAAAGTTAGTATACCTTAAATGATGACTTGCTTTTGGGAAGAGAATGACCAGCAATTTCCTCATACTCAGCAGCATCAAGTTCTTGAAGATGATGAGGTTGAAAAACCATAGGAAGAATGTGTTCCCTTATGCTTATTAGCAGAAAGAATGGCAATGGGAACAATATTCCAGCTACAGGTATCCACGTCACCCCGAAGCAGATTAAAAGATACATAAACTGGAAGAGAGTAAACATATCAATGTATTTGAATGGCACGGATTCAACGAATGAAGCATGAACTCCTTCAAGAACTCTGCCAGAAGAAACAAATTCCAAATTCTAGTCAGTCAAATGAACTAAAATATATGTGTTTAACAAATGAGGAAATAATGTATTAGTTATAGCCTTATAGGCACATACTCGAGGGGCGTGTTTGAAATGTGTAATGTTTAAATACGTAAATACTATACGTACTTGAACCGTCGACCAGGAGGAATGAAGAGCAGTAACATCCTCTCCCAAAACTGGTTACCAGGAAGACTATCAATAGCCATATAAGCAAAATACCCCCATAAAACAGACGTCGGAATCTTCCGAATCAACGGCATTGCGCATACCGAAGCTCCCACGAGAATGGACTGCAATAAGTTGCTCACTCTTTGCTCATTTACTCTAACAGGCAAATATGCATCAATGCAATTTTCGGGCTCAAAGGTGTTATTTGCATCTTCGTTTTCGTCATCATGTTTCAAGACGGCCGCTTTCAGATTTTCCAGTTCTTTTTCTACTGTAGACTGTAATGAAGTGTTAGGATTTTGTGTACAAGATTAGAACAATGATTTATGATTGATTTGTTTGTTTACTTACAGTTGGATTAGGCTCCATCTCGACGAATATATCGTGCATCTTCCCGTAAATCTCTGAATGTGTAGCATTCTGTTTAATGCCTTCTTTTGCAGTCTTTACTAGTCTTTTACGAATAACCTGCAATAAACATTCATACAATTGCTTGTGAAAAATTGGATAGGACTCTCTCGTAATTTAGGTCTAACGACGCTCCTTGAGTCTGAAATGATACATACCGTAACTACTTAAGCCTGTCGTGCTAGCTTGACCGGAAATGGTTAAGTCGTGTTCCTAAACTCATTATGCTACGCATTATATCTTGATACTATTTCTCCTACTTTTCTAATACGGGACACTACATCCTCCCCTCTTAAAAAGGACATGTCCTCGTCAAGACCCTATTAATGGACTCTAGAGGTGGCTCTCACTGTTGCATGTAGCGTGACACTTAGTTTCGTCCAGTATTGTATACTACATTCTCCCTCTGTTAAGGACGATGCCTCCTCACATGGACCCTACCAGATGACTCTAGAGGCAATCGGCACTGTTACCCACAATGTGGAACCTAGTCTCTTACCACATGTAGTCCGCTCTCGGCTCTTATACCACTTGTAATGCTCCTAGGCCAAGCGAGACCAATAAGCTCTGATACCACCTGTAACGCCACCAGCCTAAAACGCCCCTAGGCCTAGTGACAAAACTTGAGTCGTAATGGATTCAGTAACAACGTAAGTCTGTCATCCTTGCTAGGGCTAAAACGATTAACCCAAACTACTAAATACATTATTCCTCAACCTTATATCACCAGAACGAAAAAAGCCCACCTGTTTTTTAAGAATCGCAAGACTCCTTGTATGCATAGGTGACTGTGGAAGGACCCCATTTGAAGGTGGAAGCCCAAGCAACCCACAAAGCAATGTCTACACCACCACCAATAGGTTTACAGAGAAATAGGTTATAGATTCAAACCAGCTCAAATTCTATGTTAAAAAAAATGAGATCAAAGATCAAATTAATGAAACACAAATGTACCATTAGGCCAAGCAATAAGAGGTCATAATGATATGAAGATGGATTTTTAAGGTTGAATTCCTTCTGTTGAGCCATTTGTGAAGCAACACTATGATCAAAAAAGTATAAACCTGCTATCATCAATGCCGGTATGAACGCAGCAAACACGTAACCAACCGGTACTTGTCCCATATCCTGCATATATACATTAATCAATTATCATCATCAATAGTTTCAAAAACATAAATATGGAATTTAAAAGAAATACCTTAACAACTGTCCAATGATGTAATGACTTAGATTCCCATGGAAGAGGAGAAAACAGTCTTCTGGGCACACCATGAGGCACTTTATCCGGAACCGCGTACGATAATGCTGTCCATAAAACCACCATAACTGGAACTCCATAGTCTGCGATAAAACTTCGAATCCAACCTATACCATAACGCCAAGATCTAGCTCTTCTACTCTTAAGGGCAGTAATCAGCAGCCCAAAAGAAAAAATAGTGGCAAGCAATCCATTTGCATAAAGCCATCCAAACTGGTAAACTTCAGATGCCGGATTTTCACCATCTGGTACAGAGAATTCGCTCACCAATCCCTGCCCAGCTCCAATACATTAGCCAACATCAGAAACTTGAAGGGCTTTTTCGACATTTTTCCTATACCCTTTTCAAAGGGGAAACAATGCACAAAAAAAGAAGATTACCTTGATAGCCTCTTGGAAGAAAAGAACAGTGATCAACATTCCAAATAGTTCCCCTGCTACCCTTGTAAATCTTTTGATTATTGTGCAAGCATTGAATATTGCTAGGAGAAATAGTAGGAAAGCTGTCCACACACATACCCTGCAAAACATTTAGCACATTGAATCACATGAATGTACAATGTACGGTTTCTGTTTATTAGCGTGTCCCGTATCTAACCTATATATATACGCACCTGATACTTAGTATACACAAAGTTGGACACGGGATATGTGTATCTATATTTCGGATTATGAAATGAAGAACTATATATCCCTTACCATCCAGTCCAAGCTAGATACAGATCCTTTCCAATTTCCGGTCTGTCTTTCGTGAATTTGTACAGGTAGGTATACATTATAATTGTGGGCTCTGCAACACCAAGAATTAACAGAGGTTGTCCACCGAATATCGAGTGAATGACTCCACATATTGCAGTCGATATAAGCGTCTCAACTGTACTCAGGCTTCCATCTATCAATAAATATACATTACACATTTCACACTACTTGCAGATATATAAATAAATATATATGTAAAAATCAAAATCAAACCTTGAAGAAACAAATTAGAACGCGTAATATATATATACAGAAAACATGCTAATTAGTAATTAGTAATTACCAGTTGCCCTACTCAATTGCTCTCCAAAAGCAATCACAGGAAGAGCTGATGCAAAGAAAATGTATGCAGTTGGAGCCAATATCCTGCCAAATTAATCAATCAAATCAAAAGAAAAAGCATTATTGTTAGAATATGAAATTTCAACAGTTTCTTGATTCAAATATTCAGTTTAATTAGACTGTAAAGAATGAAATTAATTTAAGATGGGGTGTGATACCTTATACCAGATGAACAACCATCACGCCAATTGCTTTTATAGCATAACAACCTTCCTTTAACATCTTCTTTCACTCCTTGAAAAGGAGTTCCAATATACTTCATGTCTATTTGCAGTATTAATGCAAGAACTCAAACAAGTCGAAATTCCTTATAACGAAAATTTAAATATAGCAAAACAAAACTGCAGATGCACTTGTGTTCGTCAATGCAACTCTTCATTAGACCAAGAATTCAATATCATTATTAGATGCATGCAACAAACAAGAAGAAACTGAATGAGAAAAATATGATATTAAAAAAATAAAAATAAAAAACCCTTTTAAAAAAACGTTTATTTCAAGCCTCTAAACTAACTTGATTACTTGAATGTAAGTGTTTGTCATGGTACGGACCAAAGAATATGAGTAATGTAGATCATTCGGACAAATGGGGTATCTTTGGAACTGCAATCAAACCATATATGTAGGTATGAAATGTGTAGTTGTATAGATATAATTAATAAGAATGTGCTGTATTTTTAGAGTATTCTTTAACGTGTTTTATATTGAAAATAATATTCAAATGAAAGGTTCAACGAGTCCAAGAAGATGAGTATTGAACGGATGTTTCCATATGTATGTATTTGTCCTTTACTCCCTTTCACTTCCTGCGAATTGGCACAATTCAAAGCGCGTCTCTGAAGAAAAAAAAACAAAGACAAAACAAAACAAACAACAACTAATTCATATAAAATATACATGTTACACTATCTACGTTTGAGGAAAATATTTATGTGAATCTATGTACAGCAGTGGCGGATCCAGGAAAAATTATTCAGCGGGGTCTAAAAATGTTTTTAAGATTAAAAAAATAAATTAACGGGGTCCATAAATTTTTTTCTATAGGTAAAACTTAACATTTTTTTTTGTTTTAGCAGGGTCTGTGGACCCCGTTGTGGGAAGAATAGATTCGCTTTTTGTTGTACAGTATAACCTCGATAAATGAATACCCTCAGGACCGGAGAAAATTATTCATTTGCGAGGTTATTTATTTATCGACGTTATACTGTAAATATGTTATACCATGTCACTTGAGGACCATTCGAGGTAATTAAACCGGGCTCTAGGCCAAAAACAATAATAAAAAATCTAGTCCCTTGACTTTGCGATAAATAATTATGATATAACGGTTATATTTTTTTGTATACCAGTTGTAGGAGTGTAAAAAAAAAAAGTAACAGACTTTGGTTCGGTTTTTCTTTAGTCAATATAGATATGAATTTACGACTTAATGAGTCTTTTTGGTATATAAGTAAAACATAAAAGTGAATCTAAAATTCGTTATGAACATATCAAAACGAAGCCCTTAAATCATGGAATTGGAGGAGCCGTAGGATATGGCGCCCTAGTTGGCCTCTTAAGGATGCCGCTGGTGGCATACGTTATGTCTACATATATATTCTTATTTCGTTTCACATATCAAAGGGTTGTATGATCGAATAAGGTATAAATATATGGTCACAATGCATTAAAATCTCTTTTATTTGACCACAACAATTGAGTGACGACATGCGTCACAGCAAACCTTATATATATTTGATCATGGTTCAATACTTACATATTTGATCACAACATATGACTGATATAAAATACTGGTGGAGTCAGAAAAAATTGAGTTAATATACCTATATATATATTTTTAATATAATTTATCTTTTTGACGGATGCACAATTTTTATATAAGTAATGTTTATTGTTTTTCATATTTCCAGCAGGGGTTTATTATAACATAGATCGGGCGGCCAATGGATTTGATATTAGTTCTATGAGAAGATGTTAAAATATATTGTGACACGTTTCATACATGTGATTCAAACATTGCTCCTAAAAAAGAAATTGGCCTCAATCATATTCTTGGACCAACATTTCAAAAAAAAAAAAAAAAAAAAGGATAGGCTTAAGATGACTCTTTTAACAATGATCCAATGTCACAAAAAAAAAAAAAAAAAAAAACCACAATGATCCAAATCCAACAAATAGCCCATTAATTATGTGCAAGACATTTAATTGTAGAGATAAAGAGTCAAAAGTCCTTTTTTGGTACTTGAAAATGAATAAATAGGATACACATATTTTTTTAGTTGCAAAAAGGACAAACAATTTCAGACGGACAAAATTACCGCTTTATGAGACGCGCGAGTAGCTTCGGTGGTATTATTTGCGTATATGATATATTTACTTGTATTTCTTTATATGTTTTTTTTTTTTTTCTTTTTTTCTTTTTTCAAACACTCGTAACTTTTGATTTACAACTCCGATCATCGAAATTTTTTCACCAAAATTCATGTTTTTTTTTGCTCTTCAATTTTAGCCCAAATACGATACCCTTCCGACGTATATTTTGAAAGACGAAAAAATATTTTTATTAACCGGAGCGCTTTTTCTTATAAACGACCGTAACTTTTGATTTAGAACACCGATCATCAAAATTGTTTCACCAAAGCTCATATTTTTCTTTTATCTTCATTTTGAGACCGCGTTTGATACCTTTACGACGTAGTATTTGAAAGCCGAATTTAATCGCAAAGATTTACACTAACACGATATCGGTATCGTATCGTATCGTATCGGTATCGTAGTATCGTATCGGTAGTATCGTATCGTATCGATTATACAAGAATATGCGGGAGAACATTCCACCAGATCGTTAACAAACTCGGCAGATTAATAGCAAGTACAACAAACTATAGATTTAGTAGTACAATATGTACATCGTTAACATGAAAAATAAAGAAAAAAAAACGGGATTTATGCTTGTTTAGTCTCTATTTACCATCATCAAATCTATTTAATCACCCGAATTTCTTTGTAAGGTCTTTATCCGAGAGATAAAGATCATTCTCCAAATGCAAAATCCGGATACACTAACACACCGTGTTAAATTGGTTTATATGATACAATTCGAAGAGATAGAATCATTAACGAGATAACTTGATTAAGGTGTGGTGTTTATAACATGCGGGTTCGTAGTTAATCACTTGAATTAAGCCTAAAAAGTACATCGGACTAAAAGGTAATACATAGAAGATCAATACAACGGACTATAGATTTAGTACAATAGGTACATCGACTAAAAGGTAATACATAGAAGATCAATACAAGTACGAAACGATCGAACTATCACCAAATTATAAGAAGGATATTCAAGTTCAAAGAACTAAATTATCATGCCCGGAATTCACAAGGTGATGAATTACAAGTTCGGTAAGCCTATGAACTAGGCACATCTATTACGTGATGATACAATGTAGATCAAAAACCTCAAGACACCAAGGCACACACGGTAAGCCTATGAACTAGGCATATCTATTGCATTAAGGTACACGATATCGCGGTATCGGTATCGACGAGTATCGTATCGTATCGCGGTATCGCGGTATCGGTATCAGTATCAGTATAAGTATCAGTATCAGTATCAGGCTCAAAATGACTCTCCTTTCGATTTTTTGTTCCAAGGTCTATGTCCCCCAAGTCCTTGATATGAGCTGAATGTCTTCTTACAGTTCAAGCACTCATATTTACTTCTTTTCGGAGCATGTTTCGATGCTACTTTTTCTTTAGGATCATTTCTTTTAGGCCTTTTGTTGTTCTTGGGTTCAATCACATTAGGCCACTTGTTCTTGGCTTCATAAACAGCTGCATTCTTGAAAAATCCTTCAAAAGACGTATCCGATTCGCCTTTTTCAACACATTCATCCAAATAGTAACCTGAATCATTCTTTGTTGTTGTGTCCATTGTCATTGTCGTGTCCATTGTCGTTTGTTTGCATTTCCGGAACAAGAGAAATCGAGAATATAGTTTTTTGCATTCTAGGATTAGGCTCTACCCATTTTCCAAATGATAACAAAAGCTTCTAGAAAAGATGTTCGAAGCTATGCATTTTTCTTACTCATCTCCATCTCTTTTGTTTTTGAAAGATCACATTTTGTCGAATTCCATCCATGTAATATTATTAATGTACAACAAAATTGTGCAAAAAATTACAAAATATAATTTAACTATAAACCTTTCATGATAATAACAACTCAAGCTTAGTGACAAGAGTGAGCACCCCCCACAATCATGTGAAAACAGTAAATGAAAGAACAAAAAATGTGGACCAAAATGAAGTATATGCAATGTTTACAAACACACAACTTCCTCGTTCAAAATCATGAATCTACATTACAAACTAGAGGTCAAAGAATGCAAAACAGAAGAAATAGTCTATGAAACAAAGTTCATTAAATGGAATATAAAGAGGGGAAAAACATACTTACAACCGGACTGGTTTCAAACCCGAGACTGAAAGTCCTCCATCCTTGCTTTTGTCTATTTAATTGCACACATATTCTCCACTGGATACACTAAATGGTCGATTTAATTTCTCCTCCTTCTTCATCCCTTCTTTTCATGCTCGACATCGATTTACTTCAACTCCATAGTAAAAATTAAGAATTTCACTTACAAATGGTTGCAGAACTAAACCGATTGGATCGGAAATTGCTCCGGCTTCAGCACCAGTCTGATTGAATTCCGTTGATCATAATCCTGCAGCGTTTTAGAGCTAGCTGCCAAATATTTGATTCTTCTTCATAGATTTTAGAATTCCGAACACAACAACGAGCTGCTTTCACTTAAGATTTTCACTTTCAAATTGTTGGAGAAGTAAACCGACTGAATCGGAAAATGTTCAGATTGCATCGGATTTGTTTTCTAAGTAAATAGGGGTATATTCGTCCGATACAATTTATTTGTCCTTAATGCAACTAAAAAATTGAAGTTGGATTAAAGGTTAAATAAAGGCGGAAATGTGGACTTTTACCTAATTTTTCCTTAATTGTATATATTTCCTGCAAAGTTTGATATCATAAAAACTGTACCATATTCTGTAAGCCATTTTTAAGTCTGTTGACTTCAGTGCCATAATAATACTCCCTCCGTTCCGAATTATCTGAGGCAGTTGTCAAAATCACACATATTAAAAAGTGAGTTAATGCTGTTAGAATATGTAAATATTTTGTAATATTTACAAATGCATTGATTTTAAAATGAATTGACTAAAAAATCTTTAGATATAATTAATATGACATTGTTTTTTATCTATCTTATTGCAATAAATAAGGGTAAAACAAGGAAAAGTATCATTAATGTTGCATTGGAAATATAACTGCCTCAAATAATATAGAACAAATTATTTTGACAACTGCTATATGGAACAAATTATTTTGGCAACTGCTTCAGATAAATTGGAACGGATGGAGTAATAATAATAATAATAATAATAATAATAATAATAATAATAATAATAATAATAATAATAATAATAATAATAATAATAATAATAATAATAATGTACGTCACATTAGATATAACAATTAAAATTGAACCATTGGATATAAAATGATTGTAGAGTTTACTTAAAATAGGGGTTTACAACTTATTTTATATAATTGTAGCTGAGTTACTCAAAACATGGGTTTACAACTTTTTGTATATAATAGTATTAGAGTTTACTCAAAAATGGTGGTTTACAACTTTTTGTATATAATTGATGTAGAATTTACTCAAAACGGGGGTTTACAATTTTTGTATATGAAGTATAGCAGAGTTTACTCAAAACAAGGGTTTACTTTTGTAAATAATTTTATAGTAGAGTTTACTCAAAACGACGGTTTTGTGTATAAAATTATAGTAGAGTTTAATCAAGTAATTTTAAAATAACAAAACAATAATGTTTTAATACTCCATCCACAAGTACGACTTTAAATAAATTTAAAAAAATATAAATTACTGAAATAAAACTAATTACCAATTTATTACCAGCATCAATCTGGCTAGAATCAAGCACCATAATTATGGCATGTGCTTCAAATCTAATTTGAAAAATAAAACATTTATTTTTCTAATAACAACCAATGAATAACTTATTTCAAAATAAATGATAAATCCTCCTGCATTAGTCTCTCAGGGTTGGAAAGAACTCGTCATCGAGTTCGCATTGCATCTTCCCATGATCGAATGGTTGCCCAATCGATTCATGCCAAGTTCCAAACAATATGTGAATGATGACATTATAAGTGTGTAAATCTAAAACATTGACGAGAGTTTTCTTCTTTAATTTAAAATTTGTCGCTAATGAATGTTCATAAGAAATTACGGATACTAAAAATATTTTACCACCATCAATCAAATCAATTGACGCGGGGGAGTATCAGATTCAGAGTAAAATGTAGGAAATAGTGCAAGAGATAAAACACGAAGAAATATAGATTAAACTCTGAAATATATTTATTATCAAATTCAACCCCTCAATTAAGTCCACAAGCCGGACTTGTATAGCTAGACAAAAAATAAAAGTTACTTAAAATAGAGAAATGGCGAATTAAATTCGAAATAAACCAATGCGTTAATCAATGATATTATTACGACATGTCTCGATTCAAATCAGATGTTTATTTTATTTTCTTAAAATTATTAAATTATTACCATATATAGCTAAAATCAAAATAAATCAAGAATCCTCTTGCATCAATGAGCACATACATTAACATATATATTTATTTACTCTTGCATCCTCTCGCATCAATGAGCACATAATAATATGTATATTTGGTTTCCAGTTTTTGTGTACAGCCTTGATCAGTATCCTCGTCTTTTGTTCCAGCACAAATTGTTGGTATAAATTTTTTATTGTGAGCAGATCATCACGGAAATTCCAAGGCTTTTTCCTCTTTTGTTTAAGGTAAGTGGGTTTCGACTTTCTTTGGATTCTTTTTTAAGTTTTTCTTGGACTTAAGGCTCGGTTTGGTTTGAAGGAAACAATATGAAAAGAAAAAAAAGGATTGCGACCGGAGAGAAAGGAGGGGGGAATGAGTGATTTCAAAGTTCCTTCATAGTATTTGGATTCAACGGTGTTCGGCTTGGATTTTTTTTTAATATTGTTGGGAGTATTTTTGTTGGGTTTCAAATCTCCATTTAACGAGTATGCATCTTTCTCTAGGTGTGTTTATAGAGTTTCAGACAGAGCCTCATGTTTTTTTTTTTTTTTAATTTTATAATTATTATTTTATATTTGAAGATTGGTGTCATACGATACTAATTCTAATTTACAATTAAGTTTCATAAGTTAAAAAAACTTATCAATTTCAAAACACATATCAGCAAAGAGACGACATATTAGAGGTTTTCCGGACAGTTATACACTCTGCTTCAGTCTTAACGATTTGTTTCTTGATTTTAATCAAGTTTCTAATATGATCAATGACCCATTGAGCCCTCTTTTATAGCTGCCTCTGTTTCTCTCTTATATGTTGCCTCAAAGGTGTTTGATAAATTAGAAACAATTGATTTACTTTTCTCTTCATCTAAGCATGCATCTTCTAAGTTGACTCTTGTTAAGGGTGCACATTGTTCGGTTTTCCGGTTATTTTTAAAACCAAACCATATTTTACGGTTTTTAAATTCACAAACCAAAACCGAATCATAACTCGGTAAAATCATTTTATTCGGTCGGTTTGGATCGGCTTGGTTTCGGTTTTCCTGGTTTTTATTGTCTTCCCTATTCATTCCACATATATATATGTACGGTGTCTATACATACACACAACATGATATTGTCATATATATTAATTAGGCTGATCATATAAAACCATGTAAACTATTTTGTTTCATATTGTCATAGGTCCTATTAGCCTGAGGCCAAAACCTACGTGTGTGTGAGGTAGTTGAATTGAGTGAAGACTCAAGTATTCATAAATTATTGTCGAGATATTAATTATTTACATGTACTGATAATTAAGAATGATTTTATTTGCATCACACCTAATATACTCATGCATCACTCTACATATGCAATACAATAGAACCGACCTTTTATGAGTGCATTATGAGAACCGACTTTGATTAAAGGCCCCCATAATAAATAGTGATATACATAGACATATACATACATATACACATATAAATAATAAATGATTTAGGCACAAAAAGAATACGCACAAAAAGTGTGTACATAAAATGATCTAACGGGGGAGATGCTTTTTCTTTTGGGTTTTTAAATTTTGGTTAGGTGAATGTAAGGATGAGATCACTTTCTATGTCAATTTTTGTGTATCTATCACTCTCCTATATATATATATATAATAAAATCACAAGGACACACAAATATATATGTAAGATATATACATATATATCCAGGTTGGTTCGTTTTTTATTTAAAAAACCAAAACCAAATTGTTTTTCACGGTTTGGTTTTATATACGTTTTTTTGATATGTACCGGTTTGGTTCAACCGGTTGGTATGGTTTTCGGTTATTTCGTTCACCCTAGCTCTTGCCCTCGTAAGCTTTGCATTTAAGCTCTGTATTTCCATTTCTGTTGTTTTTACTCTTCTGCTCCTTCAATTTTCAAATATGTGTTTAATCTCAATTCTTATGATGTCTTGGCTGTCTCATTTTCTTTCGTGATTGTCTCTATTGGTATCACCCCCAAAATTATGAGACTAATTTTACAATTTTCCCTATAAAATTGTATAATCTTTCAAACTTAGTTTTTGATGATTGACTGCTTCTTCTCAAGCTTGCTTCTTTATGTAGTAGTATAGTATATTATTTCTTACAATATGTATAGCTGTACAATTGCAGCAAGCAATGGAGAATGAAAATCAAAATACAATACCAAGACATGAACCTTGTTCAAATCCCCTACAGCTGAAACGAACCCAGCTAAATGCCCTGAAAAAGCTCAAGGAAATACTCAGGTCCTCTGGCATTTCGGATTCGGATAAAATGTGGGGCATACCCTTATTAGGAGGAGGAGAAGACAGTCCTGATCGGGCCGACGTAGTCCTTTTAAAATTCCTACATGCCGAAAGATTCAAGGTTACAAATTCACTGAAATTGCTCCATAAATGCTTGGCCTGGAGGAAACAATTTAAAGCTGATACTATTCTAGAAGAAGAATATGAATATAAAAAACACAAACTCGGAGAACTCCTTGGTGATTTCGCTTACGTACAAGGGTACGATAGAGAGAAACGTCCCGTTTGCTATGTTGCATATGGGGGTATTAAGGACAATATCAGGTGTGGAAGTATCTTTGGATCAAGACAACATGATCCTAAGGATGTAGTGAAGAAATTCGTAAGATGGAGAATTCAGCTTCTTGAAAGAACGATTAGACAGCATTTGGATTTTAAGCCCTGTGATGGGGTTGATTCTATTACTGAAGTTCATGATCTTAAGGACCTACCCTTACATATGTACCTCCTCTTTGAAGGCTGTAATAGGTTTAATACTCTGGTTGCAGACTATTATCCTTGGATTGCCTCTAACAAGGTATAGTCCCCACTTCATTCTCTTTTCTCTTTATTTATTATTAACATTTTATATACTTCAATGTAAATTGATTTGATTCTGTGGGGTGCAATGCAATGAATGTAGATATACATCAATGCACCATGGTACTCCATTTTGACGCCGATACTTGTTTACCCGTGTCTGATCGAAAGTGACAAGAAGAATGGTTGGTCCATATCCAAGAAAGGCAAAACTACAGAGACACTCTTTAGGTCGGGATCAACTTTTATTCATTCGTTCGTTCATTCCTACTTTCTAAAGATCCAATTTTTTACTTGTTCAATGCGTCGTGCAGGTTCATTCCTCCCCACCATGTTCCTGTTCAGTACGGTGGACTGAGCCACCGTACTGATCAGGAACAAAATGGTGCTCTTATGCCAGCTGAAGAGGTCATAGTTAGTGGTTTTCAAGCTTTGGAGATTGAAATCAAAGACATTCCTGTATGTTTAATTCACTTTTTTTAATCTGCATGATAAAAACCCATACAATTTAAGCATTTTTTTTGTGTTGCTCTATATATGTTGTAGTGTGGTGTAACAACAAATTGGGAGATAACGGTGGCAGGATGGGAAGTCGAGTACAGTGTCAAGTTCATTCCGTCTGTACATGTAGGATACCGTGCCATAACCTTGCAGGAACCTATGAGATTTAAATCTTCTTGGAAAAAGGTAGTCCGTGAGACGTTTACGTGGCCTGAAGCTGGAAAGCTGGTGCTTCGAGTCGATAATTCTAAGTCTGGGAAGAACAAGGTTGTTGCTTACAGACATTCTTTTGACAATGCAAAATCTTCAGAGGGTGAAGTTTCTGCTTATCAACATTCTTTTCTCACCGAATGAAAAAATATATAAAAAAAATGGTCACAACACACTTTTATATCATTGATCATTATAGGAATAGGACCCACATGAATCAATAGCTATTCACGCTGTAATCAATGGTGTAAAAGTGTGTGTCGTGCATTTTACTTGGTGAGTAAGCATTTATTGTTCTTTATTAGAAATGAAAACCTAGAACTGATACATAAAGGTGACTTATTCAACTTTTTTTTTTCCCACAACTTATGTCAATTTAGTTAACTTGTATACGCTTTGAAGATTTCAGTTTAATTAGTTTTTCCATTTAAAATTCCAAAAATCTGCTAATACACGCTATGCCATGTCAATAAGCAAAAAAGCCATAACCAAAAAAAAAAAAAAAAAAAAAAAAAAACCATCTGACAGTCTGATACAATAAAGAGACCTACGAATCTGTGACAAGAAATATCCCAATGAACCATAATAAGCAGCACATTACATGTCATGAATACTAACAATTAAAAAAGACTACCAAATAATTGAATTTTTTTTTTATGATAAAACAGAGACCTTTGGAACTTCTACAGGAAACAGATGAATCTCATCCATCCATGGGTTCTTCTCTTTTGCTGGATTCACATTTCTTAAGGCCTTCCATACAGCACTATTACACTTAAATCCCGAACCAAACGCGATTTGCCATGTTCTGTCTCCTTTCTTGATCCTCCCTTTTGCTTCTGAATATGCCAATTCATACCAAAGTGAGCTACTTGATGTGTTTCCAAATCGGTACAGGGTCATCCTAGACGGCTCCATGTGCCAATCAGATAATTTAAGATTCTTTTCAACTTCATCTAAAACCGCTCTTCCACCGGCATGAATGCAGAAATGCTCAAACGCAAGCTTGAAATCCGGGATATACGGTTTTATCTTCATCTTGAATAGCTTTCTACCAATCAAGGTGGCGAAAAAAAGTAGTTGTTCAGACATAGGCAACACAAGGGGGCCTAATGTTGTGATATTGGTTTTCAAAGCATCACCGGCTACAGCCATCAAATCCTTTGAGAGAGAAACACCGACTTTCCCGTTTGGATCCTCTGTTTGCATAACACAAGAAAAGCACTTATCATCAGAACCTTTATGAGTTCTAACCGTGTGGACTAGCTCGTATTTGGATCTTCTTCGATCAGACCTCTTGTTTGAAAGTAGTATAGCAGCACAACCCATCCTGAATAGGCAATTCGACACGAGCATTGATCTCTCATTCCCGAAATACCAATTCAACGTGATGTTTTCCGTGCTGATTACTACAGCATAAGTATTTGGATGGACTTGAAGAAGGTCTTTTGCAAGATCAATGGATATTAAACCAGCACTACATCCCATTCCACCTAGATTGTAACTAATAATGTTCCCACGAAGCTTGTAATGGTTTATAACCATAGCAGACAACGACGGTGTTGGATTAAACAAGCTACAATTCACAATCAAAATACCAATATCCTTCGGCTTTAATGAACTTTTCGCGAGCAGTTCATCAATAGCACCAAACATTACCATTTCAGCTTCTTTTCTAGCTTCAGCCATACACGGATTCGGAGGAATTTCGTGTACACCTTCCGGAAGATAAGTAGACTCACCAAGACCAGACCTCTCAAGAATCTTCTTTTGAAACTCCAAATTCTCGGACGAAAATGTACCAATCGAAACAGAACAATCCATGAATCTTTGCCTGGTGCATTTTCTAGCCTCCTCGGGTTTATAACACGCGAAATCCACAAGGTAAACAGGTCTAGGACGCGTAACGAAATATACAGTAGACAAGAACACCAAAAGGGTAGAGCATAATATGACAGATATAAGATTAAACCTCAAATGGTCCCAAAGAACATACAAGTCTTGGGGTGAGAATGAAGACAGCTGAGCAGCAACAACAACAAGTAAAGGGGACAAAAATAGATACATGCCATGAGTTATAAGGTAATGATAGCCAAGCTTCACATACTTTAGCTTGATAGATTGTTTGAAATCAGGAAGCTTTCTTGATGAAGATAATGGCTGATGCATCAATGGCGTCTTTAAGTTCAATTCACTCATTTTGCTACCTTTCCCACCTCTCAATTAGCCTAAAATTGACAAATCAAAAGAACACAAAATAACAAGCCAATTCAAATTCAGCCCATCAAACAAGTTTTCTCAATGTTAACAGAAATAAATTAAAATCAAACTGGTTTTGACTATTGACAGAAAAAGACCTTACCAGAATATACGGCAAGAACAGCCAAGAAATTTCTGTGAATAATAAAAAATACAAAAGAATTTAATATACCTTACCTTGAAAAACGCACTATAAATGAACTTAAACACATTTTCACGCTAAAGATTTGATTTTTTTTAAGTAATAAAACAGGAAAAGAACAGAACCCACCAAGCATAATTGAAATTCACGAAAAACCCAGATCGGAAAAGCAATACCTTGCCCACGATGAGGTGAATCATACAAAAAATGAGACCAATGAGGCAGGTAAACTGAGGAAAAAACGAGAGAGGGAAAGGCGTTGAATTGGGTAACAATTTGAATTATTATAGAAAAAAAGGCGTTATTTATGGCCTTAAAGTTATAGACTCGTAACACACTATATGCTAAAAATGTTACATAATAAATTAGTATAAACGTAATCCAAAAAACTGACTGTGGTTGACATGAAAACCACTCCAATTTTTTATTTCAAATTCAAAACATGTATATTATAATCACAACATGAAATTAAAGTTTTAACTTTACAGCTATTACATTATTGCTCTATTATATATATATATATTTGAAAGCAAAAATAAAATTGATTACTCGTAATATTGTCCCAAACCCGCTATTTGACCCAATCCATACCACCACACACAAAAAACAATAACAAAAAAATAAACAACGCCTGATATATAGTTCTTTTCAACTATATATCCGTATCAAATTCTTAAAAAAGATAAACATAATACCCAAAGTTTAGCACGTGTCCGAGATATCCTCAACAAACCTATAACTTAAAAGAAAAGATAAAAGTTTTTTTTTTTTATATTTTAGGCGGGACTCACTACGAAGCACGTCGCTAGAATGTGCGCGCGTGTGCGTCGTGTGCGCTTGCTTTGTCTTCTTTGCACGCGTGACGTAAATCGCGGATACTCACATCGTAGGGAGTCCCCGTCAAAGAATTACCCTCAAATCTTATCGTTGGCCAAATCCCAATAAACTCTGATACATCCGTCCAAATGATATGATCGAAATTTGATACACAAGGCATGCAATGGACTCTCATTCTATAAAAAAAAAAGAAATTGACATATATAGTGGACTCAACAATCCTATATAGAGAGAGTAATGAAACATTAGTTTACCGTTACAATTCCATTAGGTCAGCTTATATATTCACACATGCTTTCTAATACTGTTTTTAGTCATGTTTTCTAATAGTGTTTATTAGTTTAATCTTCTATTTTATGTATCATATGTAATTTTGTTTTTCTTTAGCATTTGTTTCCATTTTACAGATATGCTGTTCTTGATGGATTGGTGAATTGGTTTTTTTGCTTCATTACAATGATAGAAAGAAGGTGTTTCATATTATTTTCATAAGCTGCATTTATTTTATATTATTTTCTGACGTATCATTTGTTTTCATTACAATGATTATATAAGTAATGGACATACCATTAGTTACTAACTTACTATTATTGTTTTCGGTCGTTTGTGATATATGTTTTAATGATTACATATGTGATATACTTGCATAATCTAGAGCTTTCGATGATTATTGTTTTCGGTCGTTTGTGATATATGTTTTAATGATTACATATGTGATGTACTTGCATAATCTAGAGCTTTCGATGATTAATACCCGATCTACCGATCAAGAACCGGTGTCGATTAATACGGCTGATGAGTGATGCTATTTAACTCATTTAGAATGGACAGTGAACTCCCATATGTTTTATGTTGTTTTAATTGATAGAATTAATGGATAGGTTGATCTATCAGGACAAAGTGGAGGAATAAAGCATGACATCAAGTTGCTATGGCAGACGATGTTAGTGATCAAAGACAATTATTAATTTTCTTGACAATAATTTGGTAATTTACAAGAGATATATACAATGATCTTAGTTCAGAGGCAAGAATATACCAATCTAAAAGCAACAATGCAAGATATCGTTGTTGATGGCTAAATTGATATCAGATTTTCTTGATGGTGGCAAGGGAGGAAGTTAAATTCCAAAGTCTATTCCTTCAATTTGATGCTACGGGAGAAAATGTGAATGCATGTCGTTTGCTCTTTGATATTTGTATTAGTTCTTTTATACTAATTAAGTTTTTTTTAAAGGTCTTATATTTTTTTTGGCTGCAAACCTCTTTTTTTATTTATTTATTTTATTTAGAAGATGGTCTTTATTCCATAGCGGGTGGAAAAAGCCCCAACGTGGCGTTACAATCGTGTTAACCAACAAGGAAACTGAGTAACAAGTGGAAACAAAAATTAAAGGTCTTTTATATTAGCTAACAAAGGTGGAGTTTTGCATGAAGAAAATAGGTTTATTGGAGGCATAATTTCAACTCAAGCATTTTATTTCGTTCAATGCTTATTTTGTAATTTAGAATAATATTGTTTCGTAGCTTTTTAATGGGAATATTAGATGCTAATTTTTACTGACTTCTTATCAAAAGATTGTAATTTTTTATATATACATTTAATCACTCATACCCGTGCATGGCAAGGGTTATAGGCTTAGTGTATATAGGGTATATATATATATATATATATATATATATTTGTTACACTATATAAGACAATCATAATTCATAATATATACCTGTATTGTATAATAAATAATTAAATTGGTTGCATATTTAGCATCCACTTAGTACATCATAGATTCATAGCTACAACAATTGTTGCTTCATTTCATATTTTTGACTTAAAAAGTTGCACATACTATGTGAATACATATTGAATTGATTATTAACTATCTAATTAATACAACCTTGTTTGAATAGTTACACTATAAAATTAATAGATACATAATGATCTTAAACCACAAAAAAATTCATGTTTTATATCAAGGTTGACCGTGAATAGAAATATACATAAAATATACACAAGGTGTATCGGTCTAGTGGTGAGTTAGATTATAATTTGGTGTGGAAACCAATGTTCGAACCCTGTTAGGGACAAAAAAAAAAAGAAATATACATAATTTTTTTCTTTTCTTAAGACACAATTTAGTTTTTGGAAAAATTCAATCATGTTAAACATCATATAGTGGTCTATACTTCACTTTAGAAAAACGAAAAAGTGGATCCTACATATCACTTTGTTAAAGTTAATTGTGAAAAGATAGAAGATAAAGCTAAAGCTAAATTCACGGTGAAAGAATCCAGTTTAAACGGAGAGAGAAAGAGAAAGAGATTACCTTTGATTCAGAAGTTGGGACTCCAGCTACTGCGTCCATTCCTTATCACATATGAAGGGATAATTCAGAAGAGAATTTGAATAGAAAAAGATTGTAAATTTGATATTTATATTTTGCGTTTTTGATAAGGGAGAGTTTATCCCCAAATTGGTATTTCTGATGTATAAATTAGGGCACAACATATTGAATGAAAACTGGGCAACGTTTTACCCTTTTCTGTTTTACTAAAATTTCTTCATGGTATCAGAGCCTAACCATCGTGTTTAGCTTTTTCTTAACCTAAACAAAAGCAAACATGGTGAAAGAATCAGCTCTCACAATCCAACAATTCCACCAATGCTCTAGCCTAATCTCATACGATTAAACCTCACAAACTACCTCCTATGGCGATCTCAGGTCATTCCCTTGATTAAAAGCCTATGTGTATTCCACCACATCTCATCATCGGAACAACCTGCAGAAAAGACTAAAAAGGAAGGAGAAGATGGAGAAGTGGGAGAATAGGATAACCCATATTATCCAATCTGGCATGTGAATGATGGCCTTCTAGTGTCCTGGCTCCTGGGCGATATGAAGGAAGAAATCGTAAGCATGGTGTACAAGGAAGATTCCACTGCCTTCCAGATTTGGACAGCTCTAGATCAACAGTTGCTGCCACATACAATGGAAAAGGAAGAAATCTGAAAAACTTGCTGATGGGACTGAAAAGGGCAAAAAATCAGTTGAGGAATACCTAAGAGAGTTTAAATCCATTTGTGACAACTTGGCTGCAATAAAGAAACCAGTCTCTGATCTTGACAAGGTATTCCCGTTCTTTTATGGCCTAGGCAATGACTATATGGGGTTCATGACTGCAATGTTGACAAAACCTCCATATATCCTTCATTCAGTCAGTTAATTACTGCCTTACAAGGATATGAGAAGACAATTAAGGCCCAACAGGCTGAACAGAAAGAGGCACAAAATCAGGCTTTCCTCTGGGAAAGCGGAAGATGAAGAGGAAGAAGAGGGGGTGGTAGAGCCCCCTTCAACTCACGTGGACGAGGTTTTGCACCTGCAGGACGCTCTAACACCAGCCCTCAACCAAATCAGCAAGGAAACTCAACAGGAAATTACACTAAAACTGAGCAACAATCAAGAGGAACAACATCAGACAATAGGCCAGCATGTCAAATATGTGGCAGAATCAATCACACTGCTCTTGATTCTGGTACAAATTTGATTATGCATACCAATCTGAGGAAGTCCCCAAAGCTCTTGCAGCAATGCATCTATCAGATGAGTAAGACACAAACTTCTATGTTGACACAGGTGCCACAACTCACATGACTAATGATGCAGGTAACCTTCTTACAAAAAGAGTCTATGTTGGAAAAGATAAAATACATGTTGGAAATGGTGATCAGCTAGACATTACACACACTGGTGATGCCTATATTGGTGATCTGAAATTAACAGATGTTCTGGTAGTTCCCGAGTTGACAAAAAAATCTTGTTTCAGTTGGAAAATATACTGCTGATAACCAATGCACTTTTGAGTTTACTAACAATGGTTTTGTGGTTAAGGATTAGCACCAGAAGGTAGTGGCCCAAGGTCATAAGAAAGGGCAGTTATATGCAGTAAAGGAAGACATACATGAGGCTCTAAGTGCAGTAAATTCAGGGAAGGCATCTGTTTCAGTTTGGCACCAGAGGCTAGGGCATCCTCAGGCCAAATCCATTTCTGTTTTAAATAAAATGCTCTTATTAATGTTAGTAATTTGATTTTGAAACCAAATATTTGTGTTGTCAAATAGGCAAAAGTTGCAAACTTCCTTTTGATAAGAATATAAAAGGTCCGTGTTTCCATTACAAAAAGTGCATTGTGATCTATGGGGACTAGTCCATGTTGCCTCAAACCAGAAATACCAATATTATGCTTTATTTGTTGATGACTTCTCTCGTTTTACTTGGTTATACCTATTAAAAAGGAAGTCATATTTTTATGATTGCTTTGTGAAATTCCAAAAGTTGCCAGAAAATCAGTTAAACCGTAAAATTAAAATCTTTCAATGTGATGGAGGAGGAGAGTTTAACTCAAATCAGTTTGTGGATCATTTATCTAGTTGTGGGATTGCCACACAAATATCATGCCCACACACTCCTGAGCAAAATGGAGTGGTAGAGAGGAAGCACATGCATGTGGTTGAAACCGGCCTTACCTTAATGTTTCATGCCAATGTACCACAATACCTATGGGTAGAAGCATTTTTTTATTGTAGTATATCTCATAAATAGGTTGTCCTCATCTGTCCTATAGGGTGGAACCCTTTATTATAAATTGTTTAATAGACATCCAGATTACAATGGACTCAGAATTTTTGGATGCCAATGTTTTCCAACCTTAAGGCATCGTGGACATCAAAATTTGCTAAAAGGAGTGTGCCTTGTGTTTTCTTGGGGTATAGCATAAAGGATATAGATGCTTTGATCCTCAGACAAAAAGGGTATACATCTCAAGACATGTGGTATTTGATGAGGCCACATTTCCTTTTAATCCATATGTTTTTGTCTCGGATTTTATCAACGGAAAACAAACAAGTAATAAAATAATCCGGTATACCTCAAGTGCAGGGATCGTAGTATAGCAACTAATACCGGGTCGATCTCACAGGGAATCGGGGTTGTTTATTCTAGTTTTTATTTAATTAACCTAGATATGTCACAACTACTACTACTAAAAGATTATAACAAAATAAAACAATTAACAAGTAACAAAGCTAAAAACACGATAATAACGAAAGTAAACTGGACAGAAGATCGAAACCTAAAGCCAGGAAGATATGATTACGAACAAGATAACTAAACTACTTCTATTCTAAACCTAATATGCAATAAAAACTGTAATTTTACTAGGCAATTCTAGCACAAGTGCTTTTAGTCAATAATTTAACAAACGAACAAGCTATTGATCCACCAATCCTACAACAATCAATTTCTATCTAGATTATCTCGTGATTTTTAACCAAGTTGTGATTCACCTAACAAAGGTATGAACTCCTAATCTCTTAGAAAATTTCGCCTATCAATCTTTTATCTTTCGATCCTAAAGATTAATGCTTTCAAATCAAAGGTGTAAGATTCTTCAATCTAGCAACCTAGATATTCAACCTAATCAACTTTCGTTATTTTTTAGGTTAAAGATCTAACCTTTATTATGGTGATCTAGGGTTTAATAACGATTCTCATCAATATCGAACAATCAGACATGCGACGATCTCTCGATGTAATTGCATAAGATAAACATAAACAATAATAAAGGTACAACTTTGATAAGAAAAACTCACAAGATAATCAAGAAACGAAACTGAATTGTTGATAGGATGGCTTCACAATGCTTGTTCCAAAAGCCTTTAGCCTCTAAACATCACTTGAACAACTCGAAATTGCTTGAATAGAGTACATAAATTGAAAGATCTAATCTAGAGATTGAAAAGCATAAAGATTGATCTAAAATAAGTATAAAACGCAGCTAAGCCGCCAAGATGAATTAGGGTTCTGAATGTTGTCTTTAGGGTTGAGAAAAACGCATCTATTTATAGATTTCTAAGTCGGCTGCTGCTATGTCGGCCAATGGACGCCCGTCCACTATGCTGGACGCCAGTCCAGTCTTCAATAAAAACTTCGAGTCGGGTCGAGCTGGATCAGACGCCCGTCCTTCATTAAATCAGACGCTCGTCCAGCAATTATCTCAAAACTCTGAATCAAGTTACTTCTTCTGGACGCCCGTCCAAATGCTCAGACGCCCGTCCACTGGACGCTACTTCTAAACGCCCGTTCAGGATGACTTCAAATCCGATTTTCATCTTTATCTCCAACCGACTTCATCTTTATCTCTTTTTCTTCATATAAATCCGATCCTTAACATCTTTTAATCCTCTTTTGAACCAATTTCGTGTATCTACAAGATAATAAAAACATTGCAAAGTGTAATATCATTCAAATCAATAGAAAATCAACAATAAAACACATAGTTCAACCAACTTTGCAATTAAACCACTTCAAACCTCACTTGCTCAATAATTCAATAAAACACTTAATTTCTATGCGAATTATATAAGTATGGAGGAAATTATTACGAAATATAACATTATAAATCACATAAAATCACCCTAAACAACTCCCCCACACTTATCTTTTGCTCGTCCCAAGCAAAACAAGACAAGATAAAGGCTCGGAAAAGATAGATACTTCAGCAAATATAACGCATTGTCAATAAATTAGAAGTTCACCCCTGTGTGTGTGCAAAGCCATAGCAAACTTCCATTAAGTCCAAACTTGAAATTTATTCAAATCAACTAGCCAATATCCCATTTAAACTAGAAATAAATGATACTTATAACATGCACCCTACAAAACGTAACATATCCCGAAAAGGATGATAGAAGGTATTTAGGACCTTTCTGACATACTCAGAGGACAATCCCTACAACATATCTGTCGGTTTATACTGGGGATAAGGTAGACGATAACCAAGTCTTTTACTCATTCATACCAGATTCCTTATATAAGTTGATTCAATTAACTTTCACATATAAACGCACATCAGAATGAGCTATTGCCCTGTCATAGCAGAATAGGATATTCGAGATGTACCCTACCTTACTCAAATCATAAAGCAGCTTCTTCTGACTGTCGTGAGCTTTTGGTCATCATAGTGGTATAGGACATTCGCGGTACGCCCTACCTCACTCCAATCATCGACCAGCTTCCGACACACCCAATTAATTCATATATTTTTTCTTAAACATACTTTTTAAAGAACAATAGTTACGTTTCACTTATCACATTCAAACCTAAGATATTCACAGTATGTCATACTCTGGCTCTAAACACAAACTATTATAATTCCCACGATATGTACATTAGCACTAAGCACAAGATACTCATAAGATAATCAAACATTTCTAATCTAAATGGGTATAGCTTTATATTTTAGCTCATCATTCAATATGGCTCGTGAAATATATGACGGGTGAAACAACTATATAACTCACTAAACATACAGTATACAGCATCAATGACTATAAAAACCGAACAAAAATCTGCATTTGCTCACTCGGGACAAAACAAAAATTTGAAAAATACGAAAAATTTAGCTCATTTCAGCATAGAATAATAATATAATTAAATGATAGATACACGTAACTATTCCCTTCCCCCACACTTAAACCACAACATGCCCTCAGGTTGTGCAGAACGTAAAAAGAAACAAAATACTTAGCTGATTGTAACAGATACTCGAATCGTTGGTCAGGCCGGAGCATGAAAAGGCCAACGTAACTGCGCGATGTAAAAGCTAGCTTGACAAAACAGCTAGAAATATGCCTGCACTACTCGACAAACACGAAAAAATCTCAGGGAAAACGGGGAAATCATACCATAACGAAAGGATACAGTAAAATCGAATTAGATCAAAAGGTAAAGCAGTCAATACAATGAAAATCAAAAACATAGTAAAGTCAAATACAAATGAAAGTACGAAATGCATTAAGGCTTACATGATTCATCGAGAAAAATATAGCAATGAGAACCGGCAGTAGCTAACATGAAAAGTACACTGAATCAAGTAAGGAAAAGTAGTAGGACAATACAATCATCTCATCAAAAAAAAATAGAAGCAAGAATCAGAAACATGAGAATCAGGTCTGCTCGACGAAAACCCTAATGAAGCTAGTCCTCATAAATCTCCGCCCAATCCACAATCCGGATCAGACGACGGAGCATATCAATCGCGGGAGGAAAATCGTACTCATCCTGTAAAGCCCGGTCCTCTGCCGACATCCACTCCTCTCGAAGTGTTCAAAGCACGCAAATAGCATCAAGTCGGTCGCATCGGGTCATTAAGGATTGTGTACGGTCGTCCTAAAGCGCGATGTAGGTCCTTAGCACTAAACTCTCCACCTCCCATAGCTTGGGGTACAATGATAACATAGGTAACGGTCCTGATGCGGGTGCTAATGTCATAGTCTACATCCAGAATGATCGTCCCTCCAGTTCCGTCATCTAAAGTGATAAGTGGAATCCTACTAATGTATGGGAACTCGTGCGGCATAACTCTGTAATCCATTTTAAAAATAAAGCTAAACTGAGGCATATTCAAACAAAAAACCTAATTAGGCTCAAAATAAATGAATCAAAGAAAAGAACAAAAACGAAAGTAACTAAAATATAAAAGGATATCTAGGATGCCTCCTAGTGGCGCTTTGGTTTATGTCGTTAGCTCGACAATCTTTCAATTCACTGGATCGGCCACTTAACCTTTCTCCCGGCCCACTACATCGTGTAAGCTCGATCGTAGTGTGGGCGCGAAACAACATCAACACATGGGGTCAAGTTTCGATTGCTTTCCAAACGCTTTTAATCCTCCCCATTGTAGACTTCTTCCTCCTCGGACGTCTCGAATTGTTGCTCCCGTGAAACTCTTCCATATCCCAACTACCGGCCAGAACTTCCTCTACTGGACCACTGCCGTCATCCACAGAAAACAAATCTGGCGAAAACTCGTCAAACTCATTGACTTCAGGCGTGCCACACCCGAAGATGTCGAGGAAATGAACAATCAAAGGTTTTTCCTTGGTTTGACCGATATAATGCTTGCACCTTTGACCATTCACTCTGAACGGCTGGTCACCATGACCTCTTAGTTCTAAAACACATCCAGAAATGATTTGTAGAATTTCAAAGGGGCCGGACCAACGTGTCCTCAACTTTCCAGGGAACAGATGTAACCTGGAATTGTACAATAAAACTTGCTCCCCAACTTGAAATTCTCGCTTCTTGATTTTTGCGTCATGAAGGAATTTCATCTTATCCTTACTTATCCTGGCACTCTTGTAGGCTTGGAGTCTAAACTCGTCTAACTCATGCAACTGCTGCAGTCGGTGTTCACCACATGATTTGGCATCAAAGTTTAAGAACTTAATGGCCCAATATGCTCTATGCTCCAACTCAACTGGCAGATGGCATGGTTTTCCATATACCATCTGATAGAGTGATGTACCCATGGGGGTCTTGTAGGCAGTTCGGTATGCCCATAGTACATCATCCAATTTAAGACTCCAGTCCTTCCTGTGACTGTTGACTACTTTTTCCAGGATCTTCTTCAAGCTCTGATTGCTTCGCTCGACCTGGCCACTAGTCATAGGGTGATATGGTGTGCCAGTTTTATGCCGGACACCATATTTCTCAAGTACTTTTTCTAGTGGTCGGTTGCAGAAGTGTGTCCCTTCATCACTTATCAAGGCACGTTGACACCCAAATCTCACGAAGATGTTTTTCTTTAGAAAATTCATGACCGTTTTATGATCATTGCGAGAAGTGGCTTGAGCCTCCACCCATTTCGATACATAATCGACACGGAATAAGATGTATTTATTTCCACATGAAGATGGGAACGGGCCCATAAAATCAATCCCCCATACATCGAAGACTTCACATTCAAGAATGGGCTTCAATGGCATGTCAAAACGCCTTGTTAGAGCTCCGGTTCGTTGGAACCTATCACAAGCTTTACAGAAAGCTTCTGTATCCTTGAAGATCGTGGGCCAATAGAAACCATATTGAAAGATCTTGGCAACGGTTTTCCAAGGACCAAAGTGACCACCAGTGGGTCCACTGTGGCATTGTTCAATAATGTCACGTTACTCAGATTCAGGTACACATCTCCTTAGCAATCCATCCTTACAAATCTTGAAGAGTAAGGTTCATCCCATACAAATGTTTTCAAATCAGAGAAGAATTTCTTCTTCTCCTGATATGAAAATTCCGGATTAAGATATTGGGAATGAAGGTAGTTGACGATGGAAAAATACCATGGAACATCTGGAGCACAATCGTCTATCAGCATGACATTCTCAAGAGGAAAGTACAGATCTATATCGTCAGGGTCTTCCTTTTCCTCATTCAACATTCTCGAAACATGATCAGCCACTACGTTTTCACCGCCCTTTTTGTCTTTAATCCGGACATCAAACTCTTGTAGGATCGGTATCCAACGTAGTAAGCGCGGTTTAGCCTCCTTCTTTGTCATGAGATATCGCAAAGCAGCGTGATCAGTCCACACAATCACTTGAGCACCCAACAAGTAACTACGAAATTTGTCCATAGCGAAGACTACGGCTAGTAATTCCTTTTCAGTCGTCGTGTAGTTTACTTGGGTAGGATTTAGTGTGTGACTGACGTAATAGATAGGCTGGAATTTTTCCTTAATCCTTTGTCCTAAGACTGCACCAACAGCATAGTTGGATGCATCGCACATAAGCTCGAAGGGTAGATTCCAGTCAGGAGAGATAAGAATTGGTGCAGAAATTAATCGACTTTTAAGCTCATCAAACGCTTGCTTGCAACTATCATCGAAATTAAAAACAACGTCTTCTTTGAGCAAAGTAGATAGGGGCTTGGCTATCTTGGAAAAATCTTTAATAAATCTCTTATAAAAACCGACGTGTCCAAGAAAACCTCTAACTTCACGCACATTTCTAGGATAGTTCAGCTTCTCGATAGCTTCAACTTTTGCCCTGTCTACTTCAATACCTTTGGATGAGATTTTGTGGCCAAGAACTATTCCTTCATCTACCATGAAATGGCACTTTTCCCAATTTAGGACTAAGTTCTTCTCCACACATCGGGATAACACCTGGTCAAGGTTATCGAGACAATCATCAAAGGATCGACCAAAGACCGAAAAATCATCCATAAAAATTTTCATACACTTTTCAACTAACCCATCAAAGATGGCCAGCATACATCTTTGGAATGTAGCTGGGGCATTGCAAAGACCAAATGGCATTCGCCCGTAAGCGAATGTACCATAGAAGGGAGTGAAAGTGGTCTTTTCTTGGTCAACCGGATCGATGGGTATCCGGAAATAACCCGAGTATCCATCCAGAAACAAGTAGAATGCATGTCCCGCCGGGCGCTCTAAAGCATCCGGTCAATGAATGGTAGGGGAAATGATCTTTCATTGTAACCTCATTGAGCTTTCTATAGTCGATACAGACTCTATAACCAGTAACGAGCCTCAATGCTATTTCTTCTCCCTTCTCATTCTTCTCAATAGTAATTCCTCCTTTTTTGGGAACTACCTGAGTAGGGGATACCCATTCACTGTCAGCAATTGCGTAAATGATACCCATGTCTAAAAGCTTGATAATCTCCTTTTTGACCACTTCTTGCATATGAGGGTTGAGCCTCCTCTGGGGCTGTCTAACACATTTTGCACCCTCTTGAGTCTTGATTTTATGCATACAAACGTCAGGAGATATCCCTCTGATGTCTCCTACTTGCCAACCAAAGGCTTTCTCGTTCTTTCTCAAAACGTTTAACAACTTCATCTCTTCCAATCGAGATAGCTTGGCAGAAACAATCAACGGAAGCTTGTCACCTTCTCTTAAGAACACATATTTCAGATGCTTAGGTAACGGCTTCAGTACCAGATCTGCAGGGGGGTCTTCTAAACTTGATTTAAGATCTCCACTTTTCAACTCAACATCACTGGATTTACTTAGTGGTCCCACTGCCAAAACATCTCCTTTCAACAATCCTTTATCAAACTCAGCTTCTAACTGTTCTAGATTCACCACACCATGATTATTCAGATTCTCAACTAATCGCTCGTATTCGGTTACGCAAATGACCATGACTTGCTTTTCCATGTAATCATTGAAATCATCTGACATATCTTCGATGGAGAAGCCGGTGGGGTAATCAGAGGGTCTCTGAATGGCTTTGGAGACACTGTAGCTCACCTCCTGATCACCGACTCGTATAGTCTTGCCCACCATCGCAATCAATGAGGGCTCTGGCTGTAGAAAGAAAGGGTCTTCCAAGTATCAAGGGGACATTCTCATCCTTCTCTATGTCTAGGACGTACCAGTCAACCGGAAAGGTAAATCTATCAATTTGAACTAATACGTCCTTTAATATTCCCGCCAGCTTTCTTGGAAGATCTATCAGCGAATTGAAGGTTCATGGTTGTGGGTTCTAGAAGATCATTCAATCCAAGCTGTTTGCAGACAGACAATGGCATCAGACTTATGGATGCACCCAGGTCACATAAAGAATTTGGGAAGACTAAGCCTCCCATCAGCAATGTGAGCACAAATTTCCCAGGGTCACCCCTCTTGATTGGTAGATCATCATAAGTTACCATAGAGCAATCCTCACCAATCAACCGATCCATGTCTTCTAACTTCTTCTTAGAAGAAACAACATCCTTGATGAACTTGGTATACTTAGGCATCTCAACCAAAACATCAGATAGTGGAAGATTAACCTGAGTATTTTTCAGAAGATTTAGCACTTTTTCGTATTTCTTATCCTCATGCAAGGGAATGTTGCTTTTTCTAGGTGGAAATGGAAGTTTCTTCAAATCATTCTCGGAAAAGACTTTCTTCGAGGATGAACTGACAACCTTGTCTTCCAAATCTTTCCACCTCACCACTTTCTCATTTTTCTTACTAGTCGGGGATCGGCCCACGACTTTCACTTGATTCTTCATTTCTCGGGGATCACCACCTGAGGTCCTTCAAACTCTTTACTTCTCAGAGGATCAGCCACCTGAGTACTTTCTTGCAGAAAAGGGGAATGTAGGTGCTCGACTTCCCCTCCTGCCTTATCACTGGTAGGAGGGGTTAGTGGTTTCCCTGGTTCGGGGGACCACTTAGTTGAGTACCAGATCTCAGATTCATCGCACTGGCCTCTTCTCTACCATACGGAATTGAAGGTACCAGGTCAGTGCATTGGCTATGATTTAAATCGGTCTGAGCTACTTGACCGCCCTTAGGGTTCTTCTCCGTAAAGCTAGGCAACTGCCCCGAGGGTCTGGAAGCTAACTGCTCGGCCAATTGCCCAATTTGCCTCTCAAGATTCTTCATTGTTCTATTTTGCTCCTCCCGAAAGGAGTCCCACTGAGTTTTGATATCATTAGAGTGCGAGGGGCCTTGAGAGTTTTGGAAATTCTGGGGAAAAGGCTGGCTAGACCGACTCTGCAATGCAGGATTGGAATTGTTAGGCCAATTCTGATTGAACCTTTGATTCTGATTGGAAAAATTAGTATTCTGGTTCTGATTGAAATTAGGGTTTCTATTGAAATTCTGACTTTGGTTAAAATTCAAATTTTGATTGAAATTTTGATCATGATTGAAACCCTGGTTTTGAAGATTACTTTGGCCAGAAAATTGATTATTAAATCTCTGGTTTTGCTGGCCAAAGAAAGCGTTTACTTGACATTTCGTCCATTCATAGGACGAAACGAGATGTATGCCCCATATTGTCACGATTCGACATGTGACTTGATTGTACCGTCCATAATCATGAAACGCATTAACTTGATGACTAGAAGGGGAAATGAATTGACATTGGCCAACCATATGGCCAGTCTGACAGCAATGTTCACAATACAGAACTCGAGAGTTCTGTGGGAATGATAGATTCTGGTTAATCGGATTAGAAGACATTTGAGAAGCTGCCATCTGCTTTTGCAGCATGGCGATCAGACTTTGCATATTCACCTCCTCGATCTTGGGAGGAGGAGGAGGTGCTTGGATAGCTTGAGAGGAGGGGGCATAATTATACTTGGCAATATCCTCAAATAGTGCCCATCCCTCTTCAGGTGTCTTTCTCAAGAATGCCCCACCAGAAGAACTATTGACCATGCCCTTAGTGAGCTCGGTCAATCCACTGAAAAACGTGTTGACTTGCCTCTGCAAGTCCAAACCATGATGGGGACATTTACGAATAAGAGACTTGAACCTCTTCCATGCATCAAAGAACGATTCGTTTTCCTTTTGGCAAAAAGTGAAAATGCCACTTAAGCATTGGGCTGTCTTGGATGGCGGGAAATATTGACTTAAGAACTCTTTTTCTAGTCCTGCCCATGTGGTAATGGATTCAGCAGGGAGAGAGTTGTACCACTCTTTTGCCTCCCCCTTCAAGGAAAACGAAAATAGTTTCAGTTTAATCGCATCCTCACTGACTCCTTGGATGCGAGTCGTACCACATATCTCCAGAAATGTGTGTACGTGCGTATGAGGATTTTCGATTGAAACCCGTGGAAGATGGATGCATGTTGCATCATTTGAATGAGCCCATGCTTGAGTTCGAAGGTCCGTGCGTTTATGGTTGGTAAGACGATAGCCGGGTTGACCTTGACTTCGCCGGGCATGGCGTAGTCCGCCAACGTACGTCTATCTTCGGCGGCCATAATGATGAAATCTTCGATCTCTTCGACTAAGCGATCCTCAAGGTCTTGATCGGCCCCGTCGAAGGAACCGCGAACGGATTCTCCACTGTTTGGTCGGACTATGGTCCGCTCGAGGTCAGGGGTATAGAGTAGTTGCCCTTTTTGACTTCGAGTTTGCATAAACCGAAACCAAAATCAAGTGGTTTAACCTTTTAATCAAAGGTTAAAACTAAGAAAATACTTTAGAGAAAAGAGGTCAGACGGGCGTCCGCCTTACTGGACGGGCGTCTGCCTGAAGAACTAGACGGGCGTCCGGATTAACTGGACGCTCGTCTGATTTCAGAAAGAACGGAAAACAGAAAAACAGAAAAGGAAAGATAAACTAGAAAAATAATAACTACAAAACCTAACGACGAAAAACCTAATAACATAAACTATAAATTACCTAATAATAATAAGTAAAATAAAGAAAATAAAAAAGAGAAATAAATGTAAAACAAAACAAGAAAATAAATAAAAACTAGACAACCGTCCGGTTCCCCGGCAACGGCGCCAAAAACTTGTCTCGGATTTTATCAACGGAAAACAAACAAGTAATAAAATAATCCGGTATACCCCAAGTGCAGGGATCGTAGTATAGCAACTAATACCGGGTCGATCTCACAGGGAATCGGGGTTGTTTATTCTAGTTTTTATTTAATTAACCTAGATATGTCACGACTACTACTACTAAAAGGTTATAACAAAATTAAACAATTAACAAGTAACAAAGCTATAAAAACACGATAATAACGAAAGTAAACTGGACAGAAGATCGAAACCTAAAGCCAGGAAGATATGATTACGAACAAGATAACTAAACTACTTCTATTCTAAACCTAATATGCAATAAAAACTGTAACTTTACTAGGCAATTCTAGCACAAGTGATTTTAGTCAATAATTTAACAAACGAACAAGCTATTGATCCACCAATCCTACAACAATCAATTTCTATCTAGATTATCTCGTGATTTTTAACCAAGTTGTGATTCACCTAACAAAGGTATGAACTCCTAATCTCTTAGAAAAGTTCGCCTATCAATCTTTTATCTTTCGATCCTAAAGATTAATGCTTTCAAATCAAAGGTGTAAGATTCCTCAATCTAGCAACCTAGAAATTCAACCTAATCAACTTTCGTTATTTTTTAGGTTAAAGATCTAACCTTTATTATGGTGATCTAGGGTTTAATAACGATTCTCATCAATATCGAACAATCAGACATGCGACGATCTCTCGATGTAATTGCATAAGATAAACATAAACAATAATAAAGGTACAACTTTGATAAGAAAAACTCACAAGATAATCAAGAAACGAAACTGAATTGTTGATAGGATGGCTTCACAATGCTTGTTCCAAAAGCCTTTAGCCTCTAAATATCACTTGAACAACTCGAAATTGCTTGAATAGAGTACATAAATTGAAAGATCTAATCTAGAGATTGAAAAGCATAAAGATTGATCTAAAATAAGTATAAAACGCAGCTAAGCCGCCAAGATGAATTAGGGTTCTGAATGTTGTCTTTAGGGTTGAGAAAAACGCAGCTATTTATAGATTTCTAAGTCGGCTGCTGCTATGTCGGCCAATGGACGCCCGTCCACTATGCTGGACGCCAGTTCAGTCTTCAATAAAAACTTCGAGTCGGGCCGAGCTGGATCAGACGCCCGTCCTTCATTAAATCAGACGCTCGTCCAGTAATTATCTCATAACTCTGAATCAAGTTACTTCTTCTGGACGCCCGTCCAAATGCTCAGACGCCCGTCCACTGGACGCTACTTCTAAACGCCCGTTCAGGATGACTTCAAATCCGATTTTCATCTTTATCTCCAACCGACTTCATCTTTATCTCTTTTTCTTCATATAAATCCGATCCTTAACATCTTTTAATCCTCTTTTGAACCAATTTCGTGTATCTACAAGATAATAAAAACATTGCAAAGTGTAATATCATTCAAATCAATAGAAAATCAACAATAAAACACATAGTTCAACCAACTTTGCAATTAAACCACTTCAAACCTCACTTGCTCAATAATTCAATAAAACACTTAATTTCTATGCGAATTATATAAGTATGGAGGAAATTATTACGAAATATAACATTATAAATCACATAAAATCACCCTAAACAGTTTTGCAGGCATCAAACAGGACACAGGAATATGTGCACTATCCTACTGCAGATGAATGGAAACCTAGTCATACTCAACATGACACTAGTCCAGAAAATCATTTGCCAAAGCCCCCTGCTGACTGCTGCCCAGATCATGAACCAAATACCACAGCAGAACAAACACCTGAACTTGAAGATCCATCACACTCTCCTCAAGTCTAGTCTGATGCCGATCAAGAAGATCAATATGATGTTAATCAAGAAGGCCAGCCAGAACATGGTAGTCCAACATCTGATCACACTGTCCAAGAACATGCAGACATGTTAGAATCTGATCCTGAACCAGCAGATCCACCACCAAGACCTATGAGGGATAGAAGACCTTCTGTCTATTTGCAGGATTATGCCATGGTCTCACATCACTCAATGATTGTTCGAGAACCTAAAACTATCAAAACAGCCATGAAACAACTTGTATGGATTCAAGCTATGAAGGAGGAACTACAAGCTCTGGCTAGCAACATTACTTGGGTTTTGGTTCCAAGCCACCTTATGCAAATGTGGTTGGCTCAAAATGGGTGTACAAGGTGAAAACTAAGCAAGATGGAAGTCTTGAAAGGTACAACGCCAGACTTGTAGCCCAAGGGTATACACAACAGTCTGGAATAGATTATGAGGAGACTTTTAGTCCTGTGATTAAACCAACTACAATCAGGTTGGTGCTGGCTATTGCTCTTTCCCATGGGTGGATTTTGAAACTAGATGTGAAAAATGCCTTTTTACATAGGCATCTTAAGGAGGTGGTTTACATGGAGCAACCACCAGGATTTAAGGATGCCACACAGCCACATTCTGTATGCCTGCTGAAAAAGTCATTATATGGACTTAAACAAGCCCCTAGGGCTTGGTTTGATAGGCTATCCCAGTGCCTACTCCAGTTTAACTTCTTTTGTAGCAAGTCTGACTCATCCATGTTTGTTCTAAGGGAACATTCTATGGTTATTATCATGCTAATCTATGTTGATGACATAATAATCACATGATATGGTCCTCCCCTAATTCAAAAACTTATTCACAAACTTGGCCAGGAGTTTGCCCTAAAGGATCTGGGGTCCCTACGATACTTCCTGGGAATTGAAGTACAGACCACTGCTACAGGAATGGTGCTTACTCAACAAAAGTATACTGTTGCTCTTCTAGACAAAACAAACATGCTGGATTGCACAGCTATGGCCACAACCTTGGCATTAAAAACTCAGCCTAAAACTTCAGATTCTGATCCTTTTGACCATTTTACCTACAGGAGTACAGTTGGGGGCCTTTAGTATCTCACGTTCACGAGGGCAGACATTACACATGCTGTCAACAGGGTTTGTCAACACTTTTCCAATCCTACCGTGGGAGATTTTAAAGAGGTCGAACGAATCCTTAGGTTTGTCAAAGGAACCTCAAATCATGGGTTGCACTTTCTTTCCAAGAGTCACCTACACTTTATGCTTTTAGTGATGCGGATTGGGCTGGTTGCCTTTCTACTCGAAGAAGTACTAATGGGTTTTATGTCTTTCTTGGTGCAAATTACATCTCTTGGAGTTCTAAGAAACAGGCTATTGTGTCAGATCAAGCTCTGAGGCAGAATATCGAGCTATGGCGTCTGCCACAGCTGAATTGGTTTGGATCACTCATCTCCTACGAGACATTGGTCTTCCACTCAACAATCCACCCAGCTTCTGTGTGATAATTTAAGTGCTCTAAGTTTAACAATTAATCCCATGTTTCATTCTCGATCTAAGCATTTTGAACTCGATTATCATTTTGTGCGAGAGAAAGTGGAAGTGCATCAGCTGGTGACTAAGTATGTGCCCTCTACTCAGCAATTAGCAGACGTTCTTACCAAACCGTTGCAACGGTCTCAATTTCAGTACATATGCCGCAATCTGCGTGTTCACCCACACGCCAGATTGAAGGGGATGAAAAGATAGAAAATAAAGATAAAGCTAAATTCACGGTGAAAGAATCCAGTTTGAACGGAGAGAGAGAAATGGATTACTTTGATTCAGAAGTTGCCACCCCGGGACTCCTGATGCTGCGTCCATTCCTTATCACATATGAAGGGATAATTCAGAAGAGAGTTTGAATAGAAAAAGATTGTAAATTTAATATTTATATTTTGAGTTTTTGATAAGGGAGAGTTTATCCCCAAATTAGTATTTCTGATGTATAAATTAGGGCACAACATATTGAATGAAAACTGAGCAACGTTTTGCCCTTTTCTGTTTTACTAAAATTTCTTCAAATTGTACTTATTACCGTTAAAGACTGATGCAGCATTTTTAATACTCCTATGTGGCATTGATTAAGTATACTATATATAAAATTAATAACTTTGATTAAGTATAATAAAGTGCACAAAATAATTGATTTTGACAGACGAGGTTGTTAGGAGGCATGGGGTGATACATCATATCACAAGTAATTTATATAATATTTTTTTTATAAATACACTTTTGGTCTTATATTTTTCTTCTTCTTATAATTGAATTCAATCTTTCATGCATATTGATGTTTTTGATGGCCTAATTATACTTTTTGTTATAATTTTAAGGCACTTAACATAAGCATAACGTTTACGTTTAATCCTATGGTATGTGTTACATGTCACATTATTATTGAAGGATAAATAATTAGTATATGATGCTTTATGATTTCTTGTAATTTCTTATTGAATCATGAATTTTCGAAAACTTTTTTCATACTTATATTTTTGTTTCTTGATTATTGTTATTAATGTTATAATTTTGGGACACTTAATGTGCATGACGTTGGATCAATGATTAAATGTACTAAAAGTAACCAAAAATATAGTTAGTGGGCCGAAAACATTAATATGAAAGAAAGATACTAATCTTGAGAAAAAAAGGGGGAAAAAAGAGATGACCATATATGTAATTTTCCTATTTCTTTTTTATGCACGTATACACATTCGATACAAGGTTACCTTTCTTCCTTGGAAAAGGATTGACTTTTATGATGAGGAGTAATGATACGGATACAACGGTTACATCATAACGAATGACACAACAGTAATCCATCTCGTTGATCATATTAGATTTATATCTGATCAATTTAATTTTAAACATTAAGATACAACGGTACAGATCACCGTTGTGTCAATCTTTATGACACAACCTTTGTATCCCTGTGATTACTATAAAATGAATTCATGTTGGTTGACTTTTTGTTTTTCCCATTTTCCCATTATTTTTTGGTTTTCTAAGCCGAATTAAAATTTTTACTACAAGTTGCCTCACATCTTTTATTTGTCGTAGAATTTAAGTGATTGTATATTATCAATGAAATATTTATTACTTTTTTATTTATCTTACCTTTAGCTTATGATTAACAATCAAACTAATTTTTAATATTTTATAATTATTTTATTAATGATAGTTAAAGAATATTTTAAGCGTTTCTCCTTAAAATTAATGTAATTCAATTATTTTTTTAATATGATGAAAACACCAAAAAGTCTTATATTTTAGAAATAGAATAATAATACTTCAAAATCAGCTCCACTACATATATACATACATGAGTGGTGGCCTGTATCGGAAGTCTTAATTACCTTTTGAACTTCGAACTGATGTGTAGAGTTCGACGTCCGTACCCTCTGGCTAAAACAAAGTATATATACAAAGAGCCTCTCTAAATTAAACCACTGAGATACAACTCTCGATTTATATACTCTACGAACTTCTAGAAACTAAGCAGAATTTATAGGGCCGGAAGCAAGAGGCCTTCGATCGGGTTGGAGGAACATGTTTTCTAAATCATTATCGTTGAGTAGATCAGAACAAGATTTTGAAGAAGATGATGATGAAGATGCACTCAAATGGGCTGCTATTCAAAAGCTTCCTTCTTATCTTCGGATACGGAGAGGCATACTTACTGATCAAGAAAATGGCAGATCAGAAGAAATCGATGTGGGTAAACTTGGAGCAATGGAGAAGAGGGTTCTTTTGGATAGATTGGTCAAGGTTCCTCAAGAAGATAATCACAACTTCTTGCTTAGGCTCAAGAGACGCATTGACCGGTAATTTTATATACTATGTTACCTATGAATCCACTTTTACCCTTGAGTATAAATTACTCCACGTTTACCAACAACGTATTGCTGTACCACAGTATAAGACCATGATTCGAGCCCGTTAGGAAAAAAAGAAAGATGTATGTATAAAAGATTTTCGTTGTAAAAAAAAAATTTATTCGACGTTTTATTAATAATTACTAACATGGGTTTTCTAATAATATTTTAATTAAATGAAACTAAAAAAATTAAAAATTAGCTATCATGTTGGAAATAATAAAACATTCGGAAATGATAGTACACGTGTGCATACTACAAGCGCATACATCCGCACATCGGATGATCTACGACTGATTGATCGGTGTTAGATCTATATTATAATATAGATCTAACACCGATCAATCATGTGCAGATCATCCGATGCGGATAATGATGCGTGACACGTGTGCATAACTAGAAGATCTTCTAAAACATTTCATAAAAGATTCCAAATATGATGATCACTAGCTAGAGGGTTTGATGGTACGCATCGAGTTTGCTGTTTTGGATAGTGGTCGAAGGATGCGGGTTTAGAAATATTATTTTTGTATGGGTAGAAGTTAATTAGTTCAATATAAATTATATGTAATTAATTTAATTTGCTTAATAGCGTTGTTCCCAAACATGGTGTGAGTGTGACCTATGATCAATAACTTTATTTTACATCGTGAAAAACCGGAATCAAACTAATCCAAAAATGTTATCGAGCATATTAGGATAAACGCTTACCGTTGTACTAAAATCAATTGGTGTTAGTAAATGTGTTACTATATTTCCTTATATCATACGCCCTTCAAGTGCGAGCTTATCAAACGCTTATTGTTGTACTAAAACCAATTGGTGTTAGTAAATGTGCTAATATATTTCCTTATATCACGCCCCCTCAAGTGTGGCCCTATAAGAAGGGAGAGAGACCCAACATTTGACTTGTTTTTTTTTGTTATTGGGAAGTGTCACGTCCCCTCAAATGTGAGCCTATAAGAAAGGAGAGAGACACAACACTTGAGTTGTTTTTTGAGGCCAAACATTTGACTTGTTTTTTTTGTTATTGGGAAGATTGTTGTACTAGTTGTACTAAAACCCTCAAGTGTGGGCCTATAAGAAGGGAGAGAGACCAACACTTGACTTGTTTTTTTTGTTATTGGGAAGCTATGTTGCACCGACACTCCAATATGGGTAACGTGCGCCGTATCCGACACGCGTCCGACACGCGCCGACACGGTGTCGGACACGTGTCGGTTGATTTAAAATAATGTTAAATTAAATTTTAAAACCGACACGCGCGCAGGACACGTCCCCGACACGCCGGGGACACGTCAAGGACACGGAGCGACACGGAGGGACACGTCCCCGACACGGGGGGACACGTTCCCGACACGGCTATTTATATTTTTTTTATATTTTTTTGTATTTTTTGTATTTTTTTTGTATTTTTTATATATATTTTTGTATATATATATATATAATTATATAATATATATATATATATATATATATATATATATATATATATATATATACTACGTGTCCCCGGCGTGTCGTGTCCTATATTTTTGAAAGTTGCCGTGTCGCCGTGTCCGTGTCGTGTCGTGCGCCGTGTCCGTGTCGGTGTCGGTGCAACATAGTTGGGAAGTGTCACGTCCCCTCAACTGTGAGCCTATAAGAAAGGAGAGAGACTCAACACTTGAGTTGTTTTTTGAGGCCAAACATTTGACTTGTTTTTTTGTTATTGGGAAGATTGTTGTACTAGTTGTACTAAAACCACTAAAACCAACAAGAAGGGAGAGAGACCCAACACTTTTTTGTTATTGGGAAGTGTGGGCATATAAGAAGAGAGTGAGACCCAACACTTGATTTTTTTTGTTTTTGTTTTTAATTATGTTGGAAACGGGGCTTGAACTCGGGATCTCCTGCTCCGATAACATATTAGGATAAAGCGCTTAATGTTGTACCTAACCAATTGATGTTAGTAAAGACGCTATTATATTTTATTATATCGGAGAAAATGTTTTTCACCTTAAAATCGTTTGATTTTGAGTTAAGAATTTGGAAACTATATTAAACTGTTCGATTATATAATCACAAGACAACTGGTCAAGCAAGACCATTTTCATTCTAAAAAAGAAACTATATTCATAGCAAAAACACACGAAACCTAAACCAGTAATGAATCTAATGATGATGTTAATTTACGTTTCATAACTTACATAAAACATCATTCAAGAAACAATGATGATCGAGTTCAATGACTTTTTTTATTTTTATTTTTTTAACGAGCGTCAGTAATGATAATGTATCCACTCAATAGTACTAGTAATTTTTATTTCTGACTAATGTGCTAAAAATAATTTTTTTTTATAATATTATGTAAAAAAAGAAAATGATATATAGTTTCAAAGCAAATTGGTGATGTCATTACAACCGCCCTATTTATACGTGTGAAGAAACCCGCGCCAAAATTATCTGTGTCAATTAATGGGGGAATTGCTCTGCCAATGGGACCAGCCAGCAATCCCTCGACTAATCGGCTCTTAGTTGCGTCACCATGGATTCGGAAGAAAACCAACACGAAGATTCCAGATTACTGATTGCTCTGCTGGATCAGTGAAATGAAATGGTATTGGTTGGTGATGTGTGTAATGGGGTAGAGCAGCGAGACCAAATTAATTCAGTGACATTTTCACAAATAGATGTCGATGAAAATCAAAATTTAGTTGGAATAATTCATTTGGTTATTGAGTGAAGGATGCGTATGAACTTTTAATTACCCGTTTTTTTTTTTTTTTTTCCTCACTTGTTTTTGCAGAGTTGGGGTGAGTCTTCCAACGATTGAGGTCAGATTTGAGCATTTGAAGGTAAATGGAGAAGCTCATGTTGGCAGTAGGGCTCTACCTACTGTCCTCAACTTCACTGTTAACATCTTAGAGGTAATATTGCTGCTTTGCTTTCTATTTTTCAATTTTTAAGTAATCTTGGCAATTTAGTGATCGGAATTTGGAGGTATTACTGTGCAAAATAAATTGATGTGGTCATAATTCCACCAACTTTGGGTATTCCGTATTCAATTCCATCCTATAACTGTATGAAATGGTGCAGCCAGGAATTTGTTTTGAGCTCGGTTAGTGGACTGTGTTGCGATATACTTAGCTCCACCTTTAACTGGATGTGATTTTTCTTCATTCACGATATAAGCATACTAAGTTGCCTGCTTTACTCCTACATGTGATTCACATGAAACAACTTCCTGTCGAATAAAATATATCAAAACATCTCCACCTTACCATACAGAACTCATAGGTAGTAGTATGCTAGGCAATGCATCACTATGGATGACTCATGACTTAACTAAATGTCAGGAACACGGTTACACGGACGATACGGAAGATGAAGGGATTGAGAACTAATCTTTCATGTAATTCTATATTAGAGAACCTTGTTGACATTGTGTCTGTCATATTAAGTTATATTACATTTCACTAAACTAAGTTCAAATAAGACAGAGGATAAGATGGTTACAAATTAGCCATGCGAAATTTCATCTCCCAACTTGACAAGTGTCTGCCTTTGCTATACTTTTGTAATCTCAAAGCAAAGTATAGAGAACGAATGGAGGCTATGTCAAAAGTTATAACATGACACTTTTAATGTGTCCAGGGTATCTTGAGTTATCTTCATGTTTTACCAAATTGGAAGAGTAAGTTCACAATACTCCATGATGCCAGTGGAATTATCAAGCCGGAAAGGTAATAATGGAGAAACTAAAAAAATGGTCATTCTTGAGTTGTGTTATTGCTAAATGCGACATTCTAGTCTTGCAGAATGACATTGTTGTTAGGGCCGCCGAGTTCTGGAAAGACAACATTTCTCTTGGCATTAGCTGGGAAACTTGATTCAAATCTGGAGGTATAGGATATATAGAAGTTATGTTATGCAACAGACTTGCTTGATTCACTGTATCACAAGAACATTTAAAACCTTCAGACCAAATATATCATCGTATTTGGTCCATAATGAATCTAAATTACTCATGATCATAGTGATGACAGGTATCAGGAAGAGTATCTTATAATGGACATGAGATGAGGGAGTTCACACCAGAAAGGACTTCGGCTTACATAAGTCAATATGATCTTCACTTGGGGGAACTAACGGTAAGAGAAACACTAGCTTTTTCAGCAAGAGTTCAAGGGGTTGGTTCTCGTTATGGTGAGCTTTAGCATTTGTTGAAATTTACATATTACATCAGCTTCAATTTGATTAAAACTGCACCTGAATTATTCTTTCTGGATATTTTAACAATGCACAGAAATTCTCAAGGAATTGATAGGAAAAGAAAAGGAGGCTAATATCAAGCCAGATCCTGATATTGACATTTTCATGAAGGTATTTTCAAATTCTGGAAGTAGGTTGCTATGCATATCGAACTATTGCCTATCTTATATCTTACTTCTTGGTGAAGATTAGACTTTCAAAACTTTGTTCCTTTTGACTTTTTGCTCTTACTGAGTGGATATCTCATTATATAACCATGTTATTTCTCTTTAGGCAGCATCACTAAAAGGGCAGGAGACGAGCATCATCACGGACTATATTATAAAGGTAATCCAATGCACCCGTATATAATTGTTTTCCTATAACAATATTGAGGAGCTTGAATAAATGGCAGTCTGGTGCATGGAAGCATGTTACCTCTGGGGAAGAGCTGGGTCATTTAGGTCTAATGCGCGCGGCTTTACGCAAGTAATAATTATAATGCTTAATTTATAGATTCTGGGACTAGAAACATGCGCTGATACCATAACTGGAAATGAAATGGTGCGTGGGATTTCTGGAGGACAGCGTAAGCGACTCACACTTGGTAAGATTTAGTAAATGCCACCACAATTTTCATTTCTTAATTAATCATGTAGCAAGCGGCTATTCAATGTACTACTATTGTTGATCTGATGGATCAAAGTACAACACCTGGATACATGTACTTCTTTTGTGTAATCGATCAAGTGTTTAATGCACTTTGGATATAGGTGAAATGATTGTTGGACCTGCCAAAGCACTATTTATGGATGAAATTTCAAATGGCTTGGATACTTCTACAACTTTCCAAATTGTGAACTCAATTAAGCAATATGTCCACATTTTTCAAGGGACTGCTGTTGTCTCACTGTTGCAACCAGCACCCGAAACTTACAACTTATTTGACGACGTGATTCTTCTGTCGGATGGCTACATCGTGTACCAAGGTCCCCGCGAAAATGTTTTGGAATTTTTTGAACACATGGGTTTTAGATGTCCTGAGAGAAAAGGAGTTGCAGATTTCCTACAAGAGGTAATATCCTTTACTTTTTATGTTTTATAGAATGAAGGCAGGAACACTGTTCGTGTTACTGTTCATCTTTAGCCTCGGGTGTTTCTAACTAATGGGACATTTTTTAATCCTATTATGTTAGCTTCTTCTTTGTTTAGCTTGTGTGTTATGTGCTTAATCTTATTTTAAAATTCTAGCCGTTTATAGCCGTTGGGTTTAAACTTTGAATGGCTAGGTGTCTTCGATATATAGTTGTAATACTTTGTTGAGCATAATAAGAAAGAATACTCTTCTTCTTTGTAAAATTCTATATGTTGTTACATTTTTTTCTAACGAATTATATTACAGCCTTAAACGGTGACCTTTTTTGGATTAAAAATAGGTGACATCAAAGAAAGATCAAGAGCAATATTGGGCACGCAGAGAAGAAACTCATAATTTTATTACTTCCAAGGAATTTTCAGAAGCATTTCAATCTTTTCATGTTGGACAGAGGCTCGGTGACAAGCTTGTTGTTCCGTTTGACAAAAGAAACGGTCTTCATGCTGCCCTGACCACCGAGAAGTATGGGATCAGCAAGAAGGAGCTCCTGAAGGCTTGCTTTGCAAGAGAAATCATAATTATGAAGAGGAATTATTTTGTGTATATATACAAGTTTGCAAGAGTTAGTTCTCTTCTGTCTTAAGCCCATTGTGACATATCCTACATCTGTAAATTACTCTGTGTGCTTATGGCCTTGTTGTTTTCCAGGTCAGTCTTATGGCTTCTATAACACTAACCGTCTTTCTACGTACGGAGATGCCAAAGAAGACAGTTATAGATGCTATCAAGTTTCTTGGTGTAATGTTTTTTACTCTTACGGTGTTGATGTTCAACGGATTATCAGAGCTTGGACTTACTCTTATGAGGCTTCCTACTTTTTACAAGCAACGTGATTTCCTTTTCTTTCCAGCATGGGCATATTCTCTCCCGACATGGATACTGAGTATCCCATTCTCCCTTCTCGAGGCTAGTGTTTGGGTGTTGATGGCGTATTACTCCATTGGATTTGAATCCAACATACAGAGGTAAAATTTTCCGTCTACTTAAGGATCTAATTATACATTCACTTTGCTAATCTGATGACTGATATTTATATTTGCAGGTTCTTCAAACAATTTCTTATACTCATATTTACAAGTCAAATGGCTTTAGCATTTTTTCGCTTAGTTGCATCAGCAGCAAGAAATACTGTAATTACAGCTACGTTTGGTTCTTATGCCTTACTCGGTGTTCTTGTGCTAGGGGGATATATTCTGTCAAAAGGTATAGCTTTTACATTACTTTTTTTTTTTTATCATATGCTTTGTGTAACCTTGGGAAATTTTATGTTGTCTTCAGAAAATATCAACAAGTTTTGGATATGGGGATTCTGGGCGTCACCAGTTACATATGCACAGAATGCTATTGCGTTAAATGAATTTCTGGGAAAGAGTTGGAGCCATGTAAGGTTATTAAAAATAAAAAAGATACATCCACATGTTCTTCTGAGTGTTTTAGAATCATTCTTGAATCGCAAACAGCGTATTATTCTGTAACTTGTGTGCTATAGGTTACTGTTGGCTCTGAAGAACCATTAGGCGTATCCTTTTTAAAATCACGTGGGCTATTCAGTGAGGCAAAGATGTACTGGATTAGTGCAGGAGCTCTAATTGGATATATCGTCCTGTTCAATTGTCTGATTACTTTGGCTTTGACTTTTCTTAAGCGTAAGAATTTCGCATGCTTTTGACATTCTGTACAGATTAAATAGTCACTTTGTCCCAACATTTATTAATCACTGTCGCTCGGTGCAGCACTTGGAAAGTCTCGGGCAGTTGTACCTCCAGGCGAAATAGTGTATGATAAAGACAGCAAAATAACTGAGCTAGATGGTATGTTTTCTAGAAGGAAAAGCACTTCTCGTGGTTATTGTTTATAGTTACAAATTTGAAATAATTTGATTTATAAACAGAAAGAAGAAGTTTGTCTTCCAAGGCTACATCATGGAGATTTGATAGCATAAATATGGTCAAACAGAATGGCAAAAGAGGGATGAGTTTGCCTTTTGAACCTCATTCAATTATTTTTTATGATATCAAGTATGCAGTTGATATGCCCAAGGTAAATTTTGATATAGCTTCAAGACACATTGCCTTAATTATTATTGCCGATGTACTCAGCTAGCTTATCTGATTGTTAATGGATGCAAACTGCTTCGAGCGTGTATACTAAGTATCCGGTGTGTATCCGTGTCGGATATGAAACATGCTACCAGAGAGAAGTATCCGTACATCATAGGTTTTAGTACCACTAGACCTTGGATAGTTTATGTAAACCATCTTGACCCTAAGTGATTGACTTCTCTATATATCAGGAAATAAAAGCTTTAGGAATCACAGAGGACAGGCTCGAGCTTTTGAAAGGTGTTAGTGGTGCATTCAGGCCAGGAGTTTTGACTGCTTTAATGGGTGTAAGTGGGGCTGGTAAAACCACTCTTATGGATGTCTTGGCTGGCAGAAAAACCGGTGGGTATATCAGTGGAAACATCACCATCTCCGGTTATCCAAAGAAACAAGAAACGTTTGCTCGTATAGCAGGATATTGTGAACAAACAGATATCCACTCTCCTCACCTTTCTCTTTACGAGTCCTTACAGTTCTCTTCATGGCTTCGTTTACCTTCTGAAGTCGACAGTGAAACAAGAAAGGTGAGTACTTTTATTCTTAATTGCTTGTTTGTTGAGTCAATCACTGTTCAATAGTAGCTAACTCAAGTCCAATGCAGTTGTTCATTGAAGAAGTGATGGAGGTAATCGAGTTAACTCCATTAAGAGATGCATTGGTTGGTTTGCCTGGTCAAAGTGGCTTGTCAATTGACCAGCGTAAAAGGTTAACTATCGCAGTTGAGCTAGTCGCTAATCCATCAATCATATTTATGGACGAACCAACTTCAGGCCTAGATGCTAGGGCTGCGGCCATAGTTATGAGGACTGTACGAAATACGGTAGATACAGGCCGGACAGTTGTATGCACAATCCATCAGCCAAGCATTGATATCTTTGATGCTTTTGATGAGGTGGTTAATGGTTTCGACTCTAGTTAAGGTTTTTTATTTTATTTTTAAATATTGAAATTATAACTTATGTATTGGATTTCAGCTTCTATTGTTAAAGCCAGGAGGGGAGGAAATATATGTCGGTCCTATAGGCAAACATTCTTCTCTTCTAATAAAGTACTTTGAGGTGAATAAAGCTTTTGAATTCAACTCTTATGTTTTCTTTCCCATTTTGATTCCGTATATACAATTTACTACAAATATAATCGTTGTTTAGGGAATAAACGGAGTCAGTAAAATCAAAGATGGTTACAATCCTGCAACTTGGATGTTGGAGGTCACAACAGTTGCTCAAGAAGAAGCTCTTGGAGTTAATTTTGCAGATTTGTATAAAAGTTCAGAATTACACAAGTAAGTCAGTATCCATCTTTTGTTTTTGATAAATATCGGTGAGTTCTATAGGCACCGCCGATGTGCTTCTGGCACCATATATTTTGATTTAATTTTTTCATAGTGAAAAATAATCATACAAAAATTTGGTGCCCCAAGTAATTATAGTACACCCTAAAGAGAGTAATTCCTCAAGTTTGGTGCCAAAAGAACAAGAACAATAGATTTCTTGCCAAAAATCCAACCTCATTTTTTTCTTGGTAATAAGGACAAACACTAAACTATAGGACAAAAATATCAATACTTCATGTTCCCCATTAAAAAACACTCAAAAGTAAAATAAACATACATACATCCTTTGTGCCCCCACCTCCAACTTACCTCTTACAAAAAAACACAAAAAAAAAAACCCTAACCCCAAACCTTTTATTATTATTTTCATGTGGATAATATGAGGAGTAGTGAACTAAAAACACAGTTTGACATATCTTTATTGTCAAAAAGGAAGTTGGGCTTTCAACCAAACAAAACTTTGAATATAATTTGTGTAATTGTCTACTATGTAGTGTAGTGATTAATTAATTTCACCTACTTGATTCAGGATAACTAAGGAACTGATCAAGGAACTCAGCAAACCTGCACCTGATACAAAAGATTTATACTTCCCAAAAAACTATTCCCAACCTTTTTTCACTCAATGCATGATTTGTCTATGGAAACAACACTGGTCGTACTGGCGAAATCCGTTATACACTGGAGTGAGACTCCTCTTTACAGCATTCATGGGATTGTTACTTGGTACAATCTTCTGGAACCTTGGTTCCAAGAGGTAATCATATAATATACTACATTGCCTTCCCTCCATCTTCTTCTTGTAGAAGCTCTCTTTCAATATATCCCGCCCCAGTTTACCGGTTTGATGATATGGTCATGACTATTACACAGGAATGGCATACAAGATGTCTTCAATGCAATGGGATCAATGTATGCATCTGTATTTTTTCTTGGAGTTCAAAACGGTGGAAGTGTACAACCCGTTGTAGCTATAGAAAGAACAGTGTTTTACAGGGAAAGGGCCGCAGGGATGTATTCAGCTTTGCCATATGCATTCGGCCAGGTAGTTATTTACCTTTATTCTTTCACAAAATTAGTTAAAGCAGTTCCTTTTTTTTTTTTAAATCTGATTATTATATAATTTGTTGTGCTGTGCTCTTAGGTGTTACTTGATGCTAACCTTTGATGTGCTGGAAATTACTCCATGGTTTCTTAATTTGCATATACATATATATAGACACTCGCACGTGCACACGCACACGCACACGCACATGCATGGTTTCTTCATAAAACCGTATTCTTATGCAGGTAATGATTGAAGTTCCATACTGTTTCATTCAATCTCTGATCTATGCGGCGGTAGTTTATTCATCAATGGGTTTCGAATGGAAAGTTGGAAAGTTCCTTTGGTACTTTTTATTCATGTACCTCAGTTTATTGTACTTCACTTTTTATGCAATGATGGGAGTTGCAGTTACTCCTAACTACAGCATTGCTTCCCTTGTTTCATCCGCGTTTTATTCGATTTGGAACCTTTTTTCAGGATTTATCATCCCAAAAACTGTAAGCTTTTTCCTTAACATAACAAAATCTCCAAAATGAAGTAAAAACTATAAGATGCTTATATGTTCTTTTTGACCTGGTTGTTACAGCGGCTTCCCGTATGGTGGAGATGGTACGTATACATATGTCCGTTTTCTTGGTCACTGTATGGATTGATTGCTTCTCAGTTTGGTGATATAAAAGACCATCTTGATGATATTGATGAAAATATTGAAGACTTTGTAAGAAACTACTTTGGGTTTAGACATGATTTCCTAGTGTATGTTGTTCTCATTCTTGTTGGATTTATAGTAGTTTTTGCCTTCACTTTTGCATACGCAATTAAAACTTTCAACTTCCAGAAAAGATAGTAAATTAAATTTTTTCTCAAAGCCTCATGTAATTCTAGTTTATTTTTTGTTGAATAATTACAAGGATGTAATGTAAATAGGCCAAACGGTTCATGAACAGTTTGAGTTGGTCTGACTTTTTGTTCAAGACATTTTAGTTCGATATGATTCGAGACCAAATTCGACTCGTCTCCAATTTCAATAACACCCACAATTCTTTCTGCTACAACTAGTCATCACTGTTCAAAGCTTGTTTCAACCTTACAACCTAAATCTACACTTCTTCCTCTACCTTCGTTTATGACTGATGTCTGATTTTCACTATAATCACTAAGACTTATAAGTGCACGGCTTCTCACGTAGCACTTAGTGTCGGAAATCGTGTGTATTCTGTATATATACTTAGTAGTTAATTATTTATTTTATTTATTTATGTAATACTGCCGCATATATTAAAAATATATGTAGGGGTATATTTGGGTTTCCTAGTTGTAAGAGGAGTAATAGGTAAATGCCTAAAAAAAACTCCTAGGGCGGCTAGGGTACTTGGAGAAGGGGTTCAATGTGTTATACATTGCCAACATGTGCTGAGGAATAATACAACTAAGAACACTGTTTATCATGTAGCACTTAGGATGTCGACTGATGTGTGATTTTCATTTAGACCCACAAGCGCATGGCTTATCACATAATTAATTAGGATGTCAATCTCACTATGACTTACAGACAATCACCGGAAAATTCATTATTTTAATTAGCTAAAAAAAAATGATTTTCTTGGAGTTTTAAATTATTAAATCCTAGCTATTCAAGAAAAATAAGACTAATTAACTTCAAAATTTTAACAAAATTCAAGTGTTAAAGAGAAAATCTAGGATTTCAGAAACACCACAGCATTACATGCGTAGCAAATTAACAACATTCCCTATGATATGATTTTTTACTGATGACGATAATTATCTATTTTAACCATAAATCACTCTTTCGAATTAATTAAGTTCAAGAATGCTTATGAGCTTATGAGATGAACATAAAAATGCTTACAAATTTCTCATAATATTCGAGACGAGTCAAAATTCAATCTCCAATCATATCAAACTAAACTGCCTTGAGCAAAAAGTCAAACCAACTCAAACGGTTTATGAATTACTCGGCTTATTTATATCATTGTATGTATTATTCTTCAACAAAAATTGAACTAAAACTTCATGAGGCATATGACTACCTTTTCTGGAAGTTGAATGTTTTAATTGCATATGCAAAAGTGAAGGCAAAAACTACTATAAATCCAACAAGAATGAGAACAACATACACTATAAAATCATGTCTATACCCCAAGTAATCTCTTACAAAGTCATCCACATTTGCATCAATATCATCAAGATGCACTTTTATATCACCAAACTGAGATGCAACCAATCCATACATCGACCAAGAAACCGGACATATGTAGTAGTACCATCTCCACCATACAGGAAGCCGCTGTAATAATCGAGTCAAAAGAACATTTTAGCATCTTTAAGATTTTCACATTTTTTTTGTTTGTTTGTTATGTTCAGAAAATAAACTTACTGTTTTTGGGATGATGAATCCGGAAAAAAGGTTCCAAAGCGAATAAAACGCGGACGAAACAAGGGAACCTATGCCGTAGTTAGGAGTGACCGCAATTCCCATCATTGCATAAAATGTGTAGTACAATAAACTGAGGTACATGAATAAAAAGTACCAAAGGAACTTTCCAAATTGCCATTCGAAACCCATCGATGGATAAACTACCGATGTATGGATCAGAGCTTGAATCAAACAGTATGGAACTTCAATCATTACCTGCATAAGAATACGGTTTTATGAAGAAACCATGTCTGTGCATGTGCGTGTGCGTGTGTATGTATATGCAAAATTAAGAAACCACAGAGTAATTTTCAGCACATCAAAGGTTAGCATCAAGCAACACATAAAAGCACAGCACAACAAATTATATATTGGATGTTATATTGTAATCAGATTTAAAAAAAGGAACTGCTTTAACTAATTTTGTGAAAGAATAAAGGTAAATATATAACTACCTGGCCGAATGCATATGGCAAAGCTGAATACATCCCTGCGGCCCTTTCCCTATAAAACACCGTTCTTTCAACTGCAACAATGGGCTGTACACTTACACCGTTTTGAATTCCAAGAAATAATACAGCTGCATACATTGATCCCATTGCATTGAAGACATCTTGTATGCCATTCCTGTGTTATAGTCATGTTCATATCATCACACCGGTGAACTGGGGTGGAGAAATCTTGGGAGAGGAGCTTCTACAAGGAGAAAATGGAAGGGTGGGGGGGGGGGGGTAGGGGTTGGGGAAGGCAATGTAGTTTACTATATTATTACCTCTTGGAACCAAGGTTCCAGAAGATTGTTCCAAGCAACAAGGCCATGAATGCTGTAAAGACAAGTCTGACCCCTGTGTATGACGGATTTCGCCAATATGACCAGTGTTGTTTCCATAGACAAACCATGCACTGAGTGAAAAAAGGTTGGGAATACTTTTGTGGGAAGTATAAATCTTCTGTATCAGGTGCAGGTCTGCTGAGTTCCTTGATCAATTCCTTCGTTCTCCTGAATCAAGTACGTGAAGAAATAAAATTTATTACTACACAACATAGTAGACAAATACATCAATTATAGGGGAAACTGGGAAGAAGCCCAATTATTAAGTTTCTTTTGGCTAAAAGCTTAAGCTCTTTTTCTCTTGACAATAAGAACACATCAGACCATGTTTTTACCTCACTACCCCTCATATTAACACTTGAAAATAAAAATAGAAGGTTTAGGCTTTGAGTGGTGGGTGAGAGATTAGGGTTTAGTTTTTTTGAAGAGGGTGATGGATAAGTTGGGGATAAGTGAGAGGTGGGGGTGAAGGGGATAAGTGGAAGTGTGTGTGTGTGTGTGGGGGGGGGGGGGGGTATGCCTGTTTTCTTTTATTTTCCTCCTTTGCTTATTTTTTTATGGTGAATATAAAGTAATTTAATGGTATTTTTGTCACAGCTTATGGTTTGTCCTTTTCGCCAAGAAAAATGAGGTTGGGTTTTTGGTAAGAAAGCTAGTGTTTTGTTTTTGTTTTGGCCAATTCCTCTAAAGTATATTGTCCCATAAAAACATTACTGAATCACTTGCATGCTTTCGGCTCAATGATGAAGAATTATAACAGATGGATGCCGACATACTTGTGGAATTCTGAATTTTTATAGAGATCTGCAAAATCAACTCCAAGAGCTTCTTCTTGAGCAACTGTAGTGACCTCCAACATCCAAGTTGCAGGATTGTACCCATCTTTGATTTTGCTGACACCAGTTATTCCCTAAATGACAATTATATTTATAGTACATTTTAGATAAGGAATATAAAAAATAAAATAAAAAAGAGTTGAATTCAAAAGCTTTATTCACCTCAAAGTACTGTATTAGAAGAGAAGAATGTCTGCCAATAGGACCAACATATATTTCCTCCCCTCCTGGCTTTAATAATAGAAGCTGAAATCCAATACATCAGTTATAGTTTCAACACTAAAAAACCTTAATTAGGGTCGAAATCATTGATCACCTCATCAAAAGCATCAAAGATATCAATGCTTGGCTGATGGATTGTGCATACAACCGTTCGGCCTGTATCTACCGTATTTCGAACAGTCCTCATAACTATGGCAGCAGCCCTAGCATCAAGGCCTGATGTTGGTTCATCCAGAAATATGATGGACGGATTCGCGACAAGCTCAACTGCGATAGTTAACCTTTTACGTTGATCAATTGACAAGCCACTTTGACCAGGCAATCCAACCAATGCGTCTCTTATTGAAGTTAACTCTATTACCTCCATCACCTCTTCAATGAACAACTGCATTGAATTTGAGTTAGCAAGAACTGAAAATTGATCTTCTTTTTTTATTACTTTTTAAAGGAGAGGTGCAACACGAGGACTTCTTAGGGGTCACCCATCTGAGTACTACTCTCACCCATGCATGCTTAACTTCGGAGTTCTGATGGAATCCGATGCATTAGTGCTGGTATGATCGCTCTTGTATTGAACAGTGATTGACCCAACAAAAGAACATATGAAAATAGGAAGTTCACCTTTCTTGTTTCACTGTCGACTTCAGGAGGTAGACGAAGCCTGGACGAGAACTGTAAGGACTCGTAAAGAGTAAGATGTGGAGAGTGAATATCGGTTTGTTCACAGTATCCTGCTATACGAGCAAACGTTTCTTGTTTCTTTGGATAGCCAGATATGGTGATGTTTCCACTTATATATCCACCGGTTTTTCTGCCAGCCAAGACATCCATAAGAGTGGTTTTACCAGCCCCACTTACACCCATTAAAGCAGTCAAAACTCCTGGCCTGAATGCACCACTAACACCTTTCAAAAGCTCGAGTCTGTCCTCTGTGATTCCTAAACCTTTTATTTCCTGATAGATAGAGAAGTCAATCATTGAAGGTCAAAATGGTTAACATTGACTCTCCAAGATCTAGCAGTATCATAACAACCGCGCAAGAAATTGACATCGCCGCCAACTTCATAATCCATTAACACACAGATTCGCTAGCTGAAAAGAGGCAGATGAAGGTGGAGGGGACCGAGGACAGGGGGGCAGTGCCCTGGTGGATTTATGAAAAAAAAAATCCTTTTATCAAAATGGAATTGTTTTTCTGGTGAAAAAAATGTCCTGTGTGCCCCCTGGTTTTTGGATCCGCCACTGTAGCTGACTACGTTTACATTAATGAATTAAGGCATTGTGTGTTAAAGCTATATCAAGATTTACCTTGGGCATATCAACTGCATACTTGATATCATAAAAAATAATTGAATGAGGTTCAAAAGGCAAACTCATCCCTCTTTTGGCGTTCTTTTTGGCCATATTCATGCTATCAACTCTCGATGACATAGCCCTGGAAGACGAACTCCCACTTTCTGTTTATAAATAAAACTATTTCAGTGCACGCTAGATTCACATCTGTAACTATAAAAATAACAACGATAAGTGCTTTTCCTTCTAGAAAACATACCCGCTAGCTCAATTATTTTGGTGTCTTTGCCATGCACAATAGCACCTGGAGGTACAACTGCCCGAGATTTTCCAAGTGCTGCATCGAGTGACAGTGATTGGTAAAAGCAGGGACACTTTCAGATATTTAAAGGACTAGTTAATAGGTACTGAACATAAAAAGCATGCGGAATTCTCACGTTTAAGAAAAGTCATAGACAAAGTTATCAGAATGTTGAACAGGATGACATATCCAATCAGAGCTCCTGCACAAATCCAATACATCTTTGCCTCACTGAATAGCCCACGCAATTTTAAAAAGGATACGCCTAATGGTTCTTCAGAACCAATCGTAACCTGTAATAAAGCAGAAGTTCCAGAATAATATGTGGATGTGATTCAAGAATGATTGCAAAACACTCAGACAAACGTGCAGATTATTTTTTCATTATTTAATATAACCTTACATGGCTCCAACTCTTTCCGAGAAATTCATTTAACGCAATAGCATTCTGTGCATATGTTATTGGTGATGCCCAGAATCCCCATATCCACAACTTGTTGATATCTTCTGAAGAAAACTCAGCAATGCCACAAGGTTACACTATGAACAAGTTACTACTAAACAGGATATGATCAAAAGAGTAGCGTAGCAGCTTTACCTTTTGACAAAATATATCCCCCTAGCACAAGAACACCAAGTAAGGCATAAGAACCAAACGTGAACGAAATTACAGTATTTCTTGCCGCTGCTGCAATCAAGCGGAACATTGCTAAAGCCATCTGACATGTACATATGAGTATAAGAAATTGTTTGAAAAAACTGCAAAAGCAAAAATGAATCATCAGGCAAGCAAAGTGAAAGTATAATTAGGTCCTAAAAGTTAAAAGTAGATGAAAGATTTAACCTTTGTATATTAGATTCAAATCCAGTGGGATAGTATACCATCAACGCCCAAGCACTAGCCTCGAGAAGGGAGAATGGGACACTCAGTATCCATGTCGGCAGAGAATATGCCCATGCCGGAAAGAAAAGGAAGTCACGTTGTTTGTAAAATGAAGGAAGCCTTGTAAGAGTAAGTGCAAGCTCTGATATTCCGTTGAACATCAACACCGAAAGAGTAAAAAATAATGCACCAAGAAACTTCATAGCATCTATTTCCGTCTCCTTTGGCATCTCCGTACGTAGAAAGACGGTTAGTGTTATAGAAGCCATGAAAAATACCTGCAAAACAACAAGGCCAAAATAAGCACATAGAGTAATTTACACATGGGCAAGTAGGATATGTCACAATGGGTTTAAGATGGAGAACGGACTCTGAAAAACTTGTATATATACACAAAATAATTCCTTTTCATTATAATGAGTTCTCTTGCAAAGCAAGCTTTCAAGAGCTCCTTCTTGCTGATCCCATACTTCTCGGTGGTCAGGGCAGTATGAAGACCTTTGCTTTTGTTAAACGGAACAACAAGCTTGTCACTGAGCCTCTGTCCAACAGGAAAAGACCGAAATGCTTCTGAAAATTCCTCCGAAGTAATAAAATTGTAAGTTACTTCTCGGCGAGCCCAATATTGCTCTTGATCTTTCTTAGATGTCACCTATTTTTAATCCAAAAAAGGTCATCGTTCAGAGCTGTAATATAATTCATTAGAAAAAAATGTAAAAACAAAAAAGGTAAAGGATACTACCTCTTGTAGAAAGTCTGCAACTCCTTTTCTGTCAGGACATCTAAAACCCATATGTTCGAAAAATTCCAAAACATTTTCGCGGGGACCTTGGTACACGATGTAGCCATCAGACAGAAGAATCACATCGTCAAATAAGTTGTAAGTTTCTGGTGCTGGTTGCAACAGTGAGACAACAGCAGTCCCTTGAAAAATGTGGATATATTGCTTAATTGAGTTCACAATTTGGAAAGTTGTAGAAGTATCCAAGCCATTTGAAATTTCATCCATAAATAGCGCTTTGGCAGGTCCAACAATCATTTCACCTATATCCAGGTTTGATTAAAGTGCATTAAACAATCAATCGATTACACAAAACAAGTACATGTATGTAGGTGCTACACTTTAATTCATCAGATCGACAATAGTATGCAGTAATTGAATAAATCGCTGCCTGCTACATGAATAATTAAGAAATGAAAATTGTGGTGGAATTTACTAAATCTTACCAAGTGTGAGTCGCTTACGCTGTCCTCCAGAAATCCCACGCATCATTTCATTTCCAGTCATGGTATCAGCACAGGTTTCTAGTCCCAGAATCTATAAATTAAGCATTATAATTATTATTTGTGTATCACCCTCCTATGTAAGGGAAACCTTGGCGTAGTGATAAAAATTGTCACTATGTGACAAGAGGCCATGTGTTTGAGCCACATGGAAGGGTCTTTTACAGAAATATAAGGTAAAGGCGCGTGCATCTGGCCTAAAACATACTTCCATGCACCAGACTGTCATTATTCGTGCTTTTCTATTGTCTTTTAGTTATAGGCCAAAAATGATATAGGGGTACATTTACCTTTATGATATAGTCTGTGATGATATTCGCCTCCTGCCCTTTTAGTGATGCTGCCTGAAAGAAAAAATGGTTATATTATGGGATATCCACTATGTAAGCAAATTCAAAAGGAACACAGTTTTAAGAGTCCAATTTTTCCCAAGAAGTAAGACATAAGATAGGCTACAGATATGCATAGCAACCGACATCCAGAATTTCGAAAATACCTTCATGAAAATGTCAATATCGGGATCTGGCTTGATATTAGCCTCCTTTTCTTTTCCTATCAATTCCTTGAGAATCTCTATGCATCGTTTAAATTCCAGAAAGAACAATTCAGGGCCAGCTTTAATCAAATCGAAGTTGATGTATAATGTGAAGCTGTACAAATAAATGCTTGAGCTCACCATAACGAGAACCAACCCCTTGAACTCTTGCTGAAAAAGCTAGCGTTTCTCTTACTGTTAGTTCCCCCAAGTGGAGATCATATTGACTTATGTAAGCTGATGTCCGTTCTGGTGTGAACTCCTTCATTTCATGTCCATTATAAGTTACTCTTCCTGATACCTGTCATCACTATGATCATGAGTTTAATTTATTCATTATGGACCAAATACGACGATAAATTAAATTTTCTGCGCAAGTTTAAAATTTCCTAGTCATATAGTGAACCAATTAAGTCTATTGCATAACATAAATTCTTCAATTTCTATACCTCTAGATTTGAATCAAGTTTTCCAGCTAGTGCCAAGAGAAATGTCGTTTTCCCAGAACTTGGCGGCCCTAACAACAATGTCATTCTGCAAAACTAGAATGTCATATTTAGCAATAACACAACTCCGGAGTGACCCTTTTCTTAGTTTCTCCATTGTTTACCTTTCTGGCTTGATAATTCCACTGGCATCATGGAGTATTGTGAACTTACTCTTCCGGTTTGGCAAAACATGAAGAAAATTCACAATGCCCTGGACACATTAAAAGCAGGTTATACATCATTATCCGGTATAGACTATAGAATGCATGACCTTCACAAAATTTGCATGTACAGGAAATTCCTTGTTTTTCTAAAGCTCTGATTGATATATTTGTCATAACCTCCATTCATGTCTCATTATTCTAATTTTCCATGAGATTGCAAAAGTGTAGCAAAGATAGACACTTGTCAAGCTCTGATTGATTATATAACTTAACATGCCACACATAAAGTCAACAAAGTTCTCTAGTATAAAATTATATGGAAACTTAATGCTCATCCCTAGTAGCTTCCGTATCGTCTGTGCTATTGATGTTCCTGCAATTAAGTTAAGTCATCCATAGTGATGCATTGCCTAGCATACTACTTACTACCTATGAGCTAACCTGTTAAATGTATGATAAGGATTAAAGTGGAGATGTTTTGATATATCATAGTTTACAGGATATAGCAGGCAGGCCACTTAGTAAACTTGTATTATGAAAGAAGAAAAAGCACATATAGTAAGTCAAGTATGGAGCTAAGTGAGACTGACAGAGGATAAGCGGCTACCCGGAATTTTTGCCATTGCATACATTTCTAGATGGAACTGGATACCCTAAAGTTGGTGGAATAATAATATGACCAAAATAACTTAGTTTAGACAGTCATGGACATTACCTCCGAATCGGATCATCAAATTGCCAAGGATCCTTAACACCATAATTACATAAAATTGATAAATAAGTAGCATAGCATAGCAGCAATATTACCTCTAAGAGGCTAACAATGAAGTTGAGGACAGTAGGTAGAGCCCTACTGCCGGCATGAGCTTCTCCATTAACCTGCAAATGCTCAAATCTGACCTCAATCGTTGGAAGACTCACCCCAACTCTGCAAAACAAGTGAAAAAAAAAAGGAGAAATCAACACTTCATATCACTCAGTAACCAAGTGAATTTGTCCAACTAAGTTTTGATTTTCACCGATATCCATTTGTTAAAAAAAGTCTAACACACACTGAATTTCAACTCCGCTGCACCAGACCATTAAGACATCTTATTACTTTTTATCTTGTTTTACGCACATCACCAACCATTTCATTGATCCAGCATAGCAAGCAATGATGAATGTGGAATCCTGGTGTTGTTTTTTTTCCCTCCAAACCCATGGCGGCGCATACATACAGCCGGGTTCAATTGGCGGGTGACTTTTTGGTTAGTTACTCCACAAGATCAATTGAAATGATCATTTTTTTTTTTTTTTTTTAAAAATTATAATTTTGGTAGGGAAAACGAAGAAAAGCTATGGGCACATGGCGATTTTTGGTAAATACGGATAAATATGTCGTTAAAAAAAATTTAGCGACACATTTGTCCTGTATTTATCAAAAATCGTCGTGTTCATACTTTGAGCCAAAGCTATGGGAGGTTTTTGTGTGTTGTCTCCACACAGTGTGGAGACACATGTGGAGACATACACATCACACAGTTTCATTCTGTTTTTAAACTGTATGGTTCTGATCGTTTCATCCTTCACTTCACATCAAAATCCCTCTCCACACAAGTATTTTCCCAAAGGTATATCCGAAAATATTTGTTGCATTATTATTCTTTTCGGGGAAATGACATTTATAAAGTTTTCAACCCTATATATGTTTTATCATCTAATCATCTTGTGGTTTAACATATACTACATCCGTCCTAAAATATAAGTCATCCACATTTTTTGATTTGTTACACAATATAAGTCATTATACATTACCAATACAACATTTATTGTCATTTCTCTATCTTACCCTTAATTTATTATGAATCCAACAACTTTTTTATTAGTTAACAACTATTGCATTAATGATAGTCAATGAGTATTTTAGACATTAACCTTTAAATTTATGACATTCAACCACTTCCTAAATCTATATGAAAACTCCTAGAATGACTTATATTTTGGGACGGAGGTAGTATAAACTTCCTCAAAAAACATATATAAAACTTTTACTCCATATATATGAATGTCAGAAAAGAAAAAAAAAACTACTTTCACTCCATATGATTTTTTTTTTTTTTTTTTTTGTTGAGAAACTCCATATAATAAGAGAGGAGTAAATACTTTATATCTTAAACCACAAGGTAAAATATGTATTAATATATCACATGAGAGTAAATGTTTTATATGCTAACCCATAAGGGGTGAAACTTAAATTCACATATTATGGGATTAAAATGGTGATTGACTGAAATGTGATGATATGATGGTTTCTTGGTTGATCCTAAACCCCTATAAAATCACTGATATGCATAAATCAATGTGGTCAGGGGCAGACCCTGCCTTACCAAGGGAGGTCGCATGATCCAATGAGATCCGATAATTTTTAATATTAAAATGATCTAGTTTTGTTATTAAAAATATAATTTTATTGCTAAAAAATGGCTTTAGGCTCTAATAACTCGACTGAAACAAGTTTTTGAATCCACCATTAAAAATAAACCAAATGTGATAGATATGATGCCAATTGATTAAAGCGCCACAATAGTTTTACCGGGGTGCCACTAACGACCCCAGATTTCTATTGTTATCATATTTTTTGGTTAAAAAAATTTACTACACGGTTTCACAATTCTTTTCTTTATTGGAATTGGTTGTGTGTTGATAATTGATAAAGATGGAATAAACAATTTTCGACTATGAACCATAGTTGCCAACAATGTCTTCCAATTTATATTGTGCAAGTGTTGGTCTCTTTGTTGGTCTTATAAATCATTTATATGCCTTTGTGCGTCATGTTGCCCCAATTTATGTTGTGCAAGTGTTGTGTCTCTTTGTTGACCTTATATGTCTTTGTATGCCATGTTGCCCCAGTCTGTTATAAACCACACTTAAGGGGCCGTGTTGAAGTGTTTAAGATGTTAATTATCTATTTTATATGCCTTTGTGTGTCATGTTGCACCAATATATATTGTGCAAGTGTTGTGTCTCTTTGTTGGCCTTATGTGTAGGACTGTAAAAAGTCCAGTCCGGTCAGTTTTTCACAAAATTTCGAACTGAACTGTCTTGAAATTTTTAGAACCAAATTGGACTGAATTCACCTATGAAACCAGCCAACAATCCAGTCCTTTTGGTCCGGTTTCGGCTTTTAAACCGTGTTTTAATTTTATCTAAGCAAAGATTTTTTTGTTCAATTTCATGTAAATGAGGACTATAAATCAGCAAGATTGATGCATGTTCAAAGTGATGAATACACGCATGCACCAAACAACCAAAAACATCAAACACACCAAACAATAAATCGCAATAACTCGCCCAAATCGAAATGATAAGTTGATAGTGTTTTAGCTTTGTTTCTTCCATTTCAAAGATATATCTCACACCATTGCACGAATGGATTCTAACGATGATAGAAAAGCATTAACACTTATTGACGACGGAGGCTGGTGGTGGTGCCTTGGTTTGGTGGTAGTTTTTTTTTTCTTTCATGAAAGAGGAGTGAAGGGTGAAAGGGAACTGAGGAAAGCTGGTAGTTTAGGTCCTTTAAGTGTAATGTGGTGAAATAATGGAAGGATCTAGAAAAGAATCGGTGGAACATGGAGAGTGGCGGATATATTTGGAGGCTAGAGCTTGAGGTCAAGGGCGTGTAGTGCTTTTATAGGGATTAAAAAATATTTAAATATATATAATGTATGTATATATATCATTTTTAATAAATATAAGATTTTAACAGGTTTGGTTCGGTTATTATCGATTTTTTCAGATAGACCGAAAGTTGGACTAAATTGACATGATTTTTAGTCTGGTTTGGTCCAATCCAATCGGTTGGTCTGGTTTTTCAATTTCTTTGTACACTCCAACTATGTGTCTTCTATATGTCTTTGTGTGTCATGTTGTCCTAGTCTTGTTATATACCCACACTTAATTGAGGGGACGTGTTGAACTGTTGAAGTATTTAAGATATTAATTATCTACATATATCTCATCAATTTATATGTCTTTGTGTGTCACGTTGCTCCGGTCTTGTTATGCCCCAATCTTGGGGCCGTGTTGAAGTGTCAGTCTTGTTATGCCCCAGTTTTGAGAACCGTGATGAAGTGTTTAAGATGTTAATTATCTACCGCTCATCAATTTAAGCTTTGGGAGATACTGCAATTCAACAGTAACCAACCACCATAAAATTTGCCTTGAAATTGTGGTGATTAGTAATGAGATATCAATGAATATCTTTGCACGTGGAGATGGCAAGAGTATAAGAATATCAACGTGCATGGGTAATGAATAAAATATGGATAAATAAAATTACGTAGTTTTGCTTCAAACAATGATGTTTCATAAGCCTACATCATTGGAACGAATTGCATAAGCATTGCAATGATGTCGTAAAGAATCTCAATAACATCATCATATACAGAGCCGTCCCTTGGGGAGGCCTACCAGGCCTTGGCCTAGGGCCTCCCCCAAAATGCAATTTTTAGGGCCCCCAATTTATATAGTTATTAGTGTATAACGCATCTCATTTTTTACTTATCATGAAAAGTTTGTCATTACATTTTGAGTCACAACATACAACACACATTTTGTTAAATTTTGTCATTGCAAAGGACTTATTGATTGATCTTAATCTACTTTAATCATTGGTAATAAAATGTATAGTAAGATAATAAATAGTTTATAGTGTGAAACATATCACTATAGCTTACTTAAAGCAAAAGTGTGGGTCAAAATTTAGGACCGAATACTATTTAATTAAAGAAAAACAATCTTCACTCAAATATATTTCTCATGGCCATAAATACTACTTCATTATTATTCACATACGTATTTTCATTTCGCTCCAAATTGAAACATTCATTACTCCAACGATTCAGCCCGTATTGAATATGTAGGGAAGATTGAGGCAAAATGGTTTTTTCTCTCACAATTATAAGGACAAATATTTTTTTTGAAATTTGCTCTTGTAATATTTATAAGATTTTTTTGTTCGTTCAGAATCGAATTTAGTCTAGTGGTATCAACAATTGCAATTCTTTATGAGAACCAGAGTTTGATTAGCATCCTACCCCCGATATAATAAAAATCTTCTTTTCCATTATCAATTAAAAAAATTCATAATGTATTTAGTTTATTTTTATATTTGAATTTTTCACAATGTAAAAATACGAAGGCCCGAAATTATTTTTGACCTAGGGCCTAAAATTACAGCGGGACAGCCTGATCATATAGAGGCATCGTAATGGCATAACATGACATATCACAGCATCAAGTGGATGATATCGAAATTCAAGTAAAATGATGTTAGCCCCCAAAACCTGGGTATGTCAGCTTTAATTAAATTATAATAAATCTGATAACTAACTACTTAAACATGTCGTTTTCGTTTGACCTAAAAAGGTTAAACCAAATTAACATTTTCATTATGATTCACCTTTATATGAGTGTGTTGTTAACGTGGATTTTAGACAGATTATCCCTATCACATGTGACCTATCTTCAGGCATTGACTTTATATTTTTTTCATCATATTCGAAGGCATTAAGTTAAAAAAAAAAAAAAAAAATTCGATCCACTTTTGACTTGTGATTGTCCAGCAATTGATCCAAACGTCTATCTAATGCCATCAGTAGTGTCACACCATTTATGCCCATTATTCGAAATCTTAAATCTTACGTATTAATATTTAGGGAGATTGGTTTAAAAAGATAAAAAAAGAGAGGAAAAATGAAAATCAGGACAGTGGAAATATAAATTGGATGATAAGGACAAATTCACTGTTCATAACCCCAAATCCATTATTTGTTGCAGTGGAATTGACCTCTAATCTAATGTTTTATTATCACAGTGGAATAAGGATATGACTTTTTTACCCGAAAAAAAATATCATTGTAATTTTTACATATTTCTATGTTCAAATTGTTCACTTTAATAATAAACCCTAATATTTATGACTTTAATACTTCATGTCTATAAAATGTTAATTAATTATCTATATTTTTATCTTTTAATTTTTTTTTTAAAGAGATGCTGATTCAACGGGCACTAGCCCTTAACCTTCTCAGACTCGAGCTTTTGGAAGATAAGTAATTCAACGGGGAATATAGCCCTTAATTATTCGGACTCAAGAGTCAAGACCCTTACCCTTAATTTCCCGGACTCGTATTTTCATTTCTAAGACATTAGAACCTGCTAAAGTTTCTTTTGATGTACAACTTCTGCAGTAGCTTTGATTTTATGCATTAACATTTAACACAAGATCCTTTTAATTAAAAGAAAAAGTTCAATTAATAACATAAAATTATACTATACCGGTCAATGCGTCGCTTGAGCCTGAGCAAGAAGTTCTCATTATCATCTTGAGGAAGATTGACCAATCTACCCAAAAGACTCCTCTTCTCCATTGCTCCAAGTTTTCGGACATCGATCTCTTCTGATCTGCCGCTTTCTTGATCAGTAAGTATGCTTCTCCGTATTCGAAGATAAGAAGGAAGCTTTTCAATGGCAGCCCATTTGAGTGCATCTTCATCATTATCAAAATCTTGTTCTGATCTACTCAATGACTTAGTAAACACGTCTTCTGATGAACCAGTAGTAGTAATTCCCCATGCGTTTGTACTACTGCTTTGTCGCCGTAGGCTTTTTCTTAAGCTGTCACCAATCTCCATGGCTTAATTAGCTAGCTAAAACATGCAGAGAGGATCGAGCATTAATTAATTAATGCAAAGTCTTTGAGGAGAGATCAGTTGTTTGTTGCATTGGTGGTGGTGAATCCCATGAATGAGAATCAAGTTGTCAGACTTTGAACCATTATTATATGCTTGAATGAACCTGACTGCATTTATTCAGGAATTTATTTAATTATTGTTTTTTCTCATTTGAAAATTTTGGTGAAGTCAGCATATTGTATTACAATTAGGGGACCCGTCCCGTAACCTTTTCATACCCGATCCCAACCCGACTGTGAATCAAGTATCTATTTTTCTCCCTGACCCCATACCTGACAAGTTTCGGGACCCGACGAACGGGATACCCGAATATTTGGGATCCCGTCGGGTCGGGAGAAGATATCCCGAAAAAATATCATCAGAGATTTTTCACGACTTTTTTTTTTTGGTTGCAATTTTGAGTGAAAGTTTACTTTCGTTAGTAACATTAATACTCACCTAACTCTCAACAAAGACTTATATAAATAAAAATTAAACATCATTTTTAACTCCTAAATCATGATTGATAGTCTGTTGAATCTCATTGCGACATCTTCAGCCGTCTATCGCGCAAGTTCTTATTCAGCATTCTCAGATATAAGGTGATGAAGTGAATTGAGAAGTGATAAAATAAGAAAAAAGAAAATAATAAAAGTTAGATTAATGTGATTAAATAAATATACAACTCGAAAACGAAGAAGGTGAATTTTTTAGAAAAACTATTTCGTTTTTGACGATTATTTCTTCAATTTCTATGATGTAAAATATTTTTTCCTAAAAAATAAAAATAATTATTTTAAAAAGATATATTTCTGCCTAAAAATAAGAAAAATTATAAAAAATAATTATAATATATAAAAGTCGGGTCGGGATCGGGATCCCGTCGGGTTTTTAGCATATGCCCGAATCCCATCCCGAATTAAGTCGGGTCGGGAAGTTTCCCGAATAGTACGGGTCGGGAAGAAATCCGGGTCGGGAAAAGTCGGGTCGGCTTCGGATCGGGATTCAGGATGGGTGGAGAATATGAGATTTTTTGCTAGCCTTAATTAAAATTATGAATTCAAACATTAACTACACTTTTATAACTATATAAAAAATTAAAGTAGCCACAAAAAAAATTAAAGCAGACATTTAACATGAGAATTACTAGCAAAAAAAAAGAAATATATTTTCACACCAATTTTTATCTTATTACACAGAAATTTATTTCCAATTTCGCGCTTAATTTTTTTATTTTACGCGCGTTTATTTTGACCAAAGTTTAGTCAGAATGTGACACATTATCCATACTGAAATATGATCAGAATATACGTGTTGAGTGTCCACACTGGTTGATTCTGACCATCTTTTAGGTAGAATGTTTGAAGTTTTCCAAACTCGTATATAGTCAGAGCATCATTCTGACCAATATTGAGTCCGGAATACTCTACACATTCAGACTAGAATTGGGTCAGGATAACAACAACAATATAAGATCACCACTATTGATTCTGACTGAATTTCAGACAGAATATTAAAAGTTTTTTTCACTCAATTTTAGTGAGAATGTCTTTCTGACCGATATTGAGTATGAAAAACATTCAAAATTCTGACTATAATAAAATCAATATAATGATCGTATTCTGATTCAAATTGGGTCAAAATGGTTGTTGTGTGAATTGACCATAATTTGGCCATAATAGTATATATTTTCCGGACTCATTTACGGTTAGAATGGAAGGCGTGTGGAATATAAACGAAGCCCACTCTCGGCTCTTGATAAATGTAAAATAACATTGATGTGAAAAAATAGTCTCAAAAAAAACATCAAAAAAAACATGAGAATTACTAGAAAAAAGAAAAAAAAACATGAGAATTAAATGGGGTTGGAATCATGTATTTCTGATTTGACCCAATGGCGTTTAAAAAAAAAAAAAAAGAGAGAAATTAAAAATTATAATGAAATCAGTAAAATAGAGAATCTATTGAAAAATACCAAATGAACAAAATGAATTAAAAACCGTCTGGTGGTGACGTTTTAATTATTGCTTTGTTTGAGATAAGAAGATAGCTCATTTGTTTATTTCTGCTATATATTAGTAGTACTTTAATATTCTAGTAATTAATGGACTAATTCATGGTTTCACATCTATAATTTTGAAAAATGAAATAAATCCTTATACTTACATTCAATGAGTAACAGTTATTTATACTTTTGAATTCGAGTAATGAGTTTCCATGTAAAATTCTTTAAAATGAAATTACTTCATGCTAACGTACTCTCGTATGGTTTACGACATTATTTTATAGGGGAATGAGGGAGAAAAACAGAAATATTTAATCAATTGAGTAGAAATACAGTCTTTTGAAACTTTTGCATAAAGGACAAAACTATTTATTCACTGGCGAAATTCACTCGTGTTCGAAATTCAATGTTTAAATTCACTGTCGAAATTTACTAATTTTCAAAATTCGTTTGTCGAAATTCATTTGATTTTGGGATTCATTGTCGAAATTCACCGATTTCGGGATTCACCTGAGGAGATTCACCGATTTTAGGGATTCACTTTTTTGTCTTCACGCTATAAAAATTATGCAGTTGTCCTTCTCCCTATAAAAAATATTTACCTGTTACTTAAAAATATTTCAGATTGTGTTCTTATCCCTAATTTCCCATATTTTATATTGCTCATCTTCCCGTTTTTCATTTGCATTCGACAATTAACTTTCAAAATATTGATAGTTTTATAAAGCATAAAACCTATTGATATTTCTTATCATCGTCACCTTCACTGATATATTTGTAATATAAGAACATCAATAATAATAATGAGTTTTCTTCATGTAAAAATACAATCACAGTGCTGTCATATAGTAATGTCATCGACTGCAACATGTTCGTATTATCAATATAATCTCCTTTGTTAATTAAATTATAATAAATTCGTGCACATGTGCGTGCACACAACCCCTGGACGTTTCTTTAGATTTAATTTTTTTTAGAAAGCATCGCATATGTAATGGGAATTCCTCTATAAAAAAAAATCAAAAAATGGGGATTTACATTGATGAATTAGCCCGTCATGTTAAATCTCTAAATAGTGAAGTCATGTGGACTACCTCTTTTTTTAGTTGGCTTCTTCAAGCCGTGAACTCTGATGTATCTTAATTTTATGTTAATGATTTTCTTTTCGGTGTAAAAAAAAAAAAAAAAAAAAAAAAAAAAAAGGTGGATGGGGTTGCAAAAGTAAAATGCAGTTATACCTGAATTAAAATTCATAAGTCAACTCTTCAAAGCTAATTAATAAATAATAAGTTATGTCTGAGTTGTTTACAGTTGAACGCATATAATGCGCGTTCCCACAAAAAAAAAAAAAAAAAAAAAAAAGGTGCTTAACATCTCAAATTAAGCAATTTATATTTTATTTATAGATTCAAAGATGCAGACTGCAGAGAAACATGGGTGAATATAAATAAGTTGCGAATTTTGTTGCGCAGATATCACCGCGAAATAATTAATGTTCTAAAAGTTGACCTTATATTACTTGCAACTAAATGCTTCCTAAAAACAAATTAGCAATGACAATAATGATTAGAGTTTTGAAATGAAAAGAGGCGATCACCGACAAACTCATGTTCGGTTCGTTAGAGTTCGTGATTATTTGTTTGTTTAGCTTAACGAACCAAACACAAACAAAATTATAAGCACATGATCGTTCGTTTGTTAATTAGCTTAACGAACCAGACTTTAACAAGATTACAAATTATCAATAACAATGACCAGAGCTGTAACGCCCCGCTCCGGATACCGAGTCATTATCCCGAAACGTAACGCTTAGCACGTATAATATTAAATAAATTCAATATTATACGTAAGACTCTACTACGTCGTATCGAGTTTAGCAAACGGAAGCTAAAAGGACTCGGCAAGCATCATAAATGCTACTAAGAATAGATACAAACCGACTAAAGATAGAAGGTTATCCTTACAACAACGAAAAGAAACTTACAACATACGAAATCTCAAAGAAATGACTTACAAATTGTCTTACAACATGAAAATAAAAGTACAACATATTCTTTGAGACAAGGTACAACTTAGTCTAACACATCATATGCTAAAAGAAACTGAAACACCATCCAACGTCAACAAGACATCATCATCACGTATCATTATCAAACTCCTCATGGAGCTCAAGATCAACATGTTCATCTTCTCACCCGACAATACATACAAAACAAAATACAAAGGAGGTAAGTACAAAGTACTTAGCAAGAGTGAGACGCTAAAGTATAATTAAGTCTTATAACGAAAGGTTCATTAGTTATTATTAAATTATTTTTGTGAGACCGACTCAAACTCTAGGGTTCACTTCATGCTCATCAACATGCCATGACTAATTGTTTCTAGCTTAGATTATCTTTGTTACATCATCATTCAAGGGCACTACGCATGATGAATATCCACCACGAGATATCGTTTGCAACCTATCAGTGGATCACACCAATAGCCACGGGGGAAAGCCCGATAGCGTACACGTTCGGTGAAGTCCCTCTACTCCTAGTGCCCCTTCGAGGCAAATAAACTTATTCATTCACGAGGACCCTCCACTCCTAGTGCCTTTTAAAGGCCAGCAGAGTTACTCGCTTTATCCGAATAGCGGACGCAACGCGATATAGACTTGTACCTTACCAAAAATAGATTGATGTTTAATCTTTTTACTACACAAGTATGTTTGTTATTATGTTAACTAGCCGTCTAAGTATTTTCAAATAAGCTCACTCACAACTCCTACTCTCATATTTAGACCCCTAGACACGGATAAGCCCTAGTACATACACAGACATTGATGAATTCTAATTCATCAAAGCACAAGTCAACTCCTTTGAAGGGTACATTCGGTGCCGGAACTAAACGCATCAGAAGCTTAATCAGGGCTTGTTCAAGTTCATTTAATGTTATTAGATCAAGAAACAATATTTAAGACTAGATTCAGGCTTAAAAACGAGCTAGATATCAAAAACAGGGGCAGTGCACCCGTACCGAGGTTTAGTGCGCTTGCACTGGCCAAACAGGGGTTTTCTGCTGAGCCAGTGCGCCCACACGGAGGTCTGGTGCACCTGCACTGGCTTCTGGTGCGCTTGCACCAAGCCCCATAACGTAAAAACGGACTTTCTGCCTCCCAGTGCGCCTGCATCGGCATCTGGTGCGCCCACACCAAGCGTAGAAACTATCAAAAACTCAGTTTTATGCATCTAAACGATCTCCACTCGATTCCAAACATGTTTAACATCAACACACACATCAAATAATCGGAAAAGTACAACTTTTTCACAACCAAACATCACATATATACTCTTATAACATTAAGTAGGCATGATTTCCAACATTAAACTACTCCTAAATCAAAACTCTAACATCATAAACCTTAATTAAACATTATGAAGAGTCTCTTACCTTATAAGCAAGCAAAACCAAACCGAAACCTTCAGAAATCTGCAGCACTTATGAACAACTAAATTTGAAAGATTATAAGCTCATTTTCTGAACTAATGAATACGAGTTGACTCAAGAACGTTTGGTTATGTTCAGCGAGCCGAGCTCCAACACGAGCTTGAACAAATTGACTTTATAAATGGGCCGAGCTTGAAGATAAGTTTTTGTTCGTATATTAAAAGAAAGTTCATGAACAAGCTCGTTGCCTAAACGAACCAAAATTGAACATAATTTTTTGTTCATTTACTAAACGAACGATTAGAACAAGCTCATGACACAAACACACACAAAAGAGAACATATACAAAATAGATGAAGAATGAATGTCAAAGGAGATATGATCGAGGCTCTATTTAAGATTATTTATTTATTTATTTGAGAAAAGAATTCAACTCAATAAAATTAGATAGAAATTTATGGAGTCTTAAAAACTTTACACATAAATAATAAAAATAAAAAATGAAGACTTGTTATAAAACTATGTATATAACATAGAAACATGTAGAGAAACGACGCATGTCTTTTTCGGCGGCTCTTCCGAAGTCCTTTTGTTTTTGTGGGATTTGGTGTTGTCAAATAAATTTCCGATTCTCGACTTTTGGCGTACGTCTTACAGCTCTTCCAATAGTCAAACGATGCTTAGGACATCATGCCTTCAATTGCGATTGATACCGTGGATCTGCATTCTTTGATGACATATACAAATCTCATATACAAAATAGACGAAGGATGAATGTCAAAAAAAAACATATACAAAATAGATGAAGAATGAATGTCAAAAGAGATACGATCGAGGCTCTATTTAAGATTATTTATTTATTTATTTGAGAAAAGAAATCAACTCATAAAACTAGATAGAAATTTATGGAGTCTGAAAAACTTTACACATAATTAATAAAAATAAAAAATGAAGACTTGTTATAAAACTAAGTATATAACACAGAAACATGTAGAAACAAAATATGGAGAAGGAAAAATATTTGTGTGTTATTTTTTTTATTTTTTGGCTCCCAACGGAGTTCGAACACTGGTAAATTAATTTAAATAATAGATAAACACAATTTTATCTTTTATAAGAATACTCAATTTGTGATGAAGCCGCAAACTGCATGGAAAAATGTCCCGTGGATTAACTTTCTAGATGCAAATGAACGACAAAACTTAGATTTTTTTTTTTTGTTTTTTTTGGGTTGTTTTGACTCAACGACAGAGAACTTTGGATGCAAGGAATGAATGACGCTTATATGTAGGGATGTTGATCATCACTATTTTTTTAACCAAGAACCCAAAAAAAAAAAACAAAAAAATGTGGTGTAAGAGATATGAGGGTGACCGGACTATGTGAGAGGTTTTGGGTGAAAAGGTTTTGTAAAGGAAGAGGAACGAGATGCATGGTTGTTTAAAAGTAGAAGAAGATCGGGTGAGAGTTCACTATTATTAAGGCACCGGAATCCCGTCTTTGACTCTGATAGTATAATGAAAATCAGAATATGTAGAACGGGAGCCTGTGAAGGAACTGTTATTTTATTGAATTGATTAAAATGTTACATTTTTCCTCCTTTAATTATATAAAGATATAAATTCTTATCAAATACTACCTCCGGTCTAAAATATAAGTCATCCTAGAAGTTTTCACACAGATTAAGGAATTGGTTGAATGTCATTAATTTGAAGGTTAATGTCTAAAATACCCCGACTATCATTTAATGCGATAGTTGTTAAGTAATAAAAAGTTGTTGAATTCATAATAAATTAAGGTTAAGATAGAGAAAAAGATAAATGTTGCATTGGTAATGTAGAATGACTTATATTATGGGGATGAGTAGAAAAGTGTAGGATGATTATAGTAATAAATATAAAACAAAATCATCAATCTTTCAACGAGTAATAATGCAACCCAAAAAAACCCTTTTGTCAAACTAACCGGTCAGCATCCAATATAATAATAGACTCGTCCCAAGAGGCATACCTCAATGGTTAAAGTGTTGAGTGTTACTGTTTATCCTAACTGGAGTGTGAAGATTCGAATCACGTATGAAATGAGTGAGAAGATTCCGATCATGTATGGAGCGACTCCTTTTAGCTAATTTTTTTTTTCAAAAATAGTCAGAACATAATAAACCATTGAGATGTATCCCTCGAAATATAATCTTCACTAATTCTAAACACGAGCCGGTGGATCCCTTTTGAATTGAGGTTCAACCTTAATTTTCTTCTCTATTTTAATAAGTCCTTTTGTAGTACTACTCATATTTTAAGTCAAGGGAAGATGAGTTCAAGTACCAACTACAAAGTACAAAGGGAAAGAAGGAGTACCAAAACTTGTACTTGCAAAGCCAACAAAGTTTTCTAATTAATTTGCACTAAAGTATCACTTTGCAGTACACATAGAATTCATCTACTTAACCATGAAAAAATCAATCACCTTAATTATACCCTCCATTCTCTGTTTCAATCTTTATAACCAAAATAAGTGAAGAAAGCAAATCTTGTAAACATCAATCGGAAAGTGGATAACTCCAACAGGAGCGATATGAGAACACATTTGGCATGTTTTAAACGTGCGTTTAACGTGTTCTCAGGTCGCCCCTGCAGGCTTTATCTATTGATTATATTTTATTACGTTATGGCCCTAGAACATCTGACCATCAGCAATGAAGATCTCAAAGGTAATTAATATTACTTTAGTTATTTTTTTTCGTCCCATTATTCTTTTACTTTTAGGTAGGTAGGTAAAATGGAAAGGAAAAAAGAAAAAAATTGAAATGATATATCCTCTGCTCTTGCAAGATTTGGCCAGGTCTTGCCTTCAAATATTCTTCTATCCTTGCAAGTAAAACTCATGTTTGTTCGTTTAGGTAACAAGTGTACAATCTAGTTCGAACTCGATTTATTAAGGGAATATCTTTTCACATAAATTTTTATCTTACCACACAGAATTTTTTTTTCCAATTTCACCCTTATTTTTTTTTACGCGCGTTCATTCTGACCAAAGTTTGGTCAGAATATGACACATTATCCATACTGAAATATGGTCAGAATATACGTGTTGAGAGTCCACACTGGTTGATTCTGACCATATTTTAGGTAGAATGTTTGAAGTTTTCCAAACTCATACATAGTCAGAGCATCATTCTGACCAATATTGAGTCCGGAATACTCTACACATTCAGACTAGAATTGGGTCAGGATAACAACAACAATATAAGAGCACCACTATTGATTCTGACTGAATTTCGGATGAGAATATTAAAAGTTTTTGTACTCAATTTTAGTCGAATGTCTTTCGACCGGTATTGAGTATGAAAAACATTCAAAATTTCGACTAGAATAAAATCAGTATAATGATCGTATTCTGACTCAAATTGGGTCAGAATGACTGCTGTGTGAATTGACCATAAATTGGCCAGAATAGTATATATTTTCCGGACTCATTTACGGTCAGAATGGCAAGCGTGTGGAATATCCAAACGAAGCCCACTATCGACTCTTGGCAAGTGTAAAACATCATTTGTGTGAAAAGATAGTCCCATTAAACTAAACGACAGCAAAACCTAACAAGTTGTACACACCAAAAAAAAAAAAAAAAACCTAACAAGTCGAACATGAACTTGTTCACGAATGATCGACTGTTTCGTTTAACAATTATACTTAGCATTAGCAAGCACCAAAAATACTAATCAGTAGTCTCAGAGGTGACTGCCGAGCCGGCCTCCGGGATCGAGCTGGGACCGGAGTCTCCGGGACCAGGCTCGTTGTTTTCTTTTTGAAGGGGGGACTAGGCTCGATCAATGACAGCTAAATGCTCCTCGATCTGTCCAGGATCAGGCTCGTTAATGACAGCTAAATACTTCTCGATTTCACAGATCTCCAATTCTTGTACAGTTGGATCTTTATTTCTTTCATGGGCATGAACACGGTACTCTGGGTCCATGACAGAAATCTGATAGAGAGTGAAGTTAAAATCGATAATAGGCAATCCAAAACAAGAGTATCTAAATATTTAACCGAGTAATTCTTAATTATTTTGTAAGCAAAGCCCAAACTAATTGAATGATCATACACATGCACGTGCACCGATTCTCGTAAAGTGTTAAATTTGTAACCTCATTGAAAATTGTCTTATTAGCTAACCTAATTTGTTCATTAATAGTTGTGTTGTTTTTGTTTTCCATTACTACGATGATTATGCAACTGAAGTCTGAAGTTGTAGCAAAATGTCAGCCAAAAAGGGGTTTAGGGTTTTTGCTTTCCATCATTACGATAATTATGCAACTGAAGTTGTAGCAAAATGTCGGCCAAAGTGTGATATATAGCAGTAAATTTTGCTCCTTTCATAGTAACAAATAAATGTTGCTATCTAGACGAGGAGAGCAGCTCTCCCTCTCTTAACTTCCCCTCTGCGCTCTCTCTGTTCATTTCTCTTTTAGGTAGTTCTCTGTTTGTTGTGTCTCATTTCCTGCATAATAAATGCAGATTTGAAGCCATCTCCTTTGGTTTCCGGCCATGGTGGCGACGGTTTTGGCTGGCGTCTGCCTTCTTCGCCGCAACCTCACGTTTTGGAGGCTCATTGGCAGCTTTTGGTTTGGGAGAATCTTTTCGATTTGAAGAACAGTTCGCAGGCCGGAGGCGATGTTTTCATGGTGGCTCGCCGGATTATGACAATAGAGGTCGGTTTCAGGCTGTGGATCTCGGTGCTTGTCTATAGAGGAAAGATTTTAACACGATATTTAGAAATTATGATTTTATTGATATTCACAGTTGAGCAGTATTACACTATATATAGGAAAATACAGTAAGACTACAAATACAGTAAAGCTAGAATTAAGGCTAGATACATTCTTATAAATCATCTAACAGTAAATACAAATATATTATCTAAATAATATATACAAATATATATATATATATATACAGCTAATACCACCCCTCAAGGTGGACGAGGGACGAGACCCAACTTGCTACGCTGCTGAACAAAGGCCATGCGAAGGAGAGACTTGGTGAGACAATCAGCAAGTTGATCCTGAGCACTAACATGAGCAACCCGTAAAGAACCGCGTTGCACCTGATCGCGTATGAAGTGATAGTCAATGGCAACGTGTTTCATCCGTGAGTGAAAAACCGGGTTGTGACAGAACTGCGTAGTGCCCAAATTGTCACAGTAGACAACCGGAGCTCGAGGTGGGGGAAAACCAAAATCACGTAGCAAAAAAGTAACCCACATGAGCTCCGCAGTGGTGGAGGCAACAGAGCGATACTCAGCCTCAGTTAGAGCTGTTAAACGAACAGAGCCGCTCGTGAACAAGCTCGTGTTTGGCTCGTTAGTGTTCGTGATCGTTTGTTCGTTTAGCTTAACGAGCCGAGCTCGAACATGATTGTAGGCTCGTTTGCTTAACGAGCCGAGCTCGAGCTTGGTTCGCGAACGTTCGATTATGTTCGCGAACATGCTTATTATGTTCGTGAACATGCTTATTGTTCGCGAACATACTTATATAATGTTCGCGAACATGCTTATATGCTTATAATATATGTCTAACGAACCAAACTCGAGCCGAATTCGAGCCGAATTCGAGCCAAAGTCGAGCCAAAAGACAAAAAATATGTCTAACGAGCCGAGCTCGAACGAGCTCGAACGGTTCATGTTTTAAACGAGCCGAGCTCGAACAGAATTTTTTGTTCGTTTAACAAACGAACGAGCTCGAACGAGCTTATGAGCTTAACGAGCTCGAGTTCGAACAGCCAATACTCGGCTCGGCTCGGCTCGTTAACAGCTCTAGCCTCAGTAGAAGACCTGGCAATAGTAGACTGCTTCTTGGAGCTCCAAGAGATGGCATTTCTGCCAAGATAGACAACGTAAGCCCTAGTGGAAGCATAATCATCATGAGAGCCACCCCAGTCAGCATCAAAGAAAGCATGAAGAACCGGAGGGGAGTCACGGTAAAGCTGCAGGCCTAACTCAACTGTCCCAGCCAAATACCGAAGAATGCGCTTAGCATAAGTCCAATGAAGATCTGTAGGGGCATGCATGAACTGGGAGAGTTTATTCACTGAAAAAGCAAGATCCGGACGGGTAAACAAGAGATATTGCAAACTGCCAATAACCATACGATACTCAGACGCATCATCAAGTGGAGAACCAGACGAGCCAGTAAGGCCAGATAAATCAGCTGGCAGGGGAGTAGTGACCGGATTAGCCTGATCCATGTGAAAGAGAGCAAGGAGCTCAGTGGCATATCACTTCTGAGATAAAATACACCCGTGATCATTGTGTATAATCTCAATGCCCAAAAAATAAGAGAGTGCACCAAGATCCTTGAGAGCAAACCGACGACCCAACAAAGATATGAACGTCTCAAGAGCCGTAGTGTCATTCCCTGTAAGGATGATGTCATCCACATATACCAAAAGATAAATAATAATAGTACCGGTATTGTAGATGAAAAGCGATGAATCAGCAGTAGCATTCCTGAAGTTACTAGAAAGGAGAAATCCCTTAAGCTCCTCATACCAAGCCCTAGGAGCCTGCTTCAACCCATAAATAGCCTTTCGTAACTTACACACGTGGTCAGGAAGCTCTGGCTAATGAACCCCGGTGGCTGGGCCAAGTATACATCCTCAGACAGATGACCCTGCAAAAACGCGTTGTTGATATCTAGCTGGCGTAAAGACCACCCCTGAGATAGAGCCAGAGTAATAAAAACACGCACTGTAGAAGGTTTAACCACCGGGCTAAACGTCTCATAATAGTCAATGCCAGGGCGTTGAGTGAACCCCTTAGCCACAAGCCGAGCCTTGTGACGATCAATAGTGCCATCTGGGTGACGCTTGAGACGAAAAATCCACTTAGAACTGATGACATTCTGAGTAGGACGAGAGGGAACCAGGGACCACGTCTCATTACGAATGAGAGCGTCATATTCCTCCTGCATGGAAGTTCTCCAATTTGGATTTTTAAGAGCTTGGGTTATGTTGGTAGGTTCAGTGTCAAGAGATGTAGGAAGGTGAGTGTGGAGGTTGAGCTTTTGGATAGGTTTATGAATGTGATCACGAGCTCGAGTAATCATTGGATGGGTGGACGTGGAGGTTGGTGGAGGAGGAGGTGATGGGGGAGGAGGAGGTGGAGAGGGTGGTGGCGGGGGGGGAGGTGGAGTGGAAGGAGGGGATGGGCCTTGCTATCTAGACCGCAGAGCAGCTCTCCCTCTCTTAACTTCCCCTCTGCGCTCTCTCTGTTCATTTCTCTTTTAGGTAGTTCTCTGTTTGTTGTGTCTCATTTCCTGTATAATAAATGCAGATTTGAAGCCATCTCCTTTGGTTTTCCGGCCATGGTGGCGACGGTTTTGGCTGGCGTCCGCCTTCTTCGCCGCAACCTCACGTTTTGGAGGCTCATTGGGCAGCTTTTGGTTTGGGAGAATCTCTTCGATTTGAAGAACAGTTCGCAGGCCGGAGGCGATGTTTTCATGGTGGCTCACCGGATTATGACAATAGAGGTCGGTTTCAGGCTTTGGATCTCGGTGCTTGTCTATAGAGGAAAGATTTTAACACGATATTTAGAAATTATGATTTTATTGATATTCACAGTTGAGCAGTATTACACTATATATAGGAAAATACAGTAAGGCTACAAATACAGTAAAGCTAGAATTAAGGCTAGATGCATTCCTATAAATCCTCTAACAGTAAATACAAATATATTATCTGAACTAGCTAGAAACCCGTGCCATGCACGGAAAGACATACATTCAAAGGGAAAAAAATCTAAACAAATCTATTTTCACAATTTCAACAAAGAATCGGACCACATCTAAACAATCTTAAAGGCTACGTTATTCCAAAAAAAAAATTGCATATACATTTTTTTTTCATCTGTTGGCAGAAATGCACTACTTTGCAATGTATCTACACGTCTACTTTGCCCATACAATAGTAAAATAATTAACTACCAGAAATGAAATAAAAATATAGATGGTATAGACTATAAGCATCCCTAGATACACATCGACAACCAATTCTAGCTAGCTATGCCATTTCTTCATCTAAAAGTGTTTCAAGTCATTAGCTCAGACAACTTGACAATAGGACTTTGGACGAATGCAACTTCATATCATTTTATTCTCGTAATAAGTAAACCTTACTTAACTTTTTCCTAATTCCAAAATCAATAAGACATTAAATAAAATATATAATATCATATGTCGTACCATTTCTACTTTGCATGTAAATAAAAAAGAAGATGGGATAAAAGTGGGATCATTCTCAACACAAAATTATACAAACAATTAAGAGATCTATTATTTAGTTGAAGATAAGTACTATGCACACACGAAAGATAGCATTATAGCGGTAACCAAACAACATAAATCTAAGACATTAAAAATTTGTGTACATCATTCCCTCTAGAGCAACCATTTTGCAGACCAGTATCATGGTATTGAACTCGTGTAACATTACAATCCAGTTGTTGCACTTCATTATCAAGTAATACGCCAGAACATCCCCAAAAAAAAAGATAAATGTTACTAATCACTGTAGAGTCCTCTAGTTGATGAGGAAGAGGTACGTACAGTGGTGAAAATGAAAAAAAAAAATGTTGAAAAAAAGAAGAAAAACTAACATACAACTTAACACGAATAAGTTATTGCGAAAGTTGAAGCAAAGCAACAATAAAAAGATGATACATGTATATATAAATAAATAAAACATATTTACGCGCACATTTAAGTATATTATACCGTTATGTCCCAAGCCATACAATGGACTAATTTGTTCACAAATAATGATGATAGAAATTCTACCCTATTGCTTTATTTTTTTTAATCTCTGCTATTTTTCTTCACTCCAAACTCCATGCAAATAGAGCACGGAATCACTATCATGTCGTCTTAAAGACATATACGATATGTAAATGTTACATATGATAACAACTGAAAGAACATGTTAACAAATACAGTTAGTAAAATATTGCATAGAAATGCTACAGATCAATAAAAGCGAAAATATAGTCAAAGCTCTAAAGGAATTCAGTTAGTAAAATGTTGATCAAATTTATTCATTTTCAATATTCAAATTCTAGAATCATCATAGATATCCACCATCACATTACCATAAGAAACTCTGATGCAAATGACATACTTGACCAAAATTAATGAAGATAAAAATTGTAACGATCAATTTATTCCAGCAATGTAAAAAAAAAAATAACCCACCAATAAAAGAAATGTGGAATCAAAACTTTACCCTTGTAGTTATTTCAGAAACGCAAAAACATAACTAAGATCAAATTGTCTTGCACTAAGAATTTTCAAAAGTATTTTAAACCAACGGACGTCATGATAAAACAATGACATTGTTAAGATAGTTGAAACATATAGGAAAATGGTGATTCATGATACTTCTATATGAAGCCTTCTAACATGCATACAAATCTTTTCACCCAAATGGTGTAGCTAGAATTGAGTGGGTTATCAAGTAAATCTCAATATTGTTACCTATCATCAAACGGTGACGATAAAAAGTGCCTTGAGTACAAAAAGTGAACCAAGTAGGTATCCTGGACATTACACAGGATACGTAGGCAATCCAAGATACATTCTTGGACTCAGCCATAGAATACCAAAAACACCATCTTTACTATATTTTCTAGCCGTTCGATTCCTTTACAGCTCATCCTTAGATTACACGTGGCCCTGTTAACACGGTGGTGCATTATCTAGCATCATCATTTGGCGCTAGAAGGAGGGCATTCTACCGGTGAGTTGGTAAAGATATCGCAATGGCACCACCAACAAGGAGTAAGAAACCAACGAGTAGCAAGAACTGTGGAAATATTACGGTTAATATTACATTGTGGAAATATTACGGTTAATATTACATTGTCCTACTAATAACATGTTATATTGTAACATGTTATATATGTATCAAAGAGACATATTAATTGTATTAAATAAACAATTAATATGTCCTAAAAGTCATAAAGTAACTATCTTTTGTCCTGGAATGTTGTATTTATAGGCACATGTCCTTCTTCTGCCCTAAACTTAGGGCGGTTTGGTCTATTGACATAAATACCCTTTACTGGGTTGCCCAAGTAACCCTCTGGATAATGGGCTTAGTAATCTGGGCTGGAACTCACATATCGACTCAGATAACACCGACATGGGTGCTCGAGGTGGGACACTTGCAGAATCTGTTGATTGCTGCGGTCTTCTCTGACTTGTATCTTATTCGATCCGATGTGGATGATAAACTTAGACTTTTCCTCATCCAGCGGGACCAATTAGATGATTCCACGTGGAGGGGTGGAATCCCGTATCGTCAATGTGGATGGGTTGGGGATGAGGGTGGTGCCTTAATCATTTTTGATATATCTAAAACAACCGTAAACAAAAGCATAAGGCAATTTGTTGAGCAGAACCAACAGCAGCTATGCATAAAATTACCCCTCAATTTATAATGTGGAATTTGTGAAGTTTCCAGTGAACCGTGGAAATCTCTTGATATGCATATCGATGATGTAACAAGATGAATGATTTTATGGTATAATTGTTATACGAAATGTAATGCATTGTGATCGCGTATTTTTACTCTTTCTCACCATACCGGTTTACGGTGTTTGTGGATTGTAAGAAGATTTCATGGTAATATGTAAAAACCAATATTCACCTTGTAAGCATTTAAACCTATGAATTCATTTATTGCACAACAATCTAAATTGTAAATCACAATTCACAAAAATGAAATAATTCTTTATTAATTGATAAAACGTAGGGTTATTTTGTTTACCTCAAGGCAGAATATATCTTTACATAATGCTAAAACATCAGGACAAAAGCATAAGAATTCATTTACATTTAGACTGACTTAAAAAATGAAAAGAAAAAAAAGGAAAAAAAAAGTACATAAAGGCCCAAGAAATGAATAGTGTTATAATTAAACAATTTCCATAGGACAGAAAACTCTCATCTTTTCTGAAAATTGAAGGTCTTGATTGAATAGGCAAAGATGAAGGTGAAAAGGGTTGCTATTCCAACTATTATAAGCGCCACATATCCAAGAAACTCGTGTCTGAACCCGAAATAACTCCTTATGAAATCTTTTACTGATTGTTTATTTTGATCGGTCATCATTTCATCTATGTCTCCAAATTGCGACGCGACCAAACCGTACAATGTCCATGCCACGGGGCACGCGTAATAGTACCAACGCCACCACCATGGAATTCTCTGTCATTAAATCATTGAAATGTTAAGTGACACTTAATATGATTCAACTATAAAAAAATATAAGTTGAAATAAAAAGAAACTTACGGATTTCGGGACGATGAATCCTGAGAAAAGATTCCATACCGCATAGAATGCAGATGAAACTATGGCAGCAATGTTATGGTTTGGTGTAACAGCAACCGTCATCATTCCGTAAGCCGTGAAGTATAATAAGGTGAAATACATGAAGAACAAATACCAAAAGAACTTGGCCACCGTCCAGTCGAATCCAATCATCGAGTATACTATTAATCCGTATATGATTGTTTGTACCATAAGATAAGGCAGCTCAATCACAATCTGTATTCATTAAACAATATCAATCAGTTTCAAAAAGATCACATTTTAAAACCAGATATATATAAAGATCATACAATTATTTATTTTTTGTTGAGTTTTTGGTATGTGAAGTATTACCTGTCCATAGGCATAGGCCAAAGCAGAATACATTAAAATTTGCTTCTTTCTCTGTAAAACACCGTTCTTTCAATAGCAACAACAGGTTGTACAGATGTTGCGTTTTGCACGCCCAAGAACAGAACAGCGGCATACATGGAACCCATTGCGTTGAATAGATCTTGTTGTTTTGACCTGATAGAAGAATCAACAAAAAAAAAAAAAAAATTAATAATAAGTCCGTTGAGTTGAAAATAACACGTGGAATTATATTTTTGCACGTCCGATGTGTTACCTTTTGGAGCCGAGTTGCCAGAATATTGTTCCGAACATCAAAGCTATGAATGTTGTAAACAGGAGCCTTACGGCGGAGTACTGAGGGTTTCTCCAATAGGATAAATGTTGTTTCCATAGACAAGCCATGAATTGAGTGATGAATGACTGTGAGTAAGTAGTCGCAAAGTATACATCTTTTGATCCCGGAGCAGGTGTGCTCAACTCCTTGATTTGTGCTTTATTACTCCTAAATTCATGTTAAAGTATTTGTAAGTTTTCGTAGGGCATATCGAGCTTGAACTAATCGTGTTTGGTTCATGTGATAATAGAGATACATACCGATAGAGTTCAGAGTTTTTGTAAATCTCGGGAAAACTGACACCCAAAGCTGCTTCTTGCGTCATGGATGACACTTCCAACATCCAAGTAGCTGGATTGTAACCATCTTTGATTTTCTCTACGCCACTGACCGCCTAATGAATAACGAAAAACATAAGCACGAAGAACTAGACCAATATATAGTTTTTAAGTTTTAATAAATTTGAGGGTTTTTATAGTCTTTTCTTTACCTCAAAGTAGTTGATGAGTTCAGAGCAATGGTGGCCTAATGGACCAACGTATATTTCTTCACCTCCGCGTTTTAGAAGCACCAGCTGCAAGTGATCAAGTGGAGTGTTAGTTTATAAGTTATATGATTACAAACTTCATCAAAATAGTTCTAACAAAATTGAAATTACCTCATCAAAAGCATCAAATATGTCGATACTCGGTTGATGGATAGTGCAGACCACGGTTCGGTTTGTATTAACCGTATTTCTGACAGTTCTCATGACAATAGCAGCAGCCCTGGCATCAAGTCCTGAGGTTGGTTCATCCATGAATATAATCGATGGATTCGCAACAAGCTCAACCGCGATTGTTAGCCTTTTACGTTGCTCTGTTGAAAGACCATTAACCCCGGGCAATCCAACTAGTGCGTCTTTTAACGAGGTTAGCTCAACAAGTTCCATAACTTCATCAACAAACATCTACACATTGCAAAAACTCACATAATTCAGAATTAATGAAATAAAAGACTACTATGATTAATTTCTAAAAAACGCTTTTTGATCAAGGAAACTTACCATTCTAGCAGAAGATTCTATTTCAGCAGGCAGCCGAAGCCATGCGGAGTATGTCAAGGATTCAAATACAGTAACATGAGGAGAATGGATGTCGTTTTGCTCACAGTATCCGGCTATACGAGCAAACGTCTCTTGTTTCTTTGGGTATCCTGATATGGTGATAGTCCCATCAATGTATCCACCCGTCTTTCTTCCGGCCAAAACATCCATCAAAGTTGTTTTTCCAGCTCCACTAACACCCATTAATGCTGTCAACACCCCTGGCCTAAAAGAACCGCTAACACCTTTCAATAGCATTAGCCTATCTTCATTAATTCCTTGAGCTTTCATTTCCTGTAAACAAACAGAATCATGTCAAAACGTGGACGGGTAAGCATCAAAAAAAATTTAGTTCATTATACTAAACTCAACTGACCTGAGGCATATCTACGGAGTATTTTATGTCATCGAACGTGATTGAAAGAGGCTCAAAAGGCAAAACCATTCCTTTTTGTCTGCTTGAATTTGTTTGATTGATGCTGGCTACTCTATTAGACATAGACCTGGTTGATCCGTTTCTTGTAACTGTTGCACCTACATTATTCGAAACGAATGTTTTTAATACACCTCAATTATCTCTAAGTAAAGTAAATTTAAATAAAAATTAGCAACCTACCTGGCTCATCGTTAACCTCACCGGTCCTTTCTTTTAAAGTTTCTTCAGATAAAACTGCCTGAGACTTATCAAGTGCTGCATTACAGAAACAAATTGTTAATGTTGTATTATTGGCTCTGTGTATTGATAAAAAAAAAAAATATACGAGCAACACTTACGTTGAAGAAAAGTTAGAGCGAGTGTATAGATGAAATTGAATACGAATATGTAGCCAATAAGAGCACCAAAGCCAATCCAGTACCAATATGCTTCTGTTTTCATATGGCGAGATTTCAAGATCGATATTCCCAATGTTTCGTTTTTTCCGGAAGGAACCTTCACAATAAACATTCTTGCATCATTTGATTATGCTATGACATAAAATGAAATAAAACAGAAAACAAATATGAGGAAACGTGACATCGATTTTTCAAAACTCACATGTTTCCAGCTATGTCCAAGAAACTCATTCACCGATAAGGCAGTTTGTCCATACATCATTGGAGAAATCCAGTAGCCCCATATCCACCAATGTGGTATTTTATCTGAAAGACACGACAAGAACGGATTCAAATTAAATAAATGTGATGCAGATACGAAAGAATTCAATCATTTCATTTTTGGCATGACTTAGTATACCTTCTGACAAGACGAAACCACCCAATGCAATAACTGCAACCAATGCAAACGATCCAAAAGTATTCGCAATGATCATGTTTCTTCCCAAGGATGCCATAACACGAAATAGCCCTGAAGCCATCTGGGCTATGAGCCCGAGCACAAGAAAATGTTTAAAAAATCTGCACCAAAAAATGGATTTGATTTATTTTTGTTAGAATAAGCATAAAGTCAAGAGATAAAATAGAGATTATCCAATTGAAATACAATAAATTACCTTCCGGCATTTGGATCGAAATCAGACACATAGTAGATCATACCAACCCAAACGGCAGTTTCACCAAATGAGATCGGAATCTTAAGTATCCATGTGGGAAGAGCGTATGCCCAAGCAGGGAAGAATAGAAGGTCCCTTTGCTTGTAGAAGACAGGAAGCTTCATAACGGACATGGCTAACTCTGCAAATCCACTGAACATTATCGCAACAATTGCAAAAAATATAGCTCCCAAGAAAATCGAACCGTCAGTTGTGCTTTCTTTGTGCATTTCAGTCCTCAGATACAGCGTCATCGTTACGAAAGCCGTCAGGATGATCTACAAAAGAAGAAGAAAAATATACACAGAAGCCAAGCAAATGAAATTAAATGACCATAATAGTGTTAATAGTATTATGTAAAGTCAAGGTATATATTTAGATCTGTTACTCACTTTTGCCAATCCAAATAAATAGACAAATGAATGCCTTTTCATAAGTAGGTATTCTCTTGATACACAAGCCTTTAGAAGTTCCATTTTGCTGACACCGTATGTCTCGGTGGTGAGAGCCGCAGGATGGCTCTTGGATTTATCGAACGGTGTAGCAAGCTCGTGTTCTATCTCCCTCCCAATACTGAATGATTGAAATGCTTCTGCAAATACCTTCACGGGAACATAATTGTATGGTTCGTCTTTGTTTATCCAATACTGCTCCTGATCTTTCCTAGATGTCACCTCTTGTAGGAAGTCAGCAACTCCTTTTCTCGGTGGGCATTTGAATCCCATGTGTTCGAAAAACTCCAAAACCTGTTCTCGAGGGCCTTGGTACACAACTTGTCCATCTGACAACAGAATTATGTCATCAAACAAGTCGTATGTTTCCGGGGCAGGTTGCAAGAGTGAGATCACAGAAGTCCCTCTAAGGATATGGATCGAGTGCTTGATAGAGTTCACGATCTGAAACGTTGTCGAGCTATCTAAGCCGGTTGATATCTCATCCATTAGAAATACTCTTGCTGGTCCAACCATCATCTCCCCTGTATTCAAATATTCATATATAGTTAGTAACTTCACAAACTAAGATTGAAAAAAATATAAATATCTTCTAAGTTATAATTTGTATTGTTTTCACCTGCAGTAACTCTTTTCTTCTGTCCACCAGAAATCCCCCTTATCATTTCATCACCAACCATGGTATCGGCACACACTTCAAGTCCTAAAATCTATAACGAAGAACAAAAACATCGAATGTTTAGACATCCATTGTTTCTTAACGAAAAACAGTATGTGTATCTAAGAATTAATCTAATAGCCTTACCTTGATTATATAATCTGCTACCACACTGGTTTCCTGACCTTCAAGTGCAACTGCCTACAAAAGCCAATATATTTAGTTGAGAAAACAAATTCTTAGTTACTAAAGCCTGATTACATTCTTGGATCTAAAATTCACACCTTCATCATAACATCGAGGTCAGAATCGGGCTTAATGTTTGCTTCTTTTTCTCGACTTGATACTTCTTTTAACAAGTCTGCAAATAATCAAAATTCAGTGTCAGGGAACTGTTTAATTTTCATATTTCGAAAAAACAATTAAAAATGGTTCAAAAGAAGTTCACTGACCGTGCCGTGGTCCAACACCGAGGCATCTAGCTGCAAAAGCTAAAGTTTCTTTGACAGTTAATTCTCCGATATGAAGATCATTCTGACTTATGTAAGCTGATGTCCTTTGTGGTACAAACTCATCCATCCCATACCCATTGTATGTAATATTCCCGTTCACCTATTAACATTTAATTAAACATGCCGTAAGAAAAAACCGCTATAACCATCACGAAATTTCTTGTAGTAACAAATCTGATTTCTTTCTTACCTTAAGGTTAGTATCAAGTTTTCCAGCCAATGCTAATAGCAATGTGGTTTTCCCTGAACTAGGAGGGCCTAAAAGCAGTGTCATTCTACATAACAAACAAGTAGTTTAGATAAGAAGCACGACATCCGTATAACAAGACATACATCTCTATGCAGGTCCGGGGAAGATCCATGCTATATACGCAGTAGCGGATCTAAGAGAAAAGGTCACTGAGTACCGAATAGGCTAGCTCCGCCCCGGTGCAAAACACATGACAATAAAAGCTTAAAATATTTAGAGTGTCATATTACTTAAAGTTATTCCAAAATGTGTCATTATATCTAATTATATATGAAAAAATATTCACTCCCGGTCCGGAATCCGGATAGGCTAGCTCCGCCCTTGCATATAGGCCTATTATGCAAGACTTTTGCATATGTAATTTGTACCATTTCTTTAGACTCACCTTCCGGGCTTGATGATTCCACTAACATCATTTAGTATTGGAAAAGGTCTCTTTCTGTTTGGAAGGATATAAAGGCCACTTAACAATCCCTACAACAACAAACAAACAAAAAAACATAAACAATTAAGTCCAACGGCAGAGTAGGGGAATTATTTCTTGTCATTAATGATATTATTAACTGATTTATAATGACAATGTTAGGTTAAATCTAATAATTACTGTAAAATAGATATATTACCTCAATAATATTAGCCACGAAGTTGAAATTAGTAGGCAATCCTCTACCGCCAACATGAGCTTCTGCTTCCACATTTAAATGCTCAAACCGGACTTCAACCGTTGGAAAATCAAGTCCAACTCTGTTTCGATTTTAATAATATTGCAAATATAATTAAGTAATCACACACGACAACTTTGTATAGCACTTAAGAAACTGTGTTAATGATGGAATTACTAAATGTAGAATTACCGGTTAACACGCTCTTTAAGCTTCCATAAGAAATTTTCATTATCTTCTTCAGCAGCCTTAACTATCCTGTCTATTACATACTGTCTCTCAGTTGCACCTAGGTGTTTCACATCAACTTCTTTAGGATGTCCTTCTTCACTGATCACCCCTTTTCTTAACCGCATCACCGTCGGTAGCCTTTCGATAGCAGCCCATCTAAGTGCTTCTTCGTCGTCTTCGTCACGAGAAGATTTCGAGAAGATTTCCATTGTTGTGTTCCTCCATATGCTTGAACTACTTAAACGTATGCTACTAAGCCTATATGCTTCACTGATTTCCATTTTTTTTTAAGCAAATACTTTTTCTCAGAATTCAGAATTTGGTGTAAATTTTTCTAGCATTATGTATCTTGAAAATTTGTTGCTTGTTATTGAAGCCTTTTTTTTTTTTTTTTTTTTTTTTTTTCGTTCTTTTATTATGTTCTTGTTGGAAATTCAGAGGGCTACTTAAACGAGATGATGGATTGCATGTGTGAAATATATGGAGGGCAGGGGGTCCCTAAGTTTTTGAAAAGTAGTGTTATTTTGGAACCCTGTTACAACCTTTTCTATTTTGACGCCTCAGATTCTTCGTCTGTCAATAATGTTGAATAACTTCATGTTCTAGAAACAAAAATAAATTTGAGCGACTTTATTCCGTGGGAAAAGTTTCTGCAACATTCTTTGTCTAATAATTTTTTTTAGGTGTATTTTCTATGAAGGTGTATGTATAATTTACAACTAATGATAACTAAGATAAGAATAGTTTAATCAAAAAAAAGATAAGAATAGTTGTATAAATACATACAATATTTGGAGAAGGGGTTGAATAATAAATCTTGAAGGTGATTATGATAATTGATAATGGTCAACAAATTGTCAATACGTTATATTGGAAAGAAAAACAATAGCACGTTGATGGGCTAATGCATCTACCTCCAACCCAAGTCTTTTTATCTAATACAATTAAACGTGTTAGAAATTTTATACTAGCTTGACAGATTGATGTATAATCCTTAAATTTTATTTCGAACGTTGTAGAGTTATTGGCCGGTTTGTTATCAATAAAATCTTTTTTAAAAATAAAAAAAACAATAGCACATTAACAATCTAAATCCTGCTTTAATAAAATTTTCATTATAGAAATGTGAATGAATGAATTAAATGGAAGTACGTGAAAGGTGTGTTCAATATAAATCAGAACTGTTTTACTATTTTTTTTGATAAAAAGCAAAGTTTGATTCTCACACATATCCTCAATATAATAAAATTTTACTTCTATATTCCCCTTTTTTTTTAAGTGTGTTGAATAATTTAGAGAGCCGATATAATAAGGAAATTTAAAACCTAATACACTTTTATAATATATGTTAATCATTTTATATAGGTCAAATTAGAACAATAGATATAAATGTCATCGGATCATTACGGTTCGACTAACGTTGTTAGATCTAACTTTTGAGGCTGTACGTGTGATATTAGATTATCCATAATTATATATTATTACTCCCTCCGTTTCGCAGAGGTAGTTGTTAAGAAAATTTGTTTCAAAATAACTCAGTTATATTTCCAATGTAGTGAGAGAATAAATACAACATTGCATTAATTATATACTAAGGGTTTTCTAGTCATTTTAGCATTTAAATTAAAGTATTAACCCACATCATTAATATTCGTGTTTTTTACAATTGCCTCGATTATTTCAGAACGGATGAAGTACATATGTAAATTTTTTTTTTTTTTTTGTTGTTGTTGTTGTCATATTCACTCTACGTGACAAGTAGAGTCATGGATTTTATTAGTTACGGATTTATGGTGTAGTCGTAGGTGTAGTCTGTAGAAGAAGAAGTATGATAATTGATAACTTTCAAAGGACTTGAATAATGATGCAATTTGAAGCTTCGTCATTCATAACTGTTGTAGTTGTATATCATATACGTCAGGGTTGACGTACATGCTATGGTCATCACTTATCATGGATTTACCATATTTGCTTTGAATAAAATTAATACGTTGTGCATAATAATTGTAGGATAGTCTTTTTATTTTTTCTATTTTCTTTTTGGAGCAAATAATTCAAGGATAGTCAACCAACACGTTTAAATATATTTCGTCAACGAGTATAAATAGTAACTTTTTGTTTGTTCAAAAATATAAACATTTATTATAAAAAAAAAATTTCTTCATCTTACTTTTAATTTATTAACAATTCAGCTACTTTCTCAACCAAAAAAAAAAAAACAATTCAACTACTTTTATTTACTTTATAATCATTTCATTAATGAATGTCAAAAGACATTTTAGGTATTTCTCTTTAAAATCATTTTCTTAATTTGTGATATGACGCTTGAAAACACCTTGAAAAAATAACATGAAGTTGATATATTTTAGGACGGAGTGAATATTTATTAGCGGTGGTGAACTTAAAAAAAAATTCTTACGTTCTTTATAATTTAGCAATATATTTCTCACTACAAAATTGATATGATATGAAAAATAAGCGTCTAATTTGTAATAAATTCAAAAATTCATTGTGGAAACATTGTTACTATTTTTTGTTGTTGTAGCATTTTTTAACATCAAAATTACATCATTTTAATAGAAAAAAAACATATTATAGTCTTTATTGGTGAGTGAAATTAATCTCAATGATGGCATTTACAATATCTGTTAAAGATAAAAAATCCGCGGAAGAATGATCAATTTATTATTGATATTCGGTCACTCATGAAATCTCTTAAAGAGATTCGTCTTGTAGACGAAAACCCCAAAACAAAAAATTGCACGTGCGACGAGATGATTAAATATTGGGGTTGCGGAACAACCAATCCATACATTGATAAGGAATTGGTTTATGCTAATATCAAATTAGCGATGAATTTTATGGGAGAAATTTATAATAAAATATAATAGTCGTCGACGACATATTTGCCTCTTTAATTGTTATTATTATATACGGATCCAAGTACTAAGTCATCATCGGCAGAGTGTCATAAACACTCGGACTAGGTAATAATGAAATAAGCAATTGAGGTTGAGTTTGAATTGAAAATATTTGTTTGTTAATGATCAAATATATTCTCCCATTATAGATAATATAATGTTCCGCTAACTAATATATCGCATAAAGTAACTTTATGTCATGACGGTATATTTATGGGTCGTTGGACATTAATATTGATATGAAAATCCTTGGTGGATTTCAAAAATAAATTAATATGACAATCGCAACATGCAAATGGTTAAGGTCATTAACATTCATGTTGATGTAGTATGACCGATTGAGAAGATTCCTATTGAGAAAGGAATATATGTAAGTAATGCATTGTTAATGTCATAAATTTAAAGGAATTACGATGCATGATAGTGAAAATATATGCATGCAAATTTCGATTATATTACTTCCCCCATTATTTAGTGATTACGGTGTTAATTGTGTGCATGTGTTGCACAAGTGAGTAGTGGGAATGACACTTATTAGCCCCTACATTTGACTATCCAATAAACTCTAAAAGAGAGTGATATGCAAAAGTACGCTACAGTGACAATCTCATAGATTTGTTCACTAAGATTATTCCTACATCGGTTTTGGATAATAAGTGTTTATAATAATGGAATGCGTACATTTGAAAGATAGTTGTCGTCAGGAAGAGCGACAACTTCAAAACTTTTGTGTGGATTTGGTCTTAAAACCAATGATTGTACTTTTTCCCTTTAACCAAGTTTTTCCCAAAGGGTTTTCTTAGTTAAAGGTTTTTAATGAGGCGATCGATTTATCAGACACATAACACACGCATAAACGCATATGTCAATATACGTTATGCAACTACGATCGAGACAATCAATTCTACCATTTATTCATTGAGACATTGTCTAGATGAGAATGAAAATCATTTTCGCACTATATGAAGACAATGCATCTTGCATATCTCAATTGAATTGGGCTATATTAATGGGGATAGAACAAAACATATTTCACCCAAGTTCTTCTTTACTCATGATTTGCAAAAAAGAATGAGGAGATTGATGTGCAACGAGATCCGGTCAACCGATAATTATTTATCAAGACATTGTCGTCGCAACATTTGAAAGACCGGTGAAGAGCATTGGGAAGCGACAATTGAAATATCTAAATTGACGTTTGGTTTAGGGGGAGTAAATCAAACGGATAAATATGTACTCTTTTTCCTTAACTAAGATTTTTTTTTCCCACGGGTTTTCTCTTAGTAAGGTTTTAATGAGGCATATCATATCGTTGTATGTTTAAATAATAGATATCAAGGGGGAGTGTTATGAAATAATATCATTGATGGATTATCTATTATTTCGATTGATTTAAGTAGATTTGTGATTAATTCGGATTATTGTGTTCACATTGTAATCTCTACTATAAATACCCCTTATATCATTGGAATAATACACAAGCAATTTTCCTTTCTTCTATAATTGTATTTCCTCTTGTTCTTCCTCCATTATCTTCTTAGTTTTATAACAACTACTTTTATTTACTTTATAATCATTTCATTAATGAATGTCAAAAGACATTTTAGGTATTTCTCTTTAAAATCATTTTCTTAATTTGTGTGAAAACACCTTAAATAACTTATATTTTAGAACGGAGTGAATATTTATTAGCGGTGGTGAACTTAAAAAAAATTCTCAGTGGAGGCGTCGTAATAAATTCAAAAATTCAGTAGAAACATTGTTACTTTTTTTGTTGTTGTAGTTTTTAACATCAAAATTACATCATTTTAATACCAAAAAAAAAAACTCGAATCTCAATGATGGACTGTCTGATGTAGGATAGGACTGAGAGAACCAAGTTTGTCATTGTACAAACGGACGGGGTGATTGATATTGTTCAATCGGACGAAAAAAACTCAAAAAAATAAACACAAAACAAGCCAAAAGACTTAACAAGATAAAACTCTTATAATTATTGATAGAAAAGATGTCATAGGATGTTCAATTACATTGAGAGCTCTCCATTTATGTAGGGTAAAAAAGAAGAGTCTAGAATCATGGAGATCCTAAGAATATCTTGCTCCCTAAGAAATATACAACCCCCGTCTCAAAATATAAGTCTGTTTGAGCTTTTTTCACACTTATTAAGAAAATTAGTTAAATTTGTTATATGTCATTAATTTTGATTAAAAATACTAAAATAAACTTTCATTGGTATTAATGCAAAGTAGTAAAAAGTGATTGATTATATAATAAATGAGAGGTAGAATGAGAAAAATGTAATAAATGCTTTTTTGGTTTTCTAAATGAACTTACGTTTTTAGACAAAACCAAAAAGCTAAATGAACTTATATTTTGGGACGGACGTAGTAATATTTTGTCTCTATTCAAGATGATATGCATCAGATTCTCTATTTTACAAAATGTGACAGATATAAAGTAAAATTTACATAATCTAAAAAATACAGTTTCTGGTGCAGTGTTCTTTATACAGTTGAAATATAAAATAGAGTTTTTAAATGATTTACACTATCTAGTGTAAGTGCTCTTACATCTATCGCATATATCCAGATTCTATGAAATAGATTCCAGATTCTGTGAAATAGATCTACTACAAGTGCTCTTACAACTGATACGCTAAACCCGCAAAAAGCGCCCTCAGATTTATAGTGGGCCTCCAAGAAGGCCCAATGATGAATAGGGTCCTTGGCCCAACCAGTTCGCGCTTTAGTAAGACGAACGGGGTCAGGAATAATCTAGTCCATCATGCCATTACGATAATTATAATTGACTAGGCAAAGGGCGTCGATAACAAAGCCTTCACACGCCATCTACTAGGCGAGACGTAGCACCGGGGGCCGACCAGCTCGCCCCTCAACTCACAGCCCGCTCAGCTAGGCAGCAAAGTCTCAAGTCATGGGAGAAGAGACCGCAATGGCCGAGATGCAAGCCAGCTCGCACACCAGGAGCTCGACTCACAGCCTTAGATTTAGACAGTACATATATCTCATCTTCCTGCCTATATGAACAATGACTATTTAAACCCTATAAATAGGGGCACCTTTTACCCTTCAAAAGGACGCATAATTGAAAACGCAACCAAGCTCTACCAATTCGTCGATAGATACTCTCTCTCATACATGGATATTGTTCTTGCTAATCTTCATAAGCACTTCTTGACCAATACGTAATCATAAACATCAAAACTAAGCCAGATGTCCCCGTAAAATCACATAAACCGCACCCGTGATATTTCCGACTATATAAACAACTATCATATTCATCCAAATTCTATAAACTAGAGGCGGTAAAGTAGAGAATCTTGGATAGAGATTACTGCAAGTGCTTTTGCATCTACTGTATTCATCCAAATTTTATAAACTAGTGACGGTAAAATAGAGAATCTTGATAGAGATTCTGTAAGATATTATATTGGTTATGCGAGTGCTCTAAAGGGGCCAATGGTACTATTACTTATTTCAATGTTTAACCCTAATTGTTAAACTCTTTTCGACGGAAACGAAATATGCGCACGCAAACTTTTTGTCCCTACAGTGACTTGAATCCGAAACCTCAGTTGAAAGACCATTAAGAGATACAATAATTACCAATGAGGTAATGTTTTGTTGGCAATTGTAATTGTTAATTAATTATTGATTAATTATTCCTTTCAATCAAAACATTTTATAATATAAAAAGGAAATTATTATTTGGATTCTTATCCATTGGCATTTCTGTAGCAAATTAAAGGAATAACTGCTCCCGTTACAATCCATAGTGCAAAAGAATCTTCTCTTTGACCATAGAAAATCAAGAAATTATCTTCTCCACATATTTTATCTAATATGTCAAATAAAAATATCCCAAAAAGTTGCATGTACATCTCAACTGGCTGGTCTCCCATTTTCATGTAAGCATAAGTATTACTCTTCTGGTTACTCAGTGTCTAGTCGTCCGGAAGTTTTTGGATGCGTCCGCCATATGCAGAATGAAATCGCGTGACATGATTCGCACCGTGTGTTTTTAAACTAGTTTGAAACTTTGTGTTCCAGATTTATTTAATTGTCAACTCATGACAAATGAAGATACCACTTAAAAACTTCCCCTAATTAACCGTGTAGGGTTCTCAGAAAATATTCAAAATTTAGTATCTTCAGTTTTTTAATCTAATGAATTTATCAGTATAAACATGTATTATATTGGCATAGGGTCTTTAAAAAACTCTGGAACGATCCCGAGTTCATGCATTTTTACACATAAGTCTTAAAATCAACGGTACATAAGTTGATAATCTATGATATTGATCCCTTATTACATTGAAACGAAAAGATATACATTTTCTTTTTAAATTGAGAAATAGGAAATGAGATTTTTGTTATATTCGTGGTGTTTATAGTCATTGGTATAGGTTTGCAACCACAAATATTATAATCTTAAAATTTAATTAGACAAAATGTCCTTGATTTCAAGTTAAGTTGTGCTAGTGTCGCGACATGATGACCACAACAAAGTGCATATGTAGCACAAATTTACATCATTGGTTATGCTGTGAAACTTATTGATTAGTATGTGTCTCATAAGATTAATGAAGTAACAGTATGTTGTGGCATTTTGTTGTGGAACAAACACTTCTTTTTCAAGTTCAGATGAAATTGAGTTGTAGCTCCATGTATATGTGGACATTTTTGACGCCATATGGATCTTCCGTTGTGCCCAAATGATGTTACCAGTGATGTGTTAATGTAACTGAGTTAAAATGACTTCGTTTTGATGGTTTTGTTTTATATGTATATCTTTGGATCGAAATATTCATTTCTAACGTTCATTTCTGCATGTTGTACCGTAATTCTTGACAAATGGTAATAGATGTATTTTCCCCTTTTACCGTTCATTCTCCACGTGCCACATTGTACCCTAAACCTTAGTAAATGGTAATACATCTATAATGTCACAATAATATTGTTTCTATCCTAAGTTCAACCTTCTGAAACTTTAATGTTTTATTGAAATTGTATACTTGTGTGATGTATCCTGACGTTCGACCCACTGAAACATTAAAGCTTAGCAGAACTTGATTTGATTAATGTTCAGGGTCAAATTATACGATTTTTAACGATATATTTTATATCAATTTTCCCCATATTCTTATGTTTTTCATAGAAATCGAGATTTATATTTAAATATTGAGCAAATGATATTTTTAATGAGTTAATTTCAAAATGTATCAAATTTTATGCTTAATTGATGATTTTATATCATTTTGGGATTATATTACATTTTGGTATCATTTCATCATTATTTAGAGCTTACAAATGTCAAAGTGTGGAAGTGACAAGTGGCAAAAGGATAAGATCAAGGAGGACAAGTCATGAATCATCTAGAATATCCAAGAGATAAGGTTTGTTACAAGAGGATAAGGATGGGTTGTTAGAGATAAGATCAAATAAAAGAAGCAAGAATCGGATTCAAACTTAAACCGGCGTTTGAAGACTCCAAACGGGCGTTCGTAAGGTTGAACGGGCGTCCCGAATATCAAACCGGCGTTCAAGGCTTGGAAATCAATACCGAGAGCTCGGAAGAAGCATGGAACCGGCGTTCCAAGATAGAACCGCCGTTCCAAGTGCCGGAACCGGCGTTCGCAGTGCTCGCTCTCGATTTCCTATAAATATTAGCAGATCCCAAACCTCATGAATTATTCATTATTCGACATTTTACATCGAAAACACTCGTAGCAAAGTGCCCGCAGTAGCCTTTTCTCGGGAGTTTTCAAGGCCGGTCACCCGAGCCTTGTGCTCGGGTGATCCGGGGTTAGATTAGGTGCTTTAATTTCTTCTCTTTTTGTTACTGTTTTGCTGATTTTTGGGGCTGAGCATGTTCAAGCTTTTGAACCCTTTTCATCAGGTTTTTCTATTCTTTAATCTAAGTTTGTTTGTATGATCTTTATCTAAAGGTGTATCTTTTCTATGTTTATTTGTCATTGCAATGCATATCGAAAGATCGTTGCTTGTTGATGTTTAATTTGATGAGAGTCATGTTAAACCGTAGATCACCATAGAAAAGATGTGATTTTTTAACCTTGACATAACGAAAGTTGATAGGTTGATTATCTAGGTTATTAGATTGAAAGATCTTACACCTCGTTTTGTATGCGTTAATCTCTATAGATCGAAAGATGATGAGATTGATAGGCGAATTACTACGAAAGTAGGATTCATACCTTTGTGAGGTGAACCACATCTTTAGTTAATCATCATGCGAGATAATCTTAGAGAGAGAGAGAGGATTTGTTGGATAGGATGATTTTGTTTGTTCAACTCGTTTATCCACCATGATCATCTTCGTTTATTTATTTCATAGTTAGTAGCTTTATTTCGTTTTTATCGTTTTTATCCTTCCCGGCTTTGGACTAAAAATCCTCTCATTCGCTTTATTTTCCGCTTTAGTTTAGATTTAGTAATAACTAGTAGTAACAATTGGAAAGATTAATGAAATTAGATTCAACATCCCAATTCCCTCGTGGATCGACCCCTTACTTATCTCGCTATACTATCAACTACCCGGTGTTTGGCCGGTTAGGAGTTAGTTTTGCATCTAAGTTAGTGGTTTATAAATTTTCTTTTGTTTAAATGATGCAAAATCTTCTCAACAAAAGTGGCGCCGTTGCCGGGGAATCGGTGTTTTAGTTGAATCTATTTGAGTTAATTCTTGATTTTGTTACAATTTACTGTGTTCAATAAAAGTAGCGTTAACTAAATTGAGAGTTTTTATTTTTGCCGTGTTTCGATGACCGTTTGGTTAAGAATGTGCAAAAAGTTTTTTTACTCAATTTGTTCAACGTGAATTATGTGTTTAGGTGATTTCTAATCTGACCCCTGTGCTAAAAATTTATCTGTGGCTGTTGTCTGTGCTATATGTGTGTTGAGTTTATGATTAGTTTTGGGTTGCTGTTATTTTCCTGCCTATCTGTGCATTTTTGGAAATGGACGAGCGTTCAAGGCATCCGAACGCCCGTCCAAGTTTATAATATGCAAGGGAACGCCCGGTTGAGTGATGAAACGCCCGTTCAAGCTAAATTTTCGATGAACGCGTCGTCCACCGCATGAACGTCCGTTTGGTCCGAGAAATGCGCTCGTGTTCCGAATTTTCCTTGATCCGATTTTTAATGCTTTTGTTTGACATGGATAATTTTATACTAGCTTCGTGGCTTTTTATTTTTACGTAGATGTTCGAACTTGCATATTCATATCTTTCCATCTACGAATCCATGTTAAATAATTGATTTACTTTAATATACTTGATTCATCTATGCAAGTTATAGTGATCGTCGGTTCTCGTAAGCTATAACTCGGTCTTATTGTTACTTAGTAGCTAATGTCGGTTTCCGTATGCTACATACCGCCGTGATGAATCTTTTAAGCTTTGAGACTTACGTGCTTTCTTGTTATTTTGTAACTCATATGGGTAGCTACCGTCGGTTTTCCGTATGCTACCATCGCGTCTTACGAGTTATATCTCGTTTAGTATAGCTAACTCGTTGGTTTTCCATAATGCTATCACTTTTGATGAGTCTTAAGGCGCGTCTACACCGCATTGTAATGGACAAGACCGTCGTTTATCGTAACCCGTCATTATTTGGTAGACGTTTATTTTATACATGTCATGTTGCAAATGAGTGGGCTAGTTCTCTTTCTTTTATTTTCTTTTATTTGTGCATCTCATTTAGTTGCATGTCATCTAGTTGCATTGTTTTCTTTTCTTTAAGTGGCCGTAGTCACCGTAGGTTGTCTTCACAACCCGCTCGCTCGAGCCTCGTTTGCGTTTTCTTTTATTAGGATTACATATCATGTAGTTGCATTGTAATGTAGTTGCACCTAGCCTACTATTTTGCAATGTCCATGTATATGTTCCATCCTTATCTGAGCTTAATCTGAAACATCTCTATGATTTATTCTCCTTGTGTTTTCATTGTATAATTCTTTTTCCCCGTAGACTCTTTTTGCACTGATCAAGTATGCAGGACACTTTTGATAGCTGTTGTACGCTTTCACGTCGATGTCAGTATTCCTGTGATGCTCCACAAGTCTACTGATCTATTCAAGCTTACTTGGATCTGTGATGCTCCACATTTCCAGGATAGTCAAGCAATTTTGGTTCTTCGTGGGTTCTTTCCGTAATTGCGCACTTGGAAATACAATCGCCTAAGTTCCTAAACTTTTATTTTCGTACAACTTGAGGACAAGTTGCAATCTAAGTGTGGGGGAAGGGATTAGTATCTACACTCTTTTGCCATATTAGTCATATTTCTATGAAAAATGCTAAATTTTTCAAAATTTTTGTTTTTTGTCCCGAGTAATGTCATTTCACTTGCATGCTAGTTTTATAATCTGGCACCTTTAGTTGTTTTCAGTAGTCGTGTCATATTCTAAGAATAGATTTAGTAGATCGACACTCACTTGAATTTCATTTCACGAACCTATTAGATGAAGAACCAAATATAAAATAGTCTCCGGTTAGTTAAAGGATAGCCAACTCTCGATGCGATAACACTTATTTAGCATTGATGAAAGTTAAGAATTCGTACTATACTCACAGCTAGAATCTCGCACCTTAGTGTTCTCGAGAACCTTAAAAGTCTTGAATGTGTTAGAAAAGATACCCGATCAAGAGTTTCCAAAGAGTTTGGGCGAGAATATAATATCTTATATATATATATGATAAATTTCACCTCGAGTCCATTTGGATACCGCCCCAACCGGGGAGTGTGGTTTACCTTGGACAAGACGGGTTTGAGTGATCTCGGTGACCGCCTCTAAAGTAGGGGAGAGTGTTATACTTTTGAGACGCGAGAAGTTTGTGTTTTTAGAACTCCGAGTCGAGTTGATCTAAACCCAGTAGAGACCTGAAAGGTATTTTCTTGACACCAAGTAAAAGAATTTAAATGTGAGTTAGTTACTTTATTCTTGACAAGTAATTTTTGTAGGGTAAGTGTCAGTGTAGACGTAATGAAACTTTCGTTTATTTAACCGGATGATCGTTAGTGCTTGATTTAATACATCAAGAGAGGATTGGTGGAAGTTTAGTAGGTTCGCACACACAATCACCGAGTGACTTCGATTTGCCGAATACTAGCTTGTCGTGAGCACGACTACATCTAGTGTCGTCGTTATGTGGATTCTTGATAGTATGTTTTTGTTTTGTTTTGCTCGGGACGAGCAAAAAGCTAAGTATGGGGGAGTTGTTCGTGGTCAAATTATACGATTTTTAACGATATATTTTATATCAATTTTCCCCATATTCTTATGTTTTTCATAGAAATCGAGATTTATATTTAAATATTGAGCAAATGATATTTTTAATGAGTTAATTTCAAAATGTATCAAATTTTATGCTTAATTGATGATTTTATATCATTTTGGGATTATATTACATTTTGGTATCATTTCATCATTATTTAGAGCTTACAAATGTCAAAGTGTGGAAGTGACAAGTGGCAAAAGGATAAGATCAAGGAGGACAAGTCATGAATCATCTAGAATATCCAAGAGATAAGGTTTGTTACAAGAGGATAAGGATGGGTTGTTAGAGATAAGATCAAATAAAAGAAGCAAGAATCGGATTCACTTAAACCGGCGTTTGAAGACTCCAAACGGGCGTTCGTAAGGTTGAACGGGCGTCCCGAATATCAAACCGGCGTTCAAGGCTTGGAAATCAATACCAGAGCTCGAAGAAGCATGGAACCGGCGTTCCAAAGATAGAACCGGCCGTTCCAAGTGCCGGAACCGGCGTTCGCAGTGCCCCGCTCTCGATTTCCTATAAATATTAGCAGATCCCAAACCTCATGATTTATTCATTATTCGACATTTTACATCGAAAACACTCGAGCAAAGCGCAGCCTTTTCTCGGGAGTTTTCAAGGCCGGTCACCCGAGCCTTGTGCTCGGGTGATCCGGGGTTAGATTAGGTGCTTTAATTTCTTCTCTTTTTGTTACTGTTTTGCTGATTTTTGGGGCTGAGCATGTTCAAGCTTTTGAACCCTTTTCATCAGGTTTTTCTATTCTTTAATCTAAGTTTGTTTGTATGATCTTTATCTAAAGGTGTATCTTTTCTATGTTTATTTGTCATTGCAATGCATATCGAAAGATCGTTGCTTGTTGATGTTTAATTTGATGAGAGTCATGTTAAACCGTAGATCACCATAGAAAAGATGTGATTTTTTAACCTTGACATAACGAAAGTTGATAGGTTGATTATCTAGGTTATTAGATTGAAAGATCTTACACCTCGTTTTGTATGCGTTAATCTCTATAGATCGAAAGATGATGAGATTGATAGGCGAATTACTACGAAAGTAGGATTCATACCTTTGTGAGGTGAACCACATCTTTAGTTAATCATCATGAGATAATCTTAGAGAGGAGATAGAGGGATTTGTTGGATAGGATGATTTTGTTTGTTCAACTCGTTTATCCACCATGATCATCTTCGTTTATTTATTTCATAGTTAGTAGCTTTATTTCGTTTTTATCGTTTTTATCCTTCCCGGCTTTGGACTAAAAATCCTCTCGTCCAGCTTTATTTTCCGCGTTAGTTTAGATTTAGTAATAACTAGTAGTAACAATTGGAAAGATTAATGAAATTAGATTCAACATCCCAATTCCCCGTGGATCGACCCCTTACTTATCTCGCTATACTATCAACTACCCGGTGTTTGGCCGGTTAGGAGTTAGTTTTGCATCTAAGTTAGGGTTTATAAATTTTCTTTTGTTTAAATGATGCAAAATCCTCTCAACAATTAACAACATGTAATATCCCGACCTTTCGTAAAAAAGCAGACGTGTCTTTTTACGGAACGGAATATTATATTTAAATATTTATGGATTAAAGTATTATATATAGGTATTTTCGAAATATATATATGTATAATTAAAGAGGAGTCTTTTTGCAATTTATGGAAATAGTGGTAATTGAATAGAGTTAGTGGTTGGAGGTTTCTTTTGGGGGAAATAACTTCCCATTAAGAGGGGAAGTTGCCGGGAAATCAGATGAGTTGGCTTGTTCAAACTTGAGAGGAGAAGAGAAACAGAAAAGCAAGAGGAGAGTTCTTACAATTCTCCATCAGATTTTCACCGGTTTCTAGATCAAAGTGGAGCAATGGATTCGTGAAAGGACAAGGATCGTGTGGATACAAAACGTTTCAAGTTTCAGCAAGGTTTTGGGAGAAGTGTCGCTGCAGTTTTTCTCGTAGTTCTTTCTTTGGAGTTTGCTTTAGTCAAATGTTTAATTAAGGTCTTATGATGTTAAAGTTGTGTTTTGGGTATGATTTGTGGTTAGAAATCATGCTAGTTATTGTTTTTGTAATACAAGGTGATATAGTATGTTTAAAGCCTGATTTTCTTCTGTTTTGAGGTGTATATTGGTGATAAACATGTTTGGAATGGGTTGGGAATCATTGAAGTGCAGAAAGCCATGTTTAGTATGTTGCATGTGGAATGTGTACGCATTCCTGAGGCAATGCGTACGCATTGCTTGAACAGGATGTCTGGTTTGTGTTTCTACTGCTGAATGCGTGCGCATTCAGAGACAATGCGTACGCATTGCTCCGGTAGAAACTTTCTGTCAGCTCAATGCATGCGCATTGTGCTAGCATTCTGCCAGCATTGGGCCAGTTTTGTGATATGATGTGTTTTAAGCCCCAAGTCTAGTTTTTATTGTTATTTCTTGATATAATAACATAAGGTCTTCTCTACAGCGCGGGGTAGAGCAGTTTGGTAGATCGCAAGACTTATAACCTTGAGGTCATGGGTTCAAATCCTGCTGCTCAACCAGCGCTTTTCTTCTTGGTGAGTGTTTTGTTTTTAACTTGTTTCCTTGGCCCATTGGTCACTTCCTCCCTTAGTGTCAACCCAGAGATCCCACCATTTAAAACTAAGCATTGGGGGAGTGAACATGAACAAGCCATGATTAAGCTTCTGATGCGTTTAGTTCCAGCACCGAATGTGCTCTTCCTTAGAGTTGAAGTTCGGGACCGTCGGAAGAGTATGATCGGTTTGTGCTTTGATGAATTAGAATTCATCAATGTCTATGTATGTGCTAAGGCTTGTCCGTGTCTAGTGGTCTAGGGAAGAGAGTAGTAGATGTGAGGGAGCTTACTTGAAAACACTTAGGTGGCTAGCTAACAATTAATAAAAAAACATACTTGTGTAGTTATAAGATTAAACATCATGCTATTCTTGGTAAGGCACTGTCTATATCGTGATGTGTGGGCGGTCAGATAAAGTGAATAACTCCGTAAGTCTCCTAGAATCCAAGTGCGGAGGAACTTGACCAAGGTGCGGAGGGACTTCGCCAAACGCGTGCACTATCGAAGTCTACTAGAATAGACTTCCGTAGTTATTGTTGTGATCCACAAATATTTTGCACCCATATATACTTCGTGGTAAGTAGCACTATGCGTAGTGGCCTTGAATGCGGATGTAACAAGGATAAGCTAAGCTAGAAACCAATAGTCACGACATGTTAATGAGAATGAAGTGAACCATAGAGTTTGAGTCGGTCTCACAAAGATAACTTAATAATAATAATAATAGAAACCTTTCTGTTGTAGAACTTAATTATACATTAGCTTCTTCCTCTTGCTAAATACTTTGTACTTACCTCCTTTGCATTTTGTTTTGTATGCATTGTGGGGTGAGAAAACGAACATGTTAGCCTTGAGCTTGTTGAGGAGTACGATTATGATATGAGACGGAGATGCTTGACGATGTTTTCTTGTTGTTTTAGTTTATAAACATTGTACTAGATTATATTGTATCTTTTGTTTTAAAGAACCTGTTGTATTTTTGTTTCAAGTTTGTAAGATAAGTTGTTGTATCTTTTCTTTGGACATCGTACTTTTGTTTTTGTAAGACCTTGGGAATCTCGTTGTTTGTTGTAAGTTAAGCTTTCTACTTTTAGTCGGTTTGTAATCTTTTCTTAGCAGCATTTATAATGTTTTGCTTTCTTTTTAGCTTCGTTTGCTAAATTTACGACGTAATAGAGACTTTGTAATCTTTTAATTAATAGTGCCGAATGTTTTTTTTTTCGAGATAAGGACTCGGTATCCGAGAACGGGACGTTACACAACATGCACATTTATGATGTTTTGCATTCGAGTCTTTTTTATGCTTCCGTTTTACGTTTAGTTTCTAAATTCGATACGACGTTTTCAAAGATTATAATAATACTTACGTATAATATTGAATTTAATTAATATTATACGTAACTCATGCCGAATGAACATTCATGAATCATTTTTTTTCCGGATAACAAGAATCATCAAGTAACATTAATGAATCATCAAGTAACATTCATCCGGATGCAAGAACATTCATAAATCCGAGAACTTTTGCACACGACAGACTAAACAAGCGTATCATTCATCCACATCATACGTAACATGCACTTTAAATATTATTTAAACATTCAAGAGGTTGAAGAAATGATGTCCATTCAGGCTTATAAAGATATCAGTAAACTTAAATTCAAACATTTTGTAGTTGATATCAACATATCATATGCCACGAAATCCTGTTGTTACGTTTAGTTTCTCACTTTTTCCTTTTTTTTTTTTTTTTTGGGGGGGGGGACCATCATCACCACCATCGGGGAGTGATTAGCGGAGAGAGTGATGATGTGGATTGCCGGAAACAAATAGCAACGGCGGCAACAACGATGTTTGGGAAGTTTGTATAGGTTTTGTCCTAATTAAATTTGTGTTTCCTTGAACGATACTTTTATTAATTTTATCAAAAAACTAAAAGAAGTGATAAAATACTACATATCAAATTTTATCTCTAAAATAATATAAAATAATACATATCTCCATTTTACAACATCTCAAATCAAAAACATCTACAACATCATCCCTATTTTTATCCCTATAACATTTCAAATAATATTAAATAATACATTTCTACCTCACAACCCTATTTATACACATTAAATATTTATTATTTCACTCCAGCAGCATCTCTATCATTTTTAACAATTAAATATGTTTAGGGCAGTGAATAGTGCATCCCCACAAGTAGGGATGCACTGTTCATATCCCTAAAAATAAATAAGGATATGGACTCTGCAATAGGAGATATTTGAGGCAAAACTCTATTTTTTATCTTCATTTTATAGGACTTCTGCTGGGAGTGCCTAAGTGATTACCATGGGCCGCGGCCATGCATGGCACGACTTTGATTTTACTAATATAATATTTTTTCTCATTTATTCTTAATTTATATTTATTCAACTATTTTGGTGTTCTTTATACTCTCTTCTTCGTCATTTAATATTAGTCATTTTTAGAAAGTAATTGTTACATCTTTTCTTCATACTTTATTATTCATTCAATAACGTTTCAAAATTTACATTCATAGCATTAGTGATATTTAAAGTACATTCATCCACTTTCTAAATATACATAAAAACATACTCTAAACCGGCTAAATATTTATGGACGGAGAGTAGTTATTATATTTGAGGAGAATTAGGGATAAGGACGGCTGTTAGCAGTGGCGGATCCACGTACTCCGGGGGTCACGAGACCCCACTGGATTTTAAAAATAAAAAAAATAGTATTAAAACGATATAGTTTTGTTGTTAAAAAGTGTCGTTTTGTCGATAAAAATTGATGTTTTAGACTCCGGTGACCCCACTGGAATTCTTTTTGGATAAAAGATGTAGTTTTACACTCCGGTGACACCACTGGAATAAATTCCTGGATCCGCCACTGGCTGTTAGAATATTTTTATGTAACATGACAGCCCATTTTTTATAAGGAGAATGACAACTTTTATATTTTTATAGCTTGAAAGACAAAGCCACCAAAAAAAAAAAAAAAAAATAAAAAAATAAATAAAAATCCGCGCGACTTGACCTTTTTCCTCAGAATTTATATATATATTTTTTTTTCTTTCTATTTCCTCCCCCATTTTGAAACGCTCATATCTTTTGATATATATATATATATATATATATATATATATATATATATATATATAGAAATGAGTTCGTATACATACCTATTGATCCATGCTTACCGTACATACTACTAAAATAGTGCATCGATCACTATTTTAGTGCACACTGGTTATTGTTTGAGTGCACCTAGTTAATGAAGCGGGGGAAATCTGCACTATTTTAGTAGTATTAGGTAATACTAGAAACCTAAATGAGTTCATACTAGAAACATACTACTAAAATAGTGCTCCTCAATTTGTAGTTGAAGCGGGGGAAATCGCTATTAGGTAATTGAAACAATAACCAATTTGTAGGTGCACTAAAATAGTATCGGATGCACTATTTTAGTAGTATACTATTTTAGTAGTATGTACGGTAAGCATGGATAGTATGGTATGTAGGGGAACTCAACTATATATATATATATATATATATATATATATATATATATATATATATATATATATATATATATATATATATATATCTCCAAACGTGATAAAAATTTCACTAAATTTTTTATTTTTTGATGCTCTTCATTTTGAGACTTGGTTCGATATAATTTCATCATTTTTTTTGAGATTCACTGTCGAAATTCACTCAGTGAATATTTCAAGTGAATCTTAAAAATCAGTTAATATCGACATTGGATTTCGAACAATAGTGAATTTCGACAACGGATCTTCTGAAATCACGTCGGAATATGTTGAATATGGTCTCAAAATAAAGAGCATGAAAGAATAAAAAAAATTGGTGAAAGAATTTTCAAATTTGGAGTTATAGATTGAGAGATATGAATGTTTAAAAAAAATGGATAAGAGAGAAAGTGTGTTGTTTTTTTATAGGGGGGGGGGGGGGGGGATATACTACAAGTAATTATGATTTTATTTAACGACGGAGGGCGACTTATATCTGAATTTTTAGAATTTCATCATTATATAAAATTTGTAAGAAGGACAGAAACAAATTCAAATGGACAAAAATACCCTTATATATCACATTCGCTGGACACGCATCTCCTCTCGAAATATACTACAAGTAATTACGATTTTATTTAACGACGGAAGACTACTTATATCTGAATTTTTAGAATTTCATCATTACATGAACATTGTATCAAATGACTAGCGTTATTGCCTTTAGTTTTTACCCTTTCACGCACAATAAATATGTATTTTTATGGAAAATAAGTAAAAAGAAATAGAGAAAGAACCCAAAATCCACTTTTTAATACAAAATAAATAAGGGGGAATGAGGGAGAAGGACATAAATATTTCATCAATTGAGTAGAAGGACAGTCTTTTGAAACTTTTGCATAAAGGACAAAACTATTTATCCACTGTCGAAATTCACTGTTTAAATTCACTGCCAAAATTCACTCTCGAAATTCACTAATTTTCAAAATTCATTGTCGAAAGTCACTGATTTTCGGGATTCACTGTCGAAATTCACTGTTGAAATTCACTAATTTCGGGATTCACTGGGGAGATTCACTGATTTTCGGGATTCACTGTTTGTCCTTATCGCTATAAAAATTATGCAGTTGTCCTTCTCCCTATAAAAAATATGTAGCTGTCCTGTTACTTAAAAATATTCCAGATTGTGTCCTTATCCCTAATTACCCAAATAAATAAACAATACACACAATTTGAAAAATTTGTAAAAAGGACAGAAACAAATTCAAACGGACAAAAATACCCTTATATATCACATTCGTTGGACTCGCATCTCCTCTCGAAAAGCAACGCTATTAGTTTTTTTCCCTTATTTTTCTGATGTCTACTGCATGCTGCTTCTTTGTGTTTTTTTAACAACCGTAACTTTTAATTTAAAACTCCGATCATCAAAAAAATTTCACCAAAATTCTTTTTTTTTTTGCACTTTATTTTGAGATCTCATACGATACCCTTCCGACGTAATTTTTGAAACCCAAAAAAATATTTGCATTAATAGGAGCGTTTTTCTTATAAACGACTGTAACTTTTGATTTAGAATACTGATAATCAAAATTCTTTCACCAAAGTTCATTATTTTTCTCTTCATTTTGATATCTAATATGATATCCTATCGACGTAGTTTTTGAAATCCGAATTTAATCGCAGCGTTTACAATAACACAGTAACAGTAATAGATGTAGTACAAGGTTCAATAGCATCACGTCTGATCTAAAACTTTTAAATATAATTCTAGTAGTTTCCAGAATTCAAAATATGGTTATAATGAACATATAGCACTTGTCTAATCTAAAAAAGACATTATTGGAATCTGATCAACATTTGGAAAGTTTAGAGCAAGAAATGAATCACTCATGCTATTGATATAAAAAAAAACATAGATTTAGGAGAACCAACTAACTAGTAGTATGTAAATGCAACATATGGCTCTTAGGCGTGTGATGAACTTGAATTTTCTTGTATACATGTGATGAAACAATCTATCAAAAAATGCTTGATATCGTAATGAAACAATTTATCAAAAAATTATGGACATGCAACTCCCAGGGAATCAAGAGAATAAAAGTCTACTAATATTAGATATAATCAAAAAGCCTATCAGGGGAACTAAAACATTCTTCAAGTTGTTGAAGACCAAAGCAGTCTGTTTTACCATCTATAGACTTTTATCCTTCAAACCCGCACCACAGCAAACTTTATGAAATATGTATGCAACAACAAAAAATTCATTAAATAACAGCAGCTAAGCCACGTCAATAGGGAATCTAGGCTCCTCCATTTTTCTAAAGACAAAAAAAACACCATCATTGCCTCATCATTTTGAATCAACAACCTTCAATCATCTGGGCCAAAACCACACCACAACAAATAGTGGAATGCAAGGAAAGATTAAAACCAAATGAAGATACCATATGCCTGTAATAATACCTTTTACTAACAATACATAGCGATATTAACAGTGACAGTAACACAGTAACCAAGAGTAAAGTAACACCCCTAAAAACTAGTGTATTAAAAATCTTAATGAGATGAACCAAATGAACAACACACTTAAGGCATTACTCCATTTAGGTACATCATCCGAAGACCGACTCAAGAACAGCCTCAAAATAGCTCAAGATCTTGCTCTTTTAAGGCTCAATTCAAGGGACTACTTCAAGGTACACATATGTCACAAATTTAGCCAAGTATCTAAATATATAGCATTTAAATCAACCGTATAAACTCACAATTCAGCTCAATCACAAAGCATCTTAGTTCATCAATTTTCAGCTCAGCTTGATTCGTTTATCAATCATATAAGCGTGCTTAAATCATAACAAGAAATCAAAGATAGATTAAGAGTGAGTACTTAGTTTTAGAAGCTAATTTATTGTTCATTTGATAGCATTGAGCTCATCCCATTTTCTGAGTTCAATTCATTCACATCTCCAGCTCGTTTAGCAACAATTTTTTTCGTCAAAAAAAAAAAAAAAAGAAACATAAAAGGTGATAAGTGAGAACACTAGTAAAAGGTGTCTCCATAAATAGTTCTAACATGTACACACACAAGCATCCAAAATCGCCAAGAACTCATTATCATTCTGGATTATGCACCGAATACTCATATAGTATATATTCAAAGCTTTAACAGCCCAAAAAGGCACTAAATATCATAAAGTTTACAACTTTAAATGCATATAAACAAACTCATAGACTCATACAAGTACATTACAGAGACTATCACTATCCATGGCTTTATGAACAATGTATCTAAAACATACATGGCTTTCTCTCATAACTTACATGATACTGCCCCATTGTGCATCCGGAATAAAGAACACAAAGCAGAGTCCTTGCAAGCCTTTGATTTTGCTTCCAAACCTTTTATTTTAAGCTTTAAGGGGCCATTCTTTCTTTGATATAACAATTCCTCTGGACATTATTGTTGAGATATACCAATGGATCAACCACCATCATCGTCAGAAATCTTTGTAACTAATGATGATCCATCATTAATTGAATCCACCATCTCGATCTGACTTTGAGAAACACCACCATCACCACCAATAATAATCGTCAAGTTATTATAAACGGATTTCGATTTCCAAATTTGAGCTTCTGTCCAACACAAACCTAAATGAAATTAATATTAGTAAACATAATAACATTGCTCTAGTTGCAGCATTGAATGAACGGAAAAAGAAAAAACAGCTAAATGGAGATTTGTACAAGTGATTGATGACAGATATATATGCCGAACCCGCAAATAGTCCTACGGACCCGGGATCTGCCCCGAGTAGAGGTCACATCACAACATCTGAACGGCTACACCTTCAACCCGATTGCTGCCAAGCCGGGTACAAGCTACCAGTTGTTGAATCCTTACTTTCCAAGGGACCAAGGCCAAGATCGAATCTTGACAGCCCGGGGGGCCTCCCCGCGTAATGCCTCCTAACAGATCAAAGCAAACCGGACTCAATTCTTACATGGCTAAGATATAGGTTCATTTTGATCCCGGGAGATGAGTTATTGATGATGAAAAGATGATTTTGAGAGGTGAAAGCAAGCACCCGAGGCTAAAGAGTTGAAACGGATCAAGAATCGTTGATGTTTTCATGCTTCTGTGACTTCATATGCAATTTGAGACATTTTAGAGGCTTTTTTTGGAACCTTTGTCTTCATGGAAGTTTTAGGGAATTGAACAATATTTCCAACGCAATTTGAATCGTTCAAATCGGAGCTCTACGCGCGAAGATATCATCCAGTTACTAAAGGTGTACCTGTACAATGGCGGTTCAGCGAGTGCATGCGCACGCATGCTTCAGTGCATGCTCGCGCATGGAAGAGCAGAAAAATCACATCTACATTCAGAAAAAGCATGCACACGCATGCTATCTCCATGCTCGCGCATGGAACGCGTGGGTTTTACAGATTTTCACCATTCGGGGTCGGATTTTGGCCATATAAAAGCCAATTAGGTCGAATTTTATACCGACTTCTTCAGAATTTAATTTTCTCTTCAGTTTTAAGGTTTATTTTCTCCAAAACCCTCTAGAAAAACTATATTCTTGCATCCAATTACTTCAAAATTGCTAGGATTGTTGATTTCTTTTTGCAAGTTCTTGATTGTGGATCGCTTCCAAACTACTGGTAATTTATTTTTCTTATCTTTTATCATGCTTTCTTCCGTTTCTTTTATGATTTCTTGTTTCGTTCTTGTTATTATGCGTAGCTAAATTTTTGATAGCTAAATTATGTGATGGAACTACGAAATTGATGCCTAAACGATGATCTAGGGATGAGTAGGACTTAAAAATAAATCTTTTGAATTGTTGTGTCCTAAAATTTGATCTTAATGCTTGAATTAATTTGATCACCTAATTCATGATTCCACACACGAACTTTATAAATGTATTTTGCGAGGGAGTGTGCGAACTAGAATTTTAGGATTGCCATGCACGAACTAGTCGAGTTTTTCGCAGCCTGTTCCTTGGTAAGGTTTTTCTAGCTAAGCCGTGAACTCGGTGGATGCGGAGCATCTCATTGTTCTTCATCATATTAGGTCAATTAAATCCCATAGAGGGGACTGTTGAACCGAATATAGGGTAACTAGGTTGTGGTATTAGTGCATAGGGGCCAGTTTAGGAGATTGCACCCACAACACATTCATTAGAAACCATTGGTTGGTTGGTAGGTTAAGGCTCGTCCCTAGTGATTCGGTAAGAGTATTGAGAGTAGTGTTCTTGACAATAATTTAGCTATTCTCTTATTCAGATATTTTAAAGTTGGTATTTTTATAGTTCTTAGCTATAGTTAATACTTTCACCCATATTGTGAGTCTGAACTAAATACAAAATTGATTGTGATACTTGATTGATTCATCGTGGGATACAACCTTGCTCACCACTATAGTGCTTCCGACCCGGTACTCTGCCGGTTAATGTTGGACGTCACTATTTTGGCCATCAAGTTTTCTGGCGCCGTTGCCGGGGAGTCGGTCGATATCAGAAAGTCCTTTGAGTATTTAGGATTAGGTCGTTTTTATTTTACTGTTTTCTTGTTGTTTTGGTGATTTGCAAGCCATCAGAACAGCGTGAGGAAGAAGAGATCGGTTTGGAAAGCATCGACATCAGTTACCGAATTAGAACCCGAATCAGAAGTATCATAAATGACTTCGGGAAGTGGACATTTAACAAATTTAACTGCTGGAGATGAGACTCAAGATGGGTTGCAATTAGACCCAACGCTTACTCTTGAGGATCGGGAAATACAAGGCCTTAACAGAGAGCCCCCACCTAATCAAAGGGCAATTAATTTGGGACCAACTGTGGTCTAAAATCAAGGAGGTCGGCAGAATCAAGTCCGACAACAACATCAAGGCATGCAGAATCAGAACAACAACAATCAGGGAAATCTATTTGGGCAAATGCCTTTTGACCAGAACCAGATGATGCAGATGATGGTGCAATTGATGATGCAGAATCAAGCTCTGAATGTGAATCCACCACCGGCCGCCCCTATTTATGCACAAAATTTTTATGCACCACCCAGGGCTCAGAATCAAGGTAATCAGGGAAGAATTTTGAGAGACTATGCGGCACCGACTATTGGTGAGGGACATACCCCTATCCGTTTGCCTCCTATTCCGGCAAACAACCTGGAAATCAAACAGCATGTGTGGTATCTCCTGAACGACAATGCGCAGTTTTGGGGTAAGTCAACTGAAGACCCGAATCAATTCTTGAACCACTTTATGCAAGTTTGTCGGACCGTGAAGATGAATGGAGTTTCTGAGGAAGCGGTTAGGATGCTCTTATTCCCATTTGCATTGAAGGAGGCTGCAAGAGCTTGGTATGAGTCACTACCCCACGATTCTTTACACACTTGGGATCAAGTGACTGCAAAGTTTTTATTGAAATATTGTCCTCTCTCCTTTGACTTGGGGTTTGGGCTAAGAGGGTGGTAAGTTATGATTTTCATATTTTAAGAGTTACTTAGGTTTTATCTCGCTTGAAATTACAAACAGCTTTTGGTAGGATGTTTGTAAAGCTAACATTATAGTTCTTTTGAGATTGTAAACTTAGAACCAAGATACTATCCTCGAAGCGTACTGCGACGTTTGTTATTGAGACCACTTTTCTTGCCACTTTTTGCAATTATACCTTATATGGTATATTATTTCTCATGAAATCCTTCATACGAGGGCTTTAAATCTTTTTCATATGGTTTAATATTTGACTTACTTACACAAACATATCTCCGTAAACCATACTTTTTGAACAAATTTATTTTACTAACACCTTTCAATTCCAGAAGCAAACTCTCTTGAGAGTTGCTTTGAACCTTTTAATAATGGAACATCCTTTTTTGCCAGCCATTATTCTCGACTTCCCTCCTAAAGGGTAGTGTCGATATTAGCATGCTAGCTCACTAATGCTGCCATGTTCGCTTTAAGGTATGCGTCATCTTCGATTCTTGCGTTAAATCTTCAAGCCTGCCATGCGCATTCATACCGAGTTACTTACCTTTAATCTTTTTTTAGCAATTTATGCTACTACCGAGTTTCAAGCGAGAAGGTAGTCTTTGCCAAGGTGCCCTTACGAACCTATCTATCTTAACCGACTTTTGAGATCCAAACTTTGATCTCCGTTTGATTATTGTACCTTGTACCCATGGAGTTTTAAATCTCTTTCGGACCATTTAGAGCCATGAAGCATATACACCTCTTTCCATCTTTTTGTTTTGCGTTTCTATTCAATTTTGTTACACAGGTTGAAAGCCCTATTTCATTTTTAACCTTTTCATTCCCACATGAGAATAACCTTGAGCATTTATTCCTTGGCGATTGTACCCGTTCACTACCGAGTAGTGCAACCTTGAATCTTTGATTTGAATCGTCAATAATCGTTTAATCGTTCTTCGCTTTGAAAGTTTGAATTAATTCTTTGAAATCAAACCTTATCAAAATAATTCTTAATTATCCGATTTCTCTCTTCATTCAAAATCTTTACTTGCTTTGTTGCTTATTCAAACTTTTTGATACTCCACCACAATTTCTTGAGAGATTCTGATTCTTTTAGATCTGCTAAATAACCCATCTTTGACCTCTTTGCCAAACTTGGACACTAACTTGACAAGTGTTTGGCCCTGATCCCGAGTTCTTTTTGGTGTACTTTACGTTTTCCCTCCATAGCTACTTACATATTTAGAGATTCTTACTTCATTTTGATTTCTAAATTCCTTTTTAGCCCTTTTGATTGCTTAAAACCTTGCACACCTTATTTTGTTTTCTGTTATTATGATGTTTCTCTACGAAACTCATGTGTTGAAGATTTTCTTTTAGTTAAGCCAACATCCATTTTGTTAACGAAGTGTTTAACAATCGAGTCTTTACCTAATGCCTAAGTAACATTCTTCTCTTTCTGGTTTAATATTTCCTAGTCCAATAAGATGTTTCTTTAACATCTCCGGCTATATGAAGGCGGATATTGCAAACTTTGAACAGTTGGACATGGAGAGCATGCATGAAGCCTGTGATAGATTTACAGCTATTTTGAGAAAGTGCTCACATCACGGATTAGAGGCATGAAACCAGGTACATCTCTTTTATGGTGGTTTACACAAGATAGATCAATCAAATTTGAATACGGCGTGTGGAGGAGATGTGATGAGTGTGAAACCTGAAGTTTCATTGGCTACTATAGAGAGGGTTGCAGAAAGCAACATACAGTGGAAAACGGGGAGAAGGGTTTCAAGGAAACCAATTAGCTCGGTTAACCAAGTCGGGCCAAGTGAAGAAATTATGAGGATGCAAGCTGAAATGGTGGAGCTAAAAAGGAAAATGAGTGACATGTTGGCATGGCAGAAGAATTTCAAAGGGTGTACCACTTGCGGTGGTGAACATTGGGCCACAAATTTCCCCATTAAGCAAGCTAGTCAGTTAACCACGACTCAAATGTTGAATGATCGATCTCTTGAGAACCCTTTTGGCATAAACCCCATGGATATGCACCCATTGTGCTTGAATCCCGTAGTCTACCAAACTACAGATCCGAGTTTGACATCAAATTGGCAACCCATGGATGTAAACTATTTAGCCAATCAGAACAGGGGGCAAAATTCACAAAATTGGCGTGACAATCCCAATTTCACTTGGGGTAGAAATCCAGTGGTCGGGCAAGCCACTCAACAACCAATCACACAGCCTCAACAAAATCATTATACGCCTCAACCACTGAATACTTTTGGAAGCCCGATGCAGCTTCAGCAAGGGGTTTATATGCATCCTAATGCACATCTACAATATGCCCCAGCCCCACAGTCCGCACCACCACCTCCGGAGCCCGTGAAACTTAAAAGCTCTACCGACATCTTACTGGAGCAAATGAGCAAAGACATGAAGGAGGTGAGGAATGCTCAAGCGAACTTGCAATCCATGGTAAAGAACTTGGAGACGCAAATGGGGCAAGTGGACCACAGACAAGTGAATGCTATTTTTACTAGAAGTGGAAAAGTGATGAGTAGTGATGTTAAGGCACCCGGGGTTCAGAAGAGTAAAAAGATGGAGAAGTGTAGAGAAGAAGATGAAGAATGGGTGGTGGTCGATGAGGAGCAAGAAGCTGAAGAGATAGAGAAAGAGGTGGAGAAGCCGAGTGCGGAACCAGAGAAGCGATCAGGCACAACACGGGAAGGTACAAACAACTCAGGTATGGATTCTGTGAAAAAACTCTTTTATTTATCTAGATTACCTTACCCCCCCCCCCCCTCGTGGCCCTACAAAGCCAACCATTTCTAATAAACAAAACAAATTTCTCGATATCCTAAGAAAAGTAGAGATAAATATCCCACTTGTGCTTGTTCATATGCCATCTTATGTCAAATTTTTAAAAGGGATTTTGTCTAATAAATCTAAAATAGAGAAAATTGTTTGTTTAAATGAGGAGTTCTCTGCTGTTTTTCAGAATAAGCTGCCACCTAAGTTGAAAGATCCGGGTAGTTTTTCCATTCCTTGCACCATAGGCCGGACGTTATTTCCTAAGGTGTTGTGTGATTTAAGTGCAAGTGTGAGCGTGATGCCTAGGAGGATTTTTGAGAGCTTGGGGGTAGGGGAGCTTAAACGGACCAATATGACCTTGCAGATGGCGGATAGGTCGATTAGGCGTCCCATGGGAGTTGTGGAAGATGTACTAGTTCAGGTGGGTAAACTAGTTTTCCCTGTTGATTTTGTTGTGTTAGACATGGAGGAAGATAGTCAACCCCTAATTTTATTAGGAATACCTTTCTTGGCTACGGGGAGGACTTTACTTGATGTGCAGAAAGGGGAGATTACAATGAGAGCGGGTGATGAGACTGTGACCTTCAATGTCTACAAGAGCATTAAGCACCCGGGAAATGATTGGGGTACCCGTGAGGAAGTCCAAAGGCTAGAAGTTTTTGAGGAAACCCCTATGAGTTATGAGGCACCCAACGGGGGAGTGAGTAGTGTGAGTGTCCCTAGGATGGAGGTTGAGTCGAATGTAAAATTTGGGGGATACGAGTCTTGCCGAAGACTATAAACTCAGCACCCTATCTTGTTTTTACAATTCAATAAGTCGAGCAGACGACAATAAACAAAGCGTTTATGGGAGGCAACCCATTTTTATTTCTTAGGTTTTTATTTTTTAGAAGTGTGATAAAAATTTGACCACGCATCTTGAATTTCGTTTCATGCTTTGTGATAACCCATATTTTATATCCTTTATACATCTCCATACTTGTGCTTACCTACACCTAAGGTTTTGGCCTTTCGTCGTAGTGGATTCTTGGTTTTTTGTTGTGATTACACAGGTACCCTGGGAGATACATTTGGGGTTTCACTTGGCATGGTTGCGCCCTATTTCCAGTTCAGCTAAGTCTTTCTTTCTTTTACTTTATCACTCACACACCAAGGACGGTGTTCCGTTTTAAGTGGGGGGTGGTAGACTTAGCTTCACTTGACCATGTGCTTTATTTTTATGCATTGAATAAGTTATATGCCTAGTGTTTGGTCTCTAATTGAGTAAAATTGAGCCATTCTTAAAAAAATTCATGACTTTGATGTTGCGAATTATAGGTGAATTCACGGTACTCTTGGGTTAATTATTAGTCATGAGTTGAATGTATGCGAGTCAAACCTTTATCTTGTTGTGGAAATTGAATTCCTATGCACGTAATAGCTTCGAGGCGAAATAGAAAGGTCAATCTTGGTAGATTAAGGGATGACGGTCATGGCATTTCTTTGACCCGACCAGAGCCAAATAGCCAACCCTGTACATAATTTCCACATGAACCCCTCTAAGCCTCTGTAGGGTGGTTAGACCCCCACCCGAATTTTAGCCATTCGTTGATTAGCCTATAATTACCAACCCTTAGCTTTATTTGTGGTCTACATTTCTTTGGCACCTTGCGAGTGAGTTTTAATCTTATTTTGAGCACACTTGCTAGCACAAGTGTGGGGTGGCGAAGATGTGTATCCAAGTATGGAGGTGGTGGATCCTTTGAGTTACGAATGAGAAGGGGTAGCAAAGTGTTGGTGTTTGGTGTATCAAAAAAAAATCAAAAATCATGAGTCTATCAAAAGTGGAAATATTGAATAGAGTGTTTTAATAAAGTCGAGTCCAGAAATGTGGAGGACAGCTTTCGAGTTAGTATTTCCAATGTAATGTATGGTGATGGGATGAAGTAAATTGGAGTAGATGTTCGTGAATTCTTGGTGAGCTTGTTCTTGGTGACGACTATTTTTGCGAGCGATCTTGGAATTTCATCTTGGTGCCAACCGTTTTTGCATTTTACTCATGTTTATGATACGGTGTTGAAAGGAGGCGAGCAATGAAGTATATGCAAGATGTTTTGATTATGCTCACTCGTATTTCTCTTTTGATATTCATTTTATCCTTTCGTTTAACCCCGTCCCTGGCCTAACGCTACAACCGTGCAAGTCCTGCCTAACCTTAGTTAGCCTTGATTTGACCTCTATTAGTGGAGATGATTATGAAGTATAAGCCTATAGTATAACGCCATTAGTCATGCATTTATAATCTGAGCCGGTTGACCGTGATTAATAATTGTGAAGCTATGCACACACACACACATTTTGTTTCCATGATGAGATTTGTTTTGGCTCGTGTTTATTCGCTTATTGACTAGCTTTTACTCATCGAATACTCTGATTTCTCATATGATCGCAACGTTGACCTCATGATTTATTTTTGAATCGCATGATTTGCTCGAGGGCGAGCAAACGCTAAGTGAGGGGTAGTTGATGAGAGTCAACTTTGCTTCATTTCTTACATGATTTTACCCCCTGTTTATGACTTCTTTGATGCACTTTTGGGGTAGTTTGAGTGATTTATGATTCATTTTCACCATTGCATTCACTTTGAGGTTAAAGATGACTTAGTCCGAAAATCTCGTCATTTTTGGTGAATTATTGCATATTTCATACCTATTTTATCTTGCGGAAGTTATGCGCGGTATTTTTGTTGATATTTGCTGGATATATGTTCATTTTGATCCCGGGAGATGAGTTATTGATGATGAAAAGATGATTTTGAGAGGTGAAAGCAAGCACCCGAGGCTAAAGAGTTGAAACGGATCAAGAATCGTTGATGTTTTCATGCTTCTATGACTTCATATGCATTTTGAGACATCTTAGAGGCGTTTTTTGGAACTTTTGTCTTCATGGAAGTTGTAGGGAATAGAACGAACTTTCCAACGCAATTTGAATCGTTCAAATCGAAGCTCTACACACGAGGATATCATCCAATTACTAAAGGTATACATGTACAGTGGCGGTTCAGCGAGTGCATGTGCGCGCATGCTTCAGTGCATGCTCGCACATGGAAGAGCAGAAAAATCACATCTACATTCAGAAAAAGCATGCGCACGCATGCTATCTCCATGCTCGCGCATGGAACGCGTGGGTTTTACGGATTTTCACCATTCAGGGTCGGATTTTGGCCATATAAAAGCCAATTAGGTCGCATTTTATACCGACTTCTTCAGAATTTAATTTTCTCTTCAATTTTAAGGTTTATTTTCTCCAAAACCCTCTAGAAAAACCATATTCTTGCATCCAATTACTTCAAAATTGCTAGGATTGTTGATTTCTTTTTGCAAGTTCTTGATTGTGGATCGCTTTCAAATAATATTGGTAATTTATTTTTCTTATCTTTTATCATGCCTTCTTCCGTTTCTTTTATGATTTCTTGTTTCGTTCTTGTTATTATGCGTAGCTAGATTTTTGATAGCTAAATTATACGATGGAACTACGAAATTGATGTCTAAACGATGATCTAGGGATAAGTAGGACTTAAAAAATAAATCTTTTGAATTGTTGTGTCCTAAAATTTGATCTTAATGCTTGAATTAATTTGATCACCTAATTCATGATTCCACACACGAACTCTATAAATGTATTTTGCGAGGGAGTGTGCGAACTAGAATTTTAGGATTGCCATGCACGAACTAGTCGAGTTTTTCGCAGCATGTTTTTTGGTAATGTTTTTCTAGCTAAGCCGTGAACTCGGTGGATGCGGAGCATCTCATTGTTCTTCATCATATTAGGTCAATTAAATCCCATAGAGGGGACTGTTGAACCGAATATAGGATAACTAGATTGTGGTATTAGCGCTTAGGAGTCAGTTTAGGAGATTGCACCACAACACATTCATTAGAAACCATTGGTTGGTTGGTAGGTTAAGGCTCGTCCCTAGTGATTCGGTAAGAGTATTGAGAGTAGTGTTCTTGATCATAATTTAGCTATTCTCTTATTCATATATTTTAAAGTTGGTATTTTTATAGTTCTTAGCTATAGTTAATACTTTCACCCATATTGTGAGCCTGAACTAAATACGAAATTGATTGTGATACTTTATTGATTCCTCGTGGGATACGACCTTGCTTACCACTATAGTGCTTCCCACCCGATACTCTGCCGGTTAATGTTGGGCGTCACTATTTTGGCCATCAGTGAGCCCGTCGCCGGAGTCTTCATATTTATCATAAGCGCTACCATAAAAATAGACACTTTCACCGGAGAAATCACACATCAATAACCAGATATCCACACGTTTCAACCGTTACCGCCACCGTGATATTTCTGAGATATCAATGACGAGCATCGATCTTTAGTCACCAAGGTAAGCAAAGCTTTATCGACGGTGGCGCTTCTACCTCAAAGGCCCGTTTCTTGAAATTATGGGTAGTTTAGAAATAAAAGAACTACCGTGAGTGTGATTTAAAAGTAATTTAATTTGAATGAAAATTATTTTATCTTTATTACGGCTAAAATAAAATAAAAAAGATAGAAAGAAATAACCATAGTACATACCACTTGATAAATAAATAACCATAAAAAAAAAAACAAAAAAAAAACCATAGCACCTTCAATTCCACTCAAATAATATAAATAAATAAAGCACCTTTTCATTTTTTTTTATTTTTTTTATTTTTTTTGAGGAGTAGGCCGGGTAGCCCCTTTTCAATTTTCGGATGACGTTTTGGTTCTTCTTCGTCCTTCAGAGTTTGTATCGATTTTTTTTTTTTTTTTTTTTTTCAGAAACGAAATACCTAAACTACGGGAGGGGGGAATCGAACCCGGGTCTCCAACCACAGGAGCCCGGGTAAACCCCTAGTGGAGAGTGGAGACCACTAGCGCAACCTTTGAAATCGGTGAGTTCTTTTGCTAATTTTATTTTGCGATTATTTCAGCAATAAACTTATTAATATCCAATGTATCTATTACGAATTATTATTATTATTATGTTATATTTAATATTTAAGTAGCGAGGGTAGATTGGTACGTAATTATGGATAAATACGGAAGCCCTGAGATTGACTATAAATGTTGTAACTATGTTTTGTGAATGGGATACGAAAGATATTGACCGGATTTTGTCATGGTATCAGAGAAAGGTTGGGATATTCACCAAATGGACGTGCACAATGCATTTTTGCATGGAGATTTGGAGGAGGAGATTTACATGAAGATCCCCCCGGGTTTTGAGAAGAACAGTTCGAACTTAGTATGCCTGATGCGTAAGTCGTTGTACGGGTTGAAACAGGCCCCGAGATGCTGGTTTGCAAAGCTTGACCGGATTTTGTCATGGTATCGGAGCCAGGTTCCCTTACCTAACAGGGAAAAAAAAAAAAAAAAAAAAAAAACCTTTCTGCACCAAAGAACTCGGTCGGAAATTGCAGCTGACACCATTGACGGGAAGTGTGTTCTTTACCTAAGGGATTGCAAAACAGAAAGAAAAAAAAAAAAAAAAAAAAAATCCCTTCGAATTGGTGTTGTGGATTAATTGACTAATCCAAACTTTTGAATCTCTCTCTGTTCGATCAAGAAGAAGAAGAAAAAAAAAAAAAAAATCCGTCGTCTTCAAGCTTGGAGCAGCGTCGACGATGGCAGCAATTGAAGAAATACATGAGCTCGATCAGCCTTTTCAGAGCTTGACGCAAGTAGATACCTTGCGTGGACGATCCGGTGGTCTGCCGATGCCGGACATAGATGGAAAGCTGCACTTCCGACCTCAGGTAGACACGAACCCAGGGACGACGGTGACCATGGACGACGGCGACCAGCTCTGCTCGGACTGCAACGGAGCTAGCCCGAGAGCTGTTCATGGGGGCTGCTCCGGTTCTCATGGAGGAGGACGAACGGCAGCAATTTGTGGGATCAAGGTGACTCCGGTCAATGCTGCCAAGGCACATGGAAATAAAGGTGAGCCGCCTGGCTCGACTCAGCTCGCAGTCAGCTCGGATCTCCCTTCATCATTGGAGCAATCTGGGCTCTCCAACCTTAGCTCGGCCCAATGGCAGGGAATTTTAGATCTCTTAAATTTCTCTAAATCGATGGATCGTATGACTAGCAAAAACTCGTGGATTATTGACACCGGGGCAACTCACCATGTGTCGGGTGACTGCACTTTATTTGTACAACTACGACCGATTGAGCATTGTTTGGTTGGGTTACCGGATGGACGTTCCTCGTTTGCGACTCATTCGGGAACGGTTATTTTGTCGGGGAATTTACGACTTTTAAATGTTTTGTATGTCCCAGAATTAAATTGTAACTTGGTTTCGGCGTCCAAATTTTTGGATGATCATAATTGTGTGATGCAGCTCACCAATCGTTTATGTATTATGCAGGACCGGATGACGGGGACGCTGATTGGACTGGGTGAGCGTGTGGATGGACTTTTTTGGTTTGTGGGAGTTCCAGAGACTCGGGTTTTGGCCATTGATGGTGCGCAAACTGCGGATTTGTGGCACCGGCGTTTCGGACACCCATCAGAAAATGTCCTTCGGCAGGTTCCTAATATTTCTATTTCTAAAAATTTAAATAAAGATGGATGTGATATTTGCTTTCGGGCAAAACAGACTCGTGACCCTTTTCCTCTTAGTGACAATAAAGCTAGCCGTATATTTGAGTTGATACATTGTGATTTGTGGGGTCCCTATAGTGTTCCCTCGACGTGTGGTGCTACGTATTTTTTAACCATTGTTGATGACTTCTCTCGTTCGGTGTGGATTTATTTGTTGTTAAATAAAATGGAGGTTGAAATTGTTTTTTTGGACTTTGTCGCTTTGATTTCTCGTCAGTTCGAGGTCACGATTAAACGAGTTCGCAGTGATAATGAGACTGAGTTTAAGCCTTTACTTCCGTATTTTCGAAATGAAGGGATCATTTTTGAAACTTCTTGCGTTGGTACTCCGCGGCGAGAATGGAAGGGTAGAACGTAAGCATCAACACATCCTAAATGTTGCACGCGCCCTTAGGTTTGATGGTCATTTACCCCTTAAGTTCTGGGGAGAGTGTGTTATGGCAGCTGCCTATATAATAAACCGAACCCCGTCGAGTATTTTGAACTATAAAACGCCGTACGAGTCTCTATTTCATAAAAAACCGGATTTATCGATGCTTAGAATTTTGGGGTGTTTGTGTTATGCCCACGACCATCGTCCCTCACATAAATTTGCCAGCCGCAGTCGTAAGGGTGTGTTCTTAGGGTATCCTTTTGGGAAGAAGGGGTGGACCTTATACGACCTTGATTCGGAGGAAATTTTTGTATCTCGAGACGTAAAATTTTATGAGCACGTTTTTCCTTTTTCTCACCAGATTGGAGGTAGTGTGTCTCCCCCTCCCCCTTATCCAGTTTTTGAGGATGTTGACATAGTAGATACGCGGTTCGACGCTTCTCCTTCTCTTCCCGGGGATCCACTATTGCCAGATCCTCGGGTTGAGGGGGGATGCAAGGGCATGATGATACGGGGCATGATGATACTGCCAATTCGGCACATGATATTGCATCCTCACCACAACCTCGACAACCAGGTGACGTTGCGGAAGAGTTAGGCCGAGGTAGACGTCAGAAGATACCGAATTCTCGATTTCAGGATTACGTGACACATACTCTGGTTACACCGAAAAGTCCTACTCCACGCTCTTCCACTCCCTCGGCATCCTCAGGTACTCTGCATCCTCTTATGCATTATGTAAATTACGATATGTTCTCTGATAAGCATCGCAGGTTCCTCGCAGCTATCACAGTTGGGAACCCTCCTAAATCTTTTAAGGAGGCGGTTAAACATGAAGGTTGGCGTAAGGCCATGGCTGAAGAAATTCAGGCCCTAGAAGACCAGGGTACTTGGGAGTTGCAGCCCCTTCCTCCCGGGAAAAAGGCATTGGGGAGTAAATGGGTTTATACAGAAAAATATGACGAGAACGGGACTTTGCAGCGGTTAAAAGCCCGGTTAGTGGCGTTTGGCCACCATCAAGAAGAGGGTATTGATTACACGGAGACATTTGCGCCTGTGGCGAAAATGGTTACTGTTCGCACTTTTCTTAGTGTTGCTGCAGTGAAAGGTTGGGATATTCACCAAATGGACGTGCACAATGCATTTTTGCATGGAGATTTGGAGGAGGAGATTTACATGAAGATCCCCCCGGGTTTTGAGAAGAACAGTTCGAACTTAGTATGCCGGATGCGTAAGTCATTGTACGGGTTGAAACAGGCCCCGAGATGCTGGTTTGCAAAGCTTGCGTCTGCTTTGCGTGAGTATGGTTTCCGTCAGTCATACTCTGATTATTCATTGTTTACTTTGCATCGTGGTAATATTCAGCTTTATGTCCTTATTTACGTCGATGATATGATTGTCGCCGGGAACGATAAGGTTGCGATGCGGATTTTTAAAGACTACTTGGGGAAATGTTTTAAAATGAAGGACCTTGGTGTGTTGAAATATTTTCTTGGGATTGAGGTGGCGCGGAACAGGGACGGAATTTTCTTGAATCAACGGAAGTATGCCCTCGATATTATTCATGAAGCTGGTTTACTTGGAAGCAAGCCAGCTGATTCCCCGATTGAGCAGAATCACAAGTTGGCACTTGCCACGGGCGAGTTGTTGAGTGATCCGGGGCCATATCGTCGGTTGATTGGACGGCTTATATATCTCGGGGTTACCCGTCTTGATCTGGCTTATTCCTTGCATGTGTTATCTCAGTTCATGCAGGCTCCCCGTGTTGACCATTGGGATGCGGCCCTGCGTCTCGTCCGATATTTGAAGAAGCATCCGGGTCAAGGAATTTTGCTGCGGTCGGATAGCTCGCTTCTTCTTGAAGGTTGGTGCGACTCTGATTGGGCGGCTTGCCCACTTACTCGACGTTCATTGAGTGGTTGGTTTGTCTTCCTTGGTCTTTCCCCGATCTCTTGGAAGTCCAAGAAACAAACCACGGTATCCGTTCTTCGGGCGAGGCGGAATATCGATCGATGGCCTCTATTACATGTGAGTTGAAATGGTTGAAACGGTTACTTGCGATCTTGGTATTCGTCATCCCCAGGGATACGACACTTTTGTGACAGCCAATCGGCTTTATATATCGCACAGAACCCGGTTTTTCATGAACGCACGAAGCATATCGAGGCGGATTGTCACTTCATGCGGGATGCGATCACGGATGGTTTGATTTTGCCGTCGTATGTACCTACGCGGCATCAGTTGGCGGATATTTTTACGAAGGCATTGGGTCGGCAGCAGTTCGAGTTCTTATTGAGCAAGTTGGGCGTTCGCGATCTTCACGCTCCCACTTGAGGGGGGGTATTACGGATTATTATTATTATTATGTTATATTTAATATTTAAGTAGCGAGGGTAGATTGGTAATTATGGATAAATACGGAAGCCCTGAGATTGACTATAAATGTTGTAACTATGTTTTGTGAATGAGATACGAAAGATATTGACCGGATTTTGTCAGTATCTTTGTTAATAAACTGAATAATTATTTTTATGATTAGTAGTTCTTTGATTTAGAATTTTTGTGTTGGTGATTGTTTGCAATGGTGGTGGGGATGGCTTCCTGCTTTTGCCCGTCTTTGGCCATTCAAAATGTGTGGGGTTTTAGAGTTTTGGGTGTTATGTGCTTGATTTAGGAATTGTGGGTATTTATATCACAAAATTGTAGGATATGTTGCTTTGGTAATTCTATTACACTAGTTCAATTTTTGTAATTTGTTTTGCCTCTGTTTGTTTCTGATGCATCAAACATAAGGCACTGGACTTGAATAAAATCCTGTTAAGAAAATTAAATAAGTATTCATGTCTGGTGTGTTACTTTTCTGTGATGTGCAATGATTTAAAAGAGTTTAAAAAACTGGAACCGGACCTAACTTGGCTGGACTGAAAAAAACAGCTGGGAAGGTTTAAACACTTTGTATGGTTCTGATTTTTTAAAACCCGAATTCAACAATTAACTCTCAAAGAGTGTATAATTTTATATTGTTAAGAGTCTGGAGATGCATTCCCACTTGTCTTAGTGAACTCACACTTTTTCCCACTTTCAATGCATTTTTTTTTCCTTTAATTTTTTGTTGTATATTTAGCAGTCGTGCACGGTAACTATGGTGAAATTGTAGTCTTAAGTTATCGTCGGATCAAGCGATTTTGATGTATTCTGGAGATGCTTTATTGTTCATGTATTTCTAGTTTTCTTTTGGTATGAATGTTCTGTTCTTCCTTGCTGCTTGTATGATTATGTGAACAAGTTATTAATCTCAGGCTGGTAATATGGATGCCGATGTGAAGACGACTATAAGGAAGTAGATTGTGTTTTACCCTATTTACATAAACTCAAAGAAAACGATAGCCGAAGGCAGGAGAATTAACGTGAACAGAGCATGTGAGAATCCGACGTGTGTTGAGATTAGTGATTGTTGTAACTACCTGAAGCTTCCTAGTGCAATCGAGATTGATAAGGCATATCCACGCGATTTTATGCAAAGAGGAAGGGTAAGGGTTCAGTTGAAAAGGGAAGATGGAAGTTTAGTCAATCCTAACATTTCTTCTAGGAAGCAATTGATGATTCAGGTTGCTGAGTTGGTCCCGAAACATAGTGGAAGGAAGAAGCAAGAGTCTGCATCGTCGTCTTCTGCTGCTGCTGGTGGCCCTTCCAAATCTGGAAAGGGTGGGAAAAAGAAAAGATGATCGTCTTGTGGCCGTGTCATTGCGTTCTGATGTTGTTTTTTGCGGTCAGAGAAGAGGGAGGGTTCGGGTTCGGGTTCCTGAAACTTTAGCCCCGAGTAGAAGTTGGGGTTTGGAATTGAATTGTCTTGAAATCAATGAGGCTTAAGGGCCTCTAGATAATGGACTAGATTATGATCATGTTGCATCTAAAGAAAACCATGTTGCATCTAATTCTAAGGTGAGGTTGACAAAAGATAACAATAATTCCGTATTTTATTATCTCTCTAAAAATTTCTCTCACTTTTTTTATGCAGTCTTAACTAACTAACTCACATTTGTATATCCCAAATTTTTATTAATGGATGAGTGATGATCATAGCATAGCATGTACGTCAACCCTGACATGATATTCAACAGCTCCAAATGACAAAGGCTTCAGCTTGCATTATTATACTTATCCACCTTCCGTGAAAAAAATGATTTTTTGTCTTTTGGATTTGAGCATTTTGTGTGTCTACTACATTCGTCCCAAAATGTAAGTCTTTTTAGGCTTTTTCACACATATTAAGAAAGTTGGTTAAATTTGTTATTTGTCATTAATTTTGATTAAAAAGATTAAAATGACTTTTATTGGTATTAATACAAAGTAATAAAAAATGGTTGAATATACAATAAATGAGGGGTAGAAGAAGAAAGATGTAATAAAAGCTTTATTGGTTTTGTAAATGGACTTACATTTTGGGACAAAACTAAAAAGCTAAAAGGACTTATATTTTGGGACGGAGGTAGTACCATTTAAGGAAGAGACACACTTAAAATGGGCAATTAATGGGAGCGGTATTTATCATTAAGTTGTGAATTAGACATACACTTCAGCAGTAAAAACTAAAAATACACATCAAAATCCTAGATATCAAAATTGTGGAGTAATAAATTTCTTCCTAGAATCCTGGTAGTTGCTGCTTTTTCCATAATAATAGAAGTGCAATGGAAGCCACCACAACAAATTAATCAACATACTTCACACATAAAGAATTTCAGGTGTTCAAATAGAATATATTTGGTTTCGAGATAGGTTGGGGTTGAAGGGGTTTAGGAGAGAAAAAAAAAATAAAATAAAATAAAATGAATAATTATTATAAAGTTGAAATCTTGTATTAAAATTTATGTAGATGAAAAAATAATTGGTGAGAGAAATTTTAATGTAATAAAATAAAGTGAAATAACAATTATAAAGTTGAAATATTGTATTGAAATTTGTGTAGATAAAGAAATGATTGGTAAGAGAATTTTTCATGAAGTATTATATTGATAAAGTAATACTGTAGTTAAATAGTGTAGTGGGTGAATAAAATGAATTGATTAATATTATTTTATTTGCTGATGGTGAAATGATTGGTGAGAGAAATTATAATAAAATAATATATATATATAATAAAATAATGGTAATAAAATAGTGGAGTGAATAAAATATAGTTTTTTGCCGAGAAGGACATATTAATTAATTTATCCGGCTCCAAGTACAATAGAGATTAATTAGGACAAAACATTTGTAAAGTTACCGATATACCCCTTTTCCAATTCTTATATCTCCCTCATCCTGGTTCGATCAAATCTCAAACCACAAATTCACACCACAGCCGCCACTTCCCTCATCCAAACTCAGTCCATTGCCCACCGTGATTTGGCCGGAAATTGGACTCGGTTGGACAGTGGGCGGAGCAGTGAAGCAGCAGCCGAATTTGATCGGATTTTTGCAGTGGAAGGACGGATCAAATCGTTACAGTTCGAAGCCGGCTTAGAGTGGCGGCGGAGTTTAAGAAATTGATCGGAGATGAAGCAGCAGCCATATTTCTTCGTCGGAGATCTCTCCCTCTCTTTCTTCGTCCTCTGTCAACCTCGACTTCAATGGCTGCCGGATTTGGGGTGGAGGAGGAGTGGTGAACTTCTTCCCTCATCCAAACTCGGTCCATTGCCAATAAACTTCTTCCCTCATCCAAACTCGGTCCATTGCCCTTTGCTAATTCAACTCGGCCGGAAGTTGCGGATTTGCGAGCGCTTTTTTTTTTTTTTTTTTTTTTTTTTTTTTTTTTTTTTTTTTTTTGGTTGAGAAACTTTAGGCGATTTGCAGATTTGCAGCGCTTTTTTTTTTTTTTTTTTTTTTTTTTTTTTGTTAAGAAACTTTAGGAAGTTGCAGATTTGAAGCATTTTTTTTTTTTTTTTTTTTTTTTTTTTTTTTTGAGAATTTGGGATTTGGGATTCACTACCTGAAACGGTAAATGTTACTATGTGCCGATCAATGTTACGGTATGATGTGGATGAATGATACTGCTTGTTTAGTCTGATCGTGTGCAAAGGTTACTTGATGACTCATGAATTTATGAATGTTCTTGCATACGGATGAATGTTACTTGATGATTCATTAATGTTACTTGATGATTCATGAATGTTATTGTATCTGGATGAATGTTAGTGTGAATGTTACTTGATGATTCATGAATGTTCTTGCATCTGGATGAGTTACTCGATGATTCAGAATGTTCTTGCATCTGGATGAATGTTCTTGTGAATGTTACTTGATGATTCATGAATATTGTTGCATACGGATGAATGTTCTTGTGAATGGGTATTTTTGTCCAAAAGATTTGTTTTTGTCCTTTATAATCTTTGAAAATAGAAAATGTCCTTCCAGACCTATTTCTGTTAATTTTTGTCCTTATGGCCCCTCCCCCCAATAAAATATTGAGTGAAATCCTGAACCCGACCCAAAACCCCAAACCCCAAACCAAACAAGGCCTTAGGGACCCCCTCTATTTATTCCACACATGCAAGTATGCAATCCATCATCTCCTTTAAATAGGGCATTCAACTCTCAACAAAAACATAAGAAAAAGAAGGGAAAAAAAAAAAAAGCCTTAAACAGAATTTCAATGCTAGAAAATATACCACAATATTTATAGCTGAATTTTGAGAGAAGTATTTGATAAGAAAAATGGAAATCAGTGAAACATATAGGCTTAGTAGTATACGTTTAAGCAGTTCAAGCATATGGAGGAACACAACAATGGAAATCTTCTCGAAATCTTCTCGTGATGAAGACGACGAAGAAGCTCTTAAATGGGCTGCTATCGAAAGACTACCGACCGTGATGCGGTTAAGAAAAGGCGTGATCAGTGAAGAAGGCCATCCTAAAGAAGTTGATGTGAAACACCTTGGTGCAACTGAAAGACAGTATGTAATAGACAGGATAGTTAAGGCTGCTGAAGAAGATAATGAAAATTTCTTATGGAAGCTTAAAGAGCGTGTTAACCGGTAATTCTACATTTACTTCCAATCATTAACAGTTTTTTAAGTGTTAAATACATAAAGCTGTGATCAGAGTTTAAAGTTTTGTTCAATCTTCTAATCAAGGATTACTTAATTATATTTGCAATGTTATTGTATTGAAACAGAGTTGGACTTGATTTTCCAACGGTTGAAGTCCGGTTTGAGCATTTAAATGTGGAAGCAGAAGCTCATGTTGGCGGTAGAGGATTGCCTACTGTTTTCAATTTCATGGCTAATATTATTGAGGTAATGTTTCTTTTTTTTACTCATTGAGGTAATGTTTCTAGTTTATGCAAATTATTTGATTTTACCATTAATGACAAGAAATAATTCGCCTAATCGTGCGTTGGATTCAATTTGTTTGCAGGGATTCTTAAGTGGTCTTCATATTCTTCCGAATAGAAAGAAACCATTTCCAATACTAAATGATGTTAGTGGGATCATTAAGCCTGGAAGGTGGGTATAAAGAAATGATACAAATTTTATATGCAGGGGCAGAGCTAGCCTATTCGGTACTAAGCCCGCTTCAGTGACCTTTGAGGGCCTACGCATACGGCATGATATACGGGATAGTCGTGCTTCTGATCTAAAGAGCTTGTTTTTTTGTTTTTGTTTTGTAGAATGACACTGCTTTTAGGCCCTCCTAGTTCAGGGAAAACCACATTGCTATTAGCATTGGCTGGAAAACTTGATATTAACCTTAAGGTAAGAAAGAAATCAGATTTGTTTACTACAAGAAATTTCGTGATGGTTATAGCGGTTTTTTCTTACGGCATGTTTAATGAAATGTTAATAGGTGAACGGGAATATTACATACAATGGGCATGGGTTGGATGAATTTGTACCACAAAGGACATCAGCTTACATAAGTCAGCATGATCTTCACATCGGAGAATTGACTGTTAAAGAAACTTTAGCTTTTGCTGCTAGATGCCTCGGTGTTGGACCACGGCACGGTCAGTGAACTTCTTTTGAACCATTTTTAATTGTTTTTCGAAATATGAAAAATAAACAGTTCCCTGACACTGAATTCTGATTATTCGCAGACTTGTTAAAAGAAATATCTAGTCGAGAAAAAGAAGCAAACATTAAGCCCGATTCTGACCTCGACGTTATGATGAAGGTGTAAATTTTTGTTCCAAGAATGTAATAAGGCTTTTGTTAACTAAAAATTATTCGCTTAGATGAATTTTTTTTTCTTCACAATTTAAAATATTTTGGCTTTTGTAGGCAGTTGCACTTGAAGGTCAGGAAACTAGTGTGGTAGCAGATTATATAATCAAGGTAAGGCTATAAGATTAATTGTTAGATACACATATTGTTCGTTAAGAAACAATCAATGTCTAAACATTCAGCGTTATTCTTCTTCGTTATAGATTTTAGGACTTGAAGTGTGTGCCGATACCATGGTTGGTGATGACATGATACGGGGAATTTCTGGTGGACAGAAGAAAAGAGTTACTGCAGGGGAGATGATGGTTGGACCAGCAAGAGTATTTCTAATGGATGAGATATCAACCGGCTTAGACAGCTCGACAACGTTTCAGATCGTGAACTCTATCAAGCACTCGATCCATATCCTTAGAGGGACTTCTGTGATCTCACTCTTGCAACCAGCCCCGGAAACATACGACTTGTTTGATGACATAATTCTATTGTCAGATGGACAGGTTGTGTACCAAGGCCCTCGAGAACAGGTTTTGGAGTTTTTCGAACACATGGGATTCAAATGTCCACCAAGAAAGGGAGTTGCCGACTTCCTACAAGAGGTGACATCTAGGAAAGATCAGGAGCAGTATTGGATAAACAAAGACGAACCATACAATTATGTTCCCGTGAAGGTATTTGCAGAAGCATTTCAATCAGTCAGTATAGGGAGGGAGATAGAACACGAGCTTGCTACACCGTTCGATAAATCCAAGAGCCATCCTGCGGCTCTCACCACAGAGAGATACGGTGTCAGCAAAATGGAACTTCTAAAGGCTTGTGTATCAAGAGAATACCTACTTATGAAAAGGAATTCATTTGCCTATGCATTTGGAATGGTTAAAGTGAGTAACAGATCCAAATAACTTGACTTAACATAATTTGATTTCGTTTGCTTGGTCTAATCTGTGTACCTTTTTTTGTAGATCATCCTGACGGCTTCCATAACGATGACATTGTATCTGAGGACTAAAATGCACAAAGACACAACAACTGATGGTTCCATTTTCTTGGGAGCTATATTTTTTGCAATCGTTTCGATAATGTTCAGTGGATTTGCAGAGTTAGCCATGTCCATTTTGAAGCTTCCAGTGTTCTACAAGCAAAGGGACCTTTTATTCTTCCCTGCTTGGGCATACGCTCTTCCCACATGGATACTTAAGATTCCGATCTCACTAGGTGAAACCGCCGTTTGGGTTGGTATGATCTACTATGTATCTGATTTTGATCCAAATGCTGGAAGGTAATGTATTTCACTTGGATAATCTCAAGCTATTTTATCTTTATTTGACTTTATGCTTCTAACTAAAAAAAGTCCATTTTTTGGTGCAGATTTTTTAAACATTATCTTGTGCTGGTGTTCATAGCCCAGATGGCTTCAGGGCTATTTCGTCTTATGGCATCCTTGGGAAGAAACATGATCATTGCAAATACTTTCGGATCGTTTGCATTGGTTGCAGTTCTTGCATTGGGTGGTTTCATCTTGTCAGAAGGTATACTAAGTCATGCCAAAAATGAAATGATTGATTTTTCGTACCTGCATCACATCTAATGATTTGAATCCGTTAATGTCGTGTCTTTCAGATAAAATACCACATTGGTGGATATGGGGCTACTGGCTTTCTCCAATGATGTATGGACAAACCGCCTTATCGGTGAATGAGTTTCTTGGACACAGCTGGAAACATGTGAGTTTCTTAGTCACATTTCTTCATATTAGTTTTCTGTTTTATTTCATTTTCTGTCATAGCATAATCAAATGATGCAAAAATGCTTATTGTGAAGGTTTCTCCTGGATCAAACGAAACGTTGGGAATATCGGTCTTGAAATCTCGCCATATGAAAACAGAAGCATATTGGTACTGGATTGGCATTGGTGCTCTTATTGGCTACGTATTCGTATTCAATTTCATCTATACGCTCGCTCTAACTTTTCTTCAACGTAAGTATTGCTCGTATATTTTTTTATCAATAAACAAAGGCAATAGTACAACATTAACAATTTGTTTCTGTAATGCAGCACTTGACAAGTCTCAGGCAGTTTTATCTGAAGAAACTTTGAAAGAAAGGAATGGCGACGTTATTGATGAACAATCAAAAGAAGAGACATTGTCAGGTAGGTTGCTAATTTTTTATTTGAATTCACTTTACTTAGAGATAATTGAGGTGTATTGAAGCATTCGTTTCGAACAATGTAGGTACAGTGGTCAGAAGAAACGGATCAACCAGGTCTTTGTCTAATAGAGTAGCTAGCATTGATGACACAAATCAGAGCAAGACGAAAGGAATGGTTTTGCCTTTTGAGCCTCTAGCAATCACGTTCGATGACATAAGATACTCCGTAGATATGCCTCAGGTCAGTTGAGTTTAGTATAATGAACTAAAATTTATAACGTTTACCTGTCTACGTTTTGACAAGATTCTGTTTGTTTACAGGAAATGAAAGCTCAAGGAATTAATGATGGTAGGCTAATGCTATTGAAAGGTGTTAGCGGTTCTTTTAGGCCAGGGGTGTTGACAGCATTAATGGGTGTTAGTGGAGCTGGAAAAACAACTTTAATGGATGTTTTGGCCGGAAGAAAGACAGGTGGATACATCGATGGGACTATCACCATATCAGGATACCCAAAGAAACAAGAGACGTTTGCTCGTATAGCCGGATACTGTGAGCAAAACGACATCCATTCTCCTCATGTTACTGTTTTTGAATCCTTGACATACTCCGCATGGCTTCGGCTGCCTCCTGAAATAGAATCTTCTGCTAGAATGGTAAGTTTCGTTGATGAAAAAGTGTTTTTTTTTTTGGAAATCATATATAGTAGTCCTTTATTTCATTAATTCTGAATTATGTGAGTTTTTGCAATGTGTAGATGTTTGTTGATGAAGTTATGGAACTTGTTGAGCTAACCTCGTTAAAAGACGCACTAGTTGGATTGCCCGGGGTTAATGGTCTTTCAACAGAGCAACGTAAAAGGCTAACTATCGCGGTTGAGCTTGTTGCGAATCCATCGATCATATTCATGGATGAACCAACATCAGGGCTTGATGCCAGGGCTGCTGCTATTGTCATGAGAACTGTCAGAAATACGGTTAATACAAACCGAACCGTGGTCTGCACTATCCATCAACCGAGTATCGACATATTTGATGCTTTTGATGAGGTAATTTCAATTTTGTTACAACTATTTTGATGAAGTTTGTAATCATATAGTAACTTATAAACTAACACTCCACTTGATCACTTGCAGCTGGTGCTTCTAAAACGCGGAGGTGAAGAAATATACGTTGGTCCATTAGGCCACCATTGCTCTGAACTCATCAACTACTTTGAGGTAAAGAAAAGACTATAAAAACCCTCAAATTTATTAAAACTTAAAAACTATATATTGGTCTAGTTCTTCGTGCTTATGTTTTTCGTTATTCATTAGGCGGTCAGTGGCGTAGAGAAAATCAAAGATGGTTACAATCCAGCTACTTGGATGTTGGAAGTGTCATCTATGACACAAGAAGTAGCTTTGGGTGTCAGTTTTCCCGAGATTTACAAAAACTCACAACGCTATCGGTATGTGTCTTATTTGAACACAAATAGCACGAATAGTCCAAGCTTTTTTTTTTTAAATATGCATTGTACGAAAAACTTACCAAAATTTAACATGGAATTCAGGAGTAATAAAGAACAAATCAAGGAGTTGAGCACACCTGCTCCAGGATCTAAAGATGTATACTTTGCGACTACTTACTCTCAATCATTCATCACTCAATTCATGGCTTGTCTATGGAAACAACATTTATCCTATTGGAGAAACCCTCAGTACTCCGCCGTAAGGCTCCTGTTCACAACATTCATAGCTTTGATGTTCGGAACAATATTCTGGCAACTCGGTTCCAAAAGGTATCAAATCAGACGTGCAAAAATACAACTCCACATGTTATTTTCAACTCAACGGACTTATTTTTTTTTGTTGATTCTTCTATCAGGGCAAGACAACAAGATCTATTCAACGCAATGGGTTCCATGTATGCCGCTGTTCTGTTCTTGGGCGTGCAAAACGCAACATCTGTACAACCTGTTGTTGCTATTGAAAGAACGGTGTTTTACAGAGAAAGAGCAGCTGGAATGTATTCTGCTTTGGCCTATGCCTATGGACAGGTAATACTTCACATACCAAAAACTCAACAAAAAATAAATAATTGTATGATCTTTATATATATCTGGTTACAAAATGTGATCTTTTTGAAACTGATTGATATTGTTTAATGAATACAGATTGTGATTGAGTCGCCTTATCTTATGGTACAAACAATCATATACGGATTAATAGTATACTCGATGATTGGATTCGACTGGACCGTGGCCAAGTTCTTTTGGTATTTGTTCTTCATGTATTTCACCTTATTATACTTCACGGCTTACGGAATGATGACGGTTGCTGTTACACCAAACCATAACATTGCTGCCATAGTTTCAACTGCATTCTATTCACTATGGAATCTTTTCTCAGGATTCATCGTCCCAAAATCCGTAAGTTCTTTTTTTAGTTTATCTTATAGCTTTTAAGGGTGAATCATATTAAGTGTTGCTTAACATTTCAATGATTTTATGACAGAGAATTCCGTGGTGGTGGCGTTGGTACTATTACACGTGCCCCGTGGCATGGACATTGTATGGTTTGGTCGCATCACAATTTGGAGACATAGATGAAATGATGACCGATCAAAATAAATCCGTAAAAGATTTCATAAGGAGTTATTTCGGGTTCAGACACGAGTTTCTTGGATATGCGGCGCTTATAATCGTTGGAATAGCAACCCTTTTCACCTTCATCTTTGCCTATTCAATCAAGACCTTCAATTTTCAAAAAAGATGAGAGTTTTCTGTCCTATGGAAATTGTATAATAACACTATTCATCTTTTCGGCTTTTATGTACATCATTAACTAAAAAAAAAAAAGAAACAGCTCAAGATGAGCATTTGTAACGTCCCGTTTTCGGACAACGAGTTCTTATCCGGAAAAGGAACATTCGGCACGTATAAAATAAAATAAAATTCTCTTTATACACAAGTCTCTACTACGTCGTATCGAGTTAAGCAAAACGGGAGCAAAAAGACTCGGATAATTTTTTTCCCAAATAACAAAGAATAGAAACTCAATATCTAAAGAAGAAATGTAACATTCATTACATCGAAAAGGAAACCAAACGAAAACCAAAACGTACAATAACCTCCAAAAAGTACTAAACAGAAAATTACATGTTCGTCTTCTCTCCCCCAAACACATAAATAAACATGCATTTGAGGTAAGTACATTGTACATAGTAAGAAGTAGAAGCTACAAATTAACTAAGGCTCATTAACAAGTTTTATTATAATAGTTACCTTTATGAGACCGACTCAATCTAAAGTTCACTCCATGCCCATCGACATGTCATGACTATACGATTCTAACTCAGCTTATATTGGTTACATCATTATTCAAGGACACTACGCATAGCGTTCATCAGCCTGAAGATATACTTGTTAATTAACGGTGATTAGCACCGATTAGTTCCGGGGTCTCCCTGGTATGCGTATACGTTCGATGAATTTTCTCCACTACCCTTCAGCCTTTTGAGCCAGTAGCGTTGTTCACCTTTTTATGAACGTATCACATCGCCGATATGAAATAGTGTCTAACCGAGAATAAGTGACGTTTTATCTTTTACTACACTTATGTAATTATTATCTTTTGTTATCTAGCCACCTAAGTGTTTTCAAAATAAAACTCACCTTATCAACTCTACTCCCTCACTTAGACAGCTAGACATTACAACCTATCAAGTACACAGACATTAATGAACTCTAGTTTATCAAAGCACAAGCTCTTTCATGCCTTTCCGATGGTCCCGAACTTCAACTCCCTTTAAAGAGTACGTCCGGTGCCGGAACCAAACGCATCAGAAACTCAATCAAGGCTTGTTTACGTTTAATTAATGTTATAAGATCAAAGGTTAACATTTAGAACTCATTACAAAGCTTAAAACGCATTTTCCTCAAAACAGGGGCCGGTGCGCAAAACGGGATTACGTGCGCACGGTGCTGCGTATGTATAATCCAAAATATGCTCGAACAGTGCGCCCGTGCGGGTGCAGTGCGTGCGCACGGGCACCGAGCCTCGTATCCAAAGGCGTATAATCCAAAATATGCTCGAACGGGCTCCGTGCGCCCGTGCGTCCGCGCGGGCTCCGTGCGTCCCGCGGGCTCCGGTGCGTCCGCGCGGGCTCCGTGCGTCCGCCGGGCTCCGTGCGTCCGCACTGGGCTTCGGTGCATCCGCACTAACTTTCTGAATGTAAAATTTAGGTCGCGCACTGGGCTTGGTGCACCCGCACCAAGCGCGGCAGCTCCCCAAAAAATCAGTTTTTGAACCCTAATTGATCCCTAATCATTCCCAAACTTATTCAACATCAATATACTCAGAAAATAGCAGAAAAACTTGACTTTCACAGGGCCATAACATCCTATGATTCTTAAACAATTCGTAGCATGAATTCTAACCATCAACAAAATCATAACTTAAACCCTATAAACCGTAATTAACATGTAGGAAGACCTTCTTACCTTTTAGCAAGCTAAAAAAATTCCAAATCCTCAGTAAACTGCAGAAACGATCTTCCTTCTCACAGAAACCTATGTGATCAATTCCAAAAAGGGTCAGATTCGATCACACACTTCGATTAACACAGAACTACGAAAGATATGAGTTTTGATCTCCAAAACTCATCTAAAACAGCAGCTAGGTTGAAATATTACCTTGAGAAAAGCTCCAAATTTCTTGTGTTGAAACGATGCTCCTTTCACGACGATTCCAACGCTCTACTCGAATCTGAAAACGGTTGAGATTCGACTTAGAAAACGGAAGAAATCTCTCAACCTTTTTCTCAAGCTCTCACACGCAAATAATAGGGGCTCTCACACGCAAATAATAGGGATTAGGAGGTGGATTATCTGATTCAAAAGGTTAGAAAAACTGATTGGGTTTATTTTTCCTTAAATAGGAAAAATCCCAATAATTACCTAATCCATTAAATTGATCTGGCAACTCTTACACCGGAAAGAAAAATTGTGGGTGCGAGTGTTGTCGCACAAATATTCTGAACTGAGTACAAAAGCAAAACCAGTCTGCTCACCTATTTGGAGAGGGATATGCAAGGCCTATTCCAAAGCGTGGCAAGGCCTATATAGAATGGCGAGGAGACGATCTTATATGGAAGAATGACCCAAATGGGAAGTACACGGTCTCCTCGGGATACCATGCTCAAATGATCGATTTTATACATAGACGGGAGAATGAAGAAGAGGCCACGAAATGGAGACAGGTATGGAAACTCAAAGGACCAGCTCGAGCCAACTTCTTCCTCTGGAGCCTCAAACATGGAGCAGTGCCTACATATGGTTTTTTAGCCAAACGACATGTGATACCATCACCTTTATGCCCTCTTTGTGGGATAGAAAACGAAAATCTCCTTCATGCCCTTCGGGACTGTCCTTGGGCGAAACAAGTTTGGACCCTTTTACCGCCTCAACATCGGTGGAGAGAATTCTTTGCGTACAATGACACGGATAAGTGGATACGGGATAACCTCCAAGAAATGACGCGTTTTGGCGAACATGGATCCCATTGGAAATATATTTGGCGTGAAGCTGTCAACGGTATCTGGATATGGAGAAATAAAAAACTCCATAGCGATGACTTGAGAAGACCCCCGGCCTATGCTTTCATAGCGCAAACAGTGGAACGAGCGAAGAACCTGCGCCTTGCATGGCAGGATTTTTGATTATTTTCTAGCAGTTGATATGTACTTTTTTGGTGTTTATACACCCTTTAGATCAATAAAAAACTCGTTTCCAAAAAAAAAAAAAAAAAAAAAAAAAAAAAAAAAACTCGATATATATATATATATATATATATATATATATATATATATATATATATATATATATATATATATATATATTTCCTCGTAAAAACTTAACTCCTATAAAAGAAGTCAGAATAATAATATTTCGTTTTCGCAAAATAACACAACTGCCCTTTCCCGAAAATCGAAATATTTTTACATTGGTTTTGGTGCGTTAGTACAAGTTACACCAAGTAAACCAGAAATTAAGCATTCAAGCCTCATAAGGTATGCTTGTACTACCTTTGTCCCTAAGAGTTGTTTTAATTAGGGGTTTTAACACAAATTAAAAGGTGATTGGATGTCATATGTTTTAGTTTCTAAAATCTAAAATACTTTTATGACTATCATTAATGCAATGGTTTTAATATTTGGGGATGCATAATAATAATTAAAGATAAGAAGGAGAGAAAACCTAGAGAAATGTAGGTTCCATTGGTGTTCTAAAATGACTCTTATCTTGAGACAAATTTTATGGGCTAAACCGACTCTTATTTAAAAACATAGGTAGTATACAGTAAGACTAAATGACCTGACCCTTCCCCAGACCCTCTTAGATGGAATGCTTTTGTAAGAACCTGCCATATTTACAACACTTTCATACAATAGTCTGTCCTTCACCGCTGACGGCGAATTGGTTGAGGTAGCCATCGACGATGCCTACCCCGACCAAAAAGTTAAAATAGGGGCTCACCTACCTACGGTAGAGAAAGAAGCTTTAATCACCCAGCTGAAGGCGAATGTGGATGCCTTCGCATGGGTAGTGACAGATATGAGAGGTGTTGAACCCGAAGTCGTGTTGCATCACTTGAACGTTGACCCTACAAGCCCGTACAACAGAGAGTGCGGCAGTTTACCCCGGAAAAAGAAAAGGCAATAAAAGTGGAGGTAGAGAAGCTTCTCCAAGCTGGAATAATCAAGGAATTAGCCTATCCCACTTGGCTAGCAAATGTAGTGATGGTAAAGAAACACAACGGCAAGTGGAGAATGTGCGTATATTTCACGGACATCAACAAGGCTTGTCCGAAAGATCCGTATCAACTTCTCATGATCGATCGGCTAGTGGACTATATTGCCAGCTTCGATATGCTCAACTTCTTAGATACATATTCAGGGTATCATCAGGTCAAAATGGCTGAATCTGATAAGGAAAAAACGGCCTTCAAAGCTGCTGGGGGTCTGTATTATTACGAAATGATGCCCTTCGGGCTGAAAAAAACGGGATCAACTTACCAGAGGATGGTGAACAAGGTCTTTAGCTCACAAATTGGGAAAAACATGGAGGCATACATAGACGACATTGTCGTAAAATCCCCAACTGGTGGTCACGCCGCTGACCTCAAGGAAACCTTTGAGAACGTTCGAAGACATTCAATGAAACTCAATCCGACCATATGCACGTTTGGTGTCGGAGAGGGCAAATTCTTAGGGTTTATGGTTAGTCATCGTGGAATAGAGGCCAATCCCGAGAAAATTCAGGCACTGCTTAACATGCGGGAGCCGACCACAATAAAGGAGGTTCAAAGGCTTAACGGCAGAATCATAGCTCTGGGTCGATTTATATCCAAATCAGCTGAGAAATTTCTGCCTTTCTTCAAGATTCTCAAAGTCTTTTCAAGCACTCAAGGAATATCTCAGAAAACCACCACTCCTGGTTAGTCCCGCACCGGGATACTTTATTTCTGTACTTGGTGGCCTCAGATCGGGCTGTAACCGCCGTCCTTGTAAAAGAGACCAAAACTCTCCAAAGGCCTGTCTTTTATGTTAGCAAGGCTCTCAGTCCAGTGGAGAGTCGCTATTTTAATGTGGAAAAATTGGCCTACTCGCTTGTGATCGCTGCCCGCAAACTCAGGGGCTACTTCACTTCACACACGATAGGCGTCTTGACCAATAGTCCCATGCTTCAAATACTACACAAACCCGACCTATCAGGCCGTTTGCTTCGCTGGGCTATTGAAATTACAGAATTCGACATCCAGTATCAACCAATGAAGGCAATAAAGGCCCCAGCCTTGGCGGACTTTATAGTTGAAACGGGCAGTGGTGTCGGATCACGGACTTAATTTAGAGATGAATTTTCAGCCTTCTGCAAGGAACATAATGTCAAGCATTGGCAATCTTCAGTAGCGTTCCCGCAGGGAAATGGACAAGCCGAGGCCGGTAATAGGAAGATCATTAAAATGGTAAAGAAGAGCATACGCGAAAAGGCCGGCAGATGGGTTGACATGTTACCCATCCACCATTCTTTGGGCTCTCCGTATGACAATCAAGACCCCAACTGAAGAGACACCATTTGCTTTGACGTATGGATCAGAGGCAATGACACCAATCGAAATGGCTCTCCCGAGCATCAGAGTCATTAAGTACAACTTGACCGATAACCTCGCTAACAGAAAAGTTGAGCTTGACTTAGCTGAGGAAAAGAGGATAGCAACCTATCTGAGGTTAGTCAACTATAAGCAAATTGCAAATTGGGAGGGCCCATATCAGATCACGAGAGAGATCAAGAAATGAACTTATATTCTCAAAGACCAGAACGGGTTTGAGCTTAACCGACCTTGGCATGCGGATAATCTCAAAAGATGTTATATGTAATAATCGGTTTTTGGGTCATGGCGCCGCTCCTGTTTACGACAGAAGCTCGCTTTCTTTCTTTTGGGTCATGGTCATCCTCTCGTTTACGACTTGAGTGTTTAGGCTTTCTTCTTATAAAGTACGATTTTATGTTATATATTTTACAAGGGTTATTTTGTTATTACAAATACAGGTTCAAACCCTTCAAAATGTACAAGTAAGCGGATCTAAAGCAAAAGATGTTTTCGACAATTCTACATCTAGCAAATGCAAGTCTTGTCCAAAACAATGGGGCCGGATACCCCACCCATGGATTCAAATCGAAATATAAAAACTAGCGAAAACAAATCAAAGGTTTTTCAAACACTTAGACAAAATTCAAGAAAATTAAGCATTTATACAAGTAGTTGATAACGGTTTTCAACATGCGAGTTAAAGATGCAAAAAGGAAAGCTACTAAAATGTTTTTCAGCTAAACAAGATAATAAATGTTTCGAGACAAATAAAGCTAAGGTTGAGCATCGATCTTTAGTCACCAAGGTAAGCAAAGCTTTATCGACGTGGCGTTTCTACCTCAAAGGGCCGTTTCTTGAAATTTTGGGTAGTTTAGAAATAAAAGAAGTACCGTGAATGTGATATAAGGGTAATTTGGTTCGAATGAAATTATTTTATCCTTATTGTAATTTTAAAAAAAATAGAAAACTTGATAAATAAATAAAACACCTTTTCAATAAATAAATAAATAACCATAAAATAGAATAATAACCATTGCACCTTCAATTGCACTCAAATAATATAAATAAATAAATAAATAAAGCACCTTTTCAATTTTCGGATGACGTTTTGGTTCTTCCTCGTCTTTCAGAGTTTGTATCGATTGTGCAGTGCTAGCGCAACCTTTGAAATCGGTGAGTTCTGTTGCTAATTTTATTTTGCGATTATTTCAACAATAAACTTATGAATATCCAATGTATCTTTGTTAATAAACTGAATAATTATTTTTATGATTAGTAGTTCTTTGATTTAGAATTTTTGTGTTGGTGATTGTTTGCAATGGTGGTGGTGGCTTCCTGCTTTTGCCTGTCTTTGGCCATTCAAAATGTTAGGGTTTTAGAGTTTTGGGTGTTATGTGCTTGATTTAGGAATTGTGGGTATTTATATCACAAAATTGTTGGTTATGTTGCTTTGGTAATTCTAAAGCTGGATTTTGGATCTAAGGTTGTATTACACTAGTTCCATTTTTGTAATTTGTTTTGCCTCTGTTTGTTTCTGATGCATCAAACATAAGGCACTGGACTTCAATAAAATCCTGTTAAGAAAGATAAACAAGTATTCTTGTCTGGTGTGTTTCTTTTCTGTGATGTGCAATGATTTAAAAGAGTTTTAAAAACTGGAACCGGACCTAACTTGGCTGGACTGAAAAAAGGTTTAAACACTTTGTATGGTTCTGATTTTGAAAACCCGAATACAACAATTAACTCTCAATGAGTGTATAATTTTATATTGTTAAGAGTCTGGAGATGCATTCCCACTTGTCTTAGTGAACTCACACTTTTTCCCACTTTCAATGCATTTTTTTTTTCTTTAATTTTTTGTTGTATATTTAGCAGTCGTGCACGGTAACTATGGTGAAATTGTAGTCTAAAGTTATCTGTTAAGGGTGATTTTATACGTTTTATAAGGATATATTTTGTAACAATTCTCTCCATATTCTTATGTTTCTCATAGAAATAGAGCTTTATATTGAAATATTGAGCAAACGGTATTTTTAACGGGTAAATTGCAAAACTAGTTAGTTTATGTGCTTATTTGTTGAATTTATGATTATTTGGATATTACTACGTTTTTGCGATGTTATGGATGTGATGTAGATACATATTTTCGACTAAGAAGAGGAATAGAAGAGGCTCCATTCGGATTTATATGAGGAAGGGAAGAGATAGAGATGAGAATAAAGGATAAAGATGAAGGAATCCATGTCTAAGCATGCCAAACGAGCGTCCAACATGGCTAAACTAGCGTCCAAGACCTGAACTGGCGTTCAAAATTCTAAACCAACGTCCAGGGAGCCAAAATTGATACAGGATGTTCAGCCTCCGTCCAAGAAAAGTGGACGGGCGTCCACAAGGTCAAACGGGCGTCCAGCGCCGACTTCAGCGCAGCCGACTTAAAACTCTATAAATACAGCCGCGATTTCAACCCTAAAACACACATTATTGACTCTAATTGATACATACTCATAAGAGGGAAACCCTAGGCGGCCCCAGCCCCCTTTGGGGAGGCTGGGGTTGCGGATTAGTTAGGTTTTTGTTTTCTTTTCTTCTTTTCTTGTTCGCATGAAGATGGCCACGAAGTTTGTGAACTTGGAGCGAGGCATGAGCAACTTTTTCCGGCTGACTTTTATTTTCTTTCCTTTGGATATTTTGTGAGTTTAATTTAAAGTTTGTTTCTTTCCTTTGTTTATTTGTTTATGCAATTGATATCGGAAGATGTATTGCTATTTGATGTTTACCGTATGATGGAAATCGGTGTAAACCTTAGATCACCATAGGAAAGATTAGACTTTTAACCTTGACATAACGGAAGTTGATAGGTTAGATTTCTAGGTTGTTAGATCTAATAAATCTTGCACCTTGTTTTGAGAGCGTTAATCTCTATAAATCGGAAGATGATGAGATTGATAGACGGATTACTTACGGAAGTAGGAATTCATACCTTTGATTAGGTGAACCACAACTTTGATTGAATCATCATAAGATAATCTAGGGAAGAATTAAGGGTTGCGGGATGGTGGATCATGTTTGTTCTATGTTGATTTGCTTCAGTCATTATCATGATAGTTAGTTTTATTGTTTTCTTAGTTGTAGTTTTATTTTATTTGCTTTTGTTCGCAACGATATTTTCCTGGCTTTGGACTGACAATCCTCTGTCCAGTTTATTTTCCGTTTTAGTTTAGGTTTAGGAATAATTGTATCAACCTTAGGAGAATTAATGAACTAGATACCCCGATTCCCTGTGACCGACTCCGGTATTAATCGCTATGCTACGATCCCTACACTTGGGGAATACCGGATTTATAAATTTTATTACTTGTTGTTTTTCTTTGCTATATAAAATCCGTGACATTATCGTCGGATTAAGTGATTGTGATGTATTCTGGAGATGCTTTATTGTTCATGTATTTCTAGTTTTCTTTTGGTATGAATGTTCTGTTCTTCCTTGGTGCTTGTATGATAATGTGATTATGTGAACAAGTTATTAATCTCAGGCTGGTAATATGGATGCCGATGTGAAGACGACTATAAGGAAGTGGATTGTGTTTTACCCTGTTTACATAAACTCAAAGAAAACGATAGCCGAAGGCAGGAGAATTAACGTGAACGAGCATGCGAGAATCCGACGTGTGTTGAGATTAGTGATTGTTGTAACTACGAAGCTTCCTAGTGCAATCGAGATTGATAAGGCATATCCACGCGATTTTATGCAACGAGGAAGGGTACGGGTTCGATTGAAAAGGGAAGATGGAAGTTTAGTCAATCCTAACATTTCTTTTAGGAAGCAATTGATGATTCAAAGTTGCCGAGTTGGTCCCGAAACATAGTGGAAGGAAGAAGCAAGAGTACGCTTCGTCGTCGTCTCGCTCGCTGCTTCGCTTCTTGGTCCTTCCAAATCTGGAAAGGGTGGGAAAAAGAAAAGATGATCGTCTTGTGGTCGTGTCATTGCGTTCTGATGTTGTTTTTTGCGGTCAGAGAAGAGGGTTCGGGTTCAGGTTCCTGAAACTTTAGCCCCAAGTAGAAGTTGGGGTTTGCAATTGAATTATCTTGAAATCATTGAGGCTTAAGGGCCTCTAGATAATGTACTAGATTAGATTACCTTTTCATTTCCTTTCTTTTGTAATTTGTCCCCCTTTTTTTTTTTAATAAATAAAAGATCATGAATTGCTTCAAAAAGAAAATATAATTGAACTATTCATGCTCATTTACTTGATAAATTTGGCTTACTTTTCTTGATACATAACAAGATTACTTTTAACACCTTTTATATTGAAATAATATAAATAAACGTCACGAAAACGTCACGAAAAGTGGTCAATGATCAATTATTAACTCAATCTTGAATTCAACGGTCGAGAATTAACACACATGATCACAATCACCTATGTGATGACATGTGTCCACTGTTGAAGTTCTTGTGCAAGTGTTGGAGAGATGATCCACACTTGAGGGGGCGTGTCAAAGTGTATAAAGATGTTAATTACCTACCTCTCCATTAGCTTAAACTTTTGGAAGAGATGATAGTTCAACATGGTATCAAAGATTAATTTTCTAATTATATTGTGCAAGTGTTGGAGAGATAACCCACACTTGAGGCGACGTGTTGAAGTTCTTGTGCAAGTATTTAACCACACTTGAGGGGGCGTATTAAAATGTATAAAATGTTAACTATCATATCCCTCAGTTTAAGCTTTTGGTGGTAGTTCAACGGCCGCCTAATGTAGGAAACATCAAAATGGGGACGTTTTCCCTTTGAAAATATAATCATAAAAGATTTGATTGATGCCAAGCTCTTCCGGCGCAAGTCAAATGCAGGGGCAGACCTACCCTTTGGAAGGGGTGGTCTGAAGACCGCCCCAAAATTGGAAAGGAAAACAAAACAAAAAAGAATTGTCACTGTATTAGTATTAGCGTTAATATTAGTATTATATTTAGCGTGTCTTTTTTTTATAACTAAATGACTATTTATCCAAGTGGTTTAAGAATGTAGTTTTTCTATTGTCAATAAACATAGGTTGTAGGTTCAAATCCTGCTTAAACTATTTCTTTACCTATTTTACAGTTTTTTTATAGTTATTTTAGTTTGATTTTATAGTATTTGTTTGATTTTTTCATTATCACTAATACATGTTAGTGACTAGATGAACATTAACTTTGATAAATTGAATTATTTAGTTTTTACGGTTTTTGTTTGATTTTTTTTTCTTATGACTAATACATATTCATGACTAGTTGAACATTATCTTTAATAAATGTAATTATTTTATGTATGTGTATGTGTATATGTAATATTACATTAGCTTTTATAGGTGCAAGACTTAATACGTGTTCATTTAGATAGATGTGTATTATCTTTTGATAAATAATACTATTTTACATCGGATTTTTCACGACCGCTAATATATATATATATATATATATATATATATATATATATATATATATATATATATATATGACCGAGACCACTCAGAATAATTTTCTGGTTCCGTCACGGGTCATATGTAAGTTATGGTATGTTGATATGTTTGAATTAAAGCAAAGAAAACCATGTTGCATCTAATCTAAGGTGACAAAAAGATAACAATATTTCCTTATTTTATTATCTCCCTAATATTTTCTAACACATTTTATAGTCTTAACTAACTAATTCACATTTCTATAGCTCAAATTTTTATTATTGATGAGTGATGAATGATGATCATAGCATAGCATGTACGTCAACCCTGACATATGATATTCAACAGTTCCCAATGACAAGGCTTCAGCTTTGCATTATTATACTTATCCACCTTCCATGAAAAATTGATTTGTCTTTGGATTTTGAGCATTTTGTGTGTCTACTATGTACCATTTTTATTTAAATTATAAAAAAAAAAAAAGGTTAATCCCTAACCTTAAGGGGCTTCATATATCATTTTTATCAGTCTATGTATTGAGGTTAAGCTTTTTCGTCACTAACTCAGTTTATATAAAATGATATTTATCTACCTTTCTATCAACTTAATGCACAAATGAACACATATATTGTAACTTTTTAAAAAGGAAGAGACACACTTAAAATGGAGAATTAATGGGAGCGGTATTTATGATTAAGTTGTGGATTTAGACATACACTTGAGGAGTAAAAATACACATAAAGAATTTCAAAAAGAAACGTGTAATAAAATTCTTCCTTGAATCCTGGTAGTTGCTTTTTCCATAATAGAAGAAGTTCAATGGAAGCCACCACAAAATTTGACTTTCTTCTAGAACAACAAATTAATCAACATAGCTCACACTTAAAGAATTTGAGGTGTTCAAATAGAATATGTTGTAATAGGGTACCGACATACTAATACTTTTCAAACAATTACCCCTCCTTTAAATAGGTAGGGCATTCAACTTTCAACAAAAACTTAAGAAAAAGAAGAAGAAAAAAAAATAAACCTTAAACAGAATTTCAATGCTGGACAATTTTTATAGCTGAATTTTGAGAGAAGTATTTGATAATAAAAATGGAAATCAGTGAAGCATATAGGCTTAGTAGCATACGTTTAAGTAGTTCAAGCATATGGAGGAACACAACAATGGAAATCTTCTCGAAATCTTCTCGTGATGAAGACGACGAAGAAGCTCTTAGATGGGCCGCTATCGAAAGGCTACCGACGGTGATGCGGTTAAGAAAAGGGGTGATCAGTGAAGAAGGACATCCTAAAGAAGTTGATGTGAAACACCTAGGTGCAACTGAGAGACAGTATGTAATAGACAGGATAGTTAAGGCTGCTGAAGAAGATAATGAAAATTTCTTATGGAAGCTTAAAGAGCGTGTTAACCGGTAATTTCACATTTAGTAATTCCATCATTAACACAGTTTCTTAAGTGCTATACAAAGTTGTCGTCGTGTCGATCGTGTGATTACTTAATCAATATTATTAAATTGAAACAGAGTTGGACTTGATTTTCCTACGGTTGAAGTCCGGTTTGAGCATTTAAATGTGAAAGCAGAAGCTCATGTTGGCGGTAGAGGATTGCCTACTGTTTTCAATTTCATGGCTAATATAATTGAGGTAATGTTTCTAGTTTATTCAAATTACATTTCATTTTACCCTCTGAATATCATTATAGATCAATCAATGATATCATTAATGACCAAGAAATTCGCCTAATCGTGCGTTGGATTCAATTTGCATGCAGGGATTCTTAAGTGGGCTTCATGTTCTTCCGAATAGAAAGAAACCTTTTCCAATACTAAATGATGTTAGTGGAATCATTAAGCCTGGAAGGTGGGTGTAATGAAAAGATACAAATTATATATGCAGGGGCGGAGCTAGCCTATTCGGTACTAAGCCCGCTTCAGTGACCTTTGAGGGTCTATGCATACGGCATGATATACGGGATACTCGTGCTTCTGATCTAAAGAGCTTGTTTTTTTGTTTTTGTTTTGTAGAATGACACTGCTTTTAGGCCCTCCTAGTTCAGGGAAAACCACATTGCTCTTAGCATTGGCTGGAAAACTTGATACTAACCTTAAGGTAAGAAAGAAATCAGATTTGTTACTACAAGAAATTTCGTGATCGTTATAGCGGTTTTTTCTTACGGCATGTTTAATGAAATGTTGATAGGTGAACGGGAATATTACATACAATGGGCATGGGATGGATGAGTTTGTACCACAAAGGACATCAGCTTACATAAGTCAGCATGATCTTCATATTGGAGAATTGACTGTCAAAGAAACTTTAGCTTTCGCAGCTAGATGCCTCGGTGTTGGACCACGTCATGGTTAGCGAACTTCTATCGAACCATTTTTTAATTGTTTTTCGAAATATGAAAATTAAACAGTTCCTTGACACTGAATTTTGATTATTCGCAGACATGTTAAAAGAAGTATCAAGTAGAGAAAAAGAAGCAAACATTAAGCCCGATTCTGACCTCGACGTTATGATGAAGGTGTGAACTTTTGTTCCAAGAATGTAATTAGGCTTTAGTTGACTAAAAATTATGAGTAATGATAGAGGCACAACAAAACTTTTCTTGATTTTGATGAGTGTTAATTGATTGTGATGTGGACCCATCAAAATCAAAATGTTTGTGGCATCCGTTGTGTAATTTTTGTTGTGCCTCTATCATTACTCAAACATTATTTTCTCAGAATAATTTTTTTCTTAATTCAATATTTTGGCTTTTGTAGGCAGTTGCACTTGAAGGTCAGGAAACTAGTGTGGTAGCAGATTATATAATCAAGGTAAGGCTATGAGATTAATTGTTAGATACACATATTGTTGTTCGTTAAGAAACAATCGATGTCTAAACATTCAATGTTTTTTCTTCTTCGTTATAGATTTTAGGACTTGAAGTGTGTGCTGATACCATGGTTGGTGATGAAATGATAAGGGGAATTTCTGGTGGACAGAAGAAAAGAGTTACCGCAGGTGAAACCAATACAAATTATAACTTGGAAAATATGTTATTTTTCAATCTTAGTTTGTGAAGTTTGTAACTATATATGAATATTTGAATACAGGGGAGATGATGGTTGGACCAGCAAGAGTATTTCTAATGGATGAGATATCAACCGGTTTAGACAGCTCGACAACGTTTCAGATCGTGAACTCTATCAAACACTCGATCCATATCCTTAGAGGGACTTCTGTGATCTCACTCTTGCAACCTGCCCCGGAAACATACGACTTGTTTGATGACATAATTCTGTTGTCAGATGGACAAGTTGTGTACCAAGGTCCTCGAGAACAGGTTTTGGAGTTTTTCGAGTACATGGGATTCAAATGTCCATCAAGAAAAGGAGTTGCTGACTTCCTACAAGAGGTGACATCTAGGAAAGATCAGGAGCAGTATTGGATAAACAAAGACGAACCATACAATTATGTTCCTGTGAAGGTATTTGCAGAAGCATTTCAATCATTCAGTATTGGGAAAGAGCTAGAACACGAGCTTGCTACACCGTTTGATAAATCCAAGAGTCATCCTGCGGCTCTCACCACCGAGACATACGGTGTCAGCAAAATGGAACTTCTAAAGGCTTGTGTATCAAGAGAATACCTATTAATGAAAAGGAGTTCATTTGTCCATGCATTTGGAATGGTTAAAGTGAGTAACAGATCCAAATAACTTGAGTTTACGTAATTTGATTTCATTTGCTTGGTCTAATCTGTCTACTTTTTCTTTAGATCATCCTGACGGCTTCCATAACGATGACATTGTATCTGAGGACTAAAATGCACAAAGACACAACAACTGATGGTTCGATTTTCTTGGGAGCTATATTTTTTGCAATCGTTTCGATAATGTTCAGTGGATTTGCAGAGTTAGCCATGTCCATTTTAAAGCTTCCAGTGTTCTACAAGCAAAGGGATCTTCTATTCTTCCCTGCTTGGGCATATGCTCTTCCCACATGGATACTTAAGATTCCGATCTCACTAGGTGAAACCGCCGTTTGGGTTGGTATGATCTACTATGTATCTGATTTTGATCCAAATGCTGGAAGGTAATGTATTTCACTTGGATAATCTCAAGCTATTTTATCTTTATTTGACTTTATGCTTCTAACTAAAAAAAGTCCATTTTTTGGTGCAGATTTTTTAAACATTATCTTGTGCTAGTGTTGATAGCCCAGATGGCTTCAGGGCTATTTCGTCTTATGGCATCCTTGGGAAGAAACATGATCATTGCGAATACTTTTGGATCGTTTGCATTGGTTGCAGTACTTGCATTGGGTGGTTTTGTCTTGTCAGAAGGTATACTAAGTCATGCCAAAAATGAAATGATTGATTTTTTTCGTATCTGCATCACATTTAATTTGAATCCGTCGTGGTCGTGTCTTTCAGATAAAATACCACATTGGTGGATATGGGGCTACTGGCTTTCTCCAATGATGTATGGACAAACCGCCTTATCGGTGAATGAGTTTCTTGGACACAGCTGGAAACATGTGAGTATTGAATGAGTTTGTTCATATTGGTTTTCTATTTTATTTCATTTTATGGGATAGCATAATGAAATGATGCAAAAATGTTTATTGTGAAGGTTTCTCCCGGATCAAACGAAACGTTGGGAATATCGATCTTGAAATCTCGCCATATGAAAACAGAAGCATATTGGTACTGGATTGGCATTGGAGCTCTAATTGGCTATGTATTCGTATTCAATTTCATCTATACACTGGCTCTAACTTTTCTTCAACGTAAGTGTTGCGCGTATATTTTTTTATCAATACACAGAGGCAATATTACAACATTAACAATTTGTTTCTGTAATGCAGCACTTGACAAGTCTCAGGCAGTTTTATCTGAAGAAACTTTGAAAGAAAGGACTGGCGACGTTATTGATGAACAATCAAAAGAAGAGACATTGTCAGGTAGGTTGCTAATTTTTTATTTGAATTTACTTTACTTAGAGATAATTGAGGTGTATTGAAGCATTCGTTTCGAACAATGTAGGTACAGCGGTCAGAAGAAACGGATCAACCAGGTCTTTGTCTAATAGAGTAGCTAGCATTGATGACACAAATCCAAGCGAGACGAAAGGAATGGTTTTGCCTTTTGAGCCTCTTGCAATCACGTTCGATGACATAAGATACTCCGTAGATATGCCTCAGGTCAGTTCAGTTTAGTATAATGAAACTAAACTGTTTACCCGTCTATGTTTTGACAAGATTCTGTTTGTTTACAGGAAATGAAATCTCAAGGAATTAATGATGATAGGCTAATGCTATTGAAAGGTGTTAGCGGTTCTTTTAGGCCAGGGGTGTTGACAGCATTAATGGGTGTAAGTGGAGCTGGAAAAACAACTTTGATGGATGTTTTGGCCGGAAGAAAGACGGGTGGATACATTGATGGGACTATCACCATATCAGGATACCCAAAGAAACAAGAGACGTTTGCTCGTATAGCCGGATACTGTGAGCAAAACGACATCCATTCTCCTCATGTTACTGTTTTTGAATCCTTGACATACTCCGCATGGCTTCGGCTGCCTGCTGAAATAGAATCTTCTGCTAGAATGGTAAGTTTCCTTGATCAAAAAGCGTTTTTTAGAAATTAATCATAGTAGTCTTTTATTTCATTAATTCTGAATTATGTGAGTTTTTTCTATGTGTAGATGTTTGTTGATGAAGTTATGGAACTTGTTGAGCTAACCTCGTTAAAAGACGCACTAGTTGGTTTGCCTGGGGTTAATGGTCTTTCAACAGAGCAACGTAAAAGGCTAACTATCGCGGTTGAGCTTGTTGCAAATCCATCGATTATATTCATGGATGAACCAACGTCAGGGCTTGATGCCAGGGCTGCTGCTATTGTCATGAGAACTGTCAGAAATACTGTTAATACAAACCGAACCGTGGTCTGCACTATCCATCAACCGAGTATCGACATATTTGATGCTTTTGATGAGGTAATTTCAATTTTGTTAGAACTATTTTGATGAAGTTTGTAATCAACTTATAAACTAACACTCCACTTGATCACTTGCAGCTGGTGCTTCTAAAACGCGGAGGTGAAGAAATATACGTTGGTCCATTAGGCCACCAGTGCTCTGAACTCATCAACTACTTTGAGGTAAAGAAAAGACTTTAAAAACCCTCAAATTTATTCAAGTTCTTCGTGTTTATGTTTTTCGTTATTCTTTAGGCGGTCAGTGGAGTAGAGAAAATTAAAGATGGTTACAATCCAGCTACTTGGATGTTGGAAGTGTCATCCATGACGCAAGAAGCAGCTTTGGGTGTCAGTTTTCCCGAGATTTACAAAAACTCTGAACTCTATCGGTATGTATCTCTATTATCACATGAACCAAACACGATTAGTTCAAGCTCGATATGCCCTACGAAAACTTACAAATACTTTAACATGAATTTAGGAGTAATAAAGCACAAATCAAGGAGTTGAGCACACCTGCTCCGGGATCAAAAGATGTATACTTTGCGACTACTTACTCACAGTCATTCATCACTCAATTCATGGCTTGTCTATGGAAACAACATTTATCCTATTGGAGAAACCCTCAGTACTCTGCCGTTAGGCTCCTGTTTACAACATTCATAGCTTTGATGTTCGGAACAATATTCTGGCAACTCGGCTCCAAAAGGTAACACATCGGACGTGCAAAAATATAATTCCACGTGTTATTTTCAACTCAACGGACTTATTATTATTTTTTTTTTTTTTTTTTTTTGTTGATTCTTCTATCAGGTCAAAACAACAAGATCTATTCAACGCAATGGGTTCCATGTATGCCGCTGTTCTGTTCTTGGGCGTGCAAAACGCAACATCTGTACAACTTTGTTGTTGCTTTATTGAAAGAACGGTGTTTTACGAGAGAAAGAAAGAAATTTGGAATGTATTACTAGCTTTGGCGTACGCCTTTTATGGACAGGTAATACTTCACATACCAAAAACTCAACAAAAAATAAATAATTGTATGATCTTTATATATATATGGTTACAAAATGTGATCTTTTTGAAACTGATTGATATTGTTTAATGAATACAGATTGTGATTGAGCTGCCTTATATTCTTGTACAAACAATCATATACGGATTAATAGTATACTCGATGATTGGATTCGAGTGGACGGTGGCCAAGTTCTTTTGGTATTTGTTCTTCATGTATTTCACCTTATTATACTTCACGGCTTACGGAATGATGACGGTCGCTGTTACACCAAACCACAACATTGCTGCCATAGTTTCAGCAGCATTCTATTCAATATGGAATCTTTTCTCGGGATTCATCGTCCCAAAATCCGTAAGTTTCATTTTTTAGTTTATCTTATAGCTTTTAAGGGTGAATCATATTAAGTGTTGCTTAACTTAACATTTCAATGATTTTATGACAGAGAATTCCGTGGTGGTGGCGTTGGTACTATTACACGTGCCCCGTGGCATGGACACTGTACGGTTTGGTCGCGTCGCAATTTGGAGACATAGATGAAATGATGACCGATCAACATAAACCCGTAAAAGATTACATAAGGAGTTATTTCGGGTTCAGACACGAGTTTCTTGGATATGTGGCGCTTATAATTGTTGGAATAGCAACCCTTTTCACCTTCATCTTTGCCTATTCAATCAAGACCTTCGATTTTCAGAAAAGATGAGAGTTTTCTGTCATATGGAATTTGTATAATAACACTATTCATCTCTTCGGCTTTTATCTACTTTATTTATCAGTCTACAATGTTTTTCAATCAATAAAAGATTATTCATTTATTAAATTAGTTATTTGCCATTAGAGTTACGGATTTCCGAAGGTGGTAATGATGATGGTGATGAATGATCAATGACGTAATTCTTTCTCTAATTCACAATCCTGTGGTAATCCTGATTTCAGTCGGTGCAAAGTTCTTACCCGTATCGACGGGTAATACAATTTCACATCAATAATAACAATGTTCGTCTTAAAAAAATATCAGAAAAAATATCATTAATCATTAATTATTAATTAACTATATTAAAATAGCTAATGCGTTTCTCCGTGTTTCCCCCTAAAAAGCGTTTGTCCACAATAAAATAATATTTTAAAATTTGTTTTATTAGCATTGAATGTAAAGAAAAAAAACACTTTCTCGTTAAAAAAAATAAAAAAAAATTGACAATATAGTTATTATATTGTAAGGTTTTTTTTTTTTGTTGATAAGGACTACTTATCAACTTAATAGGACGTTAAGGACGGACTAACAAATTATTTGGTAATAAGGATTAATTAGTTTTTAATAGACTAATTTAGTTGACAGAAATTTTATTATTGTCCTAATAAAACACACAAGGGTCCACCGTATAAAATATAAATGCCATTAATTTACATTTTTACCATTCTTATAAGGATTTTCATTGGTAATTTGGGGTAATTTGGTAAGGTTTCAAAATTTTTGTCTTTTTTATCAATTAAAATTTAATAGTGTCCTAAATGCCTATTATTTTATTTTTTATGTCCTTTTGGGCAACTCCCCCTATATTGTATACATCAGGATAAACATCACACACACACACACACACACACACACAAAAAAACCTATATCCACTACAAATATATGATTAAAAAAAGAGAAAAGCTATTGAATATACTATTAAAAAAAAGTTTTTTTCATACACCCTTCTTTTTCAATCTATAATTTATATACATCTCCCAAAATAACATGATATCGTTCTATATTGTCTGAAACCGTGCTATTTTATTATGGAAAACCGGTATATTTAACACGGTATCGTGTTATTTTTAACACGGTATCGTGTTATTTTTAACACGATACCGTGCTATTTTGTCTTTTGAAAAAAAAAAACAGATTATCTTACAAAATAAAATTAAAAATAAGGTAGGACCACCCCCACCATCAATTATTTTGACCGACCTATGGCTTCCCAATTTTTTTGATTTTTGAGCATCATATGTAAAACTTATATACTCACAGATTTTCTCCTTGCCTCATGTTCAAAATCAGTTCTGTTTGTTTTGTGCAAATCAATTATTTCATGGCTTATGTATGCACTCGAATTTCTCAAAACCATTTAAGTCCTATGGCCAAGAAAGGGTAGATGTCTTTCTTTCACCCTGTAAGTTATAGTGTAGTAGGTTATAGGAGATGATAATATTTTGATTTATCTGATTCTTAAGCTAGTTGTTACCCAGGATAAGAAGTTTGGTAGGTAGAGACTAGGTGTTGTCGTTATAGTGCTCCTCGATGGCAAGAAACGATTGCGTGGTGATTTTCCAATCTTATGCCTTCATCAATAAGGTTCTCTTTTATAATCATCTAGTTTCCTACTTGGTTATCCAAATTTCAAACGTTTCCCCATCCATACTAATTGTAACTCATGCTCTAGTTAAATCCTCTATTTGAAACTTCTGAAACTCGGTAAAAGTATCTTATTACGAAGTTTTGTTTTCCAAGTGTGTACATTCATTTGATGTGCCTTATTTTTTTTAAAGATGTTTTCATCGTGTCAAATGCTTGATTTAAGAAAAATAAGTTTCTCATCCTTCGAACTATTTGAACTGACAATTGCATATCCTTCCAACTATATCATGTTTAGCTATTTTGGGGCAACACACTTTTGCATCCTAGTGATTACCCTTAATGCATCCCCTACAAGATGTTTTAGTACATACAAATTTTTGTTTAAAGACTCTACAAATCATCCGTTTTCTCTTTTTGCTATCGCTTGGTTTATGTTTACAAAAATTCTTTGGCCTTGCTTTGCTCCAGATGGGTTCCACACGAACTCCATATGCAAATTTTATCCTTTTCAAGTACTCCTCAGTCGTTTCAACTATTAGTGTTAAAGGTCTCCTACTTTGGCACATAGATTTCATTATCCAAAATAATTTCACAAATTCAGAAAATGAGAAAACATTAGATCATTTTGATAACAATTATGAATATTCTCTGTCTTTATTTAATAAATTATATGCATACGTGACAACATAGATAATACTACAATATTGGCGGCTTAATTGATATGAAAACTCTAGGATGATTTATATTTTAGGATGAGATAGTAGTAAACTATAATATTGATTTTTTTTTAAAATTTAAAATATTGAATTTAATAAAACACGTGCAAAGCATGTGTATTTTGCTAGTATATAAAAAAGACAGAGTCTGATATCCAAATTTCCCATACGGAAACCTTGAAAATAGTATTCAACTTAAAAACACACAATAAAATATTGTTGAAAAATTTTAATAGATTTTTGTCCAGAAGGACAAAATTATCAAAAAAATCGAGATAGAAGGAAACTGTAATTTAATCAGGACAAAAAGTAATAATTATGAAGTAACAATTATGAAGTAACAAATGTGGAATAGAGTAAATATGAAATAACATTTGTGAAACACAAAGTAACATTAACACCTGAAGTAACAATTTTAAAAGTAACAATTATGATTTTTGTCCTTTATAATCATAAAAATGTTACTTTTATCCTTCCAGACCCATTTATTAATTTTTTTTATCCCCTTCCCCCAATTTTTAATGAGGGACTCTAAAAATCTCGTACTGCCAATTCCATTTCTCCCATTTCAGTCGATCAATATCCTTTTTCTCCATTTCTCCCATTTCTCCCATTTCAGTCGTCAAGCTTTTAACAGAAATCAAGTAGATAACCCCTGACAGAAATAACAGCATATCATTGGATCCAGTTTCTCAAGGTATGATTTCTCATTAACTACATTTCTTTTCATGAAAGGTTAAAAGAAAGATGTTGATGGGTTGTTGTTCTTTATAGTCATCAAGTGGGGCATTTTGAGCCTGTCTGCTATATCTGTATATCATATTGGTAGGAAATCATCACTTTTTCATTTTGTAGTCAGGTCAATTAGAGAAGGTGACTGAGTTTTGTTTGGAAATGCGAATTTATTTTTGGCTTGCATAATGATAGAATGTAAGAAAGCATCAAAAGAAGAAGAAGTAGTTTGACAAGCAGATTAAGATCTTGGGGCTGTTTTAAAGCATTGATTCAGTAAGAAGCAATTCCTTCCTTTTTTTTTTTTTTTTTGGAGTTGGGCTGTTTTAACTTTGACGAATGCATATCACGTGTTTGATTAAATGCCTACAACGTTATGATTGAATGCCTGTTTAAGTACAGTATTTCGCTATGAGTTTATTCACAAGCATTCAATCAAATACAATGTCTACAAAATAATTTAAAGGATGTCCAATTAATCTCCAAGCACAAAATGCGGTGGCATCGGTTTACATAAACATCACAACCATACCGGTGGCATCGGTTTACATAAACTTGCTATGTATGTCCCCAATTTTGGGGAATATAGTTGTGGTTTATATGATGTGTTTAGTTTATGATGAATCGAAGCTCAGCTACTGTCGAATTTATTTATAAACTTATATAATTCGGTGCTGAACATGGATCCTCCTTTTGTGATGATAGATGGTTCTGATTAATTTATCTTCTTGCAGAACATGTCTATGTTGATCCATAGAAGCCATTAATCTTACCTGCTATGTTTTCTTTTTCGATTTTATGTACTTTATGTGACAATGTGGTTAATGGAGATATTTGGAACTGTTTATGCTCATCTACTTGATAAATTAGGTTTATGCAGATATTAGGAACTACTTGATAAAGTTGGTTTATATAGATATTTGAAACTATTAATGCTCATTATGGGAAACCAGATCAAAATCATTCCATTAGTACGAACACCGGTTTTTTTCGTTTTTTCCCTAGTAATTTCTATACTTACTGTAAAAAAGTGCAAACTATTTTAGTAGGCTGGATTTGAAGAAAAACTACGGCACATTTACAGGTTCCAAGCGCTGAAAAGAAGCGACCATGGAGTCTGCGTCATCATCGGTCTCTGGAGTTCACTCTGAATCTGGTTCAACTGAGGTTGAGCCAAAAATCAAAGAAGAACAGGACGTGTCAAGTGAAAAAAACATTGAAATAGAGACGGTCAAGAGTGTTTCTGTCAAAGATGTACAGTTTGTGGCAATGGACAGCCTTGAAAACAAAGAAAAGTATGAGAAGTACGCCGCGGATTACTCCCGATATCTAACGGACAAGTACTTTTCTGACAAGACCATTTTTGGAGGTAACATATATGATGCCAAAGCGACTACAGATGGTCAGACAGTGAAGTCGAGCAGGTTGCCTCCATATCAATCATACCTAGACCCTGCTAGTTTTCATGACATGCTGATGAACAGTGCCATTAGGTCTGAGAAGGAAGATCCAGCTGACGCATCGAGTGTTACCCAATCAACTAAGACGAGCAACTGATGCCATGATGATTTTGTCGGTCTATACCATTATCATTTGTAGAACTTGGTTAAAACGGATATGAGATAGGCCTCGTGTTTGATCACCGAACATGTGTTCATCATCATTATGTCTTATACTCCAAAATCAAAATGCGGTCGAATCGACCCCACCTACATGGCTACATATATTGAACTACTTATCATTCTTGTTTTGAAATCAAGATGTTTCCATCAATGAAGCTGATTTTGTTCTTTGATTTCAATGCCATTCGCGTGGATCTGGACCACCGATGATAATTGCTTCCATTCAACGGAGGTTGCACTAGAACGAGTGAAGGATTTCATTCGGATGAATGATATTACGAATTAGTTGAAGAGCTGCAACTTTACTTGACTCGAACTCACAATGAATGATCACGATACCATGAGGAAATTGCAAACTAGCTCTAACACATTTAGCAAACAATGAAATTAATGATAATGATCAAATTTAGGTAATCAAATGCAGATATAATGAAGAACGTTAACTGTAAAAGAAAACCGGAGAAACTTCTTCATTCATTAAATCTATAATTGTGCAAGCTAGCTATTTATAGGCTTCACTGATAAACGTGCTGAAAACAAATCTGATCACACCTTCGGTTCGGTGGCGCTACCGCTGAGGCGGCAGGAGGGCGTCGGGGCGGTGCAACTCAGACAATTTCCAGATCGTTTTTCAGATCACAGATTCATCAAACAAAATACCAACATGAGTATTTTTTATGAAACATTATAATACGAATTTTAAGATCTATTTTGCTAAATAAAACTTATAAAATAGTGTTTATGATGTGACTTAACTTTACGATGTTTTTACCCTTCCTTCCCCGTGTAGTTATAAAACTTATAGCTACAATGGTGTTTTGCCGTTCTCGCAACTAAAAGAAATCGGCTACACGGAGGAGTATTTCTAGAACTAGGCCATGATCCGCTCACAATTGCAGTGTAGCACATTTGAGTCAAGATCGATCTTAGAGACGCAAAGAAACAAAAATAAACAAACCGGGATAACTAAAGAATAACAAACAAATAGGGTTGGTCTCGATCAAATTGTCATAGAAAGGAAATCAAAACCATAAAGATACAAGGACACAACATCTGGTGATTCAAATTAACGAACAATTAAAAGAAGAATTATCCGAACCAAAAAATGCCCCCCAACACCCCTTTTTGAAAAAGGGGTGTTGCTACCTACCGTAATATCCACAATTTTTGTGTGAGGGTATATGTGTAATTTTATGGATTTAATTTATCCCGGATAGTACTTTCATCCTTCTTATTTTAGTTTAGGATTAAGTTTTTTTTTTTGAGAATATTGAAGATGTTGTCTTCCAGTCAATAATCTAGAAGATACAAGTTTGGGGTCAGGTATTGCCCATACTACCCCTCAAAAAAAAAAAATAACAAGTATTGCCCATACTGTGACGATATTGAAGAACAGAATATACTGAGCACATGATTTTGCATTTTAGAAGATCAAAACATACGGAACATAGCTTGGTAGAGTCTTGAAAGACACTGCAATAAAATACCGTGTACGAAGAAAGATAGATGGACAGTCTCCATATAACTAATATACTTGTTACTGCATATTCTTGATGACATGCACTCGAGGGCACGATCACCATCAAAGGACTGATCGTTCTAATCCGTAGTCTCAGAGGTGTTTGTTGAGGCTCCGGGAGCTGGGACCTGAAGCTCCGGCACCAGGTTTGTTTTTTTTCTTTTTGGCTGAGGGACCAGGATCGTCAATGACAGCTACATGCTCCTCGGTCTCTCCTGAACTAGACTTGTTAATGGCAGCTACATACTTCTCGACCTGAGAGATCTCCAAATCCTCTATACCAGGATTCTTGTCATGTGTGACAGAAACCTGATAAAGAGTGAAGTTAAAAACAATAATAGGCAATGGAAAACAGAGTATCTAAATGTGTAACCAAGTTTAAAATTTTCTTTTTTCCTGTAGGCAAAGCCCAAACATTACCTCAATTTCCTTAGCTTCAAACTTCTTTTGGAACAAATGCTGAAAAGCAGAAATTGCCGTCTGACAAAACAACGACAACAACAACAACAATAATAATGACATTAAACCAGCGTCTAAAGTAAGCATAATATAGGAAAGAGTAATATCCAATTTACCTGTATAGTTTCATTGACGGTAAAACTTGTTTCACTTGTCATTTTATCCTGTAAAAACTTGATAGCCTTTTTATCATCATACCCAACACTTGAGGTCTGTTGAGAGTGCCAACATTAACAACAAGCTCAAAGCATCACGTCTAAACAAACAAACAAAAGCCCTATAACACGAGAATAATCCTTGAGACAGTCGTTGGAGTGCTCAATTTTTAGAAGACTGTCGACAGAGCAAGATCGCCTCATTCAACAGGTGGCATGCTTCAATAAAGAAATGGCCTATCTATTCTATTTAAACCGAGCAAGGATCTTCTCAAGTGAGAGGGTCAAGTGAACTCTCAAGTGCAGAATCCTTGCTCATTTAAACCAACCTGTGGTGGATAGGCGATATTGCTCACAATTTTTCCTTTAGGAAGCAAGAAATAAGTGCAACGCATATTCAAAGTAACCCTATATGTTAATTGACTAGCATATGCTAATTAGTAAGCTATAAAGAGCAAGAGGGCATCCAAGATTATGAATCCTAGCTGAGTAGCTCATGTCCACTTTCTTTATGAGTCTCAATAGTGTCTGGACACACAAAAACTGCATAAAGCAAAAGCAAAAGCAAAAAATGAGCGGAAGAGGCAGATAGATCTGCTATGTGTCAAAGGAAGAGCGTCTTATGAACATACCAACACCGAAAGGCTTCTCGATGCTCCAGTTAATCCTTTTACGTAGTTCACTAGACGGGTCTGCAAGGTCTGCTTGAACAATGCATTAACTATTAACTAAAAGGTTTAAAACAATGGACTTATCTTGAATGCTAGCAGGATCTCCCGAGTAAATAAAGTTCTTATTTTAGCAAAATGACTACTGTAAACACATCAATTATGTTTCTATACAAAAATGAAAAGAAACAAAAAAATAAAAAAAAATCAACTGTTATCCTTGCGTTTGAACACATCCTTAACATACAGTTTTGGCATCGTACGGCGTAAGGCCACTTAAGGATTGGTTGCTCTCCCCCACCCACAAGATTGAAAACAGTATTCCAAGCGTATCCCAATACAATGGCACTATTAACCGAAAATAGGTATGAAGTATTAGTGAATAGAGCAAACTGGCTACACTTTAAACTTGCTAAGGAACCCAGCACACCTTCAATAGTTCAATTTCACTATTCCAAGTATGATGAAAACAGCATTCCATGTGTACCCGCATACAACGACACTATAACCAGAGTTGGATGGACTAGTACGAAATTTTGAAAGGAAAAAAAAAATATATATATATATATATAACACAACAGTCTCTATAACATTTAGTACAAAATATCCCCTGGTAGAAGAAAAATTAAATGATTTGACCAATACAATTGAGCCACGTGTACCAAAAATATAATTAGGGAACCAAAATATCATTATGAAAAAGGTAAGGACTATTTCTGAGACAATAATAAAATGCAAAGGACCAAAAGCGTTGTATTTAAGTACATCTAAAATCTCAATCAATAGTAATGTGACACGTGGCACGCATACCATACGACTAAAAGTCAAATGTTATGGTTCAGCTAATTGTCCTAAAAGCTAAACAAAAAAGTATAGTCATGAGACCAAAAATGTCAATATGAAAAATAGGAGCCAGGTTTGAGAAAACAAAGAAAAATAGCTGACCAAAAGTATAATTATCTTTAAAAAATTATTTGTCCCAAGTTAAATTATGCCTCCAGTAAAACTTTAGTTCAGATCCATCACTGACCATAAGTCTATAAGTAGAAACTAGAGAAGATTAGCTAGGCTTCAAACATAATCATTGACTATCACAAAAACTCAAGAGAAATGCTAAAGAAACCAACACACCTTCGATCTCAGAGATTACGCACTTCCTGAATAAGGAGAGTACTGTCTTTGCATCCGTAGACGCTAAGCCACCGTGCACACGTTTCCAGTCCTGTTCATATTATGAATCATCATAGGAATGATATTAACATCCGAAATCCAGAATAATGAGAGAAACAAAAGTTAGGAAACAAAGAAAGCAATATATACCGGTAGTATGATCGTAAATGGAACGTACCAATGTTGTTAAAGAACACCAGGATATCTGCTTGGTGTTTCTAACCGGATCAAAACGGGATTCATTTTGCCCAGGGATGAACGGATACAGTGGTTTTTAAGATTTTTTATTTTTATTTAAAGCTGTAATTTAAAAGGAGTTTTTTTTTTTTTTTTTTTTTTTTGTGCATTTTTTGTTTGTTTGTCTTTTTTTTTTTTTTTTTAAACCTTACAGAAATGAAAAGATACACACACCATTTTTCGCCTCAAAAGAAAAACGAACCCTGTGTTTATAGTAGCTTTCATGGAGAATACCATTAGTTTTGTTGTACCTTAATCACTTTGGCAAGCTGAATGGAGGAAGTTGAATAAGGTAATTTCGTTAAAATATAAAAAAATTTAAAGCTCGGAGACTGATTTATGCAACTTAGTTTGCAGCTTTGATGGATGGTCATGAGAATTTGGAATGATATAGTTAAGGGTTAACTGTTAATTTCTTCTTTTGCAGGTTGTTCTACATTCGATATTGCATGAAGAAAAGTAGGAAACCTTTACTCAATTCTCTTGATATTGCAAGTCGACAGCAAGCTAGTACCGTATATATGCTCGCTCTTCTAATTGTCGAGCGAGCCATGACGGAAGAGGCTATAAGAAAAGGCTAGCACAACGTGATTATCTCAGTCTTGAATAAACACTGCAATTATAAAAGGTCGCACAGGCAAAAAGAGAGACGGACGTTACATACTTTTCAAACTCCATACATTAAGTCCCAACTCCATTAAATACTTGTTACAAATAGTCTTGATGACAATAACAGCAGCATGACGACACACTGATCACTCTAATCCTCCATAGTCTCAGAGGTGAACGTTGAGCCTCCGGGAGCTGGGACCTGAGTCTCCAGGACCAGTCTCCTTCTTTTTCTTTTTGAAGGGGGGCTAGGCTCGTCAATGACACCTGAATGCTCCCCAATCTCTCATGGACCAGCCTCGTTAATGGCAGCTAAATACTTCTCGATTTCACACATCTCCAATTCTTGCACACTTGGATCTTTATTCCTTTCATGGACATAAACAACATACTTTGGGTCCATGACAGAAACCTAATAAAGAGAATAGTTAAATACGATAATACGCAATGCAAAACTGTCTCTCTAAATACATAACCGAGTGCCCTTATTATTACTACTATTATAATATATTTATTGAAGGCAAAGCCCTAACCAATTGAATGATCATTACACATGCATGGACACTGATTCTCGCATGTGTCAACTTTGTAACCTCATTCCTTCAAAAAAAGATATAAATAAAAAAAATATATTAAAAAAAATACTTTGTAACCTCATTGAAAATTTTCTTATATATTAACCTAGCTAGTTTGTTCATCAACAGAGCTTGTGCCGTACGTTTTTGCTTTCCATTACTACAATGATTAGAGTGAGAGTTCCAATGCACATAGGCTCATACTCTTTCCCTAGCACCCGATTTTTCCCACCCCGGGTTTTCCGGATCCGGACTAGGGTTTTAGGGAGGTGAGGTATGTGCATTGATGACACATCTTTCTTTTGGAGTGTGCATGGGGCGTGCACAAAAACCTTGTAAATTTCAACTCATTAATAACATTTACAGGTTTTATAAAAAAAAAATGATTATGATACAACTGAAGTTGTAGCAAAATGTGAGCCAAAGTGTGACGTATACCGGTATATATTGCTTCTTTAATAGTAAGTAATAAATAAATGCTGCTATCTTGATCACAAGAAGTGGTAAATATGGTTGAATTAAGTAGGTGTACTTATCGGTGGATGGAACAAATAATAAGAGGTGGAATGGACAAAGTACCCCAATCTCGTTAGCTTCCAACTTCTTTTCAAACAAATGCTGAAAAGCTGAAATTGCCGTCTGCCAAAACAACAACCAACAGTATGTGTTAATAATGAGATTAAACAAGCATCTAAAGTAAGCATAATAAAACAAAAAAAGAATAGTGTCCTATTTACCTGTATAGTTTCAGTGACGGTAAAACTTGTTTCATTTGTCATTTTCTCCCGTAAAAACTTGACAGCCTTTTCATCATCACACCCAAAACTTGGGGCCTGTTAAGAGTGCCAACATTAAGAGCAAGCTCAAAGCATCATGTCTAAACAAACAAAAACAATAATATAACACGAGAATAATCCTCGAGACCATCGTTGGAAAAAGCTCAATTTTTTAGAAGGCTGTCAGCAGAGCAAGCTCGCCTCGCTCAACAAGCTTCAATGAAGAAATGGTCTGTATCTATTCTATTCAAACCAACCTGTGGTCTAGTGGATAAACTCTATTTTTCCTCCAGTAAGCAAGTTATAAATGCAACGCATATCCAAAGTAACCCCTATACGTTGAGTGACTAGCATATGCTAATTGTTAAGCTAAAAAGAGCAAGGCATCCAAGAACATGAATCATGGCTGAGTACCTCATGATCACTTCCTATGCAAATCTTAGGAAGCACACAAACTGCATGAAGCAGAAGCAAAAGCAAAAGCAAAAATGAGTGGAAGAGGCAGATAGAGTTGCTATGTGTCAAAAGGAAGAAGGTCTTGTGAACATACCAACACCGAAAAGCTTCTCAATGCTGCAAGCAATACATTTACGTACTTCACTAGACGGGTCTGCAAGGTCTGCTTCAGCAATTCATTAGCCATTATCTTGAATGAAAGTTTTGATTTAAACAAAACAACTATTGTAAACACATCAATTATGTTTCTATACAAAAATGTTATTCTTAACTCAAGAGTTTCAAAGAGGACTTGTCTAGAACTCAAATAAAGGGATTATTATTATGATCAAGTGATGTTTCATTGCAAGAGGATTTGTTGCTCTCCCCCACCCCAAGATTGAAGGCGCTATTCCAAGTGTATCCCCATGGCATGAAGTATTAGTGAATAGAGAAGAACGGCTACACTTCAAACTTAGTCATTACAACGAAATCTCAAGAGAAGGATAAGGAATCCAAGACGCCTTCAATTTCAGAGATTATACATTTTTACTCAAAAAAGTATTCCAAGTATGATGAAAACAGCATTCCATGTGCCTCCCCCCATACAATGACACAATAACAGGTGGATAGTCTAAAAACAAAATTGGAAAAAATTTAATATATATATATATACACACACACAAACACAAACACATTTAATCTAAAACAGCGTGTCTCTAACGTTTAGTACAAAATATGCTCCGGTAAAAGACAAAATATATGATTTGACCACTACAATTGAGCTACATGTGTCATAAAACACTTTTACATAGTTAATTATGGCATACGCTGTGGCCATAGAACTACTAATTCTTTTATACCTAAAACGGGTTGTTTTGAATACAAAATAGGGAAATGTACACTTTTGGTCCTCTATTTTTCTTCGAATGTCAAAACTATCCCATGTCTTTCATATCGACATTTTAGGTCCCAAACTATACATACTTTTAGGACTTTAAACATTTGAACCAACGTCAGATCCATTGAGTGTCCAAAAAATGTAATAAATATGTATTTAAGGGACAAAAAATGTCATCATGAAAAAGGTAAGGACTATTTCTGAGACAAAAAGAAAATTTAAGGGACCAAAAGCACCGTATTTTAATTATTTCTCGAATCTCAACCAATAGTAATGTGACACGTGAAACATGTAGTATGGGTGAACGTCAAATGTTATGCTTCTGCTAATTGTCCTAAAAGCTAAAAACAAAAGTATAGTCGGGGGACCTAAGCTAGTATTGAGATAACGAAGATAAATAAAGGACCAAAAGTTTGATTATCCCTATAGAGAGTATTCAGCCCGAGTTGAATATTATGCCACCAATAAAACTTTGGTTTAGATTCACCCGACTGTAAGCTATAAGTAGCGAATAGAGAAGATTAACTACACATCAAACATAGTCATAAATACCACAAAAACTCGAGAGAAATGCTAAAGAAACCAACACACACCTTCAATCTCAGAGATTATGCTTATCCTGAATCGGGAGAGTACAGATTGTACAGATAAACGCTTTAAAAAGCTACCGCGCACACGTTTCCAGTCCTGCTCATATTATTAATCATCATACGAATTATGTTCATGTCTGAAATCCAGAATTAAGAGAGAAGTAGGCGTTATATAAAATTACTTAAGAAGCAAAGAAAGCATTGACGAACCAGATCTTTCCTCATTGTTACCACACATACCGAGTCAATTCCGTGCACACCGACCCATATGATTCCAGATGATTTTTCTGCATTTTATTAAGACGTTATTAGACTATACACACACACATCGTATGTATGCAAGTATGTATGTCTATATATACACATGAAATACATAGAGATATGGGTCGTTAAAATGCAATAACACAACTGAATGTGGGTGGAGTGGAATCACTAGCCACGACAACACAGTAAAAATCAACTTCCAAAAAATTGATTCTTAGAATAAAGCTTTTCAAAGTCGACTGTACAGTTAATATTCGACTTTTAAAAAGTGGATTGTGTATAAATCATGAAAGCCAATTTTAAGCACAATGTCATGTATGGTGCCAAAGTATGGGAAGGTTTATGGAGCACTATTACAGCAATGAAGCGTTTACCCATCCAGAAATGAGAATCCTTGGACCAAATGCAACTTCTTTGCTCTCTGGTGCCCACATAAGGATCAGTGCATCCATCTGTGGCAGTTCCATAGGCGTATTGACTTTGGAAGTCTTTTGCACTACTTTTTCGGCCATCTCTACGTAACATAGCTGATTACAAATAGAAATAAAGCAAATAAACAAAATCAATTCAACCGTTGAAGCAAGATTGAACATGTTTTAGAGGAAAAAAGATGTTAAAGTAGAGGATACCAACAACAGGATTGCTGCAGAACTCATCTACACTCCTGAATACGCCCTTAGGAGGCCTTGCATCTACAAATCAAAACAGAATAAATCAGCGTGGGAAAAATAATTAGAATAAAGTTTAATATGGTCTAAGAAAGCAGTAAAATTACCAAGAATCCATTTGTTTCTTATTGCCTCTTCGGCGGCTATCCTCTTTATGAATTCAAAGTATTCAGGACCTGGTTCAAAAGTAAATTGATTTGGATATTCAGATCAGTAAATTGATTTGGATATTCAGATCGGATTGTATTGACAAAAAAAAAAAGCATATCGTAGGTACAAATCATCGTAAACTTTACGGGGACGGAAATCCGGCAATACGAAAACACACGCTCCAGGAGAAAACATAAAATATCCACCGTGGGTTCGTGTTTGATGCGGGTGGGGGCTAATTTGGAGAAGAACGCTTACTGCCGATCTTCAGCTTCGTCTTGACAGAGGCCTGGGATGGTGGTGGAGATATGTCGGTTAGTGGTGCAGAACCACCGGCGTCGTTGTCCTCCGCCACGGGTATCTCCGATGTCTTGTGTGTAGTTGGATCCATGGCGAGATGGAGTAACTTGGTGATGATTATTAGCTAGCTGGCGGATCAGTGTAGTGGGATTTGAATTTACAACCTAGAATTATGGAGACTAAAAAAGCTTCGTTCTTAAATCACTAGGATATTTCTTCACTAGGATATTTCTTTTGATCAAGAAAAAGACACATAACATACTAATATTAACACTACTACTAATACAATAATAAAAATAATTTTTTTTTTTGTCTTCAAAAATTGGGAGGCTTGAGACCACCCCACCCTATGTGTGGTTCCGCCCCTGTGGCGGATACATGAACGGTGAACTGTGAACGGCGCAGAAGGGGCGGCGCACGATGAGGGGAGCGTTGCTTTGATGGAAATTATTAGTGGTATTACAGGACAAAAAAATCGTAGAAAATGGCAAGCAGCCAAGCAGGACATACAGGTAGAAAAGGACAAAAAGTACACTTAAAAAGACCAATTCACCCCTATACTTGCGTGATAACTTGGCTATATCATTTAAAAAGTACACGTTAATGGCCACACCCAATATACTCGGGCACCACATCTGTGTAAAATTTGACTTTTTAGAGGTCGAAATGTGTTATTTCAACTCCCGAAAAGTCGAAATATGTTATTTCAACCTCTAAAAAATCAAATTTTACACAGGTGTGGTGCCCGAGTATATTGAGTGTGGTGCCATTAACGTTACCCCTAATTTATAGTTTCTTATTCACTATTTCATCTGGAAAAATTCGATCAGTTTCCTTTCCTCTTTAAACAATTTACTAAATTTTCAAACCATGATTTTGTGATCTTTAACCCCCGAAAATTATCCAAAAAAAAAACACCCGAAAATTACGACAGCAAATCATGTGTGCCAAATATATCAACACAAATCTTCTATCAAACAAATCCATTTTTTCCAGAAAAGAGACACTGACATCGAATCTAGAGTTCGGAACAGTGGAAAACAATCGTAAAAAAGGAGCGCTCAAATCCACTAATTAGTGTGTCATTGTAATGCTAATTCCACTATATTCTATATTGTGGTGTTTTGGCAGTAATCCTCTACACTAATCATGTATTGGGTATGCTTATTCCCCTACACATATCCACTGTTTCAATCTCATGGCTTAAACTGACATGTTAAAAAGAATCAATGAACTTGAACAGAATAGTTCCCCTATTTGCAAAAGGAAGACGAAGATGAAATCCACCAAACGAAAAGATCACTGACGATGCCGGAAATCGTCAGGTATTAAATCTGTGGCTTCCTTCCTATAAGTGGCAATCTGTTCAAGGCGGAACCCTAAAATGAGGTGGAAATGGGGGTGTTTTTGTGGTGGTTTAGACTGCACTTGAGAAATTGTTTCTCAAGCTGCATACGTATCCAATGTGTGTATTGGAATCAAGTCCATGTAGTTCCTTAGGGATTGTTTATACAAGAGGGGCTTGTGCCCTAGCGTTGCGCGTGTCCATGTTGGATTCTAATTCCGTGTTCACTAAGGAAGAGATAATGATGATTTGATCCCCTTGATTTTAAGGATAATTATGGACATATTTGAATATCAGGATAAGAGTAGTTATGACTTGGGAACCATTCCGTATTTATCTGGATTTAACGTGTACGCATGGAATTTGATCCGAGACGGGCTTAGGCCGATCTGTAGGGTCAAACATGGGTAGGCCGACCTTATGCCTCGGCCGATCGGCAGAGGTCAGGGAAGAGTAGCCAAACTTGCTTAGCTCGGCTCATGGGGATTCTAGCCCTTAAAGAGGACTTTCTCTACTTTCATTTATTGTTGGATCATTGTGGGGATAACACTGTTAGGTGTTATGCCCGAAAGACAATTTTGTAATTGTTTTATTTAATGAATGAATTGACATTATTATTCATATTTATTATTTCTCATATTCACCGATGTGACAATAGTATTTACACTACAGAAAACCCTAAAGTATATCGTTTATGTAATCACTTAACTCAGTGTATGGGATATACACGGGAGGATCGATTGAGTTAGTGAAGATGTACTTAAAATACAATTAGCCCATAGTGAAGTTAATCGAGAGTATCGGATCTCCCCTTTAACGTGCTATTAATGCGCCCAGAACACAATAGGTGTGATTGTCTTATCCGGACTTTCGGTTAAGAGAACCTAGTGGGGCATTTATTGTAAGGTGTAGTGCCCGAAAGACAATTATATAATTGTTTTAGGACGGAATTAGTAATTCATCTTATTTTATGCATGTATGCTTATAATAAAGACACTACTGAAAACCCTAAGTACCTCGTTTATGTAATCACATAACTCAGTGTATAGCTATACACAAGAGGATTGTGTAATAGGCCTATCCCCGACCCCTGGGGTCTAATGAGGGACAAGCCGGCGATCCACCGCCCAAGTACTAAAACTCCAAAAACAACTGAGGGAACTAGTACTTTATTTAAACATCACCAAAATAAAAGAAAACCGCATCGTTTAATTTTTGTTACATTGAAACAACTCAAAATTCAAAGCAAACTAATACCGAAACTTGACAACTAAGTTGCCTTGCCGACAATGAACTCTTCATCAACTCCCTCTTCCAGAACAGCCTCCAAGGTTACCCCGATTCTCATCACTATGTTGTCCTTCTTCTATACCTAGGAAAGAAATTTCACAAACGTGTGAGCTTAAAATAGCCAGTGAGTTCCAGTGTGTATGCCGTGAACAGTTATATACGAAAATCATTGTTACAAAACCGTTAAAATGTTACAATAAAATGCTTTTCTCTTACCCTGCATATAATAGTTGTTAGTACATGGCAAAATATGTTACTTTACAAAAATATGAATGTCAAGTAATTTTCTTGAATTTAAGTCTATTAATTGCTTGACACCGACTTGGCTTAGTCGACGAGTCATTACCAACCAACTCCAGCATGTTTCTCTACCGCACTCCACAAGCAAGCAAGCTATTGCCTGACAATACCGGCGGATTGTCAGGGAAAGGATTCAGACCATTGCCTAGTGAACCTCCCAAAAGGCTCCAGCCAACCCCACTGCCCTCTGAACCATGACATAGCCGTCGGCCCTTGCTTTCCCGGCCATGCACATGGGACATTGGGGAATTTTGGTACCATTACTCTAGGACTGTCGATGAGCCAAAGTCAAGAGGCCCCGAGACCGGTGACTAGCCGTTCTGCAGTGCAATGATCCCAGCTCAACTAGTCGCTTAGAGTCTTGCATTGCACACGCATTTGCGATCAAGCAAGCATGAACAAGACTTGAATATTTTTATCTTTCATTGTGATTGGGATGATCGATGCATGTCAAAATTAAAGCCTTATGATAGTCATTTTAAAACCACGATAGATAACAAAACGTTTCTTTCAAGCAAATACGTTACCTAAAAAGTATATAGATAAATATTATTACTATGCAACCAATGGAAACTACTTCTTGTAAAACGTGCTCCGAAAGTTATGTTAAACAACAACAATCATAATAATAATATTAATAATAATAATACTAATAATAATAATAATAATAATAATAATAATAATAATTCGAAATAGCATCTTTTATGCAATAGGAAGAACTAACGACTTCCTTTCAAACAAAAAGACAAATTTATACCACTAAAGAATTTTGTAAAAATAATAACTTGACCAAATAGATGATGTATTTTACGCAAGATGAAACTCAAACGTATGCAAATAACTAGGTGATTTATCATTATTTAATATGCGTCTTTAAAGACATATATAATTAAAATAATAGAACTCATAGAAATAACAATTGTGTAGCTATATAAGTGTTGTGTTGAAAATAATTTTCAATAAGAAAAAGAACACACGTTTACTTGAATCGAAAATAAAACTCCCTGACATTTCCACCGGATTATTTATAATGTTTCAAATATTTGATCAAAATAATACTGTAGCACTTGCATCAAAATATGTATCTCACAGTTCAATGAGTTCATTCTTTTCTTACCAAAATGACACATCCTCATCATTGAAGACATTTTATCAAAATATTACAATAATAATGCACGATTCCTCTTAATATTCATACCCTCAACTTGCATATAATATTAAAAGGTTAAAAATGTAGCGCTAATTTTTCCTATAAAAAATATAACACTCTATATCCAACTCAATATTCTGTGAAAATCATTTAAGCAAAATAGATAAAATAGAACATGCATTGGCTCTTCAAAGAGTAATAGAACGACAAAACAAAAGCTAGAGGTTTAGTATGTATGTATATATTTATGTGAATAGATGCAGTCAATACACCTGAAGCATTGGCACGTGAAAAAAAAATTAAGAGAAATATAGCATAGCCCCAAAAAGAAAAACACGTTTGAAAAAAATAATAAAATGAAACTCACAGTGCTATGTTTTGATACTCCCTCTTTAATCCTCTTCTTCTGGCTTAATGATTTGGGACTCACACCCCTCCTCTATTTATAGTGCCAAAGCCCCTTACTATTGATAACAGATAAGATGCAGTTTGAATTTTAAACTTTTAAAATATTGTTGCGACAACCTGCACCTTATCACCTATATAATAGATATGATATGTTAAAATACTATCCCCTAAAATCTAAACGACTTTGGTACGGTTGATGAGGGGTGCCTATCCTATGCCCAAGTGGGAGAATTATCTCCATGGTTGCAAAATATATGTATAAATATTCATAAAAAAGAAAAGAAGACTTAAAAAAAACTTATTTGTATTTATGCAGTCATAAAAAAATATTAATATTAAATACACGCAAGTTCTTATAAAACCAAAATTATAATATAAGGTATGTCTCGATAACGATACAATATTTTGGGGTGTTACAATTGAGTTAGTGAGATGTACTTAAAATTAACTTAGTCCGTAGCGTTGATTAATCCGAGTATGGGTCTCATGATTAATATGCTAATAATGTGCCCGTAACACTTTACGGTGTGACGAGTCTTATCCGGATGTTTGTCGGTAATAGGGTACCTAGTGGGGCATTTATATATGATGATAATCATATAGGGTATTTGGACCGATTTGATTTGAGTTCCCGATATAATTCCGTGATCAAGAAGTCTTATCGAATCACAAGATGATCATATATGGATTAATCTCAATCCCGAGGTGATCACGAGACAACCGTTGCTTAGACTAGGGTAGAGTTTGATGTGTCGGTAAGGATCACTTCGAAGTATGTGGTCCAACACTCTCGTTGGCTCTATTACCGGAATGAGTGAGTAGTCGTGCTATCACGAATATGGAATCAATTCCTTCCCTCGGGAAGTAGACGAACGTTCCCTTATTTGTTAATCCTAGAAACCGATCGATCCGCGGAGTTCATGTTAGACTAATTAGCTACTAGTCCGGTATGTGAACTAATTGATCACTAGGGGGTTAATGGTAAATAAGGATAATATGTTTCGAGAAGGGTTTACGGAAATATCCCGACTCGAAATGAACGATCTATGGAGGATTTATCCGTATGTAATGATTATATCAGTGGACATCTTATCAACTCATGGTTGAGTGTAAGTTATCTATATTCGGCAGAGTTCAGTTTCGGGTTTATGGTGGTGTAATCCCGGAATTAATAGATTGAATATTATTGTTCGGTCTGACGGATAATATTATTCGATTTATTGTAGCTACTAAATATGGGTCCATGGTCCCCGACGTGGCTCCTAACATAGCATATGTTTTCTCGTCGTTTCACCTCAATTATAATTAAATAGTTGGATTGAACTATTTAATTGATATGTGGATTAATTGTTTAGTTGGACTAAATAATTAAAAACATGGAAAATACATTTTTTCATGGACTCGACCCGGTTTGGTGAATTTCGGCCCATGACCTATTTAATTAGGTATTGGCGCCAATATTTATATATTATTAACAAGGAATTTGTTTTCTTGTGTTATTATATGACATGTGCTTAATTATTTATTGGTTGAATAATTAATATATTAGATAATGATCTTTTATTTATCCTAATTTGTTTGGGAAAATATTAGATTTATCTTTTATGGAAAATGATTTATTTGATTGATTATTCATTAATTAAATTAAATCCTTGTGGAACAAGGATCTCTCTCCTATATAAGAAGAGTTCTCCATTGTACCAAAAAATCACTATTCACATCACTATTCACAAGAGAAATTGGCTGAAAATTTCGGCCTCTATTCTTAGGGTTCGAGTTGGAAAAATCTTCAGGATTTTTCTGGTAGCATATCGAGGAGGTCCGGCGGCTTGAAACACCATCCACCTGGTGGTGCTTGGAGACACACGTTGGAAGACTTTGGCTTCTCAACTAGGCTCTCAACTTGTTCTTGACGTTTTCACCATAAATAGGTTGGTGATCTAACCCCCTCGTAGGTTAGATCTATTTATTTATGTATTTTGGTTGACTAGATCTAGATCTTGTAGTTTCCGCTGCGTAATCGGGTGGATCATTGATCCATCCGGCGATATTACATCCTACATTTATATGTGATAGATATATCATATGGGGCTGGACCGAGTTGATTAGAGTTCACGATATAATTCCGTAATCGAGAAGTCTTATCGAATCAATCGATGATCATATTTATGGATATATCTTAATCCTGAGGTGATCACAATCAACTGCTTGAATCAGTAGACGGTTAAGGATTACACTGAGTCTGTGATCTGAATTACCCCATCTTGGCATTGTACTGGATTGAGTGCGTAGTACGTGTTATCACGGATACGGAATCCATTCCTTCCATTTATGGAAGTAGATAGATTGAGTTCCCATATTTGTTAATCCTAGAAACTGATCGATCCATGGAGTTCATATTACACTGATTAGCTACCAGTGAGTTGTATGAATTAATTGATCACTAGGGGGTTAATGGTAAATAAGGATAAGAGGTTCTAAAAGGGTTAACGGTAACTTCCCGATTTAGAATGAACGGTCTATGGAGGATTAATCCATATGTAATGATTATATCAATGGACACTTATTGTCATTCTCGTGAGGAGATAAATATAATCTTATAATCGGAGGAGTGCAGTCACGGGATTATGGTGGCATATTCCTGTGATTGATTTATCGAATATAATTATTCTGTTCGTAAGATAATTATTTATTTGATTTATCGGAGCCGCTGATTATTAGTCCATGGTCCCCGACGTGCCTCAAATATAGCATAGTTATTCTCGGACGTCGAATCCTAATAATATTAATTTAGTTCTTATTAGAATTTAATTAAAACGATATGTGAATTAATTGTTTAGTGGACTATCAAATTAGTTGGGCTAAATAATTAAATATGTGAAAAAGACATTTTTCATAATCTTGGCCCAATTTAGTGTGTATAGTCGAAATTATTGTGACTAGGTCACAAGCAATAATTTTCGGCCCCTAGCTTGTCTTAGTGAACAAGAAATTATTTTCTTGTGGATTAATAAGACATGTGCACAAAATATTTATTGGATAAATATTTTATGGTAAGAAATAAAGATAAAGATTATTCTAGATTTGTTCTAGAATATTATGGATTATCTTTTATTTATTGGATTTATTTATTTGCAAAATAAAATCCTTGGAGGACAAGGATTACTCTCCTATATAAAGAGAGTTCTCCCAAGCCTAAAACACAACACATAAATTTCGACTTCATCTCTTAGAGAGAGGAAGAGGTAATTTTCGGCCAAGGGGAGAGAAAGAGAAAATCTTGAAGATTTTCCGGGTAGCATATCGGGAGGATTCGAGACGTGAATTTCCTTCCACCGGGAGTTGCTTGGATCACACGTGCGGAAGATCGTGGTGCTCTTCACACCATCCTTTGTTCTTCATATTGCGGTTCTTCTACTTGGATTTTGAGATCCAAGAGGTATGTTCTACAACCCCCTTGTAGAATAGATCTAGTTATTTTATTACGTGTAAATTATAGATCTAGATCCTTAAATCGCTTCCGTTGCGGATGATATTACTAACAAACACGTGGCGAGGTGCCGATCCGACCTTCGTCATAAGCCCCAAGATCTAGCTGACCTCGTGAGATCAGCTCGGATATGTCCAACTTGTAACTCGGCTCGGTCATCTAGACTTGTAGCTTTTTGAATTTAAAGTGCCAGGTGGCAGTAGACTATTACGGCGCTGTCATAATGGTCCTGAGAATCGAGGCGTCGCTGCCCACTAACTCTGAATAAGGGTGCCTCTCGAGGTGAGTGGTGGGGTTATAACCTCGTGATATCAATCGTTTGTCCGTATCATGTGCTATTAAAACAGAATACCAGGATCTGGTTGTCGATTGCTATTCTTCTTCTTTAAATCTTCAAATTGCCTTTGTAAGTAAGTTGCCTTTTTGTAGTCATTCGCAATTTAGCTTCCGTTGTAGCTTGCTTTTTATTATCTTCTGAAGCAGGTTCAAACTTACTTCGCCGGAACCCTAGACCTTGAGATGGCCATTGCCGATAGTAGGGACGTTAAATCCATTCTCGGTCATGGAGACTTTGATGAAATCTGCGAGTTGTACGGGATCAACAAGGAAAGGTATGCTCCCATGCTGCCCTCTGATCCGCACATTTTTGCTCCTAACCCGCCGGAGGGGTTCTGCGCCGTTCATAGGGATTATTTTGAGGTTGGCCTGAGGCTCATTTTCTGCCCGACTCTCCTCACCGTACTTCGACATTACGAACCAGGGCTCACCCAGATAGCCCCCAATGGTGTCAGGGCCATCATTGGGTTTTCTATTTGGTGTCGGCTACTTAACCTCAGATTTACCGTGAAGAAATTCAGGTATTTTTATCATCGTGTAGGGGTAAAGGACCACCCCTATCGGTATTAATTTTCTTGGAGGACGGGTCGTTCTGGTGACGTCCCCATTATCCCTAAAGGTAAAGATTCCTTCAAGCGATGGAAGGAGCGGTTCTTCTTCGTCCGACATGAGGATCATCCTGAACTAAGCCGGTGGAATATGGAGGATATGGATAAAGATGAACGCCCCGAGTGTTAGGAAATCACTAGTCTAACGCAGCGGAATTTAAAATTTGATTCCCTTTTACTAGATCGTTCTTCGTTTAATGCAATAAACACGTTAAGTAGTTTGACGGTTATACCTTGATGATCTATAAGATCGTCGCTTTGACCGTCAACGGAGAGTAGTACAGTGCGCAAGTCGTCCACGTGTCCAGCCTTTATCGCTAATCCACACAAACTCCTCGCCAGAATCCTCCTTGGATTGCTATTGGAAAACTCTGGTTGCTAAACCGGCCTTTTTCCTCTCTCACATACTCACTATAGGATGCTCTCTATTTTACACAAGAACTATGAGCTCTTGCAATTGTGATGTACAAAAGAGCTTGACACCCACCTCTTATTTATAGTGTAGGGGGCGCCCCAACCTAGACTGGAGGAGAAGAAAGCCTTTTTTCCAATAAAATAAGGAAAATTAATTAGATTGATTTATCTCTTTAATCATAATTAATTTTGCCAATATCTCATATTGAATATAATTATCTTATTACCATAAATCTATTTTTCCAAAATCAATTAATATCTTATATTAATATTATGATAATCTAATTAATTAAAGTGCACAATCCAAGTGTATCTTATACACACGGAGGTGGCGCCCCAATAGTCAATAAATTGACTTCCAGAATATTCTTTAATTAATATAATTTGTATATAATTAATATCTTGTATTTTATTTATTCATAATAAATAAATACCACCATATTAATTTACCACTATAACCTTTATAGTCTAGAGATAAACTTTCCTTATTTGGTTATCAACTATAACCGCATTTTAATCCGACTCGATGTTCATATGTGTGTGACCCGATTGGCTTCCGAATATGTTATCCGTAGACACAAAGTGCAATTTACTAAAATGCCCTTCATTCCTAACGATCATGGGATGACGTCTAGCAACACACCGTGACCCCCAATCATCGGAAGAGTCAAAAGCAATGACTACTACCTTTCATGTGAAGCGGTTACCGTGTAACTTATAATCCTATCGCTGTAATAATATCCATACGATCGTATCTCGAGTGTCAATACATTAACGATAGTATCTTATAATCTGGATACCAAGCTCTCTCGGGATAACACATTTACTCCCACTTTGCAAAGATTCTCGAGAGCTAGACATTTCTTATAAGAAGGCCAATCCGGATATTCGATCCCAATCATAGAATACGCGATTCTCGGAAGACCGATCATGTATACTCCGCATGCTTCAATATCATACCCAATCACTACCGCATGATCGCCCCGTGGCTAGGGGAAATCTCAATAGTGTCAAAGCATGACAATCCACACCGTGATGCCATGAAGACTCCGGTCAAAAGGATAATTTCACAACCGGCACATAGTGTGACACTTAATGTAAGTGGGTCAGTCTAACGTACGCATTCTCTAATACACGTCCACATACAGTCCAAGTGTCTCTACACTTCGATAGACGAGATCTATCCCTACCTTCTATAAGATAGAAGACATCCAATACGTGCTTGTCTGGTTATACTATCAATGTCCCATTTGATAGTACATAAGACTAGAGACATTTAAGTACCAATCTTGTTATAGTGATTAGAGATCTCATCAACCATAATCACTATCATGGTTTCTCTATCACAGTTCGATACTAGGGACGTTACTATATATGTACAACAAATAACATGAAGATAAACAATATATAATAACATAAGTGCTTTTATTAATCATAATAAAGTTATTACATGAACTAATAGACTGTAAATGACCCGACCCGGTCGGATCCGGTCCAACCCGATTGGGTTTAGGACACCTTTCCAACACCGAGTTGCATGGAAAGCTGGTGGAAAAGATCCACGGATCTGGATACTCCATTGAGTGGCAAGACTTGTATGACGAGCTGATTATGGCAGCTCGGTTAAAGGATGCAGGGCCCAGTCCCTACAAGAAGTTTGAGGAAGCTGAATGACAGCCCTGTAGGGTCTTTTTCTTTGTAACTTGTTGTTGTGCTTAAACTTATCTGTTTGACTAATAGTTTGCTCATGTGTGTAGTGGCCGACTTTACTGATCTGCTGGTGGGTGCCGAGAATGAATCCGGGGTCCGTCAACCTGAGCCGACCCTCTCTCCCGGGGACGTGGTGAATGAGGAGCCTTCCGTGGATGCTACCATAACGGGCTCCTCTTCTTCGGTCCCTCCTCAGGAACAAGCAGACCCGGATACTCTGGACGATGTTGATCCCGAGAAAACAAAGGGAGGGGACCTGCCCCTTGGGAAGAAGGGCGGTCTACGCCGGGCACGACCTCGCAAGAGAGTAGGCCTCCAAAAAGAGGCAAATCGAAATCTCTAAGGGGAGCTCAGGACCAATCTGGTCCTCAAGAAGGAACTGCTTCCAAACAGCAGTGGATCGCCAATATTCCGGACGAGGAGCTGATCGCTGTTGGCTTTAAATCTATGGAGTGTGTAAGTGGTAATCCTTTTTACTTTGGTGCTAAGTTTTTGAGGGCCTTATTGATTTATTCTCCCTATAATGTGTTCAGGGAACCTTGGTCGGCCAGGAGGTTTTCCGAAGATTGGGGAAAGCCTTTATAGATTCAACCGATCAAAAGAAGAAGATTGCCGAGCTGAGGCAAACTCAATAGGAGCTCAGAGCTGCCGCTGAACTCAAAGATAGGGAGATAAAGGTTCTCCAGGATCAACTTATGGCCAAAGAGGCGGAGCTGAGGTCCGTTTCGGGCCAACTAAATGTTGAGAAGATGGGTAGGGAGCAGGCCGTGGCCGAGCTCCAAACAAATCTGTTTGAGATGGAAGCTGCCATCCCTGCTCGGTGTGCCGAAGCCGTTCGGGGGTACAAGGCCCAGGGGGAATTTGACAAGGCTTTGAGGTAAGCTGTCATAATCTAAACCTTTTTTTTTCTAATCATTGCTTCAATCACTTTATCTCAAACAACCCCAAAAAGCCTCCAAAAAAAACTATAACCCAAAACAAACGGAGCCTAAGTGTCAATTTCTAATTGGATATAATGTAACTACTGGGAATCCTAAAAGATACTCAATGACCATAGTAAAATTTCCCTGCAGACCCCCAATGGCACTTCTGTATAGAGTGACATTCTATAATGGTTCTCCAGGTTCTTCCTCCAGCTTCTTTCCAGGTACAATAGGAGTAGGACAGGGTTTAAGAGAGTCACATCCCAGCCTGGAGATCAACTATGTAGCATACCGTGTTTGAGATAAATAAAGACCAGATGAATCCCTAATCACCTGCATTCACAGAAAATGTGATACAGGTCCCAGATTCTTTAAGGCAAACTTTGAATCTAGCATTTGTATAAACTTACTGATGAGGCCAGGAGAGTTCCCAATCACAAGTATGTCATCTACATATACCAACACAATAAGAATATGACCTGTAGTTCTTAGTATAAACATATTGTCTGAAGGACCAAGCTAGTAACTGAGATCCGAGGGCTTCAAACCATGCTCTGGTGCCTATTTGAGCCCATATAAGGCCTTTTTGAGCTTGAAAACATGGTGAGATCTTATAGGATCAACATATCCTTCAGGTTGTGACATATAGACTGGTTCCTTCAAAGGACCATTAAGGAAAGCATTGTTTATATCCACCTGATTAATGGGCCAGTTATAGGTGACAGCTAGAGAAAGGACTACTCTGATAGTGGGTACCTTGGGCACAGGACTGAAGGTCTATGTGAAGCCCACTCCATAAGTCTGAGTAAAGCCTTTACCACTAACATGGCTTTATGTTTAAGAACAAAACCATCAGACTTTAGTTTTAGTTTGTACACCCATCTACTCCCCACTACAGTTTGATTGGTAGATGGGGGGGACCAATGTCCATGTATCATTTTTCAGAAGTGTTTGATACTCATCCTCTATAGCCTGCTTCCATTCTGCACTAGACAAAGCCTCTGAAACATTTGAGGGTTCCATATGCTGAGCAACTACAGCAAAGGCTTTGGGTTTAAAGATGCCTCTTCTGGCTCTTGTGATCATAGGATGTATATTTAGGAGCTTTGAAGTAGGAGGAGGTGGTGGTGTAGGAGTAGGTGCAGGTGTAGAAGAAATGACACTGGACTGGTAGGATGGTGTAGGTGAGAACTGATGTTCTGGTGTGGACCGGTGTTCTGATGTGAACTGAGTGTGAGTATCTGACACGGAAAATGATGTATTTAAAGTGTGTGAGTGGGGGTTATCATTGGGGTCACTCTTACACCCGTTTTTTCGTCCGGCCGGCTCCATAGAAAAATTAAATGGCAAATGTGGACCCTTGCGAAAATTCAACACGATCTCTACACGTTTTCCATTTTCATGCATCTTGACGGTCATACTCTGCTCTTTTCAAAAAAAAGTGCTCCCTCCAAATCCATACACCATCGACTACATCATGTTTGGGATATAGATCAAGCAATGCGTTGTGAGAATATATATATGCAATGCATATAGTACTAAAGCCATGAACATATATATATATCTATATCTATATCTATATCTATATCTATATCCATATCCATATCCATATATAATATATAAGGGAGGGGATTTAACCCAATTACCCGCTCCGAACCCGTTAATTAGGCTTTGATATTTTTTTTTTTTTTGTGTGTTTTCGTTTTTTTTTTTTTTTTTTACCTCACTTGGTGTCTAATCTTTTTTTAAACTCAATTAGTGTCTAATTTTTTTTTTAAACTCAATTAGTGTTTAATTTTTCTAACCCTATCTCTTCGCCTCTCACTGTCTCACACCATTGTTGCCGCGCCGCTCCGCTCCTCCACCGTTATGCTCTCTCAAGTCTCAACAAATCCCCACGATTCACGACCATGCCCTTCTTCGTTTGCTAAATTGCCTGCTTTTTGAGAAGAGAATCGATTCATCTCTCGCACGATTGCACGATCCACGCATGACTAGATGTATTCAAAGCAGACAAGATGTTACTAATTGCCATGGTGAATCTCGATTCGTTTTCCTTTAGATCCAAAATATTCTCATTTATTCAAATATTGATGATATTCATGATTATCTTTGGATGTACATATATTTTGGATTATCCGGTGAATCCTTTATTTCACATCAAACTTAACGATTAAAGACTGTCAATTGGATTTTTTAATCGTTGCTCTGTGTAAGAAGTGAATTCGGGTTTGCTTAGATGCAGAGTTATGCATATCATTCAAGGTTTTCTATTATGTATATTTTTTTATATCGCATCATCAAGTTGATTTGCAATGGTTCTATGCAGGAAGTTTGGCTACATCCTATCCTATGTCTTTTTCTCTCATCAACAGACTTATAACGTCTGCAATGTGCTGCATTTTCACTATTTTCTGATTCAATGATGACATTAAAGAGTTCTCACTAGATGTTTCTCAATTTGTCTTTCTCTTTTCATTCTCAGAATTTGAGGTTTGAGCATGAGAACTTTCATTTCAAAAACAATGGTTTGATTTTCAAAGCGAACGCCGAGATGCTACGATCCGTCCCGCATCAAAATAACCAAGCATTTGAAGACAATTCATAAGGTATATCGAGATTTTTTAGTCCATTAGTTTTGATTACATTTCATTTTAGGGGTAAGTACTCAATTCCCTCAAATTCCCGGCAAAGCAACTAACACTTCTAATTCTTCTTCACTTTTACATAGTTTTCAAAGTGGTAAATTTATAGTGCCCTACGTATTAGTTCGGTATTTTGATATATATTTCCCAAAATGTATTAAAACGTTAAACATATCAATGTGTTCGTCTCTCTTTGTGCCTTTTTTTTTCCTCATGTAATTCATTCCCTTGCTCTGAAATTTTACGATATTGTGTTTCACATTGTTGTGAGAAAGAAAGACCACCCTTGAAAAGTTTATGCTATAAAAGAACACATCTACTTTACATATTCCTAGCCAACAAAAATATAGAGAGTGGTAAAAAAAGTACATAAGAAGTACAGAACACTAAAAATAATCTCTGATGTGGATGAAAAAAATATTAGTTAATATTATCAGTCTTTATAGCTTAATTGTTACCATTGATTGTATAAGCAATGCCAATGTTGCTTTGTGATTGTTGGGGCAGTGCCAATAAATTGCAATTTCTAATTAGTTTCCGTTTATTTATTTGTAATGGGCATCACCCTTGAGTTTTAACCTTCATCTATTATTTGCATTTGTTTTTTTACATAGTATATGCAAATTGTATGGATTTTAAAGTTCTTTACGTGATCCGATTTGTCTCTAATTTGATTGGCAATATAGAATGAATGTTTTATCCTATCGCTTTGTCTCGGGTATCAAAGGATTCACACGGGGCATCGAACAACAATTGTTGAACTCTCATAATCTCCCCTCTACAAGTTACTCACCAGTTTAAGGTACTTGGTATTAGCTTTTTCTCCACCCTGCAATTCGGTGCACTTTTTATTTAGTTTCTGTGATTAACTTTTCCTTTATAGATTGATGATTGTTTTGGGAAATAAAAAAAGAAGAATCAAGTTGCGGTGTACTGTATATAATGTAGCAGGAAATTTACATTTTCTTAACAGGCTTCTCCATTTCAGTTTGTGAACAATTTATAAATTCTTTAACCGTTTGCACTAAACAAAATTTTACCTTTTTTACCAGATTGAGTTTCAGCCAATTTCTTTGGAGTTTGGGTGCTTGAGATCAATTGCAACAACTATAAGAGATTGACGATTTTGTCAGTCGGCTCCGGCGACTTTAGGATTACGGATTCGAGTTGGTTCATTCCATGCTATTCTTCCGGTACTTTTTTGTTCTTTTTTTAGGGTAAAGTACTTTTTTTTTCTATAATTTGTAGTTTCCTTTGCCTCAACCATGTATTCAGATTGGACATTAATAGTTAATGTCGTAAAAGTCTACACAATCGATAGTTTATTTTAAGTGATTTTTCCCCGTTTACAATTGCTTGCTTTGTAACAAGTACCTTTTTTCCCCAGGTGGCTGCCTCTTTTGAGTTTGGAAATTCAAAGACCATTGACAAGGTACATGAGTGCAACATCTTTTGTCATTAACGTGATAGTCTTATTGATTCTATTCTGTTTTTGGCATTTCAATAGCCTACCCCTTTAAATGCTTCATAGGTGGTGTTTTTTTATTTTTTTTATTAACATTCATTGAGCTGGCGTATCAGAATCCTGATTAAATTTACTAAACCTAGCGACATATGATATTAGATGACTTATGGCAGAATTTGATGGAGAAATGAGGGTGGGAAGCATATGATGGGAAAAAAAAAACATTAGCGAAATCTTAGTCGAAGAAACTCAAAACGGATGAAGAATAAATCTTCTTCCAACTAGGTCTTTGAATATGAATGTTGTACCATTTTTTAGTGTCTGTTTTCTAGCCAAATGATAGGTGAGGATGAAGTTGGTGAAAGAAGGTTTTCAATATGGGAAGATATTTTCATAGATTTGATACAGGTTTTTTGTGGATAATCTTTGGGAGGTTGGACATAATCTTAGAGAAGACGGATTCAGTTCGATCGTGAAGGGAAGTCGTAATTTAAGGGGAAATTTGAAGGAGGTGTGTGGATTGAAGAAAGTGGACGGTGAGTAGTATTTGCGAATCGAGAGTTTTTTTATGATGATTCGTTTGGTAGATTTTGGAAGATCCAAGTTTGATTTGCAGTCCCGAATAAGGTTCCGTTTTTTCATTTTAAAACAAAACAAAAGTAGCATTTTTTCCCATGGAAGCTAACATGTTTCCTTTTGAATTTTGAATTTTGAATTTTTCCTTCACGCTATGCCGTTGTATTAGGTTTCATATTTTTTTTCCCAAGTAGGATTCTGAAGATTTCAATTTGAATCATGGATTTTGGCCTGTATATCGGAGCTGAATCGTCTGGTGAAATTTTTGAGGTGTGATCCATGTGTATGCAATATATTTTTATTTTGTTTCTTTGAGTTTTTTTTCCTGAAATTTTCAATGAACATAATATAGAGTTATAATTCAAAAACATGGTTGCTACTTGCTATTGCATAATGAAATTGGAATATAAGGCGTCTAATCAAAAAGTGTTACAATCCCGTATTTTTTGTCATTCATAATGGCAAGCAATATTTGAGTTGTGAATATTAGATTTCAGTTCTTCGGATAACATTGTCCTAGGCTTTGAATGTAGTAAAACATCTTCTATTGTGCTTGAGCAATGACATCGATTTTCTACTAATTGTTTTTGAAGCATATCTTTCTACTTGAGTTAACTATTGGAAATAATGTATGTAGTTTTCGGTATTAATGATTGTATTTTGAACACGTCAACACCTTCTTTCCTTCTTGGAATTGGTCAAACATTTTGTTGTTTTATGTGTGCATGTGTGAAATATGTCGGTCCAACTTCTCTTTCGTACTTAAGAGCCTTTTTTTTTTGTATCTTTTTCAGCTTTGAGTTTCTCTTCTCTTAGAAATACGGTAGTAAAGTTTTCTGATTGTTGTGTTGGCTTCAACCCGTGCCAATTTTCCTCTATGTTTGCTTGAACTCTCTTCGTTTTATCCTGCAGGTTTACAGTGTGAGCTCTCTACTCTTATCCCCAATGTTTAAATTGACATCTCGGATTTTTACGGAGTCAACAACAATGAATGGATGAGCCATTATATTTGATACATGGGGGGTGCCTTTGTAGTCCTGACCGCTACTCCGTATCCTGAGCAGAATCCCAAGTTGTACGTTTGTCAGACATTATCACAGTTTGGTCATGGGATTCACTCAATGGTGAGGAAATGTTTCGAGGATAAGGTATGGATGAGCTTTCAGTAAACAAAAGTTATGGATGACATCAAGCACCTAAGGTTTATGTTCATCGGTTTGCTTAAAAGTACAGTTGATCCGGTAGCTCTGCAGCCGTAAAAATGTACATTTGTTCCGGCGGCTACGCTAAGTAAAGAAGGGCCGGGGGTTGTGCATAAACCTTATTACATGCAAATCTATTAATTTGTTTGTACATGTTATCCCGTGCATTATGCACGGGTTCGTGGCTAGTATATATATATATGAAAAGCCACTAGAAAATTCATTTAGTAATATCCGATCTGTAGTAGTGCCGTAGCTGTATTGACTTCGGAACCTTTTTACATGGTATTTCCGATCTTCTCTACGTACGTCAGCTGGTTAAAAATAAGAATAAAGCAAAATTAAAGAAATCAAAACGACCTTCGAAGCATAGATTGAACATGTCTATGTCTGAGAGGAAAAAAATAGATGAGTGGATACCGATCGAATTCTCATTGTTGCAAAAAGTAATTCCAGCGGGTACGCCTTCCGAAGGCTCTAGAGAAATCCCATTTATCTCCATGTATTTCTTCACAAATGAGGCGATTTCTTTTTTTTCGTTTTCAGAGATTTCCATTTTGATATTCAGATCTAACGATTGTATTGAAGGAAAAAAAAAAGATCATATCGTTAGCTACAATTCATCGTAAACTTAGTACGGGCCGGCACTCCGAAAACATATCCAGAAACCCTGCCATAAGAATTGCAGGAAACAGAAAAAGGAAGAAGAATAACAGAAAGAGGGAAGATAACTTGAGAAGGAGGAAAATGATCCTCTGTAAGCAGACCTGGGTATAGTTCATTAGCACCCTTACATTGCTGGCATGTTATGCAAGAATTAACCATCCTCTGTATATCTCCCTTCATGCCTGGCCAGAAGAACAGGTTGTTGATCCTTTTGTGGCATGCATTAATTCCAGAATGGCCCCCAATTGGCCCCATGTGCAGCTGATGAAGAATTTGAGTTCTTAATTCTCCATTTTGCCCAATGCATATCTTCCCCTTATACTTCAATATCCCTTGATGAACAGAATAATCAGGAACAACCTTAGGATCCACTAGAAGAGCACTGACCTTGTCTGTTGCCCATTGATCCCCTGAGTAACTTTCAACTATCTGTTCCACCCAAGTAGGTACCACTGTAGTAATAGCCCAAGAACTGCCTTCCATGTGTGGCTGCCTGGACAGAGCATCAGCCACTATGTTGTCCTTTCCCTTTTTATATTCTATAGTAAAATCCATTCCCAATAATTTAGACACTCCCTTCTGTTGCAATGTAGTAGAAGCCTTCTGGTCCAACAAGTATTTAAGACTCTGGTGGTCAGTTCTGATCACAAATGGACTGCCTTGCAAGTAGTGTTTCCATTTGCTGACAGCTAGTATCACCCCCAGAAGTTCCTTTTCATAAATTGATAGGCCTAATTCTTTAGTATTGAAAGCCTTGCTGAGATAAGCAATTGGCTTCCCTTGCTGTTGGAGGACAGCACCAATTCCTCTAGTGCAAGCATCAGTTTCCACACAAAAAGGAAGAGAAAAATCCGGTAGAGTCAGGATTGGGGACTTACACAAACGTGGTTTGAGCTCTTCAAAGGCTGTCCTAGCTTCAGAATTCCATTGGAAGTTGTCTTTCTTAAGCAAATCGAGTCAAGGGCTTAGCTATTGTGCCATACCCTTTTATAAATCTCCTATAGAACCCCCGTCGTCCTAAGAATCCTCTTAAGGCAGTAATATCAGTAGGTAAAGGCCACTCTTGTACAGCTTTAATCTTCCCTTCATCAGCTTGTACAACCCCATCTTGTATCCTGTGTCCCAAGTATTCTATCTGTTTCTGTGCAAATGAGCATTTGCTGGACTTGGCATAGTATTTGTGTTCTCTTAGGAGATCTAGGACTGTTCTTAAGTGTTGCACATGAGAGGCTAGATCCGGACTATATACTAAGATGTCATCAAAGAAGACCAACACAAACTTCCTCAAATAAGGCTGAAGTAAATTGTTCATAGCTTTCTGAAAAGTGGCAGGGGCATTGGTTAGCCCAAAGGGCATAACCCTGAACTCATAGTGGCCACTATGTGTAACAAAGGAATTTGTCTTGCTTATGTCTTCTTCCCTCATCCCGATCCGATGAAAACCAGACCTTAAATCCAACTTTGTGAACCACTTTGCACCTCCTGGGAGTTCATCCAACGGGTCATCAATTATAGGAATGGGGTACTGTCCTTGATGGTCAAATCATTTAACTTCCCGTAATCGACGCACATTCTCCGGGTGCCATCCTTTTTTCTCACCGAAGCATTGGAGAAGCAAAAGGATCGTCATCCTTTGTTCGTATGATCTTCTCGTTGCATCATGGCCTCAATAAGCTGTTCCACTTCTGTCTTTTGTTGGTGAGGGTACCTGTATGGTCTTTGTTTAAAAGGCTCAACTCATTCTTTTAAGATAATTCTGTGCTCCAGTGGTCTATGAGGGGGCAACCCCTCTGGTTCCTCAAAAACAGATTTGTATTCTTGTTTTAATGCTTGTATTTCTCAAGGTACTTCATCATTGTGAGCCACTTCAGTCACTTCCAGCCTGTTAATACACTCAAATAATCCACATGAACCCCTTTTGAAATGTTTCTTAAAGTTACTACAACTGATCAACTTAAGTTCTGCCATATTAGTGTGCCCTTGCAAAGTGACCTCAGCTCCTTCCCTTTTGAATGACATCTGCATTTTGTTAAAATCTAGGGTCATTGGGCCATGCTTCTTCATCCAATCTACCCCTAGCACCATGTCACACCCTCCCAACTTGATCAACCTTACATCATGCTGAAATCTGTGATCCTGCATGGTCCAAGGAAGATTAGGACATACCAGGTCACTAACCATTTTTGTTCCATCTGCAATTGTGACCAACATAGGTTTGGTAGCCTCAATAATGCAATCCAACTCTTTTGCTACAGCCATGTCCAGAAATGTGTGTGAACTACCACTGTCAATCAGAATGTTGATGGATTTCTTCTTTAATACACCTTGGATCTTGATGGTACCGGAAGTAAGTCGTCCAAATCATAGAGCTAAAGGACAATTGGGAATTTGCCTCTCGGTTCTTCAAACAGAGATTCTAATCGGGGTAGGGTCGGCTCAAATTTGCAATTTCCCCATAAACCTCATCATCATCAGCCAATATAAAATGCAGCTGCTGGTTTTTACATTTGTGCCCTGGATAGTACTTTTCATCACACCTAAAGCAAAGGCCCTTATTCTTCTTGTCTTGCAATTGAGTGGGACTAATAATTTTAGAGGATTGGCCTGCAGTCACCTCTTTCCCTTTTTCAACTGGCTTACTGGGAAAAGGGGAAAATCTAGAGCCAATTCCCCCAGAATTTCCTGTCACTTGTTTACTGGTTCCTTTGGACTTGATCACAAAATTGCCTACCATGGATTCATGAGCTCTAGCTATAGTTAGGGCCCGCTCCAACGTTGGAGGGTAATGAATCCGTACCATGCCTCTGATTTCCTCAGCTAGCCCACCAACGAAACAGTCAACAAAGAACTTTTCAGACAATTCAGGATTCTGTTGTGAAACATAAATCATGAGCTCCTCAAACTTCCTTTGGTACTCCTCTATGGTTCCAGATTGTTTTAGATCACGAAATTCCCCAACTAAATCGCTCAGCACCTGCATAGTAAACCTGCTACACACGGCTTCACTGAATGTCTTCCAATCAACCGTCGGGTGTCTAAGTTTCCAACCACCATACCAAAGATCTACAGCACCTCTCAGATAGATAACTGCAATCCTGACCTTCTGTGATTCTACGGTTTCATTAATGATAAAATACTCTTCACATTTTCTCACCCACTCTCGGGGTCCTGTTCCATCAAAATTAGGCAAGTCCAGTTTGGGCAATTTATGATAATTTTCCTTTCTATTGTTCACCGATTCATACATATCATTTCCAATGTCTACTGAAATTGGTTAGACGCTGGGTAGGAGTGGGAAGCAATGGAGGGGGCTGAGATTTCTGAGAATTTGCTTTTCTTACCTCTTCTGAGAGATTAGCTACCATCAATCGTAGTTCATCGAAGCGTTTAGTGGCTTCATCCTTGAACTGGCTGATCGAGTCGACTGTAGATCGAAGCTCCTCAATGCTCCGATTTTGCTGCTTCAACTGCTCGTCAACGAGACAATTTTGATCGGTTCCCGTCGGCCATAGTCACCACAGGTCAAAGAAATGCAGTCTCTGATACCAGATGTCGTGTAATGGGGAATTAATTTAAGAAATTCGAGAGAAATTAGAGGATAAGAATTGCAGGAAACAGAAAAGAGGAAGAAGAATAATAGAAAGAGGGAAGATAACTTGAGAAGGAGGAAAATGAGAATTATCACATTCAACATGCCTGCCGATTACATCCATCTACACCCTTATACCTTTACTCCACTACAAGACAAAACTAACTTAGGCTGATGTCAGCATATAGTTAAATGACATCATAGCTGCAAAATATAAATTCGAAAATTACTTAATTAAATTTATAATAAAAGACATTATCATGACATATCTCCCTCCCTAAGCGTTGCCTTGTCCTCAAGGCAAAGGAAATCTCGGAAAAGGCGCCCGTATCTTGCTTGCATCTTCCCACGTGGCCTCGTTCTTCATCCACATTTACCCATTTCATCTTCCACCGCACAATTGGAGCATTTCCTCTTTTAATTGTTACGATATTCAAAATCTTCTCCGGATAGACAACTTACTGGCCCTCAGCAGTAATAATAGGGGGTGAGGAGGCCACTCTGTCATTGATGCCTTTATACCGCTTGAGCATCGAGACATGGAAAACGGGATGGATTTGTGAACTTGCAGGCAGCTGTAACTTATAAGCCACTGAATTTATCTTCTCAATAATCTGGTATGGTCCAAAATATCTGGCTGCAAGCTTCAGGTGCCTCCTAGGAACAACGGACTGTTGTCTATAAGGTTGCAGCTTAAGGAAAACCCAATCTCCTACTGAATACTCCCTGTCCAGCCTTCTTCTATCAGCAAAGAACTTCATTCTCCCTTGTGCATAGGCTAACTGATCCTTCAGCTCCCTGGCAATGAGTTGCTTATTCTTCAAAAACTCTTCAACAGTTGGGAATTGCTGAGCCTCAAAGCTGCCTAGAGGTATAGAAGTAGGCTTATACCCATAGAGAGCCTCAAATGGTGTCATATTTAGGGAAGTGTGGAAATTGCTGTTATACCAGAACTCTGCCAGGGTCAGCCATTTGCTCCATTGTTTAGGTCTCATGAAACACATGCACCTGAGATATAGTTCCAAGCACTGGTTCACCCTCTCAGTTTGCCCATCGGATTGTGGATGATATGCAGTGGAGAGGGACAACTTGACTCATGTAAGCTTCATAAGTTGTTTCCAAAAAGTACTAGTAAAGATTTTGTCCCTGTCTGATACCATGTCCTGTGGTAGCCCATGGTGCTTATAAACATTGTGAAAGAAAGTCTCTGCTACATCTTCAGCCCCATAATTACTTGACAAAGCGATGAAGTGGCTGTACTTAGTCATCCTATCCACCACTACCATGATGGCAGTTTTCCCATATGAATTCGGCAAGCCTTCAATAAAGTCCATACTAATGCCTGCCATGCCTGGGTGGGAATCTGCAATGGTTTAAGCAGACCTGGGTATAGTTCATTAGCACCCTTACATTGCTGGCATGTTATGCAAGAATTAACCATCCTCTGTATATCTCCCTTCATGCCTGGCCAGAAGAACAGGTTGTTGATCCTTTTGTGGCATGCATTAATTCCAGAATGGCCCCCAATTGGCCCCATGTGCAGCTGATGAAGAATTTGAGTTCTTAATTCTCCATTTTGCCCAATGCATATCTTCCCCTTATACTTCAATATCCCTTGATGAACGAATAATCGGGAACAACCTTAGGATCCACTAAGAAAGCACCGACCTTGTCCGTTGCCCATTGATCCCCCGAGTAACTTTCAACTATCTGTTCCACCCAAGTAGGTACCACTGTAGTAATAGCCCAAGAACTGCCTTCCATGTGTGGCTGCCTGGACAGAGCATCAGCCACTATGTTGTCCTTTCCCTTTTTATATTCTATAGTAAAATCCATTCCCAATAATTTAGACACTCCCTTCTGTTGCAATGTAGTAGAAGCCTTCTGGTCCAACAAGTATTTAAGACTCTGCTGGTCAGTTCTGATCACAAATGGACTGCCTTGCAAGTAGTGTTTCCATTTGCTGACAGCTAGTATCACCCCCAGAAGTTCCTTTTCATAAATTGATAGGCCTAATTCTTTAGTATTGAAAGCCTTCTTTGAGATAAGCAATTGGCTTCCCTTGCTGTTGGAGGACAGCACCAATTCCTCTAGTGCAAGCATCAGTTTCCACACAAAAAGGAAGAGAAAAATCTGGTAGAGTCAGGATTGGGGACTTACACAAACGTGGTTTGAGCTCTTCAAAGGCTGTCCTAGCTTCAGAATTCCATTGGAAGTTGTCTTTCTTAAGCAAATCAGTCAAGGGCTTAGCTATTGTGCCATACCCTTTTATAAATCTCCTATAGAACCCTGTCAGTCCTAAGAATCCTCTTAAGGCAGTAATATCAGTAGGTAAAGGCCACTCTTGTACAGCTTTAATCTTCCCTTCATCAGCTTGTACAACCCCATCTTGTATCCTGTGTCCCAAGTATTCTATCTCGTTTCGTGCAAATGAGCATTTGCTTTGGACTTGGCATAGTATTTGTGTTCTCTTAGGAGATCTAGATCGTTCTTAAGTGTTGCACATGAGAGGCTAGATCCGGACTATATACTAAGATGTCATCAAAGAAGACCAACACAAACTTCCTCAAATAAGGTGAAGTAAATTGTTCATAGCTTTCGAAAAGTGGCGGGGGCATTGGTTAGCCCAAAGGGCATAACCACGAACTCATAGTGGCCACTTATGTGTAACAAAGGTTGTCTTGCTTATGTCTTCTTCCCTCATCCCGATCTCGATGAAAACCGGACCTTAAATCCAACTTTGTGAACCACTTTGCACCTCCCAGTTCATCCAACAAGTCATCAATTATAGGAATGGGGTACCTGTCCTTGATGGTCAAATCATTTAACTTCCTGTAATCGACGCACATTCTCCAGGTGCCATCCTTTTTTTCTCACCAGAAGCATTGGAGAAGCAAAAGGACTGTCACTGTTCTGTATGATCTTCTGTTGCATCATGGCCTCAATAAGCTGTTCCACTTCTGTCTTTTGTTGGTGAGGGTACCTGTATGGTCTTTGTTTAAAAGGCTCAACTCATTCTTTTAAGATAATTCTGTGCTCCAGTGGTCTATGAGGGGGCAACCCCTCTGGTTCCTCAAAAACAGATTTGTATTCTTGTTTTAATGCTTGTATTTCTCAAGGTACTTCATCATTGTGAGCCACTTCGCTCACTTCCATTTCTGTTAATACACTCAAATAATCCACATGAACCCCTTTTGAAATGTTTCTTAAAGTTACTACAACTGATCAACTTAAGTTCTGCCATATTAGTGTGCCCTTGCAAAGTGACCTCAGCTCCTTCCCTTTTGAATGACATCTGCATTTTGTTAAAATCTAGGGTCATTGGGCCATGCTTCTTCATCCAATCTACCCCTAGCACCATGTCACACCCTCCCAACTTGATCAACCTTACATCATGCCGAAATCGTGATCTGCATGGTCCAAGGAAGATTAGGACATACCAGGTCACTAACCATTTTTGTTCCATCTGCAATTGTGACCAACATAGGTTTGGTAGCCTCAATAATGCAATCCAACTCTTTTGCTACAGCCATGTCCAGAAATGTGTGTGAACTACCACTGTCAATCAGAATGTTGATGGATTTCTTCTTTAATACACCTTGGATCTTGATGGTACTGGAAGTAAGCTGTCCAGTCATAGAGCTAAAGGACAATTGGGAATTTGCCTCTGGTTCTTCAGCAGAGATTCTAATCAGGGTAGGGTCAGGCTCAGCTGCAATTTCCCCATAAACCTCATCATCATCAGCCAATATAAAATGCAGCTGCTGGTTTTTACATTTGTGCCCTGGATAGTACTTTTCATCACACCTAAAGCAAAGGCCCTTATTCTTCTTGTCTTGCAATTGAGTGGGACTAATAATTTTAGAGGATTGGCCTGCAGTCACCTCTTTCCCTTTTTCAACTGGCTTTCGGGAAAAGGGGAAAATCTAGAGCCAATTCCCCAGAATTTCCCCGTCACTTGTTTTCGGTTCCTTTGGACTTGATCACAAAATTGCCTACCATGGATTCACGAGCTCTAGCTATAGTTAGGGCCCGCTCCAACGTTGGAGGGTAATGAATCCGTACCATGCCTCTCGATTTCCTCGCCTAGCCCACCAACGAAACAAATCAACAAAGAACTTTTCGGACAATTCAGATTACGTTGTGAAACATAAATCATGAGCTCCTCAAACTTCCTTTGGTACTCCTCTCTCATGGTTCCGCATTGTTTTAGATCACGAAATTCCCCAACTAAATCGCTCAAAGACTCGCATAGTAAACCCGCTACACACGGCTTCACTGAATGTCTTCCAATCAACCGTCGGGTGTCTAAGTTTCCAACCACCATACCAAAGATCTACAGCACCTCTCAGATAGATAACTGCAATCCTGACCTTCTGTGATTCTACGGTTTCATTAATGATAAAATACTCTTCACATTTTCTCACCCACTCTCGGGGTCCTGTTCCATCAAAATTAGGCAAGTCCAGTTTGGGCAATTTATGATAATTTTCCTTTCTATTGTTCACCGATTCATACATATCATTTCCAATGTCTACTGAAATTGGTTCTAGACGCTGGGTAGGAGTGGGAAGCAATGGAGGGGGCTGAGATTTCTGAGAATTTGCTTTTCTTACCTCTTCTGAGAGATTAGCTACCATCAATCGTAGTTCATCGAAGCGTTTAGTGGCTTCATCCTTGAACTGGCTGATCGAGTCGACTGTAGATCGAAGCTCCTCAATGCTCCGATTTTGCTGCTTCAACTGCTCGTCAACGGACAATTTTGATCGGTTCCCGTCGGCCATAGTCACCACAGGTCAAAGAAATGCGATCTACGATACCGTATGTCGTGTAATGGGGAGGGGCTGGGTTGAAGAAGAGCTAGACGCTTACCTTTCTTGACAGAGGTCTGGGATGATGATGGTGAAGATGTGTCGGTTAGTGGTGCAGAACCACCGGACACGTTGCCCTCCGCTACGGGTATCTGGGATGGTGGTGGAGATGTGTCGATTAGTGGTGTTGAACCACCGGCCACGTTGCCCTCCGCCACGGGTATCACCGATGTCCTGTCACTACAAAAAACTTACTATTTAGCAGCGGATTTTAATATGATTTAACGGCGGAGTTTAAAAGTCACAGCTAATGACATAATTTATCGGTAAATTTTTATATTCCGTCGGTAAAGCTTTATATTAAAATTTAATAAAACAAAACAAATAAAATGCTGATTTGAAAAAGTAATATATTCCTCTCCTACCTGTTACTTTCTCGATCTCAATCTTTTCACTTCCTCGTTTCTCCGCCTCTTCTCATTTGTAAATACTCTTCGTTTCGTTCTCTACGATTTTCTAGACCTTGCTTTGTTTACGATTTTCCTCTTTTTCTATTTTTCTTGCTTTTTTCTACTTGATTAAGTCCCTCACGGGGAAAAAGAAACAGATTTCTGGTCGCGTTTAGTACGGGTGTAGCCACAGAAGAATCACACTTCGAATCCTATTGTTGATGAAGATCTGATAAAATCTACCATTTTTTTATGAAGATGCGATGAAATCTAAGGCCAGAAAGGTGTTTTGGATGTCCAATCTGCTAAAAGTCTCAATTTTGATACCGATTGTAATGAAAACCCTAAGAAAATCGGCTTGTCTTCCCTTGGTGTAAAGGAGGCTATTGTGGATCTCATGGTGGAAAATGATGGGCCTACTGGATCTGCTCATGTTATTTCACATGAGGAATGAGAAACCGACTTGTCTTACAGCTCAGAATCAAACATTTAGAAGCTGGTCATAAGGTGTTCGATGAAATGCAACAAAGACTGGTATTACAAAATGAACCATTTCTGGTTCCAATTTCTCCTGTAATTGTCTACTGAGTTTTGGTTATTCAACGAAGGTAAAGTTATTTGGGAGATTGATTTTGAACTCAGTGTAGATTTTTCTATCTTTGATAGATGATATGTTCGTTTTTTTACTATTGATGTATTGGATGAAACCATCAGAGCAAAGATTTTGTTGGTCCATCATGTTTTAATCATAGAAATATTCGATATTGATGATCATGTGTTTGTTCAAATGCTTGTGAAGGATGAGGAACATACATTGGATATTAAGAAGGGATTTGTGGAGGATTTGTTGCAGGGTGCTGTATGTAATGTACAATTGGTTGAATAAGTTGCTGTTGTTGCTGATTCTGCTGGGCTAACGGAGGAGCTGTGGTGTCGTAAACGGGCTGATATTGGATGTGAGAGATTGGAGCAGGGATGTTTGGGGACTCATGAACAGAATGTGAAGCTTTGGTCTCAGTGTTTGCAGCAGGATTTCCATCCGAATAATTGGCATATTTAGCTAAGGTTGCAGCAGAAGATGCAATACTTGAATCACTGAAAGAAACAAGGTATTCGGTAAATGAAATAATCGAGTATTTGATTATTAGACAATGATAAATTTCACTATAACAATCTTGAACTTCAACATTTTGAATTGCATTGTGCTAGTTAACTTCTGGATACTTCCAGTTTTAGCTATTATCTTTCGTTAGGGTCATTATTGATGTATTTCTATGTCAGGAATGTGCTAAAATAAAAGTATACAGAGTTGACAAGACTTGTGACTTCGTCAAGGTAAGTGAAGAAAACAGAGTCCAAAGTCTTTTATCTACTTTTTCAGTGAGTTATCTAAGTAATGCTTTGTGACGGTGCAGGAGGATTTCATGAAGATGCCATCTCCTGATTATCATTTTGATGCAATTTATGCAATAAAAGCTAACTGTCATGCTCCAGATGTGGTATGTACCTATATTATCATTCAAGATTTCATGATTTAACACTTTTTGATAATTGATATTTACTTCGTTTGGATTATCGTGTTGGTTGGCTGCTATAAAGAGATTTATATGGTGCTAAAACCTGGCTAGAGTTTTGGGACACTAATAGGACAGCTTCGTCTCTTATCTTTTTATCAAGTAAGTTTCTTCTCCCATTTTTGCCAGGAAGATGTGTAGCAGTTTACAATTTTAAGTTTATGTTATTCCTATTTTCTTCAAGACTTTGTTTGATTTTTTTGGTCTCCTAATGATGTGTGTTACAAAGCTATCTACCCTCATACGCAATAAAAGAAGAAAGGTGGCAGGTGTTGGGATTCAGGTGTACTTTATGTTTTATAAGAACTGCATGGTGTGTTTTCTACACCATAGATCATGAAGTGCCCTGTTTAAAAGTAACATTGATTTAAAAGTAAGATTCTGTGTGATTTTCGTATTTGGGTGTCATTGTTCCTTTTGCTGGTGACAAGATCTTCATTAGACTTTTCTTTTTTCTGTTTGAAACTTAACTTAGTTACAGGATACCGAGATTTGGAGAATTGAGAACTTTTGCTTTCATTACACTTGAAACAGATATCTGAAATTGAGCAAAAGGCTAGTTTGGGTCACATTGTGAAGCTTTATCAGGTATTCCTCCACCTTTTCATGCTTTTGAACTTTATTCTAATGCATGTTCAAATATTCTTCAGATTCTCTTTATGTATTTTCTTTTATATTTTATTCTAATAAGCTATAAAGTAGGAACAAGAAAAAGAACGTAGCCACTATTTAGAAGTTCAAGAATTTAACATCATACAAACTCTGTATATTTACAATTGAATCATCCGTTTTGTCTGTAAATCATAGCTCGTGATCTCTTTAAGGCTTTGTTTTATGTGTGATAATATTGAAAAGTATCCCCTGAAGCCATCGTTATGTATTTTATAAGATCAAGCGCTTTGACCTTATGTCTTAAGCCCCGTTTCTAATCTTTAATGAAATTTGTTTCTATTGTTCTGCTATTTCTTGAAATGACAGGATGCTTTAAAAGCCCTTTGGTCTGCTACAGACTCGAGTCAAGAGCTACACGGTTTTGTATCCGAGCAATGGAAGGAAATGGAGTGGCAGGGTAGAGATCCATCGACTGATTTCAGGTCCTTATTTTTTGAACGAAATACACGTTATCCTTAAATCGAAGGGACACTATGTTTTTCTTGATCTTATGGCTTTAATTTCTTATGTAGAGGAGCTGGATTCATATCTTTGGAGACCTGTGTGTAGTTTGATCCATAGCAAGATGGAGCTGGAGGTGCCTTGGTGTTGATTAGCCGGGGATGATGACGCCGGAGACAAAGCACAAGGGAAAGGGGCTGTGCACGATGGTCCCGGATCCTCTCAAGCATGCACCATGGGTATCACTGCTCATGGATATACCTTAAAGTTTGTATACATACTAAGCCATCCCTCAGGTCATCATACAAAGCATCCCTCTTGCTCGTGGGAAAGGAAATGAAAGGAAAACAATCAAACTTATTACCCCAACAATGGGATGTGTTGGATATTTATACCTATAAAGTGGGGGAAGTCAAGCGGCCGCATCACCTAAGTGACCGCCTACGTACCCTTTTGGGGATCAAGTCACCGTAGTTCTTGCAGACACGGACTAAGCATCATCGTAGGAAATCATACATAAATGAAAGTAGCTTTTGGGTTTGAACTTCCACTTAGTGTAAACAACTCAAACTCACATCAGGGCGCTGTGGTGAATAAATCTTGAACCAAGGACCCTATCTTGATGTTACCGGAGTTATCACACATACTATTCCGTTAAAACAGTGTCTCTTCATTCCAACGCATTAATGGCCATGCGTACATCCCGAGATTCATGAATGCTTTAGAGACGATCTAAATCTCATAGAAAGCGGCCTGACTTTCACACTCACATAGGTAAGTTCTTTTAAAATGATACTGCGAGTCACTTTTCCCAATGACAGAACTTATTAAGAACTAATTTCAACCTTTACCATGCAGTAATTACTCACACTAGAGATTTTATGAATGGGATCTATTAAATACTCTAGTGCATCATTCTTGTTAGACTTTTTAACTTGTTTGTACCCTTTGAACTCTGTTTATTTTTCAAAACATGAGTAGGGTTCCCGTTAAAGCTAACTAATGTTTCATAGACCTTAATCCCATTCCTTTCGATGTTATTGCAATCATCTCTCTGGCGATCCTTTTGTGAAAGGATCGCTAGATTACTCTTTGACTCTACATAGTCAATCGTGATTACTCCTTGCTTAAGTAATCCCCTAATAGATCGATGTCTCGGACTAATGTGTCGTTGCTTACCATTGTAAGTCTTACTTGCTACCGAATATAAAGTAGCCCGATTGTCACAATGAATCATTACAAATTTTGGGATGGCTTGTCCCATAATGGAATGTCAATTAATAAATTCCTTATCCATTCAAAGCTTTCTTTACTTGCATCTGCTAATGCAATAAATTTCGCTAACATAGTCGAATCCGAGACACAAGTTTGTTTCTTAGAACACCAAGAAACGAGCTTGCACCTCCTAAGGTAAAAACCCACCCCGTTGTGGATTTACAATTCGATTCTATGTTATTCCAACTTGCATCGCTGTATCCTTCAAGAACAGCGGGAAAACCACGATACCGTAATCCGTAATCGATTGTTCCTTTTAAATATCTCAGAACTCTTGAAACTGCGTTCCAATGTTCTTTTCCTAGATTACTAGTAAATCGACATGACAATCCAACTGCATACGCAATGTCTGGTCTTGTGCAATGCATGGCATACGTAAGACTTCCAATTACACTTGCATATTGTAACTGGTCGTAGCATCTACCGGTATTTTTCATTAACTTGATACTAGGATCAACGGGTGTAGATGCTGGCTTATGATCCATATGACCATATCTTTTAAGGATATTTTCAAGATGATGAGATTGATTTAATGATATAAATCCATCTTTCCTCATTATCTTTATCCCTAAGATTACATTTGCTTCCCCCAAATCCTTCATATCAAAGTTAGATTCCAACAATTGCTTGGTCTCTTTTATTGATTCCAAGTTCGGCCCAAAGATAAGCATATCATCCACATATAGGCAAATCAAAATACATGAACCATTTCTATACGTAGAATAGATACACTTATCCGCTTCATTAACTTTGAAGCCATTAGCCAACATCACTTTATTAAAATTTTCATGCCATTGCATAGGGGCTTGTTTTAATCCGTAAAGAGATTTCACTAGTTTACAAACTTTCTTCTCTTGTCCGGGTAAAACAAAACCCTCGGGTGCTCCATGTATACCTCTTCATCCAAATCACCATTTAGAAAAGCCGTTTTAACATCCATTTGATGAACAACTAAATTGTGAATGGATGCAAGAGATAACAACACACGGATAGATGAAATTCTAGCCACATGAGCGTATGTATCAAAATAATCTACTCCTTGTCGTTGTTTGAAACCTTTCGCTACTAGGCAAGCTTTATACTTATTAATTGAACCATCTGCGTTCAACTTTCTTTTGAAAATCCATTTAGAACCAACTGGTTTAGAACCACTTGGCAAATCAACCAATTTCCATGTCTGATTTGACATGATAGAACTCATTTCATCGTTGATGGCTTCTTTCCAAAAAACAGCATCACGAGAGGTAATGGCTTTTGAATATGTGACAGGATCATTATCATCAATCATTAACTTGGTTTGATGTGTAATATTATTTACATCACCTTCAAGTAAAATTGTCACAAATTCAGGACCAAAGGTTTTTTCTTTCCTTTGCCTTTTACTTCTCCTTATTTCTGGATCCGCTTGTGATTCCATAGGAGAGTCATCAAGAGATTCCTCACGAACTCTCTTGGAAGTACTAGGAGTAACATTCTCTCCAAGTTTCTCAACAGAAGATTTATACATATGGTCAAAAAATTCAGCATCAATAGACTCAATAATATCATAAGATTCTAACTTTAGAAATCTATATGCGGTGCTATTCTTAGCATAAACTATAAATACACATTTATAAGTTTTACTACCCAACTTAGTAATTTCAGGAGGCTTTCTTACATATGCAAGACAACCCCAAACCTTAATACGACTTATGTTAGGTTTTCGACCAAACCACAATTCATACGGAGTCTTTTTAACATTTTTCTTAGGAATTCTGTTTTGAATAAAACATGCACTTAGATTGCCTCGCCCCACCAATAATCAGGTAAACCAGAACTGATAAGCATGCAATTTATCATATCTACTAACGTTCTATTTTTCCTTTTTGCTACTCCATTCGATTCGGGAGAATACGGAGGAGTAAATTCGTGAACAATACCGTTGGCCTCACAAAATTTAGATAATTCTGTTACTTGGTATTCTCCACCTCTATCCGAACGTAACACTTTAATTTTTCTGTTTAACTGGTTTTCTTCTTCTGCTTTATAGATAAGAAATTTGCTTAAGACTTCATCTTTACTTTTCAATAAATACACATAAGCATATTTCGAAAAATCATCTATAAAAGTTATGAAATATTTATGACCACCACGAGACACTTTATTGTGTAAATCAGAAACATCAGAATGTACTAAACCAAGTAATTCAGATGTGCGAACAACAGACTTATGTGGCTTACATGTTATTTTACCTTGAACACATATTTCACATTTTCCACATTGTCATACGTACATTTAGGAATTATGCCTAAATTATGCATGTTCTTGACAGATTTATTATTAGCGTGTCCTAATCTAGCATGCCACTAAGTTGAAGAATCGACAACATAAGCAAAGTTATTTTTTATTACATTCATCTTAACCATGCCATTACAAGAGTACCCTTTGCCAACAAAGATATTGTTTTTAGTTACAATCAAATTATCAGATTCAAACACCATCTTAAAACCAGCCTTATTGAGACGATCTCCAGAAATCAGGTTCTTTGTCATCTCGGGAACATGAAGAACTTCAGCCAATGTTAACGTCTTTCCCGAAGTGAATTTAAGTTCCACTTCGCCAATACCAATAACCTTGGCTTGCACATCATTTGCCATTTTCACCGCACGTTCATCGGTACTTTCCTTGTAAGTCTTAAACTCGGATCGGTTATTACTTACATGGATTGTAGCACCAGTATCTAGCCACCACCCTTCATCAATTCCAACAGAATTGGCTTCCTTCACAACCGCTACAAATTTCTGATCATCATTGCCATCAACAACATTGACATGATCTTTTGTCGACTTGTCATTCTTGCCTTTTTCGTCTTTTATGCGAGTTCGGTATTCACGAGCTGTGTGACCAGGTTTCTTACAGTAATAACTGTTAGTAATACCATCCGCAACGGAAGCGATTTAGGATCTAGATCTATAAATTACACGTAATAAAATAACTAGATCTATATCTACAAGGGGGTTGTAGAACATACCTCTTGGATCTCAAAATCCAAGTTGAAGAACCGCAAAGGAAAGGATGCAAGAAGATGTGAAGAGCACCACGATCTTCCGTACGTGTGATCCAAGCAACTCCCGGTGGAAGGAAATTCTCGACTCGAATCCTTCCGTTATGCTACACGGAAAAATCTCCAAGATTTTCCCCTTAAACCCCTTGGCCGAATTTTATCACTTCTTCTCTCTAAGAGGAGAAGTCGAATTTTATGTGTGTTAAAAGGCTTGGGAGAACTCTCTTTATATAGGAGAGTAAAACTTAACCTCCAAGGATTTAATAATTAATACAAAATCAATTATAATAATCCCATTAAATAAAAGATAATCCCATAATATTCTAGAACAAATCTAGAATAATATTTATCTTTATTTCTTACCATAAATATTTATCCAATAAATATTTTATACACATGTCTTATTAATACACAAGAAAATAATTTCTTGTTCCATATTAAAAGAGGGGGGGGGGGGGGGGGGCGAAATTTTGACATTTTGACCTAGTCAATATTAATTTTGCCATTACACAATAATTTGGCCAAGATTATGGAAAATGTCTTTTCCACATATTTAATTATTTAGCCCAACTAATTTAATAGTCCACTAAACAATTAACTCACATATCGTTTTAATAAAGTCCAACAAGAACTAAATTAATATTATTAGGATTCGACGTCCGAGAATAGCTATGCTATATTTGGAGGCACGTCGGGGACCATGGACTAATAATCAGCGGCTCCGATAAATCAAATAAATAATTATCTTACGAACAGAATAATTATATTCGATAAATCAATCACAGGAATATGCCACCATAATCCCGTGACTGCACTCCTCCGATTAAAAGATTATATTTATCTCCTCACGAGAATAATAATAAGCGTCCATTGATATAATCATTACATATGGATTAATCCTCCATAGATCGTTCATTCTAAATCGGGAAGTTACCGTTAACCCTTTTTAGAACCTCTTATCCTTATTTACCATTAACCCCCTAGTGATCAATTAATTCATACAACTCATGGTAGCTAATCAAAGTGTAATATGAACACCATGGATCGATCGGTTTCTAGGATTAACAAATAAGGAAGCTGTCTATCTACTTCCATAAATGGAAGGAATGGATTCCGTATCCGTGATAACACGACTACTCACTCAATCCAAGTACAATGCCAAGATGAGGTAATTCGGACCACGGACTCGGTGTAATCCTTAACCGTCAAGTCAAACCTCATACCGATTCAAAAGCGGTTGATCGTGATCACCTCGGGATTAAGATATATCCATAAATATGATCATCCATTGATTCGATAAGACTTCTCGATTACGGAATTATATCGTGAACTCTAATCAAATCGGTCCACCCCTATATGATATATCTATCATATATAAATGCCCCATTAGGTTCTCTTAACCGAAAGTCCGGATAAGACAATCACACCTATTGTGTTCGGGCGCATTAATAGTACGTTAAAGGAGAGACCCGATACTCTCGATTAACTTCACTACAAAGCTAATTGTATTTTAAGTACATCTTCACTAACTCAATCCTCCCGTGTATATCCCATACACCGAGTTAAGTGATTACATAAACGATATACTTTAGGGTTTTCTGTAGTGTAAATACTATTGTCACATCGGTGAATATGAGAATAATAAATATGAATAATAATATCATTTTATTTATTAAATAAAACAATTACAAAATTGTCTTTCGGGCATCACACCTAACAATCTCCCACTTGCACGAAAGCATGTGATTAATTGTTTTAGAGCACACCCTATTATTTAAAATTACAACAAACTACATCTCCCACTTGCTCTAAAGCAATGGAGACCCATCCCATATTTTAGTACCCACTAAGCATATCATAACCATTTCAGATTCCAAAGTACACTCCGAGTATGCCGTCGTAGGATAGGTCAGTGACTCGGGGAGTACCTACATCTAAATGTCATGGGTCTTAATGATTAGTCAGGTTGTCGGCTCGAAACGATCCGTAGAATCGAAACGTTACCGGTCCATCTAATCATGTGGTACTTTCCCAATATGCTTTTGACCTCTAGTGATTTCGAAAAACCTTATAAGCTACCCCTTCAGCGTTTGCACAATGATGTGGTATCGGCTTCCAAATCTAGAATCACTCCCAGATATGAAAAGGAATTCCTTAAGCTATATCGCCTTTATAGCTACTACAAAAGCAGCATCATAATTAAAATAAAAAAATAATTTTTTTTTATATTATTTTTGGAAAATAATTATAAACAGCCGCATATAATCAATTATAATAAATTGGATTTATTTAATTAAAAAGACCTGTTCTCCTCTCGTGGTTCGTGATCCGGCGGTTCGAGTTCAAGATTCGAAGATCAAGACTCGAAGACAACAAGATTGTAATTTATTTTTCCAAGGATAGATTAGATACGGGGGTACCAACAATCCATCTCGGTGTTTTAAATTTTCCGCAATTTATTTTTTATGTGTTTGATCATAAAATAGATATAAAATCGGAATTGCCATGACATGCATCATATCATAAATCCACTCCATGCATACATGTAGAATTTTAATTTTGGTAATTAAAATAGGCATGTATACAAACTCGCGTAATTAGTTGAAATTTAATTAATACGTGGTAATTAATTAATTTAGTAACTAATTAAAGATCCGAGGACGGGTTATGAAATCGTTAAGCCTTTCGGTGTGTGTTCTCGGTGAACCGCCGTAAAAGCTCAAACGAGATCACGTTTTCGATTCGTAGTGTCTACGAGATTGAATGATGGTAAAAGAACAATAAATCTTGGATAAAAACGGTTCGCCTATAGGTTGGGTGGTCAACTGAGCTAGGCTCGACCGACTTAACCCTCCTAGTGTGATGTATGCACGGGGTCCGGCAAGACTAAGCTACACCGGAGAACGGAGGGTGATTCCTTCTTATCTCAACGGGGCCGTCTTGACCCGATTTCGTCCGACCGTCACATATGTTCCAACGAATAGGACGGGTAGGCTTGCCTACGTTACCGACACCATTCGGAATCCTTGATTTGATGTGCTTTTATGTTAACATCAAAAAGACGTGGTCGATTAACCCACCACCACTTCCAAAAATATTGAGTGGGAGCGGGGAAGGCGACACCAACCCCACGGCCTCTACTATAGATACAAGTAAGTGAGAGAAGGGTGACGCCTCGCGGCGCTTTGATTTCGTCCCCCTACGGATGGTGTTCACCCCTATCAACATTCATGGCTTGGTCTCCGAAAGGATAGGATTTCTGGGTACTCGTCGGGTCACTGACCTATCCTACGATGGCACACTCGGGGCGTACCTAAGAGATCCGATATAGTAGGTCACACTCATAAAGGATATTTTTGATAATATCTAGGCTAAAAAAGGAAGGTAGTCAATGAATAAAGGGATGTTCGATTCTCGTGGGATGTTTGATTCTCACAAGTTATTCATTGATGAGATTGTCTCGATTTAACCGTCATCTCTTTGACCTACCCTACGGCGGCACTGATATGCGAGGTTAAAACCTTGGAATGGTAGAGTAGACTTAATTTTAGTCTACAATTCCTAAAATAAACTTATAGTAGTGTTAAACTTGAATTTATATATGTCATTTTATTTACAGCATTATCCCTTACTAAATTGCTTGAAAATTAATAATTGACTAGTATTGACTTCTTTAAAAAGTGGAAAGTAACTAGGACGTTGAACTAGTTAATCGATAATGCAATTATTTTTCGAAAGAGATATTTTCTCTTAAGCCTTTTAAAAACCAGAGTGACATATAGGTATGTCACTAGTGTCATTCGTGTAAAACGGGAGACAAACTTAGTTTGATCAAAGGTGATTTCGGACTTTAAAAAAATAACATACCTCTTGGATCTCAAAATCCAAGTAGAAGAACCGCAATAGGAAACAAAGAAAGATGTGAAGAGCACCACGATCTTCCGTACGTGTGATCCAAGCAACTCCCGGTGGAAGGAAATCCTCGTCTCGAATCCTTCCGATATGCTACCCGGAAAAACCTCCAAGATTTTTCCCTTCTCCCCTTGGCCGAAAAATATTCTATCTTCTCTCTAAGAGATGATAGTCGAATTTTTATGTGTGTAAGGCTTGGGAGAACTCTCTTTATATAGGAGAGTAATCCTTGTCCTCCAAGGATTTAATAATTAACCAATAATTATTGAATTAATCCTTTTTCCTTAAAAAAGATATATCTAAGATATTCCAAAATAAATAAGGATATATAGAAGATATTCTTTTCCTTAAATTATTTAACACATAAATAATTTAATCACATGTCTTATTATTTATTGAGGGAACAAATATCCCAATAATTAATGACAAAATGTGGAGCCACCTTATACCCTAGGTATAAAGGCTTCCACACATTTCACACACTTGGGCCAAGATTATGAAAAATATCTTTTTCATATATTTAATTATTTAGCCCAACTAATTTAATAGTCCACTAAACAATTAATTCACATATCGTTTTAATAAAGTCCAATAAGAACTAAATTAATATTATTAGGATTCCACGTCCGAGAATAGCTATGCTATATAGGAGGCACGTCGGGGACCATGGACTAATAATCAGCGGCTCCGATAAATCAAATAAATAATTATCTTACGAACGAATAATTATATTCGATAAATCAATCACGGGAATATGCCACCATAATCCCGTGATCGCACTCCTCCGATTATAAGATTATATTTATCTCCTCACGAGAATAATAATAAGTGTCCATTGATATAATCATTACATATGGATTAATCCTCCATAGATCGTTCATTCTAAATCGGGAAGTTACCGTTAACCCTTTCTAGAACCTCTTATCCTTATTTACCATTAACACCCTAGTGATCAATTAATTCATACAACTCACTTGGTAGCTAATCGGTGTAATATGAACTCGCGCGATCGATCGGTTTAGGATTAACAAATAAGGGATCGTCCATCTACTTCCATAAATGGAAGGAATGGATTCCGTATCGTGATAACACGGACTACTCACTCAATCCAAGTACAATGCCAAGATGGGGTAATTCGGACCACGGACTCGGTGTAATCCTTAACCGTCAAGTCAAACCTCATACCGATTCAAGCGGTTGGATCGTGATCACCTCGGGATTAAGATATATCCATAAATATGATCATCCATTGATTCGATAAGACTTCTCGATTACGGAATTATATCGTGAACTCTAATCAAATCGGTCCAGCCCAATATGATATATCTATCATATATAAATGCCCCACTAGGTTCTCTTAACCGAAAGTCCGGATAAGACAATCACACCTATTGTGTTCTGGGCGCATTAATAGCACGTTAAAGGAGAGACCCGATACTCTCGATTAACTTCACTACGGGCTAATTGTATTTTAAGTACATCTTCACTAACTCAATCCTCCCGTGTATATCCCATACACTGAGTTAAATGATTACATAAACGATATACTTTAGGGTTTTCTGTAGTGTAAATACAATTGTTAGGTGTGATGCCCGAAAGTCAATTTTGTAATTGTTTTTATTTAATAAATGAAATGATATTATTATTCATATTTATTATTCTCATATTCACCGATTTGACAATAGTATTTACACTATAGAAAACCCTAAAGTATATCGTTTATGTAATCACTTAACTCAGTGTATGGGATATACACGGGAGGATTGAGTTAGTGAAGATGTACTTAAAATACAATTAGCCCGTAGTGAAGTTAATCGAGAGTATCGGGTCTCTTCTTTAACGTGCTATTAATGCGCCCGAACACAATAGGTGTGATTGTCTTATCCGGACTTTCGGTTAAGAGAACCTAATGGGGCATTTATATATGATAGATATATCATATAGAAAGCTGGACCGATTTGATTAGAGTTCACGATATAATTCCGTAATCGAGAAGTCTTATCGAATCAATGGATGATCATATTTATGGATATATCTTAATCCGAGGTGATCACGATCAAGCCGCTTGAATCAAGTATGAGGTTTGACTTGACGGTTAAGGATTACACCGAGTCCGTGATCCGAATTACCCCATCTTGGCATTGTATCTTGGATTGAGTGAGTAGTCCGTGTTATCACGGATACGGAATCCATTCCTTCCATTTATGGAAGTAGATAGACGATTCCCTTGTTTGTTAATCCTAGAAACCGATCGATCGTACGAGTTCATATTACACCGATTAGCTACCGGTGAGTTGTATGAATTAATTGATCACTAGGGGTTAATGGTAAATAAGGATAAGAGGTTCTAAAAAGGGTTAACGGTAACTTCCCGATTTAGAATGAACGATGCTATGGAGGATTAATCCATATGTAATGATTATATCAATGGACGCTTATTATTATTCTCGTGAGGAGATAAATATAATCTTTTAATCGGAGGAGTGCGATCACGGGATTATGGTGGCATATTCTGTGATTGATTTATCGAATATAATTATTCGTTCGTAAGATAATTATTTATTTGATTTATCGGAGCCGCTGATTATTAGTCCATGGTCCCCGACGTGCCTCCTAATATAGCATAGCTATTCTCGGACGTCGAATCCTAATAATATTGATTTAGTTCTTATTGGACTTTATTAAAACGATATGTGAATTAATTGTTTAGTGGACTATTAAATTAGTTGGGCTAAATAATTAAATATGTGGAAAAGACATTTTCCATAATCTTGGCCCAATTATTATGTAATGGCAAAATTAATATTGACTAGGTCAATATGTGATGAATTTCTCCCCCCCCCCCCTCTTTTAATATGGAACAAGAAATTATTTTCTTGTGTATTAATAAGACATGTGCATAAAATATTTATTGGATAAATATTTATGGAAAGAAATAAAGATAAATATTATTCTAGAATATTATGGGATTATCTTTTATTTAATAGGATTATTATAATTGATTTTGTATTAATTATTAAATCCTTGGAGGCTAAGTTTTACTCTCCTATATAAAGAGAGTTCTCTCAAGCCTTAACACACATGTAAATTTCGACTATCAACTCTTAGAGAGAAGATAGAAATTTCGGCCAAGGGTGAGTGGGGAAAAATCTTGGAGGTTTTTCCGGGTAGCATATCGGAAGGGTTCGAGTCGAGGATTTCCTTCCACCGGGGTTTGCTTGGATCACACGTACGGAAGATCGTGGTGCTCTTCACATCTTCTTGCATTCTTTTCTTTGCGGTTCTCCAACTTGAATTTTGAGATTCAAGAGGTATGTTCTACAACCCCCCTTGTAGATATAGATCTAGTTTATTTTATTACGTGTAATTTATAGATCTAGATCCTTAAAATCGCTTCCGTTGCGGATGATATTACTAACAGTGGTATCAGTCGCCAAGGTGATCTATATTTATACGTATAAAATATTAGATCTAGGAGTGGTAAAACATGTAGATTTTTTGTCCCAATTTTTTTTAAAAATAGGGGCCGACGCATGCTTTTATTTTATTTTATTTATTTATTTATTTATTTATTTATTTATTTTTTTATTTTATGATTATGAATGTCTTGGTTGAAGAGATGGATTGGGGTTGGTACTGTTTACTCGTTAGATCTATTGTAGCTCCTTTGTTTAGTAACAATTGAGCATAGGATTGATGTAAAAGTTGTTGTTTTTTATTCCTTTATTTTCGGCATATTTTTTATTTTTTTTGTAATACCGGAAAAACGATGAAGAACACGAAGAACACGAAGAACACAAGATGAAGACGGAACTCGAGGTATGAATAGGAGTCGGGGCTGAAAATTTTTCTGTTTTTTTTTTCTCTCCCACGGCTAGGGTTTGATATTTTTTCATCAAACCCTAATTTTTTTTAATAAAAATCGGCGCTGTTTTAAAAAAAAAATTTTAATTTATTTTTCTGGAATAATAAACAGCAGTATTTAATAAAAAAAAAATCGAAAAAAAATTACATATAAAAATCGTTCATACATTGGGTTTCGCCTTGATCTTCAATTTTCCAGCAAGATCTTCATCTTTTCCAGCCCGGATATTCAAAATTACAATAAAAAGATGCTACTTTTACATATAAATTTCGAAAATTGACATAAAATAAATACAATTCCTATGCTCGATTGTTACTTAAACAAAGGAGCTACAATAGATCTAACGAGTAAACAGTACCAACCCCAATCCATCTCTTCAACCAAGACATTCATAACATAAAAAAAATAAAACTAAATTTCGGCCCCTTTTTTTAAAAAAAAATTGGGACAAAAAAAAATCTACATGTTTTACCACTCCTAGATCTAATATTTTATACGTATAAATATAGATCACCTTGGCTCCGATACCACTGTTAGTAATACCATCCGCAACGGAAGCGATTTAGGATCTAGATCTATAAATTACACGTAATAAAATAACTAGATCTATATTTACAAGGGGGTTGTAGAACATACCTCTTGGATCTCAAAATCCAAGTTGAAGAACCGCAAAGGAAAGGATGCAAGAAGATGTGAAGAGCACCACGATCTTCCGTACGTGTGATCCAAGCAACTCCCGGTGGAAGGAAATTCTCGACTCGAATCATTCCGATATGCTACCCGGAAAAATCTCCAAGATTTTCCCCTTAAACCCCTTGGCCGAATTTTATCACTTCTTCTCTCTAAGAGGAGAAGTCGAATTTTATGTGTGTTAAAAGGCTTGGGAGAACTCTCTTTATATAGGAGAGTAAAACTTAACCTCCAAGGATTTAATAATTAATACAAAATCAATTATAATATTCCCATTAAATAAAAGATAATGCCATAATATTCTAGAACAAATCTAGAATAATATTTATCTTTATTTCTTACCATAAATATTTATCCAATAAATATTTTATACACATGTCTTATTAATACACGAAAATAATTTCTTGTTCCATATTAAAAGAGGGGGGGGGGGGGGGGGGGGGGGGGGGCGAAATTTTGACATTTTGACCTAGTAATATTAATTTTGCCATTACACAATAATTTGGCCAAGATTATGGAAAATGTATTTTCCACATATTTAATTATTTAGCCCAACTAATTTAATAGTCCACTAAACAATTAACTAACATATCGTTTTAATAAAGTCCAACAAGAACTAAATTAATATTATTAGGATTCGACGTCCGAGAATAGCTATGCTATATTTGGAGCACGTCGGGGACCAATGGACTAATAATCGGCGGCTCCGATAAATCAAATAAATAATTATCTTACGAACGAGAATAATTATATTCGATAAATCAATCACGGGAATATGCCACCATAATCCCGTGACCGCACTCCTCCGATTAAAAGATTATATTTATCTCCTCACGAGAATAATAATAAGCGTCCATTGATATAATCATTACATATGGATTAATCCTCCATAGATCGTTCATTCTAAATCGGGAAGTTACCGTTAACCCTTTTTAGAACCTCTTATCCTTATTTACCATTAACCCCCCTAGTGATCAATTAATTCATACAACTCACTTGTAGCTAATCGAGTGTAATATGAACTCCATGGATCGATCGGTTTCTAGGATTAACAAATAAGGGAAGCGTCTATTTACTTCCATAAATGGAAGGAATGGATTCCGTATCCGTGATAACACGGACTACTCACTCAATCCAAAGTACAATGCCAAGATGGGGTAATTCGGACCACGGACTCGGTGTAATCCTTAAGCGTCAAGTCAAACCTCATACTGATTCAAGCAGTTGACTGTGATCACCTCAGGATTAAGATATATCCATAAATATGATCATCCATTGATTCGATAAGACTTCTCGATTACGGAATTATATCGTGAACTCTAATCAAATCGGTCCAGCCCAATATGATATATCTATCATATATAAATGCCCCATTAGGTTCTCTTAACCGAAAGTCCGGATAAGACAATCACACCTATTGTGTTCTGGGCGCATTAATAGCACGTTAAAGGAGAGACCCGATACTCTCGATTAACTTCACTACGGGCTAATTGTATTTTAAGTACATCTTTACTAACTCAATCCTCCCGTGTATATCCCATACACTGAGTTAAGTGATTACATAAACGATATACTTTAGGGTTTTCTGTAGTGTAAATACTATTGTCACATCGGTGAATATGAGAATAATAAATATGAATAATAATATCATTTTATTTATTAAATAAAACAATTACAAAATTGTCTTTCGGGCATCACACCTAACAATAACAATCACCTCTGAATTTTTTCTTAGAAGATTCTTCTTGATCTCTTTTCGAAAAAGTCTTGCGCTTTTTATTTCCTGGTTTGCGGCCCTGAACCATATTTGCTTTTTCAGCGTCCTGTTCAGTATTTTCTCGTTTTCGAGAGTCTTCCTCAATACGTAGATGACGCATGAGGGATTCCAAAGTGTGCTTAGTTTCATCATGTATCAATTTCTTTTTATAGCCATTCCACGAAGTTGGTAGTTTAGTAATAATTGCTCCAACTTGGAATGCTTCAGGCAAAGTTATCTAAGCATTTTTAAGATTAGTAACAATAGATTGTAATTCGTGAACTTGAGTAAGAATAGACTTACTTGCAGTCATTTCGTAATCGAAGTAGTTAGCAATCAAAAATTTCTGATTGCTTGCCTCTTCAATGCGATACTTGTTGTCCAGCGCCACCCATAATTCCTTTGTTGTTTCGATTGTCCTATGTCCATTGTACACAGAATCAGACAGTGCGTTCAGAATGTGTCCTCTGCACAAAAAATCATCATCCTTTCGTTTCCTCCTTTGTTCCTACAGTTCCTTCTTGCGTTCATCAGTGTCGTCCTCTTGCTCGTCTTCAACAGGTTGAAGATCATCACCCAGAATATAAGACAACTTGATTGTCGTCAGGAAAAATAGAACCTTCTCTTGCCAGCGAGTAAAGTTGTGTCCATCAAAACGATCAAGACGAACCAAGTCCTGATTCATGACTTGAATCGATGGTGCCACAGAATCACTCAAACTCAGATCCTTGAATGAAGACATCTCTTTAAAATTGTTAGAAAAATGAGATAAAACAAACAGATAGAAAGATTCTCCAAGACACGTAATCGTTTCTTTAAAGAGACGTTTAGATATCTCTCAGGATTCAATGGAGTACAACTTAGAGACACAATACCTTTTTTGTACCGATGATGCTTATGACAAAAACTTTAACATTTTCGAATGCATCTGATGTCTATAAATAGGCAACGAAAAAACACACTGTACCTCTTCATGAAAGAACAAATCAGTTCGTCTTCAAAAGATGTGTCCCAATGAACATGCACCACCGAAATGGCGTGTCCCAATGAAAAACCCCTTCACCGAAATTGTGTGTCCCAATGAAAAACCCCTTCTACGAAAGGTCGAACCCCGTTTCTTTTCGGCGACACCTATCGCACTCAGTGTGCAACAACACATTCAAAAAAAAAAAAAAAACTGATTTTGTGAATAAAATATCTAACAAAGTCAATACGATTCCCTCCGATGTTTATGATGCATATGTTGTTTCGGACATCAAAATATCAAAAAAAAATGCAGATTCAATATATATAAAATTCAGATTTGCTGATAAATTTGTAACTTCTTAATTACCTTCAAAAGCACGTACGGTTGGTTCCGGTTTCATCAATCACAGTCATATTAGTGTGGTGTTCTTCATCAACAGGTGGAACAAATCAAACTTGATTATGATCATAACATTAACAAAACGTAAATGGATAGTGAAATGGAACGTACCATGCGATCAGGGAATAAAGAAAGCAGCAAAGAAGATAAAGATTTGAATAACTGACGTCCATTGATCTAGTAGAACAGCTTATACGTGGTCAATGGGATACCAACAGGCGGCTTATACGCTCCCGTCGCATTTTCTTCATAAACAATCAAAGATATATAAATAAAAGCATATCATAAATCCAAGTCCATATAATGTCTCATAACTACCTCAAAAAAAAAAAAAAAAAAAAAAAAAAAGTCTCATAGCTGCAGCTTCATTTGTAGCATCCATATCTTAAACGATGATGAAGACACCCATCCGAGCAGAATTCCAATTGCAAGCTAAACTAAAATAATCCAAATCTTAAACGATAATGAAGAGACCAATCTGTGCACAATTCCAATTTCAAGCTAAACTAAAAAATAAAAAATAAAAAATAAAAAAAACCATATAAAATAGAATCAATACTACTTTTTTTTTATAGCAAAGAATCAATACTTATTATATTCAATGTTTTCATATTTGTAACACCAAAAAAAAAGTTAAAAAGAAAAAAACAAAAAAACCATATAAAATAGAATCAATACTTATTATATTCAATGTTTTGATATTTGTAAAACCACCGGCTCCAAATGTTGTTAAAGGACACCAGATATCTGCTTGGCATTTCTAACTGGATCAAAACGGGATTGATTTTGCCTAGGGATGAACGGATATAGTGGTTTTTAAGATATACATATATGTATTTTGATTTAAAGCTGTAATTTAAAGGGAAATTTTTTTGTTTTTTTGTTTTTGATTTTTTTTCCTTACAGAAATGAAAAATACTCACGCACCACTTTTCGCCTCAAATGAAAAAGCAAACCCTGATCTCTACCATGTTATGACCTAATGTTAACCATTGGGCCGATACTTTGTTTGTTTGTGATTTAAAGCTGTAATTTAACGGGATTTGAGGAGATAAGGAGATTGTTCCCCGTTTCTGTTTTCATTTGAAAGGTGAAGAGTGATGGGGTTTGAATTGGACATTCTATTATGCTGAAATGATTTGAATAGGATAAGAGATTTTTTTTTTTTTTTGTTTTTGTTTTTTTGGTTGAGACTATTTTCTTAGAACACTCGAATCAGATTCTATTAACGAATACTGTATTTTACAGTTTTAAATACACGTTTTCAAGATAGAGATTTTGTTGAGACTATTTTCTTAGAGAACGAATACTGTATTTTACAGTTTTAAATACACGTTTTCAAGTTTACAAAATCTAAAATACATCATATTCTTCGGTTTACATAATCTGGTTGATATAAAATAAAATTTACACAATCTAGATGAATGCGGTAGATGAAAAATAAATTTTATAGAATCTATATTTTAGAGTAAAAAAATAAAGTATTTGTTCCGGTCGTATTTTTTTCGTTGAAACTTCTAAAGTAGAATTTTTAACGAAGAAAAATAGGAAACCTTTACTGAATTCCCTCGATATTGCAAGTCGTCAGCTGGCTAGCATATGCTCGCTCTTCTAATTGTCGAGGGAGCTATGATGGAAGAGGCTATAAGAAAAGGCTAGCACAACGTGATTATCTCAGTCTTGAATAAACACTGCAATTATAAAAGGTCGCACAGCAAAAAGACTGTTACATACTTTTCAAACTCCATACTTTCTGTCCCAACTCCATTAAATACTTCTTACAAATAGTCTTGATGACATTAACAGCAGGCACACGCACTGATCACCCTAATCCTCCATAGTCTCGGAGGTGAACGTTGAGCCTCCGTGAGCTGGGAGCTGAGTCTCCAGGACCAGACTCGTTCTTTTTCTTTTTGAAGGGGGACTAGGCTCGTCAATGACACCTGAATGCTCCTCAATCTCTCCTGGACCAGGCTCGTTAATGGCAGCTAAATACTTCTCGATTTCACAGATCTCCAATTCTTGTACACTTGGATCTTTATTCCTTTCATTGACATAAACAACATACTTTGGGTCCATGACAGACACCTAATAAAGAGAATAGTTAAAAATGATAATATGCAATGCAAAACCGTCTCTCTAAATACATAACCGAGTGCCCTTATTATTACTATTATTATAATATATTTATTGAAGGCAAAGCCCTAACGAATTGAATGATCATTACACATGCATGTACACTGATTCTAGCAAGATGTCATTCCTTCAAAAAAAAAAAAAAAAAAAAAAAAAACCCCTCTGTGACCTCATTGAAAATTTTCTTATTTATTAACCTAGCTAATTTGTTCATCAACAGAGCTTGTGCCGTACGTTTTTGCTTTATGATGCAACTGAAGTTGTAGCAAAATGTGACGTATACCGATATATATTGCTTCTTTATAGTAAGTAATAAATAAATGCTGCTATCTTGATCACAAAAAGTGGTAAATATGGTTAAATTAAGTAGGTGTACTTATCAGTGGATGGAACAAATAAAAAGAGCTGGAATGGACACAGTACCCCAATCTCGTTAGCTTCCAACTTCTTTTCAAACAAATGCTGAAAAGCTGAAATTGCAGTCTGCCAAAACAACAACCAACAATATGTGTTAATAATGAGATTAAACAAGCATCTAAAGTAAGCATAATAAAGCAAAAAAAGAGTAGTCCTATTCACCTGTATAGTTTCAGTGACGGTAAAACTTGTTTCATTTGTCATTTTCTCCCGTAAAAACTTGACAGCATTTTTATCATCATACCCAAAACTTGCGGCCTGTTGAGAGTGCCAACATTAAGAGCAAGCTCAACGCATCATGTCTAAACAAACAAAAGCAATAATATAACACGTGAATAATCCTCGAGACCATCATTGGAAAAAGCTCAATTTTATAGAAGGCTGTCAGCAGAGCAAGTTCGCCTCGCTCAACAAGCTTCAATGAAGAAATGGTATATATCTATTCTATTCAAACCAACCTGTGGTCTGGTGGATAAACTCTATTTTTCCTCCAGTAAGCAAGAAATAAATGCAACGCATATCCAAAGTAACCCCTATACGTTGAGTGACTAGCATATGCTAATTGTTAAGCTAAAAAAAGCAAGGCATCCAAGAACATGAATCATGGCTGAGTACCTCATGATCACTTCCTATGCAAATCTTAGGAAGCACACAAACTGCATGAAGCAAAAGCAAAAATGAGTGGAAGAGGCAGATAGAGTTGCTATGTGTCAAAAGGAAGAAGGTCTTATGAACATACCAACACCGAAAGGCTTCTCAATGCCGCAAGCAATACATTTGCGTACTTCACTAGACGGGTCTGCAAGGTCTGCTTCAACAATTCATTAGCCATTATCTTGAATGAAAGTTTTAATTTTAACAAAACAACTATTGTAAACACATCAATTATGTTTCTATACAAAAATGTTATTCTTATCTCTAGAGTTTCAAAGAGGACTTGTCTAGAACTCAAATAAAGGGATTATTATTATGATCAAGTGATGTTTCATTGCAAGAGGATTTGTTGCTCTCCCCCACCCCAAGATTGAAGACGCTATTCCAAGTGTATCCCATGGCATGAAGTATTAGTGAATAGAGAAGAACGGCTACAATTCAAACGTAGTCATTACAACAAAATCTCAAGAGAAGGATAAGGAATCCAAGATGCCTTCAATTTCAGAGATTATACACTTTTACTCAAAAAAGTATTCCAAGTATGATGAAAACAGCATTCCATGTGCCTCCCCCCATACAATGACACAATAACAGGTGGATAGTCTAAAAACAAAATTGGAAAAAATTTAATATATATATATATACACACACACACAAACACAAACACATTTAATCTAAAACAGCGTGTCTCTAACGTTTAGTACAAAATATGCTCCGGTAAAAGACAAAATAAATGATTTGACCACTACAATTGAGCTACATGTGTCATAAAACACTTTTACATAGTTAATTATGGCATATGCTGTGGCCATAGAACTACTAATTCTTTTATACCTAAAACGGGTTGTTTTGAATACAAAATAGGGAAATGTACACTTTTGGTCCTCTATTTTTCTTCGAATGTCAAAACTAGCCCATGTCTTTCATATCGACATTTTAGGTCCCAAACTATACATACACACTTTTAGGACTTTAAACATTTGAACCGACGTCAGATCCATTATTGAGTGTCCAAAAAATGTAATAAATATGTATTTAAGGGACAAAAAATGTCATCATGAAAAAGGTAAGGACTATTTCTGAGACAAAAAGAAAATAGGGACCAAAAGCACCGTATTTTAATTATTTCTCGAATCTCAACCAATAGTAATGAGACACGTGAAACATGTAGTATGGGTGACCGTCAAATGTTATGCTTCTGCTAATTGTCCTAAAAGCTAAAAACAAAAGTATAGTCGGGGGTCCTAAGCTAGTATTGAGATAACAAAGATAAATAAAGGACCAAAAGTTTAATTATCCCTATAGAGAGTATTCGGCCCGAGTTGAATATTATGCCACCAATAAAACTTTGGTTTAGATCCACCCGACTGTAAGCTATAAGTAGCGAATAGAGAAGATTAACTACACATCAAACATAGTCATAAATACCACAAAAACTCGAGAGAAATGCTAAAGAAACCAACACACACCTTCAATCTCAGAGATTATGCTTATCCTGAATCGGGAGAGTACAGATTGTACAGATAAACGCTTTAAAAAGCTACCGCGCACACGTTTCCAGTCCTGCTCATATTATTAATCATCATATGAATTATGTTAGTGTCTGAAATCCAGAATTAAGAGAGAAGTAGGCGTTATATAAAATTTCTTAATAAACAAAGAAAGCATTGACGAACCAGATCTTTCCTCCTTGTTACCACACATACCGAGTCAATTCCGTGCACACCGACCCATATGATTCCAGATGATTTTTCTGCATTTTATTAAGACGTTATTAGACTATACACACACACATCGTATGTATGCAAGTATGTATGTCTATATATACACATGAAATACATAGAGACATGGGTCTTTAAAATGCAATAACACAACTGAATGTGGGTGGAGTGGAATCACTAGCCACGACAACACAGTGAAAATCAACTTCCAAAAAATTGATTCTTAGAATAAAGCTTTTCAAAGTCGACTGTACGGTTAATATTTGACTTTTAAAAAGTGGATTGTGTATAAATCATGAAAGCCAATTTTAAGCACAATGTCACGTATGGTGCCAAAGTATGGGAAGGTTTATGGAGCACTATTACAGCAATGAAGCGTTTACCCATCCAGAAAAGAGAATCCTTGGACCAAATGCAACTTCTTTGCTCTCTTGTGCCCACATAAGGATCAATGCATCCATCTGTGGCAGTTCCATAGGCGTATTGACTTTGGAAGTCTTTTGCACTACTTTTTCGGCCGTCTCTACGTAACATAGCTGATTAAAAATAGAAATAAAGCAAATAAACAAAATCAATTCAACCGTTGAAGCAAGATTGAACATGTTTTAGAGGAAAAAAGATGTTAAAGTAGAGGATACCAACAACAGGATTGCTGCAGAACTCATCTACACTCCTGAACACGCCCTTAGGAGGCCTTGCATCTACAAATTCAAAACAGAATAAATCAGCGTGGGAAAAATAATTAGAATAAAGTTTAATATGGTCTAAGAAAGCAGTAAAATTACCAAGAATCCATTTGTTTCTTATTGCCTCTTCGGCGACTATCCTCTTTATGAATTCAAAGTATTCAGGACCTGGTTCAAAAGTAAATTGATTTGGATATTCAGATCGGATTGTATTGACAAAAAAAAAGCATATCGTAGGTACAAATCATCGTAAACTTTACGGGGACGGAAATCCGGCAATACGAAAACACACGCTCCAGGAGAAAACATAAAATATCCACCGTGGGTTCGTGTTTGATGCGGGTGGGGGCTAATTTGGAGAAGAATGCTTACTGCCGATCTTCAGCTTCGTCTTGACAGAGGCCTGGGATGGTGGTGGAGATATGTCGGTTAGTGGTGCAGAACCACCGGCGTCGTTGTCCTCCGCCACGGGTATCTCCGATGTCTTGTGTGTAGTTGGATCCATGGCGAGATGGAGTAACTTTGGTGATGATTAGCTATCTGGCGGATACGTGAACGGTGAACGGTGAACGGTGAGCGGCGCGGAAGGGGCGGCGCACGATGAGGGGAGCGTTGCTTTGATGGAAATTATTAGGGTTCTGTGATTGAAAAAGAACGGGAGGGGGCGTTTGCTTTGATGGAAATATCTATCTACTATTAAGAGCCAAAAATGCTCTCCCCTTATGCGTCCACGTCGTCTTTTTTTTTAGGAGGATCCTGTGCTTGACACGTCTCAACTTTTGTCCATTTATATTACCCTTTCTTTTTTGTAATGCTCTCCCCTTATGCGTCCACGTCGTCTTTCTTTTTAAGAGGATCCTGTGCTTGACACGTCTCAACTTTTGTCCATTTATATTACCCTTTCTTTTTTGTGTTTTAAATTAAATACATATATACCAGAAAATATCTCGAATCTCAAATTTTCTTCAATCCGGTTAATATACAGCTGGTTCTTCTACATTTTAACGCGCTTTCTCTTCTCTTCCTCCACAAACTCTACATCAATTAATCTCCGACTCCATTAAACCCACTCCTTCCTTCATTCTTCTTCTCCACAAATTAATCCTCACCCACGTTCTTCTTCCTAAAATCCTCAAATACTTTTCCCCTGTACTTTCAAATTGCAACCATTTAAATCAAGGTTGAAGATCAACGTTGGATTCAAATTCATCAACAAATTAAATCTATTGATCAAGGGATTTTCAATATTGTACTGAATTTTGTTTTCCTTTTCTCCAAAACTCGAAACCCTAGCCACAGTCCTCTCCTTTTCCTCCGGCGAAAAACTCATTTCTCCGATTTTCGTGGTCTTTTTGATTAGCACTCAACTGCTTTTCACAGGTAATACTTATTTCGTTTTCATCATTTAGTAGGTTTTTTGAGAAATGTTTTTGTTCACTGGAGTACAATTTGAATAGTAATGTCTCCAAAATTACTACTATCCGTAAAATATCAATTAAATGATAAAACAATCCTTCAAAAAACAAATGATAAAACAATCTTATTGATGCCGAAAACAATAAGTCAATAACGAGCAGATGAAGAGGAAAAACAGCATAAGTGCCCTTTGGCATATGTATTTCTTGTTTTCTGGTGAAATTGTGATATGGGCTTTGAGGAATTTAGGACTTGTTATGGAAAGCAATGATTTTGAAAACGCCTTTACCAGCAGCCTTAAGAGCACAATGTGTGATCGTTTTTTAACTATTGGATCACCTCTGTGATTATTTTGTATGCTTATTGCTTTGAAGTTAATGGATTATGCGATGAGTACATGTTCTAGGACGAATTAGGTCAAATCAATGACAAAAAATTTGGGTGAAAAAGGGGCGACTGATGGAAAGTACACGAAGCCTTTTACACGGTGGATTATTTTTACGGATATTATGCTGATCGAAAGCTTTACCCGGTGAGTAGTTGATTGAAGGTTTTTAGCTGGTTAATAGCATTAATTTTTCATTTTTTTCCCTTTCATAATCCCGTTCTTCAACTCTTTATAAACAGTGTTATTTTTGGTCCTTATACTCACCAAACTTTGTATTTCACTCAGATTTTCTCTGTTCAAGCAACCGGTCAAAAACTGCTTTTGCAGGTAGTTTCCTCCATTCTATTTATTATATGTGCATGCATATTTATTTCCTGCTGTAAATGTCCTTCATTCTCTGTATGAATTGATGTGTTATTAGTTGAAATTTATTAATGTGAGTTCTGTATTACTGTGTTCTCTTTATTTATTATGTATGCATGCCTATTTATTAATGTTTGGAATGTAATTCATCCTCTCTTTTTTCTGCTCTGTTTGTTGGAATTAGTGGCGTTGGCTTGTGCAAAATAGTTAATGTATTCCATATACGTTTGTTTTTTTTTTCTTTCAAGAACCTTCAATCGGAAGAAGCTACAATGCTTAAAAAAATGGTCTTTGTTGTTTTGAGCATAGTTGTATTTGTCTAAAAATGGTCTCTTTTTTTTTTTTCCTTTTTTCCTAATGTGTTCCATTTGTACTCCACTTTGAAAAGATTTATAAATATTTTCTTGACATGTCTGATGTCTGCAAAATATGAACTTACAAGATTGTATGGGGTGAAATAATGCTCCACACTTTCGTATGCATTTATGGCCAAAGTGAATGTGTTTGTGTTGATGCTCAGTTTACTGCTTTGGTCAAGTGTATGTTGAGAATAAGAGGTACATAATCTTGGTCAAGTATATGTTGAGAATAAGAGGTGAATAATCTTTTGACTTTTTTAATGCATTTTTTGTGTAACAAGAATGTTATTTTTCTATGGACTCTCCTTTTTTATTGTTATCCTTGTTGTTATTATTGTTATTACTATTGTCATTTATTGTTTGGTGTTGGAAGCTAGATGTTATCTTCAACTTCAAGCTACTTCATTATATTCGCAGTTGCTCAATCTTGAATAGTTTTTGGCTGTGGCGGACCATGATTGGTTGCATTTATGTTTGTTACATTGAATACGACTGGAGGAATTATCCCTAATTTGTACTCAAATGTGTTGGTTACAGGTGAATTAAGAAGGATGAAAGAGAGGAGATGGAGAGTAACAGGAGTAGCAGTGACCGGTAGAAAAGTTTTTGATTAGTGAAGGATTAAAGAGACTAAAGGGATTGGATGAGACACTTGATATGCAAGGACACCTTGAGGAAATCAGCGAATGCTGATTAGTTCATCTTTATCAGATTGTGTGAAATCGGAAGCCGAAGCGAGGGATATTTGGAGCCTATATTTTTGTCAGTCTCTTCATCTCAAATTAACAAAAGCATCGGGTATGAATTTGCTGCAGTTTGAAGTTCGCCCCGGTAATTTGCCTTTTCATTAGTAGTTGCATTCCAATTGTGCGTAGAGAGTGAAACTTAATCCATTGTTGATGTATTGAATTCACAGTGTTGATTCACTATAAGCAGAGCAATGTACACATTATATAACGACAGCATCACTACCTTTGCACACATTCTTCTTTTCGTTTCAGGTTGTTTCGTATTGTTACTTATTCGTTAATTGCTGGCATAGTGGATTCAATGTGTTGATTAACTTATAAACAATGAATTCACTATGCTGATTCACTAAATGAACAATGAATTCACTGTGTTGAATCGGTACATGAATAATGGCTTTGTGTTTGTCAAATTAACAACTGCTTGTGTTTGGGGTTGGATGTGGTTATGTGGATGGGGCTTACCTTGACTATGGTCATACACTGTAACCATTAAAGAAACAAGAACAAAAATTCCAAAGCATCGAGACTAATGGATTGTCCCACAACAGGTTTGAAGAATTATTGTGAAAGATTGAAGCTTATATGTATGTCCCTGCATTGTTTGGAGTTATTTGTTTGGTTATTAATTTTCCAGTTTTTTTTGTTTTTTTTTTCCTATTTAATATAGGTGATTGAAAAACCCAAATAGAATCTGCACTTTCATATTATAGATCGATATTTAGCCGTTTGTAACACTACATATTGGGCACGCCGTGCCTTGCACGGCGTTGCCGTCTACTAGTTAGTGGTATTACAGGACAAAAAAATCGTAGAAAATGGCAAGCAGCCAAGCAGGACATACAGGTTCATAAAAGGTAGAAAAGGACCAAAGTACACTTAAAAAGACCAATTCACCCCTAATTTATAGTTTCTTATTCACCATTTCATCTGGAAAATTTCGATCAGTTTTCTTTCCTTTTTAAACAATTCCCTTCAACCCATGATTTTGTGATCTTTAACCCCAGAAAATCTTCCAAAAAAAAAAACACCCGAAAATTACGACAGCAAATCATGTGTGCCAACTATATCAACACAAATCTTCTATCAAACAAATCTTTTTTTTCCAGAAAAGAGACGGTGACATCAAATCTAGAGTTCGGAACAGTGGAAAACAATCGTAAAAAAGGAACGCTCAAATCCACTAATTAGTGTCATTGTAATGCTAATACCACTGTATTCTATATTGTGGTGTTTTGGCAGTAATCCTCTTCACTAATCATGTATTGGGTATGCTTATTCCCCTACACATATCCACGGTTTCAATCTCATGGTTTAAACTGACATGTTAAAAAGAATCAAAGAACTTGAACAGAATAGTTTCCCTATTTGCAAAAGGAAGACGAAGATGAAATCCACCAAATGAAAAGATCACTGACGATGCTGGAAATCGTCAGGTATTAAATCTGGGGCTTCCTTCCTATAAGTGGCAATCTGTTCAAGGCGGAACCCTGAAATGAGGTGGAAATAGGGGTGTTTTGTGGTGGTTTAGACTGCACTTGAGAAATTGTATCTCAAGTTGCATACGTATCCAATGTGTGTATTGGAATCAAGTCCATGTAGTTCCTTAGGGATTGTTTATACAAGAGGGGCTTGTGCCCTAGCGTTGCGCGTGGCCATGTTGGATTCTAATTCCGTGTTCACTAAGGAAGAGATAATGATGATTTGATCCCCTTGATTTTAGGGATAATTATGGACATATTTGAATATCAGGATTATAGTAGTTATGACTTGGGATTCTTTCCGTATTTATCTGGTTTTAATGTGTACGCAGGGAATTTGATCACGAGACGGGCTTAGGCCGATCTGTAGGGTCAGACATGGGTAGGCCGACCTTATGCCTCGGCCGATCGGCAGAGGTCGGGGAAGAGTAGCCAAACTTGCTTAACTCGGCTCATGGGGATTCTGGCCCTTAAAGAGGACTTTCTCTACTTTCATTTATTGTTGGATCATTGTGGGGATAACACGTGGCGAGGTGCTGATCCGACCTGTTAAGGGTGATTTTATATGATTTATAACGTTATATTTTGTAATGATTCCCTCCATATTCGTATAATTTGCATAGAAATTAAGGGTTTAATCGAATTATTGAGCAAATGAGTTTTAAAAGTCTTTAAGTGTAAACTTGAGCTAATTTCGTGATTTTATTGGTAATTATCTATGGTTTTACACTTTGCGTGTTTTTATGGTTTTGTAGGTACGCGAACATGTCATAAAAGGAGATCTAAACGGAAGGAAGAAGATGCAAGTCAAACTTGGAATGGAGAAATGGAGATGAACGAGCGTTTGGAGTCCCGTCCATCTGGACGGGCGTTTGAAGGTCCGGACGGGCGTCCTGAGAAGCTATTCGATTCAGCAAGTTGAGATTTTCTCTGGACGGGCGTTTGAAAGGCTGAAGTGGCGTCCACTGGAGCCTTTGGATTCAGGATGTTCAGATTTTCTGTGGACGAGCGTTCAAAATTACATAGGACGGGCGTCTGGTCCAGCTCGGCCCGACTCGAAGTTTTTATTGAAGACTGGACGAGCGTCCAGAAGGAGTGGACGGGCGTCCGTCCGCCGCCATGCTGAAACCGACCTAGTTTTCTATATATAGCCGCATTATTTCAAACCCTAAACATCATATATCGACTGCAGCCGCCAGAGAACCTAAATTCTGAGCAGAGGCAGGCTCGGTCGGCAGAGCCTTGTGCTCTGTCGACCGAGGTTAGTTAGGTTTTTTTATTTTATGTCGTTTCTTCTTGTTCGATTCATGAGGATGGCTTGAAGCTGATCAAACTTGGAGCAAGCATGTAAAACTTTTCAGCAGCGTTTTTATTTCTCCCTTTTGGATGATTTTGTGAGTTTTAATTAAGTTGTTTCTTTTCTATGATTATGTGTTATGCAAATTTATATCGAGAGATGTTTTGCTATTGATGTTTACTATGTGACGAGAGTCGGTGTAAACCTAGATCACCATAGGAAAGATTGGATCTTTAACCTATAAGTAACGAGAGTTGATTAGGTTGAATATCTAGATTGTTAGATTGAATAAATCTTGCACCTTGGTTTGGAAGCGTTAATCTTTAAGATCGAGAGATAAAAGATTGATAGGCGAACTTTTCTAAGAGATTAGGAGTTCATACCTTTGATAGGTGAATCACAATTTTAGTTAAATCATCATCAGATAATCTAGAGAGGAAATTAAGGGTTGCGGGATGGTGGATCATTGCTTGTTCTATGTTTAATCGCTATAGCCATTATCATGTTTTTATGCTTTTTATTGTTTTTCTCGTTTATAGTTTAGTTATGTTCGCAACGATCTTTCCTGGCTTTGGACTGACAATCCTCTGTCCAGTTTATCTTTTCGTTTTGTTATTTTAGGTTTTAATAATAATGGTATCAATCTTAGGAAAATTAATGAACTAGATACCCCGATTCCCTGAGATCGACTCCGGTTGTAATTGCTATACTACGATCCCTACACTTGGGGTAAACCGGATTATTTTTATTACTTGTTTATTTTCATTGCAAAAATCTGAGACACGACCCTCGTCATAAACCCCAAGATCTAGCTGACCTCGTGAGATCAGGTCGGATATGTCCAAGTTGTAACTCGGCTTGGTCATCTAGACTTGTAGCTTTTTGAATTTAAAGTGCCAGGTGGCAGGAAACTGTTACGGCGCTGTCATAATGGTCCTGAGAATCGAGGCGTCGCTGCCTACTAACTCTGAATAAGGGTGCCTCTCGAGGTGAGTGGTGGGGTTATAACCTCGTCACATCAATCGTTTATCCGAATCATTTGCTATTAAAACAGAATACCAGGATCTGGTTGCCTTTTTGTAGTCATTCGCAGTTTAGCTACCGTTGTAGCTTGCTTTTTATTATCTTCCAAAGACGGTTTAAACTTACTTCGCCGGAACCCTAGACCTTGAGATGGCCATTGCCGATAGTAGGGACGTTAAATCCATTCTCAGTCAGGGAGACTTTGATGAAATCTACGAGTTGTACGGGATCAACAAGGAAAGGTATGCTCCCATGCTGCCCTCTAATCCGTACATTTTTGCTCCTAACCCGCCGGAGGGGTTCTGCGCCGTTCATAGGGATTATTTTGAGGTTGGCTCGAGGCTCCTTTTCTGCCCGGCTCTCCTCGTCGTACTTCGACATTACGAACTAGGGCTCACCCAGATAGCCCCCAATGGTGTCAGGGCCATCATTGGGTTTGCTATTTGGTGTCGGCTACTTAACCTTAGATTTACAGTGAAGAAATTCAGGTATTTTTATCATCGTGTAGGGGTATAGGACCACCCCTATCGGTATTAATTTTCTCAGAGGACAGATCGTTCTGGTGACGTCCCCATTATCCCTAAAGGTAAAGATTCCTTCAAGCGATGGAAGGGGCGGTTCTTCTTCGTCCGACATGAGGATCATCCTGAACTAAGCCGGTGGAATATGGAGGAGATGGATAAAGATGAACGCCCCGATTTGCATGGAAAGCTGGTGGAAAAGATCCACGGATCTGGATACTCCATTGAGTGGCAAGACTTGTATGACGAGTTGACTATGGCAGCTCGGTTAAAGGATGCAGGGCCCAGTCCCTACAAGAAGTTTGAGGAAGCTGAATGGCAGCCCTATAGGGTCTTTTTCTTTGTAACTTGTTGTTGTGTTTAAACTTATCTATTTGACTAATAGTTTGCTCATGTGTGTAGTGGCCGACTTTGCTGATCTGCTGGTGGGTGCCGAGAATGAAGCCGGGGTCCGTCAACCTGAGCTGACCCTTTCTCCCGGGGACGTGGTGAATCAGGAGCCTTCCGTGGATGCTACCATAACGGACTCCTCCTCTTCGGTCCCTCATTGGGAACAAGCAGACCCGGATCTTCTGGACGATGTTGATCCCGAGAAAACAAATGGAGGGGACCTGCCCCTCGGGAAGAAGGGTGGTCTAGGCCGGCCGTGATGTATGTCAACCGGATGATAAATTTCCACAACACTTTATCCCAATTCTTTATTATATAGTGATAGTTCGCTTTAATTAAAGTGAATTTTGTTATAAATCGAATCACCTTTATTTTGGGTAGACACAACCAATATCTAACATTTTATCAAATTCTAAAGCTTATCAGTTATAATTTATTATCAGAACTGCTCGTGCTATGTTCGTTTGATGTTTTGCAGTGATAACGGGAGTGTGGAGTACAAAAAGATCAAAGTCAGAACGAGCTATTAAATGGGAAGGAAATTGGGAAGGAATCGGTTAAGTTTCATCAAATTTTCAGATTAAGTGATGTCTCGGCGCAGGCCGAGACATAAGGTGGCGTACACCGAGACACCAAGGAGCTTAACAGCAGATGCATTAAATAGATGTCAAATCTCAACAACTAATGTCACGCTCGGCGTGCACCGAGAACAACCACGGCCCGCGTCGAATTACAGAAAAGGCGAAAAATTGCAATTTAACTATTGCACAACAGAGAAGAAAGGGAGTGGAGAGTTTGTTGTGAAGGATTTTGGAGAGACTTGCAGGCAATACATTCCAAGGCTCTCTTTAGCAAAAAATCCAACCATTTTAACACTTAAATCTATTGTAAACATTTTGGATCATCATTTTGGAACTAAAAGCTTTCAGTGGATGTAGGAAACAATTAGCTTGTGTTCTATCTTCATCAAAACTTGAAGCGGATGAACTCCATCTTTGAGTTCATCACCCAAAATTGGTACTATCTTAAATTTTACCTTGATCTAATTGTTCTTATCATTATGAATGCTAACTTTAACTTGTTAGTAGTTATAATGGTGAGTGGCTAGTTCTTTTATTAGCTAAGATGATATAGTAATGATAGTTAATCCCTTTTGTTGTTTGGAATTGATAGTGCATGTTGATAGCTTCTATTGTGTTGAAAATCTTCTTGCTTGCATTGACTGATAATATGTATGTTGGAGTAATTAACCAATGTATGTACGCATACAACTAATAGACACCGAACAAAGACGTTAGGTGTGAGACGAGGGCAAGAGGGACGGAAGGTAGAATCGAACTTAGCGGAATTCGGTTCCCTATCCGGGGAGTATTGTGATGATACTAAATAATGCACCTGTTAGGAAATATACGCGGGAACGCAGCGGAATTTAAAATTTTATTTCCTTTTAACCAGGATCGACTTCGTTTAAGCAATAAACAAACAAGTAGTAGACGGTGGTTACCTTGGTTGATCTATAAGATCGACGCTTTGACCGTCTAAGGAGAGTAGTTCTGCATAGAGCCGCCCAAGTGTTCGGCCTCTACCGCTAGTCCACACGAACGACCCGCCGGAATCCCATCATGGATTGCTATTGGAAAACTCCGGTTGCTAGATCGGCCTTTTTCCCTCTCTCCAACTCTCTATAGGATGCTCTCTATTTTACACAAGAACTATTAGTTCTTGGAATTATGATGTGCAAAAGAGCTTGACACCCACCTCCTATTTATAGTGGTTGGGGCGCCCCATATAGTGTGGAAGAGAAGAAAACATTTTCCCAATAAAATAAGGAAAATATAATTGATTGGTTTATCTCATTTATTATAATATCTTATATCAAATAAATCTAGGATTTTGTCAATATCTTATATTGAATATTTCCAAGATATTGTCAATATCTAATATTGACTATCTTTATTTTATTACCATAAATCAATTTACACATGTGTATATATCACATATATATAATACATATAAATCTATATATATATATCTTGAAAACAAATGTGCACAAGCACATTCCAAGTGCAAGTCACGCATGTGACTATATATATATTTAATAATTAATATCTTATATTAATATATGGTAATCTTATTAATTAAATTGCACAATCCAAGTGTATCTTATACACATTGAAAGTGGCGCCCCTTTGACCAACAAATTGGCTTCCGGAATATTCTTTAATTAATAATACTATGATTAATTAATTTGCAAAATACATGTATATCACATATATACATAATTTCGAAATTTATATGTATCAATATACATATTTAATTAATCATCATAATTAATATCTTGTATTATATTTATTCATAATAAATAAATACCACCATATTAATTTACCACTATAACCTTTATAGTCGTGAGATAAATTCTTTCCTTATTTGGTTATCAACTATAACCACATTTTAATCCGGCTAGATGTTCTTATGTGTGTGACCCGATAGGCTTCCGAATATGTTGTCCGTAGACACAAAGTGCAAATTACGAAAATGCCCTTCATGCCTAACGATCACGGGATAGCGTCAGCAACACACCGTGACCCCCAATCATCGGAAGAGTCAAATGCAATGACTACTACCTTTCATGTGAAACGATTACCGTGTAACTTACAATCCTATCGCTGTAATAATATCCATACGGTCGTTAGTCGAGTGTCAAAACATCAACGACCGTATCTTATAATCTGGATATCATGCTCTCTCGAAGTAACTCATTTACTCCCACTTTGCAAAGATTCACGAGAGTAAGACATTCCTTATAAGAAGGCCATTTCGGATATTCGATCCCAATCATAGGATACGCGATTCCCGGACGACCAATCATGTATACTCCGCATGCTTTAGTATCACACCCAATCACTACCGCATGATCGCCCCGTGGTTAGGGGAAACCTCAAGAGTGTCAAAGCATGACAATCCACACCGTGATGCCATGAAGACTCCGGTCTTAAGGATAATTACACAACCGTCACATAGTGTGACACTTATCTGTGTAAGTGGGTCGCCTAACGTACGCATTCTCTAATACACGTCCACGTACGGTCCAAGTGTCTACTACACTTCGATAGACGAGATCTATCCCCGCCCTTAAAGACAGAAGACATCTAATACGTGCTAGTCCGTTTATACTATCAATGCCCCGTTTAATAGTACATCCCTAGAGACATTTAAGTATCAAACTTATTAAAGTGATTAGAGATCTCATCAACCATAATCGCCTATCATGGTTTCTCTATCACGAGCTTAACACTAAGGACGTTATCATATAACAATTCATAATTGGTTCTTTAAAAGAACGTATATATGACAACGAGAAAAGCCATTTAATATATGTGTAAACATAAAGAAATAGTATAAATGATCCGACCCGGTCGGTCCGGTCCAACCCGATTGGGTTTAGGACACTATTTCAACAATCTCCCACTTGGCCTAAAACCAATCACTCGCACACACAAGACCAAGTTGAAACACAAGAATCTCATGCAATACTCGCAACCAGCCCTAGCCATAAACGGATCGCTATCCGTGGGGACTCGGACTATCTTCATATCATGTTCCAAATGACCAAGTCAAAGGAACCACCTCAACACACACACGAATCTCTGACGAGACCCTGGTCCTTGCTTCAAGCAATGAATCCACTTACTATATCAGTTATATAGAAAAGGTGGAAGAACCGTATAAGGTTCAGGAATGAACCTCCTAGATCCATGTACTGCTCCCGCTGCGCCTCTAAGGGCACTACTGTGCTTTGGCTAAGTTGTAGAGTTTACAGTGACCCATAGCTAAGAACATTTCCAGCTCACTGTATCACTTAATCAAAGTGATTGCAAACCCAGACTGTAGCTCCCACTCGCCTTCATATGACTCAGGATATATACGTCTGTATAACTATATTTATTCGCTTCCAAGTTTCGATAAACTAGGAAACCATCCTTAACTTGTTTAAGGATATTCTCGGCATTCACCAGAATTACCTTCATACTTGCTCATGACTATTCATGGACTATGAACATCCGGCATTACCTATAAGATGGTTCCTATCGCAGTAGCGAAGGAAACCTTCCATAAGCATCATCTTTCACCTTATCTTTAGGACCAACGTCCTAACATAGATAGATCTCGAGTAAACCGACTAGCAATATCCCCTGTCGCGACCTATGCTAAACTCTTTTAGCATCACATCTATATAGGTAAACTATAATCTAACAGCAGTTAAATCTATCACTATAGATTCTTATTTCTAAAAATAAGAACTGCCAATCCAAGTGCTTTCGTAAAGATCTTGAACTACCAAACATTAATTGATTGTGACATGGGGTGGCAATTCTTGAGAGAGATATCCAATACATTACACAAAAATGGTAACACACTCCCACTATCCATCTTGCACATTGGGCATATCCTTCTTTTGACTAAATCAAACTCCTTTGATTGTCAAACAAAGTAATCGTCTAGAGAAACTTGTTTGAGTCCATAAATGAATCTCGTGGGCTTACATATCATGTCATCGTCTATGAACATCGAGCTTTCCGCCCAATGTCTTCTACACTATCATATAGTCATGATACGAAGTTATAACAAGTATTTTCTGAATAGAACTGGGCTCAGCCTTACGGGGACATTCCCTCTAGGTAAGACAGACTAGGTTCATGACCTGGTTGTCACTGATGGAATCTAATTCAGATATTATGGCTCCTGGCCATATCTCTCAATCTTGCCTTTCAAACATTCTTTCATAGGTCGTGAGGTATTCATTCTTCAAGATGAACATACCAGCAGCCTTTTCAGGCTTGAGGTTATCCATAGACTTACAGAACTTTTGTGTGCACGAGCGAGCGTATTTTACACCTCATCGCTATATGTGGCGTACGCTCACGTTCCAATGGTTCAATATATATATTTTTGTGGTTCTCAAACTCTTTTGAGATCTGATTCACTCCCACTGTTTCTTTTAGAAGAAACACTTCCTCTAGAAGACAGCATGTTTGGAGACAAACATTTTGCTCCGTGGACAAGTAATTAATATCTAGCGTACTTGCTAAGATGTTCCACAAAGTTGCATATGTCGTACTAGGCTCCAAGCCTTTCTGACTTTGCCTATGACAACTTCAAATCATCGGTTAAGATAGATTCGACATTATCATCTTCCATATCTAATATGGAATTTATTCAACCTTTATTCTTTGGAACTCGGTTAAGTATAAGGGCACTATCCCGAAACGGGTAAGGGATACTTCGCATGGCTTGCATCACACCTTTATCATATAAAGTGTTGTTTCCCTTTTGGGAACACAATCTAATTGCGTATCCCAAAGATGGTATCCATCAAGGGAAGAATCTTATTACCTTTCAGACGACTTCTGAAACACCCTTCAGGTATTAATTGCTTCAATCCAATTGAAGATTAATTCCTAAGTAGCTCGTCAATCTTACATTCGTTCTAGCTCGAACTTTTCGGGCTTTCCGAATTATGTACTTCACTACTTTCTAAAAATAGTCGTAGAGATTAATGAACAATTATTTGTTGCATTAATTGTCACAAGCCAACAAACATCGGTATGTTTAGGCTTTAGACAATTTTCTAGATTTTATAACCTTTTCATAAAAGGGTATTGTAGTCATCTTTAGATAAGATACGTATTACCCACAAGATTCATAATCATTATGGTTCAACATCATCAGAATGACGTTTAATTACACGCTTTCCTTCCAGAGAGACTATGTCTAGAACAGCCACAAATCAAGGATAATAGCCATACAAATATTTAGTTGAGACCTCATCACATATATCAACTATATAGTGACATCAATCTAGTATGTTGGATTCAGTGACCTTCCAACTCTATTGGAATAACATTTATTCTTTACAATTGAATATGTCTACTACAAGTAACTGAAAAACACGTTCTTCATAAGAAACGGAAAATAATAACATTTATTTAGTTCCCTTATCAGTTTACTAGATTAGAATATGGTAAATGTCACAACGTTTGTTTCACCTTCCATATATGTATTTAATCTTTCTAATTCAATCACACTCGTAAGATATCATATATTTAAGAGTTGACTTGAACTTAGATAGATTTATCTCAACTTACTTGCCTATAATAGAAACTTCAATAAGTTCTCTATTTAAGCATATGCCCTAACTTTCCTTTTTTAATCTTTCAAGCACTTGAAATATTTCTCATTGAAGTCTTCATAAGACTTAAGAAAGATCACAAGAGCTTTGTCTTTAACTTCCTTTCATGAAGAAAATCTAAAGCTTTATCAAATAGTTCATTTAACCTTTTGAATCGTATTCAAAACATTGACTATTTAATTAACCTTTAAGCAATGATTAAAGAATTAAGTCGATACTTAAATCTTATAATTTTGAAAACAACCTTTCCAAAATTGATGTGGTCATTCTTCTCCAATGTTTGAATTAATTTGTCATCGTATGACCGAATGATTATCTTGATCGATCCAACGACTAATTCGTTGAAACTTATTTCAAATGAATTAATCATATCGAGCTTCCGCTTTTTCATCAATAATTAAAGCCTTGGAATACTCCATCAAATATGTAGTCTCATTGTCTCTAACTACTATAACGGGATTCTCTTGTCATTGCTTATTTTAAAAGGATTAAAATTACTTAACCATATTTGAGAACGTTTCTCAAAAGGTAACGATCATAATTTGGTTTTACTAATCGAGAATAAAACATAAATATAAAATTTGCTAAAACTACGACCTAAAAATGAAAATAAAAGAGTGTTGTTGTTTATACACGCAAAATCAAAAATGGTCTTTTGGTTTATGATTTTGCTCCCACTAGTCAACTACTCCCAATTGACTTTCAAGAATTTTTCAAAATTCTTTAGTGGGTCGAGATCCAATCTAGTTACCTCGATTCCCGGCGGTGGTCGATCAACCAAGTTAATTTCGAAAGGTAGGTAACACCTTACCATTCACATCTCTATGTGATTCTCAGTGGTTGACTAGTCAACTCTTTGGCGATACACATCACTATGTGTTAGTCAACCCCTTGTCTCTAAAGTCAGACGGCCCTGACGGTGGCCAATCACCGAAAGACTCTAGTCAAGTCATAACCCAATATTCACGAGATCTCATACGATCATATCTCAATAACGACGATATACCCGAGGTAGGTCAACTCCCGGCGGTGGTCGATCAGTTGGATCCGAACACAGGCTCTTCACCGTCGTTATAATATTGGGAGACAATATTTCGACTTGATTTTTGTTGTGGAAGTAATTTTCGTAAATTAATTCACTTAATTAATTTTTAATTTCGGTCTCATCAATTATATCTATCTTTATAGATATATATCCTACACATTTATCTAGATCGTGCCTAGTCATGCATCTATCGTATCATATAAAATAAATACAAGCACAAAATAAATAAATGCGTAAAGTAACCGGTATGATCATGGACTTTTCCTAGGTGCGGTTTCGAATACAACCGACGAAACCGTGGGTCACAATCTAAGGTAGCTGCAACCGCCAATAGGATCTTTAATGCGCCATCTCCAATGGGATCTTTATTCTTCTTTCTTTGGTCTCCATCTTGTGCTCCATTCTTGTTACATTTAATTCTATCTAATAAAATAAATACACCCGCCGCACACGGGGGGGGGGGAGCTAACGGGAATGGGATGAATGCAGAAAATAAACTAGGTCACGTTCTTCATAACGACCTAGGACAATTTTTAAACCAACGAAAAATTAAATCATTCACATCTATCATATCGGTCGAGTCCATGATCAATCGGGGTCCATATAATCATATTATATCTACTATATCTAATCCATACAATAAAAAGATAAAATTAAAATTTAACTACTTGCGTCTTAATTAATCAATTAAAATTTAATCTATTAAATAATTTTATCCAATCAATTAACTAATTAACATTTAATTAATTAAATGATTTAATCGAAATAAAATTAACGATTAATTTTAAACGATTTTAATTAATTAGAACTATTCCAAAAATAAATCAAAATTAAAATTATGTCTCTTTTGTTTCTTTCCTTTTGATTCCTAATCAAAAGGGATGCCTTTGGTTTCCTAAACCAAAAGGCATCTTCCTAAACCAAATTTGGCATTTCGCCACTTTCCAAAATCAAAATTTTGGAAAGGCTAGGCCTAGGCCTTTTACAAATCAAATATTTGAAAAAGGACTAAGCCTATTCCAAATCAAATATTTGGAAAGGCCAAATAATTTTGGTTTAGGCTGCCACTTTCCAAAATCAAAATTTTGGAAGTGGCCAAGCTAGCCTTTTCCCAAATCAAATATTTGGAAAGACCATTATTCCAAACAAATGTTGGAAAGGCCATTATTATTTTAATGCCATGTGGCATCCCAATGGCCAAACTATTTGAACCATTGGTTAGCCACACGACACAACTAAACAAATGAGATATTAATCACAACTATGAACAATATTGAATTACAAATACACAAAACAAAATTGGGGACCACCGTATCACACCGGCGGCCGCCGGCGCCCGGAGGCCGCCGCCGCCGCCGGCGATCACACGGTGGTGGTGCCGCCGCCGATCGGCCGAGCACCACCAATGCCGCCCCCCTTTTTTTTTTTTTTTTCTTTTCGTGTATCAATTTTGCAAATAAAAAATCTTTCATCTTTTAATTACGTGATTTAAATGATAAAATTAACTACGCATAATAACATGCTTATTGCTTAAGCTCAAAGCTCGCTCTGATACCACTGTTAGGAAATCTACGCGGGAACGCAGCGGAATTTAAAATTTTATTTCCTTTTAACCAGGATCGACTTCGTTTAAGCAATAAACAAACAAGTAGTAGACGGTGGTTACCTTGGTTGATCTATAAGATCGACGCTTTGACCGTCTAAGGAGAGTAGTCCCGCATGAGCCGCCCAAGTGTTCGGCCTCTACCGCTAGTCCACACGAACGAGCCCGCCGGAATCCCATCATGGATTGCTATTGGAAAACTCCGGTTGCTAGACCGGCCTTTTCCCCTCTCTCCAACTCTCTATAGGATGCTCTCTATTTTACACAAGAACTATTAGTTCTTGGAATTTTGATGTGCAAAAGAGCTTGACACCCACCTCCTATTTATAGTGGTTGGGGCGCCCCATATAGTGTGGAAGAGAAGAAAATATTTTCCCAATAAAATAAGGAAAATATAATTGATTGATTTATCTCATTTATTATAATATCTTATATCAAATAAATCTAGGATTTTGTCAATATCTTATATTGAATATTTCCAAGATATTGTCAATATCTAATATTGACTATCTTTATTTTATTACCATAAATCAATTTACACATGTGTATATATCACATATATATAATACATATAAATCTATATATATATATATATCTTGAAAACAAATGTGCACAAGCACATTCCAAGTGCAAGTCACGCATGTGACTATATATATATTTAATAATTAATATCTTATATTAATATATGGTAATCTTATTAATTAAATTGCACAATCCAAGTGTATCTTATACACATTGAAAGTGGCGCCCCTTTGACCAACAAATTGGCCGGAATATTTTTTAATTAATAATACTATGATTAATTAATTTGCAAAATACATGTATATCACATATATACATAATTTCAAAATTTATATGTATCAATATACATATTTAATTAATCATCATTATTAATATCTTGTATTATATTTATTCATAATAAATAAATACCACCATATTAATTTACCACTATAACCTTTATAGTCGTGAGATAAATTCTTTCCTTATTTAGTTATCAACTATAACCACATTTTAATCCGGCTAGATGTTCTTATGTGTGTGACCCGATAGGCTTCCGAATATGTTGGCCGTAGACACAAAGTGCAAATTACGAAAATGCCCTTCATGCCTAACGATCACGGGATAGCGTCTAGCAACACACCGTGACCCCCAATCATCGGAAGAGTCAAATGCAATGACTACTACCTTTCATGTGAAATAGTTACCGTATAACTTACAATCCTATCGCTGTAATAATATCCATACGGTCGTTAGTCGAGTGTCAAAACATCAACGACCGTATCTTATAATCTGGATATCATGCTCTCTCGAAGTAACTCATTTACTCCCACTTTGCAAAGATTCACGAGAGTAAGACATTCCTTATAAGAAGGCCATTTCGGATATTCGATCCCAATCATAGGATACGCGATTCCCGGACGACCAATCATGTATACTCCGCATGTTTCAGTATATATCACACCCAATCACTACCGCATGATCGCCCCGTGGTTAAGGGAAACCTCAATAGTGTCAAAGCATGACAATCCACACCGTGATGCCATGAAGGCTCCGGTCCTAAGGATAATTACACAACCGTCACATAGTGTGACACTTATCCGTGTAAGTGGGTCAATCTAACGTACGCATTCTCTAATACACGTCCACGTACAGTCCAAGTGTCTCTACACTTCGATAGACGAGATCTATCCATGCCCTTAAAGACAGAAGACATCTAATACGTGCTAGTCTGTTTATACTATCAATGCCCTGTTTAATAGTACATCAGCCTAGAGACATTTAAGTATCAAACTTATTAAAGTGATTAGAGATCTCTGATGAGAGTCAACTTTGCTATAATTCCGTGTGCATTTTACCCTCAATTTATAGCATATTCGGTGTAATTTTGGGGTATTAAGTGGTGTTTATAGACACATTTCACCACGAGTAGAATCACGAGACGAAAGACGTTTACGTCCAAAATCTCGACATTTTTCGGGTGATTTGAGTGTGTTTTATGGTATTTGTCACGCTTGGGTATGTGGTTTATTTTTATTACAGATATGGCGTGATAGAGGGCGTGACGAGGACCACAACGGTATAAAAATCGTCCAAAACGGAGTTCGTATGAGAAAATTGCGCGAGACTTAAATTCAAGTATTCGGAAAAATATTATTATCCAACTGTGTCGGGATCCCGACTTTTATGTTAAATGGAATTGAAGTCCCAGCATTTATTTCCTTCCGTCCGTTTGCTTCTCTCTTTTTTTCCACAAGAAACGAAAGCTTTCATTAGATCAAATTAATTGTTACAAAGCCAAAATGGAACAGAATTATGCCAAAATATCCCTACATCCGAACGGAACGAGAAAGCAGCAAGATTGTGCGCCATCTTGTTGCTTTCACGCTCAGTGTACAAAATATAACAGCGTTCGAACTTACTGGCTAACAACTTAATATCATCCAAAACTATAGAAACATCAGCTGGAGGGGGTCTTGAACTATTACAAATATTTACCAAGGTTAGACAATCTGAATAACAAACTATACATTTAAGCCCCATCGCTAAGCATCTACTCATACACCATCGTAAGGCTTGAGCCTCAGCAGCTAACGCCGAGCTGCACTGCGACCTCGGACAGACCCAGGCCTCCAAAACTGCATCATTCTCCTGGAGAAGAACTGCACCATATCCCGCAAGACCCGAATCCGGCTTCCAGGCTGCATCGACAAAGGCTCGCACCTCCACAGAATGGGCGTCCTCGCGCTGCAAGACAGGAGAGGAAGAAAAAAAATCAGGGGTAGCCCTCTCCTCATTATGTACCTGCATATATTCGGACCAGGCCTCACTGGCAAATTTTGCAGTTTCCTCAAAAGTCCAACATAAATTATCAAAAGTACGATTGCATCGAGCTTTCCAAATATACCATAAGACAAAACAAGATAAGGTGATCCTGTCAATAAGAGTAATTGAAGGCTTTCCCTTCGAGATTTCGTCCCACCAATGTGGTAAAGAAGCATTCAGAGACCCGAAAGTGCTCCAAGATAACCCCACAAGCTTCCAAACATTTTGAGCAAAAGAACAATGTAAGAGAATGTGCTCAACAGATTCTACCTCCTGCCCACAGAAACTACATAAAGAAACAGGAAAACCAAACCTTTTATTCAGCACCTCCGAGGTGGGAACCACTCTTTTCAATAATTTCCAAATAAAAATTTTTATTTTTAGGGGCAAAGGGAGAGCCCAAATTCTCTTCCAAAATTTTTCATTCAGGCCATTATTATGTAGTGATGATGAACTATGCTCCAAGCTTATTCTATATTGTACACAAAAATCATAGGCCGCCTTGGTGACAAATCCGCCATTATTCGAAAACCTACAAACTTCTTTTATCCGGCACATTAGCTATACTAACCGGAATTTTAATAATTTGGTTAACATCAATCGGCCAAAAATGCTTTAGAAGCTTGTCCCGGTTCCAAGCATTGTTAACCAAAAAATCCCTAACTCGCAAGTCATTAGGATTATCCCCCATAGGAGTTATTGGCAAACATTTAGGATTATTCGGAAGCCAGGGATCCTTCCAAACATTTATCGACTCTCCATTACCAACTATGTAGTATGTGCTATTTTTTAAGAAATCTTGCGCCGGCATTAAGCTTTTCCAAACAAAAGAGGATGAAGACGGGGTTTTACAATCAAAGATAGTACCCCTACGAAAATACCTACCCTTTAGGACTTTTGAAACCAAAAGATGCGGGTTAGAGTGGATTCTCCAAAGAGTTTTTGCAAGGGCTACTATATTCGCGACCTCCAAATTCTTGAAGCCAAGCCCACCCCTACCCTTCGGAACGCATAAAGAATCCCATTTTATCCAATGATACCCGGCAAAGTTCTTATTAGAATTACCCCACCAAAAATTAGCCATGAGGGAATGAATTTTATTGATGATGCCTTTAGGGAGCTTGGCAACCGACATAACCAAGTTAGGAATAGCAAACAAAGTTGAGGAGAGGAGAATAGACTTACCGCCTAGACTTAGAGATTTATATTTCCAGCTTTCTAGCTTTGCTTTACATCTGTCTAACACATAAGAAAAAATTTGCTTTTTTGACCTGCCGATTACTAAGGGAAGCCCCAAGTATTTGGAATGACTCACTTCGAAAGACCAGTGAGAAAAACCATGACTTCATTTTTAGCTTGAGAAGAAGCATTTCGACTAAAAAAGACCGCCGATTTTTCTAAGTTTATGGACCGACCCGACACCATTTCATACTTGGAAAGTATAGCGATCAAGATGAGAAGCACAATCGCATTAGCACTTGTCATTAACAAAGAGTCATCCGCAAAAAACAAGTGATTTATTCTAGGGCTATATCTAGAGATACGGATACCTGGGACCGCTCCATCTCGATTAGCTTTATATAGCAAGTGACTTAAGGCTTGCGCACAAATTATAAAAAGATAAGGTGACAGAGGATCTCCCTGCCTAACTCCCCGCTTAGGTTTAACAAATCCTACCCTTTCGCCATTAATAATGAAAGAAAAGGAAACCGAAGTAATGCATTCCCGTAATAAGGCCACCACTTTATCGCAAAACCCCAACTTAGCTAAAATGAAGAAAAGAAAATCCCATTCAACTCGGTCGAAAGCTTTAGACACATCCAATTTTAACGCCATATAGGCGTCTTTACCTTTTCGTTTATTCATCATGTAATGCAAGGTTTCATGAGCAACAATATAACTATCCAAAATTTGCCGGTTGGGCACAAAAGCATTTTGACTCTCACTGATGCAATTGGGAAGGCAAAGTTTTAACCTGTTAGCTAAGATTTTTGAAATAATTTTGTAAAGCACATTGCATAAGCTAATAGGCCTAAAATGAGACGGCTCCGAGGGGATATCCTTCTTAGGAATGAGAGCAATGCAAGTATGATTCAATTCCTTCGGAAGCTTAGCCTTTACCCAGAAATCGTTAATAGCTCCTAAAATGTCATGCTTTATGATGTGGAAACAACTTTTAAAAAAGCCAGGTGACATACCATCCGGTCCCGGGGCCGTGCTTGAATGCATCTGAAAAATTGCGGTCTTTAATTCTTGCTCATCCACCCTCCTCAAAATGTTGGTGTTCATCTCCGGGGTGATGCACGCCTCCATATCATCAAAGTCCTGCAAAGCATCATTATTGACACCAGAAGAAGCAAAGAGACCATCATAATAATTTTGAAATTCAGCTACAATATCTACTGGAGAGCATCTCCAAGTATGATCAGAGGTGCTTAAAATTCCGGTGATAGCCTTTTTCCGCCTCTTCCCATTAGCAACTGCATGGAAAAATCGTGTGTTCTTCTCTCAAATATTTGGGAAAAAGAAAAAAAATAAATAAGAAAGAAAGAGAAAAGAAATAAGAAAGCTGCAGGCATTGGTCAAAGGAGGGCCCACACATATTAATGCATTTTAATGGAGCTGTGGGAAGCAGAAAAGGGACGGAAAATTTCCGGAAATATATTAGGTCGGCTGTGGTTCTATTTAAAAGGAATTTAGGTCAAATTTCAACACACAGTTTTTCATAGCACAATTTTTCTCTTTTCCTGCTGCGACCTTTTCCTCTCCTGATTAGATTAGTTTTATTTTATTTTTCTGCAATATTTTCTTAGAACAACAACTCTTTTATTTTGTGATTGGAACACAACGAAGTGACGGTTCGAGTGGTGGATTGCTACGTTTTTCATTGGTAGTTTTTATTCAATCCTTTAATCATGTTTATTATTAATTTCTTCATGAATTTCTGCACTTTTATTTTTATTATGAATAGCTAATTTTATAATAGCTAGATTATGTGATGGAACTATGAAATTGATGCCTAAACGATGATCTAGGGATGGGTAGGGTCTCAAAATTTAAATCTTTTGAATGTTTGTGCTCTAAAATTTGATCTTAATGCCTTTAGTGGAGTCGCGAACCATTAATTGATTATACACACGAACTTTATAAATGTTTTTTGCGAGGGAGTGTGCGAAATAGGGTTTTAGGATTACCATGCACGAACTAGTCGAGTTTTTCGCAGCCTGTTCCTTGGTAAGGTTTTTCTAGCTAAGCCGTGAACTCGGTGGATGCGGAGCGTCTCATTGTTTTTATCATATTAGGTCAATTAAATCCTATAGAAGGGACTGTTGAACCGGATATAGGGTAACTAGGTTGTGGTATTAGCGCCTAGGGACCAGTTTAGGAGATTGCACCCACAACATATTCATTAGAAGTTGTTGGTTGGTTGGTAGGTTAAGGCTCGTCCCTAGTGATTCGGTAAAGGTGTTGAGAGTAGTGTTCTTGATCATAATTTAGCTATTCCTTGTATGCATATATTTTAAAGTCATCATTTTTATGTTCTTAGCTATAGTTAATTACTTCCACCAATATTTGTGAGCCTAAACTAGATACAAATGTGATTGTGGTACTTGACGGATTCCTCGTGGGATACGACCTTGCTCGCCGTTGTAGTACAACCGACCCGGTACTCTGCCGGTTAAAGTTGGTTTACTATAATTTGGCCATCAATCTCATCAACCATAATCGCCTATCATGGTTTCTCTATCACAGTTTAACACTAAGGAACGTTATCATATAACAATTCATAATTGGTTCTTTAAAAGAACATATATATGACAACAGAAAAGCCATTTAATATATGTATAAACATAAAGAAATAGTAGAAATGATCCGACCCGGTCGGATCCGGTCCAACCCGATTGGGTTTAGGACACTATTTCAACAGCACCAATGGAATAACAGGGCCACATGTAATCTAAGGGTGAGCTAAGAAAGATATGCACAACTCGGACTGTAGTGAAAGATGGTGTTTTTGGTGTTTTATGGCTGAGTCCAAGAATGTATCTTGGATTGCCTACGTATCCTGTGTAATGTCCAGGAATCAAGCCTTACGTAGTTCCTGGAGTCATGTATTTATAGGCACATGTCCTTCTTCTGCCCTAAACTTAGGGCGGTTTGGTCTATTGACATAAATACCCTTTAATAGGCCTTGCCCCTTGCTCAAGTAACCCTCTGGAAAATTGGGCTTAGGACCCAGGGCTGGAGCTATGATATCGACTCGCATGGCACCGACATGGGTGCTCGAGATGGAACACTTGCAAGATCTGCTGGACGCTGTGGTGATCACTGACTCGTCTCTTATTTGACTCGATGTGGATAAAACACTTGGACTTTTCCACATGCCAGCTGGACCAATTAGATAACACCACGTGGAGGGGTGAAATCCCGTATCGTCATAAGCCCCCCAGATCGGAGTGAAGCTCATACCGTATGCTGAGGTCGGATCTCAAAATTTGAATTATCTTGTCGACACGAGGTCTTCTTTAGGCGGGAGTACAGCTGTCTTTCTAGCCGATGTAGGCTGTCGTAGGATGACGTCACACTGTCTCTTCATTAATGGGTGCAGGAAGCGAAGCGTTTTTACCGGCCCACTACCCTTGATTACCGTGTTTCAAGCCCTATAACTGCCCCCAAACCCTGCCCTTTCAAATCATTTGCACGATTGAGGAGCATAAAAGGAGTCCAAGGCTTTGAAGTCTCTCATTTGCCATTCCTTATCTCTGCCTTATTCCCTAATCGCAAGTAAGCCCTAATCTTTCTCAAATTCTTCTTGTCTTTTATTTCTTGCATCTTTTCCCAATTCCATGTCTAGTAGTGAGAGTGATTCTCAAAATAGGGAAGTGCATGTTGTAGTAGAAGAGGAATCGACAGAGAAAACGATTTCTGGACAACCACTTGTTTCCGGTGAGAGAGTTGCCGGAGAAGAAGAAGAAGAGGGAGGAGAAGAAGAATCATCTTCTCGACCTGCTGCAAAACGCCAAACAAGGATGAAGGGTCAAGGGCCTTATGGCTGTATATCCAACCAGACTCAAGAGAAAGCCAAAGTCATCTGTCTAAGATACGGCATCCCGTATTCATCTGAAAACATCAAAGTATCACATGGTCAATTTCAATTCGCCTGTGACCCCTTCTGGGTTCTGTGCCATATACGAGGCGCAATTGAAGGAGGGGTTAAGGTTTCCCTTCGACCCGTCTCTCATAGAGGTCCTCCGATATTACCAGATCAACGTCCCACTACTTGCTCCAAATGGAATCAGGAGCGTTATGGGATTCGTGCTGGCGTGTCGGATCGCCAAAGTCGAGTTCACGGTCCGATTGTTCCGGCAATACTATGCAATCCAGAGCCTGCAAGATGCGGGATGGTATACTTTCCAGAGGCGTCCTCTGACGTCGGAATTTGTGAGGAAGGTGACCTCGTCTCAGGGCGAGTGGAAGCCTCATTTTTTCTTTATCCGACATGGGTTGGAGGACATTGACATCCATACTTGGTACAAAAGGCCCCAGAAATGGCATGACAGGCTCGGCTCTGATGCCCCCGATGAGTGCAGGACTATCGAGAGAGTTACCCCTGACGTCGCAACTCAAAATCTGCATTCTCTATACCCCTTTGCTGACATCGAGACGGCTGGTCCGGGTGCTTATCTGGAACTCGATGAGGATGTTCGAGTTTTATGTAGGATTTTTATTCGCTCTGTCGAGCTGCCACACTTTCTCATTTTTACTTTTTCTATACTTGTTTCTCTTTGACTATGCATTGATGTCTATTTTTCTTTGTTTGCAGTGGAATTCTTCTCAAAATTGGAGGTTCTGGGCAAGGTGCCTGATCCTAAGAAAGTTGATCCCAAAAAGATTCAAGAACTGGCCGGCATCAGGTCGAATAAGCCCACATCTGGTGCAATAATCTCCGGAGGTTAGAGAACTCCGGCCCGATCTTCTACCCCTGTGTCGACATCCGACATTCTGAGGGACCAACCTGACGAGGCTCGGGTGTCCGAGCAAACCGAAGAGAGCCTCGTCTCGAGGAAACGCCAGAAGACAACCGAGGTGAGGCATGGAGTTGGGAAAGAAACTCGTAATCTCGCTCCTCCTAGATCGAATGCGACCGACCCGCTCCCTGGAGTGAGCGTTACAGAGATGGAAACCATGCCTCCGGAAGAGTTGCATGACTTCTTCCTGAAAAGTATCCGAGCTGTAAGTCTTCATTCTTCTTCCCTCAACTTGGGGACTTTTGTCCATTTATGATATTAACAGTTCTCTCCATCGCAGGCTCGCCAAGCAGCTAAAGTGGCCGTGACCAGAATCGAGTCTCCATCCGCTGTCTTGGAGGAGCAGAAAGAGACAATTGCTAGATTGACCTCCGACATCGAGAAGCAAAAAGCCAAGGTGAGCAAACTGGATGATCGGCGCGTCAAACTGGAGTCTGACCTGGCAACTTCTCGAGACGATCTGTCTAAAGCACAGAAAGATATATCCGACAGGGATGCTGAGTTGGCAAAGGTAAGGTCGGAACTGACGGATGTGAGGTCGGAGCTCGACGAAACGAAGAATGAGCTTGCGGGATCTATCAAGGCTCGAGACGACCTTCAGCTTGAGGTCGATAGCTTCACGACCCGCCTGGAAGCGGCCAATAAGGACTTTCTTGCCTCTGCTGAGCTCGAAAATGACTTGTCACTGCTGATGAGTCAGGGTATGAAGGGTGGATTTACGATGGCTCTTGACCAAGTCAAGGCGGTCGTCCCGACTTTTGAAGTATCCAGCATCGAGAAGGCCCACCTGTACGATCCTGAGGCCATCCCTCGTTACGGCCGATACTTCACAGAGTTCAAGGCTGGCGTTTCCCTGTATGACAAGTATGTGGTCCCTGCCATGGAAGGGGATGGTGAGGAGAACCTCGAGTCAGCTGATCCAGTCGACCCCAATGCCTCTACCTCAAGCCAGCCTGCTGCTTGACGATCTCTCTTGGTTGCAACAACTTTTATTGATCTTTTATTGAATTCTTCGATTCGATCTGGTTGTATAACTTTGGTATTTTTATTTATTTAGATGTGTATGTCATCGATTCGATCTCGTAGACTTTTGACTTTTCAATTTACATTCTGATTTTTGAATTTCAATCTATGCTTTTCCATTGAATGTCTTTTGTCTTTTATTGATCTTTTGTCTAGGGTGTAGTCCTTTGGACTTGATTCCCTTGCAAACGTTGCCTTATGGGGTGTGGTCCTTTGGACTTAATTCCCTTATGGCCCCTCGAAGTGTAGTATGAGTACATAACTCATGGTACACTTGAATGAGTCGACTGAGCACTGTGCTGCCTTATAGGCTTGACTTGGCTACTTGGTCGGAGCTCGATTCGACTGTCCTTCCTTGTCAGGCTTATGAACATGTCGAATTTAAAATTCCCTATTCGACTGTCGCACATCGTGGTGCTTATGATCTGGTCGAATTAGGTATCCATCGTGGGATCTTCTGACCGCCTCGCATCGTGGCCTATTGTCAGGTCGGGAGTGATATAAGCATTGTCAGTGACTTGGCTTTTTTCACCATTTTATTTCAACTCCGTCGTGTCGAGGACTTGCAGATCGGAAGTGATATAAGCATTGTCAGTGACTTGGCTTTTTTCACCATTTTATTTCAACTCCGTCGTGCCGAGGAATTGATGTTGTGGTCGAATTTTGCGCTTTTTTCTTCTGCTCCCTTTTTCTTTTTTACATGATCTTGCAAGTACAGCATAATTAAAAAAGAAAATTGCTTGGATAAAGAGCATTGAAATCAAGTGTCATATCGACTTGTTACAAATAATTATAAGAGTAGAGTTGTAAAAATTATAAAGAAATAAAGTAGATCAAACATAGTATTTTCTGAGGTTGGTGGCATGCCAAGTTCGAGGCACTGTACTGCCATCCGATCTGCCCAACTGATATGATCCCTTAGGATGGACTTTTAGAATTTTGTATGGACCTTCCCAATTCGGCTCGAGTTTGCCTATTGGGTCCTGCCTGCTTGCTTCATTCTTCCTCAACACGAGATCCCCTACTTGGAAGTATTTGTACTTCACTCTTGCATTATAATATTGCGAGATCTTTCTCTTGTAATTGGCCATACGATGTGCAGCAATCTCTCTTCTCTCCTCGACACTTTCTTTTTCTTGTCGTAGATCGGCAGCATTTGGCTCGACATTGTAGGCCAAAACCCGAGGAGAGGATAACCCGATCTCCGCAGGTATGACTCCTTCACATCCATAAGCCATGGCGAATGGAGTTTCCTGCGTGGCCGCGTTGGGTGCTGTTCGATACGACCATAGAATGCTAGGAGGCTGAGCTGCCCAATCCCGACCTTCATCCTCCAGCCGCTTCTTCAAACCGAACTTTATCTGCCTGTTTGTCTGTTCGACCTGCCCATTGGACTGAGGTCGGGCCACTGAAGTCGTTCTATGCTCAATCTTGTACTCTTCAAGTCAGTTCTGTACTCTGTCATCTAGAAATTGAGTCCCGTTATCCGAGATCAGATACTTTGGAATTCCAAACCTGCACAAAATATTTTCCCATAGAAATTTTTTGATGGTCTGAGCCCTGATGTCGGTAAGAGCTTTGGCCTCGACCCACTTTGTGAAATAATCAACCGCGACCACAACATATTTGAAGTTACCCGGAGCTCGAGGTAAAGGCCCGACTATATCGACTCCCCACTCATCGAACGGCCATACTGATTCGATGGCGTTCATCTCCTGAACTTGCTGGTGTGTTACGACATCATGCACTTGGCAAGCTCTGCATCTCATCACTAGACGATTCGCATCTTTTTGCATTGAAGGCGAAAAATAACCTGCCAGCTTACACTTTCTTGCTAGCATTCGAGCTCCACAATGGTTGCCACATACTCCCCGATGTATTTCTTCGAGCAGATACGCTCCTTCGTCTTCTGAAGCACATCTCATCCAGGGGGTCACAAAAGATTTTCGATAAAGAACGTAGTCAAACAGAGCATACCTGGAAGCTTGCAGTCGAATCTTTCTGGCTTGGGCCTTGTCAGACGGGAGAATTCCGTCCTTCAAGTACAGCGCTATCGGGTCCATCCATGTCGATCCCTGAACAACTGGTTGCACATCGACCTCATTATAGCTTCGCTCTGCTAACATCTCGACCAGGATTTTCCTCTTCGACTTGAAATTTGATGCGAGCTTGGACAACGCATCGGCTCTTTTATTCTCACTTCGAGCTACCTGTTCGATGCGAATTGTTTTAAACTTCGATATCAATCCCTGAACCACTTTTAAATAATTCTTCATAGCTTCCTCTTTGGCTTCATACTCGCCTCGTATGTGATTGACTACGAGCTGAGAGTCACTATACACCAGGAGATTCTCAACCCCCAACTTGCATGCCAGCTTCAGACCCGTAATCATGGCCTCATACTCTGCCTCATTGTTGGTGGCCTTGAACTCGAATCGAAGCACATAGGGGAATTCTTCTCCCTTCGGACTGACCAACAATAAACCGGTTCCCGATCCTTCTTTACTAGATGCACCATCGACATGGATGGTCCATTGTTCTTCCGGCGTTTGTTTCTCCTGTTCTAACTGAATAGATAAACCCTCAGCAATGAAGTCTGCCAGAGCTTGGCCTTTAACTGCTGTCCGAGGCAAGAATTCGATGTCATACTCTGCTAACTCGACAACCCATTTTGCCAATCGACCCGATGTCTCGGGCTTGGCCAAAATTTGTTTCAGAGGTTGGTCAGTTATTACAGCGATTGGGTGTGCTTGAAAATAGGGTTTCAACTTCCTTGATGCATGAACCAGACCTGTTCGGTAAAAACTAGTTTTAAATTTATAAACCGAAACACCCCAAGTATAAGGATCTGTAGTAAAGGATGTTAACGGGTCGTCCTAAGGGAATGGAACGTTTATCGAATTCAAATATAAATCTATATCGATTATATCACAATTATCTATCTAAACTAAAGTTGAAACTAACTAAAACCTAAACCTAAGAATTAAAACTAAAACAAGAATAAAAACAAGCAGAAAATAAGAAAACAGAAAAACGGACGAGCGTTCACTAAAGTGAACGAGCGTCTGAAAGTATAAACTAGTGGACGGGCGTCTGCTATTGCGGACGAGCGTCTAACTACGAACTGAAACAGAAAAGTGCAGGGAAACAGCAGGGACTTAGGGTTTATAAAACTAGAACTTAAACTAAACTTAATCTAAGCGATTTGATTAAAACAATTAAAGGAAAACACAGCAAGGCGACTAGGTTCCACCTATCAACCAACAATCCAACTAGACGGTGATTAAAAAGACATAGTTTTTAGTAGTGATTTACTCACGAATTCAATTAAGTTTCTTCAACCAAATTCTAGGGTTTCGTTTATCTTTTCAAACAAACTAAACATGCAATCCAAACGAAATCACGAGATTGTTTCCAAACTCTTACTCAACTAATCATGCATAATCTCTTAAAACACAATTAGATGCATTACTTTGAATAAAAGAGAACTCAAATAAACAGACTTTCATAAATTTATTCAAGCATAAATTAAACATAGATCGTTTCATCAAATCTTAATTCAATAAAACTTAAGCAATACAAAACAGATTCAAAGTAATGAAAAACTATGAAATAAACTCACTAAACATAAGCATCGAACTCTCTAGTTGGTTTTGTTGATGATAGGCTTCCTCCGTCGACTCACTGCAAGGTTTCTAGCCAACAATCATATTGGAGATGATTGTTGGGTTGGAGAAGTTCATCTCTGTGTAAAAAGGCTTGTGGCCGCAGCTTTTTGGTGTAAAATTGCGATCTCAATTATGTGGTATCAATTAGGGTTAAGAGGCTGCTGCTATATATAGAGTTTTGAGTCGGTTATGACTAAGTCGGCAACGGACGCTCGTCTGAATATCCGGACGCCCGTCTAGAATGCCTGGACGCTGAGTAAACGCTCGTTCATCCTCCGTCTGAACTCTCTGAATGTAAAATACGATTCTGGACGCTGCATGGACGCCAGTTCACTTCTGGACGCTCGTTTAAGATCGTAGACGCCCGTTTGAAGCCGAGGATCGGATCTCTTCATCTTTATCCAATTTCTTCAAGCCAATTCCAACTCTATCTCTTATAATTCGACTTGAGCTTCATTTATCCTCATTATATGCACGAAAATTAACTCCTACATGATAAATAAACAATGCAAAAACGTAATAAAACTCAACTAATAATAATTCCATTAAATTAAACACTTAAAATCATCAATTTCGCATACAACCCTCTTAAAATCATCTTTATTAAATATTTACACTTAAACCCTTAATTCTCATGTAAATTACGCAAATGTGGGGAAAATAATAATGAAATAAACCCTTAATAATCATATAAATATGGCCTTAACAAGACCCAAGGCTAATTTTTCAGCAGGTGTGTACCTGATCTCAGCTCCATGTAGCGCCTTGCTCACAAAATAGACTGGGATCTGTCCATGTTCTCCTTCTCGAACTAACACAGCACTCACTGCCTCTTCACAGATTGCTAGATAAACCAGGAGTTTCTCTCCTTCCCGAGGTGAAGATAGTGTTGGCAAATCAGACAAATACTCCTTCAGGTCATCGAACGCTTTCTGACATTTCTCATCCCATTGGAACGGACTCTCCTTCTTCAATATCTTGAAGAAGGGTAGGGCCCTTTGCGCTGATATCGATAAGAAGCGGTTGAGGGCCGCCATCCGACCTGTCAACCGTTGCACTTCTTTGACGTTACGAGGTGCAGGCATGTTCTTGAGGGCCTCGATCTTATCCGGATTAGCTCGAATTCCATCTCTCGATATCATATAGCCCAGAAATTTCCCAGATCGAACCCCAAAAGTGCATTTCTTCGGATTGAGCTTCATGTTTGCAGCCCGCAACACCTCAAAAACCTCTTTAACATCGGCAAGAAATTGTCCCATGGACTTACTCCTGATCAATAAATCATCGGCATAAACTTTCATATTTCGACCTATCAGTCCCTTGAAAATTTTATTGACTGCCCTCTGATAGGTGGCCCCAGCGTTCTTTAGCCCAAATGGCATTGGCACGAAACAAAACGTGCCAAATTCTGTGATAAAAGCGGTTTTCTCTGAGTCTTGAGGGTCCATGAAGATCTGGTAATATCCCCTATACGCATCGAGAAACCCGAATACCTCGAAACCCAGTGTCGAGTCGACTAACTGATCAATCTTTGGGATCGGATACGAATCCTTAGGGCACGCCTTGTTGAGATCTGTAAAATCCACGCACATTCGCCAGCTTTCATCTGGCTTCTTAACCAACACTGGATTGGCCAACCAGTCTGGGTAGAATACCTCTTTGACAATTCCAGCAATTAACAATTTCTCAACTTCCTTCTTTACTGCATCTTTCCTCTCAGGAGCGAGGTTTCTCTTCTTTTGCCGTACCGGCTTCTTTTTCAGGTCGACATTTAGTCGATGCCACGCTATGTCCGCCGATAGGCCCTGGCATGTCATCCGCCTTCCATGCGAAAACGTCTCGATATTCAACAAGAAAATCGACCAAGGCTTTCATGTCGGGGTGTGGTATCCACTTCCCGACCTGGACCCCTTGGCCCTCTTCCTCCTTCCATACTCGAATCTCTCTGTCGGGTCGACAGAGACCGAGCTTCGATCCTCCTCTTCTTCCGGGATTAATTCCTCAACTAGCACTTGCCCAACTCCTTTCCCTTTAATTGTGACCAAACTACAATTCCTGGCTACCTCGACGTCTCCTTTCACTTCATGGGTACCATACCAGGTGGGAAATTTCATGCTGTTGTGGAATGTCGAAATGATGGCTCTGAGATCGTACAAAGCTGGTCGACCTAATATCGCGTTATACCCCGATGGTGTTATGAAATCTACGCGGGAACGCAGCGGAATTCAAAATTTTATTTCCTATCGACCCAAGATCGACTTCGTTTAAGCAATAAACAAACAAGTAGTAGACGGTGGTTACCTTGGTTGATCTATAAGATCGACGCTTTGACCGTCTAAGGAGAGTAGTTCTGCATAGAGCCGCCCAAGTGTTCGGCCTCTACCGCTAGTCCACACGAACAGCCCGCCGGAATCCCATCATGGATTGCTATTGAAAAACTACGGTTGCTAGACCGGCCCTTTTCCCCTCTCTCAAACTCTCTAAAAGATGCTCTCTATTTTACACAAGAACTATTAGTTCTTGGAATTGTGTTGTACAAAAGAGCTTGACACCCACCTCCTATTTATAATAGAAGTGGCGCCCCAAGAAGTGTGGAGGAGAAGAAAACCTTTTCCCAATAAAATAAGGAAAATATAATTGATTGATTTATCTCATTTATTATAATATCTCATATTAAATAAATCTAGGATTTTGTCAATATCTTATATTGAATATTCCCAAGATATTGTCAATATCTAATATTGACTATCTTTATTTTATTACCATAAATCAATTTACATGTGTATATATCACATATATATAACACATATAAATCTATTAATACCCAAATAGTCAAACATGTCAACTTGAACAATGGCAATTTACGTGTGTCAATTACACACACAAACTTAGGCGCCATTTATATATTGGATATATATATATATATTAATATCTTATATTAATATTTGGTAATACTATTAATTAAATTGCACAATCCAAGTGTATCTTATACACTTTAAATGTGGCGCCCCTTTGACCAACAAATTGGCTTCCGGAATATTCTTTAATTAATATAATACTATTAATATATTGTATTTAATTTATTCATAATAAATAAATACCACCATATTAATTTACCACTATAACCTTTATAGTCTCGAGATAAACTTTCCTTATTTGGTTATCATCTATAACCACATTTTAATCCGACTAGATGTTCTCATGTGTGTGACCCGATAGGCTTCCGAATATGTTGGCCGTAGACACAAAGTGCAAATTACAAAAATGCCCTTCATGCCTAACGATCACGGGATAGCGTCTAGCAACACACCGTGACCCCCAATCATCGGAAGAGTCAAATGCAATGACTACTACCTTTCATGTGAAACAGTTACCGTGTAACTTACAATCCTATCGCTGTAATAATATCCATACGGTCGTTAGTCGAGTGTCAAAACATCAACGACCGTATCTTATAATCTGGATATCATGCTCTCTCGAAGTAACTCGTTTACTCCCACTTTGCAAAGATTCACGAGAGTAAGACATTCCTTATAAGAAGGCCATTTCGGATATTCGATCCCAATCATAGGATACGCGATTCCCGGACGACCAATCATGTATACTCCGCATTCTTCGCATCATACCCAATCACTACCGCATGATCGCCCCGTGGCTAGGGGAAACCTCAATAGTGTCAAAGCATGACAATCCACGGCGTGATGCCATGAAGACTCCGGTCTTAAGGATAATTACACAACCGCCACATAGTGTGACACTTATCCGTGTAAGTGGGTCGATCCCTAACGTACGCATTCTCTAATACACGTCCACGTACGGTCCAAGTGTCTCACACTTCGATAGACGAGATCTATCCCCGCCCTAAAGACAGAAGACATCTAATACGTGCTAGTCTGTTTATACTATCAATGTCTGTTTAATAGTACATCGGCCTAGAGACATTTAAGTATCAAACTTATAAAAGTGATTAGAGATCTCATCAACCATAATCGCCTATCATGGTTTCTCTATCACGGTTTAATACTAAGGACGTTATCATATAACAATTCACAATTGGTTCTTAAAAGAACATATATATGACAACATAAAAGCCATTTAATATATGTATAAACATAAAGAAATAGTACAAATGATCCGACCCGGTCGGATCCGGTCCAACCCGATTGGGTTTAGGACACTATTCCAACAATCTCCCACTTGGCCTAAAACCAATCACTCGCACACACAAGACCAAGTTGAAACACAAGAATCTCATCCAATACTCGCAACCAAACCACAGCCATAAACGGATCGCTATCCGTGGGGACTCGAACTTATCTTCATATCATGCTCCAAATGACCAAGTCAAAGGAACCGCCTCAACACACACACGAATCTCTCGACGAGACCCCGGTCCTTGCTTCAAGCAATGAATCCACTTACTATATCGGCTATATAGAAACGGTGGAAGAACCGCACAAGGTTCGGGGAATGAACCTTCAGATCCATGTATCTTGCTCCCGCTGCGCCTCTAAGGCACTACTGTGTTTTGGCTTACTTGTAGAATTTACAAGTGACCCATATGCTAGAACATTTCCAGCTCACTGTATCACTTAGTCAAAGTGATTGCAAACCCAGACTGTAGCTCCCACTCGCCTTCATAAGACTCAGGATATACGTCTGTATATCTACGTTAATTTATTTCCAAGTTTCAATAAACTAGGAACTCTTCCTTAACTTGTTTAAGGATATTCTCGACATTCACCAGATTTACTTTCATACTTGCTCATGACTATTCATGGATTATGAACATCTGGCATTACTCTTATGATGGTTCCTATCGCAGTAGCAAAGGAAACCTTTCATAAGCATCATCTTTCACCTCATCTTTAGGACTAACGTCCTAACATAGATAGACCTCGCGATCTATGCTAAACTTCTCTTAGCATCACATCTATATAGGTAAACTATAATCTAACAACAGTTAAATCTATCGCTATAGATTCTTATTTCTAAAAATAAGAACTGCTAATCCAAGTGCTTTCGTAAAGACCTTGAACTACCAAACATTAATTGACTGTGACATGGGGTGATAATTCTCGAGAGAGATATCCAATACCTTACTCAAAAATCATAACACACTCCCACTATTCATCTTGCACATTGGGAATATCCTTCTTTTGACTAAATCAAACTCCTTTGATTATCAAACAAAGAAATTGTCTAGAGAAACTTGTTTGAGTCCATAAATGGATCTCGTGGCCTCACATATCATGTTATCGTCTATCAACATCGAGCTTTCTGCCCAACGTCATCAACACTATCATATAGCCATGACACGAAGTTATAACAAGCTTAGTCTGAATAGAACTGGGCTCAGCTGGCAGGATAAAGATAATTACAAGGTTTACACCCCGTACCCTTCAGCCGTCACTATAGCCTTATGGTAATCATATTACTCTCCATGTCAGCCTTTCAGGGACATTCCCCTTAGGTAAGACAGACTAGGTTCACAACCTGGTTGTCACTGATGGAATCTAATTCAGATATTATGGCTCCTGGCCATATCTCTCAATCTTGCCTTTTAAACATTCCTTCATAAGTCGTGAGATATTCATTCTTCAAGATGAACATACCAGCAGCCTTTTCAGGCTTGAGGTTATCCACAGACTTACAGAACTTTTGTGTGCACTGAGCAGTGATCTACACCTCATCGCTATGCGGCGTCTGCTCATGTTCCAATGGTTGAATATATCTTTGTGGTTCTCAAACTCTTTTGAGATTTTATTTACTCCCACTGTCTCTATTGGAAGTAACACTTCCTCTAGAAAACAGTATGTTTGGAGACAAACATTTTGCTCCGTGGACAAGTAAATAATATATAGCATACTTGCTAAGATATTCCACAAAGTCGCATATGTCGTACTAGGCTCCAAGCCTTTCTGACTTTGCCTATGACAACTTCAAATCATCGGTTAAGATAGATTCGACATTATCCTCTTCCATATCTGATATGGAATTTATTCAACCTTTATTCTTTGGAACTCGGTTAAGTATAAGGGCACTATCCCGAAACAAATAAGGGATACTTCGCATGGCTTGCGTCACACCTTTATCATATAAAGTGTTGTTTCCATTTTGGGAACACAATCTAATTGCTTATCCCAAAGATGGTATCCTTCAAGGGAGAATCTTATTCCTTTCAGACGACTTCTGAAACACCCTTCAGGTATTAATTACTTCAATCCAATTGGAGATTAATTCCTAAATAGCTCATCAATCTCATATTCGTACTAGCTCGAACCTTTCGGGCTTTCCGAAATGTCGTACTTCAATAAGTACATTCAACTATTTCTAAAATAGTCATAGAGATTAATAAACAATTATTTATGGCATTAATTGTCATAAGCCAACAAACATCGGTATGTTTAGGCTTTAGACAATTTCCTAGATTATAACATTTTCATAAAAGGGTATTTTAGTCATCTTTAGATAAGATACGCATAACCCACATGATTCATAATCATATGGTTTAACATCATCAGAATGACGTTTAATTACACGCTTCCCTTCCAGAGAGACTATGTCTAGAACAGCCACAAATCAAGGATAACAACCATACAAATATTTAGTTGAGATCTCATCACATATATCAACTATATAGTGACAACTATCTAGTATGTTAGATTCAATGACCTTCCAACTTTATCGAATAACATTTATTCTTTACAATTGAATATGTCTACTAAATCCTAACAAATAAGCGAAAACGTATTCTTCATAAGAACCGGAACATAATAACATTTATTTAGTTCCGTTATCGGTTTACTAGATCCGAATATGGTAAGTGTTACAACATTTGTTTAACCTTCCATATACGTATTTAATCTTTCTAATTTAATCACACTCGTAAGATATCATATATCTAAGAGTTGACTTGAACTTAGATAGATTTATCTCAACTCACTTGCCTAGAATAGAAACTTCAATAAGTTCTCTATTTAAGCACATGCCCTAACTTTCCTTTTTAATCCTTTAAGCACTTGTAAATATTTCTTAGTGTAGTCTTCATAAGACTTAAGAAAGATCACATGAGCTATGTCTTGATTTCCTTTCATAAAGAAAATCTAAAGTTTATTAAATAGTTTATTTAACCTTTTAAATCGTATTTAAAACATTAACTATTTAATTAACCTTTAAGCAATGGTAGAATTAAGTCGATACTTAAATCTTACAATTTTGAAAACAACCTTTCCAAAATTAGATGTGGTCATTCTTATCCAACGTTTGAATTAATTGTCATCATATGACTTGAATGATCATATTGGATCGTATCCAATGTCACGAGCTTCCGCCTTTCATTAATAATTAAAGTCTTGGAGTACTGCATCAAATATGTAGTCTCCTTGTCTCTAACTACTACAACGGGATTGCTCGTGTCATTGCTTATTTTAAAAGGATTAAAATTACTTAACCATTCTTGAGAACGTTTCTCAAACAAGTCATAATTTGGTTTTACTAATCGAGAAAAACATAAATATAAAAGTTTGCTAAAAACTACAACATTAAAAATGAAGATAAAAGAGTGTTGTTGTCTATACACGCAAAATCAAATATGGTCTTTGGGATTATGATTTTGCTCCCACTAGTCAACTACTCCCTATTGACTTTCAAGAATTTTTAAAAATCCTTTAGTGGCTGGAATCCTATCTAGTTGACTCGATCCCCGACGTGGGCCGATCGACCGGATCAATTTCGACGGGTAGGTACTTCTTACCAATCGCGTCTAACGCGACTTCCAGTGGTTTGACTAGTCAACTCTTTGACAATTCACATCGTCTATGTGATAGCCAACCTTATGTCTCTAAAATCAGACGGTCCTGACGTGGGCCAATCACCGCAAGATTCTTAGTCGAGTCGTAACCCAAGTATTCATGAGATCTCATAACGATCATATCTCGATAATGACGATATACCCGTGGTAGGTCAACTCCCGACGTGGGCCGATCAGTTGGATCCGAACAAGGGCTCTTCACCGTCACTATAATATTGGGAGACATATTTTAACTCGATTTTTATCGTGGGAGTAATTTTAAATTAATTCACTTAGTTAATTTCGAATTAATTCTCTTAATTAATTTAACTACGGTCTCATCAAGTATATCTATCTCTATAGACATACGTCCTACACATTTATCTAGATCGTGCCTAGTCATGCATCTATCGTATCAGATAAAATAAATACAAGCACAAAATAAATAAATGCGTAAAGTAACCGGTATGATCATGGACTTTTCCTAGGTGCGGTTTCGAATACAAACTGACGAAACCGCGGGTCACAATCTAAGGGTAGCTGCAACCGCCAATAGGATCTTTAATACTCCATTCTCCAATGGGATCTTTATTTTCTTTTTTTGGTCTCCATCTTCTGCTCCATTCTTGTTACATTTAATTCTATCTAATAAAATAAATACACCCGCCGCACACGGGGGGGAGTTGACGGGAATGGGATAAATGCAGAAAATAAACTAGGTCACGTTCTTCATAACGGCCTAGGATAATTTTTAAACAAACAGAAAAATTAAATCATTCACATCTATCCTATCGGTCGAGTCCATGATCAATCGGGGTCCATATAATCATATTATATCTACTATATCTAATCCATACAATAATATCTTATGAAAAAGATAAAATTAAAATTTAACTACTTGCGTCTTAATTAATCAATTAACATTTAATCTATTAAATAATTTTATCCAATCAATTAACTAATTAACATTTAATTAATTAAATGATTTAATCGAAATAAAATTAACGATTAATTTTAAACGATTTTAATTTTAATTTTAATTAATTGGAACTAATCAAAATTAAAATTAAGTCTCTTTTGTTTCTTTCTTTTTGATTCGTAATCAAAAAGGGATGCCTTTGGTTTCCTAAACCAAATTTGGCTTAGGCCTGGCCACTTTCCAAAATCAAAATTTTGGAAGTGGCCTAGGCCTAGGCCTTTTACAAATCAAATATTTGAAAAGGGCCTAGGCTATTCCAAATCAAATATTTGGAAAGGCCAAATAATTTTGGTTTAGGCACGACCACTTTCCAAAATCAAAATTTTGGAAGTGGCCTAGGCCTTGGCCTTTTACAAATCAAATATTTGGAAAGGGCCTAGGCCTATTCCAAATCAAATATTTGGAAAGGCCAATATTATTTTAATGCCATGTGGCATCCCAATGGCCAAACTATTTGAACCATTAGTTGGCCACATGACACAACTAAACAAAGGAGATATTAATCACAACTATGAACAATATTGAAACACAAAATACACAAAACAAAATTTAGGGATCCACCAAAAAGATGCACCAGCCGACGTCGACCGCCCCAAAGGGGAGCCGCCGCCGCCGCCGCAATTTCCGGTGGGGGTGCCGCCGCCGATCGGCCGAGCACCCCAAAAGCCGCACCTTTATATATATATATTTTTTTTCTTTTCGTGTATCGATTTGCGAATCAAAAATCTTTCATCTTTTAATTACGTGATTTAAACGATAAAATTAACTACGCAAAATAACATGCTTATTGCTTAAGCTCGAAGCTCGCTCTGATACCACTGTTAGGAAATCTACGCGGGAACGCAGCGGAATTCAAAAATTTATTTCCTATCGACCCAAGATCGACTTCGTTTAAGCAATAAACAAACAAGTAGTAGACGGTGGTTACCTTGGTTGATCTATAAGATCGACGCTTTGACCGTCTAAGGAGAGTAGTTCTGCATAGAGCCGTCCAAGTGTTCGGCCTCTACCGCTAGTCCACACGAACAGCCCGCCGGAATCCCATCATGGATTGCTATTGGAAAACTCCGGTTGCTAGACCGGCCCTTTTCCCCTCTCTCCAACTCTCTAAAAGATGCTCTCTATTTTACACAAGAACTATTAGTTCTTGGAATTGTGTTATACAAAAGAGCTTGACACCCACCTCCTATTTATAATAGAAGTGGCGCCCCAAGAAGTGTGGAGGAGAAGAAAACATTTTCCCAATAAAATAAGGAAAATATAATTGATTGATTTATCTCATTTATTATAATATCTCATATTAAATAAATCTAGGATTTTGTCAATATCTTATATTGAATATTCCCAAGATATTGTCAATATCTAATATTGACTATCTTTATTTTATTACCATAAATCAATTTACACATGTGTATATATCACATATATATAACACATATAAATCTAGGGGGGTTCTATTTGGACCCCCCTTTTTACTACTTGCACCACATTATTGATTATTTTTCTTTTACTTTTGCACACCACGTAATTACTACTTACACAACATTAAAATGAAAAAAACTTAAAAACTACACTTTAGTCCCTAAAATTATACAAAACACAAAAATAAATACAAATTAAATAAAACTACTAAATACATACACCTTTTCTTCTCCCACCACTTTAATTCAAACACTTCTTCCCCAAAAACCTTTTCTTCTCCCAATCGGTGGTTACCAAAATAAAAAAAAAAACTGTAAATTGAAAGAGAAGAGAAGAGAAGAGAAGAGAAGAGAAGAGGAAGAAGAAGGGAAGAAGAAGGGAGAGTTCACTTCGAATTGTAGAAGAAAAGAAGGAGAGAAGAATAATCAAGGTATGTGAATCTTTGAAAATGTGTTTGAATGTTTGTGGATTTGTGTTTAAATGGAAGTGAATTTGTGTTTGATGTAATGGGTTTATATTCTATGTAATGGGTTAGTATTTGGATGTAATGGGTTATGTTTATTGGGTTGTATTTTGGTTTTCCGGCCATTTTTCCGGTTGGAAGGCCGGAGAAGATGATGAAACAGGGGACGTCAGTGAGACCGACGCCCGTTGTAGGTTTCAACGTCATCCAGACTGACGTCCCAGCCTGTGTGTGGGAAAATTAGTTTAGCCCTGGAACGCTGGTATACATGACGTTGTAGTTGTTCCTACAACGTCAGTTGGGGTGACGTTTTAGAACATTGGCTTGGCAATTTGTTAGCCCTTAAACGTCAGTGGTTTTGACGTTGTATTGACCTATGAAACGTTGTTACCAGTGACGTTTGTTAAGGGTGAAAATCTATGTTTTATTATGATATATTTTACGGTATTTTCCCTTTTAATTGGATTGATTGCATAATAAATGGCCCTCATATGGAAATATTGAGCATACTAGGTTTTTAAGGACTTATTCGCAATATTGAATAAATTATGTGTTTTCATCATGAATTATAATTAATTGGACTTTATTACAGTCTGCGATGTTTACCATGTGTTACAGGTATGATTATTGTGCTCAAATGATGATCAAAGGAGATAAATTTCGAGCTACAAAGGTTTAAGGAAGAGATAATGATCGAGTGGAGAGAAGGAAAGAGATAAAGATGCAAAAATCGCATTCAAGTCATTATGAACGTTCGTCCATGCAGCGTCCATATCGAACGAACGTCCGAAATACCGAACGGGCGTCCATGGAAACAATCTTGATACGAGAGAGTACGAACGGAGTTTGAACGAGCGGCTGGGGGGAGTTCAGAAATATCGAACGAGCGTCCACTCCATCAAACGAGCGTCCGGAATGCCGACTTAGTGAAACCGCCTCAAATCCCTATAAATACTTGCCTATTTTCACACATTGAGACACGAGTTTTTACAATCTTAAAACCCTAAACCCTAGGGGCGGCTTTGGCTGCGATTTTACACTTTTTATTTCCGAGTTTTATGCAACTTTAAATTCAATCAAAGTAGGCTAGTTTTATCTTTGTTTTTATACATTCTTTGAGTTCCGAGGATGTTCGAGGCTAGAACCTCCAACAAACGAGAGTTGTGAAGCCATCAACGTGAATTGATCTGTTTATCTCGATTATTACTGTGAGTATTTATGTATGGTTGTTTCTTATTCATGCTTTACTCATGTTTTTAATGCACTATATCGGAAGATTGCATGTTTTTGATTGTATTTATGCTTGACGGGAGTCATGTTAAACCTGTAGATCACCATGAATAGGAATAGTCTTTGAATCTATAGTAACGGAAGTTAATAGGTTCGATCACTAGGTTAAACATAAAAGTTGACATCTTTGGTCTTTTAAACGCGTTAATCTAGCATTGGAAGATACTAGGTTAATAGATGAAATACCTAAGGAATTAGGATTTCATGTTTAGAGAAGGTGAATCACAACTTCAGTAAATACCACGTAAAATCGAGATAGGAGATCAATGCATGTTGATAGGTGGATCAATCCTCGTTTGTCTTTTATAAACTTGATTTACAATCCTCATAGCTTAGTTTAGATTAGTTAATCTATTTTCCTGCACTTTTAGTTTATTTTATCGCTTTCAAATCTCTCCTATCATTGGATTAATCTCCTCTGTCTAGTTATTTTCTGCATATTTGTTTAGTTAGTTATTCGTTAGGTTAATAATCGTGACAATAATTAGTTAAAAACAAAAGCTAGGGTTAACATTCGTCTAGTTCCCCGTAGGATCGACCCGGCATTAACCTCTGTACTACGATCCTTATACTTGAGGTTAACCGGTTTATAAATATTATTACTTGTTTATTCGCATTAGATAAATCCGGGACAAGTAAGTGGCGCCGTTGCCGGGGAATAGGTGTCATGTTGAATCTAGTTTTGTCAGTTCTCGATTTTGTTACGTTTTATTTTTGTTTTTAATAAAAGTAGCGTTTAATAGGTTGAGAGTTTTTATTTTGCCGTGTTTTGATGACCGTTAGGTTAAGAATGTGCAAAAGTTTTTTACTCAACTTGTTTTACGTGAAGTTTATCTCGTTTAGTTGTTACCTAGTCTAACCCTGTGCATAAATTTATACGTGGTGCTTGTACGTGATGATGTGTTCATAAGTTTTAGGGTTTGTTGTGTTATTTTTCTCTGCGTTTCGTGCATTCTTGTTGTTGGACGAGCGTCGTCCGTTTGGACGCCCGTCCGATTTTCATAATTCGGGGTGGACGAGCGTCCGGTATGCGAACGCCCGTCCGGGGTTGAACTCTAGGTGAACGCCCGTCCAACCTGCGTCCAGGTTCCAGATTTCTTCTAAATTTGATTTTTAATGCTTTATTTAGTATGGATTTCTTTCATTCGAGCTTATGTGGCTGTATTCTTTTTACGTAGATGTCATGAACGTACATGTTTACATCTTTCCATCTATGAATCCATGTTAGATAATTGATCTTACCTTTTATACTTGATTCATCTAGGCAAGTTATAGTTAATGTCGGTTTCCGTAGGCTATAACTGTTTTTATTTTTCCGTAGCTAATGTCGGTTCCCGTATGCTACGTATCTTGTGATGAATCTTGTAGACCTTAAGATTTATGAGCTTTCTTCTTGTTTTTATGATTCATATGGGTAGCTACTGTCGGTTTTCCGTATGCTACAACTCGGACCATATGAGTTATATCTTTTTAGTATAGCTAACTGTTGGTTTCCATAATGCTATCACTTTTGATAAGTCTTAAGGCGCGTCTACACTGCACGTAATGAACAACACTGTCGTTTATCGTAACCTGTCATTATTTGGTAGACGTTTATTTTATATATGTCATGCTGCAAATGAGTGGGCTAGTTTTCTTTCTTTTATTTTCTTTTATTTTTGCATATCATTTAGATGCATATCATTTAGTTGCATGTCATCTAGTTGCATTGTTTCTTTCTTTTATTTTTCTTGAGTGTAGTTAACTGTCGGTTTCCGTAATACTACCTCGTTTTTTTTCATGATGGTTACTGTTGGTTTTCCATATGCCATCATTATTATTATTGCATATCATGTAGGCTGCATTGTAATGCATTTTCATATAGTTGCACCTAGCCCTACTATTTTGTAATATTCCATGTATATGTCCATCTTTATATGAGCTTAATCTAAAAATTCTCTAGACTTCCTTTCCTGTGCTTTATATGTTATCTTCCCCTATCCCCGAGGTATTTCATGTTTGTCAAGTGTGCAGGGTATTTGCATTAGCTATTGTGAGTTTTCAGATGATATCAGTTTTCCGGTGGATGGTCCACGATCTGCGAGTTCGTCGGGAATTTTTGGATTTGGTTCGAAACACTTCCAGAATAGCTCCCTTTCGGCATACAATCAGCTAAGTTTTCTTTTTCTTTTTCATTCTGCACAACTTGAGGACAAGTTGCAATTTAAGTGTGGGGGAGGGGATGGTTTATGTGTATCTACTTTCATTTGCTCATATTAGTTATAATTTTCTATGAAAAGTGCTTCAATTTTCAAAATTTTTTTGTTTAGTCCTGAGTAACACTTCAATGGCATGCTAGTTTTATAATCTGGCACCTTTAGTTGTTATCAGTAGTCATATCATGTTCCGAGAATAGGTTTAGTAAGTCGATACTCACTTGAATTTCATTTCACGAACCTATTAGATGAAGAGCCAAATATAGAATAGTCTCCGGTTAGTTAAAGGAAAGTTAATTCTTGATACGAGATAACACTTATTTAGCATTAATGAAAGTTAAGAACTTGTGCTATACTCACAGTTAGAATCTCAGTACCTTAGTGTTCTTGAGAACTTTGAGAGTCTTGAATGTGTTAGAAATATATTTGACCGAGAGTTTCCAAAGAGTTTGAAAAATATAAAAATATATATATCTATAAATAATAAATGAATAAAATTTCTTTGCGGGAATTTTGTTTATATCTATCACCTCGAGTCCATTTGGATGCGCCCCGATTGGGGAGTGTGGTTTACCTTGGACGGTATGGGTTCGAGTGATCTCGGGGTATTTGCCTCTAATGTAGGGGAGTGTGTTATACTTTTGAGACGCGACGATAGGAAATATAAAATATACGTTTTTTTGGAATTCTAAGTCAAGTTGATCTAAACCCGAGTAGAGACCCGAGAGGTATTTTCTTGGTACTAAGCAAAGGAATCTAGTTGTGAGTTAGTTACTATGTTCTTGGTAATTAGTTTTTGTTAGGTAAGTCTTGTAGATAGAATGAAGTTTTCGTTTAGTTGACCGGATAGCTGTTAGTGCTTGATGTATTATATCAAGAGAGGATCGGTGGAAGTTTAGTAGGTTACGCACACACATCACCGAGTGAGGTCGATTTCTTGAATACTAGCTTGTCATGATTTTGACTATATCTCGTATCGGGTTATGTGGATTCTTGATGGTATGTTCTTGTTTTGTTTTACTCGAGGACGAGCAAAAGTTTAAGTGTGGGGGTGTTGTTTAGGGTCAAATTATAGTGATTTTCACATATGTTTTATATATCAATTTCCCTCATATTTGGATTATTTTCATAGGAATCGAGCTTATAATTGATTAATTGAGTAAATGAGGTTTTTAATGGTTAAATATGAAAACGTAACAAATTATGTGCTTAAAGTATGATTTTATGTTATTTTGGAATTGTGTTATGTTTTGGTATGTTTTCCTATTGTTGTAGATACTCAATTATGTTGGAAAAGGTGATCCTAAAAAGGCTAATTTCGAGATGAGAGAGGATCAATCAAAGATATGGAAGAATAAAAGAGATAAAGAAAGAAATCAATGAAGATAAAGATGGAAGTATCAAGATTTCGTCAGTGAACTGGCGTCCAAATAAGGTGGACGAGCGTCCAGATCAGAACTGGCGTTTGAAAATCTAAACCAGCGTCCAGAATCGTAATTCACATACAGAGAGTTCAGACGTTAGCTGAACTGGCGTCCAGTATCCGTCCAAGCATTCTGGACGAGCGTCCATTGTATTGAACGAGCGTCCGCCACCGTTTCAGCAGAACCGACTTAGGTTACTGTAGCAGCCGACTTAGTTTTACTATAAATATAACAGCAGCCCCAACCCTAAGGATATACCAATTTTATCACATATAATTCTTCAAGGAAGCAGCCGCATCTTGGAGAGTTGAAGGCCGGTCACCCGAGCCTTGTGCTCAGGTGAACCGAGGTTAGATTAGGAGTAGATTATGTAACTTTTCTTTTCGTTTCCACGGAGTTCAACCATTGTTCAAGACTATGTGAGTTTGATTTTCAATTTATTTAATTCCAGTTTTTCTTCATGATGTTTGATTTAGTTTGTATTTTTCTATGCGTTCTTTGATGCCATGGGAATAGATCGAAAGATTAGTTCACGATTGATGTTTATAATACGGAAGTTGCATAAACGTTAGATCACCATAGAAAGATAGGATTTTTAATCATTAATTATGTGACAAATTAATTGGTTAATTATCTAGGTTGTTAGATTCTAAAATACGAGAGTTAATTGAATCTACACCCGAGTTTTGTTTGGTAAATCAGTCTCAACAATCGAAAGAGGGGAGATAGATAATTGAATTCGCTACGAAAGTAGGCTTTCATAGCTTGAGAGATAAGTTCACTAAGAGATTAGGGATTTGTGTCTCGTGAAAGGGTGAAACCACAAACTGAATTAGAATCATGAGATTAACTAGAATTGAAATCACTTAGGTTTGTACTTTGGTTGTTCCCATGTTTCTTAGGTTAGATTTATTCTCATTGTTCTTTACGTTTTTATGTTTGCTTTTCGTTTATTTGTTTTTGTTGAGTAGCAATTGGGAGGATTACTAGGATTAGATTCTACATACCCCTTAGTTTTTGGCGCCGTTGCCGGGGAACCCGGACGGTTTGCCTAGTTTTTGTTTTTGTGTGTGTTTTGTTTTTCTGTTTTTGTTCAGTTTTTCTTTCTATTTTCTGCGTTTTAATCCTTGTTTTTCGGTCGATTTCTAGAGGACTTAACCTTTAAGTAGTTAGGAATTTAGTGTTTAGGATTAGGGTTAAAGTCTTTGTTTTGTGGTTAGTTCTTTTTCCCTTGTTTTCTCTGCTCTGTTTTCGTTACTTCTGTCTCTGTTTTGGAATTCGTTTCTGTTCCTGGAAAATTTTGCATATGGACGAGCGTCCATACCTATGAACGCCCGTCCACTGTAAAATTTCAATCCTGTATCAATCCTTGACCTCCAGACGAGCGTTCATATATTTGGACGCCCGTCCAAAAATTTTGAAAAATCAGACGAGCGTTCATACGTTGAACGCCCGTCCGTTTCGAAAACCGGGCGGACGCTCGTCCATATTTTGGACGCCCGTCCGTCTGCTCTTTTCTCTTTCTTTCTTTTTCCCTAGGTCTTGATAATAGTTCTAGATTTCAAACCTTTTAGATAGATTCTTAGGTTCCCTTTTCGTAGTTTAAGTTTTTAATTTCGTAGTTTTCAGGTTTTGTTCAATAGAGTTGGGTTTCGGTTTATGCAAACTCGAAGTCAGAAAGGGCCATTACTCTTTACACCGACCTCGAGCGGACCATAGTCGGACCCAACGGGCGGAAACTCCGTTTCACCGATCCTTCGGACGAAGGAAGCTCGGCCAACCAAGAAATTGAACAAAAGTTGATAGAAGAAATCGAAGAAATAGTAATAATGGCGACGAGAGGATCGACGGACGTTGGCGACTACGCCATGCACAGTGCGATCACCTTGTCAACCCGGCTATAGTCTTGCCCGCCATTCTTGCTCAAACCTTCGAGCTCAAGCCGGGGCTTATCCGGATGATTCGACATGCATCAATTTTTTACGGCTACCAATCAGAAAATCCGCATACCCACTTACACACGTTCTTAGAGATATGCGGTACTACCCGCATCCAAGGTGTAAGTGAGGATGCTATCAAGCTCAAACTTTTTCCTTTTTCCTTAAAAGGGGAGGCGAAGGAATGGTATCACTCTCTTCCTCCCGACTCCATCACTACATGGGTGGACTCGAGAAGGAGTTTTTGAGTCAATATTTTCCACCTTCTAAGACGGCCCATTGCTTAAATGAAATTTTCACATTTTCTCAGAAGGAAAATGAATCGTTTTTCGAGGCCTGGAAAAGGTATAAATCTCTTCTTAGAAGGTGCCCCCATCATGGCTTGCCTTTGGAGAGGTTAGTCATTACTTTCTTTAGCGGATTGACCGAGCTCACCAAGGGCATGGTCAATAGTTCATCTGGAGCGACGTTTTTGAGGAAGACTCCAGACGAAGGATGGGCATTGTTCGAAGACATTGCCAAATATAACTATGCTCCATCCTATCAGGCAATTCAAGCTCCTCCTCCTCCTAAGGTGGAGGAAGTAAATGTTCAAAGTCTGATTGCCATGTTGCGAGAGGCGGATGGCCAATCCTCAAACTCCGAATCCTATGAATCAAACTCCTTCGTTTCCGCGAGAACCCTCGGGTTACGTATTGCGAATCTTCTTGTCGTCAATTTGGTCACGTAAATGGCCAATGTCAATTAAACCCCAATTCTTCATACCAAGTCAATATTGTCCATGCCGATGGACGGTACACTCGAGTCCAATGCCAAAGCTGCGATAATATGGGGCATACTTCCAGTTACGTCCTATGAATGGGCGAATCTTTGAAGTAAATGCGTTCTATGGCGAGAACACCCAAAGATTTAATCAACCATCGGCGAGAATCAATTCAGAACCAAGGGTTCAATCAAGTTTCCAATTCCAATCCGAATTCGAGTTTTAATTCAAATTCAAGTTTCAATAAGAACCCTGGTTCCGCTCAAAACCAAAACTCTAATTTTTCCAAAGTCAAACACAAAGGTTCAATCGAATTGGCCTTCTAATTCCAATTCCAATTTTCAAAATCGGCCCGGCCGACCATACTCTTCAAACTTCCGGCACTCTCAAAGTCCCTCGAATTCAAATGATCTTAAATTTGAATGGAACTCATTCAAAGAAGAGCAAAACAAGAATATTCGGCTCTAATGAGTACCAATAAGAATCTTGAGAGACGAGATCGGGCATTTGGCCGAGCAATTAGCATCAAGACCCCCGGGCATACGCCCGGTTTACCGAGAAAAATCCTAAGGGTGGTCATGTTGCTCGGGCCGATTTGAGCAACGACCAATGTCCGACCTCGTACCAACAACGCATTATGGACAAGAGGAGGCCGGTACAATGAGTTTAAGAAGCGGTACACGGTCGAGTGGTCCCCCCGGCTTCCGGGGAAACCACTAGCCCCCCTGCCATTGATAAGGCGGGGAGGGGAAGTTGAGCACCCATCATCCCCTTGGCGCAAGCAAGTACTCGAGTGGCGATCCCACGATAGGTGAAAAGGTTGCAAATCCTCAAGTGGCCGACCCCTTGAGGAATCGAAAAAAAGGAAAGAAAGTCGGTGGCTGATCCCACGACTACGAAAGCTTACGAAAAGACGGTTCGGTGGAAGGATTTGGAAGACAAAGCTATCGGCGCATCCTCAAAGAGAGTCTTTTCCGAGAGTGATGCGAAGAAGCTTCCGTTTCCACCGAGGAAGAGCAACATTCCATTGGTTGAAGACAAAAAGTACGAGAAGGTGCTAAACCTTCGAAAAATACTCGGGTAAATCGCCATTATCCGAGGTCTTGGTCGAGATGCCTAAGTATACAAAATTCATCAAGGATGTTGTATCTTCCAAGAAGAAGTTAGCGAGGAATGGACCAAGCGGTTGGTAAGGAATGTTCTCTGGTCAATAATGAAAGCTTACCAATCAAGAGAAGCGACCCGGGGAAATTTGTGCTCACATTGCGGATGGGAGGCCTAGTCTTCCCAAATTCCTTATGTGACACAGGGCGCATCTATCGGCTTGATGCCATTGTACGTGTGCAAGAAGGCGGGTTTACAAAGTCTTCTAGAACCCACGACCATGAACTTGCGGTTCGCGATCGATCTTCTAAGAAAGCCTCGGGGATCTTAAAGGACGTATTAGTTCAAATAGATAGGTTTACCTTTCCGGTTGGATCGGTACGTCTTAGATATTGAGAAAAGTGAAAATGTCCCGTTAATTCTTGGAAGGCCTTTTCTATCTACAGCTAGAGCCCTCATCGATTGTGATGGTGGGCATGTGACCATTCGGGTTGGTGACCAGGAGGTGAGCTATAGTGTATCAAAATCTATCAATGTACCTTCCGGAGCTCCAACCGGCTTTTCCGTTGAGGAGACTTCGATGATTTCGACGACTTCATGGATAAGCAAGTCATGGTTTGTAGAATCGAATATGAGCGACTAATTGATAATCGAATAGTCATGGCGTGGTCAATCTAGACCAATTAGCGGTGATTTCGAGGATGAGCTAAGAGAAGAAGCTTTGGCGGTAGGGCCACCGAGTAAGCTCGGCAATGTTGAGTTGAAGAGTGGCGATCTTAAATCAAGTCTAGAGGATCCTCCCATAGATTTGGTGCGAAGCCGTTACCTAAACATCTTAAGTATGTGTTTTTAAGAGAGGGTGACAAGCTTCCCTTGATCATCTCTCGCCAAGCTATCTCGTATAGAAGAGCTAAATTGTTAAACGTCTTGCGCAAAAATGAAAAAGCCTTTGGATGGCGAGGTGGGAGATATCCGTGGGATATCTCCCGACATCTGTATGCATAAGATCAAGGCGAGGAGGGCGCAAAACGAGTTAGACGGCCTCGGAGAAGACTCAACCCTCACATGCAAGAGGTAGTCAAGAAGGAAATTATCAAGCTTCTAGATATGGGTATCATATACGCCATTGCGGACGGTGAGTGGGTATCCCCAACTCAAGTGGTTCCCAAAAAGGGTGGAATTACGATTGAGAAAAATGAGAAGGGAGAGGAGATAGCATTGAGGCTCGTTACGGGCTATCGGGTACGTATTGACTATAGAAAACTCAATGAGGTCACACCTTTGAAAGATCATTTTCCCCTTCCATTCATTGACCGGATGCTTGAGCGTACGGCGGGGCACGCATTCTCGCTTCTGGATGGATATTCAGGATATTTCCAGATACCCATCGATCCTGTTGACCAAGAGAAAACCACTTTCACTTGCCCCTATGGTACATTCGCCTACAGGCGGATGCCATTTGGTCTCTGTAATGCCCCAGCCACCTTTCAAAGGTGTATGATGGCCATCTTTGACGGGCTAGTTGAAAAGTGCATGGAGATTTTTATGGATGATTTCTCGGTCTTTGGTCAATCCTTCGATGATTGCCTCGATAATCTTGATCATGTGTTGTCTAGATGTGTGGAAAAGGACTTAGTGCTTAATTGGGAAAAATGCCATTTCATGGTAGATGAAGGCATAGTCCTCGGCCACAAAGTGTCAGCCAAAGGTATAGAAGTAGACAGAGCCACGGTTGAAGCTATTGAGAAGATGAGCTATCCCAAGAATGTTCGGGAGATCCGAGGTTTCCTCGGGCATGTCGGCTTCTATAGGAGGTTCATCCAGGACTTTTCAAAGATTGCCAAGCCCCTGTCTACTTTACTCAAAGAAGACGTTACCTTTGATTTTAATGAGAATTGCAAGCGCGCGTTTGAAGAGCTTAAAAGTAGGTGATCTCTCGCTCCAATTCTTATATCGCCGATTGGAACCTACCCTTTGAGATTATGTGTGATGCATCCAACTATGCTGTTGGTGCAGTCTTAGGGCAAAAGCTTAACGGAAAGTTCCAGCCTATCTATTATGCCAGTCACACACTAAATCCTTCTCAAGTTAACTACACGACCACTGAAAAGGAATTATTAGCTGTAGTCTTTGCTATGGACAAGTTTCGTAGTTACTTGTTGGGAGCTCAAGTGATCGTGTGGACTGACCACGCCGCGCCGCGCTATCTCATAACCAAGAAAGAGGCTAAACCGCGCTTCTTGCGTTGGATGCGACCCTCCAAGAGTTTGACGTTCAAATTAAAGATAAAAAGGGCGGTGAGAACGTAGTGGCGGATCATGTTTCTAGGGTGTTAAGTGAGGAAAAGAATGAACCGGATGATATAGATCTTTACTTTCCTCTAGAAAACATCATGTTGATCGATGGCCGTTCTCCGATGTTCCTTGGTACTCCTCCATTGTGAACTACCTTCATGCCAAATACCTTGATCCCGAAATGTCTTATCAAGAGAAGAAGAAGTTCTTCTACGATATGAAATATTTCGTTTGGGATGAACCTTATTTGTTCAAGATCCGCAAAGATGGTTTGCTTAGGAGATGCGTTCCGAATCGAGCAACGAGAGATTATCGAGCAATGCCATAGTGGACCCACGGGCGGTCACTTTGGTCCTTGGAAAACGGTTGCGAAGATCTTCGAGTCCGGTTTCTATTGGCCTACGATTTTTAAGGACACGAAGCCTTCGTAAAGCTTGCGATAGGTGTCAAAGAACCGGAACTCTAACAAGGCGTTTTGACATGCCGTTGAAACCCATCCTTGAATGCGAAGTCTTTGATGTATGGGGTATCGATTTTATGGGACCTTTCCCATCATCCTGCGGTAACAAATACATCTTAGTCTGCGTCGACTATGTTTCGAAATGGGTGGAGGCGGTAGCCACTCCTCACAATGATCATAAAACGGTCATGAAGTTCCTAAAAAAGAATATCTTTGTGAGATTTGTATGTCCTCGAGCCTTGATCAGTGATGAAGGAACGCATTTTTGCAACCGACCTCTAGAAAAAGTTCTCGAAAAGTATGGTGTACGCCATAAGACCGGCACCCCATACCATCCGATGACTAGCGGTCAGGTTGAGCGAAGCAACCAAAGCATTAAAAAGATCCTGGAGAAAAGCGTGAACGTCATCGCAAGGATTTCGGAGTACGAAGTTGGATGATGTCTTATGGGCTTATAGGACCGCCTATAAAACTCCTATGGGTACATCTCCATATCAAATGGTCTACGGGAAACCATGTCATCGCTGTCGAGTTAGAGCATAGAGCGTATTGGGCTACAAAGTTTCGAACTTTGATTCCCAAGCTTGTGGGAAACATCGACTACGGCGAGTTACATGAGTTGGACGGATTCGGACTCCGGGCCTATGAAAGTGCCGGGATCAAGCAAAGATAAGATGAAACTACTCCATGATGCGAAAATTAAGAAGCGAGAATTCGAGTCGGCGAACAAGTTCTCTCTACAATTCTAGGTTACATTTGTTTCCTGGAAAGTTGAGGACTCGTTGGTCCGGCCCTTTCGAGATTCTCCAAATCATTCCTGGAGGCGTTCTAGAACTTCGTGGTTATAGTGGTGACCCGTTTCGAGTCAACGGTCAAAGGTGCAAACACTATATCGGTGAACCTAAAGAGACATCTTTGATTGTTAAATTTCTCGATATTCTCGGATGTGGTGTTACTCGAGTCGAAGAATTTAACGAGTTATCACCCGACTTGTTCTCCGAGGGTGACGGTAGTGATCCGTCTGAAGAAGTTCTAGCCGGTAGTCTTGATATGGAAGAGTTTGAAAGGGAGCGACAGTGAAGCGTCATCGAGAGGACTCGAGTATGAAGAGGTCACCCATGGGGAGGTTCAAGCGTATGTGGAGGGCTATTAAAACTTTTCCCCCATGTGTGCGATGTTGTTACGCGCCACCACTTGCTAATCAAAGCGTACACGAAGTAATGGGGGCGAGAAAAGTCAAATGGCACGATCCAGTGAGCTTAGGCGTGTCGAGCTAACGACATTAACCAAAAGCGCTACTTAGGAGGCATCCTAGATATCCCTTATTATATTAGCTAGGTTACGTTCACGCTTTTAGTGTTTTATTTATTTAAGTTTTAGTTTGATTAAGTTTTAGCTAACTAAGTTGTTCTGTTTTTATCTGTCAGTTAGTGTGCTTTTAGGTATGGATTACGGAGTTCTTCCTGAGGAGTTCCCCCTCATTAGTCGGATCCCGGCGATCACGGTAGATGATGGACCGGGAGGCACTATAGTCCTTCATGTAGATTTTGACATTAGCACTCGGGCCAAGACCATCACGTACGTTATCATAGTTCCACCTTGTTCGGGAGGCGAGCGATTTCACGGCGAGGAGTTGCGGGAGGCCATAGGACGTCCCTACACGATCCTTAATGATCCTATCTTGACAGATTTGGCACTAGTCGCGGTGAGCATTTCAGAGGTGTTGAGGTAGCCGGTGAGGATTGGTGTTTGCAAGATGAGTACGACTTTCCTCCAGCTGTCGACATGCTTCGACGTCTCATTCGCGTAGTGGATTGGGACGAAATCTACGCAGACTAGTGAGTTCTTAGTTAGTTTGGTTTTCGTCGAGCCCCGACGTAAAACAGAAGCGCTTGGTGGGAGGCAACCCACTGTTTTAGTTATGTTTTTAGTTACTTCTAAGCTATTTTAGGTCTTTAATATTTCATCATTGCACTTTTGAATTCTATTTGACGTTAATAAGAATTGCACTTCAATTTTAATTAGCTTATGTGTGAATAAGTTTGATTTTTACCACTCTCTCTGGTGGACGCCCGTTCATAAAAATGGACGCCCGTCCAGTTTGCTCGTTTTTATGGACGTTCGTCCAAAATGATGGACGCCCGTCTGCGAAAATCCCTCCTATCCTGAATGTAAAAATTGCCCATGGACGAGCGTCTAAATTTATGGACGCCCGTCCAGTTCATGCGGTTACAAGTGGACGCCCGTCCGTAAGGATGGACGAGCGTCCGTTCCAGGCCTATATATACGTGCTCTAGGCGTGAACCCTCATTTTCTGTGATTTTCAAAAGGAGAACCCGACTTTTCCCCTCCTCCAAACCTCAAATCTTCGTTTCTGAACCAAATTCAACGATTCTTGTTGCAAAAGAACGGTCCTTGCACCTTCTTTTCATTTTTCTAGTCCATTTCCTCCGACAATCAACGGAATTTGGGGAATCAGAGATTTTTCAGTGCGGCCATTTGGACAAAATTTCCAATTTTGGGTGCCGATCTTGGTGTTTCTGGGCTTCAAATCCATTCGATCATCATCCTTACATAGCATTTGGTAAGTCTATAGCAACTTTTCTTGATTCCTTTCACGTTTTTGTGGGTTCGATCTTCGGGTCGGCTCATTTTCTTGAAATTTCTCTCATTTTGTTCTTTGTTTTCTTCTTGTTTTGGTGTTGTGATGGTGTGGTGATGTTGGTTGTGGTGGATGGGTTGGTATTGTTGAATTGAAATCCCGATTTGGACGATAAACGGGTAACCATTTGTGTGAATGGTTTAGTTTAGTTTAGTGGACAATGGTGCGTAAGAAGGAAATTGTGAAGCGTTATGGTAAAGGTTTGGCCAGGGAGAGAGGTAAACGGCAACGTCCTGAGTTTGATCCATCGGAATTGGACCTAACGAGAGGAATAGTCTTTCGAGATCAACCGCCTAGAACATCTCAACAAACAAGAACCAATTTAAGAGATGATTCCCCTTCCGATTCGAAACGGCGAGGAAGATGATGAGGTCCCTCTCGTTAGGATGTCTCGAGGCACTCGGGGTGGTGAATCTTCTGTAGAGCCGAGGTTGGTGCGAGGATGTCGTTGGGGAGCGAGCTGAAACCGAAGCTACACATGCACCCCCTAAGAAGAAAGCTAAGAATGTTGCCCCTCTTGCTATGCCCCGTCGATTCGTCAATCCACGAGCTCATAGTGCCTACACTAAGGATTATGTGACTCGGAGTATGATTTTTGACAGAGAGGTCAAGACACAACAAGTGGATCCCGCCTTCGTCAATCCACTGTTGCTGTCCCAACTCCAGATCCTCCTCCTGTTGATGTTCCTGTTGCTGAGACGACTCCGGGGCTACCTTGAGTTTTTATTTGCTTTACATCTTTCTGGTTGTTGCACTTTTTGATACATTTCATTCGATTTGGTTGTGTTACTTTCCTTTTGGTTACTTTTCATGGTTTTTGTACTTTCTGGTTTCTCGTTCTTTGACTTGTGTTGACATATTTATTTGATGGTCCTATCTTTGTCATCCGTTTGAATTATTATCTCTACTGATGCCATATTATACCCCGTTTCCCCCGAGTTTTCTGTTTTCTCGCGTGTTGCAGAGGTGGTTTTTGTCGAGTACTCGTTGAGTTACGTTTGGACGTTTTTTTTTCCACGCTTTTTGCGAGCGTTGGCCTTTTCATGCTCCAGCCTGACCATCATCTCGATTTTTCTACGCAAATACAGCTAAGTTTCTTCTCATTTTCCTTTCTGCACAACATGAGGACATGTTGAGTTTTTAAGTGTGGGGGAGGGGATAGTTCGATGCGTATACGTTTAAGTACTACGTTAGTTTGTTTATTATGCAAAAATATGCTCAATTTTCAAATTTTCAAAAAATTTTTTTCCTATACTTGTGTTTTTGTTTTGTCCCGAGTAGGCAATTCAACGTGAAATTCGTTGTTTTTGCAATCATCTATGCGATATTTCATAAGTTTGATAAGTTAGTTGTTTCACCAAGATTTACATTTCACGAGCCATAGTGAACGATGAGCTATTTTTATAAAGTTATACCCCGTTTTGGATTAGTGATTTTTGATTATCTTATAAGTCATGTGCTTAGTGCTACGTGCATATCGTGAGATTTATGATAGTTTGTGTTTAGTTCCGAAGTATGATATACTGTGAATATCTAGAAGTTTGAATGTGATAAGTACACGTAACTATTGTCCAATTGAAAAAGTTGAATTAATATGAAATTATTCGTGTGTGTCGGAAGCTAGTCGATGATTTGAGTGAGGTAGGGTATACCACGTATGTCCTATACCACTATGATGGCTAAAAGCTCACGACAGTTAGGAAAAGCTGCCTTATGATTGGAGTAAGGTAGGGGATTATCTCGAAATGTCCTATTCTGCTATGAGGGCAATAGCTTCTTCTAATGTGTGTTTGAAGTGAAATAGTTAAATCGACTAAGAAATGGTTACGAAATGAATAAGGCTTAGTTCTCGTTAATCTTATCCCCAGTATAAACCGATGGATATGATGTAGGGATTATCCTCTGAGTATTTCAGAAAGGCCCTAGATATATTCGATCATCCTTTTCGGGATATGTCACGTTTGTAGGGTGCACCTTATGAGTGTCATTTATTACTATTCTGCGAGGGGGTAATAGCTAGTTTTGCTTAAGTTGTTCAAGTTTGGATCTAGTGGAAGTTCCCTATGGCTATGCACTCACACACCGGTGGACATCTAAGTTATTGGATGTATGTTATATTTGTTTAGATGCATGCTTTCCTTTCTCGAGCCTAATTTTCGTTTTGTTTTGCTCGGGACGAGCAAAAGATAAGTGTGGGGGAGTTGTTAAGGGTGAAAATCTATGTTTTATTATGATATATTTTACGGTATTTTCCCTTTTAATTGGATTGATTGCATAATAAATGGCCCTCATATGGAAATATTGAGCATACTAGGTTTTTAAGGACTTATTCGCAATATTGAATAAATTATGTGTTTTCATCATGAATTATAATTAATTGGACTTTATTACAGTCTGCGATGTTTACCATGTGTTACAGGTATGATTATTGTGCTCAAATGATGATCAAAGGAGATAAATTTCGAGCTACAAAGGTTTAAGGAAGAGATAATGATCGAGTGGAGAGAAGGAAAGAGATAAAGATGCAAAAATCGCATTCAAGTCATTATGAACGTTCGTCCATGCAGCGTCCATATCGAACGAACGTCTGAAATACCGAACGGGCGTCCATGGAAACAATCTTGATACGAGAGAGTCTGAACGGAGTTTGAACGAGCGGCTGGGGGGAGTTCAGAAATATCGAACGAGCGTCCACTCCATCAAACGAGCGTCCGGAATGCCGACTTAGTGAAACCGCCTCAAATCCCTATAAATACTTGCCTATTTTCACACATTGAGACACGAGTTTTTACAATCTTAAAACCCTAAACCCTAGGGGCGGCTTTGGCTGCGATTTTACACTTTTTATTTCCAGTTTTATGCAACTTTAAATTCAATCAAAGTAGGCTAGTTTTATGCTGTTTTTATACATTGCTGAGTTGCTGAGGATGTTCAGAGGCTAGAACCTCCAACAAACGAGAGTTGTGAAGCCATCAACGTGAATTGATCTGTTTATCTCGATTATTACTGTGAGTATTTATGTATGGTTGTTTCTTATTCATGCTTTACTCATGTTTTTAATGCACTATATCGGAAGATTGCATGTTTTTGATTGTATTTATGCTTGACGGGAGTCATGTTAAACCTGTAGATCACCATGAATAGGAATAGTCTTTGAATCTATAGTAACGGAAGTTAATAGGTTCGATCACTAGGTTAAACATAAAAGTTGACATCTTTGGTCTTTTAAACGCGTTAATCTAGCATTGGAAGATACTAGGTTAATAGATGAAATACCTAAGGAATTAGGATTTCATGTTTAGAGAAGGTGAATCACAACTTCAGTAAATACCACGTAAAATCGAGATAGGAGATCAATGCATGTTGATAGGTGGATCAATCCTCGTTTGTCTTTTATAAACTTGATTTACAATCCTCATAGCTTAGTTTAGATTAGTTAATCTATTTTCCGCACTTTTAGTTTATTTTATCGCTTTCAAATCTCTCCTATCATTGGATTAATCTCCTCTGTCTAGTTATTTTCTGCATATTTGTTTAGTTAGTTATTCGTTAGGTTAATAATCGTGACAATAATTAGTTAAAAACAAAAGCTAGGGTTAACATTCGTCTAGTTCCCCGTAGGATCGACCCGGCATTAACCTCTGTACTACGATCCTTATACTTGAGGTTAACCGGTTTATAAATATTATTACTTGTTTATTCGCATTAGATAAATCCGGGACAACGTTCCAGAGCCTTGTCATGCCAATGTCTTGCACTATAAACGTCACTGGTGATGACGTTGTAGTAGCTTTTTCAACGTCAGTGGTGTTGACGTTTGATGACAGTTTAGAGGTTTTGTTACTTTAGAGATTACATTGGTTATAACTTGTTTATGGTTAGTCTGTTTTATGAATTTTTTTATCAAATTATTGTTAATGTTACATTGTATGAGGTTTATGTCTTATCCTTGAGCTTTGTTTATGAATGTCAACTTTCTTTGTTAGTTGATTTCTTCATTTGACCGACAATTTATTTCTTGTATCATGTGTAGGAAATTATGACTAAGACGAGGTACGGTAAGACCGTACGCTTTGCGGATAGCGATGAAGGTACCGCAATGGATGAAGGTCTTCTTGAAGCACCCCTCGAAGCTCAAGTTCGGCCTAGTATTGTTTACGAACATACAAGTGTGCCATATAAAAGAAGGAGTAAACGACTAAAGAATGTGCAAGCAGAGATAAGAAATGCGAATGAGCCAACTGAGGCTGGTTTAGGAGAGACAGATGAGGTAGTTGAGACCAATGAGTCAGTTGCAGTTGATCCAGTTGATCCAGTTGCAACTGATCCGATTCATCCGGTTGATGTAGTTGATCCGAGTTTCAACTCATCCGGTTGATCCAGTTGATCCAGTTGCAACTGATCCAGTTCATCCAGTTGATCTAGTTGATCCAGTTGCAACTGATCCAGTTGATCCAGTTCCAGTGTCTAGGACAGTTGATCCAGTTGCAGATTCCAGTACTGTTGGGGCCACCACTGAGTCAGTGGATATGGAGACACAATCGGGAGTGCAAGCATCCTTCTGGTACAGTTGATCCAGTTGCAGATTCTAGTACTGTTGGTGCCATTACAGAACAGAGAGCCAATCCAGTCGGGGCCACTATAGGTGAGGCATCAGGTAATGTTGGTGCAAGTATAGGACATACATCCGGAAGTGCCGGGGCACCGACAGAGGCAGAAGCAGCTGAGTGTTTACAATATGACAGTGATGATGGTGTGGTGGTAGACACTGATGTTCTATTGGGGAAGGATTGGAAGGAGCATGTTGGTTACGCGTTGTTGAATAAAAATGTATGTTTTTAGGTTTTATAATCTTATTACATATTTGGTGAACTTATATTTTTTTTCACATACCTAACTTTATATATAAACTCATTTGAACGGGACCGAGGTATAATTGGATGTAAGCAGTACACATCTTCCTTGAAGATATGGAAGATTGATGAAGAATGTGACGAATTCAAGGCAAGGCTGAGAGCTAACCCGTTGTACAATCTAGTACAATCTTCATATAGCCAAGCGAATCGTGTGGTAGTTTGTGCTTTTGTTGAGAGGTGGAATCCGGTAAGAAACACTTTCCATTTGCCATTCGGTGAGATGACGATCACATTAGACGATGTCCGATATATCACAGGATTACCGGTTGATGGAATGGTCGTGAACTATGAATTTGCAAAAGAGGACAACCCAGTTACATTTGTTCACGAGCTGTTAGGGATTCCAATAGCAGACGTGACAAAGGAGTTAGAACATGTTGGTGGCCTACGAGTGTCCAAAAGTTGGCTAAAGAACAGTCTTGCGGGTAAATGCGGTGTAAGAAGCAATCAGGGTGAGGCATCGAGTTCCGGTCAGACTGCGCCGATAGTTACTGTGGATCAAGTTGTGCGCGGATATCTGTTGTATCTTCTTGCATGTACTTTGATGCAAGACCGTAGTGGGGATAAGATAAACATTAACTACCTTCATTTTCTACGGGATCTGGATAAGGTTGGTGATTGGGCTTGGGGTGCTGCCACACTGGCAAATCTTTACCGACAGCTATCGAAGGCCACTAGGAACAGTACTGTTGGAATTTCTGGATACCTAACATTGTTGGAGGTAACACTTGTTTTATAAATTTTTTTTTTGTTTTTTGTCTTTATGTTTAAATGTTTAAAGAAATATTTTGTAATATGTGTTATGCAGGTATGGGTGTACGAACATTTTCCTTCATTGCGACCTCCACCAAACACGAAATTCATTGAAGGGGAGATGGTACGGACATTAAAGTGGAAAAATGTTACGGGAATTAATGACACTGTGGCATTGTCATCGTTAAGGCATACAAGAGAGGACTTGGACTTGATGGAGGCCCGAGAAGTAAGTTAACTAAATTTATAATAGGACAATGTAACTTGTACGGTTACGTTCAACTTACATTATCTATTTTGTAGGTTGTTTGGGATGCTTATCGGCAATTTAGAACGGTGCCCGAGAATGACGTACGTTGGTTCTATGGGTGCATAAGGACATTGGACATTGAAGAGGTGTATCACCCAAACCGTGTCGTTCGTCAATTTGGCCATATTCAAGGTATCCCTCAGTCACCAATTCCTCCAAAGGCATCGAATCGAAGCGGGAAGGCGAAACAGTATAATGTCACTCATGAATCACGCGACGATGACTTTATCCATTTTGCAAATCATCTAGTCAATAAGGAACAAAGGATGGGAAAAGCTAGGTTTGATTGGGAATTCACATCTGAGTATATGAGTTGGTATCGAGGTGTTGCCGTGCGTCGTTTGACCGGTGTCAGCAAAAGAAAGCAACGAGATTCAAGAGAGGTATTTGAATATACAATCTATTTTGTTGTTTCTGTTTTCAATTTAATGAACGTTTTTATGTTTAACATGTAGGAGAATGAATGCAAGGGTAGAGTGATTGATGCGGTACGAGATGCGATTGGAAATGCTTCTAAAAAAACCAAAAAGGATTTAGTGAAAGCGCTTCAAATGGCAGAAGAGTTCCTGACTACAGGTGCATGTACACAAGATGTTGAAGATGATGGTGTCGAAGCACAAGAATCTAGTCAGATACAAGGCGAAAGACCGAAGAAGCGTTCGAGGGCCGCGAAAAGACTTAGTTGTCTTATAACATTGACACATTTATAACTTTGACACGTTTATTACTTTCATAAGTTTAATGTTTGGGTTGTTTAAAATCGTGTTTATATTTAGTATTTGGATTTTGTATTTTTATTCCCCGTTGATTTCCTATTTGTTCGTATGCGATTTGGGTTATTTGGCCTTTGATGTTTGAAATGGTGTCACTTGAATTGGTGTGGGTAAGAAAGAGAAAAATGTTGATTCTGGGACAGAACGTCATCCATAGTGACGTTTTAATTGATGTATAAACGTCAGTGGTGATGACGTTTGAAGCCCCAAAATCATCAACTCTCGTACCTAAAAATCGTAAAACGTCGGTCATGCGACGTTCCCAAGCCATATTAACGTCAATATGGATGACGTTTTAAGGATTTTTATGGACAGAGAGTTTGATGATATTGGAGCTTCAAACGTCATCACAACCGACGTTTATAGCTCAATCAAAACGTCACTCTGACTGACGTTATTTGACCCAGAATCAACATTGTTCCTTTTCTTAACAAACAATCATACATCAAAATTAAACCAATTGTGCATCATGCCAATTTAACTACTTCATTGGAAATACAACATTGGAATTTAACTACTTCATTGTGCATCATGCCAAAATAATTGGAATTTACAACATTGGAATTTAACTACTTCATTGTGCATCATGCCAAAATAATTAACTAGTTCATCATATTGCATATGAATTTACAAAACCGTGTTCCAGCCTACACCCCGCTCAATCAGGTAGATTGTCCAAATCAATATGATCCCCCATCCAATGATCCTTGACCACATCATGCCATAAATCGATCCTATGTTGATATTTCTCATACCATTCATTTGCTTCCAACATCCGAGCCTTATGCCAATTTACGCTCACTCTAGGAAGTGGACAAGTATCTTTCAAAAACAAGCGAACAAAATGGATACCCTTGCACAACCCCATCCATATATGGCGAGCGGGCCAAACCGAAGGTTTTTTCTTACTAGGAAAGAATGTTTGGTTTCCATGCGAGACGGACAATATGCTTGCGGACACACCATATGCATTGCACACAACCCAACCAAGGTGATTTGTCAAAATACTTTTCCACTCTGCATGGTCCTTTTTCATGACAAACACAAGCCATGCATTTTTCGTAGATCCATTCTTGTCCGCCAAATAATGCAATATAATGATCCCTGTCCGTTATCAATTCATAATGCAGTGCTTTTCTCACCAATGGCCAGTCGTTTTCTGTAAGACCTATTGCATGTGCTATTACTCTAAACCCGCAATTTCCATCGCCCTCTACATCAACCATAGACGTAATGTGCTCATGCACATTTGGTGGAAACTCTTTAAGATACCTGTTTCCGACGGTAGAAGATACTTTACACTCAACCTTTGGCATTCTACCTTTGGATGCCGCTCGAGTCATTGGGGTTTTTTTCTTTTTGACATTAGAAGCACCTTCAGATGCATGTGGAGTTGGGGCGGAAGAAACACCTTCAGACGCTATCGTGGCATTCACACTCGACAATTCTTTCTCAACGTGTTCAAACTTGCTCATCTCTCTCTTAGTTGAAGAGTCCTCAACAAACTTCCTCTTGTTTCCGGAACCCTTAGGGCGGCCACGACCCTTGGTTTTAGTTTTTGGCTCTTGCAAAACCGTATTAACCGGTTGACAAATGTCACGTATCTTCATGATCAACCGTTGTCTCTCCCAAACATCGCCATCTTCAACTTTTCTTCTAAGGCATTCGAACCGGCACATAGTCTAACTCGGATTCATTTGGAGGTGGCCCTTTGATATCTAGGGTCTTCCAATGAATATCGATAGCTGATAAAGGGATGCATCCTGGCTTCTTCTTAAATCTAGCCATCTCATGTCTACGGGGCAATCCATGTGTCTTTCGAATAGTACATCGGCACTCCTTATTCAACGCATCACTATCATTGGTTTTTTTCCAACTCAGCATACAACAAGCCCAATGCGTATATGGATACACGATGTTTAAGCTCTTTAAACAACACAACATCTTTATATTTTTTTGGCTCCATGAAAAGAGACGTCTCGAATGACTTTTTGATGTTTTTGATCTCTTGATCGATCAAGCAAAGACCGGCTTCCCACTCGCAACCAAGTCCCCAAGCCCGAGTTTTTAGCCGGTTTTAAATGCGAATGCATTCCCTCGACTCTCGAGGTTGATGTGTTTCCCGGATGAAAAACGAGTTGGTCCATGCGAGAGACGAATGCCTCCTTATGTGCGTTCAACCATGTACAAGAGACATAACTCATGGCGTCTTCACTAAAAATCTTCTTACACTCTTCCAATCTCTCATTCAACTCATCTTCGATTCGATTTAACAACCTCTCGTCCAAGCGGTCATCAAATCTTGCCAAACTTCGCTCGTAGTCTTCGTCTTGATTCGCCACAAGACCTTTCTCTATATGCCACTGCATATCAAGTTCTTTGCTTTTGGATAAACCACCCGTAAAGCGTTCATTAATGCTTCTTCTCTATCTGTCACGATACAACATGTTTGATCACTTTTCACACCAATTGCTTTCCGAAGCATAGTCAAAGCCCACGTGTAGTTCTCTTCCCTCTCCAAACAAAGTAGAGCAAATCCTATCGAAAATGTCATATCCGTACACGTAACGCCAACAATTTGCAAGAGGGGCATCTTGTACTTGTTCGTCTTGTATGTACAATCCATAAGCATCACGGTAGGAAAGCACCTTGCAAGGGACAAGCTTTCATTAAAGGCCCAAAAAACATCCTTCACTACATTTCCTTCGTCATGCCTACATTCCACGAATGATGTGTTCTTATCGCCAATTTGAAAACCTCTTGCATCACCGTACGGCCCTCTCGTGCCTTCTTCTTTATCTTAGCACGAACATTGTAGATCGCCTTTGATGACGTACGAGTTCTTCTTATCATCCTTTCTCAACATACGTAGTATATGTTTAGGCAAAATACCGTTGCGAGTCATTGTTGCAACAAAATCAACTTGTTCTCTATCAATCCGGCCGAGGTATGCATGACCCTCCTCATACTTGAATAACTTGTGATTATGTACACCATTCAATACTCTAACGGTCCACACCTCCCTAAAGTTATCCTTCAAGGTTTTCAATAGAAACGGACAACCGCATTTCTTTGTAGACGATTCTCTTGGCTTATTTTTTCCGGTACCGCCAACCTTTTTCTCGTATTCTCTTGGAAATCCACTCCTCTCACATTGGTATAAAATGAAATGTGTCCGCTTTCCGGTCATGTTGGATCTCTTTTTCACAATGACAACGCCTTTCTCTCTTGCCAATGCCTTGAGGTGTTTGGTGACGGCTTCATGTGAATCAAATACCTATGAATAATATATGAATGTAATGAATACCAAGTCAAGTTTAAAAATCACATACATTTAGATAGTATAAGTTTTAGAGACTTACTTGATCAGTTGTAAAAATTGAAGTCAAATCGACTGATAACTCTTCATGTGGGTCATCCATCATTGCGAGTGTGGTATCTCGAACTTTCTGAAGATTTTCTTGATCTTCTTCAATCATTTCATCAGCCAAAAACTGCAAGGAAACATATAATTGTCATAGCCAATTGGATGAGAATAAGAAAATAACATATCCATTTAATAGTTTCTCACCTTCAAATACTCCTCGTCGTCGTCTAGTACTGGCCCCTCATCATTGCTTTTGTCATGATTTGCGTCATTACATTGTTTCTATGGATTCAATAGTAAAAAAACCAAGTAAAACACATACTGCCAAAATGAAAAATTACAGATCCAGAACGTCAGGGCAACTGACGTTGGGTTGGCCAAAACAACGTCCCCTTGTTTGACGTTGTAAAGGAAGCCTTTTCCAGGCAAGAGTCAAGAAAAACGTTGGCTATCTTGACGTTGAAAGGTAAACATAAACGTCAGTTATGCTGACGTTAACAACAAATATGTTTAAAGTTGGTTGGAAACAAAAACGTCATCCAGGCTGACGTTTTAGTGGTCAGAGGAGCGTCAGCAAGGGTAACGTTTGGGACATGCATATTCATCTTCTTTGCTGGTGTAAACGTCACCCATGGTGACGTTACTAATGCCTTACGGGCGACAGTTTGGGTGACGTTCCAGAAGCTTGTCATTGACGCTGTGAAACGTAAAAGAACGACGGGGGAAGCCCTAGGGGTGATCGGACATGGTGAAATAACACTATTTTCTTCCATTTATGACCTCTAAACATGATAATATGTATGTAGGAAGATTACCCATTAACTTAAATCACACATTGAACATAAAGAACGAAATTTTCAAACAAGAAATTACCATTTTTGAGGAATCCATCTTCTTCTCAATTTGGCTTGAAAATGGTATATCTTCAAGTGAGATTGCTACATCTTCTCTATCACAATGCATTTGTTGTTCATTGCTATGAATTGATTCAAAATCCACGCACATTCGCCAGCTTTCATCTGGCTTCTTAACCAACACTGGATTGGCCAACAAGTCTGGGTAGAATACCTCTTTGACAATTCCAGCAATTAACAATTTCTCAACTTCCTTCTTTACTGCATCTTTCCTCTCAGGAGCGAGGTTTCTCTTCTTTTGCCGTACCGGCTTCTTTTTCAGGTCGACATTTAGTCGATGCACTGCTATGTCTGCCGATAGGCCTGGCATGTCATCTGCCTTCCATGCGAAAACGTCTCGATATTCAACAAGAAAATCGACCAAGGCTTTCATGTCGGGGTGTGGTATCCACTTCCCGACCTGGACCCCTTGGCCCTCTTCCTCCTTCCATACTCGAATCTCTCTGTCGGGTCGACAGAGACCCAGCTTCGATCCTCCTCTTCTTCCGGGATTAATTCCTCAACTAGCACTTGCCCAACTCCTTTCCCTTTAATTGTGACCAAACTACAATTCCTGGCTACCTCGACGTCTCCTTTCACTTCATGGGTACCATACCAGGTGGGAAATTTCATGCTGTTGTGGAATGTCGAAATGATGGCTCTGAGATCGTACAAAGCTGGTCGACCTAATATCGCGTTATACCCCGATGGTGTTATGAAATCTACGCGGGAACGCAGCGGAATTCAAAATTTTATTTCCTATCGACCCAAGATCGACTTCGTTTAAGCAATAAACAAACAAGTAGTAGACGGTGGTTACCTTGGTTGATCTATAAGATCGACGCTTTGACCGTCTAAGGAGAGTAGTTATGCATAGAGCCGCCCAAGTGTTCGGCCTCTACCGCTAGTCCACACGAACAGCCCGCCGGAATCCCATCATGGATTGCTATTGGAAAACTCCGGTTGCTAGACCGGCCCTTTTCCCTCTCTCCAACTCTCTAAAAGATGCTCTCTATTTTACACAAGAACTATTAGTTCTTGGAATTGTGTTGTACAAAAGAGCTTGACACCCACCTCCTATTTATAATAGAAGTGGCGCCCCAAGAAGTGTGGAGGAGAAGAAAACCTTTTCCCAATAAAATAAGGAAAATATAATTGATTGATTTATCTCATTTATTATAATATCTCATATTAAATAAATCTAGGATTTTGTCAATATCTTATATTGAATATTCCCAAGATATTGTCAATATCTAATATTGACTATCTTTATTTTATTACCATAAATCAATTTACACATGTGTATATATCACATATATATAACACATATAAATCTATTAATACCCAAATAGTCAAACATGTCAACTTGAACAATGGCAATTTACGTGTGTCAATTACACACACAAACTTAGGCGCCATTTATATATTGGATATATATATATATTAATATCTTATATTAATATTTGGTAATACTATTAATTAAATTGCACAATCCAAGTGTATCTTATACACTTTAAATGTGGCGCCCATTTGACCAACAAATTGGCTTCCGGAATATTCTTTAATTAATATAATACTATTAATATCTTGTATTTAATTTATTCATAATAAATAAATACCACCATATTAATTTACCACTATAACCTTTATAGTCTCGAGATAAACTTTCCTTATTTGGTTATCATCTATAACCACATTTTAATCCGACTAGATGTTCTCATGTGTGTGACCCGATAGGCTTCCGAATATGTTGGCCGTAGACACAAAGTGCAAATTACAAAAATGCCCTTCATGCCTAACGATCACGGGATAGCGTCTAGCAACACACCGTGACCCCAATCATCGGAAGAGTCAAATGCAATGACTACTACCTTTCATGTGAAACAGTTACCGTGTAACTTACAATCCTATCGCTGTAATAATATCCATACAGTCGTTAGTCGAGTGTCAAAACATCAACGACCGTATCTTATAATCCGGATATCATGCTCTCTCGAAGTAACTCGTTTACTCCCACTTTGCAAAGATTCACGAGAGTAAGACATTCCTTATAAGAAGGCCATTTCGGATATTCGATCCCAATCATAGGATACGCGATTCCCGGACGACCAATCATGTATACTCCGCATTCTTCGCATCATACCCAATCACTACCGCATGATCGCCCCGTGGCTAGGGGAAACCTCAATAGTGTCAAAGCATGACAATCCACACCGTGATGCCATGAAGACTCCGGTCTTAAGGATAATTACACAACCGCCACATAGTGTGACACTTATCCGTGTAAGTGGGTCAGTCTAACGTACGCATTCTCTAATACACGTCCACGTACAGTCCAAGTGTCTCTACACTTCGATAGACGAGATCTATCCCTGCCCTAAAGACAGAAGACATCTAATACGTGCTAGTCTGTTTATACTATCAATGTCCTGTTTAATAGTACATCAGCCTAGAGACATTTAAGTATCAAACTTATAAAAGTGATTAGAGATCTCATCAACCATAATCGCCTATCATGGTTTCTCTATCACAGTTTAATACTAAGGACGTTATCATATAACAATTCACAATTGGTTCTTAAAAGAACATATATATGACAACATAAAAGCCATTTAATATATGTATAAACATAAAGAAATAGTACAAATGATCCGACCCGGTCGGATCCGGTCCAACCCGATTGGGTTTAGGACACTATTCCAATAGATGGGGCCTTGACTACGACATACGTCATTTCCATTGTTCGGCCTTTTTCTCCATCACCAACTGTAGTCAGCAAGTTAATCGATCCGACAGGGTGGATGGCCTGGCCTGTAAATCCAAACAAAGGGGTTGACAACGGTACAATGTCTTCATCCTTCAACCTCATAGCTTTGAAGGCTGAGTAGTAAAGGATGTTGACAGCACTTCCACTATCAACACAGACTCTCTTTATCCGTCCCCGGCTTATCACCGCCTCTATTACCAAACCTTCACTGTGACTGTGGGAGCTTGGAATATCATCTTTTGGTCCATAACCCACCTCCGTTGTGAACCTAAGCTTCTTCGATTCCCTCGATCTGTCCATAGACTGTCGACTGGATCGAGGTCGATCTGATTCATGCTCTGCAACAATCGTGTTGACGTCATACCCGATGCGGTTATCCCCGTGAGGGTCTCGATTCAAATCTTCTCGACGATCATCCCGACGGTTATCTCTGTATGCCGGCTCGGTTGATCTATCCCGACGCCTCTGATTGTCTCGACGCGGAGATCGGTCTCTTCCCCCGCTATAGTTCTTTCTCTTATACTCTCGACGGCCCTTTGGCTCGTCCTTCTCGGATCAGTCGATCACCTCGTCCAACCGACCCTCTTGAATACAGGCATCAATATCTCTCTTCAAATCAAAACATTCTTCTGTGTCATGCTCCACATCCTTGTGATAGTCACAGTACTTGTGGGTGTTATTTCTCTTCTCAGGATCCTTGGACATCGGCTTGGGTGTTCGAGCGATATTCTTCTTAATCATGATAGCCAACACCTCCCCCCGAGATCGGTTGAGAGGGATAAAATCTCGATCTTTCAAATTTCCTTTCTTTCCGAGCCGATCTGTGATCGGAGCTGTCAATCGATCGAACACATTGGACTTCCCTTCATCATTTCGACCCTTTGGCTGACCCTTGGCCTGGCCTCGGGTGTCATTCCTCGAGTTGAGGCCAAGTGAAATGGTGTGCAGACGCACTGCCTCTTCACCTTGGCAAAATTTGTGGACTATGTTCACACATTCGTCCATGTCATTGGGCATTTTCTTGGATAACTTATCATACAGCTTCATATTGCGCAGACCTCCAACAAATGCATTGACCTAAAGCGCATCACTGGCATTGTGCACCTTCATAGCCTCGAGATTAAAGCGCCTCATGAAATCAATGGTCGATTCTCCTTTCTCTTGCTTGAGATTCATGAGGTGAGTAGCACTGAGGTGGAACTTCTTGTTCCCGATGAAAGCATCTCAAAATTTTTGTCCCAACTGTAAAAAACTTGAAATTGACCCGGGTCGTAGTTTATGAAACCATTCTCGAGCTCGACCCGTAAGCAAGGTATCGAAGGCACGACACTTCATGACATCGTTGGCATTTCTCAGTCTCATCAGTGATATATATCGATACAGATGGTCCTCTGGGTCCGTAGTTCCATCATAAGGTTCCATCTTCGGTGGCTTAAAGGACTCGGGCATCGTGTATATCTCGATCTCGGGGCTAAATGGCGACTCGAGCCATTCTCTGACCTGGTCTTTTCCCACGATGTGATTGAATTCGTTCCGAATGCTGTCCTCGACCTGCCTTTGTTGCTTTTCGTGTCCAGGACGCTTCTTGGCGTTAGTCATGCTGATTTCTACTTCATCTTCGCACTCTTCTTGAGGATTAATAGGTTTCTTCCCCCTGGCATTCTCTATCTCCTTTCGACCCGGTGGCTCTAACTGGTGTTCCTCAGGGGGGGTTACAAATTCCCTTACCTATGAACGCAGAGGCTACCACTCTTTTCAGGGCGTCTTCGTCTAATGACGCTAAGTGGTCTGCCATGTCCTGTAATTGTGGAGGAAGTTGTGGTCTTGAGGGTTCTACAGCTACGGGTCTAGACCCAGTGGGGACTTCCTGAGCTTGGGTTTGAACCCCTGCTGGATCTATATCCGTATGCTCTTCGATCTGCAGATTCTTACTGTTCGTCGGTTTCTGTCTTCTTGCTTATGGTGCCATTGCGATATCTTTACCAACTCACCGGTAGAAGGCCCTCCTTCTAGCGCCAAATGATGATACTAAATAATGCACCAACGGAATAATAGGGCCACATGTAATCTAAGGGTGAGCTAAGAAAGATATGCACAACTCGGATTGTAGTGAAAGATGGTGTTCTTGGTGTTTTATGGCTGAGTCCAAGAATGTATCTTGGATTGCCTACGTATCCTGTGTAATGTCCAGGAATCAAGCCTTACGTAGTTCCTGGAGTCATGTATTTATAGGCACATGTCCTTCTTCTGCCGTAAACTTAGGGCGGTTTGGTCTATTGACATAAATACCCTTTAATGGGCCTTGCCCCTTGCTCAAGTAACCCTCTGGAAAATTGGGCTTAGGACCCAGGGCTGGAGCTATGATATCGACTCGCATGGCACCGATATGGGTGCTCGAGATGGAACACTTGCAAGATCTGCTAGCCGCTGTGGTGATCACTGACTCGTCTCTTATTCGACTCGATGTGGATAAAACACTTGGACTTTTCCACATGCCAGGTGGACCAATTAGATAACACCACGTGGAGGGGTGAAATCCCGTATCGTCATATTGCATTCAAGTGTTTATCGTGCCAACTCATTAGGTTTAAGGTGCTTAAACCAATGATAAGGCATAGTGTGATTTTATACACTCGCGGGAGGGAAAATCACGTGTTTAGGAATGCACCATTCATGCACTAGAATATTAATGGAAGGCGGTAGGTTAATCTTTTCTAAACAATCTAAGGGAGATAACTTGAACTATAATCCATCTTAGTTGAACAGCAGCATAAAGTTGAAGATGACCACCAGAGACTAAGCCAGTTCTAGATGAAAGAGGGGTAGGCCTGGTTATGGTGCCAAATAAGTAGCCTTCAAGTTTGTAGCCTTTGACAATTGGAATTACTGTAGACTTCCAAAGGAGATAGTTATCCCGAGTGAGTTTAATTGTGCAGGTTGATCTGAGAAAAGATGTTGAATCACCAGCTGGCAGATTGTTGTGTTGATAACCATGAAGATAGGGTGAGCTAGCAGCTGTTAGGTGTAGTGCCCGAAAAGCAATTTATGTAATTATTTTTATTTAATAAATAACAGATTTTATTTCACCTTATTATTTGCTTTGTGCTTATAGTTAATACACTGCCGAAAACCCCAAGTCATATCGTATGTAGCGATATAACTTAGTGTGTGTCACACATGAGGATTAAGTTTATGGTGATACACTTGAACTGTTAGTCCGTGGTGAACTTAATCAAAGTATGGGGTCTATTGATTAAACCACCATTAATGCGCCCAGAACACTTTATGGTGTGACCGTCTTATCCGGACCATCGACATTGGTTGTCTAAGTGGGGCATTTATATATGATGAGAGTCATATAGGACTGGACCGATTTAATCTGCGTTTCTTATATAATTCCGTGATTAAGAAATCTTATTAAGTCACAAGATGATCATATATGGATTAACCTTAATCCTGAAGTGATTGCATACTCCTACTGGTTTCAGGATAGGGTTTGATGTGTTCGTTAAGGATCGCTAAGAGGCGTGGTCCGAATCACTTTCACGTTGGCACTATTCTGGAATGAGTGAGGAGTGTGTGTCTCACAGATATGGAATCCATTCCTTCCTGCGGGAAGTAGAAAGACGATCCCCTTATTTGTTAATCCTAGAAACTGATCGATCCGCGGAGTTCGTATTGGTTATGAACTAATTGATCACTAGTGGGTTAATGGTAAATAAGGATAAGATGTATTGAAGAAGGTTTACGGAAATATTCCCGCTTCATTACGGATAGTCTATGGAGGGTTAGTTTACGGATATGTGTAATGATTATATCAATGGACACTTATCGACTCAACTCGACGTTTTGAGAATAAGTTATATCTATAATCGATAGAGTTCAGTTTCGGATTTATGGTGGCGTAATTCCGAAATTAATGAATTAAGTAGAAATATTATGTTCGATGAATATTTTATTTAATTTATTGTAGCTACTGGTTATAGGTCCATGGTCCCCGGGTTGGCTCCTAACACACGAGTGTTTTCTCGTTTTATAGAACCTCGAAAATAAATTAAATAGTTGGTCTATTTAATGAATATGCAATATTATTTATTTGGTAAATAATATTTAAAATAGAAAAGACATTTTTCTATTAAAATGGCTAAAAAAAGGTGGCGCCCCTATTGTGGATAATTAGGAAAAGAAATTTTCCTAGATTATGTCACATGCGTAATTAATTAATTATCTATTTGTTGGATAATTAATTGAAAAATAAGAGATTAATTTTTTGGAATTATCTCTTGTCTTTTGGCAAATATCTTGTCCTTGTGGGAATAGATAATTGTGGTGTGAAAATGATAACTCTCTTGGCTAGTTATTTTCATATATAAAGAGAGTTCCTCCCAACACAATTTCACACATTAATTGCGCCACTTATCACCAAATAGAAGAGAAAAATTAGTTTCTTGTTCTAGTCATTAAGGGAAGAAAAACCTAGGGTTTTTCTTGTACATATTCGAGGAGGTTCTACGGCGAGGATCGACGTCCACCAGTCGTCACTAGGAGATACAATCCGGAAGACTGCGGCTTCTGTTCCTCTTTAATTAGGTAAATCTTCAATCTTCTCGTAGTTGTATTAATTATTTATGCGAATCAAATCGTGGTAAAATTGCATGCGAGTTTATTCATAGCTTCCGCTGTGCATGATCGAGTGTCTCGATCGGTGCTGTGAATCAGATCTGACGATCCAATTATGGATCGGATCCGGATTCGGGTTTCTATATATCCAGCATGCAGCAACCGGAGATAGTGGAACTCCGGTTCCGGTTGAAAGAAAGCTAGTATAAGGCCCTCCAGTGGAGTAAATCGGAATACCCGTAGGGAACAAGAAAGAGGCCCATGGAGGTGTCGAAGAGAACATAGAACCTCCATAGATGGAGGATATTTGTGATGATAATGGGGTGGTTGAGCTCACGAGCTCACCGGTTCTGCACTTTGTGAAAAGGCAGCTATGGTCGTTGCAGCAGCTGTTGATGAAGCTGCAGATGCCATGAACCTTGCTCTGATACCAAGTTAGAAAAGAAGGAAATGCAATAAGAGGGAACCAGAATTCATTTGAATCATAGGATCTTGATTACATTCATAGCTAAGACCATGAAGGTCTTATATACAGCACACACAATGGATAACAACCAAATCTAACATATAGATTTGTTTAGGGAATATTATCTAACAAACAAGATGCTAACTCGCATACTACATCTAATGCTAGCCATAGGATCATTACACATGTGGAGATCTGTGATGTTGCCACATAACCTCATTTTTCATTAAGGGTAACATTACATTGAGACAAGACTTGTTTCAAAACACTGACAGAACAGTGCCCTAACCTTCTATGCCAAGTATCAAGAGTAACACTTTGACCGGAAATCTTAGGGGAAGACTTTGGGGACCTAGACACACAAAGACATTAGGCATCACTTGAACTAATGATTTTGGAGTGAAGGGAACTCTGAACTTCAGGACTGGGATGCTCCATCTGGTACAATCCATCCTTGAGATGACCCCTAAGCAGAATTTTGTCTGTAATCTTGTCCTTTACAAAACACAGAGAATCAGTGAACAGAACAGTGATAGCATTATCAGAAATTAGTTTAGACACACTAATTAGGTTTTTTGTAATGGCTGGGACATGTAGAAGAGTGTTAAGAATTAAAGGTTTGACAGTAGTGGGAATAGAATTAGTGCCAATGTGCTTAATGCACAAAGCCTTACCATTTCCCACAGCCAATGTATCATTACCATTGTATACAACACTTAGGTGAAGATTGTTGAGATCAGATGTGACATGGTTTGTGGCACCACTGTCAAGGTACCATGAGTTGTCAGCAACATTTTGAGGGCTTGCAACAAAAGCTGAAATCTGTTTAGGAGTGTTATTATCACCAGTGCTGCTGTTGTTGAAGTCAGTTTCAAACCTATGCCAGCAGATATTGGCTGTGTGACCAATTTTGCCACACAATTGGCAGGCCATTTTGCTGGTGTTAGAGTTAGCATTCTGATTTTGATTTCCTCTACCACCCCTGCCTCTTCCACCATTCCTGCCACCTCTTTGACCTCCACCACCTCTACCTCTGCCAGTGTTATTGTTTGGAGGCCTAGAATTGTTGTAGTATCCACTAGGTCTGGCTCCAGAAGAGGTCAGATGAGCAACAGCATTACCAGGTTCTGTTGGAGAATGGAACCTGGCCACAAGCTTCTCATGAATAAGAAGTTGGGATTGAACTTCTTGCCATGTAAGAGCACCAACCCTTGCAGTGATATTGACTATGGCTGCTTTATATTCTTTGTCAAGACCACCCAGAACTGCCAGGATCAATTCAAACCGAGTAATTGGATAGCCGGCAGCTGCAAGGTTATCACTATAAGACTTCATCTGAGCTAAATAATCAGCCATGGATCTGGATCCCTTTTCTGCTTTGGCTAAATAATTCTTCAATTCAAGCATCCGGGCTTCAGATTGACTATTAAACAGGGTCTCCAAAGTTTTCCAGACTTCATGTGAAGTCTCACAGCCAATTACCTCAAACAACGCCTGTTCTGTCATGGAACTTAGCAGCCAACCAACCAACAACGAATCTGTAACATCCCATTCTTCTGGTGTTTGAGATTCAGAGTATCCAAGAGTAAATGGGGCACCAGAACCAGTCAAGGGTCTGGGTTTAGTACCCAGCAAATAGCCATCCAGTCTGTGACCTCGAACAATAGGTAGAACAGTGGATTTCCACAAGAGGTAATTATCACGAGACAACTTAACATTGCATGTTTGAGTCAAGTGCCCAGGAAAAGGAGTAGAAGACGCAGGAGGAAGAAGACCATAACCTGGAGAACGCATCAAAGAGGGGTATAGTTCTGGACGGAAAGGGGAATCTCGAATTGATGACACCAGAGGTGGAATCTGACCAAACTGCATGTTAGGTGAAAATCTAGCAGCTGAAATAGATGTTTGACCACCGGTAGTGAACATCATTTGGGCGGAAAGAGGTGGAATCGAGGTAAGAGCAGCATGGCTTTGAACATAAGAACTTGATTCAGACATGACCGAAGATGCATGAGTGGAAATGGTGGTTGAACCAGGACCGGTGGAGCTGGATGAGGCTCCAATTTCCGGCGGAGTTGCCATCTCCGGCAGTAATGCTCTGATACCAAGATAAATAAAGAGGATAAACTAGAGAAGATAATTCATTTCTAGATAGATAAAGTTTTTACATTCAGCATTACACTAAATACTACAGAGAACAGAATCTACTCAATAGATTTCTGTTAGACAATAGACAGGTGGCTAAATCTGAGCCACACACCTCTTAAGATGATCTAACGGTCATGCTTGATCTTATCTTCAACACTTAACAAGCATGCACTAGACGATTAGAAGTCTTCAACCCGCTACAATTTCAACCAAGAGGTAGAACTTCATTCATCAAAGCAAGAATCATTCTTCTTCTTTATTTGATTTGGATGAAATTTAAACGGACATACATTCAGCGCTTAGCTTCTTGATTAGATCGTTGTGTACTTAAGTTGTTTAATGTTGGGGAGATTTTGCATCATTAAAACAAAAGAAAATTTATAAAACCTATACTACCATGCAAAACTACCTCCTAACCGGCCGAATACCGGGTAGTTGCTAGTAAAGTTGGATAAGTACGGGTATCGATCCTCAGGGAATTGGGCTGTTGAATCTAACTTCATTAATTCCTCTTCATTAACTAAACCTAAACCTAAACTAGAACGGAAAAATAACTGGACGGAGGATTGTTAATCCAAAGCCAGGAAATATAGTTGCGGACAAAATAAATAAAACTACATCTACGAAAACAGTAAAACTAACTATCAACTGACCAACCATAAACAAACCATGATCAACCTATTTCCAACAACCATCACCCCACCGAAGGAAATAAGATAGACAAATATTTATTCACAAGTTATCTTGGATTATTACCTTATCTAAAGAAGCATTTCCTCTTCCGATTTATCACGCCATTAATTAGTTTACCTTCCGGTCTTGACTAATATCGATACAAATCAAAGATATGGATTGAATCCTAATCTAACAACATTATCCCTCAACTTCCGTTTGTTGGAATAATTATTGTCAATCTCCCTCACGATAATCTAATGAATCTATTAACTTCCGTTATCTAAATTCGATTAACATGCGGCATAAAAACATGAAAGAGAACAAGAACAACATAATGAATTAAACACATGAAAAATCCTATCTTTCCGGTAACAGTGATATCCCTCAATTCAAATCTAAGATAATCTTGCATCGAATTAATCAAATTGTGATCCTCTCGTAAACCTAGATATTTAACCTACGAACTTCCGTTATGTATAGATTAAAAATCTAATCTTTCCTATGGTGATCTAAACTACACCGACTTCCGTCATACGGTAGCATCAAATCATGCAATCATCTTCCGATATAAATTGCAAGATACGAATAAACAAAGGAAAGAAACAATTTGAATTAAAACTTACAAAATCATCCATGAATTGACATTAAAGTCTTTCTTTGCAAAAAGGTTTCACCAAGCTTGTTTCATGGCCGAACCATGGCGGCAACAAGAAGAAACGAGAAAACGAAAAGAAAAAGAAATATCTAATCTAACCACCGGCCGGCCAAGCATGAAGCTCAGCCGGCCGGGCTGCTCTCATGCTCGAATTTAGGTTTAGAGAAAAGGCTGCTTTGCGTATTTGATATCCAATTAGGGTTCAACAATGCGCTGTATTTATAGCAAATTGAAGTCGGTTGCTACAAGAACCGGCCGGACGCCCGTTTGATCACAATGGACGCTCGTCCAAGATGGAGTGGACGGAGAGTGAACGCTCGTTTGAAAGGCGTCCGAACATCCCGTACCAAAATTAAGCTCTCGAACGCACGGTTTGAGAATGGACTCAAACTTCTAAAATTCATATCTTGAGTTGTAGACCTCCAAAAATTATGATCCGAACGTCATAAAAAAGCTCTCGGAAAACTCTACAACTTTCATTAAGGACTCTTCTTCAGAAAACGCCTTTTTGATTAGCCCGTCGTATTACGAGTCGTTTTCGGGATTTTCCACTCTAATTCATCTCTTTAAAATCATCCTTTCCATCAACAATGTGTATCTACAATGTAGGAAAAACATACCAAAGCGTAACATAATTCCAAAATAACATAAAATCATCATTTAAGCACATAATTCGCTACGTTTTGCAATTTAACCTATTAGAAACACCATTTACTCAATAATTCAATATAGAGCTCGATTTCTATGAAAATAATACGAATATGGGGAAAATTGATATAAAACATATCCTTATAAAACGTATAAAATCACCCTTAACAACTCCCCCACACTTAGCTTTTGCTCGTCCCGAGCAAAACAAAGCAAAATCAAGCTCGAGATAGTATAGACATCTCAACAAATATAACATATATTCAATAACTTAGAAGTTCACCATTGTGTGTGTGCATAGCCATAGAAAACTTCCACTAAATCCAAACTTGAGGAACTCAAAGTAAAACTAGCTAATACCCCCTCGTAGAATAGTAATAACTGACACTCATAAGATGTACCCTACAAACGTGACATATCCCGAAAAAGATGATCGAATGAATCTAGGGCCTTTCTGAAATACTCAGAGGATAATCCCTACATCATATCTTTCAGCTTGTACTGGGGATAAGATTAACGAAAACTAAGCCTTATATTCAATTCATAACACATTTCTCATAAGTTGATTTAATTATTCACTTTTATAAACACACATTAGGATAAGCTATTGCCCTCATAGTAGAATAGGACATTTCGAGATAATACCCTACCTTACTCCAATCATAAGGCGGCTCTTCCTAAGCGTCGTGAGCTTCTAGTCATCATGGTGGTATAGGACATACGTGGTACACCCTACCTCACTCAAATCATAAACCAGCTTCCGACACACACAATTACAATTATGTTTACTTAGAGATTTCTGGTTGGCAGTGGAAAAGATTATTTTCTAGTAGCACAGACCACTGAGCATAACACCTCAAGTAAACAATTTATTACTATTGCAAAGACTTAATCACGTTTCACTTATCACATTCAAACTTACAGATATTCACAGTATAACATACTTCGGAACTAAATACAAACTATCATAAATCTCAAGATATATACGTAGCACTAAGCACATGACTTATAAGAAAATCAGAAATCACTAATCCAAACGGGGTATAACTTTATAAATTAGCTCATCATTCACTATGGCTCGTGAAAAATAGATCTCAGGTGAAACAACTAACTTATTAAACATATGATATATAGCTTAGATGACTATAGAAAAATAACGAACTTTGAATCGAATTGCCTACTCGGGACAAGACAAAAACAAAAATGTCGGAAAATTTTGAAAATTCTAGCTCATTTTGCATAGAAACATAACGAATTAAGCAAACGCGTAGATACATATCAAATCATTAATCCCCTCCCCCACACTTAAAGATCAACATGTCCTCATGTTGTGCGAGAATGAAAAGAAAGAAAGAACTTAGGCGATTGTCGTTCGAAAGTGGCAAGTCCGGAAGTGGGTCGACGTCCGCTCCGAAATGCTTGAAGAAATCGAGATCGTGGACCATCCACCGGAAAAGCGGCTTCATCTAAAACTCACAAAAGCTAATGCAACCACCCTGCACACTTGAAAACAAGGCAAAATCTCGGGGGCACGGGGGAATAACAAATTGCTAAAACAAGAAGTAAGCACATGATATAATGGCTCAGATGGAAAAATCACCACACAGGGAAAGTACAGGACACCTAAGCATCAAATAAGCCACAGAAGCTTATAATACAAATACAGTCCACATGTGCATACAAAAATAATGATACATGGAACATTACAAAATAGCGGGGCTAGGTGCACTATATGAAATTATACTACAATGCAATCTACGTGATCGCAATTCTAAAAATTAAATAAATAAAAATAAATTCGACGAGCTTAGGGCCGAGCGGGTTTCGAGGACAACCCTACGGTGACTACGGCCTATGCGAGAAACTAAAAAAAAACGAGGTAGTATTACGGAAACCGACGATTAACTACACTCGGGAAAAATAAAAGAAAAAATAGAAAAACAATGCAACTAGATGACATGCAACTAAATGATATGCACCTATATGATATGCAAAAATAAAAGAAAATAAAAGAAAGAAAACTAGCCCACTCATTTGCAACATGACATGTATATAATAAACGTCTACCGGATAATGACAAAGTTACGATAAACGACAAGATCTTGTTCATTACATGCAGTGTAGACGCGCTTTAAGACTCATCAAAAGTGATAGCATTATGGAAACCAACAGTTAGCTATACTAAACAGATATAACTCATATGGAAAAGGACGTAGCATACGGAAACCGACAGTAGCTACCCATATGAACTATAAAAAAAACAAAGGAAGCACGTAAGTCTTAAAAGCTAACAAGATTCATCACAGCGGTATGTAGCATACGAAAACCGACATTAGCTACTAATTAACAATCAGACCAGTTATAGCGTACGAGAACCGACAGTAACTATAACATGCCTAGATGAATCATGTATAAGGAATTGATCAATTATCTAACATGGATTCATATATGGAAAGGTAAAAACATATAAGTTCAGGACATCTATGTAAACATCAATTAGCCACAGAAGCTCGAATGAAAAATCCACATCAAATAAAAGCATTAAAAATAAAATCAAGAAAAACCAGAACCTGGACTGCATTACGGACGAACGTTCAAAGGAAATCTCAGCACTGGACGGGCGTTCCACTTTTCAAACGCTCGTCTACCTTGAAAACCGACCGGACGGGCGTTTAGAATGACAGACGCCCGTCTGATTCTTCAAATCAGAGCAGGATTGAAAATTCTGGAACGGACGAACGTCCCATAATTCCAAACGCTCGTTTACCTGCACGTTAGGGACTGGACGGGCGTCCAATAAACCAGACGCTCGTCCATACAACGAATATGCATAGAACAACAGGAAAATAACAGAAAACCCTAACTATAAACCCTAATTAACTTAGAAGATCATCATACATCAAAAACGCAGGCAGCCACATAAAATTCTAGCACAGGGGTTAGACTAGGTAACAACTAAACACAAACTTCACGTAAAACAGATTAAGTAAAAAAAATTTGCACATTCTTAACCCTACGGTCATCGAAACACGGCAAAATAAAAACTCTCAATCTATTCGACGCTACTTTTATTGAAAGAATACAAAAATAAATCGTAACAAAATCGAAAAATTAATTCAATTAGATTCAACAAAACACCGATTCCCCGGCAACGGCGCCACTTTTGTTTTAATGATGCAAAATCTCCCCAACAAAAGTTAAAGAAGCGTTTCCTCTTCCGATTTATCACGCCATTAATTAGTTTACCTTCCGGTCTTGATTAATATCGATACAAATCAAAGATATGGATTGAATCCTAATCTAACAACATTATCCCTCAACTTCCGTTTGTTGGAATAATTATTGTCAATCTCCCTCACGATAATCTAGTGAATCTATTAACTTCCGTTATCTAAATTCGATTAACATGCGGCATAAAAACATGAAAGAGAACAAGAACAACATAATGAATTAAACACATGAACAATCTCATCTTTCCGGTAACGGTGATATCCCTCAATTCCAATCTAAGATAATCTTGCATCGAATTAATCAAATTGTGATCCTCTCGTAAATCTAGATGTTTAACCTACGAACTTTCGTTATGTATAGATTAAAGATCTAATCTTTCCTATGGTGATCTAAACTACACCGACTTCCGTCATACGGTAGCATCAAATCATGCAATCATCTTCCGATATAAATTGCAAGATACGAATAAACAAAGGAAAGAAACAATTTGAATTAAAACTTACAAAATCATCCATGAATTGACATTAAAGTCTTTGCTTTGCAAAAAGGTTTCACCAAGCTTGTTTCATGGCCGAACCATGGCGGCAACAAGAAGAAACAGAAAACGAAAAGAAAAAGAAATATCTAATCTAACCACCGGCCGGCCAAGCATGAAGCTCAGCCGGCCGGGCTGCTCTCATGCTCTGAATTTAGGTTTAGAGAAAAGCTGCTGCGTATTTGATATCCAATTAGGGTTCAACAATGCGCTGTATTTATAGCAAATTGAAGTCGGTTGCTACAGTAAACTGGCCGGACGCCCGTTTGATCACAATGGACGCTCGTCCAAGATGGAGTGGACGGAGAGTGAACGCTCGTTTGAAAGGCGTCTGAACATCCTGTACCAAAATTAAGCTCCTGAACGCTGGTTTGAGAATGGACTCAAACTTCTAAAATTCATATCTTGAGTTGTAGACCTCCAAAAATTATGATCCGAACGTCATAAAAAAGCTCTCGGAAAACTCTACAACTTTCATTAAGGACTCTTCTTCAGAAAACGCCTTTTTGATTAGCCCGTCGTATTACGAGTCGTTTTCGGGATTTTCCACTCTAATTCATCTCTTTAAAATCATCCTTTCCATCAACAATGTGTATCTACAATGTAGGAAAAACATACCAAAGCGTAACATAATTCCAAAATAACATAAAATCATCATTTAAGCACATAATTCGCTACGTTTTGCAATTTAACCTATTAGAAACACCATTTACTCAATAATTCAATATAGAGCTCGATTTCTATGAAAATAATACGAATATAGGGAAAATTGATATAAAACATATCCTTATAAAACGTATAAAATCACCCTTAACAACTCCCCCACACTTAGCTTTTGCTCGTCCCGAGCAAAACAAAGCAAAATCAAGCTCGAGATAGTATAGACATCTCAACAAATATAACATATATTCAATAACTTAGAAGTTCACCATTGTGTGTGTGCATAGCCATAGAAAACTTCCACTAAATCCAAACTTGAGGAACTCAAAGTAAAACTAGCTAATACCCCCTCGTAGAATAGTAATAACTGACACTCATAAGATGTACCCTACAAACGTGACATATCCCGAAAAAGATGATCGAATGAATCTAGGGCCTTTCTGAAATACTCAGAGGATAATCCCTACATCATATCTTTCAGCTTGTACTGGGGATAAGATTAACGAAAACTAAGCCTTATATTCAATTCATAACACATTTCTCATAAGTTGATTTAATTATTCACTTTTATAAACACACATTAGGATAAGCTATTGCCCTCATAGTAGAATAGGACATTTCGAGATAATACCCTACCTTACTCCAATCATAAGGCAGCTCTTCCTAACTGTCGTGAGCTTCTAGTCATCATGGTGGTATAGGACATACGTGGTACACCCTACCTCACTCAAATCATAAACCAGCTTCCGACACACACAATTACAATTATGTTTACTTAGAGATTTCTGGTTGGCAGTGGAAAAGATTATTTTCTAGTAGCACAGACCACTGAGCATAACACCTCAAGTAAACAATTTATTACTATTGCAAAGACTTAATCACGTTTCACTTATCACATTCAAACTTACAGATATTCACAGTATAACATACTTCGGAACTAAATACAAACTATCATAAATCTCAAGATATATACGTAGCACTAAGCACATGACTTATAAGAAAATCAGAAATCACTAATCCAAACGGGGTATAACTTTATAAATTAGCTCATCATTCACTATGGCTCGTGAAAAATAGATCTCAGGTGAAACAACTAACTTATTAAACATATGATATATAGCTTAGATGACTATAGAAAAATAACGAACTTTGAATCGAATTGCCTACTCGGGACAAGACAAAAACAAAAATGTCGGAAAATTTTGAAAATTCTAGCTCATTTTGCATAGAAACATAACGAATTAAGCAAACGCGTAGATACATATCAAATCATTAATCCCCTCCCCCACACTTAAAGATCAACATGTCCTCATGTTGTGCAGAATGAAAAGAAAGAAAGAACTTAGCTGATTGTCGTTCGAAAGTGGCAAGTCTGGAAGTGGGTCGACGTCCGCTCCAGAAATGCTTGAAGAAATCAGTAGACTGTGGACCATCCACCGGAAAACTGGCTTCATCTAAAACTCACAAAAGCTAATGCAACCACCCTGCACACTTGAAAACAAGGCAAAATCTCGGGGGCACGGGGGAATAACAAATTGCTAAAACAAGAAGTAAGCACATGATATAATGGCTCAGATGGAAAAATCACCACACAGGGAAAGTACAGGACACCTAAGCATCAAATAAGCCACAGAAGCTTATAATACAAATACAGTCCACATGTGCATACAAAAATAATGATACATGGAACAAATAAGATATTTTTCGTGGACTCGGCCCAAATTGGTGTGTTGACCTTTTGACCTCATTGGTCAAATATAGGAAAAATGCGTGGACCTTTTCTTTTTATGAAAGGTGGCGCAAATTTGATGTTAATAATTATTAAGAAATTAGTTTTCTTGGATAATTATTTGACATGTGATTTATCTTTTATTTGTTAAATGATAATTCATGGAATATTAGATAATAATATGATTTATCTTAATTTGTTTGGGATAATCATTTTATTTATCTTTTATTTGGAATAAAGGATTATTGTAATAATTATCTCTTAATTATTTAATCCTTGGAGGTTAAGTTTTACTCTCCTATATAAAGAGAGTTCTTCCAAGCCTTTTGACACAACACAAATCACGCCATATTGGAAGAAATATAGCTTGGAATTTTCGGCTATTTTCTTCGGGTTTCGAGTTGGAATAATCTTCGGGATTATTCCGGTAGCATATCAAGGAGGTCCGGCGGCGGGAAACACCATCCACCGGTGTTCTTTGGGAGACACACGTTGGAAGGCTGTGGCTTCTCAACTTGCGTGGATACTACTTTTGTTCTTGGAGTTAAGCACCATAAAAAAGGTAAAAATCCAAACTTCCTTGTAGTTTGATCTTTAATTTATGTTTTTTGTTTCGTTTAGATCTAGATCTGATGCTTCCGCTGCGTAATCGGGTCAATCTATGATTGATCCGACGATATTACTTCTAACGAGTGGTATCAGAGCCTTTGATCTAACGATCAAAGTATATGAATTTTAGATCTTGGAGTGGAAAAGCATGTTTTAGATGTTTTATTTCGTTTTTTTTGGTAAAATTCGAATTTAATCATGTTGTATGCTTGTGAATGTTGTGGTTGAAGAGATGGATTGGGGTTGGTATTGTTTACCCGTAGATCTATTTTGTAGCTCCTTTGTTTAGTAACAATTGAGCATAGGATTTGTATCTTTAATTATGCAATTTTTGAAAATTATGTAAAAGTAGCATCTTTTATCGTAATTTTGATGTTCCGGGCTCGAAAAGATGAAGATCTTGCTGAAAAGATGAAGATCGAGGCGAAACCCAAGGTATGAATGAGGAGAAACGGCTAAAAACCTTGTTTTTTAAGGCTGTCCAGCACCTTTAGCAGCGCTAAAAACCATTGCAAAGCCTCTGTTTTGTTTAAAAGGGCGGCAGCAGCACCTGTAGCGGCGCTTACTGCCGCCGCCATAACCTGTTTTCAATTAACCCTAGCTTGCGGCTAGGGCTTTGGGAATTAAATGATGCTGCTAAAGTTTTTTTTTTTCATGCGGCTGCTTTATTTTAATTTTTTTTATATAACCTGTATTCCTTTTACAGCCGACATAAAAAAAAAATAATAATAATAATAATTCTGGAAATTTTTTTATACAGCCGCACTTAAACAAAAAAAAAAAAAAAAAAAAGGTTTTTGATAATTATAATAATATTTGTTTATTTAATTAAAAAGCCTTTTCTCCTCTCGGGTGTTCGTGGTTCGTGATCCGGCGGTTTGAGTTCAAGATTCGAAGATCAAGACTCGAAGACATAGTATAAGTTTTACTTTTCCTTAGAAAATAGTTAGTCGGGGGTACCAACGGTCCATCTCGGTGTTTACTTTTCGGTATAATTTTGTGTTTGATCAAGATTACGTGCTTAAAACCGGAAAATTGCCATGACTTGCATCTTCATGATTCTACTCCAATGCATACATGTAGCTAGTTTATTTCGAATAAATTAGGCATGTATAACTCGAATAATTAGTATGAATGCTTATTAATTTAATATGTGGTAGTTAAATAATAAGTAGCTAATTATAAAAACCGAGGAACCGGGTTTTTGTCAATCGTTTACGATTTTAGTGATGGATTCTCGGTGAATCCCACTTGGAAAAATCGTTGAGCTTTTCGGTGATGGCTTCTTAGTGAACCCACCTTAAACAGAAACGAGATTACGCTTTGGGTTACAATTTCGAAATCGGAGAATCTTAGTACATGGGTTCGGAAATGGTCTAACCATGGTTGGGCGAGTTCAACCGAGTTTCGGCTCAATCGACTCCCCTCCACGTGTGATGTACGTTACAGCAGTCCGACAGGACTTAGCATAGCCAATAAGCCTTCGGGCTAAACGGGGCTTTTCTTGCCGGATTGGCCTGAACTGTCACATATGTTCCAACGAATAAGACGGCGTAGGCTTGCCTACATAACCGACCCTGTTCGGAGTACTTTGATTTATTGTTTCTTATTGTCAAGGCCGAAACCGTAATTAGTAAACCCACCACTTTTTCAAAATATTGAGTGGGAGCCGGGAAGGCGGCAGCCAACCCCACGGCCTCTACTATAGATGCAAGCACGTGAGAGAAGGGTGACGCCTCGAGCCGCTTTGATTTCGGCCCCCTACGGATGGTGTTCACCCCTATCAAAATTCAAGGCTTGGTCTCCGAAAGGATAGGATTTCGGGTACTTGTTGAGTCACTGACCGACCCTACGGCGGCATACTCGGGGCGTACTTTGAGATCTAATATAGTAGGTCACACTCTTTATGGATATTTTCGAAATATCTAGGCTAGAAAAGGAAGGTAATCAACGATTAAGGTCCGGGATGTCTGATTCCCGTGAGATGTTTGATTCTCGAAGATTAATCATTGAGAGAGATTGTCTCAGTTTAACCATCACCTCTTTGACCTACCCTACGGCGGCACTGAGGTGCGAGGTTAAATCCTTGTAATGGTAGGATAAACTTTTTATAGTTTATTATTCCTAAAATAAAAATCTAGTAGTGATAATTTATTTTTTGAATTTAACTTTCTGTCATGTTCATTTTACAACTCTAATCTCTAGGCTACTAAACTGTTAGTAATAGGACTTCATTAAAAATGTGGAGAGTAACAAGTACGTTGTAATTATCAATAAATGCAGTTAACTTTTCGGAAGAGATTTTTCTCTTGAGCCTTTAAAAACTTAAGTGACATAGTACAAGTATGTCACGGGTGTCACTCGTGTTGAACGAGAGACGACCATACTTAGTTTACAAAAGATGACATAGGACTATCATATAAAATTCATTTAGTGAATTTTAAAAGTGTAATTACACAACAAATTTCTAAATTGAAAAATTGGAAAATCATATACATAAGGCGTTGCTAGTTAGACGGTATTTGGAACCGATAAACTAGTGGGAGCCTTAGTCTTATGATTTGTTGTTTTTCTGAATCATTAGAAATGTGTAATGGAATGCACAAGAGTTTCTCCATTCATTGGAAAAACAAGAATAAAGCGTTACTAGTTAGACAGTATTTGGAACTGATAAACTAGTGGGCGCTTAGTTCTGGAGATTTTATAATCTTTGAAACATCATGAACACAGCATTGTTAGTTAGACAGTATTTGGAACTGATAAACTAGTGGGAGCTTAGTTCTAGGTGATGTTCTAATCTTTGAAAAATCATAAATACAAAGTGTTTCTAGTTAGACGGTATTTGGAACCGATAAACTAGTGAGAGCTTTATTATGATCTCTCAAACCATTCGAACAAAGTGTTGCTAGTTAGACGGTATTTGGAACCGATAAACTAGTGGGAGCTTTGGTCTTATGATTTGTCGATTAGAAAAATCGATAGTCCAAGCAAGTAACACTGAACATCCCACAGTTCAAGAATAGAGTCTACTCGAACGAACTGCTAGTTAAGGAAAGTCGAGAATGGGAAAGAATGTTTATACGTGTTAGTCATCCAAACTAAGTAGTTTTAAGGCTAATTAAACCGAAAAATTAATGAATTGGAAATTAGAGGATAAGGAAAGTGATTTCGGATCACTAACCAATGCATCCTTAGCAATTTTCTCGAAAGCTAAGTTCTTTGGAAGAACTAGGTAGCTTTGCATTAAACGATAAACAAAATAGACAACGGGCAGTTATTTCAGATAGACTAGTAGGAGTGATACAAGGAAATGAATCTCGGATTCAATTCTTGAGTATCACAGAAAATTAATTTTTTGTTTTCGGGTGCGTTGGAACAAACGTATTCATTTTCAATAGGATAATTTGTTTGTCTTATTGACGATAAATATAACATTCGAAGCACGAACCTCAGACTCGGACTTTTGTTTGATAAAGTCAGAACCACTAAGCATTGCTGAAAAGGTATTAGTAACGCATCTTAAAACAATATAAACGCAAATGGTTTCCGTATTTCGATAAACGCTTCTTTCGATTCTATTAATTAGTGCATATTCCCTAAAGACAAGATCTGAAGACTGGCTTAGGGTGATTCCTATCTCCCAGCCAAAGGAACACTGTCTCAAAGGAACAATGCCTAAGTTTCCTTTCAATCGGGAAAGGGTAATAGATTTAAAGAAGTTACATAGCCTGTTCATATCGACCTTCGGGGTCATATGAAAGATACAAGCTAGTGGGAGCTTTTGAGTAGTGACATATTGTCTGATAACTACTCGAAACTCCGTAAGTTTATCCAAAATATTTGGAGGAAATCTCTGATTTCACCAGAGATAGAGTATTCCATACTCAGAAATAGGTTATTGCATAGTCTTCGGGACTGATGCTCGGCCTGCCTCCCAGTGAAATGTTTTCACTAAGGGATACACCACAAATTTGCCTTACATAGTTATTGATGTGCTACGATACGCTGTTGAACTCATTTAAGATATTGGTTGCAAAATAACGGTTGTATTGAAAAACCGAGAAGTCTACCTGAAGATGCCTACGCATTTGTGGATAAGGAGTGAATTCGGTTCACCCCACTTCCGTAAATAGAGGCATTTAGCACCGAGTGCTTGAAGGTAGGATCGGCAATTTTGCGTACACGTTCGTGTCGTGAAATATCTTAATGCATTGAGTAAAGGTTGGTTATTAAACTCGTAAAATCGAGAGAATGACGGTAATACTTGTCAAACTCGGTCCGATAGAGTCTATAAATAACAACCTTAGATCTTGAAGTATTTGTACTCAAGATGTTACTAATCGATTTGTTCACCCACATCCAACACCGGCAAGTTGGTGATAACACTAATAAAGACTACTAAACTAGATCGTATATCACTCCACCCCGAACGCGGTGGGTGTATGGTTTGTCCATTACCCATTGGGACCTTATGGTCTAGGGTAGATTGATGACCTATAGTCCTTCGTGGACCGTATAGGATCCCGATCATAGAGGTTGGTTTAAAAGCCATAACCCCGTGAATGGAGTTTGATACTCCACCCCGTTGAAACTCTTGTAGAACCACCTGAGTATCTCAGGCCCAATGGGAGAAATTGGAACTACATGGAGAAGAGTCGAATGAATAGGAAAGTTTAACTTTCAATGCAAAGCTGAGTAATTTAGGGGTGATTCCCTAAAAAGGTAGAGAGTTAACCAGACCGTGATCTCTCTTACCACTCAGTCTTGCTTGATTTCGTCAGAAAGCGGGAAATAGGGGTGATTCCCTAAGACTTCCTTGTCGAACAACGGAATCTTAATTCATTCAGAACAGAAGGGTTTTTAGCTAAGAACAAATGGCGGATTCGTTACAAAGCAGAAAATAGGGGTGATTCCCTCAGACCTTTTTGCGAGACTAACGGTATCTTAATTTATTCAGAAAGAACCTTTGGCAGGATGCCTGCCATAGCTTATATCCTTTGGGGATTAAAGCAAACCTCCAGGTCATTTCAAAGTCATATATTTTAATATGTGGACTTGACCAGAATGTTGATAAGTCTTTCGTAGACTGGGCATCAATATTAGTAAAGTAGTATGTAGATTAGTGTTTGTGAATGGTAACACTGAAACAGTTGGAAACAACATGGGTGTGTTATCTGAAGTCAGAGTCTGACATGCCATCGGGATCCATTCTAAAGGATTTGATTCGCTCAAATCCGTGAGAATCGATCATTGGCAATCCCACCCATTCACCTGGTTAAGATATTCTGGCATGCAACATTCAACGATGTAGTCTACCCTACCTCTCAGAATGGTTATCTAAACTCGAGGATGAATACGAAATGGGATGTTTAGTGAATCCTCAAGTCTCTTCGGAGAATGAGGAATAATATGCTAGTATATTCAGTGCAAACTAGAATATAAGTGATAACACCGATTCGCTTTAGGTCAGATTGAGGATGATCGTTAAGTCGATTTGGTCCTCAGTGTTGAATCCAAAAGCATATTGAAAGTGTACCACCGGATTAGATGGAAAGGCGACGTTTCGATCCCAAAGATTGACTCAAGCCGCCAACCTACCTGACCCGTGTACCAGGTCACATGGTATTCGGATTCTAAGTACGCGCCGGGTCACTGACCTACCCTGCGGCGGCACACTCCGGTCGTGCTTGGAAGGATGAATTACTAAGATGCGCTTGGAGGGTACATATTTGAGGGATACGTCTCACTTGTTTTGAGCAAGTGGGAGAATGTTGTAGATATAGATAAATAAGGGTGTGCTCTAAAACAATTAATCCACTTGCCTTTCGTGCAAGTGGGAGATTGTTAGGTGTAGTGTCCGAAAGACAATTATATAATTGTTTTTGGACAGAATTAATAATTCATCCTATTATATGCATGTGCGCTTATAATTAAGACACTACTGAAAACCCTGAGTACCTCGTTTATGTAATCACATAACTCAGTGTATGGCTATACACAAGAGGATTGAGTTAGTGAGATGTACTTAAAATTAACTTAGTCCGTAGCGTTTATTAATCTGAGTATGGGTCTCATGATTAATTTGCTATTAATGCGCCCGTAACACTTTAGGTGTGACAGCCTTATCCGGACTGTCGGTAATAGGGTACCTAGTGGGGCATTTATATACGATGATAATCATATGTAATGGACCGATTTGATTTGAGTTCTCGATATAATTCCGTAATCGAGAAGTCTTATCGAATCACAAGATGATCATCTATGGATTAATCTTAATCCTGAGGTGATCACAGACGACTGCTTAGACTAGGGTAGAGTTTGATGTGTTAGTAAGGATCACTTCGAAGTATGTGGTCCAACACTTCTCGTTGGCTCTATTCTGGGATGAGTGAGTAGTCTGTGCTATCACAGATATGGAATCCATTCCTTCCCTCGGGAAGTAGAGAGACAGTTCCCTTATTTGTTGACCCTAGAAACTGATCGATCGGCCGAGTTCATATTATATTGGATATGAACTAATTGATCACTAGGGGGTTAATGGTAAATAAGGATAATATGTTTCGAGAAGGGTTTACGGAAATATCCCGAATCGAAGTGAACAGTCTATGGAGGATTTATCCGTATGTAATGATTATATCAGTGGACACTTTCGACTCATAAATTGAGTGTAAGTTATCTATATTCGATAGAGTTCAGTTTCGGGTTTATGGTGGTGTAATCCCGGAATTAATAGGTTGGATATAATTATTCGTCCGACGAATAATTTTATCTAATTTATGTATCTACCGAATATGGGTCCATGGTCCCCGACGTGGCTCCCAAAATAGCATAATTGGATTTTCGTCGTTGCACCTCAATTATAATTAAATAGTGGATTGGGCTATTTAATTTGATATGTGGATTAATTTTTTAGTTGGACTAAATAATTAAATACACGGAAAAGATATTTTTCGTGGACTCGACCCAAATTGGTGTGTTGACCTTTTGACCTCATTGGTCAAATATAGGAAAAATGCGTGGACCTTTTCTTTTAATGAAAGGTGGCGCAAATTTGATGTTAATAATTATTAAGAAATTAGTTTTCTTGGATAATTATTTGATACGCGATTTATCTTTTATTTGTTAAATGATAATTCATGGAATATTAGATAATAATATGATTTATCTTAATTTGTTTGGGATAATCATTTTATTTATCTTTTATTTGGAATAAAGGATTATTGTAATAATTATCTCTTAATTATTTAATCATTGGAGGTTAAGTTTTACTCTCCTATATAAAGAGAGTTCTTCCAAGCCTTTTGACACAACACAAATCACGCCATATTGGAAGAAATATAGCTTGGAATTTTCGGCTATTTTCTTCGGGTTTCGAGTTGGAATAATCTTCGGGATTATTCCGGTAGCATATCAAGGAGGTCCGGCGGCGGGAAACACCATCCACCTGGTGTTGCTGGGAGACACACGTTGGAAGGCTGTGGCTTCTCAACTTGCGTGGATACTACTTTTGTTCTTGGAGTTAAGCATCATAAAAAAGGTAAAAATCCAAACTTCCTTGTAGTTTGATCTTTAATTTATGTTCTTTGTTTCGTTTAGATCTAGATCTGATGCTTCCGCTGCGTAATCGGGTCAATCTATGATTGATCCGACGATATTACTTCTAACACACACTTCATTTGTAATGGTAGGTTGGTTTTGATTGTTGTTATGTGAACTCCAAAATGAACGAATTTCATTGCATAATGAGCGAATTCCACGCTAATCTTGCCGTAAGTAGTTCTACGGCTCACCGTAAGTAATTGAGTTGTTTAATTGTAGCGTATATATGTGTATGTATATGCGTTGTTGTAGGTTTGTGGTGTTCTTTTACGGGCGTGTTGATATTTAATATATGCTGTTTAATATGAGTGGTTTTGGCAGGGTCTACGACATGGAGAAGCTTATGTGGTTGATTATGCGATCATGTTGATTTATCTTTATAGAGTCCATTGATGATTAATAGTTGTCTCAGGATTGTTGTTGATCATTTCATGCAAGGTATGCAAGATACACAATTATGGATATTAGTATTCAACTTTTGCTTATCGACCATAGAACTTTCTCAGCAGAATTTTTTCGAACCTGAGAGTTTGGATGGCATCAATTAGTATATAAATATGTTACGGGACATAAGTAATATCTATCATTTCTTGTGGAGGTTTACATAGGTATGCTACGGAACTTTCTCTGCTTTCACCAAGGTAGTATCATAAGTAGTATCAATACGTTACGGAACTTTCTTTGCATTCACCTAGGTATGCTTTCCATTCTTCTATTTTCTGCTAAAAGGATCCCCAATTTTCATGTGTTATCTGCTTGATTAGTTTTATTTTTTTCTTTTCTTTTTGCAGTAAAGTAATGGAGGTTTCAGGGCCACTAAAAAGAGTTTTTGAACAATCGTGTCCAGGAAGAAGTGAAATATTGTGGAGGTTTAGTGAAACCGGGGTTGCTGAAAAGATGGTAAAGTGCTCTAATTTAAATGGATTCAACATTTTTTTCTCGCAATACACGTATAATAAGTAGTTATACTAAAAGAGTTTACATTCTGTTTTAGAAACTAACCTCACTTACAATATTTTACTTTAATGATGCATAAATCTTCATCTTAGTAGAGCATCTAGGATGTATATCAGAAAAATCAAAAAGTGTTTGTTAAAAGGTTTTAAATTTTAGTTTTAATGTTAGTAGCTCTTCGTTTACTTGAAGAGTTTTTTCCTTTGTTGATATACTCTCTTATATCGAATTTGTTGTTTTTTTTCTTTCGGTATGACAAGTTCTAAGTAGTGTTTTGACATACTCTTTTATATCGAATTTAATTGTTGTTTTTCTCTTCTGGTATCGCAGAGTTCTAAACAGTGTTCTTACCCAAGGATCTGGTTAGTTTTCCATTTCATACCACGCTTTCATCTTTAGAGTCGGTCATTTTGGCTTTAAAGTTTGAAGCTTATGAATCGGTTTTTTCGTTATTGGTTTTTTATTTATTTTTCACAGTTAAATCTTTCTAGGAATTAATGAATAACGCCTCAACTAGAGTTTGAAGCCTCATTAAGTGGTGGACCTGTTCCAGTGTGTAATTGTCCATATACTAAAATTGATTTAATAGCTGAAATATTGGGTTAATGATTTGCAATTCAGTTTATCATCAAAAGTTTAGAAGTTTTTTCTAGGCTAATTGTTTTTAGAACGAGGTTACTCTTTTTTAAATGAATGTGTGGATTAGCTGATGTGTATGAATGAACTTTTCAGAGTGAGGCAGGAGCTTGAACATAAACAATATTGTTGTGTTAGACATGAGTTGCGTTATCGTGTGTTATGTGATGCATTTTATTGTTGGGTTTTCCCTTTCCATGTGAACTATTATGTGATGTGATACTTCTCACCTTGCTCCTAAATTGAGCAAGAATGAAGTGGGCAATTTGCCTTTTTCGGGAAAAGCATGAATCTCCTTGCAGACTTGCAGTGTGTTTGACACAAGTATGTTGATGTCAATTTCTTTTCTTTTTCTTCTTTTTTTTTGGTTACATATGTTGGTGTCAATTTCGGTGAAGCCTTGATATAAAAGAAGATTAAGGCCGGTATGTTTTTATTGTATAATTTTGTGGAATGACGACAAATAAGTGGAGAATGATTATAGAATTTTCAATAATAAATCTTGGTTGTATTATATTTCTTTGTATTTCATATATCCCGTGCATTACACGGGTTTTTAGCAAGTCAGAATCATAATGGAATGTGTCCTACCGGTGGTGGCCGAGCCGAGCCGCGGAGGTGGTGATGATTGCAACATCGATCGTAGTAATAGGTTTAGCTTCTTTAGTCATCATCTTTGAAAATTTCCAGTGATGCAATCAATTGTATATTTTCAGAGTATATAGCTTCCCACTTATTCCCCATCAAAATCATTTCTTTTACTTGAATTCAATTATTTTCTTTAGTGTTTTGTTCCTCTTATGTTTGTGGATCTTAATTCATTAAAACAAGTTAGTTTTTGCATAATTCTGAAGCAAGTTGAGATTGGGAGGGGAAATTTGTAGGTACTCATTCCACATAGATGGAGGTGATGGTTGTAGTGATCAGAACCACATCGAGTATATCCATCACCTCACTTTAATTCATATCCACACAATGGCATAAACGATGTAGTTGTGATCACTGCAGCAATTACTTCACTTCAAATGGAGTGAGAACTTCAAAATCTCTTAATTGTGAGGGACAATTTCACCTAGATCTTTGTGAGGAGACAACATTGAATCTGTTAAAAAAACATTTTTTTTTTTGCATGATGCATTGGTATTGTAAAATAAATAATATCGTGGGACAAAACAAAAGGCTAAATTAACTTATATTTGGTAAACATTATCCATAAGTTGTTTTTTTTTTTCTTTTTTCGAGAAGTTGTAAATTTCTTAACTCGGTACTTTAAAACACTTGCATCGTGTATTCTCAACCACGATTCCATTTTTATAGTTTCAAAAACTACATTTTGTAGAATCTCTATCCTGGACGAATAAAATATATTATCTGTTGCAGTGTTTTCTCCTTAAATATGTTTGTTGAAAATTTTAAAATATTTACATTATATCGACTGTAGCTGCGATGCCTTTGATCCAAAGTCCACACCTGAAAGAGTTTTTAATAAATACATTTACAATATCAACAGTAACTGCTCTTATTATAAAACGCCTTTGATCCAAAGTCCACACATGAAGGAGGATTTCAATCTATTTTTAAGAATGCCTTTGTATTGGCATTTGATGTTTATATTGCACTACGCGATAAGTTAATTCATTTACTTATTATTTTTTTGGGTGGGGAAGGTGGTTTTTTATTCGGGCATTGATTAGGATCTTACTCTGGTTCTCACCACGAGTGCACTGATACCGGATTCGATTCCCAATTATTTAATCTATTTTTATTCTTTTTAGGAACTACTGTACACGATAAATTTTGAGAAGTTTTAATTCCTGTTTTCTACTCTAAAAAAATCATGTTTATACAAAAATGTTACATTTTCATGTTAACTTAAATCAAAATTTGTTATAGTGGACCGTAACGTTACACTTCGTCAGATCACAAATGTTTTTCGAGCATCGCATTAAATATTTCAAAAACAATCTTCGTCCAATCTCATTTCATTATAAATTTTTAATGTTCATTGTCCCATGCATTATGCATGGGTTATTGGCTAGTTATCAAAGAAATGTGCTGCAATGCTGCTTTGTTATACTTTACTATTCTTCTAAGAAATTAAATGGAAATCATGTATTAATTGGTAAAACAATTAAGGACAAGAGAAAATTGGGTTTTTCCTTTTCATGAAATTTGATTACTCACCTCCCTTTTCCTTTTTATTTCTCCGCGTATGATACATGGAGCTTAAGGCTATTTTCATGGCCTTGGAAGAGCCGGTGTACTTAGGGATTCAGTGGGTGGATGTGGAAAGTGATTGTTTGGCGTGTATTTCACGACTTCGGTGACCAGGGAAGGATCTTACAGCTCAGGGCTGTTTAACTCAGGAATGCTTGGCCCTTCGGCCTAGTTTTATATATGTTTCCTTTTCAAGGCCAGAGGTGGTTGTCTCGGATTTTATAGCAAAGCAAAACAAACAAGTAATAAATAAATCAGGTTTACCCCAAGTGCAGGGATCGTAGTATAGCGATTAAAAACCGGAGTCGATCCACAGGGAATCGAGGTTGGTCTAGTTCTTAATAATTTTTCTAACCTTGTCACAACTATTATTATTACTAAAATTTACACAAAACAAAACTAAAAACGAAAACAACAAAAATAAACTGGACAGAAGATCAAAGATCTAAAGCCATGAAAGATAATTACGAACCGAACTAACTAAGTTGTTTCTATTTTATAACTAAAACTAAAATAAACTTACTACGGTTACTACGATGAAAACGAGGCAAAACAGCACAAACGATTTTTCTTTCAAGTAATTTAACAACGAACAAGCAGTGATCCACCGATTCCCGCAACCCTCAATTTCTACTCCAGTGTAACATCCCGACTTTTCGTAAAAGGGTAAAATAGTCATTGGGCGTATTTACTATGACCTAATTATTATTTATCCTATTTATTTGATTAAAAGGGATTTAATTAAAAGGATTTAGCAATTAATTATAACGGGTTTAATTATTGGCTATAAATAGAGATAATCTCAATTATTCCCTCATTATTTTCACACGCATATTTTGACAAAAAATAAAAGAGGAACGGCGCATCGAGAAGACAGACGCAGAGAGAAAGCGAAATTGTAGGCATCAACCGTGTGATCAATCCATTCATCCGTTCAAGATGCCGCAGAGAGAAAAGTGATCGTTGCGAGGAGACGCAACTTTCGAAAATAACATCTCTCAATTTCGTAAGTTTTCGTTTAGCCTTAGTTTTTCGTATTCGTAGAGTTCGATTCTTGAAAAATTCGTATCTTTTAATCCGTAGCTCTGTTTCGCAGCCATGAGTAGTCGAAACGATCGTCTTGGAACGTAGATTGTTCTAAAAATAGTTTTGTGGCAGTTAATCCAGGTAATTTGCAGTTTATGGCACTTTTTCAGTTTCGTTTTTGAAAGGAAAAATAGGATTTTTAGGGTTCTTGTTGATTGCATAGGTTTTGGGGTTGAGGATCACGGTTGTTGCACCCGCTTGGCGTTTTGTCGTTGGTTTTGCAGGCCTTTAAGGTAAGAGGCTCTTCCTATGATTCCAATTATTGTTTATAGGGTTTAGATTATGTTCTAAGACGTTTCAATGATTAGAATGATGCTTTTTCGTTGATCAAAGGATCATATATGCTATGGTATGGTTAGGCATGTTTATCTACGTTTTTTCGCTCGTTGTGAGGGTTATAGTGAGGGCAAACTTGTTTGGGTTTGTGTAGAAAACGATAGAGTGCGTAAAACCGATTTTTGTGCAAATCGGGACCTTTTTGGCGCGAGCCTATCCGTACGGATGTTTCATTTATCCGTACGGATAATTCACGCTTGTGAATTCGAGGGTTCGTGGAGAGTTGTCCGTACGGACAACCCCGTTTATCCGTCCGGATAGAGGCTAGCAAAGTGTTATATTCTTTTTATGTGATTTAAGCTACGAGATGAGTTCTTAATGTTACCCTTTGATCCAATAACACTAAATGAACATGAACAAAGCCCCGAATTAGCTTTTGATGCGTTTAGTTCCGGCACCACATGGATTCCCTAAAAAGATGAAGTGTGGGACCGTCGAAAGCTTTGGATTTGCCTTGTGCTTCGATAAGCTGAGTTTATCGATGTCCGTGTAATTGCTAGGACTTGTCCGTGTCTAGTGGTCTAAGTACGAGTAGGAGATGTGAGGGAGCTTACTTGAAAACACTTAGGTGGCTAGTTAAACATCTAATCAAACGTATGTGTTAGTTTAAAATCTTAAACATCATGCAATGCTTGGTAAGGCATAGTACAATATCGCGATGTGTTCTCTCGACTAGACAAAGTAGATTGTACCCACGCCGGTCAATCGATTGGCCGATAAAGCGTCCGGTGCACTCGCCGGTCATCACACTATCGGGACTCGTATATTCCCGGGGCTACTAGAGCGTGTCTCTAAGTAGGTTGCACCCATTGTCCTAGTACATCCTATTACTAGGCGTAGTGCCCTTGTTATTCATGATGTAACAAAGATAAGCTAAGTTAGAAACGTGTAGTCATGACGTGTCGATGGGCACGAAGTGAACCCTAGATTGAGTCGGTCACACATAAACAACTAATCGATTTAATATCTATCCTTTATAAATATTAATTGTTGTCATAGCTTCTCACTTTTACTAAGTACTTTGTACTTACCTCCTTTGCATTTTATTTTTGTGTGCATTGTGGGGTGAGAAGACGAACGGTGTAGACCAAGTGTAGACGACGGCTTTTGAAGACTTGAAGTCTTGACGGAGCTTCTAGTTCTTTTTCTTTGTAGAGGTTGTACTAGACTAGTTGTTTTTCTTTTCTTAGATTTGTTGTACTTCTACTTTTAAGACCTCGTATTGTATAAGTCTTTGGGTTATTCGTCGTTGTAATTTATCTATCCATCTTTAGTATGGTTACTTTCTATTCATAGTAGCTTTTATGTTTTTACCCGAGTCCTTTTAGCTTCCGTTTGCTTTATTTTGATACGACGACGTAGAGGCTTGCGTATAATATTAGATTTATTTAATGCTATACGCGCCGAACGTTTCTCTTCCGGATAAGGGCTCGGTATCCGGGAGCGGGGCGTTACATCCAGATTATCTTGTGGTGATTTAACGAAAATTGTGATTCACCTATCGAAGGTATGAACTCCTAATCTCTTAGAAAAGTTCGCCTATCAATCTTTTATCTTTCGATTTTAAAGATTAACGCTTTCATAACCAAGGTGTGAAATCTCTCAATTTCGCAATCTAGATATTCAACCTAACAACTCTCGTTATTTTTAGGTTAAAAATCTAATCTTTACTACGGTGATCTAAGGTTTAACGACGATTATCATCAAACATTAAACATCAAACAGCAACCATCTCTCGATATAAATTGCATAACAACAATCAAAACATAGAAAAGATACAATTTTTGATAGAAACTTACAAGATAATCCAAATTCGAAATCGAGATGTTGCTAAGAATCGGTTTCATAAGGCTTGTTCCAACGTGCTTTAGCCTCTCATCATCGCATGATTGCTTGAAATCATTTCAGATTACAACTGTTGATTCGGAGACCGTATTTTCCGGAAACAGTTACGACTTCAACAACAACGATCTTTCGATAATTTTCCGAGCATTACAACAATACTACGGTATTATTATTTTTTTGATAAGTATATAAATCTATAGATATATATAGATTGTTACTCAAAAGAAATAAAACAAGGAAAATTAAAGAAAAGAAATTAGATATATATATATATATATATATATATATATATATATATATATATATATATATATATATATATATATATATATATATATATATATATATATATATATATATATTGTTACTAAAAAGAAATAAAACAAGAAAAATTAAAGAAAAGAAATTAGATATATATATATATATATATATATATATATATATTGTTACTAAAAAGAAATAAAACAAGAAAAATTAAAGAAAAGAAATTAGATATATATATATATATATATATATATATATATATATATATATATATATATATATATATATCTAATTTCTTTTCTTTAATTTTTCTTGTTTTATTTCTTTTTAGTAAATATATATATATATATATATATATATATATATATATATATATATATATATATATATATATATATATATATATATATATATATATATATATTATTACTAAAAAGAAATAAAACAAGAAAAATTAAAGGAAATTAAATTAGATATATATATATATATATATATTACTATTACAACAACAAAATAAAAATAAGAACAAGAAAGGAGGAAATGGCCGAAAGCAGGGGCAGCATTTGTGGTATCATTTGAGTCCTATTTATAGAACTTTGGAGGAAGGCCGGACCGGTCCGGGAAAATTCCGGACTGGGCCGGACTAATCATGACATTCATCTCCCCTTAATTCCAATTTTCGGATATAAATTATATATTTTGGAATAAAACTTCTAAAATTCATATCTTGAGTTCTAGACCTCCAAATGACATGATTCAAGAGGCATTGGAAAGCTCGTTGAAAAATCTACAACTTTCATGAAGGACTCTTCTTCAGAAAATGTCTTTTTGATGGGCCATTCGCTTGTCGAAGATATTTCTCGATTTCCACTAATCGAATCGATTAGCCACTTGACCACTTGACTTAATGATACTTGAGTTGTAGAAGTCCGATTGACGTGATTCAAAATACGTTGGAAAGCTCTTTCAAAGATCTACAACTTTCATTAAGGACACTTTTTCAGAAAATGCCGTTTTAATGAGCCATTTGTTTGTCGAACATCTTCAAATACTTCAACACTCTTCGGCTTCAACGGCTCCTCGTATGTGACTTCCTCCGGGTGACTTTTCTCTAATTTAGGCACCGTGTCCTCTATGTTCTCCAACATCGGGTGTATTTCTTTACCTTCTTGGTGATGAACATCTTCAAGCATCTCTAATGTCGGATCTTTCATAAGACAACCGTCTTCATCGTCACACCAAGTAGGAGGGAGGCTTGACACTTCTACTTCACTAAGTTGAATGTCGGATCCTAAATTCATAGCACTGGCCTCTTCTCTATCATAAGGAAGTGTGGGATCTAGGTCAGTGCATTGGTCTTGATTCAACTCAGTCTGAGCCCATTGCTCCATCTGCCTCTCAAGATTCGCAAGCATACCACGAAGGAGTTGGAAATTCTCATTGTTCTCCTTCTGATAGGCTTCTATTCTAGCTTCAAGATCGTCCGATTGAGAGGGGCCTTGAGAGTTGTAAAAGTTTTGTGGAAAAGATTGGTCAGACCAACTTTGATTGGAGAAATTGATATTTTGGTTCTGACTGACGTTCGGGTTTGGATAGGAATTTGGATTCTGAAAATTGAAACCCTGATTCTGAAAATTACTGTGGCCAGAGAACTGATTGTTAGACCTCTGATATTGCTGGCCACTAAAAACGCTCTGTCCACCCATAGGACAGAAAGGAGAAGTATGTCCCACATTGTCACATAGCTGGCATATGACTGGACTGTACTGTCCCTGATGTTGGACAGCATTAACTTGGTATGCAGAAGTGGGAAGAAGCTGACACTGGCCAACAGCATGGCCAGGTTGACAACATCTTCCACAGAACAGAACATGTGAGTTCTGAGGAAAAGACTGGGTCTGATTCATAGGATTGCGTAACATCATAAGAGCTGCCATCTGCTGCTGCAGCATGGCTATCTGACTTTGTTCATCCATGTCCTCCATCCTAGATAGAAGATTGTATGACCCCTTTGTTTTTTTTTTTTTCCGTTTAAATTTTTAAATTTTTTTTTTTTTTTCTATTTTAAAATTTTATTTTATTTTATTTTATTTTATTATTATTTTTTTTTTATATGTAAACAGAGAAACTGAGAGCACCTGCCTACGAAAAATCAAAACAGAAACGGAAAAATTAATAAAAACTAGACAACCGTACCGACTCCCCGGCAACGGCGCCAAAAACTTGTTTTTGGTTCCGTTGGCGGGAATACTCACCACTATACTACCTTAGAAAAATTAATAATGAACTGGACAACCGCACCGATTCCCCGGCAACAGCGCCAAAAACTTGTCTCGGATTTTATAGCAAAGCAAAACAAACAAGTAATAAATAAATCGGGTTTACCCCAAGTGCAGGGATCGTAGTATAGCGATTAAAAACCGGAGTTGATCCACAGGGAATCGAGGTTGGTCTAGTTCTTAATAATTTTTCTAACCTTGTCACAACTATTATTATTACTAAAATTTACACAAAACAAAACTAAAAACGAAAACAACAAAAATAAACTGGACAGAAGATCAAAGATCTAAAGCCAGGAAAGATAATTACAAACCGAACTAACTAAGTTGTTTCTATTTTATAACTAAAACTAAAATAAACTTACTACGGTTACTACGATGAAAACGAGGCAAAACAGCACAAACGATTTTTCTTTCAAGTAATTTAACAACGAACAAGCAGTGATCCACCGATTCCAGCAACCCTCAATTTCTACTCCAGATTATCTTGTGGTGATTTAACGAAAATTGTGATTCACCTATCGAAGGTATGAACTCCTAATCTCTTAGAAAAGTTCGCCTATCAATCTTTTATCTTTCGATTTTAAAGATTAACGCTTTCATAACCAAGGTGTGAAATCTCTCAATTTCGCAATCTAGATATTCAACCTAACAACTCTCGTTATTTTTAGGTTAAAAATCTAATCTTTACTACGGTGATCTAAGGTTTAACGACGATTCTCATCAAACATTAAACATCAAACAGCAACCATCTCTCGATATAAATTGCATAACAACAATCAAAACATAGAAAAGATACAATTTTTGATAAAAACTTACAAGATAATCCAAATTCGAAATCGAGATGTTGCTAAGAATCGGTTTCACAAGGCTTGTTCCAACGTGCTTTAGCCTCTCATCATCGCATGATTGCTTGAAATCATTTCAGATTACAACTGTTGATTCGGAGACCGTATTTTCCGGAAACAGTTACGACTTCAACAACAACGATCTTTCGATAATTTTCCGAGCATTACAACAATACTACGGTATTATTATTTTTTTTGATAAGTATATAAATCTATAGATATATATAGATTGTTACTCAAAAGAAATAAAACAAGAAAAATTAAAGAAAAGAAATTATATATATATATATATATATATATATATATATATATATATATATATATATATATATATATATATATATATATATATATATTGTTACTAAAAAGAAATAAAACAAGAAAAATTAAAGAAAAGAAATTAGATATATATATATATATATATATATATATATATATATATATATATATATATATATATATATATATATATATATATATATATATATATATATATATATATATTATATATTACTAAAAAGAAATAAAACAAGAAAAATTAAAGGAAATTAAATTAGATATATATATATATATTACTATTACAACAACAAAATAAAAATAAGAACAAGAAAGGAGGAAATGGCCGAAAGCAGGGGCAGCATTTGTGGTATCATTTGAGTCCTATTTATAGAACTTTGGAGGAAGGCCGGACCGGTCCGGGAAAATGCCGGACTGGGCCGGACTAATCATGACATTCATCTCCCCTTAATTCCAATTTTCGGATATAAATTATATATTTTGGAATAAAACTTCTAAAATTCATATCTTGAGCTTCTAGACCTCCAAATGACATGATTCAAGAGGCATTGGAAAGCTCGTTGAAAAATCTACAACTTTCATGAAGGACTCTTCTTCAGAAAATGTCTTTTTGATGGGCCATTCGCTTGTCGAAGATATTTCTCGATTTCCACTAATCGAATCGATTAGCCACTTGACCACTTGACTTAATGATACTTGAGTTGTAGAAGTCCGATTGACGTGATTCAAAATGCGTTGGAAAGCTCTTTCAAAGATCTACAACTTTCATTAAGGACACTTCTTCAGAAAATGCCGTTTTAATGAGCCATTTGTTTGTCGAAGATATAATTCGTTAGTGGTACCACTGAACCACTTGACCACTTAAGTTAGTGGCACACTCTTATATCCCTAAAAATACCTCTTTTAGGCCTCAAAACGTGTCATTACTCGGGATTTTGGTCAACCTATAATTCTGCAATAAACCACCAAAATACCAAACGTAAATCCTGTTAGTAATATCATCCGCAGCGGAAGCAATTTAAGGATCTAGATCTATAAATTACACGTAATAAAATAACTAGATCTACATCTACAAGGGGGTTGTAGAACATACCTCTTGGATCTCAAAATCCAAGTTGAAGAACCGCAAAGGAAAGAATGCAAGAAGATGTGAAGAGCACCACGATCTTCCGTACGTGTGATCCAAGCAACTCCCGGTGGAAGGAAATTCTCGACTCGAACCCTTCCGATATGCTACCCGGAAAAACCTCCAAGATTTTTCCCTTAGTCTCCCCTTGGCCGAAATTATCACTTCTTCTCTCTAAGAGGAGAAGTCGAAATTTATGTGTGTTAAAAGGCTTGGGAGAACTCTCTTTATATAGGAGAGTAAAACTTAGCCTCCAAGGATTTAATAATTAATACAAAATCAATTATAATAATCCTATTAAATAAAAGATAATCCCATAATATTCTAGAACAAATCTAGAATAATATTTATCTTTATTTCTTTCCATAAATATTTATCTAATAAATATTTTATGCACATGTCTTATTAATCACAAGAAAATAATTTCTTGTTCCAAAAATAAGCTTGTGGTCGAAATTTTGCCTCTTGTGACCTAGTCACAATAATTTCAACTAACACACTAAATTGGGCCAAGATTATGAAAAATATCTTTTCCACATATTTTAATTATTTAGCCCAACTAATAATAGTTCACTAAACAATTAATTCACATATCGTTTTAATAAAGTCCAACAAGAACTAAATTAATATTATTAGGATTCGACGTCCGAGAATAGCTATGCTATATAGGAGGCACGTCGGGCCGGGGACCATGGACTAATAATCAGCGGCTCCGATAAATCAAATAAATAATTATCTTACGAACAGAATAATTATATTCGATAAATCAATCACAGAATATGCCACCATAATCCCGTGATCGCACTCCTCCGATTATGAGATTATATTTATCTCCTCACGAGAATAATAATAAGCGTCCATTGATATAATCATTACATATGGATTAATCCTCCATAGATCGTTCATTCTAAATCGGGAAGTTACCGTTAACCCTTTTTAGAACCTCTTATCCTTATTTACCATTAACCCCCTAGTGATCAATTAATTCATACAACTCACCGGTAGCTAATCGTTGTAATATGAACTCGCGCGATCGATCGTTTTAGGATTAACAAATAAGGGAAGCGTCTATCTACTTCCATAAATGGAAGGAATGGATTCCGTATCCGTGATAACACGGACTACTCACTCAATCCAAGTACAATGCCAAGATGGGGTAATTCGGATCACGGACTCGGTGTAATCCTTAACCGTCAAGTCAAACCTCATACCGATTCAAGCAGTTGATCGTGATCACCTCAGATTAAGATATATCCATAAATATGATCATCCATTGATTCGATAAGACTTCTCGATTACGGAATTATATCGTGAACTCTAATCAAATCGGTCCATACCCCTATATGATATATCTATCATATATAAATGCCCCACTAGGTTCTCTTAACCGAAAGTCCGGATAAGACAATCACACCTATTGTGTTCGGGCGCATTAATAGCACGTTAAAGGAGAGACCCGATACTCTCGATTAACTTCACTACGGGCTAATTGTATTTTAAGTACATCTTCACTAACTCAATCCTCCCGTGTATATCCCATACACTGAGTTAAGTGATTACATAAACGATATACTTTAGGGTTTTCTGTAGTGTAAATACTATTGTCACATTGGTGAATATGAGAATAATAAATATGAATAATAATATCATTTCATTTATTAAATAAAACAATTACAAAATTGTCTTTCGGGCATCACACCTAACAAATCCGACAAAAACCGGTTACTAAACCGGTTACTAAACCGGTACAAAAACTAATAAAAACACATAAAAACACGATATTTTATATAATACTTATTACTTACGTATTTAGATAAATCTAAGGAATTAATGACTTGATTTGATACATAAATGCTCAAAATGGTATCAGAAGTGGGGTGAAATATTATAATAATAATAGTGAATTTTTCTGTAATCAGTGGTGCACTTAGGGATTCAGTGGGTGGAGGCGGAGATTGTTTGGCGTGTGTTTCGCGACTTCATCGACTAGGGGAGGATCTTACAGCTCATGGTTGTTTAGCTCAGGAATGCTTGGCCGTTCGGTTTTATATATGTTTCATTTTCATTTATTCGGTGCATGGGAAATGTCGCAGCGCATCTTCTAGCTAGCTATGGTTTAACTGTTTCTGCTCGAACACTTAGGGGTTCCGCGCCTGGATGACGTTTTAGCCGTTTATTTGGCGGAGCTTGATTAATAAAATTTATTGATCCACAAAAAAAAGAATCTCAAAATTTTTTATGATTAATGTGAAAATTAATTGATTGATTTTTTTTTCCGGAAATATATAAAAAAATGGTTTTTTGTTGATAAGGACTACTTATCAACTTAATAGGGCATTCAGGACGGACTAACAAATTATTTGGTAATTAGGAAAAATTAGTTTTTAATGGACTAATATACCCTCAATTAGTATTTTTGTGGTTTGTCAAAAAAAATATCTTGTGTAACCACCACAAAGATGTAGTGTAATTTAAATTATAAAGCCCCAGCCACTATTCTCGCCGGTTTGTTTGTTACTTTTTTTTGTTTGTATTTTTTATTGTGATGAAAAAGCTCATGTAACATTTTTTTTCTTTTCGTTTTTAAAAAGCATTTTTTTCATAACAAAAGAGACCCATTAAAGAGAGTTCACACATCTTAATGCATTTTTTTCGTTTTTAATTTTGTGTGATATCTCTGCATATACAATTGATAATTCATCGACAATTGTCACTGCACTTACAACATGAGTGATAATTTTCAAACAATTATCCTGCATCGATGTCACTGAAAATGCAGACAGCTGATTTGATTTATATAATTGTAACTAAAGATGTAGTAACAATACTATACCTAATTTGGTTTTTGTAAAGTGTAACTGAACATGTCCTGTAAACCTATAATTATCATTGTATCTTCATTTGTCACTGCGTATTCAACTTTCATTGCATCTCCAATTGTGCCCGTCACTGCATGCTAAGATCCAAGCAACTTCAATATCACTACATCCATCGTCACTGCAAGGTTATATCCTAGCAACTTCAACGTACGTCACTACATCCATTGTATGTCACTGCATCCGTTGCGATTAACAAAATCCATCGTCGATGCATGTGTAGATCCTACCAATGTCAATGTCACTACATCCAATGTATGTCACTATATATGTTGTGAACTATTAAAAAAAATCGAATTTCAGAAATTACGTCGCAAAAATATTAAATTGATATCAAAATAAAGAAGATAAAAAAACTTGAATTATGGTGAAAATAAAATGATGATTGAAGATGTATATCAAAAGATATGGATATACAAAAATAAAGTAGGAAACTTAATATTCCTTTAAAAAAAAGATAATATTTTCTATTTTTTTTAAGATGTGCGTGAGTTTTTTTTTTGTTTATTTGTTGTTTTTTGTTTATTTGTTGTCAATTTTTATTGCGCTTTTTGTCTTTTTGGCCACTTTCCCCTATAAAAAAAAAAGAAATTTTGATTTTTAACATTAAATACGTTTAATTAAATAATTTTATTAAGGAGGAAACAATTTTCGAGAGGAAACAAAAAAAAATTAAAATAGACATAAGATAACGTCACTACATCTACATCTACATTCATTGACAAAAAGATGACATAATTTGTGAACAAAAAGACACCTCAGTAAAAGATTGAAATAAATTTCATTGGCTAAGAATCCTCCCCGGCTAATAAAAACTCTTCTTCATTGACATGAGGGACCAATAAACCATCATTATTTTCGAATACTTCGACATTATCCTCACCATTCTTGATAGTAATCAATCTAATTAATCCCCCCGTATGCCTATCCGTTTGTGAGGCTTCCACAATTGCTCTACGGACATAGCTGGTACAAATTCTTGTTTGCTCGTCAAGTGTGGATTGGAGTGGAATATCCAAAATGTTTTCATCATGAAAATTTTCCATCGCTTGAGAACCCGTCCCCATCCAAACAATATGCATCAATTCTAGGTGTGGTACAAATCGATTTCCACCCCTCCGCACCTCTCATTAATTTATCCAAAAATAATCACCACTTATTGCCAAAAAGACAGAGTCAAGCAGTTTAGTAGTCTTATCATATCTCTCATCGATACTAAAAACTGGATCATTCACCGTTCGTGGAATTGTAGATACTCTTGAATCTACTCCTAGGATTAAGAGACCTTCTAAACGTAAAGCCATTATGGAAGTCTGTGAACCAATGCCCATGTTGAGTTCCCCCATTTTGTCTACGGATAGGCTGCAACATTGTCAAAAGAGATTATAAGAATATCTATATATCTATATACTATAATACAAAAAAACAGCTCATCCGCTAAAAACAGAAGACATGCTAACAGAATAAATTTTTTTTTTGAAAGGACTAACAGAATAATTAAAGCCATACGACATACGACACGTGTCAAATGATGTGTCTACATCAGGAAGCAACTACATACGTGGCGTGTCAAATTTTGATGTCCCTACATTGAACCATTAATACATCCGTGACAACAACAATATCATGATATAGGCCTCCAGTAATATTTAAATGGCATACAAGACTTCTACAAATAAAAATTAAGTAGGATTTTTCAATAGAACCGAACATCTTCCACTCAAAGAAAGACTGAATTCCATGTAACTTCAGATACATCAAATTATATCAATGTGCAAAAAACTTACTCTTCATATTTCGACACGGCTTCCAAAGAAGTATCTGGCAAACATTTAGTGACAGCTACAAGGGGCTTGTGGGATGCAACAAATTGCATAAGCTCCAACTGGATTCACCACAAAAAAGAAACGTAAATATTGGGTATGAAACCCAGAGCAATTTACTCAGAATAGTGTAGGAATATTAGTTATATGCGGATTATTCTGAAAGATCTATTCTGTCTATTTATTATGCTGTTTTATGTGAACCAGATGTATAGTCGGGTAGATAGTAGGCTGCTAAATTACAGCCGTCAGGTTTAAATTCCTAGCCGTTAGGTGTCTCTCAGTGTTCCTTGGTTTACTATTTAAACCATCTCTTCCTCCACATTTTGATTAAGAGAACAGAGTTTCATTAACACTTTGAATCATTCAACTCTTCACTATAAGTACTAACACCATTTTCTGAATTTAAAGGGTAATCTGCAACATAAACAAGGGGAAGGGTGCCCTCAATTTAATAGGCCATAGTACCATCTAAAACGTTAAAATTTTAAGAAATTTTTTAAGGAACCCAAATGGACACGCATCGATCACATATGACCCTGCATTCATACGCAGACCTATATTCCATATTTTCTGCAAATCTGAATAAAACTACCTATTAAATCAGAATTATTTTATTCAGACCTATATTCCATATTTTCTGCAAATCAGAATAAAACTACCTATTAAATAAGGCCTGGTAGAAGGATCTCATCCTTCCCCATCCAACCTTTCTCCTTTCACCATTCAAAAATGAAATAAAAATAAGGGAAAACTAGAGCTCCTAATGAAGATTAAGTGGATAAATTATCACCTGCCGGAAATAAAGCGAGAGAATTGCATCATCATTGCCACTGACAGACTGCAAATTTGAAGACCCTAATGATACCATACTTTCACAAAGATATTCCGCAAACTCCAGTTCACTCTCATCAATAGCAGCGGAGCCAGACTTTTGCAAGAAATCACTAGAGATGTTCATTAATATCCAAAATATCTGAGTAATAGCAGAATCATATTCTGACGTGCCATCAATTGGACGCTTCCTGCCAGCACAAATTCAACAATGCAAGTGACTACTTTCAGAGTTCACGATTCATTCAAGCACATGAACAAAAATTTCGTGATTCTTTAATGGCATACCTTGGACATACGAGTTTGAAAAACTCACATGCATGAAGACGAAATTCAGCATAAGAGAGCAAAAATCCACACCTACAAAAGGAAAAAAAAAAAGATAAGGAGATATTGAACTCAAAGAATATGCAAAACTATGGTTAGAGAGAGAGAAAGAGATCCTACCCATGAATAACCCCATACTTAGCAAGATCAGGCAATGGAGCCCATTCAGCATAAGCATTGAAAGCAATTAGAGTCGCTGTTACAGTAGTTGCATGCTGTTTGGCAATGTCCAGTTGTTGCCGACTTACTTCAGCCAATGCAGCACCTAAGTGCTTCTCTAATAACTGAATGTACAAACAGCATTTCAGGCTTTGCAGCTTAGTAGGCACTAGGCACGAACTAACCGCTATAAATTAGACATGCACTTACACTATACAACAACGAAAAAATTTCAGGCAGAGATTGAGTGAGCCCCCGAAACAACAGTCTACCCTGGTCACCTAAATCCAAGAAACAAAACACCATGATTAAGGCAGGTGGACAAAAGAATTTACAATCATACATTGGTGGCACTAAGGGCAGAGATATTTATACAAATGGATAACTCATCAATTATGTTTGTAATTAAAGAATAACACTACCGCATTTTGACCCAAAGGTTAAATTCCCTGCCCCATCCCCTGGCTCAATAAACTAAGCTGAAGTCAATTTCTTGAAGAAGCATGTCTATCGGTTTGTTATGCATATAATGTCTAACCTTCTAAGTCTTCGTTGTGGGCCATTATATCTTCAGGAAGCCACCTCAGGATAATCGAAACTAACTCCGCCTGGAATACAAAAAAGTTCACGTTTTATAACAATCACAAGGTGATCATAGACCAGTAACAAAGAAGTACCAATCAAGAGACAATACTTGTATGGGACCCTGGTTGGACAAAGAGACAAGAGATGGAAGAAGCTCCTGCCACAAATTCTCGCCTTCTCTCCGTATGATCTGGATAAAGTTGTGCGAGTAAGACCAAAAATATCGACTTCATTTAAACCTAAAATGAAGTCATGTCTAAATAACAAACCTCGGCAACAAGAAGAGCTGACTGACTCTTCAAAGCCCATTCTTCAGAAGGATTTGCCATCTCAGACATCAAGTTGACTGCAAGACTAGGAAAAGTTCTTCTTTCCGTGGGGTTCAATTCCTCCCAGCGCAGCCGGACCAAATTCTTTACATAGAATGATAAATTTTTGTTAGAGGCAGAATTCTCCATCAAATCTTGTTAAGCATGTGATACAAAGACCCTTGACAAAAAGTCTTAATGACAAAGTTGCTAGGATGTCAAATCAATATCTGAAAACTGATAGCTCAGCCACTATGTCTGAAAATACTTTTACTTATAGGACATATTTGAAGCAGATTTAACTTCCAGTTTTTTATCACCTTCCTCTTCGCTTTCACCCTATTAGATTCACTGGTAACTCAAAACAAAACATATCAAACTAGGATGGCCAGATATTCACTAAAGGCACCTTTATGATACGTCAAAAGGCATGTATCCAGGGCATTGTGCACTTTATTCATGTAAACACCCTTATAGTTCAATAAAAAATTTCAATCAGTGTTTAATAATTTTGCATCACAAAACAACCTACAAGAAGAATACTCAGCCACAGACCTCAATATCAGAATGAATTGTAGCCATTTCATAAAGATGATGTGGTGAAAAAGCTAGCCACTAGCTAATTCAGAAATAAGATCTGTTTTCAAATTGATTGAAGTATGTGCTCAAGCAGGGTATCATTTACCAAGAAAACATCATGAATGTACTATGCCCACACTACATATACATGAAGTACTGATAAATGAAACCTATTAAACTACTCCCAGAACCCACAAAAATTATTACAATTACAATAATGATAATAATAACGATAGACAGATTTTGTTTTTGTCTTTTGTTTTTTAGAGGAAGATAGACAGATTCTTTTGATAAAAGGCAATCATGAATGGATTAGGTTTAAGATACTGAACCTGGAGCATTTTAAACGAATGCACCCGAACCTCAGAAGACCAATCTTTCTTAACTAAATGAAATGATGTACTTGCCAAAACATGGACATCTCCAGATTCTACCTGTAAACAGACAAGACAATAATACATGAGAAAAACGAATTACATTCTCTTATACATTTGTGATTTGACTGAAATGATTATACCCAAAACAAGAACCAAAAGAGGAAACGCATGAGAAAGAGGCTGTCTGGGGCACTGAAATGACAACATGAGAAGGAATGAAACCTTAATGAGTCAGATAACTGGAATGCACAAAGAATAAAGTAAACCTTGCTACCCAATGCCGCATGGAAGAAGTCTTTAAGCTTAGGCCTTACGTTATTCTCTAAAGCATCCTTACTACTCTACGATGCTCAAAATAAAACATTAAGCTTAGGCCCTGTGTATTTTACTGCATTATCCCAAGTGCTATATATTTAGTGGTGCTACTAACGCAATGATTGATTTGAGTGACTCAAAGAACCTACAGAAGGTGAACCGCCCACGACTCGAAGGTCCTTGACCATTAACAAGTTATATTAGTGTCCATCAAATTTGAGACATTCAGCAAATGCCGTGCTCAAATTGTAAAACAAATACAACGAGAGGTCAGGTATCAATACTTTTAAGAGTGAGACAACGGAAATACGGAATATATAAGATAATTCAATGACATTCACTTCCTGAGTTGCGTGCCTTGAATATATTCTGAATATTTCAAAGCATAAAAACAACGAGAAAATGTAACTTCTATGTTAGCTTAAATATCAATGAAGTATGATAAACGGCAAACCGAATCTCAAGCAGAACTTCAAAATGCAGCAAAAGAACTTTCACCCGCTTAAACCAAAAACAACAATTACCAAACATTCCACTCAATGACAATTAACAAGAAGCGGTAAAAATCAACGGTTTCCAAAAGGCAAATCAAACAGAAAATACCAGTTTCACTGTCAATAAACCTACGGAAACATGACAATATGCGAAATACTGAAAACCAAAATCCGCATAACCACATTGCAGAAACTATTCAAAATAAATTCCGCTAAAAACAACAAAGCTACATAAAAACAATAGAACGACGAATTGTGGAGCTTAAGAATTAAAGAATACGTCTTTTACAAACATACAGATTCTAAATAGGAATATGCAGATTTACGAGCATCACGAGAGGAGCTCCGGCCTAGAGCAATAGCTACTGCTCTTGCGACATTTACTGTTATCCCATCCTCCATTGCTGTCAACCAATAGCGCTAATAAAGACGGAAAAGGAAAAATCTGAGAGATGATGAACTCGAAGGGCAGGGAGCACGCTACTATGAACCTCCTTAATATGTACTAGAGTACTATTTACTTTTTTGTTATATCGTTTTCAAATTCGAAGGATGCCTTTGTTTTTGCGGGAATGCATTTGTTTGATTCAAGGAAGCAACGAGCCAAAAATCCTAAATAATAAATAGATAAATATACTGGCCCCGACTAATTTAGAACTTGGTCCGAGTCGTAACCGTAGGTGTGACTCTTACTTAAGATAAGGTCTGATTAGTTTTTTTTAACATGACACCTCAGAGAAGAATCGAACATGTGACTTCCATAAATATTTTTAAGTCGCTTACTACTTATCATTTGTAACGCCCTGTCTCGGATACCGAGTCATTATCCGAAAAGAGACGTTCGGCATGTGACATTTAGAGTAAACCCTAAATCACACGTAAGCCTCATTTTATATATGGAAACGTGGAAGAATAGAAACAATCAAGAGACTCGGGTAACTGAAACTTAACACTTTCCATTATCAAACTCAACAAATTACAAGTGTTGTCCAACTAAAACATAAATAACTACTAACATCTATTACAATCCAATTTGTCTGAAAAGAGGAAACCACCAGGACTTAACGAACTCCATGGCTTCTTTCCTATGTTTGCTCTCCATGCTCATCATCCAACTCGTTTTTAACCTGCATTTCTTCTTATTCCAAATACAGGAGTGAGCACCAGATGTATGCTCAGTAAGGAGAAAGAAGATCAAAAGGAGAGATTTATGTGTGTCGGATGCCGGGAGACACGACATGAATCTACTTCATCCAGTTCACAAACATTTTGAGAGCCATACTTGAAACACTTAAGAAAACTACTTTTAATACATAATGTTGAACATAAGAACATCCACTTTTAAAACCAAACTTGACATGTAAGGGAAAATCAATTGGAATCCAACTTTAAACCATGTATAGAAATCGTGTCTATTAACTACATTATGTTCATCTTGCACGTACTTGTTCGTTATATTACTTAATTATAAAACTTACGTAAGTTATCTATTATCCCATACTTTACTTGTCTACTAACTATAACATGCTCGTGTCTTGTCTGTCTTGACTGTGTCTCTTGCTTACTTACCATGTCTCTGTTCTTGTCTTAGTTGTTCTGTTCATGTTCCTTACTGACTTGACTAGAGGCTTGGTGAAACACGGGTAATATGACTAGCGTACACCCAACGTGGGTCTGGGTCACGGTACCCCGCTCGGTACATCATCCTGGGACGACATGGGTAATACAACCAGCCATACATCTGACATGGTCCTACGCTCAGTACCATGGTACTCCGCTCACTATGTCGCAAGGTCACTAACTATAAACAAATAGAAACACATAAAGCACATAAACTCAGGTTAAAGTCCATATCTAACACACGTGAGCATTCAGAGACCGTACTAACACCGAACTTTGATCATATCTCCACTACCCAAAACATAGACGCATAAAACATAAGAGAAACTAGAAATCATAATAACTTCCTTAAAACAGTTTGGCAAATACCCGACAACAAATAATCATGTATTGTTTCATGCAACTTAACATAAAATAGAATTCAAAGCAACTTAATGACTGAATCTTTAAATTAAAAACAGAACCTTTTGATAAGAAGAACTCCTTACCTTAAAGACGAGCCAAACTACAAGCCGAACAACAGCTACTCTTGCAAATCTTGCACAAATCTATCAACCAACAACAAATCTAACAACGATTCCCCTTTTTCGATAATTTTCATTAATTTCAAATAAACCCTAATTATGAAAAACACAATCTTTAACCTCAAATATTGTTAGTTTTGTGACTTGATCTCTAAAACTGGTTGAACTAATCTGAAAGCTGAAACTGAGTTTTGTGAAGTGAAACTGAGTTTTGGGAAAAGCTAAGAAAACTGAGTTTTGTGGAAACTGAGTTTGCTGAAGTTCTACATCTGAGTTTGTTGATTACAAGTGAGTTTTCTGAAAAGTGAGTTTTCAAGAAAAGTGAGTTTTATGGCAAAGTCTGGGTTTCGTCTGGTGGATAACAGCTGGAGTTGGGGTCCACATCTGGGGTATTTATGACAATTCCGACAAAGATCTTATGGCGGTTAGGGTTAGGGATTTGTGCCTATAAATACCGAAGTTGTAATCAATACAAAATGTCTTTCAAAGTGTTATTCACACACTTGTGAAAACCTTGTAATTCTGTGCATAATAAAATATCTTCTTTTCTGTCCATGGAGTAGTCGATACAACGCTCGAAACCACGTTAAATCACCGTGTTCTCTTCAATTTCCGCCTTATTTTTACTGTTAGATTGCATTCTGTTTTATCTTTCTTCAAGTGCAAGTTTATCGTCTGTGTTTCAACAAATATAAAACTAAAGCTCTTAAAAGACAATAAATATCATAACTTAAACTTACCCGCAAACCATTTGTGACTCGGATTGAAAAATGGTATGGCGAAATGTGACCGGAACATATTCTTTTATTTATTTTCTTTTCTTTTTCCCACCTGAAGCTGCTCCCTTTCCAATTGATCACCAGAATCCTATTCTATTGCTGCCGTCTCTTTTCCTTGGCCCCCTTTTTTTTAATATATAATTTTCTTTGGTACAACACAACACATTTATTTATATTGTGTCTAATCCTTTTTCCCAAGTAATTCATTAAATCTCTGTCTTAATCCAATCCCAATCAAATCCTAATTTTTAGCTAGTTACCTTAATTTTTGGATTCCAACCATATCTGTGTAAAATTATCTCTTTAAAAAAATCAAAATCACAATCCCGGTCAAACGTCTATTTTATGGTAATTTATTAAATTCATAAAAATCACTTATCCACAAATGACAATAATACCCTTTATTAAAAGTTTGGGATTTCACATATTTCAACAAGACGCCTTAGAAAATACTATTACTTTTATTTAATTTTAAAAAAATTCAGCGAAACACTGTGAGGGAGTTACTATGTGACATGTGAAGCTACAAAGGTTGTGAGGGTTGCAGTTGACGTAAATATTTTTGCGGATTTTAAAAAATTCGTCGAAATAGGATTATACAGATATAAAAAGGAAAGAGCAATTTATGCATACTTAAATACCTCCAATTTATTATCTCCAATTTAGTATGGTAATAAGATGTGCCCATGTGGAAAGTAATGTAACATGAAGCAGAAGGATGGCTCAAAAAAGGTAGTGGTTTTGTCTTTTTTTCTTTTGGAAAAAAAATAAGGGTTTGTGTTCATTTGCGAAAGCTGGATTAGGAACCAACGTCTAGCCTAAGATATGGATTGAATAGCAGAAGTTCATATTTTTTAGGTCTACACTGAACATCCGTTTGGATTTCGCCTTCTGGCTCTGGATTAATAAAGATATCTTCCTAAAAAAAATGGGGGTGTATTGTGTTGTGTCATTTCATATCTTTTAGAAAAAGAATGACTTTATGGTTGTGTAGTTTTTTATTTTCAAAAGAAAATGATGTTTATATCATTGTTGTTCTCTTGGTTATCTATGTATTGTGGTGAAATTTTTATTGTTATTTTGTAAACCGTAAAGTAAAGTGAATGGATTCTTGTAGCTTTGGCTATGCACCGTCTCAAGATCCTATGCGGGAAAAAGTACGGGAGCACCGGAACACGTCACTTGGCTTTGCAATATGTTGTGCTTAGTAGCCAACCTTTTTTGTGCAATGTGATAAGTAGTCTAATGTGGAATGGTTTAGTGTTGGAAATAAAATTATTGTTTTGATGATGATTTATTTACTTAACCCCTTCGATGAAGTACCATAACCAGCTGTTGTAGTCGCAAAGCAAAAATAAGTTTAGAATTTAATGTATAAGTTTTTACTAGAGTCTGATTATTGTATATGTTAAATCAGACAAACACAATAATAGAAACCACATAGGTTTAGTAAAGTCTAGGATATCTGTTTGGTTACCAATGTGTGCTGAACTAGAGAGTCAGCTGAGGGATAAAACTCAATTGATCTCTAAAATGCTGAAGGAGATAAGCTGATAGATCACACTTAGCTGAGATATTTATAGCTGAAGAGCTGAAGGTACATACGCCGTTTGAGAAGACTGAACACCTGAAGGCTAATGGCACAAACTCAGCAATAAAGATAACGCTGAGGTTATGAAGTTATAATTCAGGAAAGTCTGTAATGACCTAAACTAAAACCTCATAAACCTTATTCTAGAAGGTTTGAGATTCAAAAGGAAGTGTGATGAAGAATCTCAGTTATACGTAAAAATTGGTGTACTCTAATCTAATCAATTGTGATCAGATGACAAGCTCAGCGATAAAGATAACGCTGAGGTTATGAAGTTATAATTCAGGCAAGTCTGTAATGACCTAAACTAAAACCTCATAAACCTTATTCTAGAAGGTCTGAGATTCAAAAGGAAGTGTGATGAAGAATCTCAGTTATACGTAAAAATTGGTGTACTCTAATCTAATCAATTGTGATCAGATGACAAGAAAAGTCAGCCGACATAATGAATCTACAAATGTCAGCTAGACAAATCAGTTTCAGAAACTCAGCTGAGGAAGATAAATGATGAGACCTCAATATGCTGATGAGCTGACTTTATATCGAGTTGAATCAAGATCAAAGAAGTCAATGGAGCGTCTTGTCAAACATCTATCTTACAAATGTGTAAGACTTACATTGGGCAGTCGGCTATCAATGTCAGAAGGACCCTAACATAGGTATGGACAAAGCAGATACTTTAAGGATGCCACTATCAACATCGAAAAACATCCAACGGCTACAAATGTAAGAATTGAATGTTGAATCCCCAACTATAAATAGAAGACTTACCACTCAAATGTAAAAAGATATATGGATATGAGTGAAAGCACATGTGGTGGTATGCAAGTGATAATATGCCTAGTAAACATTGTGAATATTCAAGTCTTTGATTAAATCAAGAAGGGGGAAGAGCTCAGAGTTATCCATCGGGAAAATTTTCTAAGAACAACATTGCAAAATTCTGAAGACTCAAGTGTAGAGAATCATTCAAGTCGATCTAGCTACAACACTTGAAGTCCCATTAGAGTTTTGAGTATTGCATCTCAAACTCAAAAAAGCAGAAACTTCCTTAATTCAATCTCTTTGTTTCACAAATTTGTTTCACAAAGGAATCTGGGCTGTGAAGCATCTACGTGGTGTGAAGGACAGTTGAGGTGCAATTCGTGCAGAAAGATCTGCGATAAAACTGTGTGGTAGAGCTGGTGAAGAGGCAATCCTACCCTCGAAGGATTAGTGAAGCAAGCTTAGTGAAGCAACAATTCTACCTGCCAAGGACTATGTGCTTAGATTGTGAAGCTGTGGTTTATCAATCAAGGACAATCTATGTTCTATTGTTTCTTGTAACTGTAACTCAAGATCAATAGTGAATTCCTCCAACGTCACAGGAGAAGAGTGGACTGACATGATTACACCATGTGGAACCACTATAAATTTTGTCTTATTTACTTACAACATTTACTTTCAATGTTTAATTTATTTAAATTTGCTAATCATACTCAGTCAGTATTACACTGGTCAGTCAGCAAACTCAATTATTGATGATCGTTTACTCCTAACATATTTCAAGGAGGCCAACAAGTTTTTATAAGGCTTTAAATTATCCGCTGCATATAACTCGGCTTTAGTATTGTTAGTTATACTTCAGAAGAGTTATCAATCTCTTATTTTAAAAATAAATAAATTAAAGGACAAGTTTATTCAACCCCTCCCCTCTAAATTTGTCTAAAGTGTTTCCAAGGGACCAACAACATTTAGGTTAGAAGTCCTTAGGAAGATTTTATGTGTAATGAACAAAGGTGGTTCAATTTTAATACACACTTACATATTTGGAGTCCAAAAGCTAAAAAACACACTGGTATTTGATGAAGCACATTTCTGTTTTGTAACTTGGGATTATTACCCCCTCCACAAAGGTAGCTGTTGCATGGACTAGGCAGTCTCTCACATAGGTAACAACCGTGCCATATGAAGAGATGATAATATGTCGTGGTGCATTATCACTACGCAAAGTGTCCTTTAGAAGTCTGGTGGAATAACATGGCGCGAAGGTTATGCCTTTTTAGCTCTTTGGAACCAAATAGCAGATCGAGCTAACCTGCAGTTTTATCCAACGGCAAAAGGGTGTTCTTTAGAGTGCTTTGATATTCTAGTCCAAAATCTTGCCAAGGAGTTCAGGTCAAATTTTTGTGAGGCTAACGCTACTCATGTCAGGCTTTCAGCCCCTAACTAATGCAAATGTCAGACCAGTAGCCCTAATGTTGCGAGTCGTCAGCTAGCTAGTATATGGTCGCTCTTCTAATTGTATATTCATCTACACAGATGCACCATGGAGGCAACCAAGAAATGCTGAGGATAGGAAAACCTTGGAAATGAGAGCCACAAAGCTGCTTAAGGCCATATATATTATCCTTCCCTATTGTAGCAGCTGCTGCAGAGCTGTGTTTGTCGAGCCAGCTATAATGGAAGAGGCTATAAGAAAAGGGTAGCACATGCAACATGATTATCAGTGTCTTGAATAAGCACTGCAATAATAAAAGGACGCACATGCAAAAAGAGAGCTATGACGGAGGAGGAGGAGGTTAGCACAATGTTGATAGCCGGTCTTGAAAGACACTGCAATTATAAAAGGAAGCATATGCAAAAAGAGAGACAGACGTTACATATTTTTCAAACACCATACATTAAGTCCCAACTCCATTAAGTACTTGTTACAAATAGTCTTGATGACACTAACAGCAGGCACACGAGCATGATCACGCACTCATCATTCTAATCCTCCATAGTCTCAGGGGTGAATGTTGAGCCTCCGGGAGTGGGGACCTGAGTCTCCAGGACCAGGCTCGTTCTTTTTCTTTTTGAAGGGAGACTAGGCTCGTCAATGACACCTGAATGCTCCCCAATCTCTCCTGGACCAGTCTCGTTAATGGCTGCTAAATACTTCTCGATTTCACACATCTCCAATTCTTGCACACTTGGATCTTTATCGACTTCATCAGCATGAACAACATACTTTGGGTCCATGACAGAAACCTAATAAAGAGAACAGTTAAATAGGATAATAGGAAATGCAAAACAGAGTCTATAAATACGTAACCGAGTGCCCTTATTATTACTATTATTACAATATATTTATAAAAGGCAAAGCCCTGACGAATTGAATGATCATTACACATGCATGTACACTGATTCTCGCAAGTGTTAACTTTGTAACCTCATTGAAAATTTTCTTATTTATTAACCTAGCTAATTTGTCATCAATAGCTTGTGCCGTACATTTTTGCTTTCCATTACTACGATGATTATGATGCAACTGAAGTTGTAGCAAAATGTGAGCCAAAGTGTGAATAGTAAGTTAATAAATAAATGCTGCTATCTTGATCACAAGAAGTGGTAAATATGGTTAAAGTAGGTGTACTTATCAGTGGAAGGAACAAATAAAAAGAGGTGGAATGGACACAGCCACTCCCAAAACAGTACCCCAATCTCATTAGCTTCCAACTTCTTTTCGAACAAATGCTGAAAAGCAGAAATTGCCGTCTGCCAAAACAACAGTACATGTTAATAATAATAATGATGACATGAAACCAGCATTAAAGTAAGCATAATAAAGCAACAAAAAAGAGCAGTCCTATTTACCTGTATAGTTTCAGTGACGGTAAAACTTGTTTCATTTGTCATTTTCCACCGTAAAAACTTGACAGCCTTTTTATCATCATACCCAAAACTTGAGGCCTGTTGAGACTTGAGAGTGCCAACATTAAGAGCAAGCTCAAAGCATCATGTCTAAACAATCATCAAAAGCAATAATATAACACGAGAATAATCCTCGAGACCATTGGAAAAAGCTCAATTTTTTAGAAGGCTGTCAGGAGAGCAAGCTCGCCTCGCCTCACTCAACATCCTTCAATAAAGAGATGGTCTATATCTGTTCTATTTAAACAAACTGTGGTGGATAAACTCTATTTTTCCTCCAGTAAGCAAGAAATAAATGCAACGCATATCCAAAGTAACCCCTATACATTGAGTGACTAGCATATGCTAATTGTTAAGCTAAAAAGAGGGAAGAAGGCATCCAACAATATGAATCATGGCTGAGTACCTCATGACCACTTCCTATGCAAATCTTAGGAAGCACACAAACTGCATGAAGCAGAAGCAAAAGCAAAAATGAGTGGAAGAGGCAGATCATAGAGCTGCTATGTGTCAAAAGGAAGAGGGTCTTATGAAACATACCAACACCGAAAGGCTTCTCGATGCTGCAAGAAATACATTTACGTACTTCACTAGACGGGTCTGCAAGGTCTGCTTCAACAATTCATTAGCCATTATCTTGAATGAAAGTCTTGATTTTAACAAAACAACCATTGTAAACACATCAAGAGTTTCAAAGAGGACTTGTCTAGAACTCAAATAAAGGGATTATTATTATGATCAAGTGATGTTTCATTGCAAGAGGATTTGTCGCTCTCCCCCACCCCAAGATTGTAAACGCTATTCCAAGTGTATCCCCATGGCATGAAGTATTAGTGAATCGAGAAGAACGGCTACACTTCAAACATAGTCATTACAAGAGAATCTCAAGAGAAGGCTAAGGAGTCCAACACGCCTTCAATTTCAGAGATTATACACTTTTACTCAAAAAAGTATTCCAAGTATGATGAAAACAGCATTCCATGTGCCTCCCCCCATACAATGACACAATAACAAGAGGTGGATGGTCTAAATACGAAATTTGGAAAAAAAAAAAGAATATATATACATACACACACACACACACATTCAATCTAAAACAGTGTGTCTCTAACGTTTAGTAAAAAATGTGCTCCGGTAAAAGACAAAATATATGATTTGACCACTACAATTGAGCCACATGTGCCATAAAACACTTTTACATAGTTATTTATGGCATATGTTGTGGCCATAGAACTACTAATTCTTTTATACCTAAAACGGGTTGTTTTGAATAAAAAAATAGGGAAAAGTACACTTTTGGTCCTCTATCTTTCTTTGAATGTCAAAACTAGCCCCTATCTTTCATATTGACATTTTTGGTCCCTCACTATACATACACACTTTAGGACTTTAAACATTTGAACCAACCTCGGGTCAGTTGAGTGTCCAAAAAATGTAACAAAAATGTATATAAGGGACCAAAAATGTCATAATGAAAAAGATAAGGACTATTTCTGAGACAATAAGGAAATTTAAGGGACCAAAAGCACCGTATTTTAATTATTTCTCGAATCTCAACCAATAGTAATGTGACATGTGAAACATGTAGTATAGGTAAACGTCAAATGTTATGCTTCTGTTAATTGTCCTGAAAGCTAAACACAAAAGTATAGTCGGGGTGACCGAAGCTAGTTTTGAGATAACGAAGAAAATTGAGGGACCAAAAGTGTAATTATCCCTATAGAGAGTATTCGGCCCGAGTTGAATATTATGCCACCAATAAAACTTCGGTTTAGATCCACCCGACTGTAAGCTATAAGTAGTGAATAGAGAAGATTAACTACACATCAAACATAGTCCTTAATACCACAAAAACTCGAGAGAAATGCTAAAGAAACCAGCACACACCTTCAATCTCAGAGATTATGCTTATCCTGAATGAGGAGAGTACGGACTGTGCAGAGAAACCCTTTAAAAAGCTACTGCGCACACGTTTCCAGTCCTGTTCATATTATGTATCATCATAGGAGTGATGTTAACGTCTGAAATCTAGAATTAGGAGAGGTGTAGGCTCGTGCCACAAAAGTTATATAAAATTACTTAAGAAACAAAGAAAGCATTGACGAACCAGATCTTCCCTCTTAGTTACCACACATACCGAGTCTATCCCGTGCACACCGACCCATATGATTCCAGATGATTTTTCTGCATTTTAGTAAGACGTTATTAGACTATACATACACATCGTATGTATGCAAGTATGTATATGTCTATATATATATATATACACACACACATACAAAAATACACGTACGTATACACATAATATACTTCAAAATGCAATAACACAACTTAATGTGTGTGGGGTGGAATCACCAGCAACGACAACACACTGAAAATCAACTTCCAAAAAATTGATTCTTAGAATAAAGTTTGTCAAAGCCAACAATACGGTTAATATTCGACTTCTAAAAAGCGGATTGCGTATAAACTGTTTTATGAAAACCGATTTTAAGCACGATGTCACGTATGGTGCCAAAGTATGGGAAGGTTTATGGAGCACTATTGAAGCAATGAAGCGTTTACCCATCCAGAAACAAGAATCCTTGGACCAAATGCAACTTCTTTGCTCTCTTGTGCCCACATAAGGATCAGTGCATCCATCTGTGGCAGTTCCATAGGCGTACTGCCTTCGGAAGTCTTCTGCACTACCTTTTCGGTCGTCTCTACGTAACATAGCTGATAAAAAATAGGAATAAAGGAAATAAAAAAAATCAAATCGACCCTTGAAGCAAGATTGAACTTGTTAAATAGAGGATACCAATAACAGGATTGCTGCAGAACTCATCTACACTCCTGAATACGCCCTTAGGAGGCCTTGCATCTACAAATTCAAAACAGAATAAATCAGCGTGGAAAAAGATTAGAATAAAGTTTAATAAGGTCTAAGAAAGCAGTAAAATTACCAAGAATCCATTTGTTTTTTATCGCCACTTCGGCGGCTGTCCTCTTTAAGAGTTCAAGGTATTCGGAACCTGGTTCAAAACCTGATTCAAAAGTAAATTGATTTGGATATTCAGATCCGATTATATTGACGGAAAAAAAGCATATCGTAGGTACAAATCATGGTAAACTTAGTACGGGGCCGGCAATCCGGCAACACAACGCTCCAGGAGAAAACATAAAATATCCACCGTGGGTTCGTGTTTGATGCGGGTGGGGGGCTAATTTGAAGAAGAACGCTTACTGTGGATGTCCACCTTCCAGGAGGACTGGGATGGTGGTGGAGATGTGTCGGTTAGTGGTGCAGAACCACCGGCGTCGTTGTCCTCCGCCACAGGTATCTCCGATGTCCTGTGTGTAGTTGGATCCATGGCGAGATGAGTTACCTTAGTGATTATTAGCTGGGAATGATGGCAGCTGACGGTGAACGGTGAACGGTGAACGGTGAACGGTGAACGGAGCACTATGAGGACTTAGGGTTCTGTGATTGAAAAAGAATGGGAGGGGAGCGTGTTGGAATTTATTAGGCCACCGGTATCGCCATCGCCATTCGCCAGGGCATTTTAATTAGGGAATTGTTAACGGCACCACACTCAATATACTCGGAAACCACACATGTGTAAAATTCGATTCTTTAGAGGTAGAAATGTGTTCAATTCCCGAAAAGTCGAAATGTGTTATTTCGACCTCTAAAACGTCGAATTTTGCACAAGTGTGGTGCCCGAGTATATTGGATGTGATGTCCGAATATATTGGGCGTGGTGCCATTAGCATTGCATTTTTAATTAATGGCAGGGCAACTATTTCTGCAGTTATATTAAATGACCAATATATCCTTCCTTCTATAGGAAAAATAACCGTCTTCTCCGATTAAACCGTCTTAGGGCATTCAAATCAGAAACCATATTTTTTATCTCAAAAATAATATGAATAATACATATCTCTATTTTATAACATCTCGATTCAAAACGCTCCACAACAGAATTATTATCCCTATCTTTATATCAAATACTATTAAAATAGAGATAATGCTCCACAGATGGGATACACTATTTATTAACCTTAAAAATAAATAGGGATGTAACTTCTCCTATAGATATATTTGAGAAAAATTTCCACTTTTATCTTTATTTTAGAGATGCCCTTAGGGCACTCCCAGCAGAGTCCTCAAATTTTATCCTTAAAATAATATAAAATAATAAATATTCCTATTTTACAACATCTCAATTCAAAAACTTCTACAACAGCATCCATATCCTTATCCCTATAACATTTCAAATAATATTAAATAATACATATTCTACCTCACAACCCTATTTATACACATTAAATATTTATTATTTCACTCCAGCAGCATCCCTATCCCTATAATTTTTAACAGTTAAATATGTTTAAGCGATGAATAGCATCCCCACAAATAGGGATGCACTGTTCATATCCCTAAAAATAAATTGCAGTATAGAAGCTCCATTGTAGAGAGCCTATTCGGAGCAAAACTCTATTTTTTATCTTCTATTTACACCCCAACATCCTCTCCTCACAATCCAATCTCCCCTACTTCAGCCCCAACCCTGTCTGATATTGACATAAATCTTCTAACACCACGAACTTCTTCTTCTTTCCAATTATGTGAAATCTATCCGGCTGAGTAGTCCGAATCTCCAAATCTATCCGGCTAAGTAGTCCAAAATTATGCGAAGAATGAAAACTCACTCAAATCTTAACCGATTGTTCGTTATTCGACTTCTGGGTTTTATTTTTTGTTTAATTTTTCTTTTTCAATGTTTATCTTGTGAAAATACTACTTGTGGATTGTTAATTGTGGCTAGAAAATACCACAGTATACGACTTTTGTCAAGTATACAGAATGACCACTTAGCAACAAAAAAAAAAAAATTTGGCTGGATTTAATTTATTGATATGGTTAATTGTGATGGATTCAAGTATGAAAGTTTGATGTTGATGATGATGGTCTGATTAATACGAAATAAAATTCATTGCCCACTTTGGGGGGTTTCTTTTCATATTTATTAATTGGAGTGGAATTGGTGTGAGAATGTGGTCAATTTGTCGATGGAAGGCTGGTGGAGGAAATGGGCAAGGCTGGTAGATGAAATGTGTGAAGCTGGTGAAGGTAAATAGGCATCGAATGGAAGAAGATGGAACGTTGCCCAACACAGTTCCTTCGGTGACTATAAAATGACACTTCTCCCAATTAGCACAAGGTTGGTCTCTTCATAACGTTTAAGCACTTTTCTCAAATTATCCAAGCATTCATCATAATTATCTCCAAAGACTAAAAAATCGTCCATAAAGATCTCCAGAAAATCTTCCACCATGTCCGAAAAAAGTGACATCATGCACCTTTGAAATGTTGATGGCGCAGTGCAGAGTCCAAAAGGCATGCGGTTATATGCGAATGTTTCATAAGGACATGTGAACGTAGTCTTCTCGTGGTCCTAATGGGCAATGTGTATCTGGTAATAACCAGAATACCCATCTAAAAAACAATAAAAAAACACGACTGCTTAGTCTCTCAAACATCTAATCGATAAATGGTATGGGAAAATTATCTTTACGAATTGCATCATTCAGTTTCCTGAAGTCAATGCAAACTTGATGTCCAGTTTTCAACCTCACGGGGATCAACTCATCGAATTCATTAGGTTGTACAATGAATCATCCTTTCTTGGGCACCACATGGATAGGGCTTACCCACTCACTATCGGCGATTGGGAAAAGGATTCTCATTTCCAACATCTTAATAATATCTTCTTTCACTACATCCTTCAACGGGGGTGTCAACATTCTTTGTGGTTGAGCCATCGCATTCATCTTCGGATCTACAGAGATCTTATGCATACAAACAGAGGGACTTATCCCTCGAATATCCGCAATAGTCCACCCAAAGGCTCCCTTATGCTCTCTATTACTCTCAACGGTTTCTCCCCCTCCAAGGGTGATAATGATGATGAAATTATAAGGGGGATAGTATCCTCTTACAAAAACACGTACTTCAGCTGAGGGGGCAAAGGTTTCAACGTTAAATTATTTTGTGGTTTGATAGCAAAATACTTAACCGCTAACTTTCACCGACAGAGTATCGGGTCAACGGGAGTATAGTGGTCACAAGGTCGAATCCACAGGGAGTAATGTCTAAGTACCAAAGCTGACGTAGAACTTAATTCAGGTCAAAATAATGGTGGAAGGTATTATACTAATGCAGAAAGAAATATTATACTAACGAGTTTACTTCTAGGTATTAAAAGGTATTGCCGAACTATGATCCCACGAGCTACTTTTACCCCTTAGGAAGGACTTGACAGGGAACGTGTCTTAACCGACATACCTATCCAATGTAGTTCAACGACATCCACGGGTGCCAACTCCTAATTCTAGCGTTTAGACTGAACAACTCGATCTAACCACCATATGTGAAGCTCACCGACTCTCCCTTTAGAAAACCGATTATCCTAACATGATTAAGCTTTAGAGTTGCTCGAACAACGATGACAAACCTCTGTATTGGAAACGGACCTAACAACTAGGCCGAATCTACGCAACGATCCTAAAACCCCTTATCCCACATCTCACCACAAAATGCATCTATAAGTTCGATGTGTGTGACAGTGAACTAGGTGATCAAACTAATTCAAAGATATTAAAATAAGATTTAGGACGTGGATTAATCGTTTAAACATAATATTACGCACTACACAAATCCCTATCTCATCCCCCTTAGGGTTTTCGCTCGCTTTCACATAATTCGACTACACATGCAATTAGCTACTCATGATTATGCTAATAACGGAATAAAGAATGGAAATCATGCTAGAAATAATAAAAGAAAAAGTATTCATTACCATATAATTTGCAGAAAATCTGATCTGAAAAAGTATGAAGAAATAATCCACCAAAAGTCGAATCTTTGGAACTTGAAACGTAAATCTAAGCTATAAAAAGTATGTAGAATCAACGGATATGAATTCTGGAATCAAGGGATCAAAGTGTGTTTAACCTACACTAAAACCGCACCAAAATCGCCCCAAAAGTGTCTAAAGTCGAAAAGATCTATGAAGGGGCTGAATGAGCTGCGTATTTATAGTGCTAGGTCAATTTCTGCTGCTGTCGGTGCCGGACGAGCGTTTGAGCCATAGTGAACGCTCGTCTGGCCTGGAAATCTTGATGATATTAAGGTTTCATCTTCAGTGAACCAGCGTTTGGCTCCTCCTAAATGCCAGTTCATGGATCATGCCTTGAGGGACAAACGCCCGTCTGATTGCCTGAACGCCCGTTTGGCTTATATGAGCTTTCTTGATTCGGGATGAACCCACCCAAACGCCAGTTTGGGGGTACTTTGGACGCTCGGTTTACTCAAAACCCAACTTTCAATATCAATGCCACTTCTGTTAAATTCCCGTTTGCACTGGCCAAACGCCAGTTTGGGGTAGAGCTTGATTCAAACGCCAGTTTGCCTTGATTTCACTCCAAACTTGATTTTTCTCCACTTTCATGCTACTCTCGTGCCACGAACATGTTTCTCATCTCAAAACATCGCCTTCCGGGTCCTCGAGCCACCTAAGTCCTGCAATAACATGTACGAATAAACACCACGCGTAATTCCGCAAGACAAAAATACTTGGAAAAGAGTTAAATATCGTTAAAAAGGCGGAGTTTACTATCGATGTGACAGTTTAACTCCCCGTGCGTATAACTCTCGATATTACTCTTAATTAGGCCTAGAACTACCCAAAACATGTCAATAAAGTAATAAACGGGGGTTAAACTGTACACCAAAGTACAGTAAAGTTGACTCCCATCAACCACCCCACACTTAGCCTTTGCTTGTCCTCGAGTAAATTAGGCTCTTTAAAACAGACCAAGGGATCAACTTTACGAAACATGCATAGTACTCATGACATCAAGGTGAACGTAAAGTAGACACTGAATGTAAACCACTTGACTCTATCTTATCACGAAAACGAGGTGTGTGTGTGTTAAAAACCGAGGGCTATACTCAAAATGATTACCGGCTTTGAATACCGGCCAAATGACTACACACAACTTATACCGGGCTAGAATCTCCACTAATCGAGGCAACCGAGGCTCAATATGGTCAAGTAGGACTTGAAGGGTTATAATGTTAAGCTCGGGACAAGGTTAATCGAAAGGAAAATTTGGGACTGGAAAATGAAAATACGAGTGAGCCTAATCATCTTACGTACTTCTTCTTTAAAAGCATACCAAACCACACCAAACTTCTTCGATCCTTCTATACTCATTGATAAACAACCACAACTTTAACATCATACTTTCATTTACTCAAAACATCCTTCCTTGACTTTTTATTCTCGAACTTTATTCAAACCTTTCTTTTTTTTTTTTTTTTTTTTTTCTTCTTTTCTTTTCCCATTCAATTTTTTTCATTCTTTTCATTTTCACATTTTTCTTCATTCTTTCTTTATTTTCTTTTTTTTTTCGAACCACAAGCCTCACAATAGATTTCTTGAGCTCCTCCCCTTCGTTATACTAGCTCGTACTAACCAACTCCTCTCGAAACACGCACCATCTCCCACCCCACACTTGACTCAGAAAGTGTGTCTAAAGTAACAATTAAGTCCACTCGTAAGGTGATCAAAGGAACGTGACCAATAATATAGCTCAGGGTTTGGGTAATACAGGCTAAGTAACCAAAACGGCTCATTTCGGACGGTGGTCAGACCGTCCTATCAAGGCTTAGAGGGGGTACGAGGGTAAAATGTCGGGATGTTGGCTTATTTGGCTCTGGTCAGGTCAAAGAAGCGCCAGGACTCTCATCCCGTATCCGGCCTAAGTAAACCTTTCTATTTCGGCTCGAAACTAGTGGTGTAAGTGTGTATAGCAACCAAGCTAAGCATAACCAAGGTTCTACGTGCACTAAAAGGGTTCGTATCGTAATAAATAAAATCGCCCTGCACACATTACTCGACTACTAAGACATTTACCAACTCCATCGTGAGAAACATGCATATAACGCGGTGTTAAACCGTGAACAGTTTTAAAATTTTAAGCCATGGACTGACTCGAAACCGAACATTAACTAAGCAATCACAATTACTGGCACATTTATCCAACGAAACCATATAAAGCTAAGTCGTATCCACCCCCACTTCGAATGAAGCACTGTCCTCAGTGTGTGAATGAGATAGAAAAGAAGACTTAGCTTGTAAACCCGGCAGAAAGGCGCTATCGAATCCCGTAACAGCCTCGTGTAAGCGTGACCCGAACCCCTATATCAAAGTAGACAGAAAACAACGCAAAGCATGCACGGGACTTGGTCCTCGTGCCAAGATATCGAATAAGGGTAAGGGGTATAACAGTATTAAGGCCCTGTCATGTCAGAAAACTTGATATGCAATATGTAACGCGCAAAACTGGTTCGCTATAGATGGATAATTAACCTTACGGGAAAAGCACAGAACATCTACGCATAATAAGAAGGCCACAGAGGCACATAATATAAAAACAACCCATAGTGCGTACAGTTAGAAACCAAGACACGAATGAAAGTCGTAGCATGCCCTACGGCTTACAAAACCAACCAAAGTAGCATCTCAAAACTGAAAGTAGCATAATAAATAGTACAAATGTAGCAAATGGCCTAGACATCTCCTAAACAACCCTAACACCCAACACAGACTACAAAAGGAACATCATATATAACAAATAAACTCATGTCTATCCAGGTGTATCATCATCAGCGGCAGCGGTAAGAGCATAAGTGGGACCTCCGGTCTCTGGTGCCTCAGTCTCCGTAGTCTCCTCGTCAGACAAAGACGCATCCTTACCCACAATCTGTGTGATAGCCCGCTCAATATCGTCCGAAAAACGGTAATCCGTGGTACTCGGGGCGAAGGCTTTGGGGTCCGTCGGCGATCTACCCTCACTCATCAGGAGAAGAATAGTCAAGATATTGTCCTGTGTTTGCTTCTGCTCCTCCATCCAGTTCCGGAAACTGTTTGCCATACTCAACCTCATCGTAACTGAGGGAGAAAAAGAAAGAACTGGTGGTGCCTGACTAGGGCCAGCAGATGAACTAGGTTTCCCCGACGCCATACGAGCTAACTGAGCCGGAGTCTTACCCTTTTCTCTTTTCAGCACGGGGGGGTTCTTGGGCTTGTGATCCTCGGTGAACTCCTGAACCTTGGCATCCCGACACAAACTGGATATAAGATGGGGACAAATCAAACTTCGGGAATAGACCTTCTGATTGGCGGAAAACTCATCACAGATCGCCTGACCCACGTCCACATTTAGCTTAAAGTTTAGGGCATACAACATCCCAAGATCGGCAATATGAAACGAGTCAAGTTGTTCTTGGGTAGAAGCCGGTTTTGAATTAACCGGCACTGTACCTTCCAATCTTCACCCCAAGACGAGGTGACCAACTGTTTCCGTACCCCACCATCTCCAAGTGTCCACTGACATCCGGGCACACCAATAACCGGAGGTCCTCCAACGGATCCCCACCGGCATCCTTCCGAGCCTTAATTTCCTCTTTATAGTCCAAACCCTCAAAAGGTGCCAAACCATACTTCTCGTTAATCACCTTAGCAGAAAACTGCACCTTCACCCCCCGAACCTTTACCATCCCCGTCTCTAAGCTCAACTTAGAGAAATTTGCGTAAAATTCACGCACCATAGTGGCATTCACCTTCAACTCCGGGGTGGTCATCAACGCTCCCCACTTCCGATCCGTCAGATTCTTCCTAAAATTCTTATCAATGTCGTAGTCGTGAAAGGCTCTCTCTATTAGCATCGAGCGGTGGGAATAATGCTTGTTGTACATATCTAATGCCTTAGGATTTACGAAACGCCTATCAAACGGGATCGGGGGCCTACAGTCTCCCTCCTCGGGGGCCTAACATTCTCCACCACCGGCTTACCCCCTTCAGCTCTAGTCTCAGGTGCACCCCTAGGTTCCCTTGTTGCTTGCTCAACCATAGGCCCCGTCTCAGCTGTCCGCTTTCTCACCAAAGGTACGTCATCTGTGTCAGAGTCCAATTCCTCTCTCAATGACGCCCTAGCCTGACTCTGGGGTCTCTCTCTGATCTCGATCCCCCTGTTAGGATTGACCGACCTAGGTTATACCACCTTCTTCTTCTTACTAGCATCCCTAGCAATCTCCTTGCCATAACGTTTCTACCCCGAGGCTCCTTCTTTACCACCAGTACGCACCATACTATCACAGACTGATAACCCAACCAAACCCGAAGCAAAGACAAGCAAAAAGCAACCCGATTATCATCCAAACGGGATTTCCCATCAAAACCAGAAAAAACCAAACAAAACCGTAATGCAGACGTCCAAAACCCATCAACACCATCCACACATCGTCACCAAAGCAAAAACAAAGCAAAACAAAGAAAAATAAGCCCAATCAGCGACAATTCATGTAGGGTTCGATCGAAAATCGAACCTCACAAAAAATTTGAATTAAAGCATGAAAATCTTAGTGATTCTTACCAAGATTGATGCTAGGAGGCCGATGGAGTTGACGAAAAGTCCGGATGATACACGAATTGGCCAAAGTTTGGATTTTTTAAACTTGAAAACCGCCCTTGATAGGGCCTCTAATCCGGCCAAAACCGTGTTGTTTATGGATTTGGGTTAGTGAAATGAAAAAAAGGAGGTCAATAGGTGTTTGGGGAAGTTGAAATCGCTCCGATCGGGTTAGAAACGAAGAATCTAGGTGAAAAGTGCATGAGGAGTCGATTTTTTTCGATTTAACTCAGATTTGAATAATGATGAACAACCTGGGGGTATTTATTGAAGAAGAACGAACGCTCGTCTGCCCTGAGGTGAACGCGCGTTTACCTGGGCTATGAAGAACTGGACGAGCGTTTGATGTGAACCTGACGCTCGGTTGGCTAATCACAAAACACGTACAGAGAGTAGCAGAATTTGACGAACGTGCGTCTGAAGGGGGTCAAACGCCCGTTCGTGGACAGACTTAGATAAACGTGCGGTTGCAGAGAGCAAACGTCCGTTTGAGGCCAGATTTGGACAAAGCTCAGATTTTGGATCCCGATTCGATTCTAACCTCCGTTCTAACACTTTTATTATAAAAAATACTCAGAAAAACTCAGAAAATGGTGGGTTGCCTCCCACCAAGCGCCTTTGTTTTACGTCGTTGGCTCGACAGATGACTTATACTGTACCGGTTGTTTCAAAGTTATACTACCGGTACGAACGAGGAAACGAGGATAGAAAGATAGGATGGTGGATTAATAGGATCAGAACATGTCAAGATTTTAAGTCCATGACGAGACTCAAAAAAGATCGATTAAGGATCGGGATCAGTTAAATGCATAACTTCGAGAGCTTCATCGAAAGGTAACTTCTCATACTTCTTCAGACGAAGGCCGTTCGTGATGAATGTCCCATGCTTTGGATGAGTTACCTCGATTGCTCCTGAATCAAAAACTCTCAAAACCTTATAGGGTCCCGACCACCTTGACTTAAGCTTGCCTTGAAATAAGTGAAGGCGAGTATTATACAGAAGAACCTCATCACCAATGTTGAAAACACGAGGTTTAATCAACTTGTCGTGAAGCATCTTGGTCTTCTCTTTATACTTCGCCGAACAATCATAAGCTTGTAGGCGAAACTCATCTAGCTCGTTTAACTGGGCCATCCTCCTCTCACCGATTAACGTGTCACCCATATTCAGATTTTTAATCGCCCAATAGGCCTTATGTTCTACCTCTACGGGGAGATGGCAAGCCTTGCCAAAGACAAGCATGTAGGGTGACATAACTATGGGTGTCTTGAACGCAGTTCGGTGTGCCCAAAGCGCATCATCTAACTTCTTAGACCAATCCTTAAGGGTTCGAGTTGATGATGACGGTCAAATTATACCCGTAAATGTCATCAACATTAACCTTAAATCGAGATTAATAATGTATATTTCATATTAAATCACTCGTTTATATTTATTATTTAATGTTAAGTGATTATTAATATGATATTTGGTATTTAGCTGTTTTTATTATTAAAAGATCGATTTATTGTGCGATAAATGATGATTTTGTAGATCACGACAAATCGAGAGGATTAATGTCATTCAATCAATGGTCTCAAGATAATAGAGGAAGAAAATCGGAGCATTAAATGAAAGATTAATCGGATCAACACGCAAGCGTGCGATGGGGAACAAGTCGGACAAAGAGACGCGTTTAACATGTGTAAAAATGGCTCGGTCGACCGAGCTCGTCCATTCGGTCGACCGAGAGTGTCGGCTCGGTCACTTACGGGATTTTCGCGTGTATATCTTCTAGATCCTCCCTAGGTCGGTTACAACTCCTATATAAGCAGGCAGCTACGAGAAATTGTAAAAGACACCAATATATACCTTAGAATATCATTCAATAAAATCACTTTATTCATATCTTGATTCAATGTAGTTTATTGAGGGTGTTTCCAGCAATTTAAGGGTTGCATTATGTAAGCCTTTATTTTCTGTTTCTTTCTTTTAAGTAATTAATTCCCCCAGGTTATGCTTTATTGTTTGAGTTAGTTAATTTATAGCTAGATGATGTAGATCTAGGTTATGTCGTTATGGATGTGGCGAAGCCTTGTCTATGAGGATCCCATAACTTACGTCATAGACTTAGTATTTATTCATGAATCTACTTGATTTAATTAATGCGTACCTATGTTAGTTTATATGAATGCTTTACGATTCTTGTTTAATCCGTTGTGTATGATGAAACGCCGAGAGATACGTTCGGGGATGTAATGCGGGGACGAAATTGATTCGGGTGACCGAATGAGTTCACTCGGTCGACCGAGCCCACCTATTCGGTCGACCGAGCCCCGTTTTATCCGTTAAATAGCCACGTCTTTATGGTTAGGTTAACTTAATAGAATTTATTATCTCGTAGGTATGGCTATGGCTACGTTACTCGCTTAGTTTAATTAAAATGTGTAAAAAGGAAATACCAATATAAAACTCTTAGGTAGGCTTATGAATTGATCTTCGGACGTTCGGCGTTATCTAGGTAGGTTTATATTTGGGGATTGCTAGCTTTTCGATTATACATACGTCGTAGATTAGCATGAGACTATAACTTGGTAATTGCTAGTTGGACGAGAGCTTGAGTAATCGTTTAGGAAGTACGCCTAACCATAGGAATGTTGCCCGGACGAGGTGTACGGTTAATATCGGCATCCTTGGAGTCGTAAGCGTGTGAGTTATATGAGATGGAGGCACCAAAAGGCGAAGTCACGTAACAATACCACGGTGATCTAGTGACTACCGGTGCTAAGTCAAGTTAAAGAGGATGACTCCCGTAGCCAATCTAAGATAGATACAAACGGATTGACAATTAATAAGTTCAGTTTATTATATAAATTATCTAGGTCCAAACGATAAAGACTATAATTGGGGAGGTTAATTACGGTGTGTCGAGTCGTGTCTTTACTTTTCTTGTCTTATGTTGGTCGTAGACCGCCTCTATGTCCTTGACATGTTTAATTAATTGCTTATATATGAAATGATCCACAATTGGTTCCCTGTGGGATCGACCTTGATTCACTATAGCTATACTACGATGGGCCTAGTCCTCTTGCTAGTATTGGTTTATGGTGGTCAAGTATATTATAACCTGATTGACCCCGTCATCAAGTTTTTGGCGCCGTTGCCGGGGAACCAACGGTCAATTTTATATATAAATAATTTTTTTATTCATGTCGAGTTTTATGTTTTAGAGTCTGTTTTTACGTTTTTGAGTCCCTCTGGTTGTCTGCTCTGTCTGAAAATTCCAGATTCTTAAAATAAAAATAAAAATAAAAAAAAAATTTTATTCGGTCGACCGAGAGACCTCATTCGGTCGACCGAGAATTTAGAATTTTTGTTTTGTTTTGTTTTGTTTTGTTCTTGTTCTGTTCTGTTTACACGGTTTCTAATTTGTGTTTTCGAGTCTGGAATTTCGCGTGTCTGTTTATCCCCGTATGTTTAATCCGTAGGTCTGATAGTAGCATGGGAAACCATGTTAAAATCAGTCTGCGGTCTGTTTTGTTTTTCTTCTGTTTGCAGAAACCAGGGAAACAATAATCCAAGTCAATAATTTTTCACGGGCGCTGAGAGAATAACCCAGCAAACATGTGGAGCTACGAATCTAAGATGGGAAAAGCGATGGAAGCAATACCTTTAAAGCACCAAGATGGCTCTGAAAAAAAAAAAAAATAAAATTTAAAGGCTTAAATTCTTCGTGGTACAATGTTGAAGGCAATGTACTACCTTTTTTTGCTTATGTTTTACTACCTTGTGGTTTTTTGAGCATAAGTTAGCCTATACATGAACCTTAGTATGAATCTTAGCCCGGAGTTGATTTGTAAGATTAATTTTATTAGTGTCGAAGGTTTTGCCCCATATCTGTCTCATCTAGAGGGTGTAAGGAAACATGTAGTCGTTGAAAGGAAGCAGTGAATAAAGAGTTCCTCGTAGTTCGTTAAAATCTCTTTGTCCTATGCATGAGATTGCTTCTACCGGCCATGGGAGCAACAAATTGTGTAGTTTAAGCATTCACAATCTAAAGAAGACGTTGAGTTTTGAGAGAACACCATCTTCTCGCTTTCGTTGAGTTTTATGGTGATGGCTTCTCGGTGAACCCACCTTAAACGAGAAACGAGATTACGCTTTGGGTGACAATTTAGAAATCGGAGACTCTTAGTACATTGGTTCGGAAATGGTCTAACCATGGCCGGGCGAGTTCAACCGAGCTTCGGCTCAATCGACTCCCCTCCACGTGTGATGTACGTTACGAGCGAGTTCGACAAGACTTAGCATAGCCGATAAGCCTTCGGGCTAAACGGGGCTTAATCTTGACGGATTGGCCCGAACCGTCACATATGTTCCAACGAATAAGACGGCGTAGGCTTGCCTACATAACCGACCTTATTCGGAGTACTTAGATTCATTGTTTCTTATTGTCAAGGCCAAAACCGTAATTTTAACCAAATTCACTAATTCCTAAAACGAGAGCCGAGGTAAGAGCTTTGGATAAATGGTATGGATAAATGTCGTTTCCTAGGTCTCACAACCAAGGGAAGGGTATTAATCCGCAACAGCAATGGGCCCACCTCTTATAGTGCTCAGAAGGGTCAAAATCTTGCGATCCAAGGATGATGACTGACAAGGATAATTTTTTGGAACGTCGAGCTGAGGACTTTAAACTCAGAACTACTTCTTGAAAACCCTTAGGATTTCTTTTTAGGATTATAGGTTTTGTTTTCTTTGAGTCAAATAAGAGTAACGTGACATATGTTGAGGTTTTTTATTTTGCCGTGTTCTGATGGCCATTGGGCTAAGGATGTGCAAAACTTTTTTACTCAATATAGGCCACGTGAAATAGAGTTCCGTAGGAGAGTCGAGAAATTGCTAAAGAAAAGGAAATTTAGCAATCCACCTTAAGATGGAGGCATTAAGAGAACTTGAGAATTACTGAAAATGTAACTGAGAATGATTGGTGTGAACAAGAACAATTTTGGTCAACTTCTAAAATCTTTTAGAATGGTGATGCAAGTGAAAATCCAAAGTGATGTGCAATTCATTCTGCAATTATCCTTATCTTTCCCTTTACAATTTTTCACCTTCAAACTTTTCGATCCTCTCACCAATCTGCCCCGAAAGTTCACATTTCTAACCATTCTTTCATCGCCTCTCTTTCTTTCCATCCGTTTCACTCTCCCACCCAATCTCAATGCCTTAACCATTTTCAACCCACCCGTAAACACAATTTCTTACCCGTCCTTTATCTTTTCTTCCCATCATTATGTGTATCTTTTTCTAAACCCATCATACTCTCAACCTCCATTTTGTTTACAAAATACCTTTGTGTTGCGGAATTTGAAATATTGCTAAGCTTTAATGATTATTTTTTATCATTTTGATTTTCATGATCCTAGTTGGGGTAAGTGTAGCTCTGACCCTAGCTAGATTTTAAAGGTTTTTGGTTCGATCAAAATACAACCTATCTTTCTACCGGAAGTTTTAAATTTCACATTTTTTTCCGTCTATTCCGGCATTTATAGATGATCAGTTTTGTTCTACATTAGCACACCGATCAGACCTTGTTGATGACGGTTATGACTTTTACGTGTTGCATTGGGTTATTAGTAGTTTCGAGGAGTAGCTACATCTCCCTAAGTTGTTGATATCCAATACAAGCGAGAAGCGTCTGCGCTAAGTATTTGATTTTATCGTTATCCTCTAGGTCGCATTGATCTGTTATACCTTACCAAGTTTCTCTTTTATCGGAATGAATACATAGTGAGCCGTCCACCTCGTGTTTTCCCACATGGGGTTATGCTTTTTGATCTTTGTCTTATCCACCCGGTTTTTAGATGAAGACTACCATCTTTAGTTGCTTGTTTATTTTTCTTTCTATTTAGTATTTTTCTTTTTGGTTTCCCTTGTCATTGGTTGTATAAAATAAAGTGGCTTAAACTGTTTTAAGGTATTTATACCTCATTACTGCCACATTATTTTATAACTTCCATAGACATGGTATTTTACGGTTTCGTGGAGTTTGTCTCGCTTTTTACGGGTTTTCACTTGCTTCTCCACAACGTCCGAAATTTACTCCGATCTTTTTCCTTTACTTGAGAGCCATTTCCGAGCTAAGTCTTTTTCCTAACTTCTCATTTATTTTTGTCATTGAGGACAATGCCATGTTTAAGTGGGGGTAGGAGACTTAGCTATGTTGTTATGATTAAAATTTGAATGAAACGGTAGAAAAATTGAAAAATTGAAAATTTGAATAAATACCATATTATGTATCTCGTACCCTTAGAATTGTGAGTTCCTAGCTAAGAATTGATAGGAAAGGAACCAAGTTTCATGAGTATGTGATCATTTTATACTTATGTTAAGTAAATTTAAGGATATTCATGCCCGTTTTTGTAAGTAGTTATTTATTATTCAATTACTCAATAAATGAATCGAGTTATACCGCGCAATTTATAAAAAAATTGAAAATAATGTGTACATTGCATAGATGATTGGTTATGTAGACTTAGTGTCGATACTTATTGGCTGATGTATTCTTATCTCGCTTGCCAACAAAAGCGGATTAATAAGCTTGAGACGTACCGTGTTTTAGCAAAATGTTAGACACTGGGCTTGTAGTAACATTACCAAAGTAGCCCCGCGCTTGTGGTAATATTCGATGCTATACATGATCTAAGATAGGGGGATACTCTAAAAAGTTTTCTTCCTTGAGATTTATAGTATTTGAAAAATATGAAGATATGAAAAGAATATTCAACTCTTTAAGAGGCTTTGAGTAGTACTCGGTCTCCAAGTCCAAAAACCCTATAGATACGCTCTTGCTTATTGCTCTAGTGCTTTAACCATTGCGAGGCATAAGAAGTATGAATGCTGAGGTTGGTAGGTCGAGATTGCGAAGTTAGCATAAACTCTAATCTTGCCACGGATATATAAAACTAAATGCACATGCACACATCACTTCGATTCATAGTAAGTAGTGAACAATGGATATCTTATGAGCATGACTAGTATGAGTTGACTTGAGTTTCTTGTATAAGTATGATTTGACCATAGAAAATGTTGTCTTGGGGAATGACTTATTGATGCTTTGTTCGGGACGATCAAAGTCTAAGTGGGGGTAGTTGATGACGGTCAAATTATACCCGTAAATGTCATCAACATTAACCTTAAATCGAGATTAATAATGTATATTTCATATTAAATCACTCGTTTATATTTATTATTTAATGTTAAGTGATTATTAATATGATATTTGGTATTTAGTCGTTTTTATTATTAAAAGATCGATTTATTGTGCGATAAATGCCGATTTTGTAGATCACGACAAATCGAGAGGATTAATGTCATTCAATCAATGGTCTCAAGATAATAGAGGAAGAAAATCGGAGCATTAAATGAAAGATTAATCGATCAACACGCAAGCGTGCAAAGTGGGGAACAAGTCGACAAAGAGACGCGTTTAACATGTGTAAAAATGGCTCGGTCGACCGAGCCCGTCCATTCGGTCGACCGAGAGTGTCGGCTCGGTCACTTACGGGATTTTCGCGTGTATATCTTCTAGATCCTCCCTAGGTCGGTTACAACTCCTATATAAGCAAAGCGGCCTACGAGAAATTGTAAAAGACACCAATATATACCTTAGAATATCATTCAATAAAATCACTTTATTCATATCTTGATTCAATGTAGTTTATTGAGGGTGTTTCCAGCAATTTAAGGGTTGCATTATGTAAGCCTTTATTTTCTGTTTCTTTCTTTTAAGTAATTAATTCCCCCCAATTATGCTTTATTGTTTGAGTTAGTTAATTTATAGCTAGATGATGTAGATCTAGGTTATGTCGTTATGGATGTGGCGAAGCCTTGTCTATGAGGATCCCATAACTTACGTCATACACTTAGTATTTATTCATGAATCTACTTGATTTAATTAATGCGTACCTATGTTAGTTTATATGAATGCTTTACGAATTACTGTTTAATCCGTTGTGTATGATGAAACGCCGAGAGATACGTTCGTGGATGTAACGGGGACGAAATTGATTCGGGTGACCGAATGAGTTCACTCGGTCGACCGAGCCCACCTATTCGGTCGACCGAGCCCCGTTTTATCCGTTAAATAGCCACGTCTTTATGGTTAGGTTAACTTAATAGAATTTATTATCTCGCAGGTATGGCTATGGCTACGTTACTCGCTTAGTTTAATTAAAATGTGTAAAAAGGAAATACCAATATAAAACTCTTAGGTAGGCTTATGAATTGATCTTCGGACGTTCGCCGTTATCTAGGTAGGTTTATATTTGGGGATTGCTAGCACTCGATTATACATACGTCGTAGATTAGCATGAGACTATAACTTGGTAATTGCTAGTTGGACGAGAGCTTGAGTAATCGTTTAGGAAGTACGCCTAACCATAGGAATGTTGCCCGGACGAGGTGTACGGTTAATATCGGCATCCTTGGAGTCGTAAGCGTGTGAGTTATATGAGATGGAGGCACCAAAAGGCGAAGTCACGTAACAATACCACAAAGTGATCTAGTGACCTACCGGTGCTAAGTCAAGTTAAAGAGGATGACTCCCGTAGCCAATCTAAGATAGATACAAACGGATTGACAATTAATAAGTTCGTTTATTATATAAATTATCTAGGTCCAAACGATAAAGACTATAATTGGGGAGGTTAATTACGGTGTGTCGAGTCGTGTCTTTACTTTTCTTGTCTTATGTTGGTCGTAGACCGCCTCTATGTCCTTGACATGTTTAATTAATTGCTTATATATGAAATGATCCACAATTGGTTCCCTGTGGGATCGACCTTGATTCACTATAGCTATACTACGATGGGCCTAGTCCTCTTGCTAGTATTGGTTTATGGTGGTCAAGTATATTATAACCTGATTGACCCCGTCATCAGTTGACGGTCTTCTCAAGGATTCTCTTAATTCCTCGATTGGATACCTCAACTTGACCACTAGTCTGGGGGTGATAGGCGGTGCCTAACTTGTGAGTCACTCCATATTTCATCAGCAGCTTATCAAACTCTCTGTTCGCGAAGTGACTGCCATTGTCACTGATTATCTCTCGAGGTACTCCAAAGCGGGACAAAATATGTTTCTTAAGAAATCTGATAACTACATGTTTGTCATTAGTAGGCGAAGCGATTGCCTCAACCCACTTCGAAACGTAATCACAGGCAACAAGAATGTACTTATTCCCGAAAGAAGACGGATATGGCCCCATGAAGTCTAATCCCCATATATCAAAAACTTCACACACTATTATCGGTTTCTGGGGCATCTCATTTCTCTTTGAGATCCGTCCTGAGCGTTGACAGGCATCACACGTCTTTACATACGCATGTGCATCGTTGAAGATAGTGGGCCAATAGAACCCACTTTGTAACACCTTCAACGCCGTTCTCTCACCCGAGAAGTGACCACCGGCCTCTTTATCATGGCAGAACGAGAGAATACTCACTATCTCACTGTCATCAACACATCTCCTCAGGATCCCATCGGCACATAACCTAAAAAGTAAGGGATCCTCCCACACATAACGGTTCACCTCACTATAGAACTTCTTCTTCTGGTCCTCATCAAACTCGGGATCTACGAACCCACACTCATGATAATTGACAAACGGTGCATACCACGGGTTCCCTTTCTTCCCTCTCTGCATAAAATTTCCTCTCTTAACCGGGAGCATCGTATCCACTACGAGCAACTGCTCATCCCGGAAACGGTCATCTATCTCAACCTTTGTAAAGCATCTCTCTTCACCCGGCTCCATCCTACTCAGGTGGTCAGCTACCACATTCTCACATCCCTTCCTATTCTTAATCTCTACGTCGAATTCTTGAAGGAGCAAGATCCACCTCAACAAGCATGGTTTTGCGTCTTTCTTAGCAAACAGATATTGCAACGTAGCATGGTCTGTATGGACTATGACTTTCGACCCGACTAAGTACGACCGGAACTTATCGAAAGCAAAAACGACGGCTAGAAGTTCCTTCTCAGTAGTGGCATACTTTTGTTGAGCTGGATTTAGGGTATGACTCGCATAGTAGATAGGTCGAAACAGCTTATCGACCTTCTGACCTAGGACATCTCCTTCTGACCTTCTGGCGTCTATTTTTGCATAGGACGGGCGTCCAAGAAGACTCGGCCCGACTCGATAAATTTTACACGCACCTGGACGGGCGTCTAACGAACTGGACGGGCGTCCACCGGCCGACTTAACCCTAGCCGACCTAAAATCCTATAAATAGCAGCGTGTATTAAACCCTAGGAGGCATCATACGCATTATTCATTCATTCAAACCCTAGCGACCGCATATTCCGAGCAAACAAGAAGATGAACTCTTCCATCCCAACAATCATGATCACCAATATGATTGTTGGCTAAGCAATTCGCGGTGGGACAACGGAGGAAACCAATCAACAACTACACCAACTAGAGGATTTTTAGCTATATCTTAGTGAGTTAAATTTATGATTTTTCATCAATTGGATATTGTTATATTGTTTATGTTTTATTTGAATCGAGAGATCGATGAAACTATCTTTTTGATTGGATTTATATGAAAATATTGTTCAAGCTTTGATCTTTTCAATTGATGCAATTAATTGTGATTCAAGAGATTGTTCATGATTAGTTGAGTAGAGTATTGGAGACAATCTCATGATCTTGTTATGCATGCTAGTTTAGTTTTGCTTGAGAAAGCAAACGAAACCCTAGAAATTGATTAAAGAGATTTAATCGAATTCGTGATTTGATCATAACTAAAAATCGTATCTTTAGCGCGCAATCTAGTTGGGGTTGGTTGGTTGATTGGTGGATTCTCGTTGCCTTGCCGTTCTTTTAATTATTTGATAAACCGATTCGTCTATATCAACTTTTGTTGCTAAGTTTAGTTATTTTAAAAAACCCTAGTTTTTACCTCTTTGTTTTCTCGCATATTTTTCGTTCTCGAACGTTACCGGACGCCCGTCCACATCGGTGGACGCCCGTCCGAGTGTCGTTTTTGTTCTATTTTCTGCTATTTTCTGTTTCTAGTCATAGTTTCTAGATTATAATTAATATATACCTTAGTTTTAGATAATAATTTGTGACATAATCGATACAATAACTGTACTTAATCCGATAGACGTTCGATTCCCTTAGGACGACCCGGTAACACTTTTACTACGAGCCTTGCACTTGGGGTGTTCCGGTAATTATAAATTTAAAACGCGTTTTTACCGAACAAGTTTTTGGCGCCGTTGCCGGGGACTCGATAACGGTTGTCGGATTCTTATAGGTGCTAATCTATAGGGTACATTTATTTTATTTTATCATAGTTGAGATTTGCCTTAGATTTTAGCAACCCTATTAAAAAAAAAAAAAAAAAAAAACGTTCTGAACGGGCGTCCAGACTCTGAACGCCCGTCTGCCCCAATTGTCTTCTGAACGCCAGTTCAGTCACCTGAACGAGCGTTCACCTCCAGAACCCCCCCTGAACCAGCGTTCACTCATACTGGACGCCGGTTCAATCTCTTCTCTCTTCTCTCTCCTCTCTTTCTAAACCTCTAAACATCTCTACACTCATCAACCCTAAGGTTGATTTCTTCCTGTTCTGCTTTTCTGGTTTATGCAAACCAGGAGTAAGAAGGGACCTCTTGTCTTTAATCCCGAACCTGAGCGATCTATTCTCAGGAGGAAGCTCTTTCCCAATCCAGACATTATGGCTAATGAACTTCCAAATCCAGATCCTCAAGCCCAAATGAATCTGATCCTTCAGCAGATGCAGGCAATACAACAACAACAGAATCAACAAGCTGGAATAAATAATCAATTTCAACAATTCCGTCAAAACCAGCTAAACCAATTAAATCAAGACCCCTATGCTCCTTATCTTGACCAAGACTTCCTGGAAGGGCATAGACCTATTCGCCCTCCAGACATGGGGCAAGTGAACTTCGATCTGAAAAATGGAGTGGTAGGACTGGTCCAGAATAGTTCTTTTCATGGCACTGCTGACGAAGATCCTCATGACTTCTTGTCCACCTTCGTTCAAATCGCGAAACATGTGCCACTATCCCGGTGTTGATTCCGAGATTGTCAAGTTAAAACTCTTTCCGTTTGCTCTAAAGGGTGAAGCAAACCGTTGGTTCAAATCTTTAGCCCATCATTCTCTCCGTACCTGGAATGATGTCAAAAGAGCTTTTGCTCGAAGTTTGTCTCACCGGGACAATCATGGACATGAAAAGGAGATAGCCACATTTGAACAACTTGATGGTGAGAGTGTGGGGAAAGCATGGGAGAGACTAAATCGTTGATGAGGAAGTGCCCCAACCATGGATACAAAAGTAGACATGAGCTACTAGAGTTATTCTACAGAGGTGTCTCTCAACCAAATAGAGACTTCCTAGATTCAACTGCTCATGGATCCTTCCTAGGGGGAGGTGATGATGCTGCTTACAGGGTAGCTGAAACCATAGCAAAGAATAACATGTGGTCAACTCCAAGGAAGACCAATGTTAATAAGAAGGAATCTGTTGGGAGCAATCCTGAGACTAAGATGTTAGTTGCTCAAATGGAAGAGATGAGCAAGCAGCTAGCCAATTTCCAAATGCAGCAGCAACGTGGGCCGTTAGATGTGAACTACCTGGGAATGCAGGCGGGAAATGAGATGAATGAGGAAGTGAATTTAATGGAGAATCATAACCAAACCTTCAGAAACTTCAATCAGACTCAGAATTATTCCGGATTTCAACGTCCCAATCTTAATCAAGCCAATGCACCACCTGGCCCATCAAATTCCAAACCTTCTTTCAGCTCAAGTTATCAAAGATCACCTCCTGGGGTGGTTAATCAATCTCACAATCCTAACTCCCAAAGACCTCAAGGTGGTTGGAATCAAAACCAACCTCATAACCAAACCACCTCGTGTGTTCCTCAACATAAGTTTGATGAGCTAGTAGACATGGTGAAGACCCTGGCTACTAGTGTCAAGACAATAGAGAGACAGGTTGGTCAGATGGCAGATCAACAAGCAAGCAGACCCCAGGGTAAACTTCCGAGTTATACCGAAAGAAATCCTAAAGCAGATGTCAATGTTTGCACTGCCATCACACCTCAATGGGAATATGGAGACGAAGAGCTGAATGAGGTTACTTTAAGAAGTGGTAAGCAGGCGGGACCCGGAAAGATGTCGAGAAACGAGTAGCCCCTCCTGACGCCATAAGTTCAGGAGGGGGCAATCAGAAGTTAAATACCGAAGAAAGCAACAGTGAGGAGGAGCTTAATGATGATTCTTCGGGTGATGAAAATGATTCTGAGAGAGAAATGAGGAAAAGTCAGGTGGCTGTTCCCCTGACAAAGAAGAGGGAGGAAAAGTTTGTCAGATGGAAGGATAAGGAAGACGAAGCCATAAAAAATCAAGCCATGAACAATGATAAAACCCTTCCTTATCCACCAAAGAAGAAAGAGAACACCCTCAGTCATGACAGACATTATGACGGAGTGAGGAGAATGCTTAGAGATACCAAAGTGAGTATACCCCTAGCTGAGGTATTGACTGAAATGCCCAAGTGCTCTAAGTATCTTAAGGAAGTTTGGGGAAGCAAGAGGAAGCTTCAAGGGATGGCAGAAGAAGTTTTAAGAGAAGATTGCTCTATGGTTTCACAAAAAGTTGCTACTAAGCGAGGTGACCCCGGGAGACCTTCAATCTCTTGTGAGATTGAAGGCCACATGTTCCAAAACGTCTTATGCGACTCAGGGGCCTCCATAAATGTGATGCCATTGAACGTCTGCAAAAAGCTCGGTTTAGATAAAAGAATGCGGGAACGCCCTATTTCTCTTCAGATGGTAGACCGATCTAGCCGCTCAGCAGCCGGTTGTGTTGCTAATGTTCTTCTCCGTGTTGAACATTTGGTTTTCCCTACTGACTGGGTTATCTTAGATTATCCACCTGACAAAGAGATGCCCCTAATTCTAGGCCGGACATTTTTGGACACCTCTGCCGCCCTCATCGATTTCTGTAAGGGCCAGATTACGCTTAGAGTCGATGATACATCTGTTACCTTCACACGAGGGAAAAGTCCCGAGGAAACCTTGATTGAAGAAATCTCGTTCGTTGAAGCAATTTATGAGGACGAAGAAGATGCCAACTACGAAGCGACGGTAGAGCTAACGAGAGATAGGTGTTTTCGAAGCTATAAACATTAAAGATCAAGTCGATCGTGGACCATCTTCTGTTTCATTGCAGGCCATAGTCACCGACGAGTCGTCTTCACAACTTGCTCACACCGAGCTTTGTCAATGAACAAGAAACATGGAGATTCCCGGCAATGAACGATGATTTCAAAGAGCCGCATCGGAAGACTTTAACCCCGTAGAAGAGGAAGCCCCGATGGGTAGTTGGGATGAAGTGGATTTACGGAGAGAGACTACTCATTGGGAGGTTGATGATTGGGAACGGCTAGCGAGAGGAGCTAGAAGAAGAAGAGTTGAGAAAGTTGATCAAGCATAAGAAGGAGGAAGCGGGTGCCGATGAAGGATCCCTATGGATGATGTGATCCAGTACCTTTCTGGGGTTATACCTCGGGAAGATGAGGTATTCTTCAGTCAACCACTTCAAGCCCATAAGGAAAAAGGTGGCCCCTTAAAATCCAAAGTATTGAGCAACCACCCACCGACTTGGAGCTTAAACCGCTTCCGCAACACCTTAAGTACATTTTTCTTAAGGATGGTGATAAGTTACCCTTGATCATCTCTTCAAAACTCGAGCCCGAGCAAGAAGCACCTGCCGATAAAAGTGCTTGAAAAGAACATCCTCGCGTTCGGATGGCAAGTGGGTGATATCCGAGGAATCGGCCCCGATGTGTGCATGCATAAAATCCGAACGGAGGAAGGAGCTAAGAAAGTCGACAACCTCGCCGAAGGCCGAATCCGTACATGCGGGGAGGTTGTCAAGAAAGAAGTCATTAAATGGTTAGATATGGGAATCATCTATGCAATCGCCGACGCGGTGATTGGGTTAGCCCCACCCAAGTTGTGCCAAAGAAGGGAGGTATTACAGTGGAAAAGAATGAAAAGGGGGAAGAAGTAGCTTTACGCCTTGTGATGGCTACGTGGTCCGCATTGATTATCGCAGATTGAATGAAGTCACCGCCAAAGACCATTTCCCCTTACCTTTCATTGACCAGCCTTCTTGAAAGGCCGAGTGGTCATAAGTATTATTGTTTCCTCGATGGATATTCGGTTACTTCCGGATAGCCATCGACCCTAATGACTAGGAGAAGACTACGTTTACGTGTCCATCGTGCACTTTTGCTTTTCGCGCGAATGCCTTTCGGGTTATGCAATGCACCAAAGCAACATTTCAACGGTGCATGTTGGCCATTTTCGATGGACTTGTGGAGAAATGTATGGAAGTCTTCATGGATGACTTCTCGCCTACGGCGATAGCTTTGATGAGATCTTGGAAAATCTAGATATGGTACTTCAACGCTGTGTTGAAAAGAATTTAGTGCTTAACTGGGAGAAATGCCATTTTCTAGTGGATGAAGGGATTGTTCTGGGACACAAGGTGTCCAGTACTGGTATTCAGGTTGACAAGGCTAAAGTAGAGGCCATTGAAAAGATGGTGTACCCGAAAACAGTGAAAGAGGTACGAGGTTTTCTAGGTCATGTTGGCTTCTACAGGCGGTTTATTCAGGACTTTTCCACCATCGCCAAGCCTTTATCTAACCTTCTGAAAGATGATGTTGAGTTCTTGTTTGATGAGAAATGCAAGGAAGCTTTCAATTGCCTAAAGGATAAGCTCATAAGTGCCCCTATCTTAATCGCACCTGACTGGACTAAGCCTTTTGAATTAATGTGCGATGCCTCTAACTCCGCAGTGGGTGCAGTTTTAGGCCAGAGAATTGATAAAAAGTTCAGGCCCATTTACTATGCGAGCCGCACCTTGAACCCAGCTCAATGAAACTACACCATGACTGAGAAGGAATTCTTAGCCATCGTTTTTGCTATCGACAAGTTTAGAAGTTACCTTCTAGGGTCTCAAGTTGTGGTTTGGACAGACCACGCAGCCCTACGCTACCTTATGGACAAAGCAGATGCAAAACCAAGGTTACTCAGATGGATTCTAGTTTTGCAAGAGTTTGACCTCGAGATCAAAGACAAGAAGGGTAGTGATAATGTTGTGGCTGATCACCTGTCTCGCCTAGTAAATGAGGGTGGCGAAAATCACAAGGAAATAGGCATCGATTTCCCTACTGAGCAATTGATGAAGCTTGATACAGTGAGGCCGTGGTATGCTGATTACGTCAACTACCTAGCAAGTGGGCATTTAGAAGAGATGACGTATCAGGAAAAGAAGAAATTTTTCAGCGACTTAAAGTATCTCGTATGGGAGGATCCATATCTGTTTAAAGTCTGCAAGGATGGGTTGCTTAGAAGGTGCGTTCCGGAGCATGAACAATTGGATATCTTGGAGCAATGTCATAGTGGTCCCGCCGGTGGGCACTACGGAGCACCTAAGACAGTCACAAAAATCCTTCAAGTTGGTTTTTACCGGCCTACTCTGTTTAAAGATGTCGAAGCCTTTTGCAAGGCCGTGATAGATGCCAAAGAGTAGGGAGACTCGGTAATAGGATGGAGATGCCTTTGAGGCCTATCTTGGAATGTGAAGTTTTTGACGTCTGGGGCATTGATTTTATGGGACCGTTCCCATCATCATGCTCTAACAAATATATTACGTCTACGTGTGGACTATGTTTCCAAGTGGGTAGAGGCCATAGCCACCCAAACCAATGATCACAAAGTTGTAAAGAAATTCTTGCAAAAGAATATCTTCACTAGATTTGGCTGTCCTAGAGCCCTTATCAGTGATGAAGGTTCGCATTTACGTAATGCACCACCGGATAAAATTCTTGAGAGATATGGTGTCAAGCATAGAATTGGTACACCATACCACCCCCAAACCAAAGTGGCCAAGTCGAGGTGAGCAACAGAAGTCTAAAGCGGATTTTGGAGAAAACTGTAAATTCCAATAGATCCAACTGGAGTCTGAAGTTGGATGACGCACTTTGGGCTTATCGCACCGCATTTAAGACCCCTATGGGTACGTCACCCTTCCAAATGGTTTATGGCAAAGCTTGCCATTTACCGCCGAGCTTGAGCACGAGCTTCTTGGGCTATTAAATTCTTGAATTTCGACAGCCAGCTTTATGGGGAAAAGAGATTATTGCAATTGAACGAGCTCGATGAGTTCCGACTCCGTGCCTACGAGAATTCGAGAATCAGTAAGGAAAGAACGAAGGCACTCCACGATGCTAAGATTAAAGATCGGGAATTCATAGTGGGAGACATGGCTTTGTTTGTATAACACCGGGCTCCATCTTTTTTTGCCGGTAAGCTTAAATCTAGATGGTCCGGCCCCTTTGAGATTCTTGATGTTCATCCTGGTGGAGCCATTACGTTGAAAGGGTACGGCGATCAACCATTCAAAGTCAATGGTCACAGGATTAAGAAGTACTTTGGGCAACCCAAGGAAAAGCCTGAAGTACTATACTTTCAAAAGAGAAATGAAACGGTTGAGTCGTTTATTTGTGAAGAGATTCCATCCGACTTCTTTGGAGTGGATGATGACATTATTACCCTTAACCTTGCAGATCCTTCTGTCAGTGCTCCTGAGCCTGTTAGCATACCTCAGCCGAAGCTGAGAAACAAGAACTAGAAGAAAAGAGTCAGTGTTGTCTGGAGAGAAAAATTTCATGATTTTCTCGCGCACTTGACTTGTTGTTGTGGCAAAAACCATTTCCGTCCTAGTCATTCTGATTCTGACAGAGAAGTGGTTAGCCTCATACCCAAGTGGCCTGATCCAGGTTGACTTGGTTTACTCTGTCAAGCTAATGACATAAAAGAAGCGCTACTAGGAGGCAACCTAGTCTTTTAAGTTACTTTTTAGTTAAGTTTTTCGGGCATTAGGAATAAAACCATGGTGATTTGTGTGTTGGTTATCCTTGTCCTATTTGTGAATGCTTTATTTGCACATTTCTGTGTGCATTCATGTTTACTCATCTACCCCTTGTACCCCGAGATTATATGCTATGTCGAGTGTTGCGAATCTTCGTTGAGCGGTTTTTGCCGGTTATCACTTTTAGTGTTGTCTGTTCGTGATACGAGTTGCAGCGGTTCATTCATGTTACGGCCTGACCGCTGTCAACCTACAGCCCGACAACCACTTTGAAACCAGCTAAGTATTCTTTTCTTTTATTTGCACATTCTGAGGACATCATGTGATTTAAGTGTGGGGGGGGTGTTTAAATTGGGTATGTTATCATGCTATAATTCTGACAATGAGTAAATGCGATTTTCTCGACAATTTTAAAATTTTTCGAAGTAAACTTGGATAATTGTAAATCTTGAGCATGTAATTGAAACCAATGGCTTGCTAGTTGTAGTTTCCTGACAATGATTTTATGTGACTTTGAGAGATAATTATAGCATGTTTTTACTGATTTGAGATAGTATTCATTTCACACTCACGAAAGCCTTTGATATTGAAGCAAAAAGTTTGAACTGTATCCTTTCACTATTTTAGTGATTTATCTTAGAGAGATTTGTTCTTAATAGTAACAGTGAAGTAACACCTAAGTTCAGAACGTGCACTGTGAATATCTGAAGGTTTGAATGTGATAAGTGAAGCGTGACTATTGTGCTTTAAAAAGTTGTTATTAGAAAAAATTCAAAAATATGATGAAATAATCGGGTGTGTTGGAAGCTGGTCGATGATTGGAGTGCGGTAGGGCGTTATCTCGAAATGTCCTATACCACTATGATGACCAAAAGCTCACGACAGTCAGGAAAAGCTGCCTGATGATTTGAGTAAGGTAGGGTATATCTCGAATGTCCTATTCTGCTATGACAGGGCAAGAGCTCATTCTGATGTGCGTATAAATGTGAATAATGATTAAATCAATTTACGAGAAGTGTTGGTATGAAACGAATATAAGACTTAGTTATCGTTGAACTTATCCCCAGTATAAACCGAATGATATGCTGTAGGGATTATCCTACTGAGTGCGCGGGAAGATTTTGTGTGGAACGACTGCTGCCTATACCTAGGATAGTCATCAAAATTATTTGGGAGGATATTTGTTTGAGAGGATTGTGAAGATTGAAAAGGGCTTGTCACACACACACAGAATCTATTTCTATGTTGGTATTACTTGCTATAGTTGTTGTACCTTTTGTTACATGAGTTAGGGATCTATTTGGATTGCATATAAAGTGAGCCAGTTTTGATTGTTTTGTTCGGGACGCACAAAAGTCTAAGTGTGGGGGAGTTGTTTACGACTAATTTTGTGGTTTATATCGAGTTATTCCGTAACAATATCTTCCGTGTTTTAGTGTTTTTTTTTATAGAAAATCACTTGCTAAAAGGATAAATTGGAAGAATGGGTTTAGAATTTATTAAAGTGTGAAAATCGAGCTATTTATGTGGTTTTTATTTATTTATGTGCGATTTTACACTTTGCTCGTCTCTATCACCTTGTAGGTATGCTTGCATGTTGTGAAAGGAGCTAGAACGGAGTTTGATTGAAGATTAAAGGAAGGAGAAAGATGCAAGTTTGATTGGCATGAAGGTTTACATGGCTGAACTGGCGTCCGTTGCATCCGTCCAGTGGACGGGCGTTTAAAGCACCAGACGGGCGTCCAGAAGGCTTATTCGATTCAAAGAAGAAAGGTCCCAGGTGGACGGGCGTTCGCAATATTGGACGAGCGTCTAGGAGGAAGAATTGGATTCAGAGTCTTATGATTTTTGTTGAACTGGCGTCTATTTTTGCATAGGACGGGCGTCCAAGAAGACTCGGCCCGACTCGATAAATTTTACACGCACCTGGACGGGCGTCTAACGAACTGGACGGGCGTCCACCGGCCGACTTAACCCTAGCCGACCTAAAATCCTATAAATAGCAGCGTGTATTAAACCCTAGGAGGCATCATACGCATTATTCATTCATTCAAACCCTAGCAGCCGCATATTCCAGAGCAAACAAGAAGATGAACTCTTCCATCCCAACAATCATGATCACCAATATGATTGTTGGCTAAGCAATTCGCGGTGGGACAACGGAGGAAACCAATCAACAACTACACCAACTAGAGGATTTTTAGCTATATCTTAGTGAGTTAAATTTATGATTTTTCATCAATTGGATATTGTTATATTGTTTATGTTTTATTTGAATCGAGAGATCGATGAAACTATCTTTTTGATTGGATATGAAAATATTGTTCAAGCTTTGATCTTTTCAATTGATGCAATTAATTGTGATTCAAGAGATTGTTCATGATTAGTTGAGTAGAGTATTTGAGACAATCTCATGATCTTGTTATGCATGCTAGTTTAGTTTTGCTTGAGAAAGCAAACGAAACCCTAGAAATTGATTAAAGAGATTTAATCGAATTCGTGATTTGATCATAACTAAAAATCGTATCTTTAGCGCGTAATCTAGTTGGGGTTGGTTGGTTGATTGGTGGATTCTCGTTGCCTTGCCGTTCTTTTAATTATTTGATAAACCGATTCGTCTATATCAACTTTTGTTGCTAAGTTTAGTTATTTTAAAAAACCCTAGTTTTTACCTGCCGTTTTCTGCATATTTTCTATTCTCAAAACGTTACCGGACGCCCGTCCACATCAGTGGACGCCCGTCCAGTGTCGTTTTTGTTCTATTTTCTGCTATTTTCTGTTTCTAGTCATAGTTTCTAGATTATAATTAATATATACCTTAGTTTTAGATAATAATTTGGGACATAATCGATACAATAACTGTACTTAATCCGATAGATGTTCGATTCCCTTAGGACGACCCGGTAACACTTTTACTACGAGCCTTGCACTTGGGGTGTTCCGGTAATTATAAATTTAAAACGCGTTTTTACCGAACACATCGCTGGAATGTCACGGGTGCATTACACAACCCGAACGGCATTCTTTTGAATGCGAAGGTGCCATAAGGACACGTGAAGGTGGTCTTATCCTGGTCATGTATATCAATGTGGATCTGATAGTACCCACTAAAACCATCTAAAAAGCAATAAAATGCATGACCACTTAGACGCTCTAGCATTTGATCAATAAAAGGGAGGGGGAAATGGTCCTTTCTAGTTTTATCATTAAGCATGCAGAAATCAATACAAACCCTATGGCCAGTAACTAAGCGAGTAGGAATGGGCTCACCTTTATCATTTAGCTCAACAGTGATGCCTCCTTTCTTGGGCACAACTTGCGTGGGGCTCACCCACTCACTATCATATATTGCGTAGATTATCCCTAGTTCCAGCATCTTCACCACGTCTTTCCTCACCACTTCTTTCAAATGCGGGTTCAGCCGTCTCTGAAACTGCCGGACCGGCTTGGCACCCTCTTCGAGGATTATTTTGTGCTTGCAGATATCAGCACTAATCCCTTTGATATCAACCATCTTCCATCCAAAGGACTTTTTGTGTTTTTTTAGAACATGAATCAACTTAGCTTCCTGCAAAACGGTTAGTACTGACGAAATAATAAGAGGAAGTAATTTATCGGGTTCTAAAAATACGTACTTTAAATGCTCAGGAAGTGGCTTCAACTCAAGATCAGTTGGTGGTTCCTCAATTGACAGCTTTGGTAGCTTGCTAGTCAAACCGAGCTCTAATTTCTTGTTCCATCCTACGTCGACATAAGGAGTTGACTCCAAATGATATACCTGAATTCTCATTCTCGGATCATCATCTTCTGCAGTGCTTGACTTCATCAAGCATTCCTCCATCGGCTCTTGGTATCCCTGCAGGTTTGTGTGCTCCAAAATACAAGGATATATAGCATCAACAGAAAAACAATCGCTCTTTTCATCCTCAGGATGTTTCATTGCATTATAAACATTAATGGACACAATCTCTTTCCCGACTCGTAGTATGATTTCCCCCCTCTTCACGTCTATCAAGGTCTCTCCTGTGTTCAAGAAAGGACGACCCAACAAAAGAGGAGTTTTTGCATCCATATCCATGTCTAAAACTACGAAGTCAATGGGGAAAACAAACTTGTCAACCTGTACTAGCACATCTTCAGCTACCCCCATAGGTGTCCTAACAGATCTATCTGCCATTTGTAGGGTCATTGATGTAGGTCAACCTGATGATATAATTCCTGATGATTTACCCCATTTTCTGGTGCAATTAGCGATATTTTGACATCAACTTGAGCAATTTGAATGATGATTGGAACCATATTTTGTGTATATAGAATTTTCAGAAAAACCATGTTTCTAGCTATATTATATTAGTATTAGCCAATTTTGTTATCAGAATTATGCGTGGTATCTTTATGTCTATTTTGCAGCACAGATATCACAGTGGGGAGTGTGGATTCTGACCTCAGGGTGGCTTTTGATTCTTTTGTGATGATTTTTGTGCTGTGGTGAGGATTTCATCCATGAGGATTATTTGATACACATTAGAGGGTTCAATCCAAGCCAGTCGGGAGAATAAATTATGATTATATGATTCCAGATACTGATGACTCGTGCCATGTCACATTGACCTGAGTCAAGGAGTAGTTGAGCATTTAATGCAGATGTCATTCAACCAGCTACCACAAACTGGACGTGACCCACGCCAAGAAGCTCTGACCTGCGCCACTAGTGCATTTTTGGGCTTGACCCGCGCCAAGATGGAGTGACCTGAGTCAATAGTGCAGAGTCAGCAAAAGTTTAATCTCTTTTATTCTTCCATTCATATTATCATCAAATACACTTTATCTTCTTCAACTTTTCCATCTTGCAGGCACCACTCACCCCAAGGCTCTTATAGCCGAATTTTAGTAGAAATTAACACTTGAATTTGATTGTAACAATTAAGGATTCTAGTTTAGCTTTGATTTCTTGTTTGAAGTTTTACACACTAGTGTTAGCTTCATTGAAGCTTTTGAGGTTAGATGATGAACACCAACTCGAATTTCATCATTTGAAGTGGTAATCTTTAATCTTTATTATCATTCAGTTGTTCTTATGTTTATGAATGTTAATCTTGAGATGTTAATGTTTGTAGACATGAGTGGCTAGATTATCTAGCCAAGATTATGTTGTAGTATTAGTTTATCCTCTTGTGATCGATTGGGAATGATTGTTTGTGTTGTTAGTTTTGATTGTTGTGAAGCTTCTCCTACTTGTATTGTATTGATTGCTTGCATTAGAGTAATTGCCTAGTGTTAGCACTCACACGTTTAACGGATACCGAACGGAGATGTTAGACGTGGGAAGAGGGCAGGAGAACCGGAAGGTAAAATCAACCTTTTGTAGGCATTCGATTTCTTATCCGGGGATAGTTGGCTTTGCCATTGCATTCACGGGCGTAGCATACCGAATCATTAGGTTTAGGGCACCTAGACCAAGGAGGAGGTAGAGAGCAATTTCATTCACTCGTATGAGGGGGAATTGCCTGTTTAGGAATGCACCTTTTCACAATTTCAAACACGAATGGTAGGAAGGTAGGAAGTCATTCCCATGACATTACAAGAGGATAGCTAGGCTGCACATTATCTTGGTTAGCTTCTTTTATATTTTATCATCTTCGTCATCAAAAGCACTTTATTTATGCAATTGATTAATCTTTCACTAAATTGCGACCTAGATCGAAGTAATATAGACTTTTTAGTGTGTAACCTCATAATTGTGTGTTCCCCGAGAAGACGACCTTGACTCACCAAACTAGACTACAGTCGACCCGGTACACTGCCGGTTAGATTGGACACCTCGGTTTGGCCGATCAAGCTTTCTAGTGCCGTTTCCGGGGACTTACATTCTTTTTGAGTGAAAGTTACTACTTGTATCAGTCTTAAAATTTTCGAGCATAGGTCAAGTCTCTTTCTAATCACATTTCTGTTTACTTTTGTGGTACTTACCATTTGGTAAGTTACCAAGTGCGTTTGATCGTTTTCTTGTTGTTTCACTTTTGTAGTTGATGACTCGGTCCCGAACCGGTAAAGCTCCCCTTACTCCATATCGTTCGGACATTAACACGTACGAAAGACAGTTGAGAGCTGAGCATAAGGTTGCTCAGTCTAGTGGAGAATCACTTGGTGAAGAATCATCCCGACACTCATCAACTCGAGAAGATGACGGCAGTGGAGCTTGTTTTGTCTTGCCGGTTAGAGGGGAGAGTTTTGTCTCACAAGAGAGTTTGGGGTGAGATTTTCTTTTTGATTCTTGCTCTTGTACGTAGACGGGGATGTTTTTATGTGAGCCTCTGTGGCCTTATTTTATGCGTGGATGCTCTGTGTTTCTTTTGATTATCTTTACATCCAAAGTGCACTTCCCGTCTAGTATGGTTGATATGCTTTGATACCTTGATTGTGGCATGGCTTCTATTTTTATATATCTCGTATCTATCACCATCTTTTGGCACGTGGATTTTTTCCCGTGCATGTGTTTGCCTTGTTTTCTCGTCTACATGGTGTTCGGGTATTCGAGATGGAGCTTACTAGAAGATGTCACGTGGGCTAAAGTGCGCCTTTTCGCCGGGTTTTGGTCAAACGCCTAAGTCTTTTTACTCTTTTTATCTCTCACACACCGAGGACGAGTGTTTCGTTTAAGTGTGGGGTGGGAGACTTAGCTGTTTTCTTGTTTTCGTTGTTAAATGTGCTATAAATGTGGTATGCTTAGCCTATGATCGGGCTCGAGTCGATTTTTGGGTAATTTTTAAAATTTTTCAAGGGTCTTAACACCGTGTTGTATGTGTTATTTTCACATTCGAGTGGCGGCCACCTTAGTAGGGCCCCGAACGTTTGCACTTCGGTTTGATTTTATCTTGAGAATAGAGTTTATTAATTTCACGTGAAGCTACACTTTGTGCACAATTTGATTACTACCACCTCTCATGTCACTGGTCTCGAGACGAAATAAAAAGAGTTACCTAAGTAGGACACGGGATGACGGTCATGGCGTCTCTTTGACCCTACCATAGCCAAATAAGCCTAATCTCCAACATTAGACCTTCGTAGCCCCTCTCAGCCTTGATAGAATGGTCTGACCACCATTCGTTTTATAGCCGTTTTGTTACGTAGTCAGAAACCTACCCTGAGCTTAATTTTTGGTCACATTCCCTTCATTCATACCCTACGAGTGGACCTAGTCTTTTGTTAGGCCACACTTGCTAAGGCAAGTGTGGGGTGGGGGAAATGATGTTTTCTTGTATGGAGCTATAAGGAGAAGAGGAGCTCATTTGGGCTTAGTGTTTGGGTTTGGCCCAAAAAGAAAAGAGAAATCTGTGAAAAAAAAAAAAAAAAGGAAGAGAACTCGATCAATCAAAGTTCAAAATAAATTAGAAAGTTCTCAAATGAATAAGAGTTTGGAGTTTATAAAATAAAGGGTTGGAATCAAAGTAATGAGCTCAAAGTTATACGTATGATGTTGGAGTTGGGATAGTGAGATAGGTGCTAATGTATTCGACCTCGCCTTATGCAACTTGAAACATAGTTGAATTAGGCAATGAGTTCGGGTATGTCAGTATCCTATGGTTCCCAAAGTTTTGTAATAATCAAAAGGAGTTTGGATGGTTTGTATGGTAGAGATAAGGTGGTACACTTGTTGATTAGGTTCACTCGTACTTCTTTTTCTCCAGTTCCCAAAATATCCTTTTCGATTAACCGGAATTACCCTAGCCTAACATTATAACCGCTCAAGTCCAGCCCGATCGTGTCCAAACTTAGTAAACTAGATTAGTGGAGAGGCTCGTGATTATGAAACGGTTGGTAGATTTTTGGTTGGGATTCAAGCCCCGACAATCATTTTGAGCATTTGGTTTTAGCTTGGCACCACACACACTCCATTTTCTTGATAATGTTGTACCAATGTGTTTATGTTCGTGTTTCTTACTTTGGGGCCACCTCGAGAGTGTGAGTAGTAGCACCTACATCATAAAGTTGAATCCCTTGGTTTGTTTTAAAACGCCTATTTTACTCGAGGACGAGCAAAGGCTAAGTGTGGGGTGGTGATGGGAGTCAACTTTACGTGATTCCGGTGCATTTTCTACCCCCGTTTACCACACTTTTAGCATGTTTCTTGGTAATTTAGACCGTTTTAGGGGTAATATCGTGAGTTTATAGCACGGGAGTAAATCCGTCACTTTGATGGTTTACTACCTCCTTTTATTGATATTGACCCTATTCCGAGCACTTTTACCCTCCGGAATGTTTTGGTTGTTTTTTGTTGTTGTGATGATGTAGGGTATTGGTGTCTCGAGAACCCGGAAGGCGAAGATTTATGATGATAAGTGTGATCAAGGTGCAAGAATGAGCCAAGAAAGAAGAAAGAATAGGAAAAGGAAGAGAAAGAGTTGGTGCCCGAGTGACTGTTCTGATTCAGAAGCATTTTGACCCATGATGGAGGCATTTTCTGGTCACGACTTCTTCATGAAAGTTGTAGAGAATTGAAAGAGCTTTCCAACGCATCTTGAATCACCCCAATCGGAGCTCGGACGAAGAAGTTTTGAAGGTTTTACTGCAGCGAGAAAACAGCAGCATTTCAAACGCGCGTTTGGAACCATTTCAAACGCGCGTTTCGGCCCCCAACTCTCGTTCGTGAAGCCCTTTCTTCAAACGCGCGTTTGGGACTTTAAACTGGCGTTTGGCTGAAGCAAAACGCGCGTTTGGGACATTTCAAACGCGCGTTTGGGGCCGTTTTACGCAAATTTTCACTTCTATCTATAAATACAACCTCCAACGAACTTCACTCTATCTTTTTCACAACCTTGGGCACTCTTTGACCCATTTTCTTTTGATTGTTGTAATAGTTAATTTCCACTTCCCTTAGCTTAAAAACACCAAAACATAGGTAGATTTCACCCCCTCTTAGCTTAGATTTCCATTTTCTCTCCTAAGATTTCACCTTTTGTGTGAAGCTTTTTATTGTACTTTTGGATCTCAACTCGAATTTCTCTCAATTTATGGTATATTTCTCTCCTCTTTTACTTATTATGGCTTCCATTTTCTGTTTTGTATATGTTTTGATTAGTATAATGAGTAGCTAATCCCTTTTCATAGTCGAATCATGTGAAATTTGGTGAAATCACCCTTTGGGTGATGAAATTGGGAGTGGGTAGTGCTTTTTATTGTTTAATCTTGCTAGTTTCACGTCTTAGAACTTGTTATAACGGATTTGGGCTAGATTAGCTACCTAGGTCAAATATCACACACATCACTCTTGAGAGTTGTTCAGAGAGAGGGGTGTGGGAAAAGGGTTTTAGGATCGTGGTGTAGTCTCGGTTTAGTTGTTAAACCGAGCTCATCGTGAGGTTACTCGTTTATACGTTTAAGCGGCTCGAGTGCAAAACATGACTTGTTAGGAGAGAGTTGTTCAGACCTTAACATGGCATAAGGTGTTAGAAGAGAGTTGTTCAGACGCTAGCACCGGGTTTAGGAGTTCGCACCCGTGAAATTGAATGCAAGAGTTCGTTTATTATATTGCACACTCCCGGTTTTGTCTATCCTTGGGGTTGAAATTAGTCATTTTGATCATGGTTCGGCTATGTCCCTTTCCCCCTTTAGACTTGTTAGTTTAATTTACTTTAGTTTAATTGAAGTGTACAAACATTCCAACAACTTGTTTGCCTAGACTAAGCAATAAGTTCACTTTGGTACTTACAAGCACATCTTCTCTGTGGGATCGACCTCGGACTCCTGTAGCTTTACTAGCAATCGACCCGGTCCACGCCGGTTAGAGAGCTTGTTTAGTCACCTCCTGTCCGGTCCACTGCCGGTTACTAGCAATCGACCCGGTCCACTGCCGGGTCGATTGCTAGTAAAGCTACAGGAGTCCGAGGTCGATCCCACAGAGAAGATGTGCTTGTAAGTACCAAAGTGAACTTATTGCTTAGTCTAGGCAAACAAGTTGTTGGAATGTTTGTACACTTCAATTAAACTAAAGTAAATTAAACTAACAAGTCTAAAGGGAAAGGGACATAGCCGAACCATGATCAAAATGACTAATTTCAACCCCAAGGATAGACAAAACCGGGAGTGTGCAATATAATAAACGAACTCTTGCATTCAATTTCACGGGTGCGAACTCCTAAACCCGGTGCTAGCGTCTCGAACAACTCTCTTCTAACACCTTATGCCATGTTAAGGTCCGAACAACTCTCTCCTAACAAGTCATGTTTTGCACTCGAGCCGCTTAAACGTATAAACGAGTAACCTCACGATGAGCTCGGTTTAACAACTAAACCGAGACTACACCACGATCCTAAAACCCTTTTCCCACACCCCTCTCTCTGAACAACTCTCAAGAGTGATGTGTGTGATATTTGACCTAGGTAGCTAATCTAGCCCAAATCCGTTATAACAAGTTCTAAGACGTGAAACTAGCAAGATTAAACAATAAAAAGCACTACCCACTCCCAATTTCATCACCCAAAGGGTGATTTCACCAAATTTCACATGATTCGACTATGAAAAGGGATTAGCTACTCATTATACTAATCAAAACATATACAAAACAGAAAATGGAAGCCATAATAAGTAAAAGAGGAGAGAAATATACCATAAATTGAGAGAAATTCGAGTTGAGATCCAAAAGTACAATAAAAAGCTTCACACAAAAGGTGAAATCTTAGGAGAGAAAATGGAAATCTAAGCTAAGAGGGTGAAATCTACCTATGTTTTGGTGTTTTTAAGCTAAGGGAAGTGGAAATTAACTATTACAACAATCAAAAGAAAATGGGTCAAAGAGTGCCCAAGGTTGTGAAAAAGATAGAGTGAAGTTCGTTGGAGGTTGTATTTATAGATAAAGGGTGAAAATTTGCGAAAACGGCCCCAAACGCGCGTTTGAAATGTCCCAAACGCGCGTTTTGCTTCAGCCAAACGCCGTTTAAAGTCCCAAACGCGCGTTTGAAGAAAGGGCTTCACGAACAGAGAGTTGGGGGCCGAAACGCGCGTTTGAAATGGTTCCAAACGCGCGTTTGAAATGCCGTCGTTTTCTGCTGCAGTAAAACCTTCAAAACTTCTTCGTCCGAGCTCCGATTGGGGTGATTCAAGATGCGTTGGAAAGCTCTTTCAATTCTCTACAACTTTCATGAAGAAGTCGTGACCAGAAAATGCCTCCATCATGGGTCAAAATGCTTCTGAATCAGAACAGTCACTCGGGCACCAACTCTTTCTCTTCCTTTTCCTATTCTTTCTTCTTTCTTGGCTCATTCTTGCACCTTGATCACACTTATCATCATAAATCTTCGCCTTCCGGGTTCTCGAGACACCAATACCCTACATCATCACAACAACAAAAAACAACCAAAACATTCCGGAGGGTAAAAGTGCTCGGAATAGGGTCAATATCAATAAAAGGAGGTAGTAAACCATCAAAGTGACGGATTTACTCCCGTGCTATAAACTCACGATATTACCCCTAAAACGGTCTAAATTACCAAGAAACATGCTAAAAGTGTGGTAAACGGGGGTAGAAAATGCACCGGAATCACGTAAAGTTGACTCCCATCAATGGCGGAGAATTTTGAGAATGCACAACTTGAACCCCCACCGGAAGATCCAATTCCCCAACCAAATCCCAATAACCAAGGCCAAAATAACCAAAATAACCGAAATAACCGAAATAACCGGAACCGGCAAAACCCAAACCACAATCAAAACCAAGGCCAAAATGACCAACTTTTGAGACCTCTTTGTGATCAACCTTTGAGAATAAATTCACCCAATGATCCTATTAGACTACCCAATGAAGGGGCAAATAATTTTGAAGTGAAAGGGCATCTCTTTGGGTTGATCGATAACAAATGCCAATTCGCCGGAGAAGATTTTGAAGATCCACATTATCATCTCTATTCTTTTGAGCAACTTTGTAACACAACCAAGAGTCATGGAATTCAGAAAGAATTGACGAGATTGTCTCTGTTCCCATACTCTTTGACCGGGAGAGCTAAGGAATGGTTTGTATCTTTACCCCATCATTCATTAACCACTTGGGATGAAGTACAAAACGAGTTCTTAAAGCAATATTTTACACCCGGAAGGAATTTGAAGTTGAAGGTTGCAATAGCAAATTTTGCACAAGGCCCCGATGAAACTTTAGGTAGTGCATGGGAAAGATTCAAGAAATTGTTGAAGGCTTGCCCCGATCATGGTTACCCATTTGATACGTAAATACAACTTTTTTGTAGACAGTTGAGGACAGGATCACGTGCTAATATTGACCATGCATGTGGAGGATGCTTGATGTCCCGCAATGCTCAAGAAGTTTATGATGCTATCGAGAGAATTTCAAAGAACCATCGGATGTGGGAAGCCGGAGCTAGCACAAGGAAGGTCAGTTTTACAGAAGGACCAAAGGACAATTCCGAGCTTATGGAAAAAATTGATAAGTTGTCAAAGAAGTTTTACAATTTGCAGTCAAGCAAGAGAATGGAAGGAAACTTTTTGATTGAGAGTAAGAGAGATAATGTTTATGGCAATGAGGATGAGATATCTATTGAGATGGAAGAGCCCGGTGACTTACAAGCGGAGGAAGTAAGCTTCATGCAACAACACCGGAATTTGAACAATGCATACTCTAACTCTTTCAATGCTATTAAGAGAGATCATCCGCATTATCGTTGGAATGAGATCTCATACAAGCAAGGACAACCACCCTTTTCTCCACAACCACGAAACTCCTATAACACCAATACCTCAACTCAATCACCAAACACTCGTTCTTATCCTCAACCCACCACACAAACTATCCCAATAACCAAGAGTTCCAATCACGCACGAGGAGATAGATGGGACAACACTTTAGATAAACTTTTGGGAGTAGTTGCCACTCAAGCTCAGAATATGGAAAACGTGATGACTTTGCTTAGTACAGTCACGAAGGACATGGGAGTGATGAAAACAGCTATGAGTGGACATGATGTGAGAATGAAAACGATTGAGGCGTCCATGAGGAATGTGGAGGAACACTTGAGTAGAGAAGGTGAGAGGAATGCTAGTAGACCACCAGGTGGTCTGCCAAGCAATACAGAAAGGAATCCGAGGGGAGTGAATGCTATCATAACCCTAAGTGGAAAAGTTTGTGGAAATCGGGAGTTTCATGAGAATCAAGTTGGAAATGAAGTTGAAAATGATTTGCATGAGGCCAAAGAAGAGAGAGAGTTGAGCGAAGAAGAGGAAATTGTTGATAAGTTTTTGCAGAATGACGGATATGTCAATGTTGGAAAAGAAGACGAGGACTGGGTGAAAGTCCCGAGGATTTTGAAGAATCCGAGAGCAAGTGATTTGAGGACCCTTTTTAAGGAACATGTCTCAGTGACCCCCGCCAAGGATGAACTGACTCACGCCAACATTCACTATTCACATTCAGAGAGTTTTGAGCAAAAATTGACCTGCGCCAATAAGGCCCTGACGGACGCCAATGAGACCTCAACGTGCGTCAAGGCTGATCCAAATAAGGCCATGACGGACGTCAATGATGCTTTGACGCAAGCCAAGCCTCAGCAGGCAGTTTCTAAGAAAGATAAGGATAAGGTGAATGGAGGCCACGAGCAGCTCAAACATTGAGAAAAGATTCTGATGATGCATCAAGCGGCAAAGGTAAGGAAGGTATGAATTCTAAACCTAAAGTTATTTATCTTGAGTCGTTACCTTACCCACCTAGAGAAGAGATTAAGAAGAAGAAGCTAGATAAAAAGTATGCTCGCTTTCTTGACACATTTAGACATTTGAATGTTAATCTTCCAGTCATAGAAGCACTTACTAACATGCCTGTGTATGGAAATTTTTTGAAAGATATTCTCACTAACAAGAAGAGGTTAGAGGAATATGAGAACATTTGTCTCAATGAGGAATGCTCAGCCGTGTTGCAACATAAGCTTCCACCTAAACTTAAAGACCCTGGTAGTTTTACCATCCCGTGTGAAATTGGGGGCTTTTTGTTTAAGAGGGTGCTTTACGACCTTGGTGCTAGCATTAACCTCATGTCATATGAGGACTTTATCTAACTAGGAATAGGAAAGTTGAAAAACACTGAGATGACTCTACAATTAGCAGATAGGTCCATAAAACGTCCTAAGGGAGTCATAGAAGACGTGTTAGTGAAAGTTGATAAGTTCTACTTCCCCGTTGATTTTGTGGTTATGGATATGGAAGAAGGGTATCAATGCCCCTTATTCTCGGTCGTCCAATCCTAGCCACGGGAAGGACTATGATTGATGTTCAACGTGGTGAATTGATTTTAAGAGTGAATGAAGATGAGGTTACCTTCAATATTTTCAAGGCCATGAAACACCCGTATAATTCACGAGAATCATGTTCTTTTGTTGATGCAATATCTTGTGTTTGTATGGAGAATGCTAACTTGCAGGTCTTTGAAGATAAGCTTGAAGAGTGCCTAGCCTTATCAGTATTTGAATGTGAGAGTGATGATGATGAGATGGGAGCAGTGATTTCTTACTTGGATGTCGGTCGTATATTTGACAAACAACCGTGGCACCGATATCTGGAATTGGAACATGATGGTCCGTTATTGAAACCTTCCATAGAGGAGCCGCCAAGGAACCTTGAATTGAAAACTTTACCTCCTAACTTGAAATATGCTTTTCTTGAAAATGATAATCTACTTCCTGTGATTATTTCTTCGTCACTAACCAATGTGCAGGAAGATTTGCTATTGAGGATGCTAAGGAAACACAAGAGAGCATTTGGTTGGACTGTGGCTGACATTCGGGGAATTAGTCCCGAAATCTGTGTTCACAAGATTATTCTCAATGAAGACGCTAAGCCATGTGTTCAACCACAACGTCGTTTGAATCCCAATATGAAAGAGGTTGTCAAGAAAGAAGTTATCATGTTACTGGAGATGGGTATTATTTTTCCTATATCTGACAGTGAGTGGGTGAGTTGATGACGGTCAAATTATACCCGTAAAAGTCATCAACGTTGACCTTAAATCGAGATTAATAATATATATTTTATATTAAATCACATGTTTATATGGATTATTTAATGTTATGTGATTTATATTATATAATTTGGTATTTATCCATTTATAAGATATAACTTGGTATTTATCCGTTTATATTATATATTTTGGTATTTATCCGTTTTTATTTAAATATGATTTATTTTGGGATAAATATCTATTTTGCAGATTGAGATAATTATGGAGGATAAATACAAATGGAAGAAATAAATCTCAAGATAAATCCAAGGAAATCCGGATGTATTAAAGATAAAGATCAGATAAACATGAAAAGAGGAGTAAAGCATGACAAAAGCCGGCAAACCAATCCAAAGATGGCGCTGACTTTGGAGGACACGCATGAAAGGGGGGCGCATTTTATTTTGTGATCGGCCGAGAGTTATCTCTTATTTGTTTTGATATTTTGAAGTATATCTCTTAATTAGCTTGGTTAAGGCCATATTTATATGATTATTAAAGGTTTATTTCATTATTATTTTCCCCACATTTGCGTAATTTACATGAGAATTAAGGGTTTAAGTGTAAATATTGAATAAAGATGATTTTAAGAGGGTTGTATGCAAAATTGATGATTTTAAGTGTTGATTTAATGGAATTATTATTATTTGGATTTTATTACGTTTTTGCATTGTTTATTTATCATGTAGGAGTTAATTTTCGTGCATATAATGAGGATAAATGAAGCTCAAGTCGAATTATAAGAGATAGAGTTGGAATTGGCTTGAAGAAATTGGATAAAGATGAAGAGATCCGATCCTCGCCAGCTCAAACGGGCGTCTACCGATCTTGAACGAGCGTCCGTAAGTGAACCGGCGTCCATGCGGCGCCCGTAATCGTATTTTACATTCAGAGAGTTCGACGGAGGATGAACGAGCGTTTACTCGCCGTCCGTGCATTCGGACGGGCGTCCACGAGACCGTACGGGCGTTCAAGGCCGACTTAACCCTAGCCGACATCAAAATTCTATATATAGCAAAAGCAGCCTCTCAACCCTAATTCATACCACATAATTGAGATCGCAATTTTACACCAAAAAGCTGCGGCCACAAGCCTTTTTCCACAGAGATGAATTTCTCCAACCCAACAATCATCTTCAACATGATTGTTGGCTAAAAGCCTTGCAAAGTGAGTCGACGGAGGAAGCTTATCAACAACAAACCAACTAGAGAATTCGATGCTTATGTGTAGTGAGTTTATTTCGTAGTTTTTCATTACTTTGGATCCGTTTTGTATTGTTTAAGTTTTATTGAATTAAGATTTGATGAAACGATCTATGTTTAATTTATGCTTGAATAAATTTATGAAAGTCTCGTTTATTTAAGTTCTCTTTTATTCAAAGTAATGCATCTAATTGTGTTTTAAGAGATTATGCATGATTAGTTGAGTAAGAGTTTGGAAACAATCTCGTGATTTCGTTTTGATTGCATGTTTAGTTTATTTGAAAAGATAAACGGAACCCTAGAATTTGGTTGAAGAAATTTAATTGAATTCGTGAATAGATCACTACTAAAAACTACATCTTAGATCACCATCTAGTTGGGGGTTGTTGGTTGATGGGTGGATTCGTTGCCTTGCTGTGTTTTCCTTTAATTGTTTTAATCAAATCGTTTAGATTAAGTTTAGTTTAAGTTCTAGTTTTATAAACCCTAAGTCCCCGCCGTTTTCCCGCACTTTTCTCGTTTCGCCATAGTTAGACGCTCGTCCGCAACAGCGTACGCCCGTCCATTAGTTTAGCCAGACGCTCGTTCACTTTAGTGAACGCTCGTCCGTCTTTCTCGTTTTCTTATTTTTCGCTTGTTTTTATTCTTGTTTTAGTTTTAATTCTTAGGTTTAGGTTTTAGTTAGTTCCAACCTTTAGTTTAGATAGATAATTGTGACATAATTGATATAGATTTATATTTGAATCCGATAAACATTCCACTCCCTTAGACGACCCGTTAACATCCTATACTACGATCCTTATACTTGGGGTGTTTCGGTTATAAATTGTAAAACTCGTTTTTACCGAACAAGTTTTTGGCGCCGTTGCCGGGGAGTCGGTAACGGTTGTCGGATTCTATTTAGGACAATTTTCTGAGTCAAAAAGGGGTCGTTAGGGCACGCGGTAGTATTTTGACCATAACTTTCGGCTCGAGTGTCCGTTTGGAACGCAGGACCCCAATTCGGAAAGCTCGTTCCGACGCCGACGACGTGGTGAACCGCCGTAGGCCGTTCAGTGCGTTTTCGAGGTCAAAATCCACTGTTTTCCCCTCCATTTTGGCCCTAGAAGATTTCAACACGTTTTTTTTTTACCGTCTTAGTGTTTTTCTTGTTTTTAAACTTTTCGTAGGTAGGTTTCTTTTCCAGTTTCGGTTTCTATATATTTTCTAAAAAAAAAATTAAAAAAAAATACTAAAAGCCTTTTGAACGAGTGTTCAACAACTTGAACGCCCGTCCACCTCAATTTCGTCTCCGAACGAACGTTCATTCAACCGAACGAGCGTTTCGCTTCGAACGAACGTCCACTAACAGCCGTTCAATCATCACTTCTTTTCTTTCTTTCTTTTCTTCTCTTTTCTTCTCTTTTCTTTTCTCCCTCTAAACCATCTAATCTTTTCTAAACTCGTTCTAATCAACCCCAAAGGGTTGATTTCTTCCTTTTCCTTTCTTCGGTTTATGCAAACGAGAAGTAAGAAGGGACTTCGATCTTTGATCCCGAGCCCGAACGATCTATCCTTAAGAAGGCTTTCTCCCCGATTTGGACAAAATGGCGGATCAAGATCCACCAATTCCAAATCCCGATCCCCAAGCTCGCTAAATTTACTCCTTCAACAAATGCAAGCTCGCAAAGAAGAAAAAGCAGACCGCAAGCCGGCATAAATCAACAACTTCAACAATTCCGCCAAAACCAAAGCCTTAATCGCTGAACCAGACCCCTACACTCCATATCTTAATCAAGATTTTCTCGAGGGACATAGACCTATTCGTCCACCCGATATGGGGGAGTAAATTTCGACCTTAAAAATGGAGTAGTTGCACTAGTCCAAAATAGCTCTTTCCATGGCATCGCTCAAGAAGACCCGCACGACTTCTTGTCCACATTCGTACAAATCCGTGAAGGTGCCATTATCCCGGTGTTGATTCCGAGATCGTAAAGTTGAAGCTATTTCCTTTTGCTTTAAAAGGTGAAGTGAAGCAAGCGATGGTTTAAGTCGTTAGCACATCATTCCCTCCATACATGGAATGATGTCAAAAGAGCCTTCGCTCTTAAGTGGGTTTCACCTGTGCAAGATTATGGAGATGAAACGGGAAATAGCTACGTTTGAGCAGATGGAGGATGAGACCGTTGGCAAGGCTTGGGAGAGATTAAATCTATTGATGAGGAAGTGCCCCAATCACGGATATGATAGACATACGAGTTGTTGGAACTATTTTACGAGGAGTCTCTCAACCTAATAGAGACTATCTTGACTCCACAAACTCATGGATCCTTCTTAGGGGGAGGTGATGAGATCGCCACAGAGTGGCCGAGACCATCGCCAAGAACAATATGTGGTCGACTCCTAAGAAGACCAATATTGTTAAGAAAGAAGGTACCGCAAGCAATCCCGATACACAACCGTTGGTTGCTCGATGGAATTGATAAGCAAGCAAACCGGCCAATCTTCGATGCAGCCTTCTAATTCAAATTATCTTGAAACACAAAAGTAGTGGACCGAGATGACGGAGGAGGTAAACTTAATGGATAATCAAAACCAACCCTTCCGAAACTTCAACCGTAACCGTAACTATTCAGATTTCAAAGGCAAAACTTCAATCAAGCCAAGTTACCACCGGCCCTTCAAATTCGAATTCTTTCAACTCGAACTATCAAAGGCCGCTCGTAACTCCCAAAGGCCTCAAGGTGGCCGGAATCAAACTCGTAACAATAATCATACCACCTCACGTGTCCCTCAACACAAATTCGATGAGCCGGTAGACATGGTGAAGACTCGTCTACTAGTGTTAAAGCAATTGAGAGACAAGTTGGTCAAATGGGGCATCAAAGCAAGCAGACCTCACGGTAAACTTCCGAGTTATACCGAGAGAAATCCGAAAGCCGATGTGAATGTTTGCACCGCCATTACACCTCAAATGGGAGTATGGGCAAGAAGAGGAGTTGAATGAAGTAACGTTGAGAAGTGGTAAAAAAGCCGGACCCGGCAAGATGTCGGGAAACGAGTAGCCCCTCCCGACGCCATGAGTTCAGAGGGGGAAATCGTAAACCACATGCCGAAGAAAGCAACGATGAGGAGCTTAGTGACAATTCTTCGGAGGATGAAAATAATTCGATGACGAGGAAAGAAAGGAAAGTCAAGGGCGGTACCCCCGACTAAGAAAAAGGAAGAAAAGTTTGTGAGATGGAAGGATAAGGAGGATGAGGCGATAAAGAATCAAAGCCACGACGAATGATAAAGCCCTTCCTTATCCACCGAAGAGCAAGGAGAGAGCCCTCGCCAAAGACAAGCAAGATGATGGGGGGTGAGGAGGATACTTAGTGGACACTAAAGTGAGTATGCCCTTAGCCGAGGTATTGTCCGAAATGCCTAAATGCTCTAAGTATCTTAAAGAATTCTCGTGGGAGTAAGAGAAAACTTCGGGGATGGTCAAGAAGTGCTACGCGAAGATTGCGCGATGGTTTCACGTAAAATTGCCGTTAAGCGAGGTGACTCGGCACCTTCAATCTCCCGTGAGATCGAAGGTCATTTATTCGAAAACGTCTTATGCGACTCGTGGGCCTCTATTAATGTGATGCCATTAAACGTATGCAAAAAGCTCGGGTTAGATAAAAGGATGCGGGAACGCCCGATTTCTCTTCGTATGGTAGATAAATCTAGCCGGACCGCAGCCGGTTGTGTAGCTAATGTTCTCCTTCAAGTTGAACATTTGGTCTTCCCTACCGACCGGGTTATCCTAGATTATCCACCCGATAAGGAAATGCCTCTAATTCTAGGCCGAACCTTTTTGGACACTTCCAACGCTCTCATCGACTTTCGCAAAGGACAGATTACTCTTAGAGTCGGTGACACATCCGTCACCTTCACACGAGGGACACATCCCGAAAGAGCCGTAATTGATGAAATATCGTTTGTCGAAGCTATCTATGAGGACGAAAAAGATGCCTACTTTGAAGAAGCAAGAGGAGTTGACAGAGATAGGTGTTTTTGAAGTCATGGACATCGAGGATCCGGCCGATCGCGGACCACCTTCTAATTCATTTCAAGCCGTAGGCATTGACGAGTCATCTTCACTCGCTCACACCGGGCCCGTTATTGAGTTAGAAGCATGGAGATGCCCAAAGAACAAACGATGATTTCAAAGAGCCGAGTCGTGAAGACTTCATCCCCGGTGAAGAAGAAGCTCGAGGGTAGTTGGGACGAGGTAGAGTTTTGGAGAGAAGCTACTCATTGGGAAGTAGATGATTGGGAAGAGTCGGCGTAAGAGCTTAAAGATGAAGAGTTAAGAAAAATGATCGATCACAAGAAAAAGGAAGCAAGTGTTGACCGGAGGATTCCGATGGATGATTTGATCCAAGCACCTTTCGGGGTTGAGCCTCGGGAAGACGAGGTGTTCTACCGTCAACCACTTCAAGCTCATAAGGAGAAAGGTGGCCCGTTAAAGTCTAGTATTGAGCAACCACCTACCGATTTAGAGCTTAAACCGCTTCCAAAACACCTTAAGTATATCTTTCTTAAGGATGGAGATAAATTGCCTTTGATCATTTCTTCGAAACTCGACCAAGAGCAAGAAGCACAACCGATAGAAGTGCTTAAGAAAAACATCCTCGCGTTCGGTTGGCAAGTGGGTGATATCCGAGGGATCAGCCCGTACATATGCATGCATAAAATCCGAACGGAGGAAGGAGCTAAAAAGGTAAGACAACCTCGCCGAAGGCCGAATCCGCATATGCAAGAGGTTGTCAAGAAAGAAGGTTATAAAGTGGCTTGACATGGGAATCATCTACGCAATCGCCGATAGCGAGTGGGTCAGCCCCTACTCAAGTTGTGCCAAAGAAGGGCGGTATTACGGTTGAAAAGAATGAAAAAGGGGAGGAAGTTGCCCTACGTCTCGTGATCGGCTACGTAGTCCGTATCGACTATCGTAGACCGAATGAAGTCACCGCAAAAGATCACTTCCCCTTACCCTTCATTGACCAACTAATTGAAAGACCGAGTGGTCACAAGTATTATTGTTTTCTCGATGGATACTCGGTTACTTCCGTATAGCCATCGACCCCAATGACCAAGAAAAGACCACGTTTACATGTCCATCCGGTACTTTTGCTTTTCGTAGAATGCCATTCGGTCTATGCAATGCACCCGCGACTTTTCAACGGTGTATGTTGGCCATTTTTGATGGACTTGTTGAGAAATGCATGGAAGTCTTCATGGACGACTTTCGCCTACGGCGATAGTTTTGATGAAATCTTAGAGAACCTAGATATGGTACTCCAACGTTGCGTTGAGAAGAATCTCGGTGCTTAACTCGGGAAAAATGCCATTTTCTAGTAGACGAAGGAATCGTTTTGGGACATAAGGTGTCCAATGCCGGTATTCAAGTTGATAAGGCTAAGGTCGAAGCCATCGAAAGGATGACGTACCCTAAGACAAGAAAGAGGTACGAGGTTTTCTAGGACACGTTGGCTTCTACAAAGCGGTTTATTCGAGACTTTTCTACTATTGCCAAGCCTTTATCAAATCTTTTGAAAGATGATGTAGATTTCTTGTTCGATGCAAAGTGCAAAGAAGCTTTCAATTGTCCGAAAGACAAGCTTATCGTTGCCCCTATTTTAGTTGCACCCGACCGGACCAAGCCTTTCGAGTTGATGTGCGATGCCTCTAATTACGCCGTAGGCGCAGCTTTAGGTCAAAGAGTTGATAAAAGGTTCGTGCCCATTTATTATGCGAGCCGCACCTTGAACCCGGCTCAATGCAATTATACCACAACCGAGAAGGAATTCTTAGCCGTTGTTTTTGCCATTGACAAGTTTAAGTTATCTTCTAGGATCTCAAGTTGTTGTTGGACCGATCATGCAGCCTTTACGCTACCTTATGGACAAAGCAGTATGCAAAACCAAGGTTACTTAGATGGATTTTAATTTTACAAGAGTTTGACCTTGTGATTAAAGATAAGAAAGGTAGTGAGAATATTGTGGCTGATCATTTATCTCGCTTAGTAAATGAGGGTGCAGAGAATCACAATGATATAGGCATTGATTTTCCGACTGAGCAATTGATGAAGCTTGAAACGGTTAGGCCGTGGTATGCTGACTACGTCAACTATTTAGCGAGTGGTCATTTAGAGGATATGACGTATCAGGAGAAGAAAAAGTTCTTTTCTGATCTTAAATATCTCGTATGGGAAGATCCTTATTTGTTCAGAGTCTGTAAAGACGGGTTGCTTCGACGGTGTGTTCCTGAGCATGATCAGTGGGATATCCTAGAACAATGCCATAACGTCCTACCGGAGGTCACTATGGAACACCAAAGACGGTTGCAAAGATCCTTCAAGCCGGATTCTACCGGCCGACTCGTTTAAAGATGCGAAGCCTTTTGTAAAGGTTGTGATAAAGCGTAGAACCGGACGGCAGAGTAGTCGGATGGAAATGCCACTTAAGCCCATTCTTGAATGCGAAGTTTTCGATGTATGGGGCATAGATTTTATGGGACCCTTTCCATCCTCACGTGGTAATAAGTATATCCTCGTCCGTGTGGATTATGTTTCAAAGTGGGTCGAGGCCATAGCTACTCAAACTAATGATCATAAAGTCGTGAAGAAATTCTTGCAAAAGAATATCTTTACTAGATTTGGTCGTCCGAGAGCACTCATTAAGCTGATGAAGGTACTCACTTTTGCAATGCGCCGCTTGACAAGATCCTTGAGAAGTATGGTGTCAAACATAAGATTGGTACACCATATCATCCTCAAACTAAAGTGGCCAAGTCGAGGTAAGCAACCGGAGCCGAAAAGAATTTTGGAGAAGACCGTGAACAATAATAGATCTAATTGGAGTCTTAAGCCGGATGACGCATTGTGGGCTTATCGTACCGCATTCAAGACCCCGATGGGCACGTCACCCTTCCAAATGGTTTATGGCAAAGCTTGTCATTTACCCGTCGAACTTGAACACGTAGCTTTCGGGCAATTAAATTCTTAAATTTTGATAGCCAACTCGTGGGGAGAAAGGTTGTTACAATTGAACGAGCTCGACGAATTCGTACTCGTAGCATACGAGAATGCTAAGCTTAGCAAGGAAAGAACGAAGATGCTCCATGACGCTAAGATCAAGGACCGAGAATTCAAAGTTGGTGAAATGGCTTTACTCTATAATACTAGACTTCATTTGTTTCCCGGTAAGCTAAAGTCTTGATGGTCCGGTCCCTTTGAGATTCTCGAGGTTAATCCAAGTGGAGTAATTACTTTGAACGGGTATGGTAATCAAGCTTTTAAAGTGAATGGTCATCGACTTAAGAAATATTTTGGGCAACCAAAGGAAAAGCCCGAGATTCTTTATTTCCAAAGAAGAGACGAGAGTACGTATGTCCCGATTTGTGAGGAGATTCCATCTTATTTCTTTGAGTCGATGATGATGACGTTCCTATATCCACCCGTAAGGTACCTTCTCGTTGAGACTTCGATCATACCACTATGTCTATGCCTATCGTGCGCAAGAACAAGAAGAAGAGAGTCGTTGTAGTTTGGAGAGAAAAGTTTAATGATCTTATAGCACACTTGACTTGTTGTTGTGGTGAAAATCATTTCCGCCCCAAAGTAATTCCGATTCCGATACCGAGGTGGCGGTAGTCAAACCAAAGTGGCCCGATCCGGGTTGATCTTTTGAACTTTGTGTCAAGCTATTGACATTAAAAGAGCTCCTGTGAGGCAACCTAGTTTTCTTTGTTCGTTTTCTTTTCTTAGGTTTTTTATTGTTTTAGAAATAATACTTTAGTTGATTTTGTGTTGATGGTTATTCCTCTTACGTTCATTGTGAGTGTTTTGTGTTACGTGTTGCTCATATACCCCGTGTACCCCGAGATTATATGGTATGTCGAGTGTTGCGTATACTTTTGAGCAGTGTTTTCGAGTTACTATCGTCCGTTGTTGTCTATTCGAGTTGTCGCGGTACGTTCATGCTCCGGCCCGACCTCTCGCCAACTTTCATCCGACAACCACCGTTGAAACCCTAAGTTTTTTCTTTTCTTTTTATTTCGCACATTCCGAGGACATAATGTGATTTAAGTGTGGGGGGGTAAATTGGGTATGTTTTTATGCTATATCCTTTGAAATATGAGTGAATGTTAAATTTCGCGAAATTTAAAATTTTTTGTGAGTCTCGAGCATATAATTGGAACTAGATGCTTGCTATTGTAGTTTTCTAACGATGATAGTATGTGACTTAGTGAGATAATTATAGCATGTTTTACTTTTATGGAGATAGTTTCGTTTTTCACTCACGAAAGCCTTTGATTTTGAAGCATGACTTTTGAACTATATCCTTTCATTGTTTTAGTGATTTATCTTAGGAAGGTCAAGATAGTTACACCTAAGTTAGACCGTGTACCGTGAATATCATAAAGTTTGAATGTGATAAGTGAGATGTAACTTATGACTTTGAAAAGTGAATGAATAAAGTGAGTGAGCAATTATTAATAAATACGTTTGTCGGAAGTCGGTTAATGATTTGAGTGCGGTAGGTATACCTCGTATGTCCTATACCACTATGATGACCAAAAGCTCACGACAAGTCAGAGAAGCTACCTTATGATTTGAGTAAGGTAGGTGTTATCACGAAACATCCTATTCTACTATGACGGGTAAGAGCTCATTCTCGATATGCGTCAAATTTGAAAATTTTGGAAATGATGAGTAGTAAAAATAAAGTGAAGTCTTTGTTATCATGGATCTTATACCCAAGTAGAACCGCATGATATGTTGTAGGGATTATCCTACCGAGTGCGTGGGAAGGCTTTGAGTGGAGCTATTATCGTTTGTACCTAGGATAGTCATTGGAATTTTTGAGAGGATATTTCTTTGAAAGGCTTGTTAGATTGAGAATGGCTTGTCACACTTACACCGAATCTATCTCTCGTGTTGGTATCATTTGCTATAGTTGTTGTATCTTTCGTTACGTGAGTTAGAGATCTATGTGGATTATTTATAAAGTTGAGCTATAGTTTTGATTGTTTTGTCCGAGGACGTACAAAAAGTTAAGTGTGGGGGAGTTGTTAAGGCCATATTTATATGATTATTAAAGGTTTATTTCATTATTATTTTCCCCACATTTGCGTAATTTACATGAGAATTAAGGGTTTAAGTGTAAATATTGAATAAAGATGATTTTAAGAGGGTTGTATGCAAAATTGATGATTTTAAGTGTTGATTTAATGGAATTATTATTATTTGGATTTTATTACGTTTTTGCATTGTTTATTTATCATGTAGGAGTTAATTTTCGTGCATATAATGAGGATAAATGAAGCTCAAGTCGAATTATAAGAGATAGAGTTGGAATTGGCTTGAAGAAATTGGATAAAGATGAAGAGATCCGATCCTCGCCAGCTCAAACGGGCGTCTACCGATCTTGAACGAGCGTCCGTAAGTGAACCGGCGTCCATGGGCCCGTAATCGTATTTTACATTCGAGAGTTCGACGGAGGATGAACGAGCGTTTACTCGCCGTCCGTGCATTCGGACGGGCGTCCACGAGACCGTACGGGCGTTCAAGGCCGACTTAACCCTAGCCGACATCAAAATTCTATATATAGCAAAGCCTCTCAACCCTAATTCATACCACATAATTGAGATCGCAATTTTACACCAAAAAGCCGCGGCCACAAGCCTTTTTACACAGAGATGAATTTCTCAACCCAACAATCATCTTCAACATGATTGTTGGCTAAAAGCCTTGCGTTGAGTCGACGGAGGAAGCCTATCAACAACACAAACCAACTAGAGATTCGATGCTTAAGTGTAGTGAGTTTATTTCGTAGTTTTTCATTACTTTGGATCCGTTTTGTATTGTTTAAGTTTTATTGAATTAAGATTTGATGAAACGATCTATGTTTAATTTATGCTTGAATAAATTTATGAAAGTCTCGTTTATTTAAGTTCTCTTTTATTCAAAGTAATGCATCTAATTGTGTTTTAAGAGATTATGCATGATTAGTTGAGTAAGAGTTTGGAAACAACCTCGTGATTTCGTTTTGATTGCATGTTTAGTTTATTTGAAAAGATAAACGGAACCCTAGAATTTGGTTGAAGAAATTTAATTGAATTCGTGAATAGATCACTACTAAAAACTACATCTTAGATCACCATCTAGTTGGGGGTTGTTGGTTGATGGGTGGATTCGTTGCCTTTGCCGTGTTTTCCTTTAATTGTTTTAATCAAATCGCTTAGATTAAGTTTAGTTTAAGTTCTAGTTTTATAAACCCTAAGTCCCCGCCGTTTTCCCGCACTTTTCTCGTTTCGCTCGTAGTTAGACGCTCGTCCGCAATAGCGTACGCCCGTCCATTAGGTTTAGTTTCGACGCTCGTTCACTTTAGTGAACGCTCGTCCGTCTTTTTTCGTTTTCTTATTTTCTCGCTTGTTTTTATTCTTGTTTTAGTTTTAATTCTTCTTAGGTTTAGGTTTTAGTTAGTTCCAACCTTAGTTTAGATAGATAATTGTGACATAATTGATATAGATTTATATTTGAATCCGATAAACATTCCACTCCCTTAGACGACCCGTTAACATCCTATACTACGATCCTTATACTTGGGGTGTTTCGGTTATAAATTGTAAAACTCGTTTTTACCGAACTAAGTTCTTGTATTTATTTGTTCTTAGTTCTTTGTAATTAAGCCCCCAATTATTGTTTATTGTTTGAGGTTGTTCGTTCTTCACCGAACGATGTAGATCTAAGGATACGATATGAGGCAGTGGGGATTCCTTGTCTATAAGGATCCACACGCCAAGATCGTTATCCGGTGACCTACGATGACTTTGGTATGATCGACAATCGTGTTTTTAGTAGATCTATATAATTGCTTTATGAATCTCTATTTTATCCGTTACGTATGTAGAAACGCTAAGATTTAGGTTTTCGCCGCGTCAATCTAGCCACGTCTTTATGGTGTGATTGTCCACCTAGAATTTCTTATCTTAGTAGGTATGGCTACGGCTATGTTGCTCGTCTGTTTTAATTAGCGTATTATTAGGAAATACCAATATAGGGCTCCTAGGTCGGCTCATGAATTGATCTTCCGGGACTTTCAGCGAGATCTAGATCTGTTCTGTATTAGGGAATTGAGCTCACCTAGTTATACGTAAATCGTAGATTAACATGATACCTAAAAGTTAGTGTTAATGGGACGGAGACTGATGCGATCGCTTAGGAAGTATGCCTGAACAAAGGAATGTTGCCTAGGTGAGGAATACGGTTAATATCGGCATCCCTAGTTTTGTTAGCGTGTGAGTCATATGAGATGGAGGCCTAAAAATCGAAGTCACGTGATGTAGCATAGTGATCTAGATGGCCTACCCGGAGCTAGATCTAGTTTAGGGGATGACTCCCGTAGCCACTATAAAAGAAATACGGATCGGATTAATAGTTGTCGAGTCTAGCTTAATTATATAAAATCTCTAGATCCAAACGATAACATAATAATTGGGGAGGTTAATTACGTGTCTTTATTTGTGTTGTGTCGAGTCGTGTCGAGTCCTTTATCTTTCTTGTCTTTTGTTGGTCGTAGACCACCTTCGTGTCCTTGACATGAATGATTAATTGTTTGTATATAAATGACCCACAATTGGTTCCCTGTGGGATCGACTTTGATTCGCTATAGCTATACTACGATGGACCTAGTCCTCTTGCTAGTATTGGTTTATGGTGGTCAAGTATTTTATTATCACTTGATCTACGTCATCATGAGTCCTACTCAAGTCGTGCCTAAGAAGGGTGGATTTACTGTAAAGGAAAATGATAAACATGAGTGGATACTGTTAGGTGTGATGCCCGAAAGACAATTTTGTAATTGTTTTATTTAATAAATGAAATGATATTATTATTCATATTTATTATTCTCATATTCACCGATGTGACAATAGTATTTACACTACGTAAAACCCTAAAGTATATCGTTTATGTAATCACTTAACTCAGTGTATGGGATATACACGGGAGGATTGAGTTAGTGAAGATGTACTTAAAATACAATTAGCCCATAGTGAAGTTAATCGAGAGTATCGGGTCTCTCCTTTAACGTGCTATTAATGCGCCCGTAACACAATAGGTGTGATTGTCTTATCCGGACTTTCGGTTAAGAGAAGCTAGTGGGACATTTATATATGATAGATATATCATATATGGGTGGACCGATTTGATTAGAGTTCACGATATAATTCCGTGATCGAGAAGTCTTATCGAATCAATCGATGATCATATTTATGGATATATCTTAATCCCGAGGTGATCACAAGTCAACCGCTTGAATCGGTATGAGGTTTGACTTGACGGTTAAGGATTACACCGAGTCCGTGATCCGAATTACCCCATCTTGGCATTGTACCGGATTGAGTGAGTAGTCCGTGTTATCACGGATACGGAATCCATTCCTTCCATTTATGGAAGTAGATAGACAGCTTCTCTTATTTGTTAATCCTAGAAACCGATCGATCGCGCGAGTTCATATTACACCGATTAGCTACCAAAGTGAGTTGTATGAATTAATTGATCACTAGTAGGTTAATGGTAAATAAGGATAAGAGGTTCTAAAAAGGGTTAACGGTAACTTCCCTATTTAGAATGAACAATACTATGGAGGATTAATCCATATGTAATGATTATTTCAATGGACGCTTATTATCATTCTCGTGAGGAGATAAATATAATCTCATAATCGGAGGAGTGCAGTCACGGGATTATGGTGGCATATTCCTGTGATTGATTTATCGAATATAATTATTCTGTTCGTAAGATAATTATTTATTTGATTTATCGGAGCCGCTGATTATTAGTCCATGGTCCCCGACGTGCCTCCTATATAGCATAGCTATTCTCGGACGTCGAATCCTAATAATATTAATTTAGTTCTTATTAGAATTTAATTAACGATATGTGAATTAATTGATTAGTGGACTATTAAATTAGTTGGACTAAATAATTAAATGTGTGAAAAAGGCATTTTTCATAATCTTGGCAAATTAGTGTATTATGGCCGAAAATTCATATTGACTAGGTCAATAAGAGAATTTTCGGCCCCAAGCATGTTTAGGAAACAAAAAATTATTTTCTTGTGATTTAATAAGACATGTGCACAAAATATTTGTTGGATAAATATTTATGGTAAGAAATAAAGATAAATATTATTCTAGATTTGTTCTAGAATATTATGGGATTATTTTTATTTAATGGATTTATTAAATCCTTGGAGGACAAGGATTACTCTTCTTAGTCTTCTATATAAAGAGAGTTCTCCCAAGCCTAATACACATACATAAAATTCGACATTCACCTCTTAGAGAGGAGAAGAATAAAAAATTCGGCCAAGGGGTTAAGGGGAAAATCTTGGAGGTTTTTTCCGGGTAGCATATCGGGAGGATTCGAGACAAGAATTTCCTTCCACCGGGAGTTGCTTGGATCACACGTACGGAAGATGCTTAAGAAGCACAAGCGTGCTTTTGGGTGGAAGATGTGTGATCTCAAGGGCATAAGTCCTACTATTTGTCAACACAAGATTATTCTAGAGGATGGAGCAAAGCCGGTGAGGCAACCCAAAGAAGGCTCAACCCACATCTCCAAGAGGTTGTGAGGAAGGATGTGGTCACGATGTTAAAGCTCGGGATCATTTATGCCATCTCGGATAGCAAGTGGGTGAGCCCCACTCAAGTGGTACCAAAGAAGGGAGGTATGACCGTTGAAATCAATGACAAAGGTGAGGCGGTGCCTATGCGTTTGGTAAGTGGTCATCGAATTTGTATTGACTATCGTAAGCTAAATGACCAAACCCGTAAAGATCATTTCCCCCTCCCTTTTATTGATCAAATGTTGGAAAGATTGAGTGGTCATGCTTTTTATTGCTTTCTTGATGGGTTTAGTGGTTATTACAAAATACATGTGGCCTTAGAGGACCAAGAAAAGACTACCTACACTTGTCCCTATGGTACCTTTGCTTTCCGTAGAATGCCTTTTGGGTTGTGTAATGCACCCGCAACGTTCCAACGGTGCATGGTTGCCATATTGCGGATATGATTGAGAAATTTTTAGAAGTCTTTATGGATGATTTTAGTGTATTTGGTGATTCCTTTGAGGATTGTCTAGATAATCTTGAAAAGGTGTTGAGTAGATGTGAGGAGACGAATTTGGTGCTAAATTGGGAGAAGTGTCATTTGATGGTTACAGAAGGGATAGTCTTAGGGCATAAGATATCTAGTAAGGGTATAGAAGTCGACAAGGCTAAGGTAGAAGTGATAGCTAAGCTTCCTGTGCCCACTAACCTAAAGACTCTTAGGGGTTTTCTAGGCCATGTGGGGTTCTATCGTAGGTTCATTAAGGATTTCTTGAAAATAGCCCGTCCTCTTACCCTTCTCCTTGGAAAAGACGTCCCGTTTGATTTCGACCAAGCTTGCGTTGAGGCATTCTTGTTGCTCAAGCAATTGCTTGTATCCGCTCCCATCTTAGTTGCCCCAAAATGGGATCAAGAATTTGAGCTAATGTGTGATGCGAGTGACACCACGGTTGGTGCGGTCCTCGGTCAAAAGATCGATAAAATCTTCAAGCCTATTGCCTATGCTAGTCACACCTTGAATCCGGCCCAACAAAACTACACCACCACTGAAAAATAGCTTTTAGCGGTCGTCTTTGCGTTTGATAAGTTTCGGTCTCATCTCGTAGGTTCTCGTGTAGTTGTGCACACGGATCATGCCGCTTTGCGTTATCTCTTTGCCAAGCAAGATGCCAAGCCCTGCCTCTTGAGGTGGATTTTGCTCTTGCAAGAGTTTGATCTTGAAATCCGTGACGAAAAGGGTGTGAGAACGTCGTAGCCGACCATTTGAGTCGTATGGAGCTTAGTGAGGAGTTGATTAAGGCACAAAGTGAGATAAATGACTCTTTTCCTCACGAGCAACTTTATGCACTTGACACCCTTCTTCCGGCTAAGAAAGGAAACTTTCTAAAAGTAGGTAAGGAAGGTAGCCCTTGGTTCGCACCTTTTGTCAACTACCACGAGTGCGGTTTTATAGATTCCGACCTTGACTCAAACCAAAGGCGTAAATTCCTTAGTGAGGTTGGTAAGTATGTTTGGGAGGATCTTTGCTTATATAAGTTGTGTTCAGATGGCATTTTGAGGAGATGCATCCCGGAGAGTATTTTGAGTGCGCTTTCTTTTTGTCACGATAAAGAGGCCGGGGGCCACTTTTCGGGGCAAAGGACCGCTTTGAAAGTGTTGCAAAGTGGGCTATATTGGCCCACTCTATTCCGAGACGCACATGCTTATGTGAAATCTTGTGACGCTTGTCAAAGGTCCGGTCGTATATCTAGGAGGAGTGAGATGCCTCAAAAGCCGATCATTGTTTGTGAGATTTTTGACGTGTGGGGCATTGAATTTATGGGCCCCTATCCTTCTTCGTGTGGTAACAAGTATATCCTAGTCGCTTGTGATTATGTGTCAAAATGGGTTGAAGCCTTAGCTTCACCCACCAATGATAGGAATGTTGTTATCCGGTTTCTCAAGAAGAACATCTTTTGTCGGTTTGGGGTACCTCATGCTATAATTAGTGATAATGGAAGCCATTTTGCCAATAAACCATTTGACAAACTTTTGGAGAAGTATGGGGTGAAACATAAGTTAGGTACCGCTTACCATCCCCAAACGAGTGGTCAAGTTGAGGTCACGAATAGGGGTATTAAGCGTATCTTAGAGAGGACGGTAGAAACTAATGTCAAGAGTTGGTCCTTAAAGTTAGACGATGCTCTTTGGGCCCATAGGACCGCCTTTAAGACACCCCTAGGCATGTCACCTTACATGATAGTCTATGGTAAATCTTGTCATCTTCCCGTAGAAATCGAACATAAGGCATATTGGGCTATAAAAATGCTAAACCTCGACGACACCTTAATTGGTGAGAAGCGTATGGCCCAATTGAATGAATTAGATGAGTTCCGCCTTTGTGCTTATGACCTTTCCACGAAGTATAAAGAGAAGACTAAGTTACTCCATGATAAGTTGATCAAACCTCGTGTTTTCAATGAGGGTGACGAAGTCTTGTTCTACAATACTCGTTTGCATCTTTTCCAAGGGAAGTTGAAGTCTAGGTGGTCCGGTCCCTATGTTGTATCAAAAGTTTATCCGTCCGGTGCTATTGAGATCACCCATCCTAAGTTTGGCACGTTTACCACCAATGGCTTACGGCTGAAAAGGTATGCGAGGTTGCATTACGATGAAGCACTAGAAATAGTGAACCTTGAAGACCCCATACCGTGTGATGAATCTTGTGAGTCTTGTCATGGACTTTAAACCTTGACTCGTATAATTCTCAATCCACCATTTCATCTCTCTTTCTACCCTTTCTCGTCTTGTGCCAACGGTATAACTTGAAAAAGTTGGCACCGTTTAATCCATCTTGTCGAGCCAACGACGTAAAACAAAGGCGCTTGGGGGAGGCAACCCACCATTTCGTAGTTTTGTTGAGAGAATAGTATTTCTAGTGGTCTCGGGGTGGTAAGAATCAAGTGTGGGGTAGAAATCTTGAGTTAGCCTTGTTTCTGGTCCAAACGCACGTTCAGCACCTCTAAACGTGCGTTTCAGCTTTCATCCTTCCAAACGCACGTTTGGACCCATTCCAAACGTGCGTTTGAGACCCCAAATCTCTGTTCTTAATTTCCCATTGTAAACACACGTTTAAGACTTTAAACGCGCGTTTGGACTTGCGAAACGCACGTTTCACATTTCCAAACATGCGTTTGAGGTCGTCTCCTTCATATAACCCCTGTTTTCAAACGCGCGTTTCAGATTGTTTTTCTCCCAAACCCTAAACGCCGGCGGCCACCCTCCCACCCCTTTCACTCGAAATTACTCAATTCTGCTCCGTTTTTGGCGATTTAAACACCAAACAACACCTCTCAATCCCCTCTCTTGATTCTACTAAGCCATTCCAACAACAAATCCCCCAGTTTCTCGATTCTATCTTCATCTTTGACAACTTTTTGCCAAGGTCGAATTTGACCTTCTTTGACGTTTCGGGACTCGTTTTTCGCTCCAAATCGTTCACCTCATCTCTTTTAAGCAGAGTACAGGTACATTGTGTTTTTACGTCTAAGTTTCGGTTAGGGTTAGTTTTTAGCTTTTTTTTGGTTTGACGCCCCTATCCCGTTATTTATTGTTATTGATTTTGTATCCTGTTTTGTGCTTTGTTTTTATTGTCTTATGGTTGATGGTGAATGGTGCGGCTCTCGTGGGGTGATTCATTGTTGTGGTTGGTTGGTTTTGAAATCCCGGTTGGACGATAACCGGTTTGGTTTTAATTGTTTGATTTGGTTGATTGGTAGTGTTTGTGGTGAGAATAGAGATAATGACTAAGCGTAAAGAAACCGAGGGTAAAGGGAAAGGCAAGTAGCCGGTGGCAAAACAGATGCCTAAGAAACAGAAAACTCTAGTTTATCCCCGGATACCTAAGGGTGGTATCCGGATTAGTGATACGGGCCGTGCCGAGAGCAGAAACCCTAGAGCCATTAGGCCTCCTGGACAGTTGAGAGATGAAACATCGGACGAGGATTTTGAGCCGGACACTGAGGGGAGGAATACTAGTAGTGACAGTGAGGAGGCAACAAAAGTTGAGAGTGATGTGCCCTTGCCACGAATGCGAGCCAAATCCGCAACAATACCTGTTTCACTCCCCCCCGCAAAGCATTCCCGAGCAAGATCCTCCACTAGCTCCTCCCCCTCACGACCCTTTACCCTTTGACATGCGTTTTAACTCTCCGGTGGCAATGACAAATTACAATGAGTATATCGCCACAAAGAACATGTGTTACGAGAGAGGGTTAGATCTTAAGGTGGTTCCTCCAACGTTTATCGATAACTTAAGAAAGAGAGGATGGAACAACTTGATTCTTGAGCCAGAAGGGGACCTCAATCTCACACTAGTTCGGGAATGGTACGCGAATTTCAGTGTTTCCTATCTGGAGACGGGGTTCATCAAGGTTAGAGGGGTAAATGTTCCGTGGTCAGTCCAGGCAATTAATGATTACTACCGGATACCGGCTTTCGAGGGCCAGGACTATATCAGTTGGTTTGCGGAGAGATTGCATTGGGGAATACTGAGACTGAGGATCCGTTGGAAAAATTGAGGAAGGCTATCAATCCAGATTTACAGTGGGTAGCTAAGGGGAGTAGTGCACGGGGTCAATTGGTGACTACAACATGGCCTGATGAATGGAAGGTAAAAGCCAAGTTTTCTCAGAATCGCCTGCTTCCGAAAGACAACATTACGCATTTCCACATAAAGGACTTGGAACTGTTGTATGCCCTTCATTATGATCTCAAGGTAGATGTCGGGAAAACTATTTACGAGGAGTTTAGAGAGAATCAGAAGGTCAAGCGTCGTATGCTTATGTGCCCTTACCTCATTCATGGTTTGTGCAAGAGAGTTCCGGTTGAGGAATACCCTGACGATCAGATTTTGAGGAAAAAGAATCAGCCCGTAGTTCCTAAGCCATTCAATGCTCGCACCACTCCAAGACCTCCTAGGCTCTCCTCACGACTTATCCACCGTCCTCCGCCCCACCACCTCCACTACTTCCACCACACTCCCTATACCTCCACCTGTCACCACCTCCACCACCACCACTACTATACCCCAACCTCCTCCATCCACTGTTGGACCTTCCACTGCCCCTACACCTGCACCTCCACCACCACCTTTTACACCTACAGCCGGGGGACCGTGGCTTAGTGAGCGACATGGGCTACTCATTACACATAAACAGCGAGATTGGATGGATAGTCTACAGATGACTCTGAACGGAATAGTAGAGAATCAGAGGGTTTTTGCTCGGGCCAGACAAAAAGACCTTCCTCAGTTGGAATTAGATGAGGCACCATTCCAGTATACCCCAGAGATCGAGGAGGCAGAGGGTTTCAGAGGAGTTGATAGTTGATGAGCCAGAGGAGGGGTTTGATGACATCGCCTTGGATGATCTGATTGGCACAACGGGGGCTGAGACAGAGGCAGATAGGACAGGTGTTGCAGGCCCTACACAGACTGAGAGTGCAGCTGCTGTGGTTGCACCATCATCGAGCACACCTGACTCCACTACTGTCGTATAGGGGCATGAAGCAGACTAGCATGTTTTGTCATGCATTTTTATACTCTTATCTTATTTTGCTAGTCTGTCTCTTTTATACTATGATGTTTCAGTTACTTTTGACGTTCTTTCATCATTATTCTTTGGATACACTTCACTCTGCATACACGCGCACTTATTTTTGAGCCCCTGAGGTCTGCTTGACCGTGTATGTTTTCCTTTCCTTTGACTTATATTGTGGATGATGTGGATTTTATTATTGGTTTATATCTGATGCATGGATGTTCTGTTTTTATTGATTCTATTGTATCCTTCCATTGCATATCCCGTATTCCCCCTCTTGATGCTTTGATCTCGTCACTGTGACATGAACTCGTTATTTTACGCACCCGCTTACCCTATTGCCTGCTTTATGGCACGCGGATTCAGTCCCTTGCATGTGCTTTCTTTGTTTCTGTTGATCTCGCTTTAGGTTACGGGATGGATTTACACGCGGTTGTCACGAGTTTTGAGTCACGATTGCTCCTTTCTGCCGGGTTTTTGATAAAACAACTAAGTCTTTTACTCCTTTTATCTCTCACACACTGAGGACAGTGTTTCGTTTAAGTGTGGGGTGGGGGACTTAGCCGTTTTCTTGTTTTTATTGTTAATGTGCTTAATGTGTGGTATGCTTAGCCTATGACCGGGCTCGAGTCGATTTTTGGGTAATTTTTAAAAAAAATTTCAAGGGTTTCCAACACCGTGTTGTATGTGTTATTTCCATATTCGAGTGGTGATCACCTTAGTAGGGCCCCGAACGTGTACGCTTCGGTTTGATATTATCTTGAGAATATAATTTATTAATTTCACGTAAGCTACACTTTGTGCACAATTTGATTACTACCACATCTCATACCACTAGTCTCGAGACGAAATAGGAAGGTTCACCTAAGTAGGACACGGGATAACGGTCCTGGCGTCTCTTTGACCCTACCAAAGCCAAATGAGCCTTATCCCAAACATTAGACCTTCGTAGCCCCTCTCGGCCTTGATAGAATGGTCTGACCACCATTCGTTTTATAGCTGTTTTGTTATTTAGTCAGAAAACCTACCTTGAGCCTTAATTATGGTCACATTCCCTTCATTTATACCCTACGAGTGGACTTAGTCTTTTGATTAGGCCACACTTGCTAAGGCAAGTGTGGGGTGGGGGAAATGATGTCTTGTGATGGGTTGGTGTTTTCTCGGTTTGGAGCTATAAGGAGAAGAGGAGCTCATTTGGGCCTAGTGTTTGGGTTTGGCCCAAAAAGAAAAGAAAAATCTGTAAATTTCTTCTTTCTTTAAAATAAAAAAAACAAAAAAAACAGAGAGATCAATCAAAGTTCAAAATAAATTAGCTCTCGTTGAATAAAAGCTTAGAGTTTATTGAAATAAAAGGTTGGAATCAAAGGGATGAGCTCAAAGTTATCTTTATGATGTTGGAGTTGGGATAGTGAGATAGGTGCTAATGTATTCGGCCTCGCCTCATGAAACTTGAAACATAGTTGAATTAGGCAATGAGTTCGGGTATGTTAGTATTCTATGGTTCCCAAAGTGTTTAAACTAATCAAAAAGGAGTTTGGGTGGTTTGTATGGTAGAGATAAAGTGGTACACTTGTTGATTAGGTTCACTCGTACGTCTTTTCTCCAGTTCCCAAAATATCCTTTTCGATTAACCGAAATTACCCTAGCCTAACATTATAACCTTTCAAGTCCTACCCGATTGTGTCCAAGCTTAGTGACCTTGATTAGTGGAGAGGGTGGTTGGTATGAGACGGTTGGTAGACTTTTCGTCGGGATTCAAGCCCCGACAATCTTTTTGAGCACTTGGTTTTTAGCTTGGCACCACACACACTCTATTTCCTTGATAATGTTATAACCGGTGTGTATATGTTCGTGTTCCCTACTTTGTAGTTACCTCGAGGGTGTGGATAGTAGCACCTACGTCACAACGTCGAACCCCTTGGGTTGTTTTAAAACGCCTAGTTTACTCGAGGGCGAGCAAAGGCTAAGTGTGGGGTGGTTGATGGGAGTCAACTTTACGTGACTCCGGTGCTTTATTTATCCCCGTTTACCACATTTTCAGCACATTTTTGGGTGATTTAGACCGTTTTCGGGGTGATATCGTGAGCTCATGGCATGGGGAATGAATCCGTTAATTTGTTGGATTGTTACCCCTTTTTAGTTGATATTGACCCCATTCCCGAGCACTTTTACCCTCCGGAATTGTTTGTATGTTTTTGGTCGTTTTTGATGTTGTAGGGTATTAGTGTCTCGAGGACCCGGAAGGTGGTAATTTGTGATAAAAAGCATAACCGAGGCAAGAGAAGAGTTCAAAGGAGGAAAAGTTGAAGATTTGGGGCAACAGGGCGTTTGAACCCCCCAAACGTGCGTTCAAAGGGCCACAAGTGATACAGAGTTCAAGCCTTCCAAACGCACGTCTGAAACCCCCTTAAACGCGCATTTCATATTCTCCAAACACGCGTTTGCACATCCTAAACGTGCGTTTCAAGTCCACCAAACGCGCGTTTGACCCACCTTAAACGCGCGTTCAAGATGAAGATAGTCAAGTCCCTGCCCAGAAATGAAGCAAAACGCACGTTTGCACCAATCCAAACGTGCGTTTGAAGGAGTCAAACGGCTAAACACCAAGAAGCTGTTATTAACTCAATCTAAGTCGCAGTTTTTCTTTTTTCCTTTTTAGTAACCGTAAAACAGTAAATAAAATTAAAACAGTAAATAAATGCATAAAACTAAAACAGATATATATAGATACATAAATATATATATATAAATATATAGAAATACACACATATATATATAGATATAAATATATATAGGTACCAATACAATATATAAGATATAAATACTAGTAATATTATTAGCAACTAGCCAAGGATATGTCACTGAATCAGTATCTCTTTTTAGTAGAAATGGATGTGCTCGATCTTTCCTTATTTTAAGGTTAATTAATTATATATGAATCGGTGTACTCCTAAGCTAGACAACTCCTCCTCACACAAGCGTATGAAATTGTCATATGTCAAAAATCCTCTGTCTAATGTCATCCTCAAGCTCGGGAACTCCGTTTTGTCATACGGCCGGTATTTTGAGTATTGCTCAATTAAACAGGTGATCTTAACGTGATAATATCTTGAGTCCAAATTTCAATAAGATTTGTTTTTCTAGGACAAATCTGCCCCCGGGTAGGAAATAGGATTCCGTTTGTCAGACGGCCAATTTTACCCTCCGGTCTTTCTATTCTTGATCGCGTATCCTAACTTCTCTGGTCAGTTCATCATTAGGTTACGATTCTTGTTAAATCGAGTAGCTAATTCAATTTTAACTTTTCATTAAGCTCAAATAGAAAGAGATTCATTATAATCGATTTTAATTCAATTTTAACATAGTCATCATCTATTTTCCTAAAAAGATAAAACTAATTCAATTTCATATCTTGGCTAGATATAGAGTTAGCCTAATATCATTATAACTAATATATAGATACTAATAATAACAAACAAACATAAATACATTAAAAAGTTACCAGATTACAATTGTAGCATCAGAGCCGTATTCTCCGGAAATAACAACTCCTTTAGCAACAACGAGCCTTGATAATCCTTCTAAGTATTACAACGATACTTATACTACATTATTATTTCGGCAGAGTGCCGTTTACGGTATTTACAGAACTAGAAACTAACTAAAGATAAGATATATATATATATATATAGAAGTGATATATATATTGGTACACTTCAAACAGCCTGCAAATGAGGAGTATTTATAGACTGAGGTACTAGGCCGGCGCGGGCCGGACATGCACCGGCGCGGGCCGGTCCAACAGTGCAGATTCTCTCCTGTCAGAGCCCATGTGCTGATGGCAGAGAGATTCCGGCTCGGGCCGGGTTTTTTCGGTTCGGGCCGGACTTTGAAAAATATCTTTCTTCGGTTTTCTACTGTTTCGATTTTAATTCTTCAGTTTTCCATCACACGTACCCTGAAACAGTCAAAAACACGAGCCACAGTAATTCTGACCACAAAAATTTTAAGTTTTACTAAAATTATAACGATAATATCTATTTATAACGATTTAGATTTTTATGTGTTTTTAGATATATTTTTATAGAATTTATACGATATTATCCAAAATACGATATAAAAAGTCATATAATATGGTTATATTTTTATCATACATCAACTACTCCCCACTTAGCTTTTGATCGTCCTCGAGCAATATAAGCGATAATATATAAAATGTTATAATGCAAATAATATAGTTCTTCTAGACTAAAGTTTTTAACTTAGTAACGTATGCTGTCAATATTATAATTATATTAATTTTATCTATCTAAGATTATTAAAAAGATAAAAAGTGTGTATAACTTAATAAATTAGTTATAAAATATTATCTAAATGAAATTCTACATGAATTACTTAATAAATATAAAATAAAATACTTAGAATAACTTTGTAATCGCCACTATATGAAATTTCGGAATCAAGGACTAAGTCAAGTAGTTGGCAAAATGGCTTATAACGTTCAGGCTCAGGGTGTTTGGCTAATCGAAAGGATAACAAAGGAAAATCAAAAGAAATAGAAGCAAGTCGTACGTACTTACACCTTCAACTTTTGATAAAAAATATCTTGATTAGTAACATCCTGACACGGTTTTCAAAATTTAATTCTAATAATCATCATTTTCATTTTTTTTTAATTTTTTTTAAAACAAACAAACATAATACTAACGTATCCGAACTCATTGCCAGAATCGACTATCTTTCAAGCGTCATGAGGTGAGAACGAATATATCAGCACCTAACTATTCCAACTTTTTCTTTTTCTAGAGAATAACAATTTTTGATAAAAGATTGCCTTCCGAATATTTATTCCAATCTCAGCATATACCACTATTGAATTTCGATGTCGTCACCGCTATCCATAAGCACATACTAAACTTGCGGGATTTCAAGGAAATGTAGACCAATTTAAGTTAAGGGTCGTTTTTATCTAGTTAATCATAATGGCTAATTTCGAGTGAGGTCTTGATCACTCTACAAGGCTGAGGTGGGGACAAAAATTGGAAATTACGTTCGGGTAGGCTTATTTGGCCATAGTTAGTCAAAGTAATGCCAAAAATCTCATCATTCCTAATCCGATTCCAAATTCATACTTGTTTTGAAAAGAAAATTATTCTAAAATTTCATTATAATTATAAGTAACTTTTGTCTAATTTCATAAAATATATATTTCACAATTAATATATCAATTACTGATGCACTTAGTTTAATTATTCTGAAGGAAACAAAAGAAATAATATATAATTATTATAATAAAAATGATATATTTGGATAGAATAAATTTTTAATTAAGTAAAATAATCTTGATATATTATTTCTATATTATTTATATCTATTTTAGATTTTAACAAGATTTTAAGTATGTATATCTAGATAAATATTATGAAATATATATTTTATGAAATTAGACAAAAGTTACTTATAATTATAATGAAATTTTAGAATAATTTTCTTTTCAAGAAAAGTATGAATTTGGAATCGGATTAGGAATGATGAGATTTTTGGCATTACTTTGACTAACTATGGCCAAATAAGCCTACCCAAACGTAATTTCCAATTTTTGTCCCCACCTCAGCCTTGTAGAGTGATCAAGACCTCACTCGAAATTAGCCATTATGATTAACTAGATAAAACCGACCCTTAACTTAAATTGGTCTACATTTCCTTGAAATCCCGCAAATTTAGTATGTGCTTATGGATAGCGGTGACGACATCGAAATTCAATAGTGGTATATGCTGAGATTGGAATAAATATTATTCGGAAGGCAATCTTTTATAAAAAAATTGTTATTCTCTAGAAAAAGAAAAAATTGGAATAGTTAGGTGCTGATGTATTTGTTCTCACCTCATGACGCTTGAAAGATAGTCGATTCTGGCAATGAGTTCGGATATGTTAGTACTCTGTTTGTTAAAAAATAAAAATAAAAATAAAATAATAAAAAAATAAAAATAAAAAATTGATGATTATTAGAATTAAATTTTGAAAACAGTGTCGGGATGTTACTGATCAAGATATTTTTGATCAAAAGTTGAAGGTGTAATACGTACGACCTGCTTCTATTTCTTTTGATTTTCCTTTGTTATCCTTTCGATTAGCCAAACACCCTGAGCCTGAACATTATAAGCCATTTTGCCAACTACTTGACTTAGTCCTTGATTCCGAAATTTCATATAGTGACGATTACAAAGTTATTCTAAGTATTTTATTTTATATTTGTTAAGTAATTCATGTAGAATTTCATTTAGATAATATTTTATAACTAATTTATTAAGTTATACACACTTTTTATCTTTTTAATAATCTTAGATAGATAAATTAATATAATTATAATATTGACAAGATACGTTACTAAGTTAGAAATTTAGTCTAGAAGAACTATATTATTTGCATTATAACATTTTATATATTATCGCTTATTTTGCTCGAGGACGATCAAAAGCTAAGTGGGGAGTAGTTGATGTATGATAAAAATATAACCATATTATATGACTTTTTATATCGTATTTACGATAATATCGTATAAATTCTATAAAAATATATCTAAAAACTCATAAAAATCTAAATCGTTATAAATAGATATTATCGTTATAATTTTAGTAAAACTTATAGTTTTTGTGGTCAGAATTACTGTGGCTCGTGTTTTTGACTCGTTTCGGTGGTACGTGTGATGAAAAACTCGAAGAATTAAAATCGAAACAAAGAGAAAACCGAAGACGGATATTTCTCAAAGTCCGGCCCGAACCGAAAAACCCGGCCCGAGCCGGAATCTCCCCCGAGCGGCGCACATACGGGGTCCGACACAAGAGAATATACACCGTAGCACCGGCCCGCGCCGTGTACCGACCCGGCCCGCGCCGGCCTACTACCTCGCCTATAAATACAAATTTCATTTGCGAGTCGTGTGAAGTGTACCAATATATATATCACTTCTATATATATATATATATCTTATCTTTAGTTAGTTTATAGTTCTGTAAATACCGTAAACGGCATTCTGCCGAAATAATAATGTAGTATAAGTATCGTTGTAATACTTAGAAGGATTATCAAGGCTCGTTGTTGCTAAAGGAGTTGTTATTTCCGGAGAATACGGCTCTGATGCTACAATTGTAATCTGGTAACTTTTTAATGTATTTATGTTTGTTTATTATATTAGTATCTATATATTAGTTATAATGATATTAGGCTAACTCTATATCTAGCCAAGATATGAAATTGAATTAGTTTTATCTTTTTAGGGAAATAGATGATGACTATGTTAAAATTGAATTAAAATCGATTATAATGAATCTCTTTCTATTTGCGCTTAATGAAAATTTAAGATTGAATTAGCTACTCGATTTAACAAGAATCGTAACCTAATGATGAACTGACCAGAGAAGTTAGGATACGCGATCAAGAATAGAAAGACCGGAGGGTAAAATTGGCCGTCTGACAAACGGAATCCTATTTCCTACCCGGGGGCAGATTTGTCCTAGAAAAACAAATCTTATTGAAAATTGGACTCAAGATATTATTACGTTAAAATCACCTGTTTAATTGAGCAATACTCAAAATACCGGCCGTATGATAAAACGGAGTTCCCGAGCTTGAGGATGACATTAGACAGAGGATTTTTGACATATGACAATTTCATACGCTCGTGTGAGAAGGAGTTGTCTAGCTTAGGAGTACACCGATTTATGTATAATTGATTAACCTTAAAATAAGGAAAGATCCAGCACATCTATTTCTACTAAAAAGAGACACTGATTCAGTGACATATTCTTGGCTAGTTTCTAATAATATTACTAGTATTTATATCCTATATATTGTATTGGTACCTATATATATTTATATCTATATATATATATATATATATGTATTTCTATATATTTATATATATATTTATGTATCTATATATATCTGTTTTAGTTTTATGCATTTATTTACTGTTTTAAGGTTACTAAAAAGGAAAAAGAAAAACTGCGACTTAGATTGAGTTAATAACAGCTTCTTGGTGTTTAGCCACACTCTGAATTACCACACGTTTCCCTGAGGATTCGACACCTGACTCACCACACTAGCACTACAATTTGACCCGGTACACTGCTGGTAAGGATTGTATAGCCTAGAAATAGCCCGTCAGCTTTCTGGCGCCGTTGCCGGGGACACGACGCTAATTCATTGTGTCTATGGTTACTACTTGTACTAGCTCAAAATTCTCGAGGATAAGTCAACACTCTTCTTGTCACATTTCTTTTTTTGATTTTTCGTTGGTACTTACCTTGTAGGTAAGTTACCAATCTTTTTACTTCTATCGTTTTCGAGTTATTTTCTCTTTTCGATAGTTGATGACCAGAAGCGGTAAGGACCCACTCACTCCTTATAAGCCTGGCATAAATACCTATGAAAGGCAGTTAAGAGTAGAGAGTAAACGTGGTCATACTAGTCAGGGAAATCCTGACGAATCATCATCAAATCGAGAAACGAGAATGGCCGAAACCAGTGATGAAACACCTGAACAAGGGCTAGAACATGCTCAAGGGCATGGACAAAACCCTAATAATCCTAATAACCAGAATCCTAATAATAGAAATAATCAGAATCGGAATCAGAATAATCATAATAATCCTAACCTACCAAACCCAAGACCTATCTGTGATCAAACCGTAAGGAGAAATCAGACTAATAATCCAATTCGTTTACCTAATGAAGGAGCGAACAATTTCGAAATAAAATCTCATCTTTTTGGTTTAATTGACACAAGAGCCCAATTTCTAGGAGAAGATGATGAAGATCCACATCATCATCTCTATCTTTTCGAAGAATTGTGTAATACAGCCAAAAGTCAAGGTGCTCATCGTGAATTAACGAGGATGTCTATGTTTCCTTTTTCTTTAAAAGGAAGAGCACGAGATTGGTTTATGTCACTCCCACATCATTCGTTGACAAGTTGGGAGGAGATTCAAACCGAGTTCTTAAAATAATATTTTACTCCGGGGAGGAATTTGGAATTAAAGGTCGAAGTTGCTAACTTTAGACAAGGATCTGAAGAAACGCTTGGGAATGCTTGGGAAAGATTTAAGAAACTATTAAGAGCTTGTCCCGATCATGGTTATTCCTTAGATATGCAAATCCAACTTTTCTGTCGGAAACTAAGGAAAGACTCACGTGCAGGCGTTGATCATGCATGTGGTGGTTCTTTAATGATGAGTGAAGCCCAATTAGTTTACGATGCTATTGAAAAGATTTCCAAAAATAACCGAATGTGGGAAACCGGTTCTAGCACAAGAAAAGTAGCATTTGCAGGAGAATGTACATCGAATACGGAAGTTCTAGCACACTTGGAGAATTTGAGTAGGAAATTTGATGGCTTACAAGCCAGTAAGAATATTAACTCGGAAAATAATTTAACAAATGACTACTCAAATCATGATAATGTGTCATTAGGGAAAGAAGAACCAGAAGGATATTCAAGGGAGGAGGTGAGTTTTTTACAACAGCATAAGAATTTGAACAACGCGTATTCAAACTCGTTTAATGCTATTAGAAGAGATCACCCTACTTATCGTTGGTCTGAAAACCCTAGTAAGCAAGGACAACCACCGTATCCAGTTCAATATAAGAATTCATATAGTAATCAAGTTTATCAAGGAGATACCGCGAATCAGAACTTGCAATCATTACCTAGATCGTATCCACAACATACTACTCAAAGTATACCAGTCACCCAAAGTTCAACTCAACCTGAAGGAGTTGATAAATGGGAGAAATTAATGGAGAACATGATGGGTGTAGTGTCTACTCAAGCTCAAAATATGGAAACTATGATAACTTCTATTGGTACAGTCACCAAGGATATGAGTACGTTGAAAACATCCATGAGTGGACATGATACCAGAATGAGAACTATAGAAGCATCAATAAGGAATATGGAAGATCATTTGAGTAGAGAAGGAGAACGTAAAAACAGTAGACCTCCAGGAGGATTACCAAGTAATACCGAAAGAAACCCGAGAGAGGTGAACGCTGTTATTACTAGGAGTAGAAAACTCTGTGGAAACACTGAAGCAGAAAACTCAGGAAATAATGAAGTAGAAAAAGATTTAAATGGTAACTTTATAAAGGAAAAGGACGAACTTGAATTTACTGATGAAGAAGAAGTAATTATTGAAGATTTCTTAAGACAAAATAGTAATGTTGAACCTGAAAGTAAGAATGAGGAATGGGTTAAAGTCCCTAGGATTCTAAAAGATCCAATGGATAAAGACCTGAGAACCTTATTTAAGGAACATGTTAGAGAAAACAATACTGAAGAGAAGAAGGAAGAATTGCAAGAAAAAGGAAAAATTGATACAGAAGATGTTTCAAAGAAAAGATCGTATGATAATGAAACATGGCGACCAAGTAATGCTCAAAGATTTAAGGAAAAAGGAAAAGAGAGTATAACTTCAGAACCAAAGGTTATAGATTTAGAATCTTTACCTTACCCACCAAAGGATCAAATTAAAAAGATAAAACTGATAAGAAGTATGCTCGTTTCCTTGATACTTTTCGTCATATTCATGTCAATATCCCTGTTATCGAAGCCCTAATCAACATGCCTACCTATGGAAATTTTCTTAAGGATATCCTATCAAACAAAAAAAGGTTAGAAGAATATGAGAATATATGCCTTAGCGAAGAATGTTCTGCAATACTTCAACATAGGTTACCTCCTAAACTTAAAGATCCTGGTAGTTTTACCATTCCATGTGAGATTGGAGGATTTCTATTTAAAAAAGTACTATGTGATCTCGGAGCAAGTATAAATCTCATGTCTTATGAGGATTATAGGAAACTAGGCATAGGAGAACTTACAAATACTGAAATGACCCTTCAGATGGCAGATAGATCGATTAAACATCCTAAAGGAGTTATCGAGGATGTGTTGGTTAAAATAGACAAATTTTACTTCCCAGTAGATTTTGTAATAATGGAAATGGAAGAAGGATATTCAGCGCCAATTATTCTAGGTCGTCCATTTCTAGCTACAGGAAGAACATTAATCGATGTTCAAAAAGGTGAACTGATACTAAGAGTTAATGAAGATGAAGTTTCTTTCAATATCTTCAAAGCTATGAACCATCCAAACAAATCACCAGAATCATGTTCTTTTATAGATGAGATATCTACATTCTGTGATGACCAATTGCAAGATTATGAAGATAGGCTAGAAGAATGTTTGGCATTATCTATCTATAAGGAAGATGAAAATGATACTGAGAAGTAATCCTTTATCTTAATAAGGGACTGTTTTCTAAGCATCCATGGCATAAGTATTTGGAATTAGAACTAGAAGGACCAGTTCTAAAACCTTCAGTAGAAGATCCACCAAGGAATCTGGAGTTGAAACCACTTCCTACAAATATGAAATATGCTTTTCTTGAAACCGATAATCTGCTACCGATTATTATTTCATCAACCTTAACTAATGAACAGGAAGATCAATTACTTAGAATGTTAAGACAACATAAGAAGGCATTTGGATGGACAGTGGCAGATATTCAAGGAATTAGCCCTGAGATATGCATTCATAAGATCATTCTAAACGAAGGAGCTAAACCTTGTATTCAGCCACAACGCCGCCTCAACCCAAATTTACAAACCATTGTTAAGAAAGAGGTTATTAAGCTATTAGAAATGGGGATAATCTTTCCTATATCAGATAGTGAATGGGTAAGTCCGACTCAAGTAGTTCCAAAGAAAGGAGGTTTCACAGTAAAAGAAAATGATAAAAATGAATGGATTCCGACAAGGGAAATTACAGGATATCGAATGTGTATTGATTTTCGAAAACTGAATGATCATACTAAGAAAGATCATCATCCACTCCCATTCATCGTACAGATGTTGGAACAATTGAGTGGACATAAATATTACTGTTTCTTAGATGGCTATTCAGGCTACTTACAAATATTCATTGCAGCAGGAGATAGAGAAAAAACTACTTTCACTTGTCCGTATGGAACTTTTGCTTATAAACGAATGCCATTTGGTTTATGTAATGCACCGCCTACATTTCGAGATGTATGATGGCAATATTTTTCGACATGGTCGAGAAATTCTTAGAAATCTTTATGGATGACTTTAGTGTTTATGGAGATTCTTTCGATGAATGCTTATCGCATTTAGAACGAGTATTGCAACGCTGTGAAGATACCAATTTAGTACTAAACTGGGAAAAATGTCATTTAATGGTATCAGAAGGAATTGTTCTAGGTCATAGAATCTCTGAAGTAGGTATTGAAGTAGATAAAGCTAAAGTCGAGGTAATCGAAAAATTACCTCCACCAGTTAATTTAAAAACTTTGAGAGGATTTCTTGGACATGCTGGATTTTATAGGAGATTTATTGCAGATTTCTCGAAAATAGCAAAGCCTCTCAGTCATTTGCTTGAAAAAGAGGTACCATTTAACTTTGAGGATAAATGTATGGAAGCATTTCGGACCCTAAAAGCGAAGTTGACTATCGCACCGCATCGGTAGCACCCGGACCGGGATTTACCATTTGAAATTATGTGTGATGCAAGTGATTTATTTGTAGGAGTGTCTTAGGTCAACGATATAACAAAGTACTCAAGGCAATCTACTATGCATCTCACACTCTAAATGCAGCTCAACTCAATTATGCAACTATAGAGAAAGAACTGTTGGCTATAATCTTTGCCTTAGATAAGTTTCGATCATATATTGTTGGATCTAAGGTCATTATCTATACAGACCATTCAGCCCTGAAGTATATGTTAAGTAAGAAAGATGCTAAACCGCGTCTTCTTAGGTGGATTCTGTTACTTCAAGAATTTGATATAGAGATCAAGGATAAAAAAGGAAGTGAAAATGTAGTAGCAGATCATCTAAGTAGAATGGAAAATGATGAAGGAAGAGGAAATGAAATACGAGATTCATTTCCAGATGAAAAACTTTTTAGGATCGATACTCCCTCAACCATGCAATTATTAAAAGATAGAATACCATTAAAGGAGAATTCACCATGGTTTGGGAATATTGTTAACTATCTTACCTGTAATTACATCCCGTCTCACTGGACTTGGCAGCAGAAAAAGAAATTCTTTTACGACTTAAAGTTTTATTATTGGGAGAAACCAGATCTTTTCCGAAGATGCTCGGATGGAATAATCAGAAAATGTATCCCTGATAATGAGATTTTAAGTGTTTTATCGTTTTGTCATGATCGTGAGGCAGGAGGTCATCATGGAGGATGGAAAACTGCTTTTAAGGTTTTACAATGTGGTTTTTATTGGCCTACACTATATAAAGATGCGTATAAATATGCAAAATCTTGTAACTCTTGTCAAAAATGGGGAAATATATCTAAAAAACATGAAATGCCTATGCAACCAATTTTAGAATGTGAATTATTTGATGTATGGGGTATAGATTTCATGGGACCTTTCCCTATTTCGTTTGGAAAAAGATTTATTCTAGTAATGGTTGATTATGTCTCGAAATGGGTAGAAGCTGAAGATCTTCCCACTAATGATACCAAGGTTGTGCTAAGGTTCCTTAAAAAGAATATATTTACAAGATATGGCACTCCGAGGGCTATCATTAGTGATAGAGGTTCACATTTTTGCAACCGACCATTTACTAAAATAATTGAGAAATATGGTGTAACTCATAAACTAGGAACACCCTATCATCCGCAAACTAGTGGACAGGTAGAGGTGTCTAATAGAGAAATTAAAAGGATCGTGGAGAAAACAGTGCACTCAAATCGTAGAAACTGGGCAGAAAGACTAGATGATGCATTATGGGCATACAGGACAACCTTTAAAACACCAATTGGTTGTTCTCCTTATAAATTAGTTTTTGGTAAATCTTGTCATCTCCCAGTTGAATTAGAACACCGAGGTTTATGGGCTATTAAATTCCTAAATTTTGATCCTAAAGCTGTTGGTGATCATAGATTACTTCAGTTAACAGAACTGGAAGAGTTTCGACTCGATTCTTATGAAAATGCTCGAATCTACAAGGAACGCACGAAAGCTTTCCATGATAAGAGAATCTATAGTCGTGAGTTCCATGTAGGTGATCGAGTACTTTTATACAATTCACGTTTAAAGTTGTTTCCAGGAAAGCTTAAATCTAGATGGACAGGTCCATACGACGTAACTAAAGTCTATAAGTCTGGAGCTGTTGAACTAACTGATGGAAAAACAACTTTCATAGCCAATGGTCACAGGATAAAGCTTTTTGTGGAAACTGAAGGGGTACCGAAAACAGAAGAAATATTATTGCTTAACGACCCTCCAACAGATTAAGGAAGCAGGAATTCTAAACTCAGCCGATTACGGGTACTATCTTTTTAATTTAGTTTTTAATATGCAATTTAATTAGTTTCGTCTTTTACCGGATAGACGTAAAAGAACTGGAATGCCTTTCATAGATAGAATAGAAGTTTTTATTTTACTTTTAAAATTAGGTTTAGATAAAGATGTTGCCTTTAGAATAGAAGCCTTAATTTTTAATATTGAACAAGGAGCTGATACGCGAAATCAGAGAAAGAGATCTTTGTAATGGAAAATCGAGAAGTGCTATAAAGAGAAGGGCAAGATTTCTAATGAGATGTAGAATCTGCGGAAAAAGTGAACATAATGGAAAATGTGGAGACAGCACAACCAAATCCCAGGATGAATGTTTGAATGTAATCAAGATGGGAACGACTAGGTGGTTATCCGAAAATCCCGATGGACAACAACGAGAGAATTCAAACGCATCATTTCTAGGAATTAGGTTGATGGACCGTTATTATAGAAATCTTGAAGATTTAAGAATGATAGGAGTAGAATTAGATTAAGTTTTATGTTTTTTTTTCAAAAAAAAAAAAAAAAAATATATATATATATATATATATATATATATATATATATATATATATATATATATATATTTATATATAATTTTTAAAGATTTCAAAAAAATTTATGATAAACTTATTTTATCATATATATGCTTTATATGATATAATTCAAGATTGTCATACCAAAAATATTTTTTTAAGCTTTTATAAAAAATTGTAATAATTTATTTTATCATGAAATTTTTTTATGATTTTTATAAAAATATTTCTATGATATAATATTATTACACAAAAAAAAAGAATCGAGTAATTACTAACGATTCGAGTCGATAAGAGTTCGGTTCGATTCGTTAGCTTTATAACCTAAAATATCACAACTCCATCATCTTCATCTTCTTCATTTTTTCCTAGCAAAAGCCGCCCCACCCCTTTTCCCCTCTTCAAAAATTTCATCACTTTTCACCAAATTTTCTATCACAAACTACTTAATTAATCATCTTCTCTTCCATTACACTACATAAAATCATCACCATTGCATAAAAGGATAGATTTTGCAAGCAAAGCTCCTCTTTTTTTCAACACATTCCGGCGGCCACCACCTATTCCGGCAACTATCTACTCTTTCTAGCTTTATACGGTAATATATATATATATATATATATATATATATATATATATATATATATATATATATATCAATCATTTCAATTTTTATTAAGCTTTTTAATTTTATTTTTGAATATTTTGGTCTAAGTACTTATGTGTTTTTGTTGTTTGTTGTTGATTTTTGTTGTTATTTTGTCATACCATTATCGTAGATGGCCTCATCATCTGGAGAACCTCTAAGAAAAGAAAGCCAGATAACCCTGTAGTAGTACCGGTTCATGAACCGCGGCCCTTAAACGAACTCGAAGAAGCCGTTTCTTTTGAGAAAACCGCTAGTGATGAAGCTAAGAATGCCTATAATGGATTTTTTAGTAAGTGCGGGGTTACTTTAGAACGTGGTATTGATTTTGACTGTGTAGGAGAAGAAGTGAGAAAAATCTTTCAAGATAGGGAGTGGATGGAAATTGCAATGGAACGCACTGGTAACATAAATGTTACAATGGTAGCCGAGTTCTATTCTGTTTTGTCTACTTATGATAGGGCTACTCTTGAAGAACTGGAAAATATCCCTCTTAGGACGGTTAATGTCACTTTCAATCCTGTTATGATTAATACTATTTATGGTTTACCTGAGATACTTGATGAGGATGATTATCATGCTGTTTGGAATTTAGACCTACCTGGTAGACTACTGGCTAAATCATATGAAGCTCAGGCTGCCTTTGATTCCACAGCAGTATGGAAGGATAATAGGTTTCCTTATGGACGTTGTATAAGGGACATAAGGGCTATTAAGCAATTTATAGGATATAATGTTAATCCTTCGGCTCATTTATGTGCTTATGGTCGGGAAGACGTTGTTTTAGCCTGGGCTATGGTTCATGACATTCCAATAAATCTGGGGAAACTAATCTTTACCAAGGCATGTGATTTTGTTAAGAATAGACCTCGAGGGGGACGTCTGCCGTTCCCTAATCTTATTTCTGCCTTGTGTGATCTTCTTGAAGTACCAAAATTACCCTCGGATAGGATTATGTCACCTTGTGCTCCACTTATCGGTCAAAAACTAACTGCCTTGCATGCTGGTAGGATCGATTACAATAATCCAAATCGCCAGCAACACCAACAACCACCACCACCTCCATCTCCTATTCATACTCCAGCATCTCGAGCTCCTAGGCAATCACACCAGCCGCAGCCACTTCAGAGCCAGATTGAGGCTATGTTTCAGCATATGGTTCAGGCTCAGGCTAGAACTGATGCTAATATAGCTTTAGCTTGTGAACAGAATAGGAAGTGGGCTGAGGATCTTAGGATTGGCCAAAGAGGCCACAGAGCTTTCATAAGTGAGATAGATCCCAGATATGCAGAGATTTCTGCTCGTTATCCTCAGAGTCAGCCTGACCCCTATACTATGCCAGATTGGATTCCACCTATTCCACCACCAGTTTTATTCCAGGATTATATGCCGTCATCTGTAGGACAGGGTGGTATGTTTACAGGTTCATTTGATACATCCATGGGCATGGGAGGAGTGACTTCAGTGGCAGATGTGACAGTAGGTCTCAGCTCGTTTGGATTGGAAGGTTCGGTGACGATGACGACTAGGCAAACTCAGGCTACATTTCAAGCTTCTACTTCAACAGATCCACAACAATTCAACTATGATTTCAGTTCGACTCAGTCTCTAGGGGCTGACTTTACTTCTAGTATGTTTGGATCATTTTCAGCTCATTTCGACTCATCTTATGACGAAGATGAGGATTATGATGAAGATGAGTAATTTAAATAAACTTTTACTATGTTATGATGTATGACGATATACTATGGTTTGATTTTTTGTTTGATGCACTCTGTGGTTAGTGCACTTCGTAGTTTTACGTTTTTTTCCGTTGTTTCTATTTTATTAAACTTTTTCCCCACGTTTTAGATAAAAATGCATGTCTACACACTGAAAGAACCTGATAGAACATCCTGAAATTCAAAAATCTCTGATCGGGCACTGTAGCACCGGCCCGCGCTGGTACTGACCCGGCCCGCGCCGGTCTGGTGTCCTACCGACCTTCTTCAGGTTGTTTCCTATCTGTTTCTGTCATTTCTATAAAAGGAAACAGATGCCTCATTCCTCAATTGCTCATTCAGTGCATAAAGCTTCTTGTTTTCTTATAAAGACCGTATAAAATGTCCGATCATTCGTCAGTTAACAGTTATTCTCCTCCTCATACCCCAAATTCTGTGCTTCCAAATCCCGAATATTATTATCCAACTTTTCACCCAATACCTTATAATTATATGAATGACTCAACTCCAAATCCTTTTATCAGTAATTTCAATCAGTCACCGGTGCTGATTGAAAAGGGTTTAAATTTTCGGAAAGTAGATAATTGGGCATTCATACGGATGCAAGGTGATGGGTGGGAACGTTTTTGTCGTATGCCAAGAGGAAGTGTTAACGTTACGATGGTTAGAGAATTTTATTCTATGTTGTCAGAAGCTACCACGGTCGGAGCAACACAGGCTGTTACAGTTAGAGGTGTTGTTGTTCCTTTCACATCTATTATCATAAATAGCGTTTTTCATATACCACCAGTCCAAACGTCACCTACTAGTCATTTTGAGTATCAATGGAGACTTGATACTGTTGCTGGATTCATTAACAAACGGGAGGAATCATACCAAGTCATATTCTCACAGTATAATAATAATCATGATATTTCTACCGCTGCCTTACTTCCCCATCTTAGAACGTGGAAACGTTTCATCAATTCCCAAGTATACCCTACTGCTGATTTTTCAGAGATCAGTGATGATGAAATGTTGCTGTTATATGCCATCTCTTGTGGAGCTGCTATAGATTGGGGAGTCTTAATTCAAAAGGCTGCTGTGAGTTTTGCCTTTGGGAGACAACCAAACCGTCAGCCAATGCCTTTTGCATGGTTGATATCCCGAATTTGTACTCATTTGGCTAGGGTCCGAGAAAGAGCGACAGATGAAATCTTCCCTGCTCGCCTTCCTCAGGTTGGGATATTACCAGTTGGTATCCCAGTCGGTTCATCTAGTGAAGAAGATTAGATGTTTTATGATGAAAAAGTAAGTTAAGTTAAGTAAGAATAAGTTAGTTTAAGAAAAAATAAATTAACTTAGTTTCAGTTTTTTCTAGTTTAGAGTAGTATTTTAGTAGTTAACTTGTACTTTCTATAATGTTGTAATATATTTGTCTGTTTTTAATTTACTATGTTTTGCCTTTATGTTATGCTATATAAACGCTCGTCTATTTGACATATAAAATATTCAACCGTTATAAAATTTATTTTATTTCCTAAACCAACTTTTTACTACTCATTACACATCGAGACGATGCCAATTCGTAAGTGGGGAGTAGAGATTGGTTAGTAAATAAAATGAATTTAATATATCAATTACTGATGCACTTAGTTTAATTATTCTTAAGGAAATAAAAGAAATAATATATAATCATTATAATAAAAATGATATATTTTGATAGAATAAATTTTTAATTAAGTAAAGTAATCTTGATATATTATTTCTATATTATTTATATCTATTTTAGATTTTAACAAGATTTTAAGTATGTATATCTAGATAAATATTATGAAATATTTTTTTATGAAATTAGACAAAAGTTACTTATAATTATAATGAAATTTTAGAATAATTTTCTTTTCAAGACAAGTATGAATTTGGAATCGGATTAGGAATGATGAGATTTTTGGCATTACTTTGACTAACTATGGCCAAATAAGCCTACCCAAACGTAATTTCCAATTTTTGTCCCCACCTCAGCCTTGTAGAGTGATCAAGACCTCACTCGAAATTAGCCATTATGATTAACTAGATAAAACCGACCCTTAACTTAAATTGGACTACATTTCCTTGAAATCCCGCAAGTTTAGTATGTGCTTATGGATAGCGGTGACGACATCGAAATTCAATAGTGGTATATGCTGAGATTGGAATAAATATTATTCGGAAGGCAATATTTTATAAAAAAATTGTTATTCTCTAGAAAAAGAAAAAATTGGAATAGTTAGGTGCTGATGTATTTGTTCTCACCTCATGACGCTTGAAAGATAGTCGATTCTGGCAATGAGTTCGGATATGTTAGTACTATGTTTGTTAAAAAAAAATAATAAAAAAATAAAAAAAATAAAAAATTGATGATTATTAGAATTAAATTTTGAAAACAGTGTCAGGATGTTACTGATCAAGATATTTTTGATCAAAAGTTGAAGGTGTAAGTACGTACGACTTGCTTCTATTTCTTTTGATTTTCCTTTGTTATCCTTTCGATTAGCCAAACACCCTGAGCCTGAACATTATAAGCCATTTTACCAACTACTTGACTTAGTCCTTGATTCCGAAATTTCATATAGTGACGATTACAAAGTTATTCTAAGTATTTTATTTTATATTTGTTAAGTAATTCATGTAGAATTTCATTTAGATAATATTTTATAACTAATTTATTAAGTTATACACACTTTTTTATCTTTTTAATAATCTTAGATAGATAAAATTAATATAATTATAATATTGACAGCATACGTTACTAAGTTAGAAATTTAGTCTAGAAGAACTATATTATTTGCATTATAACATTTTATATATTATCGCTTATTTTGCTCGAGGACGATCAAAAGCTAAGTGGGGAGTAGTTGATGTATGATAAAAATATAACCATATTATATGACTTTTTATATCATATTTACGATATAAAAATATATCTAAAAACTCATAAAAATCTAAAACGTTATAAATAGATATTATCGTTATAATTTTAGTAAAACTTATAGTTTTTGTTGTCAGAATTACTGTGGCTCGTGTTTTTGACTGTTTCAGGGTACGTGTGATGAAAAACTGAAGAATTAAAATCGAAACAGTAGAAAACCGAAGACGGATATTTCTCAAAGTCCGGCCCGAACCGAAAAAACCCGGCCCGAGCCGGAATCTCCCTGCAGACAGCACATGGGGTCTGACACAAGAGAATATACACTGTAGCACCGGCCCGCGCCGGTACTGACCCGGCCCGCGCCGGCCTACTACCTCAGTCTATAAATACAGCTCATTTGCAGGCTGTGTGAAGTGTACCAATATATATATCACTTATATATATATATATATATATATATCTTATCTTTAGTTAGTTTATAGTTCTGTAAATACCGTAAACGGCACTCTGCCGAAATAATAATGTAGTATAAGTATCGTTGTAATACTTAGAAGGATTATCAAGGCTCGTTGTTGCTAAAGGAGTTGTTATTTCCGGAGAATACGGCTCTGATGCTACAATTGTAATCTGGTAACTTTTTAATGTATTTATGTTTGTTTATTATATTAGTATCTATATATTAGTTATAATGATATTAGGCTAACTCTATATCTAGCCAAGATATGAAATTGAATTAGTTTTATCTTTTTAGGGAAATAGATGATGACTATGTTAAAATTGAATTAAAATCGATTATAATGAATCTCTTTCTATTTGCGCTTAATGAAAATTTAAGATTGAATTAGCTACTCGATTTAACAAGAATCGTAACCTAATGATGAACCGACCGAGAGAAGTTAGGATACGCGATCAAGAATAGAAAGACCGGAGGGTAAAATTGGCCGTCTGACAAACGGAATCCTATTTCCTACCCGGGGGCAGATTTGTCCTAGAAAAACAAATCTTATTGAAAATTGGACTCAAGATATTATTACGTTAAAATCACCCGTTTAATTGAGCAATACTCAAAATACCGGCCGTATGATAAAACGGAGTTCCCGAGCTTGAGGATGACATTAGACAGAGGATTTTTGACATATGACAATTTCATACGCTCGTGTGAAAAGGAGTTGTCTAGCTTAGGAGTACACCGATTTATGTATAATTGATTAACCTTAAAATAAGGAAAGATCCAAGCACATCTATTTCTACTAAAAAGAGACACCGATTCGGTGACATATTCTTGGCTAGTTTCTAATAATATTACTAGTATTTATATCCTATATATTGTATTGGTACCTATATATATATATATATATATATATATATATATATATATATATATGTATTTCTATATATTTATATATATATTTATGTATCTATATATATCTACGTTTTAGTTTTATGCATTTATTTACTTGTTTTAATTTTATTTCTTGTTTTAAGGTTACTAAAAAGGAAATAGAAAAACTGCGACTTAGATTGAGTTAATAACAGCTTCTTGGTGTTTAGCCACACTCTGAATTACCACACGTTTCCCTGAGGATTCGACACCTGACTCACCACACTAGCACTACAATTTGACCCGGTACACTGCCGGTAAGGATTGTATAGCCTAGAAATAGTCCGTCAATAGTCTAATAGGTAGACAACATCCCTTTGTCAATCGTATCATATACGACTCTTGTTGTTGACTAGTCAACTCTTTGACAAATTTTCATCTTATGAAATAGTCAAACCCTTGCCTCTAAAATCCAAACGACCCCGCTTTGGCTGGTGGCCGAGAGAATTCTTAGTCAAGTCATAACCCCAATATTCGTGAGATCTCATACGATCATATCTCGATAATGACGATATACCCGAGGTAGGTCAACCCCCTGCTTTGGCTGATGAGTTGGATCCGAACAAGGGCTCTTCACCGTCATTATAATATGGGGAGGCAATTTCAACTTGATTCTTTTGAGGTGGAAGTATTTATGTAAATTAATTCACTTAATTAATTTTAATTATGGTCTCATCATAAATATGTCTATCTCTATAAACATACATCCTACACATTTATCTAGATCGTGCCTAGTCATGCATCTATCGTATCATATAAAATAAATACAAGCACAAAATAAATAAATGCGTAAAGTAACCGGTATGATCATGGACTTTTCCTAGGTGCGGTTTCGAATACAAACTGACGAAACCGCGGGTCACAATCTAAGGGTAGCTGCAACCGCCAATAGGATCTTTAATGCTCCATTCTTCAATGGGATCTTTATTTTCGTCTTTCTTTGGTCTCCATCTTCTGCTCCATTCTTGTTACATTTAATTCTATCGAATAAATTAAATACACCCGCCGCACACGGGGGGAGCTAACGGGAATGGGATAAATGCAGAAAATAAACTAGGTCACGTTCTTCATAACGGCCTAGGACAATTTCAAACCAACAGAAAATTAAATCATTCACATCTATCCTATTGGTCGAGTCCATGATCAATCAAGGTCCATATAATCATATTATATCTACAATATCTAATCCATACAATAAAATCTTATGAAAAAGATAAAATTAAAATTTAACTACTTGCGTCTTAATTAATCAATTAACATTTAATCTATTAAATAATTTTATCCAATCAATTAACTAATTAACATTTAATTAATTAAATGATTTAATCGAAATAAAATTAACGATTAATTTTAAATGATTTTAATTTTAATTTTAATAAATTAGAACTATTCCAAAAAATAAATCAAAATTAAAATTAAGTCTCTTTTGTTTCTTTCCTTTTGATTCCTAATCAAAAGGGATGCCTTTGGTTTCTAAACCAAATTTGGCTTAGGCCTGGCCACTTTCCAAAATCAAAATTTTGAGAAGTGGCGCAAGCCAGCCTTTACAAATCAAATATTTGAAAAGGGCCTAGGCCTATTCCAAATCAAATATTTGGAAAGGCCAAACAATTTTGGTTTAGCTTCGCCACTTTCCAAAATCAAAATTTTGGAAGTGGCAAGCCTAGCGCCTTTTCCCAAATCAAATATTTGGAAAGGCCTAGGCCTATTCCAAACAAAGTTTGGAAAGACCATTATTATTTTAATGCCATGTGGCATCCCAATGGCCCAAACTATTTGAACCATTAGTTAGCCACATGACACAACTAAACAAAGGAGGAATTACCAATCACAACTATGAACCATATTGAATCACAAAATACACAAAACAAAAATTTGGAGATCCGCCAGCATTGACCGGTCAACCGATCGCGGCGGCGCAGTTGCCCTGCCGCCGCCGCCGCCGACCAGCCGCCGCCGGTGGTGGTGCCGCCGCCAGTCGGCCGAGCACCACCCGATCTCGTTTTTTTTTCTTTTCATGTATCACTTTTGCGAATCAAAAATCTTTCATCTTTTAATTACATGATTTAAACGATAAAATTAACTACGCATAATAACATGCTTATTGCTTAAGCTCGAAGCTCTCTCTGATACCACTATTAGGAAATCTACGCGGGAACGCAGCGGAATTTAAAATTTTATTTCCTTTTAACCAGGATCGACTTCGTTTAAGCAATAAACAAACAAGTAATAGACGGTGGTTACCTTGGTTGATCTATAAGATCGACGCTTTGACCGTCTAAGGAGAGTAGTTCTGCATAGAGCCGCCTAAGTGTTCGGCCTCTACCGCTAGTCCACACGAACAGCCCGCCGGAATCCCATCATGGATTGCTATTGGAAAACTCCGATTGCTAGACCGGCCCTTTTCCCCTCTCTCCAACTCTCTATAGGATGCTCTCTATTTTACCCAAGAACTATTAGTTCTTGGAATTGTGATGTACAAAAGAGCTTGACACCCACCTCTTATTTATAGTGAGAGGGGCGCCCCATATAGTGTGGAGGAGAAGAAAACATTTTCCCAATAAAATAAGGAAAATATAATTGATTGATTTATCTTATTTATTATAATATCTTATATTAAATAAATCTAGGATATTGTCAATATCTTATATTGAATATTTCCAAGATATTGTCAATATCTAATATTGACTATCTTTATTATATTACCATAAATCAATTTACACATGTATATATATATCATATATATATAAATTACACATATAAATCTATATTCATATATGTATATTGCATGTGCACTCATGTATATCTCAAATACAACACACGCATATACCAAATATATATGCACAAATATCTAATATTAATGAATAATATAATATCATGATTAATCAATTTGCAAAATCCATGTGTATCAATATACAATAAATTTCGACATACATATCTAATATATGTATATTTAATTAATCAACATAATTAATATCTTGTATTTAATTTATTCATAATAAATAAATACCACCATATTAATTTACCACTATAACCTTTATAGTCTCGAGATAAACTTTCCTTATTTGGTTATCAACTATAACCACATTTTTATCCGGCTAGATGTTCATATGTGTGTGACCCGATAGGCTTCCGAATATGTTGGCCGTAGACACAAAGTGCAAATTACGAAAATGCCCTTCATACCTAACGATCACGGGATAGCGTCTAAAGCAACACACCGTGACCCCCAATCATCGGAAGAGTCAAATGCAATGACTACTACCTTTCATGTGAAACAGCTTACCGTGTAACTTACAATCCTATCGCCGTAATAATATCCATACGGTCGTTAGTCGAGTGTCAAAACATCAACGACCGTATCTTATAATCTGGATATCATGCTCTCTCGAAGTAACTCATTTACTCCCACTTTGCAAAGATTCACGAGAGTTAGACATTCGGATATTCGATCCCAATCATAGGATACGCGATTCCCAGACGACCAATCATGTATACTCCGCATGCTTCAGTATCACACTCAATCACTACCGCATGATCGCCCCATGGCTAGAGGAAACCTCAATAGTGTCAAAGCATGACAATCCACACCGTGATGCCATGAAGACTCCGGTCTTAAGGATAATTACACAACCGCCACATAGTGTGACACTTATCCGTGTAAGTGGGTCGCCCCTAACGTACGCATTCTCTAATACACGTCCACGTACGGTCCAAGTGTCTCTACACTTCGATAGACGAGATCTATCCCCGCCCTAAAAAGAGAAGACATCTAATACGTGCTAGCCTCGTTCATACTATCAATGCCCCGTTTGATAGTACATCGGCCTAGAGACATTTAAGTATCAAACTTATTAAAGTGATTAGAGATCTCATCAACCATAATCGCCTATCATGGTTTCTCTATCACGGTTTAATACTAAGGACGTTATCATATAACAATTCACAATTGGTTCTTTAAAAGAACAAATATATGACAACAGAAAAGCCATTTAATATATGTATAAACATAAAGAAATAGTAGAAATGATCCGACCCGGTCGGATCCGGTCCAACCCGATTGGGTTTAGGACACTATTCCAACACAAACACCACTCGAACCATACATAGACGGGATTGAGGTTTACGCAAGGCGTAGAAATAGTCAAAGAATAAGAAGTCGTCAAGTAGAGGAGTCGAATCCGGTCTTTGAAGAGAATAGTTTGGGTGAGTTGGGAGAAGGATCCGACATGGCACAAAACGGTGAACAAGGATTGGAAGGGAATTTGGGGAACAACAATGGAGTCCCGAATCAAGACCCGCCTCTTGTCAACAACAATGCACAAGGAGGTGGGAATGGACAAGGAAATAACTTTGTGAATGCGAATGGGCCTATTCCACAAAATGTTCAACATGAGGCCCAAGGGAATCAAATGGATCCCGTGCTTATGCAACAGTTCAACGCATGGATGTTGAATCAACTTCAACAAAACCAAAATCAAGCTCACAATCAAGGTGTAAATGCGATGCCTAATTGGTTTAACGGTCAACAGGAAAAAAATCAAGGTGGTTTGACTTGTAGAGACTTTGTGCTAGCTCCCACGGCAACCATGGGGCATAGTCCAATTCGAATGCCACCGGTGGCCGCCAACAATTTGGAATTGAATAGGAATATCATACATTTGTTGGGAGACAATGCTATATTCAAGGGAACCGCTTTAGAAAATCCTCACTTGTTCATTGATCACTTTCTCCAAATAGTGAACTCAACAAAGATCAATGGAGTGAGTGATGAGGCGCTCAAACTTATGCTTTTCCCGTTCGCCTTGAAAGAGCAAGCTAAGCGGTGGTATGATTCGTTGCCTAATGACTCTTTACACACATGGGAAGAAGTGATTAAGACCTTTCTACTTAAGTATTACCCCCTATCGAAGACCAGGGATATGAAAGAGGCTATCATGTCGTTCAATGCTTATGAAGGAGAAGAGTTACATGAGTCATGGGATCGGTTTAAGGCTTTGTTGAGGGAGTGTCCGGGGCACGGGTTGAGATCTTATGAGGTAGTTCATGCTTTCTTCCGGGATTTGGATCAAGTTCATCAAAGTACCTTGCATGCTTCTTGAAACGGAGATATTATGAGTATGGTACCCGAAGTAGCCATGAACCAAATAGAGAAAATTTCCGAGACCTCGAGGCAATACATATCGTCAAGTAGAAAGGGGACAAGAAGTAAGAAGCCCGGTTTGGCTGAAGTGAAAGAAGTTGAGGCAAATGATCAATATCATGCTCAAGTACAAGCGATGGAACAACAATTGGGGAGATTACAAAAGGAGAATGAGAGTGCTAGACTTTGCCAAATATGTAGTGGACCACATTCGGCAAAGGATTGTAGGATGACGACCAAAGCTCAAAATATGGCTTATCCTCAATCCTCAACTCAAGGGCAACCTAGTACTCTATCTCAAGATAACATGAATGAGTTAGCTAAGCGGATGATGAGTATTTGTTCGATGGAGCAATGGAATGCAGGGCCTCAATTTCAAAATCAATTGCAAGGCACCTATCAAGGCCAATAAATGGGAGAGCAACAAAGTGGAGCACCGTATGAAGAATCCCAAGATGTAAACTTCGTGGGACAAGGTCAATGAGGGAATTATGGAAATCAAGGTGATGGTTCTTGGAGGAATAACAACAATCAAGGTTGGAACCGAAATCAAAACCAAGGTTATAGACAAGGCCAAAATCAAGGCCAATCTTCACAAGGGCAAGCCTATCAACCTCCACACCAAAGGCAACAACAAGGAGGGTATAATCAACAAGGTTCTAACAATTATCAAAACCCTCCTCCTTTGGCTCCTATACCTCAAAAGAGTGCAACCGATGTTATATTGGAGCAAATGAACAAAAACTTTGCGGAGATAAAGAAAGACATGGTTGAGATGAACTACAAACATGGGTCCGCCATCAAAAATCTTGAGACTCAATTTGGTCAAGTGGTGGAACATGTTCAGTTGAAGGGCGGCTTACCAAGCAACACCGAAAAGAATCCAAGAAATGTAAGCGCCATCTTAACTCGAAGTGGTAAAGTGTTGAGGACAAGTGGTGAAAAGAAAGTCCTATGGGAGGACAAAGCTAGAAAAGCTCCTATTGAGACCGAAGCGGGAGCCATGGATGGCGATATTGATGGGATTGAAGATGATGAAGATCATGGAGAGTATGTCAAGAAGAAGGAAGTTGAGAGGAAAGAAGCACAAGCTAGGGGAGATTATGTGGTTATTGATGTGAAAGAGGATGAACCAACTAGAAGAGAAGGGAAAGAGCCAATGAAAGAGCCGTCTTCCCCACGCACCAAAGGTAAGAAAGGTATGATCCCTCCTCCTTCTAAAGATTTCGATTTGAGTACTCTCCCTTATCCCCCTAAGAATCATAGACAAAGTTGCTTGAATAAAGCACAAACTCGATTTATTGAGATTTTGCGAAAAATTGACTTGAACATTCCTTTTCTTGAAGCACTTGCAAACATGCCCTCTTATTGTAAGTTCTTAAAAGAATTGCTAACTAAAAAGGGTAAAATGCAAGAGGTTGTTTGTCTAAATGAAGAGTGTTCCGCTATTTTTGATGGTAAGTCTAGGATTCCCCCGAAGGTTAGAGACAAGGGTAGTTTTACTATTCCGGTTACTATTGGTACAACTCATTTTCCTAGCGTTTTATGTGATTTGGGGGCAAGCGTAAGCTTAATGCCCCGTGCTATATATGAAAGCCTTGACCTAGGAGAGTTGGAGCCAACGGGGATGACCCTTCAAATGGCGGATAGGTCTATTAGGGAGCCTATGGGAGTGATAGAGGATGTCATAGTGAAAGTGGATAAGTTTGCCTTCCCGGTAGATTTTGTGGTACTAGATATGGAGATGGACTCCAAAACACCTTTGTTGTTAGGACGTCCCTTAACCGACAGTGTATCGGGTCAAACTGTAGTGCTAGTGTGGTGAGTCAGAGTGTCGAATCCTCAGGGAACTTGGTAATTCTTCTAAGTGTGGTTAAACACCAAAGAGCTGTTATTAACTCGATCTAAATCGCAACGTTATAACACAGATGACTACTATAAAATAAATGCGTAATTTAAAAGTTATTCTAATATAATATATATTGATATATAGATATATATAGATGTACATGGATTGCAAAATATATATATAGATATAAATATATAGATACCAATATAATTTATAGAACTAGCCAAAGTTTATATAATTGATTTATACGATCTTTTTAGTAAACTGAATGTGCTCGATCTTTCCTTTTATATTAGGTCCAATTGAGTAAATGAAACGGTGCACTCCTGAGGTCAACAATTCCTCCTCACACGAGCTTATGAAATTGTCATATGTCATTGTCATCGTTCAATCTCCACAACCGCCCCATGCTAATCTCGTTAGTCCGAACAGTACCGAGTACAAATCTACCCCGGATAAAAGAGGTTATTCCGTTTGTCGACGGCCGATGTTATTCAAAAGGCTCCGGTTGTCAGGCGGATCGATTTAACTTTCCGGTTTTAGTTTCAATTAAACTGTTGATTTTAACATTATTACGATCTTGAGCACAATTTTAATAAGATCCATCTTTCCCAAGACAAACCGCCCCCGGGTAGGAAATAGGATTCCGTAGTCACGCTTTCGCACGGCCAATTTTACCCTCCGGTTTTTCTATCTTTTATCTCATATCCTAACTTCTCTGATCAGTTCATCGTTAGGTTATATGGTGCGATTCATCTTGGTTAATTACGTCAATCCGAATATTATCAATACGTTACAGAATAGAAAAAGATTCAATTAACTCAATTTTAGTCAATTTTAATTAGACATCATTCTTTTACCGAAAAGATCGAAATAAAACGATTACATAACTTTGGCTAGTTATTAGATTTAGCCTAATAACATTATAACAAAAAAGATAAAAACAAACATAAATACTTTAGAATTTTACCCGATTACAAATGCTGAATCAGAAGCTGTGTTCTTCCGGATATTACAACGTCTTCAACAACACCGAACTTCTGATAATTTCCCGAGCATTACAACGATACTACTATTTATTTATGGCATAAGGCCTATATACATACATACTACTACTAATTTAGAGATTAAGAGAAGATATATTGGTACACTCGAAAGTCGTATGAACTCGCTCTATTTATAGACCAAATTTTCGGGGCCGGATCGATCCGAGGTGATGCCGGATCGATCCGGGAATAAAAAATATTATCCCCTAGATTATTCTCTGCAGGACCACATGTTTGATAATCATTATGTCTCCTCGGTTCGATCCGAGGTTAATCCGGATCGATCCGGGTAGCTTATTTTCACATCTTGATCTGAAACTTCATAAAATCATAACTTGAGCTCTGGATCTCCAAATGACATAATTCAAGAAGCGTTGGAAAGCTCTTGAAAAGATCTATAACTTCTATGAAGGACTCTTCTTCAGAAAATGCCTTTTTGATGGGCCATTCGTTCGTCGAAAATATAATTCGATAACAGTATCACGAACCATTGATCCACTTGAACTTTTAATCTCGAGGCACTTCCTTACTCTCTTCCAAAGATATGATTTTACTTCCAAAAGTGTCGTCACTCGGGGTCTTGGTTTTCCTAAAATCTGCAAATAAAATACCAAAAATACCCACGTAAATCTGACACGACACTCCGGTTATTAAACTGGTACAAAATTTATATCCTTTTTTATTACTTTTACTAGATTTTTATAGTATTTAGATTTATTCATTACTATTAATATTTCATAAGATTATCGTTATAATTTCTTATATTTTATATAGAAAGAGTTAATAAAGTATATATAATATCGTAATTTTTATCATATAAATGTTATACATCAACTACTCCCCACTTAGCTCTTTGATCGTCCTCGAGCAAAATAAGCGGTAATATATATAAAAATTACAATAAAAATGATATACTTGGTAGATTAAATCTTAAGTTAGTAAAATATCATTTCAATATTATAAATATATTAATTATATCCTTCTTAGAAATTAACAAGATAAAACGTGTATATAACTTAGATAAATCATTTATCAAATATCATTCAATTGAAATTTTGCATCATTTACTTAATAAATATACTTAAAATTCTAGAATTATTTCCCTATCTCAACTTATATGAAATATTTGGAATCAAAGACTAAGTCAAGTAGTTGGCAACATGGCTTATAACTTTTTAGGCTCAGGGTGTTGGTTAATCGAAAGGATAGAAAAGGAAATCAAAAGAGAAAGAAGCAAGTCGTACGTACTTACACCTTCATAATTCTGATCAAAAATATCTCGATTAATAACATTCTGATATTATTTCGCTTCTTTTCCAGATTTTCTCTCTTTTCTTTCTTTTTTTTTTTAATAATAAGAACTAAAAGCGTGCGTGTGTGTAGAAAATCAAAATTACAAGCATTGCTTCATCAAGATTGATCGGAGTAATACTCTTTCGATCGAAAATTACAAGTCCGGTTTCCTTAAACTTGTAATCATTCTTGAGATCTTATGATTCGACTTCTTTTCTTTTAGGCCTTCATTCCCAGCAATAGGACATTTCGAGATAATACCCTAGCTGGACTAATATCATCAGGCAATCGGAAGATACCTGATATTTGATTAATTCTGTGTAAATATGGTGCTTCGTTCTTGAAATAGAGTATTAACATATCCGAACTTATTGCCAAAATCGACTATCTTGCAAGTGTCATGAGGTAAGATCGCATATACTAATACTTATCTAATTTTTTCAATCTCAGTATATACCAAAACTTAGCTTCTATATCTTCATTTCTTTTTATAAGTACGTACAAACTCGTAGGATTTTTTAAGAAATGTAGACCAAAATATGATAATGGTCGTGATGATACGGAACCTGACACGGTCCCATTATCCCCGGTCAACTCGTCTGAGGACATAAGTCAAACTCTTTCCCTGAGCATAAGCGCGCGACGTCGCCAACTTGATGGCCATCCCGCCATCCTCATAAGCATAAGGGGGCCGCCCCGCAAAGACGCGCGGGCCCATTCCTATGAGAATATCGGTTAATGGAAAGTTCATAAGCTTAGATAGAATGCGAGGCCAAGCGCCATCCGTCGGGCATCGGCGCCGCTAGCACGAGTAGTCTTTTACGCCTTTATCCTTTCCCTATAAATACCCCCATTGTGACATTAATGAAGATAGAGAACAACTTTTGCGCATTTATTTCTACCAAAGATCGTTTTCTCTCTCTCTCTCATATTTATTTCATATTACCACCGCGGGCTCATCACCAACATCGATAAACGCCACCGTCCGACGGTGATAACCTCATTGATCGGAGCACCACGAAGAGGCCAGATATCCCACGTCCAAGTCTTCCTTCCAAACTACCTGACGAAAACGGATCACGTCAATTGGCTCCGTTACCGGGAACGTTTTCTTCAAAGGATTCAACACCTTCGTGGACTCCATAGTTGCTCAGCTTGTACCGATCTCCGTCTCCCTTGTATAAAAGGTTTGTTATTCCAGTTTATCATCATCAAATCGGTTATCTTTGTCTTCACAGTCCGTTGAAAAATAGCTCATGTGTTTATGTAGACTATCCCAATCTTGCGTTTGAAGATTCACCACTATTGGGATAATCTTATATGAACCGCTAAGAAACGGCTGTGGTTAGCGTTTTTCCGATTTGTATGTTGATCGGGACGGTGTGAACACCATAAAATTCGACTTGTAGCATCTCTGTGTTGGGATCGATTGCTTGTAGGAGGGTAAAAGGTTCATCGGATGTTGCGTACATAAAATCGACGACAGCGAGATCACGTCACATCAACTACCTTTTGAAAAGGATACTAGAGTTGGCTTGTGTCGAGGCAATAATCCCACTTGCTACCTTGGAAAGCTTGTTGTCGACCGGCATCGACCTCCCATCATGGCTAACCCTTCGCCTAACCCCGTCACACCCAACCCGGCGAGTGCGGATCGCCCCAACGAGGTCTCATGAGAGTGACCCCGCCCGTACAACCGTCGATTACCGTGAGTTCTTAGAGTTAAGAAAGAAAAACACTCGGTTAGAGGGCGAGCTCGCCCGAAGACGATTAACACCGAGGGCCCGGACAAAGAGGCCCCCGCCCCGCCGGTTCTAGCGAGGCCGATCTGGCAAGAATAAAGAGTTATGGTGAATACGCGGCGAAAATGAAGGCAGCCAACGAGATCTTAATCTCCGCCGGCGGCAGCCCGCGCTAGCAATTGATCCTCCCCCAACCGTAGAGGGCATGAACGCCGGACCTAACGTCATCGCCCCTCCGTGGAAAGGGCCAAACATGGGGGAAACAACGCGAGCTCGGCGTCACGAGCATCGAGGGAAAGCGTATCCTCCTCTCGGCACGGTGAATACAGCCAAACTAGAATATCGGCGCACGACCGCACGGGAAAACGTAGAGCTTTACCACCACCACCGAGGGATGAAGATAAAGGAACGCGAGGCAACGTCGACGGAGCGGGTCCCCTCGGTGAAAATCCGGAACATTATCCCGAGAAGAAGAGCACGGGCCGAAACGAGAAAGGCACGGCGGTGGACGAGGACGACGCCCACTCTCGGGCGCACCTCGAGCCGGACCAACCGGCGATTTGAAGATCCGAGGCCGATGGTTCGGAGATGAAAAAGAACAAACGAGAAGAGGATAAGGAACCTAGCGCGCTATGGATGCACTTTCGGACTCGCTCATAGCGAGCCTCCTCGACGCCGAGTCTCCAACATCAACATAACAGATTATCGGGTAAGTCGACCCATACGAATGGATAGCCTCGTTCGAGAGCAAAATGATGCTCGCTACTCACCATAGCGCGGCCCGGTGCGTGGCTATGGTGGGTTGCATGAAAGATAGAGCCTCTACATGGCTTCGCAAATTGCCGCCGGATCGGTTAACGGTGGGAGGATATGCGGACAAAGTTCCTGACAGAATTCAAGACAGCGCATAGACCTCGCAAGACCACAACCGATCTGTTTTTGATAAAGCAGGACACTGGGGAGTCCGCCCGGTCGTATTACGAGAAATTCGTCCAAGTTTACGATCAAACACGGGACGAGCATGTAAGCTGGGGACCCTCTGCTGGTGCATCGACCTACAGACACACCTCGCCATATGATAGCAGCCTTGGTCATAATTGTCACCCAGATCCTTCCAATATTCGGCGCTGTCCTTATATTCAGCAAGGGCGGCCTCGATTTTGGCCGGACATCCGAGGCAAGGTCCTCGGCCCTTTTGATAGCTTCCTCGGCTTTCCGACGGGCATCCTCGGTTTCCTTAGCAAAGCATCGGCGACGACGCATCCTCGGCAGTTTTCAACTTTTGCTCACGGGCACCCGGGCGGCTTCGACCTTCTTGCGATGATTCTTCTCATGAGTAACTTGGCGCTCCAACTCCGCTATCTTGTCCGCCCGAGGTCTTTTCTTTAGCGGTATATAGAGCCTTGGCGTCGCCAACTTTGGCCTCCGTGTCCTTCATCGTCCGCACCAACTCCCGGTTCTCTGCGCCTTCTTCGCCGGCTCGTCGCTCGTTCGTCGTTCGCTCTCCACCAACTTCTCAACGATGTATCTAAAGCGGCAAGCATGCAACGCGAGACCTAAAAAAGACACGGTAAGCACTTGGAAAATAAAAGGAAATTCGTGCGAGGAAACATATTTACCTTATGCGCCGACATCCCGTACTCGGCGACGGCGGCCCTCATAGCCTCGCGGGGATCAATAGAGCTATTGCCGATGTTGGCGGGAGCAATCCTTTTTATCGGTCCGGTCCCCACGGATAGGCGAGCCTCGGCGCTCCATTTTTCGGTAAGTACGGGGAAGAGGAGGAACCGCCGACGAGCCGACTCCATCATCACACCCCAGTCAGGCGATGATCGATCGGCGCAGAAAGCCTCGTCAAAATATAAAGAAATGTCAGCGCTCGCCGAAGCTTCTTGCCGTGCGCGCTCCTGCGGCACGAATTCATAAAGAGGTGCAAGGTTGAGAGGGGGAGAGTCAAGACCCTCAGGTCGACAACCTCGATGGCGCATCCACTCTTGGTCTTTTCCGGGAAAGGGGGACGTCTTCAAGAACATCTTCAAACTCTGCGGGCGCTTACCGGGCGGCGCTCGAGCCTTCGGTGGCGGGGGCGGACATCTTCTCGTAATCGCTCCGGCGATCGCAATACCGCAGGAAGTCCCCGCCTCGACGCTCGTACCCGCCGCGCAAAGCAACGGTCACTCCCCGATTGATCCCCACATGAACGGTCGGTATGATCACGGGATCCGCCCTCGCTAACGCTTCCTCCCGCGTCTTCCTCGCGGCATTAGCGACGGCAACATTAGCGCTCCGCGAAGACCGGATGCCGGCATCTCTGAAAAAAAAAAAAAAAAAAAAAAAAAAAAAAAAAAAAGAGGAAGCAAACGAAATGTACAACTCAAAAAAAAAAAAAAAAAAAAAAAAAAAAAAAAAAAAAAGGAGTAGGGGGACTGTGCCCAGCGCCGCCCCGACCCCGCGCACAGGCTTGTGTATTTTTGGGTTAGCAAAAACAAAAATAGAGAAGAAATGGTTTTACCCTGGCGGCTCGACCAATCGCCGCCACACTCTTCGCATTGCGTCGGAAAGTTCCTACCCAAGTGGCACTCGCCAACCCAGTCAGGATCACTAAGCTCCACAGATGGCGGGGGAATGTTCACGACAGGCAAAATCCCCGACTCCAAACAGCCCGGGATCCCTGCCATCCTTGCGCTACCCAGCTTTACGTTCGTCAACATCCGAACGCCGATCATGCGGACTGTGCGATCCGTCCGCGAGAGCTTATCAAGGCCACAATCGCCTCTACTTCTTCGGGACTTGCGAGAGGAACCACTCGCCTTTGAGCCACTTGGAGTCTAGTCCCCGTGCGGCCCGACTCCCAAAATGCGGGAATGGCCATCCGACCCCGGATTGCACTCGCATCACTCTTTGGCTCCGTTGTAGATTTTGTTGTCGGCGGGGTAAAAAGGGCGAGGCCTCCCCTCACGCGCCCTCACGCTCACCTGACCCGGAGTTTGGGTGCCGACGAAATCATGGAACTCCCTAAACAGGCCCAAGGAGGGCTCAATTCCATTAAGGCGGCGGTCGCAATAAACGCCGCCGGGGCCCTAACAAGACATTAGGGTGAAAGTCCGCCGGCAAGGCTTCCAAAGCAAATACATCACCTCCACCAAAAAAGGATCGAAAGGGGCCCGAACCCCGCCAGAAATTGTCGAAAGGAACATACAGCGGTCCCCGGTAGAGCGCCCACAAGTATAATCATGCGTCGGTGTCCATGCACGGACAAACATGATAGTCGTCGGAAAGCCGGTATCGGGCGCGGATAGCGGTGTTAAAGTCGGGCGCCGCGGTCAACAAAGATCTCCATTCTACATCGGCGGCGCGATGCATGGCCTTCACTTGCCACCCTCTTCCAAAGACTCCGCGGTCTCCAAGCCGATCCGGATTTTCCCCTCTCGCGGGGCGGAGCTAGCGGGTTTGGGTGCCCCCACGGCTGTCCCCCTTCGCCTTTGCGGCTTTGGGGCGGACGCCGTCCGAATCCTTTCACCGGCGGTCTTAGGAATTCGCTCTCGGGAGCTAAGTGCGCAAGGATTCGAAAGCGCACCGAGTGCCCCTCGTTATAAGTAGCCTTTGGGCCTCGCCAGTCGCAGGACGCGAGTCCACTTCGTCAGAATGGGAAGATGAAACCTCGCCGCCAGCCATTTCCTCGGCCCCGCCATCCCCATAACTAAATTCCTCTTTATCGCTGTCGTCCCCGCTGTGCGACATGCTGCAAAATGAAGAGAGGTGGATCAACGCTTCGTTCAGGTCGACACCGCCCCCCCCCCTCATTTCCGCGCAAGCCAAACAGCACAGGGGGCAACGGGGTCATAAAGAAATACTACACGGAAAAATTGAAAATTGCACCCTAATCCCTGAGGGCTTCAAATTCACAAAAGAAGGGTTTAGGCATACGGATTCTATCACCGGTTAGAAAACCTCAAAAATCCGAATATATACGGGACAAAAAAAGCATACTTATGATCTATACAGGCCAAGAATCAACCACAAAAAGACGATCAACAAAGAAAAACCCAGTGTTAGATCGGATAAAGATGGTACCTTTATGATCCGGATGGCGAAAATTGGGAAGACAAGGATGATCGCTCCGATCGTCGAAAAGGCTCACTCCGATGAAGTTCAAACACGGCCTCAAACCTCGAATTCCGGAAACTTGGTTCTAAATCACCACGGGATGCTCTTGATTTCGGCTTGATCGACACGGGAATTTTGGAGGAGGTTTTCGAAAAAGTGGCAAAAAGAGGGGCAACACCCCCTTAAATAGACAGCATTCAACCAACCAGCGGCTGTGATTATCTACATCCAACGGTTCGGGTTTACGCGGGAAAGCGAAAAGTTTCAGAATCCGACACGACGCTTCGAAATTTGAAGTTTGCGTAAAAAACGAAAAGCCATCATCACCAGCCGTCACGTCCTGCGGCGAAACGTCACCTTGTCAGAACTGAAAGGACGCCACATTTAATGATACGCAGCGTTCTGCAGCCCATTTGTATTGCTCCACGTGGCACGCCACCTGTAATAGCTCGCTTGTACAGTTTTTGCTCTCGCCAACACAAATGACTTCGCCATCTCGCCTGGGATCGCAAGAAAATGATAACTCCCGGAAACTCAACATGTCGACCTCGGTCGACCAACGAGCACGGACGATTTCCATCGCAAGCTCTCAAGCCGCGCGATCGCGGCGACCGAAACGCCTCCTCGCGGCATATCCGGATCGCTCTATGTTGTGCACCTCAACATGTCGACCTCGGTCAGACCAACGAGCACGGACGATTTCCATCGCAAGCTCTCAAGCCGCGTCGCGGCGACCGAACGACTCCTCGCGGCATATCCGGATCGCTCTATGCGTGCACCTCAACATGTCGACCTCGGTCGACCAACGAGCACGGACGATTTCCATCGCAAGCTCTCAAGCCGCGGTCGCGGCGACCGAACGCTCCTCGCGGCATATCTGGATCGCTCTATGCTGTGCACCTCAACATGTCGACCTCGGTCAGACCAACGAGCACGGACGATTTCCATCGCAAGCTCTCAAGCCGCAGTCGCGGCGACCAGAACAGCTCCTCGCGGCATATCTGGATCGCTCTATGCTGTGCACCTCAACATGTCGACCTCGGTCAGACCAACGAGCACGGACGATTTCCATCGCAAGCTCTCAAGCCGCAGTCGCGGCGACGCAACAGCTCTCTCGCGGCATATCCGGATCGCTCATGCGTCGTGCACCTCAAATCGCGGTCCGCAGTGTCATCGCATCTCCCCGCCGCGTCCACAACCGTCGGTATCCCAACGGATGGAACGGTTCAAAAGCCATCATTGGTGGTCTTCCCGAGTTTTAGCCGTGTTTAATAGGGCTACTTTGACTAGGGACTATTCTGGACGAAAAATAGCCCATGATTACCCACCATAAATAACCGTCCCTTCGAATGCTCATAATGACGGTAAACCTCTCGATAACCATCATTACGCCGGTCATTATGATTGTCTCTTCGAGATAGCCGTCGTTCGTCCGTCCACCATTATGGTAATCCATGCCAAACACGCCACCTCCCTCTATAAAAGCCGGCCATTTCACCGCCTCCTCCACGGATGCTTCTTCTCCCATTTGAATCACTCGTTTTTTCCTTACAAAATCCCGAAAAACAAGAATGTCTCGTCGGATAATGTTGAATACGAATTTATGGAGGATTACAAAGGCAACGAGCATCCGGAATCCAGCTTGCACTTCCTCCATAACCCTTTCGGGGGAAGGACAACCCCCAATTTCAATACCACGAGTGGAAATGGAACAGAATCTTGATACCGCCGCCGCCTTCTTGCCGCCCGAGATTGCGGAGTTAGAGCGTGAGGAGGAAGGCCGAGATAAGTGAATCCGAGTCCCGCGGGCTCACGGGAGGATCGAGGTATTCATCGGCGATCGGATCCACGGACCGCACAAAGCAAGCCGTTCAAAAAGTTTGTGCGTCTAGTCCGGAATGGAAACCGCCGGGGGCCATGGTCGACGCCGTCCGGGAAGAATGGCAAAGCGTCTTTCACCGTAATTGGGCCCCTTACAATCACCGAGTCCGCAAGCCGAGATCCAAGATGAGAGAGGATCGCTTCCTATATGAGGGGAAGACGACCGGTAGGTCGCCGGATGAGAGAAGATCGCTTCCTATATCCGAAAAGGGCGGCCCGGTAGGTCGATCCCTTGTTGCTTGCGACTGACTGCGAACTACCGAGCGCGACGACGACTCCAGATCACCACTAACGTGTACTAGGAGGAGGAAACCCGCTTGTAGTGATTGGCAAGCCTTTCGTATAGCTTCAACTTCACGAAGCGCTCGCGGGATATGTTGCATCAACTTCATGTCGCAACCCCGCCTCGCCTCTGAAGGAGCGGTCTTGAGATTTCTGATACAAACAGAGAGTACTCTTTTCCCTTGCTTAAGATTTTTTCCCACTGGGTTTTTCTTAAGAAAGGTTTTGATGAGGCTCTACGAGTTTGTATCCCTAATCCTGAGTCCGCTCAACTTTTGTCTTCCAAGAGTGTTCGACAACGAGACTCCTCGACCGGTATACTACTCTACGCCGCAACAAATTTCCGCCGCGAGTAGGGGGCCATTGATGATACGGAACCCGACACGGTCCCATTATCCCCGGTCAACTCGTCGAGGACATAAGTCAAACTCTTTCCCCGAGCATAAGCGCGCGACGTCGCCAACTTGATGGCCATCCCGCCATCCTCATAAGCATAAGGGGGCCGCCCCGCAAAGACTCGCGGCCCCATTCCTATGAGAATATCGTTAATGGAAAGTTCATAAGCTTAGATAGAATGCGAGGCCAAGCGCCATCCGTCGGGCATCGGCGCCGCTAGCACGAGTAGTCTTTTACAGCTTTATCCTTTCCCTATAAATACCCCCATTGTGACATTAATGAAGATAGAGAACAACTTTTGCGCATTTATTTCTACCAAAGATCGTTCTCTCTCTCTCTCATATTTATTTCATATTACCACCGCGGGCTCATCACCAACATCGATAAACGCCACCGTCCGACGGCGATAACCTCATTGATCGGAGCACCACGAAGAGGCCAGATATCCCACGTCCAAGTCTTCCTTCCAAACTACCTGACGGAAACGGATCACGTCAGGTCGGTTATAATCAAAATGGCTATTTCGAGTGAGGTCTTGATCACTCTAATCAAGACTAAGGTAGGAAAAAAATTAGAAATTTATTTAGGTAGGTTATTTGGCTATAGTTTATATTTTTGTGGTGCCAAAAATCGTCATCCTTAGTCCAATTCCAAACTCATAATTCATATTGAAAAAAAAATTATTCTAAAAATTTTACTTATAGATATAAGTATATTCACTAAATTTCATATGAAAATTACTTGATAATATTTATGTATAGTTACATATACTTAAAATCTTATAAAAATCTAAAATTTATAATTATAATATATCTAATTTACTTTACTTAATTAAAATCTATTCTTACCAATTTATATTATTTTTATTCATATTAATTATATATTATCTAGTTATTTTTATCCAAGACAAATTAAACTAAGTATTAAGCAATTAAGTATAAATTTATATGAGAAATTTTAATTTTTTTATGTACTAACCTAACTCTACTCCCCACTTACGAACTGGCGTCGACCCGATGTTCAGTGAGTAATAACAAAGTAGGTTCGAAAGAAAAAAATTAAAATTTTATATGATTTTAATTATTATTTTTTTCAACATAATACTTTGATTAAAAAGAAATCACATATATATTAAACATTAAGAAAACTATTACAACTTTAAAGAGAACTAATTAAAAGCGATTAAACTGCTTAACTTAACTGACTACTAACTTAAACAACCACAACTTCTAACTGATTTCCAACAACTCATCAAACCGTAGACGAACATCCGGGAGTATCGACCGGAAGTAATCCCAACTGAGAACCACGAGCTGGAAAAATCTCGTCCGTACTAAACTCAGGCACTTGGTTTAGATGAACACATAGGTGAGATATAAGCCATGCAAACGGTAGTGGCCTTCCCCTATTACGCCTCTCTACCGCAAAATTAATTGCCGTTTTGAACATCAATATCCCCCAGTCAATATATGCCCCCACAATTAGTGCATACAACAGCAGCATTTCATCATCCGTAACCCCAAAAAAATCTCTAGTTGGATAGATACGGGAATTAATGAATCGTTTCCATGCCCTCAGATGAGGGGGTAAAGCTACAGTTGATGAATCATAGTTATCATCAAACAAAGGAAACACATATTGAAAGGCTTCTGCAGTACGATTGACAATATTATAAGCATTTCCTAATTCCCATACAAACTCGAAGTGTGGGTTTTGATCAAAGGTACATGGTGGGATTTGAAAGATTTGATTTATGATGACTGGAGAAAAGGATATAACGACACCCCTAACAGTGATAAGATGAGACGCGGCTGTTGTCGTTATATCAGAAAGAGATGCATAAAAATCTCTAACAATCGAAATGTTAATTCTACCTCTGGGAGTCCGAATCAGCTTTTTCCATCCGCAACCCCGGATTAGATTTCGTCCCCACTGATCGATTTTTTCCGTATTTAAGCCTTTCTCCATCAGAATAGGAGAATGGACAAAATTTAGACGTCTAGGAACGTCATTGTGAAAACACGAGGCATGGCTTTCGGGAATCACACCGTCAGGCGTATGTGGTTCGTAACTGTTAACCGAGGGAGATAAGTGATTAGACATTCTTTTTTTCTTCAGATAGAAAAGTAAGAAGCAGATGAGAGGAATTGGAAATGAGCAATTTTAAAAGGCCTCTGCTCTTTTCCTTTTATAGAATGTTTCCAATCATGCAAAAGTAGAAAAAAATCTACCTTTTTGGCATTTTTCTACTTCCCGGATCGATCCTGGAAAGGGCCGGATCGATCCGGCCTCTATTTATGTCAGGTCGGTATACTCACGCCGGATCGATCCGGGGTTAGGTCGGATCGATCCGGAAACTCACTATTCACGGACAGAGTTGTTTTGGCTTAAAAATGCCCAAATTTTTTCTAGTTGATATGTTTTCTCCCGTTCATTCATGTTAACGAAATATTGATAACGAGAAATTTCACTACACGATGCGTAATATCAAAAAATCAAACGAAAGTAAAATAATATTCTATGAAAATGAAATCAAAATAACCTAAAATCGTATGAAAATAAAATTGAAGTAACATAAAATCGTACGAAAAATAAATTGTTTTCAATGTCAATAATCATAAAATGGTTCAAATCAATCCTCCTCATCACTCATCACGACGTGGCTCGAACTTGGCATGGCTTGAGAACTGGCCGGATCATAAGTCAACTCTTGAAATGGTTCTTGAAAATGTGTCGACATCCTAACCGAGCTATCTAATCCCATCGAGCTCATCCCTGTCGTGACATCAGAAAAAGTGCTTCCCCATCCCGTCGTGGTATGGCTAAATGGTCCAAATCCTTCCCAACCAGATGTCGCAGCTGCCGTAGTACCTGTCGAAAAATCCCCTATACCACTAGTTTGAAATCCAAAAGAGTTTGATCGAGGTGGCATTGGTGGAATGAATTCGGGTAAGGTATACGGCTGGGATTGGCAATGCGGAATATCCATCTCGGCATAGGTAGGGTTCTGCAGTATATTCATTTGATATATACCTCGCATGCCTTGACGTAAGTCTTCAGACCACAGTCTATTCCTTTCCGCAAAAACAGCCATATTGGCATTGGCACGATGAACATCATAGGCCAAGGATTGAAACATGTCGTATGTGATGGTGTTTGGAAGTTGAGTTTGAGTTTGATTTGGATGATGGAGAACAAGTAGTGGATTGAGAAGTAGGTGGAATAGGCCGAGGTCTTTGGCGGTTGGGGTCCATAAAATCTATTCTTCCCGCCGGCTCAAGTGGTAAACTAGGGCCTATAAGTGTTTCGTCAACCATAATCAGATTATCATTTGGAAGCTCAGGGACACCTAGCTGGCGACACAGGGAAGAAATAAAACAAGGAAAAGGCATGTGACTTCCTGGTTTAGCAGTTGAAACAAATTCCTTGGCCCTTTTATACATTACCTTGCCTACATCCACAGGTATATCATTGACCATGGCCCAAGCAATACACAGATCCTCCTTACCCCAAGATGTGAAGTGACGAGACGGGTAAAGAGTTGAACTGATAAAACGTTTAATAGCTCTCATATCCCGTATACATTTTCCATAGGAAAACCTATTTTCATGCCATATAGCTGTGGGATCTAACTCGTGCTGGGCTAGTGAGACAATATGGTCAAAGTCTGCAGGCTCATCTAGATTCCATACCGTATAATAATCCTCACTCTCTGGTATATCAGGGATACCATATATAGCATTAATAACCTGGGGATTAAACGGCACTGTCCTGGTTCTTAGATTTACAGAGGTTAACTCACCATTCTCTGTTGCATTATGAGTCGCTACCAGAGAATAAAATTCAGCTACTAAGGTTGTGTTAACTTCACCTGCCCTTAAACTGGCTAACTCCAACCACTGTCGTCTTTCAAAAATTTCCTTCACCTCCCTTCCTAAATCCTTGAAATCTAAACCCCTCTCTATAGCAACTAAACACTGTCCAAATTTATTCTTTAAGGCATTTTTAGCAGCTCTAGACGCGGTTTTAGCAAAACTAACGGCCAATTCTTCTTCTGTTAAAGGCCTTGTCTCTATGATTGGAATTTGGGTAGGGATATTAGGCTTACGTTTTTTAGTGGCTTTTGATGATTCGGCCATTCTACGATAGTGACACAATAACAAAACAACAACAAAACAACACAAAACAACACAAATGAGTAACAAAAAATAGTTGAAAATAAAAAAATTATAAAAAAATGAAATTAACAACATACATTACTACAATGTTACCTTATAATGCTTAAAAGGTTGAAAAGTTGGCCGGAAAAGATGAAAGTTCGCCGGAATGAAAGTTGAATCTTTCCTTTGAAAAATTCTCTAATTTAAGTGAAAATTTGAAGAGAGGAGAGGAAAATGAGAAGAGTATAAGGATTGGGGTAGTTTAATAGTGATTTTATGTGATGATTTGAAGAAAAAAATTCGAATGGGGGAGAGGGGAGGGGCGGCTGTTTGAAAAAAATGAAAGAAGAAGAAGAAGAAGAGACCACGTTCCCCTTTTTAGGTTTTTTTAGTCTCCGGATCGATCCGGGGTTAGGTCGGATCGATCCGACAAAAAAAAGAAATTTTTTTTATTTTTTTATTTTAAAAACTTAATAAACTTTATAACATCTTTATAATATTTTTGCTAATTTAAAATCTTTTATAAAAAATTTATAAAACTTTTAAGTAATTTCATAAAGATCCTTTAAATAAAATTTTCAAAAGTTATATATAAAAATTTTATAAAACTTATAAGGGTCCTAATTCCATCATTTCTAAATCTTCCAGGGTTCTGACATAACGTTCTATCAACCTAACCTTAAGAAATGAGGCGTTCGAATTTTCTCTTTGATCTCCATCGGGATTTTCGGATAACCACCTAATCGTTTCCTTCTTAACAACATTCAAACACTCATCCTGAGATTTGGTTGTGCTTTCCCTGCATTTCCCATCATGCTCACTTTTTCCACAGATTCTGCATCTCCTTAAAAACTTTGCCCTTCTCTTTATCAAACTTCTCGATTTTCCATTACAAACTTCTTTCAATCTGATCTCTCTCAACAATTGCTTGTTTTTTTCAAAAACTAAAGCTTCTATTTTAAACGCGACATCTTTATCAAGGCCTAACTTCAAAAGTAAAATAAAAACTCCTATTCTATCTAAAAAAGACATCCAGTTCTTTTACGTCTATCCGGTAAAAGACGAAACTAGTTCAAACATATAAAACATAGTAGAAGAAAGATAGATAGCACCTGGTATTCGGCTGATTTCAGTTTCTCTGCTTTTCAGTTCTTTTGTTTTTCTGCTTTTTCAATTTGTCGGAGGATCAATCAGCAGCATTACTTCTTCTTTCAGTATGATTCCTTCTCCCTCCACAAATAACTTTACTCTGTGGCCATTGGCTATAAAAGTCGTATTTCCACCAGTTAGTTCAACAGCTCCAGTTTTGTAAACCCGTGTTACTTTAAATGGACCTGTCCATCTTGACTTAAGCTTTCCTGGAAACAACTTTAAACGTGAATTGTACAAAAGCACTCGATCACCTACATGGAACTCACGTTTAAAGATTCTCTTATCGTGGAAAGATTTCGTGCGTTCCTTGTAGATTCGAGCGTTTTCATAAGAATCGAGACGAAATTCTTCTAGTTCTGTTAATTGAAGCAATCTATGATCACCGACAAACCTTAGGATCGAAATTCGAAATCTAATAGCCCGAAGGCTCGGTGTTCTAACTCAAGGCGGGAGATGACAAGACTTACCAAAGACTAGCTTATAGGGAGAACAACCAATTGGTGTTTTAAAAGCTGTTCTGTACGCCCATAATGCATCATCTAATTTAATTGCCCAGTTTTTAAGATTTGAATCTACTGTTTTCTCTACGATTCTTTTGATTTCTCTATTTGACACCTCTACCTGACCACTGGTTTGCGGATGATAGGGCGTTCCTAACTTATGTGTTACACCATATTTTTCAACTATCTTAGTAAATGGTCTATTGCAAAAGTGTGAACCTCTATCACTAATGATAGCCCTTGGAATGCCATATCTGGTAAATATATTCTTTTTAAGGAATCTTATGACAACTTTGGTATCATTAGTGGGAAGAGCTTCAGCTTCTACCCATTTCGAGACATAATCTACCATTACAAGAATAAATCTTTTTCCAAAAGATATAGGGAAAGGTCCCATGAAATCTATACCCCAAACATCAAATAACTCACATTCTAAAATAGGTTGCATAGGCATTTCATGTTTTTTAGATACATTTCCCCATTTTTGACAAGACTCACAAGATTTAACATACTTATAAGCATCTCTATATAGTGTAGGCCAATAAAAACCACATTGTAAAACTTTAAAAGCAGTTTTCCAACCTCTATGATGACCTCCTGCCTCACGATCATGGCAAAATGATAAAACACTTAAAATTTCATTATCAGGCACACATTTTCTGATTATCCCATCCGAACATTTACGGAAAAGGTCTGGTTCCTCCCAGTAATAAAATTTTAAGTCATAAAAGAACTTCTTTTTCTGTTGCCAAGTCCAATGAGACGGAATATAATCACAGGTTAAGTAATTAATGATATCTCCAAACCAAGGTGACATTTCCTTAGAAGGAATTCTATTCTTTAACCACTGCATGGTTGAAGGAGTATCTATTCTAAACAGTTGTTCATCAGGAAATGAATCTTTAATTTCATTTCCTACTTCTTCATCATTTTCCATTCTACTTAGATGATCTGCTACTACATTCTCACTTCCTTTTTTATCTTTAATTTCAATATTGAATTCTTGAAGTAAGAGAATCCATCTAAGAAGACGAGGTTTAGCATCTTTCTTACTTAGTAAATACTTCAGTGCTGAATAGTCTGTAAAAATAATAACCTTAGAACCAACAATATACGATCTAAACTTATCTAAGGCAAAAATCACAGCCAACAGTTCTTTTTCTGTAGTTGCATAATTTAGTTGAGCAGCATTTAATGTGTGAGATGCATAGTAGATAGCTTTGAGAATTTTATTATATCTTTGACCTAAAACAGCTCCTACAGCTAAATCACTTGCATCACACATAATCTCAAACGGCAAACTCCAATCTGGTGCTACTAACACTGGTGCAGTAGTCAATCTCGCTTTTAAGGTCTGAAAAGCTTCCATACATTTACTATCAAAGTTAAAAGGTACTTCCTTTTCAAGAAAATGACTTAGAGGCTTTGCTATTTTTGAAAAATCTGCAATGAATCTTCTATAAAATCCTGCATGTCCAAGAAATCCTCTTAGAGTTCTTAAATTAACTGGTGGAGGTAATTTTTCAATTATTTCGACTTTAGCTTTATCAACTTCAATACATTTTTCAGAGATTCTATGACCTAAAACAATTCCTTCTGATACCATTAGATGACATTTTTCCCAGTTTAATACTAAATTGGTATCTTCACAGCGTTGTAACACTCGTTCTAAGTGTAACAAACAAACATCAAATGAATCTCCGTAAACACTAAAGTCGTCCATAAAAATTTCTAAGAATTTCTCAACCATATCAGCAAATATAGCCATCATACACCTTTGAAATGTAGCTGGTGCATTACTGTTAAGGGTGATTTTGTACGTTTTATAAGGATATATTTTATATCAATTTCCCCCATATGTGGATGTTTTTCATAGATATCGAACTTTATATTGAAATATTGAGTAAATGATGTTTTTATTAGTTAATTTGCAAAACGTAACGAATTATGTGCTTAAATGATGATTTTATATGATTTTGGAATTGTGTTACGCTTTGGTATGTTTTCCCTTACTTGTAGATACTCATTGATGATGGAAAAAAAGGATTTTAGAGAGCCAAATTCGAAGTTGGAAAGGAATCAATCACATTTATGGAAGAATAGAAGATTTAAGGAAAGAAATCAAGTGATTGATCCAGCTGAACTAGCGTCCAAGTCCCGTCCAGAGTGGACGGGCGTCCAGAAATGTGAACTGGCGTCCAGGATGAGATTTTTGATACAGAGAGTTTGGACGCTGAGTGAACTGGCGTCTGAAGCAGTCCAAGGGATTTTTGGACGGGCGTCCAACATTCTGGACGGGCGTCCACGGCCGACTTGGGCTAAACCGACTTAAATATCTATATATAGCCGCATTGCCTCAACCCTAATATCATACAATTTTCACATCAGAAATTTCCAAGAGAGCACCCGCACTTTGGGAGTCTCAAGGCCGGTCACCCGAGCCTTGTGCTCGGGTGATCCGAGGTTAGATTAGGATCGTTTACTTTCGTTTGTTGATTCATGGATCATCCATTGTATAAACTATGTGAGTTCATCTTTTTGATTTATTCAAGCTTTGTTTATCTTCATGAGTTTTGATTTATTTTGTATTTTTCTATGCAATTTAAGATGCCATGTGAATTAGATCGAAAGATTAGTTTGCTATTGATGTTTTACAATACGAGAGTTGCGTAAACGCTAGATCACCATAGAAAGGTAGGATCTTTAATCGTTAATTCGTGACAAATTAATGGATTAATTATCTAGGTTGTTAGATTCTAAAATACGAGAGTTAACCTGAATCTACACCTTCGTTTTGTATGGAATATTGGTCTCAACATTCGGAAGAGGAGAGACCGGTAATTGAATTCACTAAGAGATTAGGGATTCATAGCTTGAGAAATAGATTCACTAAGAGATTAGGAATTTGTATCTCGTGTAAAGGTGAAACCACAAAATTGAATTAAAATCATGAGATGAACTAGGATTGAAATCGCTTGGTTTGTATTTTGTTTGATCCCATGTATCTTTAGTTTAGGTTGTTTTTATTGTTTGTTATAGGTTAGATTTATTTGTTCTATCTTCGTTTATATGTTTTTCTTTCGTTTATTTGTTTTCATGAGTAGCAATTGAGAGAGTTAATAAGATTATATTCAACATCCCAATTCCCTATGGATCGACCCCTTACTTATCTCGCTCTACTATCAACAACCCGGTATTCGGCCGGTTAGGAGTTAGTTTTGCATATAGGTTAGGGTTTATAAATTTTCTTTTTGTTTAGTGATGCAAAATCCTCCAAACAAAAGTGGCGCCGTTGCCGGGGAAGTGAATCTGGAGAGGAATACCTATGACATCTCGTGCCTCGGAAACGCGGATCGATTATCTATCCTTCTTCACCTATCTTCATATCATTACCAAATCAGCTAAGTTCTTTTATCTTTTCTTTAATTCTGCACAACATGAGGACATGTTGTAATTTAAGTGTGGGGGAGGGGAATGGTTTCATGTATCTACATTCATTTGCCATTATATTTCTATGAAAAAGTGCTAAATTTTAAAATTTTCAAATTTTTGTTTTGTCCCGAGTCGGCAATGCATATCTTTGTTCGTTTTTTTATAGTCATTGATGCTGTATACTGTATGTTTAGTAGGTTAGTTGTTTCACCCGATATATATATCACGTGCCATAGTGAATGATGAGCTAATTTATAAAGATATACCCCTTTTGGATTAGTGATTTTTGATTTCCTTATAAGTCATGTGCTTAGTGCTACGTATATATCTTGAGATTTATGATAGTTGTATTTAGATCCGAAGTATGACATACCGTGAATATCTGAGGTTTGAATGTGATAAGTAAAGCGTAACTAATGTCAAAATGAAAAAGTTGAGTTAAAAATTGAATTAATTGGGGTGTGTCGGAAGCTGGTCGATGATTAGAGTGCGATAGGGTATACCACGTATGTCCTATACCACTATGATGACCACAAGCTCACGACAGTCAGAAGAAGCTGCCTTATGATTTGAGTAAGGTAGGGTATTATCTCGAAATGTCCTATTCTGCTATGAGGGCAATAGCTCATTCTGATGTGTGTTTAAAAGTGAAATAGTTAAATCAACTAAAGAATTGGTATGAAATGAATGAAAGACTAAGTTATCGTCTATCTTATCCCCAGTATAAACTGACAGATATGTTGTAGGGATTATCCTCTGAGTATTTCAGAAAGGCCCTAGATATATTCGATCATTCTTTTCGGGATATGTCACGTTTGTAGGGTGCATCTTATGAGTGTCATTTATTGCTAGTCTACGAGGGGGTATTAGCTAGTTTTGCTTGAATAAATTTCAAGTGTGGATTTGGTGGAAGTTTATTATGGCTATGCGCACACACACTTGGGCGAACCTCTAAACTATTGAATATGCTTTATATTTGCATAAATGTTTATATGTCTCGAGTCTTGATTATGTTTTGTTTTGCTCGGGACGAGCAAAAGCTAAGTGTGGGGGAGTTGTTAAGGGTGATTTTGTACGTTTTATAAGGATATATTTTATATCAATTTCCCCCATATGTGGATGTTTTTCATAGATATTGAGCTTTATATTGAAATATTGAGTAAATGATGTTTTTATTAGTTAATTTGCAAAACGTAACGAATTATGTGCTTAAATGATGATTTTATATGATTTTGGAATTGTGTTACGCTTTGGTATGTTTTCCCTTACTTGTAGATACTCATTGATGATGGAAAAAAAGGATTTTAGAGAGCCAAATTCGAAGTTGGAAAGGAATCAATCACATTTATGGAAGAATAGAAGATTTAAGGAAAGAAATCAAGTGATTGATCCGGTGAACTAGCGTCCAAGTCCCGTCCGAGTGGACGGGCGTCCGAAAATGTGAAGCGGCGTCCGGGATGAGATTTTTGATACGAGAGAGTTTGGACGCCGAGTGAGCGGCGTCGAAGCGTCCAAGGGATTTTTGGACGGGCGTCCAACATTACGGACGGGCGTCCACGGCCGACTTGGGCTAAACCGACTTAAATATCTATATATAGCCGCATTGCCTCAACCCTAATATCATACAATTTTCACATCGAAATTTCCAAGAGAGCGGCCGGCCGCACTTTGGGAGTCTGAGGCCGGTCACCCGAGCCTTGTGCTCGGGTGATCCGATGTTAGATTAGGATCGTTTATTTTCGTTTGTTGATTCATGGATCATCCATTGTATAAACTATGTGAGTTCATCTTTTTGATTTATTCAAGCTTTGTTTATCTTCATGAGTTTTGATTTATTTTGTATTTTTCTATGCAATTTAAGATGCCATGTGAATTAGATCGAAAGATTAGTTTGCTATTGATGTTTTACAATACGAGAGTTGCATAAACGCTAGATCACCATAGAAAGGTAGGGTCTTTAATCGTTAATTCGTGACAAATTAATGGATTAATTATCTAGGTTGTTAGATTCTAAAATACGAGAGTTAACCTGAATCTACACCTTCGTTTTGTATGGAATATTGGTCTCAACATTCGGAAGAGGAGAGACCGGTAATTGAATTCACTAAGAGATTAGGGATTCATAGCTTGAGAAATAGATTCACTAAGAGATTAGGAATTTGTATCTCGTGTAAAGGTGAAACCACAAAATTGAATTAAAATCATGAGATGAACTAGGATTGAAATTGCTTGGTTTGTATTTTGTTTGATCCCATGTATCTTTAGTTTAGGTTGTTTTTATTGTTTGTTATAGGTTAGATTTATTTGTTCTATCTTCGTTTATATGTTTTTCTTTCGTTTATTTGTTTTCATGAGTAGCAATTGAGAGAGTTAATAAGATTAGATTCAACATCCCAATTCCCTATGGATCGACCCCTTACTTATCTCGCTCTACTATCAACAACCCGGTATTCGGCCGGTTAGGAGTTAGTTTTGCATATAGGTTAGGGTTTATAAATTTTCTTTTTGTTTAGTGATGCAAAATCCTCCAAACAATTACATAAACCAAACGGCATTCTTTTATAAGCAAAAGTTCCATAAGGACAAGTGAAAGTAGTTTTTTCTCTATCTCCTGCTGCAATGAATATTTGTAAATATCCTGAATAACCATCTAAGAAACAGTAATACTTATGTCCACTTAAACGTTCCAACATCTGAACAATGAATGGAAGTGGATGATGATCTTTCTTAGTATGATCATTTAGTTTTCTAAAATCAATGCACATTCGATAACCTGTAATCTCTCTTGTCGGAATCCATTCATTCTTTTCATTCTCTTTCACTGTGAAACCTCCTTTCTTTGGTACCACTTGAGTTGGACTTACCCATTCACTATCTGATATAGGAAAAATTATCCCCATTTCTAATAGCTTAATGACCTCTTTCTTAACAATTAAGCGCAAATTTGGGTTGAGACGGCGTTGCGGTTGAATACAAGGTTTAGCATCTTCCTTCAGAATTATCTTATGAACGCAAATTTCAGGGCTAATACCTCGAATATCGGCAACTGTCCATCCAAAAGCTTTCTTATGCTTTTTCAACATTCTAAGTAATTGATCTTCTTGTTGCTCAGTTAAAGACGATGAAATAATAACCGGTAATAGATTATTGTTTTCAAGAAAAGCATATTTCAGATTAAAAGGTAACGGTTTCAATTCCAGATTCTTAGGTGGATCTTCCAGTGATGGTTTAAGAACTGGTCCTTCTAGTTCTAATTCCAAATACTTATGCCATGATGGTTTAAAAGTAAAACTTCCTTTATCTAGAGAAAGGATTATCTCTTTCATTTCGGTGTCTTTCTCATCTTCCTTATAGATAGATAAGGTTAAACATTCTTCTAATCTGTCTTCAAAAGTTGGTAAGCGATTATCATAGACGAGAATGAATATCTTCTATAAAAGAACATGATTACGGTGATCGTATGGATGATTCATAGCTTTGAAAATATTGAAAGAAACTTCCTCTTCATTGACTCTCAGAATTAATTCTCCCTTCTGGACATCTATTAAAGTTCTTCCTGTAGCTAGAAATGGTCGACCTAAGATAAGTGGCGCTGAATATCCTTCTTCCATTTCCGTAACTACAAAGTCTACTGGAAAATAGAACTTGTCTACTTTAACCAATACGTCTTCAATAATTCCTTTAGGGTATTTAATCGATCTATCTGCCATCTGCAGAGTCATTTCAGTCTTCGTAAGATTTCCTATGCCTAGCTTTCTATAATCTTCATAAGACATGAGATTTATACTAGCTCCAAGATCACATAAGACCTTCTTAAACAGAAATCCTCCAATTTCACATGGAATGGTAAAACTTCCAGGATCTTTCAGTTTAGGTGGTAACTTATGATGTAAAACTGCGGAACATTCTTCATTTAGGCATAAACTTTCATATTCCTCTAATTTTTTCTTGTTTGACAGAATATCTTTCAGAAACTTTCCATAAGCAGGCATACTAATTAGAGCTTCGATAACAGGGATATTAACATGAATATGACGAAAAGTATCAAGGAAACGAGCATACTTCTGATCAGTTTTAATCTTTTTAATTTGATCTTTAGGTGGGTAAGGTAAAGATTCTAAATCTATAACCTTTGATCCCAAAGTCATTTTCTCTTTTCCTTTCTCCTTAAACTTTTGAGTATTACTTGATCGCCAAGTATCATGATCTTGAGTTGTTCCTTTTAAAACATTCCCTGAATCAATCTCTACTTCAGATTCCTTCAGTTTTTCTTCCTTGTTTTCATTATCTTCTATTTTAACATGCTCCTTGAATAAACTCCTTAAATCTTTATCCATGGGATCCTTCAAAATCCTAGGGATTTTTACCCATTTTTCACCTTCATTCTCAGGTTCCAAACTTCTATTCCTTTTCAAGAAATTCTCTATAATTTCTTCTTCCTCATTAGTGAATTCAATTTCATCTTTAGTTTATCATTCCTTCCATCTAAATCATTTTCTACTTCATTATTCCCGAAGCTTTCTACTCCATTACTACCACAGAGTTTTCTACTTCTCGTAACTACAACATTTACCTCTCTTGGGTTTCTTTCAGTGTTACTTGGTAATCCTCCAAGAGGTCTACTGTTATTACGTTCACCTTCCCTACTCAAATGATCTTCCATATTCCTTAATGAGGCTTCTATCGTTCTCATTTACGGTATCATGTCCACTCATAGATGGTTTCATCGAACTCATATCTTTCGTGACTGTACCAATAGAAGTCATCATTGTTTCCATATTCTTAGCTTGAGTAGATACTACACCCATCATATTTTCCATTAGTTTTTCCCATTTTTCAACTCCTTCTGCAGGTTGAGTTGAACTTTGAGTTACTGGTATACTTTGAGTGGTATGTTGAGGATAGGATCTAGGTAATGATTGTAAATTCTGATTAGATGTATTTTCTTGATAAACTTGATTCATGTTCCTATATGGTACTGGATATGGCGGTTGTCCTTGCTTACTAGGGTTTTCAGACCATCGATAAGTTGGGTGATCTCTTCTAATAGCATTAAACGAGTTTGAGTATGCATTGTTCAAATTCCTATGCTGCTGAAGAAAACTCACCTCCTCTCTCGAATATCCTGGTGGTTCTTCAACTCCTGATGGCATATTATCCTGATTTGAGTATTCAGTTGGTGTACTATTCTCTGAACTTTGGTTTTTGTTCGATTGTAGGCCATCAAATTTCCTACTCAAATTTTCTAAATGTGCTAGAACTTCCATATTAGATGTACATTCTCCTGCAAAAGCTACTTTTCTGGTGCTAGAGCCGGTTTCCCACATTCTGTTGTTTTTGGAAATCTTTTCTATAGCATCGTAAACTATTTGAGCTTCACTCATCATTAACGAACCACCACATGCATGATCTACATCCGCACGTGAATCTTTTCTTAATTTACGACAAAAAAGTTGAATTTGCATATCTAAGGAATAACCATGGTCGGGACAAGCTCTTAACAATTTTTTAAATCTTTCCCAGGCATTCCCAAGCGTTTCTTCAGATCCTTGTCTAAAGTTAGCAACCTCGACTTTTAATTCCAAATTTCGTCCTGGAGTGAAATATTGTTTCAGAAATTCAGTTTGAATCTCCTCCCAACTAGTAAGTGAATGATATGGAAGGGACATAAACCAATCTCGGGCTCGTCCTTTTAAAGAAAAAGGAAACATAGTCATCCTCGTTAGTTCCTTATGAGCACCTTGACTTTTGGCTGTATTGCACAGTTCTTCGAAAAGATAGAGATGATGATGTGGATCTTCATCATCTTCTCCTAGGAATTGGGCTCTTGCGTCAATTAAACCAAAAAGATGAGATTTAATTTCGAAATTATTCGCTCCTTCATTAGGTAAAAGTATGGGATTATTAGTCTGGTTTCTTCTTATGGTTTGATCACAGATAGGTCTCGGGTTTGGTGGGTTATTATGATTATTCTGGTTCCGATTCTGATTATTTCTATTATTATTATTTTGATTATTATTAGGGTTAACAGGGTTCTGTCCATGCCCTAGAGCATGTTCTAGTCCTTGTTCAGGTGTTTCATCACTGATTTCGGCCATTCTCGTATTTCGTTTGAAGATGATTCTTGGTCAGGATTTCCCCGACTAGTATGACCACGTTTACTCTCTACTCTTAAACTGCCTTTCGTAAGTGTTTATGTCAGGCTTATAAGGAGTGAGTGGGGCCTTACCACTTCTGGTCATCAACTAACGAAAATAGAAAATACTCGAAATAGATAAAAGTAAAAAGATTGGTAACTTACTTATAAAGTAAGTACCAACGAAAAATAAAAAAGAAATGTGATAAGAAGAGTGTTGACTTATTCTCGAGGATTTTGAGCTAATACAAGTAGTAACCATAGACACAAAAAAAGAAATTAGCGACGTTCCCCGGCAACGGCGCCAGAAATCTGACAGCTGGTTTTTCCTAGTAATAAACCAGTCCTTAACCGACAGTGTATCGGGTCAAACTGTAGTGCTAGTGTGGTGAGTCAGAGTGTCGAATCCTCATGGAACTTGGTAATTCTTCTAAGTGTGGTTAAACACCAAAGAGCTGTTATTAACTCGATCTAAATCGCAACGTTATAACACAGATGACTACTATAAAATAAATGCGTAATTTAAAAGTTATTCTAATATAATATATAGATATATAGATATATATAGATGTACATGGATTGCAAAATATATATATAGATATAAATATATAGATACCAATATAATTTATAGAACTAGCCAAAGTTTATATAATTGATTTATACGATCTTTTTAGTAAACTGAATGTGCTCGATCTTTCCTTTTATATTAGGTCCAATTGAGTAAATGAAACGGTGCACTCCTGAGGTCAACAATTCCTCCTCACACGAGCGTATGAAATTGTCATATGTCATTGTCATCAGTTCAATCTCCACAAGCGCCCCATGCTAATCTCGGTTAGTACGAGCAGTACCGAGTACAAATCTACCCCGGATAAAAGAGGTTATTCCGTTTGTCAGACGGCCGATGTTATTCAAAAGGCTCCGGTTGTCAGGCGGATCGATTTAACTTTCCGGTTTTAGTTTCAATTAAACTGTTGATTTTAACATTATAACGATCTTGAGCACAATTTTAATAAGATCCATCTTTCCCAAGACAAATCTGCCCCCGGGTAGGAAATAGGATTCCGTAGTCACGCTTTCACACGGCCAATTTTACCCTCCGGTTTTTCTATCTTTTATCTCATATCCTAACTTCTCTGATCAGTTCATCGTTAGGTTATATGGTGCGATTCATCTTGGTTAATTACGTCAATCCGAATATTATCAATACGTTACGAATAGAAAAAGATTCAATTAACTCAATTTTAGTCAATTTTAATTAGACATCATTCTTTTACCGAAAAGATCGAAATAAAACGATTACATAACTTTGGCTAGTTATTAGATTTAGCCTAATAACATTATAACAAAAAAGATAAAAACAAACATAAATACTTTAGAATTTTACCCGATTACAAATGCTGAATCAGAAGCTGTATTCTTCCGGATATTACAACGTCTTCAACAACACCGAACTTCTGATAATTTCCCGAGCATTACAACGATACTACTATTTATTTATGGCATAAGGCCTATATACATACATACTACTACTAATTTAGAAATTAAGAGAAGATATATTGGTACACTCTGCAGGCTGTATGAACTGCTCTATTTATAGACCAAATTTTCCAGGGCCGGATCGATCCGAGGTGATGCCGGATCGATCCGGGAATAAAAAATATTATCCCCTGGATTATTCTCTGCAGGACCACATGTTTGATAATCATTATGTCTCCTCGGTTCGATCCGAGGTTAATCCGGATCGATCCGGGTAGCTTATTTTCACATCTTGATCTGAAACTTGATAAAATCATAACTTGAGCTCTGGATCTCCAAATGACATAATTCAAGAAGCGTTGGAAAGCTCTTGAAAAGATCTATAACTTCTATGAAGGACTCTTCTTCAGAAAATGCCTTTTTGATGGGCCATTTGTTCGTCGAAAATATAATTCGATAACAGTATCACGAACCATTGATCCACTTGAACTTTTAATCTCGAGGCACTTCCTTACTCTCTTCCAAAGATATGATTTTACTTCAAAAAGTGTCGTCACTCGGGGTCTTGGTTTTCCTAAAATCTGCAAATAAAATACCAAAAATACTCATGTAAATCTGACACGACACTCCGGTTATTAAACTGGTACAAAATTTATATCCTTTTTTATTACTTTTACTAGATTTTTATAGTATTTAGATTTATTCATTACTATTAATATTTCATAAGATTATCGTTATAATTTCTTATATTTTATATAGAAAGAGTTAATAAAGTATATATAATATCGTAATTTTTATCATATAAATGTTATACATCAGTCATCGAATTTGTATTGACTATCGTAAGCTAAATGACCAAACCCGTAAAGATCATTTCCCCCTCCCTTTTATTGATCAAATGTTGGAAAGATTGAGTGGTCATGCTTTTTATTGCTTTCTTGATGGGTTTAGTGGTTATTACCAAATACATGTGGCCTTAGAGGACCAAGAAAAGACTACCTACACTTGTCCCTATGGTACCTTTGCTTTCCGTAGAATGCCTTTTTTGGGTTGTGTAATGCACCCGCAACGTTCCAACGGTGCATGGTTGGCATATTTGCGGATATGATTGAGAAATTTTTAGAAGTCTTTATGGATGATTTTAGTGTATTTGGTGATTCCTTTGAGGATTGTCTAGATAATCTTGAAAAGGTGTTGAGTAGATGTGAGGAGACGAATTTGGTGCTAAATTGGGAGAAGTGTCATTTGATGGTTACAGAAGGGATAGTCTTAGGGCATAAGATATCTAGTAAGGGTATAGAAGTCGACAAGGCTAAGGTAGAAGCGATAGCTAAGCTTCTTGTGCTCACTAACCTAAAGACTCTTAGGGGTTTTCTAGGCCATGTGGGGTTCTATCGTAGGTTCATTAAGGATTTCCTGAAAATAGCCCGTCCTCTTACCCTTCTCCTTGGAAAAGACGTCCCGTTTGATTTCGACCAAGCTTGCGTTGAGGCATTCTTGTTGCTCAAGCAATTGCTTGTATCCGCTCCCATCTTAGTTGCCCCAAAATGGGATCAAGAATTTGAGCTAATGTGTGATGCGAGTGACACCGCGGTTGGTGCGGTCCTCGGTCAAAAGATCGATAAAATCTTCAAGCCTATTGCCTATGCTAGTCACACCTTGAATCCGGCCCAACAAAACTACACCACCACTGAAAAAGAGCATTTAGCGGTCGTCTTTGCATTTGATAAGTTTCGGTCTCATCTCGTAGGTTCTCGTGTAGTTGTGCACACGGATCATGCCGCTTTGCGTTATCTCTTTGCCAAGCAAGATGCCAAGCCCCGCCTCTTGAGGTGGATTTTGCTCTTGCAAGAGTTTGATCTTGAAATCCGTGATAGAAAAGGGTGTGAGAACGTCGTAGCCGACCATTTGAGTCGTATGGAGCTTAGTGAGGAGTTGATTAAGGCACAAAGTGAGATAAATGACTCTTTTCCTCATGAGCAACTTTATGCACTTGACACCCTTCTTCCGGCTAAGAAAGGAAACTTTCTAAAAGTAGGTAAGGAAGGTAGCCCTTGGTTCGCACCTTTTGTCAACTACCACGAGTGCGGTTTTATAGATCCCGACCTTGACTCAAACCAAAGGCGTAAATTCCTTAGTGAGGTTGGTAAGTATGTTTGGGAGGATCCTTGCTTATATAGGTTGTGTTCGGATGGCATTTTGAGGAGATGCATCCGGAGAGTGAGACTTTGAGTGCACTTTCTTTTTGTCACGATAAAGAGGCCGGGGGCCACTTTTCGGGGCAAAGGACCGCTTTGAAAGTGTTGCAAAGTGGGCTATATTGGCCCACTCTATTCCGAGACGCACATGCTTATGTGAAATCTTGTGACGCTTGTCAAAGGTCCGGTCGTATATCTAGGAGGAGTGAGATGCCTCAAAAGCCGATCATTGTTTGTGAGATTTTTGACGTGTGGGGCATTGACTTTATGGGCCCCTATCCTTCTTCGTGTGGTAACAAGTATATCCTAGTCGCTTGTGATTATGTGTCAAAATGGGTTGAAGCCTTAGATTCACCCACCAATGATCGGAATGTTGTTATCCGGTTTCTCAAGAAGAACATCTTTTGTCGGTTTGGGGTACCTCGTGCTATAATTAGTGATAATGGAAGCCATTTTGCCAATAAACCATTTGACAAACTTTTGGAGAAGTATGGGGTGAAACATAAGTTAGGTACCGCTTAACATCCCCAAACGAGTGGTCAAGTTGAGGTCACGAATAGGGGTATTAAGCGTATCTTAGAGAGGACGGTAGATACTAATGTCAAGAGTTGGTCCTTAAAGTTAGACGATGCTCTTTGGGCCCATAGGACCGCCTTTAAGACACCCCTAGGCATGTCACCTTACATGATAGTCTATGGTAAATCTTGTCATCTTCCCGTAGAAATCGAACATAAGGCATATTGGGCTATAAAAATGCTAAACCTCGACGACACCTTAATTGGTGAGAAGCGTATGGCCCAATTGAATGAACTAGATGAGTTCCGTCTTTGTGCTTATGACCTTTCCACGAAGTATAAAGAGAAGACTAAGTTACTCCATGATAAGTTGATCAAACCTCGTGTTTTCAATGAGGGTGACGAAGTCTTGTTCTACAATACTCGTTTGCATCTTTTCTAAGGGAAGTTGAAGTCTAGGTGGTCCGGTCCCTATGTTGTATCAAAAGTCTATCCGTCCGGTGCTATTGAGATCACCCATCCTAAGTTTGGCACGTTTACCACCAATGGCTTACGGCTGAAAAGGTATGAGAGGTTGCCTTACGATGAAGCACTAGAAATAGTGAACCTTGAAGACCCCATACCGTGTGATGAATCTTGTGAGTCTTGTCATGGACTTTAAACCTTGACTCATATAATTCTCAATCCACCATTTCATCTCTCTTTCTACCCTTTCTCGTCTTGTGCCAACGGTATAACTTGAAAAAGTTGGCACCGTTTAATTCATCTTGTCGAGCCAACGACGTAAAACAAAGGCGCTTAGGGGAGGCAACCCACCATTTCGTAGTTTTGTTGAGAGAATAGTATTTCTAGTGGTCTCGGGGTGGTAAGAATCAAGTGTGGGGTAGAAATCTTGAGTTAGCCTTGTTTCTGGTCCAAACGCACGTTCAGCACCTCTAAACGTGCGTTTCAGCTTTCATCCTTCCAAACGCGCGTTTGGACCCATTCCAAACGTGCGTTTGAGACCCCAAATCTCCGTTCTTAATTTCCCATTGTAAACGCACGTTTAAGACTTTAAACGCGCGTTTGGACTTGCGAAACGCACGTTTCACATTTCCAAACGTGCGTTTGAGGTCCTCTCCTTCATATAACCCCTGTTTTCAAACGCGCGTTTCAGATTGTTTTTCTCCCAAACCCTAAACGCCGGCGGCCACCCTCCCACCCCTTTCACTCGAAATTACTCAATTCTGCTCCGTTTTTGGCGATTTAAACACCAAACAACACCTCTCAATCCCCTCTCTTGATTCTACTAAGCCATTCCAACAACAAATCCCCCAGTTTCTCGATTCGATCTTCATCTTTGACAACTTTTTGCCAAGGTCGAATTTGACCTTCTTTGACGTTTCGGGACTTGTTTTTCGCTCCAAATCGTTCACCACATCTCTTTTAAGCATAGTACAGGTACATTGTGTTTTTAAGTCTAAGTTTCAGTTAGGGTTAGTTTTTAGCTTTTTTTTGGTTTGATGCCCCTATCCCGTTATTTATTGTTATTGATTTTGTATCCTGTTTTGTGCTTTGTTTTTATTGTCTTATGGTTGATGGTGAATGGTGCGGCTCTCGTGGGGTGATTCATTGTTGTGGTTGGTTGGTTTTGAAATCCCGGTTGGACGATAACCGGGTTGGTTTTAATTGTTTGATTTGGTTGATTGGTAGTGTTTGTGGTGAGAATAGAGATAATGACGAAGCGTAAAGAAACCGAGGGTAAAGGGAAAGGTAAGCAGCCGGTGGCAAAACAGATGCCCAAGAAACAGAAAACCCTAGTTTATCCCCGGATACCTAAGGGTGGTATCCGGATTAGTGATGCGGGCCGTGCCGAGAGCAGAAACCCTAGAGCCATTAGGCCTCCTAAACAGTTGAGAGATGAAACATCGGACGAGGATTTTGAGCCGGACACTGAGGGGAGGAATACTAGTAGTGACAGTGAGGAGGCAACAGAAGTTGAGAGTGATGTGCCCTTGGCACGAATGCGAGCCAAAACCGCAACAATACCTTTTTCACTCCCCCCGCAAAGCATTCCCGAGCAAGATCCTCCACTAGCTCCTCCCCCTCACGACCCTTTACCCTTTGACATGCGTTTTAACTCTCCGGTGGCAATGACAAATTACAATGAGTATATCGCCAGAAACAACATGTGTTACGAGAGAGGGTTAGATCTTAAGGTGGTTACTCCAACGTTTATCGATAACTTAAGAAAGAGAGGATGGAACAACTTGATTCTTGAGCCAGAAGGGGACCTCAATCTCACACTAGTTCGGGAATGGTACGCGAATTTCAGTGTTTCCAATCTGGAGACGGGGTTCATCAAGGTTAGAGGGGTAAATGTTCCGTGGTCAGTCCAGGCAATTAATGATTGCTACCGGATACCGGCTTTCGAGGGCCAGGACTATATCAGTTGGTTTGCGGAGAGATTGCATTGGGGGAATACTGAGACTGAGGATCCGTTGGAAAAATTGAGGAAGGCTATCAATCCAGATTTACAGTGGGTAGCTAAGGGGAGTAGTGCACGGGGTCAATTGGTGACTACGACATGGCCTGATGAATGGAAGGTAAAAGCCAAGTTTTCTCAGAATCGCCTGCTTCTGAAAGACAACATTACGCATTTCCACATAAAGGACTTGCAACTGTTGTATGCCCTTCATTATGATCTCAAGGTAGATGTCGGGAAAACTATTTACAAGGAGTTTAGAGAGAATCAGAAGGTCAGGCGTCGTATGCTTATGTGCCCTTACCTCATTCATGGTTTGTGCAAGAGAGTTCCGGTTGAGGAATACCCTGACGATCAGATTTTGAGGAAAAAGAATCAGCACGTAGCTCCTAAGCCATTCAATGCTCGCACCACTCCAAGACCTCCTAGGCTCTCCTCACGACTTATCCACACCGTCCTCCGCCCCACCACCTCAACTACTTCCACCACACTCCCTATACCTCCACCTGTCACCACCTCCACCACCACCACTACTATACCCCAACCTCCTCCATCCACTGTTGGACCTTCCACTGCCCCTACACCTGCACCTCCACCACCACCTTTTACACCTACAGCCGGGAGACCGTGGCTTAGTGAGCGACAGGGGCTACTCATTGCACATAAATAGCGATATTGGATGGATAGTCTACGGCTGACTCTGAACGGAATAGTAGAGAATCAGAGGGTTTTTGCTCGGGCCAGACAGATAGACCTTCCTCAGTTGGAATTAGATGAGGCACCATTCCAGTATACCCCAGAGATCGAGGCGGACTTACAGAGGGTTTCAGAGGAGTTGATAGTTGATGAGCCAGAGGAGGGGTTTGATGACATCGCCTTGGATGATCTGATTGGCACAGCGGGGGCTGAGACAGAGGCAGATAGGACAGGTGTTGCAGGCCCTACACAGACTGAGAGTGCAGCTGCTGTGGTTGCACCATCATCGAGCACACCTGACTCCACTACTGACGTACAGGGGCATGGAGCAGACTAGCATGTTTTGTCATGCATTTTTATACTCTTATCTTATTTTGCTAGTCTGTCTCTTTTATACTATGATGTTTCAGTTACTTTTGACGTTCTTTCATCATTATTCTTTGGATACACTTCACTCTGCATACACGCGCAGTTATTTTTGAGCCCCTGAGGCCTGCTTGACCGTGTATGTTTTCCTTTCCTTTGACTTATACTGTGGATGACGTGGATTTTATTATTGGTTTATATCTGATGCATGGATGTTATGTTTTTATTGATTCTATTGTATCCTTCCATTGCATATCCCGTATTCCCCCTCTTGATGCTTTGATCTCGTCACTGTGACATGAACTCGTTATTTTACGCACCCGCTTACCCTATTGCCTGCTTTATGGCATGCGGATTCAGTCCCGTGCATGCGCTTTCTTTGTTTCTGTTGATCTCGCTTTAGGTTACGGGATGGATTTACATGCGGTTGTCACGAGTTTCGAGTCACGATTGCGCCTTTCTGCCGGGTTTTTGATAAAACAGCTAAGTCTTTTACTCCTTTTTATCTCTCACACACTGAGGACAGTGTTTCATTTAAGTGTGGGGTGGGGGACTTAGCCGTTTTCTTGTTTTTATTGTTAAATGTGCTTAATATGTGGTATGCTTAGCCTATGACCGGGATCGAGTTGATTTTTGGGTAATTTTTAAAAAAAAATTCAAGGGTTTCCAACACCGTGTTGTATGTGTTATTTCCATATTCGAGTGGTGATCACCTTAGTAGGGCCCCGAACGTGTACGCTTCGGTTTGATATTATCTTGAGAATAGAATTTATTAATTTCACGTAAGCTACACTTTGTGCACAATTTGATTACTACCACATCTCATACCACTAGTCTCGAGACGAAATAGAAAGGTTCACCTAAGTAGGACACGGGATGACGGTCCTGGCGTCTCTTTGACCCTACCAAAGCCAAATGAGCCTTATCCCGAACATTAGACCTTCGTAGCCCCTCTCGGCCTTGATAGAATGGTCTGACCCCCATTCGTTTTACAGCCGTTTTGTTACTTAGTCAGAAAACCTACCTTGAGCCTTAATTATGGTCACATTCCCTTCATTTATACCCTACGAGTGGACTTAGTCTTTTGATTAGGCCACACTTGCTAAGGCAAGTGTGGGGTGGGGGAAATGATGTCTTGTGATGGGTTGGTGTTTTCTCGGTTTGGAGCTCTAAGGAGAAGAGGAGCTCATTTGGGCCTAGTGTTTGGGTTTGGCCCAAAAAGAATAGAAAAATCTGTAAATTTCTTCTTTCTTTAAAAAAAAAAAAAAAAAAAAACAGAGAGATCAATCAAAGTTCAAAATAAATTAGCTCTCGTTGAATAAAAGCTTAGAGTTTATTGAAATAAAAGGTTGGAATCAAATGGATGAGCTCAAAGTTATCTTTATGATGTTGGAGTTGGGATAGTGAGATAGGTGCTAATGTATTCAGCCTCGCCTCATGAAACTTGAAACATAGTTGAATTAGGCAATGAGTTCGGGTATGTTAGTATTCTATGGTTCCCAAAGTGTTTAAACTAATCAAAAAGTAGTTTGGGTGGTTTGTATGGTAGAGATAAAGTGGTACACTTGTTGATTAGGTTCACTCGTACGTCTTTTCTCCAGTTCCCAAAATATCCTTTTCGATTAACCGAAATTACCCTAGCCTAACATTATAACCTTTCAAGTCCTACCCGATTGTGTCCAAGCTTAGTGACCTTGATTAGTGGAGAGGTTGGTTGGTATGAGACGGTTGGTAGACTTTTGGTCGGGATTCAAGCCCCGACAATCTTTTTGAGCACTTGGTTTTTATCTTGGCACCACACACACTCTATTTCCTTGATAATGTTATAACCGGTGTGTATATGTTCGTGTTCCCTACTTTGTAGTTACCTCGATGGTGTGGATAGTAGCACCTACGTCACAACGTCGAACCCCTTGGGCTGTTTTAAAATGCCTAGTTTACTCGAGGGCGAGCAAAGGCTAAGTGTGGGGTGGTTGATGGGATTCAACTTTACGTGACTCCGGTGCTTTGTTTATCCCCGTTTACCATATTTTCAGCACATTTTTGGGTGATTTAGACCGTTTTCGGGGTGATATCGTGAGCTCATGGCACGGGGAATGAATCCGTTACTTTGTTGGATTGTTACCCCTTTTTAGTTGATATTGACCCCATTCCCGAGCACTTTTACCCTCCGGAATTGTTTGTATGTTTTTGGTCGTTTTTGATGTTGTAGGGTATTAGTGTCTCGAGGACCCGAAAGGTGGTAATTTGTGATAAAAAGCATAACCGAGGCAAGAGAAGAGTTCAAAGGAGGAAAAGTTGAAGATTTTGGGGCAACAGGGGTTCAAACGCACGTTTGAACCCCCCAAACGTGCGTTCAAAGGGCCACAAGTGATACAGAGTTCAAGCCGTCCAAACGCACGTCTGAAACCCCCTTAAACGCGCGTTTCATATTCTCCAAACGCGCGTTTGCACATCCTAAACGTGCGTTTCAAGTCCACCAAACGCACGTTTGACCCACCTTAAACGCGCGTTCAAGATGAAGATAGTCAAGTCCCTACCCAGAAACGAAGCAAAACGCACGTTTGCACCAATCCAAACGTGCGTTTGAAGGAGTCAAACGCCAGTTCCAGCCCTCAAAACGTGCGTTTGGACCAATTTTCTGCAGATTTTTCTCCCACCTATATATACCCCCCTTAGACTATTTCTTGGAGATATCTAGTTTCTTAGCAAAAACTCTACCCCTTTCTTAGCTCGATTTTTGTAATAGCTTAGAATACTTTCTCTTAGCTTACATCAACATAATATTAGTTTAATCTTTCCATTTCTTAGCTCAGATTTCCATTCCAAACACTAAGAGACCACCTTTTAATTTGTTCTTCATTTTGTACTTTTTGGATCTAATCTCGAATTTCTGCAAATTAATGGTACATTTCTCCTTTCTATTACTTGTTATGGCTTTCATTTATAGTTTTGTGCATGTTTTGATTAGTATAATGAGTAGCTAAACACCAACATAGTCGAATCATGTGAAATTTAGTGAAATCACCCTTTGGGTGATGAAATTGGGAGTGTGTAGTGCTTTTTACTGTTTAATCTTGCTTGTTTCATGTCTTAGAACTTGTTATAACAGATTTGGGCTAGATTGATCACCTAGGTCAAAATCACACACATCAATCTTGAGAGTTGTTCAGATAGAGAGATGTGGGAAAAAGGTTCTAGGATCACTTCTTAGAGTGAGGTCACTCGTTTTAACGTTTAAGCGACTCTAGTGCATAACATGTCTTGTGAGTGAATCTTCCTTAGGGAAGGATAGTTTACTTGGCATAAGGTGTTGGGGAAGAGTTGTTCAGACCTTAGCACCGGGATTGGGAGTACGTACCCGTGAAATTAAATGCAAGAGTTCGTTCGTTTATTGCACACTCCCGGTTTTGTCATTCCTTGGGGTGAAACTAGCTATTTTGATCATGGTTCGGCTATGTCCCTTAATCTATCTTTAAAACCTAGTAGTTTAATCTTCTTTCTTTCTTTCCTATCCTTAAATTTGTTAGTAGGGATCACTTTAGTGTCGTTGTAGTTACAAATACTTTAAAATCATTGATCACATAGACTAAGCATTACGTTCACTTTGGTACTTGAAAACACGATTCCTTTGGGTTCGACCTCGTACTCCTGTAGCTATTCTAGCAATCGACCCCGTACACTGCCGGTTAGAGATTTAGTTTACCCACAGTTTCGAGTTTTTTATAAATTGTTTTTGGAGGGGTAAATTTTACGCTCATCAGAGTGGGCATAAATTCTATTGTTTTCTTGATGGTTATTCAGGCTACTTGCAAATATTCATTGCTGCTGGAGATAGAGAGAAGACGACTTTCACTTGTCCTTATGGAACTTTTGCATACAAGAGAATGTCATTTGGTTTATGCAACGCCCCGGCTACATTTCAAAGATGCATGACAACCATTTTTTCTGATATGGTGGAAAGATTTTTGGAGATTTTCATGGATGATTTTAGTGTCATTGGGGACTCTTTTGAGGAACGCCTCTCTCATTTAGAGCGTGTGTTACAGCGATGTGAAGACACGAACTTAGTGCTTAATTGGGAGAAGTGTCATCTTATGGTATCAGAAGGTATTGTGCTAGGCCATAGAATTTCTGAAGATGGTATTGAGGTAGACAAAGCAAAAATTGAAGTGATTGAGAAGTTACCTCCACCGGTTAATCTGAAGACGTTGAGAGGATTTCTAGGGCACGCGGGTTTCTATAGAAGATTCATTGCTGATTTCTCCCGTATTGCCAAACCTCTCAGTCATCTCCTTGAGAAAGAGGTACCATTCGTTTTTGATGAAAAGTGCATGGTGGCTTTTGAGACTTTGAAGCAAAAATTGATTAGCGCACCCGTTCTGGTAGCGCCGGATTGGAATATACCTTTCGAGTTGATGTGTGATGCAAGTGACCTCACAGTTGGGGCCGTGCTTGGCCAACGTCATGGCAAGGTACTCAAGGCCATTAATTATGCTTCTCACACGTTGAACTCCGCTCAAGTCAACTATGCAACAACCGAGAAGGAGTTACTCGCCATAGTATTCGCCCTCGACAAGTTTAGATCTTATCTTGTTGGTTCTAAGGTCATCGTCTATACCGACCGTGCAGCTTTGAAATATTTGTTGTACAAGAAAGATGCTAAACCGAGATTGCTTAGATGGATTCTCCTACTTCAAGAATTTGATATTGAGATCAAGGAAAAGAAGGGCAGTGAGAACGTGGTGGCGGATTTGAGCCGGTTGGATTTCATTAAAGAGGAAGGAAAACGAAGAGAGATTGATGATTATTTCCCGGATGAACAACTCATGATGGTGGATGCTCCTCCAACAATGCAACTTATTCATGCCGGTTCAAAACCGAAGGAGAGCTCACCATGGTTTGCAAATATTGTAAATTATTTTTCATGTGAGTATGTTCCACCTACATGGACGTGGCAAAAGAAGAAGAAATTCTTTCACGATTTGAAATTTTATTATTGGGAAAGACCGAACCTTTTTCGGAGGTGTTCGGATGGTATCATAAGAAAATGTGTTCCCGATAATGAGATCTCAAGCATACTCTCCTTTTTCCATGGCCAAGATACCGGAGGCCATCATGGAGGATGGAAGATGGCATACAAAGTTTTACAATGCGGATTTTATTGGCCCTCACTCTACAAAGATGCACATCATTTTGCACAATCATGCATTGCATGCCAAAAGTGGGGAAATGTATCCAAGAGGCATGAGATGCCCCTCCAACCTATTTTAGAATGTGAGATATTTGATGTTTGGGGCATCGACTTAATGGGCCCATTCCCTCATTCATTTGGTAATAAATTCATTTTAGTGATGGTAGATTATGTTTCTAAATGGGTTGAAGCACATGCTTACCCCACTAATGATTCTAAGGTGGTGCTAAAAATTTTAAAGAAAAATATTTTTACTCGATTTGGCACTCCCCGAGCTATCATTAGTGACCGTGGCTCACACTTTTGTAATCGACCATTCACTAAGCTTATGGAGAGTTATGGTGTGAGACACAAAGTCGGCACACCGTATTGTTCGGAGGATTTTACATCACTAAACAAAAAGAAAAATTATAAACCCTAACCTATATGCAAAACTAACTCCTAACCGGCCGAATACCGGGTTGTTGATAGTAGAGCGAGATAAGTAAGGGGTCGATCCACAGGGAATTGGGATGTTGAATCTAGTTTTATTAACTCTCTCAATTGCTACTCATGAAAACAAATAAACGAAAGAAAAACATACAAACGAAGATAGAACAAATAAATCTAACCTATAACAAACAATAAAAACAACCTAAACTAAAGATACATGGGATCAAACAAAATACAAACCAAGTGATTTCAATCCTAGTTCATCTCATGAATTTTAATTCAATTTTGTGGTTTCACCTTTACACGAGATACAAATTCCTAATCTCTTAGTGAATCTATTTCTCAAGCTATGAATTCCTAATTCCTCAGTGAATTCAATTATCGATCTCTCCTCTCTCGAATGTTGAGACCAATTTCCATACAAAACGAAGGTGTAGATTCAGGTTAACTCTCGTATTTTAGAATCTAACAACCTAGATAATTAATCCATTAATTTGTCACGAATTAACGATTAAAGATCCTACCTTTCTATGGTGATCTAGCGTTTACGCAACTCTCGTATGTTGTAAACATATCAATTAGTAAACAAATCTCTCGATATTAGTTCACACAATAGCATCATAATCATAGAACGATACAAAATAAATCAAAAATCATGAAAATAAGCGAAGCTTGAATAAATCAAAAAGACGAACTCACATAGTTTATACAACGGTTGATCTCCATGAATCAACAAACGAAAATAAACGATCCTAATCTAACCCGGATCACCCGAGCACAAGGCTCGGGTGACCGGCCTTGAAAGCTCCCAAGATGCGGCTGCTCTCTTGGAAATTTCTGATGTGAAAATTGTGTAAAAGGATATGATTTAGGGTTTGGGATATGCGGCCTTTTATAGAAAACAAAGTCGGTTTGCTTAAGTCGGCCAACGGACGCTCGTCCGTTTTCCTGGACGCTCGTCCAAGATCCCTTGGACTGCTTCAGACGCCAGTTCACTCAGCGTCCAAACTCTCTGTATCAAAAATCTCATCCTAGACGCCAGTTCACATTTCTGGACGCCCGTCCACTCTGGACGCTAGTTCACTTCTTTGGACGCCAGTTCAGCTGGATCAATCACTTGATTTCTTTCCTTAAATCTTCTATTCTTCCATAAATGTGATTGATTCCTTTCCAACTTCGAATTTGGCTCTCTAAAATCCTTTTTTCCATCATCAATGAGTATCTACAATTAAGGGAAAACATACCAAAGCGTAACACAATTCCAAAATCATATAAAATCATCATTTAAACACATAATTCGTTACGTTTTGCAATTTAACTAATAAAAACATCATTTACTCAATATTTCAATATAAAGCTCGATATCTATGAAAAACATCCAAGTGGGCAGGTTGAAGTGTCAAACCGTGAGGTAAAACGGATTATTGAAAAAACGGTGGACACTAACCGTAACAATTGGTCGGTGAAGCTTGACGACGCACTTTGGGCCTACCGCACCACTTTTAAAACACCAATAGGATGTTCACCATACAGATTAGTTTTTGGCAAGTCTTGTCATTTGCCCGTTGAATTGGAGCACCGAGCTTACTGGGCTATAAAGTTTCTTAACTTTGACCCCAGCTCGTTGGTGATCATAGGTTGCTCCTGTTAGTAATATCATCCACAACGGAAGCGATTTAAGGATCTAGATCTATAAATTACACGTAATAAAATAACTAGATCTACATCTACAAGGGGGTTGTAGAACATACCTCTTGGATCTCAAAATCCAAGTAGAAGAACCGCAATAGAAAGAACAAACAAAGGTGTGAAGAGCACCACGATCTTCCGCACGTGTGATCCAAGCAACTCCCGGTGGAAGGAAATTCTCGTCTCGAATCCTCCCGATATGCTACCCGGAAAAACCTCCAAGATCTTCCTCACTTACCCCTTGGCCGAAAATATTTTCCTTCTCTCTCTAAGAGATGAAGTCGAAATTTATCTTGTGTCTTAGGCTTGGGAGAACTCTCTTTATATAGGAGAGTAATCCTTGTCCTCCAAGGATTTTATTTTGCAAATAAATAAATCCAATAAATAAAAATAATCCCATAATATTCTAGAACAAATCTAGAATAATATTTATCTTTATTTCTTACCATAAATATTTATCCAATAAATATTTTGTGCACATGTCTTAAAACAATTTCTTGTTTCCTAAAACAATGCACTTGGGGCCGAAATTCATCTTATTGACCTAGTCAATAATTTTCGGCCATAACACATAAATTGGCCAATATTATGAAAAATATCTTTTCCACATATTTAATTATTTAGTCCAACTAATTTAATAGTCTACTAAACAATTAATTCACATATTGTTTTAATTAAATTCTAATAAGAACTAAATTAATATTATTAGGATTCGACGTCCGAGAATAGCTATGCTATATAGGAGGCACGTCGGGGACCATGGACTAATAATCAGCGGCTCCGATAAATCAAATAAATAATTATCTTACGAACGAATAATTATATTCGATAAATCAATCACAAGAATATGCCACCATAATCCCGTGATCGCACTCCTCCGATTATAAGATTATATTTATCTCCTCACGAGAATGATAATAAGCGTCCATTGATATAATCATTACATATGGATTAATCCTCCATAGGATCGTTCATTCTAAATCGGGAAGTTACCGTTAACCCTTTTTAGAACCTCTTATCCTTATTTACCATTAACCCCTAGTGATCAATTAATTCATACAACTCACTTTGGTAGCTAATCGGTGTAATATGAACTCCATGGATCGATCGGTTTCTAGGATTAACAAATAAGGGAAGCTGTCTATCTACTTCCATAAATGGAAGGAATGGATTCCGTATACGTGATAACACGGACTACTCACTCAATCCGGTACAATGCCAAGATGGGGTAATTCGGATCACGGACTCGGTGTAATCCTTAACCGTCAAGTCAAACCTCATGCGATTCAAGTAGTTGTTGTGATCACCTCGGGATTAAGATATATCCATAAATATGATCATCGATTGATTCGATAAGACTTCTCGATTACGGAATTATATCGTGAACTCTTATCAAATCGGTCCAGCCCTATATGATATATCTATCATATATAAATGCCCCACTAGGTTCTCTTAACCGAAAGTCCGGATAAGACAATCACACCTATTGTGTTACGGGCGCATTAATAGCACGTTAAAGGAGAGACCCGATACTCTCGATTAACTTCACTACGGGCTAATTGTATTTTAAGTACATCTTCACTAACTCAATCCTCCCGTGTATATCCCATACACCGAGTTAAGTGATTACATAAACGATATACTTTAGGGTTTTTACGTAGTGTAAATACTATTGTCACATCGGTGAATATGAGAATAATAAATATGAATAATAATATCATTTCATTTATTAAATAAAACAATTACAAAATTGTCTTTCGGGCATCACACCTAACAATCTCCCACTTGCACGAAAGCATGTGATTAATTGTTTTAGCACACCCTATTATTTAAAATACAACAAACTATCACTCCCACTTGCTCTAAAGCAAATGAGACATGTCTCTAATACCTATAGTCTCCAAGTGTCGACTAAAAGCTTCAATCGACAGTGTCTTGGTAAATGGATCAGCAGGATTATCGGCGGAGGCGATTCTTCGGATGGAAACGTCCCTCTATCGACAAAATCGTTGATCACCCAGTATTTCCTCTCTATATGCTTCGACTTACTGTGCTTTCGAGGTTCCCTAGAGTTGGCAATGGCCCCATTGTTATCACAATAGAGAGTAATAGGATCTTCAGCATTTGGGACAACGCCTAATCCGCTGATGAACTTTCGTAACCAAACCGCTTCCTTAGCTGCCTCCGAGGCCGCTATGAACTCAGCTTCCATTGTTGAATCGGTTGTGCTGGATTGCTTTTGGCTTCTCCATTCTATTGCACCGCCACCAAGCATAAACACTGAACCAGAGGTTGATTTAGAATCATCTCTCGTGTCGGCGAAAGTCAGAATCGGTGTACCCCGCTAACTCCAAACTCCCACTCGAATAGACGATCATATAATTTTTGGTTCTCTTCAGATATTTGATGAGATTCTTTAATGTTGTCCAGTGCGGTTGCCCTGGATTTGACTGAAAACGGCTAACTAATCCAACGCCGTAACAAATATCAGGTCTCGTACACCTCATAGCATACATAAGACTACCAACAGCCGAGGCATATGGCACTCTTCTCATAGCTTTAGTCTCTTCAGGAGTTTGAGGCCCCTGAGTCTTAGAGAGGTAAACGCCGTGACGGGTTGGTAGAAAACCCTTCTTTGCGTTCTCCATACTGAAGCGTGCCACCACCTTATCTATATAAGTTGCTTGGGACAGAGCTAACATCCTGTTCTTTCGATCCCTTATAATTTGGATCCCTAGAACATAACTCGCTTCTCTCAAATCCTTCATTTGGAATTGCGTGGTCAACCAACTTTTCACGTCGGACATCATCCCCTTATCGTTGCCTATTAGGAGTATGTCATCAACGTACAACACTAGAAATACAACACTATCTTTGATAACCTTCTTGTACACACAAGATTCAGCAAAGTGTTGTTCAAAATCATAAGACTTGATCGTGTGATCGAATCTATGATACCGGGAACGAGATGCTTGCTTCAACCCATAAATGGATGCGAGCAACTTGCACACCATGTGCTCTCGACCTTCTTCAATGAATCCCTCGGTTTGCATATAGATTTCCTCATCGAGAAAGCCGTTTAGAAACGTTGTCTTAACATCCATTTGCCAGATTTCATAATCCAGACATGCAGCAATCGAAAGGAGGATGCGGATGGTTTTCATCATGGCCACAGGTGAGAAGGTTTCCTCATAGTCTATACCCTCTCTCTTTGTGTAACCTTTGGCTACCGGCCGTGCTTTGAAGGTTTCAACCTTCCCATCTACTCCTCTCTTTCGCTTGTAGAGCCATTTACATCCAATGGGCCTTTCACCCTGAGGAAGTTCTACAAATTTCCAGACTGAGTTAGAGTACATAGACTCCATCTCTTGATTCATTGCGTCAATCCATTTATCCTTATCGTGATCCAATAGGGCCTTCTTATAGGTCGGAGGATCATCTTCCACCCCATCAGAGGCGACTACGTTTGCCTCTAAATCCATGCCGTACCGAGCCGGTGGCCGAACCACTCTCGCAGTACGTCTAGGTGGAACAGGAATGTCGGAAGTGACTGTTGTATTAGTAGTGTTGTTTACAGGAACATCAACGACCACAATAGGCACGATGTCATCGGAGAGTAATTCCTCTAGTACAATTTTACTTCGAGGTCGTGGTCTTTCATATAACTTTCCTCCAAAAACGTAGCGTTAGTCGAGACTAGCACTTTGTTATCTTCCGGATCGTAAAATAGACCACCACGTGTACCTTTTGGATAGCCTACAAACAAACATACATTCGTACGCGATTGTAGCTTGGTAGTCTTGTCCATCAGCACATGTGCAGGACAACCCCATATGCGGAAGTGACGAAGGCTTTCGCGATGTCCGGACCACTTCTCTATGGGTGTCTTTTCGACGGAGACTTTGACGGTCTTGCATTCAAAATGTAGACCGGCGCTAAAGCATAACCCCAAAAGGATATAGGTAGTGAGGCGTAGCTCATCATTGACTTAACCATGTTAATCAATGTCCTGTTTCTCCTCTCGGCAACTCCGTTTTTTGAGGTGTCTAAGCGCTGAACGTTGGAAATAGATTCCTTTTTCAGCCAAGTAGTCAATGAACTCAGTATCTAAATACTCACATCTGCGATCCGAGCGAAGGCATTTCAATGACTTGCCTAGTTGCCTTTCGGCTTCTGCTTGGAACTCCTTGAACTTACCAAAAGCCTCGGACTTCCTATGCGGCGAGATAAACATAACCGAATCTCGAGTAGTCATCAATGAAAGTCACAAAGTACTCGTATCCGCCTCTAGCTTGTACGTTCATCGGACCACAAAGGTACGAATGCACTAAGTCTAGAGTTCCCGTGGCCCTATTACCCTTTGATGAGAAGGGACGCTTAGTCATTTTTCCCTCGAGGCAACACTCGCGGACGGGCGGTGTGTCAACGGATGACTCACCTAAGGCATGAACCTTTTCTAGTCTTTTGAGTCTTTCCAAGGAAATATGGCCGAGCCTCGGATGCCACAAGTATGTTTTATCTTCTTTTACTTGAGAAACTTTATGCCTTTTAGCAGATCTTTGATGAGCAGTTTTAAATATTTCAGTATTAAGTAGGGGAGCTTTATGTGGTCTTACAAAATATAAACCGTTTTCATTCGTAGTTGAACACAATTCAAAGCCATTCTTCGAAATAACAAATTCACCATTCAAATTTGAAACAGAAAATGATTGTGCAACTAAGGCAGAATGAGAAATTAAATTTCTCCTAAAATTCGGAATAAAATAAACATTCTCTAAATGTAAAATTATTAAAATGCAAGTCCACAGCTCCCACTGCTTTAGCCGAAATGAGCGCCCCAGTGCCTACTCGCATCACTTGAGAACCCTCTTCCAGCTCCTCGTACGAACTAAGAATGTGCAATGAAGAACATACATGGTTAGTAGCTCCAGTATCAAGTATCCAAGTGGACACATCTTTAGCTACATTAAAAGATTCCAAGAATAGTAATTCCGAATTACCTTTCTTATCTTTCCCAGTGACAGCCTTGACTTTGCCATCCTTTACATCACGAAGATATTCCGGACAATGGCGTTTCCAATGTCCTACCTCCTTATAGTAAAAGCACTTGCCCTTGGGCTTGGCCTCGTCAACTTTCTTGGCTTTCTTTTTCTTCATTGGCTTGGGCACATGTGCAACACTACCCTTCTTCTTTGGTTTGGCCTTAGGCTTGTTTGATGACTTGGCTTCGGCCATATTGGCTTCAGCTTTCTTATCCACTACTTGGACCTTATCTTTCGATAGCAGGCCCTCGTAGATAGTCGAGTTCATTAAGCATACGTGTCATGGTCAACTCATGTTTGCCCATCGAATGCGGGCTTTGAACGGGATAAACTCAGGAGTCAACGATTCCAAAATCATCGACACTTGAGTTGCTTCATCGAACTTCGATCCATGAATACCGGCGTCATTGAAGTAACTGATCATATTTAGAACATGACCATTCACTGCTTGACCTTTCTTCAATTTCGTGTTAACAGCCATCCTGATGGCATCGTGTCTTGCTTGGTTGCTAGGTGATCCAAACATCGAAGTAAGTTTCCGTATGATTTCTCCTGCAGTCTCAAACTCTTCAATCTGGGTCCTAATAACCTCTGACATTGTCGCTAGGATGATCCCACGAGCCCGGTTATCTGCCTCGATCCAGCAATTACGCTGCTCGATCTCAGCTTTTCCGGGTTCGCCACCGTAGGGCATTCAGAAGTGAGTACATGTTTCACATTCTCATATGTGAGTACCACGTTTAGATTACTCTTCCATTGCTTAAAGTTGTCTCCCGATAAATTTTCAGACAGTAAAGCAGAAATTTGAGCAGACATTTTTGTTGAAAATAAAATGACATGTATTAATTCAAATTTTACACTACTATATAAGTTTATTTTAGGAATTGTAATTAAGTCTACTCTACCATTCCAAGGTTTTAACCTCGCATCTCAGTGCCTCCGTAGGGCAGTTCAAAGAGATGACGGTTAAATCGAGACAATCTCATCAATGAATAACTTGTGAGAATCGAACATCCCACGAGAATAGAACATCCCTTTATTCATTGACTACCTTCCTTTTTTAGCCTAGATATTATCAAGAATACCCTTGATGAGTGTGACCTACTATATCGGATCTCTTAGGTACGCCCCGAGTGTGCCGTCGTAGGATAGGTCAGTGACCCGACGAGTACCCGGAAATCCTATCCTTTCGGAGACCAAGCCATGAATGTTGATAGGGGTGAACACCATCCGTAGGGGGACAAAATCAAAGCGCCGCGAGGCGTCACCCTTCTCTCACTTACTTGTATCTATAGTAGAGGCCGTGGGGTTGGCGTCGCCTCCCCGCTCCCACTCAATATTTTGGAAGTGGTGGTGGGTTAACTAACCACGTCTTTTTGATGTTAACATAAAAGCACATCAAATCAAGGAATCCGAATGGTGTCGGTAACGTAGGCAAGCCTACCCGTCCTATTCGTTCGAACATATGTGACAGTCGGACGAAATCGGGTCAAGAGAGCCCCATTGAGATAAGAAGGAATCACCCCTCCGCTCGCCGGTTTAGCTTAGTCTTGCCGGACGCCCGTGCATACATCACACTAGGAGGGTTAAGTCGGTCGAGCCAAGCTCAGTTGACCACCCAACCTATAGGCGAACCGTTTTTATCCAAGATTTATTGTTCTTTTACCATCATTCAATCTCGTAGACACTACGAATCGAAAACGTGATCTCGTTTGGGCTTTTAAGGCGGTTCACCGAGAACACCCACCGAAAAAACTTAACGATTTCATAACCCGTCCTCGGATCTTTAATTAGTTACTAAATTAATTAATTACCACGTATTAATTAAATTTCAACTAATTACGCGAGTTTGTATACATGCCTATTTTAATTACCAAAATTAAAATTCTACATGTACGCATGGAGTGGATTTATGATATGATGCATGTCATGGCAATTCCGATTTTATATCTATTTTATGATCAAACACATAAAAAATAAATTACGGAAAATTTAAACACCGAGATGGATCGTTGGTACCCCCGTATCTAATCTATCCTAGGAAAACAGTAAATTACAACTTGTTGTCTTCATGTCTTCGATCTTCGAACCTTGAACCACGAACCGCGAACCCGAAAGGAGAAGGTGCCTTTATTTTATAAAATAAAATAAATATTATTTTTTTTTGTATTTTTTTTATTAAGTTCCAGCTGTATATTTTTTTTATTCCAGAAATTTTTTTTTTTAAATTAAACAGCGCCGCTTTTATAAAAAAAAATTAGGGTTTGATAAAAAAAAAAAATCAAACCCTAGCCGTGGGATAGAAAGAAAAAAAAAACAACAAAAAATTTTCAGCCCCGACTCCTATTCATACCTCGAGTTCCGTCTTCATCTCGTGTTCATCATCGTTCTTCGTCGTTTTTTCCGGAATTACAAAAAAATAAAATACCCGAAAAAATAAAGAACTAAAAACAACAACTTTTACATCAATCCTATGCTCAAACGATCTAAATCGAGAGAGCGTACAATAGATCTAACGAGTAAACAGTACCAACCCCAATCCATCTCTTCAAACCACAACAATCGCAACATAAAAAAATAAAAACAAATTTTCGGCCCCTATCAAAAATTTGGGACAAAAAAATCTACATGTTTTCCACTCCTAGATCAAATATTTTATACGTATAAATATAGATCACCAGGCGACTGATACCACTGTTAGTAATATCATCCGCAACGGAAGGGATTTAAGGATCTAGATCTATAAATTACACGTAATAAAATAACTAGATCTACATCTACAAGGGGGTTGTAGAACATACCTCTTGGATCTCAAAATCCAAGTAGAAGAATCGCAATAGAAAGAACAAACAAAGGTGTGAAGAGCACCACGATCTTCCGCACGTATGATCCAAGCAACTCCCGGTGGAAGGAAATTCTCGTCTCGAATCCTCCCGATATACTACCCGGAAAAACCTCCAAGATCTTCCTCACTTACCCCTTGGCCGAAAATATTTTCCTTCTCTCTCTAAGAGATGAAGTCGAAATTTATCTAGTGTCTTAGGCTTGGGAGAACTCTCTTTATATAGGAGAGTAATCATTGTCCTCCAAGGATTTTATTTTGCAAATAAATAAATCCAATAAATAAAAATAATCCCATAATATTCTAGAACAAATCTAGAATAATATTTATCTTTATTTCTTACCATAAATATTTATCCAATAAATATTTTGTGCACATGTCTTAAAACAATTTCTTGTTTCCTAAAACAATACACTTGGGGCCGAAATTCATCTTATTGACCTAGTCAATAATTTTCGGCCATAACACATAAATTGGCCAAGATTATGAAAAATGTCTTTTCCACATATTTAATTATTTAGTCCAACTAATTTAATAGTCCACTAAACAATTAATTCACATATCGTTTTAATTAAATTCTAATAAGAACTAAATTAATATTATTAGGATTCGACGTCCGAGAATAGCTATGCTATATAGGAGGCACGTCGGGGACCATGGACTAATAATAAGCGGCTCCGATAAATCAAATAAATAATTATCTTACGAACAGAATAATTATATTCGATAAATCAATCACAAGAATATGCCACCATAATCCCGTGACTGCACTCCTCCGATTATAAGATTATATTTATCTCCTCACGAGAATGATAATAAGCGTCCATTGATATAATCATTACATATGGATTAATCCTCCATAGACTGTTCATTCTAAATCGGGAAGTTACCGTTAACCCTTTTTAGAACCTTTTATCCTTATTTACCATTAACCCCCTAGTGATCACACCGAGCTTGACGAGTTTCGCCTTGATGCATATGAGAACGCCCAAATTTACAAGGAACGAACCAAGTCATTCCATGACCGGAAGATCTTTGATCGAGAGTTCCATGTAAATGATAAAGTGCTCTTATATAACTCACGTTTGAGATTGTTTCCAGGCAAACTTAGATCGAGGTGGACAGGTCCATTCATTGTTACGAAGGTGTATAAATCTGGTGCAGTTGAGCTTAATGATGGAAAAACGACATTTGTTGCCAATGGTCATCGCATTAAGCATTTCGTTGAAGGAGAGGGCACACCGCGAGAGGAGGAGGTGTTGTTCCTCAAAGACCCCCCATTTGACTAAAAAATTGCATAGTCTAGCTATAGACTATAAATATAGCACACCACGGGTACTATCCTCCAATTACCTTTTAAGCATTATCTTTTGGTTGGCTTACGTGCTTATATGCTACGTGTTTAATTGAGTAATGGTGTTAGTGTCCCAATTTGACAATCTGTATAATTCCATCATCTTTACCGTATAATCTCGTCGAGCCAACGACGTAAAACAACAGCGCTCCCGGGAGGCAGCCCGTTTCGTGATGATTGTAGTTATTCTGTTGATATTTTGATAAGTTTGGTGAACTTTAGGATTTTGGAATTAATTGCAAGGATAAGAGTCTCTTGACTCACGTCATAGGTCCTTGACTCACGCCAACAATCACTGTAGACATACTGAGAGTTTGGGAAATTTTAGTGGCGTGAGTCAGAGTGCCTATGACGCGAGTCATTGGGTGTCATCTAGGGTTTGACCTGCGTCAATAGCTTTTGACGCGAGTCAAGGGGGCAGTTTATTGAATAAAAACGGTTTTTCTCTTTTCTCTCCCCTCCATAACTCCTATTATAATCGAATTCACCCTCTTTCCTCCCCATTTTTCTTCAGTTTTTCTCACACAACTCCACAACTTCCTCCATTTATCACAACCCCTCATAACCCACTCTTTCTCCATTCCTTTTCTTTTATTGGTTTGGGGAAGTGAAGACTCATTCTTGTTTCTTAGACATAATTGCTTCATTTCCGGTCACCTCCATAGTTTCCGGCGACCTCCATTTTTGTCTGCGGTGTTCATCATTCCAACAAGGTATTTTGGCTTAGTCCTCCTCTTTCAGTCTAATCTCGTTTAGTCATTTTGATGCTTTGAATTTTTGAAACCGGAGAAAGGGCTGATTGTTATCTTTTGTTGTTTTGTTTGGATTGTTGTTACCCCGTAGCCATGTCTGAATCATCTGCTCGTACTAGTGGTCGTCAAGGTGACCAGAGTAAAAAGAGAAAGGCCCCTACCCCTGGTGAAACTGTACATGTTGTCTCTTTTCCCTCAACACCCTTTGGTAGGAAAGCAAGGAAGCTTTTTGTTTCGTTTTTCAGTCAGTGCACGTTGCATTTCGAGCGCGGAATTGATTTTAAGTCAGTCAGTCCTAGGATTCAAAAAATTATCACGGACCGTAAGTGGGAAATCCTAGCGGCCAATCGTACTTCTACGGTCAATGGAACAATCGTGGCTGAATTCTTTGCTAACCTTGCCGCTGATCCTATTGAGGCAGCAAAAGGTTCCGTACCCGTGCGTGGTAAGGACGTCGCTTTTTTCAGTCAAGGTTATCAATAATTTCTTTGGTATTCCTGAGATCCCTGCCGATACCCTCTTTTCTAGTGTTTGGAAGTTGAGTGAGGAGGGAAATTTGTGGGCTAAGGCTCGGGAGGCGAAAACCTATCTCTGTCCGTCCGCCACGTGGGTAGGTAAGTGTTTCAAGTATGGTCAGGCGATTAAGGATGTGAGGGTGATGAAGCATTTCATTAGTCATAATATCATTCCATCCCACAAGGTTAATACTTTTAATTATACCGAGTCCTGCCTGGCCCTTGCTATTTTCACCGATTTACCTATGGATGTTGGATACTACATGTATCAAGGAGCGGTGGACTTCGCAATGAATCGCCGTGCGAATAGAAATATGCCCCTTCCCTGGCTGATTCATGAGCTTTGTGCTCTTGCCACAGTCCCTAGTTTGTCTGATGATCACCTGTTCCCACCAGTTACTCTTATGATTGGCCCTAGTATCGCAGAAAATGTTAAGCAGTCCGATCCGTCTCCCGAATTCTCTGTTTCAAACAGTGCTCTGCATCCTGTTGATGTTCTTACCTCCGGTCCACCTGTCTCGTCGCGTCCCCACATTCATGATTCAGCCGTGAGAGCTAGGTTTGAGTTACTTGAGTCTGAGATGGCAGCTGTGCGTGGAGCATTGATGGCCGCTGACACCAATTCTAGGTTAGGATTCGAGAGTGTGCTGTGTGGTTTGAATGATTTAAGGATTGCTTCCCGTGGTCATCGTTCTTTTGATGAGATTTGCCATCCCGATTTTACGGATCGAGCCGACGAATTTGATACACCCATGGAGGACGACTATCCGATCCCTGTTTGGATTCAGCCTTTTCCTAGACCAAAGAAGACCTCCACCCCATCCCATGGCTCCGGGTAGCGCTTCGCCTTTCTTCGCGCAGGTACGGAGTTCGGCCGGTGCTGGTTTTGCCGCTTTCGCAGGACAGGGTTTGTCAGGTTCGATGATTACGTCCATTGGTGACGGAGCTGGCAGTTCATCTTTTCAGTCTATGCTATCTGCTGGTTTTCCGGATTTTCCTATTCAGATGCTATCCAACCCTTATGCGGATGATGATCAGGGTGCTGGCTTATTTCACCCTTCGACGATCCCTCCTACCAGTACGATTACTCCTTTGGCTGCTCACGTTCTTCTTGATGAAGATGATGATGAGGAGCTTCCCCTTGCTTCTCCTTCTGTTCCCACATCCTCTGCCGATGCCGTTTAGTGCTTTTGTTCACCAGGCTTTGTTTGTTTTTGTTGTTTAGCCGCATGTGGCTTTGGAATTATTTTGCAGTTTTTGTCATTTTGTCGAACTATTTTGTCATTTTGATCTTTGTTTGGATGTTGCAAATGTTGTTTCGTTTTGGGATCGTTGCTTTGTATTCAAGGTGCTACTAGTGTGTTGAATTTTGTGTTCTTATCTATCTGCCCAGCATTGTTAAATTATCTGTGCTTAGCTCATTGTTTAGTGATAATTGTAACTAATTGGGTTAGATATTTCAGTCTAGGTGTTTTTGACCTACGTCATTACTTTTTGGCGTGCGTCAGTGTCTTTTTCCTTCTTGACGCACGCCACTCCTCCGTGACGCACGCCATTATCTTTGTCCACACCTTACACATACAGGACAAGCTTGGCATACGTCAATCTCCCTTTGACGCGCGTCAACCGACTTGACAACCATCAGTCATGCCTCTGCCACCACAGAACCCTAGGATCAGTCTTTGTCCCCAGTGACGCACGTCAATATAGGCTTGACGCGCGTCACTCACGCGTTTTCAGCCTTTTAAATCCATCAAACCCTAATTCTTCTATTAAAACTCCACCATTCCCTCTCTAATTCATTCCCTCCCTATTTTCATCTTTTCCTCTTCTGCTTCCTTTCATCATGTCTTCTCCTCAATCTGATCGTCCCGTGCTTTTCTATGATGTGGCTGGTGCAGACGCCGTGCAAAACTACACCGAACTCTTCAGTCGTCGTCCCATTCTCTTGGAACGAGGTGTTAACTCCAAGAAGCTTAAGAATTTGTCTGAGTATCGTATAGAGTGGGGAGGTTGGAATCGTTTGGTCGCACCACCACGGGGACGTATCAACGAAACTGTTGTTCGCGAGTTCTACGCCATGTTGTCCATCGAGCCTGAAAAACGGTCCACTAATTCGATCATGGTTCGTGGGATTGAGGTACCCTTCCACTGGATGGATATCAATGACGCTTTTCGCCTCTCTTCCACCACCGTTGCTCCTCATCAGCACTATGAAATTAAGTGGGGCCTCAACAACATTGGCAGTTTCATGGCTCATCTCTCTACTGCTACTGCTGCGCTTTTTCCGGGACGGGAAGGTCCTGGGGCGGACTATTCAGTTTCTGCTCTTTCTCCTGAGACATGGGCGTGGAAACGTTTTATCAACAACCGGATTCTCCCCATAGACAACTTCGAGGAAATGACGGACAACGAGTTGCTTTTGCTTTACGCAATCAGGCGCGAGGTGTATATCAATTGGGGTAAGTTGATCCATCAAGCTGCATGGTCCTATGCCAGGCCTACGTGCACTTTCCCCTTCATTCCCTTTGCGTGGCTGATCTCCCATTTGTGCACTCGTGTAGCCCGAGTCCCTGCCTACTCCCAGGATGAGTTTTTCCCTAGTCCGGTACCACGTCGTGGTCTTGTTCCCCGAGACATGCTTGGTGCTTCCCCATCTTCTGATGAGTCTGATGTCGAGTCTGATTAGTTCACATGTTTGTGTTAGTAATACCATCCGCAACGGAAGCGATTTAAGGATCTAGATCTATAATTTACACATAATAAAATAACTAGATCTACTCTACAAGGGGGTTGTAGAACATACCTCTTGGATCTCAAAATCCAAGTAGAAGAGCCGCAATAGCAAAAACAAACGAAGGTGTGAAGAGCACCACGATCTTCCATACGTGTGAAACTCCCGGTGGAAGGAAATCCTCGTCTCGAATCCTTCCGATATGCTACCCGGAAAAACCTCCAAGATTTTCCCTTAGTCTCCCCTTGGCCGAAATTTGCCTCTCTCTAATTTGCAAGAGTGAGTCGAAATTTATGTGTTATGATAAAAGGCTTGGGAGAACTCTCTTTTTATAGGAGAGTAATCCTTGTCCTCCAAGGATTTTATAATTAATACAAAATCAATTATAATAATCCCATTAAATAAAAGATAATCCTTGAATATTCTAAAACAAATCTAGAATAATCAATATCTTTATTTCTTACCATAAAATATTTATCCAATAAATATTTTGTGCACGTGTCTTATTAATCCACAAGAAAACTAATTTCTTGTTGACTAATCAAGCTCTTGGCCGAAACTTTCATCCCTTGTGACCTAGTCACAATTTTCGGCCATAACACACTAATTGGGCCAAGATTATGAAAAATGTCTTTTCCACATATTTAATTATTTAGCCCAACTAATTTAATAGTCTACTAAACAATTAATTCACATATCGTTTTAATTAAATTCTAATAAGAACTAAATTAATATTATTAGGATTCGACGTCCGAGAATAGCTATGCTATATTGGAGGCACGTCGGGGACCATGGACTAATAATCAGCGGCTCCGACAAATCAAATAAATAATTATCTTACGAACAGAATAATTATATTCGGGAATATGCCACCATAATCCCGTGACTGCACTCCTCCGATTATGAGATTATATTTATCTCCTCACGAGAATGATAATAAGCGTCCATTGATATAATCATTACATATGGATTAATCCTCCACAGACTGTTCATTCTAAATCGGGAAGTTACCGATAACCCTTTTTAGAACCTCTTATCCTTATTTACTATTAACCCCCTAGTGATCAATTAATTCATACAACTCACTGGTAGCTAATCAGTGTAATATGAACTCGTACGATCGATCAGTTTCTAGGATTAACAAATAAGGGAACTGTCTATCTACTTCCATAAATGGAAGGAATGGATTCCGTATACGTGATAACACGGACTACTCACTCAATCCAAGTACAATGCCAAGATGGGGTAATTCGGATCACGGACTCAGTGTAATCCTTAACCGTCAAGTCAAACCTCATACTGATTCAAGCAATTGGCTGAGATCACCTCAGGATTAAGATATATCCATAAATATGATCATCGATTGATTCGATAAGAATTCTCGATTACGGAATTATATCGTGAACTCTAATCAAATCGGTCCAGCCCTATATGATACATCTATCATATATAAATGCCCCACCAGGTTCTCTTAACCGAAAGTCCGGATAAGACAATCACACCTATTGTGTTCTGGGCGCATTAATAGCACGTTAAAGGAGAGACCCGATACTCTTGTTTAACTTCACTATGGGCTAATTGTATTTTAAGTACATCTTCACTAACTCAATCCTCCCGCGTATATCCCATACACTGAGTTAAGTGATTACATAAACGATATACTTTAGGGTTTTCTATAGTGTAAATACTATTGTCACATCGGTGAATATGAGAATAATAAATATGAATAATAATATCATTTCATTTATTAAATAAAATAATTACAAAATTGTCTTTCGGGCATCACACCTAACAATCTCCCACTTGCACGAAAGCATGTGATTAATTGTTTTAGAGCACACTGTTCGGTAAAAACTAGTTCTAAAATTTATAAACCGAAACACCCCAAGTATAAGGTTCGTAGTATAGGGTGTTTACGGGTCGTCCTAAGGGAGTCGAATGTTTATCGGATTAAAGTGCAGTTATTCTATCGACTATGTCACGAATATTAACTAAAACTAGGTTTAAACTAATTAAACTAGGGTTTATGCTAATTATGAACAGTAAAAATGACGATGAACAGTAACTACGATGAATAGTAAATACGATGAACAGTAACTTGGAAACTTAAAATATGCAAAAACAACTAGAATTTTAAAACAACTAAACTTAACAATCAACGATTGATACTAATGATTCGATTTATCAAGTAATTAAAACAACGGCAAGGCAACGGGAATCCACCGATCAACCAACCCAACCCCAACTAGACGGCAAGCTAAAGATATAATTTTTAGTAACGATCAATCACGAATTCGATTAAATTTCTCTAAACGAATTCTAGGGTTTCGTTTTCTTTTTCAAGTACAAAACGACATGTAAAACACGATCACGAGATTATTTCTAATACTCCTACTCAACTAACTATGATCAACCTCTTGAAACATAATCAATCGCATCAATTGAATAGGTCACAACTTGAACAATATTTTCATATAAATTCAAAGCATAAAAGATGGTTTCATCGATCTCTCGATTCGAATAAAACGTAAACGATAAAAAACAATATCCAATTGATAAAAAACTATAACTTTACTCACTAAACATGTAGCAAAAATCTCTCTAGTTGGTGTTGATGTTGGTCGGTTTCATCCGTTGTCCCACCGCGAATTGCTTAGCCAACAATCATATTGGTGATCATGATTGTTGGGATGGAAGAAATCATCTTCTTTTTAGGTTTGGAAATTGCGGCTGCTAGGGTTTTGAATGAATGAATAATGCGTATGATATGATATCCCGTCTCTGCTCGAATGCTGCGGTTTATATAGAGGCTGTAACCGACTTAGGACGGATCTAAACGATAAATACGCGAAAATCTGCTGACCGACCGAATGACATCACTCGGTCGACCGAATGACATGGCTCGGTCGACCGAGCCACTTTTCTGCACGTTTTAAATGTTTTTTTTTCGTCTGACTTGTTCCCCACTGCATTCTGCCGCGCTGATCTGATTCCTTTTGATTTATCTCTCAATTAATTCTCCGATTTTCTTCCTTATTTTGAAATCACTTGATTGAATGAGATTAATCTTCTCCATTAATAATATCCCCATGCATATCTTTTAATTTTCTGCAAAAATTGTTGTTACACCAAGTCATCGAATAATAATAATAATAAAATGTGTAACAAAAATAACATTTAAACTCAATATTTCCTCATAATTAAATTATATCCCCTCAATAACCATTATAGGAATTTAACGGTTAAAACACGCTTTTCTCATTTATTTCCCTTAAAAATAAGGTAAATTGTTTAGGGATTAAGCCCGAAAATATAGTAAAATATACCCTAAACACACACCCTATTATTTAAACTACAACAAACTATCTCCCACTTGCTCTAAAGCAATGGAGACCCATCCCGTATTCTAGTACCCATTAAGCATATCATAATCATTGCAGATGACAAAGTGCACTCCGAGTGTGCCGTCGTAGGATAGGTCAGTAACTCGGGGAGCACCTACATCTAAATATCATGGGTCTTAATGATTAGTCAGGTTGTCGGCTCGAGACGATCCGTAGAATCGAAACGTTACCGGTCCATCTAATCATGTAATACTTTCCCAATATGCATTTGACCTCTAGTGATTTCGAAAATCCTTAAAAGCTGCCCCTTCATCGTTTGCACAATGATGTGGTATCTGGTATCGGCTTCCAAATCTAGAATCACTCCCAGATATGAAAAGGAAATCCTTGAGCTATATCGCCTCTCTAGCTACTACAAAAGCCGCTAATCACCCAATTAGTTAAAGTCGAGTTGGCGTTCCGGATTCCTCCGAGCAATAGCTTCAACACAAGAGTAAACAACGAGCCCGAGATCGACTTAACGATCATCCTCAATACGACTTAAAGTCAAAATCGGTGTATCACACATATCCAAGTTCACACATGAATATGTCCGCATATTATTCCTCGTTCTCTCAAGATACTAAAGGACATACTAAACTTGCTTTGTTAACCGCCGAATCTAAGATTCGATCAAAGTTGACGTTCAATAACACGACCATCTCTTACTAGAAAGAGAATCTATCCCATTTCTCTTGATCCGAAGATTTAGAGAGTCATTCCTGAGGCATTGGGTAGAACTTCCTCGTTGAATGTTGCATACACAGATGCATCATCTTAACCAATAAGATGGATGGGAAACCAGTGATTGATTCTAATGAATTCGACCGAGTCAAACTCTTTAGAATGTTATCCAAATCCCTGTTGCAGAGAATTGTGGCATTGTCAGATTCTGACTTCAGATAACACACCCATGTTGATTCCAACTGGTGCAGTGTTATCCTTCACAAACACTAATATATATGTATATATTCACTACTGTACTAAAATTGATAGCCAGTCTACAAAAGACTTATCAATATTCTGGTCAAATCCACATATTGTAGAAATATATGACTTCCAATGACCGAGAGGTTTGCTTTTTATCCACAAAGGACATAAGCCTTGACAGTCATCCTGTCATAAGTTCATAAGGCAATACCCTTTTGTTCCGAATGAATCCAAACTCCGTTTGTTTGGCAAGAAAGTCTCAGGGAATCACCCCTATTTTCTGCTTTTGAACGAAATCATGCAATACTAAGTGGTAAGAGAGTCCAAGGTCTGATTAACTCTCTACTTCTTAGGGAATTACCCTTAGACCACTCTAGCTTTGCTCTGAAAGATAAACTTTCATATTCATTCTACTCATTTCCGTGTAGATCCAATTACTCCCACTGGGCCTGAGACGCTCAGGTGGTTCTACAAGAGCATGAACAGAACTGGAGTACCGAACTCCATTCATAGGGTTATGGCTATAAAACCAACCTCTATTATCAGAATCCTATACTGCTCACAAAAGAGCCATAGGTCATCAATCGATCCTCAGACTACAAAGTCCGCAGAACCCGTAATGGGTAATGGATAAAACCATACTTCCCAATACTTACTGGGTGGATCGAAATTCTGATCTAGTTTAGTAGTATTTTAGTGTTATCACCAAAAACCGATGTTGGATGTGGTCTGATTTTAATCAGTTAGTAACTACCTTGAGTAAACGTACTTCAAGGTTCAAGGTTTTACTGTTCATGGACTCTATCAGAAAGGATGCAACAGTATAACTGTCCCTTCCCGATTTCAATAATCCTACATCTAACCTTTATACACAATAGGTTAAAAGATATATCACGAATTGTCATTGACCGAACGTATGTGCAAAATTTTCAGTCTTACCTTCAAGCACCGTGTGCTAAATGCTTATGTTTATGGAAGTGGGGTGAACCGAATCCACACCTTATCCGTAAATTCCAAAGCATATTGTAAGTAGACTTCTCGGTCTTACATTTCAATGTAAACCGTTATTTCGCTTCCAATATCGATCTTTATTGAGTTAACCAGTGTATTGTAGCACATCTAAAACTATATAAGGCAATTTAACGGTTTCTTACTTAGTGAGAACATGTCACAATGAGGCAGGCTGAGCATCAGTCTCGAGGACTATGAATGGCCTATTCCGAGTATAGAATACTCTATCTCTGTTGAAAACAGAGAAATCTCAAAATATTTTGGATAAACTTACCGGAGTGTTTGAATAGTTATCAGACAAGAAGTCACTACTCGAAAGCTCCTTCTAGCTTGTATCTTTCATCAGACCCCGAAGGTCGTCATAAACAAGCTATGTTACTTCTTTATAACCATTATCCTTTCCTGATTGAAAGGAAACATAGTCATTGAACCTTTGAGACAATATAACCAGACTGGGAGAAATGAATCACCCTGAGCTAGTCTTCAGGTCTTGTCTTTTGGGGACTATGCACTAACTATGGAATATGAAGAAGCGTTTATCTAAATATAGAAACCAATTGCTTTTAATAGTTCTTAAGATGTGTTTTATATACGTATTTCAGCAGTTCTAAGTGGTTTTTGACTTTATCAAACAAAAAGTTCGAGTCTTGGATTCGTACTACAAATGGTATATTCACTTTCTATACGACAAACAAATTATCGAATAGAAGGTGAATCTTAAACAGAAAATAAAATTTCCGCGATATTCAAGGATTGAATCCGAGATTCATTTCCTTATATCACTCCCACTATTCTAGCTAAAATTAACTGCCCGTTGTTTACTCCTTTAATCGTTAAATGCACTGCTACCTTGTTCTTCTAAAGAACTTAGCTCGAGAAAATCGCCAAGGATTCATAGGTTGGTGATCCAAAATCACTGTCCTTATCCTATGATTTTCAGTTAATTAATTTTCGGTTCAGCCTTAAGGTTTTCTCAGTTTAGATGACTAACACTTTTAGACATATTCTCCCATTCTTGACTTTCCGTGAATGGAAACAGTCTTGAACCAGCGGTTCGTTTGAGTAGAAACTACTCTTGAACCGTGGGATGTCTATTTCGAGTGTTACTCGTCGGGACTTCTCGGATTTTCTAATATACCAGAAAAAACAACAAATCATAACATTAAAGCTCCCACTAGTTTATCGGTTCCAAATACCGTCTAACGAGCAATGCTTTATTTTTATGATTTTCCGATTTTTTCGATTAGAAAATCTTTCGTACATAGTTCCAATGTTTCCAGAAAAACAACAAATCATAGAACTCCCACTAGTTCATCGATTCCAAATATCATCCAACTAGCAACATTTCATGACTTTCCGGTTTTTCAATTAGAACGGTTACGTGTGTAGTCGATTACACTTTTCTAATGTTCTAGAAAAACAACAAATCATAAAGCTCCCACTGGTTCATCGATTCCAAATATCGTCCAACTAGTAACACTTCATGATTTTTCGATTTTTCAATTAGAAAATTACTCGTGTAATCACTACACACTCAAAATTCACTAGAAGAATTTCAAAGTCCGAAATCACCTTTGATCAAACTAAGTTTGTCTCCCGTTTGACACGAATGACATTAGTGACATACCTATATGTCTCTCTGCTTTTTAAAAGGCTTAAGAGAAAATATCTCTTTCGAAAAATAATTGCATTATCGATTAACTAGTTCAACGTCCTAGTTACTTTCCACTTTTTAACGAAGTCAATACTAGTCAATTATTAATTTTTAAGCAATTTAGTAAGTGATATAATGCTGTAAATAAAATGACATATATTAATTCAAGTTTAACACTACTATATGATTTTATTTTAGGAATTGTAAACTATAAGTAAGTCTACTCTACCATTCCAAGGTTTTAACCTCGCATCTCAGTGCCTCCGTAGGGTAGGTCAAAGAGATGACGGTTAAATCGAGACAATCTCATCAATGAATAACTTGTGAGAATCGAACATCCCACGAGAATCGAACATCCCTTTATTCATTGACTACCTTCCTTTTTTAGCCTAGATATTATCAAAAATACCCTTGATGAGTGTGACCTACTATATCGGATCTCTTAGGTACGCCCCGAGTGTGCCGTCGTAGGATAGGTCAGTGACCCGACGAGTACCCGGAAATCCTATCCTTTCGGAGACCAAGCCATGAATGTTGATAGGGGTGAACACCATCCGTAGGGGGACAAAATCAAAGTGCCACGAGGCGTCACCCTTCTCTCACTTACTTGTATCTATAGTAGAGGCCATGGGGTTGGCTGTCGCCTCCCCCGCTCCCACTCAATATTTTGGAAGTGGTGGTGGGTTAACTAACCACGCCTTTTTGATGTTAACATAAAAGCACATCAAATCAAGGATTCCGAATGGTGTCGGTAACGTAGGCAAGCCTACCCGTCCTATTCGTTGGAACATATGTGACAGTCGGACGAAGTCGGGTCAAGAGAGCCCCATTGAGATAAGAAGGAATCACCCCTCCGCTCGCCGGTTTAGCTTAGTCTTGCCGGACCCCCGTGCATACATCACACTAGGAGGGTTAAGTCGGTCGAGCCAAGCTCAGTTGACCACCCAACCTATAGGCGAACCGTTTTTATCCAAGATTTATTGTTCTTTTACCATCATTCAATCTCGTAGACACTACGAATCTAAAACGTGATCTCGTTTGGGCTTTTAAGGCGGTTCACCGAGAACACCCACCGAAAAACTTAACGATTTCATAACCCGTCCTCAGATCTTTAATTAGTTACTAAATTAATTAATTACCACGTATTAATTAAATTTCAACTAATTACGCGAGTTTGTATACATGCCTATTTTAATTACCAAAATTAAAATTCTACATGTATGCATGGAGTGGATTTGTGATATGATGCATGTCATGGTAATTCCGATTTTTATATCTATTTTATGATCAAACACATAAAAAATAAATTGCGGAAAATTTAAACACCGAGATGGATTGTTGGTACCCTCGTATCTAATCTATCCTAGGAAAAAAGTAAATTAAAATCTTGTTGTCTTCATGTCTTCGATCTTCGAACCTTGAACCACGAACCTCGAACCCGAAAGGAGAAGGGGCCTTTATTTTATAAAATAAATTAAAATAATTTTTTTTTTGATTTTTTTTTATTATTAAAAAAAACTGCTGTTATATTCCAGAAAAATAAATTAATATTTTTTTTTATTAAACAGCCGCCGAAAAAAAAATTAGGGTTTGATAATCAAACCCTAGCCGTTTTCTACCAAAAAAATAACAACAAAAATTTTCAGCCCCGACTCCTATTCATACCTCGAGTTCCGTCTTCATCTCGTGTTCTTCATCGTTTTTCGTCGTTTTTCCGGAATTACAAAAAAAAATAAAATAGCCGAAAAAATAAAGAACTAAAAACAACAACTTTTACATCAATCCTATGCTCAAACGATCTAAATCGAGAGAGCTTACAATAGATCTAACGAGTAAACAGTACCAACCCCAAACCATCTCTTCAACCACAACAATCGCAACATAAAAAAAAATTAAACATGCATTCGGCCCCTAAAAAATTTGGGATAAAAAATCTACATGTTTTTCACTCCTAGATCTAATATTTTATACGTATCCATTGCACTGTTCTACAATTATTTTTTTTGTTAATACTTTAGGTGATTTTTAATACAAATATGATGTTTTCACATTTCAGACACATCTCTCCAGCGAAAGATTCACAGCTTAGTGCAAGAGATAGAAAGTTTTAAGGTTGTGCATCAAAATAACATGCGTCTTCTATTCCGAACGCTATTTGCGCTCAGAAGACAATGATAGAGATTAGTGTAGATGGCTCGCATTCAAGGCAAAATCTGGTGAGTCACTGGTGGTTTTTTTTTTCAATATTAAGATTAAGAACTGTAAGTTTTCATACTTCTCTTTGTTTCAATTGCAGAAAGTTGTATGCTTCTTAGACTTGAAACCCGTCTCGGCGTATCGATTGTGGGTTTTGATTTACTTACATAGTATCGATTGCAGGTGTCCATACTCCGTGTGTACAATCCATTATTATGTTTTTTTCCTCAATTAACTTCATATGGTTGACTGGTGAATTATGCAGTCAAAACACGATTTACTCGGCGTATCGATTGTGGGTTTTGATTTACTTACATAGTATCGATTGCAGGTGTCCATACTCCGTGTGTACAATCCATTATTCTTTGTTTTTTTTTTCACCATGTGCCTTATGTTTGGCTGACAATACTGTTGTTGTAAACTTTTTTTGGTACATTGTGAGTTCTGATTTAGTTCAGAAGATGCAGTCGTTGCAGATAGAGAAAGTTATGGATTAGGATTTTATGATTTCAGAAAATTTCGTAATGAAATTTGATGTATCTCACATTTTTTTCAATTTGTGGTTTTTTTTTCAGAGTGATGAAGTTGTGAGACATCGCTGCTACACACCTCAACAATGGTATTTTTTTGTTTATTTTTCGTTTGAATCGAGGCCCAAGTTTACCCTGCTTGCTTTTAAAGCCTTCATCTGATTTTTTTTAACAGTAAAACTACTTCATTTGATGTTTCTCATCTTTTTTTTGTTTGACTATAGATTCATAATGAAAAATTTGATGTATCTCATATTTTTTCAGTTTGTGGGGTATTTTTTTCCAGAGTGATATGAAGTTTTGAGACATCGCTACTACACACCTCAACAATGGTATTTTTTTTTTTGTTTATCTATTAATTTTTTGTTCACAGAAAAAGTAGTGGTTAAATTTGTGTTCTATTGCACTTTTTATGTTCATTCTTTTCTCTTTACTTTGATGAGGGATGAATTGTTCTTTTCATATGTCATATGTGAACACTGAACATGGATTTGTGCCTACACCTTTTTGTCATTTGTGCGGTTGTCCTTACTTTGGGCAGAAGTTTCTACTGTAGTTGAGAGGACTTGACCCCCCTGCCCCCAAAAAAAACGGCTTCAGATTCATGCCATCAATGCAAGTAGTTTGTTTCTTTATATGGACTAATGGAAATCTTCGTATTTTCAGGTTCAATGTTTCTATACATCATGGTCTCTCCTTGGGTCCTCTGATTTGATTTGATTTCTTTTGTTTCTTTCCCAGATTTTGATATAATTGGCGTTTGGTTGCTAGAGCGAATTACCAACAGGACAATGTGGTATGTAAATATGCTTTTAATTGGTGATGCAATCCGTTCTCAAACAAAAATTGTGTTGTTTAAAGCAACTTCCTTTTCATTTTTGCCTCCATTTTATTGACACTTTCCATGATGGATATTGTATCATGTGAATTTTATTTGTTTTGTTTTGTTTCTTTCACATATTTTGAAATGTTTGGCGTTTGGTTCTTACTGTGATTTAGAGACGGGATAATGTGGTACATCAACTCAGTTTTGATTTTCCCAATTCAAAGCTTTATAAATGTTACCCCTTGGAGTTTCTCTTTCTTTCTTCTATTCCTTTTTCAGGATTTGGGATTTCTGAACATCAAGATGGTCACTGGATGAGGGATGCGGTAGGGGAAATGAATGTTGATCATCATCTACTTTGAGGCGGCGGCGACAATGGTGGATGTAGTAAGTTTGATATTTTTTCCTCTGTTCATTTTGCAGGGATTTCAGATTTGTGAACATCATGATGAACAATGGATGAGAAATTCGGTTGGGGAAATTCTTATTTGTTGGAAGAAAGATTTGGATGCGATCTTAGATAGATTACTACTCAGAAGTAATCCATTCGTGTAACAAAGGTTTTCTTAAATTTGGGTTCTATCACTTCATTTATTTTTTACATCATTTTTTTACAAATTTGTATGATGTGTTTGCCGGAAGAGGTTTTGAGTTAATTACGATTTGTTTGAGCAACTGAATTATAGAGAAACATCATCAAGCATCGAGATTGTTGTTCACTCTGTGCTTTTTTATGGTGCTCTCTAATTGTGGATGCAACGTAAGTAGCAGCCTACATGCTGGCAAGTGTTAACTCAATTTCTGAGTCCATGACATTTTTGTTGGTTTAATGGTTCTAAATGAATTGCTTACAAGGTGCAGATACAGGCTGAATTGAAAAGCTGAGTTAACACTTTTGGTTAAAATGCTCAGTTAAGTCTTTATTTTTACAATTATGCAGCAATGATACATGATAACCTCCTTGAATTTTTGTAATCACAGCCACAGGAAGGAATTGGAATCGTCACCAGAGTAGGTCTAACAACCGACTCACCAGAGTAGTACATACATGTTATTCATTGATGAAGCAACAATAAAAACGACGACTGCAACTGCAACGCTTATTCACGAATTGTACAAACCATCAACAGCAACTGCCATTCTTCGTCTCATGAACTGCACATCTGCGGATTTGGATTTTAGACCTGGATGTGCAATGTGAGGCTCATTGACGTGACGGCAGCTGCGACGGGTTGGTGGATTTTATAGTGGACGCTAGCCAGGTTACAATCCTATTGTCTTCCATGAAAGTACATTTTTTTTTCTTCTTAAAATGTCTTTGTAAGTGATGAAAAGGAAAATTGCATTTTCTTCATGGTGATCCCATCGAGCTTTTCTTATGAAATTACAGATTTTATTTATTTATTTATAATTATTTTGTATCTTCTTTGTTTGTTTAATCTTTTTTTTCCTATTTACATTGTTTAATGCTTTGTTTACTACATTATATGGATTTGCAGGAAGCAGTTTGAAAAGGGCAAAGTATGATTATCAGGATGAAGATGAGAACGTGGAGATGGAGCAGATTGGGGCAGAGAGGACAAAAAAGTGTTCATTCTCATGAGTGATACTGGTGGAGGTCATCGAGCTTCAGCTGAGGCTATTAGGGATGCATTTAAGCTGGAGTTTGGGGATGAATACAGGGTAAGCCTATGATTTTTTTGTTCTTTCTTTTTATTTAATTAGTTTTTGACTTTCCAGTTACATGAGCTCAGGATAAAAAATCATTTATGGCCTGAATTTTTCTGAATTGCTGCACAGAATCATTTGTTTTTAGGATCTGTAAATTTCAGGCTTAGCTACCTTATGATATGATTCTCATGAATGATACGTGTTAGTAAGGCTTAGTGTGATGCTGGAGATTGGACTACTGCTAATTGTACCATGATGATGTAGAAATATGTAGCTACTTCAATTTGGGAGAAGTTATCCAGGTAGAATTCTTATACCATTAAGTTGAGAAATGGAGGATATTGATATCGCGTCTGCTCCGAGCTATTTCGAGCTGGAGGATCTCAACATTCGAGCGTCGATATGGGTATGGTTTAAATTGCTCAGCTGCTTTGAACCCTTAATTATCATTATCTGATTTGTTTGAACGTTTTTAAATACTTTTCTTATGATCTTCCCCGGAGTTTGGAATGGTATCGACACATGCTGCGGAGTTATGGCTTCGCTTATCCATCTTATCTTATGTGATACATCTTTTATGATGATGATTCGTAGCTTTAACGTTCAAAGTGGTTGTAATCATTTAGACTTTTTTTTTTTTTTCATTATTGCACAAATTAAATTTATTCTATGTTTTTTATGGATAAAATCATTTTTTATATGTTAGTTTGTTTAAACACGATATTTTTTCATAAAATATTATTTTTCTTCGATTTTTACTTTTTAAATATAACGTTCTCCGTGCATCGCACGGGTTTCCTACTTAGTTATATATATATATATCTTATATTATATTTTAGAGACAAAAAGTGTCAATTGACCCGTTTTGGCCAATTGACCCGCTCTATGACCCGGAAACATCACCCATTTTGTACAAACTCCCGTTCTGAACGGTCTCATCCCACGTTCTCCACTCTTCAATTTTCTGGAAAACTTCCGACCTCCGACCACGATGAAGCTTTTCAATTGACACACCCACTTGCGACCCATTTTCAGTTGAAACTTCCGGCCACCCACATCTCTCTGCAACAAATGGAACGTGCTCTCACCGGCCCTAGCCTCATTCCAATGTCCTCTGATTCTCATTCTCCTTCATCTTCCCCTCTCCCCAAACCTAATGATAAATGGTTTCATTTTTTTCAACGGCAGGGAAGAAGAGAATGAGTCAATTTATCCCCTCATTAGGAGATTCAAATGATGAAGAAGAATCCACGAAATCCAGATTTCAATCAAGGCGCAATAAATCAAAGGTTTATCAGAAGGAGCGAAAGACTCGAATGGAAGGAGCCAAAGACTCAAATCAGAAGCAATTTCCGGAGAAATTCAAGGTAATTGGTAAAAGAAAAGCTTCGGTTAAAGATTTCTACATTTGAAGTTTTTGTATGTTGATATACTTATTCTGTGATTTATGGGTTTGTTCCTTTTTCTTTTTTTTTTTTGGGTTTTTTCACATACGTGTATGTGTGTAGATTTTATATCTCATCAAGGTGGAGGTGAACTTTCAGATTTATCGATGAGGTGGATGTGAATTTTATGCATTTCAGTTTCACTTTCTTATCTTTCTCTGTCAGGTGAATTTTTTGCATTCTCTTATGTTGTGTTGTATTTCCATCATTTCTCTTTATTCTCAAGTTTATTTGATTGTTGGATCCATTTTTCAGATTGGAAATTAATAATCTTGGAAGGAGAAATGTTTGCATTTTCTTTGTTCTTATACTGAGGTATTCTATTAACATGAATAACCACAGCTGTATCTGGAATTAATTACTCCCGTAAACAGAAATCTCTAGGTGTCCTTTGCTCCAACATTCTCAGATTGTATAATAGAGAAGGTGTGGAATGTATTGGACTGGATGATGCGGCATTGAGATTAGGGGTGGAGAGAAGGAGGATCTATGATGTTGTGAATGTTTTGGAAAGTGTTGTTGTTCTTGCAAGAAAAGCGAAAAATCGGTATACATGGAAAGGATAAATGGCAATCCCTGCTACTTTAGAAGCACTGAATAAAGAAGGGTTGAAGATTGACTCGAATGCTGATGATGGCAGTTCCTCAGCTACAAATTCAGACGATGAAGAGGATAGGTATTCCAACCAGAATGATAATGCAACTTCAGATTCTGCGTCGGCAAGATATGACAACAGGAAAGAGAAATCCTTGCCTTTGTTAACCCAAAATTTTGTAAAGCTTTTCCTTTGCCTAGATATGGACATGGTTTCCCTTGATGATGCTTCTAAACTGCTCCTTAAGAATAGAGAAGATCCAGCAACAACTAGAGGTAAACAAAGAAGGATTTATGACATTGCCAATGTGCTAGCTGCCATGAAATTCACCAAGAAAACCGGCTTTCAGATGGCTTTGGCTAAATGGAAAGCAAGAAACTGGTACTGGTCATTTGGCGCCTAACGAGCCAATCAAAAGATCATTTGGAATTGATCTCACAAATACCATCATTAAGAGAGGTAAGATCATGTCAAAACCGGAAGGAGATTCGGTCCAAGGGAAGAACACAATACTGCAGACATTAGTAAACTCAGGGTCCTTAGATGCTGAAGTTCCGAAATCCCAACAGAAGCTTGATTCAAGACGAGACACGAAGAGTTTTCAGTTTGGCCCTTTTGCTCCCATTAATGTGCACCACTCAGCAGCTTATGAGGATAATAACCCGATACTCTTTCCTGATTTGGAAAGACTTGCTACCACTTATCGTCCTCAATATAACAATCCAGCTTTGAGAGAACTTTTTGATCATTACGTGGAAGCATGAAAGTCTTGGCATGATGAAGTTGCAGAGAAGAAGTCAACAAAACCAGTCTCATGATAAATATACTTCATTGTATTGATAAAAAAATAAAAATAAAAAAGGATGAAGAAGTTAGATCTTTAGAAGTCTCTAGCTAGAAAAAAGATTGTTAGATATGCATAATTCTCAATGCATCAAAACTTAGTAGAAAATCTTTGTAAAGTCTGATTTTTTACATGAAGATCGGGTTTCGATAGTGACGTTACAGAAGGTTTGGGTATCACAGATGGCTTACTGAGTTTAAGATTATCATATTATGCACCTCTTAATCTATTGCTGTCTTCTTATTCCTTACCTTTTCAATTTATTTTTATTTTTTATGAAAGTGAAATGCCTTATTTTCTTCACATAATAAGTGCAGCAATTTGCGTTTCCCTCAAATGAGTTCGAGGTGTTAGTTCCTTTACATCATCCCAACGTAGATAAGTGTGTGTGTGTCCAGAGAGCTAACTTTGGTTTAAAATGAGATGATTTTGTATTCTTTTTTTTAGCTCTAGATTCTTCATAATCTTTTTTAACTGTATCATGAGCTTTAGTACAATGGTTTTACATTCTCAATATCTTATGTCATGTGTATTATGTCTCTGGATTATAGTGTTATATTTTGTACACTTAGCTTTTAGTAAAGCATCCACCCTTTTACAGAACCAAATTGCAATTTCTGAATATTTCTTTTGAAAAGTCTTCCTTTCCATTTTATTTATTCATACATTTCAGTTTCAAACATAACAATTTTCTTTTAACATATGTTGTCGTTTTGTTTTTCTAATTTATATTTTCGAGTGCGTGCGCGGGGAGGTTTCATCTTATATATATATATATATATATATATATATATATATATATATATATATATATATACTTATTTTAGCAGATAATATAAAAAAATTAAACAAAAGATGACATAAGTTAACAACAAAAACACATCAACACATCTTTACCTAACAACATTCATTGACAAAAGATATAAAGATATAAGTTGTGAACAAAAGATGATATAATTGGTCAACAAACGACGCATCAGCACACATGAAATAACTTTCATTACCTAAGAATCCTGACTGGGTCCTAAAAAACGACTATGCTCATTATCAGTGTCCAAGACATAATTACCATCAGCATTTTTTTTGAATAATTCGACGACATTCCCACCATTGTTGATAGTAATCAATCGTATCTTTCCCCCTGTATGTCTACAATCCACTCGTGAGGCTTCCTCAATTGCTCTACGGACATAGCTTTTACAAATTCTTTTTTTCTCGTCAAATGTGGATCCGGGTGGAATATCCAAAGTGTTTTCATCATGAAAATTTTCCATCGCTTTAGTACCCGTTCCCATAAAAACAAAAGGCGGTTCTAAGTTTGGAACAAATTGATTTCCATACCTCTTTATAGTGTAAATAGAATACTCGTTCCCAATTTGTCCTATTAGGACGAATCCCATCGGGTACTCATCTTCTGGATACACATCCCACACAACAGAATTATTTACCACATGTGCCACAAGTATTGGCCACGTCATCCATAGTCGAGAAGACTGGTTTGCAAACGGATAAGTGCTCAGTTACCTCACGTCTCAAAAATTTATCCAAGTAATACTCACCACTTGTGGCCAAAAAGACAGAGTCAAGCAGTTTAGTAGTCTTGTCATATCTCTGATTGATGCTATAAACTGGATCATTCACCGTACGTGCAATTGTAGCTACTTTTGAATCTACTCCTAGGATTAAAAGCTCTTCTAAACGTAAAGCCATTATGGAAGTCTGTGAACCGATCCCCATATTAAGTTCCCCCATTTTGTCTACGGATAGGCTGCAACATTGTCAAAAAGATTATAAGAATATATATACTCTATAGTACAAAACAACAGCTCATCCGTTAAAAACAGAAGATATGCTAACAGAATAAATTTTTTTTTTTGAAAGGACTAACAGAATAATTAAAGACAGCTAATAAATAGGTCCGGACATACGACACGTGTCAAATGATGTCCCTACATCAGGAAGCAACTATCATGGCAACAACATTTTGAAGAATGAATTTTTGAACCATTAGTAAAACGCTTCGAAAAAACAAGCGCTAAATATCATGATATAGGCCTCCAGTAATATTTAAATGGCATACAAGACTTCTACAAATAAAAATTAAGTATGATTTTTCAATTGAACCGAACATCTTCCACTCAAAGAAAGACTGAATTCCATGTAACTTCAGATACATCAAATTATAACAATGTGCAAAAAACTTACTCTTCATATTTCGACACGGCTTCCAAAGAAGTATCTGGCAAACATTTAGTGACATCTACAAGGGGCTTGTGGGATGCAACAAATTGCATAAGCTCCAACTGGATTCACCACAAAAAAGAAACGTAAATATTGGGTATGAAGCCCAGAGCAATTTACTCAGAATAGTGTAGGAATATTAGTTATATGCGGATTATTCTAAAGGATCTATTCTGTCTATTTATTATGCTGTTTTATGTGAACCAGATGTATAGTCGGGTAGATAGTAGGCTGCTAAATTACAGCCGTCAGGTTTAAATTCCTAGCCGTTAGGTGTCTCTCAGTGTTCCTTCTTGGTTTACTATTTAAACCATCTCTTCCTCCACATTTTGATTAAGAGAACAGAGTTTCATTAACACTTTGAATCATTCAACTCTTCACTATAAGTAGTAACACCATTTTCTGAATTTAAAGGATAATCTGCAACATAAACAAGTGGAAGGGTGCCCTCAATTTAATAGGCCATAGTACCATCTAAAACGTTAAAATTTTAAGAAATTTTTTAAGGAACCCAAATGGACACGCATCGATCACATATGACCCTGCATTCATACACAGACCTATATTCCATATTTTCTGCAAATCTGAATAAAACTACCTATTAAATCAGAATTATTTTATTCAGACCTATATTCCATATTTTCTGCAAATCAGAATAAAACCTTTCTCCTTCCCCATCCAACCTTTCTCCTTTCACCCATTCAAAAATGAAATAAAAATAAGGAAAAACTAGAGCTCCTAATGAAGATTAAGTGGATAAATAATCACCTGACGGAAATAAAGCGAGAGAATTGCATCATCATTGCCACTGACAGACTGCAAATTTGAAGACCCTAATGATACCATACTTTCACAAAGATATTCCGCAAACTCCAGTTCACTCTCATCAATAGCAACGGAGCCAGACTTTTGCAAGAAATCATTAGAGATGTTCATTAATATCTGAAATATCTGAGTAATAGCAGAATCATATTCTGACGTGCCATCAATTGGACGCTTCCTGCCAGCACAAATTCAACAATGCAAGTGACTACTTTCAGAGTTCACGATTCATTCAAGCACATGAACAAAAATTTGTGATTCTTTAATGGCATACCTTGGACATACGAGTTTGAAAAACTCACATGCATGAAGACGAAATTCAGCATAAGAGAGCAAAAATCCACACCTACAAAAGGAAAAAAAGAAAAAAAAGGAGATATTGAACTCAAAGAATATGCAAAACTATGGTTAGAGAGAGAGAGAGAGAAAGAGATCCTACCCATGAATAACCCCATACTTAGCAAGATCAGGCAATGGAGCCCATTCAGCATAAGCATTGAAAGCAATTAGAGTCGCTGTTACAGTAGTTGCATGCTGTTTGGCAATGCCCAGTTGTTGCTGCCTTACTTCAGCCAATGCAGCACCTAAGTGCTTCTCTAATAACTGAATGTACAAACAGCATTTCAGGCTTTGCAGCTTAGTAGGCACTAGGCACGAACTAACCGCTATAAATTAGACATGCACTTACACTATACAACAACGAAAAAATTTCAGGCAGAGATTGAGTGAGCCCCCGAAACAACAGTCTACGACGGTCACCTAAATCCAAGAAACAAAACACCATGATTAAGGCAGGTGGACAAAAGAATTTACAATAATACAATGGTGGCACTAAGGGCAGAGATATTTATACAAATGGATAACTCATCAATTATGTTTGTAATTAAAGAATAACACTACCGCATTTTGACCCAAAGGTTAAATTCCCTGCCCCATCCCCTGGCTCAATAACCTAAGCTGAAGTCAATTTCTTGAAGAAGCATGTCTATCGGTTTGTTATGCATATAATGTCTAACCTTCTAAGTCTTCGTTGTGGACCATTATATCTTCAGGAAGCCACCTCAGCATAATCGAAACTAACTCCGCCTGGAATACAAAAAAGTTCACGTTTTATAACAATCACAAGGTGATCATAGACCAGTAACAAAGAAGTACCAATCAAGAGACAATACTTGTATGGGACCCTGGTTGGACAAAGAGACAAGAGATGGAAGAAGCTCCTGCCACAAATTCTCGCCTTCTCTCCGTATGATCTGGATAAAGTTGTGCGAGTAAGACCAAAAATATCGACTTCATTTAAACCTAAAATGAAGTCATGTCAAAATAACAAACCTCGGCAACAAGAAGAGCTGACTGACTCTTCAAAGCCCATTCTTCAGAAGGATTTGCCATCTCAGACATCAAGTTGACTGCAAGACTAGGAAAAGTTCTTCTTTCCGTGGGGTTCAATTCCTCCCAGCGCAGCCGGACCAAATTCTTTACATAGAATGATAAATTTTTGTTAGAGGCAGAATTCTCCATCAAATCTTGTTAAGCATGTGATACAAAGACCCTTGACAAAAAGTCTTAATGACAAAGTTGCTAGGTTGTCAAATCAATATCTGAAAACTGATATCTCAGCCACTATGTCTGAAAATACTTTTACCTACAGGACATATTTGAAGCAGATTTAACTTCCAGTTTTTTATCACCTTCCTCTTCGCTTTCACCCTATTAGATTCACTGGTAACTCAAAACATATCAAACTAGGATGGCCAGATATTCACTAAAGGCACCTTTATGATACGTCAAAAGGCATGTATCCAGGGCATTGTGCACTTTATTCATGTAATGATGTAAACACCCTTATAGTTCAATAAAAAAATTCAATCAGTGTTTAATAATTTTGCATCACAAAACAACCTACAAGAAGAATACTCAACCACAGACCTCAATATCAGAATGAATTGTAGCCATTTCATAAAGATGATGTGGTGAAAAAGTTAGCCACTAGCTAATTCGGAAATAAGATCTGTTTTCAAATTGATTGAAGTATGTGCTCAAGCAGGGTATCATTTACCAAGAAAACATCATGAATGTACTATGCCCACACTACATATACATGAAGTACTGATAAATGAAACCTATTAAACTACTCCCAGAACCCACAAAAATTATTACAATTACAATAATGATAATAACAAGTTAACAAGTAATAATAATAATCTGGAAGTGACTACTTCCACTCCCTTTATTCTTATCCAAGCCATTCAATAAAAATATAGTAACCTCTTATCAATCCATGCCAGATGTATAAGAACCAACCGAATGAATATTTACTCTCAGATCTATAATAACGATAGACAGATTTTGTTTTTGTCTTTTGTTTTTTAGAGGAAGATAGACAGATTCTTTTGATAAAAGGTAATCATGAATGGATTAGGTTTAAGATACTGAACCTGGAGCAGTTTTAAGATACTGAACCTGGAGCATTTTAAACGAATGCACCCGAACCTCAGAAGACCAATCTTTCTTAACTAAATGCAATGATGTACTTGCCAAAACATGGACATCTCCAGATTCTACCTGTAAACAGACAAGACAATAATACATGAGAAAAACGAATTACATTCTCTTATACATTTGTCATTTGACTGAAATGATTATACCCAAAACAAGAACCAAAAGAGGAAACGCATGAGAAAGAGGCTGTCTGGTGCACTGAAATGACAACATGAGAAGGAATGAAAACTTAATGAGTCAGATAACTGGAATGCACAAGGAATAAAGTAAACCTTGCTACCCAATGCCGCATGGAAAGAAGTCGTTAAGCTTAGGCCTTACGTTTTTCTCTAAAGCATCCTTACTACTCTACGATGCACAAAATAAAACATTAAGCTTAGGCCCTGTGTATTTCACTGCATTATGTTCCCAAATCCCAAGTGCTATATATTTAGTGGTGCTACTAATGCAATGATTGATTTGAGTGACTCAAAGAACCTACAGAAGGTGAACCGCCCACGAGGCCACGACTCGAAGGTCCTTGACCATTAACAAGTTATATTAGTGTCCATCAAATTTGAGACATTCAGCAAATGCCGTGCTCAAATTGTAAAACAAATACAACGAGAGGTCAAGTTTCAATACTTTTAAGAGTGAGACAACGGAATATATAAGATAATTCAATGACATTCACTTCCTGAGTTGCGTGCCTTGAATATATTCTGAAGATTTCAAAGCAAAAAAACAACGAGAAAATGTAACTTCTATGTTAGCTTAGCTTAAATATCAATGAAGTATGAAAAACGGCAAACAGAATCTCAAGCAGAACTTCAAAATGCAGCAAAGAACTTTCACCCGCTTAAACCAAAAACAACAATTACCAAACATTGCACTCAATGACAATTAACAAGAAGCGGTAAAAATCAACGGTTTCCAAAAGGCAAATCAAAAAGAAAATACCAGTTTCACTGTCAATCAAACCTAGAAACATACAATATGCGAAATACTGAAAACCAAAATCCGCATAACCACATTGCAGAAACTATTCAAAATAAATTCCGCTAAAAACAACAAAGCTACAAAAACCAATAGAACAACGAATTGTGGAGCTTAAATTAAAGAATACGTCTTTTACAAACATACAGATTCTAAATAGGAATATGCAGATTTACGAGCATCACGAGAGGAGCTCCGGCCTAGAGCAATAGCTACTGCTCTTGCGACATTTACTGTTATCCCATCCTCCATTGCTGTCAACCAATAGCGCTAATAAAGAGGGAAAAGGAAAAATCTGAGAGATGATGAACTCGAAGGGTAGGGAGCACGCTACTATGAACCTCCTTAATATGTACTAGAGTACTATTTACTTTTTTGTTATATCGTTTTAAATTTGAAGGATGCCTTTGTTTTATTTATTTTTTATTGTTTTTGCGGGAATGCATTTGTTTGATTCAAGGAAGCAACGAGCCAAAAATCCTAAATAATAAATATAGAGGATATAAAATTTGGAAAAGTAGTAATACAAACAAAAAGAAAGTTTGTTGGATAAATATACTGGCCCCGACTAATTTAGAACTTGGTCCGAGTCGTAACTATAGGGTGTGACTCTTACTTAAGATAAGGTCTGATTAGTTTTTTATTTTTCCCACCTGAAGCTGCTCCCTTTCCAATTGATCACCAGAATCCTATTCTATTGCTGCCGTCTCTTTTCCTTGGCCCCCTTTTTTTCAATATATAATTTTCTTTGGTACAACACAACACATTTATTTATATTGTGTCTAATCCTTTTTCCCAAGTAATTCATTAAATCTCTGTCTTAATCCAATTCCAATCAAATCCTAATTTTTAGCTAGTTACCTTAATTATTGGATTCCAACCATATCTGTGTAAAATTATCTCTTTAAAAAAATCAAAATCACAATCCCGGTCAAATGCCTATTTTATGGTAATTTATTAAATCCATAAAAATCACTTATCCACAAATGACAATAATACCCTTTATTAAAAGTTTGGGACTTCACATATTTCAACAAGACGCTTTAGAAAATACTATTACTTTTATTTAATTTTAAAAAAATTCAGCGAAACACTGTGAGGGAGTTACTATGTGACATGTGAAGCTACAAAGGTTGTGAGGGTTGCAGTTGACGTAAATATTTTTGTGGATTTTAAAAAATTCGTCGAAATAGGATTATACAGATATAAAAAGGAAAGAGCAATTTATGCATACTTAAATACCTCCAATTTATTATCTCCAATTTAGTATGGTAATAAGATGTGCCCATGTGGAAAGTAATGTAACATGAAGCAGAAGGATGGCTCAAAAAAGGTAGTGGTTTTGTCTTTTTTTCTTTTGGAAAAAAATAAGGGTTTGTGTTCGTATGCGAAAGCTGGATTAGGAACCAACGTCTAGCCTGAAATATGGATTGAATAGCAGAAATTCATATTTTTTTAGTTTACCCTTGATGTGACACTGAACATCCGTTTGGATTTCGACTTCTGGCTCTGGATTAATAAAGATATCTTCCTAAAAAAAATGGGGGTGTATTGTGTGTTGTGTCATTTCATTTCTTTTAGAAAAAGAATGACTTTATGGTAGTGTAGTTTTTTATTTTCAAAAGAAAATGATGTTTATATTATTGTTGTTCTCTTGGTTATCTATGTATTGTGGTGAAGTTTTTATTGTTATTTTGTAAACAGTAAAGTAAAGTGAATGGATTCTTGTAGCTTTGGCTATGCACCGTCTCAAGATCCTATGCGGGAAAAAGCACGGGAGCACCGGAACACGTCACTTGGCTTTGCAATATGTTGTGCTTAGTAGCCAACCTTTTTTATGCAATGTGATAAGTAGTCTAATGTGGAATGGTTTAGTGTTGGAAATAAAATTGTTGTTTTGATGATGATTTATTTACTTAACCCCTTCGATGAAGTACCATAACCAGCTGTTGTAGTCGCAAAGCAAAAAGAAGTTTAGAATTTAATGTATAAGTTTTTACTAGAGTCTGATTATTGTATATGTTAAATCAGACAAACACAGTAATAGAAACCACATAGGTTTAGTAAAGTCTAGGATATCTGTTTGGTTACCAATGTGTGCTGAACTAGAGAGTCAGCTGAGGGATAAAACTCAGTTGATCTCTAAAATGCTGAAGGAGATAAGGCGATAGATCACACTTAGCCGAGATATTTATAGGCGAAGAAGAGTGAAGGTACATACACCGTTGAGAAGACCGAACACCGAAGGCTAATGGCACAAACTCAAAGCAATAAAGATAACGGCGAGGTTATGAAGTTATAATTCGAGCCGATCCAGTAATGACCTAAACTAAAACCTCATAAACCTTATTCTAGAAGGTCTGAGATTCAAAAGGAAGTGTGATGAAGAATCTCAGTTATACGTAAAAATTGGTGTACTCTAATCTAATCAATTGTGATCAGATGACAAGAAAAGTCAGCTGACATAAGGAATCTACAAATGTCAGCTAGACAAATTAGTTTCAGAAACTCAGCTGAGGAAGATAAATGATGAGACCTCAATATGCTGATGAGCTGACTTTATATCGAGTTGAATCAAGATCAAAGAAGTCAATGGAGCGTCTTGTCAAACATCTATCTTACAAATTAAATGTGTAAGACTTACATTGGGCAGTCGGCTATCAATGTCAGAAGGACCCTAACATAGGTATGGACAAAGCAGATACTTTAAGGATGCCACTATCAACATCGAAAAACATCCAACGGCTACAAATGTAAGAATTGAATGTTGAATCCCCAACTATAAATAGAAGACTTACCACTCAAATGTAAAAAGATATATGGATATGAGTGAAAGCACATGTGGTGGTATGCAAGTGATAATATGCCTAGTAAACATTGTGAATATTCAAGTCTTTGATTAAATCAAGAAGGGGGAAGAGCTCAGAGTTATCCACCGGGAAAATTTTCTAAGAACAACATTGCAAAATTCTGAAGACTCAAGTGTAGAGAATCATTCAAGTCGATCTAGCTACAACACTTGAAGTCCCATTAGAGTTTTGAGTATTGCATCTCAAACTCAAAAAAGCAGAATCACTTCCTTAATTCAATCTCTTTGTTTCACAAAGGAATCTGGGCTGTGAAGCATCTACGTGGTGTGAAGGACAGTTGAGGTGCAATTCGTGCAGAAAGATCTGCGATAAAACTGTGTGGTAGAGCTGGTGCAGAGGCAATCCTACCCTCGAAGGATCAGTGAAGCAAGCTTAGTGAAGCAACAATTCTACCTGCCAAGGACTATGTGCTTAGATTGTGAAGCTGTGGTTTATCAATCAAGGACAATCTATGTTCTATTGTTTCTTGTAACTGTAACTCAAGATCAATAGTGAATTCCTCCAACGTCACAGGAGAAGAGTGGACTGACATTATTACACCATGTGGAACCACTATAAATTTTGTGTTATTTACTTGCAACATTTACTTTCAATGTTTAATTTATTTAAATTTGCTAATCATACTCAGTCAGTATTACACTGGTCAGTCAGCAAACTCAATTATTGATGATCGTTTACTCCTAACATATTTCAAGGAGGCCAACAAGTTTTTATAAGGCTTTAAATTATCCGCTGCATATAACCCGGCTTTACTATTGTCAGCCAACTATACTTCAGAAGAGTTATCAATCTCTTATTTTAAAAATAAATAAATTAAAGGACAAGTTTATTCAACCCCTCCCCTCTAAACTTGTCTAAAGTGTTTCCAAGGGACCAACATTTAGGTTAGAAGTCCTTAGGAAGATTTTATGTGTAATGAACAAAGGTGGTTCAATTTTAATACACACTTACATATTTGGAGTCCAAAAGCTAAAAACACACTGGTATTTGATGAGGCACATTTCTCGTTTTGTAACTTGGGATTATTACCCCCTCCACAAAGGTAGCTGTTGCATGGACTAGGTAGTCTCTCACATGGGTAACAACCGTGCCATATGAGGAGATGATAATATGTCGTGGTGCATTATCACTATGCAAAGTGTCCTTTAGAAGTCTAGTGGAATAACATGGCGCGCAGGTGATGCCTTTTTAGCTCTTTGGAACCAAATAGCAGATCGAGCTAACCTGCAGTTTTATCCTACGGCAAAAGGGTGTTCTTTAGAGTGCTCTGATATTCTAGTCCAAAATCTTGCCAAGGAGTTCAGGTCAAATTTTTGTGAGGCTAACGCTACTCATGTCAGGCTTTCAGCCCCTAACTAATGCAAATGTCAGACCAGTAGCCCTAATGTTGCGAGTCGTCAGCTAGCTAGTATATGGTCGCTCTTCTAATTGTATATTCATCTACACAGATGCACCATGGAGGCAACCAAGAAGCTCCCTAGGGCCTGGTGGTGTTACCTGTGTAATGCTGAGGATAGGAAAACCTTGGAAATGAGAGCCACAAAGCTGCTTAAGGCCATATATATTATCCTTCCCTATTGTAGCAGCTGCTGCAGAGCTGTGTTTGTCGAGCCAGCTATAATGGAAGAGGCTATAAGAAAAGGGTAGCACAACGTGATTATCAGTGTCTTGAATAAACACTGCAATTATAAAAGGACGCATATGCAAAAAGAGAGCTATGACGGAGGAGGAGGTTAGCACAATGTTGATTGCCAGTCTTGAAAGACACTGCAATTACAAAAGGAAGCATATGCAAAACGAGAAAGACAGACGTTTCATATTTTTCAAACACCATACATTAAGTCCCAACTCCATTAAGTACTTGTTACAAATAGTCTTGATGACACTAACAGCAGGCACACGAGCATGATCACACACTCATCATTCTAATCCTCCATAGTCTCAGAGGTGAATGCTAAGCCTCCGGGAGCTGGGACTTGAGTCTCCAGGACCAGGCTCGTTCTTTTTCTTTTTGAAGGGGTACTAGGCTCGTCAATGACACCTGAATGCTCCCCAATCTCTCCTGGACCAGGCTCGTTAATGGCTGCTAAATACTTCTCGATTTCACAGATCTCCAATTCTTGCACACTAGGATCTTTATCGACTTCATCAGCATGAACAACATACTTTGGGTCCATGACAGAAACCTAATAAAGAGAGTAGTTGAAAACGATAATAGGCAATGCAAAACAGAGTCTCTAAATACGTAACCGAGTGCCCTTATTATTACTATTATTATAATATATTTCTTGAAGGCAAAGCCCAAACAAATTGAATGATCATTACACATGCATGTACACTGATTCTCGCAAGTGTTAACTTTGTAACCTCATTGAAAATTTTCTTATTTATTAACCTAGCTAATTTGTTCATCAATAGCTTGTGCCGTACGTTTTTGCTTTCCATTACCACGATGATTATGATGCAACTGAAGTTGCAGCAAAATGTGAGCCAAAGTGTGATGTGTACCGGTATATATTGCTCCTTTAATAGTAAGTAATAAATAAATGCTGCTATCTTGATCACAAGAAATGGTAAATATGGTTAAAGTAGGTGTACTTATCGGTGGATGGAACAAATAAAAAGAGGTGGAATGGACACAGCCACTCCCAGAACAGTACCCCAATCTCGTTAGCTTCCAACTTCTTTTCGAACAAATGCTGAAAAGCAAAAATTGCCGTCTGCCAAAACAACAACAGTGTCAATAATAATAATAATAATGACATTAAACCAGCATTAAAGTAAGCATAATAAAGCAAAAAAGAGTAATCCTGTTTACCTGTATAGTTTCTGTGACGGTAAAACTTTTTTCATTTGTCATTTTCTCCCGTAAAAACTTGACAGCATTTTTATCACCATACCCAAAACTTGGGGCCTGTTGAGAGTGCCAACATTAAGAGCAAGCTCAAAGCATCATGTCTAAACAAACAAAAGCAATAATATAACACGAGAATAGTCCTCGAGACCATCGTTGGAAAAAGCTCATTTTTTTAGAAGGCTGCAGCAGAGCAAGCTCGCCTCGCCTTGCTCAACATGCGTCAATGAAGAAATGGTCTATATCTATTCTATTCAAACCAACCTGTGGTGGATAAACTCTATTTTTCCTCCAGTAAGCAAGAAATAAATGCAAATCATGTAAAAAGCAACCCTATACGTTGAGTGACTAGCATATGCTAATTGTTAAGCTAAAAAGAGCAAGAAGGCATCCAACAATATGAATCATGGCTGAGTACCTCATGACCACTTCCTATGCAAATCTTAGGAAGCACACAAACTGCATGAAGCAAAAGCAAAAATGAGTGGAAGAGGCAGATAGAGCTGCTATGTGTCAAAAGGAAGATGGTCTTATGAACATACCAACACCGAAAGGCTTCTCTATGCTGCAAGAAAACCATTTACGTACTTCACTAGACGGGTCTGCAAGGTCTGCTTCAACAATTCATTAGCCATTATCTTGAATGAAAGTTTTGATTTTGACAAAACAACTATTGTAAGCAAATCAATTATGTTTCTTCTATACAAAAATGTTATTCTTAACTCTAGAGTTTCAAAGAGGACTTGTCTAGAAGACTAGAACTCAAATAAAGGGATTATTATTATGATCAAGTGATGTTTCATTGCAAAAAAGAATCAGATATGCGTTTATTATACATACACACACACACATTTAATCTAAAACAGCGTGTCTCCAACGTTTAGTAAAAAATATGCTCCGGTAAAAGACAAAATATATGATTTGACCACTACAATTGAGCCACATGTGTCATAAAACACTTTTACATAGTTAATTATGACATATGTTGGGGCCATAGAACTACTAATTCTTTTATACCTAAAACGGGCTGTTTTGAATAAAAAATAGGGATAAGTACACTTTTGGTCCTCTATTTTTCTTCAATTGTCAAAACTAGCCACTACCTTTCATATCAGACATTTTTGGTCCCCTAACTATACATACACACCTTTTAGGACTTTAAACATTTGAACCAACGTCGGATCCATTGAGTGTCCAAAAAATGTAACAAAAATGTATTTAAGGACCAAAAGTGTCTTAGTGTCATAATGAAAAGATAAGGACTATTTCTGAGACAATAGGGAAATTTAAGGGACCAAAAGCACTGTATTTTAATTATTTCTCGAATCTCAACCAATAGTAATGTGAAACGTGAAACATGTAGTATGGATAAACGTCGAATGTTATGCTTCTGCTAATTGTCCTAGAAGCTAAACACAAAAGTATAGTCGGGGGACCAAAGCTAGTTTTGAGATAACGAAGAAAAATAAGGGACCAAAAGTGTAATTATCCCTATAGAGAGTATTCGGCCCGAGTTGAATATTATGCCAACAATAAACTTCAGTTTAGATCCACCCGACTGTAAGCTATAAGTAGCGAATAGAGAAGATTAACTACACATCAAACATAGTCATTAATACCACAAAAACTCAAGAGAAATGCTAAAGAAAACAGCACACACCTTCAATCTCAGAGATTATGCTTATCCTGAATGAGGAGAGTACAGACTGTACAGAGAAACCCTTTAAAAAGCTACTGCGCACACGTTTCCAGTCCTGTTCATATTATGAATAATCATAGGAGTGATGTTAACGTCTGAAATCCAGAATTAGGAGAGAAGTAGCTCATGCCACAAAAGTTATATAAAATTATTTAAGAAACAAATAAAGCATTGACGAACCAGATCTTCCCTCCTAGTTACCACACATACCGAGTCCACCCCGTGCACACCGACCCATATGATTCCAGATGATTTTTCTGCATTTTAGTAAGACGTTATTAGACTATACACACACATCGTATGTATGCAAGTATGTATAATGTATGTGTGTGTGTGTATATATACAATTACACGTACGTATACACATGAAATACATAGATCTAGGGGGTCTTTAAAATGCAATAACACAATTTAATGTGGGTGGAGTGGAATCACCAGCCACGGTAACACACTGAAAATCAACTTCCAAAAAAATGATTCTAGGAATAAAGTTTTTCAAAGTCGACTATATGGTTAGTATTCGACTTTTAAAAAGTGGATTGTGTATAAACAGTTTTATGAAAGCCGATTTTAAGCACGATGTCACGTATGGTGCCAAAGTAAGCAAGGGAAGGTTTATGGAGCACTATTGTAGTAATGAAGCGTTTACCCATCCAGAAAGGAGAATCCTTGGACCAAATGCAACTTCTTTGCTCTCTTGTGCCCACAAGAGGATTAGTGCATCCATCCGTGGCAGTTCCATAGGCGTATTGCCTTCGGAAGTCTTCAGCACTACCTTTTCGGTCGTCTCTACGTAGCATAGCTGATTAAAAATAGGAATAAAGCAAATTAAAAAAAAAAAATGAATTCGACCGTTGGAGCAAGATTGAACTTATTTTAGCGGAAAAAAGATGTTAAAGTAGATGATACCAATAACAGGATTGTTGCAGAACTCATCTACACTCCTGAATACGCCCTTAGGAGGCCTTGCATCTACAAATTCAAAAAAGAATAAATCAACGTGGGAAAAAAATTAGAATAAAGTTTGATAAGGTCTAAGAAGGCAGTAAAATTACCAAGAATCCATTTGTTTTTTTTCGCCACTTCGGCGGCTTTCCTCTTTAAGAGTTCAAGGTATTCAGAACCTGGTTCAAAACCTGATTCAAAAGTAAATTGATTTGGATATTCAGATCCGATTGTATTGACGGAAAAAAAGCATATCGTAGGTACAATTCATCCTAAACTTAGTACAGGGCCGGAAATCCGGCAATACGAAAACACACGCTCCAGGAGAAAACATAAATACCCACCGTGGGTTTGTGTTTGATGCGGGTGGGGGGCTAATTTGAAGAAAGAACGCTTACTGTGGATGTCCACCTTCGTCTTGACGGAGGCCTGGGATGGTGGTGGAGATGTGTCAGTTAGTGGTGCAGAACCACCGGCGTCGTTGTCCTCCGCCACGGGTATCTCCGATGTCCTGTGTTTAGTTGGATCCATGGCGAGATGGAGTTACCTTGGTGATGATTAGCTGGGAATGAGGGCAGCTGGCGGATACGTGGACGGTGGACGGTGGACGGTGGACGGTGGACGGTGGACGGTGGACGGCAGTACATAACATATCACGGCATAGGGTGTACCGGAGGGATCTCATCCCGCGCAGGATGAGGGCTTTGATCGAAGTTGTTATTGTTATTATTACATAAAATTTATCTTTAAAATCCACGTTTAGAACATTTATCATGTTTTATTCCATCCTTTTGTTATTTAGTTGTATGAGGATAGAATTTATATTTTCCGTCTATTTTACCCTTATAATAACAAATTATAATAACCATAAATCATTCTTTTTTTCGATTTATCGGTATCTTTTTTCTTACGTTTGAATCAGAACACCACGGTGGACGGTGGAGGGTGGCGAAAGGGGCGGCAGTGCATAACATATCACGGCATAGTGTGTACCGGAAGGTCTCATCCCGAACAGGATGAGGGCTTTGATCGAAGTTGTTATTGTTATTATTATTACATAAATTATCTTTAAATCCACATTTCATGTTTTATTCCATCATTTCTTATTTAGTTATATAAGGATAATATTTATATTTTCTGTCTATTTTACCCTTATAATTTATAATAAATTATAATAACCATAAATCATTCTTTCTTCGATTTATCAGTATCTTTTTTCCCACGTCTGAATCAGAACACCAAAACCATCAGCATTTGGGAAGGCTTGAGCAGGCAGGATGTTGGTACACCCCAACAATCCCCCCGCAACCGTGGAATCATTACGAGCAAGCATGCAACCGTGGAATCATTACGCAGCATGCCCCCACTATCTACAACCACCATGTAATCCATACCATTAGCATTTGGGAAGGCTTGAGCAGGCAGGATACTGGCACACCCCAACAATCCCCCCCGCAACCGTGGAATGGGAAGGCTTGAGCAAGCAGGATGCTGGTACACCCCAACAATCCCTCCGCAACCGTGGAATCATTACGTAGCATGCCTCCAATATCTGCAACCACACCATGGAATCATTACCCCAGTATCTGCAACCATGCACACCATGGAATCATTACGCAACATGCCCACAGCATCTGCAACCGTGGAATCATTACGCAACATGCCCCCAGTATCTGCAACCACACCATGGAATCATTATGCAGCATGCCCCCAGCATCTGCAACCGTGGAATCATTACGCAGCATGCCCCCAGCATCTGCAACCACATAGTGGACTCATTACGCAGCATGCTGCTACCGGGATTCGAACCGGTGATCTCGCTCTGATACGAGTTGTTTGGATCAAGCGCTTACCGTTGTACTAAAATCAATTAGTACTAGTAAATGTGCTACTTTATTTCTTAACACAAAACAGTTTTTCTGCGCCTCAGTCGAATCCTCTTACGAATGAGACTCCACACTTTCTTCCTCTATTGAACTTGAGTTTTAGTGCCGTCGACTTGTATAAATCTTGTCAAAAATGGTGGAAAAGAAAAGTCTTTACAGCCACCACGACCCCAACAGAATAAAAAACAGTCTAGATTGAGGCTTAATACTAGTAAGCCATACCAAGAAAGACTGCTAATGTGGCTACAAGACAGTGCTCATGGCTACTCTAAAGGGAAGTTGATATTGATCTTGAACAATTGTCCTCCTTTGAGGAAATCCGAAATTGAGTACTATGCTATGCTTGCTAAGGTGGGAGTGCACCATTACAATGGAAACAACATTAAACTTGGAACTTCGTGTGGCAAGTACTATCGAGTATCCTGCCTTAGCATCACTGATCCAGGTGATTCAGATATCATCAAGTCCTTACCGGGAGATCATTGAGCTTGGTGTGTTGTGGGTTATATTATACTAGTGCTCAAATATAATAAACCGTCATTAAAAAAGGTAATGCAAGTCTTTAAAAGATGATGTCTAATTAAATGAGTGAATGACTACATATTAGTTCTATCTTATGTATTTAGAATGATAAGTTATATCAAATGTCAAATAATACCAAACCAAAAGCTATAATTGGTTGTACATAGAACACCTTTGTAAGCGTAAAAATAAATTCATATGTGATGGGGTTTATTTTTTGGGTCCATTTTTCGTGCATGTTTTACGATGTATATAAATGAAAGCTTAAAGTAATAAAACTGAATTTTCATTGATTTGTTTAAGTACAATAGAGGTGGTTATATATTACATAATCATAATATAATCGCAATAATACACAATAAATGCGATTGATTACAATAATTTATTTTTCATGATTTTGTATATCTAGAATATTCTCAACACGCATCCGTAATCCTATGGTAATGCAATGGACATGAAGATTGACTCGTAATGAATGAATCTTGTTTTCTTCACATGGTGCCTGCAACAAACTTCTCCGAATATCATTCATGAGGGGATGTGATACCCTAAAAAAAATTTGATATATGGTCACCCTTGTGATCAACACATGGTTGTGACAAAATTTACCAAATTTTGGAACGGGGCTTGTATCTAATTAAGAAAATTTGAAATGGATGATTGTAAAAACCCTTAATAAAATTTGGAATTGAGAGTTGTAAAAACCCTAAATAAAAAAATACCGGATTTGAAAAGAAATTTGACGACATCTTTTAGGAGAAAAAAAAATAAATGGGAAAAAAGAACAGAAGAAGAAATAAAGAGGAAGAAATATTGGAAAAGAATTTGATGGAAGGAGAAATAGAAAGCATGATTCAAACAATATTTGATTGCGACTTCCTTCGCGGTCTAAGTTCCGTCGATGCGGGTTATGTTTGTGTTGCTTCTACTACTCTCTTTCATCCACTTGTTCTCATCACATCCAAATTGGTGACCAAATGGAAGGCTTCTTCTCATCTCATCCAATTTGGTGATCCAACGGGAAGGGATGTTGGACCTTCCTGAAGATTTGGGAAAAATTTGCAGAGGGTTTGGGAGATCATAATGATAGAGCAGTTTATTTTGATGACTAAAAAAAATCAACGGGAAAAAAAACTATGTGAAATAAAACGGCTGAGGGGGTGAAAGTTCGTGTAGATTACGGTAACAAACCCCCACCCAAACGAATTTCGATCTGAAAGACGTTAGTCAAATAGCTCTCCATATTGAGAGTAATAAAACTGAATTTTCATTGATTTGTTTGAGGTAATTATTTATTACACAATCATAATATAAACGTAATAATACACAATAAATGCGATTGAATACAATGATTTATTTTTCATGATTTTATGTATCTAGAATATTCTCAACAGCACCTCAAAATATTGTGTTCTTGAAATATAAAGAGACCTACAGATGGACATCAAAGGGCAGGTGAGAAGGTTAGCATGTTTACTTGGGAGACCAATGATCATTGACGAAGAGAACGTCGGAAATATGTCGGATTTCATAAATTACGTTGGAAGTGTAACACGAAAAAATAGAAATTATGATGAAAGAATTTTGATAATCGAATGTTTAAATAAAAAAAAGTTACATTTGCTTGTTTGTTTTTAAAGGAAAGTTACGCTTGTTTAATAAATTAGATAGATATAAGAGAAACTAATATTCAATTTTTTTTTTCGTCTAATCAAATGTGTCTCCTTCTCTGCAATCATTGAACGCGTGTTTATGGAAGGGTATTTCTGTCTAAGAAATTTCATTGTGTCTAATCTTACAACATTTTTAAATTTTGTGTTTTAATTTTTTAAATTTTTTTTATTTATTAAAAATAGATTTTAACCTCTTTGTTTCACCTTCAACCATGCTCGAAAAAATTGTAAGTTTTTTTTAGAAAGGAAAAATTATAAGTTATTGAGAGAATTTTTTTTAAAAAAATCAAAAAACAAATCATAAATAAAAAATAAAATAATCAGCCATTTCTTCCCGATGAGAGTTATTGTACAGTAGTTATTAAATAGAGATACATCCAACTCACACCTACACACTCTTACTATGTGAAAGTTTGGATGCATCACATCCCTCTACTTGGTATCACTCCTCTAATAACTGATGTATTATATTTTCTCTCCTTTCTCCCTACCCCCAGCGTTTGAAAATTTGTTTGTGTTTATTTTTCGTTTTCCAATCTTTTCCACCCACCCACCTCCTCCGCCACACACACAACCATCTATCGAGCACGTGCATCGGTGACTTTTAACAGGTTCTATATTTTACAGACTCCAACATCACTTTTCTTAATCTTACAGAATCTATACAAAAACTAGAAATTGCAATGAAACCAGCTTCACCCAATAATACCACTCAATACTATTACTATAAATATTCCGTAAATGCTCTATGAGGTTATTCTGAAGTTGGGTATTAACATTTATCTCGAATGCGGATATGTTGAACAACGAAATCTCGAAATTGACTACCATTTGGAGGTTCCATAATAGGTGTTGGACCATCTCCAACTTGTTTATATGCAGGCGCCACATCTAGGGCTGAGCAAAAAACCCAATAAACCCAATCCAAGCCAAAACCCAAACCGAACCAACCCGAAAAACCAAACCAATTGAAACCCAAATTTTTTGGGTTGGGTTTTGACCCGAACCAAATACATTTTGGGTTGGTTTGGTTTTTTTTTTTTTTTTTTTTCGGGTTGACCCAACCCAACCCGATATATATATATATATATATATATATATATATATATATATATATATATGTATGTTTGTATTCCATCCATAGTAAAATGGTGTTATCATATTTCGCTAACACTTCATTTCCAGTTTCCGTCTACGATTCTTTGACCTTTATTCGAAAAAAAAAAATTATGTATGTTTTTTTTAGTATGACTATTTCAAAATATGATTATTATCTCTATATGTTGTTGGTTTGCTATATGTTTTTGGACTCTTAATTATTAAATTTTAACGTATTCTTTCCTAATAAGTGTTTTCTTTAATGATTATTGATATGAAAATATGGTATGGAACTCGAATTTTGATATATACATGCGTGTGGATTTTATATCATAAAAGTTCTATTATAGATGCATGCTTTATGGATGAAAACCCGAAACCCAACCCAAACCAACCCGAAACCAACCCAAACCAACCCATTGGGTTTTATAGTCAATTGGTTTGGTTTGGGTTAGTTTTTTCTTGAACCAACCCGACTTATACTATGTAAAAACCCAACCCAAGTTGACCCAACCCAACCCAAGCTCAGCCCTAGCCACATCCAATTGAATATGCAAATGGAATTATCTTCAATAATCATATTATGTATGCTCTCAATATATCGCTAAGGGTTGAACCGTTTGAAGTAATGAGCTTGTCAACGCACTATGGCAAACCTTGCTTGAAGTACACCAAAAGCATGTTCAACATCTTTTCTACAAGCTTTTTGTTTCATTTTAAATTGTTTAGTCTTATTGGACAACGGCACATGGATTGTCTTCATAGTAGTCCAAGACGGGTATATAAAGAATTAGGGAGAGAAAGAGAATATTATTCTTATTATTACTATCGAGCGGAAGTGTTGAGACTTAAAGGGTTATTACAATGCTTGGGTAGACAAGGACTTAATGACTTGGTGGCTCATAAATGGGTAGTTGGGAATCTAGAGAATAAAGACTAAACAACTAGCATTACAACCACTTTATGCAACTTTATAGATCCGTTGTAATAAGTGAATACAGATTAATAAATATAATGTAACATAATAAGTTATACTCCCCCTTAAGCTGGTTTACATATGTCAAGTAAACCAAGCTTGCAACTGAATTGATGGAAATGGGCTCTAAGCAGGCCTTTTGTAAAGAGATCAACAACTTGTTGTTTGGTGTTGATGTATGAAAGGTTGATACTGCCATCTTCTTGTTTTTCTTTGATGAAATATCTATCAATATCTATGTGCTTAGTCCTATCATGTTGGACTGGATTGTTAGAGATTTCAATAGCAGATTTGCTATCACTGAACATGTTGATAGGTCTTGAATAGGGAATCCTCAATTCTTTCATAACTCTTTGGATCCACAGCAGTTCACATATTCTTGCAACAACATACTTTTTTTTACTCCTCCATGACACTAAATTTCCAAAGAGATAGATGACCATCCAGAAGTGGGTCTTCTAACAGTGGCTGAACCAGCCCAATCAGCATCTACATATCCTTCAATCTTAGATGTTCCTTGTCACTTGAACAAGATACCATTACCTGGACTCCCTTTTAGGAATTTCAGCAGCCTTATAACTCCATCAAGGGGAATTTGTTTGGGTGAGTGCATGAATTGACTCAGTTGGCTGACAGCAAAGGAGATGTCAGGTCTTGTATGGGACAGGTATATTAGTCTTCCCACTAATCTTTAGAACTTTTCTTGATTTACAGGGGCACCATCGTCATTTTTTCCAAACTTCACTCTGTTGTCCACTGGGGTATCAACTGGTTTGTACCCCATCAACCCATACTCTTTGAGTAGATCCATAGTGTACTTCCTTTGGGTAAGAAGAATTCCTTCTTTGATATGGAAACCTCTATCCCAAATACTTCAGAGGTCCAAGGTCTTTGATTTCAAACTCAGTTTTCAAAAGATGCTTGAGATTGACAATGTCACAACTGGAGTTTCCAGTGATGACTATGTCATCAACATAAACAATAAGGATGGTAACTCCTCATGTTTCAGTATGCTTGTAGAACATATGTGGTCACTATGCCCTAGAGCATATCATATTTTTCATAACTTTAGAGAATCTGTCAAACCATGCATTGGGAGATTGTTTAAGCCCATATAAGGACTTATGCAATCTACACACATGATTAGGTGATGAGCGACAAATTGTCAATCATTATTATGACATTTTACCCTAATAATGATAACACTTTGAGCATTTTTATATCAATTTAAGTCATTAATTCCTAAGTTTCATCTAAGTATGTTATTAGAAGTTATTATGTAAAATATCGTATTTTTATCATGTTTTTTTAAGTTTTTGTACCGGTTTAGTAACCGGAGTGTCGTGTCGGATTTACGCTTGGTATGTTGGTAATTTATTGCAGAACTTTAGGATGACCAAAACTCCGAGTGACGACACTTTTTGAAGCCCAAAACATGTGTTTTGATTGATGGAAGAATGTGCGCGAACTTACGAGTTTAAGTGGATCGGTGGTTCGTGGTTTTGAAATCGAATTATATCTTCGACGAACAAATGGCCCATCAAAACGACATTTTCTGAAGAAGAGTCCTTCATAAAAATTGTAGATCTTCAAATAAGCTTTCCAACGGATTTTGAATCACGTCAATCGGAGGTCTACAACTCAAGAGTTATGGCCATATTTGTCGGCCCGGATCGAACCGACTTCGACCGGATCGATCCGGGATATTTTTTTGGCTCAAATTTGGTGCACATGGGATGATGATGGCAATGATCAAACCTCCACATGCTAAAAACCAACTTGCATGATCAATTCTCTCCTCCATCGTCCATGTGTATGAATATATATATATATATATATATATATATATATATATGCACACATTTACCTATATATATCCCCATATTCCATCAACAACAACTTGCCCATTCTCTTCTCCTCTCCCCCCTCCCTTCTTCACATCATCTTGATCTCCTTTCTTTTTATTTTTATTTTTTGTTGATCTATGTATATATATATAGATATATATATCTTTATACATATAGCTATATATATATCTCTCTTCCATCATCATCTTCTTCTTCCCTTGAGCCCATATATATATATATATATATATATATATATATATATATATATATATATATATATATATGTCTATGTATATATATATATATGTATATGTTATATATATATATATAAATAAAGTCGTTATAGTATCGTTGTAATGGCGGAATAATTATCGAAGATTGTTGATTTCGAAGCTTTGTTATGTTATATCCGGTGGAAACGACCCCGCTTCAACAAATTGTAATCGGTAATATATTCTAATGTTATTATGTTTATTATTTCTATTTTTATTTATATATTACTTATAATAATGATGTTAAGCTAAAAATATATCTAAAGCCAAGATATAAATCGAATTAGTTATCTTTTTATAGATCGGATGATTGACTATGGTAAAAATGATTAAAAATTAATTATGATGAATCTCTTTCTATTTGAACTTAATGTACGGATAGAAAGACCGGAGGGTAAAAATGGCCGAGTGAAAACGTGACAACGGAATCCTATTTCCTACCCGGGGACAGATTTGTCCTAGAAAAACAAATCTTATTAAAATTTGTGCTCGAGGTCTAATTACGTCAATTTATCTATTTTTATGAAGATTTTAAAATATTGACCGCATGACAAAACGGTAGTGACCCGATCTTTTGGATGACGTAGGATAGTTAAATGAGACATATACGACAGTTTCATACGCTCGTGTGAGAAGGAATCTGTTGAATGAGGAGTGCACCGTTTCACATAATTTACACCTTGAATAAAGGAAGATCTGTCTCATTTATTTCTACTAAAAAGAGATCGTAATTCAGTAACGTATTCTTGGCTAGATCCAAAAATATATATTATCTATTTTTATATTTATATATTTATTTACTGCTTTACTAACAATCTAACTATCTAACCCGAGGAAAATGGTAAAAACTGCGACTTAGATCGAGTTAATAATAGCTTCTTGGTGTTTAACCACACTCTGAATTACCACACGTTTCCCTGAGGATTCGACACCTAACTCACCACACTAGCACTACAATTTGACCCGGTACACTGCCGGTAAGGATTGTATAGCCTAGAAAACGTCCGTCATTAGGTTTAACAACAAAGCCAGTGGGTGGATGCATATACACCTCATCTTTTAAATCACCATTCAGAAATGCATTCTTTACATCCATTTGATGTAATGCCCAGTTGTTCACAGAAGCAATAGAAATAATTATTCTAACAGCGTTAAGTCTAGTCACAAGAGCAAATGTTTCATGAAAATCAACTCCATAGGTTTGTGTGTACCCTTTGGAAACTAATCTGGCTTTGTTCCTATTAATGGTGCGATCAGGGTTGTGTTTTACAGTGAACACCATCTGCATCCAACAGGCTTTACACCCTATGGCATAGGAACCAAGTCCTAGGTGTGGTTGTCCTCTAGGGCATTTAGTTCTTCCATGACAACATTTTTCCATTGAGGACAACCAAAAGCTTGTTGTATGTTAATAGGAATGTCAACAGAGTCTATCTGAGCAAGATCAGACTGAAAACAGTAGAGAGCTTACCATAGGAAACAAACCTGTCAATAGGATGTTTTGTACACTTTATTGTGCTTTTCCTTAATGCAATATGCAGCTCTTTAAGTGGTGACAGCTCATTAGTTGGTGAGGGTTCACACCTTTGTTGCACAGGTGACAGTTCCTCATTCTCAGATTCCTCATTATCAGTGTTCTGATGAGTGATATCCATTCCCGCAGTGAGATCATGTTGTTCCTGCAAGTTTTGGTTAGTGCAAACACCAGGAGTTGATGTGGGAGTGCTAAGAGTGTTTGAAGGTTTCTTTTGTCTTGTATACACAATAACTTGTTGTTCAGGCAATGAAATGATCTTGTCAGACTGTTGAAGGTCAGGGACACCAGGTTGATCATCAATAACATGGAGAATAACATCAGAGGTAAGAAATTTGTACTGATCAATATCAGCACTTCTATTCATATCCTGATTCAAAGTGTAAAAAGGTTGTTCTTCAAAGATGTGACATCCCAGGATGTGTAAAAACGGTGAGTTTTGGGATCAAAACACTTAAAACCTTTTTGTGTGGGAGAGTACCCTACAAATATGGTTCTAACAGCTCTAGGACCAATCTTGCTTCTATTTTGGGAGTGAATGTGGACAAAGGTTGTGCAACCTTTTAAAGGTATGGAAGTGATCAGTTTGGAGTTAGGGTAAGAGGAAGTAAGAGTCTCAGTGGGGGATCTAAAACCTAGAACTCTCGATGGCATTCTGTTTATAAAGGTATGGAAGTGATCAGTTTGGAGTTAGGGTAAGAGGAAGTAAGAGTCTCAGTGGGGGATCTAAAACCTAGAACTCTCGATGGCATTCTGTTTATAAGGAATGCAACAACAGGAACATTATAAGAAAATTGGAGAGTTCTTGTAACTTCCAAAAGGTGTCTATTCTTCCTCTCTGCCACTCTATTTTTTATTGTGGAGTGTTAGGGCAAGAGGTTTGATGGACAATACCTTTGTCAGTCAAAAAAGGTCCAAGACATGATTTCAATTACTCTGTTCCATTATCAGACCTAAGTATTTGGATTCTAATTTGGAATTGAGTTTCAATCATTTTGTAAAAGTTTTTGAATATAAGGTTGACTTCAGTTTTGTGTTTCATAAGATAGACCCAACGAACACTAATAATGTGGTCATCTATGAAAGTTACAAACCATTTCTTATGTGTGAGGTTAGGGTTTTGAGAAGGACTCCACACATCTGTGTGAATTAGTTTAAAAGGCACATATTCTTTATAAGGCACAGCTTTGAAAGTTCTTCTAGTATGCTTTGAAATTTCACAAAACTCACATTTTAAATCATCAACTTTTACATCAGAAAATAAGGTAGGGTACATCCTTTTTAGATAATGAAAATTTGGATGTCCTAATTTCAAATGTAACAGTCTAAGCTTGGTACATTTAGGGGAAACATGTAAAACACTTAGGCCCTTAACAGTCTTCATTTTCTTGCCATACAGGAGGTACAAACCTTCAGTCTTCTTAGCACTGTCAATCTTCTCCAATGATGCCATGTCCTGAAACTCACAATGAGTAGGGTGAAAGTTAACAATGCAATTTCTATCCTTTGAAAATTGACTGGCAGGGAATAGATTACAGTCAAGTTTAGGAACATATAGCACAAATGAGAGATTAAGGTGCTTATCAATAGTGATAGTGCATATTCCTTCAACTTTTGAACAAGATCCATCAGCTATTTTAACAAAGTGTGGGTAAGTAATTTTGTGAAAAGAGTCAAATAGGGAGAAGTCACATGTCATATGACTTGAGGCACCTGAATCTATGATCCAGGTGTTCTTACCATTCTTAGCAGATGCACCATCAGAGGAATCTTCAGTAGGTTGCCCCATTTTTCTGTCAAACAGCTGATTCAGAGCCTCCATTTGCTCTTTTGAGAAGAGGCTGGGTTGTTTAGCAGCATTGTAGGCCTTTTTCCAGTCAGTCCAGTTCCCATCAGATCTGTTACTTTGATTTTTTGTAAGTGAGTGGGCTTGCCATGAAGATTCCAGCAGGTGTCTTTTGTGTGTCCCTTCCTTTTACAGTGGTCACATTGCAGACTCCTCTTTTGCTCATTCTTCTTATAGGATCCTTTGTTGTGTCCCATTAGTGCAGAATCAGTAGTAGCAATCAGTGCAGATTGTTCTCCTCCTGGAGTGGGAATGAGACCTTCCATAACACCCTTATTGATTTCTTCTTTTCTGAGAGTTGCAAAGGCCTCTTGCACAGAAGGTAGAGGGACTTGAGCTAGGATTCTTTCTCTAGCAACATCAAAGATAAGATTAAGTCCACTGAGAAAATCAAAAACCCTTTCTTTCTCGATTAACTTTTGAAATTTTCCTGCATTTCTAACACAGTGTCATTCAGTTATAGTTAGTTGATCATAGTTATGCCATAGCTTCTTGAGAGAATTGAAGTACCTAATAACATCTAGGGACCCTTGTTTGGTGTTTTACAGAGTGTTTCTAACACCAAAAGCTTGAGCAAAGTTCCCTTTATCTGAGTAAGAGGCCGCAATATTGTCCCAGATTGCTTTAGAAGAAGGATAGAACAGATGTACCTGGCTTATTTCATCCTCCATAGAGTTGAGTAACCAGCCAGTGATGATGGCATTTTCTGTTTCCCATGTGGTGTAGGCCTTTTCATCAGATTTGTCAGGGATTTTGACAGAACCAAAAAGATATCCAAGCTTTCTTCTTCCAGTGATGAAGATCTTAACAGCCTGAGCCCATGGATAGTTTGAGCCTTTGAGCTTAACAGAGGTGATTTAGAGGTTAGGATTATCTGATCCATTTTTGAAGAAATTCCAGATGAAACATCGGATGTCGTTTCAGATTCAGACATTTTTGAAGAAATGAAGAAGGAAGATGAGGGACAGATGCAGAATAAATATGATTTTTCAGATTGGTTCCGATACCGTGTAGAAATTAGGGAGAGAAAGAGAAAAAAAAAAAAAAATATTATTGTATATACCATCAGCTAAATAATAACCCATCAACTAATTATAGAATGAAGTAATAACATTTGCCCGCATTATTACACATTTTATTTATAATGAAGTTTTCCATGTGGTATTTTTATATGTGATATGAAATTACATTGAAGTTCTCTCGGTGAATATTCTATGTAAGTTTACGTTATGTTGAGATTTCTTCAAGACATAATTAATCCTTCACAACCGTGACCAAAGGATCACTCAAGGTACCAAGAATCTCGATAGAAGTCTCAGTGATATATAGGAGCATCGATGGAATGATCTATGAAACCTTTTTATAGGGAAACATGGACTCGTTGAAAGACGCATCTCGATATCTAGAAACACTCACTAAATTACAAAGAAGAAAGATAATTAAGGAAGCCATATGCAAGAAAAAAACAGAAAGAAAGACAGACAGACAGTTGCATTATTTTTAAAACTCCATAAAATACTTGTTACAAATAGTCTTGATGACACTAAAGGGAACGACAAGCACTCATCATTCTAAATACTCCTCGATTTCACGGATCTCCAATTCTTGTACAGTTGGATCTTTATTCCTTTCATGGGCATGAACACGGTACCTTGGGTCCCATGATACAAACCTGACAAAGGGTGAAGTTAAAAACGATGATAGGGCAATGCAAAACTGAAGTTGTAGCAGAATATCAGCCAAAGGGCGACACATAGCGGTAATTATTGCTCCTTTCATAGTAACAGATAATTGATGCTATCTTGATCACAAGAAGTGACATACAATATATACTTATAGTATGTGTCTACTTAAGTTATCGGGTGGATGAAATGATTAAAAATAAGTGGAATGAACACAGGCACTCCCAAAACAGTACCTCAATCTCGTTAGCTTCCAACTTCTTTTGCAACAAATGCTAAAAAGCAGAAATTGCCGTCTGCCAAAACAACAACAATATTAATAATAACGAGGACATTAAGCCAGCATCTAAAGTAGGCATAATAAAGCAAAGAGCAATCCCATTTACCTGTATAGTGTCAATGACGGTAAAACTTGTTTCACTTTTGACTTTATCCCGTAAAAACTTCATAGCCTTTCCAACATCATACCTATTACTTGAGGCCTGTTGAGAGTGCCAACATTAACGGCAAGCTCAAAGCATCATGTCTAAACAAACAAACAAAAACAAAAACAAACAAAAGCAATATAACACAAGAATAATCCCCGAGACAATCGTTGGAGTGCTCAATTTTTAGAAGGCTGTCAGCAGGGCCGGCCCACCTTGAAGGCGGAGGAGGCGGTGGTCTTAGGCCCAACATTACACGTTTCGCTAAAAGAAAAAAAATTTCCGTGTGGATACAATCCGATCCAACCTAATATAAAGGCCCAAAAAAAAATTATACTCGAATCGATAAAGGACCAAAAAAAGATTTACTTGGCCTAATTCGAATCGATAAGTATGTAACTTCGAACTAAAAGGCCTAATTCAGCGACTAAAAATGCCAGGGCCGGCCCTGGCTGTCAGCAAAGCAAGCTCGCCTCATTCAACAGGCGGCATGCTTCAATGAAGAAATGGTCTATATCTATTCTATTTAAACCAACGTGTGGTGGATAGGCGATGCTTTCGATTTTTCCTCCAGGAAGCAAGAAACTCGATACATTAATTGACTTGCATATACTAATTGTTAAGCTAGAAAGATCAAGAAGGCATCCAAGACTATGAATCTTAGATGAGTACCTCATGACCACATTCTTTATGAATCTTCGCAGTATCTGGAACACAAACTGCATGAAGCAAAAGCAAAAATGAGCGGAAGAGGCAGATAGACCTATACTATGTGTCGAAGGATGAGGGTTTTATGAACATACCAACACCGAAAGGCTTCTTGATGATCATGTTGAACAGTTTACTAGGCGTGTCTACAAGGTCTGCTCAAACAATGCTTTAACCATTATAGATATATACACACACATATTCAATCTAAAACAGCAAGTCTTTGACGTTTAATAAGAAATATATGCACCGGTAAAAGAAAAACAAATGATTTGACCACTACAATTGAACCACTTGTGTCATAAAACACTTTTACATGGATACTTGTGGCATACGCTGTGAACCTAGAACTACTGATTCTTTTATACCTTATAAACGGGTTGTTCTGACATTAAGTAAGGTTTAAATTTTATACACCCACATGTTTCCAATTAGACGATGTGGTGCAGGTGGTACCGAAGTCCATAGCAGCTTTCCACTCAGAACTGCCCATGGCTTCTGATGCACTTAAGGGTTCTGTTGGAGAATGATGAGAAGCTGAGGATGAGGAAGAGAATGTTGGATTTAGGTTTAAAAATACCATTTTTAGCCCTGGTTAGAATTGGGTGGGTTGGAGCAAGAGATGCTTAGGTAGGTGGAGCAGAGGGTGCTAAGGGAATTGAGAACAGGTCCGAGACTAAAGCCGGATGAGGAGCCGGGGAAAATGGAGTTGTGTGATGTTATTGCAGCAGGAGGGGTGGATGAAGGATTTGGCACAAGAGAGTGTGTGGAGGAAATGAGTGAAGGATTTGGAGTGGCCGGAGGAGAGGTAATTTGAGAAGTGGCAAAGACTTGTTGTTCAAATGTTGTCATGGCAGTACTGTTGTTGTTGTTAAGTGCAGTATCAGATAGTATAGAGATTGGAAAAGAGGAAGACTCTTGAGTGGACATTCTAGGGTCAAAAAAGAAGAAGAAGCAACAAGTACTATTTCAAGTGAAACTCGTCCAAACAGTCATCAGTTGTAAGATTGAGAAACGCTCGCTAAGTTACAAAGAAGAAGAGTGGATTGAGGTGGGTTAGAAGTGGAGTGAAAAGTGTTTCGGAAAACAAGAGACTCGACGTTTTCAACTAGCCAAGTGTTAAAACTGTCATATATATCTAGAATTGATATGCAGGTTGTTGAGATACTGTTGAGATACTATGTAATATAGCAGATGGCGCCACTAGCAACAATCTAGGCTGGACTGGCCATAGATTGTAAACATAACCCCCAACATTGAGGTTAGTAATTTTATTAAAATCATAAAATACCCTACCTGTTGTAGAAGCTAAAGAGCTGTTTGAAGGGCGAGCTATAATGGAGGATGCTATAAGAAGAGGCTAGCACAACGTGTGGCTATCAGAATCTTGAAAGACACTACAATAATTAAGGAAGCATATACAAGGAAGAAAGATAGACAGTTACATATTTTTAAAACTCCATACATAAAGTCCCAACTCCACTAAATACTTGTTAGTTACAAAAAATAGTCTTGATGACAATACAATAAAGGGCACGCCGAGCATGATCAAGTACTCATCATTCTAATTCGTAGTCTCAGAGATGTTTGATGAGCCTACATGAGACGTGACAGGAGTCTCCAGGGCCTGGCACGTTCTTTGTTTTTTTGAGGGTTGTGTAAAATGAATGCCTCTGATAATCGTCAATGACAAACTGAATGCTCCTCGATCTCTCCAGTACCAGACTCATCAATGGCATCTAAATACTTCTCAATCTCACCAATCTGCAATTCCTGTACAGTTGGATCTTTATCTTCCTCACAGGCATCAACAAAGTACTCTGGGTCCATGACAGAAACCTGATAAAGAATGAAGATAAAAAAAGATGATGGCAATGCAAAACAGAGTTTTTAGATATGAAACAAACCAACCCCCAATTTTTCTTTTTTGAAATTAAGCCCTAATTAGTTGAAAGATCATACACATGCAGGTGCACCAATGATCATAACTGTTAAACTCATAAACTCATTGAAAATTGTCTTATCTATCAACATAATTTCTTCGGTAATGGCTTGAGCCATTTTTGCTTTCCATCACTACGATGATTATGCAACTAGAGTTGTAGCAAATCGTCAGCCAATGTGTGACAGATACCCGTAATTAGTGTCCCTTCCATACTAACAAACAAAAGCTGTCTTGATCAGAAGTGGTATGGTTTTAAGTACGTTCTGGGATGATGAAATGATTAAAAAGAGGTGGAAGGAACAAAGTCACTCCCAACACAGTACCTCAATCTCAGTAGCTTTCAACTTCTTTCGGAACAAACGCTGAAAAGCACAAATTGCAGTCTGCCAAAATAACAATAACAATAACATAAAAATTAGGACATTAAACAAACAAATATAGTAAAGCCTAAAACAAATTTTACCTTTGTGGTTTCAGTGACGGTAAAATTTGTGTCACGTTTCATTTTCTCCTTTAAGAACCCGATGGCCTTTTTTTCATCATACTCAGCACTGGAGGCCTGTTGAGAGTGTCATCATTACCAATGAGCTAAAAGAGCCATGGCTAAACGAAGTTGTCTATAAATCTGTCATTTCAAAATCCGTCTAAACATAGGAAACAATTTTTTTGAATGATTCATACCTAATGATATCTTAGAGCTTTTCATTTCTTACTATATATTCAAAGAACAATTACAAATTAAGGAAAGAAGAGTTTACAACTTGTGCAAGATTTAATTTACTTTTCAGTGTTTGGGGTGTATGAAAGTGTGTAAATGAATATTCGCTGCTCCAGGGCTCCCCGATTTTTTCTCCAGGAAGCAATAAATAGATTCAACAAATAACCAGAGTAAATCCTTACACATTAATGAACTTGAATATGCTAATTATCAAGCTAAAAAAATCAAAAGGCATTGGAAAATATGAATCCTAGCAGAGTACCTCATGACCACTTTCTTTATGAATGTTATTGGTGCATGGATTCGCAGATACTGCATGCAACAAATGCAGAAATGAGCAGAAGTATCAGAAATAGATTTGCTACGTGTCAAAGGGGGAGGGTCTTATGAACATACCAACACCTGGTGAAACTTTTGGCGTAGTTCACTAGACGGGTCTGCAAGGTCTGCTCAAACAATGCATTAATCAAACTCTGTCATCACAAGAAAAGCTCAAGAGAATGTTAAGGAATCCAACACACTTTCCATTTCAGAGATTATACACTTTCCCCCCAAACAGTGTTCTAATGTAGAATTTAAGTACTTAGAGGTACGATAAAGATAGAATCTTATTGACAATACTTATCGGGTATGATAAGTACAATATATAGGAAGCCTCCAACGGCTAGAAGCTCAACTTGAAATGTGCAACAGCTAGTTGTACATCAAAAACAGTTTTTACTCCACTAATTAGAAGTAGACCCTCTAATGACAGATTAGGGACCAATCAGGGATCTAAACATGATTAAGAACAAATACATATCTATATTCCTCAACACTCTCCCTCGAGTTTGGTTGTATATGTTGATGCAGCCAAGCATGGAAAGTAGATGTGGAAAGATTTGAGATGAAACAGCCTTGGTTACTGGTTAGAATATTTGCGACATGTTCTTCGTTAGAGTCATGAGTTAGGAGAATGTCTCTCTTATCAACCCTTTCTCTAATGAAGTGTCTGTCTAGTTCTACATGCCTGGTCTTGTCATTTCCAATAGGGTTTTCTACAATGCGCATAGCAGAAATGTTGTCACAGAGCACTTGTATAGGTCTGGACTTGGTGATCCCTAGTTCTCTTAGGAGACACTGAACCACCAAGGGCAAAAGACCAAAAGTGTAATTAACCCTGAAAAAACATTTGTCCCGTCCCCAAACAGTAAAACTCTGGTTTAGATCCGCCACTAACTATAAGTCAGTAACCAACCATACTAAGACAAAATAACTATGAAATAGTAAAGGATAGAGAAGACTGACTACAATTCAAGCATAGTCATTAACACAAAAAAACTCCAGAGACATGCTAAATAATCAACGCACCTTCAATCTCACAGATTATGCTTTTCCTGAATATGGAGAGTACTATTTCTACAGTTGTAGGTTTTAAATTACGGCGCAAACGTGTCGTGTCCTGTTCGTATTAAGAATTGTCATAGAAGTGATATTACCGTCTGAAATCCTAATATAAGATTACTCAGGAAACAAAGAAAGAGCTGACCAAATTTTCTTTAGAACTAAAAATGTAGCATGAATTGCACGCTTAACTTATTATAAGAATAAAATAAAAATTGTACGTTTAACTATATTTGGATTTCACATCAGTAAAATTATCAAACACTCTAAACGTTTTCAGCACGTAAACGATTTAGTTATTTAATGTATTCAGACTTCAGTATTGATTTCAGACTTCAGTTTTCAGTTTTCAGTTTTCGATTTAACAAACGCCCCCTAAGACAAAATAACTATGAAAGAGTAAAGGATAGTGTCGAAAACTAATAATACGGATAAAGAATAGCAATCAAACAAACAAAAGCAGGTGAGAAATCAACACATATGTGAATCGAATTGATGAATCAAAGAAATCGCCATTGACGGCTTATTCGCAGGTCTGCTAGGGTTTTTTTGTTTTCTAGAGAGAGAAAATTGTTTTCTGATTAATTGATTACAATAATGGGAAAAATCTATTTATATTCTCCATAATTATCCCTGCATATGCCATATATGTGTTCATCCAATGGGAAGACTCCAGCCACGTATGTCAGACAATCAGATTTCTCCACAGTGCTGTGCTGGCATCTCACGTGTCCCATTAATCTTTATCATCCCCCCGCAAGCTGGGCTTCGAGTAGATAGAAGTGAGGCCAAGACGTGCGGATAACCATTTGAAACGAGGGGAGTCCAACGGCTTGGTGAATATGTCAGCCAAATGCTGTGACGAAGAAACTGAGGTGGGTATGAGAAGGCCGGCTTGGAACTTGTCACGAATGAAATGGCAGTCCAATTCTATGTGCTTGGTGCGCTCGTGGAATACCGGGTTTTCAACTATATAGCATGCACTCTGATTATCGCAATTCAGCGGGATAGGTAAACGATGCGTGACACCAAGATCTCGTAGCAGAAATGTGAGCCATTGCAACTCACAAGAGGTAGATGCAAGAGCCCGATATTCCGCTTCGGCGGAGCTCCGGGATACCATTGTTTGCTTTTTTGCTTTCCACGAGATTAACGCTGAACCCAAAAATATACACCAGCCCGTAATTGAACGTATTGTATCTATACAACCTGCCCAATCTGAATCGGAGTAAGCAGTGATAGCAAAATCTGCCTTAGCTGGATATAAGAGTCCTAGACCTGGTGATTGTTTCAAATAGCGAAGTAGATGCATAGTTGCATGCTGATGATTGACCGTAAGGCAGTCCAAGAACTGGGATAATTGTTGTACAGCAAAACTAATACCGGGGCGAGTGAATGTTATGTAAATGAGCTTACCCACGAGACTCCTGTACCCTTTCGTATCTGGCGTAATGCTGAATCGTTTTTAGCTAATTTAACACTGGTGATCATGGGAGTCAATGCAGGTTTGCACCCGAGCAGCCCATATTCTTGAAGTAGATCCAAGGTGTATTTTCGTTGTGACAAGAATAATCCCTTGGGTGACCTTGCTACTTCAACCCCTAAGAAATAATAGAGCTTGCCCAGATCTTTAATGCTGAATTCATCGTCCAAAAGTCGTTTAACCTGTTGAATGGAGGCGAAGTTGGGGCTGGCCAAAATTATGTCGTCAACGTAGACCAATAAGGCAACAAAATCAGGTCCTTTGCCTTTGTGAATAGGCTATAATCACTGCGAGATTGGATGAAGCCCTGTTGCAGTAAGAAAGCCAACAACTTCGCGTTCCATTGTCTTCCAGATTATACTATCAATGTCCCATTTGATAGTACATATGACTAGAAACATTTAAATACCAAACTTATTATAGTGATTAGAGATCTAATCAACCATAATCGCTATCATGGTTTCTCTATCACAGTTTGATACTATGGACGTTAATATATATGTACAACAAATAACATGAAGATAAACAATATATAATAAAAAAAGTGCTTTCATTAATCATAATAAAATTATTACATCAACAAAAATAAACTGTAAACGACCAGACTCGGTCGGTCCAACCCGGTTGGGTTTAGGACACCTATTCAACACAAAGTAAAACAAAAACCCTAACTTTTTGTTATATCCTGAATCTTTCAGCCCGATCGCACAATTAAAGTACACAAATACGCAATAGCAAGTTAATTAAAAGATCAACAATACACTTTCACAAATAAAATAAAATAAAATAAAATTAATAATAATAATAATAATAATAATAATAATAATAATAATAATAATAATAGCACCAAGGAATATAAATAAAGTAAGAATTGAGGTTGGCAAAAAGGAAAAATTTACTTACCTTGTTTTCAAGCTGAGCAGCGTTGACCGTTGTCTGAAATTGCTGAGTTTGAAGGCCTTCCCGGCGCTTCTTCAGCAAACTCTCCTCTCTTCTGCTCTTTCGGATCTCGACAAGGCCATCTTCTCTCCTTCGATGACCTTCCTCTCCATCGACGGCTATCTTATACCTGCTCCGGCGAAGATCTCTCTCGTTTGGCCGTAGCGACATTTCTAGTGGATTAAAGCTTCACCATAATGGGATTAAAAGAAAGGGCAAAATAGTCTGAAGGAAAATGTTTGTCCTTAAATCAAAAAAAAATACAAACTGAATTAAAATTTATATACAGAGCGGAAAGTGGATTAAACCCTAATATTCCCTTAACAAAATCCTACTTATTTTTTATTTGTTGACCATTTGTTTGGAATAACAATGTGAGGGTAACTTATCCTTTGTATATTAATCTTATCCTAAGGGTAGATTTGTCTTTCGTGATTGCAGCTTTTTTATGAAGAAATGCTTACGCTGGCAGATTGACCCTACGGTTGTTTCAATTACGGCGCTGATGGAAATTGAGGGAAGAGATCGCATCGCTAACATAAAAGTAACAACTCATGTGCGGGCCGGCAATCCAAAAACATAAAACATAAAATATACATGGTGGTGCGGTTGAGGTAGGCGCAACCTGTCGCAGACTGTCGCGGAGGGTGGTATAGATGTGTCATGGCCTCCGGTTGGTGTTGCAAAGCCGCCGGACTCGTTGACCTCCGCCACGGATATCTCGAATGTCGTTCGTTCCATAAGGTTGGTGGTGCAAAGCTCCGGGACTCGTTGACCTCCGCCACGGATATCTCGAATGTCGTTCGTTCAATAAAAAGATGGAGGAGGTGCCTTGGCGGTGTGACGAAAGAGGGATGGCGCACGATGGGGCTCTGAATCACAAATGAGTGTTTATAATGTTCGGATAAAAAAATTGCGTACATCTAGAAGGGCAGATGTCAAAAAATTCTTTGATCTTGTGTTCATTGCTCTAACCGGTACTGGTCGTTTTCTGGAAGTGTTACATGTACCTGAGTAGCAGACATGAGCTATGTAACATGGGGAAGTTTTGTGTCATTGGTCGTAAGTCACAATATTCAATGGGCTTGGTTTGAACCAAAGCATTATCAACTAGGATTGACGTTGGTTTGGAAACATGGTGAGAAATGTGCTATTTTCCTAATAATAAATTTGGGGACGAGTTTTTCCGTTTAGGTATGGGGATCCGGTCGTTACTCTTGGTACCGGTAAAGCTGCTATGAATACTTTTTGAAACGCAAACCTTTCCGACAACTTGAAGAACAAACCAAGAGAAGATAGAGTTTGAGGAAAAGGCTCGTGACTATGTATATAAAGCCATTCGACGAGCAAAAGAAGTGGATCATGAACGTTGTGGGATCTATAAGAGTAGTATCAATTTCAAATGGTGATCACCGAATTTTCACATGGGATAAAGATCCTCGACTTAGTTATCTTTTGAGAGGGTGATCCAGTAAGATCTGAGAAATATTTGTAGAGCCTTTTAACGTTCAAATTATATATTAGTAGCTATACAATGTATATATTGCTAGATAACGTACCAACTATAGGTCCTCAACTAGCAATATATACTTTGTATATAATTAGCTACTAATATATAAGTAAAAGGCTCCACAAATGTTTCTCAGATCTTGCAGCATTACCCTCTCAAAAGATAACCAAGTCGAGGATGTTTATCCCATGTGAAAATTCGGTGACCATCATTTGAAATTGATACACTCTTATAGATTCGTGAACGTTCATGATCCACTTCTGTTGCACGTCGAATGGCTTTAAACACATAGTCGTGAGCCTTTTTATCAAACTCTATCTTCCCATTGGTTTGTTCTCAAAGTAGGGTTTGCGTTTCGAAAAGCAGCCATAGCAGCTTTACCGGTACCAAGAGTAACGACCGGATCCCCAAATCTGAGCGCAAAAAACTTGTAGCCTCCCAATGTTTCCAACCAACAACTAGCTGATTCAAACCAGAGCATGGGATACTGTTACTTACGACCCATGATACAAAATTAGCAACGGTTTCCATGTTACGCAGCACATGTCTGGTCCTTGCGCAGAATACATGTAACACTTTCAGGAAACGTTTACGTAAGCAATGCCGTTTGCAGCAATAAACACATAATCAAACAAATTAACGAATTTTTGAACACATGCCTAGGAGTACCCACATTTTTTATCTGAGCATTAGAAACACGAAACACGAAAACACAATCCTAAGAGAAGGATTCCATTTGAATTGAAGCCATCAGCGCCGTAATTGAAACAACAGTAGGGTCGATTTGCCAGCGTAAACATGTCTTTATAAAAAAGTTGCAAACACGAAAGACAAATCTACCCTTAGGATAAGATAAATAAATATACAAAGACTAAATTACCCACACATTGTTATTCCAAACAAATGGTCAACAAATAAAAAATAAGTAGGATTTTTAAACGAGCCGAACCTCTTCCCTTCAAAGACAAATTCCATGTAACCTCTTTATGCATCAAATTGTAACAATGTGCAAAAAAAAAACTTACTCATCATAGCACTTGATACGATTGAGAATTTGAGAGAAATGGCTTCCAAGTAAGTATATGCGGTCATACCGGCTCGTATAGTTATGGATTCATTGTGCAGTATGGGAAAGAAAATTCCTGATAATGTGACAATATCACCAGGAGATACCTATCAAGGTGCATAATACAAAAAATCAGAAAGAAACTAAAATACAATACTGGCACAAGGAGAATGACCAAAACAATCTAATAAAGTAAACCTGAATTTTCTATGGCAACTAGACACCTAGTTCTCTGTGAAATGACTCAGACTACTTTCGACTTTTTCGAAGACTCCAACATCAAAAGTTAGGAAGACTGGCCGGTTCAAGTTATACCAATACCACGCTATGTATTGCATTTCAAATTATTTTTTACATAGAAGCATTTAAAATCAATCCTAGTAGATGCCACTTGCTTATAGACCCCAATAAGACGTAATTACGTATCAAAAAAGCACTACATTCAAGTGATAAATATGTGGAATACAAGATCATACACGCAGCACTCTAATATTTACCAATTACCAAGGTACCTAAACAAGGCGGAAACTTCAGGACAAAAAACAAAGCACTGACCTTTCTTGTAAGTTCTCCCATAAAATGAACTGTCATTGTCCTAGGAATGTGGTCTTCAGGGACATGTTCTGCTAACTCTTGAATTTTGGCCTAAGAAATACAAAGCACGTAAGAACTAAGCAGTAAGCAGGCAAAACTTCTGTTACGAATGAATAAACAGAGAGAAGGACAAACCTCTTGAAACCACAAACATTTTGATGACCGGATGAGATTTCCATTTGTTTGATTCGTCTTAAAAGCGATTAGATGGGCACATAGAAAGCGGCATGCATACTATTGCACTTAACTCCTGCCATAATGAAAACAGGCCATAGCATAATAGGAAGACCATGTAACATGGGTCCTTATACTTGTGTTGGGAAAAAAAGGCCTTCGTACTGCTTGTGAACTTCAAATCAAACAATAGAAGATGCAATAAACAATAGTTTAGATTCGCGAGGAAGACGACAACAGAATTCAAGAAATAAGCCACGTCGCAAAGATGTGACTATCCTTATAAATCATTTTGAACATCTGAATAAAATCCAATAGAACACCTAGGCCAACTGAGCAATACCTAGTAAATTTCAAAACCACATTCTTCGCATGTGTAGACAGCCACTTCCATCAATGGCTTGACATCAGAACAATGTGAAATATGCCAGAAGTCTTCACTAGATGACCAATATGACAAAGCCCCCAGTTCCTTGATAGTGAGTGGATATCCTGTAGAGGCTAGACGTCACTGTTTATACAAAAAATCATGATAAAAGTTTGGGCCATTTCTCTGCATGTTAAAAAATTTAAGTAATTAATAGAGCCTAATCTAAAATGGCATGACAACTTTGATTGCCAATGAATTGCATTCATCCTATTAGAACTGAAATTATTCTATAAGAACTAAAAATTAATGTAAAGAGCTGATGAAATAACACATTATTGTTACCGTTTAAACCATGTAGTAATGCTTATTATGATAGTCAATGCTATTCTTATAAAAATATCACACATAAAAAAGCAAATACATACGTATACAAATTCAGATTCCTTGAACCTTACTAGTATCTCTTGATATCAAGAGGCAGATGCTGAGGGTCAGAATCATCACTATTCTCATTTCCCTCCTCCGGCAACAACTCAGCAATAGAATTTGAAAACACTTGGATGTAGCGCTTCGTATTTTCAGTGACCCGCTGACGAAATTCTTTGCCTAAATCGATATACTAATAACAAAGGATAAAGAAATATTGATCCAGCTTCAGTACTAAAACAGAAGCAGTAAAATGTTAAAATTTCCAACGTTCAGAAAAAGCAAAATTAATTTACCCTTGCAATTAATGTCGTCAAGCTCAATCTCAATTGCTTTCACTTTATGATCCGCAACATCTAGCTGACAAAACAAAAATGATGAAAAAAGGTCAGCAAACAAATCATCAAAGAAGAAGGAGAAATCTGATAGTGTAAACTTACCAGAATACTCATGTATTTCAAATCTCCATTTGAATCAGCCAAGTTGGAAAGGAAATCGTCGCTAGATCTACATTTGAATATAATCAATCACCTAATTATGAATACAGGTCCAGATCAAAAAATGTTACACTGAATATACATTCAATCATTACAATCCTTATAGGTACAACTATCTCGTCTATTACAAAAGGATTAAAGAAGATTCTATACCATTAATACAACGGAAAAAGAAAGATAAGCTTCAACAGCTGAACCTCGGGAATCACACTTAAGCGATCTCGACCTCAACCTACAACAAAACCACATTCTCGGGGTGGAGAACAACATTCTAAAGGCAGTGGCAGACCCTGGAAATTTTTCCGGTGGGGGCCAAATTCAAAAAAAAATTCATAAAAAAAGTTGGAAAAAAGAGCCAAGTTTTGAACTCGTGACCTTAGGATATGTATTAAACCCTCTAACCAGTTGAACTAAGTGGATAAATGTACAAGAAATTGTCTAAAATAATACACAGTTTTAACATTATTAGATGGGTATATTAGTAAACTTCATCCGAAAATTTGAGTGGGGTCTATGCACGCCACCCCTACCATGTTGGGTCCGCCCCTGCTAAAGGGATAAGTACAAACGTACTTAGTAGTGGGTAAAAACACCGAATCTACACATGCTATATCAGTATATCACAAGGGTTATCATTAATTAATTAATAATAATAGTAATAATACTAATATCATATGGCAACTCAAACTAACATGATAACACATATGTTTTACTCGCTCACATCGCTCTACTAGTCTCACCAGTAGACACAACCAAATAAGACATTTTTTAAATATTAATCCAATGACACTTTGCATGGTGAAAACATGACACATTCAGCACCTCATATGACACAAGTATAAAAAAGTGTGGAATATTACACGAGTCCGGCACAAGTATCTAAAAGTGTGGAGGTGTAATTACATGCTGCGAAAGTAAACGTGTCTGACCAAGGACTAACGTGTTTTAGCTTTTAGACTCATCAAGTACGTATTTAAGCGATTAAACTAACAACCTAAATTCATTACACATAAAAAGCTTCCTAAGGATCACCAGACCTTAGACCAACTCTACATTACACTACTTAGCACATTGCAAAGAAATATTAGAATCTAATCCAATACCCACGAGGCTAAGAAATAAGGCTTCCGGTGATCCTGAGTATCTCTCTCCACAAGGTGCTGAGCCGAATCCACCAGAAACCGAACACTTAACTTCGTCATGTTACATGTAAGATATTGAACTCAAGTCAACATCACCTAAGGCTAAATGTAGAGTGTTCCAATACTCCCGTGAGAAAAAACATGGTGCGGAACCAAAGCCACTAGAACACACATTTCACTTTACAACTTTCGTCATAAGACTTTATACTAAGGCATGCTTGAAAAGAGAAACATCCCACGAATCTTTGTTCCATTTTTGGTTAGAAATTCAGCCAACACTCTAAGATCGAATTCCATGTTTTCTTCACAATTCTAAACGCTAAATCTACTCTAAATCCAAAAAAAAATAATACAAAAAATTATTCTATAAAATGCTTGAAACATCATACAAGATCTAAGCACCAATATAACATGAAATTCAAGTCATAGTGATATGAAATTATTATTCTAAAACATGCTTAAAGTAAAAAAAAAAAAAAAAAAACCTACATCTAAACACCAAAATAACAAATTTAGATTTGGTTGAACAACCATTTACCTATGATTTCACAAAAAACTCCAAAAACACCATCTTGAAACTTGAAGAAATCCTAGATCCACAAACAAGCCTCCAAGAATCTAAGCAACCCACCTCGAATCTACAACCAAAACGAATTTCTACGATTACTACAACCATTAAAATAAGCTCAGAAACACCCAAAAACACTTATAGATCTAGAAATGGGTTTTCAAAACTATTACCCGATCACAGTAAAACATGTATCAAAATGAAGCTCTCATGAAGGAAAGCATTTTGGTGCAATTATTTTGTGATATCGACGACCAGATTGATCGTAAAGGCAGGATCTCTCTTTCCCTCTTATCTTTTCTTTTCTTTCTTTTTCTTTCCTCTCTCTTTCTTTTAGCCGCCGCAGTGTTTTGGAAAAGGTGGAAATGAATATGGAAGGGTTTTGGGTGAAAAAGGGGTATGTATAAAGGTCGGTACATTTACCGTTTTGCCCTAACTAAAAGTTACACGTTTAAAATTCTGTAAATACCCTTTAACATTTATTCTGACTTTATTTATTAAATTAAAACATAAGTCATTATAATTATCAAGACACACATAAAATCGTAAAAAGACTTTTATACCATTTACGGAGATACGAGTATCACACTATGATTATTTTTCGTGAAATTGAACGTCATTGTTGATGACGTTGTTTTTTTCCCTACAAAGTACCATTGGCAGTGACCTTATTATTTACAAAATAGGGTGAACGGTGAATAACGTTAATGACACTGACGTTTCTCGTACAAAAGGAACGTAGGTGGCAGTGGCGTTCATAAGAACGTCGGAGAGCAGTGACGTTCCTACATATGTAGTTCCATAAGTAATTTTACGGTTTTCATGAAAAGAATACTTAAAATATTGTGCCGGAAGTAAAAATGGGTGCCAATAGAACCCCAATTTGTATATCGGTAGAAAATATTCTTATGTGTGGACATTAAATAACTCGAGTTTGATTCGACTAGATTCAAATGAAATATGGTTGAAATGTAGTTGGTTGACATGGATGAAAATCGGTCATTACACACGTGGCACTCATCAAATGCAACTATGTGCGGCAACTGCAACGGATGGGACGAACAAATTCTTCATCTCAAGCGTAGCGTAGGTCACCTCTATGCAGCAATTGGCCGACGTGGTGTAGACTGCGACCGGTCTCATATAACTGACGTGGCGCAAATCCTCATTGTCCTTAATAGAGAATTCCCGTAGTCCCTCTTCAGTCTCTTACATCCTACATATCGCAGGTCGTCCTCTATCATAGACAAACAGTTACGACCCATCAATGAGCGTCCGGACATTACGCCCTAATCCTTGTTTGGTCCATAACTCCTCCGTAGGATTTTCCTTATTACAATAAACGTGTGAATACCTTCCTCCCACGATATTAATTCTCTATAACTCGTCAGGGTTGACCCAGGGCTCGGGCGAGGTGGGCGGTCAGGGCGCATGATATAACGAAGGCCCAAAATTATATATTAACAATAGTGTAAGTTAGTCTAATATATTAAAAAGGGTTCGATTCCTGCTCTTTACATATATTTTTTTTTTTACTTTATTTTTATTGTAATGATATATGAATTTATCATTATATCATTTTAAAGTAATAATACTAATGAAAAATATACCATAGCCGAACACCGGGCCCTTGAATAAAATAATATGTTGGACAATAATAAACTTAAAATTGTTATCGATCATTTTGCATCTATAATGCACTAAGATTTTTTTTTCATTATTGGTTTGTTTACTTGTTGGTGTAGTTATGTTGCTGATCCATGTTTTTCAAGTTTTTTATATTATTGGTTACGGTCATAGGTGGATCTACCTTGAGCATATGGGGTCCACGTACCCCGCTAAAAATAAAAATACTCTACATTTTACCAATAGAAAAATATTTCGAACCCCGTGAAAAAAATTATTTACTGTGTTAAATATTTACGGACCCCGCAGAAAAAAAAATTCTGGGTCCACCACTAGTTACGGTTGCGTTGTTTTTTAATTGTTTGTACTGTTTTATTTATGCTATTCCTCTGTTAGCGCTAATGATTCGAGAATTTTGTTGTTTTCGACATTTTTAATATGTTATTAGTCTAGTCTTGGTGTTTTCTTGTGTGTGATTTGACTTATGTCACTTACATATGAAAATTTCTTTTGTTAACAAAAATGGGGCCCTCATTCTAGTTTTGCCCCGAACCCATTAAATATTAAGAACGACCTTGTAACTCGTCATCCGGATGATGACATGCTATAAAAAAGAGTTTTCCTCCTCACGTACCAGGTAATGCACTTTTATAATCAATACTATACGTTTACAATCTATAGATTTTTTTTATCACCAACACTGATTTGAGCGTCAGAGTGTCTTACGAAGGCTATTTTTGTGACCTCTGACGTTTTGTGTGTTTGCAGGCTCGTCACAAAAGCAACTTGGATCATCCCCAAGAGGTCTAATAACCCGTCAGGTCACTTACATCATGTTACACACCTAATTTTCGAGTGAGGGTAAAAAGGGTAATTTTACGGAATGACTTATCAGAACTATTATTTAGCTTTATTTTTATGTTTTGGGAAATTAATTAAATAGATTATATTTTATTTTATTGGGATTAAGGATAATTGTGAATTTATGGTAATTAAGTTATAAATAAATGGAATGTCTTCTCATACAACTAAAAGTGTTATACCACTAGATCATGTCATGAGGACACGTGAATCATGTTATTACTTGTATTCATTGTCAGAGGATCTCCCATTAGGAGTTGTTTTGTATTTGCTTGGAACAGTAGAGTTAATGACACAACAAAATGACATAATTCGTTTTTACATTATTGCTCACTCTGTTTGACCTATATATTGTACTGATTGTTATGATCGGACGATAATAAATGATATAAAAGCAAGCTTGCAAATACAAAGTATACATACGGCCTATGTGTGCTCAGCCCAGCTAAAAAAATTCTTAAACAAAAAAACTCATATAATCCATCTTAAGTTAACCGATCAAATCTTCTTAATCCAATTCACGAGACCAAATACAATTAGTCAACCCCAATGTTCAAATCTTGGCTTCGTCATTGGTATTTTGACATTTTATTGAAAATTCTTCGACTCAATGTTGATTGCTTCTTCATTGGTTTTTAGTGCCACAAGTAGTGGTATATATGCAGTGGGAACAAGTACACACTCCACCACCTTTAAGTCGATCATGCTGCCTTCAACTGATTTGGTGAATAGTTTGGTTTCCACTGTTTTTGGACCTTAGGTATAATGAAAAAATATGTACTCTGAGTCAGATATATATTCCCCATGTTCAACTAGTGGGGTGACTAGTTCCCTCCCAATCATCTTTTATTTTTCCAATATTCCCATGTTAGTTCTAACTAGCTAGTGGGTGCCCCTACTTTGCAATCATCTTTCCCTAAGATTCTACCTTGTTTAAGGCTGAAACTTAGACATGCATGCTTCAAAAAAAGATCAAAAAGGGGTCCCCTAAACATGCACACCATTAATTAAGTGATACACCAAATACACAACTTCTTTGAGAGATGTTGATCAAATGATCAATTCACGAGTCATATATTGCACGCATATATATCTCAGTGACCGGTTTCAATCAAGTTGCAGTTGTCCACAGAGGCACATGCAGAAACAGAGATACCGTTCGAGATCGAGATATTTGTTTGAGGGCCCTTACTGTCATAAACCGGCGCCGCCCAAATAAATGTTGTCGTAATAAAATAAGGATGACATCGGATTAAACACCTCCAGCTGAACAGAGATAGTTCCGGGAAGAGGCCTCGGATTTTGTGCAGCTAGGAATAGTTGTACATAAATCGTAAGCATCGATTGTCCATTTTTCTTGGGTGTCTCTAGTTATTTATCGTTTGAATTAACTATAAGGTGTGTATAAATGCATAAAGTTGTGCAGAGTTCGGTTAGTTAAACGGAGAATACGTTATCTCTGACTTCTTTTCTGTTTTATCTAGCTCCGTGCTAGATATCTTTTTAATAAAATGTTCGTTTTGATGTTAAAAACAAATCGTTGTGATTGTATATATTCATTATTATTGGCCTGTTATGTCCAAACACGTCGCATATCGACAAGTCGGTTCAATGTGTTAGTCTATGGACACATGATCGGGGGTTTGGGGGTTAGGGGTTGGAAGGGGGTGTTAATTGTGGAAAGATATGAGACAGAAAATGTGGAGTGTGTTTAAGGAAACGTTGTGATTCTTGTGAAGCAGTTTGAAGGTACAAACAGTTGCATAAACTGTAATGGGGTGGGGGTGCTGTTTGAGAGTTGAAACATTTATGTCTTTATTTGCACATGAGAATTCACAAGTACAATTTTTTATTTTATTTTATCAATACAAGTACAATTAAATCAACCGTTTTATCATTATTAGTAATACAACGGTCATTTGCGATTTTCATCATGACGAGTCTAAATTGATCGATCAGAAAATATTTGTGCCATAATAAAATAACCACAACAAAATATCACAACACACAATTCACTTTAGAAAATTAGAATACACGGCATAAACTTAAACACTTGATGTTTTATTGGATTGAATCTAAATGATACAATATGTATTTTTCTTATATAAGATTGAAATGAGATAATAATTAAAGGGGAAATTATCAAAATGACATTATACCGACCATTTTTATCATTTAATCCACTGTTTTTTTTAGAGCAATGATACATGCACAACGAAAATCCACTCTTATTGTGTTAATTGATTGTGTATTTTCGTTGTGGTTGTATTATTTTTCTTTTTTTTTTAATAAAAAAGACAAGCCACATTGTGTATAGACAACATTACCCCTTCCAAAATTTATTCATCCTGTTATATATGTCCACTCCATGACTCCACTATAGTTGGCATTCAGTTTCAATTTTCTTCCCACCACGTTAATGATGTGCTGAATTTTAGGAGAATAATGCTGACTCACTTTCTTGTTAATAATAATGGTAAAGTTGTCTGTCAAATTGTCATTTTTACTACTTCTTCAGTTTCAAAATAACTGAAGCAGTTGTTAAAAAAATTTGATTTAAAATAATTGAGGCAGAAAAATTTTCAAAACAGCATTTATTGCTATTTTTCAATTTTACCCTTATTTAATACTATGATAGAAGTTGAAAAGAAGACTCCATTAATTGAATCATAGAGACTTTTTAGCCATTGCACTCGAAAAGTCATAGCATTAAATCAATTTTTAATAAACGTGTTTTTGACAACTGTCTCAAATATTTTGAAACGGAGGGAGTATAAAAATCATGTTATTGTCCTTTTTAGTAATTATACAATGTTTTTGTTCTTTTAATTAAGTGTCCAATTTTTATTTTTTTTAAGGGGTAGCGTCCAATTAATTAAATTCAAAATAAATAAAATTAAAATTAAACTCTTATCTTATAACTTGAAATGATTTATTTCAAATATCATTTCTATCTATTGCAATTATTGACGCTATCTTTTAATAATAAGCGCAAATATGAGCAAGCACACTAAAGCATGGAGTCGAGGTCGTCTACTGTGAAAGGGCACAGCTGTGATAGACATCGTTTTGCTTCCAAACGACGCAGTTCATGTCGGGTCTAAAAAGAAAAAAAAAAAAAAAAAACAAAAAACACACATCGACACGGCGTCGTTTTTGGCCGAAACGACACCGTTTCGGCTCTTCATAGCTCGATACAGCAGAGGGAGTACAGCAGAGGATCCGACTCCCTAAAGCATGTACCCACAAGTTCCCTTTTCTTTGGTGTTCATGCTTCAAGGAAGCCATATGTAGGGCAGACTTAATCATTTTCCCTTATTGTATCATTCTGTGACTAAATTCAAGGCCGGCCCTGAGGCCCTATGTGGCCCGGAATCATGGTTGCTTTGGGGCCGAGGTTTCCAAAAATTAAGGGGTTTTGCTATTGATACTTCATTATTAATTTCGACACCACGAGCATTTACTGTATCTTAAAAAAATTATACCAAAAAGCATGATTAATTATTTTTCGTAAAATGAAACTCTAACAGTTATATCAACTTATGCACCCATACGCGACTGAATAACGATTATGATAGAACTACGATCAGATATAATAAATCCATAACATGACGTGCCATGCATGTAGAGAGACCATTCACAATAATTAAATAAACTTCACTTCACGAGAAGTTTCAGTGACACATCATGATGTTAAAGGTGTGTTATATACATTGATTTACTTTATTAGAGCATTCACATCAGATACTCTTAACGAATTCTCTACTTTATAGTTTTAAACATATATTTTTCTAATTTGCAGAATCTCTATCCAATATGAAATGCATCAGATTCTCTATTTTACATAATGCAATAGACATAAAGTAAAATTTACACAATCTGTAAGAATGCGGTAGATGTAAAGGAAATTTTATAGAATCTGTAGTTTACAGTAAAAAAATTTAGAGTATCTGCTGCAGTGTTATTTTTCTAATTGAAATCTCTAAAATAGAGTTTTTAAATGATTTATAGTATCTACTGCAATTATTTTTGAAATCTCTAAAATAGAGTTTTTAAATGATTTATAGTATCTACTGCAAGTGCTGTTACACTATTATTAGAGGATGTTGTGTAGCTACGTCTCTCGTTGCCTTCCATGCCCTAAGGGCATCTCCAACCTTTTTTTTTCCCACACTATTCCTTCAAAATGATGTAATTTCTGCGGCAAATATCTTTTAATTACAATCTTCAATCATTTTACACAAAATTTCCCGACAACAAAATCGGATAAAAGTTTAATAATTCTCCCCCCCAAAAAAAAAAAAAAGCAACATTTGATGTAGCCTTAGAAGAGACTTTTTGCACCGAAAAAGGAGACACGTCCTGCGTTAGGAGATGCCTTAAAGCACGAAGTAATCCTAGCCAGACGTCAATTGGCTTGGCAGGATGCTATGAAGATTCAAAGCATAAAACTCCATATATAATACTATTTCCTCCGTGAAGCAAAAAAGTCTCACTTTTTGGCTTTATAGTAATTGATTTACTGACCTGAGAGGCTCTCTCCACTTGTTTTTAATGTTTGATCTATGACCAAATAAGTTTTTTGGTCAATTTTACAGCAATATTGTTGTTAGAGTACATCTTTTATAAAATATGTATTTTTAGATATTTCAACATTTAAATTTACACAAATATATCATTACAAGAGATACTTTGTTTTTTATCGTAAGTTTTTCACATTTTCTTAACGTCCACCACACACCCCATTACAACTTGCCCGCTTGTCATTCTCGCACTTGTTACCCTTGCTCCCGGTGCCACCCAACACCCCGCCACAACGTTGCCTTACAACACACCCAATCACCCTTCACAACCTTACCACCAGTAGTAGAACTAGAAATTTAGTGTTGGGTTTTACCTTTTAAATTAATATATGTATATACTTTTACAAAAATTCCAAAGTTAGTGAATTTCATTCATCGTATATTTAGTCATGTAGTAGGTATTGCTCATATAAATACATTATACTATATGAGATGCAGTGTTTAATTTTTATTATTAGTTTTAGATCGTAGAAGGTACAATTAATAAATTAAATGATATAAGGTAGAATAAATAAATTTTAAAACCAAAAATGCTGCAAACAGGCTGAAAAAAGGGGAGAAAATGCTACTAGTGTTTAATTTTTATTATTAGATTTAGATTGTATAAGGCACAAGATAAATGAATTAAATGATATAAGGTAGAATAAATAAATTTTAAAACAATTTTGTTAAAAAAAAAAAAATGCTACGAGAATCGAACCCGCACCAACATGCAAAACAATTCATGCCAACACCACCAGGATACTAACGAATGAACAATTTAAGGACACATTTTAAACATATATTAGTATTATTACAAACATAGGTAGCTTTTTTTTTTTTTTTTTCCAAAAGTTTGGGTGGTTTTGAGACCAACTCACCCCTACCTGGGCCCGCCCCTGTTACCACACTACCCACCACAACTTGCCCACTTTTCTACGTACCACTTTCTACTACCACGGTCTATCGTGAGTACCCACAACCACCACCTCTCTTCGTCACCTTGACACCACCCACCTTCCCTACCATTAATTGTCACCATATATACACTCTTCATACCACCATTAGCCTTGCGACCATCCCCGTCAACGCACACACTGCCCAATTACCGCCCTACATTTCCTTACCAACTGCAACCGCTTGCTCCGCCCTACCCATCCCGTATTCACCTGACGCCTCATGCCGAACCTACCACTGTCTGCCACCCTATAACACAAGTACAAGCCTCCCTCGACTCCTGATCAACCTGTGATCAGACTCCTTGGGGTGCTCCATAGACTCCTAACCAACATGTGATCAGACTCCTTCGGGTGCTCCATAGACTCCTAACCAACATAATCGTGGTGACTCAAATCTGGAACAAAATCACAATAAACTGCAAAAGGATCAATGTAAGAGTGCCGCCAATGTCAACCGGTTCAGTTACATTTAAATGCAATATAGGGGATACCTTAGGTGCATCCAACAATCTAGAATTGTCCTCAAAATGATGATCATCACGCACCTGCAAAGTTGTCAAAATAGAGCTCGAACAAGGGGTCACTAAATTAGAACCGGATTCATTTTCCTCCACTTTCTCCTCCATTAATGGTTGCTCATTTTCATTAACTTTCGCAATCGCTCCTTCTTCATTCTATTCTCAACCACACACTCGTTTTCATCTTCTTTCAATTGTACCAAACCACTTTCTTCCACATTCACAATTTCAACCTCTGTTTCGCCTCCTATCTCTTTCATCGCGGGATAATCTTCCTTTTCTTTTTTCACTTCCTTGGATTTGTCGGTGTGAAAATCACTCTCATGTATAAGGGGTAATGATTCAAAGAAACGGATAAACGAGCCTCCTTCATAAATGAAGTAACAAGTGCAGGCAAGATTATGACATACTTTGTTCAATCGTAACCATGGTTTACCTAATATAAGATGCTCACACCTCGGTAGTGCCACATCACATAATATCCAACGGACATAACTCCCAAGAAATAGAGGAATCCAAGCTTGTCTTGTCACACTTATCTCAATATCGTCCTCAATAATATAATATAGTAAGGACATGGATGTTTATCCGTAGGCAATTTCAACTCCCGAATAACCTTGTTATAACTTGTGTCACACATGATGATTGAGTTTATGGTGATACACTTGAACTATTAGTCCGTGGTGAACTTAATCAAAGTGTGGGGTCTATTGATTATACCACTATTAATGCGCCCAGAACACTTTATGGTGTGACCGTCATATCCGGACCGTCGATATTGATTATCTAAGTAGGGCATTTATATATGATATAGTCATGTATGACTGGACCGATTTAATTTGTATTTCTCATATAATTCCGTGATTGAGAAATTTTATTAAATCACAAGATGATCATATATGGATTAACCTTAATCCAGAAGTGATTGCATACACCTACTTGTTTCAGGATATGATTTGATGTGTGTTAAGGATCGCTAAGAGGCACGGTCCGAATCACTTTCACGTTGGCACTATTCTGGAATGTGTGAGAAGTGTGTGTCTCACATATATGGAATCCATTCCTTCCTGCGGGATGTAGAAGACAATCCCCTTATTTGTTAATCCTAGAAACTGATCGATCCGCGGAGTTCGTATTGGTTATGAACTAATTGATCACTAGTGGGTTAATGGTAAATAATGATAAGATGTATTGAAGAAGGTTTACGGAAATAATCCCGCTTCATTTTGGATAGTCTATGGAGGGTTAGTCTGTATATAATGATTATATCAATAGACACTTATCGACTCGACGTTTTGAGAATAAATTATATCTATAATCGATTGAGTTCAGTTTCGGATTTATGGTGGCGTAATTCCGGAATTAATAAGTTGAATAGAAATGTTATGTTCGATGAATATTTTATTCAATTTATTGCAACTACTGGTTATAGGTCCATTGTCTCCGGGTTGGCTCCTAACACGCAAGTGTTATCTCGTTTTATGTAACCTCGAGAATAAATTAAATAGTTGGAGTATTTAATGAATATGCAATATTATTTATTCGTTAAATAATATATAAAATAGAAAAGATATTTTCTATTATCCCAAATGGCATAAAAATGGCGCCATATTGTTTTAATTTTGGGAAAAGAAATTTTCTCCTAATTAATTATAATATGGATAATGTAATTATTTATGTGTTAAATAATTATAAATAAGAAATTAGTTTCTTATTGGATAAATATGAAATTTATTTTCCTATTGAATAAAAGTTTTTATTTTCCTAAAAGAAAAAGATAAATTTATGTGTAAAAAATAAACTCTTAAATTATTAGTTATTTTTTTTCCAACACAAAATAGACCTAGAAAAATCCAACGTCATTTAGAAAAATAATGGGACGCCTATTTCGTTTGGAAAAGAGAGAAATTTTGTTTTCTTGTTTTAGCCATTGTGAGAAGAAAAATTAGGGTTTTTTTATAGCATATTCGAGGAGGTTCTACGGCGAGGATCGATGTCCACCAGTCGTCGCTAGGAGATACAATCCGGAAAACTGCGGCTTCTCCCCTTGGTCGATTGCTTCTCCCTCTCTTTTTGGTAAATCTTTAACCTTCTCATAGTTACATTAATTATTTATGTGGATCATATCGTGGTAAAATCGCATGAGAATTTATTCGTAGCTTCCGCTGTGCATGATCGAGCGTCTCGATCGGTGTCGTGAATCAGATCTGACGATCCAATTGTTGATCGGATCCGGATTCGGGTTTTTGTATATCCAGCAGTTGCTAACTAGATTCTCCTCTTTAAAATGATCAATGCACAACTCATATTTTTTTCCACGAATCAGGCAAGGTGTATGAAATATATCATATTCATTATGAATTATCCCAAAAAGAAATATCAGAATACTTTTCAGATACTGATATATGATCAACTCAATGATAAAATCAAGGTAACTCCTTATTGCTCCAATACTTTAAAGACCTCCTTTTTTTTTTTGCCCCTCCACCACAAATTTTTTTTTTCAACAACAATTCGCACAACATTTTTTTTTTTAAACTCCCCTTTTTTTCTTTTTCATTTTCTTTTTCTTCTTTTTTTTTTTTTCCATCACAAACTCACTTGTTGGACTCTTTAATGCTTGAACAGTTACCACAATATCGAAATAGCCGACTCAAGCATGATGCTTGTACTAATGATAAAAATTTTACATGACAAGCAGGCACTAGCATTAAAGGGTTCATTTTGAGCAACTAATGAGAACGGAAACATGAAAAGGGTTTTTTTTTTTTTTTTTTTTTTTTTTTTTTTTTTTGAGGGAAAAGTCAAAGTAGGAATAAAAGAACAATATACGAAAGCGGCCCGGTTCTAACAATTCGTGATCGAAGGGCTTGAAAATAGATATATGTCGCAGGAAGCAAAGGGACCAGTAGTCAAATTTGCTGCGACAATCGTGCTGATAATTCCATAACAGTATGAACTAGGGTTAATGTCAATAATGCGGATGATAAAAGATTACCTCTAAAATCTGGCTCCGATAAGTGATATGAATTTGGACGTTAAAGGTAATTTAGACATGACAAACACAAGAACAAGCCTCCCTCGACTCCCGATCAACTTGTGATCAGACTCTTTGGGATGCTTCCTAAACTTCTAATCAACCAGTGATTAGACTCCTCAGGAATGCGGATATCCATAAACTCGCGGCTCAACAAGTTTGATAAACCCAAAAGAACCGAATTCCTCTCGAATCCACGAGATTCACCAGAAAACACCATAATAGCGGCAATTCTAATATATCATTCAATTTCTTTGTATAAAATATAATGACATAGCCTTTATATAGACTTACACTGACGGCTAGGGCTACAACAATTTCTAACACAACTAATGGACCTTAAATATATAACATAAATACTACAAAAACCCTAAAATAATAAAATACCATAAAAAAAATTGAGAAATAAAAATACATAAAATACCATAATTGGGCTTATGGAGGCACATTAGACTCCCTAACATAATAAGAAATGTCTAATAAAATAATAAAAACACATAAACAAATAATGACGATAAGTTAGGCTTGAATCATCACAACATGAGCTAATTGGCGTGCAATGGGCCTATACCGGTCCTCATCACTCCCACCACCACTACTCGCCAGAACATTGGCGGCTGCCACCACCTACCCGCCATCACAATATAACTGGACTGATATCTTCTTAAAACGGCTCACATATTGGGTAATGTCACCGTCACAACCACTTATACACAATAAATAACACAATTAGTTTTACACGTTTAGTCGCTAAGCGTGTCTGAATGGTTGTGGTCGTGACCAGAGGTGGATGTAGCGTATTCATACGGGGTACACGTAAATAGCTAAAATCGTAAATTACATAAGTTTTAATGGACACTGAAAAAAATATTACTCATAAAAAAATTATGGAACAAATTTTTTGGACCCGCCCTCAAATATATATACTTTCACAGTCGTATTAAGTATATGAACTATCTGTCACTCGCTTCAAAAATATGTCCTTAGAGTGAAATATATGGTACAATTAGGAAAATACTTGTGTAGAGAATGTATTTTAACGTGGGATAACGGATGAAACGTTCAGAACCAAACAATTTAAATACAAAATGAAATTGTGTGGTTTATAATTAATTATACGGTGTCTCTACACGTGTGAAAACATTCCCCGTAAAACTAGGTGAAGATTTTCAAGATCATATCTAATAACTGGCCGGTTTATGCATGGCACCGGGCACCAGCCAAGCCGAAAAACCAGTCAAAGTACAGAACCCCTGCATTAAATCTTGAAGCTTACGCTACGTACCATGCATGCATGTTAAATCGCACTTGCCAATATTTATAGCGTAGTGCCCAATGCATACATACGCATGCAGTGTAAGTAGGAGTTCAATTCGTGTGGTGCTGCGACGTACGTACGTACCTTAGCTTGTTCCTAAATCAAACAGTACGTCCAAACTCAGAGATAACCATCTGTTTCTTCTGATGAATCATCTTGTCATTAGTCAATCGTCACCAACAAAAAAAATTACTAGGTCACAATTTGATTATTATTTTTAATGATCTACCATTAAATTAATTATACATTTGGCCCGTTTAAATTCGATCAGAACTTCTTGATTTAAAGATTTAATATAACCGTTTGCTAGAAACGTTTGGAAAGTCGTAGGGGTTCATTGGGCGGCCTTTCAGAATGATGGGTCAACGCTCATGGCCTGGTGGGGCAACATAACCACAACCCCTAATTTTGCTAAGATTAAAGATACAGTAATCCTTACTTGTTTTGTTCTTTGGTCAATTTGAAAAACGAGATGTAAAAGAGTTTTTGAAAATGTCTTTTGGTCTTTTTTTGATACTGCTTCATTTGCTTGTGAGATGACTAATGATTTTTTACAGGCATCTTCTACGGAGAGGACCACTTCGGATACTTTTCATCCATCTCCTGACTTGCAGCACGATGCCCCACCCAATACCACAGTGAGGGTATTTGTTGATGCAGCCTAGAAATCGTATTCTTGTCTTGAGGCTACAGAGCGGCGTTTTTTGGGTCTGACAACATATTTTTGGAAGCATGGGCATTGCCAAGGTGTATTAGCAGTTCAGCTCTTGCAGCAGAGGCAAGTGCAATGAGATGGTGTTTGCGACGATGTATTTCTTTAGGTGTAAAAAATCTAGTTTGTCCTACGTACGGACTGCCTATCGCTTGTAAATTATTGTAATAACATTGCTCCCCCTCCTCAGGACATGGCCTAGTGGTAAAGGGCTTGGGTGTTATTGTGACAGCCGGACCGGGAGCTGGAGGTTGGAGGTTCGATTCCCCTATGGGACGACTTCTTTCCAATATCATGGTATAATGACAGCCCTTGACTCTGAGCCACTAGGTTACCTGATTAAAATCTCCACTCATTCAGTGGGATAGGAGAGTGGGGACCCTTTCGGTTAGGGTTTAACCGTTTTTTAGAACCATCGTGGAGGACATTTTAGCGCTTCGGCGTAGTTTTGACTACTGTACCATTTTGCACATTGAAAGGGAAAGCAACAAACTCGTGCATGAGCTTGCTGCCTTCTCTTTCAAGTCATATATAGGTGTCTTTTGGAAAGGTTCTATGCCGATCTGATTTTGTACTAACTAAAATTAATAAATGCTTTCGTTTCCTGGGAAAACCGTTTGGATTGGACAAGAATCATTGACACAATTTTACATCTAAGAAATACATTCATTTCATTTGAAAATCGTTTATTGTTATAGGTTAATTGTTTGATCAATAATTTCAAATAAATGTTTTCCGAAAAAATCGTATTTGTTGTGTCCAATCAATCAAGATCCTTACATTTTAATGTCATTCACCAAGGGTTTTCCAAATTGTGTTATATGATGATATCATACACAAGACCGTCAAATTAAAGAATCGTTGATGCTCTTCATAGGTAAGGAAGATAGTGCCTGCCTGCCGGGTGGTGGTAAGGTCGTTGGGTGGAGTAGGTCAGGCGGTGGCAGTGTTGGTAAGAACTTGATGTCTGTATTATTACTTTGGAGGTTTTTAGGATAAAGAGAATATCGGTGGCAGAGGAGTTAAAGGGAGGGGTCGATGAATGCAGGAGCGCTAGGTAGTGATGGGTGGGTCGATGGCCGTAAAAGTAGTAAAAGGGTGGGTCTATGTCAGTGGAAGAGGTGTAAAACGAAGAATCAACGGAAATGGGTGGGAAAGGGGGTGTGTCGACAATGACATGTGGTGGTGGGGTTTGAGTGGGTGAGAGGTTGCGTGTGATGGTAATGTCGGTGTGTGACGGTAGTCGATGGTAATTTAGTGGGTCAATGGTGACAAATGGTGAGGGCATGTCACTGGGTTGTGTGGTGACGAGGTGGATGTGGACGGATGGTGGCGGCGTGGGTAGGTGCATGGCACAAAGGGTGGGTGGTGGTAGATGGTGTGGTGGATTTGTGGCGTCGGGTGCAGTGGCGGACCCAGTAAAATTTTCAAGTGGGCCGAATTCAAAAAAAAAGGTGAAAAAAGAGGGCATGTGACTGGGTTGTGTGGTGACGAGGTGGATGTGGACGGTTGGTGGCGGTGCGGGTAGGTGCATGGCACTATGGGTGGGTGGTGGTAGATGGTGTGGTAGGTTTGTGGCGTCGGGTGCAGTGGCGGACCCAGAGAATTTTTCCAGTGGGGGCCGAATTAAAAAAAAAGAGGTTAAAATGACTCAACAGCCAAGTTTCGAACCCGTGATAAGTTATAAAGCTTCTAACCAGTTGAACTAAATTGTAATTACATTAGAAATTGTCTGAAATAATATGGATATAAAGTTTTAATATTATTAGAGAACTATATTAATAACTTCGTCCGGAAATTTGAATGAGTCAATGCACCCACCCTTACAAGGCTGGGACCGCCCCTGGTCAGGTGATGATGGGGTGGGTGGGTGGCGGCGGTTGATGGTAATACAATAGGTTGGCTGAGGTGATAATTGTGATTTGTGTCGTTGGTGAAGAGTGGTTGCATGGGATGGTGAAAAATGGTAATGATGGGTGGGGTGGCAAGTTTGATAGGGTGGGCAATGGTGAGTGGTGATGGGTTGTGCTATGGTAATAATAAGGTTCGGATGACACACTTTGACGAGGTGGTTGGTGAGTGGTAATAGGTTGTGGTGACGGGTTATATATGATGGTGTTTCCGTCGGGCATACATTGGCAGGTGGTGGTGGCTGGGTGGTTAAAGGTGTTAGCGGTGCCGGGGTGAATGAGAGGGTTGTTAGTAATGGTAAAGTTATGACGTGGGTGTGTGGTGACCGTAAAATATGAAGGATAAACCACGAATTCTTTTTCTTCCGCTTTGGAAAAAAAACCATGAATTCTTTTGTTAGAAAGTATCCCAATACATTTTTTTTTCTTTTTATACATATTTTGAAAATAGACGTAGTGTTTCTTTTTTCACATAACTATGCATGATTTTTTTTTTTTCTTTTCCCAGAGGAGTATGTATTGTTTTTTATATATTCAATCACTAATTTATTATTAATTCAATTATTATTTTCATTATTTTACGATAATTTATATTTACATTAATAATAGTCAATAAGTAGTTTAAAATTGTATTTTTTTTTTTGAAGGTAAAATCGTCTTTTTAAAATTAATGACATTACATATGTAGTACATATATTTCTTTTCTTTTCTTTTGTAAAACTAGTACATATATTTCAAATCGGAAAAAAAAAAAAAAATAAAAATAAAAAAGGAAAAAGAGGTAGTAGGGCTCATGAATGATGTGCTTTAATTTGATTGGGGGGACGTGGGCTTTATAGAAAAACTTTGAGTTAAACAGAAAGTGACAAGCAGTGGTGACAGATACCATGACCTCACTTGACGCCATACTAGCTACACTAGAGAGGCCTTCCAATCTAATCCGTCCCTGCGCTTTGGATATATAAATTGACTTGTTTATTGTTTAACACACTACTATACATATAATAGCTATATGTGTTTAACCTCTTTGAATACCGAGTGTTTATCCGAAAATTAAATATACGGTACTATGTAGCTTTTAGAAAAACTCTAAAACTCACATAAATTTGATGTTATATTAGAATAATTATTAGATGCATACAAGATTCATGGACAAACATTCATTATCTATCTTCCATATAAACGAGACTTGATCCTCTATTGTAAAGTCCCACATCGGTAAAATAAGAGAATACTCACCCCCATATAAGTGTGAGACATAAATGTCTCATTAACTCGGCTCGGGTTAGCATTTTTTAGCCAAGCGAGGACGACGGTCCAAGCGGTTGACCGGATATTTATACGACTCATTTAATCTATAGCGCCTGCGGGCGGGGTACGCAGGCGTTGTTACATCTATTGTCACGGTACATGACAACAATGTTGTGTTGAGGTGGGGAGAAGAGTATGTATAAAGATAAATTCATCATCTAAAGTTTAAGAAAGGAATCATGAAGTAGATTATTTATACACACATCATAATAAAAACGATAGAGGATCCTAATTCCATTAAAACACCTCTGCAGAATGCAACTGATGACACATTCGAATCATAAATACAACTATAAATCTATAAAGACCAACATATCTAAAATCACTGCAACTTTTTTAGGTATAAATGTATTATTTAAAAGAAACAAATAGTAAAAGCAATCTAGCTAGACATGAAATAACTTCTTACTTCATCCTAAACTTGCTCACCAATGTGACTATCATACTCTTCTTGAACTTTCATATCTTCTTATCCAAAAAATAAAGAAATAAACTCATCCATAAATTAAGTAAGGAGTAGAAGATTAAAAATAATATTAAATTTTATCAAATTCTGAAAGACATGACATGAATCTATTTCACTTATTTACAAAACATTTTAAAGACATAAACTTGAAGTATATGAAAATGAAAACTACTTTAAAAGCATAATCGAAAAATACATAAAACTTGCCTAACTATCTACTTCCGTTACCGTTATTCATCTTGTGCGTAATTGTTAAGTTACTTAATTGAACTTCTTACTTTGTATGTTCATGTTTCTTGTCATGTTTTCTTACATATCCTGATAGCAAAACTATAACTAGGTATTAATAGCCATTTATTTCATACGCGTGAGTAACTTCAACCTTGTAATCGAATTGAGCTTCGGTTTTCGGGCTACAAATATAACTATCACCGGGACGAAACTTGTTTGCTTCAATAACCTTCATTTTTAACATCCATAATAGTCAGGGGTAGACACACACTAGCGGGTGGGGCATTTGCCCCACTTTGGGTCAGAAAAATACCCTAGTGTACAGGGGCGTTCTTGTTCAAATTTAGACTCGGTTTCAAATATTGTTTTAGGTCATTCTAAAAAAACAGTAACCAAAAAAAATTTTGCTTCTAACAAAAATCAAACCCTGGTCACCTATCAAGTTATAGTGTAGTGCTGACCATTAGGGTAATACCTTATCATTTAAGAATACAATATATGTATACTATTGAGTAAAAAATTCACGGGGCCCTTAAATTCGTAGATTTTGGGGGCTCTCGGCCATGCCCCCTCCCCCCTCAAGGGGTGCCCCGTGCCCCTGCTAATATATATAAGATGTATTTTATTTTTTCCCTTAAAATTTATTTTTGTTCCTATATGCGTCTTGTCACATAAAATGATTGAATAACTTAACAATTTTTCACTAATGATTATTAAAGTGATACAAACTATAAAAAATTCGTATTATAAAAACGATAGAAAAAATCATGAATTGAACCGTATTGTTATATTATACTAATATATTATTGTCAAATTAAATTTAAAAAAGATAGAGAAGTCATAACTCTTAATTATAGATCATAGACAATTTCAACTATTATTTTTATTATTCATAAAAATGTACTCGTGGTATTGTAAAAAAAGGTTGTTATAGTACCGCGTTTTGTCCAGGGACGGACCTAGCCTATTAAGGGTGGGGTGCACGGACCTCACTTTCGGGCGAAATTACTAATATACCACTCTTATAATAATAAAACTGTGTATGTATATTATTACAGACAATTTCTACTACAATTATTTATTTAGTTCAACTGGTTAGAAACTTTGTTATTTATCCTAAGATCGTGTGTTTGAGACTTGCTGTTGAGTTTTTCTCCACCTTTTTTTTTTTTTTTTAATTTTAGCCCCACTGAAAAAATTTGTTGGGTCCGTCACTGGTTTTGTCGAGAGCCCTGCGTCCGCCTCCGTTAATAGTTGTATTATAGAATAATTCTTTGATTTATTTACAACCTCTTACCACGTGATAATACACAAAAATGTATTAGTAATATGGTAACCTCTACAGTACGGTTTTGGAGAAGATGAAAAAAAAGGACAAATAGTCTCTCCATATTTACAATATTGGCCAATGTTGTAAGCAATACTATATGCAATTATCATTATGCATGTCAAATCTATCAACAATATACAGGGCGGCTGCAGGAATTGTATGACACGGGTCAGGGATCGAGATCGATACATCGTATTACAAATTTTTAATACATTACTCAAAATATATATGTATAATTATGGGTCAAGGGCAAATATTTGAAAATTTTAACGGGTCAGTAAATAGATATTAATACATAAAAATTTCAATTTGTGTATAATATACATAGAATTTTTTTTTTTTTTTTTTTGAGGGTCATGACCCTTTTTCTATAAGGTGGCGCCGCCCCTGACAATATATAGCCAACGAAGCTTACCAAATTTGTTAAAGCTTACGCCGTTTACGTTTGACTATATATCTATTATATGTGGTATTACGTTTCGATTTTCCATTCACTACACTTTCAACCACAACATCTTACATAACATAATCTAAACCACATATTCTGTTGGGACTCATCACAAAAAATAATTCATCACTTTAATCCATGGCTACCACTTATGTAGTGGTTTGTGCATTACAAAATAGTGTAGTGTATTATTGTGTAGTGCACATATCATTATTCTAAAAAAAAAATCTATCAACAATATAAGTTATTTCGTCATATCCTAGGGGAAAAAATCATTAACAATCATAGCTCTTGAGAATGACCAAAAGGTAAAGGCATGGAAGATGTACTTTTTACTATTAATGGAAGTACTGTTAATTAGTAGCCTATAATTTGAGTTCCAAGAGGTAAAGGCATGGAAGATGGAGAAAATATAATTTCAGGTCATTTTAACATATTTTATTTTATGTCAGGTCGGATCAGACCTGACATTTTTTTTTGAGTTTCTCGTGGAAATTTTCTCTCTCACCCTGTAGAAATTTCCCTCAGCCCGTGGAAATTTCCACATGCTGGAGGAAAATTCAACCGGATCAGGGGAAAATTTCCACGGGGTGGGGAATTTCCACGGGACGAGGGGAAAAAATTCTACGGGAACTCAAAAAAATATCAGGTCTGACACGACCTGAAATGGAATGAAAAGTATTACAGTGACCTGAATTTATATTTTCTCTGGAAGATGTACTACAACTTACTATTTATGGAAGTAGAGTTTATTAATTAGTACTAGTACCCTATAATTAGGGTTCCAAGAATCTGTAGCAATTATACATCTTCTAAGCATCTTCTTGATTGCTTCGTTGATTGTGCTTATTTCCCAAAAGAAGCTTAATCATGGGTTGTGTTAGGTAATCTAAAGAGGGTTAAATCATTGTATCTATACTTTGCACTGGAAAAGATTAAGTGAATCTCCGGCTTCCAAGACATACGGGCAAGCAAAGATTTGGTGAATGTTAGAATTCACTTTTGGGCACTATGTAATGTTGTTAGGCCAGCTTTTTTTTATTTTTGTCTTTTCTTTGGAAATAACTTAAAATGGCATAAAATACTTCTCAAACAGATTAGATACTCACACTGTCACACATAATGGTGTTTAGTGGATTACTGTAACAATGATTTAATAATTATACAAAGTGGTAGGGTGAATACGATACAACAAATACTCAGGTCGGCATTTGGTGTCGGTGGTTTGGTTTAATTCTAAGCTGACTGTAATAAAGTGACATCAGTGTGTATTTTGTGTGTATTTCTTTAATATGGTGTTGTCAAAAAGGATACCGTTGTTTCAATGAAGTTTGTTAGAAGTTATATGTCTCTCGTCATTTTGTGTTTCTTGAGCATATATATTCCAGATTATTTGATTCCTGTTAGTTCTCACATGTCCATGTCTGATCTTTCCCACATAGATACTTTCATTGCTGGCACTAATTAAGGAGACATTATGATGTGCTTCCGGTTTGGAAACACGATCGGACGTTGCCCAGGAATCTCCTAAGGAATCAATGACGGGCTAGGGAACCTAGTCCTAGAAAATCCAATCTACGATCTAGGTTAAGAATACTACAACGTTTCGCTCGAAAACGCAGATTCGTTCTTGAAGGGTGTATATCATCTACGACAAAAATAATACTCATTCGCAAGTGATTAAAATAAAAGTCTGTAACCGACTTTTATGAGAAAATTTTCACTCAAATAATAATCTGATTCTTGTTTTCAATAATGTATGTAGAATGACTTTATATAAGCTACAAAGCAAAAGACTAGAAATCTCCTAAGCAATTTCGGAGAATAAAACTACAAAAAACCTAAGTAGACTAGGACAAAATGGTGCCATGGTCCTTCTTGGAACATCTAAGCTCATAAGACAATTATTAATAAAATTCAATGCAAAATAATGTAAAAATAGGTCAAATACTTGATAAATGGTGCCACACCACTAGATGTGCTGGCCGTATTGACTTCTAGTTGATTCATCCAAGCTCATCTTTGTTCTCCCCCAGCCCAATAGCATATATAGTGCATTTAATGGGATGCTCTTCTTCCTTCTTGGGCTGCTCTTGATCCAAATAAGTCTCAAACACCAAATTATTCATGGCCTCTCGCGTTCTCTTCCGTTGGAACCTTGTCATCGGCCCATCTCTAATCACAAGATGATCCACGGGCTGCATGGGCGTTAACAGGTTGGGGATCTCATCAGGGATCGTATCACATTATCCATAATTTCTACTCCCCGGTGGATACTAGTATTATGGGTTCAATCACATATTCCGCACATGTTCACCCTCATGCGTCTGCCCCATCATCTCTTGAGGCTACGGATTTTCTTCCCCTGCGTCTACTCACATATCATATTAATGTTATGTAGAAAAACTGAAAAGAACAATATTGAACTGAATTTTTCTTATTATTTTCTTGAACCTCAAAGGCTTACAATGCTTAGTATTTATAGGAATTATAGTCATAAATCATGAATCCTATATTTCGAAAATGATTACAAATCCCTTTTTTTTGAATTTAAACATAACAAACTATCTTATCACTATATAAAAGATTGGGTGGCTTTCAAACTCTTGATCACCAAGTACTCGGTTTAAACATGATCAAACACCTTCCTTATCTCTCCAATATCCACCTTATCTCTCCTTGATCATAATTCAAAATAATTTCGAGCCAATATGTCTGTTAATTTGAATATATACTTGCTGTTATTTTGAATATCCTTGCATGGTTTGCATGGCTCTTTAATACCCCCCCTCAAACGAGGCTGGGACTTGGGAGCAGTCCGAGTTTGTCTCTGAGTGATTGAAACACATACTTAGGCAGTGACTTTGTGAAAATGTCAGCCAACTGGTCTTGTGCTGAAACATGTTTGGTGATCAAAAGCTTTCTAGCCACTTGCTCTCTCACATAGTGATAATCTAGTTCAATATGCTTGCTTCTTGCATGAAAGACAGGGTTGATAGTCATGTATAGGGAGCTTAGGTTGTCACAGAGCAATGTAGGAAGTAACATGCAGTTCTTTCAAAATATAAGTGATCCAAGTGAGTTCAGCTGCTGTGTGTGTCATGGCTCTGTATTCTGCTTCTGTGCTTGACCTGGAGACTGTTGGCTGTTTTATTGCACACCAGGAGATGAGGTTGGGACCTAGGAAAGTGCAGTACCCTGTAACTGATCTCCTGGTTGTTGGACAGCCTGCCCAATCAGCATCTGAGAATGCATAGAGATTTAGGTGTGATGTGGCTTTGAGAGAAATGCCTAGTTGTAAAATGGATTTGGGATATCTGAGTAGTCTTTGAACCTGTTGCATATGGAATTGGTTGGGAGCTTGCATGAATTGGGACATATAATTAACTGCAAATGTGATGTCTGGCCTGGTAAAAGTCAAGTACTGGAGGGCACCAATGATGCTTCTGTAAAATGTGGCATATGCAGGAGGTGAGTTAAAGGAACTAGAGGCTTTGTAGCCATTGGAGTGTTTGTTGGTTTGCAATCTTGCATGGTTGCCCTTTGAATGATTGTTGTAGCATAGTGAGATTGATGTAAATGCATGCCGTGTGATGTCTGTTGGATCTGGACCCCCAAGAAGTGATGTATAGTGCCAAGATCCTTCATGGCAAACTCTGTATGGAGTACTTTGATGAATGAACTCAATAAATGAGAGTTTGAACCTGTAACAAGCATAACATCCACATACAAGAGGAGCACTAGGGTGCTCTGATTAGCATGATAATAAAATAAAGAGGGATCAGATAAGCTGCAATGAAAACCATATGAAAGTAAGAAAGTACTAAATCTGTCAAACCAAGCCCTTGGGGCTTGTTTCAACCCATAAAGTGCTTTGCTTAGCTTGCAAACATGTTGAGGGAATTTAGGGTCACACATACCTGAAGGTTGTTCCATGTATAGGGTTTCAGAAATGTTGCCATGTAAGAATGCATTTTTAACATCCAACTGTCTGACAGGCCACTGTTTGGATTGAGCAATGGAGAGAATGATCCTAATGGTGCTTGGTTTGACTATAGGAGAGTATGTTTCTACATAATCCAGACCATCTATCTGGGCATATCCTTTGGCAACTAACCTTGCCTTTAGTCTGTCTAAGTACCATCAGCTTTGAGTTTGGCCTTAAATACCCATTTGGAGCCTATAACATGCATATTTGGAGTCCTAGGGACTAGATGCCATGTCTGATTGTCTGAGAGGGCCTGCAGTTCATCTTGCATTGCTGATTTCCATCCTTCATGTTTCAGGGCACTTTTGACTGTTTTTGGTTCTGTTGGGATGTTGGTATAAGAGACAGTTAGGGCATATTTAGGGTTTGGCCTAAAGATGCCATGTTGTACCCTAGTAGCTCTTGGAGAGAGATGTGGAGATGTTGGGGCATTGTTTGAATCATTGGAGGCAGCTATGGGTGACATAGACTGGACACCAGGGATTTGGTTGTCTGGAGTGTTAAAGTCTGATGAAGTAGGGAAATTATGTGGAGTGGATGGTGGAGATGAAGAGGCTGATTGGGAGTGATCAGTGTAGTCTGTAGTGATAGTAAGGGATGTGGCTTGATCTGATAGGTCTATGGGTTGTTCAATTATGACATCTGGTATGTTGGACAGACTAGGTTCCTCTGTATTGGAAGTGGGGGAGATGACAGGTGAAGGTTGTTGAGTTGTTGAGGGAAGCCAAGAATCAAAGATGGTAAGAACATAAGGCGTGTTAATGGTATTCATGGTTTTATAGGGCAATAAGGTCTCATCAAAAGTGACATGTCTAGAAATGTAAAATTTTCTGGAAGGTGGATGAAAGCACTTATATCCTTTGTGTTGGTTGCTATAACCTACAAAAACACATGGTAGGGTTTTGGGATCAAACATATGTTTCTTGGAATCCCAAGTGTAAGGATAACACTTGGAACCAAAGATTCTGAGATTTGTATAGTCAGGATGTTTGTTATGTAGTAGATAGTATGTGGAGTCAGTTTTATTGGTGAGAGATGGAACTCTATTAAGTATATATACAGCTGTGGAAAAGGCTTCAACCCACAAAAATAGAGGAGTTCTGCTATGGAAAAGCATGGTTAGTCCCAGTTCCCTGATGATTCTGTGCCTTCTTTCAATAGTGCCATCTGTTGAGGTGTGTGAGGGCAAGTGATTAAGTGTGTGATGCCTTGTTTTAATAGGTGGTTTGTGAGGGAAGTGTTGACAAATACTCCTCCTCCATCTGAATGAAACTGTGTTATAGATTTATTAAACTGAGTTTGAGCATATTTTTCAAAGTAAATAAAAGCAGTAAAGAAATCTCATTTGTGCTTTAAAGGAACAAGCCTAACATACTTGGAGAAATCATCAACAAAGCTAGCATAATAATGAAATTTGCCTATGGATTCAACAGGGACAGGGCCCCAAAGATCACAATGAATCAATTCAAAAATACTGGAAAAAACATGTTTAGAATGAGTAAAAGGGTGCTTTGAAAGTTTGCCTAACTGACAACTTTCACATAAATGCTCCTGCTTATTGGTGCCTAAGAAATCAATGAGTCCTTTATTTTTTAAAGCATGAACTGTGGGAAACTGAATATGGCCTAATCTCTGGTGCCAGACTTCAGTGGTGCATGACTTCGTGCCGTGTACTGCAAGGGCATGGTGATCACTTGGAAGAGCATATAGGTCCCCTCTACATCCTCCCTTCAAGAAGATCTGGTCTGTTTTGTTTGCCTTAAGAATGAAACCAGCATTAGTGAATAAACAGTGTGCATCATATTGTTTTGTAAGTTGCCTAACAGAAATTAGGTTTTTGGTCATATTAGGCACCAACAAGACATCTTTAATGACTAAAATTTCATTTTTATAGGTGACATGAATATCTCCAATGCCCTGTATGGGAAGTGCAGTTCCATTTCCAACAATTACATAAGGGGAACCTGAATATGTTTGTAAGTTGTGCAAAAGGTTAGACTTACCTGTCATGTGGTTGGTGGCACCTGTGTCCATCAGCCACTCAGTGTCTGCAACTGTATTGTCCAGTGTGAAGGCTGATAATGCTTGGGGAAGAATCTCCTCCTGTGCCTTATTGTTCCACCAACTGATTTTGGAGATATGCTATTGAACTCCACAGAAGTCACATGTTTCAGCTTTGTATTGATCTCTTTCTGCTCTGGACATCCTTTTGAACACTTTCTTAGTTTGATCTGATGGTCCTGATGTCCCCCTTGATTGTTGTGCCTGAAATCTTCTACCTGCAGAGTTGAACCTTGGTTGTGAATCACTATTTTGTTGTGGCCTTTGTCCATAAAATGCTAGATGAGAGGTGTCTGAGTCTTTTGCAGCAAACCATGACCTTCTCTGATCCAAGTTCTGTAAATGACCTACTAGTTCTTCATAAGTTGGCTTGTGCATGAGCATGGTTGTTGTGAAGGTCTCATATTGAGGACCTAAACTGGTTAACAGGAAGTAGACCTTCTCAGCATCTGGTATTGGCTTTCCAATGGCAGCCAAACTATCACACAGGCCCTTAAAGTATTGGACATGATCATTGATAGATTTAGACTCATCTTTCCTCATGTAGGTTACTTGTTGCTTCAGATTAAACTCTCTCTCTTGAGATTCTTGTGCATAGGCACGTTTGAGGGCATCCCACACAGCTTTTACAGAGTCCAATCCAATCACCAAACTTAATGACTCTTCTGTTAGTGATCCGATCAACCATGCTCTTAATAATCTGTCTGCCTTCTTCCATTTAGTATATTCTGGGTTTGTAGTTGGTGCAGCAGTAGCATCTGTGCTGATTTGGGGCAAGATCATCCCCAGTTAGATGTCTAGGACATCTTGGCTGTTTGCAAATGCTAGGGCTTGTTCACGCCATAAGGGCTAATTTCTGGATGAAAGTTTAAGGGATATGATACTGTTAACATTGATGGATGTAACAGACATGATGTGAGATATGGATTATGTGGTGATCAAACACCAATGGGCTCTGATACCATGTAGAAAAACTGAAAAGAACAATATTGATCTGGATTTTTCTTATTATTTTCTTGAACCTCAAAGGCTTAGAATGCTTAGTATTTATAGGAATTATAGTCATAAATCCTGAATCCTATATTTCGAAAATGATTACAAATCACCTTTTTTTGAATTTAAACATAACAAACTATCTTATCACTATATAAAAGATTGGGTGGCTTTCAAACTCTTGATCACCAAGTACACGGTTTAAACATGATCAAACACCTTCCTTATCTCTCCAATATCCACCTTATCTCTCCTTGATCATAATTCAAAATAATTTCGAGCCAATATGTCTGTTAATTTGAATACATACTTGCTGTTATTTTGAATATCCTTGCATGGTTTGCATGGCTCTTTAATATGTTATTCAAGCTCCTTTGCTTCATTTATTGCTTTTATTCACCGTCTATTGGAGCCTAAGTCCTTTAAAGAGGTTGTAGGTAAACGACTATGGTAGGATGATATGGCTAAGGAAGCAACTCCTAGACATCAAACACACACTTGAAAACAAGGAAAATGTGTTATTGTTTGTTGTTTGGTTTATAAAATTAAAACTACACCTGATGGATCCATTGAATGTCACAAAGCTTGACTTGATTCTAAAGGATATTCTCAAGAGCTTGGATTGGATTATGAGAAGGCGTTTACCTCTGTTGTGAAAATAACAATGGTTAATTTGTAATCTCATTGCGGCTCCTTGTAATCAACAATGACAAATATCCAAAAATAATGTCTAAAATGTTCTCAATGATGATCAAACAAACACCTCAAGCTTGATTTGAAAAAATTCTCTATGATGATCATTTTGCTTGGTTTTCGTTCTAGCCATCATGATCCGGCATTGTTCATCAAGTTAATGGTGGTGGTTGTATTTTGCTAACTTTATATGTGGATGATATGATTATTACAAGTGATGATTTTGTGAGTATTACATCTTTGAAATCAGAATTAGTTTATTGTTTTTTTATGAAAGATTTGGGGTTGCTATGTCATTTTCCAGGTAGTGATGTACATTCAGCAAATGTTATATTTTATCTCAGTCGAAGTATATAGGTGATCTATTTTGATCTTGCACGCCTTAGTGATAATAAAGTTGTTGATACCCCTTTGGAGGCAAATGAACAACAATCCCCATATTATGGCTCTTCTCTGCCAGATCAAGGGTTATATTGTAATATTATTTGTAGTTTGGTTTATCTCATAGTCACTCGTCCAGACATTGTAGATGCAGTTAGTCGGTTTGTTACTACACCTATTAAGGTTCATTGGTTGTTTTTTTTTCGTATTCCCAAGTATCTTCAGGACACTCGGTTTCAAAGCCTGTTGTTTCCTTCTATTTTCTTCGTAGAGTTGCATTCTTACTATGATGCTGATTGGGCAAGAGTTTTTAAGGATCACAAGTCTACCACTGGCTTATGTATCTTTCTTGGTGATTCTACCAAATTATTTTCACCCTTACACCTAGAGTAATATACAAAGAAGTTCAGTGCTACACCCGTATGGTGTTTGAAAACAATTTTAACAAAACGTCCGACATTTAGAACAATAAAAATCTTACAACATATAAAAATTTTGGCCCGACAACATATACGAGAATAGTCGAGAAATTTATCTTTTAATATAAGAAAGCTCAACGTGTGACAACTTTAATATTAAGAAAAGAATGGGAGGAGAAAAACTATTTCAATGTTTTCTAAATCGACACATCCTACATTGAATTTTCCCCCTTTTCAACACAGTAATACTCTTTCACTTTTATCAACTAAAGAACACTTCAACAGTCAACCGTAACAGGCTAACAGCATTTCTCTTTTTTTTTTTTTTTTTTTTTTTTTTTTTTTTTTTTTTTTTTTTGAGGGGGGTGGCTAACAGCATTTCAAAGACTATACCTATTGTGCTGACTACTATAGTGAGGATACATTTTACAGTTGTCCTAATCTTTTAAAATGAAAATATAAATGTTTTATTTAGAAGTCGGTATGGAGAAGGAAGCAGATGGGAAAGATCACAACTTTCAGTATAAAAAAAATAAAAAATAGAAATAATAACTAGAGAAATAATAAATAAATAACTATGAAATTTCAAGCTTTCATGTTTTTTTTTTTTTTTCTCCGGAAAGAATAATGATACTGATACAATTATTTGGACACAATAATACGGCAACATGATGTATCAGTGAGATATTTTATTATTTTTGACATCTATATAAAAAAAATATCTCAATATCACAAAATGTGTACGCATTGTCTTATGTTACTTGTTGTGTCGGGATGGTTGTAACAGAAACATTATTCTTTTATAATGACATAGGTCCATATTAATTAAAGTTGCAAATGTTGTAACGGTAAAAAGAGAAAAACACCACTGTGATAGTAACATCACAAGGGTTTTGACGCTTTTGGTCCATCATCTTTTAGCTTGATGTCTTAAATAACCTTCGTCTTTCTGAATGACATTTTTTATCCCGATTTCATCCAATTTTTCTCGTTCGTGAAATCTCCATTCAATTTTTTGGGGATTTCAAACTAAGATTTCCTTCAATTTGATTTACATTTTTGATCCCTGACATTTCTGAATGACATTTTTGATCCCTAACTTTGTATTTCCGTTTTAATAGGGACTCCCTACGTAAGAATTTCCCGATGAAGTGATCTCAGTCTGCCTAATGTATAAATTTGAAATAGTCCGCTTAGGCATTAGGGGACAAAATATGATGGAATCATAGCTTTCCAGACTGCAAATGACAAAGCAAAAGAATCAAACCAACACTCAAGAAGAGAGTAATAACTCTTCGAATTGGATGAAGCCATCACGATGACGATGATGATGATTCTAATGAACAACAGATTTCCAGGCCTTTTGCACGTCAATTCCTCGTTTTGGTTAAATTAAACAATCTCAAACAAAATTCTCGTTTCGAACAAACGAACGATCGCCGGCGATTGATTTGTTCATAAGATCCACCTTATGCGAGGGATGTTATCTTCAAATAAGCATCTAATTAATTCACGTTAATGAAAGGAAAATAGTTGTGTTTTGAAAATTAATTCAATTTTGGTCGGAGGTACGTTATATTAGATATGTCAACCGTTAGTTTAAATGAGGAAATCGTCACTTGTCTTAAAATTGAAACTAAAATACAAAGTTAGAAACCAAAATTGTCATTCACAAAATTAGGGGAACAAAAGTGTCAAAACCAATGTACTTTATCCGTTTTTTTTAAATGTCACTTTTCAGTATTTGTTTTATTTTTATTTACCTGTCATTTTATATTTTCAATGCAACATTAATTATTATTTTCTACGTTTATCCTTTATTTCAATAACCTAAATTTTGATACATTTTTCAACGCACAAGGAATGAAAGGGAATTGTGGTAATTTACACTAATTTTCATATACATTAAACATTTTTTTAAACCGTGTGAATCATTTTCCTCCTACAGTTTAAAAAAAAAAAAAAAAAAGGAGAGAGCATCAATTTTACTTAAAAAGGATCCAAAAAAACAAATTGACTTAAAAAGGGGGGATTTCTAGATTTGCTTTCTAATGACTCTATCATTGAAAGCAAGTGACCACTCCTATTACCTAGTGATTATAAATGTATTTATATCTACTTCTACTACTTCCCTTCTCTATGGAAAATTCTATCCTAGAGACTCTCTATTAGGAACTGTCTACGTTGCAGCATCTGGACCACACAATTTCCACACACGGGGCACTATGTATTCCACACTCGTAAACCGTGTAGTCAAATCCCGTCGCGTAGGTAGATTCCCTACTAGAAAGTCCTCTGATAGAATAACGACCCTTTCTCCATAACTCAAAATCCCAAAACACTGTAGCAGATTGGCATAAGAGAAAATAGCCTTGAGAAAGAGAACCAAATCCTTTTACTTAACCTTCACGCCTCCATCTTACATTTAACACACACCCCCTACTACTCCATTTTCACTCTTAGTTTTCCCCCCCTCTGCACTCTCCCTCTCACTTCTCATAAAAACTCTCAATCAGTTTCCTCTACTAGTACACACTTTCCAAAATTCTTTCTTCCTTAATGCAATTCTTCTCATTCACCCACTAATTTGACCATAGATCACTAACCAACCACCGCCCCCCCCTCCCCTTCCCCACACCACCCCACCCCACGTCTTCTCTTCCTTTAAATTCTCACTCTATGCAGGCATCACACATTACACTTTCACTGATAGAAAAACAGAGCTTTTCAGAGTGTGAAAAACAGGGGACCGCTGAGAGAGAATAGAATAAATAAGAAAGCTTCTTACTTTAAGTAGTCTTGGCTTAATTTGATTCACTTTTTTTACATGGGTTCTTTGAAAGAAGAAGATACAAATCATCATCCATTGTGGTGGGTTCATGGACCTATAATAGTAGGTGCTGGACCATCTGGGCTAGCAGTCTCAGCTTGCCTTAAAGAACAGGGTGTCCCTTCTCTCCTTCTTGAAAGAAGTGATTGCATTGCTTCTTTATGGCAAGAAAGATCTTATAATCGTCTAAAACTTCATCTTCCTAAACAGTTTTGTGAACTCCCTTTACTTGGATTCCCCAAATCTTTTCCCAAGTATCCCACAAAGCATCAGTTCATTTCTTACATGGAGGAGTACGCTAGACATTTTTCGATCAGTCCTAGGTTCAAGCAGACCGTCCAGAGTGCAGAATTTGATCATGTAGAGAAGCTATGGAGGGTGAAAAGCCAAGATTATGAGTATGTTTCCAGATGGGTTATTGTTGCAACAGGGGAAAATGCAGAGCCTGTTATACCAGATATTCAAGGGATTGACAAGTTTCAAGGGTCTTTAGTGCATACAAGTATGTATAGGTCTGGTTCTCAGTACCAAAATCAGAGAGTTTTGGTTGTGGGTTGTGGAAATTCTGGCATGGAAGTTAGCTTAGACCTTTGTTCACACAATGCCTTTCCTCACATGGTGGCCAGGAACACTGTAAGTACATAATTAATCTGATTTTTTTTTTTTTTTTTACAATAAAACGTTTACGAAGGTTCATATATTGCCAAGGGAAATGTATTATGAATGATGATTTTGTAATGATTTCAGGTTCATATATTGCCAAGGGAAATGTTTGGGATATCCACATTTGCAGTAGCAATGACACTTCTAAAATGGATACCTTTGAGGCTAGTGGACAAGTTTCTTCTTCTAATAGCTAATTTCACATTAGGGAAAACAGACAAGTTGGGCCTAAGAAGGCCCAAAACTGGCCCAATTGAGCTCAAAAATGCTACAGGAAAGACACCAGTTCTTGATGTTGGAGCTTTTTCACAAATCAAAGCTGGTAATATTAAGGTAATTAATATTCTTTTTTATTGTTTTTTTAATAGCTTCCATACATTTCTACATCAGTCATGTGACACAACCCATCACATACAACATATAGGGGGGGTTGTATTGTGCACGTATAATTTCATAAGTATAAATGCATGTGTTCAACAACATATCTGAGTGAGTCGTCAGTTTCATGTATGATAATTATTATTTGATAAACAAAAATACAAACATTTAATCATTTAATTTGACTCCTTTTTATTAGGTAATGGTAGGTGTGAGAGAAATAACCAGAAATGGTGCAAAATTTGTGGATGGAAAAGAGAAAGAATTTGATGCCATAATACTTGCTACAGGATACAAGAGCAATGTGCCTAGTTGGCTTAAGGTATGTATTTTTACAATCTATACAGAGTCAGGATGGCAGGTTTATTTTTCTGTGTAAGTTTTTAAACATTTTTGTTTTATCTATTAAGTTTTTCAATCTCACATCACTTTCATTCTTACACATACACTAACGTACAAAGAGTTTTTTTTTTAATTCTCTTTTATTATAAAAAGATCAAATCTGACCTCACTTGTTTGGATTGTAGTTAACATAGGATTTTCATTGGCTTCATCATAGGTAACTATCATAAAATTAATATATACTGTATTTTACATATAGATTTATCTAGTAATTATAGTATTTATTTTGATTGTCTTAAAGGGTAAACCCCACCCCTGAGGGTCCCCATACTCCCGATCCGCGAGGTGTATGGAGATGTAAATCCGCACCAGTAGTTTTTTAACACAAGTTGCCCATTGACGGGGAGACAAAGAGCGATTCGCGCTTGTGGGGTTCGAACCTTAGACCTCCATTTCCCGTTCGTTGCCGTTTTTAAACACCCATGCCTTCACCACTAGGCCATATCCAGGGGATATTTATTATTATTATTATTTTTTTTTTTGATTGTCTTAATCATATTGATAGTGGTCCATTATTGGCTACAAGAAACTAAAGCCATAGGACTGATGTTACAAGTCAAGTGAGAGCAAAATGAATTTCAGCATAAATGCTTTAAAAATATAGGACCATGGTGTGTTATATGGTGTTGTACCATATAGTGAGGTAAAAAAACACACACACACACAGTCCCTCCGGTATAAAACTAGTACATTTTGTCACCAACTTTATAGTACTTGTAGAAAATTGTACACCTAACATGCAATACAAACTCTTCTATGTGTTACATGGTTATAACCACATGTGGTTTGTAACCGACATCGATAATGTTAGGTATGAGGTCACTGAACATATCACAACAATGAAATTGTTTTTTTTTTTTTTTTTTTTTTTTTTGGGTGCAATATTTATCGATTTATGTGTAGTAATTGCTTTTGTTATTGAAATATGTAGGGCGATGATTTCTTCACAACTGATGGAATGCCAAAGACACCTTTTCCGAATGGATGGAAAGGAGGGAATGGATTATATGCGGTAGGATTCACGAGAAGAGGTCTTCTCGGAACCGCATCAGACGCTGTTAACATTGCTACAGATATCACTAATAAGTGGAAATCGATTAAGGGCTTTAAGTGACACACTGACACTTGAGGAGCACCTACCCCACAAACACCACCCCACCCCCACCCCTCCTCCCCAAATCATTCAGTTTTGCATGATGCCCTTGTTAGTCTTCTCCTATAGGTTTTTAGTATATGTATCATAGTAGTTGGAAACTTTCTGCTTTTTTTTCTTATGAGTTGTGTTTAATCTGATGGTTAGTCATTAATTGTAACTTCTTGTAAAAATATGAAGAAAAAAGGCATTATTGTTTTTTTTTCCTTTGGCCTCACACCATCCTTTTTTTTTTTCCCCCTTTTTTCTTTTGCTATGATTTTTAGTTAGAAATTTGAATCCTTTTACACATGGACCATGTATATATATATATATATGACTATCATGGGATGAATGTAAAACAATATTTGTTGTAAAACCTATGAGAGTAGATGATCACAGACCAAAGGAGGCAAAACAACTACAACTACTTATGTTTGCTAGGAACAATGAAATTCAAGAATTTTAAGTTGAATGCAACAAGAAAACCTCAACACATGCATTTCTCAAACATGAAGTGACACTTGCTTTTAATATTTATACTTATTATAAAGGTACAATGGTCATTACGTATATTAATTTATTACTTATTCAATAGTTTCAAATGCCCTTAATTAATTGGTTCAAGGCATGTATTAACAGTATTATGCATGGCTTGCTATTATAGCTAAAAGTAATGCTATTGTCATTAGTCTAGCAAATATAATATCTTTCATTCATTCCTAACTTTATACGTGAAAGGTACTTAATTCACCGTGAGCATCATCTCAGCTTATTATAAGACTCCTAACAATTTATCATGATATGACAAGATTGTAGACCAAACATATGCAGTCACAAGTTCATGTGTTAGCATAAGATATAGGACACATAGCACATAACATTGAATCATTCATAATTGCTGCATTTGTTTTGGACTTAGTACCTAGACCCTCTAACAACACCCATCATTATCACCAAATGGATCTTCAAGAACAAAATGAATGAGCATGGTGAAGTGACTAAAAGTAAGTCTACACTTATTGCTTAGATTATGGGAAAATTCTTATGTAAGGACTCCCTACGGTGAAAACCCCGTTAGATTTACGTCATGTGTGCGCTATTTTTGTCCTCTTGTACACATTGCACAAAATCTAGCGGGGTATTCTCCGTTGGGAGTCATCACCTAAGAATTTACCTAGATTATGATGAAACATCTGAATCAGTTGATAGACTTGAGGCTATTAGATTGCTCATTCGAATAGCTTGCATTAAAGAATTTATACATTTCCAAATGGGTGTTAAAAGTGAATATGCAAACGGTTTGATTGATAAAGGAGGAAGTTTTTATGAAACACCACATGGTTTTGAAGATCATACATATCCAAGTGATGTTTTCAAACTCAAAAAGGCTTTCTATAGTTTAAAACAAGCTCCAATAAGTTGGTATGAAAGATTGGCAAACTTTTTGTTGTCTAATGGTTTTACCGGTGGCAATGTAGATAACTTCATTAAAATACAACAGCTAGTCAAACTTTTTAATAGTTTAAATCTATGTAGATGACATCATTTTTGAATTTACTAACTTGGATCTTTGCAAAGTCTTTAAAAAGTGCATGGAAATTGAATTTAATTTGTCATCCATAGGTGTTGAAGTTTGTAGAAAACAAACGAAAACGAAAAGAGAAATACGGAAGTTTATTATTCAAAGAATAATCTACAAGTTAAGTTACAATGCTACTGATAATGAGAATTTATAGTTTCATACACCTCATTAATCAGTTATAAGAAAATTATAAACGGTTATAACAAAATCTAACTAAATAACAGGTTTCTGCCTTCAGTTGATCTGCTGACTAGCTCAGCAGGCTGCTTAGTCTTCATGTGATCAGCTGAGTCTTCAGAATTCAGTTGACTTGCACTCAGCGCTTCCTTCAGCACATATGCTGTAACACCCCCTAAAGCTGAGAATGGGACATGACCAGCTTGCACTCAACACTTCTTTTATATACTGTAACAATATGTGAGTTGAATTTCTTTCAAGGACTTCAAGTTAAACAAACAGAAAAGGGAACACATCTTAGTCAAACTAAGACTGTGAATGAGCTCTTCTATAATATTAACTCTGAGAACTTGAAACCAAGGGCGGCTTCAGGAATTTAATGATACGGGTCGGAAATTTGTTATATTTTACAATTAATAAGCGTAATGTTACATATTATAGTTTAATACGGGTTAATAAAGATCAATATATAAAAATAAGGTGGTCGATACACATATAAAATGTGTATATAAAAAAATCCACTGTAATATTTTTTTAGCGGGTCGGATGACCCATTTCTTTCTACATGGAGCCGCCCCTGCTTGAAACCAGCCTCAACTCAACCCCCATGTGCACATCCACTAAACTTGATTTTGCACACAAAAACCATCTTTTGATTCTCATCTACTCTATTCGACATCTGTTAGACCTGATATCATGGCTAGTGTCTATCTACGTGCAAAGTTTCAATCCAACCCAAAGATTTCTCCGTACAAAGCTCTAAACTCTAAAGAGTATTTTCATATATCTCAAACACAGCGGCGGATCCATAAATTTATACCAATGGTGTCACCAGTTTTTAGAACTACATTTTTGTCTAAAAAAAATTCCAGTGGGTCACCGGAGCCTAAAACATCATTTTTTTATCGACAAAATGACATTTTTTTAATAGCAAAACTACATCGTTTTAATACTAGAAAAAAATTCTCAGGTCTGAATAGGGTCACGTGACCCCACCCTACAACATGTGCCTCCGCCACTGCTCAAACATATCCCTACCCCTAGTTTCCTGGTATAGCAAGACACCGAAACTTAATTTTATGCTCATAGTGATGCACACTTTGGTGATTATATAGAATTGATAGAAAAATATTAGAGTGGATATTGTAATTTTATCAGTGACATGCTTTTCTCACGGTAGTCAAAGAAACAACTTAATGTTAATTTTTTTTTAAAAAATTTAGACTTGCTTATACTAAATCTGTTAAGATGTGACATTAATGGTCAACACATACTACTCCCTCCGTTTTTTTTTATCGGTCACATTTCACAATTTACTCCTTTTTTTATTTATATGTCATTATACATTTACAACGCATCATTTATTATTTTTTCCTCCTTTACTAATAATATATTTACATCTCCAATAAAAAATACATTTCCAATACTAAAAACATATTTATAAAAAATACATTTCCAATACTATATTTAAGATATATTAATTACTTTTTTTAATTTGTGTGAATCTTCTCTCTATGATATATATATAGGTGGGGCTATTGCCAGAGCTCATCTGCTATTGCCAGAACTCTTGGCCAAAAATACCCCTTTCCACCTTTTAGTTTCCTCGAGACATGAATTACGGCTGCTGCTAAAATGTGGTTTTTAATTTATATGGAAATTTTTTATTTCGGTAGTTTTTAAAACTAAATTAACTTCCACTTTAAAAAAAAAAAAACTTTATTCTTAAAAATAATTAACTTTGAATATGATTTTTAATTTATATGGAAAATTTATTTTCTTATATTATATTCATTACTAATATAGTTCTTTTGATATAAAGTAACTGAATGTTATAATTTGTAAGTGAAAAAGTTTAAGATTAATTATCATTAGTTCAATAGATGTAATGTAATGAAAATTGGTGGATGAACAATAAATTAATAGTTTAATAAAAAATGTAATAAATTTCATCGTATTAAAAAAACCCAATATTATGGAACAATAAAATAGAAACAAAATACAATAATTACGAGAGGGAGGTAGCATCAACTATATCGTATCGTATCGTATATTGGGAGGTGTACAATAAGATACATTTGGTTCTGTAATTCCTTCTAAAAAAACATTATACTTTTCATCTCAAATAACAATGCTTACTCGTAAAAGTAATTTTCTATATAATATTTTTCTGAAAGCCTATACGATAATATTTCTTTTTATACAACACGACCTTCAATATTTTTCACAATCCAATTTAATATTAAACAATATACAATACAAAATGTCACTTAAATAAAGATAAATACTGAAACATCATTTGGCTTTTACGACAATATTAGAGACTATTAATGAGGTTTATTTATTTTATGGATACCAAATATATATATATGCACATTTTTGTTCCTATTGAGACTCAAACCCGGAACCTCCGGGTTAAAGGCCATATAAACTACCGAAATGAAATTACCTCATTTAGTGCACATGGTGGGACACGAACCACTTAAATTTAATTTGCTTTTATTCGATTTTTTTTACGAATACGAAATATACTCAAGTATGCACACACACTCACACTGTCTCCACTGAGACTCGAAACCGAAACCTCTACATTAAGAATCACAACACATCCCGTTGCGCCAATACCTTGTTTGATAATTCCATTTTTGTCAGTGTTTTGTTTAGATTTCATCAAGTCATGTGTCGAATCTAATGATTTTTATAAATTATGATGATAAAAAAGGGAATAATTACTTTATTGAGATTATTAAAATTACAACAGAAACCAAAATAAATGTATATTCTAATTTTTTATTTTTTTACATTTACATGGCTTTTCAAGGAATACCAAACAAAATAAAAAGGGAAAAATGTTCACATATTAAAATCTGCGGAAACCTCAAACAATGTGGCATTTATTACAAAGAAATAAAAAAAAAAAAGGAAAACAGGAGGGGATCACCCTGCTAGCATGCAGCAGCCGTAAAAGGTGGAAGGGGTATTTTTGACCAAGTGCTTTGGCATTAGCAGGTGAGCTCTGGCTGCAGTAGCATCACCCCCATATAATATATATATAAAAAACGGACGGATCGAATAGTTTTTTTTGACCTACTATGAGCTAGGTGCGAAAAAAAAAGATTAAAGTAACCGCTGGGTAAAACATGAATGCACATATCATTGGCTTTCCCAATTCGTTCTCAAATCTTACGTCGTCAAAAAAGCTACTGTCATATTAATTAATTTAGTTGGGTGTAGCAGTAGAAGGGCAGAGCTATATATCTATATCTATTTCTGGTATTATTTAAAACGCTTTGGAGAAGGATATTTTTTCATCTTTTTACTTTAAATGGATTTATAGTCGTCACAGTTGGGTAAAAAGGTGCATAAAGAATTCTACCTAAAACCCAAGTTCATAGAGAAACTCTCTATTCAGTGTCTAAGTCAAACAGAAGTGCAACAGTAACACTGATGGCTTATATCGTGAGTTAAATATTCTTTTATTAGAGGTGTTTTTGTGTGAATTTGCAAATTGAAATTGAGGTTATAAAGAACGTAGCACGTTTGTTTCATATGAATGAAATAAAAGAAAATAAAATAAAATTCTTTTCATATAACGAACTGTAATGAAATAAATTTCTTTTATTTTTGTGTTTGGAATGCGACTAAATATAATGAAACAAATTACATAATAATTGAGATACCGAGTGATAATGGGTGGTGAATGATAAGATGGATGGTAGGGTATGATGAGAAAGAGTGGGTTGTATGGTACGATGGGGTGGGGTATATGATAAGGTACAAAAGGTAGGATTAGATGGTGTGTACGTGTGGGTAGTTTTACCCCACCACCCACCTTACTTTACCCCACCACACATCATATCATTCATCTCACCCTACCTTACATCCCCACCAACGTACCCTTAGACCTGGGCGGTTCCGGGTCCAAATCCGGGTCGGACCCGGCGGTTTCCGGTTCCAAACCGGCGGTTCCACAGGTCTGGCGGGTCCACGGGTCCAACCCGGTTCTAGGTTCCACCGGACCCGGTCCGGCCCGAAACCGACGGTTCAAAGAACCGGCCCGGAGGACCCGAACCGGCGGTTCCATGTTTTTTTTTTTTCCTCCAAGTTGGACCACATTGAATCCAACGTATATTTTTCAAAATTTTTGAATAATTTATTTTTTATCAATGTAACCGTCATTTATTTTCTTAGCAATTCTTTTATTTATAAATAGTGTTGTTATTTAATATATAAAATATACCATAAAATGTTGGAAAGTCTATCTTTGATTAAAAATATATTGTGACACTAGTGTCACAACATACTAATATATTACTTTTTATTATTACTTTTTGGCCGAAATATATTGTGACACTTTGACTAATCAAATACTACTACTATTTAAATTATTATGACAAGGAAGAGCACATGCTAGTGTTTAACAACCATTTTTTTTTTTGTAACACTTATTCAATACACAACATACTAGTGTTTAGTTTTATGAAATTATAAAATAAAACACGTAAAACTTGAATGACAAATTTTTTTTTTAAATGTTACAAAATATTAATAAACTACACCCTAATCTTTTATTCGTATAAAATAAGTTCATTGGGTCCAGAAAGGTTGTCTGTATCATATAACTTACATATTATCTAGAATATAAGTTATGAAATTAAATATTATATATAGATTGGTTGAAATTAAATATTATACAAGCCGTGTGTTTTTTTTTAAACATACTTATGAAATTAAATATTATATATAGTTTAATAACCAATTAGAATTTATTAATAATTTTAACGTAAGTTATACAAATTTTGTAAAAAAAAAATTGATTTTTTTGGAACCGGGATTGAAACCATGATCGGAACCGTAATCGAAACCGTGATCTGGACCGTCTAACCCGGGAACCGCCGAGACCCGGACCCGGACCGGAGAACCGCCAAACCCGCCGCCGGTTCCCGGCGGAACCGGCTAGAAACTGAAACCGGCGGTTCCGGTTCCATTTTGGACCCGGAACCGGAGGGTCGTGCCATGGACCTGGAACCGGCCCGGAACCGGTCACGTCTACGTACCCTATCACACATTACCCTAACTCACACACCTTAGAGTATTAGCAATGACTCAAGTTTCCACGGTGAGGGACATTTGTGGTACATTTAATTTCTACAATAGCTTATATAAAGCCATCATGGACTCTAATGTGGATGTGTGAGTGGTTCTGTCCACTCCTATTCTCACACCTGATGTACAAAGTCCTAGGTAGAATTAAGCACTTCTTCCATATTCATCCTTATATATTATTAAATTAATAATCTCTTTTATTTTCCTACCAAAACTACCCAGGTGGGCTCTTTTTCAATGTTGAACTCCAGGTCATTGAACTAAACAAATTGTGGCAAATTAAAAAATAATATAAAGTGACAGCTTTATGTCAGCACCACATACAATAACATTTGACTATTGGAGATTCTCTTACCTCGACCTATCTTATCTCACTATATCTTACCACACCCATCATTTTCTACCCCACCGACCCTACCCTTTCCTATCTACCATCCACCACCCATCTTACTCATCACCTCGCCGTATCCTACTTCTCCACACATCATACCATTTCCCACCTTAACCAACAACCCAACCTGCCGCACTGCTCACATACCCAACCCTACCCCACCCACCTTACCTCATGTTACCCTACCCTATCCACTCTATCATACCCAAGCCTACCCCACATCACCTCTACCAACTCACTCTACCCTACCTTACTCTTTCTCATCACCCACCCTACATCACCACCCACCTCCACCAAACCCCACTATTGTATCCTACCTCACTAACCTTACCCCACACTACCCGATTACCCTACTATTTACCTACCACCACTATACTCATCACCTCATCACACCCTACCTCTTCACCCTACCCCAACCCAACACCCATACCCAACCCTACCACACCCTACCCTGCCCTACCTTGCATCGTCTATCATATCACAGCTATTTAACTTACTCTACCACTCGATCACCAACTCTACCTCACCCTTCTTTCTCACCACCCACACCCTACCTTACTACATACCTAACCCAATCAGCCCTACTCCACCCAATTTTACCCACCCATCCTACGCCACATGCCCGCCTTACCACATGCATTATGATACGTAACCCTACCCCACCATACCTACCTTACCTCCTCACTCACCTTACCATACCACCTATTTTAACCCACCCACCCTACCTTACCACATGTCTTTGATACATAACCCTACCCCACCCTCTCTACCTTACCCTACCACCCCTTACAGTACCACAACCCACCCTACTCGTCCTACATCATCCCAAGCAACCCCATCTCACCCCACCACCCACCCATCCTAGGTTTTGTTGATTTTCATTTTATTTTATTTCATTCCATACAAGGGCGGCTACACATAAGAAAAAATGGGTCACTCGACCCGCTAAAAAAAATATTACAGTGTAAACTTTTGTTTATGTACATATTTTATATGTGTACCGACCCCTTTATCTTTATATATTGACCCGTATTGAATTATAATATATAAAATTAAGCTTAGAAATTGTAAAATATGACAAATTTCCGACCCATGTCATTAAATTCCTGGAGCCTCCCATGATTCCACATCCATTTTTTTGCTTAAAATCCCCGGTATCTGGAACCCACTGGTCCCACTAATCCGGAGTTCGGCCCGGGTCGTACCTGCAGAGTCTGACTCTCCTTCGATCTCCATTTTTTAATGAATGAAAATGGACATTGTTCATTTCATTACCTTATAAGAATATCAAAAAAATGGATTGGGAAGAAAACTTATTTCATTTCATTCATGCGAAACAAACAAGCCATTATATCTTCTCAACCAAATAACGTTACTTGTTTTCACTTTTCACCGAGATAATTTTATCGATTAATATTAATCACTTTTTTTGGAGAAAATATTAATCACTTACATGCATGTGAGTTTAATTTTTTTTAAAGATATTTTGATGTGAATTTACAAATTGGATTATGTGGTTTTATATATTACATTCGTTTTAAAATAACATTTGTTTTACTCGAAATAATTTATTACTTGATATTTCTATTAATTTTAAAAACCTAAAATAATTTATTATTGTTTTTTCCTCATACTACACGTGATTCATTATTCATTCTACAACTTTTTACTTTCCTTACATAGGTTAAAAGTTCTGGATGACTGTTTTTAATCTAAAATAAGAAAAAAGGACCCAAAAAAAAATAGTGGTCGAGAAGGACAAAAACGCATCTGTTACTATATGTGTTACTACATGTGGTTGTAGCAACATATAGTAACACATTTAGTAACTGACGCGTTTTTGTCCTTCTCAACCACTATCTTTTTTTCTTGTCTTTTTTTCTCATTCTGTATCTTATTTTGTGTTTCTGGCCCACCACCCCTTAATTATAATCGAAATGTTTCTCAAAAAAAGAAATTATAATCGAAATGTGTTATAGACTTATCATCTATTTTTTTTTAGATCTATTCATTTTTTGGTATGTGCGTAAAGTTTCAAACTATCATGTATGCGAGCAATGTTGTTCCTTTTTTTCATTTTGAAAGAACAATGTTTTTCTATGTGTCTAATAAATGTATGTATACACGATTCTTTTTTAAAGAAACAAAAGATTTTATTAAGCAATATACGCTAAACAAGCGGCTAAAACGTTATTTGGGAGCAAGGAACCTCAGAGTGTCCGGACAGTAACAGACAAGTCATGTCTAGCTAAAAGATGCGCAGGGATATTCCCCACGCGTCGAACAAAGGAAAAGGAAACAGAAATAAAGCTAGGCATCTGAGCCAAACAATCCTGAACTAATTAAATAGCCCTGAGCTGTGAGGTCTACTCCTGACTGTCGAAGTCGCGAAATACACGTCAAACAATCACTCTCCACCTCAAGCTTCTGAATCCCTAAACGCTCTGCCTCCTCCAAGGCTAATGAAATAGCCTTAAGCTCCATATACTCCACCGGATCGCCTGGATCGAAGTGATATGCAAAGGAGATTCTTAAATAGAAGATTAAATTTGATATAATGGTGAGAATCATGGGTCGTTAACTGTAGGGACTCCCTAGTAGGGAACTGCCTACATGGCAGGATCTGGACCACACAGTTTCCTGAAGTGGAATACACAGTGCCCCGTGTGTGGAAATGTGTGGTCGGATCTTTGCGCGTCGCCACGAGCTTCCTTAAGTAGGGAGTCCCTAGGATAGAATTTTCCGAGAATCATTGCATCTCCCGGTCAGAATTCGAATCATTAAATCAAAAAAAAAAAAATACAATAAAAATATTCTTTCCATTCTGTTGCCCCTAAAAAATTATAAAAGTGTATTTTCTAAGCTATAAATATGTATTCTTAAAAAAAGAAGCGTTCGGCTCGTTTGTGGGTAAATGAATATAGTAGTATTATATTGTTTGTGTGTAATTTATTTAATTCGATTTGAGTTAATTCAAGTCAAATATTGATGATTCAAATCGATCCTGAACTATACACTTAATAGGGGAAATTCTTGGCTAGTATATTTATATGTAGTGAAGAGATGGCAGATGTGATTTGAACCACATAGTTCATGAATATTTATAAACATTGCGGTTCAAATCACCTCTCCTATCATTTTGGTGCATGTGGATGTACTAGGCAAAAACCTCTCGGTTAATGGGGCCTAAAAAAATTAAAATAAGTGAAAAATTTCAAAAACCTTTATCGCTTAGTTTTCGACTTTTCGGGAATATCTTAGCTGATGAATTAGTCTTCGTTGTTCTTGTTTCTTTAGTCCCTTCGGTGGTTCCTATAACTGTTATGTTCCTTGGATTATTTACAAGTGGTATTCAAGCTCTTATTTTTGCAACCCTAGCCGCGGCTTATATAGGGAAATCCATGAAAGACCATCATTGAAAAAGTCTTGTTGTTTTTTTCAAAACAATAAATAACAACAGGCGTTTGGTTCAAGATAATTTACTTAAAGAATATATAACTACGTCATATACAATAGAAAGGGATAGCAAAACCAAAAAAAAGAGACTAATTAATAGTTCAAGTCATCCACTCCCATAATCCATTTTCACCTCAGAGAATTCCCTTCAACTCCCTAACTATTTTATTCTATTTTATTATCAATTTTTTGATTTATTTGACAGGAATAGTTGAAGGGGAAAGATCAAAAGACATGTCTTATTCTCAATAATCCATATTTATAGCAATGAAATAACTCAAAAATATTTGGTAATAACATCCAAAATCGACATAGAAATTTGCAGTTTGATAGATTCGAATGTGCACAGAGAATCATTCTAGCCTGAGGACCACCATATTAAATGGTGGGTTCAAAGGAGTTTACGGGTTTGTTCTAGTCAAAACTTAGCTAGATTTAATGTTTCTTTTCTAAACCATGAAGTTGAATGGGAAAGCGTATAACCGTTAAATTAATGGACCTGCTTGTGAAAAAATTATGTCAGATTCATTAGCATTTGTGATCGTTTTTTGTTTAGCTTTAAGAAAGCGAGTTCGACAATGATTATAAGCTCGTTTTTTAAATAAACGAACATGACTTGGTTTGTGAATGTTTAATTACGTTCGAAAACATTCTTTACTTATATGAGTCAATTTACAACTTAAACCTATAGCAGGGGCGAATCTATACTTATTAAGGGGGTCACGTCCACTGAGATAGTATTAAAATGATATAATTTTGCTAATAAAAATGTCATTTTATTGTTAAAAATATAGTTTTAGGTTCCAGTGACTCCACTAGAACAAATTTTCGAATAAAAATTGTAGTTTTACATTCCGGTAACCCACTGAAAAAAATTCCGGCAACCGTCCCTGATCTATAGCACGTCAGATAATAAGCTATCAATTAATCTAGGGTGGTTCTATTGGCACCCCCACTTTTATTTCCGACACCCTTTCCCGGCACCACAAAATATTACTTTCGGCACCACAACCATCTTCTTCCCATCATCACCTTCTTTTTCCCACCACCAACCACCACCATCAACCCGCCACCCTAAACCTGCCCCTGCTGCTCCAATGACGGAATGCCCCCTCCCTCCTTCCTCTTTTGTGTTTTTCCGGTGACACCCATTTTTCCGGCATCCCTCCCAAACCACCCATAACAATCAACCTCCTTTTGAAAACCCGACCTTATTTATCATTTTAAAGCTCCATAAAATCCATTATTTTTTTATTACAAACCCAAAAAAAAAAAAAAAAAAATTTCACAGCCATCACCATTTTTTCCGGTGAGATGCAAGAGAGGGAAGATGACACCTCTTTAACAACAGTAGTAGAGTTGAGGACCACCATTCAGTTGGCCCCAGTTCTAATGGAATAGATTTGTCCGTAATTCTCAGCCTATTTTGTGAATGTTTTGTGGGGTTTCTTCTCTTTCAATTGTAGTAATTTCCTCTTTAGCAAGAATGGGGGAGGGGATGGGGTGATGTATGGGTTGTTGAGGACAGGGGTAGCCGATTTGCCGCATTTGTGGCAACTGGAAGGAGGCGGCGGCTAGAAGAGTGAGTGGGGTGAAGATGAATTAGGGTTTTGGTCTGGGGAAGAAAAGATAGTGTTTTTGAATTAATATGGAGGGAAATAATTTTGGTAGTTAATTAATATTTAAAAGGTAAAGGGACTAGAGTGTAGTTATGTAGGTTTTGTTATATTTATATGTTGCAAGAAGTAATATTGTGGTGTGTAAAAGTAAAAAAAATAAAGTCATATAATGGGTGTCGAAAGTAAAAGTGGTGTGCCAATAGAACCACCCTTAATCTAATGGACATGATTTTATACACTTATAGAGTTTTTCTAATATTTTTTGTACTATATACTGTGTTTGAATAATCAAGGTGGATGGCAAAGAAAAACGTTTAACAAGCCGAACTTGAGAATGAGTTTGAATAGTTTATCTTTTAAATGAGTCAAGTATGAATATAAGAGAATTGTTCGTTTATTAAACGACCGATTGTTAACAAACTCGTAACATAAACAAATCAAACTTTAACGAATTCTTTTAGCTCGTTTATTAAAGGAACGATAACAAATAAACTCAAGATTATAAGCTTGTTTATATAGCATTTCATCATGAGATGGTGAGTTATTGCGCATCGAAGTAGTGGGGCGTGTATATCGGGGCAGTTACAAGGCCATATATGGAGCAGTTATAGCTCATGGAGTAATGCGAAATGCTCGCTTAATGGAGATAACGATTGTCTAAAACCGAGGACGCCCTGCGTTACGTCTAATATAAGGGACCAAGGGGGACATGCACCACTTCAGCCATAAGAGACTGTAGACGACAAGCGTCACGCCAGCAAGATTAAATAACATATAGGCGTACGTGTTGATGCGACATTCATTAATCTTTCTAAGACCTGATGAGTGTCACGTATAAGGTGACTTTTCTTACCTATGTCATATGCCCTCTAATTAAATGGTGGGTTAAAAATCAGTTTATGGTTTGTATATTCAAAATTATTAAGATGAATGTTAATTGTTCTAGTCAAAACTTGGCTAGATTTAATGTTTCTTTTATGAATCCCCAAGTTGATTGGGAAGGTTTAACGAAGAACTTGCTCACGAATAAGTTTATGTTTGGTTCATGAGTGTTTGTGAATTTTCATTTTTTAAGGCTTAACAAAGAAAGTTTGAACTTGATTGTAAACTCGTTTTCTAAACTAAAAAACACGAGTTTGATTTGCGAAAGTCCGATTATGTCCGCAAGCCTTTTTCTTATATAGATGAGTCAATTTGAAGCTTAACCCTAATACATCTAATGATAAACTATATATGTCAATTCAGCTAATTAATACTCCCTCCATTTTTTCTATCTGACACATTTCAGAATTTACTCTATTTTTATTTATCTGACTTTTTACATTTCTAATATATCATTTTTTTTCTTCCTTTACCAACAATGTATTTATATCTCCAATAAAAGAATACATTTCTAATACAAAAAACTCCAAAAATCAATTTGACTCACTATTACCCATTCATATATTCAAAAAATCAAAGGACAACTTAGTCATTTTATACTATATTTTAAACATATTAATTATTTTCTTAATCTGTGTGATTCTTCTCTCTGCGACAGATAATAAAAACGGATGGAGTATAATTTTGTAGAATGCTTATATAGTTTTTCTGATACTTTTTGCACAATGGTGTATGAATACTTGAGCCGAACTCGAGGTGGATGGAGAAAAACATTTAATGAGCCAAACTCGATCACGGGCGTAGATAATTTATCTTTTAAACGAGCCAAACTTAAACATAGTTTTTGGTTATTTATTAAATAAACGATCGTGAAAAGCTTGTAACATAAACGAATCAAGGTTTAACATAATTTTTTGCTTGTTTATTAAACAAACGATCACAATCACGGGTGTAGATAATCTTTTAAACGAGTCAAACTTAAACATAGTTTTTGGTTATTTATTAAATAAACGATCGTGAAAAGCTTGTAACATAAACGAATCAAGGTTTAACATAATTTTTTGCTTGTTTATTAAACAAACGATCACAATCAAACACACTACCTAAATAAACACGAGTTTAAACAACATATATCTTTTTTATAAGGGTTTATTGTCAAAAAGAACAATTTAAACATAGAAATATGTAAAGAGGACAGTGGAATATTTTTCTGGGCAAAAAAGACATATCTTTATTCCACTGTGATAGTGAAACATATATTTGGGGTCAGTTCCACTGTAGCAAACAATGGATTTGTTATTATCACCCAATTTATATTTCCACTGTCCTAAATTCCATTTTTCCCCTTTTTTTTTTCCTTTTAAACCAGTCCCTCTTTTTATAATTAAGATTTTTTTTAAAAGAACTAAAATATAGGACTAAAAACATCCAAAAAAATTAAAGATTTTTTTTAAAAGAACTAAAATATAGGACTAAAAACATCCAAAAATAATTAAATAAAAACCTTATACATCACTGCCAGGATTTGAAACCGGATTCAATTAAATATGAATTGCCAAGTGCTACTGCCATTGATTTATATCAAATTTAAAGTTTTATAGTTTATATTAACTTTTTAGAGTAAAAAACAACAACAAAAAAAAAAATTTCCGCTTAAATTTACAGTTTTATAGTTTATATTAAGTATTTTAGTGTTAAAAAGCAAATTAAAAAAACGTATTACGCTGCGAGGATTTGAACCTGGATTCAAACAATTGTGAATTGGCAAGTGCTACAGTAGATGATCATTTTAAATTTACAGTTTTATAGTTTACTTTCTCCGTCCCATTTTAATAGTCCTATTTGACTTTTCACACGATTAAGAAAAGTGTAATTAATGTTTTGAATGTCATTAAATGATCCAATATTTTTTATATTTATGTTATTTAAGTAATACTAACATATTGGATCATTTAATGAGATTCAAAGTATTAATTTTTTAATACTTTGAAAAGACAAACAAAATTATTAAAATGGGACGAAGGAAGTATATTAAGTACTTTAGTGTTAAAAAACCACTAAATTTACAGTTTCGACTCCTTTATTTAAAGGGGGAATGAGGGAGAAGGACAGAAATATTTCATCAATTGAGTAAAAGGACGGTTTTTTGAAACTTTTGCATAAAGGACAAAACTATTTATTCACTGTCGAAATTCACTTGTGTTCGAAAATTCTGCCGAAATTCATTATTGTCGAAATTCACTAATTTTCAAAATTCATTGTCGAGATTCACCGATTTTCGGGATTCATTTATCAAAATTCACCGTCGAAATTCATTTGATTTTGGAATTCATTTGGGAAGATTCACCGATTTTTAGGACGCTATAAAAATTAGTTTCTTCTCCCTATAAAAAATATGTAGTTGTCCTGTTACTTAAAAATATTCCAAATTTTGTCCTTATCCCTAATTTTCCATTATTTAAATGTGCATCCGTTGGACGACAATTTTGTTGTTTTGTGCCTTTTTAATTTTTTTTTGTCGATGGTAAAATAAAACGACGTCGTTTTTATATTGTACCCATGACACGTGATGATCACATGTGACGACATGTGTACTTTCCACCACTGTCGTCTTTGTCCAATGAATGCGCTTTTCCTCTACTGAAAGTGTTCCGCCTGCATTATAGAAGATGGAGTTTGTTTCCATTAGGTTCATTTCTATTTCTGGTTTTACGTTCTTGGGGTTTACCGGTATCTATATCCAAGTGTTGCGGTGGGTTCGCCGGCGATTGATTTTTCATCAGGTGTTTTCTCCTGTCTTTTTCTTCCTCCGTATTTCTGCTTCGGTTCAGCTGATTGTTATGTATGTAGGTGCTTTTCCGGTTGATTTCTTTGTCCATGTGCTACTGGAATGTTGTTTCAGCCTTTCTTTTCCAGCAATTTGTGGTTAGAAAATTTCTCACCCTTCTTTCAAGCTGTTTAATATCACAATTTTTTATTTCTCAATTCTCATATTGCTTGCAACTAACCCTATTTCTATTATTTACTTGATGATGTTTTTGAATTTTTGGTGATCTATTTGGTTTTATTTTGATTGCAAGTGCCTATGGTACAAATTTGTCAATTTTGATTCATTCGTTGGATAGATTAAAAGCCTAATTTGGTGAAATTTTTCTACAAAATTTCTACTGCAATAACCTCTGTACCTCTAGCTCTTTAAATGATTCATTTTCCCATTTTTCCCTAATTTTTTTCCTCTATTGGGAAAAAACTTCCTCACAAAATAGCCTTTTTAGTAACTAAATTAAAGTTTCAGAGTATATGAGAGAATACATGCAACCAGCCGAAGGAGGGTCGTGTTGTTGCGGATGCCATGGCAATCGACTCGGAGGTGAGAAACGATAATTAGAGGAAGTTTTAGATTCCAGGTTTATTGAATTCTCTGTGTTTCGAAATTTCCGTTAAGTTATGATACTGCTGGTTTTTTTGGTTAGCAGAGCATTATAGTAGTTAATGGTAAAGTTAAATGTTGGATCTCTTGGTCCACAAAAAAATTGCCTACTTTTGATTAGATGTCCAAAATTCGCTATTATCACTGTTCTTGTTGATTTATACAAAACCTCACGAAACTATGTGTTTTAATTGCCTCATTTGATTAGATATAATTACCAGTTCTTTTGAAATTTTGTTGTGAATAAGATTTTTGCTATCAGAGGTCAATTTTGGATGCAATTTGATGATGAATTATCCTGTATGGACTTTGCATTCAGTATTACTTATTCGTGTTTTTTTACTGGTCTTCATGAAACTTAATGGCTGAATATGTTGTTTGTTGTAATTTAGTCTGATTTGGATCATTAGTTTTTAACTATGAATTTTCATTAATAGAGTAAGAGAGTACAAGCAAAGAATAGAAACATGAACTCTATCCTGCATTCAGAAATTTTGGTAATGTTGGATAATGAAAAAGCATCTACTTGGCAGCATTCACAAAGATCCTGACATTATTCCAATACTTGACAGGTGCTTTAATTTGTATGTCATCCTTCGTTTCTTTGTTATTTTCACAGATATGCTCCACAAAAGGTTCAAATATAGTTACACTAACAAGCTGAATTAACATTGTACGTACGTTTTTTATGTGCATAGTGGAAATCGCAGGGCTGGTGAGCAATCCATTGCTGATGTTTCGAGGCCATAGTAATTTAGATTTGGTGATTTGTTCCCAATTCACTGGTGTTCGCTTCGCTATTTTTTTTTAGTTTTGGATATGCACTGGATGGATTGTTCTTTTTGATGTTTCAATGCTAAATCCTTTCTTCTATTCACCACTTTCTCGATGTTCTTAGTTCTTGGGAGAAAAATCCACTAAAAATCGATGCTCAAACCTTTGCTCCTCCTCCGGTATCCTACACTTACAATAATCATGGATCAGGAGGAGATAGTGGAGTGGCTAAGAAGAAAGAGAAAGGTAGGAAGAAACATATTACGCTTACTCTCGCACAATATGCTGCACGAATTGATGCAGCTGATGTATATGCTTTTCTTGCGGAAACAACGGTATATATATTTTGTTAATTTGTTCTTAACTCTCGTTCGTTCATTTTCTTCTTTCTTTGTTTTTTTGTGTGGGTATGTATGTTGTATTTTCTATGGTGGTTCTTGCTACGCATAACACTGTGGAAGCTTGAAATCATTTGTGCATTGGTGTTTTACTAGGTTATACATTTCATTATGGTGACAATGTTAATGACCATGTTTTTCTTTTCTTATAGAGGATTAATCAAAGATGGTGTAAGTTATTGCATGAGGAAAGAATCTCTATATCATTATTTAGTTTTATTGGAAGTTTGTGTACGGGGGTAATCAGGGTGGGATGGTGTGCACTAAACGATCTTGAATGATTATACATCCTCTCTCAGTCTCAAGATTATATGTCTATCATATATCAATTATGCATTCAGTGCTCATAGTCATTGGCATTTAAACATATATAGGTTAAGTTGTAAGGGAATTCATACACGTGTAATGTCTGACCAAGAACTTTGTTGTGGGTGCAAAGTGTTTGAGATTCTGCAAGCTGTGCTTTAGGTGTTGTTCCTTGATTAGACGATGCATCTTTTTTAGCTTTTTAGCGGTATAAAATTTCAATTTTGTATTGGATTACAAGCACTTTGGATTCACTGTTTTGCTGGATGGCAAGCATCTTATGCTTCACAAGAGGATATACAGCTAACAAAATTCACATAATTTTTTTGGACAAGTGTTTTCATCAGTGAGTGCTTCACATTTTCCTTGGTTGAAGTTGTTCAGTGACTCCTCACTTGACGAAATTGTTGATGTGAGTTTCTCGAAAATAAATGTTCTCAGTAGCTTCTATTGGTGGTTCATTGTCTTCTGTGGAACTTGGTGGATTCCTTTTGGCCATGAATATTACATTTATGTATTGTGATGCATTGAAAGTTTGAGTCAGGTTCCATTCTATCACATTTCTAAAGATGGATCACATTTCAGCTGAGTGGATAGATAAACTCTCAGATGAAGGACTTAACTCCATTGTGATATGGTCATTGAATAGCATTCAATCTGATATGACTATTCGAAAAGCACTTTCCAGGGGTGCTCAGAGTACATCCTCAAAATCTCAGGTGCATTTTCTGAAACTCCATTCTACCTGATCATGGAAAAGCACAATCTCTTGTTATATATACTTGATCAGGAGAATGTAGTGGCTGATTTTACATGTATATTCTGCAGATTGCGATGTTTTTTTTGTGTTACCAATAGTAGTGAGACGAAGAGCTGGTGTTCTGATCAACTTTCTGAGCCTCATTGCTCTCACTAAGAAAAAAAGGCCATGCAATGCAAAAGACTCCAACCCTATGAAATAGGTGAAGTTGGAATTTCCAGACAAGAGGTGATCAATGGAACTTCGTACTTGATATAGACTTGGCAGGGCAATATCTATCTTTTGTTACATAACTACAGCCTTAGAAATGAAGAACTAAAAATCAATTTTGGAATGTAAATAGGGATGATGCCATTCAATTGACTTATGTAAATTAAGTGACTTAACCTGACAATTAGACTTGCATGGCAATGTCTCTTTTTGGCATCATAACGACATTCTTAGAAATGGATGCTCTAAATGTAAAGCAGCTTCTGCTAGGCCGAAGAAGGGAAGGCCAGATATGAAGACTAATAAGAACACAAATAGCTACGATAAATGATTTCATGCTATACAAGAATCCTTAACTTCCTGAGAGATCGTGTCTAGAAAAATGAACAAGCGAGGCGTGCGATCCCTGAGTACAATGATGAAAGACATTGTTATGCTAAAACCAAGTGACTTAAACAAAGGTATTGTAGTACTCCCTCCGTTCTAAATTATCTGATGCAGTTGTCAAAAACACGCATATTAAGAATGTGATTTAATGCTATGACTTTTCAGATGCAAAGACTAAAAAACCTCTATGATACAATTAATATGAAGACTATGTTCTGCCTCAGTTATTTTGGAACAAATTTTTTTAACAACTGCCTCAGTTATTATGGAACGGAGGGAGTAGTATTTTCAAATATTGCAGATTCACTTTACTCTAAGTGTCGGTGATAATTTTATCTTTAGCCAAGGAGAATAATCTTTTTGATACAAAGTTCAAACCCCCATACTCCATCAACAATCCCTAAACGTGTGAATAATGGTTTCAACATGAACATCATAGACTCGAAAAGTATGAGCGTATAACTTCTTGTTAAATTATCATCCCTCCTAAAAACTTAAGTTGGTGGAGTGATAGATAATTAACACTTTAATTATACACTTCAATATGCTCCGTCAAATGCGTGTCTATATTAAGGACTTGGGAGGCCCGACACATGCACCAATATAACTGGGATTTTTGCAAAGAGGTTTAAACGTAGGACATTCTGTCCTTATACGGTGTCGAATTATCAACCTTTCTAATAACTTAAATTAATATGGAGGTGAATGATTATTTCATTCCTCAATTCTATAAAATTCCACCAAAACACCAACATCTATATATCATGCCCCAAATGCAAAAATTTTAGTGTTTTTTAAGTTTGTACTATTATATCGGTTAAAATTCGTTTATCGCAGAAGAGTCAATTTACGGCTTAAACCTAATACATCTAATGATAATCTATATATCAATTAGAATACTTGTATAGTTTTTCTGATACTTTTTGAACAATGATGTTTGAATGATTGAGCCGAACTCGAGGTGGATGGAAAAAAAACATTTAATGAGCCAAACTTGATCACGAGCGTAGATAAATTGTCTTTTAAACGAGTCAAACTTGAAACATAGTTTTTGGTTATTTATTAAAAATAGACGATCGTGAAAAGTTTGTAACATAAACGAATAAAGCTTTAACATAATTTTTTACTCGTTTATTAAACGAACGATCATAATCAAACTCCCTACCTAAACAAACACGAGTTTAACAACATATATCCTTTTTAATATTTAAGAAATTTTTTTTAAAAAAAATTAAAAATATATAAGATTAAAAAAAAATCTTAAAATCCACTGCCAGGATTTGAACCTGGATTCAATCAAGTGTGAATTGCCAAGAGCTACAGCGGACAATTGATTAAATATTTGGAGTTTTATTTTTTATATATTACGTATTTTAGTGTAAAAACAAAAAAATAATTATTCCGCTGCCGGGATTTGAACCCGGATTCAACAAATCTGAATTGCCAAGTGCTACAGCGGATAAGCTGTTAGGAAATTGCAGTTTTATGTGTTATATTATTTCTTTTTTATCAATCAGAATAAGATTCTCCCTAATTTAGCAATTGAACTGTATTTTTCCAACTCAAACAACTTTTGTATAGAAATTATCTAATACATATCGGATCACAAAATATTTAATAAACTATACAAAGTGCTCGATAAGAGTAAAACGAGAAACAAAACTAACGATAAAAGTCCTCGTACCGTTTTAAAACAAACACACCAAGCTCAACAACGCAATCAAAATGAAGACTAAGAAAAACTTAAATAGCTACGATAAATGATTTCATGCTATACAAGAATCATTAACTTCCTAAAAGATCGTGTCTAGAAAAATGAACAAGCGAGGCGCACGAACCCCGAGCACGATGATGAAAGACATTGTTATGCTAAAACCAAGTGACGCAAACAAAGGTATTGTAGTAGTATTTTCAAATATTGCAGATTCACTTTACTCTAAGTGTCGGTGATAAATTTATCTTTAGCCAAGGAGAATAATATTCTTTTTGATACGAAGTTCAAACCCCCATAATCCATCAACAATCCCTAAACGTATGAATAATGGTTTCAACATGAACATCATAGACTCGAAAAGAATGAGCGTATAACTGCTTGTTGAATTAAAATCCCTCCTAAAAGCTTAAGTTGGTGGAGAGATAGATAACTAACACTTTAATTATACACTTCAATATGATCTGTCAAATGTGTGTCAATATTAAGGATGTGGGAAGCCTGATACATGCACCAATATAAGTGGGATTCAAAGAGGTTTGAACTTAGGACATTCTGTCTTGATACGGTGTCGAATTATCGACCCTTCTAATAACTTAAATTAATATGGAGGTGGATGATTATTTCATTCCTCAAGTCTATAAAATTCCACCAAAACACCTACATCTATATATCATGTCCCAAATGCAAGAATTTTAGTGTTTTTTAAGTTTATACTATTATATCGATTAAAATTCGTTTATCGCAGAACTACTCTGATTATGTCCGCAAGCCTTTTTTCTTATACAGATGAGTCAATTTACGGCTTAACCCTAATACATCTAATGATAATCCATATACCAATTCGGCTAATTAATACAATTTTATAGAATACTTGTATAGTTTTTCTGATACTTTTTGAACAATGATGTTTGAATGCTTGAGCCGAACTCGAGGTGGATGGAAAAAAAAATACATTTACTGGGCCAAACTCGATCACGAGCGTGGATAATTTGTCTTTTAAACGAGTCAAACTTGAACATAGTTTTTGGTTATTTATTAAAAATAGACGATCATGAAAAGCTTGTAACATAAACGATCAAGCTTTAACATAATTTTTTGCTCGTTTATTAAACGAACGATCATAATCAAACTCACTACCTAAACAAACACGAGTTTAACAACATATATCTTTTTGAATAATTAAGAAAAAAACAATTTAAAAAAATAAAAATTTATAGGATTAAAAAACATCTAAAAAAATTTATAATCTGCTGTCAGGATTTGAACCTAGATTCAATCAAGTGTGAATTGCCAAGAGCTACAGCGGACAATTCATTTTATATTTAGAGTTTTATTGTTTATACATTACGTACATATTTTAGTGTGAAAAACAAAAAAAAGTTTATTCCGCTGCCCGGGACCCGGATTTAATCAAATCCGAATTGCCAAGTGCTACAGCGGATGAATTGTTAACAAATTGCAGTTTTATGTATTATATTACTTCTTCTTTATCAATCAGAATAAGATCCTCCCTAATTTAGCAATTAAATTGTATTTTTCCAACTCAAACAACTTTTGTTTAGAAATTATCAAATACATATCGGATCACAAAATATTTAATAAACCATACAAAGTGCTCGATAAGAGTAAAACGATAAACATAACTAACGATAAAAGTCCTCGTACCGTTTTTAAACAAACACACCAAGCTCGACAACACAATCAAAATGAAGACTAAGAAAAACTCAAATAGCTACGATAAACGATTTCATGCTATACAATAATCATTAACTTCCTAAAAGATCGTGTCTAGAAAAATGAACAAGCGAGGCGCACGAACCCTGAGCACGATGATGAAAGACATTGTTACGCTAAAACCCAGTGACGCAAACAAAGGTATTGTAGTTGTATTTTCAAATATTGCAGATTCAATTTACTCTAAGTATCGGTGATAAATTTATCTTTAGCCAAGGAGAATAATCTTTTTGATACAAAGTTCAAACCCCCATAATCCATCAACAATCCCTAAACGTGTGAATAATGGTTTCAACATGAACATCATAGACTCGAAAAGTATGAGCGTATAACTTCTTGTTGAATTAAAATCCCTCCTAAAAGCTTAAGTTGGTGGAGAGATGGATAACTAACACTTTAATTATACACTTCAATATGATCCGTCAAATGTGTGGGCCCGACACATGCACCAATATAACTAGGATTCAAAGAGGTTTGAACTTAGGACATTTTGTCTTGATACGGTGTCGAATTATCAACCCTTCTAATAACTTAAATTAATATGGAGGTGGATGATTATTTCATTCCTCACTTCTATAAAATTCCACCAAAACACCTACATCTATATATCATGTCCCAAATGCAAGAATTTTAGTGTTTTTTAAGTTTATACTATTATATCGGTTAAAATTCGTTTATCTCAAAACTACTCCGATTATGTGGAAAACATAGGCCCAAGCCTATATAAAAGGAGGGGCATCATCCTCAAAACCTAGGTTGTGAGGTGATAAGAGGAGGTGCCTCATCCCCAAAACCTAGATTGTGAGGTGAGGGAAGTTCATATCTTAATATGGTGGGTGAAACAACAACAAGTTCCCAATGTGGGCACTTTAACACGTCCCCTCAAGTGTGGGCCGGGCACACAAGGCCAACAAATAGGCCCCTCATCTTATATGGCCTTGGGCCTGATTTTCAACAGATTATGTCTGCAAGCCTTTTTTTCTTATATAGATGAGTCGATTTACGGCTTAACCCTAATACATCTAATGATAATCCATATATCAATTCAGCTAATTAATACAATTTTATAGAATACTTGTATAGTTTTTCTGATACTTTTTGAACAATGATGTTTGAATGCTTGAGGCGAACTCGAGGTGGATGGAAAGAAAACATTTAATGGGCCAAACTCGATCACGAGCGTGGATAATTTGTCTTTTAAACGAGTCAAACTTGAACATAGTTTTTGGTTATTTATTAAAAATAGACGATCGTGAAAAGCTTGTAACATAAACGAATCAAGCTTTAACATAATTTTTTACTCGTTTATTAAACGAACGATCATAATCAAACTCACTACCTAAACAAACACGAGTTTAACAACATATATCTTTTTTAATAATTAAGAAAAAAACAATTTAAAAAAATAAAAATATATAGGAATAAAAAACATCTAAAAAAATTATAGTCCACTTCTAGGATTTGAACCCGGATTCAATCAAGTGTGAATTGCCAAGAACTACAACGGACAATTCATTTTATATTTAGAGTTTTATTGTTTATATATTACATACACATTTTAGTGTTAAAAAAAAAATTTATTCCGCTGCCAGGATTTGAACCCGGATTCAATCAAATCTGAATTGCCAAGTGCTACAGCGGATCAGTTGCAAATAAAATGCAGTTTTATGTGTTATATTACTTCTTTTTTATCAATCAGAATAAAATCTTCCCTAATTTAGCAATTGAATTGTATTTTTCCAACTCAATCAACTTTTGTTTAGAAATTATCAAATACATATCGGATCACAAAATATTTAATTAACTATACAAAGTGCTCGATAAGAGTAAAACGATAAGCAAAACTAATGATAAGAGTCCTCGTATCGTTTTAAAACAAACACACCAAGCTCGACAACACAATCAAAATGAAGACCAATAAAAACTCAAATAGCTACGATAAATGATTTCATGCTATACAAGGATCCTTAACTTCCTAAAAGATCGTGTCTAGAAAAATGAACAAGCGAGGCGCGCGAACCCCGAGCATTATGATGAAATGCATTGTTACGCTACGTTACGCACACAAAGGTATTGTAGTAGTATTATCAAATATTACAGATTCCCTTTACTCTAAGTGTCGTGATAAATTTATCTTTAGTCAAGGAGAATATATCTTTTTGATCCAAAGTTCAAACTGTAATACCCCGTTCCCGGACACCGAGTCCTTATCCGGAAAAGGAACGTTCGGCACGTATAAAATAAAATAAATTCCACTTTATACGTAAGCCTCTACTACGTCGTATCGAGTTAAGCAAAACGGAAGCAAAAGACTCGGGTAATTTTTTTTTCCAACAACCAAGAATAGAAACTCAACTAAACATAGAAATGTAGTTACATTTGAAAAGAAACCAAACGGAATTCCAAAACGTATGAAAACCTCCAAAAGAAGCTAAAAGGAAATTACAAGTTTCCAAACAAAACTTCATGTCTAAAGCATAAATAAAAACATGAATAAATAAACTCTTCAATTTCGGCGTCCTTAAACGTCGTCGTTAAAGTCCTCATCGATCTCTGGATTAACCTCTTCATCTTTTCTCCCCCCAAACACATAGAAAACAATGCATACAAAGTACTTAATAAGAGGTAGAAACTACAAATTAACTAAGGCTCTTTAACAAGTTTTGTTATAATAATTATCTTTATGAGACCGACTCGATCTAAGGTTCATTCCATGTCCATCAACATGTCATGACTATACGTTTCTAGCTTAACTTATCTTGGATTTCTAGTATTGGTTTTTGTCATGACTTATTTTTTACTACCACTTATGTAACTTTATTGTGTATATTAACTAGCCACCTAAGTGTTTTCAAGGCAAAGCTCATGTAATACCCTACTCCCGACCCCTAGGTCCACTAAGGTCATTTTAGGAGAGACTGCGAAGCTCTCGCCGCGACTTCAAAATCAATACTAGAAATCCCAAAATAATTTACTATATCCACAAAGGATTTGACAACTCTTTAATAACGAACTTCATTACAGTATTACCACAAATGAAATTTTACATAAATCACTAATTAATTCCATTAAAAGATTACAACACATAAAATTACAATAGCTCTTGAAAAAAATTGAGGTACCATCCAAAACATTAATTTCCTTTATCTTCGAATCTCGATCAATCATCGCCTACAATTTCCCCTTTTCCTTGACCAAAAACCTGTATATATATATTTGTAAAAGACAAAAAAAAAAAAAAAAATACAAAAGAGACAAAGAAACAAAGAAAACGAGGCGTCAGCAAAGGGGTAGTATGAGCCGTGTGTGAGAATGTTATATATTATGTATAAATAGTATTAAAAAAAACAATACCTTGATGCAACATTTAAAAAAAATAAAGACAACGAAAGTCTTTATTTTATAGAACAAATGGAAAGAATAGCCTTTTTAACATTTAAGTGCACGAGCCTTAAGAAAACATATCTGGTTCATTTACAAGCATCAGCTTTGGCCGAGCCGATGAATCAAGTACTGTCCAAACACCATATGTACCCAGGGATTTCAACCGCACTCCACGAGAACTAGTCATGCCTGACGACTCCGGCTGATTGCTAAGGAAAAAAATCAACCTTCACCGTGCAAACCTCCTACACAGTTCCAGCCAATCCTATCCATGCCCTAGGACTCACGCATCAACCGTCAGCCTTTGCTTTCCCGGCTGTAGCATGAATCTTCGGGGAAAATGTATCGTCCCCACTCTTACGAGTGACACTCTAGTTACTGTCGGAAAGACTTCGAGTCAAGAGGCCCTGAGACCGGTGACCAGCCAGCCGTTCTCCAAAAGAAGTAACTCTAATCTCCCTAGCCACCTAAGCTTTGACACTTTCGTGTCACGAGCGAGCAAGTATATCCGTCAATCCCAAGTAACAGTTTTTTATTGTTTTAAAAGTGTGCACTAACTCAAGACATTAAACGTATCAAATTAGTTCGAATTATTTATTTTTAAGAAATATCATTCGAAAATGACTTCCGAATTTAAATCAACACTTGATACACGGAAAATTACTTGAAAATAATTGAAAAAAACACACATGGGTTTATCGAAAATAAAATTGAACTCACATTGGTTTGAGGTAAACTTAAGAGAATTTGACATTTTTTATTCTTGATTCAAAACCGGTACCACCGTCCCCTAATATTAAACTCCGAAATATCAGCTTCGACACAAATTAAATCAATTATATCTACCCAAAACCCCAAACACCGTTCATGTTATGCGCTACTCCAATTCCAATTCCAATTCATTCACCGACTTTTAATTTACAGTCTACATCCGTACCGTTTCGAAAGAACAACCTTTACGATGTATAAAATACTCAGTTTATCCAAACTTTTCTTTTCTTCGGTTATCGTCCTTCAATTTAAAGTGAAAGGAAACATTCATGTCAACTGACCAACCGAAATGGAAAGCCCCGACCTTAATCCAAACTTTTCTTTTCTTTTTTCTTAAATACTAAAAACTTAATGAAGAGGAAAATTATGTATATGAATATATTTTTTCAAAAGAATGTTAACCCCTTGCTACGTACAGATGATAAATTGAATGAACAAACTAACAGATAAGTCTCGTGAGATAAGAAAACCTTTTATCAAATTGTTAAATACGAGTTTAACTTATGGCATGCTTACACATAATACACCGTGTCTGAGAGTTAGTTTCCCGTTGAACTTGGCCTCTTCCCGTTCTTTACCTATTAAAGAACTACAACCATTTTCCATGAAAAACGTAAATATGTAGTACGTGGAGATAATTAATACCTTCACCTACGATGATCTTCAACACTTCACGACTTCCGTTGGATTGATCGCCTTACCGAACCGAAGTATTTTTCTTATGTTTTTATCTTAGTGAATTTGCTCTAATAAGTCACTTGCTTCTGATGGCCTTGACTATTTATACTAGTGATCAGTGACTTCCAGACAAATTATAACCTTCTTGAATACAAGCTCTTGTAACGGATCAACGGGAATGAAGAATGTTAACTCAGCCTATGATAACGTAGGAAACGCCAAGGAGGTAGTAAAGAGAGAGTCTTGAATTTGTTGCCCGTTGGCCAAATCCTCCACTACTGTTATTTTACAGTATTTGGGAAAAGCAAAATTAGTATACGATTGCCAACTAAAGTCTTTAATAATAATGATGATGATACTAATAATAATAATAACCATTAATCCATCTCCCTACATACCTATATTCTTAGATAATTACGAATTCTATATTATAATAATAATAGTAATAATAATAATCTCACTTTTAGTATAAAACTATAATGTCACAATGACATCATTTTTACGTTGAAAATACTCTAAACTTTTCGTAGCTTAACCAATAATATGAAAAAACCATATCTTAATGGTTGAAAATAAAAAAAAATTATCTAGACATTTATTTAGAAATGCCTATAAAGTCCTTTATAAACAACACGGCGAAAATCGGGATGTTACAGCTCACCTTATCAACTCTACACACTCACTTAGGCAGCTAGACATCGCATCCTATCAAGTACACAGACATTGATGACCTCTAGTTCATCAAAGCACAAGCCCTTCCGACGGATCCGAACTTTAACTCCCTTTAAGAGTATATTCTGTTCCAAAACTAAACGAATCAGAAACTCAATCGAGGCTTGTTCAGGTTCAATTAATGTTATTAGATTAAGAATTAACATTTAAAACTCTTTACACGGCTTAAAACAACATTTTCCCCAAAACAGGGGCCAATGCGGGCGCACTGGACGACCATGGGACATTCAGGATGTCTCTGCCCAGCCAGTGTGGGCACACCATGTAAGAATTGTCATTTAGTAAAAGATAATTATATGTGGCCCTTAAGTTATTTAACAATTATGTCGGTAAATATATTATTGGTTTATTATCTAATTAAGGGTATTATGGGAAATCCTATGATGGTTAGGGTTTTCATCCGGAATATTCCATAATGCTTTAGGTCCCTAGTCTTGCCTATATATAGACTGCCTGTGTACCATCGGTTGGTGATTATACAGAAAATAGGCATAGACCAGAAGACCTAATAGCACCATATGTCACCACTGTGCGTATGGAGTTCTTCTTTTCTATTCTAGGGTTTGGATCATGGCGGCAAACTGTGACGGAGTCGGGTTTGGATCATGGCGGCAAACTGTGACGGAGTCGAATAACAATGGATGTAGGAACGGTCCCGTTGATTTCTTCCGCTTCCGCTTATTCAGGTAATCTGAATATATCGTTTTTCTATCATGTGGTATCGGAGTCTGCCTATATTCATGTTATTTGATATGTAAATATTGTTCTCGTTTTGAACAATTGCTTGATTGTTACCGGAAATTGGCATAATTGTATTTTAGTTATCATTATGATAAATTGCTGTGGTTATTCCTATCGAAGAAGAATTGATCAAAATACTAGCCATATTGTTTCCGCCGCTGCCATAATTGGTGACTATTCCTAAGTCCATGGACGTAACAGGCTGCATCGGTGGCCATCTTCGCCGGCAACCTTCACGAATCCACCATATTTTTGGGTGGTTACAAGGCTGTCCATTTTTGATATATCCATAAAATAAAATTAAATACATAAATAAAGTTTCAAGCAATTCTGTAAACCGGATCACCGGTGACTCACCTTTTGTTGATCGGGAGATTTTTTTTTTGTCTCCTATTTTGTTTGGTGTGATCATGGGAAATTTCATTATGATCATGGACCAATGATGACTTGGTGATCAGGACCACCATAAAACCACTGGATGATCATCAATATACGGTTAAGACTTTTGATTAAAGGAGTCGGCGGCAGGTTAAGCTTTTAGGGTTGATACCTTTTTCTTTTGTGCGTGTGTATACATGGGCTATTTTTGGGTGGCTCAATCCATTAAAAAAAAAAATTGCTGAAATTAGTATAAAGTTTATGGGGTATAAGTAGACCTGTTGTTTGATTAGATTTTGTTATCAATCTTCCATTCTGTAATTTTGGATTTATGGACCTGAATGACATGTGGTATCATTCAGTGAATGATAATCTTTTAGTCGTTTACATTAATGTCAAAAACATGAATTTGTTTCAATATGCATTTTTATTTGTGCATATTTAATTTACTGGAAAGACACATAATTTGTTTGATCATATTTATATTGAAATGATTAGTCACATATGAAATATGTGACAGCAAACTCGAGATGATGTTTTTGGTTCACATAAAGAGTTACATGTCATTAAGTATGTGTCTTTAAATTATTTATCATTTGCAACATTAATGAATATGTCGTATAGCTATGTCTTGATTAGAGTTTAACCCAAACACTCAAATTTTTGACACATATAACGACTAGTCACATTATGTGTAGTGATTAGATCGTGACATATTCATCTTGTGCATGTTGTGGAGGCGATAGACATGTATATCAAAACCATATTTAAGTATTAAATTGCACATATTTATGTCAACATAAGATCTAATTGACTTATGTAAAGTTGTCAATATTTTGAATATCAATGTTGTCAAATGTTGGGCGTAGCCACAGCAGCCTGACATGATGATGCATAAATGTTTTGATCACTATATGTGAAGTGATCGAAAATTCATCGATATTCAGTTGAATTGACAAATGGTTCAATTAAATGTTGTATCGACATAAGAAATACATTTGCATTTACCCTTATTTAGTAACTTCTAAAATATGACATGTCATACGGTCGATTTTGAGTGTAGCCACAGCAGCTCAATGATTGACAAAATACTTAATCACATATTGTTGGTGATTAAGAAGACGAAATTGATCGCATCATGTTTAGGGATCAATTTAATGCATATTTTAGCTGCAATTAAAGGGTGATTGACATATATGAGTGAACCATATCATGTTTATGCATTTGGTGGAACTTAATAATGAACTGGTTTGATCTAAGGTTGTAGTCTTTCCCTATCGCTATTTGATTGTTTCTATTAAATAGAGAGACTATATAATCAAACCGTATGTGTCACATTAAGATATTATTTCTCTTGCATCTCTTGGAGTAGCCACAGCATCCGGAATGCATGAGAAGTAATGCAACCATTAATCACATAATGTTCAGTGATTACATGAGTGACTCATACATTTCAGACCAATTAGTTCATTTAGATAATGCTCGGCCCCACAGGGAAGCAATTATCTTTATGAGACTGATTGAAATAAGATGGAAATTAGCATAAAGACGAGGGGATTTATCTTATGCCCACAGGTACAGATGGTCTCACTCTATTCAGTTAATTCTCCAGTCTTATTATTTCTGATAGTAAATTCTATGTAGTGTTTACAGCCTCTACCCACAGGAAGGCCGTGAATTTACTTTTAAAAGAATTAACATTGGTTGATTCTGTCTAAGGCAACTCATATGATTGATTTTGGAATGCATTGGTCAGGATCTTGTAATTCGTATGGGTGCTCCACCACTCACTACGGAATCACATTTATCAGGCGATGGGTTGATTTATGAGCATTTTAGCGAATCAATCGCTTATGTTGGTGCTCTTAAAATAAAATTAAACCATTTTTGAAATGCATTTCCATTAAGGATAAAGTTTATTTTGACCACCCTAATGTTAGAGTTGTCCTCAATGACATATAATAAAATTGTTCAGTACGTACTTCTCATAATAGAAATTGGGTTATTAGTGTTGGTTTTTTAGATCATTTTGGATTACTAATATTATGATTTTCCTATGGTCTTGGGTGATTTCTATTTGTGATAGTGTAATTAAATACATTAATTTGTCATGTTCAGAGTGTTCATAATTTTATGAACATAGAGAAACACGTGGTCTATAGTGTATTTGATCATTTGTATTCTGGCATGATGAGTGAATTTTGTGAGACATATAAGGAATATCGTATTGTCTCATTTTAAGAAATTACACTTGGAGGTAATCTTAGTTAAATGTCATCTTAATTTGGTTAGGGACATTAAAGTATGTTACCTCATTGGTACGGAAATTGCTATGTGTTAGATCTCATATTTAGTTGTGATATAAGGTGAAGTGTTTCAGATTTTTACTTCACATTGTCAATTGTATGTAGGTCAAATTTTCATCATTAGATGAAAATATGAGGCTATCATCTTTTGGATGGTGAATCCTCGTGCTCAACTTAAGATTTCAAATCTTTATTTTGTAGAGCACGATAGCCCATTAAGTTATATCTAACCTACATCAGATAGTTGACGTCAATGAATATATCATTGTTTCGACACATGAAGTTGCAATATACTTCTTTAAAGTAAACTAAAATTGTGGTGAGTTTTAAGGCTTAATAGCTTTATGTATAGCCATGATTGATTTGTGGGTTTGTATAAAGTTTATGACAAGCCATAAAGTCCACATATATAATGTCGAATATTCATTGAGATCTTGATATTGTAAATGTCTTTTGTTCCGAATTTGGGATGGTTTGAGAATTAGTCTCATATTTTGATATCATCCATTATTGTGACTTATTAGAACTTATATTGTTCACAAAGTTTTTATACTTGAGGATAGAGTATGCTATTTATGATAGTATAGAACGAAAGATATTCAGGGATATGTGTCATTTTCTCCTTGAATTGTCCAATCACACTTGTTTGTACTATCGTGTGATTGAGTGGGAGAATCTCGTCGAAAATGACATTTATTAGTATCCTAAGGAGTTAGAATCTATTTGAACAATGTGTAATATTGTTAGATTCTCTTCAAGGTTGTCATCTTGACAACATTGTGTTGTGGAAAGAATCATCTTTGAAATATTATACATATGGTATCTACTCATTTCTAAACCACTAATTACGTAAAATAGTTGGAGTAAATTTCTCGATTATTAAAACCTGATTTTATTTTGAGTTGTGTGCATTAATCTATCTGACAATTGGTTGGATGAATTAGTTCTTTTGAACATTATTATATTATGAGCATTAGCTGCATTATTACATCTAGAGAAAATTCATGTTTGTACTAGTCTTTGTTATTCATTATAGAGTTCCATATTGATGATTTGATAAATCACTTGGGAACTCATTCTTGTTATGATGAGCAAAATAATGCTAGATTTGTTGATGAGAATTTTCTCTAAGCGGCACTTAAGATTATCAATTCTTTTATATAGTTAATGAAGAATTGTGTGCCCTATTTTTTTGATTGCAGCTCATGATAGAATTATGGTTTATTTAACCACTATAGTGGTTGTCATTTGTGTAATTAACCACTGAAATGTACACAACATGTGTTGGAGAACAAAAGCACTGAATAATTGTTTTCGGTTAGCAAGTATTTATATGGATTTTGTAAGCTTCTGATTTGTTATACTGGTTTACATTGTAATGATGTTTACGACCAGTGGGAGTATTAACCATATTTTGTTAGAGATATACTTATGATAATTAGTCTCCTTTAAAGTATATGTTGTATGATTTTGGTGAATCTCATATCGATATAAGAGGTTCAATGAGATCATCTATGTCAGGATCTCATTAAGCTTGTATCAACTACCTTTAGAGGTGAACTTGTGTATTGATTGAAGTAGCTCATTATGGATGACCGAAAATTTTGTATAGTTAAGTCACAGCTTTATGAGTTTTGGCCTATGGTTGTTGGTCGATGTTGCTTCTGGCCAAAATTTTGACTCATCGCATCCTCACTCATATGAGGAATGATTTTGATGATGAAATTAGCAAATCGACATTTATGGGACACGTTGTCAGAGGTAAGCTAGCTATAAGACGAGTGTCGAGTAAGTAGAATAATATGAGAATAAAGATTGTGTATTTTGCCGGCTTATGTTATCTCACAATCATATTGTACTCATATTTAACTTATTGACACATAAAGATGATTCGTCTGAATTCTCTGAAATTTGTCAAAATTGGCATCATAGTGATGTAGCAATTACATGAAAGTGCACCGAGTTCATGTATGAGTGAATCCATTTGGATTCTGGGACCAGAATGACATTTTGATTAGTTCATTCATAAAAGGTTTATTTGGCTGGTTGATATTGCATATTGTAATTTTGGAAGGGAGTGTTTGTTTTTATTGAGCATAACCGCCATAGTTCTTGTGTTAGTATTGATCAGTTGAAGTTGTGTTGATAAACCAAAGAGTGACATTTTGAGCATGCAAATTCGTTGTCACTCATTAATGATGTGCCGACATAACTTTTCGGGCCAAGTGGGAGAATGTAAGAATTGTCATTTAGTAAAAGATAATTATATGTGGCCCTTAAGTTATTTAACAATTATGTCGGTAAATATATTATTGGTTTATTATCTAATTAAGGGTATTATGGGAAATCCTATGATGGTTAGGGTTTTCATCCGGAATATTCCATAATGCTTTAGGTCCCTAGTCTTGCCTATATATAGACTGCCTGTGTACCATCGGTTGGTGATTATACAGAAAATAGGCATAGACCAGAAGACCTAATAGCACCATATGTCACCACTGTGCGTATGGAGTTCTTCTTTTCTATTCTAGGGTTTGGATCATGGCGGCAAACTGTGACGGAGTCGGGTTTGGATCATGGCGGCAAACTGTGACGGAGTCGAATAACAATGGATGTAGGAACGGTCCCGTTGATTTCTTCCGCTTCCGCTTATTCAGGTAATCTGAATATATCGTTTTTCTATCACACCAGACCTGGTGCAGGCACACCCACCTGCTAAAAAAACATTATGGACCTTCTGCCCACCAGTGCGGACGCACTGGAAGCTGGCGCGGGCGCACCAGACGACCAGAAAGTCCCCAACTCTATTTTTTTGCACTTTTACAATCCCTACTCAAATTCAAACAAGCTTAACATTGAAATTACTGATAAATAGCAGAAAAATTCAACCTTTACAAGACCATAACATCTTATGATTCTTAAGCAACTCGTAGCATGAATTCTAACACAAAAAACATCAACAAAAATCACAACTTAAACCCTATAAGCCGTAACTAACGTGTAAGAAGACCCTCTTACCTTTTAGCAAGCTAATCCAAATCCAAATCCTCAGAAAATCTGCAGAAACTTACACCTTTTGCAGAGAAAACTATATGATCAATCCAAAATCGCATTAGAATCGATCACAAGCTTCTAACACATCAAGACTACGAGAGACATGAGTTTTAATCCATCAAATTCATCCAAAACATCATCTAGGTCGAAAATCATACCTTGAGAAGAGCTCCAACTTTCTTGAGCTGAAACGAAGCCCTCTTCACGACGATTCCAACGCTCTACTCGAATCTGAAACTGGTTGAAAAACGACTCAGAATTTTGGAAAAAATCTCTCAGCCCCTTTCTCCTTGCTCTTATGCGGCTCTCAAAGAACGTGGAAGAAGAATTTTGATTTCCAATAGGTTTTATATATAATGGGAACTATTTTTCCTTAAATATGTTTTTTCCCCAAATAACCTATTTCCTTAATTACCCTTAAAATCAGATTTTTTTTTTCCATTGAATTATATACATATAACTCGACATATATATATAATAACAAAAAAAAACTTAACTCCAAACAATAGAAGTAAGAATAGTAATATTTCGTTTTCGCAAAATGATACGTCTGTCCTTTCTCGAAAATCAGAACATTACACAAACCCCCCAAATCTATCAACAATCCTTAAACGTGTGAATAATGGTTTCAACATGAACATCATAGACTCAGAAAGATGAACTTATAACATCATGTTGAATTACCATCTAACCTAAAAGTTTAAGTTGGTGAAGAGGGATATAATTAACATTTTATAAACTTCAATATGTCCAGTGAAATGTGTGTCTATATTACACTTGCACCAATATAACTGAAATGTTTGTGAAGATGTTTGAACTAAGGACTTCCTGCTCTGATACTATGTTGAACTATTATCTCTCCCTAAAATTTATATTAATGGAGAGGTGGATAATTATTTCATTCATCAATTCTATAAAATTCCACCAAAACGCCTACATCTATATATCATGCCCAAAATGCAAGAATTTTAAGTTTGTAGAATTATATTAGTTTTAATTTCGTTTCTCGCATAACTACTCCTCATCCGTTATGCGTTATGATTGAATTTTGTGTTTTTTAAGTTTGTACTATTATATCAGTTTCAATTTCGTTTCTCGTAGACCTACTCCTCATGCGTTATGATTTACATGGGTAATTCTTGTATAATAATGATCAATATGTAAATGAGTCAAGCATTTTGCGAGCTATTTAAGTTCGGTTAGGCTTTTTGCTCGAATAATTCGGTTCATTCTGGTTCGAAATCGTATAGGCTCAACTTGAATACTAAACAAGTCACTTTAAAACATTTTATACTCGACTAGTCAGCTCGCGAGCACGCTCGAATGAAAAGTTATGTAGAAATTTGATCAAAATTTGTTAGATTTTATATTTTAGTACACTTTGTTTCTGAGTTATATCGATTAAAATTGATGTTTCATATAATAAATTAATAAGTTTACGTTTAGCATATTAGCTTTACAAATTTTATAGTGGTCCAGAACCAATCAAAATTAGTTATATTTTATTGGTCACACATACGACAATTCAATAAACGAAATCCTATACATAATTCAACCCCCAAATTAATTACTAAATGAAGAGATGATGCGTCATCGTCGATGATGGAGCATCTTCAAATATCTTGGAAAGCTCACTCAAGTATCCCTTTCACCTCTCTGCTCTTCTCTTGTGTACGTACGGCCGTTTCCAAAGTCGTAGTATATCGTCTGCATGCGCCAGCTCCCTCGATCACGTACTTGTGCCAGACTTATCATTCCCTCCAAACAATAATATAAATACGATTTAAATCATTTCAAAATTCAAATTGTTACTTAGTTATAATAGACTTACTGAGTCAATTCAAACCCAAAAAAAAACAATCTTATTCTTTAAACTTGATGTGAGAGTTTGATACCCTGTATTGATTTTTTCAGCAAATAAGATGCACATGTAGCATTATTATGAACTGGACGGCTGACGAATAACTTTCGATTAAATCCTCCACGAAACTTGAAGAGCGGAGTAGTGGGATTTTTTAGGTGGAGGTGAACCCCCCTTTTTTTTTAATTTCTTTTTATATATAACTCTCCATTTGACATAATTTACTTTCCATTTTTTTTTTGACACAAAAGATGATACCGAAATAGTCCACATCTCATCCCAATCCCTCGAAACCTGATTTCCAAGGTTCATGTTTTGAGTGTGCGCGGGCACAACAAGTCGGTGCCTCCATCACTCTTCTTCCGCCACTATTTCTTTAGGTTAGGTAGTGCTAAGAATAAAATATTAAGATTTTTTTTAAGGATTTTTTAAAATTTTAATTTTGACAAAAGAAGGTAATTAAGGGGAATTTTTTTTGTTTGATTTTTTTGCCAATCTCTTTCAAATACCAAACAAGCACATGGTGACTTATTTGAACTTGGAAGGTACGCCTGGTTGCATTATAACATTATCAACTAAACAATATAAAAATAACCTAAAGGACCAAGTGGTTTTTTTTTAATTTTTTTTTTAGGACACTCCCAACAGAGGCCCTAAATTTTATCTCTAAAATAATATAAAATAATACATATCTCTATTTTACAACATCAATTCAAAAACATCCACAACAACATTCATATCCTTATCCCTATAACATTTCAAATAATATTAAATAATCATATTCTACCTATTTATACACATTACCCTATTTATACACATTAAATATTTATTATTTCACTCCAGCAGCATCCCTATCCCTATCCCTATCTCTATAATTTTTAATAATTAAATATGTTTAGGGACGTGAATAGTGCATTCCCACAAGTAGGGATGCACTGTTCATATCCCTAAAAATAAATAGGGATAGGGACTCTGCTGTGGAAGCTGATTTGAGGCAAACTCTATTTTTTATCTTCATTTTAGGGATAGGGCACCATATAGGGCTTCTGCTACTAGTGCCCTGAGTTTGAGTTGGATAATGTGGTGAGGAGTGTGAAGAACCAAAAGGAGAGACAGGGTTAGGATAAGAGGTACTAGGATCAGGACTTAGATAAGAGTTAGGATTAGGTGATGGGGTAGGTGTCACTGTTGAATCAGAAATGGGTGACTGGTTGGGTGCTGAAGATTCTGGATTTATGTAGAAGGATGGAAGCACATGTAGATAGGAAGTGATGGGAAGAGTATGAACAACATGATATGTGGTGATAGACCTTTTCAATGAGGGAAAGTCAGATTCATTAAACTTGACATCTCTAGAAACATATAACCTTTGTGTGTGAGGGTCAAGACACAGGAAACCTTTATGATTAGGACTCAAGCCAGGGTAAATGCATTTGGTAGTGTGGAACTAGAACTTTTGACTTTGGAAGGGTCTTAAATAAGGAAAACAGGCACATCCAAAAACTTTCAAACTGAGATAGTCAGGTTGTCTCTTAAATAACAGCTCAAAAGGAGATTTCTGTCCTAAGAGAGGAGTTGGAAGAATATTTATCAGGTGTGTGGAATATTGAAAAGCATGCCACCAGAACTTCAGTGGCAGGGAAGCCTGAGCTAGGAGGGTCAATCCCATTTCAGTGATATGCCTATGCTTCCTTTCAACTCTACCATTTTGGCTATGGGCATGAGGACAGGGATGTCTAAAAACAATTCCAAGATCTTTAAGATGAGGTTCAAAAGTTCTAAACTCCCCTCCCCAGTCAGATTGTAGGCACTTAATTTTTGTGTTGAATTGATTTTCAACTAGAGCTTTAAAATGTGTAAAGGCTTGCCAAGCATCTGATTTTAGTTTTAGAGGGTAAATCCACACATGTCTACTGAAGTCATCAAGAAATTGAATGTAATAAAGGAAACCACTAGAACTTTGGATAGGGGCTGGTCCCCATAAATCAGCATGAATAAGATCAAACGCACTTTAAGCCCTAAGAGTGGTATGGCCAGTATTATCAATAAGCAAACGCTTACCATTCCCTATAGTAAGGGCATCTGATCCTTCATAGGCAGAGTTGATATGCAGGTTGTTGAGGTCTGATGTCACATGGCTGGTAGCTCCACTGTCTGCATACCAATTGGGATCACCAACAGTATCAGGTGAGGCCAAATAAGCAGAATTCCTCTGAGTTCCCTCTTCACCAGAGGGATTCACATTTGAGTCAAACCTGTGCCAGCACTTTGCAGCAATGTGTCCTACTTTACTGCATTTGACAAGTAGGCTTGGGACCATTTGAATTCAAGGAGTTTGGAGATGGGGAGCTCCCTGACCTGCATCCCCTGCCTCTGCCTCTACCAGAATTTCTACCTCTGTTGGAATCTTGATAACCTCCTCTATTGTTTCCATAACCACCTCTTCCAGTACCACCACCTCTATTTGTAGCAATATGTGCAGAGTGCCCAAATTCTGAACCGGTAGCAGGATTAAAGCGTGCAATTAGATGCTCATGTGTAAGAAGTTGAGCCTGTACCTCTTGCCATGACAAGGATCCTATACGAGAGGTGAGATTCACAATGACTGACTCATAGTCCTTGCCAAGTCCACCTAGTGCAGCAAGAATGAGTTCTGATTTGATTATAGGATAACCTGCTGCAGCGAGGCCATCAGAATATGATTTCATTTGAGCGAGGTAATCCATCATAGACTTGTTCCCCTTCTCTGTTCTTGTTAATGCAGTCTTCAATTGCAACATCTTGGCTTCAGATTGGCTGTTGAAGAGAGACTCGAGAGTAAACCAGACTTCTCGAGCAGAGTTGCACCCAATGACTTCAGTAAGGACTTGTTCAGTCATTTCTCTCATGAGCCACCCTATGAGCAAATTATCTGTGGTGGTCCAGATCTCAAAGGCTGGATTCTTGACTGGAGTGGGCATGGAGAAGGGACCACTAGTGGTGGTCAACACAAACTCTGGTGGTGGAGGAGCAGTGCCCAGAACGTACCCATCAAGATGGTGGCCTCGAATGATGGGAAGAACTGTAGATTTCCACAAGAGAAAATTGTTGCGATCAAGTTTCACAGAACAAGTTTGAGGAAGATGACCTCCAAACGGCGCTAGGTTAACAGCTGTGCTTCCAGGGGACACATGTATAACAGATGAACGAGGAAAAACTGGGACATCAAGCATCGCTCCTGAGGTAAACATTGAACCATGAACATAGGGTTTTGAGGAAAATCCGGTGACAAACGGAATAGATGAAAACGAAGAAGTGAAATTTGAGAAGGCGGTGGTAAGTCCAACAGAGACATGAGACTGTGAAGTAACAATTGGATTTTCTTCTTGTGTGGTGTCAATGGAGATTCTACCAGAGTTTGGAGGATCAGAGGAGACCGGTGGTGTTCCGGCTCCGGTAGTGGCGGTGGCCATCAAAGCTGGCTCCGATACCAACTTAATAAAAGACAAAATTCAGATTGATTCAATTACTTAAAGTTCTGGTACATATTACCCTAAAGCTTACCCTAATGCTAAGGCCCAATACCACAATAACAGGCCCATGACTTGATAATCAAGATACTTAATCTAAGAGGGTAAAAGGGTAATAAGATATACATATTACAATTAACATAAGACTCATATTATACTTTAACATAACAAGTAGTGGATATATCTTATATACATCTTGTATATATAGTGGGTATATCACCGTCTTATCAGAATGTATTGAATTGGATAGGAATGAAAGGGTGGATGGATGCACACGTTTTCAACAGCACACTTTACAGTGCAAACTTACGTCACTCCCTCTCTCTCTATATATATGTATATGGGAAGTTATTGTGTGGTGAGGTTTTTTGAGATGAAGTGACAGGTGAAACGATCAGAACCACACAGTTTAAATACAGAATGAAAACCGCGTGGTCCGTGTCTTCTTGCCGCCACACGGACTACGTCGCGTCTTTGCCACACGGACCATGTCCGCATACGTCTATACCAGGGAAAAAGCACCCTATGTATATGACACAACCATTATTATTACACAAAGAATTCTTCTTCTACTACTGACGTAAGTCATATGGCAGGCAGAGTCAGATGTCGAGAGAATTCAGAATGCAGTTCTAGCAGATTGCATGCATGAAAGTCCTTATTTCTTTTTATTATTTAATTAATTAATTAATCTCTCTTTCCCCAGTTTTGCATTGCATACCCATTACAAACCCTCCTCACCTGACGCACCATCTTGTCTTCATTCATTTCTCCGTTTTCGTCAGCATTGATACTGATACTACACTATACATCTCATTCGTTTCATTTTATTTATGGGCCAATTTCGTATATAGGGTATTCTGTCCCAAAATATAAAGTCATCTAGTTTTTTGGTTTTGTCTCAAAATATAAGTCATTTTAGAAAATCAATAGAGCATTTATTAGATTTTTCTCCTTCTACCTCTCATTTATTATATACTCAACCACTTTTTACTACTTTGCATTAATACCAATGAAAAATCATTTTAGTCTTTTTAATCAAAATTAATTACACATAACAAATTTAACTAACCTTCTTAATATGTATGAAAATGTCTAAACGGGTTTATATTTTAGGACGAAAGGTAGTATTAATTTATTCTTTGTTGTTGGATTGGATGTGTGTGAAGGGCTTCTACTTGGGTATCTATTAATGAAAGTTGGAGTTGAAGCCCATGATGAATAGAGGTGAAAAAAAGAGGCCATTACACACTAATCACATCTACTCAAATTTGTATTTTAGAAGTGTCAGAATAAAGTTGTAAAAAAAGAGTGCCATTACAACTAACCTTAAAACCCCCTAAATCTACTATAGACTGGATACTCAACATTTAGCTCTACAATAGCATCCCAAATCAAGTCCCTATCCTCAATTTTAATTAAGGTTCCCTTAAAAAATAAAGGGTCTTATAATGTGAACAGTTACAATTTCTCTTTCCAGGAACTATGCAAATTCATTTCAGTAGCCGAAAAAAAAACTTTCATTCCAGCTCCCAAGAAAAAGAAAATATAGTCATTCAAAGAATTATATTACAGTCATGCAAATAGTATTATTTAAAGAAAAAGATAATATTTCCAAATATTATTTTTTTTATTTCGAAAATAACGTACGATATTCTCTTTATGAATGGATACGATATTTTTTTTGGACAAGAATGTTAGTATTAAAATTTCACCTCGCAAGTATAAAATCATTCCAATTTCTGTAAATATATATATATATATATATATATATATATATATATATATATATATATAAATAGGAATATATGTTGGTAGTTAAATTAATTAGTTGAGTGTGAGAGAAAAGTAGTTTTGGAGAATTGTATAGGGAGTACTTATTGGAGTGAGTTGTTTTATAGGGTGTTGAAAAAGTGATTCTGTAACGGAAAATAAGATAAATGAAAAGGGTAATAGCCAATAGGGATCACCACTGTGGTCGTTCTAAAGAAAAAATCTTAGTTGAGACATCAAAGAAAAAATAATGATTCAATTATGTTTTTACATTTGCTAACATTAATAAAAAGTCCATTTAATACAAAAGAAATGTATGTCGTGCCACAAGACGTATCGGTCTAACGGTGAGTTAGACTATAACATTTTATGGAGATCAGTGTTCGAACCTTAACAAACATAAACGATAGCTTTTAATGACGATAATAAAAAATAAATAACGAATGAAATCAGAAAGACTGAATACTTCTCTAACGATGGAGTATTAATTTTTTCTATAAATAGGAGGTTCAATATCATTTTATCCTAGCCTCTTAGTCAAAGGAGCATTAAACTATATTTGCTCTGTATTAATTTATGTGAGATTAATGAGCACAACGATGATGACAAAATTCAATGTTTTATAAAAACATAAGATTTGAAGTCTAGCTATTTATAAAATCTCGAGATAAACTTGATGATGTTTGTTTAATATGAGAAATATGATGAAGTTGGATTTCGTCTAAATACAAATGAAATCGACTTCAAAGATAGTAAAAATAGAGTTCACATGTTGGGAGTCATTTTCAACCACGATCTTCTAAAACTCATAGGAAAGAGCAAAGGTGACTCCATGATACAATGTATATGCCTCTCCTGCGTCGACCGAACACCGTGTCTATAGATTGATTGCAATAGATTTTATAATATTACCATTGGAATCACGAAATATCCCTCCAACTGCTAAATAGCCTGATTTAAAATTAGGAAGCGTCCAAATTGCATTTTATTATTCAATCAGGGGGGCTGCCATCTTGCGAATGAGACCTTCAGGCAGGGGCAGCTTTACATAGAGAGTTGGGGATGTGGCCGACCCACTAAAATAAAAATATTATGTAAAAATAGTAGATAGTTTTTTTTATAAACGCAGATATATGTGAAATTGACTCACTTATTTTTATGTATTGACCCCATGTTTTTATCTATTACCCCATAATTACATTTATAGAATTGAACATCCAAATATATGTGTGATACGAAAAAAAAATTGATAAAGTTTTGATCCCCATGTCAAAAATCTTGAAGCTACCCTTGCCTTCAGGTTGCCCAACTTTTCCTCCAAGAGGGCTGCCAGGAAATCTTTTGATAGAGTTCTTAAAAGAGCATATATTTACGTGTTTACCTTCAAAACACCAATTACAACGAGCCTTTCATATAAACCGAACAAATATAAAACTCTACAACAAGCTTCCTCTTTTTCTTTGCTTGTCAAAAAATCCATAATATCCAGAAAGGTTGTTAACCCAAGCGGTTGTTGTAAACTTGTGGCTAAGGGAACAACAATGTCGAACACAAAACAAAACGCAGAAAATTTGCAGAAACTTAATAACTTGATATGAACGTAGAATCGTGAAACACTTTCCTACAAAAGTTATTTGCCCCAAATCTTATGCCTAGGGTAACACAAACACTTTTGTGAGATAAGACTACGTTTTCCCTTCGATCTTTAGGCACAAAAGATGAAGATCACCTTTGGAGATAATTTGCAAGTGTTTTATAATTTTTATAGGATCAAGGATGCATACATTTGTTGTGTGTATATTCAACAATGTAAAAAGCCTGTAAAAAGCACTTGGAACCCTGAAAATTAGTTGTAAGTTCGGATATATAAGTTACAACCCAAGTGGAAAGGTGCCATTTGGTTATAACTACCCAAAGAGTTCAAAAGGCACTTAAAGGACCTCTTTTCGGGCCACAGGTGGGCGCCTATGGTCATAGGCGGGCGCCTGTTAAAAGCCAGAACCCGACCAACTCTCTGAATCACTTTTACACTAGCGAGAAAACCCACGGGCGGGCGCTCGTCACTCGATTCCCCAAAATCGATTTTTGGTCCTTTAACCGGTTTTTCGGTCCTTTAAGTGATTTTCCGAACTATACTTGCTTATTTTCCATCCGTATACTCATATACACTTGTATAAGCGTGCACTCCGCACCTCCAAACTTATTATTAAGTGTTACGAGTATATCCACCCTTGTACTAAACCCCGATAACCTCAACGGCTTGTGATTATACTTAAATCACCAACATTCCTCCCCCATTTAAGTGTAATCCTTGGTTTAGCAAAACAACACTGTCGTAAAACAAATCAACTCATGCTTCAATGAAAATGTCACGAAGATTGAATTTCCATCTAGTATTATTACACATTTCAAATATTCGAGTATTGGGGTGTGTCTAAGCATTGAACCCCTCTACACGTTTTGAATACATGAAGATAACATACACATGAGTTAATATAACTCCAAAAGCTTATTCTTGACACTAATTAATCAGGCCTTGTGTCCATATCCATTCATGAGCATATAGAAAGCCAACTCTCGAACTTTCTTGAAGCGGCCAAACTTCATACTCATATAGGTGAGCCTTTATATAATCGTGCACCTGCAATAGCACTTTGTCAAAGACTCATTATGAAGAATCCCTTCATCCTTAACTTACAGGTAATAGCACATACCTCGGGATAATATCATGTGCACAAATCTAGATAATAGGCCTTCCACATTGAATTTCGCCTCTAACATTGTATTAGAAGGGAATTGGGTATCCTATCACCAAGATTCAAATGAGTTGTAAACCCATCCCGATTACGACTTTTGTACCAAGTCTCTAGCCAATCCTTTTGTCAAGTGATCGGCTAAGTTATGTTGAGATCTCACAAACACAACCGAAATCACCCCACGAGTGATCAACTCACGAACCGCGCTATGTCTAACGCCCAAGTGTCGCGACTTGCCATTATACACTTGACTATAAGCTTTAGACAAGGTAGAAGCACTATCACAATGGATAGAAATGGGTGAAATTGGTTTTGGCCATAATGGAATTTCATATATCAAATTCCTAAGCCACTCCGCCTCTTTACCACCGTCGCTAAGGCAACAAATTTCGACTCCATAGTCGAGCTAGTAATACATGTTTGCTTTTTGGAAGCCCAAGAGATGGCACCTCCTCCAAGCAAGAACACCCAACCACTTGTAGACGAATGATCCTCTACATTAGATATCCAACTAGCGTCTGAATATCCTTCTATTACTGAAGGATGTCCAACATAAGTTAAACCAAAATCCTTGGTTAACTTAAGGTACCTTAGTACACGAGTTACCGCACGCCAATGATGACTACTCGGATTACTCGTAAACCTGCTTAGCTTTCCAACCGCATAAGCAATATCCGGACGTGTGCTAGTCATAGCATACATCAAACATCCTATTACCCGAGAATACTCTAGTTGTGATATCGGATTTCCCGTATTCGGCATGAGTTTCTCATTAGGATCCATGGGAGTATTAGCCGGAGTGGAGTTTTCACAATTGAACTTCTTTAACACTTTCTCAATGTAATGAGATTGTGTCAAAGAGAACCCTTTGTCACTCCTTTTTATCTTGATTCCTAGAATCACATCCGCCTCCCCATGTCTTTCATAGAAAAACTTGATGACAAAAATGCTTTGCAAAGGTCAACTTGATCTTGGTTAGTTCCAAAGATCAACATGTCATCAACATATAAGCAAATTATCACACCATTACCGGTATCGTCAAATTTGCTATATATACACTTGTCTGATTGATTAATCATAAATCCATGAGACAAGATAACTTCATCAAATTTATGATGTCATTGTTTAGGTGCTTGTTTAAGACCATACAATGATTTAACAAGCTTACAAACCTTATGCTCATTTCCAGGCAAAACAAAACCTTCCGGTTGTTTCATATAAATTTCTTCTTCCAAATCTCCATTCAAGAATACCGTCTTAACATCCATTTGATGGATTACCAGATTGTTAATTGCTGCCAATGCAATCAACAATCTTATTGTGGATATTCTTGCAATCGGTGCATAGGTATCAAAATAATCAATACCTTCTTTTTGCCTAAAGCCTTGAATTACCAATCTGGCTTTATATCTGTCGACAATGCCGTCAACTTTCATCTTTCTTTTAAAGATCCACTTGCAGCCCAAAGGTTTGCAACCACGTGGAAGATCCGAAAGGATCCACGTGTTGTTTCCCACTATGGAATCCATCTCATCATTGACGGCTTCTTTCCACAATGACACGTCTCGAGACTCCATAGCCTCCTTAAACGTTTTAGGATCCTCATCAATATTATAACAATATGAATATTGGAATCCTACTTCATCTCTTGTTCCTTCTACCAAATAAGTTTGATAGTCGGATCCAAACGATTTTGCTTTCCTAGCCCTTTTGCTTCTACGAAGCTCCAAAGGCTCATCTTGAGAACTAATATCATTATTGTTCTCCACTCCAACATTAATAGGAGTTATATCCTTCGGTCTTTGTATAGACGAAAACCGATTTTCATCAAAGATAGCATCTCTTGATTCAATCACAGAATGAATAGCAACTGAATCATTAGGCTCTATAACATTGAACCTATAAGCCTTGGAATGCATGGCATATCCAATGAATATACAATCAATGCCTCTTTCACCCTAGGTTTTAATCTTAGGCATGGTGAGCCTTACAACTGCCCTACATCCCCAAACTCGTAGATAACTCAAGTTTGGCTTCTTTTTGAACCAAAGTTCATATGGGGTAATAAAATTCCTTTTATTAGGAACTCTATTCAGCAAATAACAAGCCGTTAACATGGCTTCTCCCCAAAATCCCTCACTCAAACATGAGTAAGATAGCATGGAATTAACCATCTCTTTAAGAGTACGGTTTTTCCTTTCCGCTATACCGTTTTGCTGCGGCGTGTAAGGCGCCGTAACCTCATGCCCGAAAAAGGTTGGATCAAAGTATTCACCACCTCGATCGGTACGCAACTTTTTAATTTTAGAGGTTAATTGCAACTCAACTTCACTTTTATAGATTTTGAATTTATCGATTGCCTCATCTTTAGAATGAAGTAAAAATACATAACAGAACCGAGTGCAATCAACTATAAAAGTCACTACATATTTTTTATTGCCAAAAGACGGTGTAGCACAAAAATCACATAGATCACTATGGACAAGATCCAAAACTGAAGACGACTTTTCAACACTATGAAAAGGCTGTCTAACAATTTTGTTCAACAAACATGTATCACATTTATTTATATTCATATCAAAAGATGGAATCAAATCATGCTTAGACATTAATAACATGCGTTTGTAATGAACATGTCCTAACCGAGCATGCCATAAAACAGAAACATTAGCATCATGATTCATACAAACATTATTCACAACATCATGCTGAATGTTAAGCATAAACATACCATTACAAAGATAACCAAATCCTATAAATACACCACACTTACTTAAAATGTATTTGTCAGACTCAAAGACTTGTTTAAAACCATCTTTACATAACAAACTACCTGAAACTAAGTTTTTCCGGATTCCCGGAACAAATAAAACATGTTTTAAAGTTACAAATTTGCCAGAACTAAAAGGTAAAACAACAGTTCCTCTTCCATGGATGGCGGCCTTTGACTCGTTTCCCATAAATGACATGGATCCATCGTTAACAGGTTCATAATCTTTAAACCAACGTTGATCCTTGCAGACATGCTTTGTCGCACCCGAGTCAATCCACCAAGCAACATCATCATCCTGCACATAAAATGCCTCAGAAAACAGTGGTACATAATTCATATCCGAATTAAATCCACAAACAATATTCTGACCTTGATGTTTAGGAGCACCTTGGTCCTTAGACCCTTGCCCCGAACTATTGTTTGGACCTTTCTGATTTTTTCCAAATCGACAATCAGCCTTAAAATGCCCAACTTTCCCGCAAACCCAACAAGCACCTTTCGGTTTCTTGTTGGCATCTTTGCCGTTATTTTTAGACGATTGCCCTTTTCTTTTCTTCTGGTTCTTTTGAGAACTTTCCCCGGTTTCCACCATATTAATGGAAGAAGAATCCATTGTCTCCTTACCCTTGGCTTTACCGTTCTCTTGCGCGCCTTAGAGATTCCTCTATGCGCAAATGACTACCAAGTTGTACCGAGACAACTCTTCTTTCTTATGTTTCGAGAAAATGTTTAAAATATTTCCAAGAGGGTGGCAATTTATCAATTATACTAGAAACGAGAAATAGACTCATCCATTTCCATTTTATCCGTGAAAATTGACCCAAAATACGAAGTAATTCATTGTCTTGTTCCATTACCGACCTTGAATCCACCATGTTATATTTCATGAAGTTTCCAACCAAGAACTTTTTACCTTGGATGCATCTACATCCATGTATTTGGATTCTAAAGAATCCCAAAGTTCTTTGGCGGATTCAACGTTTTGGTAAATATCGAACAAAGTGCATCGTACATACCGTTCGAATGTGGCCTCGGCATATGTAATCGTCATTCTCCCATTTGTTTTTCTTTCTTAACTCTTCCAGGGGGACCATCCTCCAACACCTCTCGGCATAGGTGTATCGAGCACATACACAACCTTCAAGGTTGTTAACAAGAAATGCATCTTTCTCTGGCCATCTTCGAAGTTCACTCCCTCGAACTTTTCCAATTTCCCAAAATTTGCAGTCATCTCCTTGACACTTGACATTGTTAAACTAATAACTTTTGTAGATTGTTGTAAACTTGTGGCTAAGGGAACAACAATGTCGAAGACAAAACAAAACGCAGAAAATTTGCAGAAACTTAATAACTTGATATGAACGTAGAATCGTGAAACACTTTCCTACAAAAGTTATTTGCCCCAAATCTTATGCCTAGGGTAACACAAACACTTTTGTGAGATAAGACTACGTTTTCCCTTCGATCTTTAGGCACAAAAGATGAAGATCACCTTTGGAGATAATTTGCAAGTGTTTTATAATTTTTATAGGATCAAGGATGCATACATTTGTTGTGTGTATATTCAACAATGTAAAAAGCCTGTAAAAAGCACTTGGAACCCTGAAAATTAGTTGTAAGTTCGGATATATAAGTTACAACCCAAGTGGAAAGGTGCCATTTGGTTATAACTACCCAAAGAGTTCAAAAGGCACTTAAAGGACCTCTTTTCGGGCCACGGCGGGCGCCTATGGTCATAGGCGGGCGCCGTTAAAAGCCGTAACCCGACCAACTCTCTCGAATCACTTTTACACTAGCGAGAAAACCCACGGGCGGGCGCCGTCACTCGATTCCCCAAAATCCGATTTTTGGTCCTTTAACCGGTTTTTTCGGTCCTTTAAGTGATTTTCCGAACTATACTTGCTTATTTTCCATCCGTATACTCATATACACTTGTATAAGCGTGCACTCCGCACCTCCAAACTTATTATTAAGTGTTACGAGTATATCCACCCTTGTACTAAACCCCGATTACCTCAACGGCTTGTGATTATACTTAAATCACCAACAGCGGTTATCCATTTCTCCCAACATTCCTCCGTCTCCCAAATTGCAGCTGCAATATAACAGCTAAAAAGAAGATGTAAAAGTGTCTCTTGTGTACGTCCACATGCCTTGCAAGTATCATCACCAAGATTACGGTGCGCCAAATTAGAATAATTATGCCACTTTGATAGCATATTATTGGAACAATACGTGTTTATTTGCACGCATGTTTGTTGGTAAATATTTTTGACTTTTTCGTTTTTCATGTTGAAATTTCAACCGTATTTTAAACCAAGAAAAAAGTATCATATATGCTTTAAAAACATTTTGTTCATCGAATTTTATTAGCTACACTCAAATCACATAATTTAGGTTTTTTTTTTCTTTTCTTAAAGACCCCGGTATCCGGAACCACTGGTCCGACTAATCTGGAATTTAGCCCGGATCGTACTTGCAGAATCTTACTATTACTCAGGGGTAACCAAAAGCTCTTTCAACATGACACCTCGGAGGAAAATCGAATCGATGACATGCCTAGACATTCTCACACAATTTAGGTTTCACTCAGAGAGAATTTTTGAAGAAGAAAAAAAAGTGTTCTTTTTGTCAAAAAATAAAATATAAAATAAGAATTGTTTCTGGTCAGCCCAAAAACATTATTCGGATAAACATTTAATATGTTGGCCCACGACCATGTTGTATGAGAGTACAATATATTGTCCTGGATTACCCGAATATAGACGCAAATTAATTCTGGGCCTTTAATGACACCTATATTATAATCTAGGCGATACACAATTTTCTCCATAGATCTATTGTGTCATCATATTGATTTCTGATTAATTTTAATTTGAACCTTTATTGTGAAACCATATATGAGAAACTATTTTCATTTTAGATGAAAATTGATTTTTTTACATGCCGATTGATATTTTCCTATTTTCATTATTTTTTGATATTTTCCTAAGTGATTGTACGTAAGAAAAAATGAATTTAATAAGTCGAATTTAGGATTAAACTTTTAAAAATCGATTCAAAATTGTCAGGTAGTTGAGCCAAAATTACAAATATCACCCACCCCCACCCTCCCCCCCAATAGGTAGACTTATTATAGATTTAAGGGGAGTCATTAGTAGTATTATCGCGGTGCCTTCTAAAAGAACCCAATGCTCCGTTTGTTTTGGGGTGGAGTTTTTTTGGGAGATTTTTTAGATAAAGTGATTGAAGTAATGATTAGAAAGTTGATGGGGTAAAATAAAGTAGAATAATGATTGGTGTAGATTATGAAATGATTGGTGAAATAAAGTAGAATAATGAATAAAATAATGATAAAAAATGTAATAAAGTTGATAAAGTGAAATGATGAGAGAAAATTTAATATTTTTTTATTTGTAGTTGAAGATTTTATCGGTGGGATAATTGTAAGAAATGATTGGTGATATGATGTTAAAAAACTCCCAAAAAAACTATAGGATTGATCGTGGTAGGGTCTAAATCAATCAACATATCATACACCTTGATCAATGATATACAAGTAGATTATGTCAATTTTATTATGATCATCACATTTACGTTTACTGGAATGTCCCTCTTAACATTGATGCTTTTCGAAGGGTAGGTAGATAAATTTATACATTTACGATCATTGATCTTAATGGACATATAGTATAGTACGGAGTATGTAATTTGGGCAAAGTTTGAACCTCCCATTCCAAGTAAATCGTTTTTTTAGTTTAATACACATTGCCGTATTAACTATAACTAAGTTTTATTTTGAGAATTTTGACAGGAGAGTCAAATTCGAATCCGGCAGCTTTAGGTATAGTAGAGATTCCGATGATGACTTGCTCAGGAAGAATAACAATTCAAAGATACGATTATCAAGGCACATGTTTTTGTTAAGAGATCAACATTAGACACGGTTTCATTCAGTGGTACTGTGCTTGAATTTGTATGTTTTTGCAGCTTGTGGATAAAAGGGAGCGGAGTTGTTAATTTTAAATGTGGGTTTTCGTCCCGATACGAAGATTTGTTAAGTAGGTGAAAGTCAATCCCACATTGCTAATTTAGTTTAGTGTGGCCTTTCGTTCACTATATAAATAAGCCTTTAGTCTTTTGTATCCGATGCACCTTTGAAATGTGTCACTCATTATAGATTGTATTGCTCTTAGTACAATGTTCAAGTTATTGTTATTTGGGTTTTTAGGAGAATTTTTTTTATTCGTTGTTATAGTGATATTTGTTCTCTCTTTTTTCTGTGGATATAGTTTAGTTTACTCTACCACGTAAATTTTGGTGTCTTTGACTCACATATATTTTGTACATATATGTTTTATTATTATATTTTTTTTGGGAAGAAAATGTTTTTTATTAACCGTTAGTTATTCTTGTTTTTTTTTTTTTTTTTTCTGAAGAAAATATTTTTTGTTATCCTTTAGTTGTTTTTGTTACTGTCTTTAAAGGCTATATCTCAAGTTTCGATTCCTAACAATTATTTTGGTCCATTAATAGTTATTAGTATATCTTTAAATTAATACTACAAAATAAGAAGTAGCCATCAACAAAAAAAAAGTAGTAAATCTTTTTTTAAATTATTACTAATTTTTTTAGTAATAACATTTAAGGGATGGAAGATTTTTATACGGTTTGGGGATGAGAATCGAACCGTGACTTTTAATCAGGAAGTGCAATGGATTGTACCGGTAGGCCGGATCCACCCCACCCCACCCTCAAAAAAACTATTAGATCATATTTATTTTTATTTACAATTGAAAGATAGAACAATACAACTATTTACAACTAACACCAGAGTGGACAAACACACCACATAATGAGGTCTAATTTGCCTCCAGAAGGATTCAAACCTTAATTTGCATTCAGAATGATTCAACCTCAGCTCTAGCCACTTGAGCTAGACCTCATCGGCATTAGATCACATCTATTTTTTTTTTTTGGAAGGCCTCACATCTATTTAATACACTTTTTGGGGGGGGGGGGGGGTAAGATACTTTATTAATTAAATGCATTCAGCTATACTAGCAAGAGTTATACGAGAGGGAAAAGAAACACCCCAAAACTTACACTCATTTAGACTACCTTCTTTGTAAGGAGATGAACATGGACATTCTCTTGTGTCTTCAGAAAGGAAAAGGAGAAGGTGGCAAAACAAGGCAACAATTGCCCCATATCTTCAATGATGCCCCCCCCCCCCCCCCCCCCCTCTCTCTCCCCCATCGTCGGTCGATCTTCCGGCTGCACATAGATGTTGATGGATGATAAGTGAATCTCATAAAAAATCACATAGAAATACCCTCAGTCAATTACATAAACAATCACGTTATATATAGCAAGAGCCTCGCCAATAAGGGCATCAAATTCCATTATCCAATCGCAAAGAAAATGGATCAATTATAGACTTTGAGAATTCCGCAAAAGACAACCATTACTGTTTTACCATCTCCGACTGCGGCATCTACGTTGAACTTGACGGTGCTTGGATCAGATGGTTGTCAATCCGTGTGAAAAGAATCCGAAGTAACCGAGGTGAAGTGTCGCGAATCATATAAAAATATTCATTCGCTTCAGTGCTAGATTGATTCCAGATCGAAGTAACATGTATATCTAATAACATGTAAAGTTGGAACCTATACAAACAGTTGTGTTCTCTACTTTCGGCCTCACATGATTATATATTTAATTAAATCCTTATTTTACTAGGAAAATGGTTTCTTATTCATATTCTAATATATAAAAAAAAGCAAAAATCCCACATTGCTTGGGAATGAGAGGAGAGGCGCCTCCTTCACCTATAAGGGAAGGAGAGCCAAACTTCTCATTACACACAAATTTTCCAAGAGATCTCCAATCTTGAGGATTCTGAAAGTTGTTCGTGTTGATCACCACTAGAGATTGGAAGTTTGGATGACTTGGTGCTTAGCTCAGCAACCTAAGATATAGCGACGGTTCTAGTAACTGTTATTGTCTTCTTTTTTTTCTCGTGTTTTATTGCTTGCCTTTGTCATTGTCTTCCTTTTTCTTGTTTTTTTATTGTTTGCCTTTGTATTCTTCTTTTTTCTTCTCATGTTTTATTGTTTCTTCACAGTCGGGTCTCTGGAGGAAATCAAATTTTGAATTTCCACTGCATATGCAATTTAATTTCCTTATCGATAAAGCGTATTATATTTCCTTATAGGTAAGGCGTAATATTTTAAATCTGCTCCGAGGGTTGTCCTCTTCTTTGAATATCTTTGATAGACTGTTTCTAAGTCCCTAGGACATGACCTAGTGATAAAAGGTTTGAGTGTTTCAAAGTGCATTTGAACGTTAAGCTGAAATGTGAAGGTTGAAACCCAGTAAAAAGAAACTTATTTTAGTTCTTTGGTATAATAGCAAGCTCATGACTCTGAGCCACTAGGTTACCTGTGAGAAATGATGAGTGATGACCCTCATGGTTAAGACTTAACTATTTGATAGACTATTTATAGGAGTTGTTTATCTTTTATTAAAGATTTTGTGTTTATCATAATCCTAGGACTTTTAAATCTCAAGTGTGTTTATTAATTGTTTAGTCAAGTGAAGAAATCATAGAATAAAATTTCTTCTTATACCTCAGTTTTATTCTAGTTAAGTTACTATCATAGTCAAAGAATCTCCTTTAAAGATAGGATACTGCAGTATCCCCAATTAAGTGCTAGAAAAATCACGTGATAAAATTCCAATGCTTATTCAATCACCACACCATAGCCTCATTTTAATCTCCCATAATTAAAAAAGAAGGTAGGAATGCTTATTCAATCACCACATCATAGCCAACTTTCCCAATTCCAATAAGAAGAAGGCTGAATATTTCCTAGGTTTTCACACAAAAGACCACCAACTGAAGCTATATTATCATGAGAAACCCTGGAGGATAACTGAAAGATTATCATGAAAAAACCGCATCTACGTTAGTTATACTTTACCGACTCAAGAGCTGTAGATTGAAGAGGAGATTTGGCTGCCAAAGCAGAGAAAAAAAAAGCTTCTGTTGAGAATCTTCTAGAGTATTCTCGATGTATTCACTAACTTCCATTTCAATTTGCTGTAAAATCGAGGAAACAACTACTTTTTCCTCGAATAGCCACGTACTACATATACACTGACTTTAATATTTTTCATAAATGGGTGACAAAAAATGTCGCAACATTCTTGTCTTCCTTATGTCTCCATATATCAAATAAATTATTCCAAGAAACAATACGAAGATGCTGCCAAATTTTTCCCTTAGGAATTTGGCCTATATCGCATTAGGTATGTGTGACATTCAAATTAACAATGTCCGGTAGGAGTTGAAAATCAGTACCCCTCCTTAAAAAGTGAATACTTACTCCGTTACTATTTAACAGTCGTAGTTACAAAAAAAACACACAAATTCACAAGATGTGTTTATACTTTGACTTTAACATCAAAATGACAATAACACATCTTGAATATAATTAATGTAATTTTGTTTTCAATATCTCATTTCTTAATAATAGCATTTGCATCAGATTCTTTTAACGAATTTTCCATTTTATAGTTTTAAATACACGTCTTTCTATTTACAGAATATCTATCCAAGATTAAATGAATCAAATTGGCTATTTTACATAATGCAATAGTTATAAAGAATAATTTACAAAATCTGGATAAATACGGTTACGAAAAGATAATTTTACCGAATTTGTATTTGACAGTAAAAATTATGGTATCTATTGTAGTGCTATTTTTCTTAAATATGAATGTTGAAATATTTAAAAAACAGGTTTTACAGAATAAATTTTAGATAAACACAATAAATGATATTTTGAAAATATAACTACAATAAACTTTTTTTTTTTGACACGGTTAAAAAGAAATGAAGGGGTACTTATTATAAGAAAGCAGCTAGCAGAAAAGAAAACGTTTCTGTAAAAAAAAAAGTGAAAAAAATAAAATAAAGAAACGAACTAAAAAATAAATTAATAATAAATAAAAGATAGTATCTCTTTATTATCCTATCCTACTATATATAATAAGAAGAGAATTTTGGTGAATTGATGACACTTGTTTTTTTTCTATTGGTTAGTTTTTGTTTTTTTTTTACTATTCATGCCCCAGCCCAAAAAAAAAATATTTTTTAATTTTATATTTTTACTGTTCATGGCCCAGCCCGGAATATTTTTTTTTTTTTTGAGAAGAAAGGTTTGAGTTAAATTGTTCCATTTTGGAGGACTCATTGTATCTCCTTTTAATGTGTGAATATATGTAGCAAATGTATGACTATTTTCAAAATATAAGGCCACGACTTGTTGACGACACGATCTTTGTATCATACCAAAAAAATTGTGTTGACGTTTACATGAAATCTTATAAATTTCTTAAAATAAATTCATTTCATAAAAAATACATATCGTTTGTACACGGCGATATGACTTATTTCAAGATATAAGGCAACGACATATTGCTTACACGATCTTTATATCATGCCTAAAAATATTTGGTTTGATGATTACATGAAATATTAAAATTCTGGAAATGAATTTTCTTTCGTAAAAAAACATATCGTTTATATAAAATATTAAATATCCTGAAAAAATATTATTTCGGCCACAAATATTGTTAAACTGACTATAGTGTATTGTTGATTTAATTTCTATGGAAATTCGAATAGTGTAGTTACCATGGCCGTTAAAATTAGCCTAGATATGCGAATACAAAAAAAGGGTTTGGTAGTGTTGAAATGTGTCGATTTTGTGTCGTGGAGTGTTGATAGTATGTTAGATTTTAATTAAAATTTTAATTAATATTCATTTCATCAACCGACACCTGTTGGATATGGCGTCGGGGTGTATCGAAGTGTGTCGTGTCGTGTTTTTGGTAGAACACGTGTTGTTGCAAATAATGTCGAAGATAGCTTCATTTTTTCGGTTAGAATAGATTTAAGTATTAATTGAAAAAAATTGTTCAGTAGTGTCGAAAAATATCCATACGATGTCGGGAGGTATCGAAGATGTGTCGGATATTCATTTCATCAACCGACACGTGCCGGACATGCCATCGTAATGTATCAGAGCGTATCATGTCGTGTTGGTTGTCGGACACGTATCGTATACCTTTTTATAGTTTACTCGGGCTTATCATTTCATTCCTCTATGATTATTATATGTATTGATTCACTTTTGATTTTCGCATTTCAATGATTATAAAAATAAACCGGGGCACCGCTCGTGCGGAGCACGAATGTTTACTTTCCTAGTCTATATAATAAGAAGATAAGAGTTGTGAGGGAGTGACACTTGGTTTTTTTTGATTGATTCCTCAATTTTACTGTTCATCAGCCCAAAAGCCTACATCTTTTACTGTTCATCGATCCAGCGACCCATCTTTCTTCACTGTTCATCAACCATGCATTTTACTATTCATCGTTTTTTTTTTTTTCGTTTTTTTTAATCTGCATATTAGCCTTAATTTAATCTTTTTATGTGTGTTGTGCTTAAGATGTATCCGATTCCAATTTAATCACATATTATTTTGCTTTGTGTCTGAACCACACAACCCTATCGAGATAGACACCAAAATCATTACCGAGAAGAAAAATGGATCGGAAACAACCCCACACACCCCTTCTTTTTATTTGTTTTATTTTATATATTTGGCTATACTTCTCGATGAAGGAAGCAAACATAACATTAATATTTTATTACTCTATCCATTCCTATTTATATGTCGCAGTTGCCGAAATCAATTTTTTTTAATATGAAATCCGATGAACAGTAAAAAATTGGGCTGTTGGGCCGATGAACATGAATTAAATGGGTTATGAAGTTAAATACTATTTTCTACATTTCTTCGTATTTAATATCGTCAAATAAGTTAAAACTTATAGCATGGGCACGCCGGTAGTTAGTTTTAGTGTGAATAAAGACCAATTTTTACTAATACCATGATAAATGTATTTTATTGATGAGTGTTAAATGTAGTTTGAAACTTTTGTTTTTCGTATTAGGTGTCTTTGTAAGTAAGTCGAAAACATTTGTCTAATTGTCGTCATGTTAAATAATTGACATCATAATTTGTTGTATAATATCAATGCCGGCTAAAATTTGTCATTTATATTGTGTTGTACTTAAAATGTATAGAGTGATATTTTAGTTAAAATGTATTTTATATTTAATAGTTTTTGACATTAAGGTAAACATCTCGTATGGACACTCCGTGCGTTGCACGGAGTACCGTTTTTACTAGTAGTACTATGAATAAGGTAGAAAATCTTACTTTGAAGTCCCACGAATCGTTCCTCAAAACAAGAAAAAAAACCATGAATCTGCGCCTCTAACATCACATTTTTACTCAAATATAAACATTTTTACATTATTATTAATGGTATAAAAATAAATTGTGTCATTTATTGTGATTATAAGTGATTGTGTCAATAACATTAGAGAACTACATTTATAAAACATGATAACTACTTTTAAAAGTACAATCATTTAATAGAAAAAAAAAACCATAGTCAATGAAAGTAAAAATGTTTGTATAAAGATTAAGCAATTGTTTGCAAAATAGCGTTGAAAGGTGGCATATCTTTTTTTCTTTCAATTTAATGTGTTTTCAATATCTATTTATAGTCTATAATTAAACTAAATTTACTGGCAATAAGTTGATATGTGAAGGTTGGATTTGAACAGATCGATTTCTTAAACGAGTTGATGCTCGAATCAATCTGGTTCAATGACCAAGCCACCAGGTTTGTGGGTCGGACTACCGGACGGGGCCAATTTTGATAATTTATAGTCATTAAAGTGTCTTTAGAAGATTAATACTAAAGTACAAGAATATTTATATAATTTATTTCTGTCAATATTCTTTATTTTGTTGATTTAAAAAATATTTCCAACTTTTCAAAAGTTCCGTTCAAAGCGAAATGCATCTGAATTTCTATCACATATAATTAAATAGAAATATGTAATTTATGTAACATATATATTGTAGGGGGAATGAGGGAGAAGGACATAAATATTTCATCAATTGAGTAGAAGGACAGTCTTTTGAAACTTTTGCATAAAGGACAAAACTATTTATTCACTGTCGAAATTCACTTGTGTTCGAAATTCACTGTTTAAATTCACTGCCGAAATTCACTGTTGAAATTCACTAATTTTCAAAATTCATTCTCGAAATTCACTGATTTTTGGAATTCACTGTCAAAATTCACTGATTTCGGGATTCACTGGAGAGATTCACTGATTTTCGAGATTCACTGTTTGTCCTTCTCGCTATAAAAATTATGCAGTTGTCCTTCTCCCTATAAAAAATATGTAGTTGTTCTGTTACTTAAAAATATTCCAGATTATGTCCTTATCCCTAATTTCCCATATATTGTAATCGTATAGATCTTGACAGAAATTATGTAGTAGTATTTGTTAATGAGATTCGAATTTGGTCTAGTGAAATAGATTATTAGAGTTCTTTTGAGAATCATCGTTCGAGTCTATTTCCGTTCTCAATATAATAATTTTTTTATACTATTTCTCAATTTAAAATTAATAATTTAGTACTTGTTACATACTAGTACTAGTATATATATATATACTAGAGGGTGGGGCGCACGCACAACGCGCGCGTACGTACACATTTCGGTGGATATGAAATCGGGGATACATGGTTAGGATAAAATACTGGAATATGGAATAGGAATATATTACAACATGTGAACGTTGATCGTTTTGAAAGTAGAAAACATATTATACACCAAAAAGCATATTATTATACTATTACCATTTTTATAGGTGGTAATAGTTTATAATATACTAAGCATACATCATATTGATGTTGCTGCCAAAGCTGATAGGCTAACAGAAGGAATAGAAGCAAAAGAGGTTTATTTTATAGTACATGATAATAGTAGGTTACTAATAGCAAGGCATAACGATCAGGCATCACTTTGAGTCTTGCTTCTCTTTGCCTTTCTTTGCTGGGCTTTTGTGAACATCAGGGTTCATAGTGTGTTCAAAACTTGAATATGTAACGGGAACAAGACATGCTGATACAAGGGAAAACATATTATACACCTCTGAAATGAAAAAAGAACAAGACTATGAGAAATAAACAAATACATAATATATGATCAAAGCATAAGGATCCAAGGAAATTTAACGGCCTCATAAAAGAAATGGGTGTCAACAACATCCAATAAAAAGACACAATTTTTTTTTGGAACACACACGATGAAAGAAGTAGGAGGAAAGGAGCAAGAATACCTAAAGTCCGGTAAGAATAATTGATCCGTCGTGACGTTGTCAACACGATTATGCTGAAACGCAACAAAACCCCAAAAACAAAAGCAACCGAAACAGTAATTCAACAATCAAGTAATGCAAAAAGGATCAAAATCTAATTTACCATACGAATAAGGGAAACAAAAAGTAAAACAAAAATGGTTAACATACAGTAAATTTTCTTCTATTACAACGAAGTAAAATTGTTCATTCAGCCGAGGTAACATATACGCAATATCCCGTTTGAAAGAAGTAATATTAATAAAAGGTTATACCCCAACACCCCAATAAGCGCAAAGAAAAAAGAATAAAGAAAAAGGCGCAAGAAAATTCTCCATACCTGTTCCGTAGTTCTAAAGAGGCTACGAAAGTTGGGATTTGAGAAAAAGTAGCAGACTGCAAGCGGGTTAGATGTCGAAAGTGGTTTACCAAACGAATTTGGTTGCAGTGCATTTTTGTCTAAATACATAAGTTACATTTATATACAATAGGCCTATTACTAAATCAGCCTTCTTAGCAACGAAAAATTTAATATAAGGAAACTTTTCAGAGAGTTTGACCCAGTACTTTTCGGGATCTCCAATTGTATCTATATATACCGAAACATTGTCAACATTAGATATTTTCGTGAATATTGCTATCAAAAAAGAAGAAATACTTCCCGAGAAACACAAAGAGACATTAAAATACCTCACAAGGAGCTGGCTCAATCCTCGTGATCTTAAGACAAAGAGTTAAAGAGTCGAGAAACTGCGTATATCTAAATTACAACAACAATTGTCTTCCCTTTTAAACAATTTAGCAACAATGGGGGAGAAGCTGAAGAGCCTTTGAAGATGAAGCAGTCATTTTTAACTATCTTACATAATATCTTTCGCGATTGTAAGTGTGACCAGTCCACTTTTACAGTGTCAGATGTCAACAGAAACTTTAGAGGCAATGGATTCTAAGTATTGGTTGATGATTTTCAATTCCTCTGACCATGGTTGAAAAGACTTGGTTGTTTGAAGCGTGATGATATCTCTTTCCAGCTCCTGAAGATGCTTCAGATTAGAAACACTTCGATCTTGTATACATGGTTCCCTTTCTCAACAGTTTCATACATTTCTAAATATTCTGATGCACATCTTGCAGCGATCATGTCGTACGCGTTGAGTGTCTGTCATACCATAACAGAACTTGGCACACATATCGAAAGCCATAGGTCCACCAGGTATATCATGTATGTTGATTTCATCATTGTTCTCCTCATTTGTCATAGCAACAAGCTTTTGCAGACGGGCCCTCTTCGATAGGAGAGGGAACTATAGCATATTTAAAGCAAATAAGCACCCAGAAATCAAACAAGAAATTTAAGCATTGTGCCAAGACATAAATGTAGTTGGATACAAAAAATTCTATTGCACGGAGCCTTTATTGGTCTTGACTGTTAGAATTGTGACAAGAATGGCATTATTAGTCACCCAATGCAATAGAAACAGCAACATCATGACATTTGAACAAGCATGCATTACCAAACCCGTGTATTCATGCACATAAGCAAAAAACATTTACCTTGTGGATGTAAAATTTTACATTCCCAATAGCAATCACGATATCAGTTGCTAACTCTGTTGCCACATACCTGAATTACAAAACGGTTACAGTAAAATTGTACTAATGTTCATCTCACATCTCAATTTAACAGAAAAATCGAAAACTATCAAAACAGGACTCAACACACAGGGGTTGAGATGTAGTATGCAACATAACTTGAGACCCAAAGGCGAGAAATCAGACCATGAAAGTTGAAATAACATCCCAAAAAAAATGGGTGGATGGACTCGGATTCCAATTCTGCAAGGCAAACTGATAGTAGAAGACTAAGGAAAGAAAGGAGAAAGCAGAGCACATGGATAAGAAACTAACCTAATATTATCACCGTCAGTTTGAAACAGATCAGTTTCCGGCCCAAGTTTCATATACTTCATCTTGCATGTGAACCACTACTTTATCAAGTCCGATGATATTGCAAAATTTCAACAAACCAACTCATAAGAAGCTTCACACATCAATATATAATAAGAAACTTAAACTCGTTTATGAAAGATGCAACGTTATAGACATGAATCTCCAGTTACCAACTTCACTTTTCAACCCATCCACATCACGTAACCTATCTAAGCAACCAATCCATGCTATAAAGGATGTCTTTTATGAGTTCCAGAATAAAAAAGTCGCATATCAACTAATCATTTAGTCGTATCGTTAAAACTGTCCGATCGAAATACTTGGAGCAAATAGAAAGTATTGATGATAAGTTATATATGCAGTAAGTTTATTGACTACCAAATAACAATATCAATCAAACAACATTGCTAACAAATTCACACAGTAAGCATCAATCGTATACAACAAAGATATTTGGGTACAAAACAAACTCTAACTATATTAATTAGAAACGAAATAGAACGCTATAGGAAATAACTACCGAGAGAAATCGAGCAGTAATATTACATACCGATTAAACTTCATTATTCAAGATGACCAAGAAAAAAATAAGCTCATTTTGCAAGAACCAAGTTTACTTTGCGACTCGAATCATGGGATCAAGCTCACACGAGGGGGTTCCGGACTAAGGTTGGGTTCGTTCCCTCCACATAAAGTCAGAATCTTTATCTTATTCAATCTTCCAAACCTATCTTTTTTCACATTTAAAATGCATCATCAACTCCAATCTCCAAGAATTTCCAGATTTCCTTTGATCAGTGAGAATTCAGCAATTTTACATCATAATTCAGCAGCCCGTTTCATAGACAAAACATCCCACTGGTTTCTACCTACATCTAATAACTCTAACAACAAAGGCAAGAATCATCCATCAATTTCCAAATAAATAGTAATATGAAAAGAGGTAGACAAACTTATGCAAACCGGAATTTCTTGCTGAGTAACTGAATCAAAGATTGCATATAAATAAATATTCTTCAGCCGATATTCAGCAGAATTCCTATGCTTACCAGCAAGAACGGCTGTTTCCACACACGAAAGCACCCCCAAGAGAAAAGAGTTGAAAGGGATTGATCCAACAATAGCCATATATACCACCTAATCAACACATAAAAAGTCGCTTAATGAATAAGGGACTCACCAACAAAATCCATAGGCCTCAACATATTTTGTGAGAAAGGAGAGCCAAATACCAGAAAGCAGTTCCTCATTGTTTAAGCTCCCTGGCCAATCCTCGCAATATCTGTAATAACGAAAAGAAATATGTAAGAAGAAATATGTAAGATCAGATATCGTGGCTCACAAGTGATCTGATTTTTGTGGGAGAAGAACCGAGGAAGTGGGAGGAATAATGGGTACATCTAGCAACTAAAGCGATTAAATTTTGGTTGAAATACGTAGAGGCATGAAATCAAACCCAACACAAAATGAAATCATGATCATACACATCAAAACCTGAAAAGTGAGAGGACAAAAAAGCTAATATTAGTGTATTAATTACCTCATTAAATCTAACTATATTGGGGTGTTTCGAGAACCTGCGGTTCATGATCTCCCTCTGAACATTATCATCGATCTGTGACCAAAGAAAAAGAAAATAAAAAGGGCATCAAATGAATATGTTGTTAATAGAATCAAAAGAGAGAAGGAAAAAAAGAAGGAAAAACAAGAAAAAGGCAAAGCCTTGAGGCCTCTTTCAATATACTTGACAGTATAGAGCTCACCATAGCACAAGCATGACAGAATCCAAGTAAATGAATGCAGACAAACGGTTAAATGAATTTGAAGAACATGAACAATAGACCAAACCAGGGAAAAAAAAAGTAAAAAATAATAATCATGGAGCATCTTCATATTACGTATTACGTGTAGATGGAGGAGGTGGGGGGAGAATTTCGGAGGATTCCTGTCAAATTACCATTCTTCTGTACGATTCGAAACAGTAGAAAAATAAATAAAAGAACCTGGAATAGCAAAATCATGTATACAACAAGCGCACCTTAAAAATGGAGGAAGAAGATAGCAAATCAAGTATGTTCAGCGAAGAAATTGAAACACACTGTGAAATAGGTGCTAAAAAGATGAAAAACATTGATAGTTTCTCAAAGTCGATCAGATTGGAGAAAATACCTTGTAAGATCTGAGACTTCACATCCGATGCATTCTTCTCAAGATCTGTGGAATTCGTACAACAAATTCGGACAATACTAAGAGAAGATGAGAGATCTGCGCGGCTGAAGAATGAGGGAAGCTTAGGCCATGACGGTTTGGGAAGGAGAGCTTGCAGAGGAGCTGGCGATGTCGTAGGGTTTGGAGAGAAGAGCTGCCGTTTTAATCAGTAGACGACCAACAAGAAACCTAACAAAATTATCCTTCGTATAATACTACTAAACCTAAAGTAAATGGGCTAAAATTTGGTGGACTTTTTTTTTTACTGGGCTGAATAGAAGCAGAAGCCCAGACGCGATTTAATTCAGAAAACCATCGACGTGTACACCTTCAGGGCATTTTTCCCACCCTTTCATATAAGTAGGTATATAATGTAAGTGCTCTAAGTTTTGTTTAATAAATTTGTGCAGCGAAACTTATGAAAGTAGGTCCTGAAAGAACAATTTTGATAAAGTGTAAGGGCCAAAGTAGGCCAATAGTGTAATAAATTCCATAATGATAGTACATGTCTCTTCATGAAGCAAGATCTAATAAGCCACCAGCACATCGAAAACTTCCAGATAAAAGAATTTTCTAAATATCTCGGAAGATAAACAAATAAAATCACAAAAAAAAAAATCCCAGTTGCCCAATTAAAGAAAGAGCTTAAAAGTAATGTTTTTTTTCCTTTGTCTCCATATCGATGTACCCATCTATATTATCTCCTGATTGTTTTATTTTATATGCCACATCAAAACATATTTGCTAAATTTACGTTACTTATAAATCTTCAAGACATAAGTGCTCTCCTTTCTGTCATTTTGTCAGTGGTTATTTTTTTTCCGTGATTCTTTGTTACACTGTTAAGAAGAAGAAAGTTCTTGTTTTATTGGGTCAGTTACTTAATTGGGGGTTGGAATTGGCAGAGAGGTCTCAAGGGGTTTGCATAAGGAAAAAGGTGCAATCTTGGAGTTCAATATCGGTGTCTCTGAAGAACAAACATGTCTCAGACTAACTGGGAAGCTGACAAAATGTAAGTTCTTGAAGTGTTTGGGTGGTTTTTTTCTTAGTTCTTGTTCCTTCTTGTAATGATATGTTTGGGGTTAAATTTTGGTGTTTTTGGGCTTATTTTAGAATTTTCTGTTAGATTTGTGTTTTGTTTCTGGGTTTTGTCAGTGCTTGCTGCTTTCTGAATCTTATTTTTTTTCTTCAAATATTTTCTTTTATACGTTATTTGGGTTCTGGGCTTGAATCTTTTTCAGCTATAGGAGTTAGACTTTCCTTTTTTTGTTGTTGCTGTGTGCGGATAGTATTTTGACATTTTATTAGGTTATGTTGCTACAAAATGGAACCTAATTGATTATAAAGATCTTGATGTCTGTGGATTTCAGTTGCTTGGATTTGGCTTTGTCACTTTGTGCTCTGTTTCGTGCGTTTTTCTGATTTTTGCATGTGTGATGGTGTGCATTTTCTCCTTTTTGTTGATGGGTAATTTGAAATGAAGTGCTTTATAGTTATGTTTCAGCCTAATGCCAAAAGCTGATATAATTTGTATAACTGTATTGTCTTTGGTTTCTTGGATCAACAGGTTGGATGTGTATATCTATGATTACTTAATGAAGAGAGATCTTAAAGCAACGGCTCAGGCGTTTCAAGCAGAGGCAAAAGTATCATCTGATCCAGTTGGTAGGGCGTTGTTTAAACGAGTTGAACTGAAGGAGCGAGCAAATCAAGCTCCTATAAGTGACTGTTGAGTTTATTTGATTTATGATCTTTTTTTATGTGATTACTTGCATTGTTGCTGCAGCTATCGATGCTCCAGGTGGGTTCTTGTTTGAATGGTGGTCGGTTTTTTGGGATATATTCATTGCTCGGACTAATGAGAAGCACTCTGAGGTTGCTGCATCGTACATTGAGGTTTGTACATTTTTCACTTTGTTGATTGACCATCTTATAGGGAATCAAGTGGCATAAAAGGATATGTTAGATGATCTGTCACATGGGAAATTTTTGCTGTTTCTGTGCGGTGATGCTTTATCTTGAGCTTATGTTATAATGGAATCGAGATATTAGTTATTATATTGATGCTTATGAGACTACTTAAGCAAGCTATTATTTTACGATAGGAATCACATCATGCTCGATAATATCCTTAACTTGCTATTTTTGGCGTCACTTGTGTTCGTTTCAGTTTTTTAATCCGTAAACTTTGAACTCTTTTGAGGTCTGATCTCTGATGCACGTCGCCCTATCTTGTACTTTGCGTTTTTTTACATAGGTGGTGTAGGTGCAGGGATAGTGTCTGTGTGAAATAGTCTTGACCTATTTCTGGAGTAATTGGCGTCTTTGAAACGACTTATTTCATGGATGTGACTTTTCTCTGAGTTTAGTTACTTTATTTGGGGTGACTTAGCGTTTCAGGCACCCACGGAACCACCAATCTAGAAAACTTTTAAGGTATCATTTAGTAATGGTGTAATGAAATTCAACAACTTTTCATTTTTGTAAAGGGATAGAGACACTTTTAGTCCCTCGTGTTTCACAATTATTACACTTCCATCCCCAGTGTTTCATGTTGGCAATTTTGCCCCTCATCTATGCATTTTCCCCCCTATGTTTTCAGTCCAAAGTGCCACGTGTCCAAAATCTAGCATTGAAGGTACGTCATGCTGCTGTCAATAAAAACTTTGACACAGGACAAAATTGAACTGAAAAATAAAAGAAATGCATAGATGAGGGGTTAAATGTGACAAGATGAAACATAGGTTATAGAAATGCAGAAAACGTGAAACAAAAGGGACCAAAAGTGTTCCGTTTTGTAAATGTTGCGTGGTCCTGTCTCTCTCTCTCTCTCTCTTTCTTGTTCGATGGCTTCCTTCCTTAAAATTACCATTTCTCATGTATGATGCTTCCGCTGTAAAATATGTATTCACTTAGTTCATTGTTTTGCTGAAAACATTTGTGATCGTTTTCGCTCTTTGCAGACTCAATTGATGAAGGCTAGGGAGCAACAACATCACCAACAACAACACCAACACCCGCAAAACCCTCAACAGCAGCAGCCGGGCCCACAACAACAGCACCCGCAGCAGCAACTGCATATGCAGCAACTGTTGATGCAAAGACAAGCTCAACAACAGCAACAACAGCAACAACAGCAGATGCTGCAGCAGCAGCAGCAACAACAACAACAGCAACCACAACAGCAACAACAACGTAGAGACGCCCCCCCCCATATCGTGAACGGCAATGCAATGGTATTGTTGGAAATGATCCTCTTTTGAGACAGGCTTCTGGAACTGCCAATGCGCTGGCAACAAAGATGTATGAAGACAGGTTAAAATCACCAGCACAGAGGGATTCTTTAGAAGATGCTGCTATGAAGGTAAATATTCATGCCATAATGGTTGTTTTACTTTCAAGACTTCGGTACATTTTATGTCCTTAACATTTCATATGAACCTCACCATCAGTATTCTCTGCAGCAAAGATTTGGTGAGAACGTTGGCCAACTTCTAGATCCTAATCATGCTTCGATCCTAAAATCCGCTGCTGCAGCTGGTCAGCCATCAGGGTAATATATTTATTCTTCTTTGTATATATATATATATATATATATATATATATATATATATATATATATCGCTTTAGTTCGTCTTTTTAACAATTTTTGCTATGATTAATGCATTTTGGCTCCACTCTACATAGACTGCATTCATTGATTATATTAGGCTACCAGGTCTTTTTTAAACTTCGTCACGTACTGCGTTGTTGCAGGCAAGTTTTACATGGTACCGCTGGTGGCATGTCATCACAAGTTCAAGCTCACAGCCAGCAACTTCCGGGCTCTATTCCTGTAAGTCAATGTTTTTAATTTTCTTGAATGATCATGCAAAGTCGAATTGCTCTGTTTTCCACAGAGTTTAAACTTTTCTTTTATTGCAACGACAGGATATTAAGACCGAAATGACACAGATGCTGAACCCCAGAGCCGCAGGCCCTGAAGGATCATTGATTGGAATTCCCGGTATTCCCATGTTTTCTGTATTCTAAGAAAATATCTGTGATGTGTTTGTGTTAGGTTAAGGATTCTGAACAGTTCTACATTTTTCTGTAGTTCCAAGTGAATTATAATTACTATATGAGTGATGTATCTTTATTTTTTCAGGATCAAACCAAGGAAACAGCAATTTAACCTTGAAAGGATGGCCGCTTACTGTAAGTAGTCGCGGTTAACATGTTCTTGTCTTCTTTATGTAGTTGGTTAAACTGTGTTTTTCGTATTTATTTGTCGGGCTGCTCCGACCTAAAAAAATTTTGGGCTTCATTTTTAGATGGGCTTGGACCAGCTTCGTTCGGGCCTTCTTCAGCAAAATAAATTTATGCAAGGTGGTCAGCCATTTCATCAACTGCAAATGCTGACACAGCAACAACAGCTTATGCTGGCACAGCAGAATCTGAACTCCCCATCATCAAGTGACAATGAAAGCCGAAGACTTAGAATGCTTCTTAATAACCGAAATATGAGTACTATGGGAAATAACGGCCTTTCAAATCCTGTCGGTGGTGATATAATTCAAAGTACGGGTTCATCTTTGCAAGGGGGTTGTCCTGTTTTGCCTCGTGCGGATCCTGATATGTTACTTAAGGTGACTTTTACTTTCTTTGGACTTTCATTTCCCCTGTCTATCTCCTATGAGAATTTGGGTAATTATACACTAAATTGTGTATTATTCGGTTAATTTGTAGTTGAAGCTTGCCCAATTTCAACAACAGCAACAGCTGAACAATAGCCAACAACAGCTGAACAATAGCCAACAACAGCATACACTTTCTTCTCAGCAACCTCAGAGTTCTAATCACAGTCTACAACCTGATAAAATGATCGGTCCTAGCAATATTCCTGGAGATGGCGGGATGTCAAATTCCTTTCGTATAAATGACCAGGTCTCTCCATTTCTATTTTCATTTGGTGTTTAATGGTTTTAAGCTGATGCATCGATGAATACGCGTAAAAATTATTTGATGATCCATTTTTTCTGACATCGTTTTACCTTCATTTTAAGAATTTAAAAAACCAGAATGGGAGAAAGAGAAAGCAGGCTGTATCATCTTCAGGACCTGCAAATAGTACAGGAACTGCAAACACTACAGGACCGTCCCCGAGTTCCGCGCCTTCAACGCCATCTACTCATACACCTGGAGACGTGATGTCGATGCCTGCTTTACCCCACAGTAATAGCTCAAAACCTCTGATGATGTTTGGAACTGATAATACCGGAACTTTGACTTCGTCATCAAATCCGTTGGTAATTGAACTCGTTGTTATCCTATATACACCAGCCTGTTCTGTTGGTGCACATCCTATATGCAGAAAGTTCTTAATGTAGTTACGAATCTCTTGCAGTGGGATGATAAAGACCTTGGGCAGGCGGACATTGATCGTTTTGTTGATGATGGATCACTTGAAGATAATGTGGAGTCCTTTTTATCCCATGATGATGCTGATCCTCGAGATCCGGTTGGTCGTGGCATGGATGTGAGCAATGGTAGCTTTCATGATCTGCTAATTAAAAGAAAATCTTGATAGCAAGGCGAAAGAATGATGGACGAGGGTACTAGTGTAATTTCAATTTCTTGTCTTTGTTGTAGGTTTTACGTTCAAAGAAGTGAATTCGGTTCGCGCTACTTTGAATAAAGTTTCGTGTTGCCACTTCTCATCAGACGGAAAGCTGCTTGCCAGTGGTGCCCATGATAAGAAGGTGAGATAACGAGAAATTTTACGGTACAACCGTTGTTGTATCAGTGAGTGGATGGATGTGATGTATACAACTCATTCTGACACACACTACTATGTGAAAGAGAGTAAGAACGATTAAATCACATCCATCCTCTTGGTACAACAAATTCGTATGAGCATTCAAGCTTCCAAAATTGTGTAATTTGTATATATAGTTAATGATTTTGCAATGCAGGCTGTTTTATGGTATACGGATTCATTGAAGCCTAAAACAACTCTTGAAGAACATTCAATGTTAATTACGGATGTTCGGTTTAGTCCCAGTATGTCGCGCCTTGCAACTTCATCTTTTGACAAAACTGTTCGCGTTTGGGATGCAGATAACGTCAGTTGATTTTTTTTACCTCCATTCTTCTAGTTTCTTATAAAGAACATATTTTTTTTTTCGGATTTAGATTTTCATGTTATCTAAAATCGCGTAATAACCTTTACCTTACCTTGATGTGGGTGGGTGGGTGGGTGGGTATATGGGCAGTCTGGGTATTCGCTTCGTACTTTCACCGGACACTCGGATGGTGTAATGGCGTTGGACTTCCACCCGAATAAAGATGACCTTATCTGCTCTTGTGATGGCGATGGTGAAGTCAGATATTGGAGTATCAATAATGGTAGCTGTACTAGAGTTTTCAAGGTATATAATCATGTTTCAAACCATTTTTTCATGCTAGCTCTATACCCTTACAGGAAATTCTAATGCGGAAACTAGTTCCACCATTTCTTCACTTCTTTGGTTGCCAGTTCAATTGCTGTCAGCCAATCACAACACGACACGTGGGATCAAACACACTAAAATCATGCCATGTGTCGTGTTGTGATAGGATGCCAGCGGAACTCTCCTCATTAAGAAGTATGAGATGCATACGTACAACCTGATCTGGGTAATAAATATCTTTTCCATTATGTTGGCCTTTTTTGTGTGGAAATAGGGTGGTAGGGTTCAGGTGAGGTTTCAACCGCGTATCGGAAGATATCTTGCAGCAGCAGGGGAGAATGTTGTCTCGATATTGGACGTGGAAACACAGGCTTGTCGCCATTCTTTGAAGGTTAGTAGTAATATCTGATGATTGATTAATGATATACCAAAATCTAGTATGTTAAAGCAAAATTAAAAGCATCAACCCCTTGTCGGTCAATGACACAGGGTCATGCAAAGCCTATACGTTCGGTTTGCTGGGATAGTTCCGGTGAGCTACTGGCATCTGTTAGTGAAGATTCTGTCAAAGTATGGAATCTGGCTCTGGCAGCTGGTGGTGGTGATGCAGAATGTGTGCATGAGCTTAACTGTAATGGCAATAAATTCAATTCATGTGTTTTCCATCCTTCGTTTTCCTCGTTGCTCGTTATTGGCTGCTACCAGGTACCTCCTCCCCCGGGACTAAATCCGTTGTTTTTATGACAGACATGAAATAATCGAGTTTGTTCATAATTTTGCAGACTCTGGAGCTATGGAACATGGTAGAGAACAAGACGATGACTCTTTCAGCACACGACGGATTGGTTTCTGCGTTAGCCGTGTCAACGGTTGCAGGGTTGGTGGCTTCTGGTAGCCATGACAAGATTGTCAAGCTTTGGAAGTAACTTAATATTTACTGACTTTGACTTACTGTTGTTGTATGTGTTTTTTTTTTTTCATGGGAGATTTTAGTGGCACCATCCAATATTTACTGTGGGTGAGAAACATTCGACTTTTAAAAAATCGATCCTATAGCATAAATTTACTTTGAAACGATCGATCCTTACAATCGATAATTTAAAAGTCTGTTCTATGTTTTGGAATTGGAGTTTGAGAAAGTTGATTTTAGATGTAGTGTCTTCAAAGACATGTTTTAATTTTTCTTTCTATTTTCCTTGTATCGGTTTTTTTTTATTTTAAATATTTATTTTTTCAACATTATTCTCCGAAACGGTGTTTGGACGAATTCGAGTCTAATCAATGATGTTAAGATTATTGAGTTGAGCATGCTTTTAAATTTTATAAATTCGAGTTTGAGCATGAGCTTGATATGTTTATTGAATCCTTCATCATGTGCATCTTTAAATTCGAGTTTGTTTTAAGCTAGAGAAAGGATGTGCTGTTATACTCAAAGAACATTAAAGTCTTAGTATATTTTATTTCAAACTAATATGAAAACCAAGCGTTCTTTATTCCTCCAATACCATTCGGATCTCCCATGCCTCCCGAAGTTGATCTTTATATCTGAAGCTGTTCGCCGAGCCCGTGAACTTAGATTAGCGTGGTCTTAATTTTCGAGTTTCGTTCTTCTAGTTAACGTAAATTTTCTCTCATTTGATTTATAAGGTTTAATTATTAATAAAATATCCGGTTTCGACCCAACGGTTATTTTTTCATAAACAAATTAATAAAATCTCTGGTTTTGACCCAGCCGGTTATTTTTTCATAAACAAAACAGCAATTTTTAATTGAAATATCAAATATTGTTCGCAAATGCAATGAAAAATATTCCCTTAAAAAGAAAAAGAAAAAAAAGACAGAATAATAATAAGACTGTCCTCTAAGTCACTCACAAAATTTTCACCAGTTTTTAAGTTCCAAGTTTCAACATTTTGTTGAACCAACCAAATGAGTCGAACATAAGAATGTTCAATATCGATTCATTTTAGCAATCGAGTTGAGTTTGACTTTCTACCATATGAAACCAAACCGTCGGAGCAATTGTTGTATAAAAAAAAAAAAACAAATCGATTTCATGTTACTCATAAAGTGTTAAACTTGTTTACATCCTTATCACGGAATGTCCATCTATTAGAATTTTTAACTTATATTTTCTTTCATTCTCGGCGTCTGCACTCTGCACCGTCAAAATCAACATCTTTTTTGTGAAAAAAAATGAACACATATCATATGTAACACGACATGAATAATTTTAAAGTTTAAGGATATAAATATAAAAGAGCTATATATAACATATACTTGTAGACGATAAAAGATGTTTATATTTTAATTTTCTTAATTTGATTAAACAAATTTGTTGAAATCTTACTTTTCAAAAAAACTAAATAAATTAATACAACATTATAAATAAATAAATAAATAAAACACAGATAACAACGACAATTCCTTAACTCCTTATGAAAACAATTAAACTTCAGCTGGTGGCTCGTTAAGATCAAACTTGAAGCCACTTTGACTACCAGAAACCAAGGTTTTTTCTGGCCCAACTGAAGTGGATGGATCCTCGGATCTTTCCGAAAGCTTCTTGATTTGGTCAGAAATTTTGTTTACCATAATGGAAGAAATCCTCATAGTTTGTTTAAGATCATCCACGTTAAGATCATCCAAATTAAGATCATCCATAGTTGTTTTACCAGAGACCATAAGCCGAGCTACAGTAAACTCAGCTACCTTTTGCCTATTAGAATTCTTCAATCTCCCCAGCTGTTCTTGAAGCTTTTCAATCTTCTCCTTCGCGTACGTTTCTTGGTCGAACATCTTTCGAGATTTCGCCTCATGGGATAGATTTTGGAACTTCGTTACAACATCTTTTGCCGAAGGTGGCCATACCACATCAGGTTTTGCACTCGTATTGCCGGGTCCATACGCGATGCAACAAGCTTCTACACCACAAAGAGTGCATAATTCCTCAAGCTTTTTGACCAAGCTCTTTGTTGTTTTCTTGAAACATTCCTCTCTTTTGGTTTTGTCTTCAATTAATGACATCTCCTTGCTTCTCTTTGCCATGTAGATAGAAAACAACCTTATACCAAACCCTGAAAAAAATGTGTTATGATATCAAATATGAGTTAATAACTATGTGAAAAGTTAAAGAAATAAGAAATATAACTTTTAAGGTTTTAGGGACACATAGAAATATATAATAGGCTCAAATCAGTGATATCAATGCTAAAAACAAGTACCTTTTTTCTATGAAAATACAAGACTAGATTCAAGATTTTTGTGTGTTTTTTCCTGGGGTGATAAGAGGGTATATATACTGAACAAAAGGCAAATTCACAACATATTATTCACTATGCATTGATAACTTTTCTCTATTTTTTGTAACTACCTAACAAACATGAACATCAATAACATGCGCGCGGTAGGAAGAAAATCTCCTCCAATACAATAGACCGTCAAGTGCAACGTACATTACACACAAAACGACGTCATTTTATGTGTACTTTACACATGCAACGATGTCGTTTTGTGTGTAATGATGCACTTGACGCTCAAATGAATGCGGTGGGAAAAAGTAAATACTACCCCCGTCTCAAAATGTAAGTCCATTTGGAGTTTTTCAGACACAGATCACAAAAGTTGGTTAAATTGATCCGTGTCATTAATTTTGATGGAAAAGTCTAAAATGACCCTTGATTATTATTAATGCAGAGTAGTGAAAGTTGAGTGAATAGATAATAAATAAGGTGTAAAAACAGAAAAATGTAATAAATGTTTTCTTGATTATTTAAATGGACTTATATTATGTGACAAAACGAAAAATCTAAACGGATTTACATTTTGGGACGGAAGTAATATACAATAATAAGATTATTTCTTCTAAATATCAATGATTTCCGGGCAGGGACGGCTCTGCATAGAGGATTGGGGTGCGGCCGATCCCCTAAAATAAAAATATTATGTATAAATAATAAAGAATTATATATATATATATATATATGTGTGTGTGTGTGTGTGTGAAATTGACCTTCTTATTTTTATGTATTGACCTCATGTTTTTACCTATTTCCTCATAATTACAAGTATAGAATTAAATATCCAAATACATATGTGATACGGAAGAAATGACAAATTACTAACCCACATGTTAAAAATCTTGCAGCCGCCCCTGCCAACAGAGGCGACTGCGGGAATTATGACGTGCGAGTCAGAGATCCAACAACGTTTTTTTTTTCTTTCTTTTATGATTAAAATACAACTAAAATAAATTTTCTTACCAAATAAAATAACTAGAAAATATTGTCAATTAAATTTGGATCACAAACAAGTTTCTAATGCATTAATCTTAAATATCAAAGTATGATTACGGATTAATGATTAATATTTAAACAATTTAGTGAGTCTATAATCAGATATTAGTGGATAAATTTTTTGATTAGTTAAAAACATACATAGATTTTTTCTTTTCTTTCTAGGAGGGTCATCTTAGTGCCGTCACCCCGCCCACCAAGTAATGCCGTGAATAACTTGCGGTCAAATAAACGTTGAACTACCACATCTTCAAAAAATATTAAACGATAATTAACTTGTTATATTTATTATATTTTTTTAGAGAGGCCTACACTTGTTATTTTGTTTGGAAAAACTGTGATAAGAGTGGGATTTGAACTCATGACTTCCCGCTTTGATACCATATTGAAGTGCATCTCTCCCATAAACTTAAGCTGGTGAGGATAGATATAATTAACATGTTATACATTTTAACAGTAAACATACCGGAACGTGGTTAATATAATTTTGAACTCTTGGATATGTTTTTTCTTTTTCGAAATTTCAATGATTTCTAGCTACTCACCGATTAACGACACAATTAGCACGCGGTCAAACATGGTAATTAAATATACCGGAACCTGGTTAATATAATTTTGAACAATTGGACATCTTAGTTTCGAAATTTCAATGATTTCTAGCTACCACCGATTAACGGCACGAATTGCACGCGGTCAAACATGGTAATTAAATATACAGGAATGTTGTTAATACAACTTTGAACAATTGGACATGTTAGTTCGTTATTTTTAATTATTTCTAGATATCGATCGATCAATTAACGGCACGCACAACATGCGGTCAAACATGGTAATTAAATATACCGGAATGTTGTTAATACAACTTTGAACAATTGGACATGTTAGTTCGAAAATTTTAATTATTGCTAGGTACAGATCGACCAATTAACGGCACACATAACATGCAGTCAAACATGGTAATTAAATATACCGGAATATGGTTAAGTTAATTATCAAGAATCGAACATGTTAGTGTAAGGCTCCAAAATTCGGGTGTAACGTTTCTTCGTAAGTCATAATGGATTCAATATAACCACTTAGGTCAATTGTCATCGCTTGACATAAAAGAGAAAAATTATGGTACATCGGTAATTATGAGGGTTATACCAAGTCTATAGATGTGATACATCCATCTCATCCGTTTTCTATTAGTAAATGTGTGTAGTTATAAGGTGGATGTTTTACAACCATCCACTTGGTAAAACTCCCTAATCACTGGTGCAGCATAACTCTTCTCGACATAATATGGTTAACAAAAGTTACTAAGTTTATTATGTCTCAACATTATATCTTGGTAATTATTTTTCCGATTTTCGAATGTAGGATATTATACTTAAGGAAACGATGTTCTCGCAAGGATCCAACCACTAGATTTTGGTTTCGTCTTTTAATCGGCTTAAATACCACCCGTAGGAATTCAGGCCTAGCAATTCTATTTAAGTCATAATAAACCAAATAACTATTTATGTCTATCTATCGTCCTAAAAAATTAAATTTAAAGTCTTTTGTGGAAAAATAAATTTAAAGTTAATTTCCAAAACTCAATTAACCATGAATAAAAGTATTATTCTTTTTGAAACATAATGTAACAAAACAGTCACCTGCTAAGAGTGTGGTTGGTTCGAAAAAAAATTCACAAACAAACCAATCACGGTCAAAATAGGAAATATGAATAAATTTTTGGAGAGCTTGTATAATGGGTATATATATATATAGATTTTGTCCAGAAGGACAAAATTATCAAAAAATCGGGATAGAAGAAAACTGTAATTTAATAAGGATAAAAGTAACAATTATGAAGTAACAAATGTGGAATAGAGTAAATATGTAAGAACAATCGTGAAACACAAAGAACATTAACACGTGAAGTAATAATTTTAAAGAATAATTGTGATTTTTGTCCTTTATAATCGTGAAAATGTTACTTTTGTCCTTCCAAACCCATTTATTAATTTTTTTTTGTCGCGCCCTTCCCCTATATATATATATATATATATATATATATATATATATATATATATATATATATATATATATATATATATATATATATATATATATATATATATATAATGAAGATTAATGTAGACATTTTTTTTGCAAAAGTAAATGTAATCAATGATGAAAGTACATGTCATTGCACTTTCTGATTAAACCGGAATTCGATTCACATTTACTTTCTCAATATAATAAAAACACTCTTCCTTTTTTTCCTAATTTAATTTATAATCGTCCAGTCATCCCATCCTTGAGTGACATAGACATCAGACACGTGTGAAATTGAAATTATATTGCTAATTCATAAACTATTTGAATGATTTTTTTTTTATAATCAAATGAATGGGGAATTTAAACTTTGGGATAAGAGTCCTAAAAAACAAAATATGGAAAATGTCAGGCAAAAAAGACAATAAGAAAATATTTTTGTCCAAAAAAATAATTTAATCAGTGAAAGTGAAATGAATTTGAAAGTGAATTACATTGATTTTCAGCACAAAACCAATGTACTTTAATTTCAAATTCACTCTCATTTCTATTTTCACTGATGAAATGTCCTTTTTGACAAAAATCTTTTTATATAGCCCTAAAATCCTGATATCTTTCTAAATATATCCTAATTGACAATTAACTATTAAACTTAAGACAACTTAGTTCTCAGACCTCGAAGTTTATCACTAAAGCATACTGATGATGCTAAATAATGCACCACCTGTTTAACAGGGCCACGTGTAATCCAAGAGTGAGTCAAGAAGAATATGCACGGCTCGAACTGTAGCAAAGATGGTGTTTTTAGTGTTTTATGGCTGAGTCCAAGAATGTATCTTGGATTGCCTACGTATCCTATGTATTGTCCAGGAATCAAGCCTTACGTAGTTCCTAGAGTTGTGTATTTATAGGCATAAGTCCACCTTCTGCCCTAAAACTTAGGGCGGTGTTGTCTATTGACATAAATAACCCTTGTTGGGCCTTACCCCTTGCCCAAGTAACCCCCTGGATATTGGGCTTAGGAATCTGGGCTGAAACCCTGGTCTCGACTCGTATAACACCGACATGGGTGTTCGAGATTGGACACTTGCAAGATCTGCTGGCTGCTGCGGCCTTCATTGACACGTCTCTTATTTGACCCGATGTGTATATCAGAGGCCCGGACTTCCCCACACGCTAGCTGGACTAATTAGATAATTCCACGTGGAGGAGTGAAATCCCGTATTGTCATAAGCCCCCCAGATCGGAGTGAAGCCTACCTCGTATGATGAAGTGGGATCTGAAAATTTGAATTATCATTTCGATATGTGGCCTTCTTTAGGCGGGAATACAACTGTCTTCCAGATCGATGTTGGCTGTCGTAGGGTGACGTCACGCTGTATCAGCATTAATGGGTGCAGGAAACGAAGCGTTTCTATTGGTTCACACGGGGTTTCTACCCTTGATTATCGCGCTTACAACTCTATAACTGCCCCCAATCTTGTCTTTTCAAATCACTTAGAAGATTTGCATCATATAAGGAGTCCAAGTTGCCGAAGTCTCTCATTTGCCATTCCCAATCTCTGTTTTAACCGAAAATACAAGTAAGGCATTTTCTCATTAGAACTCTTTCTTCCTTTCTTGTTTCGTTTATATTTTGTCAATCCTATGTCTAAGAGTGAGAGCGATTCTCAAAATAGGGAAGAACTTGTTGTGGTAGAAGAAGAATCGGCGGAGAGGACAGTTTCCGAGCGACCGCTTGCTTCCGGTGAGAGAGTAGCCGGAGAAGAAGAAGATGGAAGAGGAGAAGAGGAATCGACCTCTCACCCTGTTGCCAATAAATGGAAAACCAGGATGCAAGACCAGGGACCCTATGGCTGTATATCCAACCTAACCCAAGAGAAGGCCAAGGCCGCCTGTCAGAAGTATGGCATCCCATACTCCTCTGAAAATATCAAAGTGTCTCACGGTCGATTCCAATACGCTTGTGATCCTCCCCCTGGGTTCTGTGCTATTTACGAGGCACAACTGAAAGAGGGATTAAGGTTTCCCTTCGACCCGGCCCTTATAGAAACTCTCTGCCATTATCAGATCAGCATCACCCAACTCGCTCCAAATGGAATTAGGAGCGTTATGGGCTTCGTATTGGTGTGTCGAATAGCCAAGGTCGAATTCACAGTTCGTCTATTCCGGCAATACTATTCGATCCAAGCCCTGCAAGATGCGGGATGGTATACTTTCCAGAGGCGTCCCCTGGTCTCGGAGTTTGTGAGAAGAGTGACCTCGTCTCAGGGCGAGTGGAAGCCTCATTTTTTCTTCATACGTCACGGATTAGAAGACGTCGACATCCACACTTGGTATAGAAGACCTAGAAAGTGGCATGATAAACTGGACTCTGATGCCCCTGCCGAATGTAGGATTCTCGAGAGAGTTAGCCCCGATGTCGCAACTTGAAACCTACATTCTTTATATCCTTTCGTTGATATCGAGACGGCAGGTCCGGGTGCCTATCTGGAACTCGATGAGGACGTTCGAATATTGCGTAGGATTTTTATTCACTCTGTCGAGCTGCTACACTTTTGTATTTTTTTCTTTTTTCTATACTTACTTATGCATTTTCTGTATATTAATGTCGATTCTCTTCTCTTTCCAGTGGACTTTTTCTCAAAACTGGAGAATGTCGGTAAAATGCCTAACCCCAAGAGGGTGGATCCCAAGGAGATCCAGCGATTAGCGGGTATTGGATCGAAGAGGCCCGTGTCGGGCACAATCGTCTCTGGGGGCCAAAAGACTCCGGCCCGGTCTTCTGCCCCTGCGTCGACATCTGACATCCTGAGAGATCAACTTGATGAGGCCCAGGTGACTGAGCAGCCTGAAGGGAGTCTCGTCTCGAGAAAGCGTCAGAAGACCACGGAGGTGAGGCATGGAGTTGGAAAAAAGCTCGCAACCTCCCTCCTCAAGGCTCGAGTGGCATCGAGACGATCCCCGGCGTGAGTATTGCCGAGATGGAAACCATGGCTCCTGAGGAGTTGAGTGATTATTTCACCAAGATCATCCGAGCTGTAAGTCTTTTCCTTCTCTTAGTTTTGGGATCTTTGTTGGCTTTATGTATAAACGTCATACCTTTTGCAGGCTCGGCTAACGGCTAAAGTGGCCATCAACCGGATCGAGTCTCCATCAGCTGTCTTGGAGGAACAGAGAGAGACAATTAATCGATTGACCTCGGACATTGAGAAGCAGAAAGCCATGGTGAACAAGTTGGATGGTAGGCGTGTCAAGCTTGAATCCGACTTGGCAACCTCTCGGGACGAATTATCCAGGGCGCACAAGGACTTAGCCGACATGGATGCCGAGCTTGCTAAGGTAAAGTCGGAGCTCGATGAAGCAAAAGCTGAACTGTCAGGATCCCTCAAGACTCGAGACGACCTTCAGTTCGAGGTCGATGGCTACACGGCTCGCCTGGAGTCGGCCAAAAAGGACTTCCTGGCCTCTGTTGAACTTGAAAATGACCTGACATTACTGATGAGTCAGGCTATGAAGGGGGGATTCTCAAATGCTCTTGATCAGGTCAAGATGGTCGTCCCAGACTTCGAAGTATCCAGCATCGAGAAGGCTCACTTATACGATCCTGAGGCCATCCCTCGTTATAGTCGATACTTCACAGATTTCAAGGCTGGCATCTCCCTGCATGACAAGTATGTTGCCCCTGCAATGGATGGGGATGGCGAGGAGCAGGTCGAGTCGGAGGAGCCAACAGACCCAAACGCATCCACATCAAATCAGCCTGCCGCTTGATCTTGTTTCTCGTTGTTGTTTTAAACAATTTTATTCGATTTGGTTGTAATAACTTTTCATTGAACCTTTATTCATCCGGTTATGCTTTCATCGAGACGAATATATGACTCGATCTCAGAAACTTTGACTTTTCAATTTTGCATTTTGATTTTTGAATGTCAATCTATGCTTTTTCATTGAATGTCTTTCGTGTTGTTGATTATTTGTCTAGGGTGTAGTTCTTTGAACTTAATTCCCTTGCAAACGTTGCCTTGTGAGGGGTAGTCCTTTGGACTTAATTCCCCTGGGCCCCTCGAAGTGTAGTATGAGTACATGACTCATAGTACACTTGAATGAGTCGACTAAGCATTGTGCTGCCTTATAGGCTTGACTCGGCTACTCGGTCGGAGCTCGATTCGACAGTAGTGCCTCATCAGGCTTATGACCTTGTCGAATTGAAACCTCCTTATTCGACTGTCGCACTTCGTGGTGCTTATGAACTGGTCGAATAAGGTATCCATCGTGGGATCTTCCAACCGCCTCGCATCGTGGCTTTATAGCAGGTCGGGTGTGATATAAGCACTGTCAATAACTTGGCTTTATTCACCATTTTATTCCAACTCCATCATGTCGATGAATCGTTATCGTTGTCGAATTTTGCTCTTTTTCTTTCTTCTCTTTTCTTTACATGAACTTGTAAGTAAAGCATAATTTGAAAAGAAAATCACTTAGATAAAAAGCATCGAGATCAACTGTCGTATCGACTTGTTACAAATAACTAGAAGAGTAGAACTATAAATGAAATAGAGAAACAAATAGATCAAACATAGTATTTTTTGAGGTTGGTGGCATGCCAAGTTCGAGGCACCGTACTTCCATCTGATCTGCCAAGTTGATACGATCCCTTAGGATGGACTTTCAGAATCTTGTATGGACCCTCCCAATTCGGCTCGAGTTTTCCTATTGGATCTTGCCTGCTCGCCTCGTTTTTTCTCAATACGAGGTCACCCACTTGGAAGTATTTATACTTCACTCTTGCATTGTAGTACTGCGAGATCTTCCTCTTGTAGTTAGCCATTCGATGCGCAGTGATCTCTCTTCTCTCTTCGACATTATATTTCTCTTGTCGTAGATCGGCGGCGTTTGTCTCGATGTTATAGGCCAAGACCAGGGGCGATGCTAACCCGATCTCCGCAGGTATGACTGCTTCACATCCATAAGCCATGGCGAAGGAGTTTCCTGCGTGGCTGCATTAGGTGCTGTTCGATACGACCACAGAATGCTAGGCAGTTGAGCTGCCCAATCATGACCCTCATCTTCCAGTCGCTTCTTTAAACCAAACTTTATCTGCCTATTCGTTTGTTCGACCTGCCCATTGGACTGAGGTCGGACCACTGAGGTTGTTCTGTGCTCGATCTTGTACTCTTTAAGCCAATTGTGTACCCTTTCATCTAGAAACTGAGTTCCATTGTCTGAGATCAGATACTTCGGAACCCCAAACCTGCATAAAATATTTTCCCAGAGAAATATTTTGATGGTCGAGGCCCTGATGTCGGTAAGAGCCTTGGCTTCGACCCACTTGGTGAAATAGTCAACTGCCACCACTACAAATTTGAAATTGCCCGGAGCTTGAGGTAACGGCCCCACTATGTCGACTCCTCACTCATCGAATGGCCATACCGACTCGATGGCATTCATTTCCTGCGCTTGCTGGTGTGTTACCACATCATGCACTTGGCAAGCTCTGCATCTCATCACCAGACGATTGGCGTCTTTTTGCATCGAAGGCCAAAAGTAACATACTAGTTTACATTTCCTTGCCAGCATTCGAGCTCCGCAGTGGTTGCCGCATACTCCCCGATGTATTTCCTCGAGAAGATATGCCCCCTCGTCCTCCGAGGCACATCGCATCCATGGGGTCACAAAAGATTTACGATAAAGGACGTAATCAAACAGTGCATACCTGGAGGATTGCAGTCGAACCTTTCTGGCTTGGGACTTCTCAGACGGCAGAATCCCGTCCATCAAGTATAGAGCTATTGGGTCCATCCATGTTGACCCCTGAGTGACTGGTTGCACATCGACCTCGTTGTAGCTCCGTTCTGCTAACATTTCGACCAGGACCTTTCTTTTTGACTTGAAATTCGATGCAAGTTTAGACAATGCATCGGCCATTTTGTTCTCACTACGAGGCACCTGCTCGATTTGAACCGACTTAAACTTAGACATCAACCCTTGAACAACTTTCAAATAACTCTTCATAGTTTCTTCCTTAGCTTCATATTCGCCTCGTATATGATTAACTACGAGCTGAGAGTCACTATACACAAGGAGATTCTCAACCCCTAACTTGGATGCCAGCTTCAGACCCGTGATCATGGCTTCATACTCTGCCTCATTGTTGGTGGCTTTGAACTCGAATCGAAGCGCATAGGGGAATTCCTCCCCCTTCGGACTGACCAATAGTAATTCAGCTCCTGACCCCTCTTTACTGGATGCTCCATCGACATGGATGGTCCAATGTTCCTCTGGTGTTTGTTTCTCATGCTCTAACTGAATAGATAATCCCTCGGCAATGAAATCGGCCAGAGCTTGGCCTTTAACTGCTGTTCGAGGTAAAAATTCGATGTCATACTCAGCTAATTCGACGACCCACTTCGCCAATCGACCCGATGTCTCAGGTTTAGCCAGAATTTGTCTCAGTGGTTGGTCTGTGACCACATCAATAGGATGTGCTTGAAAATAAGGCTTTAATTTCCTCGATGCGTGGACTAAACCCAATGCTAATTTCTCGGCAGGTGAGTACCTGATCTCTGCTCCATGTAGCGCCTTACTCACAAAATAGGCGGAACCTGTCCATGCTCCCCCTCTCGAACCAACACTGCACTTACTGCCTCTCACAGATTGCCAAATAAACCAGTAGTTTTTCTCCTTCCCGAGGTGAAGACAGAGTTGGTAAATCGGATAAATATTTCTTCAGGTCTTCGAATGCTTTTTGACACTTGTCATCCCATTGGAAAGGACTTACCTTCTTCAATATCTTGAAAAAGGGGAGCGCTCTTTGCGCTGATATCGATAGGAAACGGGTGAGATCCGTCATACGACCTGTCAACCTTTGTACCTCTTTGATGCTACGACGTGCAGGCATATTCCTGAGCACGTCGATCTTGTCCGGGTTAGCTCGAATTCCGTCTTTCGATATCATATACCCCAAAAACTTACCAGATCGAACCCCAAAGGTGCATTTCTTCGGACTGAGCTTCATGTTTGTAGCCCGAAGCACCTCGAAAACTTCTCTAGCATCGACAAGGAATTGTCTCATGGACTTGCTCTTGATTAATAAATCATCGACGTAGACCTCCATATTACGACCTATCAGACCCCTAAAGATTTTGTTAACCGCTCTCTGATAAGTGGCTCCTGCATTCTTTAGACCAAATGGCATGGTCACGAAACAGAACGTCCCGAATTCTGTGATAAAAGCGGTCTTCTCCGAGTCTTGGGGGTCCATAAAAATTTGATAATAACCCTTGTAAGCGTCTAAAAACCCGAATACCTCGAAACCCAGTGTCGAGTCGACCAGCTGATCAATCTTAGGGAGTGGATACGAATCTTTAGGGCATGCCTTGTTTAGATCCTTGAAATCCACACACATTCGCCAGCTCTCATCTGGCTTCTTAACCAAGATTGGATTGGATAACCAGTCCGGGTAGAATATCTCCTTGACGATTCCAGCAACTAACAATTTATCCACTTCCTTTTTTACCGTCTATTTCCTCTCAGGGGCGAGGTTTCTCTTTTTCTGCCGTATCGGCTTCTTTTTCGGGTCGACATTGAGTCGATGCACTGCTATATCTGCCGATAGGCCAGGCATATCGTCGGCCTTCCAAGCGAACACATCTCGATACTCGACTAGGAGGTCGACCAATGCTTGCATGTCTGGGTGTGGTATCCACTTCCCGATCTGGACCCCTTGGCCTTCTTCCTCCTTCCACACGCGAACTTCCTCTGTCGGATCGACAGAGACCCAGCTCTTGTCTTCTTCTTCCTCAGGAATTAGCTCTTCAACCAACACCTGTCCAACGCCTTTCCCTTTTATCGTGACCAAACTACAATTTCTTGCAACTTCAACATCTCCCTTTACCTCATGGGTGCCGTACCAGGTGGGAAACTTCATGCTGTTGTGGAAGGTTGAAATAATGGCTCTCAGGTCGTATAAGGCGGGTCGACCTAATATCGCGTTGTAACCCGATGGGGCCTTAACTACGACATAAGTCATTTCCATCGTTCTGCCTTTTTCTCCATCTCCTACTGTAGTCAGTAAGTTTATCGACCCGACAGGGTAGATGGCCTGCCCTGTGAATCCGAACAATGGGGTTGATAATGGCACAATGTCCTCATCTCTCAACTTCATGGCTTTGAAGGCTGAGTAGTAGAGGATGTTGACTGCACTTCCACTATCGACCAGACCCTTTTTATCAGGCCTCGGCTTATCACTGCCTCTATTATCAATCCTTCACTGTGACTATGAGAGCTTGGAACGTCGTCTTTGGGCCTATAACTTACCTCTGTCGTGAACCTAAGCTTATTTGCTTCCCTCGGTCTGTCTGTAGACTGTCGACTGGATCGAGGACGATCCGACTCGTGCTCAGCAACAATTGTGTTGACACCATATCCGATACGGTTATCACCGTGGGGGTCTCGATTCTGATCTTCTCTACGATCGTCCCTACGGTTATCTCTGTGAGTTGGTTCCGTCGACCTGTCTCGACGTCTCTGATTATCTCGACGTGGCGACATGTCTCTCCCCCCGTTATAACTCTTCCTCTTATATTCTCGACGACCCTTGGGTTAATCCTTCTGTGATCTGTCGATCACCTCATCTAACCGACCCTCTTGAATACATGCATCGATATCTCTCTTCAGGTCGAAACACTCTTCCGTGTCATCCCCCACATCTTTGTGATAGTCGTAATATTTGTGGGTATTCTTTCTCTTTTCTAGATCTTTGGACATCGGTTTTGGGGTTCGTGCAATGTTTTTCTTGACCATGATGGCCAGCACTTCTCCCAGGGATCGGTTGAGTGGGATGAAATCTCGGTCTTTTAAATTTCCCTTCTTTCCGAGCCGATCCGTGATCGGTGCGGTCAACCGATCGAATACATTCGACTTTCCTTCATCACTCTGCCCCTTAGGCTGACCCTTGGTCTGGCCTCGGGCGTCATTTATCGAGTTGAGGCCAAGTGAAATGGTGTGCAGGCGCACTGCCTCATCACCTTGGAAAAATTTGTGGACTATGTTCACACAATTGTACATGTCGTTGGGCATCTTCTTAGACAATTTGTCCTATACCTTCATATTGCGCAGGCCTCCAACAAAGGAATTGACCTAAAGTGCATCACTGGCATTATGCACCTTCATTGCTTCGAGATTAAAGCGCCTCATGAAGTCAATGGTCGATTCTCCTTTTTCTTGCTTGATGTTCATGAGGTGAGTGGCACTGAGGTGGAACTTCTTATTCCCAATGAAAGCATCTCGAAACTTCTGCCCCAACTGTAGAAAACTAGAAATCGATCCGGGTCGTAGCTTATGAAACCACTCCCGAGCTCGACCTGTAAGCAAAGTATCGAAAGCACGACACTTCATGGCATCGTTGGCATTCCTTAATCTCATCAGTGAGATGTATCGATACAGGTGATCCTCTGGGTCCGTAGTTCCATCATATGGTTCCATCTTTGGTGGCTTAAAAGACTCGGGGATCGAGAATTCCTCTATCTCGGGACTGAATGGCGACTCGAGCCACTCTGTGACCTGATCCTTACCTACGATGCGATTGAACTCATTTCGAATACTATCCTCGATTTTCCTTAGGGGCTTTCCATGTCCAGGATGTTTCTTTGCGCTGGTGACGCTGACTTCTACTTCGTCTTCACACTCTTCTTGAGGATCGATAGGCCTTTTTCCCTTTGTGTTCTCGAGCTCCTTTCGACCCGGTGGGTGTAACAGGTTATGCTCATCTGGGGTGTTATAAATCCCTTTACCTATGAGTGCAGAGGCTACCACTCTTTTCAGGACGTCTTCATCCAAAGACGCCAGGTGATCATCCATGTCTTGCAACTGTGGGGGAAGTTGAGGCCTTGGCGATTCTGCAACTGCGGGTCTAGATCCAGTGGGGATTTCCTGAGCCTGGGTTTGAACCCCTGCTGGATCTACATCCGTGTGCTCTTCGATCGGTAGATTCTTGCTGCCCGTAGGCTTTTGTCTCCTTGGTGGCGGTGCCATTGTGATATCCTTTCCAACTCACCGGTAGAAGGCCCTCCTTCTAGCGCCAATGATAATGCTAAATAATGCACCACCTGTTTAACAGGGCCACGTGTAATCTAAGAGTGAGTCAAGAAGAATATGCACGGCTCGAACTGTAGCAAAGATGGTGTTTTTAGTGTTTTATGGCTGAGTCCAAGAATGTATCTTGGATTGGCTACGTATCCTGTGTATTGTCCAGGAATCAAGCCTTACGTAGTTCTTGGAGTTGTGTATTTATAGGCATAAGTCCACCTTCTGCCTTAAAACTTAGGGCGGTGTTGTCTATTGACATAAATAACCCTTGTTGGGCCTTACCCCTTGCCCAAGTAACCCCCTGGATATTGGGCGTAGGAATCTGGGCTGAAACCCTGGTCTCGACTCGTATAACACCGACATGGGTGTTCGAGATGGGACACTTGCAAGATCTGCTGGCTGCTGCGGCCTTCATTGGCACGTCTCTTATTCGACCCGATGTGTATATTAGAGGCCCGGACTTCCCCACTTGCCAGCTGAACTAATTAGATAATTCCACGTGGAGGAGTGAAATCCCGTATCGTCACATACCTCATCTGCCGAATGAATTTCTAAATTAAAAAAGACGAAGAACTTTATATTAATTTAACGGACATATTTGTTGAACTACGTCTTTTTAAAAAAAACTGAAGCTGATGGAGAGTTAAATAATTAATATTATATCTCAATATACCATCTTAAGTAACTTTAGCTGATGGGAGGTAGATAATTAACATTATATCTCAATATGCCATCTTAACTGTAGGTCTATAAGAAGGGAGAGAGATCAGTGTGAATCTATAAGAAGGGAGATAGATGGCTCGTGTGAGCCTATAAGAAAGGAGAAAGGCCAACAATTGTAGGTATTTTTTTTGGGAAAATTATGCTTGGATCGGGGTTCGAACCCATGACATTTTTCTTCCGATACCATGTTGAATTACGATCTCTCTGAAAAACTTAAACTGACGGGAGGTAGATAATTAACGTTATATTTCAATAATATAAAATTCTAAACACGTGAAAATAATTAAATGGTGTAATGATTCAAAATTCCTTTCTAGTTTATAGTGTGTCCTTTCACCTTACACAAAAATTCTTCAAATAATTCTCTTGCTAAAAATGCGGTGGTTACCGATCTGCTGCTGAGATGAATGTTTTTTCTGCTTTTGTAAACAAAGGTACTTTCACAAAAGTATCTATCTATATATATATATATATATATATATATATATATATATATATATATATATTTATTATATTTTTTTTCAACACGAAAACTACATTTTTAATATCAAAACTAAATCGTTTTAATACTAAAAAGAATTATTTCGGATCTCAGTGAAGTCACGTGACCCCACCTAAACAACATTGATCCGCCGGTGTGTGTGTATATATATATGGAACATAAAACCAACGGATCAACAAGTCCTAACCACTCACACACTTTATAAGCGAGACGTGGAAGTCAATCTCACGATCGAAACTTGGCTATGATATAAAAAATGATATTGTTTCATGTTACAACATAATCAGTTTTTTAGTACGTAGCGAGTTTTCAAGGTCCTCCAGCTCCAGTTCCCCCACCCGCGGGTAAAAGCAGTAAGAAAATATTAGAGCCGGTAAAATAATAAAAATCCGATCTACCAGTATATATTCTTTGTTGATCAAGTTGCTGACTGCCTGAATAAAACTCTTTCATCTTGGCACGTGTAGACTTTTTATATAAGCCTATCATTTTCAAGTCTAAATCTCGGTTTACCAAATCCTATTTATAAAGCATATTATGATCTCACCTAAAAAGAAAAGTAGTATATGACGATCAATATATATAGATTGCATGAGATAAATGTTGGGTAAGTGTATCGTGTGTGGAGTGATTTATGGAACAGATCTGTAATTTACGGATTAAATTACGGAGTATTAATCTAGAAAATAAATCATGTGAATAGAACAATTCATATTATTTAACGGATCTAACAAAATAAATACCATCATGCATATCTGATTCAAACAATAGACAACAAATGTAGTATGCACAAAATAAAGGACTAGAGATCAAACCGAGGTGAGTATTTACTCTTTCCTTAAGACAAATTGCCCCGGTATGGTGCTCACGGTAGTAGCAACTGTCTCCCAAGATACAACGGCTTTCGTCTCGGATTTAGAGGCACTTCAAAACCCGAGCTCCGGCGAACTTACATAGTCCTCCGACTTCTGTTCGACTCAATATCTAGATCTATATGACTGACTCTTTGTGGTGAAAAGACACAAGAGAAAATTCGATGCATAAACTCTCATTCATGGGGTTCTTTATATAGTGGAGAGGAGGAACCAATGCTCAAATATGATTGGCCGAGACACGTCATCTAACTTTTCCCCTTGGAAAAGTAATTGCCGACTTCTCCCTCAAGGAAAGTCATCTAGGGCGAAATTATTAGGCTAATTTCAACTTAATCCACTCATCTGATTAGTCGGATGATGTGTCGTCTGAATTCTCATTGGTCGAATGACTCAATGAATTCTGATCGGTCGAATGACACAATCACATTTCAAAATTAATTTTATGGTTAATTTCATAAAGAAATTTGTCCAAAAAATTAATAGTAACAACCGAGCACAAACCGAGCCAGCGGCGGCGCGCGCGCGTGTGGAATAATATAAGTCCTCCCTCCTGCACAAAAGTGTCTTGCCCCATCGGGCACATCCATAAGAGACACACTAGCTATTATTACTTGAGCTCACAACCCTCAAGTTACCTATGTGGGAGAATGGGGTGAGGTCCTCCCTTCAACTCCCATCTCCTACATATTTTCTACCAACTTTAGCCATTAATTTCTCGTTCACCCGACATCCGAATCGAGTGATTCAAAAGCCCATCATCAACTACTCCGTATGGAGTATTTAATGATATCATTAACTCTCGATGACATACTCAACCTTTCAAAAATGGCTTTTTCTCCAACAATAAGATATTTATTACCTTTACGTAGCCTATTTGAATATGTGGAATGTGCAACTCTGATTGCAAACAGACAATAATACAAAGTTGTTTGTCTTCTGCTTGGGAATAAATTGACACACAATAAATTGTTTAATTCTTTTGGATTCTCACTTTACTTATAAAAATTAAAATAATAGAAAATTGATGTGGTCTCATATGTGGCTTCATTAATTCAAAAAAAAACTTGTGTTAACATTTTCATTACTTTGTACAAATCATTAAAGATATCTGTTCTTGTATAATTATAGCGTTTGTGAAATTAAAATGATATTTTAGACTATATAAAGACATTCAAAACGGTTTACTTTTTTCTAGAGAAATGAAATTACATTTACATAAAAAGATAAGATGTATTTTATACATGATATAGCATCGTTGTTTTGTTTGGTACAATAATGGAGTCCTATTATATTTAATTACTAATTTTTCATAGCCAAGACAAAGACAAAATATATGTTTTTGGACTCATTAGATGATGAATAGACATGAGTGAAATTAATTTTGAGTACTTTAACCGGTCTTTTTCTGGATGATTATAGATTTTGGATAATTAATATATTTTGTGGTGTGTATCAACATTTGCTATTCCAAATGATACTGAAGAAATCCGACACATTAGATGAGAGAAAATAAACCAATCTGACACAATTTGCGTGGATTCTCAAAATCAAATTAACCAACGGTAGAAATATAATATCGAGTGACATATTTAACACTTATTTTTAATTACGTCATGTTTTACTATACACATTTACAATATAAAAGAAAGTATAAATTAAAAAAATACGATGCATGTTACTCGTAAGATCTCGATTATTAAACCTTTGACTATATGCATTTTATAATTTGTAAACGGTACATTCCTATGTCTGAATTAAAATGTGTATGTAATGGGATCTTTGTAACTTGGGTCGTTGTGCTTGGGCTGTGTGGGCTCTCAGCCACATGGATAGTTTAATGTGCTAATCGGCGCCTGACCCTGAGATGTGGATCATCTCGTAATTTGAATAATAAATTAGTATTAATCTGGTAAATTAAAGTAAATATAGTGCAAGATGTAGACATTAAGTATATTATTTGAGTAGAGATTTGGTTATTTTCAATGACTTATGTTTTACATTTCTATTTTTACGGTTATACACTATTTTATACTCTCTCCGTTTTTTTAACTGTCGAAAAGAGGAGAAGTCAATACACAAATTGATATAATTCATATGAAGTTAATCGTAACTAAAAGCGCCATACTACATCTCACAATAATAAATTACTAACAATTTTAATGCTGCAAAAATATTGTAAACAACGCAATATCACGAAGTGATCACTTCTTTAATTAGAACAATTACTACACACATGTGATTATTATTATTATTATTATTATTATAATTTTCCTAAATCTACTGACACAACTAATATGAAGTCGATCTTTTGATGTTTGCAAAGTCCGACTCTTAATTACTCGACAATTCTTAATTTTGTCCGCTTTGGGTACATACATGATTTCATATACTCTTTTCTTTTCTTTTCTTTTTTCTTTTTACTATTCTAATGGATAACACAAAATCTTATATATATCCTAATCATCGTCAACAGGAATCGTGATCATAGACACCGTCTTTTCAAGATACTTTGATTTGAGAACAAGAAACTCTTTGACCGTCAGTGCATGAAAGCGTGGACACGACAACCCTAAAAACGGTGCGACTTCTGAATTAGTCGGTGGACCATAAAAATACGCAAATGAATATCTATGCCTTTCTTGATTCACAAGCACCCGATGTTTAACATTATGGAACCTTCCATTTGAACAAATATGCAATAGATCACCGACGTTCACGACTAGGGTTCCGGCCACCGGAGGCACCGTGATCCACCCTACGCCGTCACGGAAAATCTCAAGACCCTTTGTGTCATTTTGGTGAAGAACGGTGAAGAACATTGAATCTGTGTGAACTGCTAAGCCCATTGCGTTTTCGGGGTTTGGACATCGTGGGTAAGAGTTTAGTTGTAAAGCGTCTTCAGCCATCGAAGGCGTGAAGGTAAGCACGTCTTCTGAAAGTCGTAGCGAGTTTAGCATTAGAACAAGGAGTTGGTAGGATAACTCTTTCATGTGGTTTTGGTAGCTTTCCACCACGTCACTGTAGAATAATAATAGGCAAATAAAAGTGTTTAGTTCTTGATAATATTAAAATTTTGTTTAGTGAAACAATAAAATGTTACATCGTCGTAGAAAAGCAAATTAAAGCAGAAGCGTCGGAAATTATACAAAATCATGAAAAGACGTAACAAAGATTTAACAAACAACAAATTACATACCAAAGTATGATAAATTATACCAAATCGTAACAAAATGCAACGACCTTTACTATGTCTTGCAACAGTACTAATTAAGATAATTTCAAGGGCGAACCTATGATATGGGCTACGAGTACATATTAGCCTCTTAAATGAAATTTTGAATTTAATATTTTACCTAACATGCCCAACCAATAAATAAATATTATTTAGCCTAACCCATATATCGTTTAGCCGTCGGTCACCAAACTAATTACCAACTATTTCGCGCAAAATAGTTGGTTAATTTGGTGACAACAGTAACCAAGTTAACTCAATTGAGCTATTTTATGTTCATGAATATTGAGTGATTATTTTTATTTACTACCATTTTTTTTTTTTTTAAAATAGCAACGTTACCCATGTTGTACAATTTTATTATGACACTAACCAGATTGATAAGCGTAGAAGCAATCAAACAACAAGTTATATACTTTATCCGTAGGTTTTTATAAACAATATTCTATTTTTCTTGCAAATTCAATGTCTCTTTGGTGACAACTATATTAATTATTATTTTTGATGAATTTTGGTGTGTTAGTTCATTGGTTTTATTATTAATGAAATTGATGTATTTGTTGGGATTCGATTGACACATTCAAAGAAATATATTATAGTAATTAGCAGCCTGTCTTTCTCAATGATGTTATTATATTCTTACGAAAAATAAAATGCATTTTTTAAATCGTGTTATATTATCATGCAAGTTCTGTTGTATTCAGATAGATACAAAGGAAAAGACAATCGGGCGAATATTACTAAGCTGCAATTGGATGGTTAAGGATCATGATTGCTACCTTTATCATACTTACTCTTACAATAATGAATTATTCAACCTTTTTTTTTTGTCGCTAAAAACTCATATTTTATTACAATTTTTGAGTTGATATTGAATAACTATTCATATTTTAAACTGAAAAAACCCAAAAAAAAAAGAAAAAAAAACCGAAACGTTTTTTCCCTTTTTATTTAATTATGGATGAGTAGGTGCAACAAATAACCACAGTACATTTTATAACATTGATTATAGCGTAAGATTTATTAATGAATATGAATTTTATGTAAAAGTAAGGTATTTTCTATATAAAAAAAAATGGTTAAACCTTAATCATGATGGCCCCCCACCCCCTATCCCATAGGAATGTGGGGAGAGGTTAATCCGTGAACCTGTAGCCTCGAGTCGAAGGCTGCGGGTTCCATCATTGGCGAAGGGTACGTGTTATCAATCGGAAATCAATCCCTTTTACGAGATTCAAACCGCCGACCTCCAGCTTAGGGTCCGCCTGTCATTATAACACCCCGCTCCTCACCACAAGACCATATCCAGGGAATCAAAAGTAAGGTATTTTCTAATTTTGAGGACAGGTGGCTCATACCTTAAGTAAAGTATTTTCATCACGAAGCAAAAAAGCTAGAAAAGATTAACTTGCAGAAGAATTTATTCTACTCTTTTAAAATGACACATACAACACCTTTCACAGATTTTGCATTTTTATTTTCATATATATGTATATCAAATGTTGAACAAAATATTTGATCTTCCAATTACATTGAACAAAATATATGTAATGCAGCAGTATATTCATTTATTTTACTCAATTTCAACATAAACACTCTAGAATGTGGAAAAAAAATTAGAAATTAATGAATATGAGAAATATTATCGATTTTTATTGCATGAAAATGCATGGATGAAAACTTACCAAAACAAGTCATAATCAGAAGGCCAAATTTCTCTAGCATGCTCCGCCGGAGAACCGATAATCGTAAACCCTTCATGCCACATAAACTTTGAAAAAAACGGTTGAATCCTCGCCACCCCGTATCCGGTGGCGGAGCTCGGTGTCCTCAACACTTTCATCTTCTCCTCCATGGACAACCCGAAAAGCCGCCATGCTAAACACTCCATCTCATCCATTAGGTCCACCGGAACACCATGGTTTACTAACCGGAATATTCCATACTCTTCACATGCATGGCCAATTAACTCCGCCGCATTTGGATCCAAGAGATCAATAACGGGTATGTCATAAAAATCTGTTTCGTCACTGTCTCCGGTGAAGGTTTCAGATGGATAATCGGAAAATTCATCGTCGGAGACGGTTTCCGGCCAGTAGTGAGAGTCGGGGAAGGATTCAATAGAGTCAAAATCAAGAGGGATGATATGTTTGAGGCTGATTGGTAATTCTTTGTAAGCTTCTGCAAGAGTTGTCATGGAGCAAAAGGAAGTCAAGCAAAAAGAAGTCAATTTTTTTTCCAAAACCTTTGGATATGACTCTATACACATAACCATATGTACATACATATATATAAGGCCGGATGTGCATAGAGTAAGGTAAATGAGATAAATATTTTGGCTTTTACTTTTCCTTTTTCATAGATTTAAACTTTTCAACTAAAGTAAAAAATATTATCAACTCATCATTTTTTTTTCACCTACCGACTTTTGTTAAGATCAAACGCTTACCGTTATACTAAAATTAATTGGTGTCAATAAAGGCGCTATTTTATTTCTTATCATTTATCAAACGCTTACCGTTATACTAAAATCAATTGGTGTCAGTAAAGACGCTATTTTATTTCTTATCATTTAATAGTGTGGACAATCTGTCCCAACACCCTCCTCAAATGTGACAATCTGTCCAACACTTGTACAATTGCACAATTTTTTCATTCAAAAGTGTGGGCAATCTGTCCTAACACTCCCTCAAGTGTGAGCAATCTCTCCAACACTTGTATTTTTTAAATAATGTTCTAACCAGGGTTTGATCCCGTGACCTCTGGCTGCGATACCATGTTAAGATCAAGCGCTTACCGTTGTACTAAAATCAATTGGTGGCAATAAAGACGCTACTTTATTTCTTATCATTTTATTAATCGTTAACAACCTTTTTAATATATATATATATATATATATATATATATATATATATATATATATATATATATATATATATATATATAACCTCAATAATCACTTCTTCTGCCCTGTTCATTTAGATTTGACTTTTATATCAATCAATGAATTATACATCGTAAACTGTGTTAAATTATATCGTCTTTGATCAAAAACATTATCACAAAGAGTGTATTTACTCTAATTATACACGACCTTGGTGAAATTGAATCCGAACCTCTAATTCTATGTTTAGATATTGTCACGTGTTGAAATTACTCATTTCTTAAGAATATGAAGATATACATTTCTTAAGAATATGAAGATATACATGTTTGTGATAGTGACGATGGCTACCTTGGAGACCAAGTTTAGGATGAAGCGTGTAGTTACTTTTATGTTTAGCTAGTTTACTTTAGTCGATGTTTCCCTTTAACGAGACATGTATCTCAAGTTATTTTATTTTATTTTTTGTTTTCTTAAATCAAGTTAAATTGTAATGGATGTTAACATTTGTTTCACTTATGTATGATTTTAGTTTGACAACATTGATATTCGTGTCGGTGTTTTGTTGGAGACTTTGATGGTATGTTTCTCGAGCCTCGTAGTACGTTGGACTTACATTGTTTTTAGGATTTTCTTTAAGAAAATCACGTATCAAATGTTTTACTACAGATAAGTATACCTTAACCAGAAGCGAGACCTTTTTTTTTTTTTTTTTTTTTTGTTATAGGAAGCGAGATGTTAGACGTGTTTATGCGGCTAACATAATTTTTACACGTGGCACTTATGTACCGGGACAAATGCAGTGATGCAATTGCAGATTTGAGTCTTTACTTTAATGGAGATTTGAAAACTATTGCTTGGAAATTAACATGATATCTATATTGTTTATATGTATGTGTATTCTAATGCAGCTATGTATGATACAAATTTGGTTATTCCCCAAAGATTCTTGTCCCAATAATAATAATAATAATAATAATAATAATAATACTCTGACCGCATCTTTTACAAATATACACGTAGATTTTACTTTCTTGCATTCAAGGAGAATCATGCATATTAAATTTTATGATGGTCCTCCTGCAATTATAACTTGTTAAGATCAAGCGCTTAACGTTGTACTAAAATCAATTGGTGGTAGTAAATGTGCTACTATATTTTCTTATCATACTAAAATCAATTAGTAGTAGTAAATGTGCTACTATATTTCTTTATCATTTAAGAGTGTAAGCAATATATCTCAACACTTGCACAATTTTTTCAAGAGTGTGTGCGATCTCTCTCAACACATCCTCAAGTGTGGGCAATCTGTCTCAACACTCGCACAATTTTTTAAATAATGTTCCAATCAGAGTTCGATCTCGTGACATATGGCTCTGATACCATTTTAAAGATCAAGCGCACAAATTGGTTATAGTAAATGGCTACTATATTTCATTATCATTTAAGAGTGTGGAAATTCTAGGCTCAAACCCATATAAGAGGAGGAACCTCATCCCAAAACCTATGCTGTGAGGTGAGTGAATTTCATTTCTTAATATGGTGGGTTACTGACGATACGAGCCACCCTTGAAATTTCATTTGACGAGGACGTCGAGCCGGGCAGAACCGTCTCGATGAGCAAGATCATATGTATGATAAATTGATTATGTTGAAGGTTTCCACATCGGCATGACCATGACGATGGATCGAGTTTAACAGACGCTTCGATCCGATATCCGAGGAGTAGCTTGGACAGAAGCCAAGGTCATATTTATCAATAGACTAAGCCGCCCTTAATTTAGGGTGAAGAGGGACGTGTGCCTATAAATACGTACATCCGGAACTGAGGCTCGATTCCCGGATAAAAAAAAGATACGTAGGCAACAAGAGATATATTCTTGAACCCACCGTACAACATAAAAACTCTCATCTTTCCATAAAAGCACTATCTTGTTCTTTGCATCTTCTTTCTATTTCACCCCGATATCGGTGCATTATGGAAAATCATTTACAATAACCCAAACTCATATAAGAGGGTCGGGCATCATCAAAAAACTTCGCACTAAAGAGCTCCGTTATTAGGTGAAAATCTTGGGACATCATCTCAAAACCTAGGTTATTAGGTGAGGGAAGTCCATCTCTTAATATGATGGGTTACATAATCACAAGTTCCCAATGTGGGATACTTTAACATAACTTGCGCTCTGTGACCGATAAATTTTAAGATAAAATTGTGGACGCCCCTTGAAACTTGTCTCAACGATAAATTAATGAGCAGTGATGCTAGAATGTCGGTATGGTCTTTCATTAAGGGTGTGTGTTTAATTCCGTAAATGATCGACATAACAGTGAAGTCATTTTGGGTTCGGTTCATTTTAAAATAAAATCTTGATGGCCCTATTTGTATAGTACTATTAAGTAAACAAAACAATATCAAATGTGTCCCGGTAGTTGTAGCTTATTATGACTTATATTCTATTTTATTAGAATATAACAGTTGTAAACTTCAAAAATTGTATAAAAAATTATTTGATAAATTAAAATTAATATATACACATAACTATTTACGTAACTCTAAGATAAATCAATTTTTTGGACAGCTCAAACATATATTATTGTGTGAATTAGTGTCGAGGGTTAGCTGTTAAGTAGTATTAATTAAGAAACAAATGAATAAACTTCTTCAGTGTGAAACAACATTTTGTATGCAAGTAATTGCCAAAAATAAAAAGTTGGTGGTTTTCCAAATGCTAATTAATTTTGGATTAAAAAAAAACGTGGTCCCTGGTGGCGATTTGTACTAAATATTGTCATGTTGTGACAATGTTCATGGAATAATTCAGCTACTCTGGAGAGGACAAGTATGAATAAAGCTAAAACCGAAGGAAATGATTGATTAGTTCAAATATAAAATGAATTGTCTCACCAATAATACATTAAAATGATTATAATTATGTAATGTAGTCCCGTTGGGATTTTATTATTTGTGAATTTTTAATCTATGATAAAATTAATAATTATGTCACAATTAGAATGATATTATAAATTCGAATAATGATAGTGTTACTTTAAAAATCTACATAAATTCTAGCCCTGTGTTGCACAGAAAAATCTACATAAATTCGAATTACAAATGCAAAGGAAACGGAAAAAGGATATATGATCCTAGCCCTGTGTTGCACAGAGCTGGGAACTGATGGAATACGAAAAAATCTCAGCATCATTATTTCGAAATGAATGTCATCAAAGCTCAGGATTGGAACAGGCAAAACCGAACCTTCGCTGGGAGCCTTTGAATCGGGTCCGCAGGACGCGCGCTCGCACACAAGTTCAAGCTGAAATCCGGATGGATTTGCACCCCCCCTGCGCCCGCGCGTAGAGAACAGTGTATAAAATTGGTAATTTCTTACCACTACACTAATACAACATCATATATATGTTGGCTCTTTTTCTTCCTTCCTTCCAATGTGGGAGAAATTGGTTTCTCCAATTTCCCTTTATTACTAACACTTTCCATTCACCACTTAGGCCCAATATGACATATCATTTAACATATTCATTTTAACCATCATTTTCCAACAACATTTCCCTTTTGGAATATAAAAATCGACATGCCAATTTAATAATAAAATGCAATCAACTCTCATATTCGTTGTCACGTCATGTTGTGTTACATGATTACTCCATCATTATTATGAATGTACGTACCTTCATCATAACTCCGTAAATATTCACACAAACAACATATGTAAAAGTGAAAACCACCATAGTATTATGGGGAAATTGATAAAACCACTAGAGAAAACCATTCCTTTTTTTTTTTTTTTCTTTGTAAAAAAAATTTGCTTTTTGAGAAACCCGTTTTTAGATAATACGACAATAATATTGTCGTAAAAAATATTAGCATTTAAACACTCGTTACGACAATAATAATGACGTTAAATAAATTTTACGACAATAATATAATGGTGTTAATTATGGTGATTTTACGACGATATTATTAGCGTAAGAAGAAATTTTATGACAATATTATTGTCATATTACCTAAAAACGCATTTTCGAAAATTTAAAAAAGTAAACATTTTCTTTTACAAGTGTGTATTATTCGGGACCGTACTTCGAGGAACCCGATTGGGTTGGGTCACCCCTCCATGACGATTGTATCTTCTTTTCCGGGTGTTGTCCGTCAAGGCACTTGCGCTACTATTTGTGATTGTCCGAGTAAGCAACCTCGCAACTCTTTTCCTTTAAGCTTGAATAAAGCATCGGATGTGTTTGATCCAATACATTGTGACATTTGGGGTCCTTATCGATTTCCTTCTAGTTGTGATGCTCGTTTTTTTCCTCACCATTGTTGATGATTATTCCCGCGCCACTTGGGTATATTTATTTGCGTTACTCGTTTAATAAAAATATCAAAAGTTTGCGAAGTGATAACGGACAAGAGTTTATGCAATTACAACATTTCTTTTCTTCTAAAGGTATACTACATCAAACGTCTTGTGTAGACACGGCCCAACAAAAATCGTCATATCCTAAATGTTTCCCGAAATACGGATAAATTCGAATCCCGGTCTCGTCGTTGTATTTTTGTTGGCTATCCGTTTGGTAAAAAAGGTTGGCGTTTATATGACCTTGCAACTCATGATTTTTTTGTGTGTGCGTGCGTGCGTGCGTGCGATTACTCATTGTTTAGTTATAATCGGGATGGTGTTTCCCTTCATGTTCTTACGGTTTATGTTGATGACGTGCGTGCGTGTGTGTGTGTGTGAAACCCGTTTTTAGATAATACGTCATAAAAAATATTAGTCGTTACGTCAATAATAATGACGTGACAATAATATAATGGTGTTAATTATGGTGATTTTACGACGATATTATTACCGTAAGAAGAAATTTTATGACAATATTATTGTCATATTACCTAAAAACGCATTTTTGAAAAAGTAAACATTTTTTACAAGTGGGAGGTCTGACCAAGCCTGATTTGCCAATTTCCCATGTGTGTGCGTGCGTGCGTTGCGTGCGTTCGTGCGTGCGTGCGTGCGTGCGTTCGTGCGTGTGTGTGTGTGTGTGTGTGTGTGTGTGGGTAAAAGGTGGGGGTGCAGTGTGGATAACGGTGTGGGTATGGATGTTGATGGTGAGGGTGGTGGATGAGCTGGTGGAGTTTGTTGAGTAGGCTGTCATAAGGGTGTGATTGAGGTAACGTAGGGCTGTCATATATAGGTGTGGTTGGTGAGGGGTGAGGTCTCTATTGTGCCTCATTCACAACACTGCTGCTGTGACTATGGGAATTGAGGGTACATTTGTAATTCCCAGCTGAATGTTAAAGATAAAAATTAAAAGAAAAATTACAACACACACAATAGGTCACAGCCTGCTGTCCCCACAGCAGAAGATCCAACTCGTTGGGTGAAGTGTGAAAATAGTATTGCCGGCTTATTTTGTTCATTTTTATTACATTCATTATATTCATTTTGTGATGTAGTCAAAATAAAAAATCTTCTTTTTGGTAATTAAATTTGTTAGAATATGTCCAAAAGATGTGATGAAATAAAAAGTCGTTATAATATATTACTTTACATCAAAGCTAGGGGTGAACTTGTGTTATTTGATACGTTTTGGTTCGGTTTTTCATCCAGTATAAATGAGTTTGATTTGAAAAAATTATAACCCAAACCGATTTGGTTTCGTTTTGCAAACAATTACATAAATCTTTTGAAGAAAAATGTAAGCATATAAATTTAGATTTGTGTGTATATATACATACATATAACAATAAAAAGTGTGTGCATTTGTATATATATATGTACATACATGCATATAAACATTTAATTTAGATAATATATTGAAATATGTATTTTCGGTAAGTTCGGTCTGGCGAGTAAAAAATAATTAAAAACCAATCCAAATCAATAGAACAACATTTTCATTCATTGGGCTCCTTCCCTATAGAATTGGATATGGAAAGAGACTGAATAAACCATGAAAGGTGGTAATTTCTATACCAAATAAAAGATTAAAAATGTCTTCAAAACCCGACAATGCATTTCTACATCATGTATATTATAAACACATAAAAAAACCTTTTTAAAATAACTTCAATGCAAAACGCATACTCTTTAGATATAATGTTTTTCATATTCTCTATTTGATACTCCATCCGTTCCAATTTATGTGATGCACTTACCAAAATCACGCATATTAAAAATGTACGTTAATATATTAATTTTTACAATGAAATGATTAGAATTTTTTTAGACATAAATACATAATTAATGTGACATTTATTTTTATATCTCCTAGTGTAATATGAGACGGAGGAAGTATTACTTTGTATACTTGATATTATCGACTGAAACAAGACTTTTAATAATCACGCTTGCGTCATTGATTATGTCATTTGTGCCCTCAATTGCATATATATATATATATATATATATATATATATATATATATATATATTCAAGGCCGGCAAGGCCGTAAAGCAAACTAGGTTGCAGCCCTGTGCCTCCGGAAAAATGTGATATTTGGGGTCCTGAAATTGATAATTATGTTATAAAAAATATATCAATTGAGACTTATATTTATACAATTCGGTTTTTTTTATAAATAAAGAAACGAAAAAAACCTCAACCCTTTCAAGTTTAAAGCCCAAGTGTAATCCACATAACCCAGAAGTTTTAAAAAAAAAAAAAAAATTTTTTTTTTTAACTATACTATCGATCCATAAAAAATAAATCACTTCAATTATTGATAGAATACACTATTTAATAAATACAAAAGTTCTAACGTTTTTTTTTACTCCGTATCACCAAGAATATGGTTGACAAGGTGATTCTACTGATTAAAAATTTTGCTTCTACATATTGTAGAAAAGGCGATGTGAAAATTATTTTGTGAATATTCAATAAGAGAATAGTTATTATACAATATTGTTTGATGGAAAATACCAAGTGGAGGATGAGACGTGTGCAGTTCACCCCTACACACTCTGGCTATATGAGAAAAGTTGAATAATAACACATATTGATGAATTTCATGAACATTCAATGCTCATGAATCAAGAACACAAAATACAATTGAAGATGAAGAAGAGGAAAACAATTAGAACTTGATAAACTCGATTTTGATTGTTAAACTTCAATTAGAGCTTACAGTGTTTGATTCAATGTATATATAGACTATCTCAACTGTCAATTGACTTCCTAGGCGGTTACAACTAAGTCTAACAAGATAACCGCTTGTAACTAACTTTGTACAAAAGTGTTTGATAAAAGTCCTCAATGAACTTTCAACTAAAAGTTCGCTTTTGTTTTGTTTTGAGCCGCACCTTGTCACTTGTGATTTTCTTTCGTCGCTTCTTGTTATGAGCTTTAACACCCCCTCTCAAACTGAACTCTTAGGTTGATAGATATTGACTAAAGGATAGGAGCTCAACAGGGTTTTAAACCTGCCTTTATCTAAAGCTTTTGTGAATAAATCTGCTAGCTGCATTTCTGTAGTAATAGGCAGTGGTTTCAAGAATCCTTGTTGGTATCTGTCTCTCACTACATGGCAATCTATCTCTATGTGTTTAGTCCTCTCATGAAAAACAGGATTTTCCACTATGTATATGGCACTGTTGCTGTCACAAAACATTGGAATTGGCCTTTCCTGTTTAATGTTGAATTCTGATAATAAATAAGTAAGCCATTGAAGTTCACAAGATGCCATTGCCATTGCTCTATATTCTGATTCAGAGGAGCTTCTTGATACTGTTGTTTGTTTCTTGGTTCTCCAGCTGATTAGTGAATCTCCTAGAAATATTGAGAAACCTGTAACTGATCTTCTGGTGTCACTGCAACCTGCCCAATCTGCATCCACATAACACTTGAGTTCCAGATTGCTTTTTGCCGAGAAGAGGATACCTTGTCCTGGTGAGCCTTTTAAGTATCTTAGGAGCCTGTGAGCTGCTTGAAGTTGTAATTCTGTGGGCTTGTCTAAAAATTGACTTAGCTGTTGAGTAGCAAAAGTTATGTCAGGCCTTGTTAGCCCTAGATAGAGTAGTTTTCCTACTAAGCTCCTATAATAGCTGTTGGAATCTAATGTTGCAGAGTCTTTACTGTGTAATTTGATAGCTGTATCCATAGGAGTAGTGCTTGGTTTGCATTCTGAGAAACCATATTCTTCAAGGAGTTCCAGACAGTATTTCCTTTGTGATAAGATGATCCCTTTGCTAGACCTGGCTACTTCTAGCCCTAAAAAATATTTAAGATCCCCCAAATCCTTGATGCCAAATTTGTTATTTAAGTAATCTTTTAGTTCTTTGATCTTACTCAAATCTGGACTGGTAACAAGCACATCATCTACATAAACCAGGACTGCAATGAAAGAAGAGCTGTCTGACCCATTTGTGAACAAGCTGTAATCTTGTTTAGACTGCTTGAACCCCCTCTCAAGCAAAGCTTGGGATAGCTTGATGTTCCATTGCCTACTAGCTTGCTTCAGACCATATAATGACTTTTTGAGTCTACAAACCATGCCTTGTTGTGCATCAAACCCTTGTGGCACTTGCATATACACTTCCTCAGTTAAGTCTCCATGTAAAAATGCATTGTTGACATCAAGCTGCTGCAGATTCCAGTTTTTTGCTGCTGAAATTGCTAACAGTGTCCTCACAGTTGTAAGTTTTGCCACTGGAGAGAAAGTGTCTAGATAATCTAGACCTAGTTGCTGTGTGTAGCCCTTGGCTACTAATCTGGCTTTGAATCTTTCTATTGAGCCATCTGCCTTTCTTTTGATCCTATACACCCACTTACAACCTATTGGTTGCTTGCCCTTTGGTAATGGTACTACCTCCCATGTCTTTGTTTGCTGCAATGCATTTATCTCATTTTGCATGGCTTGTCTCCACTCCTCATGTTTTACTGCTTCTTGATAGTTCTTTGGTTCTGTCAAGACTTGGGAGCTGAAAATATAAGATTTATATGAAACAGATAAGTTTTCCATTGTGTCTACTTTATCAAGTGTGTGAGGAGATTTTGATTTTTGGACATTATTACACTTGTAGTCCTTCAAATATGAAGGAGCCCCCCTGATCCTTGTTGATTTTCTAGGCTGTGGACTGTCATGACTAAGATTGTCTTGCACATGTTCCACATAATCTATGTTATCCCAAGGATCAGGATCAGGATCATGTTCATGTGAACCATAAGTGTTATCAGAAGACTGATCAAACATCTGCCCTTGAGCTGAGTTTGAGTGTTCAGTGTTCAGTATTTCATCAACTATATTAACATTGTCATTCCAAGGCACATGCTGATCTGTAGGAACTGGCAAGGGCAAGTTAAAGATATCACCTGATTTTGAACTCTTTTGCTTAAATGGAAATTCCATCTCATGAAACAATACATCCCTTGCTATAAAAATATGTTTAGTATGAAGATTCAAGAGATAATAACCTTTAACATTAGGAACATAACCTATGAAAACAGACTTGACACTTATGGGTGCAAACTTGTTATTATCATGATGTAAATTAGCAGCAAAAGTCAAGCAACCAAATACCTTCACAGAATCAAAGTTAGGTTTTATTTTATGCAACAGCTCAAAAGGTGTCTTATCTTGCAATAATGGTGATGGAATGATGTTAATAAGATTAACAGCATGAATAACAAAATATGACCAATATATCACAGGTAATCCAGACTGAAACTGAAGACTCCTAGCAACATTAAGAATGTGTTGATGCTTTCTTTCAACCACTCCATTTTGCTGAGGAGTTTTAACAACAGAAGTCTGATGTATAATACCCTTGTTGGCATAAAATTCAGGCAACTGAAACTCTAAACCATTATCAGACCTCACAACTTTTACAGATTTATTATACTGTGTAGCAACCATATTACAAAACTGTTGTATCAGAGGTCTAACCTCACTCTTATTCTTCAACAGAAAAATCCAACAAAATCTGCTAAAATCATCTACTATAGTAAGAAAGAATCTATGACCATGGATACCAACAGTCCTATAAGGCCCCCAGATATCCATATGGACAATATCAAACAGATCTTTACAAACAGAATGACTAATAGGAAAGCTATTTCTCTTCTGTTTTGCTAAAGGACAAACATCACAAACATGATCAACAGGAAGTTTCACTTGAGCATGATCTTGTTTAATGACTTTAAGTCTCTGATCTGAGGGATGCCCCAATCTATAATGCCATAACAACTCAGATGCACCAGCAAACTTGTCATTAGTAACAGGAAAAGAGTAACATGATCTGTCAGCCTTTAAAATGTACAAGCCTTTTACTAATTCAGCTGAACCAATCCTCTTTAGAGTAATCAAATCCTGTATAACACAAGAATTCATAAAAAACTTGATATTATAAGCCCTAGTTCTGATCAATTGACTTATAGACATCAGATTATGATGAAACTCGGGAACACATAACACATTATCAAGAACTAGGTCTTTATTAATTAGGACTTGACCTATATGAGTAATCTTGGCACTTTTTCCATTAGGCAAAGACACAAACAAGTTATCAATAGATTTACAGGACTTAAACAACATTTTTTCATAGACAACATGATCACTAGCACCAGAATCTATGATCCAATCAAAAAGATTATAAGTTTTGGCCAAACCTGAGTCTGTACTACCAAAGTTAGTAGACAGAACAGCAGAATTGATAGAATTAAAACCAGTATCAGGAGCATCCTGCACCAAAGCTCCACCCCTCAAAATGTTCATTATCTGCTGATATTGTTCTTGGGTGACAGGAGCCTTCAGATCTTGAGTAATCTGATTCTGTGCCTGATTTTGTTGATGACTTTGCTGATCCTGATCTGGCCAAGAACCACCATCTGACCAAAATCCATTATCTGACCAAGAACCTCCATCAGAAGCCACATTATTTGCATAAGACCTTCCTCTGCCCCTTCCTCTGAAATTTGGAGGAAATCCATGCTTCTTATAGCACCTATCTACTGTGTGGCATGTCATACCACAATGAGTACACTGGGGCTTCTTAGCATTATTATTATAGGTTTTCCTAAAACCAGTGTTCTGGCCATAATTCTGAACATCCATAGCACTCTTATCCACATTGTTCACCAAACTACTACCAAGAACACCAGAAGAATTGGCAGTATGAACCCCAGAACTATAATGATGTTGTCTCTCTTGTTTGAGAGCCATCGAAAAAACATTCCTCACAGAAGGGAAAGGAGAAATCATCAAGACTTGGGACTTCATTGTAGCAAAATTGTCATTGAGGCCTTTCAGAAATCGAATAACATGATTTCTTTCATTATGCTCTCTATACCACTGTTGTCCACAATCACAAGTAGGAGGAGGAGTAAGAGCCAACAACTGATCCCATAAGATTTTGAGTCTGGCAAAATATTCTGAAACGGACAAATCACCTTGCTTCAAACTCTGAATCTCATCCACCAAATCTGACAGTTTGTCTGCATCACCACCCCCATACCTAACTTCCAAATCATCCCAAATGTCCTTGGCTGTTTTATAAGACATAACACTTTGAGCAATCGACTTAGAAACAGAATTTCCAAGCCAAGCCTTGACCATGCTATTATTTTGATGCCACAATCTGTAATGAGGATCTGTAGCAACAGGTTGGGGAATTGAACCATCAATGAAACCAGTCTTGTTTTTCGAAGATAAGGCATTGAGGACTGCTATCTTCCAACTATGATAGTTGAATTCATCAAGAATGGGTTGAACAAGAATGAACTCTGGACTTTCTCCAGGATGCAACACAAGATCTGCAGGAACAGCACCTCCAGGACCTTGATGATTATCCATTGCCATATTCCAAGAACAGGGGAAAAACAAGGGAAAGAAGAACGCTAACAAGAAAAACGAAATGCGGAAGCAATTCAATCAATCAAATTTCTCTGATACCATGATGAATTTCATGAACATTCAATGCTCATGAATCAAGAACACAAAATACAATTGAAGATGAAGAAGAGGAAAACAAATAGAACTTGATAAACTCGATTTTGATTGTTAAACTTCAATTAGAGCTTACAGTGTTTGATTCAATGTATATATAGACTATCTCAACTGTCAATTGACTTCCTAGGCGGTTACAACTAAGTCTAACAAGATAACCGCTTGTAACTAACTTTGTACAAAAGTGTTTGATAAAGTCCTCAATGAACTTTCAACTATAAGTTCGGTTCTTTGTGTTCTTCGTTTTGAGTGCACCTTGTCACTTGTGATTTGCTGCTGCTGCTTCTTGTTATGAGCTTTAACACATATCGCCCCTTCACATGATATCATCCATAAAATCACTATTGTATAATGGCTTTTCTCTTAATACATATACGTCTTTTGATGCGTTTTTAATGCCGAATTTTAAATCGTATTTCTAAAGGAAAACTTACATTATGCATGCATATATTAATTTTATTTTGAAAGAAAAAAAAAACATATACTTCACGTCTCGAATTTTAGAAAACAGAGTTTTAGGAAGTCAAGAAGTGGATGTGTTTGAAATGATGTTACCATCGGAGATTTTGAAGTTAAAACATGATTTAAAATACCAAATTGTTCACACTTGTAAAGAAGACAATGCAGATTTAATAAACGTCACAATACCCAATAATTTTCTCAGGGTACTATATCACATCAACCAATACTTATATCATTGTTTAATTAGGAGACAATATATATATTATATATGTATATTATTATTATTTTATACAGATTGTATGGAGACAATATTCCATTTCCATTTGCAATATCCCTGACCGTATATATCAGAGTATCAAACGTAATAATAACGTAGCTCTCAGCAAAAGATACGTACCTTTGGTATTTACACCTTTGACTTTGTGTTTTTTTTTTTATTTATAATTTTTTTATTTGATGTATTATTTCTTTTTTAAAATTTTAATTACAAGTAGTAATAGGTTTTGACAAAGTCGTTTACTATGTGGCAACTGGTAAAAAAACCTTTAATTTAAGTATTGTCGCAATCCGTATCCCTCAAATTAAGATCTAAAATAATTTGCCATACATATAAACTTCTAAACACGTTTTTGTGTTTAAGCAAATGATACAGGTACTCTAGCTGTCTTTTTTTTTTTTTTTTTTTTTTTCCTTTTTTTTTCTTTTTTGAAAATGAGTTGTCTCTTTTTTATGTTTTGAATTTATGACCATCGAGTCATACCTTAGTGGTTAAAGAGTTGAGGTATTTGTAATATCAATCTTATCTTGTATTGGAGTATTGTGGAGGTTCGGCTCCTTTTTGGGACGATCTCTGCACGGACAGCCTAAGTAGGACACTAAATCATTGAGTCACAAACTTTCGATTTATATTCTTTGTTTATTGTTCAAGGTAGTTTGTGGATCAATCTTTTTATGTTTTGATTATTGATGATTAGTCACTTGGTGTTGATATCTATCGGCATATCAATAATACTTATTAAAGGTTTAGTAAGAGTTATAAGACAACAAGTATTTAAAGTATATCAACAAAATCCCATATTTCCCTATTTGAAGTATGCAGTTCATTTTCCTTCTTAATGACTCATAAGATACAAACACTTACGAGTCCTTAAGAATAAAAATTTCAAGGGGAAAGTGTGCATTTTAAAACGGTTTAAATATTGTCGATCTAAAAATCTAAAATGAACACGTATAAAATATCACGATTGACATATTAATTAACTTTGTTACAACAAAAACTACCTACTATTAATGTTGGACATATTGACTATGACTATAGTCTATTAGTCTCTCTAATATTGTTCATGTGTTGAAAAGGCCACAAGTATATAAAGAGACATGTTAAGATGTAAATAAATCAAATTCAAACTGTGTGGTCCTGATTTATCACACGGTACAACTCTATAAATGGAGTAAACATGTAAGAATTACCCCCTTAAAACTTCAAAGTGGAAAGTGAAGTAACTTTGAACAAAAGAAAACAGTCTTACCAAACAAGTTACCGCCATTTAACTTTAGAATCGTGATCTGACAGGAAGGGCGCGCTATCATATTGATGATCAATCTGTGTAATCTCAGGATTAGTGGACTAAGTATTAATTACCAGATTGACCTAATGTTGCCACATGTATTATGTTGATAATTGTGACGAATTAAAATGCCTAGTACAGTCAAAACCAAATAGCTTGGCTCAAGTGATAAGTGACTTGAGAATGCCTAAGGAGGTCACCGGCTCGATTCTCCTCTGAGGCACCATGTTGAAAGAGCTCTTGGCCAGGCCTTTACCTCTGAATAAGAGTTAGACTTTGCAGGCACGACCCGGGCCGAACTCCGAATTAGTCGGACCAGTGGGTTCCGGATACCGGAGGCTTTAAAAAAAAAAATGCCTAGTACCGTCTGAAAATTGGTTTCAGATGCTCTGATACCTTTCATAAAACGCATGGAATGAAGATCAGGTATAACCCTCTTTTAATTAATACACGAGGGGATTTATTACCAACTAAACGAACATCAGAGTATACAACTAATCTACTACCTCCGTCTCATAAAAAATATCCACATTTGAAGAAAAAAAAAATTGTCCCATAAAAAGTGTCCATTTAGAAAACCAATACATCATTTAATGCTTTTTGCCAAACATACCCCTAGCCTAACATTTATTGTTGTATATTCATTTCATATTCCAAAACAAGCATTAATTATATTATAAGATAGGGATATATATGTCTATTAGTACTAAAACTCAACACATTAATTGACTTTCTTAATTTTCCTGAATAGTAAAATGTGAACACGTTTTACGAGACGGATGTAGTATTATACAATTGTAAAAAACAACACATAAAATACTTAATAGCACAACAAAACGTACAGAAAATGAACAGGGAATTCATATCTTCACACCACACTTCTTCTAATTGCTCATATACACTTCGTGTTCGGCTATAGAAAGAGCCCCGGAATCTTTTGAGGAACTAAGGAAGAAGAAGAAACCGATGCTTTTGAATAGAGAGAACGGATTCGAACTCGATTAACGAACCTTTTGAGCAGTGCATTGTAAGAGAAACTATCAATCCCCATAACTTATTAGCCTGGGAAAATCTTTTATTGCTATTAGAGGCTTCAAAAATAGTGTTAAAAGGTCAGTGATGATGTCGATATTATCTCCAACAAGTTTATGAGTATTTAACGGTGGATATCTGGCTATAAAAGTGTATGTAAGTGGTGTTTATCGGCGGAGCACGGCGGTGATAGTGGTGGTGGTGAATATGAACAAGATGAAGATCTTTCTCTTCAAGAGGGGATAAGTGTTTTGCGTATTTTGATTATCAGCTAAGCCTTAAGTGACTGCTTACGTACCCTTTTATAAGGGATCAAGCCCGATGCGTAGTTCTGGAAGTGATGACCTCCCCTTTGTGATGGAGGTGATGTGAGTATTTTTAGAGGTTATGAGCCAGCTGTCACGAGGTTGGTGAGAGCAGGAGAGCTGTCAGGCCGGCGAGCTGAGAGCTGGTGGACCCGACCTACCAAGCTGAGTCTTGGGCGGCTCCAGAGAGCCATTGGCGGCTACGAAGCCTAACGGCCTGAGGGCCTCATGGCCCGATGGCCTTGTAGCCTGGCGGACGTAGCTTATTTTATCTTTATATCGGCTGCTCTGGTCTCTGAAGGACCTAACGTCTGAGGGTTCGCGGGCCGGCCCCCTAGTCTGATAGCATCGCATAGGACCAAAGGCTTGAAGTGGGGCCGACGTCTTGCGAGTTCGCGGATTGCGATGGCCGGTGGCGTAATTCACTGTTTTGGGGGTTGGGTGGACCCGAATAAAGATGCGTGGGCCGAATTACGATTTAGGCACATCGGTCACTAAACGATCATATTATTCACATTAGGATGAATATTATTCTTGCAATAAAGTACAGAAGCCATAAAACACCAATGCCATGGAAGGCCTAGATCAAAGTATTATTACACGAAAACAATGTCACAGGTTTAAGGTTTAAGAGATAAATTACCCCTCAATCTCGTCAAAAAGCTTCCTACTTTGATCAAAATTCTATGAATTAATGCAAGAAATCAGCACACCAGAAAGAAAGTACTGGGATCACAGTCGTTTAAGGCTTTAAGCTCAATTGATCGAATAACTTGCGTCTAACATTTTGGCTTTCCGTAAAGAAAGATAACAACAACTTTATATAGAATATGAATGATCCACAGTGCAAATACTTACAACACGTAAAAATAAATATATTCGCCATTTTCGTCACTTGAACGAGTAAATTCTCTACTTTTTGCAAATAGTTTTACACATGTGGGATAATTAAAAAAAAAAATTATTAGCCACCGATCCAGTACATAGCATGAAGTTATAAGGCATAACTGAGACGTAAAAATAAATATATTCGTCATATTCGTCACTCGGGCTAGTAAATTCTCTACTTTTTGCAAATAGTTTTACACATGTGGGATAATTAAAAAAAAAAAAAACTATTAGCCACCGAATCCTTTTAGCTCTCCTGGGTGTTTTCTACTGGATGCTCTCCATGTATATATTGCATGTCAGGTCACTGCAAAAAAAAATAAAAAAAAAATGGACAATCTAGGAATAATATGACAAAGTCGTTGAAACTTAAATTTTATCACATATTACCTAGATCCAGTTTTTTGCAAGCAAGATATCCGGCAAAAATGTTTTGGCAATATATTGAAGGTCGAATTCATAGAGTGATTCGAGGTCGTATGTGATACGTGACTCAGCCAAGTTGTTAAGCTCAGCCACCCATTCCGGTCGACTTTTGATTTGTGGCTTCTCCATCCATCTTTTTACCTCCTTAATTTGGTGGTCGTTCATTTGCTTACCCTTCATTTTCTTACGCTCTCTTTCTTCTAATTGTTGCACTTGAGAGGTTCGTAGACCCAACCACCATATGCCTGGGGTGGTCAAATTCTCTCCGTCAAACGCCATAATCTGAGACCCGAATAAATACGAACACACAATCTTGAGCCCTCCAAGATTACGGTCGACCAACGCTAACACCGGCTTATTCAGGTCGATCGCCATCCTTCGCAGAAACATACGAGTGAAAACACTTGGCTGACGGCCACCACATATGATGATGCAAGGAATCCTTTTGTGGAATCCGTCTTCAACGAGCCTCTTAAAAATTGTTTTTTTTTTCAACAAGTAAAATAAATAGGGCATCGGTAGAGTGCATCATTACCCCGTCCATGTGATTAGGTATCTTCACACCATTCGCATCGCATTGGGTACAATCCATGTATTTTTCACCCTCTTTAAAAATCAACCTCCCGGCTAACCTTCCCTTTGAAGATGCTGTGAGGTTGAGACTTGACCTTGTACATCGAAGGATGCAAGCAATATCATTTGTGTAATCAGTTAGCGTTTTTTCCTTTACACCGAGATCGGGGAGGGAATACACAAGCTCCCTCATTTCCATGTGTATTCCACGTGTACATAATATGCGTATTTTTTCCACGACCTTCCGTAAGCGAGTTTTCTTTTCTGGGGAAATATTTAAAAGCGATTTGCGATTCAATACAAGACGGTCTAATTTTCTATTGTAGGTACAGTTATAACGAGACACCATCTGACGTGCGGGTATATATTTAGCATCCTTATCATCCCCAGTAAGGAAAGCATCAATTTCTGAAACTATTTCCTTAGGCGATTTATTAGTTAATTACCTGAAATATTTCGTCCTTTTCCTTATCCTCTTTTTCCTTATTCTCCTCATCATGAGGCAACGGCATGGGCTCGGATCGGTTTTGAATGGATTTAAAAACCTTCTTAAGCGACTGAAGCTCCGGACCGGTCGCACGAGGCAGACGAGGCAAACCAAACATTGAAAATTAACTGATCAAGTAAGCTGAAAATGCAACATTAGTAACAAAAACAATTAGACCCACATAAAAAATAAAAAAAATAAAAAAATAAAAGTAGTGAAGAGCATACATAATTTAATAAATAAAAAATATTAGTCGTATCCGTGTCGTGCGACGTGTCTGTGCAACATAGGTTGTAGGGTAAATAAAAACGATTAGATAAATTATAAATTTAAGCTCTTATGGCATTGTAAAACGGCTTATATATTAAAAGACAAAAACAAAATGTTAGAACGACTTAAACAAGGTAACCCAAATTTTAAAAACTTGTAGACCAAATAATCAAGGCAAACATTCATCATTCAACATAAACAAAAAAAACATCAAAATATTACTACGGAGTCAATAAAATATGGGGATTTTTCCTGATCTACCACCATTTTCTGTTCCAAATTGTGGATATACAACCCAAGGCAAAAAAAAACAATTTTGGGACGCGGTTTTCTCCCATTTTTTTCATAAATATGCACGATCTTAAGGTCTTCAAATCTCCTATTGGGGTTCCCCTTCCCAATTAGGGTTTAGTTTGATTCCAAAAACACCTAAAACGCGAAAATAGAAGTGGTATTTCGATAACAAAGTGGTATGTCCACATATAATATGCCATTTACAGAACATCTATCCCAGCTTTATGTTTAACATAACAAAAACACAGAAAAGCATTCAAACCAAAAACTAACCCATATGTATCTTGCTCCTCCATTTAATTGTTTTAATTAATTAGTCGTACTCCCTGCCTAAAGATAAAGTTTTCTTGGCTTTTTCATAAAAAGATGTTCCATACCTCCGGTCATAGAACTTGATGTCACTTAGGCAGCTCTCCAACTGGTGAAGAATCATAAGCTTCAAGTCCAAATCTTTCTTGGCTTTCTTTGCCACAAGCTTCACGTCCAAATCTTTCTTGACCGCAAGCTTCACGTCCAAATCTTTCTTGGCTGCAACCGCCTTCCTAATCTCTTCCATGTAAGGGTGTCTCGGGTTGATTTCGAATGTTGACTTATCATCATCAACCGACAGATTACTAGATGCCTCGAAAACACGGCCAGAGATAACAACGTCAACATTTTTCGCCTTTTCCCCAATATACCTAACGAACTCCTCTCGAACACCCTCGTACTGAACCTTCAATAGCTTCCATTGCTCCCCCTCCTCGACGGCGATTTGTTCCTCTATGCGATTTTCGTTCACGTCCAAAATGGTGATTGGATAAGGACACATGAGCTTCGGGTACTTCTTAACCAAATCCTGTAATTTACACTTCTCGAGGTATTCAAGATGACCTTTTTTGAGGTGGACAGTAACCTTTGTGCCCCAGTCAAGGATATCACCACCACCACCATCAGAGGTGGTGTCTCGAGCAGCAGCAGTAACGGTGAAAGTAGAACCACCATTTGCACTTGCATCGAACTCCCACACATACTGCTCATGACCCTTCTGCTTTGTAGTGATCACGACCTTGTCAGCAACCATGTAAGCTGAATAGAAACCAAGACCAACAATCAGACAATCCTTTGAATAAAAGCGAGAGAGATGAACATAATCGGGCGTCGAACATTTATGAATGGTTCCCATGTATTTGTCTAGGCGGATTTCTGAATCAATAGCACCAAGCTTGCTCACCAAATCTTAAAAAAAAAAAAAAAAAAAAAAAAAAAAAAAAAAACATCAACCAAAACCAATAATTTCCCAGCTGATGACTAGAAATACAAATCATTAAAATGCATCTTTTATGAGGAAAAAAAAAAAGCCTCACCATCCCTGGTCATTCCAATGCCACTGTCGATGACAGACAGGGTATTATTCGTCTTGTCGGGGACTATGTGAATGAAAAGCTTTGGTGGATCACCAAACTTCTTCTTGTCAATCAAACTTTCCATCCGGACATCAACAAGAGCCTAAATTCAAATAAAAATGTAAATATACACTATCAAGCATTGTAGTTACACTTGAAAGAAAGAATCACCATAATCGAATATCCACACACACGCGATATGAAGCATGGCCTTCTATCACAATACCAAAACAAAACTACCACTAACAGCACAAATATGAAGCACAATTGAACAAGCTAGTGAGTAGTTCAAACGAGTGAGATACAGGATAGTGAAGTCATGAATCGGATGCAGGAAAGTTGAGCTCATACAAATTAAAACCAGAAAATTACACAATTAACGAAAGAAATGAGAAACGCGATATATATATAAGAATAAGAAAGAATGATACAGTAATTATACTTACCGAAACTGCGTTACGGACAAGCTCCCAGAGAAAGATCTCTTTGACCGTGGCACCGTCCGGAATGCTGCGGATCTGGGACAATAGATCGTTAACCTCTTTCCCAAAAGAAAATTTCGCTGGTTTCGTTGGTTTCGCTATCTCTCTTCTCTTGTTTTCCATCTTCTTTTCTTCCTTATTTTTGCTAGACTTCCACATCTTGGACAAAAGTTTGTTAATCTCTTTCACGGAAGGAAATTTCTTTGGTTTATCCATCAATCTCAGAACGTTTTCTCCTTAAGATCGAGTTGAAATTGATAAGAAACGAACAGAGGCGGTGCGGACATATATTAAAGGGAAAAAAAAAAAGGGCTTTGGCTACTTTTTTTTGAATTGCACTGCACCGGGAAATTTTTGCATGGTCTATCCGCATACGGATATAAAGTACAGATTGTGACTAGGCTAAAGCAAAACCACATAACAAATGCATTATTTTTTATATTGGAAATTAGGGATAAGGACACAATCTGAAATATTTTTAAATAACATGACAGCTACATATTTTTTGTGGAAAATTAGGGATAATGACACAATCTGGAATATTTTTAAGTAATATGGCAGCTACATAATTTTTATAGGGAGAAGACAACTGCATAATTTTTATAGCGAGAAGGACAAACAGTGAATCCCGAAAATCAGTGAATCTCGCCAATAAATCCCGAAATCAGTGAATTTTGACAGTGAATCCTGAAAATTATTGAATTTCGACAATGAATTTTGAAAATCAGTGAATTTCGACAGTGAATTTAAACAGTGAATTTCGAACACAAGTGAATTTCGACAGTGAATAAATAGTTTTGTCCTTTATGCAAAAGTTTCAAAAGACTGTCCTTCTACTCAATTGATGAAATATTTTTGTCCTTCTCCCTCATTCCTCCTATTTTTTATAGGAAGAATGACAACTGCATAATTTTTATAGCGAGAAGGACAAACAGTGAATCCCGAAAATCAGTGAATCTCCCTAGTGAATCCCGAAATCATTGAATTTCGACAGTGAATCCCAAAAATCAGTGAATTTCGACAGTGAATCCCAAAAATCAGAAAATCAGTGAATTTCAACAATGAATTTTGAAAATTAGTGAATTTCGACAGTGAATTTCGACAGTGAATTTCGAACACAAGTGAATTTCGACAGTGAATAAATAGTTTTGTCCTTTATGCAAAAGTTTCAAAAAAGTGTCCTTCTACTCAATTGATGAAATATTTTTGTCTTTCTTCCTCGTTCCCCGATTTTTTTAACTAAAAATAAAGAGATTGGTCCCGCTAAAATAGATGAAAAAATTCAAACCCACCAATCTCTTGACGTAACTTTCTCTCCCTGACAACTTCCGACCGGCGACACTCTCCAGCTGGCGGCCATATCATCTTTCCGGGATGCTCATCGGCGAACCAAAGCTTCAAGTATTCCCTCTTTTCTTCTTCTCTATTGATTCTAGTAATTCCTTTTCTTTTCACCGTTGATTCTCGCTTTTATCCTCTTGGCCGGCGTACGGTAAAATTATTCAATAGAAAAGATTGAACTGAATGCGAATATTGAGTTTGGTCCCAATAACAAATTTTCGATACCAGAAAACCCCCTTCAACCACAAACCCTCAACCCCTTAAATGCTAATTATCCTGGTTCATGAACATTATTACTCTTTCAATTTTGAATTTTTATTTGAATTGCACAGGTGTCCTAGTTAAATGATAAGGGATATAAATATAAAGACATTTTCACATATTGCAGTGGGTTTCATGTGGCAACTAGTGTATTTTTCTTCCATCTCAACTGCTCGGCTAAGATGGAAACAGAGTAGATAGACATTTGATATAAATCTATCCGGTAGGTAGTTAATTGTGGAAAAATGATGGGTTGTTTTGATGATGCTATTAACAAATGATGTAATTAGCTCTCATGTTTTTATTCATATAAATTGTAATAATGTAGTGTAATATTTGTACTTTCAGCTGAGTAACAGAGTTGTAATTACTGCATTAGTATAAAGGTTTTTTTGGTCATTACAGTAGCTGAATATATAAGGCAATTGTACAGCAAACAGAAAACCATTACTTGATTCTACTATACCGAAATTCGGCTCTTTGTCTTCCCCGTCTTTCCCAAATTGCTAGGGTGAAACCCTAGCTCCGATTTGCTTATTTTTCTTCCGATTAATTGTTTTCTACATGGTATCAGAGAATTAAAGCTCCGTTTTAGCGTTTATCTCTGTGTTTTTCTTCAAATTTCTGCATTTTTGGAGCTTCGTCAATGGCGATGAATCTGGAAAATGAAATCACACCTTCGCACCCTTTATACATGCACCCGAACGAAAATCCTTCGATTATTCTCGTTCAGCCTCTACTAACGGAGAAGAATTACTACGGTTGGAGCATCGCAGTGAGAAGAGCATTGATTTCGAAGAACAAGCTAGGGTTCGTCGATGGCACAATTCCATGTCCTCTAGATACGGACATGCACTTTGGAGCATGGAATCAATGCAATAATATGGTACTCTCTTGGATCCTTAACTCAGTTTCACCGACAATAGGGCAAAGTTTTCTCGGATCCAACACAGCGAGGGAAGTCTGGATCGATCTTCGAGAGAGGTTGTCAACTGGTGATTTTTTTAGGGTCTCCGACATTCAAGAGGAGATTTATGCAGTGAGACAAGGAAATTCTACAGTTACAGAGTATTTTACTCGGCTGAAGATCCTATGGGAGGAATTGATCATGTTACGACCCATACCTCAATGTGGATGTCGTACAACTCAAGAGTTCAAGGATTACATTGAAGCTGATTATATCATATCATTTTTAAGGGGATTAAATGACAGCTTTGAGCCAGTGAAATCGAAAATCCTTCTAATGAATCCTCTTCCGAAGATGAATGAGGTATATAACTTGGTAATTAAACTTGAGAGACAAATGGTGCATGTACCAGGAGGCAATATCCAGCCAAGCACACCGACTATTCTACAAAATTCATCTGTTGATCATCAAGGAAATTTCGTTCGACAGGAGCCCCCACGAAGGTCTATGATAACTAGCCAGCAGCAAAACACCACTGGTTCTTCAAACAGGAAGAATCTCCAATGCACTTACTGCAATCGAACAGGGCATACAGAAGACCGTTGTTACAGAAAACATGGGTTTCCCCCTGGTTTTCAAGGAAAGAGACAGGCAAATATGGTGCAGCAGGACTCTCCACAACCTGCATCTAGTGTTACCTCCAAAGCTGTTGATAACAATGCAGCTGCTCCTGCATTTACAGCTGCGCAATATGCGGAAATGATGAATGTGTTTCAAAAATTCCACATGGGACAAAGTGCAGCACAAGGACAAGATGTGGCCTCAGAAGCGGTACTGAATGCGATTTTAACCAAAACTTCAATCAGAACGCAGCAGTTGGTAAGAATAGCTTAACCTCCTTGAGATATTGGATTTTAGATTCAAGGGCCACTGATCATGTAGCCTGCTCTTTATCTCTATTTTCCACATACAAACCAGTCAATCACAAACACATATGCCTGCCAAATGGGGCCTCTGTCCCAGTCACACACATTGGTGATGTACACATCAATGAACACTTGGTTTTGAAGTCTGTCCTATGTGTGCCCTCATTTTCTTTTAATCTTCTGTCTCTTTGTTCTTTAGCTAAATCAGGCTCTTATGCTTGTTTTTTTCCATTCCTCCTCTTGTATCATCCAGGAGGTGACACATATGAGGATGATTGGTACAGCTAAAGTGCTAAATGGGTTGTACTACCTTGAGGGATCATCACCATCAATGTCATCTATTGCTCAGTTTTCCACACACATTTCTTCTAGCATCACTGATGATCAGCTGTGGCATTATAGGATGGGGCACATGTCTACTCTTAGACTGCAGTTGATTCATCATGTTGCACCTTTTGTTGATATTCCTAGGAATAAAAACTGTAATATTTGTCATATAGCCAAGTTAAAAAGACAGCCATTTCCTGTTAGTACTTCAGTCTCTAAATCCTGTTTTGATATCATACATGTGGAAATTTGGGGCCCATACAGGCACCCCACCTTGAATAATCAGCGTTTTTTTTCTCACAATTGTTGACGATTATAGTAGATATTGCTGGTTATTTCTTTTAACAAACAAATCTGAAGTTAGGCAAATCCTGTACAACTTTTATGAGCTAATTCATACCCAATTTGATACTAAGATCAAAGTGTTTAGAACAGATAATGGTCAAGAGTTTAATATGCCAGAATTTTACGCTTGTAGGGGTGTCGTTCACCAAACTTCTTGTAATCACACACCCCAACAAAATGGGGTGGTAGAGCGTAAACATCAACACATCTTAGCTGTTGCTAGGAGTCTCAAATTTCAGGCCCATTTGCCCATTTCTTATTGGGGTTTTTGTGTGGCACATGCTGTCTATCTTATCAACTTGTCTCCAACACCACTTTTAAACAATCTTACACCTCATGAAAAACTGTTTAAAACTCCACCCATATATGATAATTTGCGTATTTTTGGCTGTCTAGCCTATGCTTCAAATCTTGATCCCACCAAGTCAAAATTCTGCCCTAGAGGTCTCAAATGTTGTTTTCTAGGGTATTCTCCTAACACCAAAGGCAGTATACTACTGAATCTTCACACTAATGCTATTTTTATCTCCAGGGATGTCACCTACATAGAGACATCTTTCCCTTTTTCAGGAGATCAGCCTGATTCTATTGAACATTCCAGTCAGCCTCCCTTATGTGTTTTTCCTTCACTTTTTGATGACACCCCTGACACAACTGCCCCTATGCACATCCCTGATCATGTTCCTCATGCAGAAGCTCCTCCTGAGGACCATCATCCTGCACCTGCTCTCCCTGTCAGGCCCCCTAAACAACACAAATAGCCTACTTGGTTAAAAGACTATCATTGCAACCTTTTGTGTACTTCTGATTCAACTCATTTTGATGCACCCTCACACACTCCTCACACTATCCAACAAGTTCTGTCCTATGATCAAGTGGCACCTGCCTATAGATCTTATGCCTTAAACATTATGCCAATCCAAAATCTTACAATGAGGCATCCAAGTTTCCTGAATGGCGAGAGGCCATGAAAGCCGAGATAAAAGCCTTAGAGCAGAATAACACTTGGTCCTTAGTTGAGTTACCCCCAAACAAAAAACCCATAGGCTGCAAATGGGTTTTCCAGGTGAAACATAAGGTGGATGGAACTATAGAGAGATATAAGGCACGGCTAGTAGCAAAAGGTTACACACAACAATTTGGTGTAGATTTTTTAGAAACTTTCAGTCCCGTTGCAAAAATGACCATTGTTCGTGTCTTACTTGCATTAGCGATCTCACAATTTGGATTTTAGAACAACTTGACATAAACAACGCTTTCTTGCATGGAGAACTCCATGAAGAGGTCTACATGCTTCCTCCACCCGGTTTTCTGCCTGCTCCTTCCTCTATGGTTTGCAGGCTTCATAAATCTTTATACGGGCTTAAACAGGCTAGTCGTCAATGGAATGCCAAGCTCACCTCCACTTTACTTCAATAAGGTTATAAGCAGTCTGTCCATGACTATAGTCTTTTTATTAAACACCGTTCTGGAACTTTTACTGCTTTACTCATCTACGTAGACGACATAGTGGTGGCTAGTAACAATTCCCAAGAAGTAGCTGCAATTAAACAACATCTTGACACTGTGTTTCAAATAAAGGACCTTGGTCCCCTTCGGTATTTATTGGGAATAGAGATTGCCCGGTCTAAGGAAGGTCTTGTACTTAATCAAAGGAAATACACCTTAGAATTGCTTGAACAAGTAGGAATGCCGGGCTGCAAACCAGCGTATAACCCCATGGATACTAAGCAAAAATTGGCCCATGATGATTCGGATCACATTGAAAATATCAGTGGTTATAGAAGTCTCGTTGGCAAGCTTTTATATCTCACGATAACTCGGCCGGACATCTCCTTTGCTGTCCAACAGCTCAGCCAATTTTTGGATGCCCCTACGGTTCACCATCAACATGCTGCTCAACATCTCCTTCGGTATCTCAAGGCAACCCCAGGTCAGGGAATATTTTTCCCAGCTGCAAACACTCTTAATCTTGCAGTATATGCTGACTCCGATTGGGCTGGGTGTGTTGAAACCCGCAAGTCTGTTACTGGTTATTGCGTTCTCCTCGGTTCTTCTCTTATTTCGTGGAGGTCAAAGAAGCAATCAACCGTTTCTCGCAGCTCGTCTGAAGCAGAGTACCGTTCTGTGGCCATGGCCACTTGTGAGCTTCAATGGCTCCTTTATTTGTTGGCTGATTTGGGTCTGACATACTCCAAACCTGTCCCACTGTTTTGTGACAACGATAGTGCTATTTACATCAGTGAAAATCCGGTGTTCCATGAGCGAACAAAGCATATCGAAATCGATTGTCACATTGTTCGGGAAAAATATCTGGCAGGAATTATAAAGCCATTGCCTATTCGGTCTCAATATCAGTTGGCAGACTTGCTGACCAAGCCCCTTGACAGGTTTTCCTTACAGCATCTCTTGCATGGCTTAGGCATCAAAAATATCTACAGTGGCACAGGTTTGGGGGGGGTGATGATGCTATTAACAAATGATGTAATTAGCTCTCATGTTTTTATTCATATAAATTGTAATAATGTAGTGTAATAATTGTACTTTCGGTGAGTAACGAGTTGTAATTACTTGCATTAGTATAAAGGTTTTTTTGGTCATTACAAGTATTTGAATATATAAGGCAATTGTACAGCAAACAGAAAACCATTACTTGATTCTACTATACCGAAATTCGGCTCTTTGTCTTCCCCGTCTTTCCCAAATTGCTAGGGTGAAACCCTAGCTCCGATTTGCTTATTTTTCTTCCGATTAATTGTTTTCTACATGTTTTACAATAAACCAATTGGGTTGTTTGTTAAAAGTATGCTGCTACTCAAGTTTGTACTAAATCGACGGCACTAATTAATGTGTTTCATTTCTAATTGTGTTGCTTAAAGTACGTCCTCTCCTCTCCTCTTCTTCTACATTGATTCTAGACTCTATCCCTTTTTCAGTAGAAAACTTTGGATAGAACACAAATAATGAATTCGGCTACAATCAACAGCAATAAAATTTTGTCTGAAAAAAGTAATTTAAAGGCATAAAGTATTGTGGGCATCTCTATTTGTATGTATCGATTCACCATCTTTTTATCTTGCCACTTACATTCCGGTTAAGCAAATTAGCTGCTGATGATGGTCACAGTTTTGTTCTTCGCTTATAACAGCTCTTTCATGTGCTATAGATTTTGTCGTTTTTGCTAGTGCTGTAATCTTGACATTGTCTATATATGTGAGCGATGAAACATTTGTACGCATTTAGAAAATCTTGATTTATTTGCATTGTCTATCTTTAATAATAAAAAATTGAAAGTAGATAATTGCTTTTTCATTCATTCATATGCGTATATAGTACAATCAATTTTAGTTATCTTTGGGAACAATTCAACAACAACAACAACAACAACAAAAAAAAAAAAAAAAAAAAATTGCTCTTGTTTCTTGTCTTTTGTCTCATACAAAGTTTCCTTTTGTTTTTGCTAATGAAATCAAGTTTCTCTCTCTCTATGAGAGCTCTCCCTTCTCACTAGAAGTCTCCCCCAACTCCCTTTGAGTTTCATCCTTCTCAGCCTCTTTGGTTGTCAACACAAATGGAAAAAGAAAAACTACATAAGATGCTACACAAACTTAATCTTCAAGAAGCTCAGCCCAATGTTATCACTATCAAAGCTCAAGACTTTGGCAAAGGAGTACAAGCAAGTTACAACAGTCTAGTAGGCAAACTTATTACAAGCAAGGATATCAATGCTAAGAATCTAAGGCCTGCAATGGAGAAGTCATGGTCCACAAGTAAGTTCAAATGTATTAAGTTAGGAAGGAATCTTTTCCAATTCCTATTCGATGAGAAGGAAGAGCTAAGAAAAGTCTACCATGAGGGCCCATGGTGCTTTGACAACATCCTTTTGGTTCTTAAGCAATGGGATCCGATAGCAAAATAACTAACTGCTAACTTTAACCGACAGAGTATCGAATCAACAGTAGTATAGTGATAGCAAGGTCGAATCCACAGGGAACAACGTTTAAGTACCAAAGTCGACGTAGAACTTAGTTTAGGTCAAGATTGCGGTGGAGAGATATTACACTAGTGCGAAAGTAAAAATTAGCTAACGGTTGTAGTTCTAGTTATTAAAAGGTATAGCCGAATTATGATCCAACGAGTTATTTTTACCCCTAAGGGAAGACTTGACAAGGAGCGTGTTTTAACCAACCTTCCTTTCCATAGTAATTTTAACGACATCCGCGGGTGCCAACTCCTAATTCTGGTGTTAAGATCTGAACAACTCTCACTCAACACCCTATGTGAAGTTAATTAATTTTCCCTTTAGAAAACCGATTAACCCAACATGATTACGCTCTTAGAGTCGCTCGAACAACGATGACAAATCTCTGTATTGGAAACGGTTCTAACAACTAGGCCGAATCTACGCAACGATCCCAAAACCCCTTTTCCCACATCTCACCGCAAAATGCATTTATAAGTTCGACGTGTGTGACAGTGGACTAGATGATCGCCTAATTCAAAGACGTTTAGAATAAGTTTTAGGACGTGGATTAATCATTAAAACATTATATTACGTGCTACACAACTTCCGTTTAATCCCCCTTAGGGCGTTTTACTCGTTTTTACATAATTCGACTATACGTACGTTTAGCTATTCATTTTGGCGATAATAACGGAATGATTAACGGAAATTATATTAACGACGAAAAGTAAAAGCGAATTCATTTTTTTTTATAAGTACATATATATATTTATATATATAGATATATAGTTATATAGCCAATAATATATATAAGTGCATAAAAGTAAATATACTATATATATATATATATAAGTGCGTAAAATTAAATACGTAAGTAAATGCGTAAAAGTAAATATACTATATATATATATATATATAAGTGCGTAAATAAAATGCGTAAGTAAAATGCGTAAAAGTAAATAAAAGATCGAAACAACGAACTATTGATAACTATACTATTACAACGGTATTTTAATTAATTTATATAAAACATATATATATATATATATATATATATATATATATATATATATATACGGCCCGAATAAGATAAAAAGAAGAGGGAAGAAAACGGAAATAGATCTATATATATATAAAATTACCCGATTACAATCGTTGATTCCGAGATCGTAGTCTTCCGGATATTACAACGACTACGAAGATCACCGAGCTACCGATAATTTCCCGAGCATTACAACGATACTACTATCGCTAAATTATTTCCGGCATAATGCCGTTACTAAAACTAAAAGAAAGAAATGAGGGGGATAGATATATATACGCAATGTATATATAAAATGGTGCATCTCATCTCGGCTCTGAATGCTTCCTTATATAGAAAATGTCAAGGGGCCGGACCAGTCCGGGTAAGGGCCGGACCAGTCCGGTGCAATGATTATGTCCACCAATTTGATCACTCAGCATGTGCATCGTATATATAATTATAATTATAATTATATATAACTTATAAAATTCATATCTCGAGTTCTGGATCTCCAAAAATCATGATTCAAGAGGCATCGGAAAACTCTCGGGAAAATCTACAACTTTCATGAAGGACTCTTCTTCAGAAAACGTCTTCTTGAGTACCTCGTGTTCCTCCGAGCGTTTTTTCGACATTTTTTACGAAATTGAATCAATTAGCCAATTGACCACCATTTGAGTTGTAGAAGTCCGATTGACTTGATTCAAAATCCATTGGAATGCTTTCTTGAAGATATACAACTTTTATTAAGGAAACTTCTTCAGAAAATGTCGTTTTGATGAGCCATTCGTATGTCGTGTCGTTTTCGGGATTTTTACTATTACGAATCGATTAGCCACTTGGTCATAACTTGAGTTGTAGACCTCCAATTGACGTGATTCAAAATACGTTGGAAAGCTCTATCAAAGATATACAACTTTCATTAAGGCCACTTCTTCAGAAAATTCCGTTTTAATGGGCCATTGGTTCGTCGAAGATATAAATCGTTAGTGACACTACGAACCACTGATCCACTTGACCTTTTAAGCTTGTGCGCACACTCTTATATCCCCATAAACACCTCTTTTAGGCCTCAAAACGTGTCGTTACTCGGGATTTTGGTTAACCTATAATTCCGCAATAAACCACCAAAATACCAAACGTAAACACGACACGACACACCGGTTACTAAACCGGTACAAAAACTATAAAATCACGCTAAAAATACGATATTTTATATAATAACTACTACTAACATATTTAGTTGAAACATAGGAATTAATGACTCGAACTGATATAAAAATACTCGAAATGATATCAGAAACGGGTGGAAAAGTTATAAAAATAACGGTGAATTTTTCCGTTATCACAACCCCCCACTTAGCTTTTGGTCGTCATCGAACAAAATTAGCGATAAAATAAAATGAATGAGGAAAAATTCATGAAGTTAAGATATAAATGACAATCAGATGATACAACCAATTGAATCATAATCACACGTTAACCGCAATATAAATGTATAACAGAGTGTGTGTGTGTGTGACAAGCCTTTTCAATTTCCACTATCCTCTCTTGAATAAATCAAGCAAACGCACTAGTATCCATTCAGACAATCCTAACAACTTTCCTAGGTATAGGCAAGAACAGGTTCCACACAAAGTCCTCCCGTGTACTTATTAGGATAATCCCTAAAGCATATCATTTAGTTTATACTGGGGATAGTCAGAAGATAACTAAGTCTTCAACCAACTTTTTCTTTTCTTTTCTATTTTTTTTTCTTTTTTCTTTTCATAGAATACTAACATATCCGAACTCATTGCCAAAATCGACTATCTTGTAAGCGTCATGAGGTGAGATCGAATACATTAATACCTATCTAACTCTTTTTTTTTTTTTTTTTTTTTTTTTTTTTTCACATGTGTAGCTTATGCCCTCATTCCCAGCAATAGGATGTTTCATGATAACACCCTAGCCGGACTACTATCATCGTGCAATCGGGAGCTTTTAAGCCTCATAGTGGTATAGGACGTTTCGTGATAACACCCTACCGCACTCAAATCATTGGTAGCTACAACCGACATATATATAGTTTATCTTATTTTGATATTCTTCCTATCACATTCAAACCTTCGTATATTCACAAGTACACGTTCGTAAATTAGGTACTAAGTTACTACTATTTCTAGGATAAACCACTAGGATACCGAATGGGTACAAAGCTTTAAAATTTCCGTTTCAATATCAAAGGCTTACGTGAACAAGGAATTCATGTTACACAAATATATTTGGAATTACAATGCACTTACGGTTCACGTTGGTTATACATATCCAATTTGATCATTACATCTTTAAATCCGTGAAATATATACCTTATAAAAATTATTTTAATCAACTAAATAATGCTCGAAAAAGATCAACAACTAAGGGTTTAAACACTTACTGCCATTTCTAGACCATCCTCGACTCTACCCCCCACTTACGATTTTGCATTATCCTTTAAAACATAGTGAATGAGATAGAGAGGAAGACTTAGCTTATAAACCAGCGGCGTAAAAGTGCTACCGAATCCCGTAACAGCCATGAGAAAGCACGTCCCGAATCCCTGTAACAAAACAAACAAAACAAAGCCAACACGGGACATGGTCCTCGTGCCAAAGTATTGAACAGGGATATGGGAATAATGAGATAATGGCCCTGTCACGTCAGAAAATTCGATAGGCAATATATAGAACATGCATAAGACATCAATTCATAGTCAGCTATTCCTATATTCCCTTTTATTGCACACAGTTTTATTAAGGTGGGAATACTCACCACTATACTACAACGACCATAAATTTGAAACAGAGACTAGATCATAAAATGAAATGTGTGAAAGAGTATTGAGTCTTTTATACCCGGATCCTCAAGGGTTCAATAACCTAAGTCCAAGAAATGATACATTTGAATTTTTATCTCTTTTTTTTTTCCATCGGGATTTTCGGATAACCACCTAATCATTCCCTCTTAATGAAATTCAAACATTCATCCTGAGACTTGGTTGTGCTTTGTGTTCATCTTTCATACAAACATTCTACATTTCATTAAGACTAGTCTTATTCAAATTATCTTTATTATTATTATTATTAACGGGCCGTCTCCCGGTAGCGCTTTTGTTTAACGTCGTTGGCTCGACTAAGATTCAGAAACGATTTAACAAGGCTCGGGATCGGTCAAATGCACAATCTCAAGAGCCTCATCGAATGGTAACTTCTTATACTTTTTTAGACGAAGGCCGTTCGTGATGAACGTTCCATGCTTCGGATGTGTTACCTCGATGGCTCCTGAGTCGAAAACTCGTAATACCGTATATGGTCCTGACCACCTTGACTTAAGTTTGCCTTGAAATAAATGGAGGCGAGTATTATAGAAAAGGACCTCATCACCTACGCTCGAAAATACGAGGTTTGATCAACTTATCATGAAGCAATTTGGTCTTTTCCTTATATTTCGCCGAACAATCGTAAGCTTGAAGGCGAAACTCATCTAACTCGTTTAATCGGGCCATCCTTCTTTCACCGATTAATGCGTCATCCATATTTAGATTCTTAATCGCCCAATAGGCCTTATGCTCTAACTCTACGGGGAGATGGCGAGGCTTTGCCAAAAACAAGCATGTAGGGTGACATACCTATTGGTGTCTTGAACGCAGTTCGATGTGCCCAAAGCGCATCATCTAACTTCTTTGACCAATCCTTAAGGTTAGAATTTATCGTCTTCTCTAAGATTCTTTTGATTCCCCGATTGGACACCTCTACTTGGCCACTAGTCTGAGGATGGTAGGCAGTACCTAACTTATGAGTGACCCCATACTTTATTAAAAGCTTATTGAAATCTCTATTAGCAAAGTGACTTCCATTATCACTGATTATTGCTCGAGGTATTCCATACCGGGATATAATATGTTTCTTAAGAAATTTTATGACTACATGTTTGTCGTTAGTAGGTGAAGCAATTGCCTCAACCCACTTTGAAACGTAATCACAAGCGACAAGAATGTACTGATTCCCAAAAGAAGACGGATATGGTCCCATGAAGTCTAATCCCCATATATCAAATACTTCACACACTAATATCGGTTTTTGGGGCATCTCATTTCTCCTGGAAATCCTTCCTGAGCGTTGACAAGCGTCACACATCTTAACATAAGCATATGCATCCTTGAAAATAGTAGGCCAATAGAACCCACTTTGTAACACCTTTAATGCTGTTCTCTCGCCCGAGAAGTGGCCACCGGCCTCTTTATCATGGCAAAACGAGAGAATACTCACTATCTCACTGTCATCAACACATCTCCTCAGGATTCCATCAGCACATAGCCTAAAAATTAAGGGATCTTCCCACACATATCGGTTTACCTCACTAAAAAACTTCTTTTTCTGGTTTTCATCAAACTCGGGATCTACAAATCCACACTCGTAATAATTAACAAAAGGTGCATACCAAGGGTTCCCATTCTTTCCTCTCGTAGGAAATTTCCTCGCTTAACCGGGAGCATCGTATCCACTACGAACAACTCGCTCATCCCGAAAATGATCATCAATTTCAACCCTAATAGAGTGTTTCTTGTCTCCCCGTTCCATCCTACCGAGGTGGTCGCCTACTACGTTCTCACACCCCTTTCGATTCTTAATTTCTACGTCAAATTCTTGAAGAAGCAATATCCACCTCAACAAGCGTGGTTTTGCATCCTTCTTGGCAAATAGATATCTCAACGCAAAGCATGGTCGGTGTGAACTATGACTTTCGATCCAACCAAGTATGACCGGAACTTATCGAAAGCAAAAACAACAACGCCTAAAAGTTCCTTTTCATTTGTGGCATACTTTTGTTGAGCCGAGTTCATGGTATGACTCGCATAGTAGATAGTGGCGAAACAACTTGTCAATCTTCCGACCTAGGACGGCTCCTACGGCATAATCACTTGCATCACACATTACTTCGAACCCCTTAGACCAATCAGTGCTACCAAGATAGGAGCCGAAGTAAGAAGTTTCTTAAGGGTTCGAAAAGCATCTAGGCATGCCGCATCAAAAACACATGGGGCTCCCTTCATTAATTGAAGAGTAAGAGGTCTAGCAATGTGGGAAAAACCCGGAATGAATCTACGATAAAAACCTCGCATGTCCCAAGAACGAACGTAGAGTCTTCGATTTGTAGGCATAGGAAGCTTAGAAATTACCTCTATTTTTGCTCTATCGACCTCTATTCCTTTCCCCGATACCTTATGTCCTAAAACAATTCCCTCGTTACCATGAAATGACACTTTTCCCAATTTAAAACCAAGTTTGTCTCTTCACAACGTGCAAGCACCTTATCAATGTTCGACAAACACTCGTCAAAAGTATCACCAAAAACGCTAAAGTCATCCATAAAAACTTCCATGAAATGCTCTATCATATCAAGCAAAGATGGCCATCATGCATCGTTGGAATGTCGCAGTGCATTACACAACCCAAACGGCATTCTTCTAAATGCAAAGGTGCCATACGGACACGTGAAAGTAGCTTTATCCCGGTCATGTATATCGATGTGAATTTGATAATAGCCACTAAAACCATCCAAAAAGCAAGAAATGCATGACCACTTAGACGCTCTAGCATTTGATCAATAAAGGGTAGGGGAAAATGATCTTTCCTAGTCTTATCATTTAGCATGCGAAAATCAATACAAACCCTGTGACCAGTAACTAAACGAGTAGGAATATGCACACCTTTTTCATTAAGCTCAACTGTAATGCCTCCTTTCTTAGGCACGACTTGCGTAGGGCTCACCCATTCACTGTCGGAGATTGCGTAGATTATCCCTAACTCAAGCATCTTTACCACGTCTTTCCTCACCACCTCTTGCATATGTGGGTTTAGTCGTCTCTGAAACTGCCTGACCGGCTTGGCATCTTCTTCCAGAATGATCTTGTGCTTGCAGATATCAGCACTGATCCCTTTTATGTCAACCATCTTCCATCCGAAGGCCTTTTTGTGTTTTTTCAGAACGTGGATCAACTTAGCTTCCTGCAAAACGGTTAGTGCGGATGAAACAATAAGAGGAAGTAATTCATCGGTTCTAAAAACACATACTTTAAATGCTAAGGAAGTGGCTTCAACTCCGGATCGTAGGTGGTTCCTCGATTGACGGCTTTGGCAACTTGCCAGTCAAACCGAGCTCTAGCTTCTTATTCCAGCTTGCGTCAACAAAAGGAGTTGCCTCCAAATGATATACCTGAACTCTCATTTGTGGATCATCATCCTCTCGCGGTGCTTGACTTCATCAAGCATTCTTCCATTGGTTCTTGGTATCCCCGCAGTTAGTGTGCTCCACAATACAAGGATATATAGCATCAACGAAAAACAATCACTCTTTTCATCATTAGGATGCTTCATCGCCTTATACACATTTATGGCTACACTCTCTTTCCCGACTCGTAGTATAATCTCTCCCCTCTTAACGTCTATCAAGGTCTCTCCCGTGTTCAAGAAAGGCCGACCTAACAAAAGTGGGGTTTTAGAATCCATATCCATATCTAAAACTACGAAGTCAACGGGGAAAACAAACTTGTCTACCCGCACCAACACATCTTCGCCTACCCCAGAGGTTTCCTAACGACCTATCTCGCCATCCGTAAGGTCATTCCCGTTGGCTCTAATGCTCCCAATCCCAATTTCTCATAAACTCCTCTAGGCATCGGGCTCACGAAGCCCCTAGATCACATAGCACATTTTTAAACACAGCTTTCTCCAATGGTAATTGGGATGGTAAAGCTACCTCTATCCCGTAACTTGGGAGGTATCTTATTCTCAAAGATTGCGTAACATTCCCCACTCAAATGCACCATCCGTTGCATCTTCTCCTTACTCGACAACATTCCTTTTAGAAACTTAAAGTATGGGGGAATGCTTGAAATTGCCTCTAATAGGGGAATATTCACCTCTACCTTCCTTAAAAGATTCAGAAATTTTGCCTGACCCTGGGTCAGGATGTCCTTTCTGGTTCCCTTAGGAGGATAGGGTAAAGTATTAACATCAAAATCGGGGGAGGAGGAGGAATTCGTTTTTCTTACCTCTTTCTTTAGGCGGTGAGGCTTCTTCTTCTTTGATGTCCAAGACCACATAGTCTTTCTTCGGTGCCGCCCTTCCAATGCTTTCTTATTTGCCTCACCAAAGCCTTTTTCGTGGCTTCCAATTCTTTCCTCATTGCTTCCATTCTCTCGCTTGATATTGCCGCCTCTAAATCTTCGATCTCGACTTCACCATACATAGCTCCTTCACGCTCAATCGCTTTCTCTTTCTCGCTTTCTCGGTTCTCGCTTCTTCACCCATACTTCTTTTTTTTTTTGTCACTCGGCCCGACCTCTTTACCACTTCGTGTGAACACAAGCATTCACATCCTTTGGGTTCCTTTCGGTGTTACTCGGGAGTCCACCACTTAGATTTGTCTTCGAGTGTCGGTTATTTGACCTACTTGGGTCTCCAAGTTTCGAATGGCGAATGTGTGACCACTTTTTGCTCTATAGCATTCTTATTTAACTCGAAACATTCCCTGTCTAATTTCTCCGGGAGTATCTCGGTGGCCATCTTTCGAACACCGAATTGTTTGGTTGCTGATTGCTGTGATTATTCTGGTGCAGATGAGCGTTTGGATGCTGATAGGCGCCAGAATTATTACTTCTCAAAGATGGCTGGCTCACTTGCTGATTCTGATTACTTTGTTGGCCCTGATTCTGATTCCAACCTTGATTTTGGTTCCAATTTCGATTCTCGTCGTTGTTGTTGGCCTTGTGACTGAGATTGCGGGTTCTGACTGTTTTGATTCCAGCCTTGATTCTGATTCTGGTATGAACTCTGATTCTGGGGGTTCTGATTCCAAGGTCGGTTGTATGGGCTTTGGTTTTGCCTAAAGCCTTGGTTCTGATTACTGTTTCGATTCCAATTCTGATTCTGACCCTGGTTCCAACCTTGATTCTGCTGATTCTGATTCCATTGCCCCTGGTTTCCTTGTCCAATATAACTCACTTCATATTGTTGTGAACCATCACCCATACCATAATCCATTTGAGGCCCTTGCTGATTATCAAAGTTCTGATTCCACTGTTGCTGGCCAAACTCTTGCTGATTCATATCCATTTGCCTCATCGCATAGACATTCATCCGCTGCTGGTCATTCTGATTGCCGACCGCCGTTGTACCGGAGTAGGCGTCAACTTGTTGTGGATAAGTGGGTTTTTTCGATGATGCACATTCCATGGCGAATGTCCACCTCCACAAAGTTGGCATTGTTGTGCCTTCTTTCGTTCTAACTCCATTCGGTCCATCTTTAGAACCATCTCTTGCATCTTGTCATGCATGGCCGTCTCTCTATCAAGCTCTTCTTTTAGCGACTTCACACTTTCCAAGGGGCTTTCTTCTTCTTTCTGCTCGACCCCCATTGTCCTTCTCCATCTGCCGCATTCTCAATCTGTCTCATAGCTTGCTCCGGCGGCAGATTCATGATATCTCCGCCACTGGCGGCATTCAGCTTATTCTGGTCCATTGGCTCTAAGGCCCTGAATAATATAATAACCTGTTCCACTGTAGAAAACCCGTGTGGAGGGCATCTCTTCAGTAGACCCCTGAATCTCTCATAAGTCTCTTTTAAGGTCTCTCCCTCGAGACCGTCAAACGAAGAGATTCCTTCCTTCAAATCTAGAATCTTCGCCGGAGGAAAATACTTTTTCAGAAACACTCTCGTTACATCAGCCCATGTATGTAACGAATCATTTGGTAAAGAGTCATACCAATCTTTAGCAGCTCCTCTTAATGCAAACGGAAAAACTATTAATTTTACCGCCTCGTCACTTACCCCGTTATATTTCATTGTTCCACAAATCTGGAGAAAGTGATCCAGAAAGCTATTCGGGTTCTCAGTCGATTTCCCGTGGAACAAGGCGTGTTCCCCCAACATGTTCAAAATATTTTGCTTAATATCCATGTTATTCGCATTAATTGGGGGTACCCTAATTGGGTTGTGCCCTATAACTTCCTGTGGGGTAGTGACGTAATCTCGACAAACCCTCAGTCCCTGTGCTTGCCGAGCCATCCGTTGTCGATAAACCGGCCGCCGAGGATGTGGATCATACGGGTTATACGGGTTTTGGAACCCCCGTTGATTTCCTTGATTCTCCAAAGCATCCGTAGTACTCGATTTACCGTCTCTTGGTCTAATTCGGGTCCGAAGTTCTGCGTATCCCGAGCATCTTGTCCGCCTCTCGTACCGTCCAATCCCCGGCCTCTCGATTAAACCGTGGAGTTCCCAACCGACGTAACCCCGTGTTGTCCTCTCTCAATGGTTCATGACGAGGGGTCCTCGGTGGAGTATGCAATGGTAGTGTTGCGTTACCACCGTAGTGTCCGAGGTTTGCCCTTGTACATTGTGTTCGCTTAAGGGCTCTTTGCCATCTCTATGAGTTGGTGAATCCTCCATTCCCTCCGAGGATTCGACAATGAACTCTCTACTACCCCTTCTTCCTCAAACAAAGGGTTCGGATCGGCAATCGAGGTTCTCCTCGGCGCCGATCGTTTCTATGACGTGCGTAAGCTTCAATTTCTTCAATGAGCTCAATGAGTGGTTCTTTGGAGCTTCGGGTCATGCACTGACAAACAAGAAACAACGAGAGAAGAAAGAAAAGAAAGAAAGAAAAATAAAATAAAATAAAAACGACCTAAGCCCAAGCTTTCAGTCAACTTACAAGATATTAAACGTAGTATTCCCCGGCAACGGCGCCAAAAATTCTTGATAGCAAAATAACTAACGCTAACTTTAACCGACGAGTATCGAATCAACAAGTAGTATAGTGATAGCAAGGTCGAATCCACAGGGAACAACGTTTAAGTACCAAAGTCGACGTAGAACTTAGTTTAGGTCAAGATTGCGGTGGAGAGATATTACACTAGTGCGAAAGTAAAATTTAGCTAACGGTTGTAGTTCTAGTTATTAAAAGGTATAGCCGAATTATGATCCAACGAGTTATTTTTACCCCTAAGGGAAGACTTGACAAGGAGCGTGTTTTAACCAACCTTCCTTTCCATAGTAATTTTAACGACATCCGCGGGTGCCAACTCCTAATTCTGGTGTTAAGATCTGAACAACTCTCACTCAACACCCTATGTGAAGTTAATTAATTTTCCCTTTAGAAAACCGATTAACCCAACATGATTACGCTCTTAGAGTCGCTCGAACAACGATGACAAACCTCTGTATTGGAAACGGTTCTAACAACTAGGCCGAATCTACGCAACGATCCCAAAACCCCTTTTCCCACATCTCACCGCAAAATGCATTTATAAGTTCGACGTGTGTGACAGTGGACTAGATGATCAGTCTAATTCAAAGACGTTTAGAATAAGTTTTAGGACGTGGATTGATGAGAGATAAATTTATGATCGTTTTTATGATATTTCGCCCCATTTCTGATACCATTTTGAGCATTATTGTATCAAATCAAGTCAAAATTACTAAGTTTTATTCAAATGTATAAGTAGTAGTTATTATATAAATTATTGTATTTTTATAAGTTTTTTATTAGTTTTTGTACCGGTTTAGTAACCGGAGTGTCGTGTCGGATTTACGTTTGGTATTTTGGTGGTTCATTGCAGGATTATATATTGACCAAGATTCCATGTAACGACACGTTTTGGTCCTAAAAACATATCTTTTGAGGTTAGAAGAAGATGCCACAAGTTTACAAGTTCAATGGAGCAAATTTTCTAAGTACTTAAATTGTTACATATTTTCGACGGAGATTTGACCCAGCTTAGAGGCATTTTCAGGGGATGACTTCTTCATGAAAGTGGTAGATTATTCAACGAGCTTTCCAATGCCGCTGAAATCATGTCGTTTGGAGTTCGGGAACTCAAGTTATGGCCAAGTGGACAATCGACTCGGATTAGTAAAAATCCCGAAAACGACACGTAATACGAATGGCTCATCAAAACGACATTTTCTGAAGAAGTTTCCTTAATAAAAGTTGTATATCTTCAAGAAAGATTTCCAATGGATTTTGAATCAAGTCAATCGGACTTCTACAACTCAAATGGTGGTCAAGTGGCTAATTGATTCAATTTCGTAAAAATCCCGCAAAACGTTCGGAGTATGAATTTGCTTATCAAGACGGCGTTTTCTGGAGAAGAGTCCTTCATGAAAGTTGAAGAGTTTTCCGAGATCTTATTTATGACATTTGGATCATAATTTTTGGAGGTCTACAACTCAAGATATGAATTTTAGAAGTTTAATATATAATTATATATAATTATATATACATACGCACATGGGTTCACATGCGAGGAAATGATTGTAATCATTACCACCGGATCGATCCGGCACCAATCCGGATCGATCCGGCCTCAACATTTGCCTATATATACAGGCTTAGATCAATTGGATCATGGCCCTTTTCTTCTTTCTTTCTCTTTTCTTTCCTTCACCTCGTCTTTCTTTTTTTTTATTTTTTTGCTTTGAAGATCATATATATATTCATATATGATATATATATATATATATACACACACACTTCATGTATATATATATATTCTATATATGAATATATATGTGATAGATCTATCTATATATAGATCTAGATCTAGATCTTTTTCATCTCGTTTCTCTTTTAATTTTCTTTTCGGGGCCCGTATATACATATATATGTCGATGTATGTATGTATATATGTTTTTCACATATATAAATAAAATGGTTATAGTATCGTTGTAATGACGGAATAATTATCGAAGATTGTTGATTTCGAAGCTTTGGCATGTTAGATCCGGTGGAAACGACCCCGATTCGATAGTCATAACCGGTAATATATTCTAAAATTGTTATGTTTATTATTTCTATTTCTATTTATATATGATATTAAACTAAAAATATGTCTAGCCAAGATATGAATCGAATTAGTTAATCTTTTGGTAAAATGAATGATCGACTCGGTAATAATGATTAAAATCAATTATGATGAATCTCTTTCTTTCTCGCGCTTAATGAAACGTTAAAATTGAAAGACCGGAGGGTAAAATTGGCCGAGTGAAAACGTGACAACGGAACCCGTTTCCTACCCGGGGCGATTTGTCCTAGAAAAACAAATCTTATTGAAATTTGTACTCGAGATCGTAATAATGTTAAATCATCGGTTTAATTGAAACTTAAACCGGAAAGTTGAATCGTCCGGCTTTGACAACCGGAGCCTTTTAAATAAAATTGACCGTTTGACGAACGGAATGACTCCTTTTTATCTAAAGGTAGATTTGTACTCGGGACCCGTTCGAAAAACCGTAATAACTTGTTTGTGGACCTTGGCCGATGCAATGGACATATGACAGTTTCATACGCTCGTGTGAGGAGGAGTTGTCTAGCTTAGGAGTACACCGATTCATACATAATTTACACCTTGAATAAAGGAAGATCCGTCTCATTTATTTCTACTAAAAGATATTGATTCAGTAAAGTATTCTTGGCTAGATCCAAAAATATATCTATATATCTATTTGTATTTATTTACTGCTTCACTAACAATCTAACTACTAACATAATCTAACCCAGGAAAAAGTAAAAACTGCGACTTAGATCGAGTTAATAATAGCTTCTTGGTGTTTAACCCCACTTAAAAGAATTACCATGTTTTCCCCGAGGAATACGACCGACTCACCGGACTAGCACTACAATTTGACCCGGTACACCGCCGGTTAGGATCTGTATAGCCTAGGTAATGTCCGTCGCATTCGGCGCCGTTTCCAAGGTTAGGTTTAGGTCTGTCAAGCATTTTGGCGCCGTTGCCGGGAAAACGTCGCTAATTTCTTTCTTTGTGTCTAGGGTTACTACTTGTATTAGCTCAAAATTCTCGAGGATAAGTCAACACTCTTCTTATCACATTTCTATTTTTATTTTCCGTTGGTATCTACCTTCTTTTAGTTACCAATTTTCTTCTTCTACCAAATTCGAGTTATTTTCTATTTTCGATAGTAGAAAGTAAACGTGGTCATAACAGCCGAGGATAAGTCAATACATTTCTCAATCTCATTTGTATTTTTATTTTCATTGGTACCTACCTATTTGGTAAGATATCAATTTTTTTTATAAAAATACTCGATAAATACCGAGTGGCTTCGGTAATTACCGAGAGAGAGAGAGAAAAAAAAACCAACCGAAAAAAAAAAAAAAAAAAAAAAAAAAAAAAAACTACTCGGTAAATATCGAGTGGATTCGGTAATTACCGAGGAGAAAAAAAAAGTGGTTTTTTTTATCGATTTCGTGTTATTTTCTATTCGATATTTTCTATTCCACAAGAATTGTCAAATCGAGTTACGAAAATGGCCGAAACCGTTGGTGAAACACCTGAACAAGGGATTGCTCATGCTCAAGGGTATGGCCAAAACCTTAATCAGAATTTACCTCAACCTAATAAACAGAATCAGAATAATAGAAATAATCAGAATCGGAATAAGCATAATCACCCACCAAACCCGAGACTTATTTGTGATCAGACCGTAAGAAGGTACCAGATTAATAATCCAATTCGTTTACCCAATAAAGGAGCAAATAATTTCGAAATAAAATCTCATCTTTTTGGTTTAATTGACACAAGAGCCCAATTTTTAGGAGAAGATGATGAGGATCCACATCATCACCACTATCTTTTCGAAGAGTTGTGTAATACAGCCAAAAGTCATGGTGCTCATCGGGAATTAACGAGGATGTCTTTGTTTCCTTTTTCTTTAAAAGGAAGAGCACGAGATTGGTTTATGTCACTTCCACATCATTCACTGACTAGTTGGGAGGATATTCAAACCGAGTTCTTAAAGCAATATTTTACTCCTGGTAGAAAATTGGAATTAATAGTCGAAATTGCCAACTTTAAACAATGATCTGAAGAAATGCTTGGGAATGCTTGGGAAAGATTTAAAAAATTATTAAGAGCTTGTCCCGATCATGGTTATTCCTTAGAAATGCAAATCCAACTTTTCTGTCGTAAATTAAGGAAAGACTCACGTGCAGATGTAGATCATGCATGTGGTGGTTCGTTAATAATGAGTGAAGCTCATATAGTTTACGATGCTATTGAAAAGATTTCCAAAAATAACAGAATGTGGGAAACCGGTTCTAGCACAAGAAAAGTAGCCTTTGCAGGAGAATGTACATCGAATGCGGAAGTTCTAGCACACTTGGAGAATTTGAGTAGGAAATTTGACGGCTTATTAGCTAGTAAAACTATAAACTCAGAAAATATCATACCGAATGACTACTCAAATCATGATAATGTGTCATTAGGGATGGAAGAACCAGAAGGCTATTCAAGGGAAAAGGTGAGTTTTTTACAGCATAGGAATTTGAACAACGCATATTCAAACTCGTTTAATGCTATAAGAAGAGATCACCCTACTTTTCATTGGTCTGAAACCCCTAGTAAGCAAGGACAACCACCGTATCCAATCCAATATAAGAATCCAAATCTAGTTTATCAAGGAGATACCTTGAATCAGAATCTACAATCATTACCTAGACCGTATCCACAACATACCACTCAAAGCATACCAGTCACCCAAAGTTCAACTCAACCTGAAGGAGTTGATAAATGGGAGAAATTAATCGAAAATCTGATGGGTATGATGTCAACTCAAGCTCAAAATATGGAAAACATGATGACTTCTATAGGTACAGTCACTAAGGATATGAGTACGTTGAAAACATCTATAAGTGGACATGATACCAGAATGAGAATTGTAGAAGCTTCATTACGGAATTTGGAATATCATTTGAGTAGAGAAGTGGAACGTAAAAACAGTAGACCCCCAGGAGGACTACCAAATAATACCGAAAGAAACCCGGGAGAGGTAAATGCTGTTATTACTAGAAGTGGAAGGATCTGTGGAAGTAATGGATTAGAAAAATTCGGGAATAATGAAGTAGAGGATGATTTAGATGGTAAATTTGAAAAGGATATGGAAAATAAACCGGAATTCACTAAAGAGGAAGAGGACATTATTGAAGATTTCCTAAGACAGAACAGATATATTGAACCTGAAAATGAGGAATGGGTCAAGATTCCTAGAATATTGAAAAATCCAAGAATGAGTAGGACCTTGACCAATGATCATGTTGAGAATGAATCAAGTTTGGAAGGGCCAATTCAAACCGAACCTTATCCGGCTCAACCTAAATTCACATCGGTTCAACCTGGAAGGGCATCACCACATCCACTGCATATTTTGAAGAAAAAGGTACTGAATGATGACACACAATGTTCTCAAAAGGCACAATCATTCAAGGAAGCTTTACCATCTTCGTTTAACGATGAGAAGTATGCATGTTTTCTCGACACTTTTCGGTGCTTAAATATTAATACCCCTTTCATCGATGTTTGTAAGGGAGAGCTTAGTTTGGGAGTGAATGATGAGCGCGTTATCTTCAACATTTACAATTCATTGAAATATCCATACATTGCACTAGAATCTAGTTCTTGTGTAGACACTTTGTGTTCTCTTGTGGTGGATCGTACTAACACGCAGGTAACTGAAGAAGATGACTCCAGTAATAATGTGAAAGCTCGTAAACTCAAAGCTCGAAAATCAAAGGAAAAGGTCAAGAATCGTGTGGATTGGTGGAAATTGTCTAACCTCTGTTGGAAACCAGTATTGAAGAAGGATGCGGTGCGTGAGGATGACCCACCACCAGTGCCTTAAAAACTGAAGCACGATAAAGTCTGGCTATAGACTATAAATGTAGTCAATGACGGGTACTATCCTTCCTTTTTACTCCTTAAGCATTTATTTTCGGTTGGATTATGTGCTTAATTGTTACGTGCTTTTGTGAGTAATTGTTAGAAGTATCCCGTTTTGTTTAGTATATTATATTAGTTAATCATTATCATTTTGGTCGAGCAAACGACGTTAACCAAAAGCGCTACCGGGAGGCAGCCCGTAAAAATGTTAAATATAATAATTACTCATACTTTGGATGATACTTTGCGAATACTTCGGATTGATTTTCATTTTGTTTCACCAAGTCTCAGGATGAATGTTTGAATGTCATTATAACGGGAATGATTAGGTGGTTATCCGAAAATCCCGATGGAAATCAAAGAGAAAAATTCAAATGCATCATTTATTGGACTTAGGTTGTTAGAACAATTTGAAATAACCCTTGAGGATCTGGGTATAAAAGACTCAGAGTTCATACTTTGTCACACATTTCATATCATGATCTAGTCTGTTTTAAATTTCAAATAATGTGTGACATGTATTAGTTCAACTACTGTGGAATATTGTGTGTTTTAAATCAATAAAAGTTTATGTGGTGTGTTTATCTACCCTTTTGCATTACACTGTCACACTCCACATACTTTTATTTTATTTGCACACACAACGGTCATAACTTTAACCCACCCACCCACCCTTTAATATCATCCGAGTATTTGTTTTGATTTGTTTTAGTGCACCATTGCTTTCCCAACAACTTATTTACACTCACTTTACATTGAGGACAATGTAAGTTCGTAAGTGGGGAGTGGAGTCGTTGGTCTAGCAATGGCATTAATGTTTATTTTGTATCAATAAATCCCTTAGTTTTTGATTTTTTTTTCGAGCATTATTTAGTTGATTAAAATAAACTGTATAAGGTATATATTTCATGGATTTGAAGATGTAATGATCAATTTGGATGTGTATAACCAATGTGAACCGTAAGTGCATTGTAATTCCAAATATAGTTGTGTAACATGAATTCCTTCACGTAAGCCTTTGATATTGAAGCGAAAATTTTAAACTGTATCCATTCAGTATCCTAGTGGTTATTCTAGAGAAATAGCAGTAACTTAGTACCTAATTTTTGAACGTGTACTGTGAATATCTGAAGGTTTGAATGTGATAGAAAGGATATAAGTTAATTTTATGAAGAAAAAAAAAAAAAAATAAAGATGAACTATCTATATGTTGGTTGTAGCTACCAATGATTTGAGTGCAGTAGGGCGTTATCACGAAACGTCCTATATCACTATGAGGTTTAAAAGCTCCCGACTGCCTGATGATAATAGTCCAGCTAGGGTGTTATCACGAAACATCCTATTGCTGGGAATGAGGGCATATGCTACACATGTGAAATTAAGTTCAAAAAAAAAAAGAAAAAAAAAAAAAAAAAAAAGAAAAGAAAAAAAAAAAGTTTAAGAGTGGTTGAAAACTTAGCTATCTTCTGACTATCCCCAGTATAAACTGAATGATATGCTTTAGGGATTATCCTAATAAGTACACGGGAGAACTTTGTGAGGAACTATTCCTGCTTATACCTAGGAAAGTCATTAGGGTACATCTGAATGGATATTTGTGCGTTTGCTTGAATTATTCAAGAGAGGATAGTGGAAATTGAAAAGGCTTGTCACACACACACACTCGTTATACATTTATATTGAGGTTAAAGCTCTGGTTGTAATTCTAACGGTTGCAACATCCGGTTGTCTCTTATATCTTCTATCTTCATGAATTTATCTCTTATTCATTTTGTTTTATCGCTTGTTTTGATCGAGGACGACCAAAAGCTAAGTAGGGGGTTGTGATGAGAGATAAATTTATGATCGTTTTTATGATATTTCGCCCCATTTCTGATACCATTTTGAGCATTATTGTATCAAATCAAGTCAAAATTACTAAGTTTTATTCAAATGTATAAGTAGTAGTTATTATATAAATTATTGTATTTTTATAAGTTTTTTATTAGTTTTTGTACCGGTTTAGTAACCGGAGTGTCGTGTCGGATTTACGTTTGGTATTTTGGTGGTTCATTGCGGGATTATATATTGACCAAGATTCCATGTAACGACACGTTTTGGTCCTAAAAACATATCTTTTGAGGTTAGAAGAAGATGCCACAAGTTTACAAGTTCAATGGAGCAAATTTTCTAAGTACTTAAATTGTTACATATTTTCGACGGAGATTTGACCCAGCTTAGAGGCATTTTCAGGGGATGACTTCTTCATGAAAGTGGTAGATTATTCAACTAGCTTTCCAATGCCGCTGAAATCATGTCGTTTGGAGTTCGGGAACTCAAGTTATGGCCAAGTGGACAATCGACTCGGATTAGTAAAAATCCCGAAAACGACACGTAATACGAATGGCTCATCAAAACGACATTTTCTGAAGAAGTTTCCTTAATAAAAGTTGTATATCTTCAAGAAAGATTTCCAATGGATTTTGAATCAAGTCAATCGGACTTCTACAACTCAAATGGTGGTCAAGTGGCTAATTGATTCAATTTCGTAAAAATCCCGCAAAACGTTCGGAGTATGAATTTGCTTATCAAGACGGCGTTTTCTGGAGAAGAGTCCTTCATGAAAGTTGAAGAGTTTTCCGAGATCTTATTTATGACATTTGGATCATAATTTTTGGAGGTCTACAACTCAAGATATGAATTTTAGAAGTTTAATATATAATTATATATAATTATATATACATACGCACATGGGTTCACATGCGAGGAAATGATTGTAATCATTACCACCGGATCGATCCGGCACCAATCCGGATCGATCCGGCCTCAACATTTGCCTATATATACAGGCTTAGATCAATTGGATCATGGCCCTTTTCTTCTTTCTTTCTCTTTTCTTTCCTTCACCTCGTCTTTCTTTTTTTTTTATTTTTTTGCTTTGAAGATCATATATATATTCATATATGATATATATATATATATATACACACACACTTCATGTATATATATATATTCTATATATGAATATATATGTGATAGATCTATCTATATATAGATCTAGATCTAGATCTTTTTCATCTCGTTTCTCTTTTAATTTTCTTTTCGGGGCCCGTATATACATATATATGTCGATGTATGTATGTATATATGTTTTTCACATATATAAATAAAATGGTTATAGTATCGTTGTAATGACGGAATAATTATCGAAGATTGTTGATTTCGAAGCTTTGGCATGTTAGATCCGGTGGAAACGACCCCGATTCGATAGTCATAACCGGTAATATATTCTAAAATTGTTATGTTTATTATTTCTATTTCTATTTATATATGATATTAAACTAAAAATATGTCTAGCCAAGATATGAATCTGAATTAGTTAATCTTTTGGTAAAATGAATGATCGACTCGGTAATAATGATTAAAATCAATTATGATGAATCTCTTTCTTTCTGCGCTTAATGAAACGTTAAAATTGAAAGACCGGAGGGTAAAATTGGCCGAGTGAAAACGTGACAACGGAACCCAGTTTCCTACCCGGGGGCAGATTTGTCCTAGAAAAACAAATCTTATTGAAATTTGTACTCGAGATCGTAATAATGTTAAATCATCAGTTTAATTGAAACTTAAACCGGAAAGTTGAATCGTCCGGCTTTGACAACCGGAGCCTTTTAAATAAAATTGACCGTTTGACGAACGGAATGACTCCTTTTTATCTAAAGGTAGATTTGTACTCGGGACTCGTTCGAAAAACCGTAACAGTTGTGGACCTTGGGCTGATGCAATGGACATATGACAGTTTCATACGCTCGTGTGAGGAGGAGTTGTCTAGCTTAGGAGTACACCGATTCATACATAATTTACACCTTGAATAAAGGAAGATCAATGTCTCATTTATTTCTACTAAAAGATATTGATTCAGTAAAGTATTCTTGGCTAGATCCAAAAATATATCTATATATCTATTTGTATTTATTTACTGCTTCACTAACAATCTAACTACTAACATAATCTAACCCAGGAAAAAGTAAAAAGCTGCGACTTAGATCGAGTTAATAATAGCTTCTTGGTGTTTAACCCCACTTAAAAGAATTACCATGTTTTCCCGAGGAATACGACCGACTCACCAGACTAGCACTACAATTTGACCCGGTACACTGCCGGTTAGGATCTGTATAGCCTAGGTAATGTCCGTCAGCATTCTGGCGCCGTTTCCAAGGTTATGTTTAGGTCTGTCATGGATTAATCATTAAAACATTATATTACGTGCTACACAACTCCCGTTTAATCCCCCTTAGGGCGTTTTACTCGTTTTTACATAATTCGACTATACGTACGTTTAGCTATTCATTTTGGCGATAATAACGGAATGATTAACGGAAATTATATTAACGACGAAAAGTAAAAGCGAATTCATTTTTTTTTATAAGTACATATATATATTTATATATATAGATATATAGTTATATAGCCAATAATATATATAAGTGCATAAAAGTAAATATACTATATATATATATATATAAGTGCGTAAAATTAAATACGTAAGTAAATGCGTAAAAGTAAATATACTATATATATATATATATATATATATATAAGTGCGTAAATAAAATGCGTAAGTAAAATGCGTAAAAGTAAATAAAAGATCGAAACAACGAACTATTGATAACTATACTATTACAACGGTATTTTAATTAATTTATATAAAATATATATATATATATATATATATATATATATATATATATATATATATATATATATATATATATATATATATATATATATATATATATATATACGGCCCGAATAAGATAAAAAGAAGAGGGAAGAAAACGGAAATAGATCTATATATATATAAAATTACCCGATTACATTGTTGATTCCGAGATCGTAGTCTTCCGGATATTACAACGACTACAAAGATCACCGAGCTACCGATAATTTCCCGAAAGCATTACAACGATACTACTACGCTAAATTATTTCCGGCATGCCGTTACTAAAACTAAAAGAAAGAAATGAGGGGGATAGATATATATACGCAATGTATATATAAAATGGTGCATCTCATCTCGGCTCGAATGCTTCCTTATATAGAAAATGTCAAGGGGCCGGACCAGTCCGGGTAAGGGCCGGACCAGTCCGGTGCAATGATTATGTCCACCAATTTGATCACTCAGCATGTGCATCGTATATATAATTATAATTATAATTATATATAACTTATAAAATTCATATCTCGAGTTCTGGATCTCCAAAAATCATGATTCAAGAGGCATCGGAAAACTCTCGGGAAAATCTACAACTTTCATGAAGGACTCTTCTTCAGAAAACGTCTTCTTGAGTACCTCGTGTTCCTCCGAGCGTTTTTGCGACATTTTTTACGAAATTGAATCAATTAGCCAATTGACCACCATTTGAGTTGTAGAAGTCCGATTGACTTGATTCAAAATCCATTGGAATGCTTTCTTGAAGATATACAACTTTTATTAAGGAAACTTCTTCAGAAAATGTCGTTTTGATGAGCCATTCGTATGTCGTGTCGTTTTCGGGATTTTTACTATTACGAATCGATTAGCCACTTGGTCATAACTTGAGTTGTAGACCTCCAATTGACGTGATTCAAAATACGTTGGAAAGCTCTATCAAAGATATACAACTTTCATTAAGGCCACTTCTTCAGAAAATTCCGTTTTAATGGGCCATTGGTTCGTCGAAGATATAAATCGTTAGTGACACTACGAACCACCGATCCACTCGACCTTTTAAGCTTCGCGCACACTCTTATATCCCCATAAACACCTCTTTTAGGCCTCAAAACGTGTCGTTACTCGGGATTTTGGTTAACCTATAATTCTGCAATAAACCACCAAAATACCAAACGTAAACACGACACGACACACCGGTTACTAAACCGGTACAAAAACTATAAAAACACGCTAAAAATACGATATTTTATATAATAACTACTACTAACATATTTAGTTGAAACATAGGAATTAATGACTCGAACTGATATAAAAATACTCGAAATGATATCAGAAACGGGTGGAAAAGTTATAAAAATAACGGTGAATTTTTCCGTTATCGGGATCCAAAGTTGAAATTGGAAAGTGAAGATTTTAATTCAGCAGATTTCTGGATTCAAGTATTGGGGTTTCCAACTCATTTGCACACCGAAGATGTTGGAAGAAAGATTGCTCAAGGTATGATAGATTGCTCATTTGTTCAGATCCGTGAAGAAAGTAGTACAAACCAGCTCCTATTCAGATTCCGCGCATCCATCAACATAAGCAAGCCTCTACCTCAGCTCCTCATTATTCAGGTGGATGATAGTCCTGCGGTTGAGCCCATCACTGGCCTTTTTCAATACGAACGTCTTCCATATTTCTGCTACTTTTGCGGCTGCCTGGGTCACACAGCAAAAAATTGCCCTCAAACATCAGAAGAATTCACCAAGGAAGATGAAGAAAATTTTAGCTTTGGCAATTGGCTGAATGCTAGCAAACAAACAAAATTAATCGAAGAATTTCGCCTTCTTGATATGGATCTTCAAAATTGCATCACCTCTCCAGGTAAACCTTCTTCAGCCCCGAAAGAATCTCCAACCACCCTCTATCTAACCACAAACCCCAGCTGTACACCTGTCCAAAACAGTCAAACAACTTTTTCAAAAAGCAGAAAAGACAAAAGTCAAGCTTGTCCTCTCTCACCTAATCCTGACAATCAATCCAAACCTAGTACTCCCCCTCCCCAATGCATATCACAAGACATCGACCAAACAACAAAAAAGTCTACTCTCCTTCCAACTTGCTCTTCAATACCTGCACCTTTACCCTCTCTACACCCTATTACCCCAATCCCAAAAATAGCAGCTTTGACAAAAGAAAACAACTCAGTGACAATGACAACTCCTATACCCAATGTCCCACATCCTAGCAGCTCCAAGGAATCTCTGCCACCTATCTCTTCAGAAAAACAAATTATCAGCAACAAGTCCAATCCCAACCCCATCCCTATATCTGAAACTACACTAACAGCACCCAGCCAAATTATCGAAAAATTAGCCATTGAACAACCAAATTATGAAAGCCAAGACAAACACCTTACCAAGTCTGCATGCCCCATCCTAACCACAGAAAAATCTATTGTAGCACCAGAAACCACCGCCATCATACCCCATATCTCTACAGCCCATACCCAAGGAACTTTCAAAAAAATAAAACAGGAAGTTGTTAGACCTCTATCTGATATCACTAACAATGGTCCTACACTTGGAAATCGGCACTACTACTGAAGATGGAAAACTCTCTCCTAAAAGAAGAAAAATGGAAACAAACCTCAGTCCGGTGGAGGCTGCTAAGCAGCCCCACCCTCACCAATGAATATCATATGTTGGAACTGTAGGGGCTTGGGCAACCCCAAGGCAGTTCCTAGTCTTCTCTGCCTAAAAAAATTATCTTCTCCCTTTCTCCTCTTTCTTTCTGAAACAAAGCTCTCCTCCAATGCTATGAATATTGTCAGAATGCGTCTCGGGTTTGCTTCTGGTTACCATGTGAGTAGTTGTGGTACTAGAGGAGGACTCTCCTTATTGTGGAACGACTCTACTTCCGTCCAAATTGTTAACTCATCTCTTGGACACATTGATTCCATTGTCACCTACAAAAACCTCTCTTTTCGTTTTACCGGCTTTTATGGCAACCCCAACCATTCCCATCGCCATGAATCTTGGACCCTTCTCAAAAGAATCCACTCAACTGTAAATCAGCCATGGCTTTGTGCTGGAGATTTCAATGAGATCCTTCAACCCTCTGAAAAGACTGGAAATTATTCTAAACCAAGATACCTCATGGACAACTTCAGAAATGCTTTGATTCATTGTGACCTTTTTGACTTGGATTTAGTGGAACTCCTTTCACTTGGAACAACAAAAGGCCGAAAAATATGGTTCGGGCAAGACTTGACAGGGCTGTGGCCAATCAAGAATGGATTAATCTCTTTCCCAGATACACTGTTACCCATCTTACGGCTTCTAGAAGTGATCATAATCCTATCCTAATCTCTGATGGAGCTGCCCCTCTAAATAAAAAGCAAAAGAGAAGATCTATTCCCAGATTTGACCCCTTTTGGCTTCTTGACCCCGATAGTCAAAAAATCTCTGAGGACGTATGGAACCGAGAGCATCATTTATCAGCCAAAGATTTTGCTGTTGGTATTAGGCAGGTTAAGATGGCTCTCCGCTCATGGAGTAAAGAAAAATATGGAAATCTGTCGGAGCTTATCAGCGCAAAACAGGAGAGGCTTAAGGAAATTCAGCAAGAGGCCAATTTTGATTTGCGAGCCGAGAAAGACATGATGCACGAAATTGAAATGTTACTAAGTATGTTGGATGACTATTGGAGACAACGGGGCAGGTGCAATTGGCTTAGTTCGGGGGATCGCAATACCACTTTTTTTCACAAACAGGCCAACCGAAGGATGGAGAAAAATAATGTCATTGAAATTTTGACTGAATCCGGGGTTCTCCTTTCAGATCAACATGATATGTTGAACCACGCTAAGGGTTTTTATGCTAATCTTTTTTCCACTGCAGGTACTTGTGATCATAGCCAAATTACACAGATTTTGGATCAGCTCCCCATCAATAAGATTACTTCGAGGATGCGGATTTTCTGAACAAACCATTCACCGAATCCGAAGTCCTTTTGGCCTTAAAGCAGCTCCCTAGCAAAAAGAGTCCTGGACCGGATGGTATGCAAGCCATCTTCCTCAAAAAACATTGGCAGGTATACCACTCCGATCTCATACCTTTTCTGATGGATGCTCTTAACAATAACACCAGTATCTCTGCCATAAATGACACTTTCATCTCCCTTATACCAAAAATTCCCAATGCCAACAAGCTCAAAGATTTCCGTCCTATCTCCCTTAGCAATACCATCTACAAAGTCCTAGCCAAAACCATTGCCAACAGGCTCAAAAAAACCCTAGATTCTGTCATTGATCCCTCCCAAAGTGCTTTCCTCCACGGAAGACTCATCACCGATAATGCCATCATAGCTTTTGAAGCCTTCCATACCCTCAACCTCAACAATAACACTAGCAGGAACCTTATGGCCCTCAAACTTGATATGATGAAGGCCTTCGACAGAATCGAATGGAACTATCTTAATGGTATTCTTTCTAGAATGGGTTTCCCTCCTCACTTTGTCAGCCTTCTAATGAGATGTGTCACCACAGTTTCTTACCAAGTCCTTCTAAATGGCGAACCCTCAATTCCTTTCCATCCTACCAGAGGCATACGACAAGGGGACCCCTTATCTCCTTTTCTTTTTATAATTTGCTCCGAAGGCCTCACTGCCCTTATAAAACATTCGATCCTGCAGGGGGGCATCCAATCTTTCAGATTTGGTAGGTCCGGCCCTCACCTTTCTCACCTCCTCTTTGCGGATGACTGCATTCTCTTTGCCCAGGCCACAGTTACTAATGCTCAGGAGATTGCTAGAATTCTTCAGACCTACGAAAACCTATCTGGCCAAAAGGTAAACCTCTCAAAATCCAATGCCTACTTCAACAAACACCTTGATGTGAACACTATGCTCCCCATTATTCATACCCTTTCTATCCATATTGGTAACCCTTCAGGTAGATACTTAGGTCTTCCCTTTCTCATTGGAAGAACGAAGTATGACATCTTTAAGTACATTAAAGATAGAATTTGGAAGAAGCTCCATGGGTGGAAGAGTATGTACCTAACTGATGCGGGAAAAGAAGTGCTAATAAAGGTCGTTATTCAAGCTATTCCTACCTATGTCATGCAATGCTTCCTCCTTCCTAAGAAGCTTCTCAATGATATTTTGAGTATGGTAAGGAATTTTTGGTGGAGTCATAACACCGATAAACATTCTATGGCTTGGATTTCATGGGAAAAAATCTGTTTACCGAAAGATCAAGGTGGTTTAGGTTTCAAAAATTTAGAGCTTTCTAATCAAGCTCTTTTGGCCAAGCAGAGTTGGAGAATTGTTGTTAATCCTCACTCACTTCTTGCTGAAGTGATGCGTTTTAAGTACCACAAGCAGGGTGCATTTCTAAATGCTGTCCCCAAATCCAATTCTTCTTATGTGTGGAGGAGTATCAGTGCAGGCAAAGACCTTCTCACTAAAGGGCTTCGGTGGGCAGTCGGCAATGGGGCAAGCATCAACATTTGGTCGGATCCATTGCTTCTCTCAGAACCTTCCTTCAAGATTTCAACCCCTAACTCCTCACCCAACATTCTCACTGTTGATCAACTAATTGTTAACCAGAATTGGAACATCCATGTTCTTAACAGCTACTTCCAACCCCTTGATGTTGAACAGATCCTTAAAATACCCTTGGACCCCTCCCTCCCACATAGGACAGACTCATATGGAACTACTCTCCTAAAGGCTCTTACACAGTTAAAACCGGCTACAGGTTAGCTCTCAATTCCCTCATCCAATCAAAAAACAAAGGCGAATCCTCTAACCCAAAAAAGCAAAAGGATATTTGGAATTACCTGTGGAGATTGAATGTGCCACCTAAAATCAGGAATTTTATATGGAAACTGGCTTCTAATTCCCTCGCTCTTGGCAGCAACTTAAAAACCAGAAGAATCTCTAATGGTGTCTGCCAAATTTGTCAAGCAAGTGAAGAAACTTGGGTGCACTGTATGTTTAAATGCACCTGGGTCAAATCCTTTTGGAAATCCTTGCCAGATCTTTACCCTTTAACCTAGCCTGAATCACCAATCTTTTTTGGATTTCTGTGCTCTTCTTCATACCACCATGGCAGGGAAAGATAACCTGATCTGTATGTACCTTTGGTTCATCTGGAAATCTCGCAACAAAGCAATCTTTGAAGGAACCCAACCAGCTCCTAATCGAATAGCCATTCAAGCATCAGCTTTCTTTTGCCTATGAATCTGCTTTAAATACTGCCCAAAACCCTCAATTGCAGGTCCCTTTTCCCACCAATTGGACCCTTCCAATTCCTGGTGTAATGAAAGTTAATGTTGATGCAAGTGTGAAGGATGGCTATGGGTCAAGCTGGAATAATTATAAGAGACCATAATGGACAACTAATCACTGCGCTATCCTTCTTTTTGGGTGCAATACCTTCGGTGGAATTTGCGGAGCTGAAAGCTATGACTCTTGGACTATCTGAAGCTTCGAAGATCTGGAATGGTTCCATCCTTCTTGAGTCTGACAATCTCAATTGTGTGGCGCGTGTTAATCAAGAACCGGATGCGGAGGATCGATCTATGTTGGAATCCATGGCACATAGGATCAGAATCTTGAGAAACTGCTTCAAATCTTGCTCTGTATCCTACGTCAATAGATCTTGTAACAAAGTGGCTGATCTTCTTGCCAATTTGGGGTTTTCTCTTTTTAATTCGCATTGTAGCAGATGTAATTGGGGTAAATCCCCACCTAACTCTATTCTCTCAGCATGTTTAGCTGACTTTTAGTGATAATCTCTCTTTTACCCTCAAAAAAAAAAAAAAAAACAATATCCGTCAACATTTATTGATAAATTTCAACTATTGTCATCCAGTAAATTTTATGATTGTTTTATAATATCGTCTTAGGATATGCTTCATATTTCTTTTGATAATAATATTCCCTACGGAGAAATGTAGCATCTTTATGGGAAAACGAATTTAGCAGATGAGAATCATCTAATCTTGTAGGCATGGGCGGACACAGGGGGGACAGTTGCCCCCCATTGGCTGTATGTAGGTCCGCCACTGCTTGTAGGTCAAACTACTAATCAACAAGTATGAACAAGAAGGAGAATAACTCATTCAATGGGTCCTAAAAAACCACTGAATAAAAAATAAAAACTTCATTCATTGGATCAAACAAGCCATTGGATAAAAAATAAAAATAAAAAAGCATAATAACACAGAAACCGTATATTAATTATTTGCTGAAATTGAATATTGAAGCAAAACATATTTGATTTTATAGCAAAAGAATAATGTTTCATCCCAAAATACCAAACCAAATTCATATTCGATCGTTACAACAAAAGATTGTTGAAGAAAGATGTAATTAGTAACAAATATATTAAAATACACCTGCATCCAACAAATCAAAATTATCCCCATAAACAACAGCCAACAAATTCAAAATCCAACACCAACTTGAAACAAAAACTTGAGGAATATAGAATATGTGCCTGTTTATCTCAAAAACCTGCAAACAAAACACTAAAAAATGAGTTGGGCAAAGAACGATAATCCCCATGATTTTTGCATCATAGTAGTAACTACCAAAAAAAATTGCAGAAACAATAAACAGTCATCAAGAGACAAAACAACCTAAAAACACATTCTGGATTGTTCACTTCAAAAACTAAACATGAAAGAGTCCAAAGCAAAGGGATTATTTACAATATGTGAACTGTAATGTCCTTATATCCCTCATAATTTAACTAGCACACATGTGTAATTCAAATAAAAATCGAAAATTGAAAGAGTAATAATGTTCATGAACCAAGATAATTAGCAGTTAAGGGTTAAAGGTTTGTGGCTGAAGGGGGTTTTCTGGTATCGAAAATTTTTATTGGGACAAAATTCAATGTTCGCATTCAGTTCAATCTTTTCTATTGAATAATTTTACCGTAGAAGAGAATAAAAGCTAGAATCAACGGTGAAAAAGAAGAAGAATTACTAGAATCAATAGAGAAGAAGAAAATAGGGAATACTTGAAGCTTTGGTTCGCTCGATGAGCATCCCGAAAAGGTGATATGGCCGTCAGCCGGAGAGTGTGGCCGGTCGGAAGTTGTCGGGGAGAGAAAGTTACGTCAAGAGATTGGTGGGTTTTTGGTGGGTTTGAATTTTTTCATCTATTTTAGCGGGACCGATCTTTTTATTTTTGGTTAAAAAATAATGGATTTGTTATCTGGTTTTGCTTTAGCCACGTCACCATCTGTCTGTACTTTATATCCGTATGCGGATAGACCATGCAAAAATTTCCCACACCGAAGTTGTTTCCGGAATACAGATTTTTATTTATTTATTTATTTAAAAAGTCTTATATTGCGGGACGGAAGGAGTAACAAGGTCCACACGAGTCGGGAAATTCTTACCCGTATTTACCGCTATGCGTTGATCCGTTGGTTCTGCGATATTTATATTAATATTTTTACAAGCGTCATGGAATACTATTTGAAGATGATCTGCGAAGACTTCCTTAACTAAGCAAAGACACGAGTCATCTAAAGATAACCTGTGTCGTTTACGGATATTGAAGATGATCTAAGATTTCCTTAAGGTCAAATAATTGACTCATCTTCATCTTCAATATTAATATTATTATAAGTATGACTCATCTTCATCTTCATCTTCATCTTCATCTTCAGGTTATCTGCGAAGATTTTATATCCTTTAACTTAACTAGATCATCTAAGATTCTGCGATATTTATATTAATTATTTGAATTCCCTTTAGAGGCCTTGAGCCCATCTTCAATATCCGTAAACGACACAGGTTTATGCTTCTTCATACTCTTATCTGGGAAAAAGCAAAGACCCAAAACTCCATCCAAATACATACCTCTCCATCTTCATCTGAATACTCAAAAAGATAAGCAATTCTTCAATTCCCTTTCTCTCTGTATCAAAACCATGTCCAGCTGAAAATGCATGCACTTTCTTCTTCACCTCAATCCAACTCTGCCCCACGTCCTTCCTTCTTCAATCCTTTCGTCTTAGCAAACAATCTTACTTTAGCTGAATCTTCCCATTTACCGCTAGTTCGAAAGCAACATGTGGGTCCCACCCTTTTTCGAATCAAGAGAGAGAGAATCTGAGCAGCAGCCTCTTCCACAGCATCTGTATATTTGTGCATTTTACATGAGTTCAATAAAGCTCCTAAAACAGACTCACTATGCTTCATTTCCATATTTCTTATTACATCAATTGCTTCGTGTACTAATCCGGCACGGCTAAGAAGATCAACAATGCAAGTATAGTGTTCCATTTGAGGCTTAACTCCAAAATATTTTTCCATCTGATTGAAAAGTTCCCGACCTTTGGTAACTAGGCCTGAATGACTGCAAGCAGATAGAAGACCAACAAAAGTAACCCCATCAGGCTTAAGTCCTGTTTTCATCATCCTCTCATAAAAAAGTTTCAACGCGATATTACCGAGTCCAAGCATCGCATAACCAGCAATCATTGTATTCCAAGAGTATATATCCCTATGTTGCAAGTTATTGAATAAAATGTTAGCCTCAACCAAGCTCCCACACTTTATATACATATTGATTAGTCCATTTCCTACCAACATTTCTTCTACTCTCAACCCTCTGATGACATGGGCATGAATTTGCTTACCTAAACCGAGAGCCGACAAGCCAGCACAAGCAGATAAATTGACAGAATTTGCAGCTACATACGTTGCCTGCATTTGCCGAAAGAGGTTCAAAGACTCCTCAAATCTCTCATCTTTAGCAGAAGCACTAATAACGGCAGTCCAACTTACTACATTAGGCTTAACTGAAGGATAATTAACATCTGGATTTTGCAACAAGGAGAACAGGTAAAATGCCTCGTCACATAACCCAGACTCTGCATAAGATGTTATCAAAGCATTCCAACTATGTTTTTTGCTTTCAAACTGGAAAGGCATTATGTGCATCTTCCAGAAAGCCATTTCTACCATACATGGATATCAACGAATTCCCAACAAGAAGATAATTCCAAAATCCTCCCTTTATGACATAGCTATGCAAACACCGACCAGCATCGAAGGCATTTCTATCTGCAAAAACGGACAAAACTACTGCAACTGTTTCAGCAGATAAGTCATTACTTTCCTCTCTAATCACAACTTATATAATCCTAATGTCTCCTCTAGACGCCCACATTTACAAAAACTCGACAACAAAGAGGTCCATGTAACCGAGTTAGGTTCCCATCCTTCTGATTTCATTCTCGACACCATTTTATAAGCAGTATCGCAATCAAATGAATTTGCAAAACCGGAGACCATTATATTCCATGAAATTTGATTTCTCATGCGCATTCTATCAAACATTTGCAGCGCCACGTCCATTCGCCCAAGTTTCCCATACATACCCATCAACTCATTAACAACATGTAGATGATTCCCATAACCCATTTGCATAACATGACAATGGATGCTGAAGGCCAATGTACAACCCCAATCTCTCGTTATACTCCCACCAACCGCCTTGACAATCAGAGGAAACCCAAACCCATCAGGCGAAACCCCGCTTCTCCGCACCTTGCAATAAAGCCTACGTACCTCTGTATAGTTACCATGCATCACATTAACCCTCAATATAGAATTCCACAAAAGCATATTCCCGCATACAGACCCAGTTCGTTCAAAAACGTCGTCGAACACCTTCCGGGCATCACAAAGAAACCCAAATTTCCCGTACTGGGTAACTAGTCGACTAGCCAGGAAAGGAGAATCAGACAAACCCGTGATCTTAATCTGTGCGTGTGTTTGTTTGAGAAAGTCTCCATTAGTGCATTTGTGAATAATGTTGTCAAAAGAATTCAGTATACCATTATTGTTGTAATAAGTTCCAAGAAGATCGTAGTTATAGTATTGGTATGCTGGGATTGTGAAAGAGGAACTGAAGAAGAAACCGATGCTTTTGAATAGAGAGAACAGATTCGAACTCGATTAACGAACCTTTTGAGCAGGCATTGTAAGAGAAACTATCAATCCCCATAACTTATTAGCCTGGGAAAATCTTTTATTGCTATTAGAGGCTTCAAAAATAGTGTTAAAAGGTGACTAAAAGATCATTAGGAAAAATATTATTCACATTAGGATGAATATTATTCTTGCTTGTATCATCAATAAAGTACAGTACAGGAGCCATAAAACACGAATGCCATGGAAGGCCTTGATCAAAGTATTATTACATGAAAACAATGTCAGGTTTAAGAGATAAATCATAAATTACCCCTCAAACTCGTCAAAAAGCTTCCTACTTTGATCAAACTTCTATGAATTAATGCAAGAAATCAGCACGCCAGAAAGAAAGTGCGAACACAGTTTAAGCTCAATTGATCGAATAGCTTGCGTCTAACATTTTGGCTTTCCGTAAAGAAAGATAACAACTTTATATAGAATATGAATGACCCACAGTTCAAAAACTTACAACACGAGATTCACAACAATTGAAACGACCAACTGACACAAACTGGTACCCCAAATAACTGTTGAAGGGTAAGACTACTGATGCTGACACCTAATGGGCTTGAATTAAAATAAAAATAAAATAAACATCACGGACCTAAAAAAAACGTGATTACGAGTCCGTGGTGGCTTCGTCTGTATCTGGCGACTTGATGGTTGTGTCGTCGTCGTCGACTACGTCATCGGGATCTCGATCTGGATAAGACTTGTCCATGGACGCACGAGTCGTATCGAGCCAGGGCTTGAAAGCAAGCTCAATAGCTAGCCAACCAAATGCGAGAGCTCCGAGAACTATCGCCGTTGCCGTCGCCGAAGATGCATTCTTTTGGTTGGATTTCCCCATTTATGCTTCCAGTGGTCGGTTAGGATCGCTCTATTCGCGTTCAGAACTTTAGGTGGTGTAATTTGTGTTTGTTTACTTCCCGTTCACAACTGCACAAACCATATTTTATCGCAATTGTTTTTTTCTTTTTCTTTTTCTTTTTTTGTTGATAAAAATGCAAATTTTAAGATGGTCCTCATAAAACTATCAGGGCTTTCTTCAAAACAACAATAACTATCAGGGCCCAAAAAACATTAAAAAGAAATTTAGGTTTTGTGAAATATACGATACGACCCTTATACTTACAAATTTGCCCTTGAATTAGTTGGATATAAGTACTACATGGTCTACCAAAACTACCATAAAACCTTCTTTTTTTGTGAACGACATAAAACCTAAATAATATATGTGGATATTAGTTATAAGGCCATCGTTAAAGAATTAATGATCATTTAGGACACTTCGAAATCTTATTTAGTTATAAGGACATTCTAATTTTAAGAAGGAAACTTATTTAGTTATAAGGACATACTAATTTCAAGTGGATAAAGAAGAAGAAGGAAAAAAAGGAAGGAAGGAAGGAAAAAAAAAAAAAAATTTAGATGCAGTGACATTGATGTACAAGCGATGGCGATTGATGACTTATGCGGTGACATTGATGTCAAGCGATGCATTGATGACTTATGCGTGACATGATGTACGATGCGGGACATTGATGACTTATGCGGTGACATTGATGTTTGATGCAGGGACATTGATGTCTGATGCAGGGACATTGATGACTGATGTCGGGGCATTGATGTCCGATGCAGTGATATTGATGAATGATGCAGGGACATTAAGCTAAACAAGATCGTCTAATGATTCAAGATCGTGTTAAAGAATTGAGGGATTCCACAATGAATCCAATTATCAGGAGGGCACAAACAACGTGTGGCCATTACAAGAGTCATAGTGAAGAGTCTTTGTAGGTTCACCAAACTTGTACTTCTTATCCATATTAAAAGCTCCACATTTGGAGAAATGCAAAACAAGAGCGAAGAGCGATCGATGCGATTGTTAGGTTTTATGCAGTGACATTGACGACTTATACAGTGACATTGATGTACGATGCGGGGACATTAATGACTTATGCGGTGACATTGATGTACGAAGCGGTGACATTGATTGATTATGTATTTACAATTAGATAAGCGATGCAATGATATTGATGTCACCGCATATACAACTTGATACACACATTTGATAACTTTGTAAAGTAACTTTATTTCTTTGTTATCTTTAAATATTTGATTGATGTTGGTTTATTTGATTAGTGTTGGTTTAAATTTTCGATAACTTTGTAAAATAACTGTTTTTTTTTTTTTTTTTTTTTTTTTGGTTTAAATGCATATTTTTACAACCAAAAGTATGCATAAATTGTTACAATAACACGTCACTGCATAAATCGTTACAATAACACGTCAGTGCATAATTCGATACAATAAGAATTCACTGTATAAATCGCTACAATGAGACGTAATTGCATAAATCGCCACAATGAGATGTCACTGATCAAGGTTGTCAATGGATCGCGGCGGTCAATACATCATGGTAGCCAATGAATCGCGGCGGTGAATGCATCGGGTGGTTAATGGATCCCGGTGGCCAATGCATCTGGGTAGGTGGTCAATACTTGACGGTGATCAATACGTCACGTCGATTTTTATGAAGAAAAAAAATTGATTTTATGAAATTTATTCGGAAAAATATCAAATTTGATTTTAGAATAAAGAAGACGAAAAAATATGAATTTTAATGAAAAAATTATGATGATCCGAGTTTTAGATCAAAATATATGACCTTTAGAAATATGGTGAATTTAAAAAAAAATTTAAAAAAATATTTATAAAAAAAAACGTTTTTTTTTTAGCGCTTCATTTTTTTCCTTATAACTAAATAAGTTTTCTTCTTAAAATTAGAATGTCCTTATAACTAAATAAGATTTCGGAGTGTCCTATTACCCATAATAAGTTGAAAATCAGTTCTTTTAAATAATTGACCTATAATATATTTGAATTTTATTCGTTTAACTCAACAAAAACGAACATATACAAATCAAAATATAAGTTAAACATTATCACTATGAAGTCAAACCTAGCCTAAAGCATGATGCCACGATAGATTCAATCATTACACCATTAACGGCACCCTCACGTAAAACATAAGACCTTCAACCTCTTGAAAGCCAAAAATAAATTTAACATTAGACTTTAAACATGTCGAATGTTTATTTCTAACCACTACGACACCGAACATAGCCCAAAATATGATGTTACGACAAATCCACCTTGGTGATGCCATTAACAATGCCCTTGCATAAAACGTAAAACACGGTCAAAAGAATACATGATATCGCATAACTAAGACAGAGAAAAGAAAAAAAATGAAAACTTTAGACTTCAAGGCAACAAAATTCCCTGAAGCTTCCAAATTCTGCAATCAAGTATTAAAACAGCAAAACCCCACCTCCTTTAGGGCCACAAGAGACATCAGAAACTTCCTGGAAACTGCCCGGATTTCGGTTTCATGTCTGAACCTTACATACACACAAAAACAACAAAGCAACTCCTAGAGAATTTCTTAGTTTCAATATGCGACAAAACATCACCTTCACTCATACAAAACACATAAGATTTCTTCCTGTACAGAGGTTACCCTCATTAAACTCCTTCGGCCAAACTTAGCCCGAAGAAGCTTACATAGTTACATCAAACAAACTCGAAATGCAAGATACCCCCAAATAAGCCAACTGGATATTATTACAACAACCTAGTTCACCAATAAGCATTTATTCTGAGCACCTTGTGCAGTTGTGTCCAGAATCAAAGAATGGAGTAGGAACAAATGATAAAATACTGGTACCAAGCCTAGCTTATCGTCTGCTATTTGTTTCAAGTTGAGATACAAAGGGAGGCTCCTGCAGCAACACATCGGATAATAAACCACATCTCGAAAACAAGGTCTTTGAGCAAAAAGCAATAAACAATTACCAACATTTACAATACAATGCTCTAGAATAATAACATGAGATTCCTACAAGCTTGTGATAGTAGACATTCATGTAGTAATAAACAGAGAACGTTTGGTGAAAACGTAGTTGATGCCTCCAAATCAATACAATCCAGCTTAAGACAGCATTCAAGAACTAAGCATTCACTTCGACTTGCTGCTGCTGCCCACGTTCAGGAACGACAAATCCGTGTCCGCCTGCTCTATGATCTTCCAAATAAACATCATACTTCCTCTGATACAACGGATTTGAAGTCAAGACTCTCATCCCAGAATCCTCTGTGATCTCCAAAACCTCAGGCAACCCATTGCCACAACCTCTTGACAATCCCACATCAATCCTAATAGCACGTTTACCACACGCCCCGTTTATCCCATTCGTCTGAATTGTGTGCCCCATTATCATCCTCTTTGCTCCTGGAATCGTATTCAGAACATGTTCAAGAATCGAACAATCAGAATCCTTAGGGACCTTATCCGAGAATTTCCTTGTCCAGACAATCGAATCACACCCCTTGACCAATTCCTTATCAACCTTATCTTTCACCCCATTAATCCAATCCCTAACATCCTCATTCACCTTATCTAATCCGTAATCCACATGCTTAGGTAAGAGACCACCATGAACAAAAACTGATTCCCCCACAACCACAACCGTATGGTTTTCCGATAGAAATCTCCTTGAAATCGGCCCATTTGGCCTTAAAGCTGCTAACCTAGCTCGAATACCCGGCAACAACTCCGGTTTCACACGTGCGAATTCTAATGGCACCCCATCAAAAGGATCCTTGACATTCCCCCTATCAAGCCCATCACACAGTTTCTTCAAATCATTCCCTACACAATACCATCTACCCCAATTATTAAACTCATCCAAACCCTCCTTATTTGCAAATCGAAAATCCCCGTCAATGTTCATAATCTCATGATTACCGTTCATAGTAATCACCTTCCCATCTTTCCTCACCGCTTCTCTTTTCAACTTCTCCAAAAAGTACAAAATCTTCAACTCATCTCCACCCCGGTCCAGGACATCCCCAACTTGGACTAAGGTAGTAGACCCACCGGACCAACGGTCTTCGGCGTCGATAAGGCCGGAGAGACGGAGTGCTTCCTTGGTTTTAAAAAGGTCTCCATGGAGATCTCCGATTGCTACAAGGCGAGAAGGTGTAGGGTATACGGTTTGGAAAGGAGGCGTAGACAGAGGACTAGAGGTTGATGTGGAGTTCGGGTCCGGGTTCGGGCTAGGGTTCCGAGATTGAACAGGTGGTTGTAGGAGGAAGAGGCCGCCGCTGACGGAGAAATCAACGAAAGTATCGACGAAAGAGGAGAGCAGAGACGGCAGGTTTTGGCACGTCATTTGGTCTCCCGTGTTTTACAATCTGTTTTTTTGTTTATTAGACTCACATTAAATTTGTTTATTATCATATTAAGGATAAAAAAAGTTCTTCCTAAGCTTGGGTTGGTTTCAATATTTAACCACCGGCTTAATCCGATAATATTAGGGAGTTATTATTTATAGGGGCAAAGGCTTGTATGACCTCTTCCCTAAAGTATTGGTTGCCTTAACCTGGCGTACCAAAGTATTGGTCTAAATGATCCGAATTTTGAATAATTCTCACATCAAATTTTCGCGTTTGGAACCAAACTAAACCCTAATTGGGAAGGGAGAACCCAATAGGGGATTCTAGGTCCTTAAGATCGTGCACATTTGTGAAAAAAATGGGAGAAAATCACGGTCAAAATATGGTCAAAATATGCATGGGTTATTTTTGCCAAACACTTAAAGAAATGGGTTATATAGGCCATTCCCCCTTATTTATATCCACACACTGAGTTCATCATACAACGCATCTGAAAAACCGATTTCATGTAAGTGTATTGTAATAATCGACTTTCAAACAGTCGGTTTTTTACTCCATTATCGACTTGTAGAAAGTTGATTCAATGTGGTGTAAGGTAAGTATGATGTACTAGTAAAATAAATGCTCCCTAATATTGTTTCCCAACGGAAAGCAAAACAGTAAGTAAACCAATCGGTTTGAATTGCACTCGTTTCGGTCTAGTTTGACTTGGTTTGGTTTTATTAATTTCATTTTTTTACAACAACAACTCACAAACGTATTTAGGAATAAAGAATTGCGGATATATCATGCGACATGTTTTATTTGAATGTGAATATGTTCGGGCTATTTGGGAAGCTTCACCATTTTGAGGCCGGCTACCTCAAGCTGCATCAGGATTTTAGGAGTTCTTTGGGACGATTCAGGAACAATGTACTAAGATAGCTCATTGTTGTGGAATTTATGGAAGGCCAAATGTGGTGGGGTGTATGGTGATATCCCGATCTATGTCTCAAGGTTTGTTGCTACCTCTGTGGCGACTGCTTTAGAATTTGGGTGAGCAATGAGTCTCTCTTTTGTTGATACTGCAAATCCGGCACACCCAGTTACTCGGAGATCGCCACATGTTGGTCGATTGAAGTGTAGTACGGATACAATTGTGGCTAAGGATAGTTCTTGTGTTGGTCTGATCTTTCGGGACAGTGTTGGTTCGATAGTAGCATCCTTCCCGCATCATTCTGGACCCTGGGATAAGGCTAGAGATCTTGAAGATGAGGGTTATTCTCTTGGGTTCAGAGTTTGGGTTCATCACTTATGGCGGATAGTGATTATCTGTGTTGTGTCCAAACACTCTGGGGTGCTTCGGAAGACTTATTGGTATTGGGATGGTTGGGGAATGATGCTCTATCCTTAATGTTGTCCTTTGCTTCCCTTAGGCTATCGTTTGTTAAGTATACGGACAATGTGTCAATGCACTTGTTAGGTAGACATGATTTATTTTTAGTTGGTGTCACTTTGTGGGCGTGTCTCCTCATAATTAATAATATAATATATGCCTCTATTGCGTTACCCCATGTGCAACTGCCCTTGTTTGTTCGTTGCTATTCCTCCAACAACAACGAATACTAATACTATTTTTGTCCCATAAAAAGTGTCTAATTTTAAAAATGGATTGTCCCATAAAAAGTGTCCATTTAAAATATCAATGCATCATTTAATACATCTTTTCCAAACATACCCCTATCACCATTTAATGTTTGTATACACTTTTCATATTCCAAAACAAGTATTTATTATAAAGTAGGGGTATATGTGTCCATTAATATCTAAAATACAACACATTAATTATTTTCTTAATCTGCGTACACCTTGGTCGGAGGTAGTACAATATAAAATGGTATGAATATCTATATGATATAACATTTATTTTAAAGAGTTTCACTTTTTTTTTTACCGAAACGAAATGATTTCATTAAAACAAGCAAACATATTACAACCGGACCAACACCGAGACATAGCCGAACTAATTCCGGAACAACACCAACTTAAAGCTGGACCACCACCATAAGAAACGAAAATAATAATAATTAAAAAAAAACATGGAAAAACCCATGTCGATCAAATTCTGCCTCATTAGAGAAGACGTGATTTAGTAAGATAATATAATAGTCTGACTTGTTCATAACATAAGCGAAATTACCGACTAAAAACCTAAGAAATCCGGAAAGACCGATAATTCACTTTGACATCATGAAATGTTTCACTCACAACTTATATATATATATATGTGTGTGTTATAAGAATATCATTATCCTGAAATAAAAGCAATATATCATGACTACAAAATGAAGATTGAATTTCCCAAGCCAACATTAAAAGAAGTTGTAAGCAAAATCATATTGCATATTTTTTCCCAAAAAACATGCACCGACATGAAAACGGCGGTAGACATCATCATAATAATTATTAACATAATAGCAAGCATGAGTAAAGAACAAGTAGTATCCTAATTATCAGAAGACTTATTGTTTTCTCATCCAGCTTCAAGTACAAGCTGACTGCTGATATTACAACATTAGTATTAGTGGGAGTACATCACTACATGTATCATTCCCCCACAACAATATTATTTGTGATGCATGACTAAGCACCCATTCTTTTTTGTATTGCTTTTCTGCATGAATGATTTTATATAATAACAAGGGATTCTTTTATATATATATGATTCAAATTTTTTATCCATGATCCAACCTCTCATCATTACATACCTGGCTGTACAATACTTTCTCTTAATTATGGACTTCTACTTTCTGCGCCTTGGTTTTAGGTTTAGATTCTTCCCCCTTTTTTTCTTTTTTTTTTTTCTTTTTTCTTTTATATGATAAATACTCTGAAAGTTGGCAATTTCCAATTGTACATGCAGTAGAGAACGTGGATCAAAGCCTCCATCACACTATATCTTGTTTGTGGCCCAACATTTTACTCAGGTTTATTATATATACGATAGGGTTGTTAAAAATATTTATTTCTTTTTAATCTGTTACAGATTCTTTTTCAAAAACAATATTCTTTTTATGTTCTAGTCTTCTTTATTACCGTACGAGAGATTAAAAACAAGGTGTACCTTAATTATTATATCTAAGATTTTTTTTAGTCATTTTAATTTTTACAGTCAAAACGGATGATAAAGTCGTAATTATATATGCACATATATTATCAAATAAGTTCAATAATATATGTAAGTCTTACGTCATACATCAGAACCAAACGACACGGAAGATAAAACAACCCAACAACTCGGGGAAACCAAAAGATCGAACACACGGTAATCAATGCTGTGAAAAACTAAATCCAATAAAGAGAACTAATCATCCAACATCCAAATCCCAAGGATCTCAAAACAAGCTAAACCAAAACGAAGGACAACATTGTTCAAACGTGAAACAACTGTTTTAAGAAAGAAACAACTAAAAGAACTAAGTCTTCAAAAGCTTCCTCTCAAACTTCATCATCAAAGAACTCGTCAACCGTAGCAACTGTTCATCTTCTTTGGGGAAAGGGAAGACAAACACAACGTAACGGGGTAAGTACAAAAGTACTCAGTAACGCGTAGAAGATCGTATAACTATAATCTCATAAAGAAATAAAAGCAACGCCGTCTTTTATTAATTCATTTCCGTTATTAACCCTAGCTAACTATCATATTATTTTCATAGCATAACATGAGGTTCCAAAAGGTATCTAACTTAGCTCAAGTTTGTTACATCATGAATAACAAGGGCACTACGCCTAGTAATAGGATGTACTAGGACAAGGCGGGTGCAACCTACTTAGAGACACGCTCTAGTAGCCCCGGGAATATCTGAGTCCCGATAGTGTGATAACCGGCAGAATGTACCAGACGCTTTATCTAGCCAATCGATTGACCGGCGTGGTACAGTCTACTTTGTCTGGTCAGAGAACACATCGCGATATTGTACTATGCCTTACCAAGCATTGCATGATGTTTAAGATTATTAATCTAGCACATACGTTTGATTAGATGTTTAACTAGCCACCTAAATGTTTTCCAAGAAGCTCCCTCACATCTCCTACTCTCGTACTTAGACCACTAGACACGGACAAGCCCTAGCAATTACACGGACATCGATAAACTCTAGCTTATCGAAGCACAAGGCAAATCCAAAGCTTTCGACGGTCCCACACTTCATCTTTTAGGGAATCCATGTGGTGCCGTAACTAAACGCATCGAAAGCTAATTCGAGCTTTGTCACATAAGGTTAAGCGATAAACATGCTACTATAAAGCTTAAAACACATAAAAAGAAAAACAGCACTGGAACAGCCCCTGTCCAGACGGATAAACTTGCTGTCCGATATTGAGAAATAGCCGTACGGATACACAACTCATCCGTACGGATGAACCACCACTCGGTCGACCGAATGGATAGGCTCGGTCGACCGAGCCTCTCTCTTTCACCTGTTACACGTTTTTCTTGCACCACAGAGGACAGTTTTCTGCACTCTGCGTTTTCTACTCGAATTCAACCCAAACTCGACTTAAACAAATTAAAACCATGAAAAACAATCATACAAATTGCTCTACCACTTTACGAAACCTTAATCATACGATAAGAAAACCACGTTACCTTAATTTGCGTGGTACAACGATCCAAACTACCAAAGCTTTGAAAAAAGGTTAAACCTTTAACCTCCAACGTCAACGGATCTACGGATTGATGGTATCAAAACGATCCTCGTCTCGCGGTGATCCTTTCTCTCTTGAGACGTCTGTTGAAAAGACCAACGGATTAGCCTCGAAAATCGAAAGCCTCTTCTCCTTTTTTTTTTGAAACTTGCGCCCCCTTTCTGCGTCCCTCTCTCTTTTTTTTGTCAAAAACAACTAGGTTAAAATTAGGATTAGTTTTCCTTTTATAATCCCAATTACCTAATTATTTAATTATTTTCCTTAAAAAGAAAATCCTTGTTTATCCCTTTTTCTTTTCTTTTTTTTTCGAAAATCCTTTAATTAAAAAAAATAACATAATATTCTGATTTTTGCTAAAAGACCGAATTGCCCTTTTTCAAAAATCGGGATATTACATTCCTCCCCCTTAAGAGGAGTTTCGTCCTCGAAACTAGATCGTACCTGGTAGATGAGGGAACTCTGGAAACTCGTCGAACATGTCCGCTTCCACTTCCCAAGTGGCTTCCGTCGGTGCATGATTGCTCCATTGCACTAATACTAACGGGATCACTCGTCTCTTTATCATCTTCTCTTTCCTATCCAGAATCCTTATCGGCTTCTCCACGTAGGAGAGATTATCTTGCAACACTTCCGGGTCAATCTCAGATTCCACGTCCACTTTAGATAGACACTTCCTAAGCATCGATACATGGAAAACATTGTGGACTCTAGACATCGACTCGGTAACCGAAGTCTATAAGCCAACTTCCCAACTCTTTCGATGACATCAAAAGGTCCTACATACCTTGGACTTAGCTTTCCTTTCGTCCAAACCTCTTGATACCCTTCATCGGAGACGCTCGAAGGTAAACTCTATCCCCGACCACAAACTCTACGCGGTCTTCTTCTAACATCGGCCCAACTCTTCGACGATCTTGAGCGGCTTTCGATTTTTCCTTATCAACTAAATTTTCTCCTTGGCTTGCCGAACCATCTCCGGCCCCGTGATATGTTTCTCTCCCACTTCATCCCGGTAAAGTGGAGTTCTACACTTCCTACCGTACAAGGCCTCAAAAGGTGGCATTCCCAAACTTGCATGGTAACTATTGTTGTAAGCAAACTCGGCCAAGTTGAGGTAATCTATCCATGATCCTCCGGCATCCAAAACACAAGCTCTAAGCATGTCCTCGAGGGTCTGAATTGTTCTCTCGACCGCCCATCCGTCCGCGGATGAAACGCCGTACTCAAATCGGTCTTCGTCCCAAAAGCTTTCGTAAGCCCTTCCGAAGCGATCGATAAATCTACTATCCCCTGTCGGATACAATAGATAGAGGCACACCATGAAGCTTCACTATATTGTCGATATACATAGTAGCGAACTTCTTTATAGGCATGTCCACTTTACATGGCAAGAAATGGGCTGATTTTGTGAGTCTATCCACAATCACCCAAATCATGTCATGACCGCCCTTAGTCTTTGGCAAACCGGTGATGAAATCCATCGTGATATTCTCCCATTTCCATTCCGGTACCTCCAAGGGTTTCAACAAACCTCCGGTCTTCGTGTTCTCGCTTTCACTCTCGGCATGTATCACATCTTGCCACAAACTCGCGATCCCTAACTTCATACCAGGCCACCAATATCTCTCCGAGATCTCTATACATCTTAGTGGCTCCTGGATGTACCGCAAAAGCAATCTTATGAGCTTCATCCATAACCTTCTCTCTTAGGCCATCCACATCGGGCACACACAAACGGTCTCCGTACCAAAGATGACCACTCTTGTCCAACTGATAACCCACTGTAGGCTTCTCTCGAGCTACTCGCTTCAAATTAATCAACACAGGGTCTTTATCTTTCTTAGCCCGAATTTCATCTAGCAAATCTGACCTTGCCATCAATGGCGCCAAATTCCGAGCTTCACCCTTCCTTTCAATCACTTGAATCTGCATCCTATCCAACTGATCTACGACTTCTTGCAAGGTAGTGATAGCATTAACCGCTCTCCGGCTAAGTGCATCTGCTACAACATTCCTTTACCCGGGTGGTATTGAATGTCCAAGTCGTAATCTTTCACGAACTCCAACCATCTTCTTTGTCTCATGTTCAGATTTTCCTGAGTAAAGAAGAACTTAAGACTCTTATGATCCGTGAAGATCCTTGCCTTGACACCATACAGATAGTGTCTCCAAAGCTTCAGAGCAAAAACCACTGCTGCCAACTCCAAGTCGTGTGTAGGGTAATTCTTCTCATGCACCTTTAATGCATAAGCAATCACCTTTCCTGATTGCATCAAAACACAACCCAAACCTTGACCCGATGCGTCTGTATATACATCATAGTTATCAAAAACTTCCGGTAATGCTAACACAGGTGCTGTGGTCAACTTTTCTTTCAAAGTCTGAAAAGCTTCCTCACATTCACTGGTCCACTCATACTTAACGTTCTTTTGAGTAAGCCTCGTGAGAGGTGTAGCTATCTTAGAGAAATCCTTTACAAACTTCCGGTAGTACCCCGCTAAACCCAAGAAACTTCTTATCTCCGTTACTGATGTCGGTCTAGGCCACTTAGAAACGGCTTCTATCTTCGCTGGATCCACCTTAATGCCTTCTCCAAAAATTATATGCCCATGAAAACTCACTTGGTCCAACCAAAACTCACACTTAGAAAACTTGGCATACAATTTGTTCTCCTTTAAGGTCTGTAGAACTATCCTTAGGTGTTCTTCATGCTCTTCCTCATCCTTAGAGTACACCAAGATATCGTCTATGAAAACTATCACAAACTTATCGAGATAAGGCATGAAAAATCTTTGCATCAAGTCCATGAATTTCGATGGAGCATTAGTGAGTCCAAACGGCATGACCAAAAACTCATAATGTCCATATCTCGTACTAAAGGCTGTCTTAGATATATCTGACACCTTGATCTTCAACTGATGATAACCGGACCTAAGATCAATCTTAGAGAACACCTTCTTACCTTGCAACTGACTAAACAGATCATCAATCCTTTGTAAAGGATACTTATTCTTGATTGTCAGTTTATTCAACTCTCTGTAGTCGATGCACAAGCGCATACTCCCATCTTTCTTCTTCATAAACAAGACCGGTGCTCCCCACGGTGATGTACTTGGCTGGATAATGTTTTTCTCTAGCATCTCCTTAAGCCGAGTTTTCAACTCTTTCAACTCCGCTGGTGCCATCCTATAAGGTGCTTTAGCCACTGGTGATGCTCCGGCAATCAATTCGATCTCGAACTCTATGGCCCTATCAGGCATATGTCCTGGCAAATCTTCCGGGAAAACTTCGGGAAAGTCCTTAACTACACGAGTCTCTCCTAACTCGGGCCTATGCTTTTCCTTATCTAATGCATAAACAACGAAACCCTGGCAACTCCTCTTCAAAGCTTTTAGGGCTTTAACTGCTGAGATAATCGGATAACGACCCTTACTAGGCTTGCATACGTTACCCTGAAACGTCTTAGCTGATTTTCTTGGGGCCTTAAAGATCACCCTCTTACCCCTACAATCCAAGTAGACATAATTCTTGGACAACCAGTCCATACCCAGGATAACATCAAAATCCGAGAATCCAACACCGTCAAAGCATGCTGGCACTTGTAAGTCCCAACTCTAATATCAACTTAGGGTGTGACCTGAGCACATCTAGTGACTCTGCCCAAAGGTGTGGTTATACTCAAAGGTCTCTCCAATTCCTTAAGGGGTAGGTTCAACTTCTTAGCTATCTTAGAGGAAACAAAAGTCCCTGATGCTCCAGTATCAAAAGTAGCCGAAACTGCTAGATTATCTATGATTATGGAACCTAACAAATGAATCTATTTAAGTACAAATATGTAATATCATATGCGCGCTATATCATATTAAATATTTATAATAAACACAAACACTGGAAAGTACCTGTCACCACAAAGTCATCTAACTCTTCCGGTTACGCATCCGCCGCGAAGACACGAACCGGTCGCTACCCGTAGTACGATTACCCCGCCGGTTACCTCGTCCTCCTACCCGATTACCTTGAGAGAGCTTCTTAGGACACGCTCTCGAGTAATGTCCCACTTCCCCACGGTGGAAACAACTCACGCTACCCGCCATGCACTCTCCCGTGTGTGTTTTGTTACACTTAGCACAAACCGCCGGCGTTCCACTTGCCGAACTCTTCGTAGCCGGATTTCCCCGCCCTCTTAACATTCCGTGCGGTGCTCCTCTATTACTTCCTTGAAAATTTGAGAAAGACCTCTTATCTCCAACTACAACCGTCCGTCTACCGGCAAATCTCTCCGCAAGTCAAAGCTCTATCCATGACGCTTGCCATGCTCGTAGGTCTATCTCCTAGCATGCCCTTCGCCACCTCGTGTGAAAATCCTTCTATGAATTTATCAATCTTTTTCTCTTCACTTTTCATGATCTCGGGTAGAATCGCCCAACTCATGGAACTTCGGGAGTATCGAGTCACCGTAGTATATCTCCCTTGTTTCAAACTCAGAAATTCATTAGCCTTTGCATTCTGAGCTGTTCTAGGAAAGTATTCCTTGTAGAACAGATCTTTGAACACTGCCCAATCCGTGATCCTCGGATTAACCTGCTCATAAGCTTCCATCCAACTCTCTGCATTTCCTGCCAACAAGGATATTGCTAAATGAGCCCACTCGGATTCTGGAGCTTTCATATTTCGCACGCCTTCTCGAACCCACGAATCCATAAATCTGCCGCTGCTGGCTCAACATTGCCAAAGAATTCTGGCACCCTATGTTTCTTCATCTTCTCATACCAATCCACCGGTCCGTCATAACCCCCAAACCGATGATGCTTGTACCGGCCGCCGCACCTTTGGTGGGGCATTCTGATACTGATAGTTCTGTTGGGGATGGGTGTAGCCAGGTGCTACGAACGAATCCAACCTAGGCGGTGGTGGAGGTAGAACCGTCGGTTGCGGTGTAAAACTCAGCGGTGCAGAAGGAAACGTCGATACCTGTGGATAACTGAAAAACTGACTAGCCGGTGGATGAGAAAGTCCCAACCCGGTTCAACTCGTGGTCCTTGGAGCTGAAGTAGTAACCGGTACGAGGGTGTTAAACCGTGAAGGACCCCCTTGTTCCACTCTACCTCTGGTGACAATGTCTGGTCCCTGATTCACCACACGCATGATGTTGTTCATAGACGGGATGTTCACTTGAGACACTGTAGGGCCCTGAGTAGCGGGTCCACTTCTTCTCCTTCTTGGGATGACGACCCCGGTAAATCCTGCCTCAGTGTTACTCGTCTGGGTCTTAGCCGCCTCGGTGTTATTCGTATTAGCTCCACCTCTAGTAAGCACCATTCTGTAACTAAGAAAAGAGAAGGGGTTACTAAAGCTCTAAAACTTATCTTAAGGAAGAAATCAAGTCCTACACAGCAAGGAAAACCTTTTGCTCTGATACCAACTGTAACGCCCCATTCCCGGACACCGAGTCCTTATCCGGAAAGAGCGCTCGGCACATATATTATCAAATAAGTTCAATAATATATGTAAGCCTTACGTCATACATCAGAACCAAACGACACGGAAGATAAAACAACTCAACAACTCGGGGAAACCAAAAGATCGAACACACGGTAATCAATGCTGTGAAAAACTAAATCCAATAAAGAGAACTAATCATCCAACATCCAAATCCCAAGGATCTCAAAACAAGCTAAACCAAAAAGAAGGACAACATTGTTCAAACGTGAAACAACTGTTTTAAGAAAGAAACAACTAAAAGAACTAAGTCTTCAAAAGCTTCCTCTCAAACTTCATCATCAAAGAACTCGTCAACCGTAGCAACTTTGTTCATCTTCTTTGGGGAAAGGGAAGACAAACACAACGTAACGGGGTAAGTACAAAAGTACTCAGTAACGCGTAGAAGATCGTATAACTATGATCTCATAAAGAAATAAAAGCAACGCCGTCTTTTATTAATTCATTTCCGTTATTAACCCTAGCTAACTATCATATTATGTTCATAGCATAACATGAGGTTCCAAAAGGTATCTAACTTAGCTCAAGTTTGTTACATCATGAATAACAAGGGCACTACGCCTAGTAATAGGATGTACTAGGACAAGGCGGGTGCAACCTACTTAGAGACACGCTCTAAGTAGCCCCGGGAATATCCGAGTCCCGATAGTGTGATAACCGGCGAATGTACCGTACGCTTTATCTAGCCAATCGATTGACCGGCGTGGGTACGGTCTACTTTGTCCGGTCGAGAACACATCGCGATATTGTACTATGCCTTACCAAGCATTGCATGATGTTTAAGATTATTAATCTAGCACATACGTTTGATTAGATGTTTAACTAGCCACCTAAGTGTTTTCCAGTAAGCTCCCTCACATCTCCTACTCTCGTACTTAGACCACTAGACACGGACAAGCCTTAGCAATTACACGTACATCGATAAACTCTAGCTTATCGAAGCACAAGGCAAATCCAAAGCTTTCGACGGTCCCACACTTCATCTTTTTAGGGAATCCATGTGGTGCCGGAACTAAACGCATCGAAAGCTAATTCAGAGCTTTGTCACATAAGGTTAAGCAGTAAACATGCTACTATAAAGCTTAAAACACATAAAAAGAAAAACAGCACTGGAACAGCCCCTGTCCGGACGGATAAACTTGCTGTCCGATACTGAGAAATAGCCGTACGGATACACAACTCATCCGTACGGATGAACCACCACTCGGTCGACCGAATGGATAGGCTCGGTCGACCGAGCCTCTCTCTTTCACCTGTTACACGTTTTTCTTGCACCACAGAGGACAGCTTTTTACGCGCACTCGCGTTTTCTACTCGAATTCAACCCAAACTCGACTTAAACAAATTAAAACCATGAAAAACAATCATACAAATTGCTCTACCACTTTACGAAACCTTAATCATACGATAAGAAAACCACGTTACCTTAATTTGCGTGGTACAACGATCCAAACTACCAAAGCTTTGAAAAAAGGTTAAACCTTTAACCTCCAACGTCAACGGATCTAGGGATTGATGGTATCAAAACGATCCTCGTCTCGCGTGATCCTTTCTCTCTCGAGACGTACGTTGAAAAGAAAGAACGGATTAAATTTCGAAAATCGAAAGCCTCTTCTCCCTTTTTTTTTGAAACTTGCGCCCCCTTTCTGCGTCCCTCTCTCTTTTTTTGTCAAAAAAATTATGCAATTAGAAACAAGTCAAAACGGATGATTGAAACAAGTCTTGCGCGCCTCCATTGATGGTAAGTTAGTGTTGTGGTTACGGTGTTATAATTGAGTCGGGGTGCAGAGATTCAATCAACAAATGACTAATAATAAAAATCAGAAATAAGATATGTACATGCATTTTTTTTTTTTTTTGGAGAACTTTTTATTTTTATTTTTATTTTTATAAGTCTCTCCCTTTTGGGGACAAAACTAGTTTGGTATGTTCCACCATATATTCGACAAAGTGGAGGCTTATTCCTCCAAAAACAACTCACATGGAACTTGAAACCCCTCATTCCCCACCATCTCAGGTCTATTTTGATTAGTTAGTGAAATAAGGCAAAAGCTAAGTCCCGGTGTATATAGAAATTGGAAAACCGGACTAACTTTCTGACTGTATCAAATCGAATCGGACCAAATTTCGACGGACCGCAATTTGACAATCGATTTTTTTTAATTTGAAAAAACTGAAATGTACAAGCAGTTCGGTTTCCGGTTTTGATGAAAAAAACCGTCATTTAACCGAACCGGAATATTTTATATTCAATAAAAATAATATATATATATATATATATATATATATATATATATATATATATATATATATATATATATATATATATATAATTCTCATTTATTCCCCTTATAAAACACCCCAACTCATCATAACCCTAATTTTTTTTTATTTCATGTTGCATAAAGGCATTCACATCAGAATCACCATATTTTATCCTTAAAATAATACAAAATAATACATATCTCTATTTTACAACATCATAATTCAAAACACTCCACAACAGCATCCTTATCCCTATAACATTTCAAATAATATTAAAAAATATATATTCTACCTCACAACTCTATTCATATACATTAAATATTTATTATTTCACTCCAGCATCTCTATTCTTATCCCTATAATTTTTAATAATTAAATATGTTTAGGGACGTGAATAGTACATCCTCACAAGTAGGGATGCATTGTTCATATCCCTAAAAATAAATAGGGATAGAGACTCTGTTGTATGGCACCATATATAACTTCTGCTACGAATGCCCTATGTATTGCTATTAAAAAAGAATAATAAACAATCTTCCTATGTAAAATTTGGTATGTTTTCTATTTTTCTTTGTTGTTTTATGTTTTTGAAAAAGTTTTGCTTATTTTTTTTTTCCTTTTCTTAAAACCCTGGTATCCGGAATCCACTGGTCTGACTAATCCGGAGTTCGGCTCAGGTCGTGTCTGTAGAGTCTGACTCTTACTCAGGGGTAAAGTCTGGCCAAGAGTTTTTTCAACATGTCGCATCAGAGGATAATCGAACCGGTGACCTCCCGGGTCGTGCTGCAAAGTTAGTTAAATGTAATGTTAAGACATCTGGTGATGGGATGGACTGTTTGATTATTTCCTGAAGAAAGAAAAAAGATATTTAGATAGAAAAACATAGTTTAAAAACCGAAACCAGACCAAATTAATTGGGCTCGACTGTTGGGTTGGTTCTAGTGTTGATTCCAATCCAATTTGATTTTAAAAATTCGAAAACCGTCGAGACAGTTCGATTCGAATAATTATGAAAAACTGACAAGAGTGAACTATGTACACCCCTACTCACACAAGTGACCACTAGGCAATTTTATTTATATGAATAAAATAATTTTATATATTAAATTGAACTAACTTTATCAAATTTACATTTTTAATTTGTGTTAGTAAATATGTTATTATATCCCCTTATATCATATAATATTCATTTTATTTGGTCTAATTTTTTTTTTAATTTTACTCGATATGAAATCTGATTTAAATTAATTAACATTTTAGTCAAAATATATTATCTGAATATATATAAAGTCGAAACATATCATGTCAGAAGAGATAATTTGAGTTATTGAATTGATGAGAAGTTATTGGATACACCCGTCATATGCGGAGTGCATCACGTAATGAGATCTCGACTTTATGTTTTTAAATTGAATTTAAAATGTATACTCCAGATTTATTTATCTGTCTATTCGATGTATATTGATTTATTTATAAAAACTTCCCTTGATTGATTCGATGTATATGCAAAGGATATATTATATAAAAACTTCCCTTGATTGATGGCTTAGCGGAATGATTGTACTAGGTGCAAAGGACCTGCTGAATTGAGAGAAAATAAAAACTTCCCTTGATTGTACTAGGTGTAAAGGACCTGCTGGATGTAAAGGTAAATTGGAGTTTGTGCTGCAGAGCTTTAAAAAGATTATTTTTCTTAAAAGTATTTTATCAATTTTATTATTAAAAAAATATAAGTTGTTGATAAGCTTACACGATGCATGTAATGTTGGAGAATTTTGAATAAAAATTAATAATGAAAGGAAAATTCGAATAAACATGTGACAACTGAGTTACATCGGTTCGGTGAAAGGTTGCAATCACAGAAAGGGTTGCACATGTTCGGTTGAATAACTTTTTGAAAGGATACAACCTTAGTAAATAACCTCAACTTTCTCCTATAAAATCTTAGTACACAAGTGAAAATGGGGCTGCAATCTTCATAAGAATTTCATTCCATTAAAAGGTCGGCTTCTTATGTTTTTTCATGGCATCCAAAAATAAACTTTGCATATATGTTGAGTCAAGGATAGAATTACAGAACAGGATCGGTTCGCCGTTTTCTTCACATTGAAGTGCAACAACCCGAAGAAAGAATGATTTGTTGTATCTTGGGAGACGATTCGTGCACCGTGCGCACATAATCGGCAAAAACGTCTTAAGGACAGAGTCTACACTGTTCGCTCGCTCAATAATAAGTTTTCTGTCCTATTTTTTGCTTTCGTTTTTGCTTGAATTACGTGTTAAACAGCATGTTAGATTGATTAATTTTTTAACTTGTAATACAATACATGGGAAAGAAAAGAAAAAAAGAGGAAGAATAAGATTTTTCACGATCAATATAAAAAATAAAAGTGAAGAAGGTTGATCTTGATCCAAGTCATGGTATGATAAACTTGTTTTGATAAGTCAGTCTTGTGGTCCATTGAACAGCTCCAAAGTTGAAGCAGATTTGTTGCTTTTATGTTTACCTTTTACATTTAACTTTTCATTTTTTCAATGTTTTTATTAATGGGATATAAGAAATAGGGAGGAAAAAATAAATGACTGTGAAATTAAGAAAAAAATAGAACAGTGCATAAGAAATCGGATGATAAGAACGAATTCATTTTTGTGTGAGAGAGAACTTATATGGCTCTTGTGTTCATTACGTAAACGCACCCTACCGCTATTTGACCGGACTGGTCAGTTTGGTTTGGTTTGTGTTTGAGTTCGAATTTGAGTTGTTAATGACTATATTTTGTTCTTTGGATAAAATTTCTTTTAAATAAAATCAAAAATTAATTTTAATTAACAATATTGGTTTAGATAGTTCTGGAATGATTCAGGAAAATGACACGAGTGAACGTGTGAAGCTGACCTTGGTGAGTCGACTTGATTAAACCGGCTTAATCAAGTTGATTGATGATTAAGTCGGCCTAAGTGGCTAGAAAATAGGATGAAAGACCCATCATCTCCACTATATTAAGAACCTTCTGTGATTGAGAATCAATCATCAAATTTCTCGTCTTCTCCACTACAAATCATTTCGCTAGAGCTCGAATTTTTTATGTAAGTTGTGTATTTTATGAGACAATATTGTATGTCTTAAAGATATAATGAATACAATCGTTTCAAGTTGATTTATTTTCCTGTTTTATATGCATCTCGTTTTTTCTTGAATCTGTTTTGAATTCAGATTTGTATACTAACAGATCTGAATTCTATGTGTTCTATATTTTTAATCTATTTCAACATATTTTTCTGTAATTACGGATTGATTTTGTGTTTACAAATACTGTAAAACACTCCACAAACGTTATAATCCTATTAAAATATTGAAATATTGGCCCAAACTCATAAAAGAGGAGGGACCTCATTCCCAAAACCTTGTGGGTCGAGGGAAGTTTATCTCTTAAGATGGTGAGTGATACAATAGCAAATGCCCGGGACAACCTTAACATAAAAACAATTGATTTTAAATGTAATTAGACTTTTCTTTGAGCCTATCATTCAAGATTTATATAAAAATTAATTAATTTAATCGGTTAGTCTATCACCATCTCACACAAAACGACATGAGTGAAGTGAGGTGGTATTTATCCAAATAGTCTTATTTTTGCATGCAAGAAGACATGTGTAATGTAAAATAACAACACACATTTACCATTCAAATGCCACACACTCAGTGGAAAACTGGAAATTGTGAAAATGATATAGACAGAGGAAAAAATAATAAGAATAATGAGGGGGGGGGGGGTAATGAGGGGGGGGGGGACCTCCTTCTTGGAAAAAAATAGGGGAAAGAGAAAGACTAGTCATCTGTCAACACTACTAAAAAAGACTTCCATTACTTAAAAAATAAAAATAAAACCCTTTGTTCATTATAAAGTTGCTTTCAGGTTCCCATAAATTCTGTTGCTTTGACTACTCTGAAGTGAAGGCATAATAATGAACAAGTTCCTCAAGTCTTGAATTATCATCACCCTCTTCAATAAATTAATATATGATGATGCATGCCTCTTTGTCTTTGTGAAGACACACCTGTGAATTAATTTTGTAGCAGAAGAAAGGTTTATATATGAATTAGTTTCAATGGGGAAAAAGAAAAGAAGCTGGTTCTCTTTTGTGAAAAAACTCTTCATCCCTCATACTAAATCCAAAGTTGAAAAGGTTTGGTTTCATTCAATTTGTTTCCATCACTTTCTTCTTCTTCTTGTTAAATTTTCTCATGACATTAATTTGGTAAATTGAATCTCAATTTCAAACTTTTCTCTTTTGCTTAATTAGAAAGATACATGCAAGTTTTTGTTTGATATTCAAGATATATATATATCATACTTACTATTTTTTTACTAAAATGTCTGGAATTATCTTAATTAATCATTCCCAATTCACAAAGAAAAGTTACATGCTCATAGAAAAATTCCTTGTTGCACAAATAAAAGTCATAGAGCACACTGAAAACTCAAAAGGATCTATTAAAGTACTAGTTTTTATATCCTTTTAACCGATTTAATTTCCTCTAAATTAAATTGAATAGTTTTTTTTTTTGGGACAATAAAAAGACACAGAAAACAAGGAAATGGGGATGGATATTTGGAGGGGTGAAGATCAAACAGTACCCAGAAATTGGTTGCAAGCAAATGAAACTGTGTGAAGCAACAGAGGCGCAAAGAAAACAAGTCGTTGCTGTCGCGATCGCCACCGCAGCCGCCGCAGAAGCCGCTGTTGCAGCTGCTAATGCAGCTGCAGAGGTTGTCAAGCTCACTAATTACACTCATGTTTTTAGCAGGAACATTAAATTGTTTGCTGCCATTAAAATTCAATGCTCTTTCCGCAGACACCTTGTAAGTATATATACCTCTTATATTTTATTTTATTTTTAAACTTCAGTTTTATTTGGAAAAAAAAAGGCATGAAAAAATGAGGCACCTTGTGCAGGCTAAGAAAGCATTAAGTGCAATGAGAGGACTGGTGAAACTTCAAGCAGTGATTAGAGGAGAAAATGTGAGAAGAAGGATTAATATTATTCCCAAGTCGAAGCGTATGAACTTACTGGAAAAATCGCCTTCTCGAATCCATCGGATTCGAGTTCCCCTTAATGATAAAGAATGGATGCAATCTCTGAGCCACAACATTTTGATGGATCCTCAAGAATCAAATGTAAGTTTACTAAACTTTGTTCTTGAGCCACAATGAAAATACAGTAACGAAGTTCATTATGTCTCAACCGTATATATGTATATAATCTTGCTACTGTTTTCGTGAAGAGTCGGTATAATATATATAGCTAATCGTATGAGAGTATTGAACAGATACATGACAGAAACAAGAGCTGGGATTTGAGTATGGCATCAAAGGAAGAAATGGAGACCTTATGGATAAGAAAGGAAGAAGCTTTCACCAAAAGAGAGCGGATGAAGAAATACTCTTACTCCCATAGGGTAATATCTTCATTTATTTCTGTCCTACAATCTTTGATTCTTAACAATACCAGAAATCAAAGAAAACGGGAGCGCAGATGTTAAGTGTCGATTTTTCAGTTCCAGAATCGACTTTAAAGATGGGACTCTTGATGATCTGTTTTGGATTCTTTGACATGCAGGAAAGTAGAAATGATGAATTTATACGGCGTGAAAACGCAAGAGACGGCTATGGATTCAACCGGTTTGATTTACTACAACAAAGAGAATCAAGAAGATCAAAACACATTACTTTTTCAGACTATCTTTCAAATGATCATACAAACAAAACAAGACCAGCATCACTAAACAGCAATGCATCAACCAATCAGGACTCAACAATAGAAGCACTAAATTCCCCTGTTGCCCTTCGAAGAAGATCTTTTAGCCATACAAAACAAGAATCCATTGGAGGAGACGACGATATTTCGTTGCTGAATTCTCCGGTTTTTCCAACTTATATGGCTACCACAGAATCTGCTAAAGCAAAGTTCAGGTCCACAAGCATGCCGAAGCAACGGCTTATTCTATCGGAGTCGTATTCAGGCCAGCATTCTCCCTATAAATCAAAGCTTTCTTATTTGAGTTCTTTTAATGGTGATATGAACAGTTGTTGTAGAAATACTGGGATTTTTAAGTTTTAAGTTCTTTTTTTGTTGCCCATCAGTTCAAACCAAGTGAAAAAAGTGTTTACTTTTGTCCAAGAAAATCTGTGTATTGATTGTCTCTGTTTACATTTTTCCTTTTCTCTGTTTCCATATGGAAGAATATGTTTTTTTTTTTTTTTTTTTTTTTTTTTTTTTGGGGAGTGCTTCTGACTTGTATCATTGTTGGATCTTTTTCAGTGTTTATATTTTATTGACAGTCAAGTGGTTAATGTTTGACTAGTTTGGAGGGTTGTGCCAAGCTTGGTCATAGTGCAACACCAAGATAACACTCGAGAACCTTGACAACAAGCTACCAATATAGAAACTCCCCCTTACAAAGTTAAGCTAATATCATGTGAGTCAATGACTCATATATCAAATATTAAACTGATAAGGACATATACTACACTTGATCTTAACCAAAAGGCCGAGAAAGGTATGCTTTAAACCGTTAAATGAATTGGTCTTTTATATTCAGCACCAGAGCTTCCACTCATTGTTCTATCGATGTGGGATATATGTCTTTCGCTATTCTATTATCTTTTGTGTGTATTACACATTCTCATTATTGAATAGCATATTTAACATGATTTAAGGGATTGATATTCCATATATATGTTTAAAAATTCAAAACTAATGAGCCAAATGCATCCAAATAAGTCCAGTTTCTTACAGAAACATTTTTAAGTGAGTAAAAGACATAAATTAAGGTTGAAAATTAATGAAACATAATTAATTTAATCATGAAAATCCAAACAGACATACAATTCAACTTGTAAGAATTTTTTTTTTTTTTTAGAAAATACTCTCGTCTAAACAGTTTCCCTAATTCTACTTTGTAGAGACCAATAATAATATAATAAAACATTAACTAGTTTGGAGGGATGTGCCAACTTTGATTGTATGTTTTCTTGCTAAGACCGACATGTAAGATAATGAACAAAACCTGCATTAGAAATGCACATAAACCTTAGGAAAATAATGAATATTGAGTTGTGAGGCAATGTGGTTTTGTAGCTTTTGCACAATAATATGCAATGCAAATCGGATTAAAGCAATCACTAGGGTGTAAGCTTAATTCCCTTGATTATTATTTAGTAACATTATTATCACAATCACTTTTATACCAAGAAGAGTCTCTGGTGATGTGACATCTATTGTCATATCATATATCATTTTACTAACACATTAGGTTACTATCAAGATATACCGTATGATCACAATCCAAAAATTTCCCTAGTTGGTTAGTCAAGTTTTTGAAACAGGACATATTCTGTTGGCTAAGCTAAAAGATTGTTCACTGCCATTGATGTAAGGGAGTCTTCTGTACCATCATATTCGATCTCTGAAAGTTCAATTTTGATGTTAGAATTGACTTAGGTCGAATTTCAATATCATGTCTCGAAAGTAATGTTTTTGCCACTAAAAACGTCCGCCAATACTCCAAGTATTTCAAGGAAATCAACCGCTTACGACAAATTGGTAATGTTTTTTTTTTCAAAATATTACAAAATTTGCGGAACTTCCTTACAAAACTCACACTTACAAAATTGGAGTTTCCCTGATTCTACCTTGTAAGAATTTTTTTTTTTTAGAAAAGTTGTTTCCCTAATTCTACTTTGTAGAGACCAATAATAATATAATAAAACATTAACTAGTTTGGAGGGATGTGCCAACTTTGATTGTAGTGAACACCAAGATAAAACTCGAGAACCAAGATACCAATATAGGAACTCCCCCTTACAATACAAAATTGGAGTTTCCCTGATTCTACCTTGTAGAGACCAATAATAATATAATAGAGACCAATAATAATATAATAAAACATTAACTAGTTTGGAGGGATGTGCCAAGCTTGGTTGTAGTGCAAAACCAAGATAACACTCAAGAACCCTCAGCAGCAAGCTACCAATATAGGAACTCCCCCTAACAAAATTGGGTTAATATCGTGTGAGTCAATGACTCACATATCAGATATTAAACTGATAAGAACAGATACTACACTTGATCTTAGCCAAAAGGCCGAGAAAGGTATGCCTTAAATTGTTGAATGCATTGATCTTTTATATTCAGCAGCATAGCTTCCACTCCTTGTTCTATCGATGTGGGATAATTTGTCTTTTGCTACTTCTCTTAAATCGATTGCCAAAACCAAAAAACAGTACTCTGATTAAAATAATTTAAGGAATTGATATTCCATATATATTATCTAGTGTGAAAATTCCAGATGAGGTAAAAAAGAGCATTATTATCCAAACTAATGTCCTTCAATTTGCCCGTTTATGCACTAAACTGCCTATGGGATTCTTGCTGAGACCAATAGTCGGACACACATGTATATAAATGGTCAGCGGACCCGTTAAGAATAATAAAACTTTATATTTTACCTTTAGAAAAATATTTCGAACCCCGTCGAAAAACATTTCTGGATCCGTCAGACCGGGAATGAACAAAACCTGCATTAAAATGCCCATAAGCCTTAGGAGAATAATTGATTCTGAGGTATGAGGCAATGTGATTTTGTAGCTTGTACACGGAATAAGAAAAAATGATTAATACTAACAAGCATTGTAAGTTGGATTGAACTGTTCAATTTCTTTATAAGACCGTTAGATTAAATCTCTTAATTTTTCTTAGAAAATGCTATTGCCACAACCATTTTGATAAAGTGATTGTGACAGTAATATTACTCTAATTTTCTGGGACTACATTGTATTAGGTACCCCATAAAAAGCCTAAGGTGTCGGGGCCTACTTTAGCCCAAAATTAGAGCAATCGCAATAGCCATTTGTGTTTTCAGGGTATATGGTCCCACGATGTGATAATTTAAGGAGGGAACGAGAGAGAAGGACAAAAATATTTCATCAATTGAGTAGAAGGACAGTCTTTTGAAACTTTTGCATAAAGGACAAAACTATTTATTCACTGTCGAAATTCACTTGTGTTTGAAATTCACCGTTTAAATTCATCGTCGAAATTCACCTGTCGAAATTCACTAATTTTCAAAATTCATTGTCGAAATTCACTAATTTTCGGGATTCACTGTCGAAATTCACTGTCAAAATTCACTGATTTCGGGATTCACTGATTTTTTGGATTCACTGTTTGTCCTTCTCGCTATAAAAATTATGCAGTTGTCCTTCTCCCTATAAAAAATATGGAAAATTAGGGATAAGGACACAATCTGAAATATTTTTAAGTAACAGGACAGCTACATAACTTTTGCAAAAAACTGTCCTTCTACTCAATTGATGAAATATTTCTGTCCTTCTCCCTCATTCCCTCTAAAAAATATGTAGCTGTCCTGTTACTTAAAATTATTCCAGATTGTGTCATTATCCCTAATTTTCCATAATTTAAGTCATAGTGTAATACAAACACTTTTCAAAATTAAATTTTCTTTTTCTTTTACGGTGTGTTGAAATCATGCATAGTGGACTCTTAACGAGTGAAACCAAAACCATTGCGGTTTATCTTTTACCAACAACAAAAAAAAAAATCATCATAGTTGATTAAATTAATGATAAATCTTTGAAATTTGTTGAAAATAAGGCAACTTGAAATCAGACAAAACAAAATTGGAGTATGCTGAATTTTTTAAAAAGAATAAAAATGCTAACCACTATCATTAGCCACTTAAAATGGAGAAAAGTCATTTCTTTAAGCATCCATTAGCTTTTAATATTGAAGAGACTTATGTGTGAGTGTGACACAATAAATAAAAAGGAGAATGCATTTTATTGACTTATAATCTCAAGTAGTGACTTAGTTTTTCTCAAACTAAATGGTAGCTTTTAGAAATTAAAGGAACATCACAAACTTATTGTTGTTGTGTATAAGGGTCAAAACCAAATCAATCTTCACAAGATGATGGATTTCCTTTAGTTGGTTAGTCAAGTTTTTTAAATAGGGTGAGTCTAATGGCCGGCCGGCCATGTACGATTTGGGGCCTAGATCGGTTATTTCAGACTGAATTCTTTATCGTTTCAGTACATAATTCATATTTTAAATAGAATATAAATTATATGTAAACATAAGAAATCACGTAACACTTGATAAGAATATAACAAATATAAATTAAAATATTATATAAGTACGTACTCATCATTGTATACGAGTTCTACCTTTAGACATACGTTAGGTTTTGGGGCCTTAATAATTTTTTTTTTTAAGATGAAAATACTACAATTCATGGGGCTGAAATGTGTATAATTTTTCGAAAGACCAAGGCCTAAGCCTTTATCTATATTGTCTAGCCTTAGGGCTGGTATTACACCTTGTTAAATCGAGGATATGTTTTTCGACAAAAATAGGTTTGTTGATGACTTAACCTGGTTTTAAAAAATAACCTGATTGTTTAATAAAGTTAAATTGCCTCCAGCCACATTCATGTGTATGAAAGTCAAGTGGTTAATGTTTTACTAAATTGGAGGGGTGTGCCAAACTTGGTTGTAGTGCAACACCAAGACAACACGCAAGAACCTTGGCAGCAAGCTACCAATATAGGAACTCCCCCTTAAAAAATTAAGTTAATATCGTGTGAGTCAATAACTCACATATCAGATATTAAACTGATAAGAACAGATACTACACTTGATCTTAGCCAAAAGGCCGAGAAAGGTATGCTTTAAAATGTTGTATGAAGTGGTCTTTTATATTCAGCAGCATAACTTCCACTCTTTGTTTTATCAATGTGGGATATATGTTTTCGCTATTTCTCTTTATTTCGTTTGTCAAAACCAAAAATACTACTCCGATTAACGTTCTCATAATTATCTTTTTAATGTAGTAGTAAACATTCTCATTATTGAATAGCAAATTTAACATGATTTAAGGATAATTTATATTTAATATATATTATATCTAGCGTAAAAATTCCAAACTAATGTCCTTCAGGTTGCCCTTTTTATGAAGAAAAAAGGGGCTAGTTTCTTGCCATGATTTGAATGACTGTACAAAAATTACGGTATAACAATTATATTTAGGATATAACCGATGAAAATATAAAAAAAAAAATGGTACATAAGTTAGTCACACTATTATGAAAATCGCGTTGAAGATTTCTACATATGAAGAAGTGTGACCTCAATAGACTAACAAAGCATTTTTCATAACAAAACTCTTGTCTTTGCTCGTGTAATATTAAAACAATGATATGTCTTAAAAATTCATTGAAATTAAAGCATAACAATTTTTTGTAGGATATGGTGAAATATTCAAAAGAGTTTAAGAATGTTAACCAGTATCATTAGCCACTAATACTATATAATGGATAAAAGATATCCATTAGCTTTAATATTGAAAGACTTACGTGTGAGTGTGACACTTTGAAAGGAGAAGGCATTTTCTTGACTAATATTGACTTAGTTTTTCAACAACTTCAACTAAAATGTTTGAAACTAAGAGCAGCCCTAATGGTATGAATATAGAGAATCTCCAATTGACATTTGTCAGAATAGAGATGTTCTATTTTCAAAATGTAAAATAACAGTACTAAAATGGAGAATTTTTTTTGGAGTTTCTCTCCACCATTATCTCTGAGATGGAGAATCCATGCCCAATCGTCTCTACGACATAAAGTTGGCCCAACTCTCAGCCCTTTTCACGGAAAAGCAAAAATGTAGACTAATTTAATAGTATTTTAATTAAATAGCTATAAATAATTTATAACCATTACACCATCTAATCTCACATACATTCTCTTTACAATAATTTTATATTTTTCTACCACTCAACTTCCTCCACATCAACAATATGTCAGCTAAGATTACTCCTTTTCCCATTACACCATTATGGTTGCTCTAAAGGAATGAGAAATCTTTGAGTGGTCACTCCATATGAAGTGAAGTGACCCGTAGAGTGATCAGAGCCACACAATTTACATACTTCATGTAACTCTGTGGCTCGGATTACCCTGCTGGTCACTTCACTCTAAATACACTCATCATCCAAAAACTTCCGGAAAGGGACACCCCAAATTTAGTGTTGTATGAAATGGTCAAATCAAATCAATTACGAAGATCATAGATTTCCTTTAGCTGAGTTAGTCAAGTTCTTGAAACAATGACAGACACAAGGTTGCTCATGTCTTTCGAACTGGATTTTTTATCGTTTGAGTACGTAATTCATATTTTAGGCAAAATATAAATTCAATTTAAACATAAGAAATTGCTCATAACACTAAGTAAGAATTATGATAAGTATAAAAGAAAGTATAACATAAGTACTCAATATTTTTAACAATGAGTTCTCTTTTACATGTTTGTTTTTTTTTTTTTTAGCCTTTAATGGAATTCTTTTCTTTAACGAATGTACTACAATTTCGGGGTCAGAAATGTGTATACTTTTCTTATGTTGCCTAGCCTCAAGGTCGGCCTGGAGAGACATATCTTTCTAGTTAAATTAAAGATATGTTAATTGTTATTGATGTACTTATGGCGTCTTTAGTGTTATCACATTCGACCACTGAAAGTTAAATCACGGCATTAGAATTTACTTTGTAGAAGTGACATTCACTATGATATGACATCAGAATGTACTTTACAAAAGTTATGTCACTACAATACATCAAAAATAGGGTTAGTGCCACTAAAAATGTTCAATAACCGGTCAAGTCTCTTAAAGAAATCAACTTCTTACCACAAACATTTGCTCCTGTTTTCACTCAAAATATTACTGAATTTCTTTAACTTTACCAAATCAATGCTCCTTGCTACTAATAACACTACAATTTTACCAAACATATACATATATTTATTTTTTTACCCACACTTTAACAAACCAATGCTCCTCATATCAACACACTGCAATTTTACCAAAACAATGCTCTTTCATATTAACACACTACAATTTAACCAAACATACATTCATTTTAACACTGATTGCCAGCTCTTTTTTGGATGATACCAATTGTAAAAGTCAAGCTTAGATGAAAATGTTTTACTAGTTTGGAGGGGTGTGCCAAGCTTGGTTGTAATGCAACACCAAGATAACACTCGAGAACCTTGGCAGCAAGCTACCAATATAGGAACTGCCCCTTAAAAAATTGAGTTAATATCGTGTGAGTAACGACTCACATATCAGATATTAAACTGATAAGAACAGATACTACACTTGATCTTAGCCAAAAGGCCGAGAAAGGTATGCTTTAAAATGTTGAATGAATAGATCTTTTATATTCAGCAGCAGAGCTTCTACTCTTTGTTCTATCGATGTGGGATAATTTGTCTTTTGCTATTTCTCTTATCTTTTGTATGTATTATACATTCTCATTTTTGAATAGCATATTTAACATGATTTAAGGAATTGATATTCCATATATGTGTGTAAAAATTCAAAACTAATGAGCCAAATGCATCCAAATAAGTCCAGTTTCTTACAGAAACATTTTTTAAAGTGAGTAAAAGACAAAAATTAACGTTGAAAGATTAATATATATTTGCTTATGTTTCCTTGCTAAGACCGACATGTAAGATAATGAACAAAACCTGCATTAGAAATGGACGTATAAACCTTAGAAAAATAATGAATATTGAGTTGTGAGGCAATGTGGTTTTCTAGCTTTTGCACAATAATATGCAATGCAAATCGGATTAAGCCTATCACTAGGGTGTATATTACTAATATTATTATCAATGCGCGCAAAGCTTAATTCCCTTGATTATTATTACTAATATTATTATCACACCCACTTTTACACCACGAATATATGATAGAAGAGTCTCTGGTGAAGCTACATATATTGTCATATCATATCATTTTACTAACACATTAAGTTCAGATGTTCGTTGTGTTGAAATGATTGTGACGGTAACATTACTCTAATTTCTTAGAGACTACGTCGTAAGTACCCCATAAATGGCCTAAGGCCCAAAGTCGGGGGCACACCGGCAATAGCCATTTGACTTTTAGTGACTTATTTTTCTAACTTTCAAACTAGAAAGTAAACTTTGTGTTGAAATCAAAAGAACACCACCACAAACTTAATGTCTTATGAATTGGTCAAATCAAATCAATCATGAAGATAGATAGATTTCCTTTAGTTGGTCAGTCAAGTTTTTGAAACAGGACATATCCTAATCCTGCTGGTTAAACTAAAGATTCTTCATTGCCATCGATGTACTAAGGGCATCTTTCCTTTCATCAAATTCAACCTACGAAAGTCAATTTTTGATATTAGAATTGACTTTCAAGAAGTCGAATTTCAATATGATGTCTCAAAAGTAATGTTAGTAATCGCCGCTAAAAACGTCGGATAATAGTCCAATTATTTAAAAATATACCCCGGCAAGAGCAAATAACTTGTTCATGTGCGTTTGATCTTCTTTCTACATTTCTCCAAACCCTGGCCTCTAATTTTCAATCTGCTCAATGTTTCCAATTTAGCAGTTGTTATTATTTCTATGGAAGCATAAAATTTAGGGAAGAACGGGATTGTTCAAGAGACCTTTTCTCTCGTCTCGTCGTAATTGCTGAGAGGAATCGAAGACGCGTCGGCACAACCCAGATCGACTCGAAGCAACAGAAATTTCCATGATACTTTTTGTTTTGGTGCAGCCTCGGTTAAAGTTGAGCTCGTTGATTGTGTATCGTCGTGGATCTAAAAGAGGTGTCGACATCTGTAGCCGCGGCTGTTCAAAATGCGGCTACGTAATCTTATCTGGAGGCGCGATTTACAACAGGGTGGGGGAGGAGAGTGCGTGGAGCTGCAATAATGAAAGCCAGTAGTCATCACATTCTCAATAAATGGAAACATATCCAAAGTGAAAGAACTAAAGACAAACAACATCTTTAATCCATATACCGTTTACTAGCAACAAACATAAGGAACCCAGACTAGAGTCTGCAATATGCGGTAGGAAGAAAAAGCCCACACAGCCTTGGACCGGAAAATGAACGCCGACATACATTTCACGGAAAACAAAGAAAAAAACAACTATGATACCAAAAACACGAGCATGATCAAACAGCGATCATTCTAATTCTATTCCAAGAGCAGTGCCGTCGAGAGCCAGGTCATGCATTGAATTTCTTCTTTTTTTCGGATGGGAAATGCCAAGGGCAGCTGAGAGTGAGACTGTTCATGTTCCTATCCAACTTTAAGTCGTGATTACATAATGCTGATATTTATGACATTCAATTCGAAAGCTGAGGCTGTTCATTTCCATCAGTTTTCCATGTCCTCTGCTATATAAACGAGCTACATGAATGGGAAGAAAAATACACAGACACATAAGATAGAGTTCAGAAATTGCATCATACAAGCAGATATACGAGCTGCTGTTCATTTCGAGTCCATTCACGAGTCGAAGAGATTCTGGGCATTGTCAGAGTTCGTTGTGGTTCAAGTCTGAAGTACCTCTACTTGAACGGGTATAACCGAGTTATCCGGGAGACAATTGGTAACAACCGGGGTACATACCGGGCCAAAATTGTCTTAAGGAGAGAGTTTCGACTCGTCTCGGTTTGGTATTGCATCGTAGTTTATTTCAATTACTATTGTAATATAATCTTTTAAATATATTAAATAAAATTGTTGATTTAATTTTCGTTTATTTATTTTAATTGCGCACGGGCTATAACAAAAACGTCCGATAATAGTCCGAGTATTTCAAAGAAATTAATTGCTTACAACCAACTGGTAATGTATTTTCTCTCGAAATATTGCAAAATTTGCAGAACTTCCTCAATTTTACCAAATCATTGTTCCTTGCTAAATACACTACAATTTTACCGAACATACATTTCCTCTTACACAAATCAAAACAAGTATCAATATAATTCTACTTGTAAGAAACTTAAAAAATTCAGTTAACATACATTTCGTCTTACTAAATTGATTCGCTGATTCTACTTTGTAAAGACAACTAATAAAAGTTTAACTAGTTGGGAGGGGTGTGCCACACTTGGTTGTGGTGCAACACCAAAATAACAATCGAGAACCATTGACAGCAAACTAACGTAACAAGAACTCCCCCTAAAAAAATTGAGTTAATATCGTGTGAGTCAATGACCCACATATCGCTTTTTTTTTTTTTTTGAGTGTGACCCACATATTAGATATTAAATTAATAAGAACAGATACTACACTTGATTGAGTGTGACCTACATATTATATATTAAACTGATAAGAACAGATACTACACTTGATTATAGTCAAAAGGCCAAGAAATTTATGCTTTAAAATGTTCAATCAAGTGGTATTCACTCCGTCCCATAATATAAGTCATTTTAGTTTTTACACACAGTTTAAGAAATATCATAAATGAACAACTTTTTATGATTTCAAGAGAGTTTTTTGCATTTTTTTTTTGAAAGTGATTTATAATATTGAATTGTTTAGCGTAAAAGTAAAAATATAGTATTTAATATTGTATTATTTTATGAGAAAGACTTATATTTTGAAACACCACTAAAAAGCTAAAAAGCCAGAACACTTGATAATAATTATAACAAGTATACATTAAAATATTATATAAATAAATACGTGCTCAACATTTTATACAATGAGTTTTCCTTTTGGACCTGCGTTATTTTATTTATTTATTTATTTTACCCTTAATAAACTTTTTTTTTAAATGAAGGTATCACAATTCGGGGTCGTGAAATGTGTACAATTTTTCGAAGAGCCGGTAACTTCTAGTTTGATTAAGGAAACTACAGAAAATGAATCTGTAAATGAAGGTTACAGATTTGGTCAAGAGAAGAAACTTATAATATCGTAGCCGCTCATGGTTATTTTGAGGCCTAAGCCTATGTTGCCTAGCCTTAGGGGACTGTGTATAATTTTTCACATGCCTGGTGCCTAAACCTATGTTGCCTGGATTTAGGGCCGGTCCTAGCATATGCATTACGAATCATTCTTGTTAAACAATAGGTTTGGTAATGAATTAACCTACGGTTTAAACAAATTACCTCATTGTTTTTACTAAGTTAAATTGGTTTCAGCCACGTTCATATGAATTGTAAAAGTCAAAGGGACACCTCTTCTAGAAAGTGGGTTTGGAAGCATTCTCCCAGATGCACTTTCTATGTACAATCTTGCTATGACGTGCTCCAAAATGCTGGGGGGGGGGGGGGGGGGACTACTCAAGAGTGTTTTTGGAATAGAGTATGGCAAACACCGGGACCTCAATGTTACAACCTTACGTTGTGGGAGCAGTGACGGACCTACATACAGTTAAGTTTGGGCCTTTAATCCGAAAAATATACACTAAAATTAGTACTAGGTATATATTCCCCCCCCCCCCCCCCCCCCCCCTTAAATTTTTTATTTGCCTTTAAAAATTTTACGGACCCCCCTGCCCGAGATCCTGCGTTCGCCCCTGTGAGGGAGGTCAAACTTGGTATTTTGAAGACTAATATGTTTATCCATTCTAGAATGTCTGAGGTGGATCCTATTTGTTATATTTGTCAGTCGTCTATTGAGACTAATATTCATGCCTTGCGTGATTGTTTTTGGATCAACGAACTATGGTGTCAGCTGCTTTCCGTCCGGTGGCATTCACGTTTTTTTTTGGCTTTTCCAGGATCGATAGTTGGGTGAAATATAATCTTTCTCAGCCCCTACTTGATGTAGACGAGGTTCTTGATTGGAAGTTTATCTTTAGAGAAGGTATTGCATGTGTGTGGCATTGGAGGAACAAATTTACTATAACTAGTTTATAGATTCTTTCCTAGTACACATGTTCTTAGAACTAATACTCTCTTCGTTTTTTTTAGCCGTCACTTTTCAGAATTTGATTTTATTATATTTATCTGTAATCTTAGATTTCCAATATAGTATTTTTTTTTTAATTTTTTTTTCATTTCTACCCTCATCTTAATTATGCCGACTAAATAAATATTTACGTTTACGATAACAAAGAATACTTTTTTTTTGAGAAACTTAACAAAGAATACTTGAAAATGAAAATCATTAACTTCCATTGTCAATTCCAAGACGTTGCAGTGGACTCCAAAGGGTCATTCTCCTTTATATGCCGTGCAGGGCCGCCCAACCATTAGGCGGCAGATACATGTTTCACAAGAAAATAATCGTGTAGATCCAATCTCAACCAATCTAATATGACGTGTTAAAAAATTACATGAATTGATAAATGGTTAAATTATAGACCCATTAATATAATGTGTTAAGAAAATTATTTGAGTTGATAAAGACCCACATTTCTAATAACTTAGATGCATCAATTTGAATTTCATATTTGCATCCGTTCAGGTCGAACCCCGTTTTGTTACGACCAAATGCAAACGATAACAATATATGAAAAAATATCTAACATCAATGAATTTGAATTTTGTATCTATAGATTTTGGAAGCACGAGTTGAAGTTATATTTTTTGACTATGTTTTCAGAAACAAAAATAAAAGAACAAAACACTCCGAACTAAAAGGCACCCTTCGGAGAAGTCGCCGAAAGCCCGAATAATTATAGGGCCGACCCTGATGTTGTGGAGCAGATAAAAAGTCAAGAAAATAGACATTAAGATTTATGGGAAATTAGAGATAATGACACAATCTAGAATATTTTTAAGTAACAGGACAGCTACATATTTTTTATAGGGAGAAGGACAACTGCATAATTTTTATAGCCATAAGGACAAACAGTGAATCCCGAAAATCAGTGAATCTCCCCAGCGAATCCCGAAATCAGTGAATTTCGACAGTGAATCCCGAAAATCAGTAAATTTCGACAATGAATTTTGAAAATTAGTGAATTTCGACAGTGAATTTAAACAGTGATTTTCGAACACAAATGAATTTCGACAGTGAATAAATAGTTTTGTCCTTTATGCAAAAGTTTCAAAAGACTGTCCTTTTACTCAATTGATGAAATATTTCTGTCATTTTCCCCTAGGTTGGTAGAATATTTAAATTATAAAAGAGGGATAATTTTGTCATTTTAACTTCAATTTCAGATATATTTATCTTTTTTTTTTTCGTGTGAAAACTTTAAAAACGACTAATAAAAAAAACGGAGGGGTATTATAGCTCGTTGTTTGTCGCTTAATAGCGTTCTAGAGGACAAAATTTTGACAGCACACAGATAAACCGTGAATGTTGTGGCGACTGTGATTTTGCTTGTAAAGTTTTGTGATATCTATACTCCTTCCGTCCCAAATTGTTTGGACTTATTCCATTTATGGATATCCAAAAATAAGTCTCATATCTAAATTTAGATTAAAAGTTTATTTAGACTAAAAGTTCTTCTTAAATTCCCAAAATGCCCACATAATTACATTTATTAAGAAGTTTATAAACAATAAAGGAAAGACATAATTGTAAAGTAGTTATGTTTTAATGACTAGACAAGCTAATAAATGATGTTCCCTTAAATATTGCGAGTTCCAAATGTCCCAAACAAATTGGGACGGATGGAGTATATGATAAAGTTTTCCTTCAATTTTCCAAAATGTCCCAAACAAATTGGGATGGATGGAGTATATGATAAAGTTTTCCTTCAATTTTTTTTTTTTTTTTTTTTGTTGTTGTAAAAGTCAAGTGATAAATTTTTACTAATTTGGAGGCCAGGGTGTGACAAACTTGGTTGTAGTGCAACACCAAAACAACATTCGAGAACCTTGGCAGCAACCAGCAAGCTACCAATATAGGAACTCCCCCTTAAAAAATTGAGTTAATATCGTGTGAGTTGATGACGCACATATCAGATATTAAATTGATATTAACAGATACTACACTTGATTTTAGCCAAAAGGCCGAGAAATGTATGCTTTTACATGTAGGAAGAAATGGTCTTTTATATTTAGCATCAGAGATTTCACTCTTTGTCTATCAATGTGGGAAACTTGTCTTTCACCGTTTCCTTCGGCTTGCCCATTTTATAGGGAAAAAAAGGTAAATGCTCATCGAATAAATGGGCTCGATTTCTTGCCAAGATTTGAATGATTGGATTTATAAATGATTGAACTTTATAGTCCTAAATATCATAGAACAAGTGTTGGTGTTGAGTCCATTTTCAACAATAGAGAAACATTCGTCGCGATTTCCCTAACACCCCTTGTGTAATTAGAGGCCCTACGTTAAATTATTGTTCTAGGACCCTTGACTTACATAAAATTACGGGATACGGTTATATTAAGAGTATGCTTAATGAAAAATGTATAAAAAAAAGTATATAAGTTAGTTACCTTGTTAGAAAAATCGCGTTTAAGATTTCATAACAAACTCCTGTCTTTGCTCCGTAATATTAAATAGTTGAGAAATTGTCAAATAAAAGACAGTAGGTAGTAAAAAATGGTAAAAAATGACAAAATACATCTAAAATGGCAAAATTACCCTTGTCATTTAACACCTTCAAATCCACTAAAAAAAACCAAAAAAAAGGGCTAAAGGCTAAATGTCATTATTTTTGTCCTTGGTGAGAGGAGTGTGCCAAACTTGGTAGGAGGTATAGTTGAAAATGTTTTACTAGTTTGGAGGGGCGTGCCAAGCTCGGTTGTAGTGCAACACCAAGATAACACTCGAGAACCCTCGGCAGCAAGCTACCGTAACAGAGACTCCCCTTAAAAAATTGAGTTAATATCATGTGAATCAATGACCCACATATCAGATATTAAACTGATAAGAACAGATACTACACTTGATCTTAGCCAAAAGGCCGAGAAAGGTATGCTTTTAAAAGAAGAAAGAAGTGACATTTTATATTCAGCAGCAGACCTTCCACTCTTTAACACTATCGATGTGGGATAATTTGCCTTTTTGTTACTTCTCTTATTTCGCTTGCCAAAACCTAACACATTACTCTGATTAATAAGGAATTGAAATTGGTTAAATATTATCTGGTACAATATTAATGTCATCCACATTCTTCTGAAGTTGTTCGTTTACCAACAGCAAAATTGCTTGGTTTCAAGTTTCGGGTTTCAATTAATCGAAATTTTCGATTCAATTTCGGTTATGTCCATTAACCATACTGAACCAACCTTTCGATTATGCCATTAACCCGTTCTGAACTGAACCATGTATACTGTACGTAAGAGTTTGCATAAACGACACAATACAACCGTCATATACTTTTCCTTTTTTATAAGGATTTGTGCCACAACAACCATTATTTTTCCATACATTTAATTATCGTAGTAATCACTTGCACTACCAATAATATACAACAAATATATACACTTCATTCAATCTTACCATCCTCCTCAACTAATCTTGAACCAAACATCATCCACTACTTGAAAGAAAGGGAGAAGGAAGAAAAAAAACAAGGATTAATGATACAAAAATGAATTGCCTCAAATCATGTTTTCATCTCAAACAAACGACTGCGTAAACTCTGGATTAATTGGTCTTTTACCCCATCATTTGTAGCAATATAATTTTCAGCATCCTCTTTACTATTCAAAATTTCTCCTTCAATGAAGTAGCTTCCACCCTCATATAAAATGATTCCGTGTTCACGTCCCAATTCCAAGATCTCGTTTTTACAGCAAATGCCTCTCCCGAACTCCATTTTTAACTCCGCTTCCATTGGCGGTGCTAGCTTGTTCTTCACTACTTTCACACGGATATCAACACCCTTAACCTGAGAAGTAGTACAAAATTTTAGTGAAAATAACCATAAGCTTTTATATCATTAAGTGCGCTAACATTCAGCATCTTATAACATGTTGTTAAACACCACTTTTCTTTATTACACAGAAACTATTGGAGTGAAATGCAGTGGAATCTCTATTCAGAAAGAGAAGCTAAGGATTTGCAGATATGCGCTACATGTAGTGTATATTTTGCTGATTCTGCATTTTAGGGATTCAAGGGCACTTAGATATAACATGGCAAAAATGCAAGATTGGTCCCTAAACTTAGCTTAAATTGGGATTTAGTCGTTTCCCGGTACCAATCTTTGCCCTTTAACTTAAGACATTTTTTTCAATTCTAGTCATCCGATGTATGAGGCGGCTGAATTTGGGGGGAAATGCCTTAACTTGGAGCTGACAATGCAAAAACTAGGGGCAAAATTAAGAATTTGTGTGTGTGGGGGGGGGGGGGTGCCTTCACCATAAGGACAATTGACTTTTTAAAAGTCAATTCTAGACCTTAGAATCGACTTTCCATTAATAGACTTTTAAAAAGTCAATTGTTTCTGGTGTGGTGCTGCAGTAAAAACTCAGCGGTGCCATTAAAGGCCCCCCCTTCTATAAAATTCCGTTTCTGCAGTTCAAACTCGTGAAACCAGGCAAACAAATGAATTAAAAGATAAACAGACAGTGAAGACTGTTGCAAGCATTACCTTGTCCCCAATCTTAAACAAATTTTTCCTCATTAATTTCAAGCGGACCGCTGCATAAAAAGGCAAAGCATTTCCACCACAAGTTACCTCTTCATATTGAAGAGCTCCCCCTTTCGGTTTTGATCTTACCTGCTCAAGAAGAAAACTATCATTATCAGATACGTATGTCATACAACAGAAAATCTTTTTCCAGTGTGAACTTTATTATATGCTTAAAAACCTGATTAACAAAAACAATGAGAGTCTTGGAATGGCTTAAGGAATAATGAATTTTCCTTAGCGCTTGTTGCATTATCCGGGATTGTATGTCTATGGTTGAGCCAAACTCCAAAGCATCAAGTTCACGTTGGGGAACTAAAGCCGCCACCTATGCAAAGCCACAGACAAGATGTCAGTATAAAGATAGCCATGCCTGTGTCTGTAGGTGGTTCCACAGAACCATGGCCCAAGGCACCCGAAAATATGTAAATTTAAGGGCCTTGAAATTTGTAAGTCTTGTAGTATGATATATCTGTATTTTTGTTTTGGATAACCTAAAGCCAAAGATACAACAACTTACACTGTCAACGACGATAACATCGACTGAGCCACTTTTAGTGAGTGTATCAACCATACTGAGCAAATTTTCTGCACAATCTGGCTGTGAAAAGAGGAGATCATCTGTATTTACTCCAATTGTTTCAGCAAGCAAAGGATTCATTGCATTTTCCACATCAAGATATGCACAATAACCTGTTTTAAATATTGTTTATTAATCGAAACAAAAACCGAAATCACTGAAAGTCTTTTATAAAGATTGCGAAACTGCATAAAGATGGTCCTGACGTGCATCAACAGAAATAAACATGGGAATAAATTAAAAAGAACTATTCTTTTATAAATGGCCTTATTTCAAATTTAGTCCCATGAATTGTGCTTATTAAAGCTACCGTAAAAAAATATGACAATGAATAGCGTTGATTATGAAAGAGTAGAGTAAGAAGCACCTCCGAGCTTTTGGGCTTCTTTGATTATGTGAAGGGCAAGTGTTGTCTTTCCTGAAGCTTCTTTCCCATATAATTCCACGATCCTTCCCTGAAATTAACAGTTCAATTGGCATCATTCATATCTTCTCATTTCTTTCCACATAAGAGAAAACGAAAAGGCTGCCAAGTAGGCAGTAAAGCATCTTGCATATAGAGGGCCCCGGGAAGGGGCCATGATACTTCAGCCAGTGTACAAATCTAGATCCAGTAAGTGTGTTTCTATAAGTGGGTGCACGAAAATTATTGAACCACATATATACGTGTTCTTACGTATAAATTTTCTTTATATTTTGGGGGCTTTAACACAACAACTACAGCACAAAGAATATAGAAATTCAAGATAATTAGCAGAAACTCACCTTCGGTAGCCCACCAATTCCCAGAGCTAAATCAAGTCTCAACGAGCCGGTGGATATTACTGGTGCTCGCCTAGCACCGAAGAAGCGTTGTAAGGACAGCATCGACTCTTGTCCAAAATTGCTAGCAAGTTGTGAGAGAGCCACACGTAAAGCTGCATCTTTCTGTGTAGCCTTGTCCTCGCAAGGAAGATCATCATATTCCATATCTGAAGCTTCAACTAATAACAAGTAGTTAAGTCATATATCTGAAAATAGGCAGAATCATAGTTTTGAGTTCTATTATGATCAAACAGAACTTAAACAGGAGCAAAAATACATGAGTAGAAAACTAAAAAAATTATATATTCTAAACCACAAAAAGAGATCATGTAAACACGATACGTATACTTTCATATAGCATCCACACTGAAAATTCACAGAATCACAGTCCCTCTATCTCTATTACCTTCGCTTCCAGGGTATGATATGTTAAAGACCGATGCTTAGGTTCCGAAGTCCTCTAAAAAAAACCTTAACCAGAAAGAGAGATCAACCAAATACACTTCAATATAACATCTGCACTGAAATTCATTGAATCCCCGTCCCCCTTTTGCCTTTGCATCCAGTCTATAAGATACTTAAAGATGATGCTCAGGTCGGAAACCATTTGCATAACACCAGAGAATTCTTAAAACAACTTCATCAGGAAGATAAATCATGTAGACAGGACAAAGTTATACTTCAGTATATCTTCTGCAATGAAAGTTCATAGGACCGAAGTCCCCCATTGCCTTTGTTTCCTGCTTATGAGATACTTAAAGATGAGCTTGGGCCGAATACCATTCGGCTAGTTTCTATTTAGCAGTTTGCATGAAAAGCCAATTGATATGCAAACACGGCAAGAACTCAACAAGTGGGTTGCAAAATGGTAGTTACATCAACGAATTTGAAGATTGAAAGCCAAAAAACTGCCCTAATATATATGGCTATGATAAATGGGCATCAGTACTTTCTAGATCAGCCATTAAATATATACTAACAGGGCCAAATGCTTCAGATTAAAACAGATTGAACTTAATACACATCGGATGAAATCAATGGACACTTCAAGATTCTATACCCTAGACCAGAAGGGCTTATTAATGTTCAAAAATCTTGTAGCATTAATGTACGTTGAGTGTGGAACTGAATTTATACAAAGCCATTCCCCAATGGGGGACATTTGAGCTATCAAAAATAAAAACCCCGAATACCGTATGATAGGTTGTCAACCAGAGATGATATGATCATATATCCAACATGAAACCACAAAAAGGTAGAAAATATTACACTAGTAAAGTAAAACTTCAAACTAAAACTTAAAAATGAAACCATGGACCAGAAATAGCTCAACCTGCAATGATTATAATACTAGTAACATCTTTAGACCAACATGAAGGGATTATCCGAATCCATTGTCCCCTGGAACTAAAAGACTGATCTTTAGCTTTTGAAAAGCAATCAAGCGACTAGAACATGATGATTTTAAAGAAGTTCCCATCATAAAACTAAAGGGAAAAAAGGAACAAATAAGTTAAACTCAGCCCAGAGAAAAGCAATAACAGCAACAACCCAAAAAAACCTAAAGATTCACCTGCTGAAGACAAATATCGGCTGTGCATCCTACTCCAAGTAACTCCATTCTGCGAAATCATCAGAGCATTTTAATTTTGGGGGAAAAAAAAAACTAATAAATCAACCATATTACACTTCCGACAGCGTATACAGAACAGTTTTTTTTTTTTTTTTTTTTTTTGGAGTAAAAAACGGAACATGTACCTTTAACTTGAAAGAGGACAGAAGCGAGGAGACGCGATGTAAACGAAGAAGAATTTGGTGCACCATAGAACCCCAGTATTTTCTTCAGTTGTTGCTTCAACTTTTGGCTTTCGAGCTAGAGTTTAGACAGCTACTCGCGGCGCCGGTTTAATTTCAGTTTGGTTTTCTACGGTTTTCATTAAAAAAACTAAAAATATTGATCGTAAAAACAACATCATTCCGTGGTGTATTTAGATTGTTGGATAGAATGAAATGTTTTTTCCATTTTTTTTCTTAAAACATCCGTTATCTTATTAATCAATTGTTCGATTAATCGGAATTCAAATTTTTACTACAGAGTAGAGTTTGCCGCTTACTCACGAAAGTAAGACACGACCCAAAGTTTCAACACATGTCGGCTCAAAGGAGAAAATCGAACCGGTGACGTCTCTAGGCATTCTAAAATCAGTTACCACTTGAGTGTTTTTTACATTTCATTTGTGAGAATGAAATAAATTTTCATTCCATCAGAATGACTTTTTACCATTTAATTCCATTAAAAAATGGATGGAATATACGAAATGGTTGGATTCAATTAATGCAAACATGACCTAATTATAAAAAATCAACCACTACCGCCCACCCACCTGTGGCACCCGTCCTCCCCACCGCAATCCACAACCGCCACCACTGCCGCCTACCCTATCACCACCCACATCACAACTCACCACCACCCCCATCATAACCCAACCTGAATAAAATCTATGCCCAAATCCATATAAGAGGAGGTGTTTCATCCGAAAACCTAGGTGAGTTCATATTTTAATATAGTGCTAGACTCAAATCCATATAAGAGGATGTGTCTCGTCCCCAAAACCTAGGTTGTAAGGTGAGTTCATCTCTTAATACAGTGGTGATACGCTTACAAGTGTCCAATGTGACACAACTTTAACACGTCCCCTCAAGTGTGGCCTATAAAAAGGTTGGGCCACATGGCACATAATGCATATAAAGGACATACAATGCCAACAAAGAAATCCAACACTTACACAATAAAAGGGTGACTCTAATACCATGAAGAAAATATAGACCCATAGAAGAGCAGATGCCTCATCCCCACAACCGGTTGTGATGTGAGAGAAGTTCATCTTTTAATATTGTGTGTGATACAATTACAAGTGTCCAATGTAAGACAACTTTAACACAACCCACAACCATCGCAACCCACCGCCACCACCACCGCCACAACAACCAGTGGTATCGCACACCACCACCACACTCACCACCACCACCACAACCACAACCACCACTATCGCCCACCTCACATCATCCGCCGCCGCCACCCACCACCGCCCACCACACTCATTATCACGCACGCCCATCATCCACCGTATCATTTGCCACGTCTAATACAATCTTACACATTTCATTATATTGCATGCCAAACATATGAATGAAATTTTCATTCCATCAGTTTCATTCAATCGCGTTATATTCTAGCAATCCAAAAGCACATTAATAAATAAATAATAATAATACAACCTCATTTGGAACAATAAATTACTTCCATATTTCAATATCACTGTAGGAGTAAAGACAAATAAATAATTTTAGAAATGATTTATATTGAATTAACTCATTTTCATACCGAATTACGGCCGTAAAACCAACCACCATCCAAGATAGCAAACTCGACGCGTATATCTCCTACTTAGGGACAAACAAGAAGATAAATGAATTGTCTCTTATTTACTTTGATTTATCAATTAAAATTGAACTAATATTTATAATATTGAATAAGAAATATATATCACAAAATGCATAAGATAAAATAGTATTTGAGTATGACGAAAGGAGAAAAATGAATGTAATGTTTTTTCATAACATTGAAAAAGATGTAGAATGTAATTAGTTTTCAATATTTCAGCAAGAAAGAAAAAAAGGGTAAGGACATGATTTTGCCTTCCTCCGGTTGAAAAAAGAATTATGATTTAGTTTCACTAAACGTAAGCTCCAATTTCTATTACCATAATTGTTGGTGTAGTGCAATAAATTCAATTGGGCTAGCGTGGGGCGGATTATTTCTGTTACACTTTCATATTTATACATATAATAAATTACATTTCTGTTGAATATATTTGTTTATTTGATAAACCAAATTTTATATTGTATATAATAACATATTTATAATTAAACCGTATTAGAGAAATAATAATGGTGATTATGGTTGATGAGATCTCGATGCATAGTAATGTCAATGTATTTGTGGGGAAAATGGGCAACCTTTGCATTTATAATGTATTGAGAATGTTACTTTATCAATAGACTAAACTACCCTCGTAGGAGGTATGACGTATTACACATAAGTTAAAGCATGCTAAGGTAAGTTGGGTTTAAGGTAGAATAAAGGTAAGGTAGGGTGGATGAAGGTTCATGGTAGGGTGATATCATAGCCGGCCCTAAGCACATACCCAAGAGGCCTGGGCCTAGCCCCTCCCCCCAAATATCTTGAATTTCATGGCCCCAAATTTCTATCTACAATGAAATTCTACAAAATGATTAGAAAAAAATATCAAGGTTTAGCCTAATAATAGTAGTAACATTAACGATTTTTTTTATTTCGCTTTTCAATGGGTTTTTCTTTTGCGCCAATCAACATTTCTACTAGATAACTAGAATTACCCAACCAGTATGAGTATTATTCAAAATTAAAGGGGCATGTATGTAAAATTGGCCTAAGACCCGAACTCCACAAGTTCGGCACTAGGTGATATGGAAATGTACGTAGGGATATGGAATTGGGAAGGGTATGGGCATATGTTATGGTATGATGGGGTGTTGTATAAGTGAGGTGGTAAATAGGGTGGGCAAGGGTAGGGTTAGCGCGTATGGAGGGGTAAGGTATGTGGGTGAGGCAGGGTGAGGTAAGGTAAGATGGCATGAGAGTGAACACAACTAAGGTAAGGGTGTGGATAAGGGTAAGAGGTTAGAATCAGTAGGATGAGGTGAATGAATGAGATTATGTTGATAGAGGTCGGTATTATTTGTCAATTTTATTTTGTTGTCACTTCCAACAACAACAACAAAAATAAAAAATAAAAAAATCACTACATTCTATTATTTTATAGTTATATTCAAATAATGGAATGAGACATGTTTCTCAAAACAAATGGACCAAATGTATTGCAATAAAAAAACACTTATAAGAAGACATAAGGAATTAATGATTTAAAGGATTCATAAGGAGAGCAAATATTCTTTTTTTTTTTCTTTTGAGAAACAAATAAATTGCATTGGAAAATAAAATTAAAAAAAAAAAAAAAAAAAACAAAAAACAACAACTCTTCATTCACTCCAAATGAGAAAAAAAGGTAAATGAGAAGGTTTAAACTTCAGACGGTAGCTCATTCAGATCGAAATCGAGGCCACTTCGAGCGCCTGAATTCAATGTTTCTACGGGCGCGGCCGAAGTGGCGGATTGGTGTGATGCACGAGTACAACCCCCAGACCTTTCCGAAAGCTTCCTGAGTTGATTAGCAATTTCAGTTTCTCGAAAGGAACACTCCCTCATTATATCTTCTATATCACCCACATCAAAGTCCTCCAAAGTTTTTATTCCACACATTAGTTGAGCTACATTCAGTTGAACCTGCTTTTGTCTGATACGATTCTTCAATCTCTTCACCCGTTCGTCAAGCTTTTGTAACGTCTCCTTTGCGTACTTTTCTTGGTCTAACATCCTCTCAGATCGCTCATCGGCGGATAAACTTTGGAACCTCTTAATCACATCGTTTGCTGAAGAAGATGGCCAGACCACATCAGGTATTGCACTATTAATATTGCTTGGGCCATAAGCAATAAAACAAGCTTGTATACCACATAAAGTGCTTAATTCCTCTAACTTTTTTACCATTGTCTTTGCTGATTTCTGGAAACGGGCTTCTCTCTTCCTTTGGTCTTGGATCAATGTCATCTCATTGCTTCTATTAGGCATGTTGCAAAAGGACCTTAAACCAAACCCCCCAAAATATAAATTATTTTATAATAACATTAAAGAGTTGATGTCAAATAAGTTAATAACCATGGGAATAACTAAAGATATAAGAAACTAATATTTGTTTGTAAGATATTAGGCAAACATAGAGATATAAAATAAAAACATAAAAAAACTCAGATCAGTCATAAAAGTGCTCCAAACAGTACCTTTTTACTGCTAGAAGGCTATAGATAGAAGAATAAATAGATTCAAGATCTTGGTGTGTTCTTCCTTTGTGAAATAGGAGGGTATTTATACTAAATAAATTGGAAGTTCACATATAATATTTCCTATACATTTATAACTTTCTATATTAATTATCAATAATGCTACATCCCCTGAAAACGGTCACAAAAAACAAAGAACAAATAACACACCGAAAACTAATCCTAGCCGTACATTGTCTTTCTGACAAGACAGGAGAAAGAGAAAAGAAAAGGATTTGGTGGGCGACGATTTCATTTCGGTAAGGTTTGGAAGGTGCATGCATGGTCTTCGTTGATAATGGCCTTATTGATTATTTATAACGACCTAACAAACACGGTCAGGGAAAAAACGTGGTCTGACAAGATACATGAACCTGTACGGGAGTACCATTAATTTTTCGAAATTTCAACAAATTTACCTACTTACCGGTTCCGGGCATGAATATACGCTGTATAACACGGTAAATATGCCGAAATATGGTTAAATTTAAATTTCAACAATTGGGCTTACCGGTGTAACACCCCATAATTTGGTCCTAGTGACGTTAATCAAATCATAATGGACCTAATAACTACTTACTCAATTGTCATCATTTTGCCTAAAATGGTCCCCAAATTACTAAGTTCATTATGTCTCAACCCTAGTCTTGGTAATGTTTCTTCCACTTTTTCAACGCGAGATATTGCAATCTCTTCAGCTTAATGTAAATCAACCTTATGATATATTTTACCATTAATTTACCCGAATTTGTGCAATTAATGATATAATATGTGTGAAATCATGATTAATTTAGCCAAAAGTGATTAATTCACGTATGAGTTAACTTATATGGTTTTATGAATATGTATCTTGTATTTTTATGCATTATTTATTTATCAAGATAAGCATCTACCGTGTATTGTGTGATTTTCTTTAGAGGGGTGCAACACGAGGGCTTCCCAGGGGGTCACCCATCCTAATACTATTCTCGCCCAAGCACGCTTAACTTTGGAGTTCTGATGAAATCCGGTGCATTAGTACTGGTATGATCACACCCATGGTATTGTGTAATTTTATTGCCAGATAATTGACTTATTAGAGCTAATAAATAGGGTAAAGGTTGAAGCTAATTGGAGTCAAAGAAAAATATTTGGGTTGGAGCTAAATTAAGAAATGACACTGTGGGCTGAATTGAGCCAAGATAGAACCCAAAAATCCGATAATTGAACTTGCAACGAAATTTTGAAGGTCCTATCATGCTAATTGAGGTGGGACATCTTCTTCAAATATGTAGGGCTCGAAACAAAGTTTCTTATTTTCAAAAAATAAAAAAATAAAAAAAATCAAAGTTTCCAAAGCATTGTGAATTATCCAAATCGGAGTTGTAGAAATCAATATATGGTCAAAATACTAAAGTGGGTCGGATTCTGAAATTACCGGTGCCGACTCAACAACAATTCTACCGAATGGTCGGTATTTCTAGCGCAGTTGCAACCTTACTAAGACCGAAATTTCATAGTTTTACTTTTCCTACATATTTTTGGATGTCCTAGGTATTAGGCGTAGTGTTCGGAAAAACAATAATGTATTGTTTTAATGGAAGTAATATTTTTTATTAATCTTTTATTTGTTTGATTACAAAGTTTTGGGGGTTTGATAAGTCTATAATTAGGGATTTTTTGGTGTATATATTATTTTTCTCGAGAGATACGCTTGGGAGTATGTTTTTCTTAATTTTCAAGTTTAATGAGCATGGAAGAAGAAATTTGATGAATTATGGAATTATTGGCTGGAAAGAGACGAATTTTGAAAAAGTAAATAATTCAAGAATTAAAGATTGGCGATTTTCACATTATGATTACGGAATCCTGGCTACCGTGAGAAGACAAAAAGGCCACCAAGGCCCAAATCATAAGGATCCACTTACAAGCTTAGATTTATTGGATTTAATTCTCCTATTTTTCATGAGCTTTTATTTCTAGGTGGATTATTTTCCTGAGGGTAATTCTAAATGCATCACATTTTTACTTCCGGGACCACGTTCACATGTAAAAATTTGCATGTAAAATGTGGTGTCGAAGTAATTACGTAGTACCTTTAGAATGGGAAATGTTTGTGCCACAACAAAATGTGCACTACAAATGCCACAACAAACTTTAAACCATTGATTTTCTTGGGATCCATATGATTCAAAATGTCCCACGTTATAATTAAGGAGAATGGCTTCAAAGTGTGTTGTGTACAATGTTGTGGTATTATCACTACTCCTTTAGAATTGCCCGTAATTTATTAGTCTTTTTATTTTATTTTTGGGCCTTTTATATTATTAAAAAATTCCAAACGCAGAAATATAGGAAGCAACGACAGTTTTTCTGAAAACATTCGATTTTAGTCGTTATATCACAAAGAGAAGTCGATTACCATCTTTTGTTGGCTCTGGGGTTTTCTTTCATCAACAACTCGATTCTTTTCTGTTTTATGCAATTCAATAATGCATTCCTCATTTTTTTTTCTTGTGCTTTTTATTATGACAATGAGTAGCTAACTCTTTCGTTTTCGGTTAAAGCATTATTAATCCCTTGGTCATGCAATTGTAAGATCAAATTGGCTTCTCTAATCGTACGTTAAATTTGTAGTATTTACTTGTTTCATGTTCTTTAACTATCAAGATTGAATAATTGAATTAATTACTACTACAAGGTTCTTAGTCTAATTGTTTGATCGAACACCGAAAATCTAATCGAGACGATTATCACAAAGATTGAATTTTAGTGGTAAGCGTCGGTTCGTAGCCCGTAGGATTCCATATTGTGGAAATAATTAATCTTGGTTAAAGTTAATCTGATGTGCGTTAATACTTAGAATTAGATTTTTTTGAAGCATTAATGCGATTGTTCTCACTATGCCTCTAGCGATTGTTAAGAGGTATGCTATACAGTTAGAGTATAAGCAGTAGCGATTGTTCTACTCATCAAACTGAGAAAATTGGTTGTTTGGCGATTGTCGCCAACTATAACTAATTCACTCAGAGTATAACGAGAAATTTATGCATCAACGATCAGTTGAATGGATTAAGGGAGAAAATAATGGCTTTAACTGGAATCCTTTTAAATTGATTTTTCTTAAATTGATCGCTTTGTTATGTTTCTAAATTTTACGTTGGTATTTAATTCTACCTACTCCATGATTTTATACATAATTTCGAAGTCACATTACAAAATTTGCAAATTTACACGGGCTCTCTCTTAATTTTGCACGTGCTACCTAAAAAAATGTCAGGTCTGACTTGACCTGAAAATAAATATGTATCCCTACATAACCTGATTTATAATTTCTCCTTATTACATGTCCAAATATTACGGAGACAACATGTAACATTAAGATATTACGGAAACAACTTGTAACATTAAGGTTTCCTATATTATGTTTAAAAGTAATGCTTCTTAAATTTCCTCTTTTATGTAAGTCGTTTAGGTTATTATTATCTTACATAATGATCAATTATGTAAAATCAGGTTATCAGGTTATACCATTCAATGTGGTTTTAATAATCGTTTCAGTGGCATTACTCTTTAGTTTATTGTGTATATGCAAATATATACTGGGGGTATGGAAAACAAAGCATCAAATTAAATTAGGAAAAATTAGTTTATAGTCCACTTTCCTCCCCTTAATTAAGTGCTAATTTAGCTTCAAATTTTTAGTTGCATTAAGGATAAATAAATTCCACCGGACGAATATACCCCTATTTACTTAGAAAACAAATGGCAGAAAGTGAATTGATTAATCCACTGTGGAAGCGGAAAAATGTGAAATGACGACGACGACGAAAGCCATTCTCAGAGATTCGGAGATGAAGAAAGCACGCTTCTTGACCGCCATGAGAGGTCGATTGTTTTCACCGGAGACCTCTGCTTTCCGATCAGAAACACAACCCTCCGACCAACTTGGCCATTTAGCAATTACAATTAGCAACGAGGACTCCTCTCCTCCACTCAGCACTTCACTGAACCACGCACGACGAATCTTTGCCGCCTATGACACTCTGACCGACACGCCGAGCGGCGACACCATCACAGCACTCTCAGTCTGCACTTTTCAGGTACACATTCCATCATGTTTTTTATTTTGTATATGTGGTTTTGAAGTTGAAATTTGTTGATTGTTATTAGTTAATCTAGCACAATATGGATCAGAATTAGTTAAATGTAGTTGATATAAAACATGTAATTACAAAGAAAATAGTGTAATCAGCAATGTCACTAATGCTTTTTGTGTTGAACTTGGGAAATAGATACGAAAGGCTGCTCTGTTTTATATCAACTTAGGAAATAGATACGAAAGGCTGTTTTGTGATGATGATATGGTTCAGCTCTGTTTTTTGCACGAGATCAAAACCGGATCTACATCAATGGAGAGGGTTGTTAGTGGATAGTGAAAAGTATATTAGGGGTACATGTTGTAAGAGAGTAGGAAGAAGGATGTAAGCTGTAAATGAGATTCATAGAGTGTTAAAGTGTCCCACATTGGGAACTTATGGTTGTTTCACCCACCATATTAAGAGATGGACTTCCCTCACCTCACAACCTAGGTTTTGGGGATGAGGCCCCTCCTCTTATATGGGCTTGGGCCTATGTTTTCCACATGGTATCAAAGCCACCCTTTATTGTGCAAGTGTTGGGCCTATTTGTTGGCCTTGTGTGCCCGGCCCACACTTGAGGGGGCGTGTTAAAGTGTCCCACATTGGGAACTTATGGTTGTTTCACCCACCATATTAAGAGATGGACTTCCCTCACCTCACAACCTAGGTTTTGGGGATGAGACCCATCCTCTTATATGGGCTTGGGCCTATGTTTTCCACATAGAGAGGTGTAGTTTGTAGGGAAATAAATCAAAGAGTGGTGTGGCTTAAATTTGGCACAGTGTTACTTGTCATTTTCTAAAACTTTATCTATATATACAAATGTAGCTTTAGTTACATTGTAAGCTTGACAAGAGGAAGATGGTTTTAAGGTTTGTTATTGAAATATTTTACTAATACTATTGTTGTGTTCACTCTTCTGGATTATAAATTTTATATCTTTAGTATTTTTCCATGATTCATTTAAGATCTCCCCACAAGAGTAATATATAAGGGACTGGATATTGTGTGCCTTATATGAGCCAGATATGATATTGTGTCCCTTGAATTAAGCTTTAAATGAGCCTTATATGAGCCAGGTATGTGTGCCTTGAAGTAGTCACTTGAATTAAGCCTTAAATGAGCCTGATACTGATATTGATGCTGTTTACTGATAATGTGTGTCTTATATGATATTGTTACTCATATTGTGTGCCTTATATGAGCCATATATGATACTGTGTCCCTTGAATTAAGCCTTAAATGAGCCTTATATGAGCCAGATATGTGTGCCTTGAAGTAGTCACTTGAATTAAAACTTAAATGAGCCTGATACTGTTTTCTGATACTGTTTACTGATATTGATACTAATACTGATACTGATACTGTGTGCCTTATATGATATTGTTACTCATATTGTGTGCCTTATATGAGCCTTATATGATCCATATATGATTTTGTGTCCCTTAAATTAAGCCTTAAATGAGCCTTATATGAGCCAGATATGTGTGCTTAAAATTAGTCACTTGAATTAAACCTTAAATGAGCCTGATACTGTTTACTGATATTGTTTACTGATATTGATAATGATACTGATATTGATACTATGTGCCTTATATGATATTTTTACTCATATTGTGTACCTTATATGAGCCAGATATGATATTGTGTCTCTTAAATTAAGCCTTAAATGAGCCAGATATGTGTGCTTTAAAATAGTCACTTGAATTAAACCTTAAATGAGCCTGATACTGTTTACTGATATTGATACTGATACTGATATTGATACTATGTGCCTTATATGATATTGTTACTCATATTGTGTACCTTATATGAGCCAGATATGATATTGTATCCCTTGAATTAAGCCTTAAATGAGCCTTATATGAGCCAGGTATGTGTGCCTGGAAGTAGTCACTTGAATTAAGCCTTAAATGAGCCTGATACTGATATTGATACTGTTTACTGATAATGTGTGTCTTATATGATATTGTTACTCATATTATGTGCCTTATATGAGCCTTATATGAGCCAGATATGATATTGTCTCCCTTGAATTAAGTCTTATATGAGTCAGATATGTGTGTCTTGAAGTAGTCACTTGAATTAAACCTTAAATGAGCCTCGACATCGTTTTTCGATATCGCGATCGATATTGATACTGATACTGATACTGATACCGTGTGCCTTATATGATATTGTTACTCATATTGTGTGCCTTATATGAGCCTTATATGATCCATATATGATTTTGTGTCCCTTAAATTAAGCCTTAAATGAGCCTTATATGAGCCAGATATGTGTGCTTTGAAATAGTCACTTGAATTAAACCTTAAATGAGCCTGATACTGTTTACTGATATTGTTTACTGATATTGATACCGATACTGATATTGATACTGTGTGTCTTATATGATATTGTTACTCATATTGTGTACCTTATATGAGCCAGATATGATATTATGTCCCTTGAATTAAGCCTTAAATGAGCCTTATATGAGCCAGATGTGTGTGCCTTGAAGTAGTCACTTGAATTAAGTCTTAAATGAGCCTGATATTGTTTACTGATACTGTGTTAGTGTAAATGTTGCGATTAAATTCGACTTTCAAAGACTACGTCGAAAATGTATCAAATGAGGTCTCAAAATGAAGATAAAAAAATGAACTTTGGTGAAACAATTTTGATGTTCGGTGTTCTAAATCAAAAGTTACGGTCGTTTATAAGAAAAACGCTCCGGTTAATGCAAATATTTTTTCGGCTTTCAAAATTTACGTCGGAAGGGTATCGTATTTGGGCTCAAATTAAAGAGAAAAAAAATATGAATTTTGGTGGAAAAATTTCGATGATCGGAGTTATAATTCAAAAGTTATGGATGTTTGGAAGAAAGTTATAAAAAAAAAAAAAAAAAACCTGAAGCAGTGGAAGAATGCATATGCGTGCGTCCCTTTAATAAAATGGGTAATTTTGTCCGTCTGAAATTGTTTGTCCTTTTTGCAACTTAAAAAAGGAGTGTGTCCTATTTATTCATTTTATAATCTTTTTTATCCTTTTCCCTCAATCTCTCATTAAATTATTATGCTATAAATTAAGAGAATATTATGTTTTAGTCTACTTTCCGTCATGTATATAAATTTTAATCAAATTTGTATTTTTTTTATGTTGATTTAAGGACAAAATATTTTCATTCAAACTATTTTATCCTTTTTTTTAATCCCTAAAATACAGAAAACTCAGATCCCAACAACAAATACCAATCAATATGCTAAAATCTTAGACTGTCTCCAATGGGAGGGTGATTCTATGGTGGGGAGGCCCTAATAGGGAGTTGTATACGTCGCAACATCTGGACCACACAGTTTCATCCTACGTAGGCAATTTCCTTTTACAGATGAAACTGTGTGGTCCAGATATTGCCACGTATGCAACTCTCTATTGGGCCTCCCCACCATAGATTAACCCCCAATGGGATACTGGATGTCAATTTCTAGAGTTTTAAGTTTCACTCAATCCCTGCAATGGAACCTTTAAAAAACACTTTATCTTGAAAATCTGTTAAACTCAACTCCAAATCTGTAGGGCATGATACAGTAAACAATATTCTTTCTCATCCAACATTTGTTTCCTCTCTCCTACGATTTGTTCTTCCTTTCCTCACTTTCTTCCCTTCTGTTGCTTTATTTTATTTATTTTTTAAATATCTGTTCTTCTAGTTATCTTCTTTACGAATAACCATGAGATTTCTGCAGAGTAATAGAAGATGGAAAAAAAAATTCAACAACCGTTTTTTTATTATTATTTATAACAGCAAAAATATTTTCAACAGCTCATATGATGGCTTGAACCTGATGAAAACGGAAATAGAAATGATAAAATAGAGTAAAAAATATTGGATGTTCATTATATAATTTTGTTAGTTATATATAAAATATGATGAAGGGAAAAAAATGTTTTAAGAGGATTGTATGAAGGGTGTTTGTTGGGGTAAATTGATTTATAAAGTGTTAAAAAGATAAAAGTGAAACGGAAAACGATACAATTAGAAGGTGATATAAAGGATTGTTATTGGAGATAGTCTTAGGAAAAATCTAACAACACAAAACACTGGAGTCAAATCAACGAGGATATCAGTTCAAGCCGATCAATAAAACGCTATATAGAAATAACCAAATCCACCCGAAACAAGATCAAATTAACCTGAGGGAAAGTGGCACTTTGGGCCCAAATAGTTCCATCTTGGCCAATAATGGTAGCAGAAGTAAGATGATTGCCCTCGATCTCGCACATCAAGTGTTCATCAACATATACTTGCCACGACATCTTTGCTACTACTACTTGAGATGCACTGAATGCAAAAAAAGCTTCAACCTTTTTTTAGGACTTCGAAAATTCGTCTGTGTGTTTGACCCTTATGCTTTGATTTGGAATCTGGGAGGAAAAAGAGAATGGGAAATGATTTTGAATATCAGAAGTGTTATTCAGAACAACCAGTTTTTTTGAAATTTTGGGGGTTTTTAGATATGATGATTTTATAGGTTTTTAAAATTAATTTATGTTTCATTTGCAGGTTTGGTGAGCGAGGGAAAGCTAAAAAAAAAAAAGCATGTTCTGAGTACGGAGTTTGTGTTCTTGATACTTCAATTTCTGGAGGAAGAGAAATTCAAGGACTCTGTGCCCAGGCACGGTTAAATGTTCAGTTTTTTATTATTATTATTATTTTTATATCTTTTCCTTTTTTATTTTTCCTTTTTTACTTTTTTCAAATTTGTTTTGAGTAATGCTGTTGGACCATTTTATGCTATATTGGTGATTAAAGATGTAAGTGAATGCCATGGAATTGTAATTGAATGGCCGGTGGTGGATCGTTGTTAAGGGTGATTTTATACGTTTTATAAGGATATATTTTGTAACAATTCTCTCCATATTCGTATGTTTCTCATAGAAATCGAGTTTTATATTGAAATATTGAGCAAATGGGTTTTAAAAGTCTTTAAGTGTAAACTTGAGCTAATTTCGTGATTTTATTGGTAGTTATCTATGGTTTTACACTTTGCGTGTTCTTATGGTTTTGAAGGTACATTTACATGTCATGGAGAGGGATGAAAGGAGCTTAAAAGATGTTCAAGTGATGATTTGCATGGAAGGAAAGAGATAGAGATGAAGTTGGAATGAAGATCAAGATGAATTTGGAAGAAAAATGGACTGAACTGGCGTCCAAAGAGGTGGACTGGCGTCCAGGAGGAAAAAGTTGAACAGAGAGTTTGGACGCTGAAGTGGACGGGCGTCCAACAAGACCAGACTGGCGTCCAGAATCCTTGGACGGGCGTCCAAAACCGACATAGCAAATAAACCGACCTAGTTTTCTATAAATAAATGCTCGCCCAACCCTAATCCCAACCATTAATCACATCATATTTTCACACATTATTGACTCTTATTGATACATATTCATGGAGAGGGATGAAAGAAAACCCTGGAAGGAAAGAGATAGAGATGAAGTTGGAATGAAGATCAAGATGCCCAGAAGCCGACCTAGTTTTCTATAAATAACAACGCGGCCCAACCCTAATCACATCGATTTTCACACATTATTGACTCGGATACATATTAGTTAGGTTTTTGATTTTTTTGTTTTCTTCTTTTCTTGTTCGCATGAAGATGGCCCGAAGCCGTGAACTTGGAGCAGTGCATGAGCAACTTTTTCCGTGCAACTTTTATTTTCTTTCCTTTGGATATTTTGTGAGTTTAATTTAAAGTTTGTTTCTTTCCTTTGTTTATTTGTTTATGCAATCGATATCGGAAGATGTATTGCTATTTGATGTTTGCCGTATGATGAAAATCGGTGTAAACCTTAGATCACCATAGGAAAGATTAGACTTTTAACCTTGACATAACGGAAGTTGATAGGTTAGATCTCTAGGTTGTTAGATCTAATAAATCTTGCACCTTGTTTTGAGAGCGTTAATCTCTATAGATCGGAAGATGATGAGATTGATAGACGGATTACTTACGGAAGTAGGAATTCATACATTTGATTTGGTGAACCACAACTTTGATTGAATCATCATAAGATAATCTAGGGAAGAATTAAGGGTTGCGGGATGGTGGATCATGTTTGTTCTATGTTGATTTGCTTCAGTCATTATCATGATAGTTAGTTTTATTGTTTTCTTAGTTGTAGTTTTATTTTATTTGCTTTTGTTCGCAACGATATTTTCCTGGCTTTGGACTGACAATCCTCTGTCCAGTTTATTTTCCGTTTTAGTTTAGGTTTAGGAATAATTGTATCAACCTTAGGAGAATTAATAAGAACTAGATTAAACAACCTCGATTCCCTGTGATCGACTCCGGTATTAATCGCTATACTACGATCCCTACACTTGGGGAATACCGGATTTATAAATTTATTACTTGTTATTTTCCATTGATAAAATCCATGACAATCGTGTATTGACAGTTGTACCTTCTGTGATGAACTATATAAATTACTTTTCTCTCCGCTATGGCGAATATTTATCTAGTAGTGCTTTGAAATATCTGGGATACATCATTAATTTGAATAAGTGATTATTGATTTAGATTTCTGTGAGTATAGTGAAAGCACACTACAGTAATTATTTTCTTATGCGTGAGTTGAAAGAAATTGAAACTACTTGCAGGTATTTGGATTTGTTAATTTAACGATTGCTTGGTTTACGCTGTGAAGGTTGGAGAAGGAGTCTGGAATTTACTTTAACATGAGGTATTTTGAAGAATGGGAAATGATTCCAAATCATATTATGTGGACAATGGGAAATGCTTTTGAATATCAGTATACCGAGTCTTGGTTCAATGAAATGGATAAATTCATTCACTATGTCAACCTGGTATAAATGCATTCCATTCCAATTTAGCTTTCTGTGAATTCTGGTGTCATATTGGTTAATGGCTCATTCATCATGGTTATGCTTGAAGGTCATTTGTGATTTTGATTGATTTTTGTGACGCAAGCAGATATTAAATTGTTCAGAATTTTCACTGTGACAACAAAGTCTAAAAAATGGCACTTTCAGAACAAAGTCGGGTTTCTACGGGGCTGTTGCTAGTGGAAATGGCAATTCAGAGTCTGCTATGGGTATAATTTGACTAATTCAAAGGTAAATAACACTTCTAATGTTTCGTTTTGGACATTTCAAGTGTTATAAATTCTGAAAATTCGCGTATTGAGTCTGGAAATTATGGAAATTCGTGTATTGAGTCTGGGACCATTCCTCGGGCAACTGGGATTGAGGGGAATCCCAAGGCAGCTATTGAAACTGACAGGGTAGATATTGAAGCTACCATTGTCAACTCTTTTGATAACCATGGAGCTGAAACTAATAGTTATGTTGAGAACACAAATAATGGTAATTTTGTTGTGGTTGATAATATTGGTGATCCCACAGTTTAAGGGTTGGTTTAAGGATGCATATATGATGTTTTAAAGAAGATTGATTGTGTTGTTCACTTGGTTCAGATCATTAAGCTTTCTAATACACTAGTTTTGGGGGTGTTACTGTTAATATCACTATGTGTTGTGAGATTTTCAGCCATATATACGCCAAGAATAAGGCTGAAAATCATATTTTGGAGCAGAAAACAAGTGTTTCAGGCTTGAAAAACTTCAAATACTTTTATTGACTTCATGTTGTTGCCTTCTTCTACTATGTTCAAATATACAGAAAGATGCAAAGTTGCAATGTTTTTTTTCAAAAAAGAATTGGTTGTAGTATGCTTCAAACCCCCTCCCTTACATTGGGAAGCATACTAATGATGATATTTCAGTCATTAATGGATAAGGAATGCAATGTGTATTTATTTTCTGTGGTTATTAGTATTGAAAAGTGTTTTAAGAAGTTGAAGAGGAAAACATAATTGGTTGTGTTGCTATGTTACTGTTAATATCGCTATGTATTCTTCATATAAGGTGTTATTGCAGGTATATGGTGTCTTTATTTGGTTTTAATCTTTTCTTACATTACACTACTTGTTGTGGTGTGGTTTTGGCCTAGGTGATTAAAGGTTGTTGATTCAAATGGTGAGGCAATGTTGGTGTTATTTTGTCTTTAGAAAAATGGAGGAGCCTAAATTCTCTTTATTGATGAGGCCGAGCTGCTACTTAATGCATTTTCTGCTTTATACATCTTTCATGAAGTTTGATGTGGTGCGGGTTTGAAGGATAAAGGTCTATAGATGGTAAAACATACTGTTTTGGTCTTCAACAACTTAAAGAATGTTTTAGTTCCCCTGATATGCTTTTTGATTATATTCGATAGTATTAGGCTTTTATTCTCTTGATTCCCCGGGAGTGGCATCTCCATAATGCTTTGATAGATTGTTTCATTACGATATCCACCATTTTTGATAGATTTTTGTATTACGCAATGTTAATGGTGATATTTTGTCTGTTAATAAAACATGTTATCGTATCGTTCATTCGTTATCGTGTAACCGTGTATTATCGTTATTCTTGTGTTAGTGTAGACGCTGCGATAAAATTCGGTTTTCAAATACTACGTCGAAAAGGTATCAAATGAGGTCTCAAAATGAAAATAAAAAAAATATGAACTTTGGGGAAACAGTTTTGATGATTGGTGTTCTAAATCAAAAGTTACGGTCGTTTATAAGAAAAACGCTCCGGTTAATGCAAATATTTATTCGGCTTTCAAAACTTACGTCGGAACGGTATCGTATTTGGGCTCAGATTAAAGAGCAAAAAAAATATGAATTTTGGTGAAAAAATTTCGATGATCGGAGTTATAAATCAAAAGTTACGGGTGTTTGAAAAAAAAACAAATAAAACACTACAGTTAAGCCAAACAGGTACCAAACCCAGCGCGACTTTATATAAGGGGTATTTTTGTCCGTCTTGAATTTTTTTGTCATTTTTGCAACTAAAAAAAGGGTGTGTCATATTTATTCATTTTGTAATTTTGTTTATCCTTTTCTCTCAACCCCACATAAATATATACGTATGTACTGCCTCGTCCCAAAATATAAGTTCATTTAGCTTTTTAGTGTTGTCTCAAAATATAAGTCCATTTAGAAAACCAATAAAGCATTTATTAATTTTTTCTCATTCTACCCCTCATTTATTATATACTCATCAACCATTTTTTAATACTTTGCATTAATACCAACGAAAGGTCATTTTAGTCTTTTTAATCAAAATTAATGACAAATAACAAATTTAACTAATTTTCTTAATACGTGTGAAAAAACTCAAATGGACTTACATTTTGGGACGGAGGTGGTATATAATAACGTTGATCTTTAAATTAGCATTAATAGCTAATAAGGCATTGACCTAGTGGTTATTATTGAAGCCCTTAACCCGGAGGTTCAGGATTCGACTCTCAATGAAAACAAAAGTATGTTCGTACGTATATTTCGTATCCATAAAAAAATAGCATTATATATGCTTATCTGGCTACTTTTTATGATATAATGAACCGTGCATTATGTAGTCTGTATAAGAAACTGCATAGTGATGACTCAAGCTTTATATTGTCCGGAATGCTCCATTTACTGGTATGTGTGATGAGAGTCAACTTTGCTATAGTTTCGTGTGCATTTTAGCCTCTATTTATAGCATATTCGGTGTAATTTTGGGGTAGTTAAGTGTTTTTATAGGCACATTTCACCACGATTTGAATCACGAGACGATAAGACGTTTACGTCGAAAATCTCGATATTTTTGAGTGATTTGTGTATGTTTTATTGGTGTTTGTCGAGCTTGGGTATGTGGTTTATTTTTATCAGAGGTATAACGTGATAGAGGGCGTGACGAAGATCACAACGATACGAAAATCGTCTAAAACGAAGTTCGTATGAAGAAATTGCGCAAGATTCAAGTTTGGATGTTCGAAGAAAAAAATAATTTTAATAAGATTTGCGCTAAAAAAAACAGAAAGTATCACACCAATGATGTGACGGAGTCTGGTTTTTTTGCACTATTCGAAAAAAATAAACAAAAAAAGAATTGAAAGAAAGAAACGGAAAGAATCAATTGCTGGAGTAAAAGAATGGTGGCATTTAATGAAGGGGCCCACGCATATTTGCTAAACATTGGAAGCAGGGAAAATCAGGGCCAAATATATTATTTTCCGTAAATTGACGAAAATTAGATAATGAGGTCGGCGGAGGGTAATATAAAAAAAAGTCGCTTAGGTCAAATTTTAACACATAATTTTCATAGCATAATTTTATTTTTCTCTGCAACATTTTTTTCCCTTCCATTAGAGGAGATCTATTTTATTTTCCTGCAAAAATTCCCTTAGAACATCAACAATTTATTTATTTTATTTTGCGATTTCAACACAACGGAGTGACGATTCGAGTAGTGGATTGCATCAGTTTTTTTGTAATTTTATTTAACTTTTTATCATGTTGTTTACCAATTTATTTACGATTTCTTGTGTTCTTGATTTTATTATGAGTAGCTAATTTTATAATAGCTAAATTATGTGATAGAACTACGAAATTAATGCCTAAACGATGATCTAGGGATGAGTAGAGCTTAAAAATTAAATCTTTTGAATTGTTGTGTCCTAAAATTTGATCTTAAAGCTTGAATTCATTTGATCACTTGATTCATGATTCAACACATGAACTTTATAAATATATTTTGCGAGGAAGTGTGCGAACTAGAATTTTAGGATTGCCATGCACGAACTAGTCAAGTTTTTCGCAGTCTGTTCCTTGGTAAGGTTTTTCTAGCTAAGCCGTGAGCTCGGTGGATGCGGAGCGTCTCATAATTCTTAATCATATTAGGTCAATTAAATCCCACAGAGGGGACTGTTGAACGGAATATAGGGTAACTAGGTTGTGGTATTAGCGCCTAAGGGCCAGTTTAGGAGATTGAACCCACAACACATTCATTAGAAGCTATTGGTTGGTTGGTAGGTTAAGGCTTATCCTTATGATTCGGTAACGGTATTGAGAGTAGTGTTCTTGACCATAGTTTAGTTATTTCGTTTACCATATATTTTAAAGTTAGCATTTTTATCATCCTTAGTTATAGATTATTTCACCTATATTGTGAGCCTAAACTAAATACGAAGGTGGTTGTGATACTTGACCAATTTCTCGTGGGATACGACCTCGCTTTCGCGCATATATAGTCTTCCGACCGTACTCGCTAGGTTAAAGTTGGATGTCACTATTTTGGCCATCAATGTGACCGTTGTCTGAGGTCACGCGGGGACGACTTGTCTTGTATTGAATAGAAATGATCGATGTGATCCTGCATCATATGTGAGCCTGCATCATGTCGGTAATAAGAGACCTTAGACGTTCTACGTCATGCCGACTATAACAGATAGTTAGCGATCAGCGCCATGTCAGTCAAGTGATATACAAGGACGACTTACGTCATGTTGAAGATGAGATTATAGATAGAGGCTCCATATCGAGCTGAGCTAATGTCGGCTTACGCTAATGCTAGATCGGAGATAATCTCTTACTGAATCCCAAGCTTGTTTTTCGATGGTGGGCTAAAACTAGAACTGAGGATTGTTAATGGCGTCACAGTCGATCTATTCCAGAACCAAAATTCAACTTCAGATGGATTAAAAACATATTTTGATCTCTATAAAGTTGAAATTTGCACGAAATGTGGTACCCGAGTAAATTGTTTGTAGTGTCATTAATAGGGTCCATAAATAAATATTATATATCACACGGAACACAGGTCCTATGCCGTGCAAAGGTGCTGTATTGTCGGCTGTACACCCAATCTAACCATACATTTACATTTAGGGATAGATCTTATCGTTGGTTTTTTAATACGATTAATTATCAAAACGACATCGTTTTGATGATAGTGTGTATAATGCACTATCACACAACACACAGCACACAGCACAGCGGGTGCATACAGCAGAGGATCAGGAGTCATATCACACGCCCTTAAGTGCCCAAAGCACAAGGGTATTGTAAATATCCTAACATTTTTTCATGAAATATAAATGCCATTGAGGAGGGGCCAATATAATTGTGGTGTAGGACAATGGACCTTTCTAGTCAATGTCTCTCTCATTATTACAGCTCCCAATAATGCAACTTTTTTCGTACATACTTCGACCCTTTTCTTCTCGAAACCTTACCTTACTTTTGTGTGCAGAAAATTTTACTAGAATTATTATTATACTTAATTAATTAGATTCACATATTATTTATCTGTATATATATGCTTACGTCATAATTTCATTTCCATCAATATGCAAAGAGTTTCTTTGAATTTTCTTATTCAGTTGAAAACTATATTTGCATACCAGATGTTCATGATACTGTATATCTAATAATAATAAAAAATCATGATATATGTATATATTTGTAATATATATGTTAGTCTGTTTGCATTTTCGCCATTTACGAATAATTTTCAGAGGGCATTGATACATGAATGACGACGATTTACCGAAGATTATACACCACAACTCTAGAGCAAAGCATGTGGGATGTCAAAGAAAAATGATATATCCATACACTACACAGTAAGTATAGTGGATGTATCACCACCCGATGCTAAATTATTTGTAGCTTCACCAAATTTTAGTAATCTTTTGATCTAGGTTGGAGTCCAACCGTCGGACCGGTGACGCATCGGCCCCACAGCGGCGCGTTCCATCTGGTCTGGTTTCACGTGCGGGATGACGATTTAGTGACGAACACACCACAACTCTGGAGCGAAGCATGTGGGATGCCAAATTATTTGTACCCTCACCAAATTTTAGTAATCTTATGATCTAGGTTGGAGTCCAACTGTTTTACCGGTGACGCGTCCGCCCCACGGCCGGCGCGTTTGGTCTGGTCATTTTCGGCTCAAAAACCTTGAAATTCATGAAACAAACCCAATTAGCTTTTCACACAAAATAACTAAGCGGCTCCCCTGCATCTTCCAAAAAACAATTCTAATCTCCTCTCCTCTTTTCCGCTTTATTCCAATAGTGAATTCGCAGCTCTCCGGCCGGCAACAAATTTGAATAAAAAAAATCTAATCTTTATCGTTTTTCATAATATATTCATGATTTCACGTTTTCCAACAAATTCTTATTGTAGTTCGTGTTCTTGATTACTACTCCCTCCCTCTGTTCAAATAACTGAGGCAGTTATCAAAAACACGCATATTAAGGATGTGAGGTAATGCTTTAATTTAAATGTCAAAATGACTAAAAAAGCCTTAGTCTATAATTAATACAATGTTGCGTTTATTTTCTCACATCTTAATAAATAAGGATAGATGTTGGAAAAACACAATAAATGCTGCATTAGAAATGTAACTGCCTCAGTTATTTTGAAACGAATCTTTTTGGCAATTGTCTCGTTTATTTCGGAACGGAGGGAGTATTAGACACACGTTTCCAGCAGTTTGGTTGTGGATTCGTAGCACCAAATCCCCAAATTCTGAGGAGTTATAATGGAATGTTCGGGTTTTTATTTTGTTCTAAAATTCAATTTGCATGGTTAATTGTATGTACCGCGCGAGTAATTTGGTGTCATAATTGGTTATGTTAATAAGCAAGGGTTAGGAGCCACCGGCAGCACAGACGCGCCGGCGCCCGGTTGCCTAGGTGATGGCACTCTGGCTCTAGCCCTTCCCTTTTGCAAATTATAAATGTCATGTCGGTAAGGAAGTCAGTTGCATGCAAAATAGACAATTTCTTGAGTTTCAGTACTGTTCGAGTCTGCATATTCTCATACATATTGCTAGAATATTTTGGTCATGCATTTACATAGCATTTGGTATGTATACTTATTGTTGGAGAAAAAGCCTTTTAAAGGTTGAACGGTCAACTTTAGCGCGATTTACGGATAGGCTCCGATGTATATCATCAAGAGTTAATAATATCATTAAATACTCCATACGGAGTAGTTGATGATGGGCTTTTGAATCACTCGATTCGGATATCGGGTGAATGAGAAATTAACGCCTAAAGTTGGTTGAAAATGTGGTGGAGATAAGAGTTGAAGGTATTACCTCAACTCATTCTCCCACATTGGAAAGATGGGAGACTTGAGCTCCATATATAAGAGTAGTGTATACTTTCTTATAAATGTGTCCCAAGGGGCAAGGCACTTTTGGGGGGGAGGACTTAGATTATTCCACACGCGCGCGCACGCCGCCGCCGCCCGGCTCGGCTCGGCTCGGCTCGGGTGTTACTATTAAGTTTTTGGACAAAATTTCTTTATGAAATTTACCATAAATTAATTTTGGAATATTATTGTGTCATTCGACCAATCAGAATTCATTGAGTCGTTCGACCAATCAGAATTCAGACGACACTTCTTTCCTTGGGGGAGAAGTCGGCCATTACTTTTCCAAGGGGAAAAGTTTGGTGATGTGTCTCGGCCAATCATATTTGAGCATTGGTTCCTCCTCTCCACTATATAAAGAATCCCAGTGATGAAGGTTGAAGCATCGAATTTTCTCTTGTGTCTTTCCACCACCAAGAGTCAGTCATATAGATCTAGATATTGAGTCGAAGAGAAGTCGGAGCCTATGTAAGTTCGCCGGAGCTCGGGTTTTTGAAGTGCCTCTAAATCCGAGACGAAAGCCGTTGTATCTTGGGAGACAGTTGCTACTACCGTGGGCACCATACCGGAGCAATTTGTCTTAAGGAAAGAGTATCTACTCGCCTCGGTTTGATCTCTAGTCCTTTATTTTATGCATCATAATTTTCTTATTCGTTGTTTGAGTTAGATCTGCACGTAATACTGATTTTGTTAGATCTGCTAGATAATATGAATTATTCTTGTCGCATGATTCATTTTCTAGCTTAATATTCCGTAATTTAATTCGTAAATTACGGATCTGTTCCGTAAATCAATCCACACACGATACACTATCCCAACACTTGTTACCATATGAATACTCAAGATTGCTTTCGTTTCTTGGGGTAAAAAAAATGAATACTCGAGATTGACTCATTTAGTATTTGAGTCGAACTTATTTGATTTCGAACCATACTGGACCGAACTATTCAAGCAAAAAGTCAATTCAAACTTGAATGACTCGCAAGCCGTTTGGCTCTTTGCACCCCTAGGGTGCGAGATAGTGAATTAGAATATATGAAATGATACTATCACAACGATCGTGACACTACGTTGACACGACACACTTTTATACAGCTGATCAAGTAAAAAATTGTCACATATTGGACACTTACTATTGTTTTACCCAAAAAACAAAGGTTGTTGCAGCCCAAAAGGCCCCTACTACCCATCTCTAAAACTTTGTTGAGGTAATTATTAAAGTTATCCTACGTTGACCACTTGTTATTGTTTTACTCAAAAAAAAATTTTGCTCCAATCCCCAAAGGGTTCCCATTGCCCCTAGAGCTTCGTTGAGATAATTGTAAAAGTTATCCACATTTAACACTTGTTATTGTTTTACTCAAAAAAAAAAGATTTGCCCCCAACCCAAAGGCCCCCACTGCTCCGTCCATCAAGTTTTGTGGATGATGTAGATTGAGACTTATGCCTCACTGCTCCGTTCATCGTCTTTCGTGGATAATGTAAATTGAGAGTTATGCCTCAGTGGTGTAGTTTGCAAAAGCTACCCGACGATGCTGAAAATCGTCGGGTATTAATCTGGGCCGTTTAATCTAGGATAATATGAACGATGGATGGTTTTTTTTTTTGGTGAATTTAGACTGAGTTTGAGATTTATTTCTCTCAAGTTGCCTATGTATCATGTTATTATTCAGGAATCAAGTCTTTCGTAGTTCCTTAGGGTTGTTTATATAGGTGACGTCTCATCCCTTTCCTTGTTGATGAGAGTCAACTTTGCTATAATTTCGTGTGCATTTTACCCTTTATTTGTAGCATATTCGTTGTAATTTTGGGGTAGTTAAATGGTTTTTATAGGCACTTTTCACCACAGTTCGAATCGCGAGACGAACGACGTTTACGTCCGAAAATCTCTTTATTTCGGGTGATTTGTGTGAGTTTTATCGGCATTTGTCACGCTTGGGGATGTGTTTATTTTGCTACAGATACAACATGATAGTGGGTATGACAAGGAGCGCAACGTGACGAGAATTGACTACAACGGAGTTCGGATACGAAAATGGCGAGAATAAAATTCGAAATTTATTTTATCAAAAGTTTTTATAGGGAAAAAAGAAAAAGAAAAATCTCAAGCCCAAACGTTTAATTAAACACAATCTGCGCCTCTCAATTGGAGGGGATTTTCTTTTCTTTCGTATGCGAAAGGCACGGGCTGGGAAAATATGCAGTCCACGCCTGTTTATTACGGAAATTTCCCAAAAAATAATACGGAGGAAGGGTTATATATAAATAGCCACTTAGGTCCAATTTCAACACAGTTTTTCATACCACAATTTTATTTTTCTGCTACAATAATTTTTTCTTCCCTTTAGAAATAGATCTAGATCTATTTTTCTCCTGCAACTTTTCTTCAACAACAACAACACCTTTTTATTTATTTATTTCACGATTACAATACAACGGATTGACAAAACAAGTGGTGGATTGCTTCAACCTTTTTGTGGTATTTTTATCTATCCTTTTTATCATGTCTTTTATTAGTTTATTTATGATATCTTGTTTTGTTCTTTCCATTATTAATAGCTAATTATATTATAGCTAAATTATGTGATGAAACTACGAAATTGATAACTAAACGATGATCTAGGGATGAGTATGGCTTAAAAGTTAAATCTTTTGAGTTGTTGTGTCCTAGAATTTGAACTTAATGCTATTAGTGGAATAACTAACCATTAATTGATCATACACACGAACTCTATAAATATATTTTGCGATGGAGTGTGCGAACTAGAATTTTAGGATTGTCATTCACGAACTAGTCGAGTATTTCGCAACCTGTTCCTTGGTAAAGCTTTTCTAGCTAAGCCGTGAACTCGGTGGATGCGGAGCCTCTCAATGTTTTTATTATATTATGTCAATTAAATCCCATAGAGGGAACTGTTGAACCGAATATTGGATAACTATGTTATGGTATTAGCGCATATGGACCAGTTTAGGAGATTGCACTAATAACACATTCATTAGAAGATATTGGTTGGTTGGTAGGTTAAGGCTCATCCTTAGTGATTCGGTAACGGTGTTAAGAGTAGTGTTCCTGATCATAGTTTAGCTATTTCTCCATTCATATATTTCAAAGTTAACATTTTTATTTCTCTAGCTATAGATTACTCCACAAGTTTTTATGAGCCTAAACTAAATACGAAACTAATTGTTATACTTGATTGATTCCTCGTGGGATACGACCTTGCCCGTCACTATAGTGCTTCTGACCCGGTACTCTGCCGGTTAAAGTTGGACGTCACTGTTTTGGCCATCAAGTTTTCTGGCACCGTTGCCGGGGAATCGGACAATAACAATAAATCATTTGAGTATTTAGGATTAGGCCATTTTTATTTTACTTGTTTTCGTGTTGTTTTGGTGATTGCAATGTATGACCCGAAGTTCCAAGGAACCACTACTTCCTTTGAATCCGGAGATTGAAGCATTTGCGAGACATCAGAACAGTGTGAGAAAAAAGAAGTCAGTTAGAGAAGCATCGACATCATTTATTAAGTTAGAATCCGAATCAGAAGAATCAGAAATGACTTCGGGAAGCGGAGATTTAACGAATTTACATGTTCAAGATGGGACTGAACATGGGTTGCAGTTAGACCCGACGCTTACTCTTGAGGATCGGGAAATACAGAACTTAAATAAAGAGCCCCTTCAAAATCCGAGGGCACTTACTCAGAGACCAAATGGGGTCCAAAATCAGGGAGGTCGGCAGAATCAAGTCCGACAACAACAACAAGCCCTTCAGAATCAGAACAACAACCATGGGAATGTATTCGCCAGATACCTTTGACCAGAATCAAATGATGCAAATGATGATGCAGAATCAACAACAGAATGTGAATCCACCACTAGCCGCCCCTTTTCTGGCACCGAACTTTTATGCACCACCAGTGGTGCAGAATCAGGCTAATCAAGAGAGGATTTTGAGAGACTATGTGGCACCGACTATTGGTGAGGGGCATAACCCTATCCGTCTACCACCCATTCCGGAAAACAATTTAGAAATTAAACAGCATGTGTGATATCTTCTGAACGACAGTGCATAGTTTCGGGGTAAGTCAACTGAGTACCCCAATCAGTTTTTGAACCATTTAATGCAAGTTTGCCGGACAGTGAAGATGAACGGTGTTTCTGAGGAAGCGATAAGAATGTTATTGTTTCCATTTACATTGAAAGAGGACGCACGAGCATGGTTTGAGTCGCTTCCCTATGATTCCCTACACACCTGGGATCAAGTGACTTCAAAGTTCTTATTGAAGTATTGCCCCCTCTCCAGAACATTAGACATGAAGGCCAATATTGCCAATTTCGAGCAGTTAGATATGGAGAGTATGCTTGAGGCATAGGATATATTTAAATTAATGTGAGGAAGTGTCCGCATCATGGGTTAGAGGCATGGAATCAGGTACATCTTTTATAAGATGGATTGTGAGAAACTAATCAGTCGAACTTGAATGCGGCATGTGGAGGTGATATGATGAGTGTGAAACCGGATGTTGCATTGGCTACTATAGAGAGAGTGGCAGAGAGTAACCGGCAATGGAAAACGGGAAGAAGATTTTTGAGAAGACCAATTAGCTCAGTTGACCAAGTCGGGCCGAGTGAGGAAATTATGAGGATGCAAGAGGAGTGGCGGATCTTAAAAAACAAGTGAACGAGATAAGAGCTTGGCAGAAGGAATCCAACACCTGCGTTACATGTGGTGGTGATCACTTGGCCTCAAATTGTCCTCAAACCAGGCAAGTGAATCAGTTGACGATGAATCTGATTTTGACTGATCCGACTATTGAAAACCCCTGCAACACGAGCTATATGGATTTGAATCCGTTATGCATGAGCCCCATGGTCTACTAAACTGTAGATCCGAGTTTGACTCGAGGTTGGCAGCAAGCCGAGGTGAAGTTTATAGCTAATCAAAACAGCGGTCAGAATTTTCAAAACTGGCGGGACAATCCAAATTTAGCTTGGGCAAGAAACACAGGCACCAGCCAAACTACTCAGCAACAGATTGAGCAACCGCAGTAGAATCAGTATAGGCCTCAACCGCAAAACACTTTTGGTAATCCGAGACAACTGCAACAAGGGGTTTACATGCACCCCAATGCACACTTGCAGTATGCCATGCCCTCATAGCCGGCACCACCACCTCTTGAACCCGTGCAACCTAAAAGTTCCACAGACCTTCTGTTGGAGCAAATGAACATAGAGATGAAGGAAAGTAACCGGGAGTTGAAGGATAGTAACCGGGAGTTAAACAAGGAATTAAAGGAAATGAAGAATGCCCATGTGAACTTGCAAGCTGTGGTAAGGAACTTGGAGACACAAATGGGGCAAATGAACCACAGGCAAGTGAATGCTATTTTTACTAGAAGTGGAAAATTGGTGGGTGGTGATGGCGAGGCACCCGAGGTTCAGAAGAGTGAAAAGATGGAGAAAAGTAGAGAAGAAGATGAAGAATGTGTGGTGGTCGATGAGGAGCAAGAAGCTGAGGAGACAGAGAAAGAGGTGGAGAAGCCAAGAGCGGAACCAGAGAAGCAGTCAAACACGACATGGGAAGGTATGAACGACTCAGGCATGAATTATATGGAAAAACCTTTTGATTTATCTAAGTTACCTTACCCCTCTCGTGGATCTAATAAGCCTACTATTTCTAAAAAAAACACAACAAGTTTCTTTATATTTTAAGAAAAGTTGAGATAAATATCCCACTTGTCGATGCGCTTGATAATATGACATCTTATGTTAAATTTTTAAAAGGGATTTTGTCTAACAAGGCTAAGATGGAGAAAGTTGTTTGTTTAAATGTGGAGTGTTCTGCCATTTTTCAAAATAAGCTACCACCTAAGTTAAAAGATCCGGGTAGCTTTTCCATCCCTTGCACTATAGGGCGCATGTTATTCCCCAAAGTGTTGTGTGATTTAGGTGCAAGTGTGAGCTTGATGCCTAGGAGGATTTTTGAGAGCTTGGGGGTAGGAGAGCTTAAACGGACCAATATGACCTTGCAGATGGCGGATAGGTTGATTAGGCGCCCCATGGGAGTTGTGGAAGATGTACTAGTTCAGGTGTGTAAACTAGTTTTCCTTGTTGATTTTGTAGTGTTGGACATGGAGGAGGATAGTCAAACCCCGATTCTATTTGGTAGACCTTTTCTGGCTACGGGTAGGACTTTACTAGATGTTCAAAAAGGTGAGATTACAATGAGAGAGGATGATGAGACTGTTACCTTTAATGTTAACCATTAAGAACCCGGGAAATGATTGGGGCACGCGTGAGAAAGTACAAAGGCTGGAAGTTTTTGAGGAAACACCTATGAGTTTTAAGTTACCTAAGGAGGGAGTGGGTAGTGAGAGTGTCCCTAGGATGGAGGTAGAGTCGAATGTAAAATTTGGGGGATACTAGTCTTGCCAAAGACTATAAACTCGGTATCCTATCTTGTTTTTGAAATTCAATAAGTCGAGCTAACGACAATAAACACAAACGCTTATGGGAGGCAACCCACATTTTTTTCTTTAGGTTTGTAGGTTTTTTTTTAGGAGTGTGATGAAAATTTGACCTCGCATTTTGAATTTCATTTCATGCTTTGTGATAATCCATATTTTATTTGTGTTATACATCTCCATACTTGTGCTTACCTACACTTAAGATTTCGGCCTTTTGTCGTAGTGGATTCTTGGTTTCTATGTTGTGATTGTACAGGTACCCTGGGAGATACATTGGAGGTTGTCACTTTGCAGAGTTCCGCCTTATTGCCAGTTCAGCTAAGTCTTTCTTTCTTTACTTTATCATTCACACACCGAGGATGGTGTTCTGTTTTAAGTGGGGGGTGGTAGACTTAGCTTTACTTTACTACCATGTGCTTTTATTTATCATCGAATAAGTTATATGCCTTGTGTTTGGTCTCTATTTGAGTAAAAATTGATCCATTTTTAATAAATTTCATGGTTTTGAAGTTGCGAATCCTATGTGAGTCATTATATTCTTTGGTTGATGATTAGTTAGATGAATGCACGCGAGTCAAACCTTCATCTTGTTGTGGAAATTGAATTCTTATGCACGTAATAGCTTTGCTTTCATGAGTTGTGGTTGATTAGTGAATGCTTATAGTTGTCATAGACATTAATCTGTTACCTAGAACTTATACAATTAACTTCGAGGCGAAATATAAAGGTCAATCTTGGTAGATTAAGGGATGACGGTCCTAGCATTTTTTTGACCCTACCAGAGCCAAATAGCCAACCCTGTACATAATTTCCACAGAAACCCCTCTAAGCCTTTGTAGGGTGGTTAGACCCCCACCCGAACTTTAGCCATTCGTTGATTAGCCTATAATTACCAACCCTTAGCTTTATTTGTGGTCTACATTTCTTTGGCACCCTACGAGTGAGTTTTAATCCTATTTTGAGCACACTTGCTAGCACAAGTGTGAGGTGGTGAAGATGCGAATCCAAGTATGGTGTTGGTGGATCCTTTGAGTTGCGAATGAGAAGGGGTAGCGGAGTGTTGGTGTCTGGTGTATAAAAAAAAGAAGTCGAAAAAATTAATCAAAAAAAATCAAAAATTGAATTAAATGTTTGAATAAAGTTGAGTCAAGAAATGTGGATGAAAGTTTTCAAATTAATTTTTCCAATGTAATGATTGGCGATGGAATGAAGTAAATTGGAGTAGATGTTCGTGAATTCTTGGTTAGCTTGTTCTTTCGGAGTTTTATCTTGGTGGCCACCGTTTTTGCGTCTTACTCCTATTTATGATGCGGTGATGAAGGGAGGTGAACTATGAGTCAAGTGCAAGATGTTTTGATTAGGCTCACTCGTATTGTCTCTTTTGATATTCCTTTTATCCTTTCGATTAGCCCCGTCCCTAGCCTAAAGTTACAACCTTGCAAGTCCTACCTGACCTTAGTTAGCCTTGATTTTACCTCGATTAGTGGAGATGCTTATGAAGTATAAGCCTCTGGTGTAACGACATTAGTCGCTCGTCTATAATCTGAGCCGGTCGACTATAATGAATGATTGAGAAGCTATGCACACACACACATTATGTTTCCATGATAAGATATGTTTTGACTCGTGTCTATTCGCTTGTTGACTGGTTTTTACTCATCGAATACTCTGATTTCTCATATGATCGCAATGTTGATCTCATGATTTATTTTTGAATCGCTTGATTTGCTCGAGGGCGAGCAAACACTAAGTGGGGGGTAGTTGATGAGAGTCAACTTTGCTATAATTTCGTGTGCATTTTATCTCTTATTTGTAGCATATTCGTTGTAATTTTGGGGTAGTTATGCAGTTTTTATAGGAACTTTTCACCACAGTTCGAATCGCGAGACGAACGACGTTTACGTCTTCTTTATTTCGTGTGATTTGTGTGAGTTTTATCGACATTTGTCATGCTTGGGTATGTGGTTTATTTTGCTACAGATATATCGTGATAGCGGGTATGGCAAGGAACGCAACGTGATGAGAATCGACTAAAACGGAGTTCGGGTGCGAAAATGGCGCGAGAATAAAATCCGAGATTTATTTTATCAAAAGTGGAAAAAGAAAAACTCAAGCCCAAACGTTTAATTAAACACAATCTGCGCCTCTCAATTGGAGGGGATTTTCTTTTCTTTCGTATGTGAAAGGCACGGGCTGGGAAAATATGCAGTCCACGCCTGTTTATCACGGAAATTTCCCGAAAAATAATACGGAGGAAGGGTTATATATAAATAGCCACTTAGGTCAACTTTCAACACAGTTTTTCATACCACAATTTTATTTTTCTGTTGCAATAATTTTTTCTTCCCTTTAGAAATAGATCTAGATATATTTTTCTCCTGCAACTTTTCTTCAACAGCAACAACACCTTTTTATTTATTTATTTCGCGATTACAATACAACGGATTGACAAAACAAGTGGTAGATTGCTTCAACCTTTTTGTGGTATTTTTATTTATCCTTTTTATCATGTCTTTTATTAGTTTATTTATGATTTCTTGTTTTGTTCTTTCCATTAGTAGCTAAATTATGTGATGGGACTACGAAATTGATACCTAAACGATGATCTAGGGATGAGTAGGGCTTAAAAGTTAAATCTTTTGAGTTGTTGTGTCCTAGAATTTGAACTTAATGCTATTAGTGGAATAACTAACCATTAATTGATCATACACACGAACTCTATAAATGTATTTTGCGATGGAGTGTGCGAACTAGACTTTTAGGATTGCCATGCACGAACTAGTCGAGTTTTTCGCAGCCTGTTCCTTGGTAAGGCTTTTCTAGCTAAGCCGTGAACTCGGTGGATGCAGGGCGTCTCATTGTTTTTATTATATTAGGTCAATTAAATCCCATATAGGGGACTGTTGAACCGAATATTGGGTAACTAGGTTTTTGTATTAGCGCCTAGAGACCAGTTTAGAAGATTGCACCCACAACACATTCATTAGAAGCTATTGGTTGGTTGGTAGGTTAAGGCTCATCCTTAGTGATTCGGTAACGGTGTTAAGAGTAGTGTTAATGATCATAGTTTAGCTATTTCTCCATTCATATATTTCAAAGTTAACATTTTTATTTCTCTAGCTATAGATTACTCCACAAGGTTTTGTGAACCTAAACTAAATACGAAACTGATTGCGATACTTGATTGATTCCTTGTGGGATACGACATTGCTCGTCGCTATAGTGCTTCTGACCCGGTACTCTGCCGGTTAAAGTTGGACGTCACTGTTTTGTCCATCACTTGTCCTGCAAGGAATTACATTATTATTAATATTATTATTTCCCTAAGGATATACACGCATAAATCCCTATAATTTAGGGATAATTATGGACATATTTAAATGTCAGGATTAGAGTCTTTATGACTTAGGATTCTTACCTTTCCTTATTTATCTTTAGTTATCCAGCACGTGGAATAACAGCCGGGGTCGATCTGTGCGTCCTGCGCCGAGCCCCCAAGGCCACTATGGCCGAACTGGGCAGCTCTTTTTCACCATGCCTTGGCCGACCTGCGGTGGCTGGAGGAGGAGTTTCTGCCGATCTCCCACCTGGGGTTAGGGACCTGCCCTTGGGTGTGAGCTTGGGGCTCTTAGCCCTTGTTGCCTTACTTTTACAGGCTAGTCATTTATTATACGACTTAAGAGGATGACACGTGGCGTAGTTTGGGTCAGCCATCATCATAAGCCCCCAAGATCTGGTTGAATCTCTCGTTGTGAGGTCGGATCTGTTAGAGGTGTTGTTCGGCCACTGTCATCTAGACTTGTAGAATTTTACAATGGTCTTCTCTGCCAGGTGACAGAGTTACTGTTTTGACGCTGTCATTTGTGCCCACGTCTTTGAGGTGGTACGATTTTTGAGAACATGTTTGGGGTTTTATAACCCGTGGATTATTGCTCGAGTCCGTCCTGCGGAATGGTTTTCTAACGAGTCCGACCTGCCGAGCTCGGTTTGAGTTCATTTACGAACTTAGGAAGTTTGGTCAACAAACTTTACGGAGGCTGAGCTAGAGAGCTCATACTTTGGTCCGTCCTGCTGACTGGGTGATGCAAACTTGGTGAGCCCTATCTGCGGAGCTTAATTCGATGAGTTTGACCTGCAAACTTTAGAACGGTTACGTGTGTAGTCGATTACACTTTTCTAATGTTCCGAGAAAAACAACAAATCATAAAGCTCCCACTAGTTCATCGATTCCAAATATCGTCCAACTAGTAACACTTCATGATTTTCCGATTTTTCAATTAGAAAATTACTTGTGTAATCACTACACACTCAAAATTCACTAGAAGAATTTTAAAGTCCGAAATCACCTAAGTTTGTCTCCCGTTTGACACGAGTGACACAGTGACATACCATATGTCACTCGATTTTTAAAAGGCTTAAGAGAAAATATCTCTTTCGAAAAATAATTGCATTATTGATTAACTAGTTCAACGTCCTAGTTACTTTCCACTTTTAACGAAGTCAATACTAGTCAATTATAAATTTTTTAAGCAATTTAGTAAGGGATAATCGTAAATAAAATGACATAAATTAATTCAAGTTTAACACTACTATATTAATTTTAGGAATTGTAAACTAAAAATTAAGTCTACTACCATTCCAAGGTTTTAACCTTGCATCTCGGTGCCGCCGTAGGGTAGGTCAAAGAGATCAACGGTTAAATCAATGAATAACTTGTGAGAATCGGATATCCCACGAGAATCGAACATCCATTTATTCATTGACTACCTTCCTTTTTTTAACTAGGTATTTATCAAAAAATACCCTTGATGAGTGTGACCTACTATATCGGATCTCTTAGGTACGCCCCGAGTGTGCCGTCGTAGGATAGGTCGGTGACCCGACGAGTACCCGAAATCCTATCCTTTCGGAGACCAAGCCATGAATGTTGATAGGGGCGAACACCATCCTTTAGAGGCCGTGGGGTTGGCCGTCGCCTCCCCCGCTCCACTCAATATTTTGGAAGTGGTGGTGGGTTAACTAACCACGTCTTTTTGATGTTAACATAAAAGTACATCAAATCAAGGATTCCGAATGGTGTCGGTAACGTAGGCAAGCCTACCCGTCCTATTCGTTGGAACATATGTGACGGTCGGACGAAATCGGGTCAAGATAGCCTCGTTGAGATAAGAAGGAATCACCCCTCCGCTCTCGGTGTATACAATTGAAAACGTGATCTCGTTTGTCTTTAAGGCGGTTCACCGAGAACACACACCGAAAGGCTTAATGATTTCATAACCCGTCCTCGGATCTTTAATTAGTTACTAAATTAATTAATTACCACGTATTAATTAAATTACAACTAATTTACATGTATGCATGGAGTGGATTTATGATATGATGCGTGTCGTAGCGATTCCGATTTTATATCTATTTTATGATCAAACACATAAAAAATAAAGTGCGGAAAATTTAAACGCGAGATGGATCGTTGACTCACGACTAACCTATTTTCTAAGGAAAAGTAAAAAAAATTAATCTAAGTGCTTCAAATCTCGATCTTCGATCTTGATCGAAAACTTCCGGAGAACTCAAAGCCGATCTGGTAATATACCAATATGTTATAAAATATATCCATATTATCAAATTGATTTTTTTTAATGAGGCATGTCACGCAGCAAAGTTAAAAAGAATTTTTTTTTTTTTTTTTTTTTTTTGGTCAAACCTTGGGCTGTTCTAATACATTAGGTTACAAGGGAAAAAAAAAAAAAATTTGCTGCCGCCAATAAAAATTTTGCCGACGGAAAAAAAAATAATTAAACAATTCGCACTCCTCCCCGTTTTTACCTTAACGATGATCTTCAAACACCATGTAATCGAGGATCAAAATTAAAATTCAAAGAATCCATCTTTCAATTTCCGAGTTGCGGAATACTTAATCAAAAAGCCTACACAAAATTCTACGGTGTAAACGTCAGTCCGACAATCACAATCATTCATCATAAAATTTTCGAAAATAATAAAATTAAAACGAAAATAATGCAATCTACACATCATATTCCACTCCTTAGATCTAATATTTTATACGTATAAATATAGAGCTGGCGATCGATACCACCGTTAGTAATTTCCGCAACGGAAGCGATTTAAGGTCTAGATCTATATAATACACGTAATAAAATAACGAACTTACAAGGGGAATACCTCTTGGATCTCAAAATCCAAGTTGGAGAACCGCAATAGAAAAGAAGAAGTGAAAACGATCTTCCGTACGTGTGATCCAAGAACTCCGGTGGAAGGAAATCCTCGGCTCGAATCCTCCCGATATGCTACCCGGAAAAATCTCCAGAGCTGGCCGAAATTTCTATCTTCTCTCTAAGAGTTGATAGAAATTTTCATGTGTGTTAAAGGTTTGGGGCTCTCTCTTTATATAGGAGAGTAAAACTTAAGCCCCAAAGGATTTTATAATTAATACAAAATCAATTATGATAATCCATAATATTCTAACAAATCTAGGATAATATTTATCTTTATTTCTTTCCATAAATATTTATCCAATAAATATTTTATGATGTCTTATTAATCAAACTTGGTTCATTAAACATGAGTCGAAATTTACCCCTATCACAATAATTTCGACTATAACACGCGGAGCATATTTAATCCGTGGAGTTCTGAAAGTTGAAGTCTGTCCCGCAGACTTAAACAAACTTTCCGGGTCTGGCCTGTGGAGCCAAAGCTTTCGAGTCCGACCTACGGAGCTCAAACTTGGAGTCTGTTCTGTAGACTTTGAAGAAAAGCTTCCAACTTTTTCCTGTATAATGTTTTAATATATGCAAGCTTTTGCAAGTTCTCTTGCCTTGATTTTATTTTCAGCACTTACCTGAAGTACTCTGATCCGCAGTGGGGTGTCTTGCCCCCCAGTATGCCATGCATTAACTCATAGTTTTTTTGGATGGCATACTTAGTAGCGTGTGTAGATTTTTGCCTATGGACCATACCTGCAGGGCTTTGCAATTCGTTGTCTATCCTGCAGACTTAGGAAGTTTGACTGTTGCAAGTTTATTGAATCTAACTTGCAGATCATAGTTCAAGCAGAGTTCAGTTGATCTGGTAAGAAACCTAATAATTTTGACTTAGTCCGACCTACGGAGCTCAGCTAGTTCGTCCTGCGAACTTTAATGTTGTCCGTTGCAAACTTTATTTTAAATCGACTGAGTCCGACCTGCGGATCTCAGCTAGTTCGTCCTGCAAAATTTAATGAGTTTGTCATTTGCAAACTTTATTTTAAATCGACTAAGTCCGACCTACGGATCTCAGCTAGTTCGTCCTACGAACTTTAATGAGTTTGTTCTTTGCAAACTTTCCCGAGTCTGACCTGCAGCTCAGGTCTGATCGTCTTTCCTGCAGACTTATTGAGTTTGTCCGTGCAAACTTTTCCGAGTCCGCACTGCGGCTCAGTTATGATCATCCGTCCTGCAGACTTATTGAGTTTGTCTTTAGCAAACTTTTCCGAGTCTGACTTGCAGTACTTAGTTCGTCAGGTCTACAGACTTATGAAATTTCGCCGAGTCCAACTTGCGGAGCTCAGTTCGTTAGTCCTGCTGACTTATGAAATTTTTGCTGAGTCCGACCTGCGGAGCTCAGTTCGTCGATCCCGCCGACTTATGAATTTTGCCGAGTCCGACTGCGGAGCTCGGTTCGTCGGCCCTTGCCGACTTATGAAATTTTGCCGAGTCCGACTGCGGAGCTCGGTTCGTCGATCTTGCCGACTTATGAACTCAGTTCGTCAGTCTTGCTGACTTTTGAAATTTTTGCTGAGTCCAACCTGCGGAGCTCAGTTCATCAGTCCTGCTGACTTATGAAATTTTGCTGAGTCCGACTTGCGGAGCTTAGTTCGTCAGTCCTTTTGACTTATGAAATTTTTGCTGAGTCCGACCTGCAGATTTATAAAAGATTCGCTCAAGAGAGCTCCACATATGATGCCGAGCCGAGCTCGGTCTTATAAATGATTCGTTCAAGGTGAGCTCCAAATATGATGCCGAGCCGAGCTCGGTCTTATAAAAGATTCGCTTAAGGTGAGCTCCAAATATGATGATTCGCTCAAAGTGAGCTCCAAATATGATATCGAGCCGAGCTCGGTCTTATAAAAGATTCGCTCAAGGTGAGCTCCAATTATGATGCCGAGCCGAGCTCGGTCTTTTAAAAGGTTCACTCAAAGTGAGCTCCAAATGTGATGCCGAGCCGAGCTCGGTCTTCGCTCCAGGTGAGCTCCAAATATGATAGCTCGACCCGCCATGTTCGGTAGGGTGAGTTCCAAAATATGATAGCTCGACCCGCCATGTTCGGTAAGGTGAGTTCCAAAAATAAGATAGCTCGACCCGCCATGTTCGGTAGGGTGAGTTCCAAAATATGGGTCATTTAAGTTGTAAAAACGGGAATAAATTTCAATGAGGGCTCGTACCTAGACAGCTTTAAATGAGAGAGCTCGCTGATAGAGAGCTTGTAATTAGAGAGCTCGTTTAGAGAGCTCATATTGGAGAGCTTGAGAGCTCGGATGGATTTTGGAGCCTGAGAGCTAGTCCATGAGCCCGACCTACAGTGCTCATGTTAAACTGTCTGTCCTATAGACTTAGAGAGTTTGTCTTTTTCATCTTTCCGGGGACGATCAGGCATCTAAACGGACTCCGATCGGCGTGAAATTTGGAGGGCTTGTTCATCCCTCCTTATTATTCAATCAGAACGGTGGAATTCTTGTTCCAAAGGTGCAATCTCTGGCAATAAGCCTCCGATCTGACGCGTTTTTGGTGATACATCAGCAACTTTCTTGCGACGATCGGACATGGAAACGGACTCCGATCGGCATGAACTTTGGATGGCTTGTTCTTCCCTCCTTATTCTTCAATCTGAATGGTGGAATTATTATTTCAACGGTGCAATCTCTAGCAGTAAGCCTTCGATCTGACTGCGTTTTTGGTGACTGCTGCGTTTTGGTGATACAACAGCAATTTTCCGGCGACGACCGGGCATCTAAACGGACTCCGATCGGCACGAAATTTAGAGGGCTGGTTTTTCCCTCCTTCTTATTCAATATGAACGGTGGAATTCTTGTTTTAACGGTTCAATTTCCGGCAATCAACCACCGATCTGACTGCGTTTTTGGCATGTTTTTGCCATTAACTTGATCACGAACCACCTCGATCCATTACCGATAGAAGACCCTCCTTCTAGCACCAATTGACAATGCTGAAAATCGTCGGGTATTAATCTGGGCCGTTTAACCTAGGGTAATATGAACGAGAGATGGTTTTTTTGGGTGGATTTAGACTGAATTTGAGAGTTATTTCTCTCAAGTTGCCTATGTATCCTGTTATTGTTCAGGAATCATGTCTTTCGTAGTTCTTTAGGGTTGTTTATATAAGGGAAGTCTCATCCCTTTCCTTGTCCTGCAAGGAATTACATTATATTAATATTATTATTTCCCTAAGGATATATACGCATAAATCTCTATAATTTAGGGATAATTATGGACTTATTTAAATGCCCGGATCAGAGTCTTTATGACTTAGGATTATTCCCTTTCCCTATTTATCCTTAGTTATCTAGCACGTGAAATAACAGCCGGGGTCGCTCTGTGTGTCCTGCGCCGAGCCCCCAAGGCCACTATGGCCGAACTGGGCAGCTCCTCTTCACCAGGCCTTGGTCGATCTGTGGTGGCTGGAGGAGGAGTTTATGCCGATCTCCCACCTGGGGTTAGAGACATGTCCTTGGGTGTGAGCTTGGGGATCTTAGCCCTTGATGCCTTACTTTTACATGCTAGTCATTTATTGTACGACTTAAGAGTATGATATGTGGCGTAGTTCGGGTCAGCCATCATCACTACCCATGCACCTTTTTTGTTTAAAGAAGTCGATAAAGAGTATCGATATCCACACTTTGGTCAGCTGAAACAACGCAATAGTTGTCACTATAACACAACGTAATCTTTCTTTTACCATTGAGTTATATATATTAAAAGATTTATTTCCTCCACTCACGGTTGTGGTTTTGAAGATGAAGCATATTTTCTTAAATATTGTTAGACTATCATTTGTTGTGATACAACTATTCCTAAAAAATATTGGCCATTGGTATTGTCACAACAATCGTATGACACTACTTTTTATTAGCAAATAACTTGTCTTTGCAATACCATAAAATATCTTGACAATAATAGTAGCAAAAATGCTCATCCATACCAATTTATCTAATTTAGTTGTAGAAATCACTCATATTAAGTAAATGAGTTAATTTATTGATTTTAAGAATGAAATGACTAAAAAAACCCACTTAAATATAATCAATATAATTTTTATTTTTATCTCTTTTATTATAATAAATACGAGTAAATGAAAATGATACTTTCTCGTATAAAATGAAAGAAATAATTTTGAACTACATTACATAAATAATAACGGAGAGGTATAATAATACAATATAATATATAACCTTGAAACACGTGCTGCACTATATGCCATAAGTTGTGTATACAATTATTGTAGTAACATTTAACCCTTATTCAAAATAAAAAATAAAAAAAATCTAACGCTGTACGGTTCAAATGTCTGCCAACCACGTATCACCTCAAATATTTTTTTTTTGAAAAATTATATATATATATATATATATATATATATATATATATATATATATATATATAAATATTTTTTTTTTTTTTTGATTTATTGAATGAAAATATCACATAATTTTCTCCAAAAAAAAAAAAAAACCACATAATCAAACAGATTTTTTTTATGCACAAAAGCTTTTTTTTTGTTTGAGTGGAACAAAAGCTTCTTTAAATAGTGACATATACTTCCTTTCTCAAATCAACCAAACATTAAGCATCTTACACCAAAACACATACATACATCTTCAATTCCCAAATAAATGGATAATTGGAGAAGAAAATTGAGGCAAAAGAAATTTTCTTTTTACCAATATCTCCCATATGGTGTTCTTTTCATCCTCCTCATATTTTCTATTGCCATAATCAAATCCGAATTCAAAACCAGCTTGCTTTTACTAAACTGCGCCGCCTCGTCTCCCGGAGAAGTCGTCCGGTGTACTCAAAATCCGGCCGCAAACTCGATCATCGACTACCATGACGTCATTTTCCGGCGTTTACTAAACGAGGGTTACCTTTCATTAACCTCAAAAAGTATGTGCACGTTTGAACAAGATGTTAATGCACTTAAAAAAATCGGTGTGTCCAATGTTCTTGGAGTTTCTTTACTTCCATCTGGAAGTTTTGAGGGCACAAGTCAGTATCTAAAACACCCCTTAAAAAACGAGTCTTTCGATTTGAGTATTTCGGGTCGAGCAGCCGGTTCAATTGGTTGGTGAATCCATCCAAGATTGCTCAAGAAATTGGAAGGACCCTTAAAGTTGGAGGATATTTAGTGATCCACACTGTTTTAAATGATAAGTATTCTTATAACTCTTTCATTAATTTATTTACATGTTGTAGGGTCATTATGTCACGTCCCATTAGAGGGTTAGAGAATTCTATGCCTTCAATGCAAGAAATAGTATTTATAAAAGATAATAATGATAATAAAAAATCATTAAAATGCGAAAAGTACGATGATAATAATAGAGAACTAATCCAGAAACTCGAGCCACTGGTGACGTTCGAGCAACCGACCACATGGGATGGGCCATGGGGAAATGAAGATGCAAAGCTCCAATACCTCCCTTCAATGGTGGATCTAAGCTTCAAAGAGAGGTATGTTACGTCGACGTGGGCGCAAATTCGTTCAATTCGAGCATCGGGAGCTGGTTCTTGAAAGAATACCCTAAACAAAACAAGCCCTTTGAGATCTTTGCAATAGAGGCAGACACAAACTTCCATGAAGAATACATGAAACTTGGGGAACAAGTAACTCTATTGCCTTATGCTGCATGGGTAAGAAATGAGACTTTAACTTTCAATGTATATGAAGAGCCCACATCTATAACACATACATTTGATAAAATGGGGAGAATCCCAGATGAGTTGGTGAAAATTGAGGATAAAGTGTTGAAACAATATAAAGTTGAGGCCTTTGATTTGGGGGATTGGTTATTAAGGACAGTGTCAAAAAGGGATTTTGTGGTAATGAAAATGGATGTGGAAGGTGCAGAAGGTGCCTTGTTGAAGAGGCTAATGGAGAGTGGTGCAATGTGTTTGATTGATGAATTGTTTTTGGAGTGTCATTATGATCGTTCTTATGAGAAGACTAATAAGTATAAGATGAATTTTGATGGATGCATCAACTTGTTTAAGAAGCTTAGAAGGGATGGATTTGTTGTGCACCAATGGTGGTGATCACTAGGTTTTCCTTTTTTTCGCAAAGTAAGGAGTAATACTGTTGTCACAGTCGTGTACTGTCACGATCACTGTTACGTGAAGAGTGTCACTGTTTGATGACGTGATGACATGGTTTTAGTATATCTGATTGTGACATAAGTTGTGTCAGAGTGATTGTGACGATAGTTTTACTTTTTCGGAAATTCTAGTTTTACGACAAAGTTGTTGCAACAAGTGATTAAAACACGTTTTCATATCGTTAATCATGGTATCACTTGTATATATATCATGATTAATGATGTGTGAATATGTTTTGGTTATATGTTGTGTTACTTTGTTGTATAATCAGAGGTTTTTATTTTTTTCTAATAATAAACACGGGTTTTCTTTGGCCGGTGGTGGTATATTTTCACCCTGAAAAAGGCCGTTACATCATGTGATTAAACTTTTGATATCTTGTGAATACTTTTTTAAGAAGATCTTGTGAATTGTTTTTTTTATTTTTTATTTTTTTAGAAGATCTTGTTTTCATATAATAATATTTCTCAAATGAATCAATAATTATGAATCGAGTCAGATTGCTTTGGTACCAAACTTCGATCTTGAAATATTTAATAAGAATTAATCGAAGTATAACCTACTCAAATTTACGAATCCAATTAGACTATCTCAAGTATATTCAGTAAGTCGGATTCATTTTTGCATTTTATAACTCGATAGAGTTCGAACCGGAGTTTTCCTTAGTTGAGTAGGGTTTATTAACATTCTTCCTTTAATTTTTTTTTTCTTTTTTGAATAACCATTAAAAAAAATTATACATCGACGTTCAAATTAAGATTGATTATGAATGTCTAAAATCGAATTTTGAAATATCCAATGTGTCATAATATAGTAATGACACACTAATTTTAGTATGATTTCATTAACTATTCCCTAGGCAATAAAGGATATCATAGAAAATACGAAATATGAAGAAATGACAATGTAAAAATAGACATTTACCTTGTGATACCACAACAATGCAAAAAATGGGCATTTACTCTATATATCACACATTAGTTTTGCAAATGATAAATCGACCAATGACAACACACCCGGTAAACTTAAAAGTTCATGTATCTATATCAGTTTGATTATCGACATTTTTTTCTTTATAAAATAACCCTCAAAATTTACACGTTGCAATTCAACCCCTACTAACTTATAAAGATTACAATTTTTCAATCATCTTCCCCTACGGCCCTACCTCATTTCTGCATCACCGACCTGCCACCTCATCCTACCCTTCAACCACCATTTCCATCAACATTTTTCTATCATCATAAACCCTTCTTCTTACCCCCTTCAACCATGTGCCACCACATGCACGTCTTCATGGCCGGCCCTATCTTGCAAGCGCCACCGAGACCCGGTCTTAAGCTCCGACGGTGTCGGAGGGCCCAACGGATACATGTTTCGCTAAAAGAAAAAAAAAATTCGTGTAGATTTAATCCGATCCAACCTAATATAATAAGTTAATTTTATTTTTTGATAAGGGCCCATTTTTTTTTTACTCCAATCGATAAAGGTCCCAATAAAAAAATTTATTTGGCCCAAAAAAAATAGACATACAAACAAGTTTTATTAATTTTTTGCATTTACGGATGTTAAAAACGCGATAAGTGTTGGAAAATATGTAGTACTTAGGATTTGATAGAGAATTAGAAACTCCAAGGCACATTAATAACGTTGTCTTTTAAGAGATGTTTCATCCCACACAATTTTTCACTATGGGATCAAATGAAAATCTCTTTCTGGATACAATGGGGGTGTTTGATTCAAACAGTGACTTGTTTGAATCAAACCCGAGAGGACAATCAAAGTTTTTCGATGATTGTCAAACTTATGAATTTCCGTCGCATACTTACGCATTTTATAGGTTGCGCAATCTGCATAAACGAATGGAGGTACTCACTTATTGCACGAAAGGGTAGGGTTGTCATCGTATTCACCGGATGAAAGACGCAACCCTTACACGAAATGGTAAGTACATATCAGTTCATAAATGCATATCCTTTCATGAACTGATGCATATCAGGTTGAACCCCGTTTCGTTGTGATAACATAAATTCGTACGGCAACACGTATGCAAACGATAACCAAAATATTTATTTATGAAAAAATATCTAACAATAAGTATGTTTTTAAAAAAAAACAACTTCAACTAAAAGGCCCAATTCGGGGACTTGGTTTTAAGTCAACAAAAGCGATGGCCGGCCCTGCACGTCTTGTAAATAAAATAAATAAAAAATGTTGATGTTGATGGAAGGAGGAAAGGTAAGGGCATAGGGGAGGAGGACAATTGAGTAATGGGAAACAATCGAGGGGGCAGGGGCGGGGAAGGGGGCAGAGAGATGAAGGTAGCATGAAGGGGCAGTTAGGGAGAGGGGCAGGGCGGCTGCAATAATTATGTTATACGGGTCGGAGATCGAGAGAGATACATCGTATTATAAGTTTATAAGTATTGATTTAAAAAAATGGGACAAAAAAGAGAGGGGAAAAAGCATTAATTTTAAAAATTCAAGTATGATTACGGGTCAAGGTCAACGTTTATAAAAATTAGCGGGTCAATTGGTAGATATTATTGCTTGTTTAGATTGATGGAATCTAATGAAAACGTAAAAATGAAAATTATTTTTATTCCAATTAATTAAAAACGAGTGATTTCATTCCACTAAAAAAACAATGAATGCGTGGAATGGAATAAAAATGATTTTATTCTATCGCCTATCAAACGCAGTAATGGATGATATCATTCCATTTCATTGAATTCTTTTCCATCAAATTCATTCAATTTCACTATATTCCAACAATCCAAACGAGCCATTGATATATAAAAATTTTAAATTGAACAAAAACAAATAAAATTTTTTATTTTATTTTAAGGGGTCAGTTGACCCAAAATACACTACATGGAGCCGCCCCGAAAGGGATGGGGACTTCGTTAGGGTTTATTTTTTATTTATTTTTTAAGAAAGGGAATTAAGGTTGTGGGTGTATTTATTATATCAAGACGTGATGACATAGGTAGGAAATACAATATTGTCATAAAATTATGGTGTCATTAGTATATGTATAAATCAATATAGTGTCCTAGATAAACAATGATAGACATATTAATTCGGATGCCCAAATAAAAAGACAGGGACACAACGAAATGCCCCTTTTTCTTTTATAGATAAAAAATGGAGGGTAGAAAATCATTTCCATTCATGTACACATGTTTTTGGGTGCATATATCCTTGTTGCAATTCCTTTGACTTCCGATGCATGTTTCTGTCCCCTCTCTCCTTCCTTCCCAAGAGCCTAGGTTAATGATAAAATTGTAAGGGATTCCAATGTCATGTATAAAGAAAATCAAAATAATAAAAGAAAGTCTGAAAGATTGTTTTTTATTGAATATCTCTTTCTTCTAATGATATAATAGGCTTATACTACTAAGCCTCTAAGAAACATTTATTACAAAGATCGTATGTAATCAAAATACAATCATAAGAATCATTCATCATTAATTATAAGAATTATTTTGCATTAATGGTGTGGTCAACTGTATCTTCAAATTTTATCTTCTATCACTGTATCCATTTTCTTTTAGTAAAAAAAAGAAGAGTACATACAATCCTTACAAACTGGATAACTGAGATATAACTCTCTCGATTTATATTATCATCTAAGCCATAGGGTGTTTACTAAAGGTCATTTGGGTTGGGACTGAACTGTTAAAATGTGTAAACTATTAATTATTTGTATTCTCATCAGCTTAAGCTTTTGCGAGAGATGATAATTCAACACGGTATCAGAGCGGAAGATCTTGAGTTCCAATCTTGACTTATATTGTGCAAGTGTTGGGGCTTCTTTGTTGTTGGCCTAGTTGGTCTTTGTGTGTCTAGTTTGCTCAGCTTGTTGTGTACCTAGTTGACACAACATTGTTATAGGCCCACATTTTGAGGGAACGTGTTAAAATGTGTAAAATGTTAATTATTTGTATCATAATTAGCTTTTTTTTTTAAACCTGTAATTTTATTGTAAAACTGGAAAGAAAATACAGGGTTTTGCCAACTATGGCCTCCTCAACTCCAAGACTTCATCAATGTCGTACCCCATATATTTAAAACCCTAATCCGAAAAACTCAATGTGGAAAAAATCGGATGTTAAGAAAAGAGTATGGACATAGCCACATTGGAAACCCAACCATATCAAAAAGGGATATGCAAATCCCAAAACCTAAACAAAACTAAAGCAAAGATACTTCAACCAGTGAACAATACAAGGCTATGTGAGAGGAGAGAAAAGAGACTAAAATCTATCTTCAAATGGCAAGAATAAGAGCAAAGATCAGGTCCCAAAAAAGCAGCTTTAACTTTTAGTAAAGTTCAGCATTGTGATCCCAACTAGAGTAGCTTTTGTATCATAATTAGCTTCAGCTTTTGGAAGAAATGATAATTCAACATGAATTTTATATGTTTATTTATTTTGTGGTCTTTTAAAATTGAATTATGCTGGGACCATAAATAAAACACCAACCAAGTGTAAGCATCTGAGGACTCCGCAATATAGGAGTACATGTGATCCTCATTGAAGAGAAACAAAATTCCAATTCTAAATTATTGTTGGGCCACTAGTAGAATAATAATTCAGGTAAGAGTCAGATGTGTCTCAAAGAAAAAAAGAAAAAAAAAAAAAAGGTAAGAGTCAGATGACGTAATAATGGTACATTTACTTACGTAATTATAATACTCCATCCGTCCTAAAATGTAAGTCTATTTGAGTTTTTTCATACAAATTAACAATGTTAGTTAAATTGGTTATATGTCAATAATTTTGATTGAAAATACTAAAATGACATTTGACCGTTATTAATGCATAGTAATGAAAAGTGAGTGAGTATATAATAAATGATGGATAAAAAAAAATTGTAATAAATGATCTAAATGGATTTATATTTTGAGAACAGACTTACATTTTGGGACGAAGGTAGTATGTTAGTACTACCTCCTTACCACAAAAAATGTGTTGTATGTGCCTACAGATTCAGAAAATAATTAATGTGCTGTCTTTTAAATAGAGATGAATATGTATACCCTATCAAATAATAAATGCTCTTTTGGAATATAAAAGTATGTTTGAAAAAAAAAATGCATTAAATGATGTATTGATTTTCTAAATAGACATTTTTATGGAACAATACATTTTAAAAAATTAGACATTTTTTTCCTTCAAAAAAAAATTACACTTTTTATGGGACGGCCGGAGGTAGTGTATATTGTCGAAATTTTAATAATAATAATAATAATAATAATAATAATAATAATTTAACTAAAAGCTCTTTCGGTAGAATGTATAAAGGATGAAATTTGTATTTTACTTGTTCAATAATTTTCAAATCCATTTAAAATAGTTGTATTAGAATCTGTATTGATTTTACGGATTTGTACATCTGCAAACTCGATATGTACCGTAATATAAAAATAAAAATAAAATATAAGATTTTTTTTTTTGAAGGAAAAAAGATTTTTATTAAGCCAAATCCGCAATTGCAGCGGAAATTACATCATGAGGGAGGGAAACTCCCCAATCAATACAATCAATATGACCTAACCCATGCCTAACAAAGAAATGCGCGGAAATTACCGCAAGTGCGCTTAACAAACGTAAAAGAAGAGGAAACGAAGGACGACGGGAGTGCAAGACGGTCACGCGCTAAACAAGAAGACAGACAAATCATCGGCCGGTCGTAGCAAGGCTTGAACATATGACGAGACGATCGGTCTCGAAGGTAATCGCAATAAGTCCTAAGCGTATAGCCTCTTGCATTGCCATTAGGATCGTCGCATACCAGAGTCTCAGGACTTATACAAGGATCGAGGTGGAACGAAAAGACAAAGCAAGAATCGAGCCAAGCGCATCTCTCGAAGATCGGCCTACACCGGATCCCGAGTCCGTGACGATGAAGCATAGCAATTGCATTTCCAACCGCCCACAGGAGGAGCATTCCATATGATCGGGTGAACAGACTCTCCAGGCTCCGTGTGAGAATTACAGACAGCCATTCGATACTCCAATGCCCCTGCTAAGGATGCCGAAACCACGCGGGATACATAAATAGGCACATCATCAAAAACCGCACTGCACCGGGCTTTCCAGAGGTTCCAGAGAAGCATACAGAAAGTGGAAACCTCATCCGGGGTGTAGCGCACTACCAACATACCAAAAAACTCCCTGAAATTCGATCCATGCTACATACGCTGACTGCCAAAAGGCGAGGCTGCCCATATCTCCCTGGCATAATCACATTCAAAAAGAACATGGCGTAGGGACTCCATCTCTCTGCCACATGCCAAACAAAAACCCGAGCCCATATTACGCTTGGCCAGCTGCTCTCCTATCGGCAAACAGTCCTGCATGCACCACAGCATAGGAAATGGTGAACATGCGGCGGTACCGTGACTTTCCAAACATCCCGCCATACTGTCTGGTCCTGAGGATGATGCCGCTTGTGCCGACTCAGGCAATCCACCATACAAGCTCAAGGCAAGGAAATAACCTGACTTTACTGTATACCTACCCCGACGGTCGTAATGCCAAATCAGCTTGTCCGGGTGAGTACCACTTGCAATTGGAGTCTGAAGGATGGCGTCCACCTCCCAAGTATGGAACTCTTACCTGAGAAACGTCAAGTTCCACTGTCTAGTACCCGGCAAAAGCAAGTCGTGAACCTTGCTATCTGTGGGCAAAGAATGCGATAAATGAGAAAAAATTTACAGATTCATAAATTTACTATTTCTGAACATTTACCTGATTAATTGTAATTGGACTCTTCGTTTTTTTATATAACAAATATTATATATATACACACGTATATTTTCTTATTTAATTCAATTATCTTTTTGTTGAGGTGATAAATATTGGTCTATGTCAAGTATCACACGTTGTGCAGATGTTCTATTAACACGTTATTGGTCTCATCAATGTATGGGGTCCTAATTATGTTAACATTATATCATCTTTCTGCATTGTATAATTGTTTTGTTAGCTAGAGTTTAAACTTTAAATAAGGCTTACTTTAATATATATATATACATATATGATTGTTTGTCGTTTATGTGATACAATAAATTGTTTGAGAATTTTTTGTTAAATAATATATGTAGAGTTAACATCCTTTGTGGCCACAATACAATACCTATTGGGTTTATCGAAAGGAACCAGAAAAACAGAAAGGTCCATATGTTTTACTACTACTTTAGAAGAAGACTAGTATATTGCAATAATGGAGTGCCGACATCAACGTCATGGGCATCCACAACATACTACTAGTTTTGGCAAGAGCCCGTTTATTTATGTTCGTTAGCTTCACCATAAAATGTGGATATTTTTAACATCACGTTTAGATAAATCTAAACCACGTATTACTTTTTATTTATTTATTAAAAGGGGGTAAAAGATGGAAATTTTTATTAACCATAGAGCAAGCAAGAATTACATGATCATTCTATATGTTACTTATTAAAGAGAAAAATATATAGAATAAAAGCAATGATACAACCAACTGGGGAAAGGAAATGTCATCTTCTACTTACACTATAAGAAAACTAGTGTATATATAGAATAAAAGCAATGATACAACCAACTCAATAGGTGCAATTGTTGCATTTGAGGAGCTTTTTTTTAAACTTGTCTAGGAGAAGTCGGAGCACATGGAACTTTCTTTCTCTTCTGGCAAAATGATGTGTCTTTCATGGAGTTGACAAGGTGAATTGGCGGAATTGCAACATTGCTGTTTTCCTATTTATCAGGACAAACAAAAAATGATAACACTAGTAATCAAACATAAAGCACTACTAGAGAATGAAGAAGATGAACACTAAAATGTCAAACAACATGATTTCAATAAACAGGGAAGGTGTTGCCCCAAATTTTAATACAAGTAAGAATACTCACACTACTATTATCTCCTTTGTCAAGTTGAGATAAAAGATCCTTAACTAACATCTTCAAATCTTGCAATTCTTTTTCCACCGTATTAATTCTACTATCTGCAAGACCTCTTCCAATCAACAAGGAAGGTGTCGCCCAAAATCCATAGCCCCGCACCCGTCCCCGTCTTTCAGGGCCTAAAACTTGAGCAATCGGATCATCATTAATAGTCCATTGCGATGAATCCGGTTGTTGGGCCAACTTTTCCTTAACTTGTCTCTTTGAAAAAAACATTGTTAATAGAAATATGAGTATATGACTAAAAAAATTTGTTGTAAGGAATAAAAATATCTCACCACAACTTCTTGTTCTTCAACTTCTTCATCGCCTTCTTTTTTCTTTCTCGAGAAACCAGCAAGCCACACATCAATCCTTGTTATTTCATCAGGGTTTTCACTGTTTTCCTTCTACAAATCAAAAACACTTGGTTGGTGATGCATTTAACATAGTTCATAAAATATATTAATTTATTTTAAGTCATACCAATTCATAGTCAATGCATGCGAGACTTTTCTTGCTTGAGTGGTACTGTATATTTTGAGCCTGTTGCATTTCTTGATAATATTTACGCCTTGCCTGTACATAAAATCAATAAATTGTATAAAAAAGATTTCAAAAATGTTTTTAAAAAAAGAGAAGACATGATTATAAGGATGGCAATCAACAGAAAAGTGTGAGAACAATGGTATATATCACACTTTTTTGTTGATTGCCAATGGCATATATATTTTTTTATGAAACTTTATGAACATTAAAAAAAAATGTAACAAAAATTCTTACCACTTGACTTGGAGATAAACAGAACTTTACAAACTTTGTCCACACATCCAAAGAATGAACATTGGCCAGACGGGTATTTCTTGCAACAACTTCCACGCTAGTACAAAACATTCCATTTAGAAACAGTATTCTAAAGCTAAACAGTTGTTTCCAAAATCATGATCCAACCCAATGCTTAAAAATTCCTTTATCGAACGATAATATACAGGTGATTCTGATAGTACTCTCTACCTATAGATTCTCAGTTCCTTATCGAGCGATTGATTTGAATCTCGGGGTTCGTTAACGAGCGATTGAACTCAATCCCTAGATTCGTTATCGATTAAGTGATTTCAAATCGATATCTTTCTTTACAGATCGTTCTGATAGTACTCTCTACTATAGATCGTCAGTTTGTTATCGAGCGATTGATTTGAATCTCGGGGTTCGTTAGCGATTGATCTCAATCCTGAGATCCGATATCGATTAAGAGATTTCAAACCGATATTTTTCCTTACAGATCATTCTGAAAGTACTATCTACTATAGATCGTCAGTTTGCTATCGAGCGATTGATTTGAATCTCGGGGTTCGTTAACGAGCGATTGATCTCAATCCCGAGATCCGAAATCGATTAAGTGATTTCAACCCAATCGCTTTCTTTATAGATCATTCTGATAGTACTATCTACTATAGATCGTCAGTTCGCTATGGAACGATTGATTTGAATCTCGGGGTTCGTTAACGAGCGATTGATCTCAATCCCGAGATCCGAAATTGATTAAGTGATTTCAAACCGATATCTTTTCTTACAGATCATTTTGAAAGTACTACTACTATAGATCGTCAGTAAACTATCGAGCGATTGATTTGAATCTCAGGGTTCGTTAACGAGCGATTGATCTCAATCCCGATCGAGATCCGTAATCGATTAAGTGATTTCAACCCGATATCTTTCTTTATAGATCATTCTGATAGTACTATCTACTATAGATCGTCAGTTCGCTATGGAACGATTGATTTGAATCTCAAGGTTCGTTAACGAGCGATTGATCTCAATCCCAATATCCGTAATTGATTAAGTGATTTCAACCCGATATCTTTCTTTATAGATCATTCTGATAGTACTATCTACTATAGATCGTCAGTTCGTTATGGAACGATTGATTTGAATCTCGGGGTTCGTTAACGAGCGATTGATCTCAATCCCGAGATCCGAAATTGATTAAGTGATTTCAACCCGATATCTTTCCTTACAGATCATTCTGAAAGTACTATCTACTATAGATCGTCATTTCGCTATTGACGCGATTGATTTGAATCTCGGGGTTCGTTAACGAGCGATTGATCTGAATCCCGAGATCCGTAATTGATTAAGTGATTTCAACCCGATATCTTTCTTTATAGATCATTCTGATAGTACTATCTACTATAGATCGTCAGTTCGCTATGAAACGATTGATTTGAATCTCGGGGTTCGTTAACGAGCGATTGATCTCAATCCCGAGATCCGAAATAGATTAAGTGATTTCAACCCGATGTCTTTCTTTATAGATCATTCTGATAGTACTATCTACTATAGATCGTCAGTTCGCTATGGAACGATTGATTTGAATCTCGGGGTTCGTTAACGAGCGATGGATCTCAATCCCGAGATCTGAAATCGATTAAGTGATTTCAAACCTATATCTTTCCTTACAGATCATTCTGAAAGTACTATCTACTATAGATCGTCAGTTCGCTATCGAGTGATTGATTTGAATCTCGGGGTTCGTTAACGAGCGATTGATCTCAATCCCGAGATCCGAAATCGATTAAGTGATTTCAACCCGATATCTTTATTTTTATATCATTCTGAAAGTACTCTCTACTATAGATCGTCAGTTCGCTATGGAACGATTGATTTGAATCTCGGGGTTCGTTAACGAGCGATTAATCTCAATCCCGAGATCCGAAATCGATTAAGTGATTTCAAACCGATATCTTTCCTTACAGATCATTCTGATAGTACTATCTACTATAGATCGTCAGTTCATTATAAAGCGATTGATTTGAATCTCGGGGTTCGTTAATGCGCGATTGATCTCAATCCCGAGATCCGTTATCGATTAAGTGATTTCAAACCTTTTTATATAATATTATTAATTTATATAATATGTAATTTATATAATTATATTGAGTAGTGATTTAAAACTCGGGGCTCGTTAATTAGTCGATTAATGATTTCAAACCCGAGGAACGTTAGTTATAAAAAAAAAAAACTTTAATGGGACGACAATGTCGTCCCAAAAAAGAGTTGTCGTCCCAATAAACTGTAAAACCTAAACTAAATCGGGCAGCCTCCTTTCTCCTTCTTCATTTCAACATTTCTAAACAGCCTCCGCCGCGCCGGAGAAAGCTTGACTAGCTGGACTGCTTCTCCACCTCCCTCCGGCCAGGTGACTTTTGCGCCACCACCACCTCCACTTCAGGTTCCTTTATTCTTCTCTTTCAATTTTCGAGTTCTCCGGCGATTTCAAGCTTAATCCGGTGATTTGAAGCACAAATCCGGCGAATTGAAGCACCAAAACGTATGTAATCCTCTAAGCTTTCCATTTTTATTTTTATTTTTCGTTTTTTGCATTTTTTTGGCGTTTTTTTTTCTTTTCGTTTTTTTATTTTATTTTATTTTATTTAGTTTTTTCGTTTTTTATTTTCCGTTTTGGCATTGAGGCATATGGTTTGGTATCGTGTAGTGAACTGTTGCAATTTTGTTGGAGTTTTGGGTTGTATTGAATATATGACTTAGCTTGGTTTTTTGAATTGAGATTGAAATTTGGCTTAGATTTGTTTTTCCATTGAGATTGTATAGATTTGTTTTTGCATTGACATAATCTTGCCATAATTAATTTTAGTTTTAAAACGAGTAGTGTAGTGATAATTTTTTTTTTGTGTGTGTAGTGAATGGTGAATGGTGTGTAGTGAGTGTAGTGTAGTTGATAGTGTATGAGTATGGTGTAGGTAAGCATTTTTTTCATGTATATGTTCATGTTGAGATTGATTGAGGCTTGATGGTGAGATTGATGCTTATGGTGAGATTTATTGGTGTAGAAAGGGCTTGGTTATAAATGTGGTATTGTTCGATAGTAGTAAACTTTGGTATTGTTGATTTGGTATTGTAGTTTTGAGAAGTTGGGAAATTTTTTGTTGATAGTAATGAAATTGTCCATATTGATGGTTTGATCGTGCATAAGGGTGTTGTTCCTACCCAAAATGGTACTGAAAATGGCTCTGTTTCAGAGACCATTGTTATTGAAAATATTGATCACACTTACACTTAGAGTGAAAGTGTTTTAAGTGTTAAAAGGGAAAAAAAATAAAGTCTCTTTAACATCTGGTCTTTGTTTCCTTGTTTGAAACATCTTAGTGTATAAAGCGTGTGATTGACTAGTATATGTGTGTGATTGACTTGAAATTTTATTTCGTCAAGTAGTAGTGTATTAAGTAGTGTATGAATCTTGGCCATGTGTATGTGTTGGAAAAGTGTTGAAGAACATGATGATATGTCTAGCATGATGACGAAGAACATAAACTAGTTTTGTCTAACATTGAAGAACTATGAGTGGTAAGTGCTAAAGACTTAGTTTTAGGAAATAGTATTAGTTTTTAATGGAAAAACGTGTACTATATTAAGTGAGATACTAACTTTTTCTTGTGCCTTAATGAAAAAAAGTATACTAATGAAAGTAAGTATACTATATTAGTATGAGACCATCCCTTGAAATGGTATTAACACCTAACACATATGGAACTAGACATGACCTTGTCCTTAAGTAAGATACTAACTTTTTCTTGTGCCTTAATGAAAAAAAGTATACTAATGAAACTAAGTATACTATATTAGTATGAGAACATCCCTTGAAATGGTATTAACACCTAACACATATGGAACTAGACATGACCTTGTGCCTTAAGTGAGATACTAACTTTTTCTTGTGCCTTAATGAAAAAAAGTATACTAATGAAACTAAGTATACTATATTAGTATGAGAACATCCCTTGAAATGGTATTAACACCTAACACATATGGTACTAACTTTTTCTTGTGCCTTAAGTGAGATACTAACTTTTTCTTGTGCCTTAATAAAAAAAAGTATACTAATGAAACTAAGTATACTATATTAGTATGAGAACATCCCTTGAAATGGTATTAACACCTAACACATATGGTATGCCAAGTTATTGTGTATCAGTGATTTCAAATGGAACTAGACAAGTCATGGTTGTATACTGACAGAATGAAACCCGAGTTTGATAAAGGGTTGAGTGAATTCATTGAATACGCACGGCAATTTCTTAACGATGAAGGTAAGATTCGTTGCCCATGCAAAAAGTATTTCAACATTGGTTTCGAAACTTTGGAGGACGTGTATGATCATTGTTTCTTTTGGGGATGGGCAGCTGGGTATACAACATGGTTTCACCACGGTGATGACGGTGTATCCCGTAAACGTGCACGAACAACTCAATTGGTAGTTGAATCCGGAGACGAAATGGCTCCAGTTATAAATGATTTCCTTGGTAGAGCCTCAGAAGAAGAATTTTTACAGACAGAGGAGGATGACAACATTGATGAACTTCTCTCCAAATTGCACGAACATGTTTATCCGGGATGCCAAAGCTCATCCGCCTTGAAGTTCTTAGCGGATTTAATGCATATAAAAGTGTTGTATAAGTGGCCAAATGAAAGCTTCGACGTTATTTTAGCGAAACTGAAAGAAGTTTTGCCGGTAGGGTCAAATTTACCCGATTCATTCTACAAGGCAAAAACTTTGTTTATTTCAGGAATCGGCGGGATACAACCAGCTGTACCCTTTTCGTTTTGAACAAATTGGGTCTGGGGTATGAAAAGATCGATGCTTTCTTGTACAACTGTTGCATTTACTATAAAAGACTGTTGACTTACAATCATGTCTAGTGTGCAAAACGAGCCGGTATAAGGAGTCTAAAGGAAAAAATGTAGCTCAGAAAGTGCTACGTTATTTTCCGTTAAAGCATCATTTGAGACGTTTGTATGCTTCCCATCACACAGCTCAGGCAATGACATGGCATAAGACGGGGCGTTCTACAGATGAGGATGTGATGAGGCATCCAACCGATGGTAAAGAATGGAAAGAATTCGACGAGCAACACCCGGACTTCGCTATCGAACCTAGAAATATACGTCTCAGTCTGGCTACAGATGGTTTTTGCCCGTTTGGTACTACGAGTCAAACATACAGCATGTGGCTTGTTCTAACACAAGTGTTGAATCCAGCACCATGGGTTTGCAACAATGAACAGTATAAACACATGTGTTTACTTATCCCAGGACCAGAATCCCCATGCAAGGACTTGGACGTTTATTTGAGGCCATTGATTGATGAGTTGGAAGAATTGTGGTCACAAGGGGTAGTTGTGCTTGAAGCTGCTACAAATACTACCTTCAGAATGCGAGTTGCAGTTATGTTTACGGTGAACAATTTTCCCGTTCGTAGTTATCTCTCAGGTTGGACTGGTCAAGGATATAAAGCATGTCTAACTTGCAACAACGATACACCTTCGGTACGGTTGTCGGACATCGTAGATGGCTGCGGGCGGACCACCCAATGCGAAAGAATAAGGGGTTTAATGGTAAAATCGAAACATTAAGCCCTCCAGTTGAGAAAACCACGAAGGCAATTCTTCAACAAATTAGTAACCTACCCGAATGTTTTCCGGGGAAACACAAAGAGTACGGTGGTAAAACTCATAAGCGTCCATAATCTTGTTTGAGTTGGAATAAAAACACAATACTAAATAGATTGCCTTATTGGATGCCGAAAAAACTCAAGTACAATCTAGATGTTATGCACATTGACAAGAAGGTGTGTGATAGCTTATTGTCTATGGTATTGAATATTGATGGTAAGACCAAAGACACTATCAAGGCACGTAAGGATCTAGCAAACATGAAAGTGAGAAAGGAACTACATGTGATTAAACAAGACAATAAGACCTTAAAACCGCGTGCCTTGTTCACGTTGGCACCAGAAGATTGGACAAAATTCTACGATTTCTTAACAAATGTTCGGTTTTCCGATGGTTTTGCAGGAAACCTAAGAAAGAATTTGACTGGTAAAGACAAATTTAGCGGGCTAAAATCTCATGATTTTCATATCATACTACAGAGACTTTTACCAGTTGGGGTATGAAAATTCTTGAAAAAGGAAATTCCTGATACTATCATTGATTTAAGCGATTTTTTCAGATTGATTTGCGCGCGCACGTTGAGGGTTAGTGATTTAGAGAATGCAAAAGAGAAGGTTTTGGAAATCTTGTGTAAACTAGAAACGATATTCCCACCGGCATTCTTTGATATTTTGATACATGTGATAATGCACTTGCCTGAATAAGCGATTAGGGGTGGACCTGTTCATTTGAGATGGATGTATCCGATTGAACGTTTTCTAGGTAAGTTAAAGAGGTATATTAGAAATCGGGCCAGGCCGGAAGGATCCATCGCAGAGACATACGTGGCTAACGAGACCTTGATGTTTTGCTCGTTGTATTTTTCGGGAAATGAGACAAAGTTCAATAGGCCCGAAAGGAACTGGGTTGAGAACGAAGATACAATCAAGAACCGTATATCAGTATTCAAGACTCCTTTTTGATCAATGGGATCGATGAAATGCTTGACATTCAATACTACTTTGAGAGAGAAAATTCAGTGGTATGTGTTGCAAAACTGCCATGAGATCGATGAATACCTCGTGTAACTGAGCAATCCAAACTTAATTCTTTTGTTTTTTTATAATTCCATTAAAGCTAACTAGTCTTCTACACATGGAGCAGTGAACATCGTATAAAACTGTCAAGTTATTGCACGAAACAAAACCTGGACAAAGTGCACCGTCAAGAATTTACTGATTGGTTTAATTCGAAGGTACAAAATAAAGCTTCATACACTTATTGTGCACTTTTATGAGCGTTACATAAATACTTATGTATGGTACATTATGCAGATGATTGTATTGAGTAAACAGAACCCATCAGACTTGAATGACCAATTGTTAGCACTTTCCACTGGATCTTTTTCAACGGTCAAATCCTATCAGAGTTGTGTGATGAACGGTGTCAGATTCAATGCACAAAAATGGGATCTCACACGCACAACTCAAAACAGTGGGGTTGCTGTCAAAGGGACCGAAGGCACTACATGGTATGGAGTCTTAGAAGACATATATGTCGTAAGCTATCCAAATGATAACACTGTTGTTCTTTTCAAATGTACATGGTTCGATACTAGTCCAGCTAAGAAGGGTGTCCGTGTATATAAGAATACAACAAGTATACGCACTACAAACACCTGATACGAACATGATCCATTCATTCTTGCTTCACAAGCAGAACGAGTGTTCTACATAAATGATTTGTATAACGGACGTGACTGGAAAGTTGTTGAGCCTTTTCAACACCGTCATATCGTAGACGCACCAAATATTAATGGTGATGTGGTTGTTGATGATTTGGTAATCGACGAAACAACCCACAGAAATTTCCGACTTGTTGTTGAACTGCCACCGATGGAACCGTTCTACATGAGTGCAATTGATGTAGAAACAGATGTTGATGAAAACGATGAAAACGATCTCGATCAAAATGAAAAGGATGACAATAATGAGTATGCTTCAACGGATTGCGATGATGATAATAGCTGTGTAGATGATGACATATATGACTCGATCCCACCAAACTATGCAAGTGATGATGAATGATGCGATAAGTCTAATATTCTTTTAGTAAGTTCATTCAAATATACTTGAATTTAAAAATTATATAATACTAGTGCTTTACTTATACTACAGCAACATAAATGTGTTCTTTATATCAATTTTTTATTATATTCAAATACTTGATCATATAGGTGAATGACTTGCACGGGATCGGCAGGTGGTTCTCAACCACCACACGAGCATCCCTTTAGGCTACCGGGCCAATGCGAGGACGGTAATTAATTAACTTTCATTTTTTTTGTCTAGTATGATTATTCTTATTTCGTTGAATTAACTTGACACCGATACTACGGATCATATAGCAGATAATGAGTATGAGGAATTGATACCATCACCTTCATCCCCGAAAAAGAAGCAGGGTGAACGTGGACCTTCAAAAGGTTTCACCGTCCAAGCCCTCAAGAGAAAGTTAGGGGGCTTGATTCCTTTTATATGGGATCCTAGATTTCCCAAAGTTCAAAAGGTATTGGGAAGATACGCGAAGGATTTTGAGTCTGAGACAGGGAAAGTCGTGAGGTCCCATGTTCCCCGTTACGTCCCGACCGGCGAAAGGTGGAAGACCGACTTAAACAATTAATTTGGGAAGAACTTCGGGTACTTAGCTAATCAAATTGTTAACACTTTCAAATTGTAATTTTCATTATATTAATTTAGAAACCAATCGTTTCATTTCTTGTGTTTTCAGTCATCGTTCCAACCCCTTGAGCCTATTCATCGCGATGCCGTGCTGAAAAGCGCCGGTACTTCATTCAGAAAATGGAAGGCTAGACTAAGGGAGGATGTAGATGAACACAACAACAAGGGGTTGCCGGGGCCTTGTCCCCGACCCAGGGATGTGTTTTCACAGCAACAATGGGAAGTGTTTCTCCGCCACCTTAGTAGTGCTGCTTTTAAGGTAAAGCTTTTATTCAATTACATGTGTTACGTAGATTCGATTATTATTACTTGTTACTGCTTATATATAATACAAAAGTACTATTTTTTTTTTGCAGAAAATATCTGATCAGAATAAGAAGAATCGCGCCGGGAGTAAATATGTAGGCCGCCAAGGACGAACGCCTATGGCCGTAGTTCGATGGGATAGGTTAAGAAGGGTAAGTATTAGGAAATAAACCCCTATCACTTCATTTTTTTTTGGATTTTCATAACTAATACTTTCGTTTTTTTCAAGGGTAATGTGAGTCTGAGTGAAGATCCTACAGGGCAAGATCCTATCCATGTATGGGCGAGCAAGCATAAGAATGCTGACGGTTCGTTTCTCAACAGTGATGCGGAGGCTGCTTACGTAAGTGATATACGTTGTATATATTTCAATTCAATACGTTCACATTTTCCTTTTCCTTATCTTAACTGCCAACGATATATGTTGTGTTTAGAGGAGGCTGGAGGATTGGCGTACTATGATTGCACCAGGTCGACCGATGACTTTTGAAGATGAGGAGGCAATCTTTCAGGGCGCCTTAGGAACTAGGCGAGATTATTTGATGGGCCTTGGCCATACGCAATCTTCCTCCATATCCAATTCATCACAATCGGCCCAATCTTCAGCATCGTCATCTTCTTACCACCAAGGATGCAATATGCAGATTGAAGAACTTAGAAAGTCTCATGATCAGTTGGTGAAGTTAACCAAAAAACAAGAGAAGAGAAACAAAAAACAAGGGCCTCTTCTCAAATTGTTGCTGACTAATCTTAAGGCTAAAGAACCGGATATGCAAATAGAGGTTAGCTCATCATCTTCCGATGAAGATGAAGACGATTCTGAAGATGATTCTCAAGTTGATCTCGACGATGATGCGTAGACATTGTAGAGGAAACTATTCTTACTTTTGGAAACATTGCACAACTTTTTTACGTAACATTTTTTGTTTACGATTTTTTTTTGTTTGAATCCCCGTTTATAAACACATACGTTATTCGATTTTGGAAAAAACAGTTTGGATTGTTATGCAAAAACAAAAACAAAAAAAAAATTAAAAAAAATATTATCCCTTTAAATGTATATCTGAAATTTTTATATATATTTTTAAGGCAACAATAAGGAAACAATAATCTACCTTATTTATTATTTGAAAAATTTAATTAATACCTTATTTAATTTTAAAAATATATATATATATATATCTTATTGAGTTAGAATTTCGCGCCTTTAAATTCGTAGATTTTGAGGCCGGGCGCCACGCGCCGCCCCCGCCCCCCCGTGGGCGCCCCTGCTAACATGAGGCAATATGTTTGTTAAAGGCATCACATTGATATCACAACATCACATCAAGATCTTAGACTTAAATTTTAAAAAATAGACGAACTCAAGACCAATCTTTGACATTTTTGAGTTTCATTATTGTTAGCATGGTGTTTTGTTTATAGATTTGGTGTGATGTCTTTAATAATTTTCATCAAGAAGATATATCTATGGATAATAACACGATTCAATTTTTATAATCAAGTTCTGCACTTCATTCTTATGATTGACAACATTATCCTCTCAAGATAAAGTTAAACCTATGAATGCCCAATATAAGGGATATCATCTTCTGAAAAAACAAAAGTAGGTTACCGGGGTAGTTCAATGTTTTTCAATAACTAAGAAATAATTCGGTGGTATTTCTATTATGCGAAAACATCGAAATATATGTAAAATCCATAAGACTTTTACTTATAAATAAAATTTACATTTAATAATCATATGGTTTTTAAGTGCATTTTGATTTCTTTGTACCACGTGAAGATTCCACGAAAAAAGATTCCAGTTGGGCTTTCAACGGGGGAATAAGCAAGTTTACTCAAAACCGTATAAATTTTGACGGTTTTTATCGACGCAATAGTTTTATTTTGACATTATAATTACATTTGATATTTAAAAAATTTTCGAACACCACAATTTTTTTTTTTTTTTTTTGCAAATAATGTTTGTGATATAGGGGATTATGACGTCCATTTCCAATAATAACGTAACTGACATCATTGAACAACTTGGACAAGATGTGGGCTAATTTATACTCCTTGGTAACATCCTAATTTAGTTGAGCTGGTCCTAACACCTATTTAGCATGGCTATTTTTTGTGGGCTTAACGTTAGGGCCTTATAAAAAAAATATAGGGAATTCTAAAGGCACCACACTTTTTTACTTTCGTCATCACTTTTACATGTAATATTTACATGTTAAATATGATGTCGAAGTAATTACGTGGTGCATTTATAACTGCCCAAAATATATTACAAATACTAAACAAGAATTACAGGTCCAAAAAGAGCACACAAGCCTCGTTACAACACTAGTTACATAAAGTTCAAAAACAACTCAAATTATATATTTCTTGAACTTTTAAGCTAGTCCAAGTTTTTAGAGGGCTTCATTCGCACTCACGTATTTATTTCCGACAATACACGTGAGAAACATCATTTTTAATGACGTTTCAATAACGTCTCTGACAATGACAGTATTTTGTAAAAGTAACATTAGTAACATCGACATTACTCCGTATTACATCTATTCTTTAAAAATAACATCATAATGTTTGAAATAATTTTATGAATATCCGAAATAATCGTGGTGTCGGAAGTAAATTTTAAAATGATTATGATGAACCTAGAAAGCAATCCACGAAACTTCAAATTACCTTCTTCTAGCGTCAATGGGTTGGTTTGGATCTAAAAAACAAATTAAGGAAACTACGTTGCTTGCTTGCTAAATCGTCTAATTGATTAAAATAAACAAAAACAAAAACTAAAAAATAAACAAAAACAACATGTGTATGACATCCCGAGGCTCTCAAGAATTCAAAGCCCAGATCTGACACCATTTGGATCTGATCCATCATCTTCAGTTTTCTGACAAGAACATCTCATTCTTTTTCTTCTTTTTTTTTTTTTTTTTTTTTTTCCCTAGTAGAATATGGTACTACTTCCTTTTTTTTTTTTTTTTTTGGAACGTTTAATTTTCAGAATTTTTTTATTTTTATTTATCTATTATTTTTATATTTTTATTGTAGTATTTATTAATTTTTTTCTCATTTATCCCTCATTTCAATAATCCAAATTTTGATACAATTTTTCATATACAATGAATGAAGGGTATTTTTGTTATTTTACACTCTATATTAGATATATTAATAACTTTCTTAATCTGTGTGAATCTTCTCTCATAATGAGGAGTACTAGTTTTATGGGAAACTTGAAAAATTATGTCCGAAAATGTTATTATCGGTGTGATATGGTTTAAAATAATTAATTTAAAAAATAAGTCTGAAAAGTATTTTCGTTGGCGTATTCGGTACAGATTTTCTATACAATCGTTAAGAAATGTTTCAAATGTTATCCTTTAAACCATACCACACAAATAATAAAATTTTCATCCATATTTTTTGTTTTCAAGTTTCCCTAGTTTTATTTATAAATCTGCAAGCATAGAGAATGTGCACAATACTTGGATTGAGCCCAAAGCGTCAAGTTTATGGTCCGTTTGTTTTTTAACCTAATATATATAATAAATTAATTTGAGATGAAAATAAAGTATAGAATAGAATAGATTACAATAAACGAGATTCTATAATATTTTAATAGGTGGTGGATGGTGGATGTGGTAGGAAGGTAACGGGTAAGGCGGGTGATATCAGGGTAGTGAATAGTGAGGCCTAGAAAATATAGTCATTTGGAGCTAAATATACATTATTGCGGGTCGTGGCGGCTCGAAGAAAATGTTGATATCATTATTTGAATCTAAAATCAAAATCATTTATGAGAATTAATGGCTCCGTAACAAAATTTGAAGAAGGTCCTATTAATATTAACGTTAATACTAATACATTAACAAAAATAAATAAATTCATTATAATCAAGTCACATAGTACAGTATCTTCTTCTACTTTCCTTTCTCAATTACTAGTATTCGGTCAAATGGTAATACACTTACCAAATGACATGACAACAAATGGAGTGATATGTCGAAAAGAATATAATATAGACAGTTTCTCTTAGATATTTTTTTATTAATTGAGTTTTATGTGCATAAAAATATAAAAATATGTGGAGTTGTTACTTGTTTTTGTTTACACACGTATGACTGGTTAAATATATTGACAGAAATTGTTTTGACCTTGTATTTGCACTACTATATTTTCCCCCAAACACCACATCACCTTCGCATATCGTCGAACCAACATTCGAAAAATCGATTCTTGAAGTTAAAATTGAGTCCCTTCAAAAAAAAAAAAACCAATAAAAAATTGAGGATCAATTTTTTAAAAATCGATTTTCAATTTAAAAATCGAGTTCTTTAAGATCGATTCAATGCAACGCATTAGCGTGATACTTGGGTAAGTGGTGTAAAAACTGACAATAATTTTCATATTAGAAGAAGGAGCAAAATCACAGTTTCTTCCCCTATTTATGTCTATCAACACTTATACTGTATTGGTATTATTATGTGAGTCAATGTTTAAAAGTTTGAATGAATAATGTGTATCTGATGTTTTTATTATGCTAATATCAACATTTTGAGAATGCTAGTAACCTAAAGAAATACTTAAAACCACATTCGGTACTCTTGTTGTGGATGATTTCGGTACCCAAATCATCTTCCGGTTGGATATGAGAGTTTGAACTATTCTCCATCCCGCTCTTGTTCTTCTTTAAAATATATAAAGCGCACTTCTCACTCACTCACCCTGCTACCAACGCTCCACTCTTTCTTCTTGTTTCAGCAATCCGAAGCCTCAAACCCTAGCTCTCCGATCGAAGAAGCTCCTTGCGGCGTTTGAAAATACAAATGCAGCGTAATCTCAGCTCTTTTCTTTCTTTTTTTTTTTTTTTTTTTTTTTTTTTTTTTTTTGACTTTGATTTGGCGTTTTTTGCATACTAATTTACTGAATTCAGTAGATTAAGGTGAAAAAATGGTGGCTGAAACTTTCTATGAGCTTTGGAGAATTGTATTAAGACTTGTAAAATCATTCATGTTCTTCCTTGTCGTTCTAAAGTTTGGAGTTGAGCATTGTTGAATTTGGATGCTTTTTTTCGGGAATTTTGCTGTCCGGATCTGCTAGTTTGGCTTTTCTTTAATGTATCAGCTAGAATTTTTGCGCTTGATTGGGGTGTGTTCGTGCGTATATGCAGTGGGCAGTGGCGATTGTACGTGTACCCATACACGACACCGCTAAAATGAGGAATTACTGAAGTTTAATCTATGAAAAACATTTATGGACACTACTGAAAAAAATGACTCGTAAAAAAAAAATTTATGGACTCTGCTGAACAAATGTTATGGATCCGCCCTTGCGTATATGTATTATGTATGTATGTATGTAGGTGTGTGTGGTAAATGTTAGTATTGGTGCTTTTCTTTACTCAGCATTTGCGTGTGCTGTTGTTGGTAAAAGTGAAAGAGTGTATGAAAGGGGCTGTATTTATCAAAATTTGAACTAGATTTAGTCCTCAAGAATTTCATGACTTTCGTCCAATGTCCCAACAGATGGATCTGCATTTGCATAAATTGGTAGAATCTTGCATTCCTTGCTTATAAATAAGTTTTTTGAAATTCCATTTAGCATTCTGTAATTATTCTTGCTTGGTCTGGAGAGTAAAGAATTGTAATTTACTACATTTATGCATTCATTGTATAGTCTGGAGTTCGTTTTTCTCTGGTTGGAAATGTTCACCGTATTGCTTTGTTTAAAAAAATACTTTTGCAGCCTTTCTTCAGGTCACAGCAATATGATGATTGCTGCTCAGCTAATGAAGGACCTGGAGTTTGCATTAGTATGCAATGCAGGTTTGCCTATATGATTTATTCCGAACCTTTGTTGAGTCCTTAATGACTTGGCTGTAGAGAATGACAGCAAACCAAATCAAATAGGTTTTCTTTGATTATCTTAATATTTTCTCTTTTTTAAGATCTTCCTCAGTTTCCCTTCACCCAAGCTATTCAAGGACATTGTGTTAGCTTTGAATCAGGATGGTTTGCCTCCCGAGCGAGCATTCAAAATCCATCTTAAGCATTTATGACTTGCCTTGCTTCATATGCATCCTTCCTATTGGAATAGGCCATGGGTGCAAATATATCTGTTGGAGTTACCGGAATTACATCTAACAATATCATCATAAGCGGCCTCCTCTTAGTATAACTTGTACTCTTTTGAAGTCTGACTATAACGCCTACTTACACCCTAGATATATGGGTTGGGGACCTTAAAAAATTGTTGCTGGCTACATTTAAATTCTTCTATATGTACTTTCTTTCTTGGTTTGGAACGAAGTGATGATCTTTTTCTCCATTATTCTTACTCAAGAATTAGTCAGTCTTCTTGATGTTTTTGTTAAATACTTCGATATAAATTCAGGTCCCATAGACAGCAACCAAGATTGATGTTCTTCACTGTTTCTATACAAGACATTCAACCATGAACAAAGAAAATGCAAGCTCCCAACTTGAGAAGCCCCCTATGAGACTTACTCGAGCTCGGTTAAGAGCGCTGGGTCAATCAGGAAGTTCACAGGGATTGCACCCTACAGCAAAAGGTGATGGCAACATGCTCCTGCGGTCAAACTTCAAAAGAGCAGCATCAGATGAGAACAAACCTCCTGTCAGCACTGCTACCTGTCTTCATAAGAAAAGGGCAGTCCTCAAGGATGTATCTAATGTAGTCTGCGAAAATTCTTTGACATGCATTAATGCAGCCAAGATTCAGGTAAGGCTATTATCACTGTTATCTTCACAAGGTAGCTCAAGTTTTGTGCACTCATGTACATGACTTGTCAGAACAGATGTTATCTCGGCAGAAAAGTAAAGCTGAACTTACCTTGTTCAATGTTCATGTGCACTATCCACTGATATTTTGATTTATCGTATTTCAGAGCCAGCTTAGCAAACATGACAAGAAGGGGCCTTCAAAGAGGAATGCAAAGGTGGGACCTGCTCTTCTACAAGAGAGACCACAGGTTCAAGAAGAGAAAAAGGAGACTGCCATTGAAAAGAAAGAAGTAAAAACGGAGGAAGACATAATCTTGGGACAATCATCCCAAGCTCAAATTTCAACTCAATCAGCTAACATCGTCCGTACATCAGAATCTTTTCTCCTAGATAATTTTCCAATAAAACATAAAAGCAGCAAGCATGTTCAGCTCCAGAATCTGTCAAAGATAGGTTAGATCTTTTGTGTATGCCTAAGTCTTGTGTATTGAATGCAAGTTAACTCATACTTTTCTGGTTTGATAAGGACATGAGGAAGTATGTCACACTTGAAGTTATTGTGGGTTCACATAGGAATGTACTTCTTTGATATCCACTTTGCTGCGATGTCTCCAGTAGAAAGTAAATCTAGTTGTATTTTGCATGAAAGAAGGATAACTAACTGAGAATTGTGAATCACCGACTTTGAACCAATCATTATATTGAATTTCAATTATCCAAAACCTTAAATGTTTGAAAGCAAAAGTAATGCTGCTTGGACAATCCTGAATCCATGGAGAACCATAGGAGACCAACTGCAATTGCAGGAGCTGAAGCAATCACTTGCCTGAATATTCTTAATTATTTTTCTTGTGCTGGGGATTACTTAAAGTGCAGTTCTAGTAGTGTAAAGAATTGAACGCCAGCTTAAGGTTGTTTATGACAAGCTGTTTAACTTTAAAATCAAATCAAATTGTCGTTGCATTTCTTTTTCTTGGATGGTTTTCAATGTTGACTGACCAAGCACATGGTTAGTCCTTTTTTTTGTTATAATTCAAGTTTGATATAATTTACTGCGTTATACTCTGTATACGATGAAAGAGTCTCAGTATTGTTCAGCTATATGGTGCAGAAGAAAATAGGCCTTACGGGAAAGATGATTTCTTAGACAAGCTAGGCATCATAGACATTGATTCACAACATAAAGATCCTCTGATGTGTGGAATATACGCCCCTTCTATTTACCAAAACATGAATACCATGGAGGTACGCGACCTTATCCCCTTGCTTCTCTTTTGTTCTTCATATTTTGTGTATATACATATGTATATTTGATATTTTGTGTGTTTTTATTATTATTTAAATCCTGAGAATTGAACATTTGAACTCTCATGCAAAAAAAAACCCTTCAGCAACCAGTTGTTCAATGCAGGAAAAAGAAGTTTCCGTGTTTTCAATGGGAAGATGTGTTATTCCATTAGGATTGCTAGTGTAGTCCTCGATTATCAAGCTACACGTATTATTGATTCATTTGTTTTAAATCAATTACCTCTGAAGTTAATATCAGTTTGATATACTATGTCTCAGCTTGATCGGAGACCTTCCACTGATTACATGGAAAATCTGCAAGAAGACATCACTGAGGGTATGCGTGGTATACTGATTGACTGGCTTGTGGAGGTTAGTTGATTCACTATACACATTCTTGCTTATATAACAAGTGCTTATCTGGCCCAGAAAAGTCACTTTTTCTCTGTGTGCATTGCATATCTTTTGAGATTTCGCATTGAGCACTGAGCACCTGAACTTTTGCATGGGTGTAACATGAACTTAAGTTACTTCGGTTCTTGAATTGAGTGAAACTGGAGAGAGTGTCCATTTTCAGGCCAAACCTTCAAGGGTTCAGTAAAATTGTAATTAGGGAACACACATTCCCTTATGATAGTGGCAGACTCATGCTTTGGTTGATTAACTTTATCCATTATAGGTTGATTTCTAAAACTGCATTGCTGTTATGGCAACTGAACACTGATAGAGATTTCCTGCCTAGCCACATGAAAACATGTATGCTGCAAAAAGTAAAGCATTGCTTTGTTTTCGTCTGGAATAGAAGATTGGCCTAGTGGCAACATGTTTCCCGTCCCAAAAGACTTGAATCAGAGATCCCGTATCATTTTTTTGGTAAAAAAAAAAAAACAATGCCACAAACAACTCTTCCCTCCGTCCCTAAATGCAAGTAATTTTTAGAGTTTTCACACAGTATAAGAAAGTAGCTAAATGTCATAAACTTTAGAATATAATGCCTAATACTCCCTTCGACTATCATCAATGCAATGGCTGTAAAGTAAAGAAAAGTGGTTTGGATGTATATATATTAGGGGTAAGGTGAGGAAACAATTAATTATTGCTCTCTTTGTATTATAAAAAGACTTACATTAAAGGAAAAATGAAAAATGCTAGAATGACTAACATTTAGGGATGGAGGGAGTACATACTTTGGGACTATCCTGTCAAAAATGTACTTGCTGAGATGGTGGTCTCACATGTGTTTGTCAGAACCTTAAGGAAATTGTTATAATTGCTTTGCTGTTTGTAAAATAAGCTTGTCATTTTTTGAGGCATATGATTAAATGATGGCTAATAAACATCTGCACTCTTCCAGGTTTCTGAAGAGTACAAGCTTGTTCCAGACACCCTTTACCTCACTGTAAACCTCATTGATCGCTTCTTATCTGGAAATCGTGTGGAGAAGCAAAAGCTGCAACTTCTTGGTGTCACCTGCATGCTTATCGCATCGTAATTTTTTTTATTTCATTATCTCTTTGGTTAATGCACTTATACTCTCAGCCTGCTTTTATGCCCCTTGTTTTCTTAAGCAATTTCCACAACTCTTAGGAGCTTCGTAGTTTACACAGTTTTTTGAAAATACTTTTCTTACACAAAAATTGTAATCCTTCATGTTCAAAAAATTTATTTGAGTATCTAGTGACAAATTTTCTGTTTTCACCTGAAGAAAGTATGAAGAAATGTGTGCTCCTCGTGTGGAAGAGTTCTGCTTCATCACAGACAACACCTATACAAAGGAAGAGGTATGTCCTCCATACTGCATGATGTAGTTGAATAAACAAAAACTTAAGAACAAAATCTCCATAGAACTTCATGGCTGGATATGTTCATCATCAGAATCTTAGCTAATACGTCAAATATCATCTACTCCAACGTTCGGGTAACTTTACTTAGCAATAGCTCTTGCAAATACTTCTTTCCAAGAATGTCATTTATGCTTGCAGCATGGTGTCTAAACATGCTCTGAATTTGTCGGTTGACAAAACTGTCCTCATCAGATTGGCATGTTCACCTTGGTGAGTGCAATGTTTCCGGGCAATTTTTTTACATATAATGAACAAAATTCAAAGTTGCAAGTATTCTTTAATTGAGGACAGTTTAAGCATACTTTCCTTTCCATCCTCTATGAGCTTGAAGATGGATACTTACACAGATATATTTTATTAATCTCCTTGCACTTTTCTTGGAGTGCTTTAATGGCTTATTGAACATTTGATGAAATATAATTTCATTGTGGAAACTGTACCATAGACTTGTGGCGATGTCTTCTTTTGCGTTTCTTCCAAGTTGAACAATTTGCTTACTGTATTGTTGGATATATGGAGGTTTCTGAGTATATTTCCCATGGCAGGTAGTAAAAACTGAAAGTAAAGTACTGAATTTTTTGGGCTTTCATTTATCTGTTCCAACTTCCAAAAAGTTCCTTAGGTACTAAAACTATCTTTATTTAAGATAAATGCCGATCACTTTTTACTGTATACGACTACAATCTAATGCACGGCACTGTTGCTAATCCCTTGTTCCAATCTGTAGGAGATTCATCCAAGCAGCTCAGATTTCTTACAAGGTAAAGAATGTGCAATTTATTGCTGATCTATGAATAATATGTAAAACAACATAATAAATACAGCACTTTTGATTAATGAATTTTCATGCTGTAGGTTCCTTCGGTGGAGTTGGAGTTTTTAGCAAATTACTTAGGGGAACTAACTCTTCTTGAGTATAGTTTCTTGGAGTTTCTTCCGTCCCTTATCGCAGCTTCTGCTGTATTTTTAGCCAGATGGGTGCTAAATCAATCAGATCATCCATGGGTATGTACTATGTTGACTCTTGATAACACGGCTACTTCAGCAGCTTTTATTGTATTTATAGTATTTTATTTGAAAGATGACTCTGAACCTTGGTGCAGAATTTTACTTTGGAACATTACACCGGGTACAAAACCATGGAGCTGAAAAGAACAGTTCTTGCACTCCAAGAACTGCTGCTGAATACAAGTGGATGCAGTTTAAATGCCATCCGTGAAAAGTACAAGCAAGAAAAGGTAAAAAAAAAAAAAAGTTTTTTTGGTCCGAGTTTTACTTTACCACTTTCGACCCTCTTCTTTGATTGTACCCCAGAAGTAAGTATTCATACTGTTACCTGAATTGAAGAAACACCATCTCGATGCATAAGGGTTGTAAATAAATCAGAATCAATGCCTTAATCGTGTTTAGTGCAATAAGATTCAATTTCCTGACAATATCTTTTGCTTTGTTTAATGACAAATTGTCTTGCCATGGCAGTTCAAACAAGTCGCGACTCTCTCTGCTTCAAAACCAGTTCAGACTCTGTTCAACGAGCCTCCTGGTGAATGACGATTACTTATCCTAACCGCTCTCCACATTCTTCTGCATCGAAGTGCTTTATTCTCAAACTATTGGTCAAAAAGCATTAGCCTCAGCAATAAAACCGGTGTTCTTTATTTCTGTTGTATCTAATCAGCTTTAGTGCTGCCAGATTAATAAAAATGTAGAGGCAATAATGATTTTTGCTACATTTACTTAAATCATTATGTTATGGTAGTGATTCAGGCAAACTTTAATTTAACGGCAAATGCTAACTTCTTGCTGGCATGTTGCTGAAACTATGTTGTTTTTCCGTCTTTTGAATATGAATATGCACATTTTTTACAAACATTAAGATTCTTCCATGTTAGTAAATTTGGAGCATCCACTTTCTAGAAACTTCTTCTCTTTACAGTCTTGATAATCAGGTAAAATACCTCTGTTGGACAAGGTATGTGACTATGGACATACGAGGTGAAGTTTTCTTCCACTTAGAATAGTTCATGGCCGTGATACCTCAACTACAGATGTACACACTACATCTTTCACTACACGTTTTTATCATCATTGATCTTGGTAGGACCCATATCAATCAACGGGTCCTACACTTCGATCAATGGTGGGAAAGTGTGTAGTGGAAGATGTTGCGGCTCAATGGTGTAGTGCACAAATCATTTTCCTACATCTGTTTGTATAAATACCTTTTCCTAAACTGATGCTTTATACGGGGGCAAGGCAATCTCATTTGTCAATCAACACGCGTTTTATAGCCGATTTTTGTTCTGATGTCAATTTAGTAGGAAACTCAACTTCAAAAATGATCTTCAAATCACCTCTTTGGCCAGGCTCTTTAGCAATAGGCATACCTTCTCCTTCAACCACAAGCTCATAACCAGGGCTAATAATGTCACTAACTGTGATTGCTAGATTCCGTCCGTCTAACGTGTTGATGTCCAGTTTTGTTTCACCCAATGCCTCTGCTAGTGTCACCTTTTTTTGCAAAATAAGGTCGTTTCCGTCTCTCTTGTAAACCGGATGAGGCTTTTCTTCGATTACGAATACAAGATCAGCTGCAAGCTGATTCAATTGTTCATTTCCTTTGTCTGGAAATGTTATCTTTGTTCCTTTCTTCCAGCCTGGCTTTATATCAATTGTCAATATCTCTGTATCTGTAGACATTCGTCTGCACAAAGCATGTATAAATTACATATTAGACCCCAAAATGAGTAATGACATTAGGATAAAGAAAATGATACTAAGCTGACGTGGCAGCATAAGTCCTGCCATGCTGACGCGTCAGCTTAAATGCCTGAGTAAGTGGCAGAGTCCATGCTGACACGTCAGCTTGAATGTAGGCCTTACCCATTGGCATCGACGACAGACCTAGAAATCTTCATCTTTCGGGTTGATCCGGTATAAAGTTCTTCAAGGCTACAATTCAGTTTGCTCTCTACAGGTGGCGGTTTCTTAGGCATAGTAGCACCAGTCCCGTCACTATAGGTCCGGAACATGTTTTCACTACCACTTAATCCTCCAAACAATCCTCCTCCTCCATCAGAAGAGAATCTCATTGATTTTGTTGCACTAGCTGATCCAAAACCGAAAGGACTACTACCGAAGAATTCCGCGAAAATGTCTTCGGCGTCTCTTGGATTATAACCATTCTGAAATCCACCATTATTATTATTATTATTATTATTATTATTATTAGCACCAGGTGGTGGCATGTCCTTTAACCCTTCTTCTCCATATTGATCATATATTTGTCTTTTTTGTGGATCACTTAAAACCTGAGCCAATATATTCAGAAGATGCAGTAAATATTTATGTTAACCTAATCAAGATATTCTTAGGACATTTCTTTAATATATTTATTTTGAGGGATAAAATTATTGCAGGGAGTCTTTAGTGCATCTCTAAAACCAGCACCTTTCCCCATTTTTGGTGCAAAAAAGCCTCCTCCAAAGACTATACCAAATGTGCATTTTTTGGTGTAATCATCAAAGCTTTGCCAAATTTTGGTGTTGAGAAATTTGGTGTAAAATGGTAGAAGATATTTGGTGCATAAATCACACCAATTATCCTTAAAAAAAAAAAATTTAAATAAAAAAAAATTTCACACCAATTTGGTGGAATGATATGGGCTAATTTCGGGGCACCACAGTGAGGCTAAATCGTTGCAAAGTCGAACCTTATACATGATATTCAACTTTCCATAACATTCGACCTCTGATAAGTCGAACCTCACACCCCGATATGGTGCCACAATAGATGTTGTGTGGTGGCAGACAAAGCGGTTTGATATACAGGATAGAAGCAAACACTTAAAATTCATCAATATCAAATAAGGGACAAACTCTAACCTATCAAATTTTTTGCCTTTCTAATGACCCTGAAAAGAAGGAAGAAGAAAAAACCCAGAAATCGCAAAAATCCGCACTTTCGAATTTGAGGCAATCCATAAAAAACTGATTGAAAAAAAGAGAGTAAAAACCTCATAGGCTTCAGAGATTTGTTTGAATTCAGCTTCAGCTTCCTTTTTGTTTGTTGGATTTTTGTCTGGATGCCATTTCATAGCCAATCTTCTATATGCCTTTTTCAGATCATCCTCTGTAGCATTCCTCTCCAGGTTTAATATGTTGTAATAATCCACACCCATATTATATATAATAATAATTTATATCTGTATTTAACAAACTAAAAGAAAGAAAGGAAAGAAAAAAAAACCAAATCCAGACTCTAAAAGAAAAAAATCTGATATAACGCAGGATTATTGATTTTATGTGTGCATGGATTCAGAGATCTGCAGTTTTGAAGGGATTCATCGTTCATTTAGCTACAAAAAGAAATTGGTTAAAATCACATTATAAGAATGAGAGTAAATTTCTTGATTTGCAAGTTTATATATTCATCAAAGACAAATATGTCTTGTTGAAATGATTTTTGATTACTTTGGAAAAAAAAAAAGAGACAATCTTCATTTACGGTTGTACTACTTCCTTGTTTGTCTATCCTTTTGCATGGCTACGACAATAGTGGCATATTACCCTCTATTTTTTTTTTGTCTTGTTTTATTATCATAACTTTAGCTGATAATTTTTTTTTATAAAATAATGTTAAGGATGTGGATCGATAAGATGAATAAAGAAAAGCGGATTCTATTGGCACTGCGTTTTTACTTCAATTACTGTTGACACCACCATAATATTTTTATTATTTTTATGCAACATATAACGTCTGTGTCATTGACGTTTGTTTTCGGTACGGGCGTCACTGGTACTGACGTTGGTTTTCAATATCAATGACACTGATATTATAGTTATAAATATATCATTGGTGAAAAACGTCAGACCCACTGACGTTAGCGAAACAAAAACTCAGTGGCATTGATGCGCGTACCGTGGTGCTGAAAAGCAATTTGAGGTGGTGTTGGTGAAGTAAATGAAAAAAAAGAGGTGTCAATAGTAAATTCGTCGTCCCGATAAAAGCTATCTATAGAAATATGCAAATACATTATTCTGTCTCTTCCTCCTATGCAAAATAATTTACCTTATTTTGTCTTGTTGGTGGGTTCTATTGGCACACCTCTTTTTACTATTCACACCCATTTTCTGATTATTTTTTCGGATGAAAAAAACATCGGTGCCACTGGTGTTCCTTGTTGAACACCAACGTGGCGTTCAACAAAGAACACCAGTGGAAAGACGTGGACTGGCGTTTCTAAATTATAACACTTTTATAAATGGAACGTCGGTGCCACTAGTGTTCCTTGTTGAACACCTGACGTTGGTGTTCAACAAGGAACACACGTTGGTGTTCAACAAAGAACACCAGTGGCACTGACGTTCTATTTATAAAAAATCACCGGATGCCGAAATAATTTTTTGTCGTGCCATTAGTAAAAAAGAGGTGTGCCAATACCCCCAAATTTTTGGTTCTGTTTATTTTTGTTTTGGATATCACGATAAGAGACATTTTTTTGTGTTAAACCTTTCGTATCCAGAAAAAAAAAAAAAAAAAAAATCTACCGTAATTAATTGCATACAAAAATGACACAGATTTACAAAGGTGGTTATCAGTCACACAAAAAAAAAAAAAAAAAAAAAAAAAAAAAAAAAAAGCAAGAGAAACCTTCAATAGAGAACCCATTGCCGTCTCGGTTGAGCTAACGGAGGCTCTGGGGAAGCCGGAATAGGAGAGCACTCGGCTTACTGCTTACATGTTTTGAGCAGTTATCCGCTCTGTACTTGGCTACCAACATTTACCATGGGTACACCAGAGGTCCTATCGTATTAAGAAAAGGTCCTTTCAATGCTGTAGTGCCCACACCAGATATGTGGACCGAACCGTCCCACAACGTTCTAAACCCAAGTCACCTATAGCTTCAATGGACCGAACTGTCTCACGTATAAAGTGGACGAACAATGATTCACTGATTTAACCATCTCCAATCCAGCTAATCCCAGGAATTTTCCTCCTTTTTCCCTCAAGTTTATCACCCCTCATCATCTCCACACCCTCCCACCTACCACCATGAGCATATATATTAGACATCATAACCTTATAACTTACTTTATCATCTTCCCTTAACTTACTTCCTACTAGCTCTGCTAACTCTGCATTCCTATGAACTTCACAGCAAGACAACAGCGCACCCCAAACGCTAGAATCAACTCGTTCCGTCACGCGTTGAATAACCTCATAAGCCTCAAGCAACTCTCCAGACATCCCAAGAAGCTTGACTATAAAGACATAATGTTCGGTTTCATACAAAAGCCCAAATTCATCTTTCATTCTTCTGAAATATTCTCTACCTTCTTCGACAAGACCGGAATGGCAGCATGCACCAAGCAATGCAGAGAAAGTAGCGGTATCAGGTTTTATTCCATACCGTAACATCTCTTCAAATCTTTTGAATGCATCAAATGGATATCCATATAAACCTAGAGAGGATATGAATGAATTGTAAGAGACGACATTCTTCTTTGGCATTTTGTCGAACACCTCAATCATCAACCCTAGAAAACCGCATTTGGCATACATGTCAACCAAAGCGGAGGACACCATGACTTCCATATCAAATCCATGTCTAATAACGTATCCATGTATTTCACAACCGGGTTTTATATTTGTCAAGTGACCTGAGGCAGCCAATGTGCTGGCTAACAATATCGTATCGGACTTTATACCCATGAAATTCATTCTTCGGAAAAGTTCTAATGCGATATCATGCTGACCAGCTTCAGAAAAACCAGTGACCAATGCAGACCAAGTAACTAAATCAGGAAGTGACAAGCTACCGAAAACTTTACTAGCTGAATCCATGCACTTGTATCGCGAATACATGCTTACTAGAGAGCTATTTACATGACAATTCGAATCGAACCCACATTTCAGACATAAACCATGGATTATTAAACCTATGGTGATGTCGATGGGATTAGCTAGACTTGAAATCAAGGCAACCATAGTATAACCATCAGGCTGCAGCTTCCCCATTTTCCTCATCCTGCTAAACAACTCTAGTCCCTGATCACAAATACGCGCGCCTCCAAACCCAGAAATCATCGAATTCCACAAGACCAAATCTGGTTCAGTAATTTTATCAAACACCTTAACCGCTTCCTCAGCATAGCCCAACTTTGAATAGGCATTTACAAGCGCGCTACTGCATACCGAATCCGATCCTAGACCTAAAGTAACCACCTCACCATGCAGGATTCTGATTCCTTCAAGACAAAAACTTTCAGAAAACACACGCATAACACAAGAAAAAGTGAAGCTATCAGGCCTAGCATCCGAAGAAAGCATCAGCTTAAACAAAGCAACCGCATCAGAGAAGCGGTGGGATTTAGCATAAGCTCGAATAATAGAATTCCAAAGGTACACACTTCGCTGAGGAACTCTATCAAACAGCTTGCGAGCAGCATTGAGATCATTGTTGATGCCATATAACCTGATTAGCTTTGTCCCGTAAAATGGGTCGTTTAAGAGGCTGCTCTTAATGATGAAAGCATGCAGTATTTGGGTTCTCGCAAGAGTTTGTTGAGGCTTTATGATTTCTGACAAAATGGTACGCAGCAACTGTGGTAGCATTCGACGTTTCTCAAATTTCAAAAACTATACACACCCTATGCTGCACGTCTTGTCTTGAGGGCATTATTCAGTGAAATGCTACTTTCATGTTGGACAAAATCAAGACTCAAGTGGCGGCTGAGAATCAACCATCTACCAATTTCATCTTCTTTAGTGACTGTTGAGATGGGGAGATTATTGCATATTTGCATGGTGTCTCCGTTAGCTGCTGAGACTTTGACCCCATAACCCCGTAAACAAATCTGTACACACTTTAAATTCAGTTTAAAAACATAAGGCGTAGATCGTGTGCGCTTCACTTAACTCTCCTGAGTAGTAAAGTTGATTTCCTTATTAATTTGAACACACGGGCATTGGAATGCAAATCGGGTATGCAAAATCTCTTTCACCCTCTCATTGTTTCAAACATCCTAGATATACCTCTCTCAATGTAGCCTTGAAAAGATAGAATTTTATGGGATTTTAATTCCAATGGTATATATTCCGTCAAATCTGGCTATAAAACCACAACGCATAAGATTGAATAAGATGACAACGGCTCGATAGGCTCATGTTCATCAGGGTTGGATTGTACTTGGAAGCTCTTATGGGGACGAAGGCCAAGAGTGAAGATCTTTGTGTGGAGAATCCTCCAAAATGCACTTTCATACAGCAAAGAATTTATCTATTCGGCATGTAGGATATGTTATGTGCAGTATCTGTTGAGAAGCGAAAGAGACGGTATATCAATATATATATATATATATATTTTTTAATGTCGTATTCTAGACGCTTTGTGGTAAGAATCCTCAATGGGAAAACCATGGAGTAGGTTGTCTGGTACTTCAATGTCAGATTTCTTTCACTTGCTCTTCATCTTGGGGGTCAAGTTTTGAAGAGAAATCTTCTTCAAGAGAATGCACGTTTTTTTTTTCCAGTCGACGTGTAAAGGTGAAAAAAAAGTGAACAAATAAATAGCAACACACTGTTTTTTGTTTTTTGTTTTTTGTTTTTGTTTTAAAGGGGTCACAAGACCCATTTTGTTAAACGTGGCTCCGCCAGCCACTGTGCAATAAGCAAAATATTAATGGCTGCATAAACTAAAGTCAAAGAATTACAACCATTTCTACTAAAGAATGTTATCAACTGCATAGGGACTAACTTAGATCCGGTTAAAAAAGCAGGGGGGTAAAGTGAAATATTGCTCTGAACCCTATGTTCTTGGCTACACTTTTTAGAACACCAATTCTATACACTTAAAAGCTAACTTCCGGGTTCCTATAGACCTGTATTTACAGAAGATGAAGCTAGTCTTGAGAGGATGTAGAATATTCAAACAAAAGGCGTTTCGATGGAGCAGACTGAAGAAGAAGCCGTAGACGGCTTGTAAGCTGGTAGATCAATGTCCATTGCGTCGCCATTTCTGAATCCTTCATCTGCCTAATCACAGATGCCTGGAAAAAAGAAAAAAGATTTAAGAAAAAGAAAAAGAAAAAGAAAAAGAAAAAGGAAATGTCCATGAATATTCAATCACAAATTGCATGAAATGACAAACATTTTTCAGTTCAAATAGATCGAATGCCTTGCGGTTCAAAGGTACACGTATAGATGTATTTTTTCTTCCTTCACGCATTACGGGATATTTGAAATTCATAATAGAAAGGGCTATAAAACACTGGAGGCCCATAAATTATCATGATTATAACATTTTGGCCTCTAAACTATTTTTTTCAACAAACTAGACCATATTGGCCTCTAATCAGCTAAAATTACCTCTATTGGCCCCTATGGTATGAAATGACTATTTCTTTTATCACAACACATTACATAACTCTCGTTTCTAGGAGTTCAAAGCAACAAATGGCAGAAAAATAGGACTTCAAATCGTCAGCAATTTTGGGGTTGAGTTGATCTGAAGTCCGTTTTTAGGTTGTTTGTTAAGTAGAACTCCTGAGAATAAAAGCAAGGTATTGGTTTGATGAAAAGTGATCAAAGATTGGTTTTTAGTACCGAAAATGGCCAATACGTACTAATCAGGGGCCAATTCGTTATTAAAAATCCTGTTTAAGGGCCAATTTATTTGTTATTGAGGGCCTAAGGTTCCAATAGTATATGGGACTTCAGTGTCTTTTGCCCTCAATTGTTACTATGTGTTCCGAATTCTGATGTAAACATAGCATAGCAATAATAATACAATAGAAGCAAGGAAATAAAAGCAGCCAGCTCTTATTTGATAAAAATGATCCCAGATTATAGAAGCAATCTTAATAACCTGAAGGCGCTTCCCGAGCTGGAATTCAACTTCTGTTCCAAATGAGATGTTACTTGCCAGAGATTTAAGAGGATCAACAGTGGGATCGACAGAAAGCAAACTAGGGATTTGTGGCGCGTATACTAGTCTCCACCTGGCTTGTCCAAACTCTCCCTTTCCTTCGATTCTCGGCATCAAAGTTTCAAGAGTTGCGGTCGCGAGTTTTTTAAATGCAAGCTGACCATCACCTTCCAATATGGATTCAGCTAACTGACTCTCAAGGACTCTGGCAGCCTGTTTTAACCAGCAAACAAGAATGGGTATCGTTACTTACACAATGTAGTCAGTGTGTGTGTGTGTGTGTTCACACACACACACACACACACTCTCTCTCTCTCTCTCTCTCCCCCCCCCCCCCCCCCCTCTCTCTCCCCCTCCCTCCCCATCTTTCTGTTGAGGCAAATCATTGAGCCTAACAGGGACACACACACACAGCGATATGAAACCTCGGGAGAAGATACATCAGCAAACAGCGAACTTTAAATTAAATACTTCATTTCATACGCTAATGCTCCAGACTAATCAATTTCAATTGCATTGCAAATTCTGTAAAGAACAAACACATGGCAACATGGATAATTGAAATATTACCTCAGAAGGTGAAAGGACATTCTGTTCCACAGAACGGGTTGATGTGACAACCAAATTATCCTGCCATTTGCTGGCCCGGCTTTGAATCCTGAATTGCCATTCCGATCCAACAAGAACCAAATCCAGCATCGGGTCAAGTCCGCTATCAGGCTCAAACTTTGCAATATTTAGATGCTCTCGCTTAAGTCTAACCTATAACAAAGGACAGAAGATTTTGTCTGACTTGTTCACTTCGGGATATTAACAAAGGTAAAACGACGACTAACTTGAGTAGTAACAAGATACAGAAGACAAGACTAACCTGTGTAGCAACAAGATTGACATCACCGTTCTCAAATGATAATACCCCTTTGGGTTTTATCAATTTGGAATGAGCAATTCCATTTAACTCGAGTTCTCCACTGACAGCAAAATTGAGAATCAATGGATAAACGATCTTCAATTCTGGCCCCAGATTAAGCTTCAAATTGCTAAGCTGTATATCTAACTTTGGCTGGCTGTTTACTTGAGCTCTCTCTTTCTCAACTTCAGCCTGTTTACCTGCCAGTCACTCAAACACCATAAAATTTTGTAGAGATTCATGATGTATCACAGCATTTTATTATAATAAGGGCAGAATTGTCTTTGTTTGTTATTTAGGGTTAGATGTGGCGGCTGTGTTTTAAGTAGTATAGTGGGAAAGGAGTATTTATAGTAAGGAGCAATTATAGGAGGATTGATAGCTATTTGATATAGAAAGGATTCTCCTTTCATTAGTATAAATAAAGACAGTATGTAACATAAATGATTATCAATGATTGAATAAAAAATATCCCTCCTTTTTCCTTTTTTTCTCCTCTTTTTCCTACTGTTTCTACATGGTATCGGAGCGGGTCGTATGATCAAAACAGATGTATCTGCGCGCCGCCATGACTGGGAGCACTTCATCGGCTGCTTCCTCTAATACTACCACTGGATCATCCGTTTCCAGGGATGACCAACCGACTGGAAATTCAGTTGGGACAGACAGTTCAGCCTTGGTGGCAAACAGAAATGATCAAAAGGGAAGAAAACAGAAAATCTGGTGTGATCATTGCAAAAAACAAGGTCACACCAGGGACAATTGTTGGGTGATACATGGCAAACCGGCAAACTGGAAGCCTAGGGGCAGTGGATCAGGCAGTTCAGAGGCAAGGCAGGCTAATCAGGTGTCATCTGACCAAGGCACTGGATCTACTACACAGCAGCTGTTTTCCCAAGAACAACTGGATCAGTTAACCAAACCGATTCAGCCCAAACTATGCACACCAAAGGTGATTCTTCCTGTTCCTTAGTGGAGAAAGGTAACTACCCTTCCCTCGTCTTTCCTTGGAGTCCACCGGTCCTCCTTTTGGGTCATTGACTCGGGAGCAACCGACCATATGACCGCTATTCACACCTTTTCTCAACATATAAATCCCGTGCCGGAAACCGAAAGTTAAGATAGTAGATGGTTCTTTTTCTCGCTATAGCCGGAAAAGGATCCATCACTATCTCTCCTACTTTAACTCTCAATAATGTCCTACATGTACCATCCCTATCTTGCAATTGCAATCGTTATCGCCGTAAACTCACCTCAGATACTAAATGTAATGTTGTGTTTTCTGTTAATGGTTGTGAAATTCAGGGTATTCACAAGGGGATGGTGATTGGCAATGCTAGGATGATGGGAGGACTATATCTCTTTGAGGAAAAAGGAGAATCTGGAAATAAGAAGAATTCTGGAAATTTCTGTCTTCAGTCCACATATATTGATAAAAATAATATCATGTTGTGGCATCTTAGGCTAGGCCACCCTAGTTTTTACTACTTAAAGAAACTGTTTCCAAATCTTTTTATCAATAAAGATCCATCTTTATTTAAGTGTGAAATATGTGAATTGTCTAAACACACTAGATCATCTTTTCCACCTTACAAGCCAACCAAGCCATTCACTATGATTCATAGTGACATTTGGGGGCCTGCAAGGAAGAGTACACCACAAGGGAAAAGATGGTTCATCACTTTCATTGATGACCACACTGTAGTCTCCCGGGTTTACTTATTAAAAAACAAAGCCGACGCCAAACAAGTTTTTCGTGATTTTTATGAAATGATTTTGATACGCTTCACTCCAAAATAGAAGTCTTTCGAAGTGATAATGGCACAGAATACTTTAATTCCATACTTGGATCTTATTTCCTTGACCATGGAATTGTCCACCAAAGTTCCCGTTCCCGACACACCCCAACAAAACGGGGTGGCGTAAAGGAAAAACAGCACATTTTGGAGATAGTTAGGGCTCTTATGATAGCTTCTAATAGCCCTAAATATCTCTACGGGGGGGGGAGGTCGTCTCACAACCCATATACCCGATCAACAGTGCTCCCTCAAGGATCTTAAATTATCGACTCCTCTCGATCGCCTAAAAGAGTTTTATCCCAACACTAGAATAATCCAAGACATGTCTCTTAAGGTGTTTGGATGCACCGCTTTCACACATAGTCACCATCAAGGGAAATTGGATCCCGAGGTAGAAAATGTGTGTTTGTGGTATTCCCCCACACAAAAAGGTTACAAATGTTTTGATCCACAAACACGAAAGTGTATGTCGGTAGTGATGTGACTTTTTTTGAAGGTCAAATGTTTTTCAAAACTCATGTTCAGGGGGAGAGCTTTAAGGAACATGAGACTTTTTCACCTGATCAACAAGATATTTCACAGACTTTTTCACCCGATCAACAAGATATTTCACAGCTTTTGTTTTTTGAACTCGACAAAGATTTCTCCAAATCTTGATACTTACTATCAAGAAAAGGAATTAGGGGATAAGACCACCGATAGTCTTACCAAGGGCACCGCACCGACCCATCTAATAGTCCTAGTCCCAGGACAAGAATACAGAAATTTCCAGGGAACACTTATTCAAGGAAAGGCCTATTACTCAAAGATAAAGCTCCTCATCCAAACATTGAGCAACTACCTTCCTTGAGTGCAACTCCTGAGAAGAACACAGAAAAATGTAATACAACAGAACCTTGGTCATCTGAATCTGAACCTGAAAATCAAAGTCACTCTGATTCAACAACTGTGTCTAACCCACCAGAACACTCAAACCAATCTGACCTACTTCTTGATGTCCCAATTGCCATTAGAAAACCTTCAAGGGAATGTACCAAGCATCCCCTCTATCCTCTTAGCAGATATGTCTCCTATAACAAACTGTCCCCACAATATCAAGCCTTTACTACTAGCCTCTCTAATATCCAAATTCCTAAAACCATCCATGAAGCCCCGTCCCATCCTAAATGGAAGGTCGCCGTGTATGAAGAAATCGTTGCACTTGAAAAGAATGGCACCTGGGAAGTTGCTAGCCTACCTACTGGGAAAACTACAGTGGGGTGTAGGTGGATATTTACTGTAAAATACAACTCAGATGGTTCTATACAGAGGTACAAAGCAAGGTTGGTGGCCAAGGGATTTACCCAAACGTATGGGGTAGATTATTCAGAAACTTTTTCACCAGTGGCAAAGCTCAATACAAAGTGAGGATAATTCGTCCATAGCCGTGAACTTGGATTGGCCCTTGGAATTTGGATGTAAAAAATGCTTTCCTACATGGAGATTTAAAGGAAGAAGTTTACATGGATATGCCTCCGGGTTTTTCCGCAGAGATAATGGTAAAGTATGCAAGCCGAAAAAGGCTCTATACGGGTCGAAGCAAAGTCCAAGAGCCTGGTTTGAGAGATTTACGAGATTCCTTAAAAAGGAGGGCTTCAAGCAAGGACATTCGCATCACACTCTATTCACCAAAAGATCGAAACCGGCAAGATGACAAGTATTGGTAGTGTATGTGGATGATATCATCCTCACCGGGGATGACATGACCGAAATCAATCGGACCAAGAAGTGCTTGGCAAGAGAGTTTGAGATAAAAGACCTTGGGAGTCTAAGATACTTCCTAGAATGGAGGTTGCAAGATCGACAAAGGATTGGTAGTGTGTCGAGAAAATATGTGCTAGACCTCCTTGAAGAGACAGGGATGAGTGATCGCAAGCCTCGCAAGCACTCCAATGGAAGCCAACATCAAACTCGGGAAAAGAAAGATCAAGTTCCCGTGGACAAGGGAAAATATCGTAGACCGGTAGAAGATCGATATACTTGGCCCATACAAGACCCGATATATCCTATGCAATGGGTGTTGTGAGCCAATTCATGCATGCTCCTTGTGAACCTCATATGGAGGCCGTGTTCGAATATTGAAATACTTAAAAGTGGACTCGTTGGTGAAGGTTTGTGGTTCGGAAAAGACGCTAGTAGGAGCATTGAAGTTTATACAGATGCCGATCAAGGTGGTCCGTTGAAAAAGATCCACAACCGGGTATTGTAGCTTTGTGTGGGGCAATCTAAGTAACTTGGAGAAGCAAAAAACAAGGGGTGGTGTCTAGAAGTACAGCTGAGTCAGAGTACAGAGCCATGGCCCTTGGAGTTTGTGAAGAACTATGGATAAAAAGAGTTCTAGAGGACTTGTCAATGCCTGTAAAGCTACCTATGAAGCTGTACTGTGACAATAAAGCTGCTATTGATATTGCTAATAATCCTGTACAACATGACAGGACCAAGCACATAGAAATTGACCGGCACTTCATTAGGGAAAAGTTGGATGATGGAGTGATATGCATGCCATTCTTGCCATCAGCACAGCAGGTTGCAGATGGGTTGACCAAAGCCTTGCTTAAGCCTGGATTTGATGGGTTTACGAGCAAGTTAAACATGTTGAATCTCCATGCTTAACTTGAGGGGGAGTGTAGAGATTCATGATGTATCACAAGCATTTTATTATAATAAGGGCGTAATTGTCTTTGTTTGTTATTTAGGGTTAGATGTGGCGGCTGTGTTTTAAGCAAGATAGTGGGAAAGGAGTATTTATAGTAAGGAGCAATTATAGGAGGATTGATAGCTATTTGATATAGAAAGGATTCTCCTTTCATTAGTATAAATAAAGACAGTATGTAACATAAATGATTATCAATGATTGAATAAAAAATATCCCTCCTTTTTCCTTTTTTTCTCCTCTTTTTCCTACTGTTTCTACAAATTTGATGATCAGCAATGCATCCAAGAAACAACTTAATACGTGCAAACCAAACACAAAAAGATAAAAGAAGAAACCGTGGGATGCAACACCACTAGCTATTTAACGATCGATCAGGAAATGGAGGAACCAAAACAGTATTTTAAGAAATGTGGAGCTACTTTCTTGCATACTAAAATGTTTTTCTGCCTTTAGAGGCAGTTTAAGTAAGCATGCGGGCATCCACGGTTATGAGGCTAAGTTCATATTTGAATTTCAGAGTTCTTTTCCATGGTGATGTGTATTTCGGCTTTTCAGTGCTGCCAGGGTGAGATTGCGTTGGTGGGAAATCTATACGGACCTCCGTAAGCACTCTGTCAAAGTTAGAATACATTCCATTTGGACATGAATTAATTCGCCTTTATTCTTATTCAATGGATAAATTCTAGTTAAGAAGTTTGGATTACACCAAGTATCATGTCGAATAAAGTCGGTGTAATGTATTGTCAGGAGAAAAGAAAGAGAGAGAAGATTACTTTATTCAGATGACAAAGGTTGTTTTATTAAACGAATAAAGTGGAGTAAGGGAATCACCCTTGCCCCAAAAACCCTCTACTTATTCTGGAAAGTTTTTGTGGTTTTTGTAAAACCAATTTTGGATTGAGCTCAATAAAATCAACTGAAAAAAGAAGAATCCAAGAGCACCTGAATGTTGATTAAATGGGATGCTGGAAGCAACATGCTTTAAGTTCAGGACGCGGGATACATATTTTGATGCAACCACTCGGTTGTAGCTGCCAGCTGCCAAACGTGACTGACTAGAAATATCCCTGTTGAATGGAGCAGTCCCGCTGCCCTTGTCATGGGGTAAATAGGCTTCACCATGGCTTAATTTTATTTTACCAGAAATAGTGGGTTGCAGAATGGATCCGCTGAGCTGTAATTGAGTATCAACCTGACCACTGTAATTAAACCCATCAGTTTTCCCAATAAATAATATTAGATATAGAATAATACATGTAATTGCAGGTATGCAGCTCATTACAATACCGGGCATATAGCAACCAAAATCCTAACAAATGGGGCACTAACGTACCTAAATACATTCTTTGCACGCACTTCCAAGACTTCACATTTCAAGTCTATTTTATCAACAAGAGAGTCCTCACTCATCCTTAGGGGCAGGTTGCCTCTTACGGAAAGTTTTCCCATTCTGCTTATCTTACCTTCCAAAGAACCAATTTTTAGGCGATTTGAATTGACAAGAACTGTACCACTGACATTTGTAACTGGCTTCCTGAGTACTGGAGAAGATATAATTGCCCTGTGGAAAGATGCTGAACCGTCGAGTACTGGTTGTTCCACTGTACCTCGAAGCTACTCAAGATCGAAACAGAGATTAAAAAAATAATAATAAGTAACTCAACGTCAGATATGTATATACAACTAGTCATCTTTTCAACTCTACATCAATGAAACAAGAGCAACCCAACAAAAGCTGTCAACAATTGACAAACCTGAAGCATTACTTCAGCATTGCCATGGAGCCAATTGGCATACGGCGATAATGCTGTCAGCAACATCATGCCACCATCTCTAATATCAGCATCCACTCTAACTTCTCCAACATCCAGTATGTTCCAGTTTAAACCTTGGAGGCCTTCTGCCAACTTAGCATCCCAAGCCTCTTCATATCTTTCCCGGGAGCTTTTCCTGTCAAAAGCTTCATCAGCAGGTTCTTTGCTCCTTTCAGCAGTCCAATTGCGATTCCATGATCCATTAGTGACTTCTGTTTCTGCACCTTCTTCCAGTGAACTAAGCTGAGTAAATGTGACAGGTATACTTCCTTGAACGTGAACATGGCCTTTTTGAATGACAGGTTCCAACTTAGCATTAAATAGAAAACGGCTTGTTGAAGTTAGAGAAGCAACAAGTTCAGCTCTTCCGAGATCTATTCCCCCGATGGCACCATCCAAGAGCCTTACTTGTATATCACATTCTGGTTTTGCAATACTCCCCCTAAGATCTCCCTCCATATGTAGTATACCCTTTATCGGAGTCAAAAATTGCCGCAAAGAGTGAACAGCTTCTGCGGCTGAATCTTCGATTACCTGGACTAACGTAGGAATGAAGCTCACAGGAAAATTCAGTACAGCAAAATGCAAATTGGATTTCACTCCTAATAGGGTCCCATCTGCATGGATGGTGGCATTATCTTTCTGGATAAAAATTCTCTCAAGGCGTAAACCATCATCGTTGCTGTAGGCACCAGCTGCTAAAATTCGCTGAGTTTTGTAAGTTCCCCATTCCCAGTCATCCCCATGAAAGTCAAAATCGACCTGAAATAACAAGGCCAATTGCTAAGTGGACAAAAATGGAGCTGACGTAATTAGGAATCCGAAAGGACCGAAACCAACATTCTTGCTTCAATCAGAGAAGGATCGGACCTCTGCTATACAACAGGTAAGAAACACACTTCCTTGTGGGTTGTTGTATTGAACTTAACAGCTTACAGGAAAATGCTAATATTTTGTTTTGACCTTGTTGAATTACCATTTCACCCAAAAGCTTAAGCCGTTAAAAGAGAAACGCAAGTGTTGCATATTGGAGAAATCTTACAGTGTCCACAACAAAATAGGCTAGAAATACTAATACAGGCTGTGAAGACATAAGCAGGTACACTTAAAACTCCTTCATTTCCTGTGATTATCATACTGGAATCAGTTAAGTCCACAAAACAAAAGTAGGAAACTCCGTTCATCCTCCAGCTGTGATAGGTTGCATGAAAAAGATAAAGAAAAAGGTGAAAAGCAAAATAAGTGACGCGTTATAATTCCGAGTCAAAACATTCTTTCTCATCAAGCTTACTATTCTAGATATTAGTAAGTAAAATCTTTCAGCCTTAAAATTATAGGAAGGACTTCAGACAATTTTGAATTCTGAAACCAATTTGTTCCCTTATCCTATGAATAAATTTTATAGAACTAATTAGGAAGAGCAAGCTGTGTCAAGAGAGGATTTTAAGATTAGATGTACCAACCACAGTGTCTCCATTGCCACCTCCACTTGCATCTAAAGAGCCATTCCATCTGCCTCTAAGTTCAGCTAGACCCGGGAGATCAATATCTTCAAGCACAACTTCATCTGATGAATTTGGATGCCCCCGAATTTCCTAAAAAGCATAACCGAATAAAATAAATTAAGACCATTAAAATGACAACTTTTTTTTTACCGAAACGAAATTACCACATATAGTGGACATGTATAACTCACACTTGTTACAAGTGGGACTTGAACCCAGGACCTCTTGGTCCTGGGGCTTCAGCACAACAGCTACAACTTTTCGCTCACTATTTTTGCAAATTCTTACAAGCTCTTTCCTTTGTCAAAGAAAAAGACCAAATTTGGTGGGGTTTTCCGTGGTGCTTGTATGATGATGTTTGGGGAGGATACTCTGATGTGGTTTGGTAGGTCTGGCATTCAAAACAGTTTCTAGAAACAGGTTGTACGAATGGGGTGGTCTATTGCTATATACCACATCTGGCAGGAGCGTGATCAAAGGCTGTTTAGGCAAAGCAGAGCAGGCCCATGCATGTGGTTCAGCTGGAAGTCATGAAGACTCTTAAGGCTCTGTGTGGAGTAGGAGGAAGGAGGCTGAGTTGGGCAGTTGCTGTGGGATGTGATTTCATTGATGGAGCAATAAAATATCTGATTTACACAAAAAAATAATAAATAAGTACCTCAAGCAACTTCTGAAGGCCTTCAGCATATATTCCTAATGATTGCAAGCTCTGAATGAAAAGGTCCTGCACTCAATTTTAGAGAAACAACCTACATCAGAATATACACCAAACCCATCTCTCTACATGAAGGAAACAAAGCAAAATGCAGCTACAAATTTTTTTAGAAACATCAAATGAAAAGCAAGTGAGTTATACATGCATATGTGTTTGTATTTCTCTCCTATTTTCATATTCTTAAGAAACACTTCCATTTTGCAGATTATATTATGTCAACCAGGAACGACAATTATTCCAGCTGGGAGAAGGAGACTAATGCTTGTCAAGTAAGTGATGCAACAAATTACATTGCATAAGCTTGAGCACAACAAAAGGCACTATGTACTTTCTCAACATACATGAAAGGCTCATGAACCTCAACTAATCTAAGCTTATATAGGCTCATAAATGAAACCCTCCCCTCTCCTCCCCAGAAAAAAGAAAAAAGTGTCAGTTCCCCTTTATTTGATTGTTCTTGGTGTGTGTGTGTGTGTGTGTGTGGGGGGGGGGGGGGGAGGTTCACCGGACATGGACTTCACCTTCGATCTTGATTGTACAGCAGGATCAGAACTCCGAGAAAGAAGTCTAGCAAGTGGAAGCATCTCAGCAATTTCAGCACTTGGAACCTCAAGTCTCATTCTCCACCTGCCCATGGAAGAGATCACACTACCCAAATGTCCACTCATCGCTCTGTGGAACAAACTGCCTCTTTCCTTTCCAGAACGCTTTCGATCACGCGATCCTGGTAGTACATATTCACCCTGAAGCTCATACTTGCTGTTGCTTTGCTCCAAAACAGTTTTTTCTACAGTGATCTAAGAAATTGAGCAGGAAAATTTTGTGAATTAGAACTTCAAGGCATCAGGAAAAAGCAAGCATTGGCACCAAGATAGAGAAATTTTATAAAAGTCAAGATAATTAATACTCCCTCGGTCCCACAATATAAGTCATTTGTAGGTTTCACACAGATTAAGAAAGTGGATGAATGTCAAAAATTCTAAGGAGAAATGACTAAAGTACCCTTTGATAATCATTGATGCAAAAGTTATAAAGTAATGAATAGTGGTTGGATTGATAATAAATTAGGGGTAAGATAGAGAAAATGGTAAATAATGTTTCATTGGTAATGTAAAAAGAATTATATTTTGGGACATAAAGAGAGGTAGAATGACTTATATTTTGGGACGGTGGTAGTACAAAAGATTCACTAGATTAACGTATTCAGAGAGCAATAGTACATAGAACACTTTCTACTCTTTATGCGACGCAGCAAACTTAACACTTTCCACTCTATATGCTACCCAGCAAAAAACTAAATTGGTGTTTAAGTTCAACATAAGGCAGCCAAAGAACACTGCTATAAGCAGATTAAGTAATGCATGCATATGGATTCTTCACTTCCTTGCTAAGTGTGTTCAACTAAATTTTATTTTCCAAACCACTCTCTTCCACTTCACTCTTATTTTCAGTCAAACCAAGAGAGCAGAAGCTCAAAGAGGCAAAGTTGAATAGAGTCAAAATAAGAGAGGCATATACTCACAACATCACCACTCCATCTAACAGCTACATCAAGGGCTTCACCAAATACACCGCTGAATTTGGGCCGAAGGACAGACAACAATCCATGGCCTCTCCTCTTCTGAAAGTTTAGTTGCAATTCTGCCTGATAGTGGTAAACAAAGTCATAATCCAACTATGATGTGTATAACAATATAAAACAGGAAGCTGTGTGCCAATCTATATGACAAATTAGGACCTCAACAAACATATTAGCTCTCGGGAAAAAAATGCACTTTATCACTTATACTTTAACCACATGTGGGCTTACCAGAAATGCAGAACATTCTCTTTTCTTAGCAGTAGTAAGAGCCATGTAAAATTTTCCGACAAATTACCTAGGAAGAAGTGCATTTTATCATTTATACACTTTAACATGCCCCTGTAAGCTTACCACAAGTCCAGAGCATTTTTTTTTAGCAACAGCATTAGCAGTAGGTAGTAGTAGCAAGGTCAAGTAGAAATGTCAGGGGCAAACGCGTATATTTAGAACCAAATGCAGCAAATGTAGGGAGTGAACAGTCACATGATTGGAACATTTTTAGCCAGAATTTCCTCATTTTACTGGGACAACAAGACATGGATACATGTAACATAAAAATATAAGTTATAAACACATGCCACAAGCTCATTGACCTTGTTCAATGGCCGAGTACTTAGAACGAACTTTATATTAGCAGTTGCATTACCCTTTGTAACGATCCTCGAAGTGAACCAAGTTCCAGCTCATCCAATGGCAGATTGCGTACCTAAGTGAAAGTTGCAGAAAATTGCCACAGAACCTCAAGATGCTGTGTCCCAAGTAACTATCAAGAATATACATTTTTGTACGAGAAGGTGTGGTTGGGGAGGTCACCTCCAAACAAGCTGAATGTAAAGGCCTGTAGCAAGCACTAGCTTTTAGATGGCCCTTTTGAAGAGAAAAGGATAACACATTTTCTGTCATATTATCTCCTGAGCAGGCCTGTAATGGTCCCATTACCTCCACTGAAAGACTTTCATCAGGTCTTCCTGTGGCATCCAACTGTGAAACCGAACACAAATCAAGTTGAGTCAGTGCAAGGGAGAGTCCTTAATTGAGCAAATTTAGGTCTGAAACACAAACCAGAAAAGTTCTGCATGATAATTTTCACTACTACCAAACTAACAATGCCTCATCAGGTAAAGCAGCGTTGTAATTGTTAAACCAAGTTACCTAGTCTTAGTTTCAAACTGACACATTGAACACAAATGGGAAAACGGATCATATTCAATGCCACTAAAAATATTACAAATTGATCAGTACTCCCTCGATCCCATTTTGTTTGGGACTTATTCCGTTTATGGACGTCCTAAAAATGTCTACTTACTATAATAAAGACATCAAAATTATCTCTAATTCCAACATGATTCTTGTAGTTAATAAAGTCCATAAGCGCATTTATTGCTAATAAACCATCTATAATAAGCATAAATGAGATCTCACAATGATTTAATTACCAGACAATTTATTTACAGATTTCTTCTTAAAATGCTTCAGTTCCCAAAAGTCCCAAGCAATCTAGGATGGAGTAACTGTTTTCTACTCATCCTAGAGTCAATACACAAATGAAAAAGAAAAATATCAAAAGGGAACCCTCAAGAAATATAGGGCATAAGGTATATGATGAAGAGAAGAATCAATATACTCACACCACCTAGAGGTAATGAGGCTAAGTGTTGCTGTACAAGACCCCAACCTAACTATAGAAGAAACAAACATGATCAAAGGTACAACTTGTGATGCTACAAAATTATACCAAAATATTAAATTTAAATATCAGGATGCAAAAATGATTCACCCATTTGCTCTCTATGTTAGTCATATTACAAAATTCAAGCACTCCCCGAGTCATGAAACACTGCACCTGCTGTATAGTTCTCCAGGTAAAATAATCAAATTTATAAATAAAAGATAAAAACTATTCGACAAGCATCCAAGAAAGGAAATCTGTAGAAACAAGCAAGATAGGAGAGAAAAGTATAAACTCTTATTCAAGAACCTTATCGGGTTACATAAGGATCCTTGGTACAAATAGAAAAGGATCCCAACGGCTAGAAACAGGAAAAAGCAGCTAACGGCTAGTAACAGTAGAAACTAGACCATTATGGTCCAGAAGGAAAGAAAAGCTAGATAAAACTAACTAAAAGCATTAGGATTAAACAGACAGTCATTTAATCACTAATTAACAATAAAGGAAATAAGAATGACAACATACTTCAATATTTCAACACTCCCCCTCAAGATTGGGTGTGTAAATGTTGATGCATCCAAGCTTGTTGTGAAGATGTTGGAAGACTTGATTGTTGACAGACTTGGTAAGAAGGTCTGCAATTTGATCTTTGGAGGAGACATGATGAAGAAGAATGTCTCCTTTGTCAATTTTTTCTCTTATGAAGTGTCTGTCCACCTCAACATGTTTAGTCTTGTCATGTTGAGTAGGGTTTTCAGCAATGCAAAGAGCTGAAATGTTGTCACACAGCAGTTGTATAGGTGTAGGAATAGGGAACCCAATTTCAGCCATTAGTTTCCTGATCCAAATGCCTTCACGGATTCCTAGAGCAAGGGCTCTTAATTCTGACTCTGCACTACTTCTAGAAACCACATTCTGCTTCTTGCTCCTCCATGTGACCAAGTTTCCCCAAATGTAGGTGCAGTAACCAGAGATAGATTTTCTATCAGTTATATCACTAGCATAATCAGCATCAGTATAAATTTTGACTTCCCTTGAGCTATTCTTCTTAAACATCAGACCTTGCCCAGGATTTTTCTTCAGGAATCTGAGAAGAGTATACACAGCCTGCATGTGTTTCTCAGTTGGTCCGTGCATGAATTGACTGACCATTCCACACAAAGAAAGCTTATATCAGGCCTTGTATGAGATAGGTAAATAAGTTTGCCAACTAATCTTTGATACTTCCCCTTGTCCACAAGGGGGCTGTCTTTTTCTTTTCCAAGTTTGAGACCTGGTTCAACAGGAGTGTTAGCAGGTTTGCACCCTAACATTCCTGTTTCTTTTAGAAGATCAAGTGTATATTTCCTTTGGGACATGGAAATACCATCTTTATTTCTGGCAATTTCCATTCCCAGAAAATATTTGAGGCCAAGTCTTTTACTTCAAACTCAGTTCCCAGAGAGGCCTTTATTTTTTTGATTTCTAGAAGATCATTTCCAGAGAGTATGATATCATCTACATAGACTACTAGGATGGTCAGATTCCTAGGTCTAGCAGATTTGGTAAAAAGAGTGTGGTCAGAGTGGCATTGATGAAAGCCATGACTGATCATAAACTTGGTAAATCTCCCAAACCAAGCCCTGGGAGATTGCTTTAGTCCATAGAGGGACTTTTTTAGCATACAGACATCTCCCTTCCTTCCCAGTTTTTCAAAACCAGGAGGTAAGTTGATGAAAACTTCTTCTTTAAGGTCACCATTCAAGAAAGTATTCTTGATGTCTAATTGATATAGTTGTCAATCCATGTTCACAGCAATGCTCATTAGGACTCTTATAGTATTTAACTTGGCCACAGGGGCAAAGGTTTCATAGTAGTCAATCTCATAGGATTGAGTGAAGCCTTTTGCAATAAGTCTGGCCTTGTATCTATTAAGAGACCCATCAGCATTGTATTTAATGGTGAAGATCCACTTACACCCAACTGGTTTTTTTCCAGTGGGAAGTTTGGTAATTTCCCAGGTGCCATTTTTATTGAGGGCATCCATTTCCTCTTTTATGGCTTTCTTCCATTCAGGATACATCATAGCATCATGCACATTTTTTGGGATTTGGATGTTATCCAAGTCTCCTATAAATGCATGGTACTTAGGTGTCAAGTGATCATAAGACACAAAATTGTAGATGGGGTGAGAAGTGCAGCTTCTTACCCCTTTTCTTTTTGCAATGGAATCCTCAATTATAGGATTATTAATCTCATGACCTTCTGACGAGTCAGAGTCATGATCATTATCTTGAGAAGTAGAGGAATTCCTTTGTTGTTCAGAATTTGATTCTTCAGTAGATTGATCATCTTCTGAAGTGTTAGAAGTAGGATTATCCTCTTGAGGCTCTTGAGGGTTTTGAGAGGTAGCTTTCCTCTTCCTGGAGTACACAATGATGTTATTACTGGGAATGTTCCCAGATTCACTATTTTCATCATTTCTTGTTTCAGTGTTTTCACAGGGTGGTTCATTATTCCCTAAGTCATTTTGGTCACTCTCATGATGAATTTGAGAGTGATCAGTGACTTCAGGTTCAAAAACTTGAGTTTCCTCAGAGGTAGGACCCTCAACATTCCATGTAGCATGAAATTCTTGAAAGTTCTCCCCCGAGGTTCATTACTATAAAAAGGTTGTCCTTCTATGAAAGTAACATCTTTAGAATTGTAGAACTTTCTTGTAGAGGGTCAGTAGCATTTGTACCCATGTTGGAAAGGTGAGTATCCAACAAAGATGCAATTTATAGATCTAGGATCTAGTTTTCCTCTATTTTGTGTATGGATATGTACAAAACTTGTACAGCCAAACACTTTTAGAGGTAAAGTGTTCAAGAGGTGTGAATGAGGATATTTTTCAGTTAACACCTCAATAGGTGTTCTGAACTTCAAAACTCTTGAGGGCATTCTGTTTATGAGATAGGTGGCAGTTAAGACTGCCTCCCCCCATAGGAACTTAGGCACTTTCATGGTGAACATGATGCTTCTTGCCACTTCAAGAAGATGCCTATTTTTTCTTTCAGCCACCCCATTTTGTTGGGGGTATCAACACAAGTACTGATATGAGCAATTCCTTTTTCAGTGAAGAAGTATTTGAGACTATTCTCAAAATATTCTCTGCCATTATCAGATTTTAACACCTTGATTTCAGTATCAAATTGGTGTTTGATCATGGCAAAGAAATTTTTGAATACAGTTCCCAATTCTGACTTCTCTTTTAAGAGGAATAACCAAGTTATTCTGCTGTGATCATCAATGAACCTGACAAACCACCTTTTGCCAGTGATGGTTTTTGTCTTTGAAAGGCCCCATATGTCACTGTGGATAAGTGTAAAGGGTCTAGATGGTTGGTAACTGATCTTAGGAAACACAGATCGAGAATGTTTAGCAAGATGACAAATTTCACAGTGAAAAGAATCAATAGATTTTCCATTAAATAAAGTAGGGTACAATTTCTTCAAATACATAAAACTTGGATGTCCTAGTCTATAATGAAGAAGCATGATATTATTACAGCTAGGAGTAGAAACAATGCTATTAAAGCCTTTAGACAAAGAAACATCAGGGTAGGTCTTGAGAATGAAAAGTCCAGACACAACTTCAGCACTGCCAATCATTTCCTTCGAATTCAAACCCTGAAATTTGCAGCCATTAGTACAAAAGATCACATTACAATGAGTGTCCTTAATGAACCTACTCACAGATAAAAGATTACATTCCAGTTTAGGTACAAACAGGACATCATTTAAGGTGATGTTTTTATCAATATAAACACTGCCAATCCCAGAAACTGGAGATACAGAACCATCAGCTATCTTGACATAATGAGGAATTTTACATTTGGAAATAGAGGTAAAAACTTTAGGATTTCCAGTCATATGACTGGAAGCCCCAGAGTCAACAATCCTTAAATCTTTAAGACAAGAATTACTAGAGTAAGGAGATGCACACAGACCTGTGTTGGCTATGGAAGAACTGGTTTGACTGCCATTGTGTTGAGCAGACATAAGCCTCTTTAAAGCTTCAATTTGCTCAATACTGAAACTAGCATCAGCCCTTTGTTCATCCACAGTTGCACATTTCCCTGTGCTTTCCTGCCCATGATTCTGCCTAGAAGGTTTCCAGTTAGGAGGCTTCCCATGCAATTTCCAGCAGGTATCCTTGGTATGACCAGCTCTTTTGCAGTGGTCACACCAAGGCCTGTTGCCTTTTGGTTTCTGTAGTTGTGAAGGAGTGCTTTTAGTGAACAAGGCATTTGTTTCAAGAGGAGTAGCAAGGGTAGTTTGAGGTACAGGTGTACCCATCATAAGGGCCTTCCTGCTTTCCTCATGCCTGATTTCAGCAAACACAGTTTTGATGGATGGTAGGGGTTTCATCCCAAGGATTCTTCCCCTAACATCATCAAGAATGGGATTCAGCCCCATGAGAAATTTGAAAACTCTTCTTTGACCTTTCATATCTTTATAAATCTTAGCATCATCAACAGAGTGCCAAGATATTTTTTCCAGACTGTCAAGTTGTTGCCAAGATTTTGACAAAGAATTGTAGTAATCAGTAACACACAGATCTCCTTGTTTGAGATCTTGTAATTTAGCCTCAACCCCATAAATTTCAGAAGTATTATCTTGTTTGGAATATAGTTCAGCAGCTGCTGACCATATTTCTTCAACAGTATCATACAAGATAAAATTTTCTGCTGTATCATGGGTCATAGACCCTAAGAGAGTAGACATGACCAAGCTGTTTTCAACCCTCCATTTTTTATAGGATGGTTGGCTAGCCTCAGGAGCCTTACATTCTCTTGATAGATCTCGACCATTGAAGGAAGTTCTCACTACCTTTGAGTTTGTGAGAAGAGATAGATAGCATTGAGGGTTCAGTGTTCCAGGGGGAGTTCATAGAACTTTCCTCCCTAGATTTAACATCTGAAGATTGCTCTTTTGCCATTATTGAGATTTTTGAATAAGCTTAAAAATGTAGGCTCTCTGATACCATGTAGAAATAAGCAAGATAGGAGAGAAAAGTATAAACTCTTATTCAAGAACCTTATCGGGTTACATAAGGATCCTTGGTATAAATAGAAAAGGATCCCAACGGCTAGAAACAGGAAAAAGCAGCTAACGGCTAGTAACAGTAGAAACTAGACCATTATGGTCCAGAAGGAAAGAAAAGCTAGATAAAACTAACTAAAAGCATTAGGATTAAACAGACAGTCATTTAATCACTAATTAACAATAAAGGAAATAAGAATGACAACATACTTCAATATTTCAACAAAATCTAATCTTCTGAGATCATTACAGAAAATGGCACTAAAAAACCCCCTGACAATTTTCACAGAAGCAATATTGATAGACACTCTGCCTGGAAATATTCAGCATGAAAAATCTAATGCTTAACTGATGATAAAATCACTTTGCAGCATTTTAGGCAAGCATGTGAGAAGATTGGAAATTTCAAATGTGGTGAATTTATCAAACAGGGGTACGTATAAAACCACACGAGATGATAATGCATCAATTTAATTAAAGCTTAGGCCTACCCTGATTCCCCTGCGTGTGATGTTTAGTATACCAGCCAACTGAGGTGCCAGCATTAACTGATTGAGTTTTAGACCGGAGATTGAAACATCGCCAGAAAGAACATCTGTGCCATCCCGTGATTCAGAATTCTCCTCTACATGCAAGTTCTGATCATTGTGTATAACCTTACCCTGAAACTTAATTCTACCAGTGGCCTTCAGATGTACAGGTCTAAGAGAATCAAAAGCCAAGGAAGAAACCAAGCTGAAAAACTCGAAGCCCCGCATTCTCAGATCCAACTCAAGTCCATCGACAGTCACGGGTATTGCAGACTTGACAGCATAATTCGTTTGAGTTACTGAGAACTCATCAGGATAAGATGTTAGAACCTTTGTGTACAGTTCAAAAGCAATTGACGAAGAATTCACAGTAATATAATCATGTGAAATCAGGACATCTCCACGAGCATCAGCTAGTGATCCTTCAGCACTTGGTGCAGTCCACTTAATATCAAACCTCCTGAATATAATTAAAATGCCCAATCAAATAGTTACTATTGCCTTAAAGCCACATTTGTGAGGTAAAATATTGCACGCTCATATCTAAAACTTGTTACAGAAAGCTTACGGTCTCAACAACGATCCAGAGAGCTTTGTTTCTCCATTTAAATAACCAAACTTCATCGGCATTACTTGAAGATAACCAGGTATGTAACGATCCACTATTTTGTCGAAGCATAAATTGCCAGAGAAATTGACATCCATTGCTCTGTCATCAAACTCACCCTGCATGCATGAGTATTGATCACACTCACCTATTAACTTCAGCATTATCCAATGAAATAAGAAAATAATCAAAGAAAACCTCAAAAATATCTCAGAAAAATACAGTAAGAAACCAAAGCCAATAGAATACATTCTTTCCATCTCAAAACGAAATCTGGATGAGTGGAGTTGATCATAGAAGGATAGCCAAAATAAGTTTTCTACACATTATCACCCTCAAAATGACAGATAATAAGGGACATTTCAAAAAAGGAACAGACAGAGGGGCGAAAGTAGTATTCAAATGGATCAACCAAAAAGAAGAGCCAACTAAAGATCACATAATATCATTTACTAGAGACCCAAAGGATAAACCAAAACACAAATACCTCAGGGCAAATCCATGCATTACCAGCTCCACGAATCTCACCACCATCAACAAGATTAGCTCTGATTCCATACAAGTCAGCAACCTTCCAGAAATGGCAGGTAACCCATAATAAATAGCATAAATTATGTATAGATGCACCCCAGTAAACAAAATACACCCAAATTTGAAATTAATATGTGATATGTACAGATTTATACTCACACAATTATCAGTATTAAAAGTAAAATTTGCTGAAACATATGAGAGAGGAACACGATCAAATGCTGCCACTGCGCCAGCCTCTTTGTTATTCAACATTGCTTCATATGCAACCGATGACGGAACATCAGATCCAAAGAAGGATATTTTCCTCGACACGAGTGCACTCCCGACAAATATAGGAGCATCCAAAGGTCCTTGACAATTGAACACAGCTGTAACAGAACCCGCCAACTGAAAAGACAAAAAAATGACAGAAGCTGGTATCAAATAGAGGTTGATCATGAAAATGAGACATAAAAGATAGTGTAACCTCCTCAATGAGAGGAGGTAGATGGGAAAAAAAGGAAATGATTGGATGAGAAGGTAATAAGAAAATCAAACTTCTACCAAGATTGACAATAGCAAAAGAAACATGCTAGAAAGATGAGTTTTTGCCAATATAACATTTAAACAGGGAATGTTTCGATCAACATAATCTACACTTCCATATGAAATAGAAATATAATTTTAAGGATAATAACACTCACAATTAAACCCACAAACATTTCACAACTTCATTGTAGTACAGAGTTTTGTTGCACACTGACAATTAGATAGACAATATTCAATATAACGAAATGACGCTAGAAAAAGGATATATTCCAGTAAACATTGTAGCCTTCTAAGATGTTTAAAAGCATAAATTCAACATAAGTTCATCTTATTAGTTATTATCAACCCTGTCCATCCCAGAGTGCCCTGGAAAGAGAATAAACCCAAACATCAACTCTTACTCTAGCACATGATTTCATTCATAAAACTTTGCAAATACAAGAGAATTTTTCGAAAACTTACCAACCTCTGTAACACATTTTGGTTTAAATTGCATGTTTAGAACTGAGAACCATGAATGACATTGACAAGAACAAAAGGCTGCCTAGTTCATGTTCAGGAAAAATATTTGCACTTGTACTGTTGAAAGACGAATTATGAAATAAAAGAGAAAATACCTAGTTTATTATGCATTTTCTCATGTGGGTGAGCGTGCGTGTGTAACTTACACCAAATACCAAATTCAAGGCCTGAATACTAACTTATAAGAGAATTGAAAAGGAATGAAATTTGATCAAAAGGTTAGGGGCTTGTGACATAAGATGTCTCAATATTTTTGGAATATCCTATAACAAACTAATGATAAGCCTGTGACTAATGGTTCTCATTATAGAGGACAAAACAATTTTACATAGAGACCAGAGTTCAACTCCCAATAGACCCAAACGTTGTACGATTTCAGCAGCAGTGAAGCGCAAATTCTCCATCGACTTAATTGGTTGTACAATTTCAGACAAGGATGCTGATCTTGGAACTTCTTCAATATCATGAGTGAAATCAAGCTTAATGCAAAATAAAAAGGTATAAAAAGAGCCCAATTTGACAGTGTTCTTACGGATGTAAGCAGCAGCTAAAAGGAGACAGTAAGAATGTGTACTATTGTTATAACTGATTTATTATGTATGATACATATATTATACTATATTATAAAGTATAATATATGTCCTTATCTGTCTCTTAATTATCCTGCTGTCATTAGCATTTATTAGCTGCCTTTTCTATTTATTTATCCCACAAACATTAAGTCCTTAACCTCCTACCAGGCATGATTACAGCAGCATTTATGGCTCTGTCTTCTAGCCGTTAGAAGCCCATTGTACACTATTTATTCTGAACTTTACTCTCATTATGCAATAAGATAATTCATTTTATTCTTCCATAGAAAACTACATGGTAGCAGAGCTATTTTCTTGAAACACACTTTCAAGAGACTCTTCATCTTCCGCTGTTAAAAAAATCCAATGTCTGAATTCACTTCAGAATCTGGAACTCCTTCAAAATCAAAATCTACCATATCTTCTATGAATGGTAATGACAACCCCAATCTCCAGATCACCACCATGAAACTGAATGAGTCCAACTATATTCAGTGGGCTCAATCAGTCAAGATGTATGTGACTGGAAGGAGGAAAATCGGCTATCTAACTGGATCCATAAAAGAACCAGATGAAGCTGACAGTGATGCCTATGAAACCTGGGAAGTTGATAATGCCACAATCAGCACATGGCTAATCAACTCCATGGAACAGGAGATTGCTCAGACTAATCTCTTCTTCAACACTGCCAAGGAAATATGGGACAATGTTGCAGACTCCTACTCCAACAAAGGTAATTTTGCAAAAGCCTTTGGTGTAAAAACAAAGCTGAAAGATATGAAGCAGGGATCAATGAGTGTTACCAAGTACTTTAACTCTCTGAAAGTACTGTGGCAAGAATATGATCTCCTATCTGCAAATATCTGGGAATGCACCGTTGATGCAAGGAATTTTCAGAAAGTTCTTGAAAAGGAAAGGGTTTTTGAGTTCCTAGCTGGATTAAACTCCACCTATGATGCTGCAAAGGAAAGGATTCTTGCACAAGTACCAATGCCAACCCTACTGGAGGCATTTACTTCTATTAGGAAAGAAGAAAGCAGAAGGGAAACCATGGGAAGCTCTGCAAATTCTGCAAATTCCCTCAATCCAAATGAACAATCTGCTCTATCTACTCAACATGCTTATGCAGGAATTAATCAAAGGGATACACAGAAAAGGAGTGACCAGAAAAGTCACTTATTCTGTGACCACTGTAAAAGGAAGGGTCACCTAAAGGAGAGCTGCTGGATTCTCCATGGAAAACCAACTGGGGGCAACACAAAAGGTCAAACTCAGAGAAAACCAAATCAATGGGGAGAGCAGAAGCAAGCAGACTCTGCAAATGCTGTGGAAACTGCTATGCCCTTCTCCAAAGAGCAACTTGAGATGCTAAAACAACTACTCTCTGCTGACAAATCCACCCCTACCCACACCTCTGCATCTGCTGTACAAGAAGGTAACCTCTCATGGATTGTTGACTCTGGGGCCTCAAGTCACATGACAGGTAACTTTAAACTTTTTTCAACTTATTATCCCTCATCTGGACAACATAAGGTGCGTATAGCTGATGGTTCCCTATCTACTGTTGCTGGAAAAGGCACAATAATTATATCAAAACATCTTCAACTCACCTCTGTCCTACATGTTCCAAATCTATCCTGTAACTTATTTTCTGTTAGTCAGTTTACCCATGACAATAATTGTGAGGCTAAGTTCTCCTCTTCTCATTGTATCTTTCAGGACCTGGGGTCGAAGAGGAAGATTGGCAGTGCTAAGAAAGAAGGAGGTCTTTATTATCTTCAAGAAAATGTAGAGGAAGCCCTCAGTTTAGTCAATTTTAATGACAATGATGAGAAGATTCAGCTTCTACATTGCAGACTAGGACATCCTAGTTTCTTTTATTTAAATAAGCTATTTCCTAAGTTGTTTTTGTATAAGAAACCTACTGATTTTCAATGTCAGAATTGTGTTCTTGCTAAACAAACTAGAAGTATTTTTAAGGCTAGGCCTTATAAAGCATCTTCTCCTTTTACACTCATCCACAGTGATGTATGGGGTCCATCTAGGATTCACAACCTCACTGGTAATAGGTGGTTTGTGACATTTACAGATGACCATACAAGGCTGTGTTGGGTTTATTTATTAAAGGCTAAGTCTGATGTGAGCTCTGTGTTTAAAAACTTTCATCATATGATTAAAACACAGTTCCAGACCTCTATTAAAATTATTAGAACTGATAATGGGACTGAATACTTTACCTCTGCTTTAGGCCCTTACCTGACTAATGAAGGCATTATTCACCAATCTTCTTGCCCTAATACTTCTCAACAGAATGGCATTGCTGAAAGAAAAAACAGACACTTATTAGAAGTTGCTAGGGCTCTAATGTTTACTACCTCTATGCCCAATTACTTCTGGGGTGAGGCTGTTTTGACTGTTGCGTTCTTAATTAATAGAATGCCTTCTAGAGTATTACAGTTTCAAACCCCTATTAGTAGTTTTACTAAGTGCTATCCTACTAGTAAACTTGTTACAGGAATACCTCTAAAGGTATTTGGTTGTTCCTCCTTTGTTCATATTCATGATCATTTAAGACATAAACTTGAACCTAAGGCAGTCAAGACTGTTTTTGTGGGGTATTCTGCCACTCAAAAAGGGTACAAGTGTTATGATCCTCTAAGGAGAAAAATGTACGTAACCTTTGATGTAACTTTCTTTGAAAATGTTCCTTACTATTCTAAGAGCTCTGTTTCAGGTACTGATCATATGGATTTTGGTGGTGATATTCCTCTTCCACAAATTCCTGAAGCTACTATTGACAAAAGTAGTAATCATATGAAAAACCCTATGCAATGCCAGAAACAAAGCAACACTGAAAGTGCGAAAGACATTATTATCTACACCAGGAAGAAAGGTGCTGCTACTCCTAGAACAAAGGAGAGTATTAATCCTATCCCAATGGGTGAAGAAAGTCCATCTAACCCCAATCCTGGAAATCAAACTCCTACTGAGAATGCATCAGCTGATGAAAGTTGTTCTTCTGATCATGAAACTGACATCATCATTGAAACTCCTACTTCAGGTACTACTAGTCATGATACTAGGCCCATTGCTCAGAGAAAAGGTACTAGACTCTGTACTCAACATCCTATTCAGAGATTTGTCTCTTATGGATCTATATCTGAACAATATAAAGCTTTTATCACTACCCTTGATAATGTGAAAGTACCTAAGAACATCCATGAAGCTATGGAAAATCCTAACTGGAAGGCTGCTGTGATGGATGAGATTAATGCTTTACAATCCAACAAAACTTGGACTACTGTCATTAAACCACAAAACATCAAACCTGTTGGATGTAAGTGGGTATTTAATGTCAAGCAAAACCCTGATGGCACCATTGAAAGGTATAAAGCCCGCTTGGTGGCTAAAGGTTTTTCCCAGACCTATGGAATTAACTACCATGAGACTTTTGCCCCTGTGGCAAAACTTAATACAGTTAGAATTCTTCTCTCTCTGGCTGCCATTAGGGATTGGCCTTTGCATCAACTTGATGTCAAAAATGCATTTCTTAATGGTGACCTCAAAGAGGATGTTTACATGTACCCCCCACCTGGCTTTGAAAGCATAGTTGGAAAGGGAAATATCTGTAAACTTCAGAAATCTTTATATGGTCTCAAACAGTCCCCTAGGGCTTGGTTTGAGAAATTTTCTAAAGTAATACAAAAGGGTGGCTACAAACAAGCTAATTCCGATCATACTTTGTTTATTAGGCATACCCATGAAGGGGGAGTTACTGCACTTGTGGTGTATGTTGATGATATGATCATCACTGGAAATGATAAAGTCGAAATACAAAGATTGAAAAACTTCCTACAATCTGAGTTTGAAGTTAAAGACCTAGGGAACCTAAGATACTTCCTAGGCATGGAAGTGGCTAGATCCACTACTGGGATTCTTATCTCACAAAGAAAATATACCCTTGATCTACTAAAGGATTATGGCTTACTTGGCTGTAAACCAATTGCTACCCCTGTGGATTACAATCAAAAACTTTCTGATGACACTGAAAGTGAATTGGTCAATCAAGAATCCTATCAAAGGCTTGTTGGTAGACTGATTTATTTAACACATACTAGACCTGATATATCTTTTGCTGTTGGACAGGTTAGCCAGTTCATGCATATGCCTAGAAGAATTCACTTGGAAGCTGCTTTAAGGATTCTTAAATACCTCAAGAAAGACCCTGGTCTTGGCATCCTATACAAAAGAGGAGGGAACCTCACTGTTGAAGGCTTTGTTGATGCTGATTGGGCAAGCTCTGTGGTGGATAGAAAGTCTACATCTGGGTGGTGCATGTTTATTGGAGGGAACCTTGTGTCTTGGAGGAGCAAGAAGCAAGCTGTGGTTGCAAGGAGTAGTGCTGAGGCTGAATTTAGAGCTGTTGCTCTTGGTATATGTGAACTGATTTGGATTAGGAGAGTCCTCACTGAACTAAGACAGCCACTTGTTGCCCCTATAAGATTCTACTGTGACAGCAAATCTGCTATCGCATTGCCAACAATCCAGTCCAACATGATCGTACCAAACATGTTGAGATTGACAAACATTTCATCAAAGAAAAACTGGATGATGGAAGCATGTGCCTTATCTATGTTCCTACAAAACTCCAAGTTGCAGATATTTTTACAAAAGGTCTCCCTAAGGTTCAATCTCAGTTCTGTATATCCAAGCTTGGTTTATTGGACCTCTACAAACCAGCTTGAGGGGGAGTATTGTTATAACTGATTTATTATGTATGATACATATATTATACTATATTATAAAGTATAATATATGTCCTTATCTGTCTCTTAATTATCCTGCTGTCATTAGCATTTATTAGCTGCCTTTTCTATTTATTTATCCCACAAACATTAAGTCCTTAACCTCCTACCAGGCATGATTACAGCAGCATTTATGGCTCTGTCTTCTAGCCGTTAGAAGCCCATTGTACACTATTTATTCTGAACTTTACTCTCATTATGCAATAAGATAATTCATTTTATTCTTCCATAGAAAACTACATGTACATACCGGAAAAAGCAAAGGCTTCATTTTGAAAGTTTGCATCAGCACATTTACTTCAACAGAAGGAACCTGGAGAAACAATATCAGCATATATGTCCTCAAAGTACTATTTTGAAAAATTAAAGTTAAATCAGGAAAGATGTAAAGAAGATCATATCAGTTATCTAGTCCTAAATAACAAGTAATATGTTTAGTACATTAAATATAGCACAAGTCATATGATAAGCACACAATATCAACCATTTGTCAAGGAACAATAAAAATTATAAAATAAGCATACTTCTTACCGTCATACCTGACACATAAGATGAAATTCCCCATGCTCTGGATCAATTCCGAAATCTCCAGAAGCTTCTAAAGGAACCTTGCCAAACCAGCCACTAGCATTGTGCAAAAATATTCGTTGGGCACGAAAACATAGGCTAGCAGAAATGTCCTGCAATAAACGATTTACATATTTAATAAGCTATTACCAAAGTCAAAGAAGGCAAAATAAAAACTTTCAAAATAATAACCTCGGCTTCAGTAATCACAGAATTTGGATGCATTGGTTACTTATAGGAACATGCCAAGGTTTTTTGCTGAAGAGGTTCAGGGTTCATATGAAAAATATATTAGTATCAACGCAGTAAATATATTAGTATCAGGGTTGTTATTAGGGTTGACTTTAAGTGCTTAAGGAACTGGCTGCTGGCCATTTATGCCTTTCGTGCTCTGACTAGCCGTTAGGAATTCACTTGTATATATATCCCAGATGGGAACACCGTTGGATCAGAGTAGGCAAGAATTTCCTCCATGTTCTATTTCTATACATTTTTTAAGGCAGGAACGCAACATAAGAGCTTATCACCGTTATAAGAGTGCTGCTGCCAGGTCGAAAACCGTCGATACTAACTGGGGGAAACTAGTTACAAGTTGAATCTAACTGGGCTAATCTGCACTGTACTTTGTGTGAAAAATAAGGAGATTTGACTTATTATGGCTGCATACCTGGTTATGTGAGATGATAAAGACATGATTACAGATAATCGAGGATATTAGAAATTTATTAGTCTATGTTGAGTAGGTTGCTATTTCAGACTTTCTTAGTGATTTGCTATTTATTAGATGGATTGAAACGTATTCTTATTAGCCTATAAAGGCTGTGTAATGTAACCACGATGATACTGAAGAACCATTCCATTTTCCAGTTGTTCTTCTATCACTACTCTTTCAAATTTATTCCTTGCTCCTTTCAACAATTTGGATCAGGAAATTGTCCTTTGATGTACTAAACGTATAGTAGCATGTGATATGTCTGGATAATCACAGTCATAACCCTTGTACATGTGATAATCATACCATCCTCTGGATGTATCCACCACTTCATCATAATATGAATCTAACACCCGAAAAAAAAATGAATAGAAGATAAGGTAATGACTTACAGAAAACTCAGATGGAGCATCATATATATGGAAAGCCAAACCAGTCACATCAAGCTGTCCATCGAGATTGGGAAATGTTTCTCCTTTAGACATGCAAATATGGACCTAAAAATTTGCAGAAAACACCCCTGTGACTAAAGTGAAAATGGGCCATTTCTTAGATATAACTTAACCTTGCTGCAAGCTTAGAAATAAATGATCTGAACGGGACAATCCAAATACAAAGCAATCCACAAATTCAATATCATTAAACTAAAGACAAGAAACCAAATCATACAAAAAGATCAGCTACGTTTAAAGCTCAATCTTCTCCCTCCAATGACAACAGAAGTGTTAGCACATACTCATTAAAACAGTGAATTTAGTTATATCATGCACGCATATGGACTTAGATTTCATGAATGAAAAGCTACAAGTTAGTAAGAGAATCACCTCACCGCTAGCTCGTCCTTTAGACCACGTGATTGGAATCTCCAAAATTCTTTCAAACAGCTGGATTAATAACACAATAAAAGATCAAAAGAAATCGATAATGCACATTATAAATGCAAAGCGGAGATTCTGAATTTCTAAGCTACCCAGAATAACATTCTTCTTAATCTATTAACTTATAATTTAGTGTGTCGGGTAATGTACACACAAGAACTTTACCGGGACAGACAGGTTCACTATTCTCAAATTGACATGCCACTTCTGCTCAGGGACATCAACATAAACATCAGTTGACAACCAGCCACCATCTTCAGATGGCAAATTTGATCTCCACGATTTACAATTGCCATTAACCCGTACATGTATCTGCCCATAATGATTTTTTAACATCACATGGCCACTAGCATTGTCCATTTCTCTGCATAAGCAGAAAACATATTGAGCAACACAGAAAAGTAGACATCAGAATGGGAATTAGATCTCCCACCCATAAACTTATTGAAACAGAAAGTATCATTTAACAATTTTAATATTAATCAGGTCAAGAAAGGAAATCATTATTCTATCCAGCTGTATGCAAAAGATACCCCGTATGGGGGGTCAGATGGGTGTAAATCCGAAAGGCAAAACTGAAGATTTTCTTTTACTAGAATACAATTATACAAAGATGGTGGGCATTGAACTACTGTCACTTCTAAAAGCTTAAGTTGATGAGAGGTTAGTAAAAAAAGATATTAACAGTTCAACGTGCCCCCTCACATGTGGGCCTCCCCTGGACACTCCCAATCGAGCATTGAGAGCTGACTATGGCAAATATCCAAATGACATCACTCGCTCATAAATTTTATGTTTACATAAAGTTAAACAACTTAATTATATAAAAGATAATTGTATGTTTTTCAACATAACAAAATTCCGGTTCCATTGTCATGCCATGAACACGGCAAAATTTCAGTTTCCCAACTAAAATGGTAATTCTGATCACCATGACCGGGAGCCTTAACAGTTCCTGCTAAGTACTCTATTTTTCCACGTCCTATGATGAACATTTTGACAGACTGAAACCACTGAAGATAGTTCAATCCATCGAGATTCAAGGTAGTAATTTGGACTGTCATTTAGTGAATTAGAGGATCGAGTCATGATGGTTGTAGCAAATTAAGCCGAAGAGGTAATGTTGCTGCTGGTAACTGAGTCAGACATTCTCACAGGACTTAAATCGATGTAGATGAAGATGAAAAAAATGATAGAAGAGCCTACAAATTCTGTTTCACTGCCCTGACACCGTAAACGCATACACAATATGATCTGAGAGAGAAAATCACTATAGTATTCCATCATTTGAGTGTACGATTATTTTATACAACTAATTCAACGACTTCTGATATTGTGACAAACAAAATCTCAAGCAACAAACTAATGGTAGTTATCTCCATCTAACTACTTGTTACATAATTTGAACTACCAATAAAACCCACTAGTTAATCTTCCTACAACAAGATTCATCCAAAGAAGAAAGTCAATATCACCACTGCGAAAGCAACATTTGTAAAGATTACCTCGGTTCCATGTCACCGTACGCAAGCAGCATTAGAGACCCGCCCTTAAAATGTACAGAGTCTAGCACAAATGGGATATTATTCTCCAAACCAGAATCAGCGACGGAAACCTCATCCAGTGCAGCCATGTCTGACTTCAGCCTATCCGTTAAACCAGCAGGTAAACGAGGCAGTACAATACCTGTTTTCTGAAGCCAAGAAGATAAACGAGAAACCAAACCGAAGGAAAGACTATTATTTGAGCGTTGCATTATAACTGAAGGTCCAAAAGCTACTTGATTAGAATTAAATACCGTGCTTCCAGGATCATTAGAATCCTGCCCTAGTCTGCCAACTTTGGTTTTTCCTTGTATATCTCCACTATTTATATCAGGGTAAGTTTCCGCGGGCATGATCGTGGCAGTAAGGGAGGACAATTTGTCTCCATGGGTTCTAGCTTCCTTTAATCTACTTAAAGTACTAAGAAAAGGATCACGCATTAAACTAAATGAACTAAATCTTGACCTATTCTCATGGCCTGATGGATTCATTTCTGGACCTTCTCGACGCAGAATGTCATTTTTCAAGTTGCTCTGTGTTGTCAAGATATCTGAATATCCCTCACCTGACATAACGCTTCCAATACTAGTATTTCCCCTCACTTCAGCAAGAATTTTTGGTGTCATGTCATCCTCAGGGATAACCTCTGAAGCAGCGGGGAGACTGGTGTCACCCTCACTTCTCGGTAAAAGAGTGCTATGTGATTCAGATGGCTTAGTAAGGTTTCTAAACTCCCAAGAACCAGAATTCTTGAAATATGCATTAGCAAAAGCAGCACTCTGCTCTAGAACTCTCCTTTTAGATGTAGCCACTTCTGTCAATAGGTTTCCTCCATTAGCCTTCTTTTTAGATCTTTCCCTTACAAAACTTGGAATAAATTTTGACCAAATTCTAGGCCCTGAAGGAGAAATTCTCGCGCCAAATGACTTCTCTAAATCTGCATGCTTCTTATCATACTCCATACCTGCATCCATGCAATGATGATCTCTCCAGTTCAGTTCCTCGTCCACATAAAAGAATGGCTCTTTAGTTGTGAACCTCCTAGGTAAGCCAGTCTTTCCCTCTGAAAATTTGTCCTCCAAAACATCATTATTTCCATCAGACGTTACATATCCGTTCTCAGCAGCTTGCTTCGCAGAATTGTCTCTCTCTGTGGACCATTGAACAGCAGCTTCCTCCCTAGTGACCCTTCTTGTCTTTGTACGATAATCAATACCATCTTCAGATGACAAGTGCCTTTGCAGGGTGCCTTCAGTAAAAGGTAACCCTAACCAGGTATAGTCTTTCTTTTGTGCTACCAAGACAGTAGGATTGGATAATACTGCATCAATCACAATCTTTCCACGTCTCAAACTTGTAAAAGGAAGAATCCGTAGCTTGACACTAGGCACCTCAGCACAGGAAAACTCTTCGGAATGAGGGCCAACAGAGCATGATTCCAGTGTTATACTTAATGGTGAAATCCGTCTAACGCGACCAAAATCAAGTTTTCGATGAAACTGATCACTAAGTAATGCACAAACAGAAGGCAATAACTTAGCTTCCACATAAAACTTAACTTTCAACTGCCCATACCACACTAGCAAACAAATCCCAGACATTACAGCACAAAAAACCGAACATCTCACGAGAAACAAACCCTCTTCCCACACCGAAACAAGTGGCTCCTTTGCTCTATTAGCCACCCAGCCACTTTGCAACCCAATGTTCTTCCACAACACCTTAACATTTCTCCCACAAAAATCACTAAATTTAGCCCCATGCATTATCCAGTCACTTTTACCTTCACATTTACACTCCCTTGATTTCCTACTAGGTAAATGCACATCATTGCCGTAAGCAAACCTCCCCCTGTTACATATGCTGGTTTTACACCGTAACGGAACACCCAAAAAAGGGCTTGGAGTACAAAAACTCATCTTTGGTGGTTAGTGTTTTCAGCTTGTTTGCTACTCATTTGCAGGGGACCAAGAGCCTGGTCTCGGCAATCTCGGTCCCCTTAACACCAAACCAAAACTAACTTTTGCAGGTTGACAGCAAGAAAACATATATGACAAGCTGATGAAGAAAACAATCAAATGAGTCAGGAAAAAAAGGGGGAAAAAAACAATCTCCTTGGTTCAGTGGAAGTTTCTTTAAGGACTTTTCTCAAGTGTTTGGAGAACGATATATAGGAAACACAAAAGGCTTGTCCCTGAAAGAATTTAAGTCCTTGTCTTGACCTCTTGAATACAATACGCTGCTATAAGAAAAAATATCAATGCAAACACCATTTATCACTTCCCCTTTATACCTGCCAAAACTGTCGGACAAGAGAATGGCAAACAAACAGCTTAATTCTGCTTAGACATCCAAAAAATTCCACCCAGCTACAGCTTCTCAGTCTCGAATGGAGTTGGGAGAAACAAAGAGGAAGGCCGAATGAGAGGGAACCTCAAGACTTGAAGGTGAGGACACCAATTTGCCTTGCGGTAGAGTTTCGTGAAGGACTCGATGTGTGAGCATTTCTTTTTCTTTTCTTTGAACGGGTAACTGACCGGAATTTTTTTATGAAAGGCCCCTGAACTATTTTTTAAATTTTCGAGTCATTTTTTTTGTTTTTGTTTCCGGTAGTTATGCCTACACCAGATAAGTGTCAAATAAATAATTTTTTCCGATATTGACTAACGGAAATAGGCTAAATTAATGTTCGATAAATTAACAATCTCGTTAAATGAATAATTTTTTCGGTCTTTAGGGTATTTATTTATCGATGTTATACTGTATATAATTATCATTGTTGATTATCGTGGAACTTAGATCAATTTACGTGTCTCATACTTTTTTTATCAATTATGAGATCATATATAATGCTACATGTTGTGACCAAGATCAAAATGTGTTCTGCACATATCATTTTCCTTTTGTTTTTTGTTTGAATAGTTCAGTTTGATATTGTTGGATATTCCTACGTCCGATACTCTATAATACATAGATTAATGTTAAGTATCAAAACGATGTCGTCATTTTGATGCTAAAACTTGCATAGTACAATCAAGGTTGATCTAGAAAAACATACGACAGAGTCAATTGGCATTTTTTTTAAAACATTATTCGGCAGATTGGGATCTCGGAACATTTGCAAAAACTGCTTATGCATTGCATCACATCCTCTAGACTCTCAGTCTTATGAATGGAGAGAAGTTAGCAGCCTTCACTCCTAGCCGCGGCCTTCGTCAAGGGGACCCAATTGCGCCTTACCTCTTTGTACTTTGCATGGAGGTCCTTAGTGCCAAGATTCAAGATGCAGTTAATATGGGAAAATGGAAGCCGATTAAACTTTCTAGACAGGGTCCCCCGATCTCACATATATTTTTTACGGATGATCTCCTCCTCTTTGGTGAAGCATCAGAATCCTCTGCTAAAATCATGGAGGAAGTGCTTACGGGTTTCTTCAGATGCTCGGGCCAAAAGGTGAGTACAGCTAAATCAAAATTCTTTACTTCAAGCAATGTGGGTAATGGTATGATTACGGCTCTTTCTCATTGTCTTCAAATGGATTACACATCAAACTTGGGCAAATACTTGGGAGTACCACTTCTCCATGGTAGAAAAAAACGTATTTCCCATTTTACTTACCTGGAAGATAAAATGAAAAATAAACTGGCCACCTGGAAGATGAAAAGCTTATCTCGGGCAGGTAAGCATATTCTTATCCAGAGCTCCTTATCTACTCAGGCGTATTATACCATGCAAACGTCCTTACTACCCGCTACTACTTTAAAAAATCTAGAGAGGACCTGTAGAAGGTTCTTTTGGGGAGATGACAATAGTGGGCGCAAAATGCATACTATTGCGTGGGATACTATATGTCGCCTAAGGAAATGGGGGGCTTGGGCTTTAAACGGCTCTATGAAATGAATGTTGCCTTCCTTGGAAAATTAGTCTGGGACTTAATCACGCAGAAAACACCCTCTGGGTGCATGTGTTATCACAAAAATACAAAGAGCTATCATGCGCACCTAGGCAAGGGTGCTCCCCGATTTGGAGAGACATCAGCAAGGCATTCGGTCAGCTGGTGGGAGGCATCGAGGCAAATCAAAATGGGCATGTATGAAAATTTAATCCCAAAGGGAGGTACACCGTAGCATCAGGATATGAGATGCAAATGGGACAAACTGAATCGGCAGATGGGGAGATATGGAGGAAAATATGGGAACTCAAAGGGCCTACACGAGGTAACTATTTGTTGTGGACAATTGCACATAAAGCCTTACCAGTGAACCGCATGCTTTGTTCAAGACAGGTTATGGAAGATCCAAACTGCACTGTTTGCGGAGGAGGTACGGAAACTATTTTACATGCCTTACGAGACTGTCCATGGGCGCGGAGTGTTTGGGACCGATGCGTAACAGTTGAGGGAAGAGAACAATTTTTTGACACCACAAGTGTGGAGAAGTGGCTGAGTTTAAACTTAAAACGAGGTGCCAGTGGTTGCCTTGCAACGAACAAATGGCGATATATTTGGAGGGAAGCAATTTACGGAATATGGACATGGAGAAATAAGATAGTCCAAGCCATGAAGACGAGAGACCCCCATCCTATGTTTTTTTGTCGAATGTAGTTGAACGAGCCAGAAACCTTAGACTGGTTTGGTGTATAGAATAGGTGCATATTTTTGCTTTTTTATGCTAGAACAACTTTGTAATCATTTGCAATTGCCTCCTTTGTAGGCCGGTTAATAAAATTATTTCTTCAGAAAAAGAAAAAAAAAAAAAAACTCGCATAGTACCATACAGTAATTTAGGGTTTTGATCCCTACTCGATATTTAATAGAGTCGACTTGACTACCTAAATGGCTAAATTTCAAATATTCACAAACATTTCTAATTAAAACGTGTTAATCGCCAATTAAAATTGTTCATTACTGATTTTAAATTCAATAGTCACGCCAGGTTCGTGTTTGGACTCAAGTTCATAAAAGTTGAAGTACGCTCGGTTCGATACGCTTAATACTCCATTCAACTCGGATCGTTTACACGTGTACATGTATTAAGAGCAACCGTAGTGGTTGCAATTAAAACTCCTCACGAGAGAGTTTATAGTACACCTGTTGTATAAAAGTCATACCAGACAACATGCATTATAGTCATTTATTTTTACACTGTTTTACATACATATTTATTGTGTGTGAAAGAATAAAAATGAAATGTTATAATAAATGTCAATCCATTGCAACAACATACTACCAATCATATCTCCACTACTCGTAACAAATACAACCGATTTACGGTTTATTCAGAAAACAATCTCAATGTCTGGGTGCTCTAATCTATTTCAAAATCCCCTCCAAGTGCTTTCATTGCTTTCCAAAATTGGTGAAGCAGAAGAAAGAAATATTTAAAGCACCTATTCGAAATCATTCGAATCAATCACACAGAATGATCTATTATGGCCAAGTATATACAATATTTTGATCAATTCATTAAACACCGAATCTCAAAATTATTCAATCCCTCATGTTCTTCATCTGCAACACATCTGCTATGAATCAGCAGCCATAAAAATATAAAAGATTGTGAGGGAGTGAGGGAGTGAGGGAGTGAGGGAGTGACCATCATCAAACCTGTAATCAGTGTTCCATCTCTCTCTCTCTATACATTACATATATAGAGGGGAAATTCTTGTATAAAAAAAATATCTATTGTTCCACACAATTGGAATATGTGACATGAGCATAAAAAATATAAAATGCGCTCGTCTTTCCATAAAAATAACAATCAGTGCAAGAGAGTCTCTTCTTTAGAGACTAACTAATAAAAATTCTTGTATAAAAATCAGTGCAAGAGAGTCTCTTCTTTAGAGACTAAAGAATAAAAAATCTCCCCTGTTTAGGCAGATACTAGTGGTTCCAATAAGATTGGCCTAACAAAATGGTGTTTAATGCTCACCTCACTCTGCTGCTGACCACTTAACCACTTAAAGTTCAAGCTTGGAGTTGCCAAATTGGCTAAACATGATTGCCAAGTCCATCCCTTGTGTCATTGTTGGTACAGCGGTATCATAAGGGCAATCTCTTGAAAACCCCTTCTTCCCAGACTTGTGCACTTTCTTTATGCACCTCTTGAACTTCTCATGGCATTTAATGTTAGTCATACCATTATTCTCGACGCATTCATCGTGGATCTTACAACAAGCATCAAGATCATCACACGGTTTCTCTCCAGGGCAACCACTCCATCCTACTCCACAATACTTCCCGTACCTAATGTTTATAGAATTGCAGTTCTCAGCAACACAGGTTCTGCTACACACGACTTGAGGAGGAGGAGGATTGTTAGAGGATTCGCAAAATACGAGAAAAATGAAGCTCGTGAGGAGCAATGCTGCGGCGGGACGTGTTTGAATCCGCAGCATCGGCATTCGTTGACCTTAAATTTCTCTACTTGAATCGGGCGACAATGGTCAAGGGTTCGAATGTATCCAACTATTTAAAAACCTAAAACAGAAACAATTACAAAATCATGCAATAAACACAAAATTCAATAAACTTGCAGAAATAAGTATGCAAAATCGATGAATATAAACATCAATTAGCTAAATATAACTGATAAGAGAATAAGGACATGCTTTCAAATAAAATAACAGATGAAAAGATACAGAAAAGCATCAAATTCATAATCAATAAAACAGTACCTGTGAATTTACACGATCAAAATCAATGGAACACCAAAATCAATGCAACGCTTTACTAGAATTCTCGTGCAGAAGCGATCATAACAGAACAAGATCGTGAAGGAGAGTTCCCAAATCAGATAGTCGGTTTTTTATGGAGAAAGAAATGGTGTAAAACATGGAAAGTGATTTCAATCTCTCAAAGTTCTAAGCTTTGGTTGGATGAGGACGGTTTATAAATTACTTAGCATTGTGATTCTATGATATGGACAATTCGAGAACATATAATTAACAATTCATGTAAAAAAAATGCCTCAAAATATTCAAAGCCGGCAAGAATATCAATGTTTCCGTCTTACTAATGCAATTCATACGAAATTTAAAAATAAAAAAACAAAACAAACAAATAACAAACCTGGAATGCAGTCGAAGAAACAAGATTGCGAAATGGCAACAATTCTTGTTTGGACTGAGATTAGACGAGCAAAACGATGGTTCTTTAGATCATCTTTTTATCAATTAACTCAATTAGCATGATTTTCGCACCTTAATCTTCCACTGCTGGAAATTTTAGAGGAAGGAAGGGTTTTTCTGATCTGGTGATCTCTCGATGAATGAACAAACTATTCTGGGCCGACTTGTATAAGCATTAAAAAGCCCAAAGTGCCTAAAAATACAAACAAACTAAATATAGTAGTGGCTATTTATTTATTTTTGAAGACGAGTTTTATTTGCACCCTAACACTACGATCAATTCCAATAATTAAAAAATTACTTTGAGCAGTACGCGATAAAATAACATCAGTGATAGAGACTTTATTTAGTTATAGAAATGTCACTAGTAATTAACGTCAAATCTAATACATTTTATTAGTGTGGTGTCGAAAATAAAAATATACTGATAAATGTATGATGTTGGAAGTAAAATAATAATATAAAAAATTGTCAATAGTAAAATATGATATCGATAAAAATCGTTTATTTTAAAAGAGTAAACATTATATATTTTGGGAGGTCTAGGACCCTAGGCTATAACCTGGTGGGCCCCTCAAGAAGGATATATTATCGGGAAAACTTGAAAAAATATGTTTGAAAATAATATTATTCGTATGACATGTCTAAAAATACATCATTTGAAAAATTATACGTGAAAAGTATTTCGAAACGATTTCGTAGTTATTCTGCAACGAATACGTAACGAAATATTTTCAAACATATTTTTTAAATGTTGTTGTTTTAAGGCATACTACACAAAGAATACCCTTACCCTAAAAAACAAACTCTTTTCAAGCATATTTTTTTTCAAGTTTTCCTATATTGCAGACTTGGCTTAATAAAAAGTTTATTTTCTTAAAAAAAAAATTCCCTATATAACCGTACCCAATATTAATACTCACTCCGTCGGTAAGATGTACTATATATATATATATATATATATATATATATATATATATATATATATTATAACTTTTCACATAAATTAAGAAAACTAATAAATACATTATCTTTTGTAAAATATTGACATATTTGCGCTTTATTTAATGCTTTGTTTTTTAAGGGATGAGATCATATATCCAATTTGTGTGTCTAATTTCGGTGTCTAAGTAAAAACGACGTCATTTCATATGTGTTTTATTTTTTGGTTTTGGTTTTCTGTTTTTATTTTATTTTTCTTCAAGAAATAAAATACACATGAAACGACGTCGTTTTTACTTAAACACCGAAATTAGACATACAAATTGGACATGTGATCTCATCCCGTTTTTGAATATGAATGGATCATGTGTAATTAATGTGTTTATGACTAAGGGTATATTTGAAAAAGGGTATTAAATGACATATTGATATTATAAATCGACATTTTTTTTACTTTTTTAATAAAAAAATGACATTTGTTATCGATGTTTTCCCAACCCCCTCCCCCAACTTAAGTTTTTACGAGAGATCATAATTCAATATAATATCATAGGAGAAGATTATGAGTTGAACTCTTTGCCGCCTTTGTTGTGCTTGTATATGCATTTATGTGCGGATGGTGATACATCTACTACACATGTTGCGTAGTGGATGTATCACTACACAATCTGACCATATTATTTAATTGGTACACTTTAATCATTAGGGATGTGGTGGTAGTCTTTTAGTCTACTGCTCTATGTCGGGCTTCCCTCTTTTCTGGGCTCTGCTCGCTCGTCTACGCTCCAACGAATTAGCCCTAGATACGTCTTGTCAATTTAATCCTGAATTATTTGCATTATACAATATGTATAGTGCACATATCATTTTCCTTTATGTGCCAAGTTGGCATAGACTCTTTGTTGCAACTTGCAAGTCTACACTCTACACTTTGAATTGTTTGATATCTTAATATCAATATTGAATTACTATCTCTTCTAAAAACTTAAGCTGATGATAGGTAGATAATTAACATTTTATATGTTCAACACGACTCCCTCAAATGTGGACCTATTATATTTTAGAGATACCCAACATTAATTTTAATTATCTACCTCCCACTACCTTAAGGACACGTTTGGTACACAGAAAAGTTAAGAAAAGAAAAGTGTCGAGAATAGAAATGATAAAAGAAAATATGAGAAAAGAAAATAGCAGTTTCTCTGTATCTGTTTGGTTATGCAGAGAAAAGATTTTGAGAATAAGCTCGATTCTCACGTATGTTGTTTGATAGAGAGAAAACAACTAAGAAAAGAAAACATTTACGATCTTTTCTCGCTTATTCAAATTGTATTGCCGTAAAAAAATATTGTAAAAAAATATATTAACTCTCTCAAAAAAAAAAAAAAATTTTTTAATTAAGTTGCATTTGAGGTAATTTTCGCTAACTATTATAAAAATTTCTACCTCACATTCTTAAAAAAAATATATATAAAATGATACAAAGATTGTTGTAGATAAAATATACGAATCATAATTAAATAAATAAAATAGTGTGTCTAACACTAACGATAAAAATAAATTCAAGCAATTCATATTATGAAAAACGATCATGGAAAACACAAATAGGAAACATGGCTAAGAAAAAATGTTGGAAGAAAAAAACTTTTCTATACTCACTAAAATTTTCTTTGGAATAGGGTGAGAATTAAAATTGGGGAAAAGAATAGGATTTTGAGAAATGAAGTCAACTTGAAAAAATAGACTTTTCTTTTCTTAGTTAACCAAACATATATAGCTTGAGAAAAGAATTAAAATCTTTTCTTTTCACTCTCTTTTTCTCCCTACCAAACATGCCCTAAACTTTTGGGGAGAGATAGTACTTCAACGATCTATCTCTTGACAACTTGCATTTAAGTAATGTCAATTCAACAACTACTCACGAAGAAACACAATCATCTTTCAACCAAAAATAAAACGAATAAATGTGAAAACATAATTAAAAAAACAATAATAAATTTGATCAAATAAATACGATAATGATATAAACTAATCATAATTGATGTTTGGTTGATTCAATTTTTTCCGCCTAGGGTCGAAAACCGAAGATGGCCGGATATGGATGGAGGTTGACATCCTAATTGATTCAATTTATTCGATCGGAAACTAAAAATGACCGGATATGGATGGAGGTGGACAATGATGGTAGACAAAGGGCTAAATTACAATTTTGGTCCTCTAACTAGACACGTTTTTCTATTTTAGTCCTGGTTTTTCTCTGGCGACAATTTTAGTCCTGTAAGTGGTGTTTTTTTTGCAAAAATAGTTCTGAACGCTGGAAAGACCACTTACAGGACTAAAATTGTAGCCGGAAAGACCACTTACAGGACTAAAATTGTCGCCGGAAAAGACCAATTTTAGTCCTGTAAGTGGTCTTTCCGGCGTTCAGGACTATTTTTGCAAAAAAAAAGACCACTTACAGGACTAAAATTGTCGTCGGAGAAAAACCAGGACCAAAATCGAAAAACGTGTCTAGTTAGAGGACCAAAATTGTAATTTAGCCGTAGACAAAGATAAATGTACATAAATATAATTTTATTTAACTAGATTAAGGTGAGAGGTCATATTCAAAATTACTCTTTTCTACAAATCTTTTTTACTTGTTGTACACGTTGCATTATTTGAAGTATTTTGTGGGAGTGGATCCTCTCAAGTACTTAGGGTGCGTTTGGATTGCTGGAATGTAACGGAATGGAATGAAACTGATGAAATGGAATGGAATGAAACCGACTTCATTCCTATGTTTGGCGTGCAATGGAATGAAATATGCAAGATTATATTAGAAGTGACAAGTAACACGATGGGTGATGAGCGTGCATGATAACGAGTGGCAAGCGGTGGTGGGTGGCGGAGGATGATGTGAGGTGTGCGATAGTAGTGGTGGTGATGGTGGTGGTTGTGGTGTGCGATAGTGGTGGTTGTGGTGTGTGGTGGATGTGGTGGTGGTGATGGTGTGCGATACCATTGGTTGTTATGGCTGCGGCGGCGGTGGTGGTAGTGGGTTGTGATGGTTGTAGATTGGGTTATGATGGGAGATGGTGACGAGTTGTGATGAGGGTGGTGACAGGGTAGGCGGCAGTGGTGGAGGGTGGTGGTGCGGTGGAGGGTGGTGGTGGTGGATTGCCGTTGGGTGGGCAGGTGCCACGGGAGGTTGCGGGCGGGCGGGCGGTGGTCGTTGATTTTTTATCATTAGGTTATGTTTACATTTCATTCCATCAAACCATTCCGTTCATTCCATCCATTTTTTATGTAATGAGAATGGTAAAAAAATCATTCCAATGGAATGAAAACCATTACATTCTCTCGCAACCAAACACGTCAAAATGCATGATGGAATGGAATGAAAAAAAACATTTCATTCCATTCCATTCAAGCAATCCAATCGATGTAGTTTTTATATATTATCACTTAAACGATGTAGTTTTGAAAAAGTAAATATACGGCTAGATAATTTTCACATTTTGGGTGTGTTTAAATTCTACTTGAGAGAATACTTTCTCAAATACTTGAGAGGATCATGTTTCCTATTTTGTGCATCATATCGGCCAGCTAGCTTCTACTACCTCCGTCCCACAAAAAGTGTCCACTTTTTGTTGGACATGGAGATTAAGGAAATAATTGATGTGTTGTATTTTAAGAATGAATAGACAAATACTCCGTTATGAAAGGATTATGGAAAATTAAATGTTAAAACAGGGTATGATTGGAAAAAAATGTATTTAATGATGTATTGAAAATTTAAATGGACACTTTTTATGGGACAATTCATTTTTCCGTTATGGACATTTTTTGTGGGACGGAGGTAGTACATTACAAGATTACTCTTTATTTGTTTTTTTAATATCGGAGACATGCCGACATGCCTAGTAAATTGTTGTTGTTTTTAACGGCGGAGCTCTGTAAATTAAAGAATACGAAAGGTAAGGGATAATGTTTATATGGTGCAATTACATTGGTCACTAAATCAGATTCAATCGTCGGAGAAGTCTCCGATCTCCATGACTGGCGTGAGGGAGGTGACAATCCCATTGGAAACTCTCAAGAAATTGTGGCTGCCCTGGCGTAGGGCCCTGATTATCAAGGTCCTTGGACGTAATGTAAGTTTTCGAGCACTGCAAACTCGATTAACTGCTATGTGGGCTAGGGGAAAACACTTGGAAATCACTGACTTAGAGGATGGATTCTACATAGTCCGCTTTGTATCAAAGGAGGACTATGATCATGTCCCGGAAAACGGCCCTTGGCTCATTCAAAATCACTACATCACAAGTCACAAAATGGAAGCCGTCTTTTCACCCCTCAAACGACCTTATCCAGTCCACTATGATATGGGTAAGAATTCCCCGTGTCCCTATTGAATACTTTGAACATGATGCTCTTCTCCATCTTGGCAATTGCATTGGAGTAGCTAGTAAGGTTGATTCAACTTCCTTGCAGAATCAACGAGGGAAATATGCCCGAGTGTGTGTAGAAGTTGAGCTTAACAAACCCCTCCCCGTAGCTGTAATGCTGAATGAAAAAATCTATAAAATTGAGTACGAGGGTTTGCACATGGTATGCTTTGAGTGTGGTACTTATGGCCATAAGACTGAAGATTGCCCCCTAAAAACTAAAGATATGGATACATCCCAAGCTGCTCCCCCCCCAAAACCAACGTTACCGTCGGATGCTAGCCCCTTTGGGCCTTGGATGTTGGCAACAAACCGTCGAAGGAGACCAAATACCCCTAAAAATTCTGGCCGTAATGCCAATCAATCCTCAGTGCCGAACACCACCGAAGAAGCTCCTGCCCCAAACTCTTTCAGCCCCCAACCTCGCTCCACCAATACATGCCACAAATGTTTCAAACGGAAATAGATTTTCCATGTTAGAAGGTGAAACTACCGAAGCAAACCATGAGACTCCTTTTGAGGTATTGCAACAACGGTTCCAATCACTACCTCAATTTCGAAAGTGGCCCAATGATCCAACATGCTACTCGTGGCAATAATGCGGGACCTCACGAGGTAGGGGTCGGGGTGCTCACACCCGATCAAATAACCGTGAATCACCCCAGGAGAGCCTAAATGCGGTACGTGATCAACAAGCACCACGCAGCCTTTAAATGATCAACCCCAAGTCCGAATCTCAAGCCCCTTTCAACCGGCTCTCACGGATATCACCAATGTGACCGTCATTCTTCTTTTCCGATGGATGCCGCACTCAATCGTCGTTAGTGAAGCTATGGCGATTGATGCTTTACTAGCAGAAACAAATGCTAAGCAAAAAGTTTCTGAATATGTTAAAATAAATCCCCCAGATAATTTGAGTATTTGTGCTACTAATGATTCAATGCAGATTGAACGTCCGCCTGATATTACTGCCCCTGGACAGCCCCAACCTCATCATTTGAATAATCAATGAAGATCTTGGCATGGAACTGTAGGGGAGCCAACTCTCCTACCTTTTTCCGGCACTTGAAAAGTATGATCGTGGAGCATCGACCGAATATTTTATTTTTAATGGAAACTAAAATACCTAGTTCTCGAGCTAATCGTATCCTTCGGCTTTCAAATTTTACAAATATGACAGCGGTGGAAGCCAGAGGCTTTTCTGGTGGCCTCTGGGTGTTCTGGGACTTATCTTTTATTGATCTCAGGTTCTTGTTTGCTACGAACCAAACTATTTTTATGGCGGCCATTTCCCTCGGTAAGGTTCTTTGCATTATCTCTTTTACCTATGCCTCCCCTAATCCAGCTTTGCGTGACGATTTATGGGATCTCTTTGAGCATGTCTCTTCTTTTTTATCTATCCCGTGGTGTATTATTGGAGATCTAAACCAGGTTATTCATTCGGCCGATAAACGTCGGGGTCGTCTGTTCGGGGGCATTCGGCTCAACGTCTCCGAGAGCTTATCCACAACGCAAATTTATTTGAGGTTCCTTTTCGGGGACCACGTTTTACGTGGTCCGGCTCAATCCACTCCGGTCATCCAATTGAGCAACGTCTTGATCGAGCTATTTGCAATCACTTTGTTGGTGGGAGAAAAATCCCAACACTACTGTCTATCACTTACCGCGAGTGCATTCTGATCACCATCCTATTCTTCTCACGTTGGATAATATTTATGTTCATGATCGTGCAGTGAAACCCTTCCGTTTTCAGGCATGCTGGCTCAAACACAATGACTTTAATAATTTTCTCCGCAACTCCTGGCGTGCATCAGAAAATAATTTACAGGAGGTCCTTGACTCGTTTGCTTCCAAAATACAAATCTGGAATAAGAAGGTCTTCGGAAATATTTTTTACAGGAAAAGGAGATGTAAAGCTCGACTTGCGGGAATTCAACAATCATTGTCTAATGCTCCATCTAATTTCTTAGCAAAATTGAATACTACTCTCTTGGGAGTTTGATGAGATTTTATTGCGGGGAAGAAATCTATTGGTATCGAAATCCAGACTTGATTGGATTGAGAATGGGGAAAGAAACACTCGCTACTTTCATGTATCGACTAAGCGCAAACGGGGTAGAAATACCATCCTCTCTCTTAAAGACATGCAGGGGACTTGGATCAGTGATATGGAGGCGTTACATTCTATGATCCGGCAATTTTTTATTGACTTATATAAGGATGAACCCGTGGTCCCGCTACCCCACGGCCTTTTCGAACCATCTATAAATCATGCGGATAAGCGTCTTCTGAATCGACCGGTCACTGCTGGGGAAGTGAAGGCTGCTATCTTTGACATGGGCTCATTTAAATCTCTGAAGCAATACGGAGGGCTAGAGAACTTAGACTGGCCTGGTCTTAATTTTGCTTTATGCTTTAGTTAGAGCTGATGTACAGTTTGTAGAGTTTTTTCTCTTGTACAGTTTTACGTAATTTTAATAAAATATCCGGTTTCGACCAAAAAAAAAAAAAAAAAAAAAAAAAAAAAAAATCAGATTCAATTTCCGAATGAGTTACGTTAAACGTATCTCCATTTTATTTCTCTCAAAAAAAAAAAAAAAAAAAAACCTAACATAGTAAAATATGAAGGAGGAATATATTTTTACACCCAATATTAATAATGATTTTTTTTAAAGGACATTCACAACGATTTTAAAGGAACAACAAAACTGATTTTTCATTAGGTTTTCGTTCCCTTCACTCCACCGTTGACTTCCCGGAAATCCAAATGCAGGAGGCCCCGCCACCTCTCTCCAGCGAGGAGCAGGACCTGCTAAACCGCAGCACGAATCGATTCAAGCGGAGGGCGATTGAAGACGCACCGGTGCTTCCCGATGGGGGCTCTGTGTGGAATCGCCGGAGTGGGTTGGATGTTGTCTGCCCGGCTGAAGACTCCTATGAACTGTACACAGGGAAAGATGAACCGGAAGAGGACCTGATGGCCTTTACTGATCACTACTTGCAACAGAAAGCGGAGAAGACAAAGGTGACCTTACCTGGCATCAAAGAGGTCCGGATACCACTGGAAAAATTAATAACCCTCTGGAATCCATGGAGAAGGGCCTTGATCATCAAGGTTCTGGGGAGGAACGTCGGTTTCCGATTGCTCCAATCTCGACTAATAGACATGTGGGCCTTGGGGAAACACATCGAGATTACTGATCTTGAAGATGGCTATTTTGTCGTTCGATTCGTATGCAAAGAAGATTATGATCGTGTACTCGAAAACGGTCCATGGCTCATACAAAATCATTACATCACGATCTCGAAATGGAGACCGTCCTTCCAGCCTTCCAATGAGCCTGTTAAATCAACCTTAATTTGGGCAAGGATTCCCCGAGTTCCTCTTGAGTATTTCGATGAAGAAGCCCTACTCGAATTGGGGAATTGTCTAGGCGTTGCTAAGAAAGTTGATGATACATCTCTTCGAAACCAACGGGGCAAATATGCTAGAGTATGTGTTGAAATCGAATTGAATAAGCCTCTTCCGACTGTTGTGTTAATAGATGATGACCTCTAAAAGATTGAATATGAGGGGCTTCATATGTTCTGTTTCGAGTGTGGTATCTATGGGCACATAACTGAAGATTGTCCCCATAAAACTACTAATATGGATCATCAAGTAATCAACCCGCTGAGACGGCTAAAATGCCCACGGAAGCCAACCCGTTTGGCCCTTGGATGCTTGCAACAAATCGAAGACGCCGTAATCTGAGCCCTAAAAATGCAGGGGACGTGAATATGCCCAATACTGTGAACTCCAATTCTCCCCCCCCAAAGAACTGGTGATCAGCCATCTAACCAACCAGATTCCCGACCCAATGGGTCAAGATTTTCGGTACTCAATGAACAAACCAATGAAGAGGGTGATAACTCAACCCATGTGTTAGGAAATCTACGCGGGAACGCAGCGGAATTTAAAAATTTATTTCCTATCGACCCAAGATCGACTTCGTTTAAGCAATAAACAAACGAGTAGTAGACGGTGGTTACCTTGGTTGATCTATAAGATCGACGCTTTGACCGTCTAAGGAGAGTAGTTCGCATAGAGCCGCCCAAGTGTTCGGCCTCTACCGCTAGTCCACACGAACGACCCGCCGGAATCCCATCATGGATTGCTATTGGAAAACTCCGGTTGCTAGACCGGCCTTTTTCCCCTCTCTCCAACTCTCTAAAGGATGCTCTCTATTTTACACAAGAACTATTAGCTCTTGGAATTATGATGTACAAAAGAGCTTGACACCCACTTCCTTTTTATAGGGAAAGTGGCGCCCCAAAGAAGAGTAGAAAGGAAGAAAACCTTTCTCCAATAAAATAAGGAAAATATAATTGATTGATTTATCTCATTTATTACAATATCTCATATTAAATAAATCTAGGATATTGTCAATATCTCATATTGAATATTCCCAAGATATTGTCAATATCTTATATTGACAATATTTACCTTTTATTATATTACCATAAATCAATTTTACGTGTGTATATATCACATATATATTACACAAATAAATCCATTTATATATATACTACATACATGCGCATGCATAGTGCCAAACACTTTTGCACACACGCACACAAAGTATTATTTATATATATATATATATATATATATATTAATATCTAATATTAATATTTGGTAATACTATTAATTAAATTGCACAATCCAAGTGTATCATATACACACACAAATTGCGCCACCTTAGCCAATAAATTGGCATCCGGAATATTCTTTAATTAATATAATATTATTAATATCTTGTATTTAATTTATTCATAATAAATAAATACCACCATATTAATTTACCACTATAACCTTTATAGTCGTGAGATAAATTCTTTCCTTATTTGGTTATCATCTATAACCACATTTTAATCCGGCTAGATGTTCTTATGTGTGTGACCCGATAGGCTTCCGAATATGTTGGCCGTAGACACAAAGTGCAATTTACGAAAATGCCCTTCATGCCTAACGATCACGGGATAGCGTCAGCAACACACCGTGACCCCGATCATCGGAAGAGTCAAATGCAATGACTACTACCTTTCATGTGAAACGATTACCGTGTAACTTACAATCCTATCGTTGTAATAATATCCATACGGTCGTTAGTCGAGTGTCAAAACATCAACGACCGTATCTTATAATCTGGATATCAAAGCTCTCTCGAAGTAACACATTTACTCCCACTTTGCAAAGATTCACGAGAGCTAGACATTCCTTATAAGAAGGCCATTTCGGATATTCGATCCCAATCATAGGATACGCGATTCCCGGACGACCAATCATGTATACTCCGCGTGCTTCGATATCATACCCAATCACTACCGCATGATCGCCCCGTGGCTGGGGAAACCTCAATAGTGTCAAAGCATGACAATCCACACCGTGATGCCATGAAGACTCCGGTCTTAAGGATAATTACACAACCGCCACATAGTGTGACACTTATCCGTGTAAGTGGGTCAGTCTAACGTACGCATTCTCTAATACACGTCCACGTACGGTCAAGTGTCTCTACACTTCGATAGACGAGATCTATCCCCGCCCCTAAAGACAGAAGACATCAATACGTGCTAGTCCGTTTATACTATCAATGCCCTGTTTAATAGTACATCGGCTAGAGACATTTAAGTATCAAACTTATTAAAGTGATTAGAGATCTCATCAACCATAATCGCCTATCATGGTTTCTCTATCATAGTTTAATACTAAGGACGTTATCATATAACAATTCACAATTGGTTCTTTAAAAGAACAAATATATGACAACAGAAAAGCCATTTAATATATGTATAAACATAAAGAAATAGTAGAAATGATCCGACCCGGTCGGATCCGGTCCAACCCGATTGGGTTTAGGACACTATTCCAACAATCTCCCACTTGGCCTAAAACCAATCACCAAGTACACACAAGACCAAGTTGAAACACAAGAATCTCATGCAATACTCGCAACTAGCCCTAGCCATAAACGGATCGCTATCCGTGGGGACTCAGACTATCTTCATATCATGCTCCTAATGACCAAGTCAAAGGAACCGCCTCAACACACACATGAATCTCTGACGAGACCATGGTCCTTGCTTCAAGCAATGAATCCACTTACTATATCAGCTATATAGAAAAGGTGGAAGAACCATACAAGGTTCAAGAATGAACCTTCTAGATCCATGTCTTGCTCCATTTGCGCCTCTAAGGCACTCTTGTGTTTTGGCTCGGTTGTAGAATTTACAGTGACCCATAGCCAAGAACATTTCCAGCTCACTGTATCACCTAATCAAAGTGACTGCAAACCCAGACTGTAGCTCCCACTCGCCTTCATAAGACTCAGGATTTACGTCTGTATATCTATGTTTATTTAATTCCAAGTTTCAATAAACTAGGAAACTTTCCTTAACTTGTTTAAGGATATTCTCGACATTCACCAGATTTACTTTCATACTTTCTCATGACTATTCATGGACTATGAACATCTAGCATCTCCTATAAGATGGTTCCTATCGCAGTAGCGAAGGAAACCTTCCATAAGCATCATCTTTCACCTTATCTTTAGGACCAACGTCCTAACATAGATAGATCTCGAGAACACCGACTAGCAGCATCCCCTGTCGCGACCTATGCTAAACTCTTTCAGCATCACATCTATATAGGTAAACCATAATTTAACAACAGTTAACTCTATCACTATAGATTCTTATTTCCAAAATAAGAACTGCCAATCCAAGTGCTTTCATAAAAGACCTTGAACTACCAAACATTAATTGACTGTGACATGGGGTATTAATTCTTGAGAGAGATATCCAATACCTTACTCAAAAATCGTAACACACTCCCACTTCCCATCTTGCACATTGGGCATATCCTTCTTTTGACTAAATCAAACTCCTTTGATTATCAAACAAAGAAATTTTCTAGAGAAACTTGTTTGAGTCCACAAATGGATCTCATGGGCTTACATATCATGTTATCGTCTATGAACATCGATTTGTACGCCCGACGTCTTCAACACTATCATATAGTCATGATACAAAGTTATAACAAGTATCATACGAATAGAAGCGGGCTCGGCCCGGCAAGCATAAAGGTAATTACAAGGTTTACACCTCGTACCCTTCGGCCGTCACTATAGCCTTATGGTAATCATATTACTATCCATGTCAGCCTTTCAGGGACACTCCCCTTGGGTAAGACAGACTAGGTTCATAACCTGGTTTGTCACTGATGGAATTCTTATTCAGATATTATGGCTCCTGGCCATATCTCTCAATCTTTCCTCTCAAACATTCTTTCATAAGTCGTGAGATATTCATTCTTCAAGATGAACATACCAACAGCCTTTTCAGGCTTGAGGTTATCCACAGACTTACAGAACTTTTGTGTGCACTGAGCAGTGTTTTACACCTCATCGCTATGCGGCGTACGCTCATGTTCCAATGGTTGAATATATCTTTGTGGTTCTCAAACTCTTTTGAGATCTTATTTACTCCCACTGTCTCTTTTGGAAGTAACACTTCCTCTAGAAAATAGCATGTTTGGAGACAAACATTTTGCTCCGCGGACAAGTAAATAATATCAAGCGTACTTGCTAAGATATTCCACAAAGTTGCATATGTCGTACTAGGCTCCAAGCCTTTCTGACTTTGCCTATGACAACTTCAAATCATCGGTTAAGATAGATTCGACATTATCTTCTCCATATCTAATATGGAATTTATTCAACCTTTATTCTTTGGAACTAGGTTAAGTATAAGGGCACTATCCCGAAACGGGTAAGGGATACATCGCATGGCTTGTGTCACACCTTTATCATATAAAGTGTTATTTCCATTTTGGGAACACAATCTAGTTTGCGTATCCCAAAGATGGTATCCTTCAAGGGAGAATCTTATTCTTTTCAGACGACTTCTGAAACACTCTTCAGGTATTAATTACTTCAATCCAATTGAAGATTAATTCCTAAGTAGCTCGTCAATCTCATATTCGTACTAGCTCGAACTTTTCGGGCTTTCAGAATTGTCGTACTTCAATAAGTACATTCAACTATTTCTAAAAATAGTCATAGAGATTAACAAACAATTATTTGTAGCATTAATTGTCATAAGCCAACAAACATCGGTATGTTTAGGCTTTAGACAATTTTTCTAGATTTTATAACCTTTTCATAAAAGGGTATTTTAGTCCTCTTTGGATAAGATACGTATAACCCACATGATTCATAATCATATGGTTCAACATCATCAGAATGACGTTTAATTACACGCTTCCCTTCCAGAGAGACTATGTCTAGAGTAACCACAAATCAAGGATAATAACCATACAAATATTTAGTTGAGATCCCATCACATATATCATCTATATAGTGACATCAATCTAGTATGTTAGATTCAGTGACCTTCCAACTTTATCGGAAATAACATTTATTCTTTACAATTGAATGTGTCTACTAAATCCTAACAATTAACTGAACTTGTGTCCTTCATAAGAACCGGAACATAATAACATTTATTTAGTTCTCTTATCAGTTTACTAGATCCAGAATATGGTAAGCGTCACAACGTTTGTTTCACCTTCCATATTTGTATTCAATCTTTCTAATTTAATCACACTCATAAGGTATCATATATCTTAGAGTTGACTTTGAACTTAGATAGATTTTTCTCAACTCATTTGCCTAGAATAGAAACATCAATAAGTTTTTCTATTTAAGCACATGCCCTAACTTTCCTTTCAATCCTTAAGCACTTGAAAAACGTTTCTTATTGTAGTCTTCATAAGACTTAAGAAAGATCACAAGAGCCATGTCCTTAATTTCCTTTCATAAAGAAAATCTAAAGTTATTAAATAGTTTATTTAACCTTTTGAATCGTATTCAAAACATTGACTATTTAATTAACCTTTAAGCAATGATAGAATTAAGTCGATACTTAAATCTTACAATTTTGAAAACAACATTTCCAAAATTAGATGTGGTCATTCTTATCCAACGTTTGAATTAATTGTCATCATATGACTGAATGATCATATTGGATCGTATCCAATGAGCTACCGTTTTTCTTTAATAATTAAAGTCTTGGAGGACTCCATCAAATATGTAGTCTCCTTAACTTTAGCTACTATAACGGGATTGCTCGTGTTATTGCTTTATTTTAAAAGGATTAAAATTTACTTAACCATTCTTGAGAACATTTCTCAAACAGTCATAATTTGGTTTTACTAATCGAGAAAAACATAAATATAAAGTTTGCTAAAACTACAACATAAAAATGAAAATAAAAGAGTGTTGTTGTCTATACACGCAAAATCAAAAATGGTCTTTTGATTTATGATTTTGCTCCCACTAGTCAACTACTCCCAATTGACTTTCAAGAATCTTTCAAAAATTCTTTAGTGGCCAAGATCCCATCTGGTTACCCCGATTCCCGACGAGGGCCGATCAACCGGAATAATTCGAAAGGTATGTAACTCTTACCAATCACATATTTATGTGACTCTTGGTGGTTGACTAGTCAACTCTTTGACAATTCACATCTTTATGTGGTAGTCAACCCCTTGCCTCTAGAATAAAACGGTCCTGACGAGGGCCAATCACCGCAATACTCTAGTCAAGTCATAACCCAATATTCGCGAGATCTCATACGATCATATCTCAATAACGACGATATACCCGTGGTAGGTCAACTCCCGACGAGGGCCGATCAGTTGGATCCGAACAAAGGCTCTTCACCGTCGCTATAATATTGGGAGACAATTTTTCGACTTGATTTTTGTTGTGGAAGTATTTACGTAAATTAATTCACTTAATTAATTTTAATTACGGTCTCATCAAATATATCTATCTCTATAGACATACATCCTACACATTTATCTAGATCGTGCCTAGTCATGCATCTATCGTATCATATAAAATAAATACATGCACAAAATAAATAAATGCGTAAAGTAACCGGTATGATCATGGACTTTTCCTAGGTGCGGTTTCGAATACAAGCGACGAAACCGCGGGTCACATTCTAAGGGTAGTAGTTTGCAACCGCCAATAGGATCTTTAATGCGCCATTCTCCAATGGGATCTTTATTTTCGTCTTTCTTTGGTCTCCATCTTTAACGCTCCATTCTTGTTACATTTAATTCTATCTAATAAAATAAATACACCCGCCGCGACGGGGGGAGTCAACGGGAATGGGATAAATGCGAGAAAATAAACTAGGTCACGTTCTTCATAACGGCCTAGGACAATTTTTAAACCAACGAGAAAAATTAAATCTTTCACATCTATCTATCGGTCGAGTCATGATCAATCGGGGTCCATATAATCATATTATATCTACTATATCTAATCCATACAATAAAATCTTATGAAAAAGATAAAATTAAAATTTAACTACTTGCGTCTTAATTAATCAATTAACATTTAATCTATTAAATAATTTTATCCAATCAATTAACTAATTAACATTTAATTAATTAAATGATTTTAATCAAAATAAAATTAACGATTAATTTTAAACCGATTTTAATTTTAATTTTAATTTTAATTAATTAGAACTATTCCAAAATAAATCAAAATTAAAATTATTTCTCTTTTGTTTCTTTCCTTTTGATTCGTGATCAAAGGGATGCATTTTTTCCTAAACCAAATTTGGCTTAGCGCAGCCACTTTCCAAAATCAAAATTTTGGAAGTGGCCAAGCTAGGCCTTTACAAATCAAATATTTGAAAAGGGCTAGCGCTATTCCAAATCAAATATTTGGAAAGGCCAAATAATTTTGGTTTAGGCAGCTGGCCACTTTCCAAAATCAAAATTTTGGAAGTGGCTGCAAGCTAAGCTTTTCCCAAATCAAATATTTGGAAAGGGCCTAGGCTATTCCAAACAAATTTTGGAAATGCCATTATTATTTTAATGTCGTGTGGCATCCCAATACCCAAACTATTTGAACATTGGTTAGCCACATGACACAACTAAACAAAGGGAAATTAATAATCACAACTATGAACCATATTAAATCACAAAATACACAAAACAAGACTGGGGCCACCGCATCACGCCAGCAGCCGCCGCCGCCGCCGGCGATCACACGGTGGTGGTGCCGCCGCCGATCGGCCGAGCACCACCATTGCCGCCCCTTTTTTTTTTTTTTTCTTCTTTTCGTGTTTCAATTTTGCGAATTAAAAATCTTTCATCTTTTAATCACGTGATTTAAACGATAAAATTAACTACGCACAATAACATGCTTATTGCTTAAGCTCGAAGCTCTCTCTGATACCACTGTTAGGAAATCTACGCGGGAACGCAGCGGAATTTAAAAATTTATTTCCTATCGACCCAAGATCGACTTCGTTTAAGCAATAAACAAACGAGTAGTAGACGGTGGTTACCTTGGTTGATCTATAAGATCGACGCTTTGACCGTCTAAGGAGAGTAGTTCGCATAGAGCCGCCCAAGTGTTCGGCCTCTACCGCTAGTCCACACGAACGACCCGCCGGAATCCCGTCATGGATTGCTTATTGGAAAACTCCGGTTCTAGACCGGCCTTTTTCCCTCTCTCCAACTCTCTACAAGGATGCTCTCTATTTTACACAAGAACTATTAGCTCTTGGAATTATGATGTACAAAAGAAGCTTGACACCCACTTCCTTTTTATAGGAAAGTGGCGCCCCAAAGAAGAGTAGAAAGGAAGAAAACCTTTCTCCAATAAAATAAGGAAAATATAATTGATTGATTTATCTCATTTATTATAATATCTCATATTAAATAAATCTAGGATATTGTCGATATCTCATATTGAATATTCCCGAGATATTGTCAATATCTTATATTGACAATATTTACCTTTTATTATATTACCATAAATCAATTTACACGTGTGTATATATCACATATATATTACACAAATAAATCCATTTATATATATACTACATACATGCGCATGCATAGTGCCAAACACTTTTGCACACACGCACACAAAGTATTATTTATATATATATATATATATATATATTAATATCTAATATTAATATTTGGTAATACTATTAATTAAATTGCACAATCCAAGTGTATCATATACACACACAAATTGCGCCACCTTAGCCAATAAATTGGCATCCGGAATATTCTTTAATTAATATAATATTATTAATATCTTGTATTTAATTTATTCATAATAAATAAATACCACCATATTAATTTACCACTATAACCTTTATAGTCGTGAGATAAATTCTTTCCTTATTTGGTTATCATCTATAACCACATTTTAATCCGGCTAGATGTTCTTATGTGTGTGACCCGATAGGCTTCCGAATATGTTGGCCGTAGACACAAAGTGCAATTTACGAAAATGCCCTTCATGCCTAACGATCACGGGATAGCGTCTAGCAACACACCGTGACCCCCGATCATCGGAAGAGTCAAATGCAATGACTACTACCTTTCATGTGAAACGAGTTACCGTGTAACTTACAATCCTATCGCTGTAATAATATCCATACGGTCGTTAGTCGAGTGTCAAAACATCAACGACCGTATCTTATAATCTGGATATCAAACTCTCTCGAAGTAACACATTTACTCCCACTTTGCAAAGATTCACGAGAGCTAGACATTCCTTATAAGAAGGCCATTTCGGATATTCGATCCCAATCATAGGATACGCGATTCCCGGACGACCAATCATGTATACTCCGCGTGCTTCGATATCATACCCAATCACTACCGCATGATCGCCCCGTGGCTAGGGAAACCTCAATAGTGTCAAAGCATGACAATCCACACCGTGATGCCATGAAGACTCCGGTCTTAAGGATAATTACACAACCGCCACATAGTGTGACACTTATCCGTGTAAGTGGGTCGATCTAACGTACGCATTCTCTAATACACGTCCACGTACGGTCCAAGTGTCTCTACACTTCGATAGACGAGATCTATCCACCCCCTAAAGACGAGAAGACATCTAATACGTGCTAGTCTGTTTATACTATCAATGCCCTGTTTAATAGTACATCAGCCTAGAGACATTTAAGTATCAAACTTATTAAAGTGATTAGAGATCTCATCAACCATAATCGCCTATCATGGTTTCTCTATCATAGTTTAATACTAAGGACGTTATCATATAACAATTCACAATTGGTTCTTTAAAAGAACAAATATATGACAACAGAAAAGCCATTTAATATATGTATAAACATAAAGAAATAGTAGAAATGATCCGACCCGGTCGGATCCGGTCCAACCCGATTGGGTTTAGGACACTATTCCAACACCATGTTCAAACACTACAACAAAAATTTCAGTCCATATCTCAGTTTAATGCCCAACCAGTTATCCGACAGGTGAATAGGACTAATCGGGCAACAGGCTCTCGTGGCCGCAGTCGAAGTGGCATCCCGGTGGCCACTAACAGAGTCCAATTTCAGCCTACTCCGGTTCGTGGCAGCTCCAAGTCCACTCCGCTCCCCCAAACAACTTCGGCCTTCAGTAATTTCCGGAGTTTCCCTCAAACCCCTCTTAATGATATCACGAATGTGACCAAAAATAGAGATACTCGAGCTGCCACCATTGGGGAAGTGTTACAAGAAGCTATGGTGATTGATGCGAGGATTGCAGCAGAAAAGGCGAAACAACAGGACTCGATGTACGTGAAAAATAAGCCACCAAACCTGCCAGTTAATGACAACACCCAAGTAAGTATGTCTGATCACTCCCATGTAATCTCTGTCTCTGGACAGTCTTCTATTCCTATTCAAATTGATCAATGAAGGTCCTATCGTGGAACTGTCGAGGGGCGGGCTCTTCTTCATTCTATCGTCATTTCAAAAGTATTGTGACTGATCACCGTCCTGATAGCCTTTTTGTTATGGAAACAAGAGTCCCTAGTATTAGAGCTAACCGGATACTTCGTACTTTCAATTCTACGAATTTGATTACAGTCGAGGCTCGTGGGTTTAGTGGCGGTATGTGGTGTTTCTGGGACAATTCAATTGTTGATTTGCACCTACTGTATGCAACAAATCAAGTTATCTTTCTTGCAGCCGTAGTTAACCACAAGGCCAATTGGATTATATCATTAACTTATGCCTCACCGACTCCAGTTATTCGTGATGACTTGTGGAATCTTTTTGACCACGCAGCCATGTTTATTCTCATTCCGTGGTGTATTATTGGGGATCCCAATCAAGTGATACATGACGACGATAAGCGGGGTGGTCGACCGGTTGTGGGTCCTTCCGTTGAGCGAATGCGTACTATGATTCGTGCTTGTGATCTCGTTGAAATCCAGTTTCAAGGACCAAGGTTCACATGGCCTCAATCGATTCATAGCTTTACGGCCATCGAACAATGACTTGATCAAGCCCTATGTAACAATAAATGGTGGGATCATTTTCCGGCCTCGATGGTTTGGCATTTACCACGCACGCACTCTGATCATCACCCAATTCTTTTGAATATGAAGCTGGCCCTGAACCATGATAATGTTGCTAAACCATTCCGTTTCCATGCATGTTGGCACCAACACCACTCCTTTCGAGATTTTTTAATTGCTGCTTGGCCGAATGATAGACTGCCTCTACATTATGCTCTTGCATCCCTTACATCTAATTTATGTGCTTGGAACAAAAATGTGTTTGGGAATATATTTCATAGGAAGTCTCGATGCCGAGCTCGTCTGAACGGAATTCAAATGGCTCTCTCCAAGGCACCCTCCAAATTTCTCACCAACATGAATAACGAACTTCTCCAGGAATTTGAAGACATCCTTGCCCAAGAGGAAGTTTTTTAGTTTCAGAAATCGCGGCTGAATTGGATTGAGAACGGGGAATGAAACACCATATATTTTCACCTTTCCACCGTTCGAAAACGAGGTAGAACCAACATTACTTATCTGAAGAATGGGAACGATGACTGGGTTATATACGGAGGAACCAGTTGATCCGTTTCCGGCTAATCTCACCTTCCCGAGCCTCTCACACTCAGATCGAAGATTACTGAACTGGCCAGTGAGTAATAATGAGATTCGGGGTGCGCTCTTTGATATGGGGGCCTTTAAATCACTTGGACCGGATGGCTTCTCCCCGGTTTTCTTCCAACATAACTGGGAAATTGTAGGCGCCACTGTTTTTTCTTGGGTCAATAAAGCTTTCCAACAACACTCGTTCCCTTCAGAGGCAAACATGACTTTTATCTCACTAATTCCGAAAGTTCAACCGCTAGAATCTGTCACCCAGCTTCGCCCTATAGCTCTTGCAAACGTGTCCTCAAAACTCATCACCAAAATTATTGCCAATCGTTTACGGCTTATGATCGGTAAGCTTGCGGATAATTGTCAGAATGCATTCATCCCTGGGAGACAAACATCGGATAATATAATTATTACTCAAGAGGTGCTTCACATAATGAAAAAGAAATCGGGCCGAAAGGGTATCATGATTATTAAAGTGGATCTTGAAAAAGCCTACGATAGGGTCAACTGGACTTTCCTACGGCATCTCCTTTACCTCGTGGGTTTCAGCAATGACTTGATTGAGCTTATTAGGTGTTCTCTATCCAGCACATCCTTGGAGGTTCTTTGGAATGGTCGCCCACTTAAAGCTTTCGCTCCACATCGTGGCCTCAAACAGGGCGACCCACTTGTCCCGTACCTCTTCGTCCTTGTAATGCAAGTTTTGAGCCAAATGATAAATACCTCGGTCAGAGATAAAAAGTGGAAACCGATATCAATCTCATGGGGAGGCCATAAGATTTATCACCTATTTTTCGCGGATGATCTCATCATCTTTTCGGAAGCTGATATTGATCAAGCACGTGAAATGGACCGGGTCCTTCGTTAGTTTTGCGGTATTTCAGGCCAGAAAATCAGGATTATAAAATCTAAATTTTCCGTCTCCTTCAACATTAGCCCCCAAACCACCAACTGCATTGCATAAGCCCTTGGAATGTCGCACACAAAGCACTTTGAAAAATACCTCGGCGTGCCACTTCATCACGGGAGAGTAAAAAAGGATGATTTCACATTTCTTGTTGATAAAGTCCGGGCCAAACTTCAAGCATGGAAGGCATCCTCACTGTCGAATGCAGGTAGGGCAATCCTCACTCAAACCGTTCTTGCCACCACGGTGTTTTATAATATGCAGACGGTTAAACTCCCAGCTTCTATTACTGATGAATTGGACAAGCTTGCACATTCATTCTTTTGGGCCGACCATGAGGAGAAACAAAAAATCCATCATGTTGCGTGGCATTCTATCTGTCAACCCAAAGCTCATAGTGGCTTGGCTATTAGACGGGTTCGCGGAATGAATACGGCTTTTTTAGCAAAACTCGTGTGGCAGATTCTGACGGACCACAATAAGCTCTGGGTGCAAATCTTGACGCAAAAGTATGGCTCACCATTTTCTAAACCGAAGCCCACCTCTTCTTTTATATGGCGCCATATATGTTTCGCTGCAAATGAACTGTGCCATGCCTTTACAGTAGACGCTTCAGGAACCCCGATTTGGGCAGCCCATCCATCTGGAAAATTTTCAGTCAGCTCGGCATAGCATGAAGCCTGCAAACCCATGGCCCTTGTCGATAATGAAAAAACAAACTGGCAACTCATTTGGAGCATCAAAGGACCGCTTCGAGGTAATCATCTTCTCTGGCTAATACGGAAAAAATCCCTCCCCACGGCTGACACTCTGGCTACACGGAATATTATTGATGACGATACGTGCAACTGTTGTGGAAACCATAGTGAATCTATCCTACATGTTTTTAGAGATTGTACTTGGGTGCGTGGAATGTAGAAGGATGTTGTGCACCACCAACACTGGCACAAATTCTTTAACATCCACGATGTCCCACATTGGCTTGATATCTGTCTCCAAAAGGATATGTACAAGAAAGACAACTTAATTTTTTGGCGATTCCTTTTTCGGGAGTTAATCTTAAGTATTTGGTTTTGGCTCAACAAGGAGTTTCATTGTGAAGACCAACATAGACCGCCCAAGTCGGTGTTTATTTCACAAGCTATCCGGAAAGCAAGGGAGCTACACGTAGCCTGACATACTTAGTTTTGTAGTTTTATTTGAGATTGATGTAAATTTTGTTTTTTTTTTTTGTTTTGTTTGAACAGTTGTACAACTATTTTATTCTAATATAAATATCCCTTTAAAAAAAAAAAAAAAAAAAAAAAAAAAAAAAGGAACAACAAAACTATACCTAGCTCTCCGATTGTTCATAGCTGTCTTAAGTTTCCAATAAAAAAAATGTCCAAGTTTGAGGTGCAATTTCTGAATTTCCATAGCATCAGATCATGAATAGCGTTGGGTTTTCACAATGGTGTGAAGGAGGCATCGGATTATGGTGTGGGCAGGTGCATCCATCGATTTGAGCACTTTGTGAACGATGATGGTCCTGTTCGCTGCTTAAATTTCCACAAATCACCACCTCTGTTGGTTTCGGGAGGCGATTCTCTAATTATTTAGGCTTACTTTTTTGAATGGTGTTGGATCCTTGTCGTTGAAATCCGATTTTGTTTCGTATTTAATCTGATTGTGGAATCTTTTTAGAAATTGGTAATTAATCCCACTGATACAATCATTCAGCACTTTGTGAACACTGTTGGTTTCGGGAGGCGATTCTCTAATTATTTAGGCTTACTTTTTTGAAATCCTTGTGATGCGATTGTGGAATCTTTTTAGAAATTGGTAATTAATCCCATTGATACGCATCGGATTATGGTGTGGGCGGGTGCATCCATCGATTTGAGCACTTTGTGAACGATGATGGTCCTGTTCGCTGCTTAAATTTCCACAAATCACCACCTCTGTTGGTTTCGGGAGGCGATTCTCTAATTATTTAGGCTTACTTTTTTGAATGGTGTTGGATCCTTGTCGTTGAAATGATTGTGGAATCTTTTTAGAAATTGGTAATTAATCCCATTGATACAATCATTCAGCACAATGAATGATACAACATGATTTTTTTTTTCGGAGAAACGAAAGACCTAATAACTACGGGGTGGGGGATCGAAACCGGGTCTCCACACTCGAGAGCCCTGATAGACTCTAGTGGCGACCACTAAGATATGTATCTTGGTACATACAACATGATTTTGATCATTAGAGGCTTTCATCATGATGGTAAAACCAAGTTATATCGTGGCTAAATGATTGCGTTAGTAGAATTACTCAAAATAAAATAAAATAAAATGCGAGATTAAAAGAGAATAAGGATAAAATTAACAAAATAAATACAATAATTATACAAAACTTACCATTATACAGGGTAATCGTAATTGATGGGTTGATTTATTCAAATTTTTCAGCCTATGATGATGCTATAACACGAGGAAACTAGTTTACAATAATATCTTAAAGTGATTTAAATATTAAGCAGAAGAGGACTATGAAGAAAAATAAAAGTAAAAATAAAATAAAAAATAGAATGAAGATGGGGCTAATTTTTTTATTTTATATTTTATTGCAAGTGTGTAAATGCAATAGATAGATAATATCACATGTCTATTAGTAACAATATATATAACATTTAGGGGGAAGGAGGTAGAAGGACCAAAAAAATAAAAAAAAAAAAAAAAAAATTCATAAATGGGGATAGGAGGAGGTTACCACATTTTATGTGATTAAAAAAGACAAATTCATAATAATTGGACAAGAATATTACCGCTTTTTAAGTATGACTTGTCCCTAAAAAAAATTGTCACATTTTTCCATAAATATTAAGAAACTCAATAAGTATGTTATGTTTTACTTTTAGCACCTGGTATTGTCACGGTAATTACTACTAAACATAACGGAACATAAAAATATCAAATAAACATCACATTGTTTGTAGCAACTGCAACTATATTGAATTTAGAATTGTATATTATTTCTCATTGAGTTAAACTGAGTACAATTAGTCTTTTTATATAGTACATCATAAGGGTAATATCGGAATAAATAATGTGTAGTAAACCCTAACTGGTAGCCGCTATTCCTTCTTCTCCAAGCTTCGGTGCAGTTGTAGAGTCTTCAGCCATAGAGGCTTCAACACCCCCCTGCAATCCCATGAGAATAGTTAGGACATGGAGATTGGCTTTAAGATCAGTGAACCGAACATGATTAAGTGGCTTAGTGAGAATATCCGCCAACTGATCCTTAGAGGAAATAAAGGCAACAGTAAGCTTACGAGCCGCAACAAGTTCCCGAATGATAGAGACATATCTGGTGGTATTTCATGTGCTTATTTATGATTATTTTGTCGAGAAATGCTCTTTTTCGGGTGTGTTTTGGATGATTTTCAGGTGTTTAGGTGCTCCTGAGATATAACGGAGATTATTGGAATATTTTGGCGATTTTTGAAGAAAGATCAAAGTGGAGAGAAACGATGGAGATTTTTATGATGTGATCGAGCCGTTGCAGAATATAGTTATGTGTCATCGAGCGTTTTCACCGACCTCATGTCAAATATCTATTACTAATAAAGTGGTCAAGACTTTGTTTTTATTATTAGGAATTATTATTATTATATTTTGAATTATTAGTTTTATTTTAGTTTATTTGAATATTATAAGGAACAGAAAATAAAATAATTGGGCTAGGCCCATATGAGGGCTATCAGCACTTTATTGCTGCGGGAATTTGCTGGGAAAAGAATTTAACAGAACGGAAGACAGAAACAAAAAAAGAAAGGACGAGCAGCAGGTTTCCATTGGAATTGTGCGAACAAACCAAACACAGTCGAATGATTTTTTTTGGTACTTTCTACCGTAATAGTTAGTCTATTTTAATTTCGTTTATTTTCATTTGAATATTATAATTTTGTAAAAAAAGAAAATAAAATAATTGGGCTAGGCCCATATGAGGGCTATCAGCACTTTATTGCTGCGGGAATTTGCTGGGAAAAGAATTTAACAGAACGGAAGACAGCAAAAAAAGAAAGGACGGCAGCAGGTTTCCATTGGAATTGTGCGAACAAACCAAACACAGTCGAATGATTTTTTTTGGTACTTTCTACCGTAATAGTTAGTTTTTAATTTCGTTTATTTTCAGTTAAAGTGTTATTGAAACCTCGATTTATGCGATTGTGAGACCTAATTGATTTTAATCTTTATTGATTTATTGATATTTATTCGGTTTTCAGACAATAATTTGATGACTACATAATTGATTTAGTTGTTTCTGCAGGATGATTAATTCGTTATTTAGTCAATTACCAATTAAAACGATAAATACGTCAACGTTTATTGGTTTTGATATAGTGGTAAATGATATGATTTTGCCGGTTCGTAGCCCGTAGAATCCACTATCATGAAAACGAATAATCTAGGTTGAAATTAGTCCGGTTGGATTAGTACCTTGAACTTGGACTCTCAAATCTTAATGCTTCCGGGTTTCCAAACTCTCGTAGCCCGTATAATCAATGACCGTGTCTTAATTATCGAATTTAGGAGAGATTGGTCGCTTGGCGGTTGTCGGTGGCTATAACCAATTTATTAATAAATTAGTGAGTCATTCTTGCGTCAGTGATCAATCGAGTAAATCGAGGTGAAAATGACTACTTTAGCTGGAGTCTTCTTATTATTGATTTTATTACTACCTTATATTTCTTTTGTCTCGATTATTAGAACTCTTTATTTTAGTTATTGCAATTTTAGTCAATTCACAACCACTTCGATTTTCTTTATTGTTGTCCTGAAAGAAATAATCATCTGTTCCCTGAGGAATCGATCCCTACTTCCACTATACTCGTTATAGAGGTTGGAGGTGTTTATTTTTGGTGGTTTAACGACACACCACCGAACATGATGAAAATCGATCTCAATGTGCTTAGTGCGGGCATGGAACACCGGGTTGGCAGTTAGGTAAGTAGCACCAATATTATCACACCACAACGTAGGAGTCGGGGAGAGAGGAATGGACATTTCACGCAACAAGGTGGAGAGCCATTGCATTTCAGCGGCTGCATGGGAAAGGGCCTTATACTCAGCTTCGGTGCTACTCTTGGCAATCGTAACATGCTGCTTGGAGCGCCAACTAATGAGATTGTTACCCAAAAGATGCAGAAAGCGCCAATAGAGCGGCGATCATCAGGGTCAGAAGCCCAATCAGCATCGGAAAAGGCCTGAAGATGAAGGAGACAGAAGGAGAAGACCATCATGAATTATGTGCTTGAGATAGCGAAGAATGCGCTTAACCGCTACCCAATGCGTAGTGCGCGGAGCATGCATAAACTTGCAGACCTTATGAACAGCAAAAGCAATATCCGGACGAGTAAATCCAAGATATTGAAGACCACCAACAATACTGCGATATAAAGAGGGATCATCGAAGGGCTCCCCATCATCCTCACTGAGCCGAAGGTTAGATGCCATAGGAGTGATGCATGGCTTGGCATGTTGCATCTTAGCCCGACACAATAAGGAGTGAATATATTTCCGCTGACTGAGAAGAAGACCATCAGAAGTGCGAAGAGCCTCAATACCCAAAAAGAAAGAAAGAGGGCCAAGATCTTTTACCGGAAAGTGAATAGCCAAATGCCGAATAACTGTAGAAACAAGATTAGCCGAAGTACTTGTAATAATGACATCATCAACATAGATCAAAACATAAATAGAGTGAGATCCAGATTTATAAACATATAGAGACGTGTCGGCCCGAGAGGGGAAGAAACCGAAGAGGCGGAGCACGTCCGTAAATCTAGAAAACCATGCCCTGGGGGCCTGACGGAGGCCATAAAGACTGCGCTTAAGCTTACATACATGATGAGGATAATCTGGATGCTGAAAACCCGGAGGTTGCTGCATATAGACATCTTCAGATAGAAAACCATGAAGAAAAGCGTTCGAATATCAACCTGACGAATAGTCCAATTATGAGAAACAGCCAATGATAATAATGTGTGAATAGTAACCGGCTTAACGACCGGACTGAAAGTCTCAGAAAAATCAACCCCAGCTTCCTGATGGAAGCCTTTTGCAACAAGTCGAGCCTTATAGCGCTCGATGTGACCATCTGCATGATGTTTAATCCGAAAAACCCATTTATTGCCGAGGAGATTCATACGAGGAGAAAATGGAACAAGGTCACACGTGTCATTTTGGACCAAAGCATTGAACTCATCTCTCATGGCATCTCTCCATTCACGAGATTTTAGGGCCTCAGAAACATAAGTGGGTTCAGTCGGCTGAAGGGTCGCGGAAAAGGCTTTGGGAAGAGGATAACGAACAAAGTCAGATGGGAGGTTCTTGGGTTTTAGGGAATTGGTAGTGGAACGAGTGACCATGCGGGGAGGAGGATGCGGAGGAGAAGGCGGAGAAGAAGAAGAGACGGGGTTGGAGTCGGACGAGCTAGAACCAAAGAGGGAGAGGGATGGACGGAGGAGGAGGGGAGGGACGAGGTGGGGATGGGGGCGGAGATGGAACTGGCTCGGAGATAGGAGGTGAAAGAAGAGCGAGATTAGAAGGCAGAGATGTGGTGGGGTTAGGAGAAGGAGTGGAGGAGGAAGTACGGACGTACGGAAAGGAAGATTCATCAAAGACAACATGGCGGGCATCATAGATGCGACCCGTACTAAGGTCAAGGCATTTATAGCCGTGATGGTGAAGACTGTAACCGAGAAAAATACATGTCTTGCTTCGAAAATCTGTTTTGTGATTATTATAGGGCCGTAGGTGAGGCCAGCAAGCACACCCAAATACGCGAAGAAATGAGTAGTCGGGGAGACGATGATAGACCATTTCACAGGGAGATTTATAGTGAAGGACACGAGAGGGAAGGCGATTAATGAGATACGTGGCAGAAGAAAATGCGTCTTCCCAATAGGGGAGGGGAAGATTTGAGTGAGCAAGAAGAGATAGGCCGACCTCAACGATTTGACGGTGGCGTCTCTCAATGGCACCATTTTGTTCCGAGGTGTGGGGACACGAGCGACGATGGTCAATGCCTAAGTTGGTAAAGTAAGTGGTTATGCGACGATATTCTCCACCCCAATCAGTTTGAACGGCTTTAATTTTTGAATTAAACTGAAGTTCGGCACGATCTTGGAATTGGTGAAAAACAGACTCAACATCGGATTTTAGGCGTAAAGGGTAAAACCACAAAAATTTCGTGTAATCATCAAGAAAACTAACATAATATTTATTGCCATAAATAGAATCTTCAGCACAAGGGCCCCATACATCAGAGTAAACTAAATCCAAAGGCCTAGAAGAAGTAAAAGACGACATAGGTAAAGACTGACGATGGCTCTTAGCCATTTGACACGCAACACAAACGGATGTAGGGGCAGTGGACGGTGCCGAGACATTTATTTGATGCAGACATTGACGAAGAACCGGATAGGAGCAGTGACTAGACGCTGATGCCATTGAGAGACGTTGGAATGACTGGTGGTGAGGGCTTGAGCAAGGAAGCGCCGAAAGGACTGCGAGAAGTGGAAGAGGCCATTTTTAAGATACCCCCGATGATGGATGCGACCCGAGTAATCCTTTACAAGGAAATAATTATGATGAAATTCAAAAAATACAGAATTATCTTTGGCAAATTGGGAGACAGACAGAAGATTAGTATAAAGGGAGGGAACTACAAGAATATTATTGAGTACATACGAACGATCGGAAGTAGATAAACAAGAGGAGCCATAATGAGTGATAGGCAAACCTGTACCATCACCGATGCGTTAATTTTTAGGACCATCATAGGCATCCGCAGAGATATTTAAGTTACGAAAATCATTGGGGATGTGGTGGGTAGCACCCGTATCCGGTATCCATTCAGACGTATAAGGTGCATTATGCATGGCCGCATGAGCTTGAGGTGGAACCTGTGGACGAGGGAATTGAGCGGGCTGATTGGGTGGAGGTGGAGCAAAGTTCGAGTCGAATCGATACCAACAATTATGAACGGTATGGCCAAAGCGCTCGCATAATTGACATTGTATGGACGGGACAGATTGTGGAGGACCACGTCCACGTCCACGAGAGGAGCCACGCCCCCGGCCTCGATTATTCTGGGAGCCACGTCCCCGGGAAGAGTTGGAACGAGTCGGACCACCGGCAAAATTTGCAGCAGGAGCTGCGGTTGAGTTTCTCGGCAAAGAAGTGGACACCGGTGGTGGCTGATTGTGATTAATTCGAGCCTCTGTTGAAAGGAGCATTGAATAAACTTCATCAAGAGTGATTTCTGATCTAGAGCCAATAATAGTCACCAAGGAATCAAATTCAGAGCCCAGGCCGGCCATAATATATGCAATTAAATCATCATCAACGATGGGGTGACCTGCCATACTTAAATTGTCGGCAATCCTTTTCATTGTCATGAAATAATCAGCAGCGGTCATGGATAGCTTGCGAGTCGATGCCAATTTTGTGCGAAGATGCACCAGTTGAGCACGAGATTGGGAGGCAAAGCTTGTTTGAAGGGATTTCCATATTTCAGCCGAGGTATTAGCCTGATAAACCTGAAATAAAATATCATCGGTAAGCGAGGACGTGATCGTACTTAAAATTAGACTGTCTTGCTTGAGCCAGTGCGTGTATAGAGGGTTTGGAGAGGTCTGTCCGCCGGCAGTAATGGTGGCAGCCGGTGCGGTGATGGAGCCATCCACATATCCTAGAACACCTTGCCCGCGTAAATAAGGAAGGATTTGTGCTCGCCACAACGGATAATTGGTGCGAGAAAGTTTCGTGATATGAATTGTAGAAGAAGGGGTGAAAGAAGGATAAGGGGAGAGATCGGGTTGGGTTGGAGAGGTGGCCGTAGCCGTAGAATTTGGAGAAGATGACCCGTCTGCCATGGATTCCGGTGAGAAGAAAAACGGAAGAAAGAAGAGAAAAAAAAAAAAAAAAGAATGCCCTAATCTGCGTGATCAAGAGAGATAGACACGAGAGACGAGCCGTAAAGCTCTGATACCATATTGAATTTAGAATTGTATATTATTTCTCATTGAGTTAAACTGAGTACAATTGGTCTTTATATATAGTACATCATAAGGGTAATATCGGAATAAATAATGTGTAGTAAACCCTAACTGGTAGCCGCTATTCCTTCTTCTCCAAGCTTCGGTGCAGCCGTAGAGGCTTCAGCCATAGAGGCTTCAACAAACTACATAACCCAACCAACAAATATACAACATAGCTAATTAAACCATAAACCAACACTAGAAGCCCCGATTTCTATACATGTTTAGATTAAAATTCGTCTTTTTAATGTGTCGATAAATGTATAGGACTTTTCAAAAAGTATATGATACACGTACGTAAGGAGTAATTTTTCCAATGGTGCACCGATTTTTTAATAGGTGATTAGTGGAAATCTAAATTTCAAAACAGACATCGACCGAACTGTCTGAGGAAATATTAATACCTTAATCGACTACTGATTTATTTCCTAAATGGTTGCATATATTAGAAACTTAATTAGCAAAAACCAAAACCTATATTAAAATTTTCATGAGACAATCTAAGTTGATGTCAAGCAATAGTTGTAAAGCATGTACAAGTATCCAAACAGACTTATAGCAATCCACACATAAAAAAGATTCGTACATATAATTAAAGAAATTAAACAAGATAATCAGGTATCAAAAAGCATAATTAGTTGAGTTACCAAATAAGCTAGGAAGCTAATTTTGTTCAACCTGAACCCTTCAGTAGGAAACCCAATCTAAGCGGCTATTTTGTTGAAATGAATTTAAAAACCGTTCTACTAAATTCACATAATCATGGCAAATCATAACTCTTAATCTGACACACCGAATTAAGTATTAAAAGATAATGTCAAAGATTATAATTTTAAAATTATGATGTATGTCAAAATAAAAAGATATATAAAGCTGTTAATGTTTGAAATAAACCACTCCAAGTGATAAGATAGTTTATTATTAGTTTTATTTATTTTGAATTGATTTATTATCCCATTTATCTCCTATAAAAAGATCACGTTTCGCACGGTTTTACGTTTCCGTTATGTTTTCTGATTTTTTTTATAGTATCGGAGCATGGGGCAGGAGTTCGTATACCTTAACATTGTTGAGCCCTCGCCCGATCCTCTTCCGCGGTTAAACTTCATCCTTTCTTTCTATTTTCACGTCCACCACAAAAAAAGAAGAAAAGAAAACGATCCAGTATTTGAGTCAATCCCCATCCTGTAAACCAATTCTAATACCCCAACCCATTAACCATCACGTTCCGTTGAAAAAAAAAAAAAAAACAACAAACAATCAAACCAATTCATCATCCAATTTATTTTATTTTAATCATGGCCGTACCTGCAGTCACGCCCCATTCGCAGTAGCTGCATGAAATCACATCAATATTTTTAATTTTAATTGTCAATAAGACCTCCATAAGTTTATCAATTAAATTGAGTCCACGTTGCATTTCCTTTCAGAATTGTGTTTGCATCAAATAAAAAGCTCATCTTTTATTCATCATCAAGAGCCTAAGCAACCATCAAGAGCCATATTCCTTTCGCAGTCTTCCACAACACATGGAAAGATATGAGATTTTACCCCAATATAAATTCTTTAACCGCAGCCAAATTTTTCACACAAAAAAAAAAAAAAAAAAAATTACGCGCCCGGCGCCCTAATAGCACCACGGGAAGAACCCTTTTTCAGTTTTAGTCCATATCCCCCAATAAAATAATATCCTCGTTGCAACAATTTTTACATTCATTTGGCATCTATTCTATGTTTTTTTTAAATTTATTTTACGCATCTTACTGAAAGACAGGTCAATCTATCAATCACAATTAGAGGCCAATATCATAGTCATTTTTTTAACCAGAATCAATCAAACAGAATCAATGGACTCCGGAAGAGCAGCCGGAGTGGAGATGCCCTCCAAAAACATCACAACTATGGATTTCGGAAGAACAACCGGAGTGGAGATGCCCTCCATTAAACCTCACAACTCACAACTATAGACTCCGGAAGAACAGCTGGGGTGGAGATGCCCTCCAAAACATCACACTAATGGACTCCGGAAAAACATCCGGAGTGGAGATGCCCTCCAAAATACAACAACCTATGGACTCCGGAAGAACAACCGGGGTGGAAATGCCCTCCAAAACATCACAACTAATGGCCTCCGGAAAAGCCTTCGGAGTGGAGATGCCCTCCAAATTATGCCAAGACAAATTCGTCCTCCAAACCCGGCCCCGTTTGAGGAAGGGTATTAGAAAATAATGTCAGAGATTATATTTGAAGATAATGATGAATGTCAAAATAAAAAGATAAAGGGATAAAGCTACTATAGATTAAATTAATATTTGAAATAAATCACTCCAAGTAATAAGATAGTTTATTATTAGTTTTATTTATTTTGAATTGATTTATTATCTCATTTATCTCATATATAAAGGAGAGGATTGTGTACCGTTTCCATCAATCAATAAAACATCAGTTTCGGTTTTACGATTGCGCTATGTTTTGTGATTTTCTTTATTAAGCACCATTACACAATAGTAGGCCGCATTAAACATCACTACATAGTATTTGCTGTAAAATTTAAAACATAGAACAATACAGAATCACCAAGAATTAAGCAAAATTTTGCCTCAATCAAGTTCACAACTTGTTATAGTCATCAAAAAATAAGATGGATCTTGTTGCTATTCATGGTGAACCTCGAATTCAGTTACATTTGATTTGATCAATACTGCTTCAATTTGCTACCATCCACGACATCACCAATTTGATTGATTACTGCTCTGGCATGTTCTCAGGAACATTTTCCTCCTTGATGAATTAGAACCAGAACCACTGCAATATAATTTTCCTTAATCTCTCGTTAATTAGAAGGCCTCCTATAACATAATCCTTGTTTTTAATTGGACCTCTCTTTCGTCTCAATCACAAACATTTGATAGCTCACATCTATTATTTTGTTGTTCAACGCGTTTTTTGCGCCAATAGGCCATGCGCGCGCCTGGTTATTCTTGAGAGCTCTAAAGATTTTGGCCATAAAAATCTTATAGGAGCGGCCCCACTCCACTCTCATATAGGTGAATTCATCAAGTGTATCCTGCTGTTAATACACCACCCTTAAGGAATATGAATTCATTAAGAGTTTAAAACTCAACCTCACAAATCATAGCAGTCAAGCACCCATTGTGCTTCAGTGTCAATATTGACTTGTTATTACCCATATGAACCTACTTCATGGGATCTCCAATCACATAGGTTGGGTTACCATCTCTATTGACATACTATAGGCCTAAGTCCCATTTCCTTCGAAGTTTTAAGAATTAATTGTCTTCCCACCGGTTTAGTCAGAGGATCAGCCACATTCAATTCTGACTTCACATAATCTATGGAAATCATTCCATCACTAATAAGACGTCTTACTACATTATGTCTCAATTTTAAATGCCGACTTTTACAATTATAAGATTTATTTTTTGCATTGAAAATTGTTGCTTGACAATCGCAATGTACCGATACTGGAGGTAACGTATCCTTAGTTAAAGGAATATCGATTAAGAAATTTCTTAACCACTCAGCCTCAGTACCGGTTAATTCCAGAGCTACAAACTCTGATTCCATAGTCGATCTAGCAATGATCGTTTGTCTAGCAGATTTCCATGCAACCGCACCACCTCCAAGTGTAAACACATAACCACTTTAGTGGGTTTCGTCTTATCTGAATCAGAAATCCAGTTAGCATCACTGTACCCTTCAAGTACAGCGGGAAATCCACTATATAAGATACCATAGTTCATAGTACCCCTCAAAAATTTCATTAGTCTCACTAATGCAGACCAATGCTCGTGATTGGGATTATGAGTATATCTACTTAATCTGCCAACGGCATAAGCTATATCCGGTCTCGTAAAATTCGTTAAATGCATCAGACTCCCAATAATTTGAGCATATTTAGATTGAGATATTGGGTCACCGCGATTCTTTTTTAATTGAATTTTAGCATCATAAGGAGTACTCACTGGTTTTACATCATAATTTTCAAACTTCCGAAGAAGCCTCTCAACATAATGCTCTTGTGATAACATAATGCCATCATCTCTCCTTATGACTTTAACACCCAGTATCGTATTTGTTTCTCCCAAATCTTTCATATCAAAGTTAGAAGACAAAAAATATTTAGTACTATTCACAACTTCCAAACTAGTACCAAATATTAAAATATCATCAACATACAAGCGAGTATTACGCAATCATTGTTTACAACTTTAGTATAAACACATTTATCCACTTCTACCGAGGAAAAACCATCGGTGATCAAAACTTGATCAAATTTCTCATGCCTTGTTTAGGAGCTTGTTTAAGGCCATAAAGTGATTTCACTAATTTACAAACTTTATTTTCTTGTCCTTTAACCACACAACCCTCGGGTTGAACCATGTAAATTTCTTCTTCTAAGTCACCATTTAAAAACGCAGTTTTTACATCCATTTGATGAATAAAAAGTTTATGAATGGAAGCTAAGGCAAATAGAACACGGATTGAAGAAATTCTACTCACAGGAGCAAAAGTATCAAAATAATCAATATTTTGTTTTTGAGAAAAACCTTTTGCTACGAGTCGAGCTTTATATTTGTCTATGGATCCATCGGGATTAAGTTTCCTTTTGAAAATCCATTTACAACCAATTGGTTTTGCACCAGCAGGCAAATCTACCAAAATCCAAGTTTTATTTTTTATAATAGAATCAATCTCAGTTTTTATTGCTTCTTTCCACAAAATCGCATCAGAAGAAGAAATAGCAGCACTATAAGTTATAGGTTCATCATCAACAAGAAATGTTTGAAAATCATTTCCAAAAGAAAATTCTTTTCTTGGTCTTTTACTCCTTCTCAATTCCTCATTAGAGGAAATCTCAATATTTCTTTCAACAGGCGCATGTGAAATTCTATCTACCAGTGGATAAATACGTTCAAAAAATTCAGCATTTTTTGTTTCAATAATAGTGTTACAATTTAGAACATCACTCTTCAAAACAAGAAATCTATACGCAGCACTATATTCAGGATATCCAATTAGCATGCAGTCGATGTTTTAGAACCTAATTTTCTTTTCTTAGGTTCAGGCAACAAAACTTTGGCAAGACACCCCCACACTTTTAAATATTTCAGATTAGGTTTATAACCTTTCCACAACTCATAGGGTGTTTTGCCAGTCTTTTTATGTGGAATTCTATTTTGTAAATGACATGCAGACAAAATAGCTTCTCCCCATAAATTATCAGGTGCATGCGAACTAACTAACATAGAGTTCATCATTTCTTTTAATGTTCTATTTTTTCTTTCAGCCACTCCGTTGGACTGAGGTGAATAAGGAGGTGTTACTTCATGAATTATGCCTTCTTGTTCACATAAATCATTTAAAGATAAATATTCACCGCCTCGGTCAGATCTCACTCTCTTTATTTTCTTACCAAGTTGGTTTTCCACTTCACGTTTATATGTCAAGAAAGCATTATAAGCATCATCTTTATTATGCAGCAAATAAACTCTACAATATCTAGAACAATCGTCTATGAAAGTGACATAATACCTCTTACCACCTCTAGTCATGGTTTGTTTCAAATCACCCAAGTCAGTGTGAATTAAACTCAACAATTCAGTTTCTCTATAAACAGATACACATGTTTTCTTGGTTATTTTAGTCTCAGCACATATTTCACAATTTTCCAGATTATTATAATTAATGCCAGAAATTAAACCAAGAGACTGCATTTTTCTTATATAGCTGACATTAACATGTCCTAGTCTAGCATGCCACAGAGAAATTGAATCAACAATATAGGCAGAAGAAGATGCATATTGATTTACCACGACTACACCATTTAAAATAAAAAGTCCTTGATTAATACGGCCTTCCCCCACAAGGAAATTATTTTTTGTCATTATAATTTTATCTGACTCAAAAACAACTTTAACCCCCACATTTGCCAAAAGAGCAACTGACACTAAATTAAATTTAATGTCTGGAATATGTAGCACCTCATTAAGAGACAAAAGTTTTCCCGAAGAGAGCTTCAAGACAACTCTGCCTTTACCCAATACTTTAACAGTTCTTGAGTAACCAAGATAGACAATCTCATTTTCATCTCCTATGAATTTGTAGGAGGAAAAGGCTTCTCGATTAACACAAATGTGTCGAGTAGCCCCAGAGTCTATTATCCAATTTTTAGCAGCTGCTACAGTATTCTTTTGAGAAATGACCGCGACAAAATCATCATCTCCTTCAACCAAATTATTATTTGATATAGGAGGATCACCATTTCTCAGAGCCACTCTTTTACAAAAATGTGAATTTACGCTATGAAACGAATTGTAATGATTAAAGACATACCTCATCGTAGACATTTTCTTGTATGAATTTTGAGATCAAAATAACTAAACAATGCTTCAGCCGAAGAGAAAAGTAAAGCAGCTTCCTCTTTTCTTTTCTTTTTTTTTTTTTTTTTTTCTCCTTTTTTTTTTTTTTTTTTTTTTTCTCGCACAACTCAAAGCAAATTGTTAGTACTCAAAAAGCTGCTGCTAAAGTAAACTGCAGCAGGAAAAGGAAAAAGATCCAAAAAAAAAATCTATCTATATGAGATTAGTTTCTTTAGATTGTTGGAGTAGATAGATTAAAACAGATAAAACCTCGCTTGAGTCGTGCGATGACTGCATGACTGTCTAAAAAACTATTTCAAGGATTGAAATATTTCCAAAAGGATAAAACAAGTCTTCTCTATTAATTAGAGGAAACAGGAACAACAAAATAAATAACCAGCATTACCAGATTGAAGATACCAAACCCAAAAGCTATGACTTGAAAAAGGAACCGTATGCTCAAAAAAGGATAGATGCAGCCAACGTGAAAGCAGTCTTTTAATTGAAAAATATAAAGATAATTTCTTCTGTGTATTTTGTTAACCAAATACAACTCTCCAAGCACCAACCACAATCACAGAATTCATCGAATCAGAGCCTACTATCTTAGCCACTTCATAAGGATATGCCTTCTCTTTACGTTGAATAAATTTGTATTTTGACATCAATACATGCAATAAATATTTCAGCTGTTGTCAACTATGATGCACGGATACGGATACGCGGATACGGGATACGCGGATACGGGATACGGAGATACGGGATTTTCATAAAATATAGGATACGGATACGGGGGCGTATTTGTAAATAATGAAAATATAAGGACGAAACTGTAATTACTTAAAATATAAGGATCAAACTGTAAATAATTAAAATGCATGTATATATAACTTTACTCGATCAATTTAGCACGTCAGCACCAAATAACTAATTATCTAAATGATAATCTAAGCATTCAAAATTCAATATCAATTAAAAAACACTCAACAAAAAAACCTTAGCTAGCCAACCATTAACAGCCTCTTGCAAGTAAAAAGATAGATCAGAGGCTTATCTGGGTTCTTTCAAAAAAGAGGACCGTCCGGAACAGCCAACGGAGCCAGCCAGTCAAACGGGGAAGCCTCTCTGCCGCTGCATTGGTCACCGGAGCTCAGCCACACCTTCAGAATCGGGACAGAAAGGGTTAATTCAAAGTGAATAATTGAGCTTAATTATTTTGTAAATTGTTATTTGGGTTCCTTTTTACAGAGCTATTGACTATTGTGATTCTCCATTTCAGAAACCCAAAAGTTGATTAATGGAGAAGATGAAATGAAAAGCTAGCATTTCTTGGGACGGTAATTTTCGGGCTCCGAAAGGACACGACTTAGGAAAAAAAAGCAAATTTTCTCACAGAAGCCGTATCCAAAGCCGGATACGCGTATCTTTTCCGAATACGCGTATCCAAAGAGCCGTATCCGAAGTTTTTAAAATTACAAAACAACCCAATACGTATCCGATGGCGTATCTGCCGTATCCTTGCCGTATCCGTATCCGCGGCGTATCGGATACGGGATACGCCGGAAAACCAACGTATCCGTGCATCATAGGTTGTCAATTGCCCAAAACAAATCACATTCATCAAAGAGAATTACTAAAACACAGTAAGGGACAACATCATGTGCGGTAGAAAAGTTCCATAAGTTCTCAAAAGCAAGCCCGATGCAACAAAAAAATAGATTCACAAGGTTCCTACGGGTATGTGTCTGTGTCTAATCTTTATCGCTATAAATTTTGCAGGAGTGTCACAGCATAAAAATGCTAAAACATTGAATAACGGACATAATACACGTCAATAAAACTGTAATGCTTTGCCAAAGTATTTTTCAGAACCAACAATAACAATAACCTCTCATTTCCAACAACGAATGGAAACATTACTTCAGCAATAAGAAGAAATTAGAATAATATCTGAAAGGGTCATAATGAATGTCAGTAGAAATCGAAGGATTTGCAATATAAAACTTACGACACTTGAGCCCACAGATTAAAAGCGGAATGGAATTGGAGGATTGCAAGTCAGTAGTCACCAAGTGGAACTGGGGATCGAGTATGAAACCCATGAGAGTTGACCTAAGCACCTTTCTATATTGCCTCTTAAAGTGACTACCCATTCTGTTCTTTTATTTTGACTAAAAATCCGTTGACATATAAAAACAAAATCGTCATAAATCCGACAAAACAATTTTAAATAAGGTTCAACGGTGATGCAGGCACCGAGTTGTTCCGCACAAAAGTTATCGAGTGACTTTTTAAACCATACGATTGGATCTTAAAAAAAAAATAAGCCGAACATTTCACCTTCGGTACCAGGTCGTTACCAGAATCATTATTTCTTAATTTTTTAACATGACAGCCCGCCCTAAAGTAACAGGGGAAAACCGAGGAAACGCTTCAATGGCACATAATTAACCTTCAATTTGTATGCACCAAAAGTAGGTGGTAAGAAGCAGCTCAAGAAAAAGAACAAACCATCTATTGATCTCCTTCCAACACTTAGTTTGATCGATGTTAAGAATGACAGAATAGACAGCAATGCATCATACGGGAATGAGCTAATTCCATCCTCAACCATTGTTATAAAGGTTCGCCTTTTTGATATGCATACACCAATTCCGATTGGGATCATAATATGGCTGGAGAGTGCCTCTATAAAAATATTCAAACGACGGGCAATGTCAAAACTCAAAACATCCCACGATGACCCCAACGCCTACCCATGAGTTTTTAAAGAAAATGAGAATAGTGGAAGAGACTCTGAAAGATGGTTTCTTATTGAATTGTTTTTTCAATGATACAATAGAGAATTTATAGGCTTATACTATATAACCTCTAAACAACATTTATTACAAAGATCATATGTAATCAAAATACAATCATAAGAATCATTTAACATTAATTATAAGAATTATTTTGTATTAATGGTGTGATCAACTGTATCTTCAAATTTTGTCTTCTATCAGTTTTTTCCTTGTAAAAAATATCCACCGGCTTTGACGATAATGGCCCCACCGTATATATTTTCCTTGTAGCTTTTCGTCTTGAGCATGTCTAAAATTTGTAATAATATCACTCCTATATCGATATGGTTCCATAAATGTTGGGAAACCCACCGTAACAGGTCATCAGTGCCTCAACTATCTGTTGGAAAAAAATTGATCCTAAAGAATTTGACAGACTCAGAAAAAACTCCAAGGCACGTAAGAAAGTTATCTTTAAAGAGATCGATGTTTCGTCCCACGCAGATTGTCACTCAGGGATACAAACTAAAATCTCTCTCAGGATACAATGGAGGTGTTTGATTCAAACAGTGACTTGTTTGAATCAAACCCGAGGACACTCAATATTTATTCTGATGATGTTGTGACTCGTATGAATGATTTGTTCGCATATGTTGTGCCTTTTATAGGTTGAAAGTACACCATAAACGAATGGAGGTACCCCTTACACGAAAGGGTAAGTTCATATCATGAAAGCATGCAACTCTTACACTAAAGGGTAAGTTCATATCTGTTCAGATTTTCAAATGCATGTATCTGACAATCCGAAAATGCATATCCCTTTATGAACTGATGCATGTATTGGTTTTAGGTTTCAGGGGCATTGCATATCCCTTGAGGTCGAACCTGTTTCGTTGCGATAACATTAATTCGTACGGCAACTTTTATGCAAACGATATTCAAAATATTTATTTATGAAAAAATATCTAACAATATCTCCACGAGATCTTCTGGTATTATTTTTTGAACAACCAAGAATTTTCCATTAGTCAGCAAGCTGTTAAAAGATTACAGACAGTTTCAAAGTTCTAAATAAATCAACCTAAGGTATCAAATCTACCTCTATAAAAAAGATACTTCACCACAACCAAAACATGCCACATCAAACAGTATTCAATTCCATAGTCTTTAATTCTTATTCTTACAAGTAATCGAAACCTATTTGCCAAGAACTCATGATGCCGCAATCTTCGGATTTGCCTTCCAATCTTCCCAAGCTAACTTTTTTTAGGCAATTTGCATTTGATAGCCAAGAAAAGGACAACCTCTGAATCTCTCCGAAAATCAATTCTGGATTAATGACAATGGAATTAAAAATAACTTTGTTTCTCTGGTTCCAAATAACCCAGGCAGTGATTCCAACTAAAGCTGACCACAAACGGGAGAACAGGGAAGATGCCGAGGTTCCGGCAATCAGGAGACATAACTCACTAAAGGAGTATGCATTTAGCCCAACGATCTTACACCAACTTAAAACATGCGTCCAAATCAAATAAGATACATCGCAAGCAAATAATAGATGATTAACTGTTTCTTCAAACTTGTAACACAACGGGCAAAGAGAATCAAGGATAGAGATACCACGGCATATAAGATTCGGCTTTGTTGGTATTCTTTTGAGACTTGCCTTCCACATGAATAAATTCACTTTCGAAGGTAAAAGTTTGTTCCACTTTGCAACCTGCTCCCTATCCGAAAAGTCATTTAAAAAAAAATCCAACTCAAGCTTTTTCCTCAAACTGGCCACCGAGAATATGCCATTTGAACTTAGGCTCCATCTTAACTTATCATTTACACCTGCATGGCCACAAATAGAGTTAATTAAATTCTCCAAACCCCCTACCTCCTCCTCTTCAAAGCCCCTCAATCTCCTACTCCATGACCAACTAAAAGAGCGCTTATTTTCTATCCACCTCACCACCCTTGATACAGTCTCACATTTGCTCAAAGAAAGTCTAAACAATCTAGGAAAAGAAAGCTTCAAAGGATCATCTCCAACCCATTTATCCTCCCAAAATCTTACTCTATTCCCATCCCCCACCACCCAGCGTTCCGACCTCAACAAATCCACACCAATCCTCTTAGTGTTTAAAACAGCATTTACAATACCTTTCCAAATCCCCCTTTCCCCCAAGAGAATCCTATCAACATCCCATACACCCTCAAAACCATAAATCGACACTATCACTTTTCTCCAAAATGCATTAGGTTCTGCATGAAACCTCCACCATTTTCCTAGCAGAGCCAAATTTTGTAACCTAAGACTACCCACCCCAATTCCTCCCAAAATTTTTGGAGCTTGCAACTTTTTCCAATCAACCCAAGAAATTTTATTTAGTGCCCTACCCCCACCAGAAAAAAGAAGACCTCACACTTTCCAGTAGTTTTAACACACATTCAAGAGGCTTGTAGACAGAGAAAAAGAATAGCGGAAGAGCACTTAGAACAGCTTTTATGAGAACCAATCTACCACCCTCCGATAAAGAGGACCATTTCCATGAACATAGTTTTGTCTTGCACTTCTGAATAATATCTTCCCACGGTTTTAACCTCTTCATATTTTGCCCCACCCACAACCCCAAATATTTGAAAGGCAAAGCACATTTCCTACATCTGAAAATCTCAGCTGCCTCTTCAATGGCCACATCCGGTACCTTTATTCCTGCTAATGCACTTTTTCCCATATTAATCTTCAAGCCTGAGACTTGCTCAAAACAAGAAAGGATCCTTTTGAGATTTTTCAAATTTTCTATGCTCCATTTACCCAAGAAGACCGTATCATATGCATATTGAAGATGTGATAACAATATTTGATCCTCTCCAATAATAACCCCTACAAATTTATTTTTTGAAATTGCTTCCTTCATTATAATATTCAAACCTTCAGCTGCAATAAGAAAGAGGAAAGGCGACAATGGATCTCCCTGCCTAATACCTCGTTCCAAGTTAAATTCCTTGGATGGACTACCCCCTACCAGAACCGATGCTCTTGCCGACGATACGCATCCTTGTATCCACCTTCTCCATTTCAAACCAAAACCCATGCTCAACATAACTTTGTCCAGATAGGTCCAACTAATATCCAGTGATGCATAATGTAGGTTTACTGGATTATAGTTATGCTTTGGTAAGATATATGGACAATCCTTCCAAAGGGGAAATCCACATTTACACAATGCCATATCGCACACCCATTTGAACCAACCATTAGAATATTGAGACCAAATATTTAAGAGTTCGATCATGAAGTGTTGAGAAGAAATATCTAATAGTTTTTTTGGTAATAAGAAAATGTTAAGTTTCAAGAGAGGTGATAGGTGTCATTGACCAATATGTAGGATGATCACTTATGACAATCCGTCCAAGGTACTCCAGGCTTACGCATTGCCATATCGTACACCCATTCGAACCAACCATCAGAATCTTCATCTCCTTGCCCCGGGCTTCGATCAATAATGTATTGAGACGAAATATTTAAGAGTTTTTTTGGTAAGAAGAAAATGTAAAGTTTCAAGAGGGGTCATAGGTGCCATTAACCAACATGTAGGATGATCATTCGATCAATAATGTATTGAGACGGAATATTTTAGAATTCGATCAATAACGTATTGATGAAATAATTAAGAGTTTTTTTGGTAAGAAGAAAATGTAAAGTTTCAAGAGGGGTCATATGTGCCATTGACGAGCATGTATGATGATCACCTTGGTCTCAGAATGTTCGTCTCATTCGTCTCCATGCCCCGGGCTTCGATCAATAACGTATTGAGACGAAATATTTAAGAGTTATTGAGACAAATATTAAAGAGTTTTGTTGGTAAGAAGAAAATGTAAAGTTTCAAGAGGTGACGTATGTGCCATTGACGAGCATGTATGATGATCACTGATGATGGCCGACCCGAACTACGCCACGTGTCATCCTTTTAATGTTAGTAATACCATCCGCAGCGGAAACGATTTATGAATCTAGATCTATATACTACACGTAATAAAACAACTAGATCTATTCTACAAGGGGGTTGTAGATCATACCTCTTGGATCTCTAAATCCAAGTTGAAGAACCGCAATAGGATGAACGAAGGAAAGCGTGAAGAGCACCACGATCTTCCGTACGTGTGATCCAAGCAACTCCCGGTGGAAGGAATTCTCGACTCGAACCCTTCCGATATGCTACCCGGAAAAAAAACTCCAAGCTTTTTCCTCCTTGCTTATGGCCGAAAATTCCCTCTCTAATTCATTAGGGAATTTCGAATTTTGTGTGTATATTAAGTTTGAGAGAACTCTCTTTTTATAAAAGAGTCAAACTTAAGCCCCAAGGATTTTTATTTATCAAACAAAATAAATCCTTTTAATACAAGATAATTCCATAATATTCTAGAACAAATCTAGAATAATATTTATCTTTATTATTTACCATAAATATTTATCCAATAAATATTTTATGCGCACATGTCTTATTAATACAAGAAACTAATTCTTTTTACCAAAAAATATGCATGTGGCGTGAATTGTATCTTTAATTGACCTAGTCAATTAATTTTTGTCATACACACTAATTTGCCAATCATTATGGAAAATATATTTTCCACTTATTTTAATTATTTAGTTCCAACTAATTAAATAGTCACTAAACAATTAATTCACATATCGTTTTAATAAAGTCCAATAAGAACTAAATTAATATTATTAGGATTCGACGTCCGAGAATAGCTATCTTTATATTAGGAGGCACGTCGGGGACCATGGACTAATAATCGGCGGCTCCGATAAATCAAATAAATAATTATCTTATGAACGTAATAATTATATTCGATAAATCAATCACGGGAATATGCCACCATAATCCCGTGATCGCACTCCTCCGATTATGAGATTATATTTATCTCCTCACGAGAATAATAATAAGCGTCCATTGATATAATCATTACATATGGATTAATCCTCCATAGATCGTTCATTCTAAATCGGGAAGTTACCGTTAACCCTTTTTAGAACCTCTTATCCTTATTTACCATTAACCCCCACAGTGATCAATTAATTCATACAACTCACATTTCGGTGATCAATCGGTGTGATATGAACTCGCGCGATCGATCGGTTTCTAGGATTAACAAATAAGGGAAGCGTCTATCTACTTCCATAAATGGAAGGAATGGATTCCGTATCCGTGATAACACGACTACTCACTCAATCCGGTACAACGCCAAGATGGGGTAATTCGGACCACGGACTCGGTGTAATCCTTAACCGTCAAGTCAAACTTCATGCGATTCAAGCGGTTGATTTGTGATCACCTCGGGATTAAGATATATCCATAAATATGATCATCCATTGATTCGATAAGACTTCTCGATCACGGAATTATATCGTGAACTCTAATCAAATCGGTCCAAATACCCTATATGATATATCTATCATATATAAATGCCCCACCAGGTTCTCTTAACCGAAAGTCCGGATAAGACAATCACACCTATTGTGTTCGGGCGCATTAATAGCACGTTAAAGGAGAGACCCGATACTCTCGATTAACTTCACTACGGGCTAATTGTATTTTAAGTATATCTTCACTAACTCAATCCTCCCGTGTATATCTCATACACTGAGTTAAGTGATTACATAAACGATATACTTAGGGTTTTCTGTAGTGTAAATACTATTGTCACATCGGTGAATATGAGAATAATAAATATGAATAATAACATCAATTCATTTATTAAATAAAACAATTACAAAAAATTGTCTTTCGGGCATCACACCTAACAATCTCCCACTTGCACGAAAGCATGTGATTAATTGTTTTAGAGCACACCCTATTATTTAAAATACAACAAACTACATCTCCCACTTGCTCTAAAGCAATGGAGACTCATCCCGTATTCTAGTACCCACTAAGCATATCATAACCATTTCAGATTCCAAAGTACACTCCGAGTATGCCGTCGTAGGATAGGTCAGTGACTCGGGGAGCACCTACATCTAAATGTCATGGGTCTTAATGATTAGTCAGGTTGTCGGCTCGAGACGATCCGTAGAATCGAAACGTTACCGGTCCATCAAATCATGTGGTGCGAGTAAACACCGAGCCCGAGACCGACTTAACGATCATCCTCAATCGACTTAAAGTCAAAATCAGTGTATCACACATATCCAGGTTCACACATGAATATGTCCGCATACTGTTCCTCGTTCTCTTCAAGATATTAAAGGACATACTAAACTTGCTTTGTTAACCGCCGAATCTATGATTCGATCAAAATTGACGTTCAATAACACGACCATCTCTTACTAGAAAGAGAATCTATCCCATTTCTCTTGATCCGAAGATTTAGAGAGTCATTCCGAGGCATAGGGTAGAACTTCCTCGTTGAATGTTGCATACACGGATGCATCATCTTAACCAATAAGATGGATGGGAAACCAAAGTGATCGGATTCTAATGAGTTCGACCGAGTCAAACTCTTAAGAATGTTGTCCAAATCTCTCGTTGCGAGAGAATTGTGGTATTGTCGATTCGACTTCGGATAACACACCCATGTTGATTCCAACTGGTGCAGTGTTAGCCTTCACAAACACTAATTTATATATTCACTACTGTACTAAAATTGATATCCAGTCTACAAAAGACTTATCAATATTCTGGTCAAATCCACATATTTTAGAAATATATGACTTCCAATGACCGAGTGGTTTGCTTTTTATCCACAAAGGACATAAGCCTTGATGATCATCCTGTCATGAGTTCATAAGTCAATACCCTTCTATTTCGAATGAATCCAGACTCCGTTTGTTTGGCAAGAAAGTCTCAAGGAATCACCCCTATTTTCTGCTTTTGAACGAAATCATGCAATACCGAACTCATTCTACTCTTTTCCTTGTAGATCCAATTACTCCTTTGGGCCGAGACGCTCGGTGGTTCTACAAGAGTATGAAAACGAATTGGAGTACCGAACTCCATTCACGGGGTTATGGCTATTAAACCAACCTCTATTATCGAATCTATACCGCTCACAAAAGAGCCATAGGTCATCAATCGATCCTCGGACTACAAAGTCCGTGAGAACCCGTAATGGGTAATGGGTAAACCATACTCCCACTACATTACGGGTGGATCGAAATTTCGATCTAGTTTAGTAGTATTTAGTGTTATCACCAACAACCGATGTTGGATGTGGTTTGATCTAATCGTAAGTAACTACCTTGAGTAACCTTACTCCAAGGTTCAAGGTTTGTTGTTCATAGACTCTATCAGAAAGGATGCAACAGTATAACTGTCCCTTCCCGATTTCATGAATCTTATAACAAACCTTTTTCTCAATGCTACAAGATATAGAACGATTGGTCACTGACCGAACGTGTTCGCGAAATTTTCAGACCTACCTTCAAGCACCGTGTGCTAAATGCTTATATTTACGGAAGTGGGGTGAACCGAATCCACACCTTATCCGTAAATTCCAAAGCATATTCTAGGTAGGCTGGTTGGTCTTACATTTCAATGTAAACCGATATTTCGCTTCTAATAACTTTATTGAGTTAAGCAGTGTATTGTAGCACATCTAAAAACTATATAAGGCAATTTAACGGTTTCTCACTTAGTGAAAGCATTTCACTATGAGGCAGGCCGAGCATCGGTCCTAGGACTATGTGATGGCCCATTTACGAGTATAGAATACTCTATCTCTGTTGAAAACAGAGAAACCTCATAATATTTTGGATAAACTTACCGGAGTGTTTGAATAGTTATCAGACAAGAAGTCACTACTCGGAAGCTCCTACTAGCTCGTATCTTTCATCAGACCCCGAAGGTCGTCATGAACAAGCTATGTTACTTCTTTATAACCATTATCCTTTCCCGATTGAAAGGAAACTTAGTCATTGAACCTTTGAGACAATTTAACCAGACTGGGAGAAAAGGAATCACCCTGAGCCAGTCTTCAGGTCTTGTCTTTTAGGGACTATGCACTAACTATGGAATATGAAGAAGCGTTTATCTAAATATAGAAACCAATTGTTTTTAATAGTTCTTAAGATGTGTTTTATATACATATTTCGAGCGAAATTCTAAGTGGTTTTTGACTTTATCAATCAAAAGTCCGAGTCTTGGATTCGTACTACAAATGGTATATTCACTTTCTATACGACAAACAAATTATCGAATAGAAGGTAAATCCATTCGTTCCAACGAGTCTTAAACGGAAAATAAATTTTCCGCGATATCCAAGGATTGAACCCGAGATTCATTTCCTTATATCACTCCCACTATTCTAGCTAAAATTAACTGCCCGTTGTTTACTCTTTTAATCGTTAAATGCACTGCTGCCTTGTTCTTCCAAAGAACTTAGCTCGAGAAAATCACCAAGGATTCATAGGTTGGTGATCCAAAATCATTGTCCTTATCCTATGATTTTCAGTTAATTAATTTTCGGTTCAGCCTTAAAATTTTCTCAGTTTAGGTGACTAACACTTTTAGACATATTCTCCCATTCTTGACTTTCAATGAATGGAAACAGTCTTGAACCAGCGGTTCGTTTGAGTAGACACTACTCTTGAACCGTGGGATGTCTATTTCGAGTGTTACTCGTCGAGACTTCTCGGATTTTCTAATATACCAGAAAAAACAACAAATCATAGCATTAAAGCTCCCACTAGTTTATCGGTTCCAAATACCGTCTAACCAGCAATGCTTTATTTTATGATTTTCCAATTTTTCAATTTGAAAATCTCTCGTGTAAACACTTACACAGTTCTAATGTTTCCAAAAAAATACAAATCATAAAACTCCCACTAGTTCATCGATTCCAAATATCGTCTAACTAGCAACAGTTCATGATTTTCCGATTTCTCAATTAGAACGGTTACGTGTGTAGTCACTACACACTGAAAATTCACTAGAAGAAATTCAAAGTCCGAAATCACCTTTGATCAAACTAAGTTTGTCTCTCGTTTGACACGAATGACACTAGTGACATACCTATATGTCACTGGTTTTTAAAAGGCTTAAGAGAAAATATCTCTTTCGAAAAATAATTGCATTATCGATTAACTAATTCAACGTCCTAGTTACTTTCCACTTTTTAACGAAGTCAATACTAGTCAATTATAAATTGTAAGCAATTTAGTAAGGGATAATCGTAAATGAAATGACATAAATTAATTCAAGTTTAACACTACTATATTATTTTATTTTAGGAATTGTAAACTATAAGTAAGTCTACTCTACCATTCCAAGGTTTTAACCTCGCATCTCAGTGCCGCCGTAGGGTAGGTCAAAGAGATGACGGTTAAATTGAGACAATCTCATCAATGAATAACTTGTGGGAATCGAACATCCCACGAGAATCGAACATCCCTTTATTCATTGACTACCTTCCTTTTTTAGCCTAGATATTATCAAGAATACCCATGATGAGTGTGACCTACTATATCGGATCTCTTAGGTACGCCCCGAGTATGCCGTCGTAGGATAGGTCGGTGACCCGACGAGTACCCGTAAATCCTATCCTTTCGGAGACCAAGCCATGAATGTTGATAGGGGTGAACACCATCCGTAGGGGGACGAAATCAAAGCTCCGCGAGGCGTCACCCTTCTCTCACTTACTTGTATCTATAGTAGAGGCCGTGGGGTTGGGCGTCGCCTCCCCCGCTCCCACTCAATATTTTGGAAGTGGTGGTGGGTTAACTAACCACGTCTTTTTGATGTTAACATAAAAGCACATCAAATCAAGGATTCCGAATGGTGTCGGTAACGTAGGGAAGCCTACCCGTCCTATTCGTTGGAACATATGTGACAGTCGGACGAAGTCGGGTCAAGAGAGCCCCATTGAGATAAGAAGGAATCACCCATCCGCTCTCCGGTGTAGCTTAGTCTTGCCGGACCCCCGTGCATACATCACACTAGGAGGGTTCAGTCGGTCGAGCGAAGCTCAGTTGACCACCCAACCTATAGGCGAACTGTTTTTATCCAAGATTTATTGTTCTTTTACCATCATTCAATCTCGTAGACACTACGAATCGAAAACGTGATCTCGTTTGGGCTTTAAGGCGGTTCACCGAGAACACACACCGAAAGGCTTAACGATTTCATAACCCGTCCTCGGATCTTTAATTAGTTACTAAATTAAATTAATTACCACATATTAATAAAATTTCAACTAATTACGCGAGTTTGTATACATGCCTATTTTAATTACCAAAATTAAAATTCTACATGTATGCATGGAGTGGATTTATGATATGATGCATGTCATGGCAATTCCGGTTTTATATCTATTTTATGATCAAACACATAAAAAATAAATGCGGAAAATTTAAACACCGAGATGGATCGTTGGCACGCCCGTATCTAATCTATTAGAAAATAAAAAACAACCAAAACCCTAACTAGGGTTTACTACTTTCTAACTAAATCTGCAGCTGTTCGAACTCTTCGACGATCGGCATACCAAACGAACTCGGATCGGGATGAAACTTTCCAGATCATATCTTCACTCCTTGAACTTCAATATGGACGGTTGGATCGGTGCTTTGACTTACCAATTATCTCCAGTAAAACGCCCAAACTTGCTGCTGAATCTGACTTTGACTGCACTGCACCAAGGACTTCCTGAGGCAGATCGGGAATCGAGATGAATCCCGATCGACCTGAAATTTATATGGTACGTCCAAAACTCAAATTTTATCAATCTGAACGGTCGGATTTGCGTTTCAACGGTCCAAACTCTCCCAGAAAATCGAGGAAGTCACAGGTAGAGTTTCTGTGAATCCTGCGTTTTTCTGTTACAGCAGCGTCTTCGCAGCAACGAACGGATATCGAAACGGACTCTGATCGATGCAAAAATTTGTGGAGTTGATCATCATCTTCTATTCTTGATTCTGACCGGAGGGATCTTCGTTTCAACGGTTCGATCAACGGGAAAAGAAAAAATACTAAACAGCTACTAACTAGATCTATTTGCTTTGGAAATTAAACTTGCAATAAAGATAAATTACATAATTTCCTATACTCATATGAACGAATTTTCATCGTTTATATGAGTTTACAATAGATCTAACGGGTAAACAGTGCCAACCCCAATCCATCTCTTCAACCACGACATTCATAAGCATAAAAAATTAAACATATGCATCGGCCCCCAAAAAATTGGAACAAAAAACTCTACATGTTTACCACTCCTAGATCTAATATTTTATACGTATAAATATAGATCACCACGGCGACTGATACCACTGTTAGTAATACCATCCGCAGCGGAAACGATTTATGAATCTAGATCTATATACTACACGTAATAAAACAACTAGATCTATTCTACAAGGGGGTTGTAGATCATACCTCTTGGATCTCTAAATCCAAGTTGAAGAACCGCAATAGGATGAACGAAGGAAAGCGTGAAGAGCACCACGATCTTCCGTACGTGTGATCCAAGCAACTCCCGGTGGAAGGAATTCTCGACTCGAACCCTTCCGATATGCTACCCGGAAAAAAAACTCCAAGCTTTTTCCTCCTTGCTTATGGCCGAAAATTCCCTCTCTAATTCATTAGGGAATTTCGAATTTTGTGTGTATATTATTAAGTTTGAGAGAAGGCTCTCTTTTTATGTAAGAAAGTCAAACTTAAGCCCCAAAATTTTTATTTATCAAACAAAATAAATCCTTTTAATACAAGATAATTCCATAATATTCTAGAACAAATCTAGAATAATATTTATCTTTATTATTTACCATAAATATTTATCCAATAAATATTTTATGCGCACATGTCTTATTAATACACAAAGAAACTAATTCTTGTTACCAAAAAATATGCATGTGGCGTGAATTGTATCTTTAATTGACCTAGTCAATTAATTTTTGTCATACACACTAATTTGCCAATCATTATGGAAAATATATTTTCCACTTATTTTAATTATTTAGTTCCAACTAATTAAATAGTCACTAAACAATTAATTCACATATCGTTTTAATAAAGTCCAATAAGAACTAAATTAATATTATTAGGATTCGACGTCCGAGAATAGCTATGCTTTATATTAGGAGCGCACGTCGGGGACCATGGACTAATAATCGGCGGCTCCGATAAATCAAATAAATAATTATCTTACGAACGAATAATTATATTCGATAAATCAATCACAGAATATGCCACCATAATCCCGTGATCGCACTCCTCCGATTATGAGATTATATTTATCTCCTCACGAGAATAATAATAAGCGTCCATTGATATAATCATTACATATGGATTAATCCTCCATATCTTGTTCATTCTAAATCGGGAAGTTACCGTTAACCCTTTTTAGAACCTCTTATCCTTATTTACCATTAACCCCCTAGTGATCAATTAATTCATACAACTCACCTGGTGATCAATCGGTGTGATATGAACTCGCGCGATCGATCGGTTTCTAGGATTAACAAATAAGGGAATCTGTCATCTACTTCCATAAATGGAAGGAATGGATTCCGTATCCGTGATAAACACGGACTACTCACTCAATCCAAGTACAACGCCAAGATGGGGTAATTCGGACCACGGACTCGGTGTAATCCTTAACCGTCAAGTCAAACTTCATATGCGATTCAAGCGGTTGAGCGTGATCACCTCGGGATTAAGATATATCCATAAATATGATCATCCATTGATTCGATAAGACTTCTCGATCACGGAATTATATCGTGAACTCTAATCAAATCGGTCCGGCCTATATGATATATCTATCATATATAAATGCCCCACCACGTTCTCTTAACCGAAAGTCCGGATAAGACAATCACACCTATTGTGTTCGGGCGCATTAATAGCACGTTAAAGGAGAGACCCGATACTCTCGATTAACTTCACTACGGGCTAATTGTATTTTAAGTATATCTTCACTAACTCAATCCTCCCGTGTATATCCCATACACCGAGTTAAGTGATTACATAAACGATATACTTAGGGTTTTCTGTAGTGTAAATACTATTGTCACATCGGTGAATATGAAAATAATAAATATGAATAATAACATCAATTCATTTATTAAATAAAACAATTACAAAAAATTGTCTTTCGGGCATCACACCTAACAATTAAGTCATATAATAAAGACTGGCCTCTAAATATAAGGCATTAAGGGCTAAGAGCCCCAAACACATACCCAAGGGCGGTCCCTAACCCCAGGTGGGAGATCGACAGATTCTCCTCCTCCAGCCACCACAGGTCGGCTAAGGCTTGGCGAAGAGGAGCTGCCCAGTTTGGCCATAATGGCTTTGGGGGCTCGGCGCAGGACGCGCAGAGCAACCCCGGTTGTTATTTCACGTGCTGGATAACTAGAGATAAATAAGGAAAGAATCATGAGTCATAAAGACCCTGATCCTGACATTTAAATATATCCATAATTATCCATAAATTATGGGGATCTATACGTGTATATCCTTAGAGAAATAATATAATAATAATAATAATATAATACAATTCCTTGCTGGACAAGGAAATGGATAAATCGTCCCCTATATAAACAACCCTAAGGAATTACCAAAAACTTGATTCCAATTCAATTATTAGATACGTAGATAACTCGGGAGAAATAACTCACGAGCTCAGTCTAAAATGCACCAAAAACACATCCCATTAACATGATTTAGGGTTCATAGGATTAAAGATCATTGTCAATAAGGTAATTGGCCCGGATTGATTATCAGACGAGATCCAGTATCGTCAATCACCCTGATTTCAGAATCTTCGTCTCCTTCATCTCCTTGCCTCGGGCTTCGATCAATAATGTATTGAGACGAAATATTAAAGAGTTTTTTGTAAGGAAAAAAATGTAAAGTTTGTCTTAAGTGCCATTGACCAGGATGTAGGATGATCATTCGGTCAATAATGTATTGAGAAGAAATATTTTAGAGTTTTATGTATTGAGACTAAATATTCAAGAGTTCGATTAATAACGTATTGAGACGAGATATTTAAGAGTTTTTTGGTAAGAAAATAAAATGTAATGTTTCAAAATGGTTCATAGGTGACATTGACCAGCATGTAGGATGATCACCTTGGTCTTTCCTTAGAGTGTAGAAAATGTAAAGTTTCAACCAATGGGTTTGGTAAGAAGAAAATGTAAAGCTTCAAGAAAGGTCATAGGTGCCATTGACCAGCAAGGATTGGGGATTAGTCTCGATACAAGCACCAGAGAAGGGCAGGAAGAATCAGCACCCCGAATGCGTCCCATTGGGGATTGATCGAGTTGCTTCCTCAAGTCTACACCATTTTCACACCATCATCATCTTACCACATATTTTTCACTTGTAAAAAAATTATAAGAACTTGAAATTAACAATTACAATCCCAAGATTATGTTGGGTTTAAACAAGGTGTATATAACTCTATCATTACCCAGCAATAAACCTGTAAGAGAGTAACTCTATCGATTACGATACACCGCCCTGTTTGGTTTCGGGCTAGGTTGGATTCATTTGGATCCAACTCAATATTTTATTCAATCCAATATCTTATTTACAATTAATTTATTAATACTATTATTTTATTATAATTTCTCTCATCAATCATTTCACCATCAACAAATAAAATAATATTAATCAATTCACTTTATTCGCCCACTACACTATTTAACCATTACTTTATCAATATAATACTTCATTCAAATTTCTCTCACCAATCACTTTTTCATCTACACAAATTTCAAAACAACATTTCAACTTTATAATCATTATATCACTTTATTTATTTTATTTTCTCTCTCCTAAATCCATTCATCACCAAACCAAACAGGGCATGAATCCATTATGGAGCACTAAATTTCTTTTCTTGAACAGAAATAAACTCAAATAGGAATCATCAAAACAGTAAATTATCATACAGTAACAAACAACTAATTTTGAATATACAGCATTATAAGCTAAATTCTAGCTATACGAGAAAGCAATAAAGCATAATCCAGGTTGAAATTGAAAGGGAAAAAACAATGGACCTGTAAGTTACGCTTAAAGGTGTAACGAAGCTCGGGGTCAATTTCAGTTTTGGATTCATCAGCGGCATCGATTTTGGAACTTTTCCGGCCAGGAATATGCATGGTTGGGATGAGTAAGGGTTTGCAGTCGTGGGGATCTGAAGGCTATATATAGGTGTTTAAGTCTACCCCATACTTCCTACAGATTTCGATCACTTTTTCATGTTTCAGAACGGATTTGATTCTAGGGCCAGCCATTAAGTCTTTTTTAGTCTTAAAGGTTTCAAAGCTTGAATTGCTAACAAGCAAAGACGAATGACCACTCTATGGGTGTACTGAATAAAGACACAAGAAAAGAGAAGAGAATGAGGAGCTTACTTGGGATAAATCGAGGATTGAAGAAGAAGACGAAGAAGAGTCAGTACAGCCGACAGCGGCACCGGTCCTTCTGATTTAGAGGAAATAATGATGAGGACGGTTGATATGACATGGGTTATAAACCCCAAGTGGTACCTCGAAAACCATCCTCAAAAATACGTGGGTGTAAATGCCTTGATTCTTGGGAAAACTGTAACGGCGTAATAACGTTAACGCTGCCACGTGGTAGAGCTGGAACTTCCAAGAGTCCTCAAAACTGAAGGATGGGGACCGAACTCCACCTCTAACAGATCAGACCTGACCAGGAGTCCGGTCAGACCTGGGGCGATTATGAAGGAGGTCAGGTCAGGTCAGCTCCTGTCACATGTCATCCAACAAACGGTAAAGCAATAAATGAGGAAAGAAATCTTGAGCATTTAAGGGCCAAGAGCCCTAGTTAATGCCCAAGTATAAAATCTTTATCCCCATGAAGGAGGTCGGCCTAATATGCTTAACACACCCTCGAGTCCACCGCAGGTTGGTCAGGGCATAACGAAGTAGGGGCAACGCAGCTCGGACCACATCGTCATCTGGAGTTCTCCGCAGGTCGGATAAAGCTAACCACGCCTTGATTCCACGTGTGTGGTCTAAATGATAAATATGGAAAGAATCCTCCCTCGTTATGACTCTGATTCAAAACATCGGATATAATTGAAAGTATCCTGGAAACCACGGAATATAGGCATAAATCAAGCCTTCGGCAGTTACAAGTGAGAGCCCTTGAAGGACACGACACCGCCACATTCTAGGGCACAAGTACTCCCTATATAAACCTTCTTAAGAACCACGGCTGACTTAATTCCTGAATAATCACAGGATACGTAGGCAACTTGAGAAGAACATTCTCATGTTCGGTCTAAATCATTCACAAACCCCCCCCCCCCCCCCCCCCGTTTCATTAGTTTTTGGATCTTGATCATTGTCCCTAGAGTAACTTGGCCCGGGTTTATAATCCGACGGTATCCAGTATCGTCGCAACTCTTTGCATACATAACTTTCAATTCACATGCAGACGAGACAATGAGATCCTTTGAATTGAGCTCGACAATCTTCTTCTTCAACTTATACAATAAAAAATTTCACCTTCAAAAGGTCAGGCTATGTATATATCAGTCAATGACAATGAGACATTTTTTTTGAGGAAAAAAAACAAAAAAAAAAAAAACGAGACATTGGTAAAATGGTTATTGTTGAGCATAGGTGAGTATGTATATACTCCATCCGTCCCGTAATATAAGTCTTTTTGGTTTTTAATGGTGTCCCGAAATATAAGTCATTCTCACAAAACAATACAATATTAAATGTAATGTTTTCACTTTCACAGAAAACAATGTAATATTATTAGCGGAGTCTGCAGAAAACAATACTGATATTTTCGTTGAAATATTAAAAAGTAACTCATTTACTAGGTTTTGTTAAATTGTGTGAAATGACGGAAATATTATAATAAAAAATTGTACAGCGTACGGAAAATTGCAAGTGACAAAATGCCAACGGTCGTCCAACCGTCAAAACCGCCCATATTCCCCTCTTCACCTCTCCTCCCCAAATTTCGTTCTGGCCATGGCACGCCATTCATTCAGCTTGAATAATATGTAAGCCTATCCATTCATACAGCTTCTTCTTCTTCCTCAATACGAAGCCACATCTATCTAAATTATTGAATTATACTGGCGATTTCAGAGCACGTCCTCCTCACCCATAGGCTGCGGGTGGTGATTTTGATAATTAAGGTCCTTTTTTATTTTTATTTTTCTTTTTTTATTATTGCTTTTTCAGTTATTTTCTAGATTGCCCACGAAAGAAATCGGCAAACTGAAATTTTAAAGACTAAGAAATTCGAGTTTTACCCTTTACAGCCACTTGGATCATTTTATTTTTGTTTGGTTGAATTTAGTATATGAAGTTTTTAGCTGTTTTTCATGTGGATTTTGGATAGGTTAAAAATGCCGCAAAAAATTAAGGAGGAAGAGAGAATTGAGAGGATCATTCGTGGTCTTCTTAAGCTCCCTGACAATAGAAGGTGCATTAATTGCAATAGTTTGGTATGTAATTATCCCTAATTGTTTTTTGGTTTCTTGGGATAATAATTTGTTTTCATTGTGCATTGGTATTCATTTATTTATTGATTTATCCCAATCAGGGGCCACAGTATGCTTGTACAACTTTCTGGACTTTTGTTTGTACAAATTGTAGCGGTGTCCAGTAAGTTGAGATTTCACATTATTTCAAGGTAATTTACACATTTATCAATAAGATGTTCATGCTGACATTCTGTTTCATGCAATGTCAGTCGAGAATTCACGCATCGAGTTAAGTCCGTGTCAATGGCTAAATTTACAGCTGATGAAATTGCTGCTCTTCAAGCTGGGGGTAATGAGGTCTGCCTATATATATATATATATATACCATGATGACTACTTTAGATTTATAAACCGATTTGAATCCATTATTAGTTCTTTAATTCATATTGTTCATTGAATCTTTCACAGAGAGCAAAGCAGATATACTTCAAAACATGGGATCCCCAAAGAAATTCTTATCCTGATAGCTGGTAACTTAGTTGAGAATGGTTTATGTTCAAATACTTCCATCTGAAATTCGTCGTAATATACTTATCCTATTTGTTCCAGTAACCTCCATGCACTGCGCACGTTCATCAAGCATGTCTATTTGGATAGAAAGTATTCCGGTGAGAGGAAAAATGACTACCCTTCTGTAGATAAAGCAGTAAGCATCACAGACAGCTACTACTTTATTGCAACATTTGATGCAGTAAAATCTGTGCAAATTGTCATCAGACATGTGAATTGCCCCGTAAGTGAAACTTGTAATACTTCTATTGTATTTTTAGGTTGTAAAGGACGACTACGCTGAGAAATTCAGAATCAAACCAAGGGAAGACTTTTTTGAACGTCGTTATGCTGAAAAAAACGATTATGAGCGGCGCTCATATGAAAAATCCGGACCAAGTACTTCAAATGGTGTAAAATCTTTAAGTTATTACATTGAGGAACGAAGTAGTCCTCGAGACAAGCAAGAAAATTCAAGGTCATCATCTAGTCGAAGAAGAAGTCGTGGAGCTAACTTTGAAATTGTTGATGATAGGTTCCGTGACCATGAGACTGTAAGTGCAAAGCAATATGGAAGTCATCGGTTTGCTAATCCTGAGTCGAGGGCTAGAAGTAGTTCACCAGTATCAGTTGAGAGTAGACATACAAGCAGCCACCCTAGACTACTCCCCTTGAAAGATATCTTAGGCAATAATGCTCCACGGCTACGAGTTGGAGAACCTCCAAAAGGAAAAGCTGACAGTATTGCAATTTCTGCCAATATTAAGGTTAGTCGATTTGTCCATCACATATCTGCTGATTGTATACTTGTCACCATCCAAATAATTGAACAAGATGTGTTTCACAATTGAACGGAAGTGTAATGTACACATTTGTATCTTAACACACTAGTCACATGTGAGTTTGTCAAGACGTGGTCAAGAGTAAACATGTTGTAGCAAAGTATACAAGCCCAACAATAGTAACAGGTTTCCCTGGCCTTTTCTTTGGGGTGTTTTGTTTCTTGTTTATTGATACATTGATGCTTTAATTGTGCTTCCCTTGCATCTAAAAGTTGTTTTGGTTATATCTTTTCTTATATGAAAACTACGAGTCCTAAGAATGAAGGTTCAGGAGGTGGAAAAGAAGATGAAAATAAGAAGGTCATTACCCATAGTTTGATTGATTTTGATGCTGACTTTGATTCGGGCCCAACACCCCAAACTGCTCCCTGTGTTCTTACTGGCCAAGGCTCCGCCGATCCATCAATGAACGACCGGTCTGCTAATAATCCGCCTTTTAATCCAATGGACTCCTTATTGTTAGATCTGGCAGGTCCTGTAACAACACCTACACCTGCAGGTAGAAAAACTGAATGTTTTACTACAAGTGTATGCCATTAGCAAATATATTTGGCTCAGCTAATTCTCTTCGATCAGTAATTATGGCTACAGAATCAACGAGTAACGCAACAATGCCTTCGAATGTTATTGAAAGTTCTAAGGCTGATACAGAACAGTTTCCTGCCATGGAACATAATCAGTTATTTCAAGCCTCTTTCGGGAACAACAATATCTCTCCTATTGAAGCTGCTCATAATCAGGTAGGGAAATTCACAAATTTTGAACATCCAAGAAACTGGGCTTGGTCAGTCAGTCTTACATGGACAGGTGGCAAATATCGGTGAAGATATCTGTGGCTATGAATGGTGTCGGTTTCCTTAATGCTACTGATTTTTTATCGCAAGTTGTATTTGAGCTATGTTTTTATTCTCTTAAACAGACATCAACTTCAGAACCGGTTACTAATGATTTATCTGGGCAATCATCTCAAGCGGTAACAGACATCGTTCAAGTCAACAACTCGGGGAATGGCTCAGACTTTGGTGGAAGGAAAGAACTTCCAGCGGTACTGCAAAAAGATTGCATTTTTATGCATATTGTGAAGCTCAGAAAGTAATTTGTCATCACGGATTCTATAATGCAGGATCTTTTCGCGTCTATCCCTTCTTCGTTTGGTGGAGGGCCCCCAAGTTGGCAGTTTAGCCAGCCTTATGGAGTGGGATACAACATTCAACAAAATCCTAGTGCTATGGTATTCATTGTTTTTTTCTTTTAAGAAAATATAGTCAAACTACAGGGAAAGGATACAGAGAAATGTTGTAACATGAAAGTTATCTGTTGAACTCTTACTTAAATTCAGGTTTCTCAAGATGCAATCAGATCAAGAAACCCATTTGATCTTGATGATAGTGGTCCACAACAAGAAGCCGTTAAGGTATGCCGATTCATTTGACCGGGGACTGAACCCGATTTTCGAGTCATAACTTCCAACCAGTGATGCCAGAGAAACATATACCTAATTAGTTATCAACTTCTTCTTCTGTGAGTTTAAATGCCGTGTTTGTTCAAGTATCATTTTTATAGTAATTAAATTTCTTCCGTCGTGATATTTAAGGCTACTGCACTTGCTCAAACCATTGACCCTGAATCACACTAGAACAACTTTTATTGCTGTGCCCCTTTTTATCTGTGTAGATGATCCTTTAACGAATCATTGTGATGTACTTTTCGAGGTTATCTTCTTCTGGATTTCTTACATGTAGATGTTAAAACACTGATTCATTATTTTTTGCACAGCTGCCTTCCATGCCAGGTGCCCTTGCAAGTCAACCACCTATACCATGTTTATCATCACAATTTCCACCTGCAGTTCTTCCACAAGGGAATCCTTATGGAATGATGGCCCCTCCAGGTAAGAAACGAAAAGGGCACCTTTAAAAGGCACCGCTAAGCATCTCCCGTGGCACCACACATACCGGGACCTTAGGATTGACTTTCGGCCAGTCCAATGTGCATAATCAACCAACGGAAAGTTGATTCTAAGGTCAAGAATAGACTTTTTTGAGGTCGAATGCCACTGTGATCCCCCAACGGTGCCTTGAACAATTGCCAAACAAAAATTGGTGAATCTTTAAGGTCTTTTATTCTTTTCACCTAGCTATTTACTTGGTCTGACGTTTCATGTTCATCTCATTCAATGTTTTCAGCATCATACATGGGCCAGCATCTACCTGGCAGTACTATCGAATCCAGGTAGAGTTTTACTTCGGCATATATGAGCAATTTCATGGTACAATAATCGTTATAGCAATATATGTATCTAAGTAGAGATACATTGAAACCATTGAACACTAACTTACACAATAGTGACGTGGAGGTGAGTTGATTATCAGCTTAACGTTTCCAGATGTTCCGTCTCTCCATCTGTCTACCTATTTATATGTATGTATCTGTATAGTGTTTAGTCGGTGTAGTTTTTCTGATATTCATAATTCTATGTGATTTGATGTTCCAAGTAGGATAACAAATGTGTATATCATGCAGGCCACAGGGTTTCCAGAATCCTAGCAGCAGCAATGATGCATTTGCCTCTCTTATCCCCATTCAAATTCAACGCTCGAGCGGTGTGAATTCAGTACAAGTTCAAGAAAATTCATCAACAAATCCAGCTTTTGGTCCGGAAAATCCTCATTCACTGATCCGGGGAAATCCATTCGGGTAGCTAGATAAACATACTCGCCTATATGTATGACCTGCCTGCCCAATTCTTTGCATTAAATTAATCCGAAACAGAGGAGAATTGTGTCTGAGGCAATATATGTTGCATCATGGTTCTGATTACATGTATACTATAAGGAGATAATAGACCAGGGTTATAGCACTTACGGTAGATATTGTAAATGCTTGTAAATTTGTATTTCAGACATCTGCACTCTTCAATTTTAGGAAATATGTGTGCGTTAGATACTTTATTTTTATCTGCAAAATACAGATTCTTCCGTAAACTTTCTAAGATTTATGAAATATACATGTACCTTTATTTACATTGTTGTGGGCATTGTAACATAAATTGTGATAAAAAAAAATTAGGGAATGAATAACGGACTTCCGAAAATATCTGAAATGCATCAGATTAGAACACTCGCAGAGTCGTAATTAGGATGTATACGAGCCGAGGAACCGAGTATTGCTTTAATAGAGTCGAGTAATTTGAAATATTTTCGAACTCGAGTTCAAATACGAGTATTTCGAACTCGAACTCGAGCCGAGATTCAAGGATGATTTAAGAACTTTCAGATTGTGTAAATTTCTCTTTTATATTTATAACATTTTATAAAATAGAGTATCTAATTTTTTTTTATCCTGGATTGAAATTCTGTAATTTAGAAAATTGTAGTGTTTAAAACTCAACAACAAAACAAAGCATTCGTTAAAAGAATGCTCTGAATACTTGCCTTTTGCAATTTCAATGAGTCATAAGTAGCTTGTTTTTCCCCTCAAAAAATAAAAATAAAATAAGTAGCTTGTTTTCAAGAGAAAAATGTCAATATAGCAACAAAACTTCCCTTTTGCGTCCTCCTCTTTTTTTTTTTCGAGGTAACAAATTTTTTTATTAATTAACGTCCGCAAAACACGCGGCTAGAACGTCTTTAGGAGGTAAACTACCCTAAGAAGTCACATCATGTAAAGACATAGTGTGACGCGCAAGAAGGTGCGCATGTACATTGCATGTACGACGAACAAAAGAGAAAGAAATGAAATCAAAACTAAGGAACAGAGCTAAACAATCTCTCAGAATACAACTCTGAGCAGTGATGTCCTCCACAGGCCATCGGAGCCCCCGTTTGCATCCTTTTAATACAAAATGACTCGTAAGTGTAGCTCTTTTTCAGTAGAAAAATGTCAAAACCCCAACAAAATTATTATAACACGTTACACAACAACATTTACACCGATGATCATAGTATGAAATTTTCGGAGTCTTCGGTGACTTCGCCGAAAGGGGCATTTTAATTTAATTTTGACTTCTCCTAAAGGGGCTTTTAGTTTAATTTTCTTTTTTAAATATACTTACGAAATATTACTTCAATATCACGCTTTAACATCTTGTAGATACAAAAAGTCAAATTCATTAAAAGCCACAAAACATACCTAGAAAATAATATTTCAACAAAAACGGTATGATTTTTTTTTTTGTTTTTCTTTTTTTGTCATTGGGCATTTAATTAACACATTTTATATGGTCATGGATTTTATTTTATTTTTGTGTCGTTGGGCATTTATCAATTCAATATTTTTTTGTACACGTATTATATGTATTTGGTTGGTTGTGATTAAACCTACAAAAATTCTTTTTTAAATAAAATACGTAACTGGGGGGTCTGCCCTGACGGTGGGCCTTCGACGGTCACATGGCCCGCTAATGGGTGGGCCGGCACCGCATATCGAAGAATACTTCATTCCTCATTATCATGGATGTTAAAATGTTGTGACATTTATTATGATATTCTTTTAGGGACATTTATTGTGATACTCCTTTCGATTTTTTTAACTGTCGGATAGAGAAAAATAACACAGACTAAGAAAGTGATTAAGGTGTCTGAAAAATAATGTAAAATAATTCAATCACCCTTCATTCCTTGTGTATGGAAAAATATATCAAAATTTGGGTTATTGAAATGAAAAATAAATATGCAAAAAATGCTGCATTTAAAATGTAAAATAAAATATAAATAAAAACACGGCAAATTCTAAAAAGTGACAGTTAAAAAAACAGAGGGAGTATTTAGCACTTCCCTTTTTATTATAAAAATTAGATGTGTAAAAAGAATGTGCTAATTTAATATAACGTTTACACATCAGTCTTTCACAATTTTAACATTAATGGACTGCATGTTAACACAAATTTTACGATGGTCCATGATAAAATTCTACTTGATGTGTCCAACCAATAAGATTTAAAAGAGATTTCTGGTGGAGCCATATATATAAAAACAAACAACTAATTATATACATTCAAACCGATGACATGTTGATCCAAAAAATCTGACTAGGACCACCATAAAATTACTATGATATTAAATACGTTCAGGTTTTAATCCATCCTGTGGCAATTGTCATAATATATAATTGGGATTTTTTTTTATATTTTTTCTTTTTCTTTTGTTTTTACTTTTTGTTTTCCATGATAAACAAAAGACTTGGTATTGGTAAAAATCACTCTCGAGCTCAACCTCAACCTCAACCTCAAGGCTCTTTAATTAAACTCAGTTGCATGTAAAGCAAATAAAAATTTCTTACATTTTTTATTTTGTTTTGTTTTATTGTGTGAACGAATTGGCCGCTTGCTCTAAATGTGAAAAGTACTTTTTTTGGGATGAAGTGAATTAGAATAATTTGGTGAGATAAACAATACTCCTCCATTTTTTTATTTATAAGGTATCACTTTCCAGAATTTGCTTTAATTTTATTTAATTGTCATTTTACATTTTCAATACAGGATCTATTTACTTTTTCCACCTTTACCCATCATTCCAATAACTCAAATTTTAGTATATTTTTTCATACACAAGAAATGAAGAGTAATTGTGTTATTTTACACTTTTTTTCAGACATATTTTTTTAATTCATGTGATTTTTTTTTTCTCTCCGACAGTTAAAAAAACGGAAGCAATATTATTTTGGTTTTTTCTTTTGTAAGAATATTATATTTCAGGTGGACTTAGCCCATCACTTGTGGGTGTAGCATTGTCTTTGCAAACAACTAATTTACTCTTGTTTGCTTCACGGAACTTCAATAACAAATTGCTCTGGTAATTCACAAATGTTGTTTCTTTGTGCATTCAAATCAGAAATTCTATATGGTGTTCTATATCTAAAATAAAGATAAAAAATGAAAATTTTCTTCAGATACTCCACAACTGAAGCATCATCCCTATATATTTTTAAGCTCAATGAATAGTGTATCCCCATTTGTGGAGTATTATACCTATTTTATTAGTATTTGGTATAAAGATAGGGATGGAGATGCTGTTGTGGAGTGTTTTGAATTGAGATGTTGTAAAATAGGTATATGTGTTATTGTATATTATTTTAGGGATAACAAATAGGATTTCTGATGTAAATGCCCTAAATAATGTCTTTCTTCATGAGGACTCGGAATAAAAGGTATACATGAAAGCACTGTTCCTTAGATAAATAAATAAATAAATAATTATCGGGTTGGACCGGATCCGATCGGGTCAGGTCAATTGCAGTCTATTTAGTTAATGTAATATTATTATTATGAATAATAAAAACACTTTTTGTTATTATATATTTTGTTTTTATATATATAAACTAATTTGTTATTGTATATATATGATAACGTCCTTAGTATTAAACTGTAATAGAGAAACCATAATAGTGATTATGGTCGATGAGATCTCAACCCACTTTAAATTATTTGATACTTAAATGTCTGTAGCCGTATGTGCTATTACATGGGACATCAATAGTACGGTTAGACTAAGACGTATTAGATATCTTCTATCTTATGAAGATAGGGGTAGATATCGTCTATCGAAGTGTAGGGACACTTGAACTGTACGTCGACGTGTATTAGAGAATACGTACGTTAGACCCCACTTAATTTATTAAGTGTAACACTATGTAGCGGTTGCTTAACTATCCTTAGACCGGAGTCTTCATGACATCACAGTGTGGATTGTCATGCTTTTATGCTATTGGTGTTTCCCTTAATCACGGGGTGATCATGCGGTAGTCTCTGGATGTGATATTGAAGCATGTGTAGGATTCATGTTGCTCGTTGTAGAAATCGCGTATCCTAATGGTAGAAGTAAATATCCGAAAGGACATTCTTATAAGGATTGTCTTGCTCTCGAAAATCTTTGCAAAGTCGAAGTAAAGAGTTACTTCTAGTGAGTAGGATATCCGGAATATTATAAGATACGGTCGTTAATATTTTGACACTCGAGTTAGACCTTATGGATATTATAACAACGATATGATTGTATTTATACGGTAACCGTTTCACATGAAAGGTTGTTGTCAATGCACTTGACTCTTCCGATGATTGGGGGTCATGACGTATTGCTAGACGTTAATCATGATCGTTAGGTGTGAGGGGCATTTTGGTAAACGTACTTTATGCGCCTATCGGGTCACCCACACAAATGAACATCTAGCCGGAATTAAAATGTGTTTATAGTGATAACCAAATATGGAATTATTTATCTTGACTATAAAGTGTTATAGTGATAAATTAATATAGTAGTATTTATTTATTATAAATAATATTTATTTAATATATATATATATATATATATATATATATATATATATATATATATATATATATATATATATATATGTGTGTGTGTGTGTGGGGGGGGGGGGGGGGGGGGCATATGTGTTATATGATACGCATGTATTTTGCAATTTAATTAATGGAATATGTAATACAAGATATTAAATAAAAAGGGATAAACCGATTAAAGAGATTTTCAATGTTTTCTTTCTCATACTCCAAGCAGGAAGTTTTTTCCAATTAGATTGGAAGCATAATGGGGCGCCACCTTCATTATAAATATGAGGGGTATCAAACTATTTTGTATCACAATTACATAAGTATTATTTGACTTGAAAATAATAGAGCTTACAATAAAGAGTTTTGAGAGAGAAAAAAAAATCGGTCTAGCAACCAAATTTTTCTAATAGCAATCCGAGCAAGAATTCTGGCGGGAAGCTCATGTGGATTAACTATAGAGGCAGGACACTTGGACGACTCCGTGCACAACTACACCGTAGACATGTACTGATCCAATTCTGGCATTATTTTTATGTACTCTCTTTATGCTCGTTGTTTAAACGAAGTCGATTTTGAGAAAAAGAAATAAAAAAATTTATATTCTGCTGCGTAAATGAGTTGATTTCCGTACAAGCACAACATGGCTTGTCCTTACCAAATCCAAACATGGTATGCGGACTCAATAAGTCTCTATAAGGTTTGAGACAAGCAAGTAGGCAATGGAATGCTAAGTTGACACATTTCTTACCGCAAGCAGGCTAATTAAGGCATTTCGTCGAACAGTTAGGAAAAATGTTAGTTACTCGGTTAGAACTGTAGTAGTTAGCTACATTTGAGCCTTGAAGGGCCTATACAAACACAATTTAGGCATTAGGGAAGAAGCTTCTGAGTTAATCTTCAATGACCACACTGTTATATATTAGATCGAATGATTAGTTTTCTCTTTTCCCGCCAAACTGGAAATTCGAATTCTTGAGGAATACTTTCATGTTCTTCATTCTTGTTGTATGATCAAGTTCCTTTTGGTTGTTTGTGGTTGAATTCCACTGTTTTTCAATGATTTTAACATTGTATCAGAGTCATTATTAAGTACAGTTTCTTAGGGTTGTAGAAGAAGTAATGAGGAAGGGTTGTAGAAAAAGTGAGGACTAAAGTGTTTATTTTTTAAAACATGAGGGATTAAAGTGTATAGTTTTTAAAAGTTATTAAATGAATTATTTTTAGGTGGTGCCTTGAGTGATTAGGTGGTGTGGAAAATTAAATGAAAAATAATAAATTAAAAGGTGCCGATAGTGTTTTCGTCGTACCGATAGAAGCAGCCTTATTTTATTTTTGGGTCATTGGGCATTTATCAATTCAATAATTTTTTTGTACACACATTATATGTATTGGGTTGATTGTGATTTGACCTGCATAAATTCTTTTTTAAATAAAATACGTAACTGGGGGGCCTGTCCTGAAAGTGGGCCTTCGACGGTCACCTGGCCCCGCCTAATGGGTGGGCCGGCACTGCATATCGAAGAATACTTCATTTTTCATTATCATTGATGTTAAAATGTGTTGTGATATTTATTGTGATATTTTTTTAGGGAAATTTATTGTGATACTCCCTTTGATTTTTTTAACCGTCGGAGAGAGAAAAATAACACAGACTAAAAAAATGATTAAGGTGTCTGAAGAATAATGTAAAATAATTCAATCACCCTTCATTACTTAAAATATATCAAAATTTGGGTTATTGAAATGAAAATTAAAAATGCAAAAAAAAAAAGTAATAAATGCGGCATATGAAATGTAAAATGATAGATAAATAAAAACACAACAAATGCTAAAAAGTGACATTTATAAAAAATTGAGAGAGTATTTAGCACTTCCCTTTTTATTGTAAAGATTAGATGTGTAAAAAGAATGTGCTAATTTCATATAACGTTTACACATCAGTCTTTCACATTTTTAACATTAATGGACTGCATGTTAACACAAATTTTACGATGATCCATGACAAAATTCTACTAGATGTGTCCAACCAATAAGATTTAAGAGCCCTCTATATAAAAACAAACAACCAATTATATTTATAGGTTTTTGTCTAAAAGGACAAACTAATATATTTATTATGCTACAAGTACATGGATGATTAGAAATAACAAAACTTAATTAACATTACCAAAATACCCTTTTTCTAATTAAACCTAATTAGAAAACATAAACCACATCTCTCATCAATTGTACATCTATTTTGCATCTGTAAATCCTTCTTGCCGGCAAACACTATTCTGGTCGGAACTATCACCGGAATTCAAATTGATGGCATCAGCGTTCAGCGTTCAAATTGTCTAGTAGTAATTAGTTTTTTTTGCCGATCGGAATTGGTTTGGTAGAATTTGCAGCCAAAATATATGTAGAAGAAGAGGGGGAAAAAAAAAAGAAAAAAAAGGGAAAAAGCAGCAGCATCGTCCATGGCTGCCATAGAACTTATGGATCCGCTGCCTGGGATTGATCGGGCCACTCAGGCCTTGACTCGAGAAGATTGTTTGCGAAAGACGGCAGCCGATGCCGGAAAAAACTAGCAGAAAGACGGCAGCTGATGCCGGAAAAACCTGTCTAGCACCTCTCTCTTCTCGCCGGTGGTAGTGAGCTGAAGGAGACGCAGGGCTGTTACTTGATGGCCGGCTGCCCGATTTTTGCCGGCTGAGTGGATAATTGATGGTCGAATGCTGCTTCATCTGCAAAAATCCGACCGCTGCTTCATCTCCTACGGCTGTGCCACCGGGTTGGGGCCATATGCACCGGCGAAGGAGTTAACGGCGGCCATGGTTGCCGGAGAAGCAGATTGTTGGTTTTTTTTTTTTTTTTTTGAAAAAGTTTAGGGTTTACGGTTTAGGGTTGTTACTAATAATTTTGTAACGTTACTACATTTTTTGATGTATTTTATCTATTTTATGGGCTGTTACTACTTATTTATTGGCCGTTACTACAATTTACGGGCTGTTACTACTTCTTTTTAGGCTGTTACTACTTGTTTTTAGGCTGTTACTACTTGTTTATTGGCTGTTATTACTTTTTCATTGTATGTTACGATATTTTATAGTGTTATTAAATTTCGTTATTACTTTTTCTTCATTTTATTACTTATTTGTTTTCGTGGTACGTTACTACATTTTATCTACTGTTACTACGTGTTTAATGTGTAAAATGGTATTTTTCTCCATTTATTATGAATTTGTCATTTCTAATCACAAAACATGCAGTAACGTCCTTCTGGACCCATTTATCAATTTAATTGTCCTTGTAGCCCCTTCCCCTTATATTTATTCAAACCGGTGATATGTTGATCCAAAAATTTTGTCTATGGCCATCATAAAATTACTGTGCTATTAAATACGTCCAGGTTTTAATCCATCCTGTTGCAATTGTCATAATATATAATTGGGATTTTTTTATTTTTTTTTTTTTTTTTGTTTTTACTTTTTGTTTTCCATGATAAACAAAAGACTTGGTATTGGTAATCCTCAAGGCTCTTTAATTAAACTCAGTTGCATGTAAAGCAATTGAAAATTTCTTACATTTTTTATTTTGTTTTGTTTTATTGTGTGAACGAATTGGCCCCTAGCTCTAAATGTGAAAAGTTGTTTTTTTTTGGGATGAAGTGAATTAGAATAATTTGGTGAGATAAACAATACTCCTCCAATTTTTATTTTTAAGTATCACTTCTCAGAATTTGTTTAGTTTTTATTAATTGTCATTTTACATTTTCAATGTAGTATATATTTACTTTTTTCATCTTTACCCTTAATTTCAATAACTCGGATTTTAATATTTCATACACAAGAAATCAAGAGTAATTGTGTTATTTTACATTTTTTTCAGACATTTTTTTTTAATTCATGTGATTTTTTCTTTGTCCAACAGGTAAAAAAAGGGAGAAAGTATTATTTTGGTTTTTTTTTTTTGTAAGAATATTATTTTTCAAAAGTGGACTTAGCCCATCACTTGTGGGTGTAGCATTGTCTTTGCAAACAACTTACTCTTGTTTAATTCACGAAACTTCAATAACAAATTGCTCTAGTAATTCACAAATGTTGTTTACTTTGTGCAATCAAATCAAAAGCTCAATACGGTATTTTATCTATAAAACTAAAATAAAAAATGGAAAACTTTCTCAGATATTCCACAGCAGAAACATCATCTCTATTTATTTTTAAGGTCAATAAATAATGTATCCCCATCTGTGGAGCATTATCCCTATTTTAATAGCATTTGGTATAAAGATAGGGATAGAGATGTTGTTGTGGAGTGTTTTGAATTGATATGTTGTAAAATTGAGATATGTGTTATTGTATATTATTTTAGGGATAACAAATAGGATTTATGATGTAAATGCCCTAAATAATGTCTTTCTTCATGGGACTCGGAAGAAAAGGTATACATGAAAGCACTGTTCCTTAGATAAATAAATAAATAAATAATTATCGGGGGACCGGATTCGATCGGATCAAGTCAATTGCAGTCTATTTAGTTAATGTAATATTATTATTATTATGAATAATAAAAACACTTTTTGTTATTATATATTTTGTTTATTATATAAACTAATTTGTTATTGTATATATATGATAACGTCCTTAGTATTAAACTGTACTAGAAAAACCATAATAGTGATTATGATAGATGAGATCTCGACCCACTTTAAATTATTTGATACTTAAATGTCTGTAGTCGTATGTGTTATTAAATGGGACATCAATAGTACGGCTAGACTAGGACGTATTAGATGCCTTCTATCTTATTAAGATAGGGGTAGATATCGTCTATCGAAGTGTAGGGACACTTGACCGTACGTTGACGTGTATTAGAGAATACGTACGTTAGACCCCACTTAATTTATTAAGTGTCACACTATGTAGCAGTTGTGTAACTATCCTTAGACTGGAGTCTTCATGACATCACAGTGTAGATTGTCATGCTTTTATGCTATTGGAAGCATAATGGGGCGCCACCTTCATTATAAATATGAGGGGTATCAAACTCTTTTGTATCACAATTACACAAGTATTATTTGACTTGAGAATAATAGAGCTTCCAATTTAGAGTTTTGAGAGAAAAAAAAAAGTCGGTCTAGCAACCAAAATTTTCTAATAGCAATCCGAGCAAGAATTCTGGCGGGAAGTTCATGTGGATTAACTGTAGAGGCAGAACACTTGTACGACTCCGTGCACAACTACACCGTAGACATGTACTGATCCAATTCTGCTCGTTGTTTAAACAAAATCGATCTTGAGAAAAAGGAACAAAAAAAATTAAATTCTGCTGCGTAAATGAGTTGATTTCCTTACAAGCACCACATGGCTTGTCCTTACCAAATCCAAACATGGTATCCGGACTCAATAAGTCTCTATAAGGTTTGAGACAAGCAAGTAGGCAATGGAATGCTAAGTTGACACATTTGTTACTGCAAGCAGGCTAATTAAGGCATTTCGTCGAGCAGTTAGGAAAAATGTTAGTTACTCAGTTAGAACTGTAGTAGTTAGCTGCATTTGAGCCTTAAAGGGCCTATACAACACAATTTAGGCATTAGGGAAGAAGCTTCTGAGTTAATCTTCAATGACCACACTGTTATTAGATCGTATGATTAGTTTTCTCTTTTCCCGCCAAATTGGAAATTCGAATTCTTGAGGAATACTTTCATGTTATTCATTCTTGTTGTATGATCAAGTTCCTTTTGGTTGTTTGTGGATGAATTCCACTGTTTTTTCAATGATTTTAACATGGTATCAGAGTCATCTTTTTATTGTACAAGTGTTGAGTCTTTTTGTTGTCCTTATAATGTTCTTTATATGTCTTGTGTGCCACGTGGCCCAAACTCTTTATACGCACACACTTGAGAGGCGTGTTAAAGTGTCTCAAATTGAACACTTGTGATTGTTTAATCCACCATATTATGAAATTGACTTCTCACACATCATAACCTAGGTTTTGGGATGATGTTCCTTCTTTTATATGAGTTTGAGTTTATTTTCTACCACCTTCCCCTGATTTTTAGATTTTTTTTTTCTTTTTTGCCCATTCCCCTAGATTCTAAAGGAGATACTAAATAGATGCCACACGGTAAAATCCAGCCTTAAATAATAAATCTTCCTTGTTTTTTTGTACAATTAAATTACATTTAATTGATGAGTGTTTTAGGAAAGGAAATGTCTTTTCACATAAATAAAAATTTAAATACGCAACATTTTTCTTTTTCATTTTTACCCTTCATATTTGTGTTTTTTTTCACTCGTTGATTTTAACCGACTTTCTGACAGAATGTTAAAAAAAATTTGACTCAGATTTAGACATAAAGTCTTTCTGATCGGTATTGGGTAGGAAAACATTCAACATTCTGACTCGAAATCAGAATAGTTATCATTTTCTGACTCGCATTGAATCAGAATAATTTGTTGTGTGAAAAGATGTTCCCTTACGAAATCATCTTTCACAAATTAACGACACTTTTTCCCGATAACAATTAATGCCGTTTCTTTCTATCAATAAAATAAAAAATTAAAAAAACACACACACACAATGCCGTACGTTTCTAGTGGTTTAAATATATGTAATGTAAACATTATAAAATATGTGATAAGCAGAAAACAAATCAGTCGGATATTTCCTATAAATTTCACTCAAGTTTGCAGCAATTTAAACAAGCAGAATATGGCCAGTTTTACGCCTTTTGTTGCAGTCCTTTTGCTTATGCTGTCCATTAAGCCTGGTAGTACAATGGAATTTGGGCGACAAAGCTTGCACCTGATGGGTATGTGTTAAGCCATATATGTATTCTCTCTCTCTCTGTATATATATATATATATATGTGATGATTTGTAATGCTTCTTGCAATGATTTGTATGTAACCAGTGGCGCACCCATGAATTATTCAGAAAAACCGAAACCTTATGATGATATGCGACGATTTCTAATGCTTCTTGCAATGGTTTTGTATGTAAGTTTGTAACGCCTCTGTGATGTCATTACCATGCTTCCGTGTGACGGTTTATGATGCTTTAGCTACAATTTACCATAAAATGACATCGTTTCATCCAATAAAATGACGTCGTTTTGGAGTGAATATTCGTTTTGGACACACGGTTTAGGTAGATCGCTTTGGTCCCCTCATTTTATCTTATTCATAGAGTAACTTAAAGCACACGCATCCGATCCCTTTAACGAATTTTATATTTTACAGTTTTAAATACATATTTTTCTAGTTTACAGAATCTCTATTTTACAGTAAAAAATAGAGTATCTGATGCAGTGATGTTTTTTAGTTGAAATCTCTAAAATAGAGTTTTTAAAAAATTTACAGTACGTATCTACTGCAAGTCTATGTTGCACCGACACTCCAATATGGGTAACGTGCGCCGTATCCGACACGCGCTCGACACGATACGCGTCCGACACGCGCCGACACGGTGTCGGACACGTGTCGGTTGATTTAAAATAATGTTAAATTAAATTTTAAAACCGACACGCCGGGGACGCGTCCGCGACACGCCGGGGGACACGGCAAGGACACGGAGCGACACGTCCCGGACACGTTCCGACACGGCTATTTATATTTTTTTGTATTTTTTTATATATATATATATATATATATATATATATATATATATATATATATATATATATAAATACAAATATATATATATACTACGTGTCCCCGGCGTGTCGTGTCCTATATTTTTGAAAGTTGCCGTGTCGCCGCGTCCGTATCGTGTCGTGTCTGTCAAAGTCGTATGCAAGTGCTCATTGTCTACAAAGTCATATTTGTTCCACCAATAGTAAAAGTAATTAATAGGAAGAGATTTTATACACTGGATTTTTTTTTTCTACAAAATAACGTTGTTCCATTTTTATCCCTAGATCATATTGGTTTGGGCACTTATTTGATCACATGCTCTATGAAAATCTCAAAATTTGTGAATACGTTGAATTTGATGGTGATCATTTGCCATCAAAATCAATATTGATTTTACCGGAAAAAATGTAACACGTATATATACTCAAAACATTGTTTTTAGTAGCGGCGGCTGCATGATATTTGTGATACGGATCAGGAGTCGAGAACGATACAGCATTTTACAAATATCCAAGTATATATACGGATCAAGGGTCAAAATTTAAAAAAATTTAGCGGATCAGTTACTACCTATTGTGAATAAATTTTCAAAAGCGAGAAAAAACATAGAAATCTCTTCTTTTTTTTTTTTAGGGTCAAGTGACCCATTTCATTACTTTTTACAAGTGTTCATTGAATTTAATATATAATCAATGACCAGTATAAATTGTTCTGAATTGAATACATATTTTGGACAGTAAATGTAAATCTTTGCAAATTAACCCTAAATCCCTAATAGCAGACTCCTGCATTTCCTACTGTAGTAGTATTTTAGTATAGAGCATTATTTATACATTGTGATTTTATTTGCTCTCTAAAATTTTCATTTATCGTGTTATTTTCCTTCATTAATCAAGATCCTCAAAATCCTGATTTCGCCACTAATTATATGATATTCCCTCCATATATAGATGTAAAGAAAGTGGTTGAAAATGAAGAACAGCCATCGGTGACCTTGCATGCACACAGAAAATTGTATAACTGTGAAGGGCGTGACTGTAACGACTATGGTTTTTGTGATGATCCATGCTTTTGTCCGTTAGAAGAAGAAGATCCGCATTGTGTATGGACCGGAATAGATCCACCACCTGGCGTATATTAATGGCACGTATTTTTGTACGGTGTCGGAGATACATAACATGTCGAAACATCCACGTAACCATGCATTTTAACGATCCATGTATTGAGAAAACGTGTGTCGTACGTAGATGTTTTAATACGTGATTTCTTCATATATATATATATATATATAATACGGTGGTAATATTGTACTACTATACTACAATATATACTTGAACGTTGTAATTTTCGATTTCAGCACGTTGTTTGCTGAATCTATAATAAATTAGAAGGCATATCAATATATACATATATGTGGCATAAAGCGATGATATGCTTTCTGTTTGAATTTGTGTTATACTAGCTGTAATGCTGCTTGTGATATTTTAATGTATTATGTCACTTATTATGATATATTTTCCTTTCTTTTTTTTTTCCCTTCATTTAGCAAGTGAGATATTATATTGCATGGAGCCAAACAATTAAGATACAACATCTAATTAAAGATACTTCATTATGCAAACTGGGAAGGGGAAAAACCGTCACGAAATAATACTTCTTATAGAATAATAATAATTTCTTGCGACTTTTTATCATCTTGTCAGGATGGCCGAGTGGTCTAAGGCGCCAGACTCAAGTTTTGGTTCTCGTGAGAGAGCGTGGGTTCAAATCCCACTTCTGACATTATTTAATGGTTTTTCCCCTTTTTTCCTTGGCCCAATAATGCTTTTTTTTTTTTGAGTGGACTAATAATGCTCATTAATTAGTAAAATTTTCCATTAGGCTAATTTATTCATAATAAATAAACAAGGGTTTAAACGAATCATATCAAATAACTTTTTTATTTGCCTAATGCTCACTGATTAGTGAAATTTAAGCTTATTTTTTCATTATAGACAAGGGTTTAAACAAAACAAATCAAATCAATAATTTTGGGCGAGAGGGGGCCATGGTAGAAGGGGGCTATAATTACAGAAATAAAATTTTGCATAGTCAATAAGCACAAAAAAACACCAAAAAGCTCAATGCACTTGTTTCTACTAATGAATGAGCATTATTACTCCACTCAAAAAAAAAAAAAAAAAAAAAAAAAAAAAAAACCTTATTGGGTCAAGGAAAAAAAGGGGGAAAATAAGAAAAGAAAAACGAATCAAATCAATAATTTAGATAACAAGTCAAGTATATGTTCAACTTCATATCAATAATTTTTAAGCATAATTTTAAAAAGCTTGATATTGCTCGTAAACGTTTGATTCAAGATTAATCCAGATGCACAAACAAGCATCTAATGTGTGATTCCTCATGAGCAGCTCGACTCATTTACATTCTTAATAATACCCACATGGGCCACAGCACATATACGCCTGTTGTGGTATGATTTTAAGCTTTTGAGACCTAAAAGCCTCTCTTAAATTAAATTAACATTTAAGCAATAAATCAAGATTCAAGGAAAAGAAGAAGGGGGCCTATAATTACAGAAATCAAATTTTGCATAGTCAATAAGCACAAAAAACACCAAAAAGCTCAATGCACTTGTTTCTACTAAGAAAACTGCAAATATATTCAACAAAATACATCTCAAGAAGGAACCCCATTTGGTCCATTTTGGCTTAAAGAAAGTGATCTCAATCTCTGGTAAGCATCAAAACAAGCATGAGCATAATCCGACATAGCCCTGAAAACTTCCGGCAACCGGATTTTCAAACTCCCTATAGACTTCTCCCTTACTTGTATACAATGCTTCTCATAAACTCCCATTTCATCTTCCAACCTTTTCTTCAAGCTATCCACCAAGAACTGCTTTTCGCCTATCGGATCCTTAAAAGTGCTACCACTTTCTGCTGCATCTTCACCCGTTGTTGCTTCTTCACTCGGATTTCTACGTTGCATGTACTTCTGATACCAATCATCAAACGCCCGGCTCTTTCGTACATACTCTTTTCGTGTTTCTTCACACTTTTCCTTCATCTTCATTTCTTCTTCTTGATGGACTATAATGGTCTTCACTACTGCAGCAAAAGAAACCATTGCGGTTTTTGCAAGTTCGTCCGGAAGCCTCTCTAGGTAATCGTGCCATGTCTGGAGAAGGGGTTGGATCGGTGGGGTTTGGTATCTTTGAGGAGATGAAACTTTCTCTTTTAAACTGCTTTCGATCGGGACTAGATTCAGCTTTAACCAGTTGTTAAGTAACTGGATGTATAGCTTTTGATTCTTGATTAGGTTATCAAACTGTAAGTGCCATTCTTCAATAACATTCAAAAGCTGGATCGTCCGTTCATGGTGATGCTTGCTTGTTTCTTTTGGAGCACCCGAGACATCAATCGGTTTGAGTTCAGTAACAATCTTTAGTTGATTGTCATGATGTAAACACATGGATTCCCACATCTTTGTCATCCTACAGATCAAAAAGATATGAACTTTATACCGCGTTTTTAGATAACAAACCACAAAGGAAATTGACAAAGCAGTCATTGGCCTTCTAAACCACTGAAAATCAAGAAACTTACCCATCAACAAGAGCCAATAACTGCGGATACAACTCGTTATCACGTATATCATTAACCTCAGAAACCGTTGAATCCAAAGATTGCATGTCAACTATATAACGCGTATGTAAATGACTAACAGCAGCTTTTGCTTTCTCTAGTTCTTCATGACTAGCATTATGTTTCTTTAACTTGTTTAAACGGGCAACTTTCCGTTGATACTCCAACTTCATAAGTTCACCAGTCTGCCAATAAGGGAATAAATATACAAATTATACAACCAAATACATTGATTCATTCGTAGGCATGAACGATACGAAAAGGACAAAAACATATAGCAACTAAACATAGCCAATGATAGTTATAAGAATGACACACAAGATATGTAGTAAACAAACCTTCACTTCCTCGAATAGCTTTTTCTCCCAAGCTAGCAACTTATCTAGAATCATGGCATGTGTCTCATAATCGTCCACAAAATGTTCATCCTTTGGAGCATCCACCCCATTGGTCATCCCCCTAAATGATCGGTTCCATGTTATGACACGCATCACTCTAGCCGCGTGGTCAATGTGCCCTGCACATTACACATGATGTTCATATGCTAGTTACACCAGAAAACTTAGAAACAGATAAAATGTATGCATCTATGTTAATCATAAGCAAGAATTCAAGAAAACCTTAATATCCCAACATCATAAGTAACAAACAATACATAAAAGACGGAATACAGAAAGCACAACAATGCAATTAAGTTCATTTACCTCGATTATCTGCAAAATTCGTGTGGTAATGCAATTTAGTAGCTTCAAGCATCTTCGAAACGTCGTGTGCACATTCAGAAGCCTTTAAAAAATGATCATCCACATCATTGAAAATCTTCAACAAATCGACATTGTTAGAAACTACAGCACCGATCTCACCCCTTAACACCGGAGGTGCGGTATTTGAATGCATAAAATGTCTCTCATTTAACACCACTGATGTCTCCTCCTCCTCTGTCTCCATCCCCATATCAATGCCAACTTTTTCCGGTGTCTTGAACCCCAAATCAATGCCGACTTTTTCCGGTGTCTTGAACCCCAAATCAATGCTGCCGACCTTTTCCGGTGTCTTGAATTCGTTTCCACTACCATTTCCTCCACCTACATTGTGAAATTCTTCACTCTCAATTTTATCATAATCATCTTCGTCTTCATCCTCCTCTTCTTCTAAACCTAAACCCGGAATGTTATCCATGGTGAAAAAATAGTCCCAAGCCATTCCTTTACTTTCTGGTGGAGGTGGTGGATTTGGTGTTCTTAAAGGACTTTCTTCAATTGAATTTTCTTCGGGTCGGGTTTGATTTTGTTGCCTCCGATTCCTATGCCTTAAAGATTCATTCTTTTCATCAGCATCTTCCTGTTCTTCTTCATCTTCGTTCTCATCAATGCCCATCATTTTTACTCTAGTAGGCTTTGAAGATGAGAACTCCGGCATGGTCATGGCCCGCTGAAGAGGCGGCACAGGGGAAGGGGAAAAGCTAGGTAGCGGCGGAGGCGGAGGAGGGAGGCTGGATTCTCGGTCGATAGGAGGTGGAGGCGGCCTAAACGGCTCCGATGTAGGACCAATTGTTTGGACAGACGGCGGCGGTGGTGCTTCTCCTTCAGCATAGTCGCTTAAGGCTGCGCCGGTGTTTTTTAAGCAAATCGTGTAGCCGGAATGAGCTGAGGCAAATGCATTCCGAGCTGTCACTGCTTCTTTAATTAGATTTCTTCGCTCTTTACATCTAGCTACAGATTCTTCATTATCAATTTTCGATTGCCCACAGCCCATGATTTCTCACAAAAAAAAAACTCTTTTTTCTTCTTTCTCCTTAACTTTCTAGGCCTAATTAAAGCTTGTACTAAACACCCTCCATTTTTTCCACAAAAGCAATCGAAAAGGTTGGGTTTCTTTTGGGGTTTTTCGAAAAGCAAAAGAATTTGCATACATGCATTGGTAGCTACTGTCTGTGTATATATCTCAGGCAGTTCTTAATGGGTTTCTTGTTAATTAGTGTCCTTAATTAGTGGGGGTTTTCAAGGAGGTTAAGAGAAATGGGTTTTGCATGAATAAGGTAGGTGAAACGTGGGGACAAGAGTTAAAACAATAGTTGAATGAAAACAACATACAGCTTGGATTCAATGCTGGCTGGCAATGAGAGTGGTGGGGCTAAGAGGTGGGGTTGAGGGGATGATGAAGGGCAGGGTGAAAATGGGGAAGAAGAAGAAAAAAAGGGAAAATTTTGAAATGCCAAAAAAAGAAAATGGGAGAAAGAAGGAAGAAGAAGAATAAGGACAAGAGTATAGAGCAGAGAGCAACAGGGAGCTCTGCGGTCTTTGTCTGCTGGGTGGGCTGCTACTGCGAGGCTGGCTGCGCTGTATGGAACTGTGAAGTCCGTACTCTTCTTCTCTCTTCTCACTTCATTTCGAATCAAAGACGGTAGTAGTAACGGTCACTTTTCTCGAGGCCAGACGCCGTCGACTCTGGGGTTTAGTTTAACGGATTTTCCAAGAAAGAACGATCACATACTCCCTAGTCCCTACGATTATAAAATAACTGAGCAAGTTTAAAATTTAAAAAAAAAAATTATTTTCGAATAACTGATAGAGGACATTTTTAATGTAAAATTTAATGTATTTTTTTTTTTTTAACTCACAAATTTTTTTTTTTTTTGCATATAATATCTTAAATGCGCCAACATTATTTACTTCGTTTTCTATAAGGATATTATATTCTTTATCTAATCAAAGTCAAAACTATTACTTTCTTAATCTGCGTTTTTTTCACAACTCTCTCACTTATTGTGAAAGAAAGAGGGTATATAGTAGTCGAGTGTGACAACGGTCACACAATCAAATCTCATATCATTAATTATGATGAAAGTATATCATAAACAATGAGTCTTACACTATAATCAAAGATATGAGATTTGGTCATGTCATCTATTATGTTACAAAGTTATACTTAATGAATCTCACGTTTAAGATGTTTCACGCCATGATCAATTGAGTAAAATGTAGGAGCATTGTAAAATTTTGTTGTGGCAATTTTATGTGTAATGTTATTGACACAATCATTTAGCCACTGCGAGTAACACAACTAAATTTAGACTAGTGATAATACCGCAACAAAATTGCCACAACATTGTACACAACACATTTTGAGACCATTGATTATGATATGAGACATATTGAATCATATAAGTCCCAAAAAATTCAATGGTTTAAAAATTTATTATGATATTTGTTATGCACATTTTGTTGTGACACAAATATTTCTCTAAATTACATTTTTGATCAACATATGAGAAATAATGATCATGATGTAAGCTTATTATAATCAATGATGATGTTACTTATTTTGGCCGGACGGTTATTCGGTAGCATTATCCATAATCAATAAAACAAGAGTGTTAAGTTAATGACATTGTCATTATTAAAGATTATATTATACTTGATTTATAAAAAAATTGGATTATAGATTTCAGCATGTTTCAAGTCTTACTGTCGACTATCTAAAAGTCGATTATATTGTATAAATCAACTTTGAAATTGTCCACCGTGTGATTTCGAGAAAGTAAATCATTAGTTAAGTTTTAAAATTTTCAAACATTATGTCTTTTACATCTAAGATTTACGCTAAGGCATATCTAAGATCCACACCTAGAATCAAAACTTAGAAAATCATAACATGTCACCTAGAAATCAATGTCTAACTTTATAAGACCGTGACATAGTTAATTCACTACTTAGATGTTCGAGAATATCGTAAGTTAGAAATTCACAATTTAAGCTTGTGTTGAAGTTTTTTTTGGAAATTTTTTATATTATTTCATCAATCATTTTTACAATTCTCTCACCAATTATTACTTTTAACTATAAATAAAAAAATATTAAATTATCTTTCATCATTTCACTTTATCTACTTTATTATTATTTTTTATCATTATTTTATTCATTATACTACTTTAATTTAATTTCACTCACTAATCATTTCTTTATTTACACAAATTTTAAAAAAGTATTTTAACTTTCTTATCATTATTTCAATTATTTTTTTAAGGTTAAAGGTTGTAAAGAACTGTTTTTTATCTAAAATTGAGGAAATTTTTATTATTGTTATTTTACAACCAAATTAACACACGTAAGATATTTTATTATCCACTAGAGTCAAAAACCTCCAAAATAAACCTAAATAAACTTCAACCCAAAACAAACGAAACCTAAATGATTCTAAAGTCAACACTCCAACAACGGGCACTAACACTATCTATAACGATTCAACTCGAAATTCGAGTAAATTTCTGAACCCGGACACTACCCGAAATACTATTAATTTTTCCACAAATCACAAAATCTCATATGATGCATAATATCGTATTATTCAAGATATTAAAATATAATTTATTATTTATTTTCACGTAATCATTATGATAGTAGCATTTACGTTTTACGTTGAATTAACCCCTCAACCAATGGTCAAAAGAAAAGTTTGGTTGGATCAACTTCAACGGACGATCATTTTCAACAATGTACTAACAATTTCCTCTTCATCCATTGCCGTCCAAAAGTTCTGCTTCCAATGTTAAAGACAGAAAAGTAAAGATTAGCCGATAAAGAGGAAACAAACAAAAGCAAAAAGTGGTAGAAAAAAGATCTATATAATATAAGTTCCCACACCATACTTAATCAATCTTAATATAAGTATTATCTCCGTTCTAAAATTTAAATTATCATACGTAGTCCCGACCACCATTTTTTTTAATCAATCTTAATATAAGTATTATCTCCGTTCTAATAATATAAATCATTAAGTCATTCATAATATATATACTAATATAATATTTACTACTCTTTTCTTTATAATACATTTAATTTATTATTAATCCAACAACTTTTCATTACAGTATTTAACAATTATTGCATTAATGATAGTCAATTGGTATTTTAGACATTAACCATCAAATTTATGACATTCAACTACTTTCTTAATCTGTATGAAAACACCTATAATGACTTATATTTTGAAACGGATGCAGTATTTGTATAGGCATGTGTTGCATTCTTTGCATTTCATATTTATCTTCTTTCACACGTATTTAGAGCATTAGCATCGGTTTTTTATATCATATTTTATCTCTACATTACAGCTGAAAATTAGGGATGGAGGAAAAAATGAGCCGCATCAGCCTACCTATCTCCACCCTACATTGGGGAACATGAACAATGTCACTCCAAATGTAAAGTGTAACTATAGCAATCCATACAATTATTTTATTATTGTCTCTCTTCCTTTCCTCATGCCAAAGTGTTTAAAAGTTGAAAAGATGTTTTCGATAAAATAGTTTAAAGTTAAAAAATGAAAATTTTAATGTTGTAGGGATAGAGATATGGATGTCGATGTAGAGTTATCTGAATTTTGTTGCTGTAAAATAGGAATATGTATTTTTTAATAGCATTTTTAGGATAGAGTAACTTATAATAATGCTCTTAGTATTAGGTTGAAAGTTGAAACTAGCATCAATATTATTTTGAAACAAAGTATCCCCTTTATAAAGTTTATTATGTGACATGCTTTAATTTTCCTTTGATAAATGAGTCTATTGTTCATCACCTCGTAACGACGGCGGATCTAAAAGTAGAATTTTTTTCGAGTAAGTTTATCGTACTCTTAAACAATATTTTTTTTATCAAAATATTCGCTTCAAGAGCCTAATTTTTTTTTGGGCCAATTATTTAAAAGGACTGGTTTTCAATTTATTAGGGGTAATAGGACACTCCGAAATCTTATTTAGTTATAAGGACATTCTAATTTCAAGTGGATAAAGAGGAAGAAGGGAAAAAAGGAAGGAGGAAAAAAAAAAGCGTTCAAAGTAAAAAAAAAAAACTTACTGAACGTGTGGGTGGGTTTTTTTTTTTAATTTTATTTTAATTCACCATATTTCTAAAGGTCATATATTTTGATCTAAAACTCGGATCATCATAATTTTTTCACTAAAATTCATATTTTTTTTCGTCTTCTTTATTCTAAAATCAAATTTGATATTTTTCCGAATAAATTTAATAAAATCAATTTTTTTCTTCATAAAAATCGACGTGACGTATTGATCACTGTCATGCATTGACCACCTACCCGGATGCATTAACCACCCCGATGCATTGACCGCCGTGATTCATTGGCTACCATGATGTATTGACCGCCGCGATCCATTGACAACCTTGATTAGTGACATCTCATTGTAGCGATTTATGCAATGACGTCTCATTGTAGCGATTTATGCAGTGACTTCTTATTGTAGCGATCTATGCAGTGATGTCTTATTGTATCGAATTATGCACTGACGTGTTATTGTAACGATTTATGCAGTGACGTGTTATTGTAACAATTTATGCATACCTTTGGTTGTAAAAATATGCATTTAAATAAAAAAAACAAAATAAATACAGTTATTTTACCTTGGTATGGGCGAGGGCCATGAGTGTTGGAAGGCTGCGTGGTTGGGTTTGGATTAAAATACGGTGGCTTTGGCGGGTTAGACGGGTAATACGGTGCAGGTGGTGGGAATTGAGGTCGGGCTGGAGGTGGAGGACGGGATTGATTAGGGGGTGGAGGGGACGTGGCTGAGAGGGGTGCCGAGGTGGGTACTGGGCAGCAAACGCAGTATACCCAGGAGAAGGTATTGCGGTTTGATTAGCTTTTCATGCAATGCAGCAAAAAGGAATGATTGAATCCTTAGCTTGGATAGCCCGTGATAATTCAACATGTTCAGGACCAACATTTTGCAAAACTAAATCGACTAAATCTTCGGGATCAACCGGGGCATCAAGGGCTGCAAGTTCATCAGCCTTGGCCTTAATCGTAGAAATATACGTAGAGACAGAGTTATTACCTTTGGTGACCCAACGTAGGTGCTGTTTTAATTGTTTAATCCAACCACGACTAGGCTTACCAAAAGTGTCTGCAAGGATTGTCCATGCCTTACGAGATGAATTCGTATGCTGAATGATCGAGACAAGATCAGGATGAACCGAGCCCAAAATAACATTGTGAATGAGAGAGTCCTGACGAATCCATAAATAATAATCCGGGTTAGGATGGGAAACTCCATCAGCGGTGAGGTTGGCTGCCGGACATGGTTTCTGACCATTGATGAAACTCGTAAGATCATAACCGGTTAAGAGGGTAGTGAGCTGAAGCTTCCAGGCTGCATAATTGGAGGAGACGAACTTAATTGATTGGTGCGTGGAGGGTGGAGTTTAGGGCAACGACGGAGGCGGCTGGGGATGTGGCTGCTTGGTTATTAGGAGGGACGGGGGTGGTAAGTTCGTTGAAGATGTGCCGGTGGTGGATTGTTGGAGAGACATGGTGAAGATCGGAGGAGGGGTAGATCAACGAGATGAAAGTCGTGAAGAAGGAGGTAGCGTTTAGGTGAACTAAAGAAAAGAGGGAAAAAAAAACGTAAACAAAAAGGAGGGGTTTTGTAGGGGAAAAAATTTTAACGGAGGATCGGGAGAATCAAATTTTCAATGCTCTGATACCATTATAGGAAAACAGAATAGAAAAATATTTTCTTTCATAGATTGTGTGTACAGTATGGTAGTATATATATACATCTCTCGGAATATTCTAGAGTGTGTATCACAATAAATATAAATACAATAATACAATAATACAGTTATCTAATTTTTTTTTTTTGAGGGCCAGTTATCTAATATTTATCCTAAATTTCCTAATATATCACCTCTTTCAAAAGTTTAAACTGATGAGAGATTGATAATTAACATTTTATATATTCAACTTAATTTAAATTGATTCACGTAAAATAACTTTTTAGTTGTCAAAAAAACGTAAAGTAAATTTTTTTTAACGAATTTAGCACAAACGGATTTTATGTATGAAGAAAATAAATTATATATGTTCAGCATAAAAAAATAGTTTTTGATCTGACAGGTTGAGTTCTTTATAGCATTCCCCAAAAAAAAAAAAAAAAAAAAAAAAAGGAGAGTTCTTTCTTTAGAATATATGCATTTGAGATCTAAACTAGAATTATATTACTACTATACTATCATATTGTACTAATTGTTGAATTCTCAAATCCGATGAAGATGGTGATAATTTAATATATATAAGGCTGCTATAGTTAATATTGAAAACGTAGCCAAAGATTCTTGCAATTAAATTATTATTATTATTATTATTATTATTATTATTATTTTGAGGGGGAAGATTCTTGCAAATATATATAGATTTTCCTTAAAGCATTTAATTGGTAGTATTTAGGATCAACTAGTTCGATTATCCGAAATTTGTTTCATGTCGTGTCCGTAGAGTACGACTATTACTCAAGTTCTTGTAAATATAGATGTGTGAGAAGATTCTAGCATTTTTTTTTTTTTTTAGGGTGTTTTTTAGGAGTGCAAACATGAGGACTTCAATGTCTTCTTTAATATGACTGAGTTGTTTGTTTTGAAAGTATAAACAATTTTTTATTTATTTTATTTTTTACATTTAATTTAAATCTCTCTAAATATAAGATTGAACACTCTTTCTTCATTTTTTTTTTGGCATATCTGAAAATCAAGGAACTAGTGGGTTTTTACTTACTTTTAAACAGGACCAAGAGGTAGTTAAAGATAGAGTCGTCAAATGAATAGAATCGCTAGCAAATAAACTTGTATTCGGCTTAGTGTTTGTGATAATTAGTATGTAATAACCTTAATGAACTGATGTTGAACAAGATTATAAGCTCGTTTCTTAAATGAATAAAAATTTAGCTAGCGAACGTTCGATTATATTCGTGAATATGTTTATATAGATTAATCAATTAATGTATAACATAACACTGACATATCATATGATAAGTAATCTATTATAATATTATATAACTTGTCATTTATGCGTTTGAAGTTGATTTTTCATATCTTATGGAGCCGAACTCTAGCCGTAAGACACAGATATGTTCTACGAGTCAAATTTAAATACGAGCTTGTACAATTCGTCTTTTAAATGAGTCGATCTTACAACCTAACTTTTTGTTCGTTAAACAAACGATCATAAACAAATTCGTAATCTAAACGAACCAAGGTTAAACATGATTTTTTTTTTTGTTTATTTATTAAACAAACGATAACGAATAAACTCGTGACATAAACAAACATGAGTTTGAATTAAAAATACTCGGCTTGACTCGTTAAACATATCTGGTTAGAGATAGGTATGAATGTATTTTGTACTTTAGCTATGTATCCTGGTAAATGTCTTACTATTTCAAAAAAGTAAAAGTGTACATATATATATGTGTAAATATTTGTGTGCGTTTTTTTTGTTTAATGGATTTTAAAATTGAACATCATAGAAAGTTTGGATTTAACAACATTTAAATGAAAGTCATTGTTAAATGTATATATCACATCAAAACTATTGTTAAATATATATACCATTAACAGTTAGTTTTTCACATTCGATTCTAAGCTCTAGAAGGATTTCTATCAATCGATTGACAAACGATTATGTGAAATTAAGATGATTTTAGATTTAAAAATAAATTTTTAGCATGTTAATTATTTTTCCTGTTGAAAGCAAATCCAATATAGCATGGTGCAGTTTAAGCGGAATGCTTCTAGGGTGACGAAGGGATCGTATCATTCGAGATATTGCGTTTTTAAAGTGCTTGTTAGATTAATTTATTTTATTTTATTTTTGCAAAAAAAAAAAAAAAACACCTTTGACACACCATAACCCTACATTGACCCAGTCTTAAAAATCAAGCTTTCTTTTTTGCTAATAAGACACACTGATATTTTTTGTAATGTAGTAGTTTCTTTTCATTGGGCCCATGGCTTTGCTATTACGTTTCCTTATAAATCATGGAAGAGGAACACATATTACAATTAATGGACAATTATTTTCTCAATGGCATTTCTTCCATTCTTAATTGAGATATGAAATGAGGTGTAGATCGTAAATATTGTTCGTCTTCTTTACTACATTTGGAAAGCCCGAAGTGCATATATTTATGACGGGAAACATGTTCACCTCAATACGCTTTTGAACGGGTCAAATTTCAAAGGCAAGAAAAGACATATCGCCCGTAGCGAAGGCAGACTTTCTCGTTAAGAGTTCGACCCTTTAATCCTGTTTAGCAATCAACGAATCTTAGAATGGTTAAATTCAATGTTGATGTTGTTTATGGCGACATCGTAGCTGCCATAGGAGGCCTGTTACGTAATAGTCGGGGACGGACACATATTGGCCAAGGGTCATAGACCCATTCAAATTTCTATACGAATTTATTAGAACCGTAAAATGAAGTCATGCCGCACCCTCTCATGTAATCCTTGCTAATAAGTGCATCGTGACTAATGGTATATATTTTTTACCCTTAAACAAAGTTACATTTTCAATTTCCATCCCTATTTCCATTCTTTCTTTCTTTTTTTTTGCCTTTTGATTATTTTTTTGGCCCACTTAATTTGAACACTAAAATGGACACAAGTGGAAAAAACGACCCGATTGAACATTTGACCCAACAGCCATGATACTAATGTTACCATATATGTCAACACTATGCTTGGATGTTACCATTATTATATTTCCACCACCTACGGACCATGATGTGATTAATTAAAGTTAACAAGAGAAACAATGTTATTGGATAAAATAAACAACCTGGAAAAGAAAAAAGTGTAGTACATGTATGATCTCTGTGTACACAAATCTTTAGCTTATAAAAGGGGGAAAATTCATATTTATCTTGTCTTTTGTAGTCTCGGAGGTTCTTTTACGGTTTTACCTACAAAAGCCCAAAACAAACAACTATGATTAAACCAAATTATTAAGATTGTTTAGTGTATAGTAAGAACATACGATTACACATCTTGAATATGTCTAGAACTTTTAAAACTTTGACTATTAGTCATCGGGATTCACTTGTTTGGAGCTATAATACAACTTCCAATTGGAACTAAACTTCAACTAATTAGTTCAAGTTGATCTTTACTTCTTGGATTTAAAGAAGAAAGAACAAACTTCAACTAAATTTCAAAGAAAGAGAATTTCGGAAGTAAGAAAATATTTGGAGTTTTTCTTAAGGAAAATATTTTTTTTTCTTGTTTTTCTCCCTCCTTCTTCACAAGGCTCCTCGTGCGTTGTATTTATAGGCAAGTTGGCTAAATACTTCAGACATTACAATTGTTCATGAATCATAAAAGATCGATATAAATAATTGGGAGACATCATGACCTAAATCTTTGACGGGAAGTTCTTGTGTGGTATATCCACATACATCTAATTGACCGGTAAATAAATTTGGACCACACAGTTTTAATCCTGTTTAAAAATAAAAGATACACAGTTTGCCATATGGATGCACTCCGCATATGACTGATGTACCCAATAACTTCTCATCTTTGACTTGCCTTCCAAGGTATTGAATTTGATGCACTAAATTTATTTGACTTGCCTTCCAAGGTATTGATTTTGATGCACTAAATTTAATCTCCTATAGTTAAGGGGTCTTTTGGTGGTCCATGTATTTAAAAAAAAATAATAATAATTGAGTAAATCTTACTCACCCCTACACACTTTAATACACGAAGGAGAGTAAAGTTGGTTATATCATGTCCTCCCATTTGGTACAACAACAGATGTACCTTAAGAGGATGGATGTGATGCATATTATCATCCTTTATTAAAACGGAATGTACTTTAAATGGATAGATACGATGCAATGCATCCAATTCGTATAGAGATCTACCGATAGGAAGTAAAAACCATCGATTTTGCATATATATAGCAACCTTCAACTCTTATACATAAAATGCAAAAGGTTTCATATACAATACACGTAATTATTCAAAGCCACACATCAAGAGTGTATAATAATACAGTAAAGTAGTCTAAATATGATTTTAAAAATAAAAAATAAAAAAAGTAAAGCCATTACGTATATAGAAAAACAACATCAAATGCACAAACATGTGGCATTATAATCAATTCCAAGTACTAATTTCTCCACCCTTCATTTGCGAACCCAGACGATATGATTTTCAGGTAGGAAATGGCATACAGGCACAGTCCCTGGTTTCACACTCAGAACCTGGAATGCCAAGTGCTTCGGGTTCCATGCCGACGTGTCCTCGTGGCAAATCGCAACAGCTTCAATGGTTTTTCCATTTTCACCCACTAGATTAACAGAATACGCTTCGGTTTTGCCTGCTGTGTGGCAGTAGAACACTGCGTATGGGTAGTTTTGCTTGTGGCACACCACGGCTTCATCGTCCCTGTTTTCAGAGCACACAAGTTATAAGAGATAAGAACACTTCATCAGATACTCTAAACAAATTCTCTATTCTACCGTTTGAAATATATATTTTTCTAGTTTGCAGAATTTATATCCATCCAATATGAAATGCACCCGATACTTTATTTTACATATTTACAGAATCTGGATTAATGGTGTAGATGTAAATGAAATTTATACAGAAAGTGTAATTCACGGTATATGCAATGTTATTTTTTCAAAATCTGTTAAACTACAGTTTTTACAATCTCTCAGGCAATGCATTAACAACATTAAAAATAATAATAATAATAATATTGTGTTAGAAATTGTTTTTAATTTACCTGTCCACCTTCTTGACTCCAGAGATTGTGTACTTTTGCTTTTGAAATTGCTGATGTGCATCGGTTGAGATCGCTTGAATGTTCTTCCCCAATTTGGAAACACTGAAATCAATCATTGATTCAAGCGAAGTCGCGCAGTACTTCTCTTCCCCTTTGATTCCAGATTCCTCACATTCCTGAATCGTCTTCTTAATGATTTCAGCTTCTTTTGATTCAGGCTTTACCGAGAATTCCTCCAATATTTCCGGCGTGTATTCCGACGAAAAAGGAATCGATTCCGCTACTTTTCGTGGTAACAAGCTTTCACGATTCTCAGTTTTGACGAATTCCAGATTTAGGTTTTTCCCCTGATGAAGATCTTTTTCCAAAAAGAAGAGAGCTACATTAGGATTATCATGGAGCTGGGTTTTTGTAGCAGCGTAGTTGTAAACGAACGGGTCGGGTCCCGGCGTTACACCGACGTATACCGGCCTTCCTTTGTGTCTTGTGTAGACGTGTACGCCGCCGTGGTTAACACCGACGTTGGTTCCTTTCCCGGTGTGGACACCTACTCCTCCGCCGTGGCTAACACCGACATTTGTTCCGTGTCCAGTGTTGACACCTACTCCGCCGGGGTTGACACCGACATTGGTTCCTTTTCCGGTGTGGACACCTACTCCACCGGGGTTAACACCGACGTTGGTTCCTTTTCCGGTGTGGACGCCTACTCCGCCCTTCCCTACTACCACCTGGGCACTCTTGTCATCTTGCCATTCTGATCACACCAAAATGTCATAACGAATTATTCAATTAAACATGTATGATTCAGATTATTCAAATGTTGCAAAACACCATAACGATATTTGCTGCAATGTTTTGACATGGATTTGTTACGTGACATTTCATTGTCATCGTGAGAGTAGCATTTCTTACAATATATACACATAAAAATAGGGAAATTTTATTATGGTCCTGGACCAATGATGACTTGGTGATCCAGGACCAATAGAAAAATGACAAATAACACAAGGGCCCACCGTGTAAAATATAAATCCCATGTATTGACGTTTTTACCCTTCTTATAAGACATTTTATTGGTGGACAAGTATGACATGGTGGCCCGGATCACCATAAAACCACTGATAAAAATAATAGTAGTATTGTCTTTTCTTGGATTTAATTTGTTAACCGTAAACTGACAACTTAAAAGGTTTGTTTAAATGCAGTGATAGTGCCACAACAAATTGCATAACATACTTTTAGGCTATTGATTATGATTTGAGACTATTGATTTAACTGGATCTCAAAAAAGTCAATGATGAAAAATGTTCTTTCTAGTAATTTGTTTTGTGTATATTTTGTTGTGACATAAACATCTTTCTTTGTTTAATTCCTCCTAAAAAAAAAGAGTAATGATACAGTCACAACCGTTATGCCACAACGAGTGACACAACTGTCATCTGCACCGTTGATCATTATAAGTCTAAATTTATCTTGATGTGAACAATCAAGATCAACGATGCAGATGATCGTTGTAGCATTCGTTTTGGCACAACGATTGTGCCCGTATCATTACCTTAAACAAAATGTTTGTTCAAGGCATATATGCTCGCTAGTCGCTAGTGAAGTGTGCTCCAATTAAGGTGGGAATTAACGAACTTAAAGCTTTGGTATTTTTTTTTAGAGTTTTTCTTGGGTTCCTTTTTTACTTTTCTAATGGTGGTACCAAATTCGACTAAATTTTAGAATGAGGCAAAACTTTCTCACCATGTAATTGTAATGTTTTGAATTAAATAATACCTTTTATATTAAATTTAAAGATTAACTAAAGTATCTAGGATAGATCTCGAAAGTTATATAGTACTTGTATATATTTCCAGCCTAATATTTCATTGTTTTATCAAATCACCAGGAAAAAGGTGCAAGTATAAGTACTAAATCGGGAGTTATATTATATAATATTCAACTCAAACATCAAAACCTAAACAAATTAGTGAAGTCAAGAAATTTCATAAAAACATATGAAATTAATAAAAAAATTAACAATACTAACCATTTTTAAGAAGATCCTTAACTACTTTGGGCATAGGAGAACCAGGCAATTGGGAGTTCCAGTATACCACTGAAGGTAAAGCTGCATGGCTTACTGCTATTGCTACCTGCAAATTAATCAAAACATCTATATAAAATATCATATCATATATATATATATATATATATATATATATAGTATATTAATTTACCCCTCAAAAAATTATATCATATTTATGTATTATAGCTTAAAGCATCCTGAAAATAAGCTAAAACTAGTACTAACAATCATAAAAATGTTTTCATTAAAAACAAGATTTTATCACATTAATGTTTCCAATAGGGTTGTAACTAAGGCTTAGCTTGGCTGAACTGTAAATGATTAATTGATTAGGGAACATTTAATTATATACTCACAAAAAGAGATGCCGAAATCAGAAGAAGTTTCAGCTCCATGATTACTTGGCTGCTAGAACAGGAAATCTTAAGTTGCAGTTTATTTTTGGGGTGATAAAATTAGAAAAAAAAAAAACCACACTTGGAATGAAGAGAGGTACAAAGATTTATGGAATTATTTATAAGTAAGGAATATCAAAACGTAATTGATTAAGTAAAGCAACGTGTCACCTAAATTGATGACTAGTTTTTATTACTTCAACTGTCATTGGCTCATAATTTAAACACAATCAATGCATACAGTCAAGTCTTCACCTGTACTAGTACTTGTGGCCTGCCCGTATCAAAATGATGTTTTATTATGAGTAGTGATAATCTACTGCTCTTTCAAACACAATATTCTACACAATATAATCAACACCATATATTCTGTTGGGACCCATCACACAAAACTATTCATCTTTTTAATATGTGGTCACAACACAAGTAGTAATTTTACAGCTACTACACATATGTTTATACTTACTCAGTCCCAAAATATAAGTAATTTTAGATGTTTTCACACAGATTAAAAAATTATATAGTTTAATGCCTAAAATGTCATTTGACCATCATTAATGAAATTGTTATAAAGTACTCCATCCGCCCCTTAATATAAGACATTTTAGTCATTTCACACAGTTAAAAAAACTAAATAATTGGGTTACTTTTTAATATTTTCAATACAAAATATTGTATTGTTTTCTGGACCGGCTAATAATATTACATCGTTTAGTGTGAAAATAAAAACAATGCATTTAATATTGTATTGTTTTCCTTTCAAAAAAAATATTGTATTGTATTGTGAGAAAGATAGCTGAATATCGATCAATACATAAAATAGAAGATTAATACATAAAAAATAGTTGAATAAATTTCATATATATATATATATATATATATATATATAAAAGAAATTCTCATTGTAATGTTTTTTTAACGAGTTAACTCTTCCTTAAAGTGGTAGATCTAGAAAGAATTCTAATGAAACACATGAACAATTGCGAACATCCACCAAGAATATTTGTTTAATTATCATTCCTCCCAATATCTGACTCTTCCATAAAGTGATCTAGAAAAATTCTAATGAAACACTGGAACAATCGTGAACATCCACCAAGGATATCTGTTGAATTACTAACTCTGCAAAAACTTAATTAAGCTGATATGTGGCTAGATAATTTTTAAACATATGAAACCATTAACAAATAGTGGAATAGAATTGATACTGATTCCCATAAAATTTGCCTATTTTTATTTGATGAGCAATAAAAACATTTTTATTGATTGCCTATTTGTTTTTTGTTTTTTTTTTTGATAAAAAACATTTTTGTAGCATAATTCGGTAATCTTTTGAAGGCTGTTTTTTTTCCTCGGGAATCTGAGAGAAACCATATTTTTTTTACTTTCCTTTGAATAAAAACTCACCCCTTCTGGAGGTGGTAGTTGAGAAGCGGGGGTTGGGCGCACATATGAGATGCGCATAATTTTCTGAAATTTAAAATCTAAAATTTAAAATATGATGTTTGCAATTTGAATATATTAAGAAACTAAAAAATATAAAATTGAATATACCGTCTCTTAACGTTATCAATCCAAAATCTGAAAAATGATTTATTTATAGTTTTTTTTAGATGGATTTATTTAAAGTTGTAGGCATCAACATTTTCATACATACTTGGTATATTGACCTAACGGTTAACTAGTCTATATCCTGACAAGGTCATTTGAGTTCGAGCCCTTTTTAAAACATAATTATTGTGTGTTAAACCTTTCGTATCTGAAAAAAAAAAATTATTTTCATACATCAATTAAAGTAACTATGTAACCACTTATACTTTTTAGCAAAATGTGCTACAATCTTATAATATTTTTTTCACATACAACTTGTCTCATGTTAATGTATTTGAATATTTGTGTTATTTTTCATAACGACAACCAAATCACAAACAAATATGTAAGTAATAGACAATATACGTATTAAAAATATATGTATACACTGTTTGGATGATATAATTATACTGAAAACATAAAGACCATTAGGCAACATAAGAAAATATAGGGGAAAAATAGGCACCTAAAAAAAAAGCTACAAAAGGAATTCAAATAAGAATGGACATGACGCGGGTCAGAGCAACACCAATCATAAACCATAAACTTGTTAAAAGGTTTATGATTGTGCCACATCATCAACTTATAAACTTTTACTTTTTCTTCACAATACATAAACCTATTCCCATAATTTTTTTCTATTACACAAACATTTCCCATAAAAAATACAAAAAAATACAAAAAAAAAAAAATCTATTTGACACGCATCAACCGGTTCACACTAACAAACCTTTTGCAAAACCACTCTCCTAGTCACTATATACTCCAATGGTTACAAACCTTTTCAATTTATACCATGGGAGAAGACTTTACTAGAAAATGAATAATGCAATATCACACTACTAAATCACATTAAATTAAGCACACTATTTATTTGGCAAAACAATATGAATCCATATGAGGTAATAAAATCCACATGGATCCACGTGATTTTGCAACATATGTAGTGTGCTTAATTTATTGTGATATTGCATTACTCAAGAAAAAAATACGAGAACGAGGGTGATAGAATTTCCGCAACTTTTCAGTGTTAAGTTGATGTTGTACTGCTGAAAATGGACCATACAAATTGGGCGTGAATTTAGATCTTCTTAATTAGTTAAGCGATGACAAAAACGATTACTATCAAATTAACATTACTTAATCTATTTATCACTTATTAATGTTTTCAGAACAAGTGCTTAAAAATGTTAGCAAAGAGCCCCTGAGTCAGAAAATTGTTGAGCAGTTTGACTTAATTTGATTAAGATGTGTGTATTCTAGACTCAAAACCTGTCATAAACACATTTCATAATCTGGAAATCCAATATAAGTCAGAAAATTGTTGACTATTCTGATTTAATTTGGGTAAGATGTGTGTATTCTAGACCCAAAACTTGTTATATATAAAACACATTCTACAATGTGGATTCAAACAATCTGTTTAAAATTGGATCAGAATATAAATATTAAATAAGCTTGAAAAAATTAATTCAACGAGTAAAACTAGAAATAATTTTATGTGCTTTGATATTTTCCGTGCGAAAAAAACTCCATTTTCTTAGGGTGCCTTTTTTTTTCATTCGTTGGTGTTTTCTAATTGAAAATATATCCCATCTACCTTTGCGAAAAAAAACTCCATTTTCTTAGGGTGCCTTTTTTTTTTCATTCGTTGGTGTTTTTTAATTGAAAATATATCCCATCTACCTTAATAATAATAATAATAATAATAATAATAATAATAATAATAATAATAATAATAATAATATTATTATTATTATTATTATTATTATTATTATTATTATTATTATTATTATTATATAATAAGAAGAAAGTAAATACTTGCGGTGCATTTAAGTCCGGTTGTCCTTATCATCAGTTAGTTTTCCGGTGAGATTGAGCTTTCGTAGAGTAATGAGGATACATGAATAATTAGGTTGGGAGCAGTCGGAAAATGTTAGGACCACGACAATTGTGTTATACTTTGATCACATTGACCATGTTATATAAAAAAATAGAGTTATTCATGTTATAGAAATCATTGTTTATTACTACCTCTGTCCCATATTATAGGTCATTATATATCTTTAAATTTGTCCTGCAATATAACTCATTATACATTACCAATGCAACATTTATTACTTCTTTCTCCATCTTATTCCTAATTTATTATCAATCTAACTCATTTTCATTATTTAACAACTATTGCATTAATGATACTTAATTGGTATTTTAGACATTTAATCTTCATATTTATGACATTCAACCATTATCTTAATCTGTGTGAAAACACCTTAAATGACTTATAATATGAGACGGAGGTAATATCACTACTAGAATTTCCCGGATTTGTGACGAAAATTTGTCACGAAAATATTTCGTCACAATTTAGCGACATATTTACTACTATTTCCTGACAAAATACAACTAAATTATTTTTACCATGAATCATGATGACATTGCGACAAAAATTGTACGTTGCAAACTTTTTGTCACCATTTCGTCACAAACATTCGTGCCAAATTTCAGCGCCATATTTTGTGATAAATCTATGATAAAGTATCTTCGTCGCAAAATTTATCGTAGCTAATTCGTCACTATTGAAAAATTTGGCCCACATCTATTTTCCCACTAATTGGTGACGAGAATTTTATGACAATAAAGTTGTGAAAATATTTTGTTGGTGATTTGTGACAATGTTTCAATGGTTTAGTGACAAATCAGAAAAATAAATATTGTGCTAGAACTTGCGACCCCTTTGTGACAAAATATGTGTGTGACAAGAATTTGGTGACGAAAATGGATTTGTGATGAAAGTTTGTGACGTAAAAATTTGTGACGAAAATGGTTCGCCATAAATTTGTGATGAATATATTCGATCACTCATTTGTGTCAATGTTCCATGGTTGATGTAGTCTATTTAATGATAGAAGACACTAAATAAATAAATGAAATATATAACACAATTTAAATTAGAAAAAACCCATTAATTAGACATAAAAAATGTTAAAAAGGTCAAAATTTATGTATTAATTGACTTTAGTCTAGTGGATTGAATATAATTTCAAAAGGGATAAATTATCATTCAACTGGAAGATTATGTCTTTCTCACGTTTTTAGTTTTTGCTTTTTTTTAATGGATTTGTTTGGTAGTAGATTTGTTTGATATTAAAAAGTTATAGCACTACTAGAATTTCACGGATTTGTAATAAACTATACTTTGATTATCTAAAATGATATATAACTCAAAATGTGATACATAACTTAATATAAGCATTTCATTCATTATTAATTATCAAAATTTATATTTGCAAGACATAATATATTATTTACTATATATAAGACACGGTGCACAAGGTGCATCGATGTAGTGGTGAGCTGTAGGACTATAACCCGACATGGACACCGTGTTTAAACCCGCTAGAGGCAAAAAAAAAAAATATATATATATATATATATATATATATATATATATATATATATATATATATATATATATATATATATAAAAGACACTCGGTTAAAGAGGTGACTCAATGCTTGAATCAATGATCAAGTGACCCAGTGAATTTGTCAAGTCAATGACCGAGCCGCATCGATAACTATGGTTTAAGGAAGCTAACGTCTTGTTCAACCGGCCTTTCAAACTGCTACACTGCGATACGGGTGTACACGGATACGGATAATCCGAAAACCGAACCGAACCGGGGTAATTCGGTTCGGTTCGGTTCGGTTAATAAGACCTACGGTTCGGTTTTCGGTTTTCAAAATGGAAAAACCGGAATTTTCGGTTCGGTTACGGTTAGTGCTGTAAATTATCCGAATCGAACCGAAAACCGAACCGAACCGAAAACCGAAACCGAACCGAATCCAAACCGAAAACCAAACCGTTTATATCCGAACCGAACCGAACCGAAACCAAATAGAAAAATAAAACCGTTTATAACCATATAGTGAATCAAACTGTTGTAATTGTATAATTTGGACGAAATTTGGTTATTTCGGTTAATCAACCGGTTATTTCGGTTCGGTTCAGTTCGGTTATCGCTAATTATTTACTTTTGATTTTTTTTTCGGTTTTTCGGTTAACCGAACCGAACCGAACCGGTTATTTCGGTTCGGTTCGGTTCGATTTTCTTTTATAAACGGTTTGGTTTTGGTTCAGGTTTTCAATTAACCGAAATTTCGGTTCGGTTTCGGTTTCAACCATTAACCGATCCGAACCGAACCATGTACACCCCTACACTGCGATTCGGGTAGGTATTAATCAAACGGGTAGGCTAAGATATCTACTCCATTATTTCAAAAGTAAAACCCTCGTCGATCCCATCTCCAGCCGCCTTTCTCGTAGTTTTTCCCATTTTCAGCCAAATCTCTGGAAATCACCACAAAAATTTCACAATTTAATCACAACCCTAAGAACCAGCAATTTACTCGCCATCGATTTCACTAATCCTTTGCGATTTAACTAATTCACTGAAGACAGACCATGACTTCAAATCAATCGATAATAATTCAAGCTTTAGGTTCTGTTTCCAGCAGGTGGTTGCGAAATTGCGAACCTCCAAACAGTAAAGGATGCAACATTTTGGGACCTAGACATAGCCGCTCCACAATCCCTTAACGGCGTTGCTCGTTCAATCCACGGCGACCCGATTCCTGTTGACATAAGCCGTGCAGGCCGAGCGGTTAGAGTTTAGCAGCTTTAACTTTTGGGGTACTGGGTTCCCTTTTGGTATTATTCCGACTTTGTCTCCTTCCCCACAATGAGAATTAGGGTCGTTCGCTCTTCATTCCTGCTTTGTCAAAGCTTCTTTCAATAACTGGTAATTAATAATAATGTTGTTTGCTGACTGAATGATTTTGCGTTTAAATTACATTTTATGTTCTAATTCATCGTATTTGCTTGAATTGATAAATAGTTATAATTGCCTTTTTGTTTTTGGAAAAGGGGACAAAAAGAAATTATTCAGTTTCTATTCTATGTTCTGAAATAGTTAGCTTAATTACAAATGCTTGTTGAGATGAGTTGAGTGGTAAGGAGCTGAATGACACTTACTATGTTTGGATAGAAAGAGATAAGAGGAAAAAGAAAAGAAGGACTCTAATTGAAAGGAAAACAGAGTAGAACAAATGGTCATGAAAAATATCCGCGCTGTTCGGATTAGCTTGGAGGAAATGGGAGTACATGATAAAACATGATAAAACGTTAATTCAAAATAAACCATTTTGTTCAGTTTCTCATATGTTTTGGAAGGAAATGAGACAATTAAATTTAAATTCTTCCAAATCATTCCATTTCTTTTCTTCCAATCGAAATAGCTGTAGGGAGAATTTTCCATTTGGGGTCTACCCAACTTGATTAGTTTACGATAGGAAATGAATGGTTAAGCTGATTGAAATTGTGAAGTTTCCATGTGGACAGTATCTTTTGTTGGGTTGTAGGCTTTGTTGGTTATGAAAGGAGGAGGCAGAAATTAGCTTATAAAAGTGTGGGGCATCTTTAGTTACACCACACAAGATCTACCAGTACCGATTTTTGGTACCACATCACAACGCTCTAAAATTGACTTTCTGCTGATCGATTACGTAAAGTCGATTCTCGCCTCTAGAATCGGCTTTCCTCCGGTTAATTTTTTTCTTGTGTGGTGCCATGCTAAAAACATTGTGGTGTCTAGTTACAAGGTGTTGGTAACAAGAATTTGGAAATGGTAGACAAGTAGCATTCAAGTAGCTTGTTTCATGAAAAGTAAAAAGAAAAAAAGTAAAGACAATCACTGTGTGGAGTGACAGAGTTTGGATTAAGTTGAGTTTAAGAAATCGTTTCTGCGTTAATAATGGACTTTAATTTTGAAGTATAGACATTAAGTTAAGTAATTATGATTACAATTTGAAGTTTCAGCAGTTGTATGTTATACTATTTGGAATTTTTAGGTAAAAACAGATAAATTATCTCGAATACTAATAGATATTGAGTTTTGCTTTTAATTTGATCATGCATATGGTTTCAAAATAAAGATACAAATATTATCAGTCACGTATTGTTCATCGGTATACAGGTGGCTTAGTTCGGCCGAAAAAACTATTATCTTCCATTGTAAAAGAATTATTCTCTCGCGATGAATGGGAGTTGCCCGCTTTTAAGTATGTAGCAAGACATTTCGTGTACGGATCACTCTATTCAAATGCGATGTGCACGCAGCTGGCACTGACACCTAATTGTTCCGTATTTTTTAGCACCGAGAAGCAAGGGGAGAGGAAAGGACGCTGATCTAAACCCATGCTTTACCATAAGGAAATAACTGAAATTTTATAGATATATATAAGGTGGCTTAATTGCTCGAATAACTTCCTTTTATTTTGCATTATTCACCTGTTTTTGCTTTGTTTTTCTATCATTCGCGGTACTTCACCAGTTTTTGCTTTGTTTTTCTTTTCCATTGCTGTTTGCAACAGCAAGTACTGAAGAACCATGGCGATGATCATCTTGAAGATGTTGAGACATAACAAATAATACTAATGTCTTTGAAAACAAAAGCATTGTCAAGACTATTACTACAAGTAATACCTGAATGACTTTAAATAATGCAGGTTCTCCATGCTAACCTTTTTATTTCTTTTTTCTGGGACTTCCAATGAATAATTTGCTCTTTTTGAATACGTGAGGGTGTTATGTGTAGGGCTTAATTCAGCTGGGTCCATAACTCGTATGTAGTTGTCTATAGAGAATTATGTACATGAATGATGTTGTTCTAATTTTATTTGTGCTTCTATTGTTTGCTTGTAGGTGTACCATCAATTGTGTGCTTTCCAAAGAAAGTTGATGATGTTGATGATCCTAAACTGTAGGAAATTGTGGAAATGAAGCTCTGTGGTATGCTTATTTGCAAGTTGTCATGTTTTTTTATAGTTGATTTCTTGAGTGAATTTTAATTAGTTGACCAAATGAGACGTCTATGCATGTTTCTGCAGATTTGCTTAGATTCGACAAGTTTTCTTGGAATGAAATCCTTTTTTTTGTGTGTGTTTCCATGGATGTACTGCTAATCCTTTGGCTGTGGTTTGACAAGTATAAGCTGACCATGAATGCAGGGGTTTCTTAACTCGCTTGAAAATGAACGGGTGACATAACTCAGTTGAGTGAGACCGTCGAGATTCTGAACGTGATGCACAACTCAATATAGGTCTAGAGAATATTGCTCGTTCCCAAGAGATTGACGTGTCTTTAGTGAAAAAACATTAGTTTCTCGAAATTGTCGACTAATTACGAAAATTTTAGATTTCATGTTAGGGATTCTAATTGACTTTATGAATAAAAAGATTTTGTTTTTTCTATGATTGTGTATGTTTTTCAATTGTTTTGAAGTGAATTTGTGGTATTGGATATAATTTATTAAATAAAAAATATGAATATAAACGTGATCATAAAATAGTTTCAAATATATTTATTTGTTTGGTCACAAATATGATGCAATGTTTTGTTTCAAATCATTGGTCATTAATTTGTCAAAAATATTTCATCGCAATTCTATCGTAGACCATTGTCACAAATTTATTTCATACTCGTAATAGAAGGTTATCACAATTCCGTTAATATATTTGGTCATAAAATTGTCGCTATCTAACGTAGCAACTTTGACACAACGTTTTGTCATAAATGCATTACAAATTCTGTCATACTTTCGTTACAAATTATCAATGTTGTGGTAAATTCATCACAAAAAAATACGTCACAGTATTGCTGCAAAATATAGTTTTTGTCACAATTTCATCACAAAACTTAGTGACACGTTTGATTTTTGACTCAAAAATTTGCAACGGGTGTTCCGTGACGGAAATAGATTTCGTCACAAATTCGTCACTAACGCTCGTTTGTGACGAATTTGTAACGAAAACCGCCGTCACAAATCCAGAAAATTCTAGTAGTGTATGTTTCTATTGTAAAAAAGTTATGTGTTGATTGTCATGATACAATTGTTGTGATGTTAACATTACTCAGAGTAGTATCCAGGGAATCATGTATTCTCACTTAGTTCATCGTTTCATGTAAAATGAATTATAAACGAATGAAATTTTTTACAATGGTTCAAAATCAAATCATACTCGATGTATCAAACCAATAGAATTTAATAGAGTTCTAATGGATTTATGTGTATAAAAACAAACACACAATTATATTTTCACAAACTGATGACATAGTGGTCCAAAAATTAGGTTCATGACCATCATAAAATTATTGATAGATGAATAATTGTAAAAAAAAATACACTCTACAACTGCTGAATAAAGATGACTTTCTGATTCGATCGCCACCACATCACCCTGTGGCCTGTGGCATGCATAGAGCATGTGGCATCTAGGTTTTGGTCGGGTAATTCTTCCCTACTTACTCCATTTACACCGTGGGTCTACGTGGTTGAATCTGGACCACACAATTTGAAATTAAATTCAAAATGCGTGGTCCAGATTCAACCACGTATACCGACTCTTCAAATAGAGTGAGTAGGGAAGAATTTCCCGTGTTGGTCCCACCCAATTTATTTCAAGATTTTTATGATAAATGTCATGTTTTTTTTCCGATTTACTTAATGTTAAATAAATTTTTGATGAATTGATCGTTATGTGACGTATATTGTGAAATTAGACACAAGGTGTTACGAATATGGAACACCTGCAGCCGGATGAAATTAAGATCCAACCTGCGAATTGGTGACGTATATTGTGAAATTAGACACAAGGTGTTACGAATATGGAACACCTGCAGCCGGATGAAATTAAGATCCAACCCGCGAATCGGTTCCCCCACTAAACTTAATAACTAGGTTTAGTCCGGAGAATCCCCTGGATATGGCCTAGTGGTGAAGGCATGGGTGCATAATGCAAGCCTTGTACCTAAGCTGGAGGTCAGCGGTTCGATTCCCGTAAATGGGGTTGATTTCCGATTGATAACACTCCTTCCTTCGGTGTAGAGGTTATAAGAGGCACCCGTGTTGGATCCTGCTAGGCATTCGATTAACCTTTCCTCACTTTTCTGTGGGATCGGGGGTGAGGGGACCCTTAATGGTAGGGTTTACCATTTTTTAGGTTTAGTCCGGAGAGGATATGAACTTACTAATGTAAATGTATGAGCCTGAGAACTTGATAATTTGTGATTTGTTACATATGATATTCTTTTCTTCCGAAAACAATTACTGATTAATTACATAATAGTAGTATATAATTTATATTATGAAAATAAAATAAAATAAAATAAATAACCTACCCAATGAAATGCGGGTCCTACTCCAGCATTGCTATGGTAATTAGAAAATACTTGTGTGGAGAGAGATTTTGAGGTGAAGTGACGGATGAAACGATTAGAACCACACAGTTTAAAGACAGAATAAAACTGTGTGGTGTGTGCGTCTCCACACCGTGTGGAGACACCATACAAGAACCACCAATGGTAATGGTACACGAGTCATCGTACGCTGCATGGAGTTTCCAACAATTATATATAGGTCATCACGTAACTACAATAATGATAAAAAGTTTGAGTCACTACTCATAAGTAAATTGACTCAAAAAACTCATAAGTAAAGGGTTTTCTCATATTCTTGTTCTTAGAGATTGGTTAATGATGTAAATTAATGAATGTGTTTCAATTATCTATTTATAAATACCCTTCGTTTTTACTTTGATAGTCGATACAAGCTGGAAACAAACTCTCGCACATCTTTTCAAAAACAAAATAAACACTAGTAGTATTATTTTTTACTCTTTTATGACTCGTTTATACTCTGGGCAGGGGCGTCCTATTTAAATTTATACTCGGGGCCAAAAAAAAAATTTAGGCCATCGCCCTTCGGAAAAAAACAGTAACCAAAACATAAATAAAAAAAAAACAAAACAAAAAAAAACGCGTGTGATAGTCATGAGTTTGGAAGAAAAAAAACCTACTTATTTGGCTCCTAATCCTAGTTTAAAAAAACAAAAATTATTGTAGCTTGCAAAATTCAAAACAAGTCTCATGACTATTATACTAGGGTGCTAACTATTAAGGTAATACATTCATTATTCACATAAATACAATATATATATAATATTATGTCGAAATTTCATGGGACCCTTAAATTCAATTATTTTCGGGGGCTTTGGATCATAGTCCCCTTCGCCCCAGGGGCGCCCCTGACTCTGGGGCAACAAAACTAAAAATAAATTGGTTTAATTTTGCGTTTAATTTTGTCCGGTCGATTGTTCTTTTATTCCCAAGTGAAGAAAGAAAGTACATGTGTTGTCATTAATTGGTCGTTGGCTGTGCATGCTCTCTCAAATTAATTAATTAATTAATTATGCACTCGGCCGGTTTAATCAAGCTAGCTGAAAATTGTGTACGTTCAACGGTATATAATCTTTTTTTTTTTTACAACAATACAGATTTTATTAAATGACTTATAAATAAAACAAGGTAATAGATAAATGTGATGGAAGTCCACCACATATTCATGTGGTGGATGGAACATTGATAAATGATAGATGTTCAATTAATTAATGTGTGTTAAATACTTAAATCACATGCATGTTATGGCTATTAGGTAATGTTAATTCAGATGATGATGTAGGTGCTACTCATGGTCATGGACACAAACTTATAATTATTCGACTTATACTTTTTTTATAATGAAAATTACTTAAGTAGTTAATTTTTTTTTCAGTCCATAATCAAGAGTTGGGCCATTTTATATTTATATTTATATCTTATTAATAATTACATAAGAAGAATGGTCCTAATATAGAATTGGCGTCAGCAAAAACATGTGGAAATAAGCTTGGACTTTTAAGGTTTTAGACAAGCGGCCAACTGCCTATAATTTAAGGGAAAACATAATGTTACTTTGAGGGAAGTTGGGAGTTGATCATGTCATTAATTGATTGTTCTGGAAAAAATGTATACAGTACTACCCCCACTTCCATCCTAAAATGTAAATCCGTTTGAGATTTTTTTTTAAATAGTAAAAAAGTTGGTTAAATTAATTATGTGTCACTAATTTTAATAGAAAAAAACTAAAATGACATTTGACCGTTATTAATACAAAGTAATGAAAATTGGGCAAGTATATAACAAATAATGGGTAAAAGGAAAATGTAATATATGCTTCATTGGTTATGTAAATGAACTTATACTTTAGGACAAATCCAAAAGCTAACGGAGGTAGTACAAGGGTGACAACAAGCTCTAAGTTTAATAATCCATGTTATTCTCTCCGTTTTAAAATAATTGAGGCATTTGCAAACAAAAAAAACACGTATATTAAAAATATGAGTTAATATTTTGATTTAAGTGTCAAATTGACTAAAAAATCTTTAGTCTGTAATTAATATAATATTGTATTTATTCTTTCGTTCTATAGCAAAAATACTTCTACTCCAATGGAGTATTATGGAACAAAATTTAAAAGGTAAAATGATTATACCTTCAGGCAAGCCTGTAATACGGGCACCTCCCGGTTTGGAGTGGGATTATATATATATACTAGATGGGAATGCCGCACAACGCGCGGCTTGTACACATTCGTTGGATATGAAATGGGGGATACATAAAAATAAAAATAAAATTAAAAAAAAAAACTTTTTTTTTCGGCCGCCGCCTACTAATGAAAAAAAAAAAAAAAAAAAAAACACGTGGAGTGCTTCTTTGACATTTTCCAAATGTAATTAAATTGGAATCGGATACATCTTAAGCACAACACACATAATAAGATTAAGAATAAATTAAAGCTAATGTGTAGATTAAAAATACAATTGAGTCCTCTAAAATGAAACAATTTAACTCAAACCCTTCACAAAAAAAAAAAAAAAAAAAAAAAAAAAACCTTTCTTTCTGGGCTGGGCCGCCCGATGAACAATAAAAAAATAAAAAAAAAACACGTGGACACCCCCTTTGCAGTTTCCAACTGCTTATTATAAATAGGTATATATACTTTTTTTCATTGCTGTAAAATCTAGAAAACAACTATAAAATATTACATTCCATTGAAAATCATAGACATACCACACGACAAATTTACAAAGTACTACTCAAATGTTGCTACTTGCTACTCTAACATATTTTCACAACTGACATACAAATTCACAAGAATATATCATGAAAAAATCAGAAGAAATTTTGATAAAATAAGATAAGAAAAAGAAGAAGAAAAACGATCGGGTCGACTGATGCTAAGTCACTAATCCAATGAATCCACTCCAACTATGGAAAAATCATCGATTATGTTCAGGGTCATTCCTGTGTAATCGGAGGCCCTAGGGCAAAAAAAATTTGGCCCTCGACCCTATGAAAAAATAATATATCACAACTATTTTTGAAGTATACTATGTTGATAAATGTTATAAAAAAACGTGATAAAATTCGATTAGACATTCTTTCAGTGAATTCGGCCATTAGTTTGGGTCTTACCGGTTTTTTAGCTTGGGGCGAAAAATTGACCTAAAATATACTTCTATTATATTAAAACGGAGGCCCTAGATTTATAAGTTTCGGTGGGGCCCTAGGCCGCGGCCTTGTTGGCCTGCCTCTAGGGACGGTCCTGATTATGTTTATTAAATCACTTCTATGTATTTTAATTTATGAATATTTAATATGATATGATATTTTTTTCATATTTTAACACGTTTGAGATTCTTTCAAAACTCCAAATATAAAGCGCAGAGATATCTAATTTTAAGTCCATACAATCTTTGGAGTAAAAAAGGCCCAATATGCTTCAAAGGGTGTGAGATTAGGACCTCACATTTCCCTTCATACCATTATACAGTTTTCTATTTCAGGAGAATATAAGTCTGTTATTTATTGAAAAAATTAACATTCGTATAAGTCGCATAGAAAAGAATCACATACATTAAAAATAATGATTAATATGTCTAAAATATGGTGTAAAATGACTAATTATCATTTTCCTTTTCTCCGTTTAAAAACAGAGGGGTATAACCTTAGTAACATCATCTTTTACAGGTAAAAAAAAAAAAAACTTTCACAGTATATGCAAAAAAAAATTCTTTCACAAAACAATCCATACTTTTTGGGTTTATTTGTTTTGCAATGAAAAATATATGGTTTTATCATATCTCCAACAGTATTTTAGAGGCCCAATTGATCCAATCCAAAATTGTGGATGCTTATATGGATCGATTATATGTGACAAATACTAATTAATTATGATTAAGCTTTCATTCCTCCTAATCTGTAAGTTATTCCCAAATGTAACTAAATAATTAAGTCCAGACGTAAAGATCATAGTTCTCAAACAAGTAATCCAAAAGATTCTAAGCATTCTCGGGCTTTGGTACATTTCTGAGACGGGGTGACACATTTCCTCAACCAAATTTATTTATAAAAATAATAATTATAATTGATCATAATTATGGAGTTCTATACACTATATTGACTTCATTCAACAAAAAAATGTTTATATACCACCTTTGTAAATTAGACCAGTGAGACATAACGTTTGATGTACATCCTCCATGAAACTCAAGACAAAGGGCGGACCAAGGCACATTCTTTTTTATAAACAATAGTGTTACACTTACTAGTTACGATATGATGATCTTTGGCCCAATATCATGGACGGGACCCACCGGAAAAGAAAAAAAAAGGCTCATTAGGCTGTTTTATACATGATGGTTCATTTCTTATAATGTGTGATCCTTAACTATTTATTTTAAATGTAACCTTACCTGCAATATTAATTTTATGTAATTTAACCTCTTTTTTTCAGCTTTAAAAGAATCCAGGGGCATTGCCTAGAGACCCTTAACCCGTATCCTTACAAATTTATACTTTTCTGAGGGGGTGGTACATTCATACGTGCGGATATATTATATATACGGTAAAACGTCTACGTTCTCAATGTATGCGGTGAATATTAATGAGAAAAATGAGGTTATCTGCAAAGTGCGGATTTACTTATTCTAATCTGATTCTATCTTGTTCCCCTTCGGATTTATACTCTCTCATCATCAAACTCCATCAAATACAAGTCTTACAATTACAATTTTGTGTCTCATATTATTAAAGTTTTTTAATTACCAATAGAGTATTTGTCCCTTCTTTTCTCATCGTAGAACATCTGCTGTAGATATTGTAAAATAAAATAAAACTATAAAATAAGATTCAAATAATCCAATCCATTAATATTTTTTTTTCTTTTAGGAAAAATACAACTTTTATTCAATTCAAATCCGCTAAAACCGCGGAAGCAACATCAAAGGAATCAACACCTAACCAAGCTAACAAATGAGCTTGTACAATACCAGTACGCCTAACAAAGAAAAAAGAACGGAGCTAAAACTAGCCGCCTCCAAAAAGCAATCATGTAACACACATCCAAAAGCAGAAAAATCCTCCCCTCCACTCATCAGCCGTTGGACACAAATCAAGCAATCACACTAACAGACGAGGAAACCCCAGACAGTGGCCCTTTACCAACGCAAGAAGAATCGCCCACAACTTCAGCACAACAACTTCAATGCCCGGATCCAAAAGAAAGGAGTAGGCAGCTAAAATAACCTCCTGGAAATCACGGAAGATTAGACCTATCCCCGACGCATGAGCCATAGCCGATGCATCTACATTGCACTTTTTCCCTTTCGGTGGAGGCTCCCAATGTTCCCGCAACCCTTGCTACTGCAAAGCACGCGGCACTTGAATGACCTGTAAGTATTCCTTAGCAACGCTAAGAACCGAAGAACAAACTCGAGACACATACACCGCCTGATCGTTATAAACCGCACTGCAACACGCTTCCAAATGTGCCGCATCAACCGGACAAATTCCGCCCGTGCCAGCCGCTTCTATAAAGACACTAAAACACTTTGAAAGTCTGAAGCCCTGCCCGGATGGGCCAAGGATCCAAAAGCCGAGTGCTCCCACACCCTAGCTGCCACCTCACACTCAAAGAGGACATGCGCCAAAGAGTCATCATCACCTTTGTTGAAATAGTGTCCTAAACCCAATCGAGTTGGACTGGATCCGACTGATGTGTAACATTTATATGATAAAAATTACGATGTTTTATATACGTTATCGACTATTTTTATATAAAATATAAGTAATTATAACAGATAATCTTATAAAATATTAATAGTTATGAATAAATCTAAATACTATAAAAATCTAGTAAAAATGATAAAAAGTTATAAATTTTGTACCGGGTTAATAACCGGAGTGTCGTGTCAGATTCACGTGGGTATTTTTGGTATTTTACAGACCTTAGGTAACCCAAGACCCCGAGTGATGACATTTTGTGGAGTAAAATCATATCTTTTGAAGGAATAAAGGAAGTGCCACGAGACTTAAAGTTCAAGTGGATCAATGGTTCGTGACGCCGTATCAAGTTATATTTTCGACGAACAAATGGCCCAGCAAAAAGGCATTTTCTGAAAAAGAAGTCTTCATGGAAGTTATAGATCTCCTCAAGAGCTTTCCAACGCATCTTGAATTATGTCATTTGGAGATCCAGAGCTCAAGTTATGATTTTATCAAGTTTCGGATTAAGATTGGAAAAATCTATCCGGATCGATCCGGATTTACTTCGGATCGATCCGAGGAAACATCATGATTACCCAAAGCATGTGGCCCCGCAGAGAATAATCCTGGGATAAGATTTTTTATTCCCGGATCGATCCGGCCCTTTCTCGGATCGATCCGGCTTGGGAAAATATGCCTATAAATAGAGCAACTTTATGTGCACATAAAGGGGTACCAAATATATTTTCTTCACCTCTTTTTAGTAGTAGTAGTATGTATATATATAGGCCTTATGCCATAAATAAAGTAGTATCGTTATAATGCTCGAGAAATTATCGAAGATCAATGTTGTTGAAGTTGTTGTAGCATCCGGAAGAATACAAATTTTCCGATTCAATCGTTGTAATCGGGTAAAATTCCTAAAGTATTTATGTTTGTTTTGTCTTTTTATCTTTTCGTATAATGTTAGTAGGCTAAATCTAATAACTAGCCAAAGTTATGTAATCGTTTTATTTCGATCTTTTCGGTAAAGGAATGTTGTCTAAGTAAAATTGAATAAAATTGAGTTAATTGAATCTTTTCCTATTGATAAAGTTTGACTTGAAAGAATTCATAATCTAATTATGAATTGACACCTCGTAATTAAGTTATGAACTCGTTAATAGAAAAACCGGAGGGTAAAATTGGCCGAGTGAAAACGTGACAACGGAACCCGCTTTCCTACCCGGGGGCGCATTTGTCCTAAAAAGATGAATCTTATTAAAATTTGTACTCAAGATCGTAATAATGTTAAATTCATCGCTTAATTGAAACTTAAACCGGAAAGTTGAATCGCCCGGCCTTGACAACCGGAGCCTTTAAATAAAATTGACCGTTTGACGAACGGAATGACTCCTTTTTATTCAAAGGTAGAATCGTACTCGGGACCCGTTCGTAAAAACCGTAACAGCTTGTGGACTTTGGACCGATGACAATGGACATATGACAATTTCACACACTAATATGAGGACGAATTGTTAACCTTAGAGTACACCGTTTCATTTACTCAATTGAACCTAAAGATCGAGCACATTCCATTCACCGAAAAGATCGTATAAATCAATTATATAAACTTTGGCTAGTTCTCTAATAATATATTTGGCATCTATATATTTATATCTATATATATACTTTGCAACTTATGCACATCTATATATATTTATATATCTATATATATTATATTAGAATAACTTTTAAATTACGTATTTATTTTATGTTGACTAGAATAGTAGTGATCCGTGTTATAAAATTGCGGTTTAGATCGAGTTAATAAAAGCTCTTTGGTGTTTAACCACACTTAAGAATTACAAAGTTCCCCGAGGATACGATACTCCGACTCACCATACTAGCACTACAAGCTTGACCCGATACACCGTCGGTTAAGGACCGGTATTAGCACTAGAAAAGGCCACGTCGCTTTCGGCGCCGTTGCCGGGGAACGACGCTAATTTCTTTTTTGTGTCTATGGTTACTACTTATATTAGCTCAAAATTCTCGAGAATAAGTCAACACTTTTCTTATCTCATTTCTAATTTTATTTTCGTTGGTACTTACCTTAAAGGTAAGTTACCAAAATTTTTTTACTACTATCAATTTCGTGTTATTTTCTATTTTCGTTAGTTGATGACCGTAAGTGGTAAGGCCCCACTCACTCCTTATAAGCCCGACATAAACACTTACGAAAGGCAAGTTAAGAGTAGAGAGAAAACGTGGTCATACTAGTCGTGGAAATCCCGACGAATCATCTTCAAACGTAAATACGAGAATGGTCGAAATCGTTGATGAAACACCCGAACAAGTGGCCGGAACATGCTCTAGTGGCATGGACAAAACCCCGTTAACCTTAATAATCAAAATAATAATAATAATAGAAATAATCGAATCGGAACCGTAATAATCGTAACAACCCAAGAAACCCAAGGCCTATCTCGTGACCAAACCATAAGAAGAAATCGACTAATAATCCCATACTTTTACCTAATGAAGGAGCGAATAATTTCGAGATTAAATCTCATCTTTTTGGTTTAATTGACGCAAGAGCCCAATTCCTAGGAGAAGATGATGAAGATCCGCATCATCATCTCTATCTTTTTGAAGAACTCGTGCAATACAAACCCAAAAGTCAAGGTGCTCACAAGGAATTAACAAGGATGACTATGTTTCCTTTTTCTCTAAAAGGACGAGCCCGAGATTGGTTTATGTCTCTTCCGCATCATTCACTTACAAGTTGGGAGGAGATTCAAACTGAATTTCTGAAACAATACTTCACTCCTGGACGGAATTTGGAATTAAAAGTCGAGGTTGCTAATTTTAGACAAGGATCTGAAGAAACGCTTGGGAATGCGTGGGAAAGATTTAAAAAATTGCTAAGAGCGTGTCCCGACCATGGTTATTCCTTAGATATGCAAATCCAACTTTCTCGTCGTAAATTAAGAAAAGATTCACGTGCCGATGTAGACCATGTACGTGGTGGTTCTTTAATGATGAGTGAAGCTCAAACAAGTTTACGATGCTATAGAAAAGATTTCCAAAAAATACGTAATGTGGGAAACCGGTTCTAGCACCGTAAAAGTAGCTTTTGCAGGAGAATGTACGTCTAATACGGAAGTTCTAGCACATTTAGAAAATTTGAGTAGGAAATTTGATGGATTACAATGAATAAGAACCAAAGTTCGTAAAATAGTACACCAACCGAATACTCAAATCAGATAAAATACCACTAGGGATTGAAGAACCGACAGATGCTCAAGAGAGGAGGTGAGTTTTCTTCAAAAAGATAGAAATTTAAACAATGCTTACTCAAACTCGTTCAATGCTATTAGAAGAGATCACCCTACTTATCGATGGTCCGAAAACCCTAGTAAGCAAGGACAACCGCCGTATCCAGCTTCCATATGAACTTGAATAATAATCAAGTTTATCAAGAAAACACATCTAATCGAATTTACAATCATTACCTAGATCCTATCCTCAACATACCACTCAAAGTATACCAAGAACTCAAAGTTCTACTCAAACCGTTGCAGAAGGAGTTGAAAAATGGGAAAAACTAATGGAAAATATGATGGGTGTAGTATCTACTCAAGCTAAAAATATAGAAACGATGGTGACTTCTATTGGTACAAACCACTAAGGACATGAGTTCAATGAAAACATCTATGAGCGGACATGATACCAGTGATGAGAACGATAGAAGCCTCATTAAGGAATATGGAAGATCATTTGAGTAGGGAAGGTGAACGTAATAACAAGCAGACTTCGTGAGGATTACCAAGTAACACTGAAAGGAACCCAAGAGAGGTAAATGTTGTAGTTACGAGAAGTAGGAAGCTCAGTGGAAGTAATGGAGTTGAAAACCTTGGGAATAATGAAGTAGAAGATGACTTAGATGGTAAGAATGATAAAACTAAAGATGAACTTGAATTTACAGATGAGGAAGAAGAAATTATAGACAATTTCTTGAAAAGAAATAAAAGTTCGGAACCTGAAAGTGAAAGGGAAAATTGGGTAAAAATCCCTAAGATTCTGAAAGATCCCATGGATAAAGATTTAAGGACTTTATTTAAGGAACATGTTAGAATGGAAAGTAATGAAAACAAGGATGAAAAAACAGAAGAAAAGAAGGAATCAAGTAGAGATTGATTCAGGGAACAATTTAAAAGAAAGAATTCAAGAACCCGAAACATGGCGACCGAGTAATACTCAAAGGTTTAAGGAAAAAGGAAAAGAGAAAACCGACAAAGGAGCCAAGGGTCATAGATCTAGAATCTTTACCTTACCCTCCTAAAGATCAAATCAAAAAGGCAAAAACCGATAAGAAGTATGCTCGTTTCCTTGACACTTTTCGTCATATTCAAGTTAATATCCCCGTTATCGAAGCTTTGATTAATATACTCGCCTATGGAAAATTTCGAAAGAAATTTCGTCAAACAAGAAAAAATTAGAGGAATATGAGAACATATGCCTAAATGAAGAATGTTCCGCAATTCGCAAAGATAAGTTACCACCTAAACCGAAAGATCCCGGTAGTTTTACCATTCCGTGTGAAATTGGAGGATTTCGTTTAAGAAGGTCTTATGTGATCTAGAGCAAGTATAAATCTAATGTCTTATGAGGATTATAAAAAGCTAGGCATAGGAAAGCTTACTACGATCGAAATGACTCGCAAATGGCGATAGATCGATTAAGTACCCTAAAGGAATTATTAAGGACGTATTGGTTAAAGTAGACAAATTCTATTTTCCAAGAGACTTTGTAGTTATGGAAATGGAAGACGGTTATTCAAAGACCTCTTATTCTAGGTCGTCCATTTCTAGCTACAGGAAGAACTTTAATCGATGTTCGTAAAGGAGAATTAATCTTAAGAGTCAATGAAGACGAAGTTACTTTCAATATTTTCAAAGCTATGAATCATGCATCATCGTAATCATGTTCTTTTATGTAAGATATTCATTCGTCTATGATAATCGTTACCAACTTTTGAAGACAGATTAGAAGAATGCTTAACTCTCGTCTATCTATAAAGAAGATGAGGAAGACATTGAAATGAAAGAGATAATTCTTTCTTTAGATACGTAAAGTTTTACCTTTAAACCACCATGGCATAAGTACTTGGAATTAGAACTAGAAGGACCCGCTTCTTAAATCGTCAATAAGATCCGCCAAAGAACCCGGACTTGAAACCATTACCTTTAAATCGAAATATGCTTTTCTTGAAACTAATAATCTATTACCGATTATTATTTCATCAACTTTAACTCGAGCAACAAGAAGATCAATTACTTAGAATGTTGAAAAAGCATAAGAAAGCTTTTGGATGGACAAATTTGCCGATATTCGAGGTATTAGCCCCGAGATTTGCGTTCATAAGATAATTTCGAAGGAAGATGCTAAGCCTTGTATTCAACCGCAACGCCGCCTCAACCCAAATTTGCGTTAATTGTTAAGAAAGAGGTCATTAAGCTATTAGAGATGGGAATAATTTTTCCCATATCGATAGTGAATGGGTAAGTCCAACTCAAGTGGTACCAAAGAAAGGAGGTTTCACAAGTTGAAAGAAAATGATAGAAATGAATGGATTCCAACAAGAGAAATTATTAAAGTTATCGAATGTGCATTGATTTTAGGAAACTAAATGATCATACTAAGAAAGATCATCATCCACTTCCATTCATAGTTCAAATGTTGGAACGGTTAAGTGGTCATAAATATTATCGCTTCTTAGATGGTTATTCAAAGTTATTTACGATTTTCATTGCAAAGCAGAGATAGGGAGAAAACTACTTTCACTTGTCCTTATGGAACTTTTGCGTATAAAAGAATGCCGTTTGGTTTGTGTAATGCTCCAACTACGTTTCAAAGATGCATGATGGCTATATTTTCCGATATGGTTGAGAAATTCTTGGAAATTTTTATGGACGACTTTAGTGTTTACGGAGATTCTTTTGGTAAATGTTTATCGCACTTAGAAAGAGTGTTGCAACGTCGCGAGGATACCAATTTAGTTTTAAATTGGGAAAAATGCCATTTAATGGTATCGAAGGAATTGTTCTAGGCCATCGAATCTCTCGAAATAGAATTGAAGTTGATAAAGCTAAGGTTGAAGTAATTGAAAAATTACCACCACCGCAGTTAATCTAAGGACTCTAAGAGGATTTCTTGGACATGCAGGATTTTATAGGAGATTTATTGCCGATTTTTCAAAGATAGCAAAGCCTCTAAGTCATTTGCTTGAAAAGGAAGTACCTTTTAACTTCGATAGTAAATGTAAGGAAGCTTTTCGACCTTAAAAACAAGATTAACTATCGCACAAGCAAGTGCTAGTAGCACCGCATTGGAATTTACCGTTTGAGATTATGTGTGATGCCGTTGATTTAGCCGTAGGAGCGCTTTAGGTCAAAGATATAACAAAATTCTCAAAGCTATTTACTATGCATCTCATACATTAAATGCAAATCAACCGAACTATACAACTACGTAAAAAGAACCGTTGGTCGTGATTTTTGCCTTAGATAAGTTTAGATCGTATATTGTTGGTTCTAAGGTAATAATTTATACGTACCATTCAAACTTTGAAGTATTTACCGAGTAAGAAAGATGCGAAACCACGTCTTCTTAGATGGATTCTCTTACTTCAGAGTTTGATATTGAAATTAAAGATAAAAAGGGAAGTGAGAATGTAGTAGCAGTATCATCTAAGTAGAATGGAAAATGATGGAGAAAAGGGAATAGAAATTAAAGATTCATTTCCCGATGAACAACTTTTTAGAATAGATACTCCTTCAACCATGCAAGCTTATTAAAGAATAGAATTCCTTCTAAGGAAATGTCACCCCGGTTTGGAGATATCATTAATTACTTAACCCGTGATTATATTCCGTCTCATTGGACTTGGCAACAGAAGAAGAAATTCTTTTATGACTTAAAATTTTATTACCGGGAGGAACCGACCTTTTCCGTAAATGTTCGGATGGGATAATCGTAAAATGTGTGCCTCGATAATGAAATTTTAAGTATTTTATCATTTTGTCATGATCGTGAGGCAGAGGTCATCAGCGGAGGTTGGAAAACCGCTTTTAAAGTTTTACAATGTGGTTTTTATTGGCCTACGCTATATGAGATGCTTATAAGTATGTCAAATCCCGTGAATCTTGTCAAAAATGGGGAAATGTATCTAAAAAACATGAAATGCCTATGCAACCTATTTTAGAATGTGAGTTATTTGATGTTTGGGGTATAGATTTCATGGGACCATTTCCTATATCTTTTGGAAAAAGATTTATTCTAGTAATGGTAGATTATGTTTCGAAATGGGTAGAAGTCGAAGCTCTTCCCACTAATGATACCAAAGTTGTCATACGATTCCTTAAAAAGAATATATTTACACGTTATGGCATTCCGAGGGCTATCATTAAGTGATGAGGTTCACACTTTTGTAATAAACCATTTACCAAGATAATTGAAAAATATGGTGTAACGCATAAGTTAGGAACGCCCTATCATCCGCAAACCAAAGGGTCGCAGAGGTGTCTAATAGAGAGATCAAAAGAATCGTAGAAAAGACAAAGTGGATTCAAATCGAAAAATCGGCGCTTAAACTAGACGATGCGTTTATGGGCATATAGAATGCCTAGCCTTTAAAACACCAATTGGTTGTTCTCCCTATAAGTTAGTTTTTGGTAAGTCTTGTCATCTCCCTTGAGTTAGAACACCGAGCCTTCGGGCTATTAAATTTTTGAATTTCGATCCTAAGGTCGTCGGTGATCATAGATTGCTTCAATTGACGTAACTAGAAGAATTCCGTCTCGATTCTTATGAAAACGCTCGAATCTACAAGAACGCACGAAATCCTTTCACGATAAGAGAATCTATAGTCGTGAGTTCCATGTAGGTGATCGAGTGCTCTTGTACAATTCACGTTTAAAGTTATTTCCAGGAAAGCTTAAATCAAGATGGACAGTCCATTTAAAGTAACGAGAGTTTACAAACTGAGTCGTTGAACTAACCGATGGAAATACAACTTTTATAGCCAATGGCCATAGAGTAAAGTTATTTGTGGAAGGAGAAGGAACCGCACCGAAAGAAGAAATAATGCTACTAACTCGATCCTCCGACAAAGTAAAAAGCAGAGAAATCAAGAAACCGAAAAGTAGAGGAACTAAATTCACCGAATACCAGTGTGCTATCTATCTTTGCTCTACTTTTCTCGCGTTTTTATTTATGTTTAAATTAGTTTCGTCTTTTACCGGATAGACGTAAAAGAACCGGATGTCTTTTTTAGATAGAATAGGAGTTTTTATGTTGCTTTTGAAATTAGGCTTGGATAAAGATGTCGCGTTTAAAATAGAAGCTTCGCTTTTGAGAAAAACAAGCAATTGTTGAGAGAGATCGATCGAAAGAACTATGTAATGGAAAATCGAGAAGTTCGATAAAGAGAAGGGCAAAGTTTTTAAGAAGGTGTAGAGGTTTGTGGAAAGAGTGAGCATGAAGCGGAAATGTGTGGAAAGCACAACCAAATCCTGTGACGAGTGTTTGAATGTTGTTAAGAAGGGAACGATTAGGTGGTTATCCGAAAATCCCGATGGAGATCAAAGGGAAAATTCGAACGCCTCATTTCTTAAGGTTAGGTTGATGAAACGTTACATCGAACTCGGAAGATTTTAAGTATTGGAATTAGGACCCTCGTGAATTTTGTAATACTTATAAAATTTTTATATAACTTTTGAAAATTTTATAAATAGGATCTTTATGAAATTACTTAAAAGTTTTATAAAGTTTTTATAAAAAGTTTTTTTTTATTTTTATTTTTGTAGAAGTTTTATTAAGTTAAAAAAAAAAAAAAAAAAAAAAAAAAAAAAAAAGTGGTCGGATCGATCCGACCTAACCCCGGATCGATCCGGAACCTGAAAAAACCTAAAAAAGGGACGGGGTCTCTTCTTCTTCTTTCTTCTTCCATTTTTCTAAAAACAGCCGCCCCTCCCCTTTTCCCCTCAATTCGAATTTTTTCTTCAAATCGTCACACAACATCACCATTAAACTACCCCACCTCTTATACTTTTCTCATTTTCCATTCCTCTCTTCAAAGTTGCATTTAAATTGAAGAATTTTTCAAGGGTAGCTTCAACTTTTATTCCGGCGAAATTTCCATCTTTTCCGGCCAAATTTCAACCTTTTTAAGCTTTGTAAGGTAACATTGTAGTCACTTATTTTCTTAATTTCGTTTTTTTTGCAATTTTCTATTTTCAACGTTTTGTCACTCACATTTGTACCGTTGTTTTGTGTTGTTTTGTTGTTTTGTGTTGTTTTGTTATTGTGTCAATATCGTAGAATGGCCGAATCATCGAAAGCTAGTAAAAAACGCAAACCGCATATCCCTACCCAAATTCCAAGCTTATAGAAACTAGGCCTTTAATGAAGAAGAATTGGCGTTAGTTTTGAAAGAACCGCGTTCGTCGCATGCCTAAGAAAGCATTGAAAAATAAATTTGGACAAGTTGTTTAGTTGCAATAGAGAGGGGTTTGGATTTTAAGGATTTGGGAAGCGGAGGTAAAAGAGATTTTTGAAAGGCGACATTGGTTGGAGTTAGCCAGTTTAAGGTCGGGAGAAATTAACACCACCTTAGTAGCCGAATTTTATTCTCTCGGTAGCAACTCATAATGCTACGGATGAAGGTGAGTTAACCTCTCGTCAACCCGCGAACTAGGACAAGATGCGTGCGTTTACTCCTCACATTATTAATGCTATTTATGGTATTCCCGATATACCGGAGAACGAGGATTATTATACAGCTTTGGAATTTGACGATGAGCCAAACAGATTTTGATCATATTGTTGCGGTAGCCCGTAACGAGTTAGATCCCACCGCCGTTTGGCATGAAAAAAGTTTTCCTACGGGAAATGTATTCGGGATATGAAAGCCATTAAACGTTTTATATCACACTCTTTACCCGACTCGGCATTTTACATCTTTTGGTAAAGAGGATTTGTGCATTGCTTGGGCTATAGTTAATGATGTACCCGTGGATATAAAGTAGTAATGTGTGTAAGGGCCAAGGAATTTGCCCCGATCGCTAGACTGTGCAAATCACATGCCTTTTCCGTGTTTTATTTCTTCCTTGTGTCGTCGACAGAGTCCCCGAGCTCCCAAATGATAATTTGATGATGGTGGATGACACACTTATATGTCCTAGTTTACCACTTAGGCCGGCAGAAGAATAAACTTTTTGGACCCTAACCGTCAACGACCTCAAACCCTACTCCATCCACCGCCGTCCCTCCTTCATCCAAACAAACTCAAACTCAATTTCCGAATACCATCACTTACGACATGTTTCAATCCATGGCCTATGATGTTCATCGTGCTAATGCCAATATGGTCGTTTTTGCGGAAAGGAATAAATTATGGTCCGAAGATTTACGTCAAGGCATAAGAGGTTTATATCAAATGAATATACCGCAAAACCCTACCTATGCCGAGATGGATATTCCGCAATGCCAAACCCAGCCTTATACCTTGCCCGATTTCATTCCACCGATGCCACCTCACTCGTACTTCCAACAAATGCCACATTCTTTTGGATTTCAAACTAGTGGTGTAGAGATTTTTCGACAGTACTACGGCAAATGCGACATCGAATGGACCGGATCCGGATCATTTGGCCATACCACGACGAGACGGGGAAGCACTTTTTTTTCGATATCACGAGAGAGATGAGCTCGATGGGACTAGATAGCTCGGTACGGATGTCCACTTATTTTCAAGATCCATCCCAAGAATCGACCCGTTCTCAAGCTATGCCAAGTTCAAGCCACGTCGAGCTGAGTGATGAAGAGGAGTGATTTTTAAACATTCTATGATTTTTGACATTGAAACATTTTTCGTACAATTTCGTTTTCGTAAAATTTTAGGTTATTTTGATTTTGGTAGGATTTTATTACGATCTTCATGTTTTCGTTACATATTTTGGTATTACGTATCGTGTAGTAAAATTTATGGTTATAATAAAATGAACAAAAAATAGGAAGAAAACTTGTCCCCTAGAAAAAACTAGGCATTTTTCAAGCAAAATCAACTCGTCCGTGAACAAGAATGTTCCGGATCGATCCGGATTTTCACCGGATCGATCCGACCTGAGAGTACCGACCTGACAGCATTACTAGTTCAGAGGCCGGATCGATCCGGCCCTTTCTCGGATCGATCCGGCAAGTACAAAAACGCGCGTAAAAGAGATCTTTTCTACTTTTGCTTGATAGATTTATTTCTATAAAAGGAAAGAGCAACACCATAAACTTTGCTCATTCTTCCCTTCCTTCTATTTTTAGTCTCTCGTATCGTAAATGTCTAACCGATCCTCTCCCTCGGTTAATAGTTACGAACCACATACGCCCGATGGTGTGGTTCCCGAAGGGCATGCCTCTTGTTTTCATAATAACGTCCCGAGACATCTAAATTTCGTCCGTTCTCCTATTCGATGGAGAAAGGCTTAAACACCGAAAAAATTGATCAATGGGGACGTAATCTAATCCGAGGTTGCGGGTGGAAAAAGTTGATAAGGACTCCCGCAGGTCGAATAAACATTTCGATTGTTAGAGATTTCTTTGCGTCTCTCACCGAGATAACGACAAGTAGCCTCATCTCAACTTATTACGTTAGGGGAATCGTTATTTCATTTTCACCGCTCATCATAAATCAAATCTATCAAATTCCACCATGTACTTTTGATCGAAACCCACACTTCGAGTTTCTTTGGGAACTTGGGGATGCGTATAATGTTGTAAATCGTATCGCGAAGCCTTTCGCTCGTATTTCCGTTGTTTGATCATAACTATGATTCTTCAACTCGGCTTTACCCCCTCATTTAATGGCGTGGAAACGCTTCATTAATTCTCGGATCTATCCAACTAGAGATTTTTATGGGGTTACGGATGATGAGATGTCGCCGTTGTATGCATTAACCGTGGGAGCATACATTGATCGGGGAGTTTTGATTTTTAAGACCGCAATTAATTTTGCGTAGAAAGACGTAATAGGGGAAGACCGTTACCGTTTGCCTGGGTTATCTCTCACCTTTGTATCCAACCGAATCACGTGCCCGAGTTTGCTACCGACGAGATTTTTCCATCTCGTGATTCTCGCTAGATTACTTCCGGTGGATACTCCCGGATGTTCATCTACGGTTTGATAATCGTTAGAAGTTATGTTGTTAAGTTGGTAGTTGTTTAAATTAGTTGTTTAATCGTTTGTTGTTGTTTGTTTTATTTATAGTTTGTAATAGTGTTTAATATATATGTCATTTTCTTTAATCAAAATAATATATGGTTGCTAAAAATAATAAATAATAATCAAAATCATATAAAATTTTAATTTTATTTGCAAACTACTTTTTATTTACTCACTGAACATCGGGACGATGTCATTTCGTAAGTGGGGAGTGGAAGTAAGTTAGTAAATAAAAATTAAAATTTTCTTATATAAATTTATACTTAATTGCTCAATACTTAGTTTAATTTTTCTTGGAACAAAATAATTAGATAGTATATAATTAGTATGAATAAAAACAATATAAATTGGTAAGAATAGATTTTAATTAAGTAAAATAAATTAGATATATTATAAGTATATTATATATGTCAATTTTAGATCTTTATAAGATTTTAAGTATATGTAACTATACATAAATATTATCAAGTAAGTTTCATATGAAATTTTAGCAAATATACTTATATTTATAATGAATTTTTTAGAATAATTTTCTTTGTAAAACGAAATATGAATATGGAATCGGATTAGGAATGATGAGATTTTTGACACCATAAAAAAAATTACCTCAACCTTGATTAGAGTGATCAAGACCTCACTCGATATAGCCATTTTTTTGATCATAACCGACCCTTGGCTTATTTTGGTCTACATTTCCTAAAAATCCCACGAGTTTGTACGTACTTATGAAAGGAGATGATAGCACAGAAGCTAAGGATGGTGTATGCTGAGGTGAAAAAAAAAAAAAAAAAAAAAAAAAAAAAAAAAGATATATATAAGAACGAAGCACCATATTTACAGAGAATTAATCGAATACTGTGTATCTTCCTTATCTTTGATCGACAGATATCGGTAGTAGCTTCCAATGATTTGAGTGCGTAGGGTGTTATCTAAACGTCCTATATCACTACGAGGTATAAAGCTCCCGATAAAAATTCGAATCATAAGATCTCAAGAATGATTACGAGTTTAAGGAAACCGGACTCGTAATTTTAGATCGAAAGAGTATTACTCCGATCAATCTTGATGAAGCAATGCTTGTAAATTTGATTTTCTACACACACTCACGCTTTTAGTTCTTAATATTGAAAAAAAGAAGAGAGAAAATCTGAAAAATAGTTGGAAAAGGAGATATTATTAATCGGAACTGTTTTTGATCAAACGTGAAGGTGTAAGTACGTACGACTTGACTCTTTCTCTTTTTGATTTCTTTTTCTATCTTTTCGATTAACCAATGTCCTATCCTAAAAAGTATTAGCCATCTTGTCAATTACTTGACTTAGTCTTTGATTTCAAATATTTCATATAAGTTGAGATAGGAAAATAATTCTAGAATTTTAATTATATTTATTGAGTAGATTTTGTGAAATTTCATTTGAATAATAGTTGATAAATAATTTATCGAAGTTATCTACACTTTTTATCTTATTAATTTCTAAGAAAGATATAATTAATATGTTTATAATATTGAAATGATATTTTACTAATTTAAAATTTTATCTACCACTTATATTATTTTTATCGTAATTTTTATATATTACCGCTTATTTTGCTCGAGGACGATCAAAGAGCTAAGTGGGGAGTAGTTGATGTGTAACATTTATATGATAAAAATTACGATGTTTTATATACGTTATCGACTATTTTTATATAAAATATAAGTAATTATAACGTATAATCTTATAAAATATTAATAGTTATGAATAAATCTAAATACTATAAAAATCTAGTAAAAATGATAAAAAGTTATAAATTTTGTACCGGGTTAATAACCGGAGTGTCGTGTCGATTCACGTGGGTATTTTTGGTATTTTACGTACCTTAGGTAACCCAAGACCCCGAGTGATGACATTTTGTGGAGTAAAATCATATCTTTTGAAGGAATAAAGGAAGTGCCACGAGACTTAAAGTTCAAGTGGATCAATGGTTCGTGACGCCGTATCAAGTTATATTTTCGACGAACAAATGGCCCAGCAAAAAGGCATTTTCTGAAAAAGAAGTCTTCATGGAAGTTATAGATCTCCTCAAGAGCTTTCCAACGCATCTTGAATTATGTCATTTGGAGATCCAGAGCTCAAGTTATGATTTTATCAAGTTTCGGATTAAGATTGGAAAAAATCTATCCGGATCGATCCGGATTTACTTCGGATCGATCCGAGGAAACATCATGATTACCCAAAGCATGTGGCCCCGCAGAGAATAATCCGGGATAAGATTTTTTATTCCCGGATCGATCCGGCCCTTTCTCGGATCGATCCGGCTTGGGAAAATATGCCTATAAATAGAGCGCTTGCATGTACACATAAAGGGGTACCAAATATATTTTCTTCACCTCTTTTTAGTAGTAGTAGTATGTATATATATAGGCCTTATGCCATAAATAAAGTAGTATCGTTATAATGCTCGAGAAATTATCGAAGATCAATGTTGTTGAAGTTGTTGTAGCATCCGGAAGAATACAAATTTTCCGATTCAATCGTTGTAATCGGGTAAAATTCCTAAAGTATTTATGTTTGTTTTGTCTTTTTATCTTTTCGTATAATGTTAGTAGGCTAAATCTAATAACTAGCCAAAGTTATGTAATCGTTTTATTTCGATCTTTTCGGTAAAGGAATGTTGTCTAAGTAAAATTGAATAAAATTGAGTTAATTGAATCTTTTCCTATTGATAAAGTTTGACTTGAAAGAATTCATAATCTAATTATGAATTGACACCTCGTAATTAAGTTATGAACTCGTTAATAGAAAAACCGGAGGGTAAAATTGGCCGAGTGAAAACGTGACAACGGAACCCGCTTCCTACCCGGGGGCGTATTTGTCCTAAAAAGATGAATCTTATTAAAATTTGTACTCAAGATCGTAATAATGTTAAATTCATCGCTTAATTGAAACTTAAACCGGAAAGTTGAATCGCCCGGCCTTGACAACCGGAGCCTTTAAATAAAATTGACCGTTTGACGAACGGAATGACTCCTTTTTATTCAAAGGTAGAATCGTACTCGGGACCCGTTCGTAAAAACCGTAACAGCTTGTGGACTTTGACCGATGACAATGGACATATGACAATTTCACACACTAATGTGAGGACGAATTGTTAACCTTAGAGTACACCGTTTCATTTACTCAATTGAACCTAAAGATCGAGCACATTCCATTCACCGAAAAGATCGTATAAATCAATTATATAAACTTTGGCTAGTTCTCTAATAATATATTTGGCATCTATATATTTATATCTATATATATACTTTGCAACTTATGCACATCTATATATATTTATATATCTATATATATTATATTAGAATAACTTTTAAATTACGTATTTATTTTATGTTGACTAGAATAGTAGTGATCTGTGTTATAAAATTGCGGTTTAGATCGAGTTAATAAAAGCTCTTTGGTGTTTAACCACACTTAGAAGAATTACAAATTTCCCTGAGGATACGATACTCTGACTCACCATACTAGCACTACAGTTTGACCCGATACACTGTCGGTTAAGGACTGGTATTAGCACTAGAAAAGGCCACGTCACCGACCGGGTCGGATATTTTCTACTATTTCTTTATGTTTTTTTATATATATTAAATGACTTTTCTGTTGTCATGTATTTGTTCTTTTAAAGAATCAATTATGAATTATTATATGATAACGTCCTTAGTATTAAACCGTGATAAAGAAACCATGATAGACGATTATGGTTGATGAGATCTCTAATCACTTTAATAAGTTTGATACTTAAATGTCTCTAGGCTTATGTACTATTAAATAGGGCATTGATAATACAAACAGTCTAGCACGTATTAGATGTCTTCTGTCTTTAAGGGCAGGGATAAATCTCGTCTATCGAAGTGTAGAGACACTTGAACTGTACGTGGACGTGTATTGGAGAATGCGTACGTTAGACTGACCCACTTACACTGTTAAGTGTCACACTATGTGGCGGTTGCGTAATTATCTTTATGACCGGAGTCTACATGTCATCACAGTGTGGATTGTCATGCTTTGACACTATTGAGGTTTCCCCTAGCCACGGGGCGATAATGCGCTAATGGTTGTGTGTGATACTGAAGCATGCGGAGTATACGTGTTTGGTCGTCCGGAAATCGCGTACCCTAATAGTAGGGGTGAATATCCGAAAGAGCCTTCTTATAATGAATGTCTTACTCTCGTGAATCTTTACAAAGTGGAAGTAAATGAGTTACTTCGAGAGAGCTTGGAATCCAGATTATAAGATACGGTCGTTGATGTTTGACACTCGACGAACGACCGAATGTATATTATTACAGCGAAAGGATTCTATTTACACGGGAACTGTTTCACATGAAAGGTAGTAGTCATTGCATTTGACTCTTCCGATGATTGGGGGTCACGGTGTGTTGCTAGACGATATCCCGTGATCGTAAGGTATGAAGGGCATTTTCGTAATTTGCACTTTGTGTCTACGGACAACATATTCGGAAGCCTATCGGGTCACTACAAAAAAACAGCAGTTTTGCGACGGATTTTTTGCGACGGACATTATTTCCGTCGCAAATTTACGTTTGCGACGGATATTTTAAAGTTTGCGACGGGACACTTGGCGGGACCGATTTTTCCACTTGGCGGGCAATTTTGCGACGGAATTTTTATTATTTTGCGACGGCCTATTCAATAAAATTTTATAAAATTATTTTATTAAATTTAGATAAAATTTGCGACGGAATTTAAATTCCGTCGCAAAAATATTTATATTTTGCGACGGAAAGTTTTATTATGCGACGGACTTCAATAAAATTTTATAGAATTATTTTATTATTCGAATTTGGATAAAATTTGCGACGGATTAAAATATAGTTGATGACCAAATATGGAAAAAAATTATCTCATATATAAATATTATAGTAGTAAATTAATATGGTGATATTTATTTATTATGAATAAATATAATACAAGATATTAATTGTGTTGATTATATATATATATATATATATATATATATATATATATATATATATATATATATATATATATATATATATATATATATAATATACATGTATTTTGTGAATTAATTAATCATAGTATATTATTATATTAATTTAAGAAAATCTCGATTCCCAAATTAGTGGGGAAAGGGGCCATATGTATTGGATACATTTGGTTTGTGCAATTTAATTAATAAGATTACCTTATATTAATAATAGATATTAATTGATTTTTGGAAAATAGATTTATGGTAATAAGATAAATATAGTCAATATAAGATATTGACAATATCTTGAAAATATTTAATATATGATATTAAATTAAATAAGATAAATCAATCAAATATATTTTCCTTATTTTATTAAGAAAATGTTTTATTTATCTTCTATCTATTAGGAAGCTAATTCCAATCAGATCGGGATAAGAAAGGGGCGCCCCATACTTCATATAAAGGAGGGATTGGCGAGCTCTTTTGCATATCACAATTCCAAGAAATAATTTTGTGAAAAATAGAGAGTTTTTAGAGAGAGATTTGAGAGAGAAAAAATGCCGGTCTAGCAACCGGATTTTTCTAGTAGCAATCCAATGGTGGATTCCGGCGGGTTGTTCGTGTGGACTAGCGGTAGAGGCCGAACGTTTGGGCGGCTCCGTGCATCACTACTCTCCTTAGACGGTGAAAGCGTCGATCTTTTAGATCAAACAAGGTAACCACCGTCTACTACTTATTTGTTTATTGCTTAAACGAAGTCGATTCTGGTCAAAGGAAATAAATTTTTTGAATTCCGCTGCGTTCCCGCGTAGATTTCCTAACAAACTCCACACGCCAAATCATCCAAATCATTATAATCAATCGGGAAAAATGCAAAATACACCCTAAACTATACTCAATGCAAAATTTTCAACCTCAAATTATAATTTGTTCTATTTACAACATTAAATTATAAAATACGAGTAATTTACAACCTTGGACTATCAATAACTTAATTCACTACCCTAAACTATTAATATGCTCAATTTACAACCCTTAATCCATTTTTAAGTATTTTTAAGATCCTCAAACAAGGGTAATTCGATCGATTGCCATCATCCCTTTTGTCTTCTCCACCTAACTTTATTTTTCTTCATCCACCCCTGCCCCCCTCCTCCCTCGGGCCCACCTCAGTCCTCCCCCGTTCCTTTCTTTCTCCATTTACAGAGTTGAGCAAAGACAATAAAAAGCAAAAAAAATCTGATTTAATAGAGGGAAAAGCTCAACAATTTCCAGAAATTTCATCAACCAAACCACTGATCTTATCATTAGAAAAATACAACCATCACCCATAATCTTTCGAGAAACATCCATAATTCCAAATCAATAGCTTCCAAAGCCGTAAAAGCACTACTCTGTATCTGAACCGGACCCTGTATTACCTCTCCCCTCTAATTTCATTGAGATATTTCTCACACACCAACACCTCAAACCCATTTCTCATTGCCGCCAAAGAAAACACAACTCCCCCAATCCCACCACCAGTCACTGAATCCACAATTTTTTTGGGCTGGCTTTGAATTGATTTTAGCACTGCCTTGACTAACCAGCTCGGTTGTAGACTTGTAGCAGCTTCAGAATTTGTTTTCTTGTTAAAGTTTATAACATTTCTGTTCCCAAAACAGTTTTTTTGATGATGGAATAGCTAATAGAGCTCTAGATATTAAAGAGGAGCATGAAATGTTGAAACTGGTGATGTTGAAGGGTTTAGAACACAGATGCACTGGCCTTTTATTGGTTCAATTTTTTGATTAGTTACAATTTGCTAGCTCCCTCTCTTTCCTAGGATTATTTATGCAAAGACTCAAAATTGCAGAAAAAGAAAAAGGGAAAAAAGAAGAAGAAGTGGTGAATCCATTGTCTTGTTTAACTCCGAGAATAAGCAATTTACCCTTAATGGAAGTGGTGGGGAGGAGGGCTGGTTGTGGAGGAAGAAAATAAAGTGAGGAGAAGACAAAACAATTGACCGATTTACCCTTCTTTGAGGATCTTAGAAATTCTAAAATGGATTAAGGGTTGTAAATTGAATAGTTCGGTAGTTTAGCGTCGTAAATTGCACGATTGATAGTTTAAGGTTTTAAATTGCTCAGATTATATAATTCAAGGTTGTAAATACAACAAATAATAGTTTGAAGTTGAAAATTTGGGATTGAGTATAGTTTAAGGGTGTATTTTGTATTTTTCCCTAATCCATCTATAATCACTATGAAAATCTTAAAACACATCATTTATAAATTCTGCATTACATGTACCGCACAAAATACATATTCACAATTCAAATTATATTTAGAGCATTAAATACTGTAAATTCTTTTTTAAAAAAATTTATTTTAGATTTTTCAACAGAAAAAATAACATTGCAACAAATACTATATTTTTTAGTGTAAAATACAGATTTTAAAAAAAATTATTTTACATCTGCCGCATTCATCAAGGTTTAGTAAATTTTCCTTTATATCTACAAAACAGAGAATTTGATAAAATAACAAAAAAAATAGAGAATTTGATGCATTTCAATCCGGATAGAGATTCTATAAACCAGAAAAATGTGTATTTAAAACTGTAAAATAGATGGATCTGATGCAGTGCTCTTAGAGCATGGGACTATCTTTTCACACAAATGTTGTTTACACTTACCAAGAGCCGAGAGTGGGTTTCGTTTGGATATTCCACACGCCTGCCATTCTGACCGTAAATGAGTCCGGAAAATATATACTATTCTGGCCAATTTATGGTCAATTCACACACAATGGCCATTCGACCCAATTTGAGTCGAATACAATCATTATACTGATTTTATTCTAGTCAGAATTTTGAATGTTTTTCATACTCAATACCGGTCCGAAAGACATTCGACTAAAATTGAGTACAAAAAACTTTTAATATTAAATTCGAAATTCGGTCGGAATCAATAGTGATGCTCTTATCCCGACCCAATTCTAGTTTGAATGTGTAGAGTATTCCGGACTCAATATTGGTCGAATGATGCTCGACTATGTATGAGTTTGGAAAACTTCAAACATTCTACCTAAAATATGGTCAGAATCAACCAGTGTGGACTCTCAACACGTATATTCTGACCATATTTCAGTATGGATAATGTGTCATATTCTGACCAAACTTTGGTCAGAATGAACGCGCGTAAAATAAAAAAATAAGGGCGAAATTGGAAAAAAAATTCCGTGTGGTAAGATAAAAATTTGTGTGAAAAGATATTCCCTAGAGCATTTATACTGTAAATTCTTTAAAAACTCTATTTTAAAGATTTCTAACACTGCAACTGATACTCTATTTTATTTATATAAAATACAAATTCTTTAAAATTTTACTTTACATCTACTACATTCATCTAGATTCTGTAAATTTTTCTTTATATCTACCGCATTCTGTAAAATAGAGAATCTGATAGATTTCATCTTGGATAGTAATTCTATAAACTAGAAAAACGAGTATTTAAAACTGTAAAATAAAGTATTCGTTAATATGATATAATGCGAGTGTTCTTAGTAGAAATTCCGATGCATTTCACTCTAAAAAGAAGTTAGGTTAAACAAAAAAGTGATGTTTAATACATAGTTTAAAGTTTTGCTACCTATTTTCTTTAAATTCAATTTCTCCTTCGTTAAGAGAGACGGAAACAATCCGACTCATCTCTTGGTTAAGGAAGGATTATCCTTGATAGTAATTAAGCAATGGAACACTAGGCCACCTTCTCATGTAATAATGGTTTGCTCCTCGGATATCACATTATTATATATATATATGAGACATGTAAATTTTATTCGCACTTATCTCTCCGGATATATAATATATAGCTGCATATTTAGTGCTTTTTTTTTTTTTGAGGAGCTGCAAATTTAGTGCTAAATGATAGGACATAAAGTGTCATTATTATGTTTTTTTTTTTAAAGAAAGAACAATGAAATGGAAATCATGAAATGTGATCTTAGACAATATACATATACTTTAAGGAAGTGAATCTTCATATCTAACACAATCCCAGAGAATCTTCAACTCCCAAAACCTAATCCGACGAAAACAAAAGTACGAGAAGAGCGGATAGATTTAATTACTTCTTTCATCATAGTGTACTACTACTACCACTTTTGTATAATAAATCAAAATAAAATCAGAATTCAGAAATTTGGAATGCTGTTTGGGGAAATTCCTTTACATTGACCGTCAATAACTATTTTTGACAATAGATTCTCTTTGAACGAAAAGGGTTAAGAAGTGGGAAATTTTTTAGATATCTCCTTTGGATTGATGAAATGAATCTGTTGGAATGGAATGATATCATTCCATCACTGCGTTTGGTAGAGAGTGGAATGTAATCGTTTCTTATTGCATGATTTATTTTTTCATTTCATTGCGGTCATTCCATTGGATTTTAGATGAAATGAAAATCATCCATTTTCATTCCTTTAGAATGAAAACATATTTCATTCTTCCGTTGCCAAACACGCCAAATTGATGGAATAGAATGAAAAAAAGCATTCCATACCCGCAATCCAAACGTTCCATGATATAAGTATCCTCATCGTGCAGGTATTTATATGTATTAATAAGACGTAGGTGTTTGTGTTTTTGTGTATGTATTTAACATTTTTTTTTTATTTTTATTTTTTTTTTTTTTGTGTGTGTGTATGTATTTAACATTTACACTTTTAAATGCGAAAATTTTCAATTTAAATAAACATATCTAGACTATGCCGAAGTAACATTCGAAAAAATATCTAGCTTGTTATTTTGAAGTAGAATTTCAGTTCGTAGTTTGACTATTATATTTTTGGGATAGTGGATTTACAGGACAAAATAAAGAAGGAAAATATCAAAAAGGGTTAAAAACATGTCAATTAGGACAAATTAGAATAATAATAATAATAGACTAAAACACCCCTAAGTAGTCAGTTGTGGAAATGGCATTACTTCCGAAAAAAATTGCAAACGGTCTCGTAATCAATAGAGGATAATTCACTCCAATAATTCAACAATGTCATAAATTCAATGGAATTGCAATTCCTCTCCAGTTTGAGTTGGAGTACAATAAATCTACTGTTACATTCTTTAACACAGAGATTTGACATGAAGTAGAATTCCATTGATCATATTCCCTTTTATAATCCCCTTATCGCACTTTTCTAATTCACTAACTCAATACACTTATCCACAAAATTATACTCTACATACTGAAAAAGTGATAATGGCAGTGGAAATTGGTCCGACACTAACACTTGAAAATTCCACTGCAAATTTTAAGAAGAAAGAGGTTTAACAAGAAGTGGGTTTCCCTTTGTTTGTTTTGTTACATATGAATTACGAAGAAGGAGACCGGAGGAAGAAATGATAGGCAGGAAAAGTGATCGATGCACGATTCACGCATACATATCAACGGCAGTTACATTATAAGATAATAAAAGGGTAAATTGGTCCAGTGGAATGTTAATTTGTCCTTATTGCCAAAAAAAAAACGAATTCCCCTGAATTAAATGTCTAATAATTCTACAATTTTGTACTTTTTCACATTTTCCTATATAATTTATATGTGACGATATTTGTATGTATAAATGTATTGGACAAGAATTTAGATATGCTAAAATATTAAATATGCCCAAAAGAGTAATCTATTGATAGGAGGACAAAAATGACAAAATTAAGAGGTGTACGCAGTACACGGAATGAGTTGAGGTGTAAATATCATTTGTTTAAGTTTGTCTTTATTTTCCCTCAAAAGAAATGTTTGTGTCTTTATTTAGTACTACCTCCGTCCCACAAAAAGTGTCCATAACAGAAAAATAAATTGTCCCATAAAAAGTGTCCATTTAAAATACATCATTAAATACATTTTTTCCAATCATACCCCTATTTTAACATTTAATTTTCCATAATCCTTTCATATTCCAAAACAAGCATTTTATTATAGTACATGCAAACGTTTGAGCTTATTTGCTTAATAAACAAACTAAAGTTTATATGTTTTTAGGGGTAAAATATGCTTATTTTATACTACCCACGCGTCCTATAAAAAATGTTTATTTTTTGTGGTGCATATAGATTAAGAAACAATTAATGTGTTGTATTTTAAACATCAATGGACAAATATACCCCTATTTCGTAATAAATACTTGTTTTGGAATAGAAAAGAGTATACATACATTAAATGTATGATAGGGGTATGTTTGAAAAAAATATATTAAATGATATATTGATTTTTTAAATCGACATTTTTTATGAAACAATTGATTTTAAAAAAATGGATATTTTTATGGCACGGAGGTAGTATTTAAACTATCTTCGTTAATCTATTCTTCATGAATTTAAACGGATGTGTGAGTCATTTTGTGTTTGTTCCTTCCTTAAACAGGCATAATAGTATATTTGAATTTGATTATCTATTTATGTTATTGTGTATAGCACTATCAAACTCAAGGTTGTTTGTGAATGACTCTATTTGTGTATAGCACTATCAGTAATGAAATACATTGCCTTGATTATACACTATATGCAATTGAGACTAAAAACGACATAGAGCAAACACGGATGTACATGGCCTTGGGAGCGGATCCCCGCCGTGCAAGGTGTTGTACACTGTTTTTGTCGGAATTTTTGACGGATTCGTCGAAATTTCGACGGGAGCACACTGTGTGTACCGTCGGAGATCCGCTCCCGCCTTGCTAACATTAAAAAAAATAAAAACAAATATTACACTGTACGTAAAAAAGCGATTCCGGAATCGAAACACCTAGTGAAAAAATAATTTTCTTTGTATTAAAATAATTTTCATTCCACGGTTGAATGGCATAATCTTAGGGACTTGCGTTCTTTGCGACGATCGGGGGATTAAACAACTCGATCCTAAAATTTTGAGGGCTTTTTTAAAAAAGATACTCAAACAAACTTAAGTTAATTTCATGTAAATTCACCAACATCTCTGCAGGCATGACCTGGGAGGCACGACTCGGACCGAACTCCGGATTAGTCGGACCAATTGATTACGGATACCGGAGGCTTTAAGTAACAAAAAAAAAAAATTTAAATCACCAACATCTCTAGAAAACTGGCCTTGCTACCACGTACTCGAGTGGAGATCCATCTTTTTCGCATTTACTATCGGTAATGGGATATCCTGCAATATGCTATGTAGAGCATATTGTACTAGAGGAATCAATTTCAACATGGACATTTAAATGACATACCTCCAATTCATGTATTAGTTTCGAAGATTATCAGCAGAGTCCGCAATCTTAGGTTTGCCTGGGGGACTAACGTATAGTTGAGGCTCTCATCGCTTTGTTTCTTGTAATTTGTTTGTGGATCGATCTTACCACTTGTTTAATAAAATGGATCGTTAAAAAAAATCATTTATTTCTCATACATCAAAGCCTCAAGGTCAAATTACTATAATAATACTAATAATATAATATATATATATATATATATATATATATATATATATATATATATATATATATATATATATATATATATATATATATATATATATATATATATATATATATATATATATAAAATGAATCTTTAAGTGCAACATTTCTCCTGATAAAATAGTTAGTCGAAAATTTAGTACTACTAATAAACAAAATAAAGGAATGGGAACAAAATGATAATGTGGTAGCCATTAATTATTACCTACTTTATTCGCAATGCAGACAACAATGGATACCGTTTATGATTGAAGAAGAAATATGGAGTATATGGAAAGTTGGCGTCAACAAATTAATGCATAGGAATCTATGGTGGGGGTTTAAAGCATATTTCACCACTTCTCACATAATTAGATTTTGATATAAATTTTTAGAAAATTCCATATATATATATATAGGTAATAATATAAGCAGGATTCTCCACCGAAATTCTCGGACTAAATGGTTCCGGATACCGGAGTTTTAAGGAAAAAACATCATTTAATAAAAAAATGTTAGACCCCGTGTGCAATTAAAATAAATAAACGAAAATTAAATCAACAATTTTATTTAATATATTTAAATGACTATATTACAATAGTAATTGAAATAAAATACGATGCACTACAAAACCGAGACGAGTCGAAAAGCTCGTCTTAAGACAATTTTGGCCCCCCGGTTGTTACCAATTGTCTCCCGTGATAACTCGGAAATCTTCGACTTGAACCACGCGAACTTTGACAATAGAATCTCTTCGACTCGAAAAATGGACTATACAAATGGTTCCGGATACCGGAGTTTTAAGGAAAAATCATCATTTAATAAAAAAGTCATCACACTTAAGTCTTAACTATTACGGTGTTAACAAAGCATACAACTATTGTTAAAAGTTACCACTCTATCAATTAGTGATGATGAAATGCTCTTATAATTATCGAATTTCTAGTCAAACTGATTTTCCTTTCAATATGTTAATTTTTTTTTTTTTTTTATGGTTGTTACTCCTTATCTTGCGCATCAGATAAGCTCAATTTTTTACATTAGATATGTTTTGGCTTACTCCAGTTTTTCGTACCAAAATGCCCTTGTACACAAATTTCAAGCCAAATATAAAGAGTCTTTTTTATTACTGATAAAAAATGTGTTGTATTTGGAGTTTGTTTTTCTGTTATCATTCTTCTTTATAGTATCAAAAATAATTAAAATACGATGCTAGCTTTTATGCTCTTATATTTTATTATTGTATTAAAACTAAATCTCATCATTTTCATAATGACGCATTCACCCTTAACTATATAATTTATTACATTTTTTGAACACTTAATAGTTCTGAAAATTGGGTCCAATGTTAACTGTGAACAAAAATGTATACTTATTCCCCTACAAAAAAAACTATTATTCAGTGAGTGATCGAGTAAGAGATGAGATTAAATAAAGTGTAGTTATCCCACGTTTTAAACATCTTCCCATCCCGTCAAAAAAAAAAAAAAAAAAAAAAAATCTTCCTGTCTTTTGATTTTATAAAAAATAAAATAAAACTTATACTTCTCAAAAAAAAAAAAAAAAAATTTATTTTTATAAAAGAATGTGCTCGGCTTCAAAAATAAAAAATAAAAAAAAAAAAAAAAAGAATGTGCTCTAGTAGATAAAATTCAATGTCATGATCTCAATATCGGTTGCAAGGATACTATCTATAACTTAAAAAAAGGTAAATCCTTTTCTTTTACTAAATAAAATTAACAATGAAACATTAAACCCGACCCATCGTCACACGTTCTCCAGATCCGTACCATATTACATTATCGAGACGAAGGGGTGTTTCTGCATACAGCTCATGCCGAAGACCCAAACTTTGAGGATCATTACCTATCCATGTTCACGAGTTAAACAATTGAGTTCAGCTTAATGAAGAAAGGATCTCTCACCGGGAAATATCAAACACTCACCTCCAAAAATTAGTTACAACGCTGGTTAAGTTGTTACTGCAATGCTTTAACGACGGTTTTTTCTGTTGTAAAATCTTCAACAACAACTATATGAGGTTTTTTTTTTCCTTTCGAATTCTCAATCAATGTAGTGATAGTTTAAAGATCAACTGATCTTACTTTTCTCTCTTATCGTTTATCCAAACTCGCCGAGGAAATTTATAGTACTAAACAAGGATCATTATCAATTTACTAAGTATTTTACAAAGTTAAGGCACTTTGGGATCCATTGTTGATTTTGAGGCAAATACATCTGACGATACGGGATTTCACTCCTCAACGTGGAATTAAGCCTCTAGAATTCACCTCGGATCGAATAAGAGACGTGTCAATGAAGACCACAGCAGCCAACATATTTTGCAAGTGTCCCATCTCGAACACCCGTGTCGGTGTTATATGAGTCGAGACCAGAATTCCGGTCCAGCTTCACAAGCCCAATATCCATGGGGTTACTTGGGCAAGGGACAAGGCCCAATAAGGGTTATTTATGTCAATAGACAACACCGCCTTAAGTTTTAGGGCTGAGCATGGATTTATGCCTATAAATACACAACCCCAGGAACTACGTAAGGCTTGATTCCTGGACAATACGGAGGATACGTAGGCAATCCAAGATACATTCTTGGACTCAGCCATAAAACCCAAAAAAACACCATCTTTACTACCGTTCGAGCCGTGCTTGTTCTTCTTAACTCACCCTTAGACTACATTTGGACCTGTTAATTAGGAGGTGCGTTATTTAGCATCATCATTGGCGCTAGAAGAAGGGTCTTCTACCGGTGAGTTATTAAGGATATTACGATGGCACCGCCACCCAGGAGACAGAAGCCTGGGGGCAGCAAGAATCTACCAACTGAAGAGCACACGGATTTAGATCCAGCAGGGGTACCAACACAGGTTCCTGAAATCCCCACCGGATCTAGACCCGCGCAGCTGCACAACCACCAAAGCCCCAACTTCCCCTACAGTTGCAAGACATGGCTGATCACCTGGCGTCTTTGGATGAAGACGCCCTGAAACGAGTGGTGGCATCTGTGTTCATAGACAAAGGGATCTATAACACCCCTGATGATCACAACCTGTTAGACCCACCGGGTCGAAAGGAGCGTGAGAACACGAGAGGAAAAAAGCCTGTCGATCCTCGGGAAGAGTGTGAAGACAAAGTAGAAGTCAGCATCACTGGCGCCAAGAAGCGTCCTGGGGATGAGAAGCACCAAGGGCAAATCGAGGATAGCATTCGAAATGAGTTTAATCGCATCGTAGGTAAGGATCAAGTCACAGAGTGGCTCGAGTCACCCTTCAGTTCCGAGATAGAGGAGTTTTCGATGCCTGAGTCCTTTAAACCACCGAAGATGGAACCCTATGATGGTACTACGGACCCGAGGATCACCTATATCGATACATATCCCGATGAGATTAAGGAATGCTAACGATGCCATGAAGTGTCGTGCCTTCGATACCTTACTTACGGGTCGAGTCCGGGAGTGGTTTCATAAGCTACGATCTGGGCCGATTTCTAGTTTTCTGCAGTTGGGGCAGAAGTTTCGAGATGCTTTCATCGGGAATAAGAAGTTCCATCTCAGTGCCACCCACCTCATGAACATCAAGCAAGAAAAATGAGAGTCAACTATTGACTTCATGAGGCGCTTTAATCTCGAAGCTATGAAGGTGAATAATGCCAGTGATGCACTTCAGGTCAATTCATTTGTCGAAGGCCTACGCAATATGAAGCTATACGACAAGCTTTCTAAGTAGACGACCAATGACATGGACGAATGTGTGAACATAGTCCACAAGTTTTGCCAAGGTGAAGAGGAAGTGCGTTTGCACACCATTTCACTTGGCCTCAACCCGAGAAATGACACCCGAGGCCAGACCAAGGGTCAGCCTAAGGGTCAGAGCGACGAAGGAAAGTCAAATGTATTCGATCGATTGACCGCTCCGATCACGGATCGGCTAGGAAAGAAGGGGAATTTAAAAGTCCGAGATTTCATCCCTCTCAACCGATCTCGAGGGGAGGTGCTCGCCATCATGGTCAAGAAAAACATTGCACGAACTCCTAAACCGATGTCCAAAGATCCGGAAAAAGGAAGAATACCCATAAATACTGTGATTATCACAAAGATGTGGGGCACGACACAGAAGAGTGTTTCGACCTGAAAAGGGATATCGATGCATGCATTCAAGAAGGGCGATTAGATGAGGTGGTCGACATATCACAGAAGGACAAGCCCAAAGGACGACGGGAATATAAGAGGAAGAGTTATAGCGGTGGAAGAGATCGATCGCCACGTCGAGATAATCAGAGACGTCGGGACAGGTCGTCGGAACCGACTCACAGAGATAACCGTAGGGACGATCGTAGGGAAGATCAGAATCGAGACCCCTATAGGGATAATCGCATCAAGTATGGTCTCAACACAATTGTTGCTGAGCACGAGTCAGATCGTCCTCGATCCAGTAGACAGTCTACAGACAGACCGAGGGAAGCAAAGAAATTTAGGTTCACGATAGAAGTAAGTTATGGACCCAAAGATGATGTTCCAAGCTCTCATAGCCACAGTGAAGGAGAGGCAGTGATAAGCCGAGGCCTGATAAAAAGGGTATGTGTCGATAGTGGAAGTGCAGTCAACATCCTCTACTACTCAGCCTTCAAAGCCATGAAGTTGAGAGATGAGGACATTGTGCCATTATCAACCCCCTTGTTCGGATTTACGGGGCAGGCCATCCACCCTGTCGGGTCGATAAACCTACTGACCACGGTAGGGGATGGCAAAATAGGCAGGACGATGGAAATGACTTATGTCGTAGTTAAAGCCCCATCGGGTTACAACGCGATATTAGGTCGACCAGCCTTATACGACCTCGAGAGCAATTATGTTCTTGTTAAGGGTGAATTTATACGATTTATAACGCTATATTTTATGTTATTTTCCCTCATATTTGTATGAATTTGTATAAGAAACGAGCGTTTAATGGATTTATCGAGCAAATGGTATTTTAAATAAGTTATTCGCAACATAGATTAATTTATGTGTTTTAATTATGTTTTTATGATTATTTGAGCGATATTACATTTTGCGATATTTTTATGTGTCATAGAAGCACAAATTCGAGCTCAAGAGGTGATTCAAAGATGATCAAGTCGGATTTGATTAAAGAGGAAGAGATAATGATGATTTACATTGAATGAAAAGGAGATAAAGATAAAGAAATCGAAATCCGGTCATATTGGGTGGCGTCCGAGTCCCGTCCGGTGGACGGGCGTCGATGGGGCCGAACGAGCGTCCGGAGATGGGAAGTTGATTCGGGATGTTTGGACGGCGAAGTGGACGCCGTACGGACGAGCGTTTGGTCATGACTCGGCCCGATTTGAAGTTCATATGAAGAATGGACGGGCGTTCAAGGATCCGGACGGGCGTCCGGTAGCCGACTTGCGAAACCGACTTTAAAATCTATATATAGTCGGTTGTTTTCTCCACACAAGAGGATCATACACTCATTATTAAAAACCCTAAACCTAGGGGCGGCTTTAGGCTGCGTTTTTCATCTTTTTATTCCAGTTTTTATGCTCTTAGTTTAGATTAAAAACTAGTTACTTTTTATGCCTTGTTTACGCAAATTTGAGTTGCGAGGATGTTCGAGAGGCTAAAAGCTTCATCAAACGAGTATTGTGAAGCCGTCCGACAATTGTTGATTTCGTTTTCTTCGATTATCTTGTGAGTTTTTAATAAAGGTTGTTTCTTATTCATGCTTATTCATGTTTAAATTGCTCTTTTATCGGAAGATGTGCATGTGTTGATTGTTTATTGTTGATGGAAGTCTTAGTAAACCCTAGATCACCATGAATAAGAATAGTAATTCGAATCTATCATAACGGAAGTTAATAGGTTTGACTATTTAGATTATAAACACAAAGTTTGCACCTTTGGTTAGAAAACGCGTTAATCTTACATCGGAAGATAATAGATTAATAGATGAACTTTCTAAGGAATTAGGGTTCATGTTTAGGTGAGGTGAATCACAACCTAGATAAAAGCGCAATATAATCGAGATAGGAAATCAATGCTTGTTGGATAGGTGGATCAATCCTCGTTTGCTCGTTATAAATTTGATTTAAATCCTTAAAAGCTTGAATTTGTCTAGTTAGTTTACTTTTATACGCATCTTAGATTAGTTAGTTTAAATCGGTTCGCAGCCCGTATCCTTCCTGGCTTTAGATCATCTCTTGTTGTCGAGTTTTACGTTTTAGTTAAGTTTAATTTTCAATATTCGTTTAGTTTTATCCGCTATTTAGCTTAGTAATCGTGACATAGGTTAGTTAGATAAAAACTAGAAATCACAATCGTTTAGTTCCCCGTAAGATCGACCCGGCATTAACCGCTATTACTACGATCCTTATACTTGAGGTTAACCGGATTATTACTTGTTTATTTTGTGTTGATAAAATCCGTGACAAGTTTTTGGCGCCGTTGCCGGGGAACCGGACGGTTGTCTAGTTTTTATTTTTTTTGTTTGTTATTTCATTTTTAGAGTCTGTTTTTAATTCATAAACGTTTCGGTAATTAGTTAATTAGGGTTTAGATAGGGTTAAGGATCTTTTTCTAAGGTTCTCTTGTGATTAGTTCTCCCCTCTATCTTCTCCCTCTGTTTCTTTTCCCTTTTCTGTTGTTCCCTTATCTTTTCTGTTATTTTCTGCAAATTTTCTACTTACATTCTAAATTTTTCCGCTACCAAACGGGCGTACGGGATATTGGACGCCCGTCCGGCTGGAAAATTATCAACTCTGTTCTGTTTTATTCACTTAGACGAGCGTCCATAATATTTGGACGCCCGTTCAAGTATTCTAATTTTCAGACGAGCGTTTGGACCACTAAACGCCCGTCCAGTCCAAATTTCACCCGGACGCCCGTCCAAATTATTGGACGTCCGTCTGGTCCTGCTTTATTCAATAAATTTTGTTTCCCTTTCTTCTTTCCTTTTCTTTCCTTTAGGTTTTTAATTTCTAGTCTAGGCTTTTAATTTTTTTTCTTTAGTTAATAGGTTCAACATCTTGAGTAGGGTGTCGGTTTATGCAAACTCGAAGTCAGAAAGGACCATTGTTCTTTTCACCTGACCCCGAGCGGACCATAGTCCGACCCGATAGGCGAAGACTTCGTTTTGCCGATCCTGCAGCGAAGGAAGTTTAACCTATCAAGAAATTGAACAAAACTTAATAAAGGAAATCGAAGATCTCGTAATAATGGCCGCCGAGGATAGACGGACGTTGGCGGACTACGCCATGCACAGTGCGATGCTTGTCAACCCGGCAATCGTTTTACCGGCCATTCTTGCACAAACTTTCGAACTTAAGCCGGGACTTATCCGGATGATGCGGCATGCATCAATTTTTCATGGCTATCGGTCGAGAGAATCCCCATACTCATTTACACACATTCTTGGAGATATGCGGCACCACACGCATCCAAGGGGTAAATGATGATGCTATCAAACTAAAACTTTTCCCTTTTTCTTTAAAGGGAGAAGCTAAAGAGTGGTACACCTCTCTCCCTTCGAATCCATCAATACTTGAAATTTGAACTCGAGAGGGAGTTCTGAGTCAATATTTCCCACCTTCCAAAAGCGCCCAATGTTTGAATGAAATCTTCACCTTCTATCGAAAGAGAATGAATCATTTTTCGAGTGTTGGAAAAGATTCAAATCTCTCCTTAGAAAGTGTCCCCACCATGGCTTGCCGGCATTTGCAAAGGCAAGTCAATACTTTCTTTAGCGGATTGACCGAGCTCACCAAAGGCATGGTCAATAGTTCTTGGTGGGGCATTTACGAAGAAAACACACGAAGAGGGATGGGCCTTGTTTGAGGACATTGCAAAGTACAATTACGCCCCCTCTTATCAAGCAATTCAAGCACCTCCTCCTCCTAAGGTTGAGGAAGTTAACATGCAAAGTTTGATCGCCATGCTACGAAGCGAGATGGCAACTTCCCGGAGTTCCAAATCCGATAAATCAAACTCCTTCTTTCCCACGAGAACCCTCGGGTTCTATCTTGTGAAAATTCTTTGTCGGACGGCCACATGAATGGCCGGTGTCAATTTAATCCCTACTGCACCTTATCAAGTGAATGTTGTCCATGATTATGGGCAATACAATCAAGTCACATGTCGAATTGTGACGAGTTGGGGCACACTTCTAAATTATGTCCTATGAATGGACAGAATGCGGAAGTGAATGCATTCTATGGCCAGAACAATCCAAGATTCAATCAGTTTTCTGGCCAGAACAATTTCCAAACCCAAGGGGTTAATCCATCTTCAAATTTCAATCCTAATTCGAATTCTAATTCGAATCAGAACTTCAATAGAAACCCTGGGTTTAGTCAGAACCAAAACTCGAATTTTTCCAATCCGACTCAAAAATTCAATCAGAATTGGCCTTCAATTCAAATTCTCAATTTCAAAACGGCTCGGCCCGGCCCTATTCTTCAAATTTCCAAAACTCTCAAGGCCCCTCCCAATCCACCAATCTTGAAGCTAAATTGGAGGAGCAAAGCGGGTCAATGAAAAATCTAGAGAGACAAATTGGGCGGTGGTGAACAATTAGCTTCAGACCCCAGGCGGTTTGCCCGATTTCACCGAGAAGAATCCAAAGGGAGGTCAAGTTGCTCAAGGCGACTTAAACAAAGGCCCGTACAGCGACCTCGTGCCAACAATGCAATACGGTAAAGAGGAGGCCGGTGCGATGAATTTAAGAAGTGGCACTCGGTGAGTGGTCCCCACGGCTTCCGGGGAAACCGCTAGCCCCCTCCCGCCGCGATAAGGCGGGGAGGGAAGGCGAGCACCTACACTCCCCTCAGCGCAAGAGAAAACTCGGGTGGCGATCCACGAGAGGTGAGAAAGTTGGAGACCCTCAAGTGGGTGATCCCGAGGGTGAAAAAGTAAGCGAAAGTCGGGATGCGATCCCACGACTATAAAGAAATACGAAAAAATTTGTTCGATGGAAAGATGCGGAAGATAAAGGCTGTAAGTGCATCCTCAAAGAAAGTCTTTTCGGAGAGTGACCTTAAGAAGCTTCCATTTCCACCAAGAAAGAGCAACATTCCCTTGATTGAGGACAAAAAGTACGAGAAGGTTACGAACCTTTTGAAGAATACTCGGGTAAATCTTCCTTTATCGGATGTCTTGGTTGAAATGCCTAAGTATACAAAATTTATCAAGGATGTTGTGTCTTCGAAAAAGAAGTTAGCGAGGCATGGAAAGGCAAATTGGTGAGGATTGCTCCATGATTAATTATGAAGACTTACCAATTAAAAGAGGTGACCCTGGCAAATTCGTACTTACGGTATTAATGGGAGGTCTAGTCTTCCCTAACTCTTTGTGTGATCTAGGTGCCTCTATAAGCCTTATGCCAATGTACGTATGCAAACGGCTCGGTTTACAAAGCCTTCTAGAACCTACTATATGAGTTTACAATTCGCGATAGATCTTCTAAGAAAGCTTCGGGGATCTAAAAGACATTTTGGTTCAAATTGATAGATTTACCTTCCCGGTCGATTGGTATGTTTTAGATATGGAGAAAGATGAAAATGTTCCCCGATTCTTGGAAGACCTTTCTTATCTACGGCTAGAGCCCTCATCGATTGCGATGGTGGGCAAGTGACTATCCGAGTTGGTGATCAAGAGGTGAGTTACAATGTCTTAAAGTCCATTCAAGTGCCCTGCGGCCCTCCGGCCGGATTTTCCATTGATTATATGACGGATGATTTCACCGATTATATGGATAAGCAAGTCATGGGTTTGTAGAAGCGGAATATGAGCGATTGGTTGATAATCTAAATACTCATGGTGCGGTTAATCTAGATCGGTTGGCAGCTGAATTCGAGGACGAGCTAAGAGAAGAAGCTTTGGCAGTAGGGCCACTAAGTAAGCTCAACGACGTTGAGTTGAGGAGTGGAGATCTTAAATCAAGTCTAGAGGAACCCCCTGTAGACTTGGTTCTGAAGCCGTTGCCTAAACATCTCAAGTATGTGTTTTTAAGAGAAGGTGACAAGCTTCCTTTGATCATCTCTGCCAAGCTATCTCGTATAGAAGAGCTTAAATTGTTAAACGTCTTGCGCAAAAATGAAAAAGCCTTTGGATGGCAGGTGGGAGATATCCGAGGGATATCTCCCGACATCTGTATGCACAAGATCAAGGCGAGGAGGGTGCAAAACAAGTTAGACGACCTCGAGAGAAGGCTTAACCCTCGTATGCAAGAAGTAGTCAAGAAGGAAATTATAAAGCTTAGATATGGGTATCATTTACGCCATTGCGGACGGTGAGTGGGTATCCCCAACTCGGGTAGTTCCCAAAAAAGGTGGAATTACGATTGAGAAGAATGAGAAAGGAGAAGAGATAGCATTGAGGCTCGTTACTGGATACAGAGTATGTATCGATTATCGAAAGCTCAATGAGGTCACACTGAAAGATCATTTCCCCCTTCCATTCATTGACCAGATGCTTGAGCGTCTGGCGGGGCACGCATTCTACTGCTTCCTGGATGGATATTCAGGATACTTCCAGATACCCATCGATCCTGTTGACCAAGAGAAGACCACTTTCACTTGCCCTTATGGGACATTCGCCTACAGGCGGATGCCGTTTGGTCTCTGTAATGCCCCGGCCACCTTTCAAAGGTGTATGATGGCAATCTTTGACGGGCTAGTTGAAAAGTGCATGGAGATTTTTATGGACGATTTTTCGGTTTTCGGTCAATCCTTTGATGACTGCCTCGATAATCTTGATCAGGTGTTGTCCAGATGTGTGGAAAAGGACTTAGTGCTTAATTGGGAAAAATGCCATTTCATGGTAGATGAAGGCATAGTCCTTGGCCACAAAGTGTCCGCCAAAGGTATAGAAGTAGATAGGGCCAAGGTAGAAGCTATTGAGAAGATGAGTTATCCTAAGAATGTGCGCGAAGTCGAGCCGAGGTTTCCTCGGACATGTCGGTTTCTACGGGAGATTCATCCAAGATTTTTCCAAAGTAGCCAAGCCCCTATCTACTCTGCTCAAGGAAGACGTTGAGTTCAATTTCGATGAAAGCGCAAACAAGCGTTTGAGGAGCTCAAGAATCGGTTAATATCCGCTCCAATTCTTATTTCACACATTTGGAACTTACCACTTTGAGCTTATGTGCGATGCATCCAACTATCTTGTTGGTGCGGTCTTAGGGCAAAAGCTTAATGGAAAGTTCCGGCCTATCTATTATGCCGGTCACACTTTGAATCCTTCTCAAGTTAACTACACAACAAGCGAAAAGGAATTATTAGCCGTAGTCTTTGCTATGGATAAGTTTCGTAGTTACTTGCTTGGGCGCTCAAGTGATTGTGTGGGTGACCATTTGCTTTGCGGTATCTCATGACCAAAAGGAAGCTAAACCGCGCTTCTTGCGTTGGATGCGACCCTCCAAGAGTTTGACGTTCAAATCAAAGATAAGAAGGGCGGTGAGAACGTAGTGGCGGATCATGTTTCTAGGATGTTAAGTGAGGAAAAGAGTGATCCGATGACATAGATCTTTACTTTCCTCTAGAGAACATCATGTTGATCGATGGCCGCTCTCCGGATGTTCCTTGGTACTCCGCCATTGTCAACTACCTTCATGCCAAATACCTTGATCTGAAATGTCTTATCAAGAGAAGAAGAAGTTCTTCTACGATATGAAATATTTCGTTTGGGATGAACCTTACCTCTTCAAGATCTGCAAGGATGGTTTGCGAGGAGGTGTGTTCTGAGTACGAGCAACGCGATGTAATCGAGCAATGCCATAGTGGACCCACGGGTGGTCACTTTGGTCCTTGGAAAACGGTTGCTAAGATCTTCCGAGTCCGGATTCTATTGGCCGACGATCTTTAAAGATACGAAGCCTTGTAAAGCTTGTGATAGATGCCAAAGGACCGGTGCTCTGACAAGGCGGTTTGACATGCCTTTGAAACCCATCCTCGAATGCGAAGTCTTTGATGTATGGGGTATCGATTTTATGGGACCATTCCCATCATCTTGCGGTAACAAATACATCTTAGTCTGCGTGGACTATGTGTCAAAATGGGTGGAGGCTCAAGCCACTCCTCACAATGATCATAAAACGGTCATGAAATTTCTAAAGAAGAATATCTTCGTGAGGTTTGGATGTCCACGTGCCTTGATCAGTGATGAAGGAACGCATTTCTGCAACCGACCTCTAGAGAAAGTTCTTGAAAAGTATGGTGTTCGTCATAAAACTGGCACACCATATCATCCGATGACTAGTGGTCAGGTTGAGAGAAGCAACCAAAGTATCAAGAAAATCCTGGAAAAAACGGTAAACGAGTCATAGAAAATTTGGAGTTTGAAATTGGATGATGTACTTTGGGCTTATAGAACCGCCTATAAAACCCCTATGGGGACATCTCCATATCAAATGGTCTACGGGAAACCATGTCATGCACTGTCGAGTTAGAGCATAGAGCTTATTGGGCTACAAAGTTTCTGAACTTCGATTCCCAATCTTGTGGACAACATCGGCTACAGCAGTTACATGAGCTAGACGAATTCAGACTCCAGGCCTATGAAAGTGCCAGGATTAGTAAAGATAAGATGAAGCTACTCCACGATGCTAAGATTAAGAAGAGAGAATTTCTAGTCGGCGAACAAGTTCTTCTATACAATTCTAGGTTACATCTGTTTCCTGGAAAGTTAAGGACACGTTGGTCCGGCCCTTTCGAGATTCTCCAAATCATCCCTGGAGGCGTTCTAGAACTTCGTGGTTATAGTGGTGACCCGTTTCGAGTAAATGGCCAGAGGTGCAAGCACTATATTGGTGAACCTAAAGAGAGACCTTCGAATGTCCGTTGCCTCGACATCTTAGGGTGTGGTGCTACGGAAGTCGAAGAATTCGACGAGTCTTCACTCAACTTTGTTTTCGAGAGGATGGGTTGTAGTGGTCCTTCGAAGAAGTTCTAGGTTTGGTAGTTGGGATATGGAAGAATTGGAGAGGGAGCGTCGGTTGAAGCATTATCGAGAGGACTCGAGAGAATGAAGAGGTCACCCATGGGGAAGTTCAAGCGTATGTGGAAAGCTATTAAAGATTTCACCCCGTGTGTGAGATCTTGTTTTGCGGCCACACTGCGATCGAGCTTACACGAGGTAGTGGGTGGCGAGAAAAGTCAAATGGCACGACCCGAGGCTGAGTTTTCAACGGTGTCGAGCTAACGACATTAACCAAAAGCGCTACTTAGGAGGCATCCTAGATACCCTTATTATATTAGTTAAGTTCTATTCTTATTTGTTAGTGTTTTATTTATTAAGTTTTAGTTTAATTAAGTTTTAGGCGACTAAGTTTTTCTATTTATATACGTCGGTTAGTGCTCTTTTTAGATATGGATTACGGAGTTCTTCACGAGGAGTTCCCCATCATTAGTCGGATCCCCGCGATTACGATGGGCGATGGACCGGGAGGCACTATAATAATCTTGCACGTAGATTTTGAGCTTAGTACTGTACGAAGACCATCACCTATGTTCTCATTGTACCCATTTGTTCGGGAGGTAGTGACTTCACCCGCGAGGAGCTACGGGAAGCTATAGGACGTCCATATACGATCCTAAATGACCCTATCTTTGACGGATCTAGCGGCGGTACTACGGGATTCACATTTTAGAGGTTTAGAGGTATTTGGAGATGGCGGGGTGTACAAGACGACTATGATTTCCCTCCTTGCTATTGATATGCTTCGTCGTCTCATCCGTTTGGTGGATTGGGACGAGATTTATGCGGACTAGCGTTAGTTAGATTTGTTTCGTCGAGCAAACGACGTAAAACAAAAGCGCTTTGTGGGAGGCAACCCCCTTGTTTTCTATTTGTTTTTCTTTATTTTCTAGTCACTTTATGTACTTTGGTTGATTTGAAGTTGTATTTTTGAAGTTTTATTTAAGTTTAATAAGAAAGTGCACTTTTTGAATTTGAGTTGTATGGAAATTTTATAATTTGTGCACTTTTTCCTGCTTGGACGCCCGTCCAGAACTCTGGACGCCCGTCCGCCTTGACCAATTTTAGGACGAGCGTCCACTAAGCACTGGACGCCCGTACGCTTTATTCCCTCCAATCTGTATGTGATTTAAACTCTTGGACGAGCGTCTAATAAGCGGACGCCCGTCCGGTTCATCGAATTCCCGGTGGACGCCCGTCCGGCTGAGTTGGACGAGCGTCCAACCTCGTCATATATACCCCCTCCGACGGTGAACCTTCACTTTACGAATTTTCAAACGCAAAAACCGTTTCCTCTCCCTCTTTTTGGCCTAAAATCTTCATTTCTAAACCATTTTGAGCGATTCTAAGTGCTATAGACCGCTATTGATACCCTCTCTTCGATTTTCATAACCAAAACTCCCAACACGCTATATTTTTGGAGAATCAGCACCCTTTGTAGTCCGACTTTTAAGAGGAAAAATCCGATTTTTGGAGGCCATTTGGTGTTGTTTGGACTAATCTTCACATCAATCAGCATCTACTCATCCTACCCGGTAAGTTAGTAACGACTTTTCTAGATTTTATTCACGTTTTTGCGAGTTCGATCTTTGGGTCGGCTCGTTACCTTGAATGTCATCTTAATTCGTTTTTTTTTTTTTTGGTTTTGTGTTTCTTTCTGCTCTGGTATGGTGATGTGGTGTTATGATGGATGGTGAATGGGTTGGTTGGTGATGATTGTGGTTGTGGTTTGGTTGTTTTGAAATCCCGCTTTGGATGTTAAACGGGTATCTCTTGTTGTGAATTGGGATTGTTTTCGTGTAGTGTAGGTTTCGAATATGGTTCATAAGAAGGGAGTGGTTAAGAGGCATGGTAAGGAAGTGGCTAGGGAGGCCGGAAAGAAACGCAAGGAGTTTGATCCTACTTTAATTGATCTAACCGGGGAGTGAGTATACGAGAACAACCTCGTAGAGCCACCCAAACTAGGGCTACTTTGAGAGAGATGAGCCGACCTCGACTGCGAGGCCCGATGACGATGTGCCTTTGGTACGGATGCACAGAGTTCGGAGAGGTGGAGGTTCGTCTAGGGCGAGAAGCTGTCGATGCTACCCGGGAAGAGGAACCGGTTGTACCTAGGGCTGCCCTCACAGAAAGAAATCCAAAACCGTACCTCTATGCCATTACCTCGTCGGTTCGTGAACCACAGAGCTCACGATGTGTATAAACGGCATTATTTCTCGAGGACGATGTTGATTGAGCGGGCCATTTTGGAGGCCAAAGTCGATCCGGGGTTCGTTAAGTTGCTCAAAGATCGGAAATGGGAAACCTTGATGACAATCCCGACTACCCCGGTAAATAGCTCCCTAGTTCGGGAATTTTATGCTAGCTTGTTCGGAAACCGATTTGGGGAAGAAGGTAGTTGTGGTTCGAGGGGTAGAAGTCCCTTTTACACCGGAAGTGATCAATCAGAAATACAACTTAGCGGCTTTCGAGGGTAGGGATTATAAGGAAGAGATTGTACATAGACAGAGTTTGGGGCAGGATCCTTTGGAGGAGTTGCGCCTTAGAGTGTGTCCGGATGTGGCATGGACATTAAGGCCGGGAGGCGACCGGAAGGAGTTGGTTACCACGACCTGGACGGAGGATTGGAAGGTCCAGTGTCGGTTTATTCAGAATCGGTTGTTGCCTAAGAACAACTTGACGCACTTTCACATTGGTGACCTAGGCATGTTATACGCATTGACATTTGGCCTGAACGTAGATGTGGGACAGGCGTTATATGATGAGGTGGCTATTAATCAGAAGATCTATACCCGATGCTTGATTATCCCTCACCTGATCCACAGTCTCTGTATCGATGCCGGTGTGCCTGAGTATGGAGCCGATCACAAGCCGAAGAATCCAAGGCCGATCCGGCGAGAAAAAGGCAAGCCTTCGGGACGGGCGAGACGGAGATACCTCGGGAGCACTGGTTCTTCGGCACCGCCTCGTGCATCCTCCCTTCCTACTTTATCTCCCGCGGTTAGGATGCGGTTGAGCATGGCCAACGGTTTCCGGGAATGGTGAGTGATATCCGGGACTCACGAGAACAATATTTTATCGATTCTTCGGTGTATACGCGGGGGCCGGCGGCCGAGGGACGAAAGGACGTTCAATCCGAGCTCCGTTGATTTTCTTTTTGCCGATGAGATCGAGCGGGTCATCGCGAGATGTTCTACACGACCACGAGACATCTTCGGATGAGGAGCGACGACTCGGCGGCTAGGGATACGGCACCACCTTACGGACCCTCCTCCGATCCTCCGGCCGATGATTACGGGACACCGAGCCGGCCTTGATTTTATTTTTCGATTCTAGTTTTTCTTTTTCTTTGCTCCGATGGATGTATGTTATTGATACTTTTTCTTATATGATTCGTTGTAATTACTACTGTTACTTTTCCCGATGGATCATGTAAGCCATAAGGCACCAGTACTTTCACTTCTACTGTGTTTACACTTTCTGGATGTATTGAATGTTTTCACTTTTGCGTTATATTCATTTTTGATATCTCTTTTCATTTTGGTATAACTCCCCGTTTTCCCCGAGATGGTTCCATGCTTGTCAAGACGTGCAGGTATATTTTTAGCGGTTTCGACGAGCTACGTTGTACGGTTACGCATTCTAAAGTGTCCTTATGTAGGCTCCGGCCTGACTGACGATTCGCGTTTCGGTTTCAATCAGCTAAGTCTTTTCCTTTTTCCTTCCGATCTGCACAACATGAGGACATGTTGAGTTTTTAAGTGTGGGGGAGGGGAATGTTTCGATATGTATCTACACAGTTGCTTAATTCGTAATGTTTCTTTGCAAATGAGCTAAAATTTTTGAAAATTCTCCGACATTTTAGTTTTTGTTTTGTCCCGAGTAGGCAATTCACTTCAATGTTCGTTTTTTTTTAGTCATCACAGCTATATATCATATGGTTAGTAAGTGAGATGTTTCACCCGACACTATTTTTCACAAGCCATAGTGAATGATGAGCTATTTTATAAAGCTATACCCCTTTTGGATTAGTAATTTTTGGTTTTCTTATAAGTCATGTGCTTAGTGCTACGTATATATCGTGAGATTTATGATAGTTTGTATTTAGATCCGGAGTATGTTGTACTGTGAATATCTAAGGTTTGAATGTGATAAGTAAAGCGTAACTAAAGTTGTTGAAAAAGTGGTTATTCAAATGAAAAAGTTGAGTAAAAAAATATGAATTAATTGTGTGTGTCGGAAGCTGGTCGATGATTTGAGTGTGATAGGGTATACCACGTATGTCCTATACCACTATGATGACTAAAAGCTCACGACAGTCAGAAGAAGCTGCCTTATGATTTGAGTAAGGTAGGGTATATCTCGAATATCCTATTCTGCTATGACAGGGCAAGAGCTCATTCTGATGTGCGTTTTGAAGTGAAATAATTAAATCAACTAAAGAATTGGTATGAAATTGATATAAGACTAAATTATCGTCTATCTTATCCCCGGTAGAAGCATCGGATATCTTTGTAGGGATTGTCCTACGAGTATTTCGAGAATGGCCCTAGATATATTCGGTCATTCTTTTCGGGATATATCACGTTTGTAGGGTGCATCTTATGAGTGTCATTGATTACTAGTCTACAAGGGGGTATTAGCTAGTTTTGCTTTGAGTTTTTCAAGTTTGGATTTAGTGGAAGTTTTCTATGGTTTTGCACACACGCCTTTGGTGAACTTCGATTTATTGGATATATGTTATATATGTTGAGATGTACATTTTTTTTTTTCCGAGCCTAGTTTTTGTTTTGTTTTGCTCGGGACGAGCAAAAGCTAAGTGTGGGGGAGTTGTTAAGGGTGAATTTATACGATTTATAACGCTATATTTTATGTTATTTTCCCTCGTATTTGTATGAATTTGTATAAGAAACGAGCGTTTAATGGATTTATCGAGCAAATGGTATTTTAAATAAGTTATTCGCAACATAGATTAATTTATGTGTTTTAATTATGTTTTTATGATTATTTGAGCGATATTACATTTTGCGATATTTTTATGTGTCATAGAAGCACAAATTCGAGCTCAAGAGGTGATTCAAAGATGATCAAGTCGGATTTGATTAAAGAGGAAGAGATAATGATGATTTACATTGAATGAAAAGGAGATAAAGATAAAGAAATCGAAATCCGGTCATATTGGGGCGTCCGGAGTCCCGTCCGGTGGACGGGCGTCGATGGGCCGAACGAGCGTCCGGAGATGGGAAGTTGATTCGGGATGTTTGGACGCGAAGTGGACGCCGTACGGGACGAGCGTTTGGTCATGACTCGGCCCGATTTGAAGTTCATATGAAGAATGGACGGGCGTTCAAGGATCCGGACGGGCGTCCGGTAGCCGACTTTTTGAAACCGACTTTAAAATCTATATATAGTCGGTGTTTTCTCCACACAAGAGGATCATACACTCATTATTAAAAACCCTAAACCTAGGGGCGGCTTTAGGCTGCGTTTTTCATCTTTTTATTCCAGTTTTTATGCTCTTAGTTTAGATTAAAAACTAGTTACTTTTTATGCCTTGTTTACGCAAATTTGAGTTGCGAGGATGTTCGGAGGCTAAAAGCTTCATCAAACGAGTATTGTGAAGCCGTCCGACAATTGTTGATTTCGTTTTCTTCGATTATCTTGTGAGTTTTTAATAAAGGTTGTTTCTTATTCATGCTTATTCATGTTTAAATTGCTCTTTTATCGGAAGATGTGCATGTGTTGATTGTTTATTGTTGATGGAAGTCTTAGTAAACCCTAGATCACCATGAATAAGAATAGTAATTCGAATCTATCATAACGGAAGTTAATAGGTTTGACTATTTAGATTATAAACACAAAGTTTGCACCTTTGGTTAGAAAACGCGTTAATCTTACATCGGAAGATAATAGATTAATAGATGAACTTTCTAAGGAATTAGGGTTCATGTTTAGGTGAGGTGAATCACAACCTAGATAAAAGCGCAATATAATCGAGATAGGAAATCAATGCTTGTTGGATAGGTGGATCAATCCTCGTTTGCTCGTTATAAATTTGATTTAAATCCTTAAAAGCTTGAATTTGTCTAGTTAGTTTACTTTTATACGCATCTTAGATTAGTTAGTTTAAATCGGTTCGCAGCCCGTATCCTTCCTGGCTTTAGATCATCTCTTGTCCGAGTTTTACGTTTTAGTTAAGTTTAATTTTCAATATTCGTTTAGTTTTATCCGCTATTTAGCTTAGTAATCGTGACATAGGTTAGTTAGATAAAAACTAGAAATCACAATCGTTTAGTTCCCCGTAAGATCGACCCGGCATTAACCGCTATTACTACGATCCTTATACTTGAGGTTAACCGGATTATTACTTGTTTATTTTGTGTTGATAAAATCCGTGACGATCTTCAAGGGGTTGATAGGTCGTAATATGGAAGTCTACATCGATGATTTGTTAATCAAGAGCAGGTCTATGGGACAGTTCCTTGTCGATACCAGAGAGGTTTTCGAGGTGCTCCGGGCTACGAATATGAAGCTCAATCCAAAGAAGTACACTTTCGGGGTTCGATCGGGTAAGTTTCTAGACTATATGATATCGAAAGATGGAATTCGAGCTAACCCAGACAAGATCGACATCCTAAAAAATATGCCTGCACCTCGTAACATCAAAGAGGTACAACGATTGATAGGTCGGATGGCGGCCCTCAACCGTTTTTTATCGATATCAGCGCAAAGAGCACTACGCTTTTTCAAGATATTGAAGAAAGTGAGTCCTTTTCAGTGGGATGACAAGTGTCAAAAGGCATTCGAAGACTTGAAGAACTATTTATCTGATTTACCCACGCTGTCTTCACCTCGGGAAGGAGAAAAACTACTGGTTTATTTGGAAATTTGTGAAGAGGCAGTAAGTGCAGTGTTGGTTCGAGAAGGGGAACATGGACATGTTCCAGTCTATTTTGTGAGTAAGGCACTACATGGAGTAGAGATCAGATACTCGACTGCCGAGAAATTAGCATTGGGTTTAGTTCACGCATCGAGGAAATTAAAGCCTTATTTCCAAGCACACCCCATTGCTGTGGTCACAGACCAACCTTTGAGACAAATTTTGGCTAAACCTGAGACATCGGGTCGATTAGCGAAGTGGGTTGTTGAATTAGCTGGGTATGACATCTAATTCTTACCTCGAACAACAGTTAAAGGCCAAGCTCTGGCCGACTTCATTGCCGATGGATTATCTATTCAGCTAGAGCAGGAGAAACAAACACCAGTGGAGCAGTGGACCATCCATGTCGATGGAGCATCCAGTAAAGAGGGGTCGGGAGCTGGATTACTATTCGTTAGTCCAAAGTGGAAGGAATTCCCCTTTGCACTTCGATTCGAATTCAAGGCAACCAACAATGAGGCAGAGTATGAATCCATGATTACGGGCATGAAGCTAGCATCAAGTTAGGGGTTGAAAATCTTCTAGTATATAGTGACTCTCAGCTCGTATTCAATCACATACAAGGCGAATATGAAGCTAAAGAAGAGACTATGAAGAGTTATTTGAAAGTGGTTCAAGGGTTGATGTCGAAGTTTAAAACGGTTCGAATCGAACACGTGCCTCGTAGTGAGAACAAAAGGGCCGATGCGCTGTCCAAAATCGCATCGAATTTCAAGTCAAAAAGGAAGGTCCTGGTCGAAATGTTAGCGGAACGGAGTTACAACGAGATCGATGTGCAGCCGGTTACTCAGGGATCAACATGGATGGACCCGATAGCTCTATACTTGAAGGACGGAATTCTGCCGTCTGACAAGTCCCAAGCAAGAAAGGTTCGACTGCAATCCTCCAGGTATGCCCTGTTTGATTACGTCCTCTATGGTAAATATTTTGTGACCCCCTGGATGCGGTGTGCCTCGGAGGTAGAAGGGGCATATCTGCTTGAAGAGATACATCGGGGAGTTTGTGGCAATCACTGTGGAGCTCGGATGCTGGCAAGAAAGTGTAAATTAGCCGGTTATTTCTGGCCTGCGATGCAAAAAGATGCCAACCGTCTGGTGATGAGATGCAGAGCTTGCCAAGTGCATGACGTGATAACACACCAGCAAGCGTAGGAAATGAATGCCATCGAATCGGTATGGCCATTTGATGAGTGGGGAGTCGACATAGTTGGACCCTTACCTCGAGCCCCGGGCAACTTCAAGTTTGTGGTGGTAGCAGTGGACTACTTTACTAAGTGGGTCGAGGCCAAGGCTCGTACCGACATCAGAGCCTCGACCATAAACAAATTTCTCTGGGAAAATATTTTGTGCAGGTTTGGGGTTCCAAAGTATCTGATCTCGGACAATGGAACTCAGTTTCTCGACGAAAAAGTACAAAATTGGCTTAAAGAATACAAGATCGAGCACAGGACAACCTCAGTGGCCCGACCTCAGTCAATGGGCAGGTCGAACAAACGAATATGCAGATAAAGTTTGGTTTAAAAAGCGACTGGAGGATGAGGGTCGTGATTGGGCAGCTCAACTGCCTAGTATTCTATGGTCATATCGAACAGCCCCTAATACTGCCACGCGGGAAACCCCTTTTGCTATGGCCTACGGATGTGAAGCAGTGATACCTACGGAGATCGGATTAGCATCACCTCGTGTTCTTGCCTACAACATCGAGACCAATATCGACGATCTACGGCACGAGAAAGATAAAGTCGAAGAGAGAGAGAGAGGTTGCATCACATCGAATGTCAAATTACAAGAGGAAAATCTCGCAGTACTACAATGCAAGAGTGAAGTATAATTACTTCCAAGTAGGTGACATCGTGTTGAGAAAAAATGAGGCAAGCAGGCAAGATCCAATAGGCTAACTTGAGCCGAATTGGGAGGGTCCTTACAAGATTCTAAAAGTCCATCCTAAGGGATTGTATCAACTTGGCAGATCGGATGGAAGTACGGTGCCTCGAACTTGGCACGCCACCAACCTCAGAAAATATTATGTTTGAACTGTTTATTTCTTTATTCTATTTGCAGTTTTACTTTCCTAGTTATTTGTAACAAGTCGATACGACAGTTGGTCTCGATGCTTTTTATCTAAGTGATTTTCTTTCCAAATTATGCTTTACTTGCAAGTTCATGAAAAAAAAGGGGGTGGAAGAAAAAAGAGCAAAAATCGACCGCAACAACGATTCATCGACATGATGGAGTTGGAATAAAATGGTGAATAAAGCCAAGTCAATGACAGTGCTTATATCACTCCCGACCTGCCAATAAGCCACGATGCGAGGCGGTTGGAAGATTCCACGAAGGATACCTTGTTCGACCAGTTCATAAGCATCATGAAGTGCGACAGTCGAATAAGGAGTTGTCAATTCGACGAAGTCATAAGCCTGACAAGGCGCGACAGTTGAATCAAGATCCGACCAAACAGCCAAGTCAAGCCCATAAGGCAGTACAATGCTGAGTCGACTCATATTCAAGTGTACCATGAGTCATGTACTCACACTACACTTCGAGGGGCCCAGGGGAATTAAGTCCAAAGGACTGCACCCCATAAGGCAACGTTCGCAAGGGAATTAAGTTCAAAGGACTACACCCTAAACAAATAATCAACAACACAAAAGAAGTTCAATGAAAAAGCATAGATTGAAATTCAAGATTCAAAATTCAAAAGTTTTCGAGATCAAATCGCATATTCGTCTCGATAAATAGCATAACCGGATGAATAGAGGTCCAATAAAAAAGTTTACAGCAAAATCGAATAAGATTGTTCATAAACAAATAACGAGAAACAGCATCAAGCGGCAGGTTGGTTTGAAGTGGATGCGTTTGGGTCGGATGGCTCCTCCGAGTCGACATTCCCCTCTCCATCCTCATCCATTGCACCGTATGGCTCCTCCGAGTCGACATTCCCCTCTCCATCCTCATATTGCTTCGGGGCTACATACTTGTCGTGCAGGGAAACGCCAGCCTTGAAATCCGTAAAATACCGACTATATCGAGGGATGGCCTCAGGATCGTATAAATGGGCCTTCTCGATGCTGGAAACTTCAAAATCCGGGATAACCATCCTGACCTGATCAAGAGCATTTGAAAATCCCCCATTCATAGCTTGGCTCATCAACAAGGTCAGGTCGGTTTCGAGTTCTTCAGAGGCCAGGAAGTCTTTCTTGGCAGAAACCAGCCGAGCCGCATAGCTATCGACCTCATACTGAAGGTCGTCTCGAGCATTTTGAGATCCTGCCAGATCAGCCTTTGCTTCGTCCAGCTCCGATTTTACCTTGGCAAGCTCCGCTTCCCTGTCGGATAAGTCTTGGCGCGCCTTGGACAATTCGTCCTGAGAGGTTGCCAAGTCGGATTCAAGTCTGACACGCCGACCATCCAACTTTTTCACTGCTGATTTCTTCTTTTCGATCTCCGAGTTCAGCCGGTTTATCGTCTCTCTTTGTTCCTTGAGAATAGCGGAGGGGACTCGATCCGGTTCATGGCCATTTTAGCCGTTAGCCGAGCCTGCAAAGGGTATGACGTTTATACATGAAGCCAACAAAAAGTCCCAAAATTAAGAAAAGGAAGCAAAGACTTACAGCTCGGATGATTTTAGTAAAATAATCGCTCAACTCCTCAGGAGCCATGGTTTCCATCTCGGCAACACTCACGCCAGGGATCGTTTCGATGCCACTCGAACCTTGAGGAGGAAGGTTGCGAGCTTCTTTTCCGACTCCATGTCTCACTTTTGTGGTTTTCTGGCGTTTTCTCGCAACGAGACTATCTCCAGGCTGCTCAGTTACCTGGGCCTCGTCAGGTTGCTCTCTCAGGATGTCGGATGTCGACGCAGGAGTGGAAGATCGGGCCGGAGTCTTTTGACCCCCAGAGATGATTGTGCCCGACACGGGCCTCTTCGATCCAATACCAGCTAGTCGTTGGATCTCCTTGGGATCAACCCTCTTGGGGTTGGGCACTTTACCACCTCCTCCAGTTTTGAGAAAAAGTCCACTGCGAAAACAATAAAATCGACATTAATGTACAATACTGAGGTACGTATAAGAAAAGAGAAAACACAAAGTATAGCAGCTCGACAGAGTGAATAAGAACCCTACGCAATATTCGAACGTCCTTGTCGAGTTCCAAATAAGCACCCGGACCCGCTGTCTCGATATCAGCGAAATGGTATAAAGAATGTAGATTTCTAGTTGCGACATCGGGGCTAACCCTCTCGAGAATCCTACATTTGATGGGGGCATCAGAGTCCAGCTTATCATGGCATTTTTTAGGCCTCTTATACCAAGTGTGGATGTTGACATCTTCTAACCCGTGACGGATAAAGAAAAAATAGGGCTTTCACTCGCCCTGAGACGAGTCACTCTTCTGACAAATTCCGAGACCAGAGGACGCCTCTGGAAAGTGTACCATCCCGCATCTTGCAAGGCTTGAATCGAGTAGTACTGCCTGAACAGACGTACTGAGAATTCGACCTTGGCGATTCGACACGCCACCACAAAACCCATAACGCTCCTAATTCCGTTTGGAGCAAGTTGTGTGACGCTTATCTGATAGTGGCGGAGAACGTCTATGAGGGCAGGGTCGAAAGGATATCTTAACCCTTCTTTCAGTTGTGCCTCGTATATGGCACAGAACCCAGGGGAGGATCACAAGCATATTGAAATCGACCGTGAGACACCTTGATATTTTTAGAAGAGTAAGGGATGCCATACTTTGCACAGGTGGCCTTTGCCTTTTCTTGGGTTAAGATGGATATAAAGCCGTAAGGTCCTTGGCCTTTCATCCTGGTTTTGTGCTTGTTAACCCCTAGACGAGAAGTCGATTCCTCTTCTCCTCATTCCTCTTCTTCTCCGGCTACTCCCTCACCGGAAACAAATGGCCGCTCAGAAACCGTCCTCTCCACCGATTCATCTTCTCCTTCGAAAAATTCTTCCCTATTTTGAGAATCACTCTCACTCCTAGACATAGGATTGACTAAAGATAAAAGAAACAAGAAAGGAAGAAAGAGTTTAAATGAGAAAGTGCCTTACTTGTGTTTTCGGTTAAAGCAGAGATTTGGAATGGCAAATGAGAGACTCCGGTGTCTTGGACTCCTTTTATGATGCAAATCCTCAAAATGATTTGAAAAGACAGGATTTGGGGCAGTTATAGAGTTTGAAGAGCGGTAATCAAGGGTAGAATTCTCGTGTGGACCAATAGGAACGCTTCGTCTCCTGCGCCTATTAATGCTGATACAGCGTGACGTCATCCTACGACAGCCTACATCGACTAAGGAGACAGTTGTATTCCCGCCTAAGAAAGGCCACATATCGAAAGATAATTCAGATTTTCAGATCCGACTTCAGCATACGAGATAGGCTTTCTCCGATCTGGGGGGCTTATGACGATACGGGATTTCACTCCTCCACGTGGAATTATGTGGTTGGTCCAGTTGTCGTTTTGGGAAGTCCAAGCCTTTAGAATTCATCTCGGATCGAATAAGAGACGTGTCAATAAAGACCACAACAGCCAGCCGATTTTGCAAGTGTCCCATCTCGAACACCCGTGTCGATGTTATACGAGTCGAGACCAGAATTCCGGTCCAGCTTCACAAGCCCAATATCCATGGGGTTACTTGGGCAAGGGACAAGGCCCAATAAGGGTTATTTATGTCAATAGACAACACCGCCTTAAGTTTTAGGGCTGAGCATGGATTTATGCCTATAAATACACAACCCCGGGAACTACGTAAGGCTTGATTCCTGGAAAATACAGAGGATACGTAGGCAATCCAAGATACATTCTTGGACTCAGCCATAAAACCCTAAAAAACACCATCTTTACTACCGTTCGAGTTGTGCTTGTTCTTCTTAACTCACCGTTATATTACATTTGGACCTGTTAATTAGGAGGTGCGTTATTTAGCATCATCAACCTCTATTTACTTGTGTTCAGAGAGTTACATAGAGGTATACTCAATCAAGACATTATCAGAGTTTGGCCTAAAAAAAGGCAAGGTGCATTCTTCATTGCTCTGTTGTACGTAGATGATGTAGTGGTTGGGAGTCCATGCCTGAAAGAAATACAAGATCTGAGGACCTATTGTATAATGTTTTTACGGTTAAAGATCTTGGAGAACTTTACTTCCTAGGTTTTGAGATAGCAATGTCAAAATATGGCATTGTAATGAACCAAATGAAGTATTGCTTAGATCTCATAACAGGCTTTGGTTATCTAGGAGCACAACCATATGCCCCTCTTATGGACTCAACTCAGAAACTAACTCTATCGAAATCTCAACCATTAAGAAATAACTCCCACTACAGAAACTTCATATAGTAAAACTTCTCTAAGGAATACAAGGCTAGACATTTCCTTTCCAATACAACAATTTAGTCAATCATGGATAAGCCCCATTGAAAAACATTTATTTCCTTCCTTGTGTCCACAAAGTCGTCAAGTATATATCATAAAGCAACTCCCGGTCATAGGTTGGCCTTCCCTTCTTCAAGAAATATACGGCTAAAAGCTTTTTTTTAGGGTTAGGCAATGTGTTCAGTTACAAGAAAGGCAGTCACAGGTTTCAGTATATCCCTTGGTGATTCTCTCGTATCTTGGAAATGTAAGAAACAAATCATTGTTAGTAGGAGATCTTTTGAGGCTGAATACATGACAATGTCTTTTACAACATGTATGGATCCTATACTATCTCACAGATTTTCTTCTCTCACATAACCAACATGTACATGGTGGAAAATATAGTCTATCATGAGAACCCTAAACACATCGAGACAAACTACCACTTTGTGGAGGGGGGGGGGGGGGGGGGGTATCAACAAAAGGTACTAAAGCCTATGCCAATCAACACACTTAAAAACCTAGTAGATATCTTAACAAAGCCCGTTGACAAAGCTACAATGCAAAGATTACTCAATCTTTATCGTCCAAAGAACATCTATCTAGTCAACAATTGATGACAGTTGTTGCAAGGGTTGATGGATCCATGTTCATCGGTTAAATAACAAGCTAGAAATGATCCCTCATTTCTGTTTGAGACGGTGTGTCGTAAGGATTGATGGATCCATGCTCAGCATTTAAACAATTGAGTTTAGCGTAAATGAAGATTTGATATCTCTCATGAAAATATCAAACACTTACATCCAAAAAGTAGTTACAAAGTTAGTTAAGCTGTTACTCTGGGACGCTCTAGCAGTTTTAACGACGATTGTTTTCAATTATAAAATCTCCCACAACAACTAAATAAGTTGCTGAAGCTATAGGATGTAATCTAATCGAAAGTTTACAATTCTCAATCGATGTAGTGATAGCTTTAATAAGATCAATTGATCTTACTTTTCTCTCTCGTGATTCCTTTAATGAATATCATCTTTGTTCTTACTCATATATGAGTTCTTTTGATTGTTCTTGTGTATTCCTCCTATTTTCTTTCAAATTTAACAATATCCGTCGTTAGCATCTTCACCATCAACAAAAACGCGATTTTTATAACATTTGTTCCTGACGATAAAATTCAAAGCAATATCCGTCAACCAAGAAGAATTATGGGTAATGTTAGAATCAAAACCACATACATACACATATTTTTATAAAATTGAAAATGATTTGCTTACATAATAATCAATATGTATTAATTGATGATGTAACACCATGTTATCATTCATTGTGTCTAAAAGTGGTTGTGCCTGCAACCAAGTAGTCTGACTCAAGTGGTAAGTGACCTGAGAATGCCTAGGAAGGTCACCGGTTCGATTCTCATCTGAGGCGCCATGTAAAAATAGCTTTTGGGCATGCCTTACCTCTCAGTAAGAGTCAGATCCCTGAGTAAGAGTCAAACACTCTAGGCACGACCCGGGCCGCACTCCGGATTAGTCGGACCAGTGGGTTCCGTATACCGCGGGCTTTAAGCCAAAAAAAAAATGGTTGTGCCCGTAGAGTATTATTACCGAGAATTATCGCAAATTCTAATACGGTCCTGGACCAAGTATGACTTGGTGATTCAGAACCAATAAAAAATCAGAAAAACACGCGGGGCCCGACCGTGTAAAATATAAATACCATGTTTTTACAATTTTGCCCTTTGATGGAGGTCGAACTAGCACATCGCCACGGGTCATCCCCAAAACGATTCAACTATAAATGAGGACAGAGAAAATCCACCTTAAGGGCCAGAAGCCCCCAAGACCTGAGTTGAGCAAGCTCGACCCCTCTCCCGACCTCTGCAGGTCGGCCAAGACAAAGATTAGTCTACCCGTGTCCGACCCTACAGGTCGGCCTAAGTCATTTTTGGACCAAAGTCCCCACGTGCACAATTAATTAGATAAACATGGAAAGAACCTTCAGCCGTATAGGCTCCTATCCGATATTCAAATCACCAAGATGATCTCCTATAATCAAGGGGATTAAATCGTGATTACCTCTTCCTTAGAGAACACGAAACCATAGTCCACCAAGGACACGGCCAACGATGGCCTAGGCACATGCCCCTCTATATAAAGTATCCCTAAGGAACTACGACGACTTGATTCCTGAAAAATTAACAGGATACGTAGCAGTTTGAGACAATATCTCATGTCCAATCCAAAACACCACAACAACCCCCTCTTTATCGTTTTTAGTTTTCTTGAAACTTGTGCAGGTTGTCAATAGGATTAAAAGGCTTTGGGATTAATACGGCGATTTCTAGCATCGTCACCCTTCTTTTAAGAATTTTAATTTATTGAACAACTATGACATGATGATTCAGAGCCACAATAAAACTAGTCGAAATTATACTAATACAATAGCCGTTGTTGTCAACCTTTCATTAGCATCATCACCATCAAGAGAGTGCGATCACAACTCTATCCTTTTGACAAATTTACACAATCGATCACATGACTCATATAACCGAGGTCGACGGCAATAAATTGCGACAAAGAGGATATAAAAATAAATGTACGTAGCATGCATATTGTAGCTTCAATTCTCTGAACAACTTCACAAATAACACAAAAAATATTAAAAAATGATGACAAAAGATTGACTTTAACCTTGAGATCATGTCACAGCCACTCACTCAACACAAAATATCTGCATATAAAACCAACAGAAACACAAAACCCACAGGCTATCACATGACAAAACGGAAATATATACAAGACTGAAAAGGCATGTTCGTACCGGTCAATTTTGATGGTGAAAACGGTGGCGGATCCAGAAATTTTATCCAGTGGGGTTCGTAAATATTTAAGTAAATATTTTTTTTCATGGGTCCGAAATATTTTTTTATGGGTAAAATGTAGAGTATTTCTACTTTTAACGGGGTCCGTGGACCCCTTTTACTCTAGTGTAGATCCGCCTATTGTAATACGTATGTTATGCATAAATTATTTGTCTACTTGATTACGGAGATATTGATCCGTTTGCGATCTCGTGTTATTTCAGTAGCAGAGGAACTTGATTATCGGCTTGTACACATCTCAACGTTGTAGCACTAGACTAGGCTCCGTACCTATAGCGTTATTGCGCAGGCCATGAGCATGATTTTCAGTTCAGACTATTGTTATAAAAGACTGATGTGTTATGTTTTTCACTAATATTGAACACATGCCGAACAATCTGACAATGATTTTTTTAACATGGTTTCGTGTCGAGCCGTAACATATCATGATCAAACCCGTCACTGAAGGCAGACCAACTAAGCCATGACCAATGGCCCGCCCCCTCAAAGTCCAAAATTTTAAGAACCTATTTTTATATATTAGTAGTGTATTTTATGTTAAAAAAAAGTCTATCCAATTTATCGACAATGTGTAGATAGAATACACTACAATAAAACACCCTTACTACTATGAACTATTTTCTAAACTAGTACAACATGCCTATGCAGTCCCATGAGAATATGATGACGACGAGGATTGGTTACAAGTAATGTAAATCATGGAATGCCAAGAGGCTTTGTAAGTATACGTTGGCAAGTTGGTTTTTAGACGAGACACATGAAATACTCTTCATGGCAAATAATTCACGAACATGATTAAAGTCGATCTCTATGTGTTTTGTACGAGTATGAAAACATTATTAGCTGCTAGATATGTGGCATCAATATTGTCACACCTGAGTGTGGGAGGTGAAGGAAATGAGATATGCATTTTAGCTAGAATGTAGGAGATTCACCGGACTTCGTCAGTCGCATTTGATAAATACTTATATTTTGTTACAGTGCGGCTCTTGAAAAAAGTCTGTTGATGTTTGTCAGCGAATGATATTCTGATTAAAATACACGAAGCAAGAACCAACATAATGACGATCATCTAGGTCAGCAACCCAGTCTACATCATAATAAATAAGTGTGTAAAGGCATAGTGGAAATGTGAGAGATGTAAAGACCATCAGAGATAGTGAGCTTGAGATAACGAAGGAAGCGCATGACAGCTCTTCAATGATCCTTAATGGGTGAATATAATGCATGTACTTGCTAACCTTGTGCACGTAAAAAGGCAATATGTCAGGCCTGGTGAAATTAAGATACTGAAGGTCACCAACAATAGTGCTATATAGGGAAAGATTAAAAAAAAACTGGTGCCTAGATGCTAAAGATGAATTTTAGATGCCATAGGGGTTTGACAAGGCTTCGCCTTGTCCATACTAGCTTTTGGAAGCAAATGAAGAAAGTATTTCCTTTGAGTGAGATGCCAAGAGAATTAGATAAAGGACCAAGATCTTAAATCTGAAAGTGTTAGTGCGAAAGAAGTAATAACGCGTTGAATCAACACAGGAGAGGCCTGCAGAGATAATGTCCAGTTAGATAAGAAGATAGATATAATGAGCCCATAGATACATAGAGAGAAGTATATGCCTGGCATGAAAACCAAACATAAGAAGTACCTGAGTAAATCACAAAAACCATGCCTTATAAGGTGCTTGTCAGGTCATAGAGACAGCGCTTTAGACGACACATATGATAAAGAAAGTCAGGGTGCACAAATCCAAGAGGTTGTTGCATCAATATACTTTCATGTAATTTAAAAACTATTGTGAGACAAAATAAGAGTAAAGAGGAAGATTTCGACGTGAATAATATGATAGAGGGAAAGAGTCTATCATGTCTCTAATATCCTATCAACAATGTGTAAATATAATGATTTCAATGATCGTTCAACGGTCCTTATATAATATGTTAGAATAAAATCAGTTACTTAAACAACCTTCCTACAAATGAACTGTTTTCTGAATTAATAATAGTAATGCTCTCAAACATTTAGTTCTATGGAAAATTAGGGATAAGGACACAATCTGAAATTTTTTAAGTAATAGACAACTACATATTTTTTATAGGGAGAATGACAATTGCGCATAATTTTTATAGCGAGAAGGATGACAACGATGAATCCCGAAAATCGGTGAATCTCCCGTAAATCCCGAAATCGGTGAATTTCGACGGTGAATTTCAACAGTGAATCCCGAAAATTAGTGAATTTCGACAATGAATTTTGAAAATTTGAATTTGAATTTCGACAAAGAATTTCGACAATTGAATAAATAGTTTTGTCCTTTATGCAAAAGTTTCAAAAGACTGTCCTTCTACTCAATTGATGAAATATTTCTGTCCTTCTCCCTAATTCCCCCTTAGTTCTATTGTGTTTTGATGAGCATTTTGTACTATTCTGGAGTAACAATTAAAAGAGTGCCACCAGCCCATCGAGATATATATATATATATATATTTATGAATATTAGTAACTTATTTCATATATACGTTGTTGGATACATACATTCAATTTATAAGATAACAACAAATAAACAAAGGAACACTATTAATAAAATATTATTATAGGTATATTCCCTAGCTAGCAGTAGTTAAAAGTTGTTATGGCTCTACTTCGATCATTCCTCTTTAACGATATATATATACACACACAAAAAGATGACCAGGTACTTTCACAGGTTCATTCTCGATTAGAACTCAAATATAAATTTAAAAAAAAAAAGGCAGCTCGAGGAGGGGGTTTCATCATCTCCGCAAAAGGGTTTCTTTCACTGAAATTATAAGAAATTCTTACGTGTTTTTAATTTCATAATTTTTTGTTTTAATTTCAGTGTCAGTGTCAAATTGAATGCATTTTAGCCCCTCACCTCCGATTATCACGTACTCTCTCTCAATATTGAATCAATACATAGCTAGTAGCAGTACAAGATTTTGAAGATCTACTTTTATCTTAATTTCTTTTTTTTCTCTCTCATTGACTTCAATTTCAATTCCACAAAACGGATAAGAACAGAAAACGTCTCTTCATCCTCTCCCCTCCATTTCAGGAGTATATATAGATTGGGATTTTATTAGTTTTTCCTTACCCATAATTCTTTTTTTCTTTTTTCCCTCGTGCGTTAAAAAAAAAATTTAAAAAAAAAAAACTGTAGATTCATGTAGACTTATGCCTACTGTTTTTCAGTTTAGCATTTTATCAAACACAATGAGTACACTTTTTGGGTTCTTTGTTATATGGATGAGATTGCCTTATTTTCCGTTGAGATTTTGGATAAGAAATTATTAGTTAGTTAATTAGTTTTTTCTTTTTCAACTGCCCTTTTTTTTCGGAAATGGATTATTTAAGAGAAATAGAAGGGAAAAGAATTCATGATCGTTGTACCACCAATGATGATGATGAGATAATGACGAAATCTTCAAGATATATATGTGTTCCGGGTCCAATCATAATCGGAGCCGGTCCATCGGGTCTTGCCGCCGCCGCTTGTTTAAAAGAGAAAGGAGTTCCAAGTATTATTCTAGAAAGATCCAATTGCATAGCTTCTTTATGGCAGCTAAAAACATATGATCGGCTCCGCCTCCATTTGCCGAAACAATTCTGTGAGCTACCGTTAATGTCCTTCCCGGAGGATTTCCCGACGTATCCGACGAAACAACAGTTTATTCAGTACTTGGAAATATACGCAAAGAAATTCGAGATCAATCCGGTTTTCAATCAGACGGTTGTGTCAGCTGAGTACGAGAAAAGCCTTGGATTATGGCGAGTCCGGACTACTACAACTACGGGCCGGTTGAAGGAGGAGGAGGAGGAGGAGGAGGAGGAGGTGGTGGAGTATGTGTGCCGGTGGTTGATAGTGGCCACAGGAGAAAATGCGGAGGCGATAGTGCCGGAAATCGAAGGGACGGAGGAGTTTGAAAAGACGATAATGCACACGAGTTTGTATAAAGGCGGGGAGATATTTAGTGGGAAAAAAGTGTTGGTGGTTGGTTGTGGGAATTCTGGAATGGAAGTGTGTTTGGATCTCTGTAATCATCATGCTATGCCTACCCTTTCTGTTCGTGATGCTGTAAGTACTTTTTACTTTTTTTAATGGTCTTTGTTTTATTGTTTTTTATTTTTTATTTTTTTTAAATCCTACGAAAATTATACGTAGATAATTGATATGTGCATAATATCCATCGCAACAAATCTTGCTTCGTTACGATAGATGTTGTATGCATTAATTGTGAACTTATCATTATTTTCACAATCTTACTTCATACATGGTAAATACAATCAATAAAAATGTGAATATTATATAATATAATGCGACTAGTTGATTGGAAATGTTTTTCTCAAAAAAGTTTCATTTCAATTTTCTCAACAACAAAAAAAAAAAAAGTATCATTTAAAACTATCTCTAGAATTTTAGTGTGAGATTTTATTTTAATAATTTTGTGAATTATTAGAATTATTTCAATCTAATCCTTAATCCCTGCCAGTAATTTCACTTTTTGTAAGTAGTGAAAGATACTAGTATGATTTTTCTTGTTTTATTTTTATTTTGGGGAGGAGCTGGGGAGGAGGGGAGGGGGGGGGGGTTTAATTTAAAAGAATTAAAAGCCGACCAAGTAACACACCATTTCAGTTTCACTGTTGAAACCCTAGTTTGGTTTCCGCCGCAAATGTTATTGTCAAAACAAAATTATCAAAATAAAATAAAACAATAGGATTTTACATCATTAGATGTGACGAAGCAAAAACAATCAGTATGTCATCTCATGTGTCATTATAAATGATACAAAAATATGTTGTGCTGTCACTCTAGTATATCAATTGTATTGTGACACCAACACAACCTTTCATGAAACTAGATATCATAGGAAAATGATAATTACACAATAAATATGCCACAATATATTTTTGACACCATTTGATCATGAAAAATCTTATATTCATCAATAGATTCTTTATACGATAATGTACTATATAAAAGTAAGTTGTGTCTGTCAATTTATTGTTAACGTAGCATTAATCAAAATCTTATGTTTTTTTTATCTCATGGGGTGGTTTTCCCAGTGTTATTTGTTGGAAGTAATAGTTCAAACACTTTATCTAATCGATGGTATTTCCGACGTAGAGTTTATCTTTGGACATGTGCCATATATATATACACTTTGTTTGTATACGTGACACATGTCCGGACATTGATTCTAAACAGAGACTCACTGAATCAGAATTTTTGAAAAAGTAAAACAGATGTTTTCCCCTAACTTGGATGCTAGCAGCTGGGTTGTGCAGTTCATGCTTAACACTGTCAAGTCGCTTTCTTGGGATTTTAAGGCGTGCTGAGGAAACAAACAAACTTTTAGCATGTTTTCGTCAGAAAAACATTCCTCTCTCCCCCTCCCCCTCCCCACCACCCATGCACACCACCTGCTTTTAAAAGAGAAATTAATAATAATTTTATAAATAATATACTACTACTATAGTACTATATTAGTCAAACAAAATGAAGTAATTGAGTTATACTATTTGAGATTATGCTATAAGATTAGCACCAGGAGACCGCAATTATGGCTTGGCTTGCCCTTTTCGTTAAGTGGTTTAGTAATGGGGGTAATTAAAGCATTCAAAAAGTGGGCTGCTATTAAAATATTAGCATTACTTGTTTTGTTAAGTCTTAATTAAGTAAAAACTATATATGGCCTTATTTTGGTTTAGGACAAACTCCTTTTTTTTTCCCCCACATTACCTTTTCATCTGGGAGTGGCAACCTTTTTCTCCTTTATTTCTTTTTATCAGACACCATGTAATTTATATATTCCCACTTTTAGCTTTTTTGTTTTATCTTATATTATAAGACATTTTAGAATAACAATAAAATATTTATTACTTTTTTTCTTCCCTATACACTTAAAAAGCTAAAAATCCTTTCTGATTCTGATGATTTTTTTTTTTTTTTTTTTGATTATAATTATTTTAAAAAAACTTGTTTTTGCTAGCTAGATAGTTATGGGGCATGTAAAATAAAGTTGAAATGTGATGGATTTAAATAAAAAAATAATAATAATAGGTACACGTCTTACCACAAGAGGTGCTGGGAAGATCAACTTTTGGGTTGTCCATGTGGTTACTAAAGTGGCTGCCCATAAAAATGGTGGATAGTTTGCTGTTAATAATATCAAGAATATTGATAGGGGACACAGCTAGATATGGTCTTGGTCGCCCAGTCATAGGACCCCTTCAGCTCAAGAATCTCACTGGTAAAACACCTGTCTTGGATGTTGGCACCCTTTCCATGATCAAACAAGGCTTCATTAAGGTACTACCCCTATTTTTTTTTTATTTTAATAATATTATGTATCTACTCTTTATATATATTATATATATGTGTGTATGTTTATATGTGTATGTATGTATGTATGTATTAACATCCCATATTTACAATATTTAAAGCCTACGGATCGATGACCGATCGAGACTTAAGTAGTTATTCGTTTTATTATGACTCAAATAGCGTCGTTAGAGCACTTGCAGTAGATACTGTAAAATCTCGTTTACATCTACCGTGTTTATTCAGATTCTGTAAATTTTTTTCCTTATATCTAACTCATTACGTAAAATAGAGAATCTGATGCATTTTATCTTAGCTAGAGATTATGTAAACTAGCTAGAAAAATATTTATTTAAAACTGTGAAATAGAGTATTATTTTAGAGTATCTGATGCAAGTCTTCTAGGACTCAATTATGGCTTAAATAAATAGTGTAATCAGGTCTAAGTTATGTCACGTTATATATGATATCAGAATCAACTATCAGATATATCATATAATCGTTGCATTAAACCCTAAACCCTAGGCCAAATAAATACGGTAACTGATATGTAGTATTATGTTGTCCGATCCGTCGTAAAAATGGCATGTGATAGGTAAAAGAAATGGTTACTAAAAAAGGAAGTGCACTCCCCTGGCAGGTAAACCCTGGAATAAAAAGATTAGCACGCCACTCGGTGGAGTTTGTGGATGGGAAAGTAGAAAAGTTCGATGCAATCATTTATGCAACTGGCTACAAAAGCAATGTTCCCTTTTGGTTAAAGGTATGTATATGTAAAGTTATTTTCACAACAAATATCACAATACCTGCCATGTGTGGCATCCATTTATGGAGGGGTGCACTACCACGTACATCATTAAATGTCCATTGTCATATATATATCAGGTTGTGGCATTTATTGTGTTGTGGTAATAATATTACTCCATAATTTTACACCATTAGTCACTATGTAAAACCTATTGATCGATATGAATCTCATCGTAATCAATGGTGCATGTAAAACATATTTTCGCTTGTTGTGACAATTTTATTATGGCACTAGCATTAGCATTTCCATAAAGAAAAGGTTGATCCCGTAACCCAAAGAGCCATCATTGCCCTACCCTTAGAACTTCGTAGATGATATGAATTCAGGATTATATATCACTAGTCCAGTGTGCGAATAGTGGCAAATGGTTGTATGTATACCTCTTATTGTTAAAAGAAGTCGATACAAACAAAGTTGTCGGTACAACACTCCTCTAGTGGTAATTTACCACTGATCTGTGCCCAATTGGAGGCAACATTTTCATAATTAATGTTTCGTGAATTTAACAGGAAAAGGAGATGTTCTCAGAAAAAGATGGATTACCAAAAAGGCCCTTCCCCAATGGGTGGAAAGGTGAGAGCGGTCTATATGCGGTGGGGTTCACAAAACGTGGCTTACTTGGTGCTGCAATGGATGCAAAACGAATTGCAGATGATATTGAATTGAGTTGGAAAAATGAATCTAAATATTTTTCCATCATCACCTAGCTAATTATTTTAATAGGAATATAATTAATTAACCACTTTGTAATTAATTAGCTATAGGACTTAGGGGTTCGATTGATTAATTCAGTTTATTCGGTCCATGAAAAATGCAATTTTCCTTATTTTTTTTAGAAAGATCAACATCCACGTGAGTTTTTGTTTTTGTTTTTATTTTCTTCTTCTTTTTAGGATGGTTGAAATTGAGCATATCTTGATATTTACAAGTCACTCTTGTAAAATTGTACAGCTCTATTTTATATTTTATATATATTTCTTGTGTTTTAATTAATTAGACACTAAGGAGGTGAAAGTGAAACGTCTTAATTTGATAGCTAGCTAGGTTAGAGAGAAAAGGTTTATGGTATTGGTTTTGTTTAATTAATTGTTAGTGATTTCTTGATTATGGCTTGTAGTTTGGACTTTGGATATTTCACTACTTATGAAGAGTTTGTTCTTAATTTATGTTTTTTTTTTTGGATATTATTTCATGTTAATAGCAATGGGATGTGATGAAATTGTTGGATATACAAATTGATTGATGAGGTCGTATATATATGAATGTGATGAATTTAGGTGTTATATAAATAAATAGTATGATGGCGAAATTTGCGTACTCAAATTCCATACAGTCACGAGAGACATTAGTTCGTTATAACTTTGCTAGTCAATTCATATTACAAGTTTGGTCCCTTTAATTAGTAGTTATTGGACCACTCTTTCTTTGTTTTTGGTCCCACTCTTTCTAAGGATTACATCACTAGACATCCTTAACAGACTTCTGGTAGAGGGAAATTTTTATTACACCATCATTCTCCCATCTATGACCTTACAATTTAGTATAGTAGTACTATCAGCTATAGTGCCACAGTAAAATGATAGATATATTTTATTACCATAGTTCATACTCTAAGACATATAGTCTGTCATGTGTTTCACCATGATCAATTATATAAAAATGTATTATATCATTTTATTGAGACATTGCCATATATATTTGTTTATAGTCGCCGTTAACCCTCGATCAACACATACTTCTTTAATGCGCAAAAAAACCGCCAACACATACTTTTTTTTAATGCAAATAAGGGAAATTTTCAAAATTGTGGGTAGGGTTAATTTAAAAATAAGAAATTCTCCATTTTTTTTTAAACCAATATATGCGGTAATTCAAGATGGGATTAGAACCCACGACAATGAGATCCTACGGCCTCAGCTTAACCAATTTGGTAAAACCTCTCGCCTCATTTTTATCTTAAATATGATTGGTTATAAAATATCAACTTGTGCTTATTCAATGACTATACTCAAATTTGTGTAGGCTCCGGACATACATTCACTGATAAAAGAATAAATGTGTTAGAGTGAAAATATGCCTTTGAGTTATAGTTGGAAGTTTAATACCTTGTATCGTCTATCTCATTAAAAGAAAAACATATAGTTATTAAGACATAACACTCGATTAAAATAAAAAACATGACAAAGGTTTAAAATATTTTGTTCAAGTTTATATGGTCATTGCATTGTTACAAACTAACAGGTTTAAAAGCTCAACATGTCGACATGTATCTACAAGTTCATTTCAACCAGATGTCTTCTTCTTCTTCTTCTTTTTTTTTTTTTTTTTTTTCTGTTTCTTTTTTCTTTTCTTTGGAAAATAGAGATCTTTATTTAAACGTGTAGGAAAAGCCCCCAACGTGGTAGTACATCATAAAATACAAGGAAATGGCAGTAAGAAAACAATCTTAGGGAAATATCAAATCCAAGAGAGCAGCTAATCTCCAATCCCCAATGCTAGCCGAAGGTCTTTCGCCCTAATGCTTTCGAGATAAAAACTTGGGAGGGTGGCATCACCAAACTCGGATCATGCACAACTTTGTTCCGCCAATGCCAATACCGTAGCATATCTCTCGAAACACGCAAGGCCAGTTATTTTCCTTTTACATCCAATCCCGTCTTGTAAGTGCGAGGTCGAAAAAGAAGTCATGCTCTTCCTCCGCCGGGACAACCCTCGTCCACACCGAGTAAGCCCAATCACAATCATGCAAGGCATGAAACGTTGTGTAGTATCTTGATTACAGAGGCTGCATCCCGGGCTTAATGCAATATATCAAGAGAAAAGAAAGCCTTCAACCAATAAGATGTTGTGACAAACCTGTCAAAGGAGAAAGTTATAGCGAGCGGGTCCTTTCAAGCTCCATATCACTGTCCACTCCGGCGGTTTATTATCCAAGAAGTCCATTTGCCAGTTATACGCGCTATTGACAATGTATTGCCTTTACTAGAAGGGTTCCAAATAATGTCATTATTGAGAACCGCAAAGCCATTCTGAAGTCTCATACTCACTTCACATATACCCTTCCAAGTCGGTGACGCATCAGTCTTCGGCTTCTCTAAAGGGCTTCCGTATTTATTAATAAGAACCAGAGCCGGGCCAGACATTTTTGGGCCAACCGGCAGGATGCCGCCGACCAGCTTTTAGTTCAAGTTACATACTTATCGATTCGAATTAGGTCAAGTAAATTTTTTTGGGCCTTTTCGATTCGAGTAAATTTTTTTGGGCCTTTATATTAAGTTGGATCGGATTAAATTTACCCGAATTTTTTTTCTTTCCTTTTAGCAAAACATGTAATGTTGGACCGCCGGCACCGTTGCGCCTAAAACCACCGCCTCCTCCGCCTTACAGGAGGGCCGGCCCTGATAAGAACCGAGACATTATAAAGAAGAATCATTTGTAGTTGCCCATTTTTATTTATATTAGACATTTGATGATAAAATACACTGAAGTGATAGTCCCTGCTATATGAGCCTTTTAGTTCAAAGTTACATACTTATCGATTCGAATTAGGCCAATTAAATTTTTTTTTAGGCCTTTCTCGATTCAAGTAAATTTGGGCTCTTTATATTAAGTTGGATCGGATTGAATCTATACGAATTTTTTTCCTTTACTTATAGCGAAACATGTAATATTGGGCCGCCGGCACCGTTGGGCCTAAAACCACCGCCTCCTCCGCCTCACAGGAGGGCCGGCCCTGATAAGAACCGAGACCCATAAAGAAGAATCATTTGTAGTTGCCCATTTTTGTTATATTAGACATTTGATGAGAAAATACACTGAAGTGATAGTCCCTGCTATATGGTTTTACAGCTGCATCTATAGTAGAAAATATTCGTATAAAACAAATGTTTATTATTGAAGATGCTCTATTAGAGCACTGCGTTAAATATTGTAAAATAAAGTAAATGTAAATAAGTAAATTTTAGATTCAAATCATACAGATCATGGGTGTAAATAATTCAAACCGTTTGTGAGTTTTTTATGGGAGTGGGTATTTAAGGGAAAATTAACAAAGGTTAATCTCCTAAAAACCTAATCAGAATTTTAGTTTCACGTTTCCTACTCCATCTCTGCGCATTTGGGAAGAAAAGAGAGAGACTAGAACAGTTCTTCAATTATCTAAGGAGGTGTTGAATTGTTTTCAGACCGGACTCAAGATTTGGAACCCTTGTGAAGAGTGCACCGTTTGGCACCAATTTCGTGGGAAGTGCAGCAGGCTTTTCTGAGTCTTTTGATCAGTTTTTGGTTGCTTTTAGGTAAGAAAAACTATTCCTATGATTTCAATTCTAGGTTGTAAGGATTAGATCTTTTTTTTGAAGTTTTGGTGTTAGGAAGATGGGTTTTCTTTTGGTTAATGATTATGGATGATATGGTGCTTTTAGATGAGTATTTTGGTGCTTCACTTGTGTTAATTTTCTTGATGTTTGGTTGAGAAACGATGTGGAAATCGTGTTGGAGATTTTAGGGTTCTAGCCGAAACCCGGGTCGGACGGCGTCTACGCCGTGTGGACGGGCGTCTGCCTTGGCTACATTTCAGACGGGCGTCTGGTTTCTCTGGACGGGCATCTGAGGTGTTATTTTACATTCAGGTTGTAGTTGTCATAGGGTGGACGAGCGTCTGGGAAAGATGGACGGGCGTCCAATCTTGGACGGGCGTCCAGTAAGTTCCAGACGGGCGTCCATCTCTTTAAACGGGCGTTTGGTTGTTGTTCAGCCTTATAAGTACGTTTTATCATTTCTAAACCTTTAAACGTGATATGTTAACACTGTACAAACTTGAACAAGCCTGAATTGAGCTTCTGATTCGTTCAGTTAAAACACCGAATGTACTCTTAAAGGGAGTTGAAGTTCGGATCCGTCGGAAGAGCAAGATAGGCTTGTGCTTTGATGAGTTAGCATTCATCAATGTCTGTGTAATTGCTAGGACTTGTCCGTGTCTAGTGGTCTAGGAAAAGAGTAGTATGTGTGAGGGAGATTATTTGAAAACACTTAGGTGGCTAGTTAATCATCCTAATAATCAACGTACTTGACTAGTAAAAGATTAAACAACTTGTCCCTCTTGGCTAGGCACCAGGCTAAATCGCGATGCATGTGCTACCTCTGAAGGTGGAGGAACTCTGTAGGTCAAAAGACCCTAAGTACGGAGGGACTCTGCTGAGACGCGCGTGCTATCGGAGTCTACCTTTTCTAGACTTCGTGGATATTGGTGTGATCCACTAATATGTTGCAAAAGAGTGTTCCCGAGGTGGAAGAACTCCGTAGGTCATAATGACCCTAAGTACGGAGGGACTCTGCTGAGGTGGATGCGCGTAGTGCCCTTGAGTGCGATTGTAACATAGATAAGCTAAGTAGAAACGTTTAGTCAACTCATGTTGATGGACATGAAATGAACCCTAGGTTGAGTCGGTCTCACATAAACAACCAATTGATTTAAATATCTTTTCCTTATGAACTACAGTTGTTATCATAGCTTCTCTTTCTTATTAAGTACGTTGTACTTACCTCAAATGCATGATTTCTATGTGTTTGGGGATGAGAAGACGAACAGGTTTTCGAGGAGGAGTTCGACGACGACGTTTGACGGCGCTCGTTGAAGACTTATCAATTACCGCTTTACTTTTACATTTGGATTACTTTTGATACTTTTGAGGTAGACTTTTAGTCTTTCGAGACGTGTAGTACTTTTCTTTTGGGATTTTCGTACTTTCTCAAATGTAATAAATTTACATTTTCCGCTTTTAGATTCCCCTTTTCTATTCTTAAATGTTTAGAAATTTTATACCCGAGTTTTTGCTTCCGTTTGCTTTTTGTTTGATACGACGTAGTAGAGGCTTACGTATAAAGTGAATTTATTTTTATTTTATACGTGCCGAACGTTTCATTTCCGGATAAGGACTCGGTGTCCGGGAACGGGGCGTTACATGAGTGGTTTGAGTTCATATCGTCTTTTCCTTCAAATAGTTCAGTTCAATACAACTTGAGATTGAATTAACTCGAATCGAATATTAAATGACGTTCAAAAAATTCTTACACTCAATTCATTAGCTCACAAAGTACTTTTTTTGGTATTTCCTATTTGGGAGTTAAATCGTTGATACTTTAAATGATTCATTTAAAAAAAAAAATCCTATAGTATTAGCTTAAAATGAAAACATGCTGTTAATTTCATATTGTTGGAGATATAGAGGAATTGAATTTAAAATGAATTAAAAATAATTTTATAATCATTTTATTAAGTGACTTTGTAAGCGTAATTCGGATATATTCTTGTATAAAATAAATATAATGTTTTGTTAATTCTGAAAACTACGTGAGTTGTAGATGAATTCAGGATTTGGAATCATTCAATTTGGATAACGAGTGAATGAGAAATTAACGCTTAAAGTCGGGTGGTTGAAAGAGCTAAAGTTGGAAGTGGAAGTTGGAAAGTTTCAACTTGTAAACCACATTGGGAGTTGAGAGAAACAGTATTAGAATATATTACTTTATTATTTTTGTCATTTACATTTATACCCTTGTGGTCTCTACATATAAACTCGGTGTACACAACATTATTTCTTAATGACAATTATTTTGTTATTCATCAAACCTAATATGGTATCGAGCTTTTTTGATTCAAAAAAAAAAAAAAAAAAAAAAAATTTTTTTTTCCGTCTTCTTCCGGCCGGCAGGGCCTTGCCGCCGCCGGCGGCTCTCTGTTGCAATGGCCGATTCCGCCTCCTTTGCTACGTCCGGCTCTCGCTCTCTCGGCGCGCGCGCGGCGCGCCCTCTCCCTGCTGCGGCGGCCGCCGCGCTCTTGTTCTCTCCCTCCACCCGGTGTCCATGCTCCGATCAAGCTTGATGGCAAAAACTTTACCGCTGGAAGCTCCGATTAACTACCTTGCTCACGAGGCCATGGTCTTCTCGGTTACGTCCGCGGTGCTTCACCTCGGCCGCCTCTCACCCTCACCTCTGCCGCCGGTGAAGTTACCCAAAATCCGGCTTATCTCCGGTGGATACAACGGGATGCTTTGATACATAATGCATACACGGGTTACGTCGACAAGGATTATATGGCTACGATTCAACACACCGAAAATTCTAAACGGGCGTGGGACACTCTTCTCGACACGTTTGGGAAACAAAGCAAGGGTCGTGTTCGACATCTCAAGCTGCGCTTAAATTCTATTACCAAAGGTACAATGTCCATTTCTCGGTACTTCACTTTGCCGTTAAAAATGTTCTTGATGATCTTGCGGCTCTTGATGCAAAGGTACACGATGATGACTTGGTTGAATTAATTTTAAAAAATCTTGGTAGTGATTATCGGGGTCTCGTCGGTGCCATTCGGGCTCGTGATGATACTATTTCTATGCCGTTGTTACATGAAAAATTACTTATGCATGAAGCGTCAACTTTTACATAGTCCGTCTGTTGCACCCCTGCGTATCTTGCTTTCCCTGCTTATCCTTCCCCCCGTCCCATGCATGTTCCGGACAATACCTCTTATTCCCCTTACCAGCAACTCCCTCGGCCCCCCCTCCTCTCCTGCCGACAGCTCCCAGTCCCTACCCGAGACCCCAAACGCATGTCCCTTCCCCCAGCTGCGTACGCCGCCCCCTGCAAGCCTATCAAGGCACGCCGGCTACGTGGTGTCCGGGGTCATGTTGCCACTCGTTGCACCGCTTACCCTCTCTACAATAATCTCCCCGTCCACCCGAAACCAAGGTCCCTCTCGGCCTCCTCGGCGACCTCGTACTCGTATGTCGCCCGCGCCGCTCCTCCCGGCCCCCTCTGCGGTACTACGATCCTTACGCTACTTGGATGCTTGATAGTGGTGCCTCTCATCATATGACGCAGGAACTCAATCTACTATCTCTTCACTCTCCCTACCAAGGTATGGATCGTATTATCATTGGTGATGGTAGCTCTTTGGCTATCACTCACATTGGTTCTACCTATCTTTCATCCTTCAAGTTAAATCATGTGCTTTGTGTACCTTCGCTTTCTCGCAATTTATTATCTGTCCACAAATTTTGCCATGATAATTCTGTTTCTATTGAATTCTTATCTGATTCGTTTTTGGTGAAGGATTTGAAGACTGGCAAATGCCTCCACCAAGGACAAGTCAGTGATGGAGCCTATGTGTGGTCCTCAAAGCTCTCTTTGCCTTTTACGCTTCCAAAGCCTGCTTTGCCACTTGGCATCTCATTGCGGCCATCCTGCTTTTCCTATTATTCAGAATCTTGCAAGCAATAATTTTTTAGAATTATCTACTGTTTCACATTCTTCTTGTGACTCTTGCTTATGTAATAAGAGCCATAGGCTCCCCTTTTCGGATTCCACTTTGTCTACTAATCGTCCTTTGGAAGTTATTTATTCGATGTTTGGTCATCACTGTTTACTCGTTGATAATTTTAAATATTATGTCCTCTTTGTTGATCATTTCACTCGTTACATGTGGATATACCCACTTGCTGTAAATCGACGTATATAATACTTTCATTAAATTCAAAAACTATGTCGAAAAATTGTTAGATGTTCTATCAAAACGCTCTATTCGATAATGGCACGCGAGTACATTAAGTTACGTCCCTTTCTCTCCGAGCATGGCATCTCTCATTTCACTTCCCCCACTACACCCGCGCGGCACAACGGCATCTACGAACGCCGGCACTTGCATATAGCCGAAACCGCCCTCACTCTTCTTGCCCATGCCAAAATCCCCGTCACTATTGGTCTATGCCGTTAGTACCGCGGTTTACCTCATCAATCGCATGCCCACTAAAAATCTTAATATGCTTTCACCACATCTCAAGCTCTTTTCCAAGCCTCCCAATTACTCTAAGCTCCGCGTCTTCGGTTGCCTTTGCTATCCATGGCTTAAACCATACAATCCTCACAAGCTTGCACTACATCCAAGCCATGCATATTTCTTGGTTATGCCCTCACACAAAGCGCTTATCTTTGCTATGACGTCTACGAGTCCCGTATGCATATTTCCCGTGATGTTCGATTTGTGGAGGACATTTTTCCCTTTGCTAGCATCTCCTCGACTCCTCCTTACCCCCGTAACCGCACTCCTTCCCTCTCTGTCTCGTGAAACCGCGGCTGTCCCTATCTCTCCACCACCCCTCACGGCCCCTGCACACACTGTAGGCATTTATGAGCCATCTGCAAGCCCCTCCTCCTCCTCCTCTTCTTCCTCCTCCTCCTCCTCTTCTTCCTCCCCCACTGCCGTTCCCTCTCCTTCCCCTCGTCACCCTCCCCGCCGCCTCCACCTCCCCCTCCCCCCCCCCCGCCACAACATCCCGCATGACCACTCGCTCTCAAAATCAAATCTACAAACCTCGAAAACTCTTTAACCTTCAAGCTCAATGCGCACAATCGCTACCTAGATACGGAGCCCTCAACCCATAGCGAGGCATTGCGGTGTCCGCGGTGGTGTGTTGCCATGTCGATGAGTACAGTGCGCTTCTTCGCAATGACACGTGGTCGTTAGTTCCCCCTGCTGATGGTTTAAATATAGTTGGTTGTAAGTGGGTCTTCCGAATTAAACGGAATCCGGATGGCTCGATTGATAAATACAAGGCTCGTTTGGTTGCCAAAGGGTTTACACAACGTCCTGGTTTGGATTACTTCGAAACTTTTAGTCTGTTGTTAAGCACTTTGTTACGATCCGTCTCGTCCTTAGTATTGCGGTTTCCTTTGGTTGGTCTCTTCGCCAACTCGATGTCAATAACGCCTTCTTACAGGGGACACTAAATGAAGATGTGTATATGTCTCAACCACCGGGGTTTGAGGATGCAACGAAACCCACTTTTGTGTGCAAACTTCGCAAGGCGATTTATGGTCTTAAGCAGGCACCTCGGGCTTGGTACCATGAGCTTAAGTCTTTTGTTCTTACCATGGGTTTTTTCAACTCTGCAGCTGATCCTTCTTTATTTGTTTATCGCACATCTACCAGCATTACTTTCCTCTTGGTATACGTCGATGACATCATTGTTACAGGTAGCTCCAGTGAGCAGGTTCAGAGTGTTATTGAACAGTTAGGCTCTCGGTTCTCTATCAAGGACCTTGGGCCCCTTTCGTATTTTCTGGGAGTTGAGGTCACTCATTCGACCCTTGGTTTATTACTTACGCAGACCAGGTACACACGTGAGGTTTGCTTTCTCGGAGTTCATATGGAGGATTCTAAAGCGGTTTCCACGCCCGTACCGGTGACGCCTTTTCGGGTGATCTATTGTTTTCCTCCTTATGCCGATCCGACTCGGTATCGTCGGGTTTTGGGTGCCTTACGGTATTTATGCTTTACGAGAGTTGATATTCGGTTCTTGTTAATAAGCTTTCCCGGTTTATGCATGCACCGACGAGTATCATTGGATGCTTGTCAAACGTCTCTTGCGCTACTTGTACGGCACTCCTCTTATGGGTTTACGGTTATATCGGGAGTCTCGCTTTGGCGTTACATGCTTTTCGGATTCGGCGGGGCGGGGAAACGGGGATCTTTGGATATCACGACCACTGCCTCTTACGCGTATGTGCCGGGTTACACCTCTACCTCTGCGTATGTTGTCTTCTTGGGCAAAAACGCCATTTCATGGAGCTCCGAGAGGCAACACTCGGTCTCTCGTTCTTCCACCGAAGGCGAGTACGGGTGTGTTGCGGATCTTCTTTGCCGAAGTTGCCTGGGCGACTTATCTTCTTGCGATCTTGGTTTTACGGTTACTTCCACGCCCGTCATTTTACGTGACAACTTGGGAGCGCTTCGTCTCGGTGCCAACCCGGTTTTCACTCCCGCGTGAAGCACGTGGCCATTGATTATCATTTCATTCGTGAGCATGTGGAGCGTGGTCTTGTTCGTGTTGCTCGTGTTCTGGGCTTTGAAGACCGGTTGGCCGATGTTCTCACCAAGCCTTTGCCACGGTTATCCTTTTCTACACTTGTTTCCAAGCTTGGGCTTCAAAGGTTCGCCGGCGTTCTCCGCTCCGTCCGCTTGAGGGAGCGTATTAGAATATATTACTTTATTATTTTTGTCATTTACATTTATATTAGGTTTTGTGGTATGTTTTTATATAAACTCGGTGTGTTTTACAACATTATTTCTTAAATGACAATTATTTTGTTATTCATCAAACCTAATGTGAGTGAACCTTGTGGGTGTCCATTATACCAAGGTTTTTGGCTACGGGTTAGCAAGGGTCGCGGTGCTCGTCGTATTAGTGCCATCAGTCAAGTCCTCGGGCATTTTCGGATCTGTTTCGACTACGGATCACATCAGTTGGTATCAGAGCCAGACACTGACGGTATCCAAATATCTCTTGTTTTTATTTTTCTTTCGTTAATTCTTGAATTTTTTTCCTTCCATCATCAAAAAAAAATTAATAATAATAATAATAAGTAATAAAAATTACCAGCTTGTTTCTTTTCTGTGTCGTATTCTTCATTCTTAATCGAAAAAAAAAATCCCAGCTTCTTTTCATCTTTCATTGTTTCCTCCGTGTCCCCATTCTTTTTTTTCTTTTCTTGTGTTATTTTTTTTGCAATCCTTCGTTCATCCTCTAATATCAAAACAAAAAAAATAAAAAAAAAATAAAAAAAAATAAAAAAAAAATTCATAAACCTTTCCATCACCTTGATTATCCATCTTATGCCTTCACGTTACAAAAGAAAAGAGATACCATCAGTTTCTCCATTTTCAGTGGCTTTGTATACCCAAAATAAAGGTTTGACCTACTTGTTTTCTTTTAATTTGTTTATCTAGAGTTCGGCCAGCCAAAAAAAAAAAAAAAAAAAAAACATAGCAGTAAAATTGACGTGGGTATCACACCCATCTTGAGTTTTTATCACACCCGTGATTTCTAGTACACTTCTAAAAACCAAAAAATCGAATATTTTTGTTGGTCATTCTGGAGATCTTGAAAAATGTCGAAAGAGCTCTCTAAGGGAGAGGATAATTCTCGTGATGCTCGTATTCGGTTATTAGCGGATGAGATAAGGGTTGAATATTAGAAATTGTTAGCGAAAAGTGGTGGTGGTATAGATAATCGCGGTGGTCGAGATAATCGTGGTGGTAGATGTAACCATGGTGCTACAGGTATTGTTAAGAAAACTTATACGGAGCCGTTTTCTGTTTATTGCGGTCATTGTCAAGGGAGTGATCATCACTACTATGATTGCCCTAAACTATGGCAGAAAATACGTAGTTTACCTGAGAAATCACCCGAGGACGACCAGGTGACTGTTAGTGTCCCGGAGCAGATTGTAGAGCACCCCGTGGAGATTGCTAACACTCGAGAGGAGTTGTTGGAAAGCAATGATGATAAGAGCATGGTAGAGGAGAATCGACCAAATTTTGTGGAGGAAAATGGGCATGAATGCACGAGGGAAGAGGAAAATTCGGTTGTAGTCGATACTTGTTCGCCGTCATTGCAAGTACTTGCACATCCTTCATTTGACGATGATCCGGGTCCTATCTTGCCGCGGGTTATTCATGTTCGTGAGCCCATTGTTAGCAAGCCGGAGCACCCATTTGTGGACCCATTTGGTACATTTATTGATGCATCTCCGACTACTACTTGTTATTCTTATATTGTTGTTTCACAGGGAGTCATCCACGAGTCTATTCTACCGAAGGAGCGTTGTGATATTGCACGTATGGCGTATGACTACTCAACAAAACATACCGTTGGATTCAGTTTGTCTCTCCGGCTCGTATTTGATCCAGGGGTTCGAGTGGTGACTTTTTGTGTTTCATTCAGATTGGCATGTAGTGATGAATTTTATGACGTCCTATTGATTCGAGGTCGAATCCTTTCCAACCGGGAGGGAATGATGTGATCGAAGATGAGACTTGAAATCCATTTATCCCGCATTGTTTCCATGGATATTTTATTAGATTTTTTTGTTATTATTTATTATTAGGTTTTTATTTTATGTTTTTATTATTTAATTTAGTCCCACATCGGTTAATAGGTGTTTTATTTCTTTCACTGTAGCCTATATAAGGCATTTAGAGTCATTGTAATCAACAGACAAAATTTTGATATATATATTATATTTGAAGCTTTTAAGCTTTGGTGAGTTTTCTCACGTTGGTGTTTGGTGGATTCCGACACCGGTGTTTGGTGGATTCCAAACGGGACTTATCGAGGTTGTGAGTGAACCTTGTGGGTGTCCATTATACCAAGATTTTTGGCTACGGGTTAGCCAAGGGTCGCGGTGCTCGTCGTATTGGTGCCATCAGTCAAGTCCTCGGGCATTTTCGGATCTGTTTCGACTACGGATCACATCACAATTGCTACAAAACCGGGGCAAATTTGTCTTAAGGAAAGAGTGCTTCTCGGCTCAGATTTTGCATATCCTTTTATCTTTTCTGTTGTATTTCTTTCTCTGTTTCTTATTGTATCTACTTCTTCAAAATCAATAAAATTGTTGGTTTGATTCGGTTTGATAATTTTAATTATACACGGGATATAACACATATTTCATGCAGTGTATTCAAATAAAAGCACGTATTTTATTTAGTTCAAAGAAAACCCAAATTCAATACGAGTTCGGTTCGAGATCAAAGGTGATTGTAATGGAGTTTGGTATTTGATAGTCATTTTGAGTTCATTCTCGGACTTTCTTTCTTCTTTTTTTTTTTTTTTTTTTTTGTTTAAAGCCCCCGGTGTCCGGAACCCACTGGTCCGACTAATCCGGAGTCGTCCTTGTTGTGTACGCAGTCGACTCTACTCAGGGGTTGAGACTTGGCCAAGAGCTCTTTAAACATTGGCGCCACTAAGGAGAATCGAACCTGCGACCTCTCGGGCATTCTCAAGCCACTCACCCAAGCTACTTGGTTTTTCTTTTCTTTTCTTTTCTTTTTTTTTTTTTCTTTTCGATAATATCAATGTTTGTTTCTTTGGTTTTTTTTTTTTTTTTTTTTTTTTGGGAACAGCTAGATAATTTTATTACTCTCTTCGTTTCTAAATAATTGAGTCGGTTATTAAAAACACGCATATTAAGGATGTTGGTTAGTAATATTTTAATTTGAATGTCATAATGACTAAAAAAACATTTAATCTATAATCAATAAAATATTGTATTTATTCTTTCACTCTTAATAAATAAGGATAGATGTAGGAAAAAAACCACAATAAATGCTGTTTTGAAAATTTAGAACAAATCGTTTTGAAAATTTAGAACAAATCGTTTTGACAACTAGCTCGCTCAGTTATTTCGGAACGAAAGAGTAAAAAAGATCTGGCCATATGGTAGATGGATAGAAAAAGAGTATAAAATCCAGGAATACAAGAGTACAAATGATAAAATCAATGTTTGACTCGACTTGAATCGTCTACGTACACCTCTAATTCATATCCACCGAATCGTCTACTCAAATCAGTGACGTACGGATTCATGTATGTTTATGTGTGTAAAATAAGGGTTATAATAAATCAAACTAAATAAGGGTTATCATTAAAGAAAGAAAAAAAAACAAAGACACCAGATTTGAAAGCGGAAATACAAAAGATGATTAATTAATGGGCATCTGCCACTTATCGTCGACAAAAAGAACATTAATGCTCATCGACCTCTCCAGTACGCCACACATTGTAGTACTACTTCTACTTTGTTTAGAGATTTGGATTCATCACATCGTATTCATATATATATATATATATATACCCTTTTGATTAATTTAAATATCTCGATCATACCTAAACTATCTTAATTATATATTAAGACAAAACAATTTAACTAAATACTATCAAATTATTGGTACATATATGTTGGTCTACCTAGTAATCAAGTGTTTTTTTTTAAATATTTTTATTTTAATTTTTTAATTTTAGATATCGTCTGGTAAGTGAATTAATGGCTATTTCTTTCCTATGTGACTTTCGAAGTAGACGTTTTTTCGATCATTTAAGAGCGAGTGCTTTATCACAAAGCTTCTTCTACTAGTCGTACTCGTACCCATATTTATATAAGTGGTCACGTGAACTAGGGTTAACCGGGGCCAGCCCCATGGGCCTTGATTGGTTTAGGGCACTAGGTCACTTTTACATACGGGTCCATTTAATTAATTTTGAAGACATTTTTTCTCGTGTCTTCTATCGGCAACGTAAAATTGCTGCTGGCACAACGCTTACTCGCGATACCTAAAAAAATTGTTTTTGAGTAAATAACGTCACGATGCTTATTCGTGATACCCACGATTATTTTTTAGCGAATGAAGTCAGTGATACTGATATTCCTTCTCAATAATAACGTCACTGACACTTCTATTAGTATTCAATAACAACGTCATTGATACTGAAATTACGGTATAAAAGTGTCACAGGTGAACACGCCAGTCCATTGACGTTATTTTTGAAAAGAAACGTTGGTGACACCAACGTTCATAATGTGGTGCCAGAAAAAAAAACAAACATGTGTGGTGCCGGAAGTAAATGAAAAATAATTAGAAAAAATGGTGCCGATAATACATACGTTGTGCCGATAGAAGACGTCATTAGAAATTCACAAACAGACATAACAAATTTTACACAAGAGAAATGAAAGAATTCATACAATGTCTTATCCCTTACAAGTATTAGGCCGGCCTTAATATTTTTACTGACCTTTTGGAAAATTTCATTTTAGATATAATTTGGAATTTGGGGCCCTGAAATTGAAGATATTTTGAGGGGTCCGGGCCTCTTGGGTCTGTGCTCAGGGCCGGCCCTGGGTTAACTAACTTGAAAAAGGCCGTCCTTAAGCGTCTAGAGGTCCTAAGTCAATATATCAAGACGGGGTCTTTCGAAAAGAAACAAACAGTTTTTAAAATCTATATATGTCGCATATATTTTGACTAATAAAATCATTGATTAAAAGAAAAAATCAAGACCCTTAATTTTGATCATTTTTCGGAGGCCTTATGTCATGGCCTTGTTGGCCTATACCCAAGGTCGGGTCTGAACTTGATATAATTAGTTGTTGTCATGCCTCTATCATTGCATTCACCCATGTATATATAAGTCCTTGGTTGTTATTAAGAAAACAAAATAACGACTTTGACACAACGGTTTAGTCATAACGACATTGAGGCTTCGTCCTTGAATTCAATACGTTTTTACATCATTAACTATAATATAAGTTGATTGACATTAGTTTTTAAAGGAGTAATATGTGTTTATCAATGGTTTTGGCATACTTGTAATGATAGTAGTACTAGCATTACAAAATGGTTTGATAACTTATATATCTATTTTGCACCGACACTCCAATATATGGGTGGGTAACGCGCGCCGTATCCGACACGCGCCCGACACGACACGCGTCCGACACGCGCCGACACGTTGTCGGTTGATTTAAAATAATGTTAAATTAAATTTTATTCGGGTTGGTTAATGAACGGCTATTTATATTTTTTTATATTTTTTTTGTATTTTTTGTATTTTTTGTATTTTTTATATATTTTTTTGTATATATATATATATATATATAATATTTGGATGATTTTTCGTTGCCGGTCGGGCTTGGTTAGATAACTTATTATTAGTAGATTATAGTGTAGTATTTTGTAACACAAAACTTATTAGGGTGGGCTTAATTAATTAGACCCCTGGATGCATGACATACATAACTCCATCCCTGATTGATTATTCTCTCGACAAAGCTTAAGTTTATGAGAAGATAGACAATTAACATACTCCTTCCGTTTTTTTTAGCTGTCGCTTTTCAAAATTTACATTTTTTACATTTATCTGTCAATTTAGATTTCCAATTCAACATTTATTTATTTTTTCATTATGCTCTCATATTAATTACAAGATTTAAACAAAGTCTTACAATTCAAATAATAAAATATACATTTCCAATGCATCAAAAACACCAAAGGTCATTTTGAAACTCCAATAGTACTTCTATCAATGTTTATTTACATTTCCAATATAGTGTATTTAATGATTTGAAATATATTCAAAAAAATCAAAGAAGGATAATCTAGTCATTTCATACTACCCCCTCCATTCCAATTTATCTGAGGCAGTTGCCAGAATCACGCATATTAAGGATGTGAGTTAATGCATTAACTTTTACAATTAAATGACTAGAATGTCCTTGGATATAATTAATGTAGTCTTGTTTTTTTTATCTCCTAATGTAATAAATAAGGGTAAATCAAGTAAAAACACAATAAATGTTACATTGAAAATTGTATTGCCTCACATAAAATGGAACAAAATATTTTGGCAACTGCCTCAGTTATTATGGAACGGAGGGAGTATATTTTAGACACATTAATCTCTTTCTTAGTCCGTGTGCCCATTCTAAAAGTGACTGATAAAAAAACGGAGGAAGTATATATTAAACACATCAAGTGTGGGTCTATAATAATCTTTGGTCAACATGACACTTAAAGGCATAAATTCCACTTCAAAACCAACAATCCTAGGTCAATATATAGGACATGCTAAGTCATATACAAAACACTACGGCACCAACAAAGAGATACAACACTTGCACAATATTAATAGCAAGACAATGTTAGCCGAGAGTTTTGAATGCCTTATCTAATGCATTGATATCATGATGAAAATCTAGGTCCAACAATATAAAAGTAGGGTCTCATCCTCAAAATCTAAATTATCATTTGAGAAAAGTTTATCTCTAATACAATGATGAAACAATTGCAAGTATCCAATTTGAAACAACTTTAGAAGCCTTTTTATAAAATGCAGCTCTATAACAAGAAAGTGAAACCACTAAACAACAAAAATTGATAGCTCTAATATTATGTTGAATTATCATAATTTTCAGAAACTTAATTTGATTGGAAGGTGGATAATTAACTAGCCAAAATGATTACTTAAATGTGCGACCAAAATAAAGGGAAAAGGAAGGGGGCGTGTAAGTCATAACACTAAATCTATCATTTGTCTTAAAATCATCCTATCACATGCCTATTATTAAACTTTAATGTGATGTCTCAACTAAATTCAAAGTAGTGTCCTTAAAGGCCCGATAGAAAAAGGTAAAATGATGGTCCTAATAATAGGGTGCCTTCCAATACTCTAAGGGATGTACACGTTATATACTCCTCATGCATGCCCTACGTACTCCTCATCACAGGACCATTTAAGCACTTCGTTATATGATGGACGCTTTTAACTGCAAATGGTCCATTATATTCATGATATATATTCAAGGCTTTGATTGATATCTAATTCAACAATAATTAATAATTAATATATGGGACCATTTAATATTATTCTCCTTTGATAACTGGGAATATATAATTACACGTTTGAAATCATTGGATCGATCTCTGCAGGGCCGGCCCTGGAAAATGTTAGGCCTTCGACTATGTCGTCGAATTAGACCTTTTAGTTCGAAATAGTTTTTTTCCAAAAAGCATAATTACAAAATATTACTTCAATATCGCGCTTTTAACATAAGTAGATACACAATTCAATTAATTGATGACCTTAAAACATACTGCAAAGCAAAAACAAAAATAAACAAAAATGTATACATATGTGATGTGATGTCTACTCCAATAAAAAAAATGTATACATATGTGATGTGATGTCTACTCCAATAAAAAAAATGTATACATATGTGATGTATGTCTAAAATTTAGACATTGTAAATTTTTTGGGCATTTATCAACTGAAGTAAAGATTTTTTTAGGCCAAATAAATTTTTTAGGCATTTCTTAACACATTCTATTATGTTAGATTGCATTGAATCTATACGATTTTTTTAATTACGGAACATGTAACTTCGGGCCCCCGAAATAATTAGGCCTTAAGCCGCTGTTTCCGACGCTTATAGCATGGCCCGGCCTTGGATCTCTAATGAGCTTTAGGGGGTAACGTTGATGAAAGCTGTCAATTATAGTGATGTACTAGTAGCTCGTAGGTCGCGGTCGATCTTCAATTTCCGGTGAATCATGTACTTTTTTCAATGAGCATGATTTTCCCAAAGTACACCGAAATCTTAAAAAGATATGACTATGTTTCGTCTACGTGTGACTATGTTGATAAGATATTGTACGAACTTTTATAAAATTTTACAATAAAATGTGTCTTTTAAAAAAGGTATTTAATGGTTGTGATTATCGTTGGATTATGGGGTAGCTGTTGAGGTCGACTCCAACATATGAGAAGTGTCCATTTAGTTTGAAGTCGATTGACAATGGTGGGAACGTGGGAACTTGGCATGGAAGTCATTACTTGATAAGGTTTTTCGTACCGATCGAATATGTGTTCTAAAAATTAATAAACGTCAAACAATTATAAAGGATTGGGATTATCATTCTCAAAACATAAGCTATGAACCGAAGGATTTCATCTCTTAATACGATGGTGGGTGCACGATCAGACCTATGAAATATAGGGTCAGACATTGTCAAAAAAAAATAAATCAGGGTCCGATGCAGTTTGGTGGATAGAGCTTTTTTGATTTAGCGTATAAATTATGATGTTTTTCTTTTAAAGTAGAAAATTAATCAAAAATATGTTTACAAGAATATTTCATTTTAAATTCAGAGTCATAACCTAATGGAATAATCACAAAATCTTTTTTAGATCTCACTTCTAACAAGGAAATGTTTATTTCACTATAAAATAGTCACAACATAATTTACACTCTTGATCTTTATGGACCTATAGGAATGAATAGATAGCACATCAAAATCATCACAGTATTAATAGTGTCACAAAAAAAAATACACAACAAAGTAACACAACTCACTTTTACACCATAAAAGACAAAACCGAAAAGACAAATGGACATATATTTAATTGGAAAGGAGAGAGTACTAACCATACTATCAATCAATACGAAATACATCACTTTAATTATTGATAACAAAATATCTTACAAGCTACGCTAGTCAATAAATTCCACAAATCAAACATTGTCTTACTGCATATCATGAACAATTTGGTTTGACAAATTGATTATTCTACTGTGATCAAGAAATTTGTTTCTACATATGTTAGATGGAGTAGTAGTAGCGCTACAACAAAATAACCAGAATAAAATGCCCACCACACTTTTACAATATTGATTATGATGATTATAGAGAAATGCTTGTGGCACAATAAAATGTGAAGAACAAATGTCGCAACGCACTTTAAAGCCATTTATTTTTATGGGACCCATATGATTCAAAAAGTTCCACATCATAATCAATGGTCCTAAAATGTGTTTTGCACAATATTGTGGTCATTTTGTTGTGGCACTAATACTACTCTTAGACAATATAGACCTAGAAATAAACAATATTTTTTCAGGAGTCAGAAATAGACATTTATTCTGAAGAGACAATCACTTCGTCACAATGAGTGACACAACCTAATCATCCACCATTGATTAGGTTGAGACTAGATCACGATGAATGGAAACACAACCTAATCAATGGTGCATGGATAATTAGATTGTGTCATCTGTTGTGAATATTGGTTGTGTCCAAAAAATACAATGATTTTATAGTGGTCCAGACAAAAATATGATTTAAAAAAGGGATCTTGATCCCCCTCTAATGCACTTGACGGTCATGTGCAATAAAACACATAAAACACCATCGTTTTGTTTGTAGTTTATACATAAAATCATGTCGCTTTGTAGATTTTTTGGCATTGGAGGATATCTTTTTCCAAGAAAAAAAAAATAACACACAAAAAATCCATTCCCCTTGACATTTGTACGTTTCCTTCATATTTCTTCGTATGCAGGCCCGTCCGTGGGAGCAGGCGCCAACAATGCTGCGGCATAGAGCCCCTACCGAAATTTGTAATTTTAGGGCCCAATTTTCAAGTAATAGAAATGTATTTTAGATCAATTTTTATTTTTTACCCAAGCTAAAAAAACCTGGTAAGATCAAAATTTATAGTCGAATTCAGTGAAAGAAAGTCTAATCAAATTTCGTTACATTTTTTACACCACAAAATTATCATGGTATCAGAGCCATAAAAAAATAGTTACATTTTTTATAACGCCATTAACATATTATACCTCAAAAATAGTTGTGATATATTATTTTATTTCACAGGATCGAGAACCCTTATTTTTTTTTACCTAAGGCCTCTGATTACACGGAGACGACCTTGTTCGTATGTAACCCTTTTTTTAATAAAGTGATTCCGTGATTGAGTGGAATTGTTGATTTGTTTTTCTTGATCCATGATTTTGTGCTTTTCAAATATTTTTCTTTTTGAACAGCAATAGATTAATATATTAAAAATCAGCAAGCTGTTGAAATATCAAATTACAAAAGTTGAGAGAGTAGAAAGACAACATTACACCAAAGCATCAAAATATATCAACCATTAATAAGAATAATAAACGGATTTATTTTCCACTGATTCCAATCTCACGTGCCTTTGGTCTAACGTCCCGAGATCCATTCAAAATATCGTGTCTGTATTTCCATCAAAGCATTAGTAACATCAAAATTCTTTTGATTGAATACAATCTCATTGCGTTTCGTCCAAACAAACCAAGCTGTCACCTTTTTGATTGCATCCCATATCAAAGCCACCTTGCCATTATGAAAAGTATTTGGATACAAATAATGTAGTTCTTCCCAGCTTCCCGGCATTTGACCATCGATCTTACACCAATCAAAAATTAGTCTCCAAACTCGAACCGAGCATACAAGAGAGTAAAATGTGAAGACTATCTTCCTCCACCACACCACAAAAGGGGCAATTAGCACACAATATAGCCACTCCACGCTTTAAAAGATTAATTTTAGTCGGCAACTTAATCTTTGACGGAAGTGCTTTGTTCCACTTCATGTAGTTTGCCTCCATGTTGTCCTCATAAGAGTCAATGATGATTTGCTTGAGATACGCTACTGAAAAATTCCCCGGCGAAGTTATTGTCCATGCATGCTTATAACGAGAACTTGGATTGATAGAATAATCAGATAATAAACACTATAAATTCTCCACTTCCCCAAGCTCTCTTCCTCTTAACTCCCTCGTCCACTCACATTTCATTACAATGGATCAGTGCGTGTTTATACTAGTAGTGATCCAAACAGAATTCAAATATGTAGGGATAATATTATTATTATAGTATTTACCTTAAATATTATTATTATTTATCATAAATATTATTGTAGTGACTTATTTATTAAGTCACCGAACCTTATATATTTGTACTCGTTGAATCGATGCAATACAATCTCTTTTATATTTGTCTATTATGGTATCGGAGCCAGCAGACTCAGGCCCTCACCCATGCAACTTCCTCCTCCCGAAATCTATCTCTCGATTTCGATTTCGATCATCACAATCTTTTCTCCATCTCGCTACCACCTCTTTTCTTCTCTCTAAATTCATTCTAAGCCGACCCCGCCATCTTCTTCTCCACCTTCCCGCCGTTCATAGCCGCCTCTTTTCTCCTTCTAATCCCTTCTTTCTTTGTTTTCTTTTTTTTTTTTCTTTTTAATTTTACTCTTTTCCCATAGCTTTAGTTTTTTAATTTTCCGTTTTTTATTAGGGTACTTCCCTCTATGTCTTTTATTACGTTTGTTTTGTTAGGGTACATCCCTCCGCTCTTTTTCTTTCATTTATTTTGTTAGGGCACAACCCTCCACTCCTTTTATACCGTATTGTCCCACCCATATGTTGGTCGCACTAATGACCACACATCCAAACTTTTCTTTATCCCTTTTTTATTTTTGTTTGGGGAATCCACTTCCCTCCAAGTTTTCTTTTTTTATGACTCCACCTTTTTAAGTCATCCAGTTATCGTATTGTTTTTAGGTATATCCTTCCGAGTATTTCATAGGATCTATTCCTCCGACTGCTACCTCATTCCAGTTTTCTTTTTGAGTCATCCCTTGCAGGTCCAGCAAAGCCGTACCGTGTTGTGACGCAGTTGTTGCCGTTTGATTCGGAGAAGCTTGTTGCCGACATCAGCGAGTCAATTTTCATGTTCATTCCATTACCATGAGATTGCGGGGGCGTGTTAGGATAATAATATTATTATAGTATTTACCTAAATATAATTATTATTTACCATAAATATTATCGTAGTGACTTATTGATTAAGTCACTAAACCCTATATATTTGTACTCGTTGAATCGATGCAATACAATCTCTTTTATATTTGTCTATTAAAATCTTACAATAAGTACAGGGTATTGTTCTGGTAAAATACCATTATCAGTGTCTTTTGCAATCGAATTGCAAATTAATAAAATCATGGACACGAAAAAGCTTTTGAATGTATATAATATGTCTGTTCAGACCTTTCTAAACTCATCTGAAACAAAACGACTCCCAATTCCTGTAGCTTGAATCCACTTTAAACGCAAGGTTTAAGCAACTCCAATGATAGGTTTATGAATTTTTTTTTAGAGGAAATTCGTTTAATACCCTATTTTTGAAAATAAAATCGAAATATTCACCTCTCTAAATTCAAAAACTCTCATATCCCCCCCGTCTTAAAACGGGTGAAATCGCTCAAAAATAGGCGGAGTCGCCCATTTTCTGCCAACAAACAAGAGATCCCGCCCTTCCCCGCCCTCAAGCCCGCCCAACTTTCGCCCATGGTGAGCGGCCCTGCTCTTCAAGACGGGTGACCCCACCCATTTATTAAAAAAAAAATCAAAAAGGGCATCTTTCACTTCGTTGTAGCGGGTCAAACTTTTGCACTAATTAAGAGAAACTGTTTATCTTTTTTGTTATTTGAGATCACAGATCAATGGCGACCAAAGGCGAGACTTTCCCAGCACAAAAGCAGGATGTTCAACCTGGCAGAGAGATGGATCCAATTGCACAAGCCATGAGCCCTGATTTTAAGCCTTCTAATAAACTTCATTTAAGTGTTTCTTTTTTCATGTTTTTTTCCTCCCCCAATGCAAGAAATACATGCATGTCTATTTAATTATTAATTGATGGTATATAGTGTCTTGTCTCTATAGGGAATGATAGAGCAATCATGAGCAAAGAAGTGAAAAGATGCCGTCTTTGATTTTTTTTTTTTCAAAATGGGCGGTGTCGCCCATCTTCAAGAGCGGGGCCGCTCACAATGGGCGAAAGTTGGGCGGGCTCGAGGGCGGGGAAGGGTGGGATCCCTCGTCTGTGGGCGTAAAATGGGCGACTCTGCCTATTTTTGGACGATTTCATTCATTTTAAGGCGGGAGATAAGAGGAGTTTTTGAATTTGGAGGAGTGTATATTTCGATTTTATTTTCAAAAATAGGGTATTAAACGAATTTTCCCTTTTTTTTAAAGCTTTATGAAAAACTTCACACCGACTTGCTGCTGACTATGTAAAGCTTTCAGGAAAGCTTTGTTTGCATGAACCGGTTCAAGTTCATAAAAAGCTGCAAATTCCCACCCCACCCCCCACCCCCTTTTTTTTTTTTTTTCCCTCCCTCAGTTTTGTGTGCAATGGAAAAAAAATGTTAATATGTAATGGATCTTCACTATAAAGCTTTTGAAAAGGCTTATGTATTGTGGAGAAAATATTTATAGAAAAATTGTTTATAAGTTGATGATGTGCTACAATCATAAACCTTTTGACGTGTTCGTGATAGGAGATTATTAAGAAATAATAAAACTGAATTTCCATTGATTTGTTTGAGTACAATAAATGTGATTATATACTACACAACCATAATGTAAACGCAATAATTCACAACCATAATGTAAACGCAATAATTCACAATAAATGCGATTGATTACAATGATTTATTTACCATGATTTTACGTTCTAGAATATTCTCAACACGCCCACGCAATCCTATGAGAATGAAATGAACATGGAGATTGGATCGTAATTAAGTAATCTTGCTTACTTCACATGGTGCATGCAAAAACCTTCTTCATATCAATCGGCAACAACTGCTTCACATCAACCTGCTAACGCTTGAATCTGCAATGGATGACTCAATTGTTGTAAAGAGTCATAAAACTAGAGATGGGGAGGAAGAAATATTTGGAGGTAATATCCTTGAGATGATTTGATACCCGAAAAAAAAGAATTCATAGCTGAAAAAATTGATGTGTGGTCACCCTTGTGATCAACACATGGAGGGTCGTACCCTAATTAAGAAAAATTGAAATTGAGGATTGTAAAAACCCTTAATAAAATTAGGAATGAAGAGTTGTACGAACCCTAATAGACGAACCCTAATGGACGAAAGGGGAAGAAGCAATTGGTGGATGCAAGAGAGGCGTAAATATATAGCAAAAGATGACGGGATAGAAGAGATAGAATAACGAGAAACAAAGAAATTTGGATTGGAAAAGCAGAGGTTTAGTTGCAGTTTACCATTGAATTTAAAATAAATCGACATTGCTTACATAAGAGTTTAGGGGTTTGAAAGATGAAAAACGTTAGTAAAAAATCCTTGATACCATAATCAATTATAATTATAAAGAGAATAAATATTATTTTTGTATTGAATCATTGTGAATGGTACATCAATATTTTATAGGACCATACTACTTGGCCAACAAGTAAATAATAAAGACAAGAATCAAATAAAATCAAACGACAATCATGTTAGGAAATCAACGCGGGAACGCAGCGGAATTCAAAATTTTGATTTCCTTTCTCCTAAGATCGACTTCGTTTAAGCAACAAGCATAAAAGAAGTACACAAAAGAATACCTTGATTGATCCAACTGGATCGACGCTTTGTCTACGGTTGTAGTTTCTGCACGAAGCCGCCCAAGCGTTCGGCCTCTACCAGTGATCCACACAAACACCTCGCCGGAATCCCATCATGGATTGCTACCAGAAAACTCGGTTGTTAGACCGACCTTTTCTCTCTCACAATTCTCTCTCTAAGAAGCTCTCTATTTTTCACAAGAAACTATTAGTATCTTGAAATTATGATGTATAAAAGAGCTAGTCAAGCCTCCCTTAAATAAGGTGACATGCTGCCCTTACACTTCCCAATCTGATTGGGAGAAATTTCCTAGTAGATTTGGGAGAAAAAAAACATTTTCCTAATAAAATAAAATAAAATACATTTGATTGAATTATCTCATTTAATATACAATATCTTATATTAAATATATTTCAAAGATATATATTGATAATATCTTATATTGAATATATCTTTATCTTATTATCATAAATCTATTTTCCCAAAAATCAATTAATATCCAATATTAATATTATGGTAATCTTATTAATTAAATTGCACAATCCAAGTATATATAATACATTTCAAATATGCGCCCCTACATGCCATAACTCGCATCCGGAGTATTCTTTAATTAATATAATGTTATGATTAATTAATTTGCGAAATACATGTATATCATATATACATGATTTTAGACTTACATATCTAATATATGTATATTTAATTAATCAACATAATTAATATCTTGTATTATATTTATTCATAATAAATAAATACCACCATATTAATTTACCACTATAACATTTATAGTCTTGAGATACAACTTTCCTTATTTGGTTATCAACTATAACCACATTTTAATCTGACTTGATGTTCATATATGTGTGACCCGATAGGCTTCCGAATATGTTGGCCGTAGACACAAAATGCAATTACGAAAATGCCCTTCATGCCTAATGATCACGGAATAACATCTAGCAACACATCGTGACCCTCAATCATCGGATTAGTCAATACGCAATGACAACTACCTTTCATGTGCTCGGTTAGCGTGTAAATAGAATCATCGCTGTAATAATATACATACGGTCGTATCTCAAGTGTCAATACATCAACGATCGTGTCTTATAATCTAGACATCCACTCGATCTCTCGAAATAACAGATTACTTCCGTTTTGCAAAGACTTTCGAGAATAAGACATTCCTTATAAGAAGGCACTTTCGGATATTCACCCCTACTATTAGAGTATGCGATTTCTGGACGACCAAACATGTATACTCCGCATGCTTCAGTATCACACCCAATCACTACCGCATGATCGCCCCGTGGCTAGGGGAAACCTCAATAGTGTCAAAGCATGACAATCCTCACCGTGTTGCCATGTAGACTCCGAACCTAAGGATAATTACACAACCGCCACATAGTGTGACACTTAACAGTGTAAGTGGGTCAGTCTAACGTACGCATTCTCTAATACACGTCCACGTACAGTCCGAGTGTCTCTACACTTCGATAGACGAGATCTATCTCTGCCCTTAAAGACATAAGACATCTAATACGTGCTAGCTTGTTCATACTATCAATGCCCTGTTTAATAGTACATAAGCCTAGAGACATTTAAGTATCAAACTTATTAAAGTGATTAGAGATCTCATCAACCATAATCGCTTATCATGGTTTCTCTATCACGGTTTAATACTAAGGACGTTATCATATAATAATTCATAATTGGTTCTTTAAAAATCTTTGGTTTTACATCCCCGCACTTAGGAAAATCGTTCTTCGTTGATTAACAAATATATGACAACAGAAAAGCAATTTATTATATATGTATAATCATAAAGAAATAGTAAAAATGATCCGACATGGTCGGATCCGGTCCAACCCGATTGAGTTTATTTCAACAAATCAACCATCATTATTTGCGGTATCCGAAGATAGGTAAAATAATTCACAATAAATGTGATTGATTATAGTGATTTATTTTCTATGATTTTATGTATCTAGAATATTCTCAACAGAGATGCTTTAAGTGTTACATGATATAATTGTACAAAAGAACAAATCGTAACATAGTCTAGAATTACTTGTCATTCTTCAATTCCACCATTGATTGTTGCAGATATTCCCCAGTGAATCTAATTCTTGGAATCCCCTTACTCGATCCAAATGCATATTCCCCTACTCGTTCTTGGCGGTGCCATTGAAGCTGAAAACCTAATGTGTACTTCGATATGATATGACACATAAATATATGTTGATCACACGTATGTATAATGTGATTTTCTTTTGTTATGTGGTTCAGGTAATGTTGGTTTCAGTAGTTTGAATTCATGTCTTGTATTGCTATTGTTACTTATGCATTTTCATATTTGCGATAGAGAACTTGGATCTTTACCATGACCTTAGTAAATGGTCTGGCTTATTTTGATGTTAGGCATGTTTGCTTATTCGTCTTCATAGCTGATCAACCCTTACTTTAACATATTTCATATGATTAATTTTAGTAGCAACAGGAGATCAATGATGGGAGTGGCTTTTGCTTCTAGCATCCCTATCATCAGTACACTTTTCATGGAGTCACGGCATCTTCTATGATTACCTCATCTTTCATGAGTTGAGAGTCATCTTCTTAATCCGCAACGGACAAGTGATGGATATTGACATGGTTGCATCATATCCGGAAGAATGATAACAAATGTTGTAGTATTTGTATCTCATGTATGAAACTTGTGTATATTATTGCATGCACAAAGATGCTTTAATTATGTATCAATTACGTATAGGGATTTTAATGGAGACCCGCTCTAATTAAACCCATAATACCCAAGTTAAAACTTGTGGACCCTACATCACCAATTCATGGAAAACATTCAACGGAACCTGCTCTCCCTCATTACTGAAATCCCGACCTTGAAACAGCTTGTTCATTCATATTCATGTTCCATATCCCTTCTGATCCTGTATTCAAACCGTTTTTCTGAAACTTCTTCATATTCAATTAATTTAGAAATGTGGCTTTTGAAGGGGATTCCTAACTTGTGACCAGTCGGATACCCTCGGACGATGAACATTGTCTCTTCCTTTGGAGGCGTTTTGGCCTAGTGCAAGGATCTCTCTTTACTTGTTTTATCACGCGCGATTCGATGGGTCTTTTTGTTTCTTCTCTAGTAAATTGGGCTTCTTCCCCTCCGAATGATGTTTCTTTAGCCATTGCGGCTAAATTGCTATCAATAAGTTTTCTTTTACCCTCCAAAAGAAAATTGTAGATAATGTACATGATGGTGCATAAATTTAGAATGTTTAGATCGTCTCCGAAAAGAGATAGGGCCAGTCTTTATTGTCACCAATCTTCTGCAAATTGTCACATATCCACTCTTTGGTGTCATCTGAAGAGAAGAATCTGGGCCAAATATGGCGGGGGACGAGAGATCTCCAGAGAGACTGATTAGGTGCGCAGTCTCGGAGAGCATGGATGGTGGATTCCTCTGCTTGGTGGCACTGGGGGCAATCAGAGGAGGAGAGCACATGTCTTTTTACGGAGAAATGCCATGGTAGGTAAAGCATTATGCGAGGCTTGCCAGAGTAGAAAGCTTACCCGAGTCGGCCCTTGTAGCTTCCAAATGCGTTGCCAGCATATCTCAGCATCATGGTTGGTGGTATCATTGAGAGACTTATAAGCAGAAGAAACCGAGTATTTAGAGTTGTTAGCTTCCTTCCAGATGATTTGATTATCAGCTACATCAAACCCTTGCTTAATAATATTAGCTGCATAGCATATAGTTCGCCAAATCAGGGAATTTGAGGGTTTAGGTAATGCGAAGGGACTACCATATTTATTGATCAAGACCTGAACCCATAGAGACTGATCATCAGTCAGCAGTTGCCAAACTAGTTTTCCCAGGAGAGCCACATTCATCAGCTGAGGCTTCTTGATTCCCAAACCGCCTTCGTCTTTGGGGCGACAAAGGTTATGCCAAGCCAGATAATGCATCTTCCTTTCCCCTTCATTGTTACCCCAAAAAAAATCCCTACAGAGTCTATCCATACTCTGAAGCACCCCCATAGGAATTTTCATGGTTTGCATAGTGTAATAGGCTTGGGTTGCAAGGGAACTATTGATAAGGATCAGTCTACCTGCTTTAGAGAGGGCTTTCATCTTCCAGCTTGCCAATTTTCTACGCATCTTATCTAGTAAAGGGGTGAAAATCGTTTCGTAATTCTTGAATGGATAAGAGGTATGCCAAGGTATTTTCCAAGATTAGCGGTGTGCTGCATATTCAATTTCTGGCTGAGGAGGGATTTGGTGGAGATAGGTGTATTTTTGGAAGTATAGAACTTGGACTTGTGGGTACTAATTTTCTGGCCAGAAATATAACAAAATTGTTCAAGGACAGATATGATGGTAGTAGCTTGACTCTCTGTAGCTTCTCCAAATAGAATCAGGTCATCGCAAAGAAGAAGGTGCGACAAGGGGGGCCTTGCCTACCAAGTTTAATTGGTTTCCAATTTCCCTGCTGAACCTGCTGATCAATAATGAGGCTCAAGATTTCCATGCATAGATCAAAAAGGTAAGGGGCTAGAGGATCTCCTTGTCTGAGACCCCTTTGAGGTATAATATGATCAAGTTTGTTGCCATTCCACAAGATAGATAGCTTGTTCGATTTGAGACTGAACATAATGAGTTGCAGAATAGTATGAGAAACCCCCAGGTGTACCAGTATTTTTTCAATAAAGTCCCAGCTCACTCTGTCATAAGCCTTTTCAAGATCAATCTTCAACATCATCCATCCCTTCTTCCCTTGCTTATAATTGAATTGGTGAATAACCTCCTGAGCCACAATAATGTTGCCAATACTCCCTCTGCCGGGAATGAACGCTGATTGGGTAGTACTCACAAGCTTTCCTATCACTGCCTGAAGCCTATTGGCAATCACCTTGGTAATAATTTTAGCGCACACATTTGTGAGTGCAATAGGTCTAAATTGCTCCACTTTTTCCGGGGGATTAGTCTTTGGTATCAAAGTGATTAGAGTTTCATTAAGCTTCTCGTCAAACTGGCCACAGGAGAAAGCATTATACACAACATTATAATATTGCTGTCTATAGTGTCAATTTAAGAAAAAAGGAGGCGTACTCGGGTACATACCTTAGTGGTAATTCATTAGGGTCTAACTTGGCTCCTCCTAGCTAGGGAGGCCAAGGTTCGAACCCCGTTTGGAGCGTTTAAATAGGTGTGTGTGTTTCTTTTGTCTCCGGAAAAAAAAGAGTCAATAATTACCTAAAGCTTTGCAAAAATATATTTATATAAATATGAATCGTCGTTCAACTAACGACTTTTTTTATTTTTTTTGTACAAAATGCATGGTTAAGGTCGCTTCAGAGACCTCCAGTAAAATTGAAACAATACGGAAAAGATTTACGGATAAAAAACATGGTTAAGAGCATTTTATGTATTTTTCGGTATATCAAAATTTGTGTACTTATCACTATTAATAATAACCACACTTGGTAGTTAATGTCAATTGAACTTTGAATTTTTAGATTTTTGTAATCTTTTTTTTTTTATCATCAATATTAGCTACAATTTTTCATTTGCTTTTGTATAATAGGGCGGTTGTATGACATTCCTCAATCACTATGAAACAATTGGAAAGTATTATTTACACCACTAGGAATTTATCACAACATCTATCATATACACCACACTAAAACCAGTTTCTATAATCAAAATCAATTTCTTATAGATGTATTGTGATAATCAATTTTCAGAAAGTACATTTTTGATGTCATAACCGACTTTAAAAAAGTTAATACAGTGTGACATATGACTATATGGTTGTGTGATGCATGACATGGGAGTTGTTAATAGGTTAATCGGCGGTACCCATAAAAGGATAAACCGCATCCAGCCAATCAAATTACAAGGAGAAAATAATACTAAATCTTTACAATTTTATCTTTTTGTTAAAATACAAGGTGTTTGCCGTCCCTTCATTATTTTAACTCTAATTATACTGACACAACCCCAATGAGGTGTATTATTCATTTTACTTATTTTTATTTTCCTTTTCAGGAGACTTTTTATTTTTTTTATTTTTATTTTCTTTTTTCCTTTTTTCAAGTGGTTGTATTACCCCATAAACAAACACGCCACACAAGAGAATAAATCTATATCTAGAATCAAACAAATCAGATAAATTTCTTAAAACTAATTGTTATTGACACATTGATTTCGATGCACCACCAGGGGCGGCTACGGGGATTTTAACATGGGTCAGAAATTTGTCAATTTTTTTGCGTACCACACATATATTTGAATATTCAATTTTATACATGTAATTATGTGGCAATAGCTAAAAATAGAGGGTCAATACATAAAAATAAGGGAGTCAATTACACATATATGTTTGTTTATAAACAAAAATCTCTAGTTTGTACATAATATTTTTATTTTTGGGGGTCGGCCGCACCCCTAAAGGTTAAGGTTGAGCCGCCCATGTGCACCACATTGATATTTGACATCTCCAAAATCGAAATGAAACTCAAAATTCGACTTTGGATGCAACACCCGAAACACGCTAACCCGAATCGACAAGACATTTATATCTCACACTTATACGGGAGGACTTGACCAGGACTGTTCCCGGAATCGTCTCTACCGAAGGTAACTAAAGGTCATCTTTACACCGTCCCTAAAGGTGCAGCGCATAATTTCGTCTGATAGCCGGCTTTGATATCAATTTGTAAAGCCACCAAACCTTGGGTTTGATAACGCTACATGAGCTATATAAAGGATCCGGTTAACTACTTAGACCGTCGTTCTCACTTGGTTTAAAAGAGCTAACCTAAGTTGACAAGACATTTATTTCTCACACTTATATGGGGTGAGATTTTTTCTACTTTAACTATGTGAGACGTTACATTGGAGGGGTCGAATGCCGAATTTGACATCAGCAAAATCAAATTTTGCTCGAAATATAGTGTCCCGGTAGATCAACTGTGGTGTCAATGACAATAACAATCTTTTTCTTAAAGAGTTCTGACATTTACAAATACTTGAATAACACCATCACAACTGCCAAAAGACCAGCAAGACGATATGAAAAAAAATAAACTTCTCAATACAGTAAGGGTGCACTTAACAGATGATTTTCTCAAGACTTTTGACATAGGAAACTGTTACCGGCACCACGATGAATATACCGAGGCATCATACTTTTGAAGAAAAATCGACTTTGCAGAGGTCGAATTTTGAATTCGGCTCTGGCCTGAAAGTAGGTTTGATATGGTACCAATACCCTTTACAAATACTTAGAATAATACCAGCACAACAGCCAAAAGACCAACAAGACAAGATATGAAAAATATACTTCTCAATGTTTGTATTAAAAGAGACAATTGTCAGACTTAATATTAAAACACTTAATTATACTGTAATCATCACTAATAATTGCATACTTTTTTCTGTCTACTTACTTCTTTCATCAAATGATCATTTACCATCCAAATCACTCTCATCTTTCTTCTTCTCTTTCTACTACCCAAAGTGTAGCAGACACCACCATGACACATGATGAAGAAACAGAAACAGAAACAGATCAAAATCCCATGTCAGAGCAAATATTGGAATGGTTAGGAGGTTCATTACCTTATATGCCATCCATTTTCGATGATCCTTACGGCTCGAATGATTTCGACAGTGATTCGTTGTGGATCCTTGGTCAGAATCCAGATCATCATGAGCAAAATAACAATTCCACTACTACTTCTGCAACAAGCACTGCCCTTGTTGTTGAGCCCATTACTCTCCAGCCATCTGATTCCTGCAAGAAACGTAAAGCATCAACAGCAGACGTTGTAATCACGTCTAAAACATCACGAAAGAGTCAAGTTGATGATGGTGAGACATTGGTGGTGGAACAAGCTGTGCCAGCTAGGAGAACGGCTGGAAGGAAGAATTATGCCGGTAAAACAGCAGCTGGGAATTGTAATAATGGTGGTAATAACAAAGAGGGTAGGTGGGCTGAACAATTGTTGAACCCGTGTGCAGCAGCAATAACGGCTTCGAATCCTAGCCGTGTTCAACACCTCTTGTATGTTATCAATGAACTGGCTTCTTTAACCGGTGATGCAAACCATCGGTTGGCTGCTCATGGACTCCGGGCGTTGACTCATCACTTGTCTTCTCCTGGTTCCTCTGCTTCAACAGGAGGAACTACCTTTGCCTCTACAAACCCGAAATTCTTCACGGTTTCACTTCTCAATTTTAATGATGTCAATCCGTGGTTCCGTATTCCGAATAGCATTGCAAACTCCTCAATCCTTCAGATTCTCGCTGAACAGGATCAATCCAAGAACCTTCACATCGTTGATATTGGAGTATCTCATGGTATTCAATGGCCAACGTTGCTAGAAGAATTGAGCCGTCAGTCCGGTGGGCCACCTCCATTGGTTCGTATAACCGTGCTTACTCAGACCATAGAGGACGAACAATCAAGAAACACCCCGTTTGCAGTAAGCCCACCAGGCTATAACTGTTCATCACAACTACTTAGTTTTGCCAAGGCTATTAACATCAACCTACAGATCAACAAACTTGACAACTTCCCGTTGCAGAATCTTAATTCTCGGGTGATAAAGTCCACCCCAGATGAGACTTTAATCATCTGTACGCAGTTTAGACTGCACAATCTGAAACATAATAATCCAGATGACAGGACACAGTTTCTTAAAGTGTTGAGAAGCATGCAACCTAGTGGAGTGATTCTCAGTGAGAACAACGCAGACTGTAGCTGCAACAACTGTGTAGACTTTGCAACAGGATTCTCCAGGAATGTTGAGTACCTATGGCGATTCTTGGATTCGACAAGTGTAGCATATAAAGGACGTGAAAGCGATGAAAGACGGATGATGGAAGGAGAGGCAGCCAAGGCGTTGACAAACGTAGGAGAGATGAATGAAAGGAAAGAGAAATGGTGTGAAAGAATGATGAGTGTAGGATTTACCAAGAAAGTGTTTGGAGATGATGCCATTGATGGAGCTCGAGCTTTGCTGCGCAAGTACGACAACAACTGGGAGGTTAGAGTGGAAGATAAAGACGGATGCATTGGGTTGTGGTGGAAAGGACAACCAATATCATTTTGTTCACTTTGGAAGGCTGAACCTGAAAGCAGCAAATCATTGAAAACTCAATCACAAAATTAGTCTTATACAGAGATCTACGAGTTGAAACTCTTTTTTTTTTTTCTGTGGCACCATTCAAGGCCAGGCTATTACTCCGATTCATGTAAACAAAGCAGTAAGTATAAATAAATCTTGTTGGAGGTGTACTATGTATAATATAGGAGATTGTGTGTAATATAAGTTGCCCAGTATATGGAAATATGCTCAACAACATAGCTCTTTCGTTCTCATTTTTACAAGAACGTCAAATAAAGGATATCATATATCAAGTCATTGCTACAAACAAATCGATTCTCTAAATATTCACCACGTAATTCCCTCTACTGAAAACGCATTGTGTTTGACGAAGGGAGGAAATTGTATGTGGTCACATTGGAGCGATTATTCAATGATCTCATTCGAGGGTTAGAATCTCCTAAAATGTTGTTTTTTTTCCCATTCACAAGGTTCAAACTCAAGACAGATCCCTCAATCACTATATGCATTGTGCACAATTGGTCTAACTCCTTGTACTTATTATAGTTCAAAAATACTCGTTTTACACTATCGACCCGCTAAATAACCTGCCCTGCCCCGCCCCAACAGATACACACAGGTCATCAAAGTTTTTCTTGACACCTGCAACAATCGGATAAATCATAACTCCCAATCCCAACTTCCAACAGTACCAAAATTCAATTCCATATTCAAAACCCCATCTTTGATCTAAAACCAACCTCCTCTGCCAAAATCTCTTGAAATTGTTGTAGACAACGACTTCAATTTTTTGTGAGAAGTAAAAAAAAAAAAACATTCAAAGAGCTACTTTTCCATTCATGAATATTTGTAGAACTTTATCGTAACGCCCCACCCGTTCGCCTGAGCCCATATCCGGTATGGGTCATTCGACCACGCCCCGATTACAAAAATAACCTGAGCACGAAGCCTCAGACCAATCACAAGACAAAGCAGAAGCATAAAAACTTAAAGACAAAGCCCGGGAAATATTCATGGACAGGACAGGTAGCTCTAAACACCTCAACAATGTGTTGTCATCAACTCGCAAGTAACAAACTAACATCTCAAAGAACACGTGGAATAAACTAGCTATTTTCTAACAAATCAAACTCCATCAGACATCTAACAATTTACCAAGTCATAACCAGTGCATGTGCATTAGTCTCGCTAACATATATTTGACATTGGGAAAGACTAAACCCAAAAAATTCACCTTACCGAGGGGTAAATCATCTCTAAAAATCACAAAAATATACATGTATCCACCACGATGCATAATAGTGAGCCTAAAGCTCCGAGCGTGTCACAATGCTGCCAAGCGTTTCTTTTTCATATAACTGGTAAAACTCCTACTATACCATCTGGGAAGGATAAGAGTAAAAACGTGAGCATACAACATTGTTCAGTAAGAAACAATGCTGTCAAATGATGAGTTATGGTGCCTTAACAATGCCCTCCCATAAAATCACTACTCGATATAAAACAAATAACAAGGTCACCATACTCATAACATCTAACATCTAATGCCGTAGGACAAGGGTATTATGCATCCACCTCTTAGCCCGTGGATGAAAGGCATATATCTATGCAATTCCAGCATATATCATACCACAAAGTCTCACCTGTCGAAGACCAACCTCACCCTGATGGAGGCAACATAAACCGGCCTGGTATAAAAGAATCACAATGTCTCACCTGATGGAGGCAATGTGATACCGGGGACCCTCGAGGATACATCATACTTAACCATGTACCAACGCCACAGTTTAAAAGTAATATTTAAAATGAGTCTACTTGTAAAGACCACTTAATCACAAAATAGTATTTATAAATATATTCATCAGAGAAACTAACAAGTCCTCTACCTAAAACTGAACAACAATTTTGTAGCCCACAAAAAATCCCTCCAAACACCATATAATAACCATTTATTTTCAAACAACTCCAGCAGCAGCACATCCTTAAATACTTCAACCATGATTCATCTACCAAATACACCCAACTAATGCAGGGGACAAAAAAAAATCTTGAATTAATTATGATGCAAGTATTATTCCTCTAGTAAGGTAGGAACTCTATTTTCGTATTCTATGAGTAATTTTAACCCTCCCTGACATAAGGAAATATAGCAACACCTTTACCAATTGATTTTAGTAGAACGGTAAGCACTTGATCCTAATACTCCCTCCCCAGGCCCAGCTCGGCAAACATAAAAGAAAAGGAGATGAATCACTCTTACCAAATAGAAATGACTTAAAAGCTCAAGGTAAATTCATTGTCTTGTCTGCAATAATTAACGAACCCATGAAACTTCATATTCCAAGCTGTAGAGGAAGGGCTGAAGGAGGACTTCAGATGGAAAGGTTTATGGAAGAAATATCATCAATGAAGATAAGCCTGAGGTAGCAAGATGGGGTGCTGTGTTACTTTTAAAGGTACACATCGTGTATCGATTAAAGATGGTCTAGAGTTTAAACGAAATCGAATTACATATTTTACTAATCGACTCGAGTAGTTTCTTTAAATAAATGATGATTGAAATCAACTCGAATTTGTATGAACATATAAAAAATAGTTTAAGATCGGTTCGATTAAGTTTTAATCATGTTCAAATTTCGCTCTGTTATGCTTGATGAGATTTTGAGCAACTTTTAAGATTGAACTCTTTAGGCAAACAAAAAAAAAAAAATTGAACACTAAGTCATAGAAAAAATTGTTAAATTTCAAAGGGCTCAAGTTAGGCCATCCAAAAAATTACAAAAGAATATATATTTTTAATAATATAATTTAAGATAAATACTCGACAAAACTGTGAATAATTTAAATCGAGTATTTAAGTGTTAGAATTCAGCTTTAACTGATCGAGTTCGAGTTGGAATTGATTAAATCATGTTTAAACGAGCATTGCCTGCCGAGGGATACTCGTGAACGGCTCATAAATTGGGTGAAATACTGGTTGTTGTGATTAGCAAGGCTTGACGACGGTCAGCGGTAAAGAGAGAACGTCAATTGGAGTAGTGGAATGAATATCGTAAGAAACCAACTATTTATTTTGGGCTCCAACTCCAATCTGTCAAAATAGCATACTAATAGTAGGCCTAAGAAAACAAAAAGCCCAAATAAAAGGATGGATCTACTATTTGGGCAACTCGCCCAACCCTAAATTTAAGAGAATACACCTATAAATAGATTCAACACTCATTTCTGCAAGAAAACCCTACCCGCTAGTTTGTGTTTCTTCATTGCCGATTAGAAATGGTAAGCTTCTCCTTCTCAGAGACGTTTCTCCGAACTCCGGTTTGCTCAGATTTGTTAGTATAGGAAGCTCTCATGGTATCTAACGATCTTGAACTGTTGATTTCTTACAGGGGAAAGGTACGGGGAGTTTCGGTAAGAGGAGAAACAAGACGCACACACTGTGCGTGAGATGTGGAAGGCGTAGCTTTCATCTCCAGAAGAGTCGTTGCTCATCCTGTGCTTATCCAGCTGCTCGGATTCGCAAATGTATTCTTCTTACTTGAACAATATTCTTTCCGTACCTTTTTTTTGTGTGTATTTCGTATTAATGTGTTTTAGAATTCACTTGTGGAGTTTGTTTTTCTGTAAATGCTTACATGTTGTGCTTATGTTTAGTATTCGTTGGTTATCTGAAAGCTACTAAGTTAATCACTTTGCTATCGGATTGTAAATATATGTGAATCTCCTTATTCAACATGGATCCATATGCTGAACATGTTTTTTATTCTGCTGTACTTGTATCATCTTGATTAGTACTGCTGCACTTGTATCATCTTGATTAGTTAACCTGTTGTGACCAATGGCCATGGCTGTTTTGTTTATCCAATCATCTTGTTAAGTGCAGCTGACGAGTTTCTAAATATGTATTTTGGCTTTGTTGGTGGTCTGAAGCCATTTCTTGTTTTACCTCAGTATGAGAAGCTTTAGATAAGGCAGTTTCTTTTCTACTGCATTAACACATAAGTTCCAAATGATACCTCTATGAGTTGCTGTATGAAAGAATTTAGGAGCACATTGTTTCCAAACGAAGCTATTTTGAGTAGCTCTACGAAGGAATTTAGGAGTATCATATCTGGCTTGGGCCACCATCAGATTTGGTTTCCCCTAAGTTGTGTGATTTCTATTCATTTTTCTTGCCTTTTCTGGATGTTGTGACCAGAGTAAAAACCACTTGCTCAAGGGGATTTTTATTTTGGACTTCGTTGCACATTCTGTGTTTTACTAATAGCTAGGATTACTTAAATACCTTCTGGTTTATACCTCAAAGTCTCTCAAGATTCAGTTTGCGAGAAAGGAGCTCCCTTTACTTGTTCCTTTCATAAATAGTCAACAGATTTTCTTAATGGAATTTATCCATGCTCGGTATTCACCTACTCAAACCCAAAGGTCAATGTAGATGCATTAGATTTTCTTGTCTGCACCGTGACTGATGTATGTTTATGTATCCATATCATACCCTCTCCTCTAACCTGAGAAAGACGGGAAACATGCATGTATGTTAGGGGACATATGTACTGTGGACATCCCTGTCCCCTGTCTCCACCAAAGTATATAAATGTCCAAATGGAGAAACAAAATCAACCATAGCTTTTTTGAAAGTAATCTATTGAGTCTTAATATTAAAGGATTAAGGATGTTAAACAATGACCGCTCTTTGGCCATATGTGATAGTGAATGGGTTCTTTTAGTGGTCTTGGAATTGTGGAATTGATTATCATTGCATATCAAAGTTGCTACTATCATGTGTATTACTGTTGCACACACACTATTATGGCTTCATTCTCTGGTTGGCTGGATGTTATTGTTCCATTCAAACTCGTTCACTTGAAGCCATAGTATATGTGCTGCCTATTCATATATATCTTCTTGGGCAGGGCAATTGCCTTGTTGTCTTTGGAGAACACTGGGGCAGCTAAATTCTCTATCTTTTAGGTTCAATTCATAAGCATTTAAGATGAGGAGGCATTGAACAACAATGATGAGCTATACAGACCTGTAATGACTTGCGAATATGATCGCAGTAATTTATGAACATCTAAGGGACTGAGTTGTTCACATTGCTTACTTCTTGAAATATTCCTTTTATCTTCTCGTTTATGTATTCAATTTGTTCTTTTTGTGCTGATTGTTTTATGTTATTGATTTTCAAGCGAGGGTGTGTGTTTTAGATGATCATAACTTTCTAAGTACGATTTGTTGGATTGTATATATATGCTTATGTCAGAACAAAATGAAGTTCCTGGGCATCTTGTTGAAGTTGATATATATTGTTTTTGCATGAATGATATCTTATCAGATAACTGGAGTGTGAAGGCAATTAGAAGGAAGACCACTGGAACCGGTCGTATGAGGTATCTTCGTAATGTTCCAAAAAGGTTCAAGACTAATTTCAGAGAGGGTAAGCTTATTTTCACTTTTTGGTTTAATCTTCTATTTCTTATCCTCTTTGTTGTTTCCTGCATTTTTTTACGCACGATAGTATTGAATTGAATGTTATATTTAATTGGGCTTGTAGGTACCGAAGCAGCACCAAGGAAGAAGGGAGCAGCTGCTGCATAAATCTGATATTATCATTGTCTGTTGTCTTTTAGTTTTTTATCCTGAGAAAACTGTGCTTTGTCTTTTGGCTCATTTTGGGATATGCAGATGATTGTTACAGATACAATATTATCATCTATTTCACTTCTTTATCCAACTATTGTCTGGTGGTAGTACTGTTTTAGAAAAATGATTTCATTCTGTTTTTGAAAATTTCATCCTGTTTTTATCCTGCAAGATTCTTCTGGAATTTCATGTCTGATGCCTTCCTAAATACTGCCTCCGCTCCAAAATATAAGTCGTCTTACACTTCTAGCATTCAAAATAAAGAATTAACTTATAATCTTAACATGCGTGTTTTTTGGCAACTGCATCAGTGATTTTGGAGTGGAAGGCTTAACAACTATTACATTAATGATAATTTTTAGACATTAACTTTTAGATTTATGACAACTTTTTTAATTTCTGTGAAAAACTCTAGGTTGACTTGTATTTTAAAACATGTGGATAGATAGTAAAACATGTGTTATTCATTCTTGGAACACTCAAATTGCGAACGATCATCATTCCAACAGTTACTATTACCACTATTGTCTCCTTTCTTGTTTTTATTAGCTAAATCATCAAAGAAATGGGAAATTCTTTGGCAAGGATTTTTACGGTGGCGCCCGCGTAGATTCGCGCGCGTGTGTGCGAAAGAGACACAATGATACGCGCGCATACGACGCATATCTAGTGGGGTCTTCACCTTAGGGAGTCCTCGTCTAAGAATTTCCCCAAAGAAATAACCGGTGTGTAGTTTTCGAAGGCAGTTTTTATATCCCAAGCTATACGGAAAGCACGTGAACTTCATCTAGCGTGGTGTAAATAAGATTCGAGTTTATTTCTTTGTTTCTTGTATAGTTTTTTGATTTGATTCGTTTCCGAATAGTTGTACAGTTTTATGTAATTAATATAAATATCCAGTTTAACCCAACCAATGGGTAGTTTTCAGCAAAATGATCAAACAATAATAATATATGCCATTTCCATTCCCATTTCATCACTTTTAAATGGGAGAACTTTTATGACTGTGCCACGTCATCGTTTATAAACCTTTTCGTTTATAAACATTTTCGTTTATAAACCTTTTCTTCTCCATTCATAAACCTTTTATCCTGCCACGTCATCACTCTATAAACCTTTTCTTCTCCACTCATAAACATTTTAACATAAATTTAAATATTTCTTTTAAACTCTATAATATTATTAAACATATTATTATTATTATTATTATTATTATTATTATTATTATTATTATTATTATTTATTTATTTATTTATTAATACGTAAACATAAAATTTAAAATCGTAAACATAAAATTTAAAAATTAGCCAAACCTTGTCTTACCCGAATTTGCATAATCATACAAAGTGCGAAATAATTAAATACTACTAAACATTCAACCAACACTAATTAAATTAATCTTCATTGCTAGTATTCCCGAAACGCTCCCAAATATGTTCGACCAAGTCGGCTCGAAGTTGTTGATGCACTTCACGGTCGCGTAGTTCTGCATGCCTCCGGAGGTATTGTTGAAATCCTTCAGTAGGGCCTTGAGATGCATGTACCGGTGGTACATTTGAATTGTGAACATTTGGATAGGAAAAATTGGGAGAAGGTTGAAAATATGGAAAATTCGGAGCAGGTTGAGTATTTGGAAGATTCGGAGGAGGTTGAAAATTTGGATACTGAAAATTCTGAGTAAAATTCGAAGTAGGTTGAGGAGATTGTGAATCATCTTCCACATTTGAGGAATTGAGTAAATTTGAAAAATAATTATTTGCCATGATATATTGAGAGAAGAGAAATAAGTGTTGTTGAAGTTTTAAAGAGATAAAAAAAAAATATAAGTGTTGGTGAAGTTGTATATATAGAGGTAGATAAAAAAAAATATAAAAAAAAATAACAAAAACTTGTTTGAAATTTGAAAAAAAAAAAGAAAAAAGAAGAAGATGTCGGCAGGAGTTCAAAAAAAAAAAAAAAAAAAAAAAAAAAAAAGAAAAGAAAAGAAAAGAAAAAGCCAACTCAGCAATGTATGAACCGGTTTATGAACATAAACCTTTACACAAAAACTTTTCACATCAATAAGTTCCAACAACAATAAAACCTTTTCCAAAAGCTTTTTAACAAAAAAAAAAAACCTTTTTCCCTTCACCATTGGAGATGGCCTTAGATAGATATAGGGTGTGAGGCGTTTAGTAATTATTATAAGGAAAAAAGGGTGTAGTATTATTATAAAGGGTGAAAAAGTTGCGAAAATTTGAATACAGGACACAAGGGAAAAAAAATCCAAACAACCCAATCTAAAATTTTACACGTCTATCCTTAAGAAAAGAAATTTTACAGGACTATTCTTTTCTTCTTTTTTTTCATTTCACAACTACCGTAAGATTTTCTCCTCAAGGGTTTTTATATTCATTTTCTTACTGAAATTCAATATGCAACGGAGAATCTGAGGTAACTTACGGGATGATCTCTCTTTTGCTTTTATATTTTAGGTATTAAAATTCAAAGTACTAGGGGCATCCGTAGTGACCTTGTTATTCATCCTTTTTCTTATGCATGCAGTCTAAATGTAGATGTGCTATTAAAAAAAAATATAAAAATATATATAAAAAAAAAAAGCTAAGGGAGCCTGTAGTGCCTTTTCTTTTTTTTTTTTTTTTTTTTTTTTTTTTTTTTTGAGGGTTTTTTCACTTTTTTATTGGTCCAAATCTAAAAATTAGATAGAGATAAAAGGGGATTAGCAAATAGTGGCTCTGTTTTCAACTATCTAATGATGCAATGCAATCTAAAAGTAGAGGCATAAACTGATTCCCTTGAAATACCCCTATGTATTATAAAATCGTTATATTGTAGCTTACTTTTCACAAAAGCCGTCAATCTCGTTATTGTTAGTTAAATGAGTGGGCCAGCATATATTTACCACTTCTCCACGTAAAGATTTGGATTGAATTTCTTTACTTCCCTAATAATGAATCTTTTTTTTTTTCGAGTCTTATTTTTCACCTCATCCATGTAACTCTCGAAATGTAGAGGTATCGAAGGACCGACTTTCTCAACATATACATTTTTTAGAGTCGTTACGTTTCATTTAGGCAGGTTGCTTTTAAACATTTTAGCAAGTGGGACGTGAGAATATTTTATTTTATTTTTACATTACCAACTGAAATTTGGATGCCATTGAACAAATTGACCCATTACATGTATTGTTTGGATGATACGTATGCATCAAAATGGAAAAAGAGTAATGATATGGTGGAAAATTAAGAAAATGAGCAGAATGATAGTGCACAATAAAATAGCCATAACAAAATACATTATACACATACATTTTTTGATCATTAAGTAATGATAGTGTAACAACAAAATGTAACAACACATTTTTGGACTATTGATTATGATGTGAGATATATTGATTTATATTAGCCCTTAAAAACCGATGTGTAAAAGTGTATTGTGATATTTTGTTGTGCTTATTTTGTTGTGATATAAACATTTCTCTTAATCATTTATTATGATGTGAGACATTTGATTATTATGAGTCTCATAAAAATCAATTATATAAAAGTGTGTTATGACATATTATCATGCATAATTTATTGCACCATGCATTAACATTTCTGGAATATAATCGTGGGAGTGAAAAATGGGAATTTGGTTTTTAACGGAAGAATGACAAGTGATAAATATCAAATTGAGCTAGCCATATATATACTGTCACAAATTTTACTATGGTCTTTATTTGGACCAAGTATGACTTGGTAATCCATAAGTGATAAACATCAAATTGAGCTAGCCACATATATTGTCACAAATTTTACTATGGTCTTGAACCAAGTATGACCTGGTAATCCATGATCAATAAAAAATCAGAAAAACAAATGAGACCCAGTCATGTAAAATATAAATGTCTTGTTTTTACAATTTTACTTTCTTTTAAGAATTCTTATTGGTGGAACAACCGTGACATGATGGTCCATGACCACCATAATGTTGGAGAAAATAGCTCAAAGTGAGCTTTATTTAAAGTGGTGAGTAATCCACGTCTGTATTAATTTCGGATGGTATAAAATACGAATTACCGGGAGCCTATGGTATCATTAAATAATACTTAAAATGTAGATAATGATAGACTTTTGAATTACTCGATTTGAATATCGGGTGAATGATAAATTAATGTTAAAGTTTGAGGAAATGATGCTTATTCAAATCGATCATGTTTATTTGAACGGTTGCATATGTTCAATCAAACTGAACCGAATTGATGCAACCTTTCGGTTCAAAAGATGTGGCCATATTGGTTCAAGAGATGCATCAGTTCATATCGTAAAGTTGCATCACTTCGATTGGACCAATACGTTGAAGAGATGCATCATTTAATGGATGATTGCTTTTCTTCTATAAATAGAAGTATTCTCAAATGAATAAATACACAATTTTCTTTACACAAAAATTTTGCAGAAATTTTGAAACACCATATTTTATACTTTGCATTGTTCAAAGTCAATAAGAGATTTCATACAAGGCTTTCGAGTTCGTCGTTTCTGATTCATTACAAGTGTCATATGATCAGAAGGTAAGGATTGTCTTGGGAGACGATTGCGGTATCCGTGGGCACTAATTCGGCAAAAATTCGTGTTAAGGATAGAGTGTCAACTCGTCTCAATCCATAAGTTTTCGTTTACACATTTTATGCTATTTTAATTTAGGGGGATTGAGGGAAAATGACAAAAACATCTACAAAGGACAAAAAAAAATTGACATGGACAAATTTGACCAGCACGCTTCCTTAGGTACGAGAACATCAAGTACATTTGATCCTGCATTCCTGCTTTGTTGTTGTGTTGTTTTTTTTTTTTTTTCAAACACCCGTAACTTTTGATTTAAAACTCGTGATCACCGAAATTTTTTCACCAAAATGCATTTTTTTTTTTGCTCTTTAATTTAAGCCCAAGTACGATACCTTTCGACGTAAATTTTGAAAACAAAAAATATTTGCATTAACCGGAGCGTTTTTCTTATAAACGACCGTAACTTTTGATTTAGAACACCGATTATCAAAATTGTTTCACCAAAGTTCATATTTTTTTTTATCTTCATTTTGAGACCTCATTTGATACCTTTTCAATGTAGTATTTGAAAGCCGATTTTATCGCAGCGTTTACAGCAACACAGTACAAACAAACAAATTGGGTTAGGAAAAGTAACAAACTTTATCAATAATCCTTCATTAAATTATGAATACACAGTTAGGTACCAGTGGTGTTGAAGTTGAGCTCTGTTGCAGAGAGTGCACATCCTCCAATAATTGGCAAAAGGGAAAGATAAACAGGCAATGAAAATGTTTCCCCAAGCACAAATCTTGAAATCAATACACTAAATGCAGGTTCACCACTCTTTATTATATATTTCAGCTCCTGTTGCTGTTTCTGAGGTTGAGTTGGTTTTGGGGTCCGAATTAGCCGCTTTGTTTCGGATCTTCGGGAAAGTCTGTTGTCTTGTTTTTGATCATCTTCTTGCTATTTCTTTACATAATTCGGCCCGTTTGCTCCTTTTGCTGCTAATTCTTTTGCAGTCAATGCATCTGTTTTTAATTCATGTAATGATACTGTATTGGCTCTGAATCAACTTGCTAATGCTGCTAATGAACCTTCTGGAGTTGGATTGCCTGATGCTAAGGTTACTAGTATAAATAAAATATCAATAAAAACCGGTGTTCATCAGAATCCTATTGGGGTATTTCTTCCTGGTCCTCCTATCGTCTAAGCACGCGTCTTCTCTGCAACATTAAACAAACAAAATTACAGAAAATAATCAAGCACTACGAGGTAAAGTTGAAAAAAAAAAATTGCAAACAGAATACCCATTTTCCAGATTAGCTACAGGATACTAAAATGTTAAAGAACAATTTCCCACAAAAACTGCATGTTCATTGTTCAACTCCCAACAAAAACTAGATTTAGATATTTTCCGTCTCTCCTACAATTGTTTCCTGCAGTTACCTAGATGCAGCTTCTTACTAGCTTGCCATATTACCATTGCTTACAGAAAATTAAAGACCTTGTGCAACATAAAAGTTAATAGAGAAAACCGACTGAAACGGGTCTAATCTGTTGATACTTGGTCATGGTAAAAATAAGAAAATTAATTAATGAACACAACAACAACAAAACATTTAGGGCAAATCACTTCTTGGTGCTAAGGTTTTGGCTAATTTTGATGTCCACCTTTCACATGCTCACTGTTGGAGCCACATGCCCAATTGTATGTGCCTAAGCCACCTGTACAATTATAATTTCACAGCAAGAATAAAAAAACAGCAAACAAACAGCAGCCGCAAGTTGCAATTCGGTACCCAATCTCGGTGATTCTGGTCGGTACCATAATCATTATTGATTCTTCTTATTGAGAAGAAGAGAAAGCAAAGCTCTTCATAAAATAATTGAGCACAAAAAAAGAGAGTATGAAATGGCAACACAAGCTCTGGTTTCCTCTTCATCTCTTACAGCTTCAGCAGATGCTTTTAAAAAGATTCTAGCAGCAAGATCTCTTCAAAACTACATTCTTTATTGACGTCGATGTCGTCTTTGTAAAATCCCACATCGGTAAAGTAAAGTCATGTTCACCCCCATATAAGTGTGAGACATAAAGGTCTTGTCAACTCGGGTTATCCCTTTTAGACCAAGCGAGGACGGCAGTCTAAGCAGTTGACCGGACCATTTATGACTCATTTAGCGCTAGCGCTACCAGGCCCGGGGTCTAAGGGCGTTACAGAATGGTATTCAAAGCTGACTATCATACGGAACTAAGTGCCACACCGCGAGAGGCGGTGGGGGCCACCTCTAGAATCCTATGGCGGGGACGAAGTGGGACAAGTCTTGGTCGTTCTGGCGAGGACGTCAGTCCCTTATAAGGGGAGCAGAATGTAAAATCTCACATCGGTAAAGTAAAGTCCTGCTCACCCCCATATAAGTGTGAGACATAAATGTCTTGTCAACTCGGGTTAGCCCTTTTAGACCAAGCGAGGACGGCGGTCTAAGCAGTTGACCGGACCATTTATGACTCATTTAGCGCTACCAGACCCGGGGTCTAGGGGCGTTACAGTCTTCTTCATCAGCAGCTCTATCATCGTCCTTTTGATTCTCAACCCGAAGAAGGTCGTCCTTCATCTCCGCCACCGGTGTCGTTTGGTAGAGGTGTGGATGAATTTGATTTAATGATCAGAGTAGGTAGAATGGAATACTAGGGATTAAAAGAAAGGATAAAATAGTCCGAAAGAAAATATTTTGTTCTTAAATTAATAAAAAAAAAAAAAAATACAAACTGGATTAAAATTTATATACATGACGGAAATTGGACTAAAACCTAATATTCCCTTTAATTTATCCAACATCAATGTGTTTGTTTAATTTTTGTGAATTTGATGTTAACAACATGCTAATTGGGTTAAAACTGCCGACACATAAAACTATTGACATACCATTTGTAATATTTTTGAGTTTATTTATGCATTCGATCCAAATTTCAGAACTTTTACATCTTTACAATAATTATAGTATCTCTTTCTTATATAAAGTGTTTATTTTTTAATTAGTATATGGATTAAGACATCAATTAATATGTTGTATTTTATATGCCTCTAATAATATATAAGAATATCGAAAAGAATACTTATAGAATAGATATAGATGAAAAGAATTCATTAAATGAGTATACGACTATTAAATGTTATGGTATAGATATAACCAAAATACATTTAAATCAGCAAATTTCAGCCAATTAAATTGTTTGAAGACAGCTTTTTCCTAAAAGCTCATATCGTTCCCCGCCCCTTTCCTCCGCTAACTGCTCCTTATAACTTTTTTTTTTTATGGTGGTCCTTTCACTGCCCACCGAGGCTTTGCATGGAACCAATTATAAACTACACAAATGGCAAAAACTTTTATTCGATCAAACTAACTAACGTCGTCCGCCTTCCCTCTTCCTCTCAACTCAATTAATTACATAACCCTAGCTGCCATTCTGGGTATTCACCTCCGAGATATATATATAGGCTTTGCCATGGAAGATTGGACATTTGAGTTACCCGCGCCAGAGCCACCAGCCGGCTGGCGAGAAACATCTTCACCACCACCATCCAGTGTCTTGAGCGAGAGTAAGCGCCGCCAACGGTGGATTTTTATTTTTATTTTTTTTTATGTATATGTGCGCCACCATTCTGGGTATTGCATGCCGTTCTAAGTTTAGGATTAGTTATACCTTTTCTGTTTATAGATATGATATGATTTTCCAGTCCAGTCAATTTAAGCATATATAACATCTGTACATCTAAATTCATCTATTTTTTATTCAGGCGCTAAAAATAATATAAGAATGCAAGCGGCTGAATTCGCCAAGAAGTTTGCAAAAGAGTTAGGTATTTTTACTGCAGCCTCACTCAGACCTCATTTAATTCCTTTTTTTTTTTTTTCCTCTTTCTGATTTATGTTGTTTTGTTGTTTTGAATTTGGTAGAGAAGGATGAGGACGGCAATCCCTCCCCTGAAAGGATTGAAAGGATTGGTACGTAGTCACCAATTACTTTAACATATTTTCTACTCTTCAAGATTGATTTGATTTTTTTTACTGGTATTTTTATCTCTGATTTCTTTATTGCTGTTTTTATCAGCCAAGATACGTAGGGATAATCGAAAATCAAATGCTGATTTTTTCCGTCGTGCATACACGTACGATTCTAAAGACAGCAAAGGTCCACACTTAAATCCTTTTGTTATGTCAATTTAAGAGCTTAAGTAGTTCCAATTTATTTCTTCTTCTGATTTATTATGACTTGTTTCGGTAACATGGTAGAGAAAAAAACTTGCATCTGGTCGGATGATTCTCATTCGTGGCTAGGTAAGTACTTTCATTGCGTAATCAATTCTATTTCCTATGTATTTGTATGCATGCATACATATATATATATGTGTGTGTGTTTATTGTTTGATAATATTGTCTTCTTGAGAGGCAGACAAATTTTATGGAATCACGTGGGTTGGTGTGCATGGGATAGATTCGATATGTGTGGTTACTAGGGTGGAAGATCTGGTTCGTCAGCTCTTTGTTTCTCAAGTCACGTTCTATAACTTTTCTCTTTTGATTCCAGATTCAAATGTCAATTAAGTTACTCCTCTGATTCATATTATGACAGGACATGACACGCGTGTCTGGTAGTGCTGACGATTGGCGAAAACATGAAATTCTCTATCATTTCAGGAAAAGTGCAATCTATGAAATTGAAGGTGTGTTGGATTCCTTAGCATTCGATTGAGTTTTTGTTGTAAGGACTGTGTTTGAAGTGTAATGACTAAGTATGAAGTGTAGCCAGTCTGCTCTATTCACCAATGCTTCATAGATGGTTTCTGTTTGTAATGCCATTGTATGGGTATACACATGGAATACTGTTTTCAATATTGGGGTGGGGCCCGTGGGGAAGAAAAGATTTTGAGTTACCAAGCCGTTTGTTTAGTTGTTTGTTTGTTTGTGTTTAACACACCAATCTGATTCCTTTTTGCAAAGAAACATATCTTATTCTCGACAAGTTCTAGGAACTCTAGATTTGAGAATATTAGTTGTTTCTTTCCATTTTCGCACTGAAACATAGTTGTTACGTGTTTATGGATAAGTCTTATGACTAGAATTTCTTTGTAGAGCTTACTAATAAGTCCTCTGTTGAACATTTTGATTAATGGTTAATGCATTGTTCGAGCAGACCTTACAGGCCCGTCGAGTAAACTCCATAAAGAGTATAACAAGAGCATTGAGAAGCCTTTCGGTGTTGGTATGCTTTTAAGACCCTCTTACTTTGACATGTAGCATACATATCTATCTGTCTCTTCCACTCACTTTTCCTTTTGCATCTGCTTCCTGCAGTTTGTGTGATTCAAGAAAGTGGTGATGAGGTACTCTATCGCACGATTTTTTTTTGGTTTGGGTGATCGTTCTTTGAATCACAAGGATTATAATGTTCTTGTTATGGTGTTTCTATTTGCTTAGCTTTTTTGTGTGTTTAGACGTGACGTTTTGATCTCACTGGTAATGTTGGCACTATCAACAGAGATATGATGAAAAAAAGGCCATTGACTTTTTAAAGGAAGCAGTGCAAAGTAACGCAATTTTTTGCATCCATAAAACTATACGGGTAAATGGAATCAAAATAAACTGTTTTTGTGTGCTTGTTCCCGTACCAAAAGGTTTAGATAGCTTTAGAGTCCTTAAGGAATATGAAAAACGTATTGGTAATCTTGTACAAACCCAGAATATAACTTAAGGTGATAAGTTAATTCGTGTTCAGTTTTCATTGAACAATTTTTTATTTCTCTTTGAATTATACAGAATGGAAATGGCATATATATATATATAGCTAAAATGGGCACTATAGATGTTGGCCAATATAGCTAAAAAGGGCACATATCTGTTTATAGTGAATATACTGATGACCCTTTGACATTTGAGTGATTTGAAGAATATAATAAAAAATGACTAGGTTCCTAGAATAAAAGCAAAAGGATTAGATAAGCTGGTGTAATGCCTTTATTTTTGTTGTTGTTCATGATGTTGTTATCCTAATTGTTGCTGTTGTTGTTTGGCAGGCTGCAATTTCTGCTCTTCAGCATTTGTGCAAAAAGGAGTTCAAAGCTAACGAGATTGAGGTAATGTCTCTTATTAATCATTTCTATTTGCTCGACAAGGACTTACTTAACCATACCTCTTCTTCACTGTTTGTCAGGTTTCTGTCATGGATCCAAATTACAGGATTAGTGTCTTTGAAAACGATAAAGATCTGACTATAGAGGAATTGCCGATCCCTCGGATCAAGAAGTATTTAGTTGCCATTAACGAGCCTCACTTTAAAGATAAAGAACCAGATATGGAGGAAGTGGAGAAGTGGTGTATCGAGAAGGAAATGGCTGCCATTGGCATTTCCACCCGAAAAAAGAAGAAATTCAATCCATGACCTGGGATTCTTGTCCTGGCTCTCGACGGCACTGCTCTTGGAATAGAATTAGAATGATGACTGTTTTAAACGATCATGCATTTAGTGTCATAGTTTCGTTTTTCCGTGAAATGTATGTGTGCGTTCATTTTCCTGTCCATGGCTGTGTGGGCTTTTTCTTCCTACTGCATATCGACTCTAACCTGGTTTCCTTATGTTTTTTGCTGAGTAAACAGAATTTGAATTAAAGATAATGTTTGTCTTTAGTTCTTTCACTTTGGGGATATGTTTCAATTTAATAAATGTGATGAGTACTACTCAGGAAAACAGAAAAGAGATAGGAGAAGAAATCTTCATAATAATATCAGTTTCCATTGATTAATTCAGTAGCTCACCGAATACATATATAAGAAAGCATTCTTGTGAAAAGAGAAATCTAACAGAATTATCAGAGAATCTAATAACAACTAGATAAGATTAAACTTGGACCATTAGATCATAGGTGATGTGTACACCATAGATCATGCCATATCATCAATTCTTCTTAACACCCCCCCTCAAACTCAATGGTGGTGCAAACACATTGAGTTTGTCTCTAAACATCTTAAATTGAGGTACTGACAGGGGCTTAGTCAAGCAATCTGCAATCTGATCAAATGAGGGTATGTAACAAACTGCCAGCTTCTTATTGAGGACTTTATTTCGAACAAAATGCACATCTATTTCTATGTGCTTAGTTCTTGCATGGTAGACAGGATTCTGTGCAAGAAAGGAAGCACTAGTATTGTCACACCAGATTTTAGGTATAGCTGCAAGTCTGACTTGAAGTTCTGCAAGTAAATATGTGATCCATTTAATCTCAGCTGTGGCATTGGCAAGTGCTCTATTTTCTGACTCTGTACTTGATCTTGAGACTACATCCTGTTTTTTTTAGCTCCATGAAACAAGTGATCCTCCAAGATACACACAGTAACTCCCAACTGATTTCCTATCAATAGTGGAAACACCCCAATGTGCATCTGAAAAACCAACAAGATCAAGAGTAGATGCTGGCCTAAAATGTAGTCCATGCTTAAGAGTTCCAATAACATATCTTAGCAGTCTTTTAACAGCCTTCCAATGTTCCAAGTGAGGACTTTGCATAAACTGGCTCAGATAATTTACAGCATAGGCAAGATCATGTCTGGTACAGGTTAAGTACTGTAGACCTCCAATGGCACTTCTGTACAATGTTACATTCTGAAAAGGCTCCCCTGGATCTTCTTCAAGCTTTTTTCCAGGTACAATAAGAGTAGGACAGCTTTTAAGAGAATCACAACCTAACCTGGTAAAAAGTTGTGCAGCATACTGACTTTGATTTAAATATAAACCAGATGAGTCCCTAAAAACCTGCATCCCCAGAAAGTGTGAGACAAGCCCCAGATTATTGAGAGCAAATTTAGAATCCAGCATCTGTATGAACTTGTTAATCAAGGTAGTTGAGCTGCCTGTGACCAGAATATCATCCACATAAACTAAAACAATCAAGATATGTCCAACAGCTTTAAGTATAAATAAGGAACTATCACAGACAGACTGTGTAAAAGACCAGCATAGCAACTGAGATTTTAGGGCTTCAAACCAAGCCCTTGGAGCCTGCTTTAAACCATAGAGTGCCTTCTGTAATTTGCAAACATAGTGAGGTCTTGCAGGGTCAACATACCCTTCAGGTTGAGTCATATAAACTGGTTCCTTGAGAGGACCATTAAGAAAGGCATTGTTAATATCCACCTGATTTATAGGCCAATTGAAGGTTACAGCTAGAGACAGAACTACCGCGATGAAGTGACACCGCGATGTAGAGACACCGTGATGAAGTGACACCGAGATGAAGAGACACGGCGATGAAGTGACACCGCGATGTAGAGACGCCGCAATGCACTGACAACCACGATTCAGAGACGCCGCGATGCAGTGACCACCCTCGATGTAGAGACACCACAGTGCAGTGACCACCCCCGATGCAGTGACACCGCGATGCGAGACGCCTCGATGAAGTGACACCGCAAAGCATTGACCACCCTAGATCCGTTGACCACCGCGATGCAGTGGCCACCCTCAATGCAGAGACACCGTGATGCAATGACCACCCCGATGCAAAGACACCGCGATGCAGTGACCACCCCCGATGCAGAGACACCGCGATGCAGAGACATGTGACGATGCAGTGACATTTGACGATGCAGTGATATTTGACGATGAAGTGACATGTAAATTAGGGTTGTAAGTAAGCCAGGCTACTCGTGAAGTGCTCGTACTCGACTCGCAAGAAATTTTGTCTCGATTCGGTTTTTTTCGAGTTCGAATTCGAGTCGAGCTACTCGATTAATTAACCGAACTGATCTGGAGTTTTAAAATATAGTAATCAAGTACCTCGCGAGCTAATCGGGCTTTATTTATTAAATATTTAAATAATTATATTATCAAATTTATAATAAATATTTTTTTATAATTCAAAAAGTATTATTCGAGTCGAGTAGTAGACTAGTTGAGCTCGATCTTGTTATGCAGTGATATCAACATTTTATGCAGTGACACGGCAATCATATATACGTGACATCAACAATTTATGTAATGACATCGGCAATCAAATATGCAGTGACATCAACATTTTATGCACTGACATCGGCAATCATATATTCGTGACATCAACAATTTATGCAGTGACATCGACAATCAAATATGCAGTGACAGCAACAACTCAGTTCTCACTGTTGGTTCGGTGTAAAGAGCTAATATTTTTCCGGCTTAATTTTTGAAAATCGATTTCATTTCTTTATAAAATCGACTTCAAAATGCTATATCTTTTGATATAAAACTACGAACAACATAATTATTTCACCCTGGTTCATATTTTTCCGTCCTCTACTATATTTTAAAACTCGAGATAGGCTTGATTAATTATTCGAGTAGCTCGACCCGAACTCGAACTTGAAAAAAACCGAATTGAGTCGAGTACGAATAGCTCACGAGTAGTCCAGCTCATTTACAGCCCTAATCGGTAATCATATATGCAGTGACATCAACATTTTATGCAGTGACATCGGGTGTCAATGCACCATTAGTATCCGTCCACGACCTTACCAAACACCTCATGTTTCCATCCAACCAAGTAGTTTGAACAATAAGTACAAAGAACTGAGACCCAATAGTACTTGTCCCTGAGTTCGCTATTGATAGGATTAGTAGGTCAACAACATTGTGCTTTCGGGTATAATTTATGAAATTAACTTATCCGTGATTGTACTTTCCATCACAAAATGCATTCATAAACTGAACATAGTTTGATTGAAAAAACATACACAATGTTGACAATCTATCAGAAAGCATAAAACTAAATGAACATTATCATCCATCGGAATATACCAATTAACCGGTCCAATGACATGCCACCAAGGCACCGACTAATTCGGCCAGAAGAAGTTACAAAAGGTAGGTTTATGGGATTAAACATTTGAATTTTCAGAGTCAAATGACCATATGTGCAACTAAGACGACATTCAGATGTAGTGGAGATGGATTAACAATTAAGCCACATAAAGAAAAAGAAAACATCTTTCAGTAGCAAGTGTATATATACATATACAAGACAAATCTTTCAGGATATTAATCAAGATGCCTTACCAATTTGAGAATCCCAACAGGCTAAGATAAAGAGAATTCAAACTCCTCATTCTAGACAGGATTAAGGCAGCTAATTATGACCTTGGTCTCTATCAAGTTCCAAGTTAAAACAAAAGTAAATTTTAGGGATAATATCATTAAGTGTGAAGAAGAAAGAATAAAACTAGAAAATCGATAATCTTTGACAACTTGAAGCACATAACAATTTCACTTTTGACAAAAAAATGAATACCAAAAACAATGAGACAACAGGAAGACCCAAGTACTTCAAGTTTATAGTATCCATTTTCTTCTCAACAATACCCCAGTTGATGGCTCGTTGAAATTTACACTCTTCATCTTATTCTCCGGCGATTGCGGCTGCTCAGATCGGCGAGAGTTCAAGCTAGGAGGGTTCAGACCGACCAGATTTGTCTTACGCCGGCCGGAAATGAGTTCAAACATCAACAAGAGATTTGCTGCTCACACTTCGGGGGCTCAGACTGACCGGTTTCGTCTTACGTCAACGGAATCGGGCATAAAAGAAGTTCAACAACCATCGACGGAAGCTCTTTGGATCCATTGCCACGAGTGGGGAAGAACTCGACAACGACTTCAATCTTCTATTGAGCAACTGGAACGTTTCGATCGAGAGATAAGATTTAAGGGTAATAATGAAAAAACAAATGAAATGTGTCCTTATAACCAAATAAAATTTAAGAATGTCTTAAATGCCTATTAAATGTTCAAACTAGTACTTATAAACAAATATCATTTTTATTTATTTAATGAATATACAAGAATCCGAGGAAGAAGTTTGCTTCTTTGGACCCCGATTTTACTTTTACAATTCGAAGAAGCCCTTATAGTATGAAATAACTGCCGATTTTTCATAAACAGATCGATCTTTGTGTGAAGAAACAGCTTACGACTTGGAAGAATCATCTCCTTCCATTCTTCAACTTCAGATCCGGTTAGAAACGAAAGGAATTAGCAGCAGTAAGAAAGCATTTTAATGGCGCCCCCGCCTGCTCAATCTCAGCAACGATCACCTTCTCCATCTCAACCATCCGGGTATGTTTCTATCACTACTCAAATTTGTTTAGTTATATATATGTACACAATTGAATGCTCCGTCATTTTGTTTAATTGCTGGAAATTCTAGGTAGTACAATGAATGACAAAGGACATCTTCCTTCCTACTACAGCCAAAGATAAACCGACAAACAATTATTGACATGTATTATATTGTGCTGAGCGGCTATTTTGAGTTGTTTGATTGCCGGCAGTTAATAGATGTTTGGTTTCCATAGGTTTACTCACAATTTTGCTTGCTTATATATACATTATGCAGTGTTGAGCTGTACTTATGTTAGAAATCACATCACGTGATAACTTGAACCTTCCTAGATTGATCAAAGAACTGCTTCATTAATGTTTTTATCGTATTTTTTCTTTTGGATCATATACGGTTTGTGGGGTCATCTTTTCTTTTAAGTGGGAAAGAGGGTGAGTATAGGAGCAATGAGGCTTTCATTTTCATACCTGCGGACCCTAGCTGATGAATTTAGTGGTACACACTCTTCTGACCCGAATTTTGATTTGTCCAGAAAAGGGGAAGTTTCTGATGTGAAAATGCAGCTCCGGCAATTGGCAGGGAGCCGAGCTCCAGGATCTGATGATGCCAAGCGGGACCTTTTCAAGAAAGTGATATCTTACATGACGATCGGGATTGATGTTTCCTCTGTTTTCAGTGAGATGGTTATGTGCTCCGCGACTTCCGACATTGTGTTGAAGAAAATGTGTTATTTGTATGTTGGAAACTATGCAAAGAGCAACCCGGATTTATCACTCTTGACTATAAATTTCCTTCAGAGGGATTGTAAGGATGAGGACCCCATGATTCGGGGTTTGGCTTTGAGGAGTTTATGTTCTCTTCGGGTTATGAATTTGGTTGAGTACTTGGTTGGGCCACTGAATTCTGGGTTGAAAGATTCCAATAACTACGTAAGAACGGTTGCTGCAGTTGGGGTTCTTAAACTGTACCATATCTCTGCTTCTACTTGTGAGGATGCTGACTTTCCATCCATTTTAAAGCATTTGATGCTTAATGATCCCGATGCTCAGGTCTGGTTACGCTGTTTTACAATATACCATTTTTTTCTATAATTTAAATGTTTCACATTCTCGTTTTCCTCTTGTTGCTTGCTAGGAGATAGGGATGGACTCAGTAGAAAGTTGAATTTGCATGAATTTAGGCTACCTTCTCCGAGAACATTTTATTAGTTGACATATCAACTCTTCATGATGAAGATCGTAGATAGCTCCTGCTGCTGTGGGCATTTTTCACCAAACTAACAATAGGAAAGTAGTGCACGGCATTCATTACCGTTTGTAATGAGTTTTTCTTTGATGATCATTGGATGTAATTATCCATCAGAATAATTAGATCTACTGGGTTTATTGCGGGCCTATGCATTTGACACAAAAATGTTTAGTCTAATAAGAAGATAGACTTATGTTCAAACCAATAGACACACTCTGCTAATCTTCGCTATTGATCTGAGATATATCTTGATTTAGTTCTCATAATTATGAAACTTACAAGGTGAGGATGTTGAAGCAGTTTTACTGAATGTGTGACGGGGAAATATGCACGCATGTTGTCGAAAATGAGTTTTCCAGCAATTTAGTCTCTATCAATTGTCGACATCATTGCAGACTGTTATAATCCTTTTCATTCTAATAGTATCACCTGTTTGAATAGTTCTGATGCTTTAGTTCTGAAATTCACTGTAAATAAAGAGCTCAGCTGTCTTTATTTTGCGTTGCTACTAAAGTCTTTTCATTGTATAACATCTATTTAACACCTAATATGTTAGGATATTTTGGGCTTTCTGCTGTTATTTAAAATGTTTGTCATGGTAACACATGGCTTTTTTTGAATGGAATCTCGTTGAAGACGAGCATTGATAGTTGCATTTTTTGGTGTGTGAATTATCAATAGTTGCATTCCGTTTCATAGCAAGAGAAAACATTTACAATTTTTGGTTTGAAGAAAAACGCCTTTCTGTGCGGGGTAGGAATATTTTACTTTATCAAACAGCACAATGAGATTTAGTACATTATGCCACTTAGGATGCTGAATCAGTTCTCATCTATTTTTTTCCTTCACTCTTCTATACAAAGTATATTTAGGCATGATTCCTGAATATCATGGCTAAAGCAATTGGTTTTGCAGTTAAAAAAACAGGCTTTTGTTTTTTAGATGTATCTGTGTTATCAGACATACAACACCTTCCTTTAATCTTATGTCGGGCTTTCTCAGCTAGTGGCCTTTGAAGTAATTAAAAAAAGAGAAAGAAATTGTCTCTACAATTTTAATCTCCGAAAAGAGATCGTGGCTTTGAAAGGAGCCCTATAATTTTTGGATGGAAACTAATAGTTCTTATTGTTTCATTAGGTGGTTGCAAACTGTTTATGTGCTTTACAAGAGATTTGGAATTTGGAAGCAAGTAAATCTGAGGAAGCAACAAGGGATATTGAAGTTTTACTGAGCAAGCCTATAATATACTATCTTCTGAATAGGTATAATATCTTTTGTCTTCTTCGGCGTCATTTATCTGTTTAGTTTAAGCTTCTTTACCTGTATACAGGGTTACTCTCAATTTTAATCCAGTAAACTACGCATACTTTTTTGCAAGTTTCTTCTGGCTAGTGGCTACTATGTTACTAAACTGTCTTATTGGATCACACTTCTGTTTTTGTGAAAGGCTAAGACATCAGCTACATATGGTTTTTAAAACAGTAAGGTGGCTTTATAACTTCTTTGAACTTGATGATAGTAAAAATATGCCAAGGTGTAATGAAATGATAAGGTGAATTGTAACAAACCATATGTAGTCTACCAAGCATGCTAATTTAAGTTATAGAGACTCCTCTTCTTCTTCTTCATTCCCCTCTTTTTTCTCTCACTCAATGGAAGTTCTTTAGAATGGAACATGCTCTAAACAAATCAGCTTTCATTTACTTGCAGAATCAAAGAATTCAGTGAATGGGCGCAGTGTACTGTCCTTGACTTGGCTTCTAAATATGTACCTTCTGATAGCAATGAGATATTTGACATCATGAATCTTCTCGAGGATAGACTGCAACATGCCAATGGTGCTGTTGTGCTGGCAACCATTAAATTGTTCCTCCAGTTGACGTTGTCGATGACTGATGTTCATCAGCAGGTGCCTTAATGCTTAGTTGATTAATCTATGTTCTATTTCTACTGAAATGTTTTTGTTTTTCTGGTGGAGTACAATTAGATATGGCATTTCTACATAAGTATTAATTTACAGAATGTTAATTCCATATAAATTACATTTTGCTTATTTCTGAAAGTCATGTTGTGTTAGATAATTACATTTGCAGAACATTATTGTAATCGTATACATCCAAGCTTTCTCGGATAGCTAAAGTGCTGAAGTTTTTTGTTTGTTTGTTTGTTTGTTTGTTTGTTTGGAGATATATGTTAAAACTATATCTTAAGTATATGTAATTATAAAATTAGTTATTCGAATTTGCGAATGTTATCAATGATTCTATTGTCAACTTTTCCCTTAAAATTCTTTTTCAGGTATATGAGCGTATTAAAGCTCCTTTGCTTACGTTAGTGAGTTCCGGAAGTCCAGAACAATCGTACGCAGTTCTTAGTCACTTACATCTATTGGTTATGCGAGCTCCATTCATTTTTTCTTCAGATTACAAGAACTTCTATTGTCAGTACAATGACCCGTTCTATGTCAAGAAATTAAAGCTTGATATGTTGACTGCTGTTGCAAACGAGAGCAATACGTACGAAATAGGTTAGTTGTGCATTATAGTTTCACTTATTACTTACGAGGGAAAGTATATTATCTTTCTGAATTTGTTTTGACTCTCGTTTTGACGTTTCTTTAGTGCATTTCAGTTACAGAACTTTGTGAATATGCTGCTAATGTTGACATACCCATGGCAAGAGAATCAATACGTGCTGTTGGAAAAATAGCCCTTCAGCAGTATGATGTCAATGCTATCGTTGATCGGTTGCTTCAATTCCTTGAAATGGAAAAGGACTATGTGACTGCTGAAACTCTGGTGAAGATATTTGTTTCTCTAAACATTAAAAATGCAATTTATTCAATCCGAGTCGCATGTTGACACTTTTTGCGGCACAACTTGAATATCGTTTCTAGGTGCTCGTGAAAGATCTCCTCAGAAAGTATCCCCAGTGGAGCCATGATTGTATAGCTGTGGTTGGGAATATTAGTAGCAACAATGTACAAGAGCCTAAGGCTAAGGCTGCTCTCATTTGGATGTTGGGTGAATATGCCAAAGACATGCAGGATGCTCCTTATATTCTGGAAAGTCTTATAGAAAACTGGGACGAGGAGCACTCAGCCGAGGTCAAATATCTTATTGTTTCTAAATTGGCCCTGTCGTGTTTTATAATTCGTGAATTTCCCCAAAAGGGTCTTTGTTGGTTGTGATGTCTTATGGTTTTGTTGCTGCCTTTATATCATGTATAGAATTGCTTATACAAAAGCAATGGATATGCTCACATGTACTTTTAATGGAATTGCATCTACGAAAGCAATGTGTTTAGGTTGCTTGATCAAAATCAGTGGTCAAGTCTACGTAACAAGCTTGTCAGCAAAGACTTTGGTGTCATTTGGGGATTCTTCTAGAAGCTAGTTTTTTTAGGGGTTCTAGAAGCTAGTTGAGTTGGGCAGTTCCCTAATCTGTCCCCTTAAATCTGTATGCACCTCTATTTGGGTGCTTATGATTTGCTTGTAGAAAGTATTTAAAGGAGTTGCGTTTCCCCAATGTCCCCAATGTCGTTTTTTTCTTTTTATTCTGATGATATGCACGGTTAAATAGTTTAATTTTCCAAGCACTCACTCTAATTGTTTCTTCAGGTTCGCTTACATATCCTTACTGCAGTCATGAAGTGTTTCTTGACACGACCACCCGAGACTCAGAAAGCCTTGGGAGCTGCCTTAGCTGCTGGACTTGCTGACTTTCATCTGGTATTAATTTGTTTTTTACCTTATTTTTTTTTCATTTTTTGTTTAAAAGTTTTTTTTTTCTTTTCTGGAAACTTCTTTGAAGTTTGTGCAATCTGTTTTATATTCTACCTAAGATCATTAATTTCAGGGGTTTGTTTATTTTCCTTTCATATTTATGGAAATTAACTTTGGGTAAATTTTCCCCATCTGCAGGATGTTCATGATAGGGCGCTATTCTACTACAGGCTTTTACAGTACAACGTATCTGTGGCAGAGCGTGTGGTTAATCCTCCTAAACAAGCTGTTTCCGTCTTTGCTGACACACAAAGTAGTGAAATTAAAGATCGCATTTTCGATGAATTCAACAGTCTCTCTGTTATTTATCAGAAGGTACTGAAAGTTATTCTTTTTCTTGATCTCGTTCCTTTAACCTTGTCTTTGTATTTTGCTTTTTTACTTTTACTTTTAGCTCAAAATGTCATTCTTTTTTTTTAACTTGTGAAATTGACGCAATACTCTTAACATTTGCAGCCATCTTACATGTTTACTGATAAAGAGCACAGAGGACCATTCGGGTTCTCGGAAGAAGCTGGGAGTTTGCCAATCGGCATAGAACCTGCAGAGAATGTAGTTACAGCACAAAGAGTTGAAGAAAATGACAAGGATTTGCTTTTAACTACACCAGAAAGAGAAGAAAACCGCGGTCCTAACAACAATGGCCTTGCATATGATGCTCCTTCATATGATGTTTCTGCTGTTTCACAACAGCTAGATCTCGTGTCACTTGACCCAACATCTTCCACAAATGTGTCGTCATTTAAACCGGGGATTGATGATCTATTTGGTTTAGGACTCACAATAGTATCAAATGCTCCTGCTCCTCCTCCACCTCCTACTTTGAAACTGAATGCCAAGGCTGTCTTGGATCCTAATACGTTTCAGCAGAAATGGCGCCAGCTTCCGGTTTCTAAATCCCAGGTCCTCTCTTTTAGACTTTTGTGCTTAAAGTTTATGTCATTCATCCACTTTCTTAATCTGTGTGGAGACCTCTAAAATGGCTTGATAATTTGGGAATCGTTGTGCAGGAGATCTCTATAAACCCACAAGGGATCGTTGCGTTGACAAGTCCACAAGCCCTTCTTCGACATATGCAAGGCCATTCGATACAGTGCATAGCATCAGGTGGTCAAGCTCCAAACTTGAAGTTCTTCTTCTTTGCCCAGAAAGCAGAGGAACCTAAGAATTATCTGGTGGAGTGTATCATAAATTCATCGACGGGTAAAGCTGATGTCAAGTTCAAAGCCGATGATCAGAGTACATCTGAGGCCTTTTCTGCTTTGTTCCAGACCGCCCTGGCTGGCTTTGGTCTCCTTTAAATCACTCAGTACAACAAATATTGAGTGTTACTTCTTCTCTCTGTGTTCTCTCTTTGGTAATCAAAGTGTATCATCATCTTTGTAATTTTGGTAATATCTTAGCTAAATTGGGAGGATGGCATGTATTTGTCCCCTTTATTTCAGAAAGTTTCCATAATAGTTTTTGAAAATGGTTTTTTATGCCCTGAAATGAGTGAGAAATCAGGAGAAACTATTCGATTTAAATGATGTCAATGAAATCATTGTGTCCAGAAAATATAATTCTCAATGTAAAAAAGATTATATTTTCTTTTAGAATGTAACGTTTATATGAATGTTTTATCAAATGATATTTATCAATAACTTTCAATTCTACTATCTTTTAACATAGTAGGAATGCGTGAATGTTTTATCTAATCACATCTATTAAAACCTTTCATGTTTACTATCGTTCATGTAATAATAATGTGTATGGCGAAAAAACAGAGAGTTAGAATGTTACAATGCATTTAACATGATGAAAAATTCTTATGAGTGTTGTACTCGTTTTCATCATTATCAATGCAACATTTTGTCATTTATATAGAAAAACAAGTTGTTACGAAATATAACTTGACCTCTTATACAAAGCTGAGTTGAGTACTCAGCTGAGCAAAAGTGAGCTTTGGGCAGAAGTCAGTTTTGCCAGAAGTCAGCTTTGGGTAGAATTCAGCTTTAGCAGAAATCGGCTTTGGGAAAGTCAGTTTTGGGCAAATCTCAGTTAGGGCAAATGTCAGCATGGTTACGTCTGGTGGAGTCAGTTGAGCTGAGTTCACATCTGAGGTATTTTAGTCATTATCCTAGTATGTCTTTATGGCGGCTAGGTTTAGGGTTTTGTGAGTATAAATACACGTCTGTTGTAACCTAGAACATTTGCAGCTGTAGCAGAAGCAATTGCATATACAATTGCAGAGTCTGTAAAATCTCTAGTGATAATATATTCTCCTCTTTCTGCCCGTGGAGTAGTCGGCATTTTGCCGGAAACCACATTAAATCTTGTGTTATTGTTTCTTGTTTGATTTATGCTTTCTCGTTTATTCTTGATTATTGCAATCTGTTTTGATCCCTGACGGTCCTAATTCTAACACAAGTATTACAAATGTTTATAGGGTTTGCTAGCAGGGGCGGCTCCAAAGCTAAGGAAATGGGTCTACTTGACGGGAAATTCTTACCAGCACTCTCTCACGTGCACCGAATCGTTGGATGCGCGACATGTGTACAAGAAGACAAATTAGTATTTGTCTTCTTGTACACATACTAATTTGTCTTCTTATACACATGTCGCGCATCCAACAGGCGGTGCACGCGAAGACTTCTCGGGTAACCCCCTAAAATAAAATGAAAAAAATCTTTGTATTTTTTAAATATTGATCCTTGACGCATAATCATACTTGAATTTTTAAATAATGCCTATAAACTTGTAATACGACTTGTCGTTCTCGATCACCGATTCGTGTCCAAGAATTCCCGCGGCCGTCCGACTATCATGCAATTTCCCTTAATGATAAATTTTATATTCCTGGTTACAAATGTCTATTAAATTTAACGGTCAATGACCATCATAAAATTTCTTCACAAAACAAATGTCATTTGTCACTATTAAACTGAAGGAGCTCACTACATTAAATTTTCGTGAAAAATTGTTAAATCGGGTATCTTTCAGCTAAAAGAAATCCAATACCGTATAGATCTTGTTTAGAGAAAACCTATACGGATATAAGGAGATGTTCTTTCAATATGGTTATTTTAAATTGAATTCATATGTTGTTAGTTGTTTATATTTTGAAATTGCATGAACCTATAATCGAGTCTATGCTGGAGAAAAATGGGTTCGGGCTGAGAGTCGATTCGAGGCCATTACTGGCTCTTTTGTGGTCGTGAATTGTCTACTGCTTTATGGCTCCGTTTTTTCTGTTTTCTACTATGTTATGTGTCTATATCATGTCTTTTTTTCTTTTTTGGCAGTATTAAACACTCCCAAAAACGACAATATTCGAAGCTAATTCAAACCATCTCACGGGGTCGATTCCATCTACATTATCCAATGATTCAGATATTGAATTAATAGATGTTGGACATAATATACATTACCGGGCCACTCCCACAAAATCTGGAAAGGTTACAACATCTTCAGGTGTTTGCAATTTGACAATAACCCTCATAACAACACCAGTTAACAACCGACTGAAATCAACAATTTGAAGGCAGAGGTTCAAATTCAAGCATTCTTTAAAACAAACTATGAGCATATCATCCACGTGATCAAACCCAGTTTTGCATTGGACTGCTAAAACATCTTGATACTTCAACCCGGGTTAAGTTCGAAAGAGGTGAATTTAGACTAGGAGATGAATGTAGAGCAGCATCAGCAGCATACAGATTGAGAAATGAAGGAGAAGAGAGATGAGATTTACCAAAAAACAAAAAAAGACAAGTGAATTTCCACATCTTCTTCTTCAAGGTGATTTGCAGCTTTCAATCAAACCACAACCTTAAAATATAATTATGAAATGTAAATCCAAGAAATGAATGATGGCAGCAAAACATCCTCCACAACAAATCTTTACAGAAATGTGCATTCTAATTACTAGGAATGTTCTGGGTACCCCCTGCATAATTTCTCCAAGAATTTCAATGAAAGAAATCGAATGATTCTTCAAGAATAATTAATGAGCAAGAAACTACCATGTAAAATTTCCAAGCTTTCTTGATACGAAAACAAGAGTGCACGGTATTGAATAGCATATCCACCAACATAGACACAATTAAAATACTTGTATAACAAACTTACGATTCATCTCCACATTACTTTTCCGTTTGTTGAAACACAAACAAGAAACTTGCATTTGAAGAAAGATAAAACAGATGCAATCTAATAAAAAAATAAGGCGGAAATTGATAAAACACAGAAACAAAAAGAACACGGTGATTTAACGTGGTTTCGGCGTTGTGCCGACTACTCCACGGGCAGAAAATGAGATATTTTATTATGCACGGAATTACAAGGTTTTCACAAGTGTGTGAATAACACTTTGAATGACACACATTGCATTGATTACAACATTGGTATTTATAGGCACAAATCCCTAACCCTAACCGCCATAAAGATCTTTGTCGGAATTGTCATAAATACCCCAGATGTGGACCCCAGCTCCAGCTATTATCCACCAGACGAAACTCAGCTCAAAACTGACTTTTCCAGATTACTCACTTTTCATGAAAACTCACTTGTAATCAACAAACTCAAATGTAGAACTCAAAGAAACTCCAAAACTTTTCGATTTTCCTTTTCCCAAAACTCGGTTTCACTTCAAAACTCGGTTTTTCAGATTAGTTCGCCTGAGTTTTCCCAAAACAAAAAACGTTCACATTAGCGGGAAAAGCTTAATTCCTTTGTCACAGTACACTGCTACAACAGAATTAAAATTAACATTTCCTCCAAGAATATGGAGGCCTTGAGCAATTGCATTATATGTAAAACGTAGGGATTACCAAATTTTCTTGTTGGTAAAAGCTGTATTTAGAAAGAAGGGAGATGTTGGATTTTTTTTACAGTCTCCTCTTCTGTTACCCGTTTCCCAGAATTCATTTATTAAAATTAACATTTCCTCCAAGGGTATGGAGGTGAGTGAATTACGGGGGACATTATATGTAAAATAATAGAGCATTTACTAATTGATAAATGGGTTTTCTCATATGTGAAGATTTTTTTATTTTTATTTTAACGGTAACTATATTTTCCAAGCCAAGAAGATTGCCACTATGCTACACTACCCCCCCTTTTTTTTTTATATAACGGTAGTATATTCTACTTCATAGTATATGTTTTCAGTTTGAGAAAAATATGATTCTGTATCAGACATTTTTGCACTGCATATTCTCTCATTTTAGCTAGAAACTCTTTGGCATCCTCCAACAATCCTTGTTGAAAGAATCCTTTCATCATAGTATTAAATGTTCTAATATTTGGTTCCAATCCTAACGAAGGGAGTTTCTCAAACAGATTTCGAGCTGAAGATAATTCTCCTGCTTCACATAATCCTTTAATAACAGCATTATATGTTGCTATGTAAAGAGAAACGTTTCTATTCTCCAGATCACATAGCAATCTGTGTGCTTCAGAGACATACAAGCTATCAATCCAAATGCAATGAGTGAAGCTGTTTGGACTCACTCCTTGAGATTGCATCTCGCTGATTAACTTCCTTGCATCAACACATCTACCGGCTTCAAATAATCCTTGTATCATGGTGTTAAAGGTACTAGCATTGCATTTCATGCCTATAAGAGAAATTACTTTGAACAAAACAAGGGCATCATCTACCTGCCCTTTCTTGCAATGTCCATTCAACAATGTGTTGTATGCAATGTCCATTCAACAATGTGTTGTAACTCTGAATGTGAGGTTGACATCTTTGAGCCACCATGATCTGTAGGACTTAATGAGCTCTGTCCATCTCCCCTCGCAAGCAATATTCATCCATTAGTGCATTGTATGTGACTACATTAGGATGTTGACCCCTTTCGATCATGATTTTCAACATATCCGCCTCTTCAATGCAACATGCTTTGCTAAAAGCATCCACAAGTATACTAAAGGTAACAACATTAAGGTGTATTGTTGTATTTTCCATTTCCGTCAGTAAACGTTTAACCTCTGTCCATCTGCCGAAATTGCAAAGCCCTTGCATCACTGAATTGTATGTAATAATATTTGGTTGACTTACCTTAGCAGCCATTTCAGAGAGAAGCTCAAGTGCTTCATCCACCTTCCTATCCTTGCACAGACTATCTACGATTGCACTATACATCACAACATTCGGCTTATAGGATCCTTCTTTCTCAACAAGGCGGAGCAGTTCAAGAGCTTTAGAAGTGTTCCCAGATTTGCACACTCCATTGATCACAGTCCCATAAGTAATCTCGTCACAAACTTTCTGAATGACCATTGTTCGGAATACTTCCATGGACTCTGCAAATCTGTCCTCTTCAAACAGTCCACGAATAAGAGTGTTGAGAGTAACCACATTAGGTTTGAATCCAAGCTTGAAAATGGCTGCTAAGATTGCAAAACAAAATCCACCTGATTCAAACTGCAGAAATAGTTTATCACAATGTTCATGGTGCATCCGTCAAACGGTACACCTTTAAAGCGCATTTCTCTGTAAACAAGGACGGCGGAGCTGAATTGCTTCATGTTAACAACAGATTGAAATCAGCAACAGGAGGCAGAGGTTGAAATTCAAGCATTCCATAAAACAAATTGTGGGCATCATCCACCCGATCAAATCCAGTTATGCGCTTGACTGCTAAAATTTCTCTAACTTCACTCCGGGTTAATTTGGAATATGGAGGAGGGTTGGAACTTGGACAACAACGAGATGAATAAAGAGTAGCAGTAGCATTATTAGTACGATTAACAAGAAGAGAAGCAGGGGCAAAAGAATAGGGAAATTTACCAAAAAGACAAGTTAATTTCCACATCTTCTTCTTCAAGGTGATTTGCAGCTTTTAATCAAACTCGGCTTCGTACACAAAGGTGAAATCTAAGCAGCGTCTATCAGATTCAAGTTCTTCAAAAAGAGAGCTAATAAACAACCACGGCGAGAATGTGATAAAAAAAAAACATCAATTTTTATCGATAAAAAACTTTTTGATTTAATTTCTACCTCCCTATAAAATGGTAAGGCATGATCCGCCCCTGACCACGGCGAGAATGTGATAAAAAAGGGTATTAAAAATTGATTGAATTTCTACCTGTTAAAGTTGGAATTGTTGCAAGGCTGCCACCTGTTAAAGGTGGTTTGCAACTTTTTTTTTGTTTTTGTTTTATATTCAGTTTATACATAATATATCTTGTCTTATTATATTATGCAGATAAAGCTTTCACGTATTTTTATTAAAATAAATAAGTGTGAATAAAAATTAAAGATATGTGGTTATACAATCAAGAAGTCCCCGTGATAGAAACTTCCCGATAAAGTTTTACAATCAATTATTTTTATAATTTTTTATTATTTTTTCTTTATTACTCTTTATTAATGTGACCCTGGCCAGCCAGCTCCTTCCAGGAACGTGTGATTGACGTTCAAAACGGAGACATATGAGAGAAGGCTTTCAAAATGTTATCTCATCAAACCATCATCAGTTAATCGGATGCAGTCAGCGGGGAGTGTCCATTACCCATGGAACAATAATTTTTCCGTTGGATTTTAGCAAGGATTTGCTGCACAAATCGAGGTATGTCAGATTTGAAAACAGATTACGCATCCCACATGTTTATCTATCGGATTTAGCATATATATCCGAGATAGAAACTTTCGATCCAGGTAAATGGTTGCTTTAGTTTTACCGTGTTTCTCTTCCTATCTTCTCTTTTAAATAGCATAACCATTCATGTTGCACTTTTCTTCTGGCTTTCCTTTGCAGTTTGCAAGTTTGCAAGTTCAGTACTTTTCCAGTGATTCAACTATTGTGGTAGTTGAATGGGTATGTCTTTATTGCTTCGCCTTTTATATATATTGCATGTTGATAATTTTAGTTGTTTGATTGATTTTAAGTTCATGTGGGATGCATAATCTGTTTCCATTGCTACTTATTATTTTGTACCCTCTCACTCAATCGACCATGATCTGGTTTTTGTTACCCTTGTTCAGATGAAGAGTCTACCGAGTGAAATTCTCCTGCTTTGGATACCAAGAATTCTTCATATCTAGATATTTCATTCAGGTTGTGAATACAAATTTTTTTGGCTTTTCTAATCTTGTATTTTAGTTTTTAGCATGGTTTGCAAGTATTCATGTGTTACGGCAGTCACTCCACTATATTTTCTTCTTGCATGTGCTTCACGGTTGATTCGAAGATGAGAGATCTTCAAAAGCTTGTGAGTCGAGGCTTTTAAGAGGACCTTGAATGTGATCTTTCACATTCTCTTTTTGTCTATTGAAATTCACATCCATAGGCTTCAAGGTAATGTCTAAAACTTTAGAGCTGACTACCATGGTTTTTTCTTTTTCTTATACTGTATTTGTTTAACCTGAGCCCAGTAGTAAGCAATCTTTGCAGATCTATGCATTGTGTAAAGCAAGAGAATAAACTATGCATTGTTCTTTTATAGTTTCATGTTTCTTGATTTACCATTTTCTTTTTGTTTGTTTCACGTTGATTTCTGATTTTCTATGTTCTGCCTTTAATTTGACAAAATTTTCAGTGGATATAATTTTTTGTTTAAATATGTTTACTATTGAGTTGTGTTGCAGGTGGATTCATATTTGTTAATTAATGGAGAATCAACCCTTGCATTCATACAAGTACGTACCAAGACATTAGGTTGTAGTGGATGTGAATATTCCTTTCGGATGTTCTTGTTCCGTGGATGTAACTTCTTTTTATGCTCTTGGTTTATGTCTGTTTGCTTGTTGTTTCCCCTTTATGATTTGTCAATTTGATCCCCAGGTCATTTTTTGGGTATTGAGGGTTTATGGAACTGCAAATAGGAAGTATTCTACGTACCTCCTATATAACGGGTAAACTTTACGATCTAACCGTGGTGGTATATTCTACCAATGACACAATGAAGGTATAAGCAATAAAGGCCTTCTTTGTCGATGTCCGAGTTAGACAATTTTAGCAAATGTAACTTCTTTTACTTTACAAATTATCCACTTTTAATATTAAAGATACTTGTGTTGAGCTTTTCTAAATAGTCATGCATATGCTTGGACCAAAGGAGAACATATGGATGCACGTTACTCATTTTGTCCGAATTTTCACACACAATGGACTTGTCTTTATCTCCCATGGACTTTGAATACCCTCTACATGTTTCCATGTTTGAACAAATATATGTACAAACTTATGGGTTCTAGAGGCATTTAGCCATTGTTAGATGGACAGAGAACATAAGTAGGCTCCGTATATCCTAATAATACACTGTGTGCTTCACTCCTTATATGAAAAATAACTCATTAGACTGTTGTAGAACTCATACACAGTGGAAAAAGTATTTATGCTGCATGTACCAGCTTTCTGTTACACATTGGCTCTGTTTTTTTTTTTTCCCTTTTCTATTTTTTTGCAGCAGGGGTTGGACTTTTGGAAGTTGATTGAGCTGCTCTAGCATGAAGCCGATTTCATTGAATATTGATGCTGATAGATGATGCTCTTTTACCTTGGTTAGAGAATGGTGGTGCTTGGTTGAAGCAATGGATGTAGGGGTTAAATTGGAGATGGGGGCTGAAACTGACTCGGTTGGGGGAGTTTGCTGGGGGGGGGGGGGGGGGGGGAATTCATGGCAATGGGCTGCAGATTAGTTGTGTGGACTGAATTAGGAGTTGAGGGAGTAATGGTGGGGGTAGAGGGTGGGCTGAAGGGAGTGGGTTGAAATCTGGGAAAGTGTAGAATCTGATATGGGGACGGGGATGGTTTTAGAGGGGGTGGTAGAACGGGAATTAGGTGAAGGAGTAGGGTGTACCTTCATCCGTGATGAACGGCCGGAGGTAGTTTTGGCGGGTCGGCCGGACATGGACGGAGACTTGGTTGCAGTCCAACGGGAAGACGAGACCTGCTCTTTGCGGGTTCTTTGTCCCTTGAAGCGGTGGCCGGATTGTGTGCTGGTGGTGGTTAGGGCTGTAAATGAACCTAAGTATTCGATTCGATCCGGAGTATTCGGCTCGAAAAAGCTCGATTCGGCTCGTTTCGTGGGTTCGAACTTCGAGCCGAACCTTACAAATTAGATATTCGGTGGTCGAGCCGAACATGTTCGAACATGTTCGGCTCGGATATCATAAATTCATATACAGTTCGAGCCGAACATGTTTTTAAAACCGAGCCGAACATGTTCTGATTTTTTTTTAAAACCCAGTTCGAGCCGAACATGTTCGAACGGTTCGACATGTTCGAGCCGAACCGAGCCGAGCTTTTTCCCCAAATACCGGACCGAACCCGAGCCGAATAATGAAAATATAAGGCTCGGCCATTTCGAGCCGAGCCGAGCCTAAGGTTCGAACATACCGAGCCGAGCCGAACCCCCAGGGTTCGGTAGGGTTCGGCTCGTTTACAGGCCTAGTGGTGGTGATGAGCCGGTGGTTTTGAAAGGAGTGAGGAAACCAGAATGCTTGGAATTGGGAAGAAGCTAAAATAAGGTGTGTTAGGATCCTAGCATTTTGTGGGCTAAGTAAGCATGAATATTTATTAATAATATAAATAATTCTAATAAAAAACTAATAAAATAATAAAGTAGTATACATCCATAAAATCAGAATATGTAAAAAAGAGTGTTTAATGGTGTTGTAATGGGCTTCAAAAAAAAATAATGGTGTTGTAATGAGCCATAAATTCGCAGCCAACTCGATTTGTTTCTGGCCAGCTCGCTGCCTAATGGTAGGATCCTACCGTTCCAGCTTTTAGCTTTTCAGCACTATTTTCTTTTCCGACTCGAACGCTTCACTTCCACTTTGTCTAAATAGCTCCAAATGACTCCAAAATACCTCAAAACATCCAAAATCATCTCTCCATCATATTAAACCTAAAAAACACCAAAAACAACCACCCAAGCGAGATCTTTTCGCAGAAAACGCCCTAAAATTGCACCATATATGTAGTCAACTACAAACCTATCAAGTTCCCCCACACTTAAATGGATGCTTGTCCTCAAGCATCGTACTCTCATCCCAAAATAGAAGAAAAAAGAAAGAGAAAAGAGAGTGCACTAAGGGACCTAGCAATGATATGCATGACCTACAACTAACGTGAATGCAACACACCATTATTGTCCAAACATGACCCATGTCCAACTTTATCATCCATCACGCATAGCATAACTCAAATCAAAGGACAATCAAACAATGCATACCACACACTAGTGTTCATACTCACCACATTATCACATTGGTTCACACATTTTCAAGTAGGAAAATCAATGAGCCTCAACTGTCCTCACAGATAATCACTCAATTCATAGAAATGCAAAAAGGACAATTCACTCACACTCAAAATCAACGCCAACACCAAGCATTACCATATGTTTGCATATCAATCTAATCTCCACCACTACACATTCGAATTCCAACGCACAAATCAAGAGGTCTTTAATAGGGTTGTAACGGGGTCAGGGAGTGAAAATCAGGTGGGGAAAAGGAAAAATATGGGTTAAAAGTGTGTCATCAAGCATCAAGAGCAACTGCTTACAACTTCAATGAAATTTACATTCCAAATATATAAAGACTACAACTATTCTCAAACTCAAACTCAAACTTTGATTTCATGCTTTTATTGACAGCTGCACTTTTTTTTTCTGGTTTTTTATTTTTTGATTTTTTTTAAAAGGAATTTTCTAATAATTAATAATATAAATAATCCTAATAAAAAACTAATAAAATAATAAAGTAGTATCCATCCATAAAGTCATAATATGTAAAAAAAGAGTGTTTAATGGTGTTGTAATGAGCCATAAATTCGCAGCCAACTCGATTTGTTTCTGCCTAGCTCGCTGCCTAATAGTAGGATCCTACCGTTCCAACTTTTAGCTTTTCAGCACTGTTTTCTTTTCCGACTCGAACGCTTCACTTCCACTTTGCCTAAATAGCTTCAAATGACTCCAAAATGCCTCAAAACATCCAAAATCATGTCTCCATCATATTAAACCTGAAATACACCAAAAACAACCACCCAACCGAGATCTTTTCGCAGAAAACGCCCTAAAATTACACCATATATGTAGTCAACTACGAACCTATCATTGTCAAAAACTAAGCTGAATAAAACGAGATTTGAGTACATTCATTGTCTTTTGCAATTTCCTAATGCATTGGTTGTTGGTAGTGATGGGGCTAATGGAGGCATTGCCCTCCTTTGGCAAGCGGATTTTGATGTTTGTATCAAGACTTATGGTACTAGGCATATTGAAGCGATTGTTCGGGTAAGAAATGGTAATGATTGGCGTTTCACTGGGTTTTACGGTAACCTAGTGGTTGAAGAACGGGAACATTCTTGGAATCTTTTGCATCAGCTACATTCCCTCTTTACATTGCCTTGGCTGGTGGCAGGCGACTTCAACGAGATACTGTTGCAAGAAGAGCAGGAAGGGTCCCACGAACGGCCTTTTCGGCAAATATTGGGTTTTCAACGTGCCTTAACAGATTGTGAGTTGACTAATCTGGGTTTCTCGGAGGCCCCCTTCACTTGGTCCAATCGTCACCATGATGGGCAGCCCACCCGGGTTGGTTTAAACACAGGAGTCGCCAATTTGGAATGGCAGAATCTTTTCCACGGCATGCTGTCTATCACTTATCTAGCTCGCGGTCCGACCATGCCCCGATACTTGTTTCCGCCAACAATCCTTTCTGAGCTGGGAGGTGTAGTGGAATCCAATGCCTCATTTCGACACGTTCTGGTCCCGGGATACAAAGTTTGAGGATAAGTTTGCAGCTGCTTGGCATGGTGGTACCTCTGAGGGTGCGGATGAGTTGTTTTCACGCGTGATTAGTGCCCGTCAGGACCTCGTAGTATGGAGCAGGGTTAAGCATGGACATATTCGGGCATCTATTGCTAGGAATGAGGCTAAAGTGAAAGCTCTGTGAGATTCAGCAGGTTATTCGGTTGATGCGGAGGGGCCCTGATTCGGGAGCTTGATCACTGGTACACTCTAGATGAGGATTACTGGGGGCAGAGGGGTCTCATAGACTGGCTCACGGCCCAGGATCGAAATACACCTACTTTCATCACAAAGCCTCATCCTGCCAAAGCGGAACACTATCTTTTTGTTGCATGATACTAAGGGGGACCAATTTACAGAGCTAGCGGATTTGGAACGGGTGGCAGTCGATTACTTTCAGCACATCTATGCATCTAATGGTGCCCACGTTGATCTGGAGAGGTTTCAGTTTGCTTCTCTGGGCGATTCTCAGAGACAGGCTCTATCCCAAGCATTTATGGAACGTGAGGTGATGATGGCCCTTAAACAGCTACCACCGCGGAAGTCGCCTGGCCCTGATGGTATGCATGTATTGTTTATGCAGAAATATCGGAATTTGTTGAGACCTAACATATTGCAGGTAGTTCTAGATGTATTGAATTATGGTGCGGATTTGGGACATGTCAATGAGACATTCATTACCCTTATTCCAAAGGTCGCCTCTCCTACAGTTATGACGGACTTCAGCCCAATAGCACTGTGCAGCTCGATCTACAAGCTTATCTCGAGGGTGATCGTTAACATGCTCAAACTTGTCATAGACTCTGTCATCTACGAGAATTAAAGCACATTCATCTCTGGCCGACTGATCACCGATAATGCACAAGTAGCCTTTGAGGCCTTTCACTCGATGCAGGGTGCAGCTACTAGATGCCACAATCATGCGGTTCTTAAATTGGACTTAGCCAAGGCCTTTGACCGGGTAGATTGGGCTTACTTGTGGGCATTGATGACTCGTATGGGGTTTCCCCCTCCGTTTGTGGAGTTGATACGTCGATGTGTATCGGATCATGATTAACGGTAAGCGAAGCCGTGTTCTCCGACCGATGCAGGGTATCCGGCAGGGGGACCTCTATCTCTTTTTCTTTTCATTATCTGTGCGGAGGGTTTGACGGCGTTCATCCCCGGCAACGGCGCCAAAAACTTGATCGGCTAAAACTGGGTGTCCAATCTTACCGGCAGTGTACCGGGTCTAATTGTAGTGTAGTCTGGTGAATCAAGTGTCGAATCCTCAGGGAAAAGAAAATGTAATTTTAAAATGTGGTTAAACACCAATTAGCTATTATTATCTTGATCTAAGTCGCAATTCTTTTTAATTAGAGCTATTCAAATGATAAATAATTAGATATTTATATAGATATAGATACCAATATAATAGATAGTTAATAAGAACTAACCAAGACAATGTTATTGAATTATGATCTCTTTTAGTTTTAATGGATGTGACCAATCTTCTTGTTGAAGTGTAATTGATTATGTGAAACGGTATACTCCTCGCCTAACAAATTCCCTCATACGAGTGCACGAATTCATTCTATGCCTCCTCCTTGGTAAAACCGTAATTAAACCTAATGATTTGACATGATAATCTCTCGAGTATAAATATTCTATCCCCGGATAAGAAAGAGGGTTCCGTTTGTCGACGGCCAATTTTACCTTCCGGTCTTTCTACCCTTTTCTCATACCCTAACGTCTCGGTCGGTTCATGATTAGGTTATGGTTCGTCCATACCGGTTAATTACGTCAATATAGACTATCCATTAGTTCAAGTAGAAAGAGATTCATCGATTCAATTTTTAATCATATTTTAACTTAGTCATCATCCATTTCCCTAAAAGAGAAACATTTTTCAATTACATGTCTTGGCTAGTTGTATAATTAGCCTACATACATTATTACTAGTAGATAAAATTGTAAAAAAAAACAAACAAACATAATAACAGCAGAATATTACCAATTATAATTGTTGAAGGGAGGCTTCGACCTCTGAATGTCACAACAGTGATAAATTCAACAATCTTCAATAATTATTCTTACTATTACAACATTATTACTACTACTTTTTAGGCATAATGCCTACTGAAATAATATTTACAGAGAGTAGATAAGATAGGGATATATATATATATATTGGTATATATATTTCATACCTCATAAATGAGGTATTTATAGGCAGAAATCTCTGGTCCGGCGTGCGCCGAAACTGGTCCGGCGTGCGCCGGATTAACCGATTTCGAATATCATGTGTCGACGCACATGGGGTAACATGGGGTAATTATCACATAATCCGGCGTGGACCGGTTTCTTCCGGTCTGCGCCGGGTTTGTCTGCCACTTGATGATTTTTGTATGATTTGATTCCGATTCTTCTACTTTGTATCACATAATACCTGTATAACAACGACAAAAACACAGGTAAATCTGACAACAAAAGTTATAATTTGTATTATGTTATTTATTTGTATTTATTAGATTTTTATATGTTATTTTACTATCATTTAATATTTTTAGATAAAATTAATCAATAATATGTATAAAATGTGATAACATTTTGTCATAAATTTAACATATATCATCTATTCCCCACTTAGCTTTTGATCGTCCTCGAGCAAAATAAGCGATAAATAATAAATACATATTCATAATGAAAACAATATAATTTATTTAGACTAAATTTCTAATTTAGTAAGGTATATCGTCGATATTTTAATTATATATTAATTTTATCTATTTAAGATTATTTAAGAAGATAAAAAGTGTGTATAACTCAATAAATTAGTTATAAAATATTATCTAAAATGAAATTCTACATGAATTACTTAATAAAAATATTTAGAATAACTTTAAAATCGCCACCGTACGAATTATTGGAATCAAAGACTAAGTCAAGTAGTTGGCAAAATGGCTTATAACGTTCGTGTTCGGGGTGTTTGGCTAATCGAAGGATAAGAAAGGAAAATCGAAAGAGATAGAAGCAAGTCGTACGTACTTACACCTTCAACTTTTGATCAAAAAAATATCTTGATTAGTAACATCCTGACACTGATTTAATGATTTTTTTTTTTTTTTTTTTAATAACAGCAGAATACTAACATATCCGAACTCATTGCCAGAATCGACTATCTTTCAAGCGTCGAGGTGAGAACTAATATATTAGTACCCAACTATTCCAAGAATAGCAACAATTGATACAAGATTGCCTTCCAAATAATATTTATTCCAATCTCACTTATACCACTTTTGTATTTCGATGTCGTCACCGCTATCCATAAGCACATACTATACTTGCGGGATTTCAAAGAAATGTAGACCAATTTAAGTTAAGGGTCGGTTTTATCTAGTTAATCATAATGGCTAAATTCGAGTGAGGTCTTGATCACTCTACAAGGCTGAGGTGGGGACAAAAATTGGAAATTATGTTCGGATAGGCTATTTAGCTCTAGTTAATCAAAGTAATGCCAAAAATCTCATCATTCCTAGTCCGATTCCAATTTCATACTTGTCTTGAAATGAAAATTATTCTAAAATTTTATTATAAGTGATTCTTTGTCCAATTCCATAAAAAAATATATTTCATACTATTTATCTAGATATACATACTTAATTTCTTGTTAAAATCTAAAATAGATATAAATAATATGGAAATAATATATCAAGCTTACTTTACTTAATTAAAAATTTGTTCTATCAAAATATATCATTTTTATTATAATAATTATATATTATTTCATTTATTTCCTTGAGGATAATTAAACTAAGTGTATAAGTATTTGATATATTAACTTCATTTTATTTACTAACCTAACTCCATTCCCCACTAGCGAACTGTCATCGTCCCGATGATAAGTGAGTGCAATAATTGGGTAGAAAATAAAAGGAATCATTTTAATTAAGGTGATACGAGTTTTTCTTATAAATTATTCATTTAGAAAAGAAAAGACTACAACATAACATTTTTATTAAAGGAAATATTAATATTACACAAAATATAAGGACATAATTAAACAAACTTATGGACTTAAAGGAAATTCTTAAACTAAAACAACTTAAAAGGAACTTAAAAAAACTTAAAACATCTTATTCCAACTTATAAACTAATCACTTAAACTCCTCCCATCGCACACAGATGAAATGACCTTTCTAATCTTCTGCTGTAGATGAACCGCTTGGTACATCTACTGGAAGCAGACCTAGAAGAGGTTGACGAGAAGGAAAGATCTCATCCGAAGCATTCTCCGGAACTCCCGCAAAACGGATACAGAGTTTAGAGATCAAAGACGCAAACGGCATCGGTTGACGAAAATTTCGTCTACCAAGAGCAAAGTTGATAGCCGTCTTGTGGATCAGACTCCCAGGTCAATAATAGCTCCAATCGTAATAGCATACAAGAGTAAACATCTCATCATCGAAACCTCGGAAAAGTCCAAAGTTGGAAAAACTCGCGAATTTATAAAATGTTTCCGTGTTCGAAGATGAGGAAGCGAGCCGAAGTGGAGACAACATGATCACGGTCGTAATTTGGAAAGAGAATTTGGAAAGCTTCGGCACATTTATCAATAACACCATGAATCGTGTCCAAATTCCACCGCGATTCATAATGACTATTTGGGGTAGTTTGGACGGGGAGGTATTTGAAAAGCTTGATTGATGATAAAAGGAGTGAATGGTACAATACAACCACGGACACGCACAAAACGTGTCGATGCGACAGAAACAGAGTCTGACAGAGCTGCATAAAATTCTCGAACTAGAGTGACATTGACCTTGCCTCTTGGTGTACGGACAAAACGATCCCATCCACCTCCTTCAATACGGAGAAATCCCCACTGGTTCATTTTTCGAAAGTTGAGACCTTTCTCAAGTAAAATAGGGGACTGACTGAAATTGGCTAGATAACGGTCTTGAGCTGTTTGGTGCGGATAATTATTAGGATCGAAAAATAAATGTTGAATATCCGGGGTTTCATCATTTGGGTACAACTGGGGAGAGTAACTGTTAACTGAAGGAGAGGAATGATTGGACATTTTCTACCGTTAATCGGTAGGTGAAAGAGAGGAAGGGTATCCTTCTAAGATTGCAAGGTATGCTATTTATAGGTAAAAATTCGAGCGAGTAAGAGGAAAAAAATTCGTTTCGTTGTCATAAATAGATTTTCCGGCGTAAACCGGTGTGTTCCGGCCTACGCCGGAATCTATTTAATTCTGTCGAAATAAATACCCTATATATATATAGCTGTCAGGTCGGTGATAACCCGGCGTGAACCGGAATATACCCGGCGTACGCCGGATTTCACTATTCACGGACAGAGTCTAATTTGTGTGTTGATGGCCAGAAAATTTTCAAAATCAAACAAAATAAAATACATCATTCATCAAAATGTTATAAATAAATTATTACCAAATAAATTCTTACGAACTGGGGAAATTATTAAAAAGTGCACTAACCACTGAGTGCATCAACCAAACGTCAACGTTAAAATTTCTAGTGCCAAAGCAACATAATGAAAGGAAATAGTCATCAAAGTACAAATGTTTTTCCAATGATAAAATTTTAACCAGTTTATTCGAAGTCTTCAAAATTCAAATCATGCGGCGGCTGTGACATGGATTGAGTCGAAACTGCTCCAAAGTCGGAAGTTGAAGTCGTGGTATAGAATGGATCTTGTGAACGCATGGTAGACATAGTAACCGAACTATCGAATCCAAGCGATCCAAAACCGGTAGTGACATTTCGAAATCGAAGCGTAGTCTCCAAATCCCGAAGTAGCAAAACCGTGACACCCGGAAACATACCACCCGACATACTAAACCGACCCGAAGTAACTCCGAGTGTAAGATTGAGAGGTAGGAGGCGAAGGAATCGGTCGAACCCAGCCGGTAAGGTATAGGGATCCGCCCGGCACCGAGGCGGATCATCGACATCCGCTCATAAGCGGTGGTCTAGACCTCTCATAAAAGCTCGCTGACCTCTAACTCCCACTCTAATATCATTGGCCCACTGCCTGACTCGGTCGAATCCTAACAAGCATATTAGTCCGACTTCTATCAATTGCACTAAGAATGGCGTCGACGGTGATAACTCGACTCGCACAGCCGCACAGAAGAGGATCCAAATAAGGGTGGGATTCTAGTACGAGGGATTTGCCGACGCCGTCGTCGGTTAGGATTATTATAATCAAGTTTACCAAACAGGGTTGCGGGGCAAGTCTAGGACCTATGATTGGGGTATCAGCAGAAACAATTTTGTCAGCAGGTAAGGCTGGGACTCTCGCCATCAGACACAATGCAGAGATTAGATTTGGAAATGGCATGTTTCCTTGCGGAATACGAGCATGAGCAAAATCCCAAACCTTATTGAAAATCAATTTTCCTAGATTGACCGGAACATCCTTAACTATCGCCCAAGCAGTAATGACATCATCTCTACCAAAAGCACTGACATGAGTAGATGGACTGACATTATAGCCCAGAAACATCTTAATGGCTCTGACATCCTTAATACAACCCCCGTATGCAAACCTATTATCAATCCACGTCGCAGATGGGTCGAAGGCTTGTTGAGCTTCATAAGCCTTAGCTTGCAAAATACTTGACCACCATAAACCAATACTAGCAAGAGGACTAGGCCCATCGTAGTATAGCTATAGTGAATCAAGGTCGATCCCACAGGGAACCAATTGTGGGTCATCTTATATACAAACAATTAATTATACACGTCAAGGACATAAAGGCGGTCTACGACCAACATAAGACAAGAAAGGTAAAGACACGACTCGACACAACGTAATTAACCTCCCCGATTATAGTCTTTATCGTTTGGACCTAGATAATTTATATAATAAACTGAACTTATTAACTGTCAATCCGTTTGTATCTATCTTAGATTGGCTACGGGAGTCATCCTCTTTAACTTGACTTAGCACCGGTAGGTCACTAGATCACTGTGGTATTGTTACGTGACTTCGCCTTTTGGTGCCTCCATCTCATATAACTCACACGCTTACGACTCTAAGGATGCCGATATTAACCGTACACCTCGTCCAGGCAACATTCCTATGGTTAGGCGTACTTCCTAAACGATCACTCAAGCTCTCGTCCAACTAGCAATTACCAAGTTATAGTCTCATGCTAATCTACGATGTATGTATAATCAAGTGCTAGCAATCCCCAAATATAAACCTACCTAGATAACGCTGAACGTCCGAAGATCAATTCATAAGCCTACCTAAGAGTTTTATATTGGTATTTCCTTTTTACACATTTTAATTAAACTAAGCGAGTAACGTAGCCATAGCCATACCTACTGAGATAATAAATTCTATTAAGTTAACCTAACCATAAAGACGTGGCTATTTAACGGATGAACATGGGGCTCGGTCGACCGAATAGCTGGGCTCGGTCGACCGAATGGTCTTTCGGTCCCCGAATCAATTACATCCCCGAACGTATCTCTCGCCGTTTCATCATACACAACGGATTAAACAAGAATTCGTAAAGCATTCATATAAACTAACATAGATACGCATTAATTAAATCAAGTAGATTCATGAATAAATACTAAGTGTATGACGTAAGTTATGGGATCCTCATAGACAAGGCTTCGCCACATCCATAACGACATAACCTAGATCTACATCATCTAGCTATAAATTAACTAACTCAACAATAAAGCATAATTGGGGGAATTAACTACTTAAAAGAAAAGAAAAGAAAATAAAGGCTTACATATTGCAGCCCTTAAATTGCTGGAAACCTTCAATCTAATTATGCTACATTGTATCAAAATATCAAAGTAGAATTGTATGGTATTATTGAATGAATATGAATGAATTTACAATTTCTCGAAGCCGTCGCTTATATAGGAGTTTCGCCGACTTAGGGAGGTTCTAGAAGATAGACTCGATAAAACCCTAAAAGTGACCGAAACCTGAGCCTCGGTCGACCGAGTGTGATGGCTCGGTCGACCGAACCTAAAATTTGCCCATTCTACACGTTTTTTCATCCGTCTTGCTCCCCACTGCACGCTTGCATGTTGATCCGATTAATCTCTCATTTAATGCTCCGATTTCCTTCCTTCCTTATCTTGAGATAATTGATTGAATGATATTAATCCTTCCGATTTGTCGTGATCTACAAAATAAACATTTATCGCACAATAAATCGGCGTTTTATAATAAAAACGGCTAAATACCAATTTACATAATATAAATCATATAACATTAAATAATAAATATAAACGAGTGATTTAATATGAAATATATATTATTAATCTCGATTTAAGGTCAACGTTGATGACTTTTACGGGTATAATTTGACCGTCATCAACTACCCCCCACTTAGACTTTGATCGTCCCGAACAAAGCATCAATAAGTCATTCCCAAGACAACATTTTCTATGGTCAAATCATACTTACACAAGAAACTCAAGTCAACTCATACTAGTCATGCTCATAAGATATCCATTATTCACTACCGACTATGAATCGAAGTGATGTGTGCATGTGCATTTAGTTTTATATATTCGTGGCAAGATTAGAGTTTATGCCAACTTCGTAATCTCAACCTACCAACCTCGCATTCATACTTCTCAAGCCTTTAAATTTTTGAAGCACTAGAGCAATAAGCAAGAGCGTATCTATGTGGTTTTTGGACTTGGAGACCGAGTACTACTCAAAGCCTCTTAAAGAGTTGAATATTCTTTTCATATCTTCATATTTTTCAAATACTATAAATCTCAAGGAAGAAAACTTTTTAAAGTATCCCCCTATCTTAGATCAAAAATAGCATTGAATATTACCACAAGCGCAAGGCTACTTTGGTAATGTTACTACAAGCCCAGTGTTTAACATTTTGTTAAAACACAGGTACGTCTCAAGCTTATTACTCCGCTTTTGTTGGTAAGAATATAAGAATACCTCACAGATAGATATTGACACTAGGTAGGCATAACCAATCATCTATGCAATGTACACAATATTTTCAATTTTTTTATAAATTGCGCGGTATAACTCGATTCATTTATTGAGTAATTGAATAATAAATAACTACTCGCAACAACCAAAGCATGAATATCCTTAAATTTACTTAGCATAAGTATAAAATGATCACGTACTCATGAAACTTGGTTCCTTTCCTATCAATTCTTAGCTAGGAACTCACAATTCTAAGGGTACGAGATACATAATATGGTATTTATTCAAAATTTTCAATCATGTGCCGTTTCATTCAATTTTTAATTATAACATAACATGACATAACATGGCTAAGTCTCCTACCCCCCACTTAAACATGGCATTGTCCTCAATGACAAAAATAAATGAGAATTTAAGTAAAAGACTTAGCTCTGGAAACGGCTCTCAAGTAAATGCAGAACATCGGAGTAGATTTCAGCACGTCGTGGAGAAGCAAGTGAAAACCTGTATAAGCAGACAAACTCCACGAAACCGTAAAATACCATGTCTATGGAAGTTATAAAATAATGTGGCAGTAATGAGGTATACATACCTAAAAACAGTTTAAGCCACTTTATTTTATACAACCAATGACAAGAAAAATACTAAAATAGAAAGAAAATAAACAAGCAACTAAAGATGGTGGTCTTCATCTACAACCTCCACCGCCTAAATATTCTTAAAACCGGGTGGAGAAGACAAAGATCAAAAAGCATTACCCGACGTGTGAAAACACGAGGGTGATCGGCTCGAAAAGGCATTCAATCCAAGAAAAGAGAAACTTGGTAAGGTATAACGATTGAATGCGACCTATTATCTAAAGATAAAATCAAATACTTAGCGCGAAACTTCTCGCTTGCATTGGATATCAACAACTTAGGGAGATGTAGCTACTCCTGAAATTACTAATAACCCAATGTATCACGTAAAAGTCATAACCGTCATCAACAAGGTCGGATCGGTGTGATAGTTCAGAACAAAACTTATCATCTAGAAATGCCGGAATAGACGGAAAAAAATGTGAAATTTAAAACTTCCGGTAGAAAGATAGGTTGTATTTTGATCGAACAAAAAACCTTTAAAATCTAGCTAGGGTCAGAGCTACATTTACCCCAACTAGGATCATGAAAATCAAAATGATAAAAAATAATCATTAAAGCTTAGCAATATTTCAAATTCCGCAACACAAAGGTATTTTGTAAACAAAATGGAGGTTGAGAGTATGATGGGTTTAGAAAAAGATACACATAAGGATGGGAAGAAAAGATAAAGGACGGGTAAGAAATTGTGTTTACGGGTGGGTTGAAAATGGTTAAGGCATTGAGAGTGGGTGGGAGAGTGAAACGGATGGAAAGAAAGAGAGGCGATGAAAGAATGGTTAGAAATGTGAACTTTCGGGGCGCGCATTGGTGAGAGGATCGAAAAGTTTGAAGGTGAAAAATTGTAAAGGGAAAGATAAGGATAATTGCGAATGAATTGCACATCACTTTGGATTTTCACTTGGATCACCTAAAAAGTTTTAGAATTTGACCAAGATTGTTCTTGTTCGCACCAATCATTCTCTCGTTACATTTTCAATAATTCTCAAGCTCTCTTAATGCTTCCATCTTAAGATTGATTGCTAAATTTCCTTTTCTTTAGCAATTTCTCGACTCTCCTACGGAACTCTATTTCACGTGGCCTATATTGAGTAAAAAAGTTTTGCACATCCTTAGCCCAATGGCCATCGAAACACGGCAAAATAAAAAACCTCAACATATTTCACGTTACTCTTATTGGACTCACGTAAAGAAAAACCTAAAATCCTAAAAATAAATCCTAAAGGTTTCAAAGAAGTAGTTCCGAGTTTAAAGTCCTCGCTCGACTTTCCAAAGAGTATCCTTGTCGGTCATTATTCTTGGATCACCGACTTTGACCCTCCGAGCACTATTAGAGGTGGCTTGTCGCTTTTGCGGATTAATACCCTTCCCTTGGTTGTGAGACCTAGGAAACGACATTTATCCATACCATTTATCCAAAGCTCTTACCTCGGCTCTCGTTTTAGGAATTAGTGAATTTGGTTAAAATTACGGTTTTGGCCTTGACAATAAGAAACAATGAATCTAAGTACTCCGAATAAGGTCGGTTATGTAGGCAAGCCTACGCCGTCTTATTCGTTGGAACATATGTGACAGTTCAGCCAATCCGTCAAGATTAAGCCCCGTTTAGCCCGAAGGCTTATCGGCTATGCTAAGTCTTGTCGAACCGCTCGTAACGTACATCACACGTGGAGGGGAGTCGATTGAGCCGAAGCTCGCTTGAACTCGCCCACCATGGTTAGACCATTTCCGAACCAATGTACTAAGAGTCTCCGATTTCTAAATTGTCACCCAAAGCGTAATCTCGTTTCTGTTTAAGGTGGGTTCACCGAGAAGCCATCACCATAAAACTCAACGAAAGCAGAAGATGGTGTTCTCTCAAAACTCAACGTCTTCTTTAGATTGTGAATGCTTAAACTACACAATTTGTTGCTCCCCTGGCCGTAGAAGCAATCTCATGCATAGGACAAAGAGATTTTAATAGAACTACGAGGAACTCTTTATTCACTGCTTCCTTTCAACGACTACATGTTTCCTTACACCCTCTAGATGAGACAGATTTGGGGCAGACCTTCGACACTAATAGAATTAATCTTACAAACCACTCCGGGCTAAGATTCATACTAAGGTTCATGTATAGGCTAACTTATGCTCAAAAAAAAAAAAAAAAAAAAAAAGGTAGTAAAACATAAGCAAAAAAGGGTAGTACCTTGCCTTCAACATTGTACCACGAAGAATTTAAGCCTTTAAAATAAATTTCGGAGCCATCTTTGTGCTTTAAAGGTATTGCTTCCATCGCTTTTCCCATCGCAGATTCGTAGCTCCACATGTTGTTGGGTTATTTCCTTAGCGCCCTTGAAAAATTACCGACTCGGATTATTGCTTCCCCGGTTTCGCAAAACGTAAGAAAAACAAAAACGGACCGTAGATCGATTTTAACATGGTTTCCCATGTCGCTATCGTACCTACGGATTAAACATACGGGGATAAACAGACACGCGAAATTCCAGACTCGAAAAACACAAATCAGAAACCTTGTAAACAGAACAGAACAAGAACAAAACAAAAAAAAATATAAATTCTCGGTCGACCGAATGAGGTCTCTCGGTCGACCGAATAAATTTTTTTTTCTTTTCATAAAGAATCTGGAATTTTCGACGTAACGTACAACCGTAGGGACTCAAAACGTAAAAACAGACTCTAAAACAGAAAACTCGACATGAATAAAAATTATTTATATATAAAATTGACCGTTGGTTCCCCGGCAACGGCGCCAAAAACTTGATGACGTGGTCAATCAGGTTATAAAATACTTGACCACCATAAACCAATACTAGCAAGAGGACTAGGCCCATCGTAGTATAGCTATAGTGAATCAAGGTCGATCCCACAGGGAACCAATTGTGGGTCATCTTATATACAAACAATTAATTATACACGTCAAGGACATAAAGGCGGTCTACGACCAACATAAGACAAGAAAGGTAAAGACACGACTCGACACAACGTAATTAACCTCCCCGATTATAGTCTTTATCGTTTGGGCCTAGATAATTTATATAATAAACTGAACTTATTAACTCGTCAATCCGTTTGTATCTATCTTAGATTGGCTACGGGAGTCATCCTCTTTAACTTGACTTAGCACCGGTAGTCACTAGATCACCGTGGTATTGTTACGTGACTTCGCCTTTTGGTGCCTCCATCTCATATAACTCACACGCTTACGACTCTAAGGATGCCGATATTAACCGTACACCTCGTCCAGGCAACATTCCTATGGTTAGGCGTACTTCCTAAACGATCACTCAAGCTCTCGTCCAACTAGCAATTACCAAGTTATAGTCTCATGCTAATCTACGATGTATGTATAATCAGGTGCTAGCAATCCCCAAATATAAACCTACCTAGATAACGCTGAACGTCCGAAGATCAATTCATAAGCCTACCTAAGAGTTTTATATTGGTATTTCCTTTTTACACATTTTAATTAAACTAAGCGAGTAACGTAGTCATAGCCATACCTACTGAGATAATAAATTCTATTAAGTTAACCTAACCATAAAGACGTGGCTATTTAACGGATGAACATGGGGCTCGGTCGACCGAATAGCTCGGTCGACCGGGCTCGGTCGACCGAATGGTCTTTCTCCCCGCATTACATCCCCGAACGTATCTCTCGGCGTTTCATCATACACAACGGATTAAACAGTAATTCGTAAAGCATTCATATAAACTAACATAGATACGCATTAATTAAATCAAGTAGATTCATGAATAAATACTAAGTGTATGACGTAAGTTATGGGATCCTCATAGACAAGGCTTCGCCACATCCATAACGACATAACCTAGATCTACATCATCTAGCTATAAATTAACTAACTCAACAATAAAGCATAACTGGGGGGAATTAACTACTTAAAAGAAAAGAAACAGAAAATAAAGGCTTACATAATGCAGCCCTTAAACTCTGGAAACCTTCAATCTAATTATGCTACATTGTATCAAAATATCAAAGTAGAATTGTATGGTATTATTGAATGAATATGAATGAATTTACAATTTCTCGAAGCTGCTGCTTATATAGGAGTTTCTGCCGACTTAGGGAGGTTCTAGAAGATAGACTCGATAAAACCCTAAAAGTGACCGAAACCTGAGCCTCGGTCGACCGAGTGTGATGGCTCGGTCGACCGAACCTAAAATTTGCCCATTCTACACGTTTTTTCATCCGTCTTGCTCCCCACCGCACGCTTGCATGTTGATCCGATTAATCTCTCATTTAATGCTCCGATTTCCTTCCTTCCTTATCTTGAGATAATTGATTGAATGATATTAATCCTTCCGATTTGTCGTGATCTACAAAATAAACATTTATCGCACAATAAATCGGCGTTTTATAATAAAAACGGCTAAATACCAATTTACATAATATAAATCATATAACATTAAATAATAAATATAAACGAGTGATTTAATATGAAATATATATTATTAATCTCGATTTAAGGTCAACGTTGATGACTTTTACGGGTATAATTTGACCATCATCAGCAAAATCCCAAACCTTATTGAAAATCAATTTTCCTAGATTGACCGGAACATCCTTAACTATCGCCCAAGCAGTAATGACATCATCTCTACCAAAAGCACTGACATGAGTAGATGGACTGACATTATAGCCCAGAAACATCTTAATGGCTCTGACATCCTTAATACAACCCCCGTATGCAAACCTATTATCAATCCACGTCGCAGATGGGTCGAAGGCTTGTTGAGCTTCATAAGCCTTAGCTTGCAAAACACTAGGCTGGATTAAACCCCAAACAGAATAATAATCTTCCTCATCGGAACCTCAGGAATGGCAAAAAATGCATTAATGACTCGACCGAGTAAAAGGGACGGTAGCATTTCTAAGAGAAACGAGAGGTCAAAGGGCCTTCATCTACAGCTCATAAGCGAAATAACCGAATAAAATTCAGCCACCATCGTGGCATTAACGGGGTCAACACGCTCATGGGCTATCTCCATCCAGCCTCTATTCTCAAAAATTTCCTTCAGTTCAGGTCCTAAGGCAGTAAAATCTATACCCCGTTCTAGCAGTACTAGACATTTTGAAAAATATCTATCAAAAGCGGCTACGGCCGGGATCGGCGTTTTCTTAAAGGATATGGCCTCTTCTTCTCGCCGTCGAGGCCTAGGCTCATGCACAGTACTACGGGTGGTATGTCGATTTTCTTTTCTTACTACCCTTTTTACGAGAGGAAGACTCACCATCTACGATTGTGGTATCGACAACAACACCAAATAAAAATAACAAAAATTAATATTAAAACAAAATGAAAACATCAACAAAAATTGATAAAATTGATACTTAAAATTATAAACTTGATAAATAATTATTTTAGATGATTACCTGAAAATGTGAGGGATGTAGAAAAACGTGGGTGGCCGGAAAATATGTCACTTCGCCGGAATTGTGTGCTTAAGCCGAAAATCACCAACTTTGAGTGTAATGTATTAAATTTGTAGTGTGTGTGGTAGAAGAGGTATTTGAAATAATAAAAATGGAGAAGAAAAGAGGTGGGTTTTATGGTGTAAAGAGGTGGGGGAGAAAAGGGAAGGGCGGCGGCTGTTAAGAAAAAAATTGGGGAGAAGAAGAAGAAAAGAGAGAACCCGTAGGTTAAGTTCATTTAATTCCGGCGTGGACCGGTCTAGTCCGGTCTACGCCGGGTTATTAAAATCCGTTTTTTTTTTTTTTTTTTTTTCATAAAAATATTTTTATAAAATCCCAAAATCATTTAATGATAAAATAAATTACTACGATATTTTTTTGTATGATAAATTCTAATTATATCATATAAACCATATATGATAAAAATAAGTTTATCATAAATTTTTTTATAAAATCTTTGAAAATAAAATTCAATCTACTTCTACTCCTATCATTCTTAAATCTTCGAGATTTCTATAGTAGCGGTCCATCAACCTAATTCCTAGGAATGATGCGTTTGAATTCTCTCTTTGTTGTCCATCGGGATTTTCGGATAACCACCTAGTCGTTCCCATCTTAATTACATTCAAACATTCATCCCGGGATTTGGTTGTGCTTTCCCCACATTTTCCACTCGTGCTCACTCTTTCCCACGATTCTACACCTTAGTAGGAATCTTGCCCTTCTCTTTATAGCACTTCTCGATTTCCCATTACAAAGATCTCTTTCTCTAATTTTACTTATCAGTTCTTTATTCAATTTAAAAACTAAGGTTTCTATTTTAAAGGCAACATCTTTATCTAAACCTAATTTTAAAAGTAGAATAAAAACTTCTATTCTATCTATAAAAGGCATTCCAGTTCTTTAATGTCTATCCGGTAAAAGACTAAATTACCTAAAATGTATTTTAAACGAAAAATAAGAAAGAGTGTACCTGGAATCAGCTCAGTTTGTGGCTGATAGCAAAACGTTTCTTTTTAATCTGTTGGAGGGTCGCTCAGGTACATAACCTCTCTTGTTAGAGGTATCCCTTCTTCTTTTACAAATAACTTCACTCGTGACCATTGGCTATAAAAGTTGTGAATCCATCGTTAATTCTATAGCTCCCGACTTATAGATTTTTGTTACCTCATATGGACTGTCCATCTTGATTTAAGCTTACCCGGAAACCACTTCAAACGTGAATTATATAAGAGTACTCGATCACCTACATGAAACTCACGAAGATAGATCCTCTTATCATGGAAAGATTTCGTGCGTTCCTTGTAGATTCGAGCATTTTCGTAAGCGTCGAGACGAAACTCATCCAGTTCTGTTAATTGAAGTAATCTATAATCACCAACAGCCTTTGGATCAAAATTTAGAAATTTAATAGCCCAAAAGGCTCGATGTTCTAATTCAACAGGGAGATGACAAGATTTACCAAAAACTAATTTATAGGGAGAACAACCAATTGGTGTTTTAAAGGTCGTTCTATATGCCCATAATGCATCATCTAGTCTTTACGCCCAGTTTTTACGATTTGACTCTATAGTTTTTTCCACGATTCTTTTTATTTCTCTATTAGATACTTCTACCTGTCCACTAGTTTGTGGATGATATGGTGTACCAAGTTTATGTTTTACACCATACTTCTCAATTAATTTTGTAAATGGACGGTTACAAAAATGTGATCCTTGGTCACTAATGATAGCCCTAGGAGTGCCAAATCTCGTGAATATATTCTTTTTAAGGAATTTTAACACTACTCTAGAATCATTAGTGGGAAGAGCTTCACTTCTACCCATTTGGATACATAATCGACCATCACTAAAATGAATTTCTTACCAAAAGATGGAGGAAAGGGGCCCATAAAATCAATACCCCAGACATCAAATAACTCACACTCCAAAATAGGTTGGAGAGGCATCTCGTGCTTCTTGGAAATATTTCCCCATTTCTGGCATGACTCACAAACCCTTGCATAGTGGTGTGCATCTTTATATAGAGTAGGCCAGTAAAATCCACTTTGCAAGACTTTGTAAGCGGTTTTCCACCCTCCATGGTGCCCTCCAGCCTCACGATCATGGCAAAATGATAGTACACTTAAAATCTCATCATTGGGTACACATTTTCTAATTATACCATCTGAACATTTTCGAAAAAGATCTGGCTTTTCCCAATAGTAAAATTTTAAATCATAAAAGAACTTCTTTTTCTGTTGCCATGTCCAATGAGATGGAATATACTTACAGGTAAAGTAGTTAACAATATTACCGAACCATGGCGAGCTTTCTTTGGATAAATTACCAGCTTTAACCAGTTGCATTCTTGGAGGAGCATCAACCATGAGGAGTTGTTCATCTGGAAATGAATCTTTGATCTCTTGTCTTCCTCCTTTTCTTTCTTCAAATTCCATACGACTCAAATGGTCTGCTACTACGTTTTCACTGCCCTTTTTATCTTTAATTTCAATGTCAAATTCTTGAAGTAGCAGAATCCATCTAAGAAGACGAGGCTTCGCATCTTTCTTCTTTAACAAATATTTTAATGCTGAATGATCAGTATAAACAATTACTTTGGAACCTATGAGATACGATCGAAATTTGTCTAATGCAAAGATTACGGCAGCTAGCCTTTTCGGTGGTGGCGTAATTAAGTTGGGCCGTGTTCAAGGTATGGGATGCATAGTAGATTGCCTTAAGTACTTTGTCATGGCGTTGACCTAGAACAGCCTCCGATCGCCGGATCACTAGCATCACACATAAGTTCAAACGGTAAGTTCCGGTCGGTGCGATTAGAACTCGGGTGCGAGTTACCAATCGTGCTTTCAAAGTTTCAAATGCTTCCATACATTTATCATCAAACTTAAAAGGTACTTCTTTTTCAAGCAAATGACCGAGAGGTTTAGCTATGCGTGAAAAATCGCAATAAATCTTCTATAGAAACCCGCATGTCCAAGAAATCCTCTCGAGTTTTCGAGGTTTACCGGTGGAGGTAACTTTTTAATTACTTCAACTTTGGCTTTATCTACCTCAATACCTTTTTCGTAAATTCGATGACCTAAAACAATACCATCCGATACCATGAGATGACATTTTTCCCAATTTAAAACTAGGTTGGTGTCTTCACAAGCGTTTAAGCACACGTTCTAAGTGTAGAAGACATTCTTCAAAAGAATCTCCAAAAACGCTCGAAGTCATCCATAAAGATTTCCAAAAATTTTTCTACCATATCCGAAAATATTGCCATCATGCATCTTTGAAATGTAGTCGGTGCATTACATAATCCAAACGGCATTCTTTTATAGGCAAAAGTTCCATATGGACATGTGAAAGTCGTTTTTTCTCTATCTCCCGTCGCAATAAATATTTGTAAATAACCTGAATAACCATCCAAGAAACAATAAAATTTATGTCCACTTAATCGTTCTAACATATGTACGATGAATGGAAGTGGATGATGGTCTTTCTTGGTGTGCTCATTCAGTTTACGAAAATCGATGCACATTCGATATCCTGTGACTTCCCTTGTTGGAATCCATTCATGTTTATCATTTTCCTTTATCGTGAATCCGCCCTTTTTAGGCACTACTTGAGTAGGACTTACCCACTCACCGTCGATATGGGAAAGATTATTCCCATTTCTAGTAACTTAATAACCTCTTTCTTGATTACTTGTTGCATATTTGGGTTGAGACGGCGTTGTGGTTGGATACATGGTTTAGCCTCTTCATTCAAGATGATCTTGTGTACACAAATCTCGGGACTTATTCCCCGAATATCCGCAACCGTCCATCCAAACGCTTTCTTATGTTGTCTTAACATTCTTAACAACCGATCTTCCCGTGACTTGGTCAATGATGATGAGACAATAACGGGAAGCAAATTATCATTTTCAAGAAAGGCATATTTGAGATTTGAAGGGAGAGGTTTTAATTCCGATTCTTTGGTGGCTCCTCTACCGAAGGTTTCAATATTGGGTCATCCATTCTAAATCTAAATAACGATGCCATGGACGTTTTTCAAAAGAACTTCCGGTGTCGAGATAAAAAATGATTTCTTTCTTTTCTTGGTCGTCTCCTTCATAGATAGATAAGGCTAAACATTCTTCGAGCTTATCTTCAAAATTTTGCGATTCAAACATCATTCATATACATAGAAGATATGCTTTCTATGAATGAACATGATTCTAGTGATTTGTATGGATGTTTCATAGCCTTAAAGATATTAAAGGTGACTTCATCTTCATTGACTCTTAAAATTAATTCGCCTTTTTGAACATCAATAAGAGTTCTTCCTGTAGCTAGAAATGGTCGACCTAGAATAAGAGGTGCTGAAAATCCTTCTTCCATTTCCATGACTACAAAGTCAACTGGAAAGTAAAACTTATCTATTTTAACCAATACATCTTCAATGACTCCTTTAGGACGTTTAATAGACCTATCTGCCATCTGGAGAGTCATCTCGGTGTTTTTAAGTTTTCCTATTCCAAGTTTCCTATAATCCTCAAAAGACATAAGATTAATGCTAGCTCCGAGATCACAGAGTACCTTTTTAAACAGGAAACCCCCAATCTCACATGGGATGGTAAAACTACCCGGATCTTTTAGTTTAGGAGGAAGTTTGTCTTTGTAATCTTGCGGAACATTCTTCGTTGAGGCGAGATGTTCTCATATTCTTCTAAACGTTTTTTGTTCGAGAGAATATCTTTAAGAAACTTGCCATAAGTAGGCATATTGATTAGTGCTTCTATGACAGAATATTGACATTCGGGTGACGAAATGTATCAAGGAAACGTGCATACTTTTTATCCGTTTTCAACTTCTTAATTTGATCTCTAGGTGGGTAAGGTAAAGACTTAAGGTCAATAAATTCAGGTTTTGCAGTCATGCTCTCCTTACCTTTTTCCTTAGATAGCGATGCTTCCTTAAATGTTTGAGCATCTGGTGGTCTCCATGTGTCATGATTCTGTAATATCTTTCTTGAAATTTGTTCAAAATCCTTCTTTACTTGTTCTGTTGGGGTATTGCTACTCCCTACTTGGTCTGTGCTATCAGTAACTTCGTCTTTTCTAACATGTTCATTGAATAAGGTTCGTAGATCGCTAGCCCTTGGATTTTTCAGTATTCTCGGGACTTTGATCCATTCTTCCTCTTTCATTTCAGTTTCAACATGATCATTACGACTTAAGAATTTGTCAATTATTTCTTCTTCTTCTTCACTGAATTCTGGTTCGTCCTTGCTTTCCAAGTCCTTTTCGAATTTATCATCCAAATCATCTTCTACTTCATTATTTCCTGAGTTTTCTACTCCGTTACTTCCAAATATCCTTTCGCTTCGGGTAATAACAAAGCATTCACCTCTCTAGGGTTTCTTTCGTATTACTAGGTAATCCTCCCGGAGGTCTCTTTTTTCGTTCTCCTTCTCTACTCAAGTGATCTTCCATATTACGCACCGATGCCTCTATAGTTCTCATTCTCGTGTCATGCCCACTCATGGATGTTTTCAAAGTACTCATATCCTTAGTGACAGCTCCTATAGAAGTCATCATGGTTTCCATATTCGAGCTTGGGTAGACATCACACCCATCATGTTTTCCATTAATTTTTCCCATTTGTCAACTCCTTCTACGGGCCGAGTTGAACTTTGAGTAATCTGGTATACTTTGTGTGGTGTGTTGTGGGTATAATCTCGGGTGGTGATTCTTGGTTTTGACTTGACGAATTTCCCTGGTAACTTTGGTTTTGAGTATTGTATGAGCTTTTGTATTGAGTAGGATAGGGTGGTTGTCCTTGCTTACTTGGGTTTTTGCCCCAACGAAAGGTAGGATGGTCTCTTTTAATGGCATTGAATGAGTTTGAATAAGCATTATTCAAATTCCTATCTTGTTGCGAGAAAACTTACTTCTTCCCTAGAATATTCTTCGGATTCTTCTATTCCGTTATCATTATTCGAATATTCATTTGATAATTTTCCTTCTGAGCTAGAATTCTTGTTTCCTTGTAAGCCATCAAACTTTCTACTAAGATTTTCCAGATGTGCTAAAACTTCTGAGTTTGATGTAGATTCACTTACAAATGCTACTTTTCACGTACTGGAACCCGTTTCCCACATTCGGTTATTCTTAGAAATTTTCTCAATTGCATCATAAACAACTTGTGCTTCACTCATCATCAAAGAGCCTCCACATGCATGATCAACATCAAGCACGTGAGTCCTTTCTCAATTTACGGCAAAAAAGTTGGATTTGCATGTCAAGAGAGTAACCGTGATCGGGACAAGCTCTTAACAACTTTTTAAATCTTTCCCACGCATTTCCAAGTGTTTCCTCGGATCCTTGTCTAAAATTAGCAATTTCGACCTTCAATTCCAAATTCCTACCTGGCGTGAAATATTGTTTTAGAAACTCAGTTTGAATGTCCTGCCAACTTGTCAACGAATGATGTGGGAGTGACATAAACCGATCTCTAGCTCTTCCTTTTAATGAAAAAGGAAACATCGACATCCTTGTCAATTCACGATGAGCACCTTGGCTCTTGGCGTGTTGCACAATTCTTCAAAAAGATATAGGTGATGATGCGGATCTTCGTCATCTTCACCAAGAAATTGAGCTCGTGTGTCAATCAAACCAAAAAGATGGGATTTAATTTCAAAGTTATTTGCTCCTTCATTAGGTAGACGAATTGGATTGTTAGTTTCATTTCTTCTCAAAGTCTGATCACAAATCGGTCTTGGGTTTGGTGGGTTATTATTATGATGATTATTCTGATTTCGGTTTTGGTTATTCCGATTATTGGGATTCTGGTTATTGAGATGTGGTGGTGGTGGTGGTGGAAGATTTTGTAACGGTGGATTAAGATTATTGAGGTTTTGTCCATGTCCTTGGGCATGAACAAGCCCTTGTTCAGGTGGTGTTTCTTCACTGGCCTCGGCCATTTCCTTACCTTGAATTGATGATTCTTGGGGAGATATGTCTCCAAGATGTCCTTGGCATTTGGTTTGGCCACGTCTATTTTCTTCTCTTAATTGTCTTTCGTAAGTATTTATATCTGGCTTATAAGGAGTAAGTGGTGCCTTACCGCTTCGGGTCATCAACTACAAAAATAGAAAACAACACTAAAACAGTAAAAGTGGCTACTTACCAATGAGGTAAGTACCAAAGAAACGAAAAGTAGAAATGAGATTAAGAAAAGTGTTGACTTATTCTCAAGAGTTTTGAGCTAATATAAGTAGTAACCATAGACATAATAAATTAACATCGCTTATTCCCCGGCAACGGCGCCAAAAACTTGATCGGCTAAAACTGGGTGTCCAATCTTACCGGCAGTGTACCGGGTCTAATTGTAGTGTAGTCTGGTGAATCAAGTGTCGAATCCTCAGGGAAAAGAAAATGTAATTTTAAAATGTGGTTAAACACCAATTAGCTATTATTATCTTGATCTAAGTCGCAATTCTTTTTAATTAGAGCTATTCAAATGATAAATAATTAGATATTTATATAGATATAGATACCAATATAATAGATAGTTAATAAGAACTAACCAAGACAATGTTATTGAATTATGATCTCTTTTAGTTTTAATGGATGTGACCAATCTTCTTGTTGAAGTGTAATTGATTATGTGAAACGGTATACTCCTCGCCTAACAAATTCCCCTCATACGAGTGCACGAATTCATTCTATGCCTCCTCCTTGGTAAAACCGTAATTAAACCTAATGATTTGACATGATAATCTCTCGAGTATAAATATTCTATCCCCGGATAAGAAAGAGGGTTCCGTTTGTCAGACGGCCAATTTTACCTTCCGGTCTTTCTACCCTTTTCTCATACCCTAACGTCTCTGGTCAGTTCATGATTAGGTTATGGTTCTGTCCATACTGGTTAATTACGTCAATATAGACTATCCATTAGTTCAAGTAGAAAGAGATTCATCAGATTCAATTTTTAATCATATTTTAACTTAGTCATCATCCATTTCCCTAAAAGAGAAACATTTTTCAATTACATGTCTTGGCTAGTTGTATAATTAGCCTACATACATTATTACTAGTAGATAAAATTGTAAAAAAAAAACAAACAAACATAATAACAGCAGAATATTACCAATTATAATTGTTGAAGGGAGGCTTCGTCCTCTGAATGTCACAACAGTGATAAATTCAACAATCTTCAATAATTATTCTTACTATTACAACATTATTACTACTACTTTTTAGGCATAATGCCTACTGAAATAATATTTACAGAGAGTAGATAAGATAGGGATATATATATATATTGGTATATATATTTCATACCTCATAAATGAGGTATTTATAGGCAGAAATCTCTGGTCCGGCGTGCGCCGAAACCGATCCGGCGTGCGCCGGATTAACCGATTTCGAATATCATGTGTCAGACGCACATGGGGTAACATGGGGTAATTATCACATAATCCGGCGTGGACCGGTTTCTTCCGGTCTGCGCCGGGTTTGTCTGCCACTTGATGATTTTTGTATGATTTGATTCCGATTCTTCTACTTTGTATCACATAATACCGTATAACAACAACAAAAACGACAAAAACACGGGTAAATCTGACAACAAAAGTTATAATTTGTATTATGTTATTTATTTGTATTTATTAGATTTTTATATGTTATTTTACTATCATTTAATATTTTTAGATAAAATTAATCAATAATATGTATAAAATGTGATAACATTTTGTCATAAATTTAACATATATCGGTACTATTCTGGCAGCGTACTCTTTCCACCTAGATCCAGGCATATCAGTTGCAGTTTTGGAGTTGAAGGGGATTTTAATGGCATTAGTGGAGGGGCGGCGGATGGGGCTTTCACACTTGTTGGTGGAGAGTGATTGCCTTTCCTGCGTGCAGCGATTGCAGCGTCACGAAGCGACCTCTCTCCTTTCGGATGCCTACTACAGGATTGCATTGCGGAGGCGGCTCACTTTTCGTCGGTTGTTTTTTCATTTGTTCGCCGCACTCGCAATGAGCCATCACATATTCTAGCACGTCTAGGCGCTAATTCACTTTTCGTCGGCCCGAATGTTGTTACTACCGCTGTTTTGGTGGATTTGGTTGATTAATGGATTGATTGGTTTCTTCAAAAAAAAATTATTTACTACATCTCTGTTAAAATACTAATAGGTTATGATATATACAATGTTAATTATTTACTACCTCATATTATCTAAACAAATTATTTACTACCTCCTCCATTATTTGTTGTCTCCCCATCAGCTAAAACTTTTGACATATATGGTAGTTCAACACGGTATCACAGTGTTCAAGCCCCGCATCAAGCACAGTTTTCCAAAAAAACTATACTTATAAATATAAGGTCTATCTTCAATCTTATAGGTCTACACGGGTCTCTCTTCTCTTTCATAGGTCTACACGGGCTTATGTCCATTCTTATAGACTGGGACATATTAAGATTATACAATACTCTCTTCGTTCTAAAATAACTGAGGCAGTTGCTAAAAAGTTTGTTCCAAAATAACCGAGCCAAAACATTTTCTAATACAAAAGTTAATGCAATTCTCCTTATTTTACCAATCTTGATATTTTTTTCATACACTATCTTAAATACATCAAACTTTGCGCAGTGGTGTATTCAACGGAATTTATGATCCATTATCTCACCATTGTATCACATTGTCTCCATGCATGGAAATCTGCTGAATCTGCTTCTATCCTTTTAATTGTGCTGTCTACGAAGCCAATTTTATTTTTGGTGATCAGCACCGTCTCCATGGATATTTTCCATGGATTATAGTTATTGCCATTCATCAATGGCTGAACAAGAATCAGGGAAGGATTCTCATTAGGATGAACATAGAATGGACTGGAGACTTATTTCTTGTTTCTTAGCTGCCATGGCTATCAAGAACTCCAGAATTGATCACAAATCAATAATGAAAGTGAAAAACCGATCAAGAATTGATAAAAAAAAAACAGGAAGATGATGACAGTTTACTCTCAAGAAACTGAAATCTCAGAAAAGATGAAGAACACTCTCAAGATTCTTCAAAGATCGGAGAGAAAAACGCAGGAAAGCATTCAGAAATTCTCAAATTTCAGCTCTGATACCATGATGAAGTTTGTAGAATTACAAACACAAAATAAAATATGAAATTATTATTGATGAAGTAAAAGTTACAAGTTAAGTTTACTATACAGCTGATCATGGGGTATTTATAGCTTTATACACCTCATGAATCAGTCAGAAGTAGTTACAGACGGTTATAACAAACTATAACAGAATAACCGTTTTCTAGATTACATCATACTAAATTGATCAGCAGGTTGCTGGTGTCTTCTCATTGTCAGCAGAGTACATCAGCTGACTGCACTCAGCATTCCCTTCAGCCTTTATACTGTAAGAAGGACAGTGGATGAGAGTAAGTATACCGAAAATAACAGGCCGTGGCCGTATGGCATGTGTGACCACAAATTTGGCAATCCAATGGCGGTTGAGCATACCACTCGCAGAAAAGTCAGGAACGTGAGGCGCCACAGCCATGCCCCACTCAACATATAACCAACTAGAATAACCAATGGCCGTTGAGCATACCACTCGCCGGAAAAAAAAATCTCCTTAAGCCGAGCCCCACTCAACATATAACCAACTAGTACCTCATTTGGTTAGATAATTACTGTATTTTTTAATCTGAATTTGGGTGGATGGCATGAATGAAAGGCCGGGGAAGAAGAGGGTAGTAGTGGTGGTGGTGGAAAAAAATAAAGTAGGAAGAACAAAAGAAAATGATAGCAATTGACATATTTACCCTTGTTTGAAGATTTGATATATGACAAGACTGAATTAAGTCCCCTCGAGAAAAAAAAAAACTGAATTAAGGGTATAAATTGAGCGGATCAATAATTTAGGGTTGTAATTGAACGGTTAATAGTTTAAAGTTGTAAATTTAGGGATGTAAAAAGATCAAATAAAAGTTTGAGATTGTAAATTTTGCATATAATATAGTTTGATGATGTAAATTGTATTTTCCTCTCTTTTTTTTGTATGAATTGATAATTACATTTAGTAAGATAGTGTTACAAATCATAAAATGATAAAAAGTGAAAAATCATAAAATGAGAAAGAAAAAAAAAAAAAAAAAAAAAGGTGACAAATCAAAAAATGATGATAAGTGACGAATCATAGTCAGTTTTTTCTTTTTGTTTTTGTTGTCGTCACTCCCTAATTTGTTACCGCCATACATAAAATCAGAAATCCATAAACTAGTCTTGATGACACACTAAAAGGCACTATTCCGTACCCTCATAGATGATTGTTGAGCCTCTAGTCTCAAGCCCTCCACCACTAGAGTCGTCAAGACGAGGCTCGCTTTTTTTTTTCATGACAAGGGGAAGCACGCTTGTTAATGACATCTAAATGCTCCGTGATCTGACCGATGTTTAATTCCTCTACGGTTGCATCTTTAGATTGGTTGACTTTGTCGGTTACCATGTATTTTGGGTCCATGACAGAAACCTGATAAACCGTGAAGTTAGAAAAAAACAATAGACAATGCAAAACAGGGTATTTGAAATTGTAACCAAGTACAGCCCTAGTCTTTAATTGAATGATCATAAACATTCTCAAGACCATGTAATATATAAACTCAGTTGAAATAATTCTTATTAATTAACCTAATTTGATCAGTTGTGGGCTTGCTTGTGCTATTTTTGCTTGCTTCCCATTACGATGATATGCAACTAGAGTTGTAGATAAATGTCAGCCAAAGTGTGATAGATACCAGTAGAAAATGTTCTTTCATAGTAAGATATATAAGCTATCTTCAACAGAAAAAATGGGGAGTATGGCTCAAATACATTCTAGTCAATTCCAAAACAGTACCTGAATCTCGTCAGGTTTGAACTTCTTTTGGAATAAATGTTGAAAAGCAGAAATTGCCGTCTGCCAAAACAACAACAATAATAATGATGATTAAATTACACAAGCAGTAAGCATTTAGCAGGGGTACTTCATTTGCGTATTTATTCTGGTAACCTGGCCAAATTTCATCATACTCTTCAAATCACTCAAATGACAATCACCTATTATGTCCTTTTCAGCTAGCTAATTGTCAAACAATAGTATTGGAGGTTTCCATTCAATACTATATATATAGGAAGCAGACGAATGTTTGATTTCCTTTTCCTTATCCAGACGAGAACACTTGTTTTTTATTGTTCACAAGAAAAAAATAAAGCGAATTTCACGAACCACCTTCGGCTCTATTCTGGGCCTATAGAAGAAAACCTGTACATTTTTTATATTCCACAAAATTCTAATGCTATAGAGACCTTTTGGTACTTGGACAAGCACACAAAATACATTTAGGTTGATTCCATTTACCTGTATAGTTTCATTGACAGTAAAAATTGTGTCACTGCTCAATTTCTCTTGTAAAAACTCGATGGCCTTCATTTCACCATACTCGGTACTTGGGGCCTGTTAAGAGTACCAACAATATCAGTGAGCTCAAAGTGTCACGGCTAAACAAATAAACAAAACAATCAGAAGCACCATAACATGAAAATAATAGTCTGCTACTGCCGGTTTCCCGATAATCTCTCCGGGAAGCAAAAAATGCAACGCATATCCATATGAATTAAGGTGCATATGCTAAAAAAGAGCAAGAAGGCATCCATGAATAGGAATAATAGTTGAGTACCTTATGAGAACTTTTTTTATGATTCTTATTAGTGTCTGGAATCACAGAAACTGTAAGAAGCAAATGCAAAAACAAAAATGAGTGAAAGAGGCCGACAGATATGTTACATGTCAAATGAAGAGGGTATTATGAACATACCAACCCCGAAAGGCTTCTCGATCTTCTGGTGAAATCTTTGACGCAGTTTACTAGACGCATCTGCAAGGTCTGCTTGAACAAGGCATTAACCATTACCCAAAAAGTTCAACGGAGGAATTATCCAGAATGCTACTAAGATAAAGTTTTAGTTAATGGAATAGGACTACTATAAACATATCAATTATGCTTCAGTGCAAAAATGGAAAGAAACAACTGTTATCCTCAAATCTTGAGTTCCAAGGACTTGTCCAGAATATGACAAAGTGATTGTTCCATTGCAAAAAGGCATCAGATATGTGTGTATTATACATACATACACAAACAATGTTTCCAGCTCCAGCGGAATTATTTTGTTAAAGCACCTTTTTCGAGTAGAAGGCTCATATCAATAATCAACCAAATTAAATATTCCCCCACCTTCCCTCCCCCTCTACAAGTAGTTGTCCTTCCTTTTCCATATTAAATTTAAACACGCCCTTGCGCATTGATCTAGCACTGGCAGCGTACGTCTACAAAAGTTTTTTTTTTAATCTCCCCCACCCAATGATTGAAAACAGCATTCCAAGTGTATCCCCATACAGTGGCACTACTAACAGAAAATAAATATGAAGCATTAGTGAATAGAGCAGACTGGCTATGCTTCAAACTAAGTCATTACAACAAAAATTCAAGCCAATGCAAAAGAAACCCACGCACCTTCAATTTCAACGATTAAACTTTTCCTGAAATCGAAGAGAACATCGTGTATTGGCAGCCAATGGACTAAGCTACCACGCAAACGTGTCACATCCTGTTCATATTATGAATCATATGAGTGATACTTGACAGCTGAAATCTAGAATCAAGAGATTACTCTCCTACCAGAAAAATTATAGAACACTTGAGAAACAAAGAAAGAACTCACGAACCAGATCTCTGCTCCTAGTTACCACGCATATGGAGTCCATTCCGTGTACACCAACCCATGTGGTTCCAGATGATTCGTCTGCCTCTCAAGAAGACATTGTTATCAAACAATTTGCACACATATATACATATGCATGTACACACATGTTATATTTAACTTTTAAGCAAGGTGTCACATATGGTGTCGATGTAGTTGGTTTATGGAATAATATCAAAACAATGAAGTGCTTACCCTGCCACGATAAAGTATCCCCAGGCGAGATGCAAGTTTTTCGATCTATCATGTCACAGATAGAAATTAGAATAAATCAGAATAACACGTAAACTGAAACTACTTTTCTTAAAGTCAAATCGGTATAGCAAAGATTTAGATGTCAACCATTGCTGCTATTGCATCCATCTATAACACTGCCATAGGTGTATTCACTTCGGAACATATCGGCAGCAGTTTTGCGTCCTCTTCTACGGACCAAAGCTGATAAAAAAATGGAAAATAGGTATAGAGCAAATATAAGAAATCAAATCGACGTAGAAGCAAGATTGAACTTTAAAAAAAAAAAAATGTTAAATTAGATAACGGGCTACCAGAATCGTAGAAGAAAAAACTCCGAGCTAGCCTGGGGTCAATGTTATATTTCTTTGTCATAACCTCTATTAATTCAAAACAACATAAATCTTTGTCATATCAACATAAATCAGAGAGTAAGAAACAAAAATAAAAAACTACAAAAATTTTAATGAGAGAAAACAGTAAAATTACCACACGCATAAGCAATCTTGTCGTTTGAGATTTCTTGATGTTCCATAACTGATTCAAAAATGAACGAATTTAAATCTTCAGGTCTATCACTTAAATTGACAGAAAAGATTACATCTTTATCAGACAATCGGGGGAAACACAGCTCCCGGAGAAAACACAAAATATATTATTCGCTGATGTTGGTGCGGGGAGTTGTCCGGAAGATGAGTGGGATTCGTGTTCAGTGCGAGTGGGGGATGGGTGAGATTAAGAGATTGAGCGCTTACCGGTGTTGTTGACAGCGGTCTGTGATTGTGGATTAAACACGTAATAGACGGCGGTTGGTGGTGCAGAACCACCGGCCTTATTGTTCTCTGCCATGGGGCTCTTCAATGTCCAGTACGTTGGTCGTTTCGTTGGGAGATGGAGGAGGTGGGAACTCCTTTGAGTTAGTTACTACTTACTAGGAACCTAATTTTTATTTGGGACAATTATTGAAAAGGACACATATTAGACTTAATTAAGTAAAAAGGACATCCAAAACAAACACTTAGTTATAAGGACAAAAATTAGGTAAATAGAGCCAAATACCCTTAATGAAGGAAAAAAAAAAAAAAAAAAAAAGGAGGGGAAGGAACAGGCGGGATTTTTCTTATATATATTTGTTCCTTCTTGAAACGATGTTCTTGTTGTTGATGTTGTTTGTTTGTTTTTTTTTTATTTGTTTTTTTCCTGCAAAATCGCTGTTCTTGTTTTATATTTTTTTTATATTATATATATATATATATATATATATATATATATATATTTAATTTTGGACGTTCAAATTGTGGTTTTTTTTTTTTTTTTTTTTCATTGACCACCGTGATCCATTGACCATCCTGATGCATTGACCATCGCTATGCAGCGACAACCACGATGCATTGACCATCCCCGATTAATTAACCATTGCGATGCAGTCACCACCCCGATTAATTAACCATATATGCAGTGACATAAAAATCATTTATGCAGTGACATAAAAATCATATATGCAATGACATCGGCAATCATATATGCGTGACATCAATATTTATGCAGTGACATCGGCAATCAGATATGCAGTGACATCAACATTTTATGCAGTGACATCTGCAATCATATATGAATGACATTAACAATTTATGTAGTGACATCGGCAATCATATAGCAGAGACATCGCGATGAAGTGACACCGCGATGTAGTGGCCACCCCCGATGCAGAGACACCGTGACGAAGTGGCCACCCCCGATGCAGAGACACCGCGATGCAGTAATCACCGGGATGTAGTGACATTTGATGAAGCAACACCGTGATGACATTTGATATTTTTCCGACTTAATTTCATAAAATCGATTTCTTTTCTTCATAAAATCGACTTCAAATGGCTATATGTTTTGATATAAAACTACGATCAACATAAATCTTTCACCTTAATTCACATTTTTATGCAGTGACATCGGCAATCATATATGCAGTGATATCAACATTTTATGCAGTGACATCGGCAATCATATATGCGTGACATCAACAATTTATGCAGTGACATCGTCAATCAGAAATGCAGTGACATCAACATTTTATGCAGTGACATCGGCAATTTATGCAGTGACATCGGTATTTTATGCAGTGACATCAACAATTTATGCAGTGACATCGGCATTTTATGCAGTGACATCGACAATAAATATACATGACATCAACAATTTATGCAGTGACATCGGCCAAGAGTTCGGTCACAATGAATGTGGTTTTTAAGCCATTATGCATCGTATGACAAGAAATTCTACCGATTGCATGATGCCGTTGAATTTCAAACTCTTTTCAAACTTAAACACAAATACTAGAAAATTAAATGCGGAAGCTCACTTAATAATCTATTCGCTTGTGTTATAAACCTTAGTGATCAAGAGTGACTAAATTATTGTGATAAAAACAAGTTATATCACGGAGTCAAGATGTTCATAAGAGTCAAAAAGATTCTGTTAAATAAATGGATCAAGACGAGTACTAAAAAGCAATTGGTTAATTTAGCTTAAGAGATAATCTAATTGACCAAAACTACTAGCAGCAAGTATTTAAATTTGATCAACGCAAATAGCTTAGCAAACACAATATAAATAATACAATTTGCGCTGAAAATATATTAAAATAATAAGATTATACAAACAACAAAGTGACATCAAAGTTGTTAGTCAAGGTGAGAACAAATGGTCAACGGATCGGCAAACCAACAAGAGCTAAATCTATTACAAGATATTAACACTGAGATACATGACTCAAAAGGATTTAGCCAAGCTTTATGAACAATAAAGCGGGTTTGCAACAAAGACGTTAGAGAGGTATGCAATAGGTTCATCGATGATTCAATATGGCGAATTAATTCTCCAACAAAGCAGGTGCAATGCAGATTCAAGATACAACAGATGCAGACTTCGCAAAAGCAGCAGGGTTGAATGAACAACAAGTTTGATGCACAGATATTCAGCAGCAAATCAGGAAATGAATGCTCAAATCAGTCATCAAATTAGCGGCAAGATAACCCTTTCTTATTTGAACATTTCACAAACAAATTAACCACAACATCAGGCAGCTATTAAGTTCAAATCAGTGTAATCAAAAACGATATTAACTCAAAAAAAAGGAAATACGAAGCTTCCCTGAAATAGATGAGATTCAAGCAATAAAGATTAAATTTTGATCATGTGCTGAGGATGAGAACATGCCATTTCATCAACGGGTAAGAGTTGTGAATCCACATCTTTAAGCATCAATTTCATACCACCGCCGGCGTCGACTGTAAAACATCACCTGTGACTGCAACCACCGCCGGAGCTTGAGTAGAAGCATCCATGGTAGCAGCGAGAGCAACACTTGGAGCTGAATCATCCAAATCCTTCAATTTCGTAGCAGATATACGAGGGAAAACCTTCACTCTCTTCCAAAAATTCTTCTTCTCCTCGATTTCCCATCCCGTCTTCGATTATATTACTGTAATACAAATCAAAAGATTCAATAATTGTACCCAGCGTGAATTAGTTGTCTTTGAATTTCAATTGAGGAGGTGGAGGAGCTATGTCACTACAGCTGAATGAAAGAGCAGAGGTTCGCAGGAGCAGGTATAAGAGACGAGGGTAATTTTGTCAGTTTAGTGTTATTTTGTCCTTATAACTAATGATCTTTTTTGGATGTCCTAAGTGCCTAATTAAGTCCCAAAACACGTCCTTATAAACAAATAACACTTTTTATTTTTATATTGGAAAAGAACCAAATTTTTGGAGTATTAATCTTTTTCGATATGGTGGTTTGATTAAAGGAAACTTCTTAGTTCTTACCTTAAAAAAAATAAAAAACCAAAAAAAAATAAAAACATGCAGATCAAACTTAACTCATCCCGCCATCTCGGCTCATAAACTTTATTATTTTCTTAGGATTTCCTCTTTTTCACAAAACTTGGAAAGATCGAAATCGACTCGTCTACTAGGCAATGATTATATACAATATTATCTAATGTAGTAAAATTTTAAAATATAATTAATTTAATATCTATCTACTATTAAGAGCCAAAAAATACTCTCTTTTCATGCGTCCACGTCGGTAGTTTGTAAGAGTAATTTAGGGGCTGACACGTGTCCCTTTCAATAACATTTTTTTTGGTTTTTTTGTTTTTGATTTTTTCTTTTTCCCCATTGTATCAATTGTTGAAGGAAGAAAGAAAGGGACGGCTCTAGCAGGAGATGACGCCGGCCTCTAGGCGGTTTCAGCTTCCTAGGGTTGCTAAGCTGGAAAAAGAACAAGTAAAGGGATTGGGGCTGTGTATTATCCATTTGAAATGTGGAGTATTTTGGTGCTATATCCAGTGGTTCTTGTGCTTGCTTCTGATTTACATCAGATTTCTTCCTCAGAAATTGATTGATGGCGGCTGGTGGAGTGAGGTGGCTCAGATCCAGTTTTTACCCAACGGTTGTTGCACATTAGTTGATGCTTGATCGGGTATCAATTGTTATGGACCGGGTAATACATTAATCTGCAGACAAATTGCAGCTTTCTATATCCTTTCTACCTTTATTATATTTCCAGTCTGTTAAGATACCATTACCTTTCTTCCTTCTCTTGCAGAGCAACTGGTGCGAGTGAAATTACTGTTGTTCTCCTACAGCAGTTAATCGGATAGGTATCTCCAGGTTATTTCTGGTTTTTGCACACTAAGTTTGGCTTGTTAGTCTTTCCATTTGAACGTGAAGGGATATTACTCTTATATGTCCATTTATTTGTTGTTACCTTCCATTTACCTAATCTGCAACACAAATTGTTTTTTGAAAGGCTATTGTAGGCATGTAAGCAATGGAAATGAAAGTGGAAAGATCTTTTACTCACAGAGAGTTGTTGATTTATTTGGCAAATAAAACCGTCAAATTGTATGCTAACCAAACCTGTGTTGGTGTACAGTGGCAACAATGTGTATTTTGCCGTGAAATTGGACTTTAGTCTTGGTTTAAGCCTGGGTCTCTACCTTTCTTCACCTGGCAAGAATGTCAGGTATCACTATTGTTCAATCTCCTTAATGAATGTTTTACTGCACATTGTGCTAATGATTATCTGATGTTCTTTGTTACTGGATTTATGGTAGCCCTAGAAGGATTAGAGAGTAATGAAGAAATACGAGAAATGAGGTCAGGTTTCGAATTCTCAAAACGATATGAAATTGGAATTCTAAAGAAGAAAGATATAACTGCTTCAAACAGGTTCACCCATTCTCTCAAGAAAAGAGGAAAAATAAATGTTGATTGCAGGTTCCCTTTTGTTTCCATTGAGGATGTTCTATATGCAAAAGAGGAGACTGCTGTCTGTGAATTACGTCAAAAGCTCCTGGATAGACATTTGCTGCCTTACAGATATGATGACTACCATACACTGTTGAGGTGGCTTAGTTTTCTCATATCTGTAGAGTCAAAAGACACGTTTTTTTGGTTCCAAGAAATTATTATCTTGACATTTTTCCTGAATGTGGTCTAATGTACGTGCCATAGTTATCTACTAACCTTTTGACATTTTTTCCCTTCATAAACGTGATAACTCGAGCTATTCTTACTCTTTTAAGTAGTAAAGAGAACTGTTGTTGCTTTTAGATTTTACATTAGTTGATGAAAAATTATCACATTGGTAGTCTCTAAAATGAGAAGGAAAAAAAACGTATCGGTAGTCTCTGATGTTGCTTGTGTCTGGGTAAAAGAAGAAAGAAAAAAAAAGGTCTTAATTGTCTTACCTTATGCAGATTCTTGAAAGCAAGAGATTTCAACATCGAGAGGATTATTGTAATGTGGGAAGAGATGCTTAAATGGAGGAAGGAATATGGAACAGACACCATCTTGGAGGTAATTATTATCCCATTCACCAAACGCCATGCAAGGTGCACAAAAGCGTTATTTCAATTTTAAATGTGTTGTTTGTCATAGTTCCATACCATTTCAGAGTTTTAGGCTGTATAAGTAAAAGCCAGTTATCACAGTTTTGAGGTTATTGTGCTCATTTCTTATAGTGTCTCCTTGCGGTTCATGTTTGTCTTCTAAGAGAAGCATTTGCTTCATGTATTGACATAAAATATTATTAGTAATTTTCTCCTTGCCATTTCTTTGTTGGTTTTCTGCAGGTGGTGGTCTAGAAAATGCATTAGAAGACCAGGTTAGAATAATAATAAAATAAATAAATAAAAAACCTTCGGTTTTGTCTTGTTAGTTATCATCTGAATTTGTTAAAATGATGGTTGGTTCTGTTTGGAGGCAGCCATTGATGATAGGCATGTCCCTTATTCCGGAATATACGAAGCGTCGTATGGAAATCCACCAATTTATATCCATGAAAATGGTTCTTTCTCTTTCCCTCTCTCTCTCCCTCTCCCTCTCCCTCTCCCTCCGTGAGTGGGTTACTTTACGTATTTAGGCCACTTCCCTAGAACTTATGCAAACGTAAATTGCACGGCTCGTTTTCCGGGTTTCCCTATACCGCGGAATGAAACACTGAATGATACATCAAGGGTGAAATATATGCATTCTAACATAGGGAAAATGCTCGATGCTATAAGGTAAGCCTTTCCCACCACCAAGTCAGCTATTTCTTTTCCTGGTGTTTGTTTCTATGATCCCCTTGCAGATCTTCAGTACCTATGTTCAGTCTTTTATGCACCGTAACGGTTGCACGTCCCTTAATCAATTTTTTGTGCAACAAAATGGCCCTCACTAGCACGTATTGACCATTTGGGGTATTAAAAACACATTTTTTTACCACGCCATCAATGCATAACTCGTATTTCTAACAGTCCAAAGCAACAAACCACATAAACACAGAATTCAAAATCCTTGTCCAGAATCAACTTTGACCGCAAAATTGCGGATGATTTTATAGCCCTTTCTTTTTAATGTCGTCTATTGCATTGAATTCCCGGAAACAAGAGTTATTACTTACCTCATTATTTTTTATTGAGAGACAGAAATGGGTCGAACACAATAGGATACTTTGTGTGGGCCTTCTTGGATGGTTTTGAACTGTTGGATGGATATAAGACATCGTATGGCTTGTACTACGTCGACCTAAATGACAAGCAATCAACGAGATACCGAAAGCTTTCTTCACATTGGTACTCCAGATTCCTCAAAGGTAGAAGCATGAGGGCAAGCAACATCATCGAATAGGACAATGCTCCTTTAGAATTGAAACCCTCGGAGGAGTAGTTGTTAATCAGGATGGCACCCACAATTCGAGAAGGTGGTCTAAATTAATTTCCGTGTCATTGCATTTATGTACGTGTAGTTTCATCGGGCCGGTCCTTTTGCTTCGGTATTATTGTGGTTTTTAACAAGGCAGTTGTTTTTTTGTTCATGTCTTTTACTGCTGCTTGTACTAAACTACTAATGAGTGACGTTGCCTGAAGCTAAAGAACCAAGTAAGGCGATATTGATGATAGTCTATTATCAATGAAAATAAAATTGCTTTTGTGTCTCAGGAATTTGAACATTTGAGATCTTATAAATGCATTCACCATTATTAAAGCACAAAATCACAAGAGATAATAATGAAATTCAAGAAGAGTTAAAAATAAAATGTTCTGAAACCGTTTTTTTCTTTTTTCTTTTTCTTTTTTTTTTTTTTAGGGGTTGAGGTGTTGTTTTATTGAACGACTCTAACGTATAATTGTTGGATTATATTGTATGTGACATGTTTTACGGTATGTGTAGGCATGAAACTAATCCTGTAATTAACAGTAGAAGACATGAAGTAGATTACGTGTTAATTACTGTGAAATTAAAGAACATATTCATCAATTTTATAAGTCCAACAAATACAAATGAACAAAACCAGATGCAAAATGAAAATAATACGGAAAAAAAATAGTCCGTCCGTTTTTTTACATATGTCGCAGAGAGAAAATTCACACAGATTAAGAAATTAATTAATATGTCTCAAATATAGTGTTGAAAATGTATTTTTTTTATTAGAGATGTAAATAATTTGTTGGTAAATGTGTTTTTAATATTGGAAATGTATTTTTTTATTGGAGATGTAAATATTTTATTGATAAAGGAGGAAAAAGTAATAAATGATGAATTGGAAATGTACGATGACAAATAAATAAAAAAGAAGTAAATTGTGAAATATGACAGATAAAAAAACGGAGGGAGTAAATTGTACTTTTTAGTTAAATCATTTGTTTATTGTAATCTTGTGCATTTCCAAGCTTTCAGAATGACGAGAACGAGTCTTGTGCTGATTTTAGGTGTATATCTTCAATCTTTCTTGAATATGGTATCAAGTTTGTGAAAGTCATTGCTACTTTTATGTGCAGGAACTACATGTTTCTCATAGTAGCTTTGCTTTGTGTTGATTTGCATAATGAAAGATGGTTGTGATAAGTGTAGATGATGGAAATAATTGTTAAAAGGTCTTCTTCCTATGATCCTATCTATGCCAAAAGCCAAGTGCAGTTCTCTAGCCCTTTTGTTTTGCCGACGCAAACACTATGACATTTGCGGTGTTTTCGAGCATAATATTTGTTTATTACGGGCATGTGACAATAATAAAATATTATCTCATGTTTATAAAATACACAAATATGCAAACATACGGGTGAAATAATCATTCGTTCTTTTGTATTGATGGATGGCCAAAACATTGGAAGTTATTGTAAGGTTATTTGGTTTTTAAGCGGATATATATCTGAAATTCGACATTAGTGATCCTTTCATTATTTAAGTTACTTTCTTAATGTACCTGTGGTTTAACCAAAAAAAAATTTCCCCAAAAAAAATGCTTTCGACATGTTATTTTTTTTATTTTAAACAATAGAATAATTGCAATATAACAAAACCTAGGAAAAAAATCTTAGATTCACACATTATGTATCCATTATTTTCTACTATCATTGGTTACGTTTTATGTTGGGCACGCCGTGCCTTACACGTCGTTACCGCCCACTAGTTATTTAATACGATTGGATTGCTATATTTTAAAACTGAAGACCAGCTCGATTAATTATCTGAGTAGACCAACTCGAATTCGAACTCCAAAAAAACATAATCGAGCCAAAATTCTCTATGATTCTAGTACGAGTATGTCGCAAATAACCCGATTCATTTAAAACACTACTCTAACACAAACAAATCGGTGTCTAGATCACCATTGGCCAGAAACGATTCTCGATGCCATAATTAGTTGGGCCATTACATACGGCTTAATAACCCAATGTAAAACTCTATGGTGAGCCCTCAAAGGCTCGACCAGGTGGCGGATCAGGGAATAAATTTAGTGGGGTCGAGGAATCTAAAACTACATATTTTATCCAAAAAAAAATTCCAGTGGGGTCGGCCGGGCCTAAAACATCAATTTTTATCGATAAAACGACACTTTTTAACAACAAAACTACATAAGTTTTAATACTAAAATTTTTTTTTTTTTTTTATAAATCGAGTGGGGTCACAAAGCACGCCCCCAGAGGGGCTGTGGATCCGCCCCTGAAGCTGACTATAAAACCCTAAAAACAAATGACCTTGTTTAGGATTAATTAAGGAGAAAATTAATGAACAACACGAACTAAGCTCGTGAACGTCCGACATTTTTCGTGAACCCATACATACACATCCATATATAATCAGCCCGTAAAACCAAAAGGGTGCATTTAAAGGCACCACGTTTTTTTACTTGTGGCACCACAACTCTTTTAAAAATAAGTGTTTATCTTTGGCATCGTCCACTTTGTTTTTAAAGGATGATACTGTACTACTAAATACACTACACTTTTAAACAAAAACAAATATATTATAGGGTCTAGAAGGACATATATTAGACTTAATTAGGCAAATAAGACACATTTAAATTTTAATTGGTTATAAGGACACAAAACTAACGAAAGGGACCAAAATACCCCTCTTCACTCCCGCTTCAACGCTGAGCAGTTACAGAAAATAGAAACCTCCATTTTCAAACACGACAAGAACGAAAAACGGCTCTAGGTCATTACAATCCTGAACGGAAAGAAGGCTGTGAAATCGGAGAGAAAAAGCAGCGGAAACCAGAGGAGAAGATAGTAGAGTTCAATTGATTCCGTCACTGAAGAGAATCCCGAGTAGAAGGCAGCGAAATCGGAGGAAAAGCATAGCAAAATAGCATAAGAACAAGCAGCGAAACAACCCCAAAACAGCTTAAAAAATCTCCCTCTACCTTTTTTTTTTTTTTTTTGTCTTTCTGGAACAAAACTTTCTTTCAAGTTGGTTGCATCTAAATTCCTCGCGCATAAATAAAAACACACCTTACATTATTTTCAAACTCCATACATAAAATCCCAAATCCATAATTATATGCTACTTGTTAATTTGTCTTGATGATACTGAAGAAAGTCTAATCCGTAGCCTCAGAGGTGATTGTTGAGCCTTTAGTCTCTGGGCCGCCACCGCTACAGGAGCGGAGATTACATTCTTGAAGCTTCCATTCCCCGTGCCTCTGAGAGCCAGAACTAAAGTCTTCAGGATGATACTCGGTTTTTTCTTTATGACAGAGGGGACCAGGCTTGTTAATGACATCTAAATGCTCCTTGATCTGACCAATGTTTAATTCCTCTACAGTTGGATCTTTATGTTTGCTGGTTACCGAGTATTTTGGGTCCATGACAGAAACCTAATAATAAACAGTGAAGTTAGAAAAGATAATAGACAATGCAAAACAGAGTATTTGAACATGTAACAAAGTAAGCCCTAACTAATTCAATGATCATAAACATGCAAGGACACCGATTCTCAAGACTGCTTAATTTATTAACCTAATAATTTGCTCAATAACGGCATGCTTGTGCTATTTTCGCTTCCCATTACGATGATATGCAACTAGATTTGTAGCAAAATGTTAGCCAAAGTGTGACAGATATCAATAAATAATGTTCTTTCATATAAAAGCTATCTGGATCAGAAAAAATGGGTATGGCTTAGGTACATTCTAGTTGAACGGATGAAATGATTAAAAAAAGGTTAGAATGAATAGTCACTCCAGAAAACAATACCAGAATCTCGTCAGTTTCGATCTTCTTTTAAACAAATGTTGAAATGCAGAAATTGCTGTCTGTCAAAACAACAACAATAATTATAATAATATGACACAAGCATCTACCATATAAGCATATAGTAGGCGTAATCCATTTTAATTTTTATTCTGGTAACTTGACCATGTGTACTCTTCAAATGACAATCACCTATTATGTCTTTTCTAGCTAGAAAATGGACAAACAATATTATTGGCCGTTTCTTTTCATAATAATTCAAATTCTCAAAAAATTATTTTATCTATATATATATATATATATATATATATATATATATATATATATATATATATATATATATATATATATATATATATATATATAAAGTTGTTCACAAAGAAAAATATGAACGCGTATTAACGAACAACCTTCGGCTCTACTCTGGGCCTATAGAAGAAAACCAATACGTTTTTTATATTCCACGGGATTCTAAAGCTATTGGGACCTTTTGGTACTTGAACAAACACACAAAATACATACATTTAGATTTATTCAATTTACCTGAATAGTTTCACTGACGGTAAAAACTGTGTCACTATTCATTTTTTCTTGCAAAAACTCGATGGCCTTCATTGCACCATACTCGGTACTTGGGGCCTGTTGAGATTACCAACAATACTAGTGAGCTCAAAGCATCATGTCTAAACAAATAAACAAAGAATCAGAAGCACCATAACAAGAGAATAATAACTTGCTACTGCTGGGTTCCCAATATTCTCTCCGGGAAGCACAAGAAGGCATCCAAGAATATGAATAATAGTTTTGAGTACCTTATTACTGTCTGGAATCATAGAAACTGCAGGAAGTGCATAAGCAAAAATGAGGGGAAGAGGCCAATAGATATGCTACATGTCAAATGAAGAGGATATTATGAACATACCAACACCGAAAGGCTTCTCGATCTTCTGGGGAAACCTTTGACGTAATTTACTAGACGCATCTGCAAAGTCTGCTCGAACGAGCCATTAACTATTAACCAAAAAGTTCAACGGAGGAATTACCCAGAATGATACTAAGATGAAGTTTTAGTTTTAGGAAAAGGACTACTTTAAACATATCAATTAAGTTTCAGTATAAAATGAATAGAAACAACTGTTATTCCAAGGGCTTGACCAGGATATGATCAAGTGATGTTCCATTGCAAAAAGGCATCATATATATGTGTGTGTATTATACTTTATACATACACAAACAAACAAATGTGTATGTAATCACAATGTTTACAGCTCCAACTGAATTGTTTTGTTAAAACACATTTTCCAAGTATCATGTCATTAATCAGTCAACTTATACATTTCCCTCTACACCCCTCCCCTCCCCCCCCCACCCCCACCCCCCCACCCATTATCAGGTACCCTTCTTTTTCCATATCAAATATAAACACGCCCTTATAGATTGATCTGGCAGTGCACGTCTACAAAAGTTTTTTTTATCTCCCCCATCCAATTATAGAAAACAGTATTCCAAGTGTCTGCCCATACAATGGCACTACTAACAGGACAGACAATAACGATGAAGTATTAGTGAATAGAGCAAACTGGCTACACTTCAAACTACGTCATTACAACAAAAACTCAAGCAAATATGAAAGAATCCAACACACCTTCAATTTCAACAATTAAACTTTTCCTGAAATTGAAGAAAACCTTGTCTATTGGCCATTGGTCTAAGCTACCACGCACACGTGTCACGTCCTGTTCATATTATGTATCATACGAGTGAAACTTGACTTCTGAAATCTAGAATCAGGACAGTACTCAAAAAGTGTGAAACCTGACTTCCAAAATTTAGAATCAGGACAATACTCTCCTGTCAGAAAATTTATAGAAGATCACTTAAGAAACAAAGAAAGAATTCACGAACCAAATCTCCGCTCCTAGTCACCGTGCAAATTGAGTCCATTCCATGTACACCAACCCAAATGGTTCCAGATGATTCGTCTGCGTCTCAAGAAGACATTGTTATCAAACAAAAACACGCATGTATATGAGTACATGCGCACGCACACGCACACACACACGCATATGTTATATGTAACTTTAAAAAATCGATTATGTATAATCAATAAAGTCAGACAAGTGCTTACCCTGCCACAATAAAGTATCCCCGGGCCAGATGCAAGTTTTTCGATCTATCATGTCACATATACAAATTAGAATAAATCAGAAGCCATAAATTAAAAATACTTTTAAGTCAAATCGATGCCAAAAAGGATTTAAGCATACCCTTGCCACTGCCATAGGCGTATTCTTTCCGGAACCGTTCAGCAGCATTTTTTCGACCATTTTTACGTACCCTAACTGATGAAAATTGGAATAAATCAAATATAACAACTCAAATCGAAGTTGAAGCAAGATTAAATTAAGTAGATAAGTGGCTACCAGAATCGTGGTAGAAAAAACTCCTGGCTAATATCGGGTCAATCTTAAATTCCCTTGTCATAACCTCTATTAATTCAACACAACACAAACAAAAATCAGAGGAAAATATCAACACATATCAGAGGAAAAAAAAAACTACAAAAAATTTAATGGGAGAAAGCATTAAAATTACCACACGCGTAAGCAATCTGGTCGCTTGACATTTCATCATGCTCCACATCTGAGATTTTAATTTTCAGATATAACGTTTAAATTGACGGAAAAAATTATATCTTAAAAAATAAACGTATAACTCATCCTAAACTCAAAAGGAAAACACACGCTCCCGGGGTGGGATTCGTGTTCGGCGCGAGTGGGGGCTGCATGAGACGAAGAGATTGAGCGCTTACGCTTGTGGACGGCGGCCTTGGATGGAGGATAAAACATGCTATGGCTGGCGGCGGTTGGTGGTGCAGAATCACCGGCCTTATTGTTCTCCGACACGGGTCGTTTCATTGGGAGATGGAGGAGGTGCCTTGGTGCAGACCGACGTAAGTTATGACCTTATAAAGAGTTTTGACCGACATATAATAATACAGAGTAATTAATAAGTAAACTAAACTAACTAGAATTTTTGTTTGTACCAAAATACTCCTAATCTAATTGGAGAAGAAGTCGCATTAATTAAGGGTCGAATCGAGCTCAAAAACATCGATTTTAGCTACCCTTCAAGGCCTGAAGTTATGATCTTTAAAAACTTTAATCTGAAAGTGTCCTCTGGCAAGAGCGTGGCATTAGTTGGTCAGAGTGATTCTACGACCCGACCCATGGAAATATACTTATTGATGGTAATAACTCATTCTGAAATCCTCTGGATCCTGTTTTAAACATATTGGAGATAATAACTGTGTTTTCAATTAATTAATTAACTAATTAACAGGAAAAGACATCAAGACACTAAAATTGAAGTCATTGAGGAAATACATTGGCTTAGTACAACAAGAACCAGCACTTTTCGCAACAACAATATATGAAAACATAGTCTATGGCAAAGAAGGAGCAATAGAAGAAGCTGAAGTGATCCAAGCAGCAGATTTCGTGGGCGCACACACTTTTACCCTACCTGAAGGCTACTCAACCAATGTAGGAGAAAAGGGGTTCAATTGTCCGGCGGACAAAAGCAAAGGGTGGCAATCGCTCGTGCGGTTCTAAAAGATCCAACCATCTTACTCATGGATGAAGCTACAAGTGCTCTTGATGTTGAGTCGGAACACGTTGTCCAATCAGCTTTGGACAAGTTGATGAAGAATAGAACCACAATCTTGGTGGCTCATCGGTTATCTACGGTACAAAACGCGGATCAAATATGTGTGATACAAGATGGGAGACTTGTAGAGCAAGGGACTCATTTAGCCCTTTTAGAGAAAGAACATGAGGCATATTCTATACTCATCAACTTGCAGAGACAAGTCCAGGTTGCAAATTTTGATAAAAGATTCTGTCCCAGTATCAGATTGCGGAGCCTAATGCATGGCTCTGTTGAAATCCATTTCCATCTTTGTGATTTGTTTTGTGTTGGTTTTTAATCGGATCGGAGCTGATAGTGATGAGACTGCAACGGATGTGGAAGATGTACAACTCCCAGCTCCCAAATCTGTTATTTCGGATTCTGTTGAATTATCGGAGCTCAAATTAAAGATCCAGCAACTTGGTTTGTTCAATTTCATTTCTATTTTTTTTTGTGTATTTGCCATATATAATTTATGTTTATAGTTTCAAATTTCTTGCTTTAGCTAGTTGTCTTGCCTATGTTCTGGTGCAGAGTATGTTAAATGTGCCAATCTTGAGTATTATTGTGAAGAGAACAATTCTTTTCACTCTGCCAGAGAATGGAGTGAATACATCTCCCTTCTTTTTAGTGGAGTTGCAGAAAAAAAAAAATTAAATTGAATATGAATATGGCTTGAAGAATATGGCTTCGTTGAAGAATATGGCTTGAAGAATATGGCTTGGAAGCAGGTGATTGTAAAGATTTCTTTGAAGAATAGTCAATATAGGCACCTTCGTTGTTGTTGAATACCCTTATTGGACTGTTATCTACCAAGAATCTGCACACACAAAAAAATGCAATACAAATTCAGATGTTGTACAAATGTATTTATCAAATCAACGTGCTCATACAACGATATCTAAATATTATATAAAAAAAAGAGATCATGGAATTGGGGTTAATTATTACATGATGCATTGAGAATTCCAAAGAATGGAGTAAGTATTCCATTCCATTATATCAATTAACTAATTGATATAATGTAAGGAAAAAAGCATTCCATTTTATTCCATTACCGCAAACACGCCATTAGAGTTTCTCCGTTGCCAAACAAGCCAAATTGATATAATTAATGAAGTGACATTGATGTCATTGCGGATGTCATTGTATACGTTAGACAATGAAGTGACATTGATGTCACTACATAAATCGATACAATAAGACGTCACCGAATAAATCGATACAATAAGACGTCATTGCGGTGTCTCCGCAATGCGGTGTCACTTCATCGCGGTGTCTGCGTCGGGGGTGTCTTTGCATCGGGGGTGGTCACTGCGTCGCGGTGTCACTTCATCGCGGTGTCTGCGCATCGCGGTGTCTCGCATCGCGGTGTCTCGTATTGCGGTGTCACTTCATCGCGGTGTCTGCGCAATACGGTGTCACTTCATCGCGGTGTCTTTGCATCGCATTGTCACTTCGGTCGCGGTGTCTGCGTTGCGGTGTCATTTCATCGTGGTGTGTGGTGCGCATTGCGGTGTCTGCGCATCGTCAAATGTTATAACATCGCGATGTCTCGCAACGCGGCGTCTGCGTTGCGGTGTCACTTCGTCGTGGTGTCTGCGCAATGCGGTGTCACTTCATCGCGATGTCTCTCATCGCGGTGTCTCTTATTCGTGGTTTAACTTATTCTGATGTCTCTCGCATCGGGGGTGGTCACCTTGCATCGCGGTTTGGTACGGGTTGTCGGTCATGCATCGTGTCTCTGCATCGGAGGTGGTCTTTGTATCGAGGTGATCATGGATGCGGCGTGGTCAATGCATCGTGGTGTCACTTCGTTGAGGCGTCTCGCATCGCGGGTGGTCACTACGTCGATGTATCACTTCATCGAGGTGTCTCGCAATGCGGTGTCTGCATCACGGTGTCTGCCGCATCGGGGGTGGTGCTTTGCATCGCGGTGTCACTTCGTTGCGGTGTCTGCATCACGGTGTCGCTTTATCGCCGTTTCTACATCGCGGTGTCACTTCATCGCGGTGTCTGCGCATCATCGCGATGGTCGTCGCATCGGGCGTCGCGGTGGTCAATGCATCGGGATGGTCAATCCATCGAGGTGGTCATTGCATCGCGGTGGTCATTGAATCGCGGTGGTCAATATATCGGGGGTGGTCGTTGTATCGCGATGGTCGATACGTCGGTTAAAAAAAAAAAAAAAAAAATAAAAAAAAAAAAAAAAAAAGAAAAAAAAAAAAAAAAAAAAAACTAAACAGTGCGCCTGAAAGAACGGAAAAAAAAAAAAAAAAAACCAAACAGCAACAACAACAGCGTGAGGTTATATTGCATATTGGCAATTTGTTTTTATTTTTGTCCACCGAATTTTATACGTTTTCCTTTGTCCCGGTTTTCGGACGTAAGCCATTTGTTCGGTCGGTTTTTTTCCGGTTTTTTACGGTTTTTATTTAACAATTAAAATTATTGATAGGAAATCACAAATTGCTCGTAAGAGCGCTCGCATTAGAATACGTAAAAAGTGGTAAATACGTATATACGACTCGGATCCAACTAAAATGTCTTTGCATCGAGAATACGTATACGTGATCTACATTCAACGGATTACGGATAAAATTGGACATCATCTACTATATCTACGCAATCGAATTTTTTTACGGATTCGAGTTTTTCTTATTTCTAACATCGAAATATATATATATATATATATATATATATATATATATATATTTCGAGTCACAAAAAATCTTTTTAGAAATATTTTATTAATAAGATCTTATACGTATTTTGAATATAAATACAAGGTAATATTTATCATTTATAATAATAGAAAATAAATTATTTATATGTGTATTTGTTTTTGTAAATATGTCGTAATTATTTTGGTTTACGATTCTTTATTATTGTAGTACGGTAGAGATTACAGTACGGTATTTATGTGTAGAGATTACGTAAATGATGTTAGAATCTGTAAGGTAGAGGCTACATTCGAGACGGCGATGCAAGTCTTCTTATAAGTCAACGAGTTCCTTTTTGTCCTTATGTTAATGTTCGTTTTGTGTACTTTTGGGTATTTGACCCTTTATTTTATAATTAATCTAACTAGGAATCTAAAACATTTTTTTTTCAAATAAAATATATTGACTTAAACTAAGTCCGTAATCGGCAGAAATTACACAATGAGAGGGATTTACTCTCCAAACAATACGATCAGAGTGGCCTAAACTATGCCTAGCCGGAAAATTCCCAATTCGTTTAACAAAAGAGAAAGTGGAAGAAACAAATGATGACAAAAGAGCTAGACAGTCACGTGTCAAACAACTGAAAACATACAAGTCGTCGGACGGCCGCAGAAGAGCTTGCACGCATGACAGACAATCGGTTTAAAAAGTGATTACAGAGGGCCCTAAATGGATAGCCTCCCTCGTCGCCAACAGAATCATCTGCATCTCTAGGGTCTCGACCCCTATACCCGTGTCAAAGCGAAATGAAAAGGCTGTTGTAATCGAGCCTACCGCATCCCGAAAAATCAAACCGATCCCAGAGTCCGAGTCAGTGATAGAGGCATCCTTATTGCACTTCCAACTACATGCAGGGGGCGGGCTCCATATGACTGGATGTGCAAGTCCATCAGGCATGGCTTGTGAAGCTTCCATAGCATGACGATATTCCAACACCCCTGCTAAGGATGTAGATACCACACGAGTAACATAGATAGGAGCATCATCGAAAACAGCACTGCAGTGAGCTTTCCACATATTCCAAAGAAGCGTGCAGAAAGTGGGGACTTCATCCGGAGAGTACCGTGCTCGCACCGCACTAAAAAAATCCTTAAAGCTCGACCCTCGATCCAACTGATGGCTGCCAAAAGGTGAGGCAGACCAGATCGCCTTACCATATGCACACTCAAAAAGGACATGACGTAGAGACTCCATCTCCCCACCGCATGCCAAACACTGCCCCAAGCCCATATTACGTCTCGCAAACTGTTCTCCAATCGAAATGGATCAAGTGAGTTAATATGGATCAAGAGACTCCAATCTTAAATTTCCTAGCGTAGACCACCAATCACCCAAGTTTAAACAGGCCATAAACCTCTCGTACCTGCACCTATTTGTACACCATATTCGGGCCCAGCCACTTGTCTGGAATCAGAAAATACTGAAACCTCTCCACAGTTGCCTATTGCACTCATAAAAAGGTAAGAGATCCTGTGTAACTCAACATCCCCTCAGTAATTCTGTGTGTACTCAGAGATTATCTACCAATTTTCAATGCTTTATTTCAAACATGTCCTCTGAGGACATACCTAATAATAACGTGCAAGATGACTTATCCCATTCGGGTGGGAGAAAGGCTATGGAAGAAGAAAAATGGCTGCGTTACATGGTAATGGCACTTGGGAGCTGGTGAAACTCTCAGAAGGGAAGACGTGGTAGGATGAGGGTGAGATGGTTGAATCACCTAACAAATATAGAAGATTGGTGGGCAAAACTTAATTATCTCACTATCACCGGAACATGCATATAGATATTTTGTACGTGGTAAGTAGTAAGTCAGTTCTTAGATGCACCTCATATCCCCATTGGAACGCGTTGACTCATGTTCTTAATTAGATACTCAAAGAAGCCTCCAGGAAGGGGATTACTATACAAGTTGAATGGAGGACATAATGGTGAAGGCTTCAATGATGATGATTGGGCCAGTCCAGTATCCGACAGAAGAACAACCCCAGGATTATATTGCACATTTCTAAGAGGTAACTTGATTACCTGGATAAAATAAAATATAAAAATGGATCAAGTGTTGAAGCCGAGTATAAGGAGGCTATGGCTCAAACATCATGTGAGTTAATATGGATAACATTTCCTAAACGAAATTGGTTTTGAAACTCTGATATGCCTGCTGCGTGTGATAATCAATATATTGCTTCTATCCTAGCATGTCACGAGAGAAGTAAAGTAAGCACATTAAGGTGGATTGTCGCTTTGTCAGAGAGAAAAATCATGGTTGAAAGAATTTGCACTCCATTCGTGAGATCAAGAGCACAATTGGTAGAGTCAATACATCAAAAGTTTAAAATAACGAATAAAGCAGAGTCGTAAGACTTCAAACAATAAGACATGTACAAGCTAATCATGTAAGCCCCATGTCGGGCGCAAATCCTTTACTCGTTTAATGGCTTTAGAGATGAAGATGTGAGCAGAAGGTATTGGATCATGACAAAAAAAAAAAAAAAAAATCACTTTTTCTTGGATAAAGGAACATATATATTATTCGTTCTCTTTCCATATCGCTTCTAATATATATCATAACCCGGCCGGGCATTTCAAAAGCATATCCCGTTTTTGCACAACAAGGTTATGAAAATCCACGAGAAGCGACGGGGCGTATTGTATACGCCAATCGCCATTTAGCTAATAAGCCTGTGGATATTGAGGTTCCGCAGGCGGTACTTTCGGATACTGTATTTCAAGCAGTTGTTCGAATTCCACTGAAACAAGTTCTTGCCAATGGTAAGAAAGGGGTTTGAATGCGGGGATGTTCTTATTTTATCGGAGGATAGGCAATTTGTCTCTGGGTCGTGAACAGGTTTGTTCCTCCGGTGCCATATGCCATATGCCATAGCACAAGTCTCGAAATAAATGGCTCTAGTCGTTTGCTTTTGTCTAGTTGTTTCTTATCCAATCCTGGGAGTGGGAGCGGTGGAGAACGTCCCCCAATCCGCTCTAGGGACTGCATCTGTCCATATAAAGTAGGGCGAAGCACAATCACGTAAGACGTGCAACACAATCTATCTTCATTGGCTACAAACAGTACATTCCGGCGAGTCCCAGCAAACCTACACTCAACCCATCCAATCCCTCCCCCCATTTGAAATCTCCGCACTTGGCTCCTCCTACCGCCATTCCCCATCACCGCCATCCTATGTACATGAAACTTTTAGAAGACTGAAGCAAGAAATTCTAAGGCCCCTAAGTGACATCACTGCTTTGGGGAATAGAAATGCCACAGAAGAAAGACCTAAAGCCTCAAAGAATAACAAAATAGATGATATCTGCAATGCAGCCCCACACACAATATCCTCAGTTGGAACTGCACGGGCTTAGCCAACCCCAAAGCAATTCCCAGTTTACGCAGCCTAAGAAAATCCTCATTTCCCCTTATTTTTCTTTTCTGAAACAAAACTTTCTTCCAATGCTACGAATTACATCCGTGTCCAACTAGGGTGTTCCTCTCGTTTCCATGTAAGTAGGTCGGGAACTAGAGGAGGACTCTCTCTCTCGTGGAATGACTCCACTTCTGTCCAAATACTTAGCTCATCCCTTGGCCCCCCATATTGACTCTCTTGTAACTTATAAAGGCACTCCTTTTCACTTTACAGGCTTCTATGGGAACCCTCACCAAGAACATACACAATATTCTTGGACTCTTTTGAGAAGACTTCACTCCCTTGCCTCTTACCCCTGGTTATGTGCATGTGATTTTAATGAAATTCTACATCCTGCTAAGAAGACTGAAAGATTTGCTAGGCCCGAATTTCTTATGGAAATTTTTAGATCTGCTCTCATGGATTGTAATCTTTTTTTTTATCGGGACTTCAATGGTCCTCCTTTCCCATGGAACAATGGAAGGCATAAGGACATTGTCAGAACTAGGCTTGATAGAGTAGTGGCCAACCAGGACTAGATTGACCTTTTCCCTGACTAGTGTGTTTCCCACCTCTGATGGCTTGAGAAAGCACTCACTGGAAAACAACTATCCCTTGTTTTGATCTTTTCTAGCTACAGGACAGGAACCCGGAAGTATGACACTATGACTATTGCTGAGCAAACCTGGAAGATCTGATCATGACTGTGCTATTGGAATAAGACATGTCAAATAAGCTCTCCGTTCTTGGAGCAAAGAGAAATATGGAGAATTGTATGATTTGATCAAGGCCAAACATAATTGTTTCTTTCCATGCAACAACATGAGAAGATCCTAATTGAATCTCTTACTACTGATGCTGGTGCTACCCTTTGTCAACCCCTAACCATGCTGCAAAAGAGTTTTATACTTTGGCCTTTTTTCAACTTATGCAGGTACTTCCAATCAAGCAGCTCAAAGAAGCTCATTCTAATTACTTGAAAGAGCACTACACTGAAACAGAGATTCCCAATGCACTAAAGCAACTCCCTAGCAGAAAAAGCCCCGGGGTCATTCTTTCAAACTCTCTTTTCAACCCTAAACTAACCCACCTTTTCACCTCCAAACACCACATGGGCACTACTTCTTGCTAAAGAAACCAATCTACAAAACTAAGCACTTACGACACGGAAGCTACACGTTCAAAATTTATGCAAGTGATGGCACATTACAATGCATTACCATATCATTACGTATGCTTTAAGGTCGACCTCAAAATATGGTAGCCAACAGGGAGGGAAAGGAGTATAACCCAGCCATAAGCAGAATAATTACATGCCCGCAATGCCAAATTAGAGATTAATTCTAATTATTTAAATATTTTCCACAGCCAAAAGACATCCTTCAATCCAATTCAATCCAATCCAAGTTGGTTGCATATAAATTATTCGCGCATAAATAAAAACACAACCTTACATATTTTTCAAACTCCATACATAAAATCCCAAATCCATAATTATATTCTACTTGTTAACTAGTCTTGATGACACACTGAAGACACTAGCATGATCAAACAGTGATCATTCTAATCTGTTGAGCCACTAGTCTCAGGGACTCCACCAATACAGGAGCAGAGATTACATTCTTGAAGCTTCCATTCCCGGTGCCTCCGCGAGACAGACCTAAAGTCTTCAGGAAAAGGCTCAAATTTTTCTTTATGACAGGGGGGGGCAGGCTTGTTAATGACATCTAAATGCTCCTTGATCTGACCGATGTTTAATTCCTCTACGGTTGGATCTTCAAATTTGTTGGTTACCGAGTATTTTGGGTCCATGACAGAAACCTGATAAACAGTGAAGTTAGAAAAGATAATAGACGATGCAAAACAGGGCATTTGAAATTGTAACCAAGTAAAGCCCTAATTAATTGAATGATCATAAACATGCACATGTACTAGACCAATTCTGAAGACTGCGTAATCTATAGCCACATTGCAAATTGTCTCATTTATTAACCTAATTTGCTCAGTAATGGCTTGCTTGTGATATTTTTGCTTCCCATTACGATGATATGGGACTAGATTTGTAGATAAATGTCAGCCAAAGTGTGACAAATACCAGTAAAAAGTGTTCTTTCATAGCAAGATATAAAAGCTATCTTGAACAGAAAAAATGGGTGTGGCTCAAATACATTCTAGTTGGGCGGATGAAATGATAATGAATAGTAGTCACTAGCGAACAGTACCTGAATCTCGTCAGTTTTGAACTTCTTTTGGAATAAATGTTGAAAGGCTGAAATTGCCGTCTGCCAAAACAACAACAACAATAATAATGATGAAATTACACAAGCAGTAAGCATTTAGCAGAGGGGTAATCAATTTGCGTTTTGATTCTGGTAAGTGGTAACCCGGCCATGTTTCATCATACTCTTCAAATCAATCAAATGACAATCACCTATTATGTCCTTTTTAGCTAGCTAATTGTCAAACAATAGTACTGGCCGTTTCAATTCGGTATATTTCAAATTTTCAAGAAATTAATAAATAAATATATATATATATATATAAAGTTTTTTACAAGAAAAAATGAAAGCGAAATTCACGAACCACCTTCAGCTCTATTCTGGGCCTATGGAAGAAAACCAATACATTTTTGATATTCCACAGAATTCTAATGCTATTCAGACCTTTTGGTACTTGAACAAGCACACAAAATACATTTAGGTTGATTCCATTTACCTGTATAGTTTCATTGACGGTAAAAATTGTGTCGCTGCTCAATCTTTCTTGTAAAAACTCGATGGCCTTCATTTCACCATACTCGGTACTTGGGGCCTGTTAAGAGAGTACCAACAATATCAGTAAGCGTCACGTCTAAACAAATATAAACAAATAAACAAACAATCAGAAGCACCATAACATGAAAGTAATAGTTTGCTACTGTTGGATTCCCAATATTCTCTTCGGGAAGCACAAGAAGGCATCCAAGAATATGAATAATAGTTCGAGTACCTTAATAGTGTCTGGAATAACAGAAACTGCAGGAAGCAAATGCAAAAGCAAAAATGAGCCAAAGAAGCTGATAGATATGCTACATGTCAAATGAAGGGGGTATTATGAACATACCAACACCGAAAGGCTTCTCGATCTTCTGGTGAAACCTTTGACGTAATTTACTAGACGCATCTCCAAAGTCTGCTCGAACGGGGCATTAACAATTAAACAAAAGGTTCAACGGAGGAATTATACAGAATTCTAGTAAGTTGAAGTTATAGTTTTAGGAAAAGGACTGCTATAAACACATCAATTATGTTTCCGCACAAAAATGGAAAGAAACGACTGTTATTCTCAAATCTAGAGTTCCAAGGACTTGTCTAGAATATGATCAAGTGATGTTCTATTGCAAAAAGGCATCCGATACATGTGTGTATTATACATACACAAACAAACAAATAGCCTGATAACCACAATGTTTCCAGATCCATCAAAATTATTTTGTTAAAACACCTTTTCTGAGTAAAAGGGTCATATCAGTAAGCAGCCAACTTAAATATCCCACCCTCCCCCTGTACTTTTAGTTATCCTTCCTTTTCCATATTAAATTTAAACACGCCCTTACGCATTTATCCAGCACAGGCAATGTACGTCTACAAAAGTTTATTTTACTCCCCCACCCAATGATTGAAAACAGTATTCCAAGTGTATCCCCATGCAATGGCACTACTAACAGAAAATAACTATGAAGCATTAGTGAATAGAGCAGACTAGCTGGCCACACTTCAAACTAAGTCATTACAACAAAAATTCAAGCCAAAGCGAAAGAATCCCACACACCTTCAATTTCAACGATTAAACTTTTCCTGAATTTGAAGAAAACATCGTGTATTGGCCAATGGACTAAGCTACCACGCAAACGTGTCGCATCCTGTTTCATATGAGTCATACTTGACATCTGAAATCTAGAATCAGGAGAGTACTCTCCTGCCAGAAAATTTAAAGAAGAAGAAAGACCCACGAACCAAGTCTCCGCTCCTAGTTACGACGCATATCGAGTCAATTCCGTGTACACCAACCCATGTGGTTCCATATGATTCGTCTACCTCTCAAGAAGACGTTGTCATCAAACAATTTGCGCGCGCGCGCGCACACACACACACACATATATATATATATATATATATATAACTTTTAATGTGTCACATATGGTGTCGAATTAATATCAAAGCAATGAAGTGCTTACCCTGCCACGATAAAGTATCCCCAGGCCAGATGCAAGTTTTTCGATCTATCATGTCACAGATAAAAATTAGAATAAATCAGAATAAGACATAAACTGAAACTAATTTTCTTAAAGTCAAATCGGCATAGCAAAGATTTAGATGTCAACCATTGCTGCTATTGCATCCATTTATAACACTGCCATAAGTGTATTCCCTTCGGAACTTATCGGCAGCAGTTTTGCGTCCGTTTCTACGTACCAAAGCTGATAAAAAATGCGAATAAAGCAAATAAAATAAATCAAATCGACCTAGAAGCAAGATTGAACTTTGAAAAAAATGTTAAAGTAGATAACGGGCTACCAGAATCATAGAAGAAAAAACTCCGCGCTAGCCTGGGGTCAATGTTATATTCCTTTGTCATAACCTCTATTAATTCAGAACAACATAAATCTTTGTCATATCAACATAAATCAGAGTAAGAAACAAAATAAAAAACTACAAAAATTTTAATGAGAGAAAACAGTAACATTACCACACGCATAAGTAACCGTGTCGCTTGAGAATTCCTGATGTTCCATACCTGAATCAAAAATGAACAAATTTAAATCTTCAGGTCTAACATTTAAATTGACGGAAAAGATTACATCTTTATCAGACAATCGGGGGAAACACAGCTCCCGGAAAAAACACAAAATATATTATTCGCTGATGTTGGTGCAGGAGTTGTCCGGAAGATGAGTGGGATTCGTGTTCAGTGCGAGTGGGGGCTGGATGAGATTAAGAGATTGAGGTCATTGAGCGCTTACCATTGTTGTTCACAGCGGTCTGTGATTGTGGATTAAGCACGCAATAGACGGCGGTTGGTGGTGAAGAACTACCGGCCTTTTTGTTCTCCGCCATGGGTCTCTTCAATGTCCAGTGTGTAGGTCGTTTTGTTGGGAGATGGAGGAGGTGCCTTGGTGGCGACTGCCGTGAGTTGTGGCCTTATAAAAAATTTTGACCGACATAAAGTAACTTAATCTAACTAGGAACCTAAGGAGTTCAAAATTACTGATATTGCAAGTGACCTACTTGGCAATATCAACTCTCTAAATTTCTTCGTGTGGACTTGGCTGTTCAAGGTTCTAAGAGGATTATGGTCTATAAGAATTGTTGTTCAGAATCCCTTCTTGATTCAATAAGTGTTCTTACAGAATTTCTTCTAAGTTGTGCACTTTGATTGAAATTCTGTGTTTTGTTTGCTATGAACTCCTTGTGTAGTTAATTGTTGGTATAGTGTCTTTGTAGTCCTGTTGTTGGCTTAATCTGGTGTAGTACAGTGATAAGATCAGGAATCACCATAGAAAGCTTGAATCAAGTATTGGCCCTGAGAGGATTCCGGCCATTTGATTCATATTTCATAGTGATCTGATCTTGTGTCAATCTGCCCTGGTGATTGGTTTGACATGCCAAGTCACTGCCTGTGTATAGGCTTGCATTACTGATTTCCTGTAAAACCTGTGGACTGAACCTGGGCTAAAAATCTTGATCCTTGGTTGTTTCCCTTTGCCTGTCAGAAAGCCAATGTGTGCCTGATCAAGAATTCAGGATCTGCTCTTCTTGTAGTCTTGTGAATAAGACTTGGGCAGACTGCGTTCTTGGAATCCTGCACTCTTGGTTTGACTGAGAAGCTCTGGTTTTGGTCCTTGTTCTCCCCTCGTATCTTGTTGGGAAATTCTGATAGTTTGCTTGTTAGTAGACTAGCTCAGAATTTCTGCCCCTCCCTTTATTCATCTCATAGCCTTGTAAGTTGTCTGCATATACTTGTGGGGTGATGTGACCTTACTTTCTGCACTGCTCCTGTTATGCCGAGTCCTTAATCCTGCTGAAATTGCTGGTCTTGCTGAATCTATTGAATACTGAATATATTGCATACTGAATCTGCTAAAGTGCTTCCTTGTACTCTTGCTGTTACCTGCATTATACGCAACTTTGTTTAGTTGTTTTAGAACACATTGTAATAAACTGGAATAGGTATTGTTTTGCTAATCTACTGAAATAGTTGTTTTCAGTACCATCAGTCTTGATAATCCTATCTTTTGATTTAGATTATCGTTTCTGAAAGGAAGCTGAAAGTTTCAGCCTATTTCTGATCAGTCAAGTTGATGTATATGCTTTTGTTGTAGTGTTGTAATCTGATCCTTTTGTGACAATATACATGCTGTTTTGGTATTCAGATTTCTTGTCTATTTTTTAAGCACCTTGTTGTATTCTGTTCATTGTGTTTCAAATAGAACTTGGACAATGTGTAATCTGAATTGTATCATCTCTGTTTTGGACATCAGCTTTGTGTAAACTGAATCTGCATTGCTTTGAAATTGTAGATTTACTAATCTGCATATTCAGATTTGTTGTTGTTTAATTGTAACTGCATATAACAAGTTGTATCTTGAGTATTCAGCCTATTGTTACTAAATACAACTTGGTTGATATATTGAAATCTATTTTGGACCTGCTTCTCTCACGTTGATCATACTATCTAATTCTTATAAGTTGAGCTGTCATATAATCTATTTGCATATTAACCCCTGCACTTTATCTGAATTGCTTTGTGCATCACTTAAGTTGAGATAACATTGTTTACTGGCTTTAAGTGCTGCTGTTCTTTATTGATCACTAAGGTTTATACAATACAAGCGAATAGATTATTAAGTGAGCTTTCACACTTAATTTTCTAGTACTTGTGTTATCTCCGAAAAGGAGTTTAAAAATTCACCAACACTCTATTCACCCCTTTCTAGAGTGTGTTTTGCGCCATTATCGATCCAACACGGATACATAGAGAGGCTTGAGAAGCTGGGCCGTGAGTTAAGTGTTGACTTGATTCTGCAATCTCTACCGGACTCTTACTCACAGTTTGTGATGAACTATCACATAAACAAGATTGACTGCTCCCTCGCGGAGTTATTGAACATGCTCAAGACTGCCGAGGGCATTGTTGGCAAGGGTAAGCAAGTGTTGCTCGTGACTTCTTCCAAGGGCAAAAAAAAGGCCCAAAAGAAGACCAAGAAAGTGAAGAAGGATCCCAAGCCAAAGCCTAAGATAGCCAAGGACAAATCAAAGGATGATTGCTTCCATTGTGGCCAGCCTGGCCATTGGAGGAAAACTTGCAAGGCCTTCTTGAGTACCAAGATGAACAAGCATAGCGACGCTTCGACTTCAGGTATGTTTATGATTGAGATCAATATTGCTTCTTCTAAGTCTAACCATTGGGTATTAGGTACTTGTTGTGGTTCTCATATTTGTACGGATATGTAGGCACTAAGAAGGACTAGGAAATGAGAACTGGACATACGCGTTGGGAATGGAGCAAGTGTTGTTGCCCTAGCTGTAGGAGTTTATTTTCTTTCATTGCCCAGTGGGCTAATACTATAATTAAATAACTGTTATTTTGTGCATGCTCTTATGAAGAGCATTATTTCTATTCTGCATTGGATGTGGAAGGATTTTCTTTTACGTTTAAGAATAAATGTTGTTCTTTTTCACGTGATGGAATAATTTATGGTACTGGCAAACTTGACAATGGTCTCTACATATTAGATATGAATGTTGATATACTTAATATAAACAACAAGAAAGAGAAAACAAGTGTTGAGGACTTGGCCAGCTCACCTTCATCTTTTGCTTCTCAGAATGTGGTATAAATCTTGGCGAGGAAAATTGGAAACACCCTTCAATTATTTGATGGGTGCAATACACGTGTTACGCTCCTTTTTGCCTACTTTTCATTTCTACTCTTGTGATGGTTATACGTACTGATATACTCGAATCGGAATGGGGCCCTGTTCATCTAGATTGGGCCTACTATCATGACCCAATAACGAAGATATAGGGCCTCTTTCCCCTCTATCCGCGATCATAAGCCAGATCCTACCCGCCATTCGCAAGCCGGGTCCTATCTGCCAACAGTAAGCCGGATCATATCCGCTGGTCGTAAGCCGGACTCCTTCTCTCCGTGCGATTTCTACCCATATGGTCAAGCTGATTTCAAGACAAGGCATATACGAGTCCGTTGTCCGCTACTCGCTATGCTTATCGTTCCAGCTAGCTATCATGATAGCTGGCTAGGCCACTTGTATTGCATACATATTTATCTTTAATTATGTATTCTTAATTGTCTTGTCATGAACAGTAAACCAACATAGTCTTAGCCTATAAATATGGGATCACAATGTAATCAAAAGGCATCCAAGAACTAATACAAGCAGATACACTCTGCCAATTTGTCGACTCATTCGATTGTTCTTCATTAAACACTTACCCGACAACTTTGTTCTTGCTCACCACCGAGCTCTCTCCGGAGAAATCACATATATAAAACCTTATATCTTCAAGATAAACACTGTTACCGCAAACCTGATATTCTACGCAACATCAGTTGGCTCCGTTACCAGGAAAATCAACATCATTCAGCTTTTGGGAGATCACTTGCTCCACCGCAAAGACGATTTCACGGTGTCTCAGACGAGGATACCACCACTTTTGATCCACCAGTCACCAAAGCTTTGATCTTCTAGGATAATCCAGCCCAGAAATCACCGCTCTCCTCATCTCAGCAACATACACAAAGCAGAGATCATCAAATTCATTGCAAACTCGCACTCGAGTCCACCTCTATTATCCAGGTTGGTTTATATGCCTTTTGCGCAGTTTCAGATCTTCAAGTAATAAGGAATCTGAGTACAAGGCAATACCACTTGGAGAATAACCCTCAATAAACATCCCTTGCTTTTGATATTCTGAGTTGGAAGAAATATCTAGCCGAAATATCTTACTAAAATATCTCCAAAAATCCTAGTCAGAAATGGCGGGTTCAAAACACTTTAACCCCGTCACTCCGAGTAAGGGGGTAATCAGGGTAACTCGAGGTATGCGAACACGCAGCGCGGGGAGCCAAGCAGAAAAGTACTATCTGCAGGGGCTGATGCCGGGCAAGACATCACGCCCGACATGCGAGCATATATAAGAGAAAGGACTAGAGTCCGGGAAATACATGAGGCGGCGGTCAGAAAGAGCCGTGGGAAAAGCGTCGCAGGAAACATCTTACCAAATAATGAACAAGAGGTTGTTTCAGCAGGGGAGCGTCCCCACAGCAAGACTCATATAAGATAGCTCTACAAGCACACATGAAATATGTAGAGGAAATGCGAATAGGAAATACGTTGCTAATTGCCGAGGGACTACCACCTCAACCTATCCGCAAATTCAACCCTCCTCAACCCGCACCAACAGAGGTGCAACTCACTCTCATACCCCCAAAAACAATCCAAACTCAACGATCAGAAACTGAGGGAAGTAGCCACGCAACCTCACATCCAAGGGGGGATAGGAAATCAGCCTTAGGTCGTCTAGGGCCTGTGGTCGACGATCGCGGTGCAGCCCCATGGAGACCTAGGAATCCTCGACAGGTCCGTACCCGCTGTTAAGGGTGATTTTATGCGATTTATAAGGTTATATTTTGTAATGATTTTCCCCATATTTATATGATTTGCATAGAAATAGAGCTTTATATTGAAATATTGAGCAAACGGTATTTTTAACGGGTAAATTGCAAAACTAGTTAGTTTATGTGCTTATCTGTTGAATTTATGATTATTTGGATATTACTACGTTTTTGCGATGTTATGGATGTGATGTAGATACATATTTTCGACTAAGAAGAGGAATATAAGAGGCTCCATTCGGATTTATATGAGGAAGGAAGATATAGAGATGAGAATAAAGGATAAAGATGAAGGAATCCATGTCTAAGCATGCCAGACGAGCGTCCAACATGGCTAAACGAGCGTCCAAGACCTGAACTGGCGTTCAGAATTCTAAACCAGCGTCCAGGGAGCCAAAATTGATACAGGATGTTCAGACTCAGTCCAAACTGGCGTTCAGCCTCCGTCCAAGAAAAGTGGACGGGCGTCCACAAGGTCAAACGGGCGTCCAGCGCCGACTTCAGCGCAGCCGACTTAAAACTCTATAAATACAGCCGCGTTTCTTAACCCTAATCACACATTATTGAGACCTATTGATACACAATCATTAGGAGAGAACCCTAGGCGGCCCCAGCCCCCTTAGGGGAGGCTGGGGTTGCGATTTTTCTTGTTTTTATTCGCTTTTTATTTCTGTTTTGCTGCTGCGATTTATGCTCAACGCTTGGGGCTGAACATGTTCAAACGATTTGAATCTTTTCCATCAGGTTTATCTATTTCCAATCTGAGTTTATGTTGCGATTTTAATTCAAAGTTGTTATCTTTCCTTTGATTATTTGCTATGCAATCAATATCGAAAGATGAATTGTTATTGATGTTTACCGTATGATGAGAGTCGGTGTAAACCTTAGATCACCATAGGAAAGATGAGATTTTTAACCTTGACATAACGAGAGTTGATAGGTTAGATATCTAGGTTGCTAGATTGAGAGATCTTACACCTTGTTTTGAGAGCGTCAATCATATATATCGAGAGATGAGAGATTGATAGGCGAATTATCTACGAGAGTAGGAATTCATACCTTTGATAGGTGAACCACATCTTTAATTAAATCATCACAAGATAACTTTAGAGAGGAAATAGAGGGTTGCGGGAACGGTGGATTATTGTTTGTTCATTGTTTAATCGCCATGATCATCGTTTTTATTGTTTTTCCTCGTTTATAGTTTTATTTATTTATTATCGCTTTTATCTTTCCTGGCTTTGGACTGACAATCCTCTGTCCAGTTTATTTTATCGTTTTTAGTTCAGGTTTAATAGTAATAACCTTAGGAAAATTAATGAACTAGATACCTCGATTCCCTGTGACCGACTCCGGTATTAATCGCTATACTACGATCCCTACACTTGGGGAATACCGGATTTATAAATTTTATTACTTGTTTGCTTTGTTAGATAAAATCCGTGACACCCGCTTAGAAGGACAGAGGGACTCACAAGTTGAGGGATGCTATGTTGAACCCCCATCTGTACCCCAAGGCCAGGTAGAGATGGGCATAATGAAAAAACAAATAGAGGAATTGCAGAAAGGTACGGTGGGGGCTAAAATTGTTCCGACTTGGGGAACAAGTGTACTTCATCCCAGTATTTTGAAAGCGGCGCCAAGAGGGGGAACTCACTACCCGAATTTCATTAATTACCATGGAGCCATAGACCCTTTGGATTGGCTATCCGCATTTCAAAGCAGAATCAGCTTGTGTACATCTAGCGACGAGGCTTGGTGCATAGCTTTTGTGGGATCGATGCAGGACAGGGCAGCGTCATGGATTCGCGGTCTTCCTCCGAGTTCGATTTCATCTTGGGATGATCTGATCAACAAATTTATAGCAGAGTTCAGATCAGTAGGAGGACCCAAAAAGACACACATCGACCTGTATGAGGTCCGACAAGGCGAGAATGAGGGTACCCGCAGCTACTATGAGCGGTTTTATAAAGTGTACGAGCTAACGAGGGGCTTGGCCGACAACGTCATTATGAGCAGTTTTGAAACAGGGCTGAATCCCGGTTACTTAAAATCTTATTTTGCTTTGACCCTCCAGCAAACTTGCAAGAAATGTTAAGTTCAACCAAAAAATACATCGCCACAGCGGGTAACGAAGGAGCGTCTTCGTCCAATAAAGGCAAACAGAGGGCTAAGCGCAATCCGCCTAGAGATAGCCACATGAACGCTGATCGGGATGTTAAAAAGCCTGAAAGATTTAAGGAAGAGCACTTCACGCCGCTTAGAATATCCTATACTCAGATGCTGAACGAGGTAAGAGATGAACTACCCGAGCCTTACACTATGGTCCCCGATACACGCCGCGATGCGTCCAAATATTGCGGCTATCACAGAGATAAGGGTCATACAACTGACGAGTGTATTCAATTCAAGCGGGCAATAGAAAAATTACTCGCTCGTGGACATCATGATCACTACAAGCTAGATGCCGGTGGGCCGGATAGGAGGAATCAGCAGGCTCGCCAGTTCGACAGGAACGTCAGAATAATAACCGAGCTTCCTCCAAGTAACAATCAGATCAAGAGCCGCATCGGCTCCATTAACAAACATGTGGAAAAGCCTGTAGTCCTGCGAGGGAACGAGAAACCTCTCGTTTTTACGCGAAGCGAGCTAGTGACTTCGATCAATACGGAAGATATGTGTTTATGCGTTTCAGTGGTCATCAACCAGGCTTGCGTCAACAGGGTAATGATCGACACATGGGCATGCCGTGTCATTTTGTATTACAACTGCTTCAAAGAATTAGGGTTCGGAGATTCAAATTTGAGGCCGCATAATGGCACCATTGAGGGCTTCACTAATCACAAAATACAAGTCAAAGGTGCCATCGATTTGGATGTACAGATGGGAGATTATGCACCATTTCGAACAGAAAATGCTGTATTCCTCGTAGTCGATCTTCAGTCCAATTATAACATGATAATTGGGACGCCATCTTTGAAACAATTTCAGATGGTAACTTTCATCCCGCATCAGCGAGCAGAGTTTTATGTAGGGGACAAAATCGGACTTCGATCAGCGAGCCTGCAGCTGTCCTCACATACATACAGGAAATGAGGACTGGGAACAAAAGAGCACGAATCGAACAACCTGAGAACATGGAAAACATTGACATGATCAGAGTCGCTGTTGAACCTATGCCAGTTAAAGTGGAGTGTGAAACTTTGCAAGTTAGAGATGAGCCCGAATTTACAGCGGAAGATGAGTTAGTCGAGGTAGTCATCAACGATGAGCACCCTGAGCAGAAAGTCAAGATAGGAGCTCGGCTGAGTTCCTTCGAGAGGGAAAAATTGATAAAATTACTCAAAGAAAATATGAGTGCATTTGCCTGGGTAGTGACGGACATGCGGGGGGAATTTAAGTTGTGCCATTTTTATAACGTGAATGGTAGTGCCACTGGTGGTCCTCCTCGAACACCAACGTGTCAATGTGGGAATGACGTTCGTCTTTTTGAAAACAGTGTGATGTCGAAGTAATTTTTTATGATACCGAAAATAAATAGATGTCAAAAATAATTTGACATGTGTCGATAGAAATAGAAGTCACCTAAGAGAAATGGTGAAAGTAATAATAATGGGAGTAAATAGAACCCTAAATTTATGCATAAACGGTTTGCTAAAAGAGACCGATAAAAAAGTTTTATTACTTTGTCCGTTTAGAAAAAGTTTCAAAACTTTCCCCCCTTTTCAGTTTTTCCTAACTTCAAACCCTAGCTCGCTCTGTGCGCCGCCCTTTCACTCCTGTGTATCTGTCCGTCTCCGGCGATCAGTTATCTGCCATATTTCACCTCCCTCCATCTGATCTCCATGGAGCGAACTACACACTGCACACTGAAGATACCGGTGGCGGAGGACAAAGATCCTGGTGTTTTTGCACCACCAACCGATAAATCTCCACCACCATTCCAGACCGCCAGTGGTAAGCGACGTATTCTTCTTCTTCAACTAGATCCAATGGCGGACATTTTATATTCTCAACGCTAGCATATTCTTCTCTAATTTATCTTGTCTTTTAAGCAGAGTATAATAAATTTCTATTTACTCTGTAGTTTATCTAGTTTTTCAATTAGTAGCAGGTAAAAAGAATTGGCAGATTGAACCGGAGTTACTAGAAAGGTTCTTGCACTCCGACTCCGACTCCCAGGATCCGGATGATAGTGATGATAAGGATGTTAATCTTGTGAATCAGCCTATGCCAAAAATCGACTACGCGTTAAAGGAGGATGTTGAGGGCAGCTCAACATCGATTGATGTATGTTCCTAGAGCTCTTTTTTTTCTTTGACTGCTGTTAATTTTTTCTTGTTATTTTTTATAAGTTTTAAATACACACATTGATCTCTAAGTTATTATTTTTTTTTTAGCAGTCCTTGTTTTGAAACATTTTGCACGTGACTGACTTAGCAGTCTTGTTTTCAACATTTTGCAGGTGAGTTCTCACACTGCAATCATTGCAGTGAGGCGTATGGATCATGTTATTATATATCGGGATGGATTCATTGACGTGCAGACGTGTAGCAGACAATTTATATGAGCCGGATGATGAAGATTTTGATAAATGGATTGAAGTTTTCGATACGGTCTTTCTTGGAGGGTGCGGGGATTCAATTGGAGCATTTGAAACTTTGAAGCAAATCATTCATGAGCGTTTACCCGGCAGGTTAATAAGGAAGCCTAGAAATATGTTGATAGTTGCACAGACTCTTTGCCATATCATGAATGAATTCTGCCAGCAGATCAATGTTCAACCATCACCTTCACATGTTTCCTTCCTTCTTGCCGGAATATGTGGAGAAGACACTGCCATCTTTACCATCGAAAGTGATGGACGACAATTTCATCACCAACGACACGATGTGGGAAATCTTGTAGGGGGTTCAGGATCTGATGCCATGGTTGATTTCTTACGAGAAAAGCCTTTTGAAGCAGGTTTTAGTGAGAGGCAGGCAGTCAAACATACTTTTAAGGCACTTAGACATGCCCTGAGATCAACTTCAGACTGTGGTGGGGTTATTAAGGTATTTTCCATTCTTCCTGGTGGACACACCCCGCACATTTGGAACTTCACAAAGCGTCACGGCCGCCGGTACATTTACCACCGGGAACAGTGAATTAAAGTGTTTGGATTTTGAATGCTTGTAGTTTTGGATATATTCTTTGGGTATTCTTGTAGTTTTGGATATGTTCTTGTCAGTGAAAATGTGGTTTATGGGTATGCATATCACTGTTGGTATATAAAGAGTAGTTGTTTGTTATGTTATTATTGATTATTACTGTTTCTTTAGTTTCTGATGGTAAACAAAATCAAACAAGAAACGAGTTGGAAATCTAGAGAAGCTTTTCAATTCAGGAGATGACCGTTTAATCATTGTTTCAAAATATTTCACTTTTGTCGTTTCTCTTTATTTCACATTGTAATTGTAAGAATATGTATGATTAACGAAATCATATAAATAGAAGGATGTCGTGCATGTCACATGTGTTGTAGTGATACAACGGTTAAGTCATTTTTAATTTAAAAATATGGTATTTGTTCATAATCTGGTTGAACTTGTGATAGAGTTGACACACTACCATAATCTCTTGTCGTACCGTTGTTCATTAAATTTGACGGTCAATGATCTTTATAGTTTTTTTTTTTTTTTTTTGATAATAATGACAAATTTACTATGACTATTTACCATTGAACTTAATATTGATTTTAATCGATAAATGTTGACACATATACACTATTTCCCTCTCTTATTGTTGATAGTCAATAAACACTGTAATATTTTCCCTTTTATAAAAAATAGATGTCATTTGTCATTATGAAACTGAAGGAGCTCACTACGATTAAACAAAAAAACTATTGTACTTAACATGTGTCCCCTTCAATTCGGACCTATTCCATGAATCATACAAATCCGTTAATACCGTAAGTGTATATTCATATTTTACTTTTGTTTATTTGCTTAAAGCCGTATTCAAAATTATCTTGTCTGATTAATTCGGATTTCGGTCAGAAAAGTGGCTAATAATAGATTTTGGTCAGGACAATGGCTACAAATAGATTTGTTAACGTATCGAGTCAAATAGAGTATATGATGTTTTAAGGATTTGTTCATTTATGTCACGATTTTGTTCATGATGATTCGTTTCGTTAACGAATAAAAAATTATGTTCAAGCTTTATTCGTTTATTCACGGTCGTTCGTTTAATAATCAAACAAAAAATTATATCAAGCTCAGCTCATTTATAAAGACAAATTTTTTGTGCTTGTGTTTGAGTTCAACTCGTTAAATGCATTTTTGCATTCCATATCGAGCTGGGCTTGAGTTCGCTCGTTAAGGTATACAAAAATCAAGTACAAATACATAATAACAAGTTATTTAAAACAATATTCATATATCAAAGTACATAACGTATTAGAACTTTATAAAAATTCTATAAAATTATTCTATTGTATCTATTAGATTAATAAATGACTTATCATATTATGCATTAAGGTTATCTTGTACATTTGTTTATCTATATGAGCATTTTTGCGAACATAATTGATCGTTCGCGAGCCAAACTTGTGTTTGTTCGTTTAAGAAAATGTTCAAATTTTGCTCGTAAAGCTAAACCTACAAATAATCACAAACACTAACAGACTTGAATATAATCTTGTTCACGAACGACTCTGTTCCTTTAATAGAATTAGCTGTGTAGCCTTACTCCTTCCTTTTTAGAGTAAATGTATGATTCTAAGCTCTTTTACTCTCGGTAAAAAAAACCCAACTCTTTTACACCCGACTCTCGAGATAGTTAAACTAATAACCTCCTTACAACTAACCGATTGACCGCTCCTATGATATAGTTTAGTGGTAAAAGAGTAAATATACCGTAATGACAATATTGCCTTTGAAATGAGTCGTAAAGTTCAATACATTATATCAACTTTTTTCGACAAAAGATATAAACTACCACCGAGATATAATCGTCGATTTACCTCCTCGTCTGGTGGGAACATTTTAGGTTGACTCAACTTAACTAACGATTTTGAGCCAAATTGCTGGGTCAAATGTAACTCAATCCTGACCAGGTTGGAAACTAATGTTATAAAGAATGCGCTTACGTGGCTACATCTTGACCCTTCAAATCTTCAATGGATAGTCAATCAATTACGCATAGGGTTTTATACAAACAATAACACAATTTCCGCCCGTCTCATTTGAATTCTCGAGACCGTTCTTCTCTAAAAGAAAAGAAAGGAGGTGATCGCAAATCGCAATACTTTCTTTATACAACGACGCACTTGGTTAACATATTTTTGGTGCTTGGATCTGCGATGCATGCTGATTTGATTGAGTCATTGGTTTTATACTGGCTTATAGCTTTAGCTGAATTCCCGGAGCTGATTTGGTGATTACATTTTTCCCAGTGTCTTGCTTTCCTTTTTCGGGTCCGATTTTAGGTTTTTTTTTTTTTTTGTTGTTGTTGTTGTTGTTGTTGTGAATTTAGGCATTTTACTTCTTTAGTAGTTGAGCTTTTAGTTTGCTGTTTCTGAAAACTGTTGGTGGATTTTAAGCTGAGAAAGAGGGGAAAAAGAGGATGATTTTTTTTTTCTTTCTTTAGAGCGACGCAGCTATAGTTTAGATGATTGTGTAATTTGACATTTCTAAAAAAAAAACTTGAGTTCCCTTTATTTTGTTAAATTTGAGCGTAAGTGAAAATCCTACAATTTTACCTGAGAAATACGATACTTGGTGGGTTCTTCAAGAAATTGTGCTCCATGAGCAGTGGCCAGTGGGGAAAAACTTTCATTCTCAGGAAAAAAGTGTAGATCACATTTAGTCGAAAAATTTATGATCTTGATTTTGGATGTGATGATACCCGGAAAATAACGTCAGAGTAATATCCCTTAGTTATCTGTTGATTGTGATATGCTTTTTCGTTTATGTAAAGCCTATTAAATCTAGAGCTTATTATTTATCATCTTCATTGTCACCTGCATTACTATTATTGTTTTTGCCCTGGTTATCGTTCTTGCTACTGTTGCTGTTGTGATCTTTCAAACTTCCCAGACTCTGATTGTATCTTTACTTGGGCAGTTCCTGGAACATCTAGAGCAGCTTATAATGCGTTTTGGGAGACATTTGGTACAGGTTTGTCGATGCGTTGGAATTGGCATATGCAAATTTGTCTACTTGTTAAATCATCATGGAAAGTGATAAAACTAGCCCTAGTCGTTCAGATAGCATAAGTGATAGTCAACCAAGAGCTCGACCTTTGCAAGGGTAAACGTTTTCATTCCAGATGCTGCTTTCTTTAATCACCACTTTTTTTTGCCTAGTATTCCAACACATATCCTGCTTGCTGATGCCTTAGATGTTGGCTCCCAATTTGTTCTCTACAGCAGTGGTGTTGTTGTCATTGTTTTGTTTTCCTTTTCCTTTTCCTTTTTTCTCTTTAAATGGGTAAACTAACACTAATATCCTCTTTTGTTATTGTTCTTATCTGGCTAATCTAGCTGTTAACTGCTATGAAAAATGTTCTATTTAGTAGCAACCAAAATAAACTAGCTACTTCTCCATTTTTGTCACCCTTAAGACATGTTGGTTTATGGTCTCCTTCTAACGCATCCGAACATTAAGAAGCATAATTTGGCAGCGATTTCTACTTTCGTTACTTTTTGAATAGAACACTAGTATAAACTTCACCACTTTTCAACTTTTTCTATTGTTTATGCGATATATTTCTCTGAAAAATCTAGGAGGCACTAGGGCACAAATGTTATTCCGCCTGGTTGTATGCTACTGAGTGGTGTTCTAGTCTTGCATCATTTTTCAAGACTTTGCGTGGTATAGAACAGATTTCTAAAATTGCAGTACTATTCCACAGGAGGACCTATGGCCCATCAAGGAGATCCACAAAGGGGCAGTGGACACCAGAAGAGGTACCGTTGATAGGGTGGATAGATATTGTTTTCCTAAGTTGTTTTATATCGTTCTAGGAATGTATATGCCCCCCTCCCCTCCCCCCCCCCCCCCTCCCCCCTCCCCCTCCCCCCCCCCCCCCCCCCCTCCCCCTCCTCCTCTTGGTTATACTTTTTCTTAAAGAACAAATTTTCTCTATGATAGCGCTAACGTGGTTCAAGTCTCTGTATAGCTGCTGTAATATGCCTTGGGTTTTCAAAGAGTTAAAACCCGTGCTTGATCCAACTTTGACAATTTGACTAACATTTTCTGTTTTTGATTAAAAAAGCAGTAGAACGTAAAATGATCTATTTCACTTGTAGAGTAAGGTTGTAAGTTTGGTGTCTTCAAGAAACTTTTGGGTAAAAGAGAAACTAAAGTCAGAGTAGACCACTTCAACAAAATGAATCGGGTTGCTCAAGGGGGGAGCCTCATTGATAGTGGGATTTAAGAAGACTTGCATAAAGTTTGACCATTGAGTTTGTAACCCAACGGCCACTTTATCTTCTCAGAAAATAGCTCCCTTGTCTTCATAGTGGGTTTTGGGTCAAAGCCTGTGCACAATGGCACCACTGTTGCTGCCTGACTGCCCCTTTACTTTTTTCCCCAAAGCAAGTTCTGCCCAAACACAAAATCTGAAGTCCTGCATATTTTTCAGTTGCAAAAGGAAAAAAGAAAAGAGCTGCATATCATAATCTGTTATTATTTTGCGATCTCAAAAGTTTCTATATGAGATAAAGTTTGTCACACAATAGCATATCACTCAAATTATTGTATTAGTGTCTTCTTTCATGATAGCTATTACTCAGTTTTCTTAGAAGATACTTTTGCATAAGAAGCTTTTACTTAGTGAGGTTGGTTCCGTATAACGAAGATCAATGGAAAACCATCCAAATGTTTGCTCCATTTTTTAAACATGGGTCGTTTGATCCTACTTTTCCCCTTTCACCAAATAATATACTTTTTTTTGTGATTTCACCTGCTCCTTTGTGTCTGTACTTTTTGTTTGCTACTTGGTGTACGCCCAGACATACGGTCTACTGATATAGAACATTGTAAAAGTTTTGACTTTTTCTTCTTGTAGCATTCAACGATCAACTGATACGTGCTCTGGACACTAATTCCATCTCCGTTGTGATATAATATTTGCTGTTTAAACTGAGGGAGTTTGGGTATATGTGCAGGATGAAATTTTGCGAGAGGCTGTGCAGCATTATCAAGGGAAAAACTGGAAAAAGATAGGTACGACCTTATTTGTGTAAAGAAAATTCATGGATCTTTACACAAATAATTACCAACTCACCCAAAAGAATTAGATATTAAGGAGGCATGTAATTTATTTATTTATATCTAACACAAATGAACGTGGAATTTCGTTTGAATCAGCGCTACGTTTCAAAGACCGGACAGATGTCCAGTGTCTACACAGATGGCAGAAAGTTCTGAACCCAGATCTTGTAAAAGGTCCTTGGACTAAAGAAGTATGGAAGGCTCTTGTATTCAATTACGCACTTATTTGTTTCTATTAGCATCTTGAATGTTTTCATTCTAATTACCTGTCACTGTCTTTTTTTTGAGATTATCAGGAGGATGATGCAATTATTGAATTGGTTAAGATACACGGGCCTAAAAAATGGTCCACCATTGCCAAACATTTACCTGGACGTATAGGAAAGCAGTGCCGAGAAAGGTAACTTGAACACATTTATCTTTTTATAATACTGCAGCCTGCTCAAGCTATAAAAGTAACATTTTGTGTGTTTGGTTTCATAGATGGCACAATCATCTTAACCCGAACATAAATAAAGAAGCTTGGACTCAGGAAGAAGAACTCGCTCTAATTCGTGCTCATCAAGTTTACGGTAACAAGTGGGCTGAGTTGACCAAATTCTTGCCTGGCAGGTATGTTCAAGTATCCTTCGGTTTTATCCATTTTCCCGTGTCTCCCATTTCTTCTGATTTCAACTCCTTGATGTGGATATGTATATCTACCTCCATTATCAGGTCAGACAATGCAATTAAAAATCACTGGAATAGTTCAGTGAAGAAAAAAATGGATTACTATTTGGCCTCGGGCTTGCTTGCTCAGTTCCAAGGATTGCCAAACTCCATCCCTATAATTGAACCTGTACGCGCTTCGTCTTCAAAAACACCACCGAGCAGTGAAGAAAATAGTCCTGCCAGAGATGGACCTGAAATGGAAGATGTTTCACAGTGCAGCCAAGGTTCAGCTGCTATTGGCGGTTGTTCTCAATCAACAAGTGAACTGGGAAATACAAGTATGTCTACAGGGAAGGAATTCGCTGAATATACCGTTCCACTTGAATGGGGAACATCCGTGGTGAAAGATTGGCGGTTGGATCAGAACAACATACTGGACAAGTCTTCCCTGAACATGGAACATGATATGTCAGGACAATATCTACATTCGTTGTCTGCTCCGTTTCTTGATTCATCGAATGCTGGAGGAAATAACGGCACACCATCCTTTCCTCCCCAATATTCCACATGTTTGGTTAACATGGCTTTGGCTACAGAGAACAATACAATGGATTGTTCTTCTGATTCCTTACAATACCAATCTTTGAACAATCTTAACCCTGTGGATGGTGGCACTTTTACTTTGGAATCGTTTCAACCGTTTGATGCTCCTTCACACCCTGCATCTGACAATGCATCGCTTTTATTTGGTATTGACCGAATTGTTTTCGATGACTCATCAATCGGACATGAAGACCATAATATCCTTCCTGATAGAAATGATGGCTTCATCCACAGTAACGATGCTTGTGGATCTCCAAGTCACCGTCCAGAGGAAGATACTATGATGACAGAACAACTGGATCAGAGATTGGATACTTCAGTAGCACCGGAAGATATTCACCGCTCCCCGGCATTGGGAGATGTTGGATCTGATGAACAAAAAGATACAGGAGATCTATTTTACGAACCACCTCGGTTTCCTAGCTTTGACATTCCTTTCTTTAGTTGTGACCTTCAACAACCTAACAGTGAGATGCAGCAAGAGTACAGCCCACTTGGCATACGCCATTTCATGATGTCTTCTGTAAACTGTCCTACTCCATTCAGGTTGTGGGGCTCCTCACCATCAAGGGACGACAGCCCAGAGGCCGTGCTGAAAAGCGCTGCCAAAACGTTTACAGGCACGCCGTCCATCTTGAAGAAACGTCATCGTGATATGTTGTCACCTTTGTCTGAAAGGAGGACAGAGAAGAAACTAGAAAGCACGGGATCGTTCTCTAGCTTGGCTAGAGATTTTTCTAGATTGGAAGTGATGTTTAATGAGTCTGAGTTACTTGACCATGACACAGATCATGGAAATGAGGACAAAGAAAACAAGGTTCCTTGTTCTATAGAAGTAGAGAAAGATGAAAAAGGAAGCCTTCTGAATTCACAATCTGAAAGATTAGAGAAGGATATGAATGGTAGTGTTCCGTATGACAACGCAAACCAACCGGGTGATGTTGAAACAGTATGCACGGTAGCAAGTAGAGGGGTTACATCGTCTGAGACTCCTAGATCTTCCGGAAGAAAAGATGGATTCATGAATCTTGCATCCTTTATGAACTCTGCAGAGAAGGTTGAAAATCATGGAAATAGCTCGGGTGCTGAAAACATTAACATGTAAGTCTGTTCTCTGTCTCTCTCTCTCTTTTCTATTTTAGTGATTTTGCCTTTTTGTTTGTTATGAAACTGTCCATATGATTGTTAGGTTTCTTTGTCCATTAACGTTTGATTTATGGTAAAATGTTTTGTTTATGAAGATTTTTAGGAACGCCATTTAGGAGGAGTATGGAGTCTCCCTCTGCATGGGCATCTCCGTGGTTCATCAACTCTTTTCAGCCAGGTCCAAGAGTGGATACCGAAATCACCGTGGAGGTATTAATATATGAAACCTTCAAAGTCGATATATGTTCCTTAGAAAAGAGGGATTGTTGGTGGCAGTGTGGCACCACATATTCGAACTTATAAAGCCGCTTTTAGGCAAGGAATAATAGACTTTTTATTTATTTATGGGAAGAATAAATCTCATGCACTTTCAATGGTTTATGAATGAAGTTGAGAATTCAATTTTCCTGCCATTTTGGTCACATTTTTTTTATTGTAAAATCAAATGATGGCAGGATATGGAGATCTTTATGAGCACCCCTGGAGATCGGAGTTATGATGCGCTTGGGTTGATGAAACAATTGAGTGAACAGACTGCTTCTGCATTTGCAGCTGCTCAGGAGGTTTTGGGAAATGAAACTCCAAAAACAGCCTCGAAGAATATCTGCAATCATGTACAGAAAGACAATGATATGGAAGAAGAAGAAGAAGGGATCAGTGCTGAGCACCACCATTCTCCTCCTCCATCAGGCTTAAATATCATGGTATCATTCATTGCATGGATGCATCATATAAAAGACCTATATATATATATATATACACACACACACACGAGTTATGATACTGATACTATAAGAAAGATTCTACAACTGCTACATCAGACGTGACCTTAGGCTGTGTCACTTGTAGTGTTTGTAGCAACGTCTTTCTTGGAGATATACATCTCCAAGAACTGTATATATACACGAGTTATGATACTGATACTACAAGAGTGACCCAATAAATGCCACACCTTGATGTTACAGTCTGTACCACCGCCACATCAGATGTCATACCAGGTTGTGTGTCACCTGTAGTGTCTTTCTTGTAGAGATATACATCTCAAAGAACACACACACACACACACACACACACACACACACACGAGTTATGATGCCTGATACTACAAGGAAGACTCTACAACTTGCTACAATTTGACTAGGTAATCGGTCCCACTACCACATCAGATGGCACGTCAGGTTGTGGCACTTGTCATGTCTTTCTTATGTTGTATGATTAGTCAGCTAATAATCAATTCTCCTTATTGCCATGATTTTCAGCCACCGGAACGACGAACACTTGATTTTAGCGAATGTGGGACACCTGATAAAGCATCAGAAAATGGGAAATCACCAAATGGTATCAAATTCTCAACTTGCTCTTCCTATCTGCTAAAAGGTTGCAGGTAGATAAAGAAAGGACATTTTGCAGGTTTTCATGACAAAAAAAACGCATAAAACTCATTTATTTGTAGTTTACCAAAATTCCATTTTGTTTTTTTTCTGGATCTAAATTAGTGTTGAAAATCATGAATATAGGAATTTATTTATCATTCTAAATATGTAAGCTATAACCTGGATATATTCAAACAGAAATGAAATTCTTGTCCATTCTTTTTAATATATATGTATTATGCTATTATTGACTTTGTTCCAGTGTTAAAAATTGTTAAAACAATCATTAGTATGGTGTAATAATAATGACATTATAAATAATTAAGATGTATATTTGTCCAAATTGAGAAAACTAAAGAAACCTGTTGGTAATAAATGCTTTATGAAAATGTGAATTGATGATAATGGCCCTATGACTTAATTAAACCGAGTTGGGCTACCCATGAATATCATCTGATCCGATCAACTTGAGTTAGTACTCGACTTGATTCGGCTCACAGCCTAATTCTATTCCAACTCAAACTCGAAATATAATCTCCTAGCCCAACGAAACTTAAATTTATGGCTTCTGTCACATAAAAGTAATTAAACACTATTTAAACGGGTTACAAACTTACAATGGAAGGCAGGAAAATGTGTAATCACTATCAAAGTAATATGGAGACAACTTGCACATGAAATTGGGCTAATTGCAATTGGAAATATAGATATTTGAGTTGTGCCCTTTCTAGTCGTCTCTACATCCCTTGCGTGACTGTTCTTGGACTGCTGGTGCGTGGAGCCGCCTTTTACCTTCTTTTTCGGCACTCGCGGTATTTTGGCCTACATAAGGAGGGACAATTCTGCCGTAAAGACTCCCTTTTAGAACAGACCGTCAGATTATCGTCACGTGTACAAACAGACAAAACGGTTTTGTCTATTTGTACATGTGGCAGTCATCCGACGGTCTGCTATAATAGGAAGTCTCTGCATCAGAATTTTAACATAGAGAGTGGATCTTTGGATTTGCATCTCTCCCAAATTGTACCACCTCATATTGATGCCAGCTTGGATATTGGGAAGGAATAATGTGGATGTTGCTACCAGTGAAAATAATGTAGCAATTGGTGGACTGCTTCGGGATAATATGTGGTCTGTTCTTGGCAGCTTCTCTTACTTATTAGAAAACAATTACGTACGATGTCCTCGTCGGGGAGGCGCTAGCCATCTACCATGCTATTGTTTTTGCCACAACCTGGGGATTCTTCAATGTTGTTTTTGTAGGAGATTTCCAAATAGTTCATAATAGGTTGGTTTCGGATAATCCTGATCTCTCTCATGTCGAGAGCGTTATTCAAGATTGTAAAAGCATGTTAGCTTGCTTTTCCTCTTATAGTTTCTCTTTTGTAAAAAGAGAAGGTAACACACCTGCTCATCTTTTGGTAAAAGAAGGATTAAATATATATGGTCGGGCTTAAACAATGGGGCATTAGGCCGCCTTATGATGTAATCAAGGCTTGTACAATGGGGCATTAGGCCGCCTTATGATGTAATCAAGGCTTGTTCTTTTGATATAATTGAATAAATGCCTCCTCTTCTAATATATATATATATATAAAGATATTTCCATTGAAAAGAAAAGACAGACCGAAACATGCCGGACATAAAACACATTTCACTTTTCCTCGTTTCGTTTCATTTCATTACATCGAAATGATTACAAAACATAAACGCCTTATTTATCATTATCATAATCCCCCTAAAGAGGGTTTATAAAAGAAAATAAAAAAGTCAAAGCCCAATGACCAAAAGCAGCAGCCATTAATTAACATTATTCTAAAACCACTTAAAACTTAATTACAACCTTAACACAATCAGGGGCCTTCAAGTACTCAAATGCTTTGTTTATTTCAGACAATGGGACTTCATGTGTCAGCAGTTCATCTAGGTTTATTTCCTGCAGTATATTAAACATGTTTGTTATATATATATACAATGATTTATAATACTCTATACGTCTCGTACTATAATCAATGATATAAAAAAAACGAAATGCTCATAAATGAAATTAAATATACCTTGTTAACGCATTTCTCGATTATAGCAGGAAGGTCTGAATTAGGCCTGACACCACCATAGATAGAACCTATCACAGTTCTCCCACAGAGTAGTGGTATAAAATTAATTACACCACTTGTCTCAAATCCTGCTCCAATGAATACTACTGTCCCAAGTCCCTAATTACAATAATCCACTTAATTATTTAGCCTAAACATAATACGGAGTAGTATAATTATCAAAGTAAAAACAAATATACATACATACCACTTTAGAGGATTCAATAGCTTCATTAAGTAAAGAAGGAACACCTGTGCATTCATAGCAAAAGTCAACTCCTAAACCACCAGTTACACCATTAATCAGTTGTGATACTGATTTATCAGAGCCAGTTGGATTTATGAATTCAGTTATTCCAAATGCCTCTCCCTTTTCCCTTTTCTTGTCATTGATATCTACTCCTATTATTCTTGATGCACCCTGCATCTTTGCTGCCTCCACCACCTACCAATTTTAAAAACAAACAACTTTATTGGGAGTACGGGTACGGATACGAGGATACGTATTATATTATTTATTAGGCAGGATTTTTGAAGACTATGAGATACGGCCATACCGGTACGAAGGGCGTATGCATAAATTATATGAAAAATATAAGGATCACACCGTATATAACGAAACTATATGTACCAAGTAATAAATAACAAAATTCCACCAACTACAATTTTGAAAAGGATTTTAATTAGTGGGAAGTTCTTGACTGCACCCGCCATATGCGGAATGAAGTCACATGACATGATCTGTACATTCTGTTTCTAAACTGGATGCAAATTGTGTGGTTCAGATATTTTTAGCTGTCACTCCTCTACAAATGGAATATACCACCCAAGAACTTCCCGACTTTAGTTGCAAGGTTGCATGAGTACAAAAACACATGTACGAATACAGGGATACAAACACGTGGGGTGCAGGGGTTTTGGAAACTATAACATATGGGTAAGAAGCAGGGGGCGGATCTACCCTTCCAAGAGGGTAGCGTGACTCCACTGAAATTCGAGAATAATGTTTAGTATTAAAACAATGTAATAGTTTTAGGCTCTGGTGACTCAACTGAAACAAATTAATGGATCAACCTTTGGTATGGAGGGCACAAGGATAAATAATAAAACAAAATAAATTTCAGTGGTTCCCTTTATTTTTGTTGGTTTCTTTTATCATTTTGGTCGACATTTCATTCATTATCTTGTGGTATTTATTCAATATTCAACATATTTCTCCATTTGATCGACATATCCGACTTATAATTAAGCATATACGAGTATCCAACTTTCAAAAATTACAAATTCACCCTCAGGTCCGTTGCATATTTGATACGTTTCAGATATAAGACACGTTACTGGACACAAGTATCCTTGCATCACATTTCACAAGAAATCAAACAAGAAATTAAGACACAAATTATGATAAAACTACAAATTTGTACTAATATGTATGTAATTACAAAAATGCACTTACCCCAAGTCCAACAGCACCAAGGCCAAAGACAGCAACAGTGGACCCCTTTTCAATCACAACCTCCCTCCAAGCTGCCCCAAAACCTGTGGTGAATCCACAACATAGAAAACTAGCATGTGGTAATGACATCTTTGGGTCAACCTTAACAGCATAGGCTGACTCAATCACTATGTACTCAGACCATGTTGAGCAGCTGAAATGGTGGTACACTGTCTGCCCTTTAATTGACATTCTTGATGTACCATCTAGCAATAAGCCTGAAAACCCTAATGGATACTTGTGGCACAAGTTTGTTCTCCCTGACTTGCAGTTCAAGCATTCTCCACATTCTCCTAAGTATAGCGGCATCACTATGTCGCCTTCTTTGATGTTCGTCACGTTTTCACCCACGCTTTCTACCACGCTGCAGTAACATTTAATTAAGAAGAATCTTTATTAAAGTATCAGACCGTATATATATATATGTTATATACATATAGACAAATACAATATGCTATGAATTTACCCGACGCCTTCGTGTCCAGGGATTCGAGGGAACAAGGGCTGGAAAACAAGAAGTTCTTGTGTCAGCAGAACAATATATTCAATATCCATAAAAAAGAGAGAAAAATAATGTTTTCGTCCCAAATTAATTTTAAGTCATTTTTAGTTTTGGCTTACAGTTTATAAAAATTAATAATCGATCCAACATTACTTCATTTTTAAATGAGCATATTAATTAAGGAGTTGATTTGGGATAAATACATTCAAATATTGTATGGATTTGTATAAGTAACTTATATTAGGATACATTCTATAGAAAATTATAAAATGACGTATATTACGAGACGAAAGGAGTACTATATAAGTTAAGTGAAGAATGTAGAGAGGATTGAGGTACTAACAACAGGGAGGCCATTGCAACAAAGGACATCAGTGTGACACAAGCTGGCATAGAGCATCTGAACCCGAATCTCCCCGGCTTTAGGCGGCTCCACCTGTATCTCCTCCACTTTCGCCGGTTCCCCGGACTTCCATATCACCGCGGCTGCAACAAAAACACAACAATTGTTCATATTAAAACAAAACAAAAAAAAAAAGAGAATTTATGAAGCATTTTTCTTGAAATTTTGCAGCTAAGGATCTGTGTATGTACCTTTGCATGTAATAACAGCAGGAGTAGTGCTTATAGTCATTTTGAAATAAAGGGTTGAGTTTGAATTGAAGAAGCAAAGAAGTAAAAACAAGAAGGTAACGTTTTGGTCTGATATATGATATATTGTGAGTATGGTATTTGTAGCCTAATTTTGTTGATTTTTCTTGTTGAATTATTCATCGGGAAATTGAAAAAAAACAGGTACATGCAAAAGTGGGGTCCATGCAATATTTTTGGTGTATAAATTATTTGCTGCACGAAGCTCGTGCTTCCTCGCGGACATCGAGTGGTGAATAGATTTTTATTTTTTTGATAACGTTACTCACGGACGATAGGCGATACAATAACAATACATGTTGTTAGATGACAGAAAAAAAATAAAATAATAATAATAACAACAATACATGCTGTTTTGAATAAATAATAAAGACAATATAAGAAATTGTCTCCGATTTATATTTAAGAGTTATGATTTATCTCTCATTTTCATCTTAATTTGACAATAATAATAATATAAAACAACGATACAGTTTGATTTTTCTTTTCTTTTACGTAAACGAAAGTTTTAAAAGAAAATAAACAAAATAAACAGAAAATACAACCGGACACACGTCGGGAAAACACCGGAAATAGAACCGGACTACCACCAACAACTGTTGAAAACTGCCAAGCTGAAAAAACGAAAAGAAAAGCATGATGGGGCAAGCCCCAATCATACCAAATGGAGTAGGAGTGTGATGTAAGTCAACCCGATGATACAATTCCCGATGATTTATCCCATTTTCTCATGCAATTAATGACACTTTGACATCAACTTGAGCAATTATTATGATAAATTGAACTATATTGTGTAAATAGGAAATATCAGAAAAACCATGCTTTTGCTTTTATTATAGGCTTAGTAGCCAATTTTGTTATCAGATTTACACGTGGTATCTTTGTGTCTGTCTTGCAGAACAGATATCACGGCTGGGAGCTTGGATTTTGATTTGATGGTGTCATTGGATTGATTGAGAGATGATTTTGGGAGCTGAGGCGAGGATTCCAACTCACGTGGATTATTGATACACGTTAGAGGGTTCAATCCATGCCAGTTGGAGAATAAATTCGATCAGGGACATTTTATATGCATATGGCGCACACCATGTTACATCTGAACCACGCCAAGTGAAATATTCAAAGTCTGCTGATCATTTAATACATATGTCATTTAGCCAACCACCAATTCAGACATGGCGCATGCCAATTGTCAGTAACCGACGCCAATCCTTCATTTAAAGTGCATGAAGCACACCAGCCGTCATGACGCGCGCCATTATTGCAGAGTCAGCAAAAGATTGACCCCTTTTATTCCTCCACTTACCAAAATATCACACACACTTCATCTTCTCCAACTTCTTCCTCCTTGAAGGCACTTCCACCTCCCAAGGCTCTCCTAGCCGAATTTTATATAGAAATTAACTCTTGAATTTGATTGTAATATTAAGGATTCTTAGTTTAACTTCTACTACTTTGTTTGGAGTTGAAATACAATACACTAGTGTTGACTCCATTAAAGGTTTTGGAGCTTGGATGAAGAACACCGTTTTTGAGTTCTTGCTTGTGATTGGTAATTCTTAATCTTTATTTTGATTCAAGTGTTCTTATGATTATGAATGTTAAACTTGATATGTTGATGTTTGTAGTTATGAGTGGCTAGGTTAAACTAGCCAAGATTATGTTGTAGAACTAGTTACTCTCTTATGTTGATTGGGAATGATTGTTTGTGTTGTTAATTTCAATTGTTGTGAATCTTTTCCTACTTGTATTGTATGAATTGCTTGCATTGGAGTATTTAACTAGTGCTAGCATTTACACATTTAACGGAGACTGAAAGGAGATGTCAAGTGTGGGAAGAGGGTAGGAGAACCGGAAGGTAAAATCCACCTCTCGAGGCATTCAATTTCTTATCCGGTGATAGTTGACATTGTCATTGCATTGAAGTGATTATCATACCAATTCATTAGGTTTAGAACACCTAGGCCAAGGAGGAGGTAGAGAGTAGTTCCATACACTCGTATGAGGGGGAACTACTTGTTTAGGAATGCACCGTTTCACACTTTTGAACAGAATGGTAGGAAGGAAGGAAGTCATTCCCATGATACTACAAGAGAGTTGCTAGTCTACGCATTGTCTTGGATAGGTTCTTTTATCATTTTATCACCTTTGTTGTTACGAGAGAATTTATTTATGCAATCACCATCTTGCAAATTGCGACCTAGATCGAATTAATATTAGATTTTTAGTGTTTAACCTCACAAATCCCTGTGGAATACGATATACCAAAATGGACTCCCTCCGCCCGCCCGGGGGCCTCTTTGTGTCCTCAGGACTCGTGTCCTCTTGGACTCTCTCGTGTCCTCTTGGACTCTCCGCCCGCCGGGGGCCCTTTGTGTCCTCTGGACTATGTGTCCTCTTGGACTCTCTCGTCCCGTTGGACTCTCCGCCCGCCGGGGGCCTCTTTGTGTCCTCTAGGACTCGTGTCCTCTAGGACTCGTGTGTCCTCTAGGACTCTCCGCCCGCCGGGGGCCTCTTTGTGTCCTCAGGACTCCGTGTCCTCTTGGGCTCTTTGTGTCCTCTAGGACTCGTGTCCTCTTGGACTCTCGTGTCCTCAGGACTCGTGTCCTCTTGGACTCTCTCGTGTCCTCTGGGGCCTCTCTCGTGTCCTCTAGGACTCGTGTCCTCTTGGACTCTCTCGTCCTCTAGGGGCCTCTTTGTGTCCTCTAGGACTCCGTGTCCCTCTTGGGCTCTTTGTGTCCTCTAGGACTCGTGTCCTCTTGGACTCTCTCGTGTCCTCTTGGACTCTCTCGTGTCCTCTAGGACTCGTGTCCTCTTGGACTCTCTCGTGTCCCTCTAGGGGCCTCTCGTGTCCTCTAGGACTCGTGTCCTCTTGGACTCTCGCCCGCCGGGGGCCTCTCGTGTTCTTTAGGACTCGTGTCCTCTTGGACTCTCTCGCCCGCCGGGGGCCTTTCGTGTCCTCAGGACTCGTGTCCTCTTGGACTCTCTCGCCCGCCGGGGGCCTCTTTGTGTCCTCTAGGACTCGTGTCCTCTTGGACTCTCTCGTGTCCTCTAGGACCCCGTGTCCTCTTGGACTCTCGCGCCCGCCGGGGCCTCTCTCGTGTCCTCTTGGACTCTCCGCCCGCCGGGGGCCTCTTTGTGTCCTCAGGACTCGTGTCCTCTTGGACTCTCTCGTGTCCTCTAGGACTCGTGTCCTCTTGGACTCTCTCGCCCGCCCGGGGCCTCTTTGTGTCCTCTAGACTCCGTGTCCTCTTGGACTCTTTGTGTCCTCTTGGACTCTTTGTGTCCTCTTGGACTCTTTGTGTCCTCTAGGACTCTGTGTCCTCTTGGACTCTCTGCCCGCCAGGGGCCTCTTTGTGTCCTCTAGGACTCTGTGTCCTCTTGGACTCTCTCGCCCGCTAGGGGCCTCTTTGTGTCCTCTAGGACTCGTGTCCTCTAGGACTCGTGTGTCCTCTAGGACTCGTGTCCTCTTGGACTCTCCCCGCCCGCCCGGGGGCCTCTTTGTGTCCTCTAGACTCCGTGTCCTCTTGGACTCTTTGTGTCCTCTAGGACTCGTGTCCTCTTGGACTCTCTCGTGTCCTCTAGGACTCGTGTCCTCTTGGACTCTCTGTGTCCTCTTGGACTCTTTGTGTCCTCTTGGACTCTCGCCCGCCGGGGGCCTCTCTCGTGTCCTCTTGGACTCTCTCGCCCGCCGGGGGCCTCTTTGTGTCCTCTAGGACTCGTGTCCTCTTGGACTCTTTGTGTCCTCTAGGACTCGTGTCCTCTTGGACTCGTGTCCTCTTGGACTCTCTCGTGTCCTCTTGGACTTTCGCCCGCGGGGGCCTCTTTGTGTCCTCTTGGACTCTCTCGTGTCCTCTAGGACTCGTGTCCTCTTGGACTCTCTCCGCCCGCCGGGGCCTCTTTGTGTCCTCTAGGACTCGTGTCCTCTTGGACTCTTTGTGTTCTCTTGGACTCTCTCGCGCCCGGCGCCCCTCTCTCGCGCCCCGCCCCGCTCTCTGCCCGCCCCGCCCCGCCCTCGCCGGCTGTCAGCTCCACACTTCTATAAATATCACCTTCACCTCCTTTACAACTCTCGGACTTTTTCTCCTAAGAACTACGCATTGGCTTGATCCCTTACGGAGGTACGTAGGCGGCACCTTTCGAGCACGGCTAATAATCATAAACACCATCCTTCTCCTCTTACTCCCCAAAAGCTCCATCTTTTTCTTGAGCTCCACCGTGTCCTCACCAGAGAAATCACTCATATCAGCCTTATATCCTCAAGATAAACACTGTTACCGCAAACCTGATGTTTTTGACCACATCAGTTGGCTCCGTTACCGGGAAAATCATCAAGAAAAGCCTACTCCGGTAGTCCGCACCACCGCGAAATCCGTTTTTATGGCGTCTCCGGCGAGGTCTTTCCTCCATCTTCAACTTCAAAATCAACAAAAGCTTTGGTTTTTGGGTTGTACAGCCTAGAAATCATCGTTTTCAGCCTCTTAGAAGCAAACTCGGTGCAAGGATCACTGGTTTTACGGATCGTTACAACGTCATCTTCAAAACTCGCACACGAGTCCCTCATAATTTCCAGGTTGGTATACGTGTTTTATCAACTCGGCCTTTTACGTATAAAGGGGATTGCCTCTCGCAAGTGTTATTTGACACCATTTGGGGTTGCATCGCCTGAGCTCCGTCGGATTCTGTTTGAGGCTTCACCGGCCGGCACCGCCTATGTTGAGTATTTGTGTCGGCCAGCTCTAAGTCCGATTTGTCTCGGCCAGCTCTAAGTCCGATTTCTGTCGGCCAGCTCTAAGTCCGATTTCTGTCGGCAAGCTCTAAGTCCGATTTGTGTCGGCAAGCTCTAAGTCCGATTTGTCTCGGCCAGCTCTAAGTCCGATTTCTGTCGGCAAGCTCTAAGTCCGATTTCTGTCGGCCAGCTCTAAGTCCGACCTTTGTCGGCAAGCTCTAAGTCCGACCTTTGTCGGCAAGCTCTAAGACCGACCTCAACGTGTATTTCAACCAAGCCCGCAACGGCCTTGCTTAAAACAAAGGGGCCATACATCGGATTTTTATTTCAGTTAGCAAGCTCCACATCAGCGAGCTCACTTTATTACAAGCTCCACATCAGCGAGCTCACTTTATTACAAGCTCCACATCAGCGAGCTGAGAGCTCATTTATTACAAACTATCTTATTACGAGCTCTCGCAATGTGCTCGCCATCAACATGGATTTCTCTACAACGAAAAGCCCGTCGCTTCATGCACGGCACTTTATGCCCGACGAGCGTTGTCGGCGACCTAAGCCCGATAGAACGTTATCGGCGACTAAGCCTGTTCGCTGCAATGCACAGCATATAATCGGTAATTCGCTACGCGATACAAACACTGATTCAAGCCCGATAGAGCGTTATCGGCGATTAAACCTGTCCGCTCCAATGCGCAGCACATAGCTGGTGGTTTTCACCAAAACCAGTTCAAGCCCGATAAACAGTATCGGCACTCTAAGCCCGACTCCAGCTCGGCATCATATTTTGAGCTCGCCTCGAGCATCTTCTGTAAACCCGACTCCAGCTCGGCATCATATTTCTGCTCGCACCTAGTAGAATCTTCTATCGCTTTACAAACAGCCGTCTCGGCAAAACGACACAACAGGTCACCTACAACTTTACTCCATGATTCTTACCTGTGCGGTGAAGAGCTCAAGGAGTAAGGGGCCATTGATATACCAAAATCAACATTGGCCAAGGCAACGGAATAAAGCGGCTAGCGCCTAGCTCGGCTCAGGCGCCGGGGGCCTCTCTCGTGTCCTCTTGGACTCTCTCGCCCGCCCGGGGGCCTCTTTGTGTCCTCTACAGGACTCGTGTCCTCTTGGACTCTCTCGCCCGCCGGGGGCCTCTTTGTGTCCTCAGGACTCGTGTCCTCTTGGACTCTCTCGTGTCCTCTTTGACTCTCTCGCCCGCCGGGGCCTCTTTGTGTCCTCTGGGACTACGTGTCCTCTTGGACTCTCTGTCCCGTTGGACTCTCTCGCCCGCCGGGGCCTCTTTGTGTCCTCTAGGACTCGTGTCCTCTAGGACTCGTGTGTCCTCTAGGACTCGTGTCCTCTTGGACTCTCTCGCCCGCCGGGGGCCTCTTTGTGTCCTCTAGGACTCCGTGTCCTCTTGGGCTCTTTGTGTCCTCTAGGACTCGTGTCCCTCTTGGACTCTCTCGTGTCCTCTAGGACTCGTGTCCTCTTGGACTCTCTGTGTCCTCTAGGGGCCTCTCTGTGTCCTCTAGGACTCTGTGTCCTCTTGGACTCTCTCTGTCCTCTAGGGGCCTCTTTGTGTCCTCTAGGACTCCGTGTCCTCTTGGGCTCTTTGTGTCCTCTAGGACTCGTGTCCTCTTAGACTCTCTCGTGTCCTCTTGGACTCTCTCGTGTCCTCTAGGACTCGTGTCCTCTTGGACTCTCTCGTGTCCTCTGGGGCCTCTCTCGTGTCCTCTAGGACTCGTGTCCTCTTGGACTCTCCCGCCCGCCGGGGGCCTCTCTCGTGTTCTTTAGGACTCGTGTCCTCTTGGACTCTCCGCCCGCCGGGGGCCTTTCTCGTGTCCTCTAGGACTCTCGTGTCCTCTTGGACTCTCGCCCGCCGGGGGCCTCTTTGTGTCCTCTAGGACTCGTGTCCTCTTGGACTCTCTCGTGTCCTCTAGGACTCGTGTCCTCTTGGACTCTCCGCCCGCCGGGGGCCTCTTTGTGTCCTCTTGGACTCTCTCGCCCGCCGGGGGCCTCTCTCGTGTCCTCTAGGACTCGTGTCCTCTTGGACTCTCTCGCCCGCCGGGGGCCTCTTTGTGTCCTCTTGGACTCTCTTGTGTCCTCTAGGACTCGTGTCCTCTTGGACTCTCTGCCCGCCAGGGGCCTTTTTGTGTCCTCTAGGACTCCGTGTCCTCTTGGACTCTTTGTGTCCTCTTGGACTCTTTGTGTCCTCTTGGACTCTTTGTGTCCTCTAGGACTCTCGTGTCCTCTTGGACTCTCTCCCGCCGCCGGGGCCTCTTTGTGTCCTCAGGACTCGTGTCCTCTTGGACTCTCTCGCCCGCTGGGGCCTCTTTGTGTCCTCAGGACTCGTGTCCTCTGGGACTCGTGTGTCCTCTAGGACTCGTGTCCTCTTGGACTCTCTCGCCCGCCGGGGGCCTCTTTGTGTCCTCTCAGGACTCCGTGTCCTCTTGGACTCTTTGTGTCCTCACAGGACTCGTGTCCTCTTGGACTCTCTCGTGTCCTCTAGGACTCGTGTCCTCTTGGACTCTCTCGTGTCCTCTTGGACTCTTTGTGTCCTCTTGGACTCTCCGCCCGCCGGGGCCTCTCTCGTGTCCTCTTGGACTCTGCGCCCGCCGGGGGCCTCTTTGTGTCCTCAGGACTCTCGTGTCCTCTTGGACTCTTTGTGTCCTCTAGGACTCGTGTCCTCTTGGACTCGTGTCCTCTTGGACTCTCTCGTGTCCTCTTGGACTTTACGCCCGCCGGGGGCCTCTTTGTGTCCTCTTGGACTCTCTCGTGTCCTCAGACTCGTGTCCTCTTGGACTCTGCCCGCCGGGGGCCTCTTTGTGTCCTCTAGGACTCGTGTCCTCTTGGACTCTTTGTGTTCTCTTGGACTCTCTCGCCACCGCCCTGCTCTCTGCCCCGCCCCCCGCCGCTGCCCGTCCCGCCCTCGCCGGTATCGCTCCACACTTCTATAATATCACCTTCACCTCCTTTACAACTCTCGGACTTTTTCTCCTAAGAACTACGCATTGGCTTGATCCCTTACGGAGGGTACGTAGGCGGCCGCTCCACCGTGTCCTCACCGGAGAAATCACTCATATCAGCCTTATATCCTCAAGATAAACACTGTTACCGCAAACCTGATGTTTTTGACCACATCAGAATACGACCTTGACCACCGTACTAGAGTACAATTGGCCCGTACACTGCCGGTTAGATTGGACTTTGGAAAGTCGCATCAGGGTGCACATTATCCATTTATTTTGTGAGTGCTTTCCGTACGCGCAAGTACGGAGGCAATGCAAGACTTCAACACCACATTTTACATGTGAATGTGATGTCGCACTTATTTATGTGGTGTCAATAGAAGTGACCTACATTTATTCACTTAAACATTTCAATATTCATAACCCATCTCTATAAAAAAAAACCATATTTACACACTTCTTTTTTCAAGAAATCATATTTATACTCAAGATATCTAGTTTCCCTCTCAAAATTCACCTTCATCAATATATATATATATATATATATATATATATATATATATATATATATATATATATATATATATATATATGTATCCCTTCGGGCCATCTTTAAAATACAAGTGTAATAGTACGTACTTATAGACATGTGTTCGATAAGTCATCCGAGTTCTATTTTTTATGAAACGAATGTCTTTCAAGTGTTAACGTTGTAGGGTTCATAGTGATGTTTTGTTAAACAATATAATATAGAAAAAATCTTGTAATATCGTAAAAAAAAACTGTTCTAGCTCACCCGAACAAATAATCCTCGCTCCGGGCGCGCACACGCACACACATATATACACAATGTATATATGTACACTCAACATGATATTGTTATATGTTTCAATTATGCTAATCATATAAAACCATGTAAGTTATGGATCCTATTAAACTGGGGCCACAACTTACGTATGAGGTAGTTGGTTGAAGTATTAATAGATAATTAACTGAGATATTACCTATTTACATTTACTGATAATTAAGGTGACAATTATTTACACCACAACAATCTACCCGCATCACTCTATCTGCGCACCAAGTGACTTTTCGTAGGTGCATTGTTAGAACTGACTTTTATTAAATAGTGTCGATATAAATAGACATAGACATATACATATATGTCTGGTTCGGTCCGGTTTTTATTTTAGAAAACCAAACCAAATTGTTTTTTTACAGGTTTGGTTTTTTACAATAATAAACCAACAAAAAAATCATGATTTATTCTTTTTCGGTTTCGATCGGTTTGGTTCGACCGGATGGTTTGATTTCCGGCTTTTTGGTTACATGCAAGGGCACTTTTTTAAGGGAATAGAATTATTCTCGAGAACTTATATCATCGTAAAATAGTCTAATGGCTAACCAAATGAGAAAACTCACTAGACGTTGAAGGAACCACCGCCACCATCCATCACCTTCCACCCCATTGTCACCACCACCTTCCCATCACCACACACCATATCCACCATTATCACCGCCACCACCATTGTATACCTCACACAATCTGCCGCCACCCACCACCACCAGGAGACCTCATGCCCCCTTATCTCTTTGCCATGTACATTGAGTACTTATCCATTCTTTTGGATAAAGGAGCTACTGAAAACAGATGAAGGGCCTTTCATATTGTTAAAGTTGACACCAGAATCTCTCACCTCATGTTTGCTGATGTCCTTCTTGTTTTCGCTAAGGCTAATTACAAAGGGGTGAATAATTTGATGAAAGTTCTTAACAGCTTCTGTAGTGATACTGGCCACTCCTTCAATTTGAGAAGTCCAAACTTTATTTTAATGATAATATGGATAGAGAGATGGCTAGAATGCTAACTAATATCACTGGTATGGCTAAGACCAGTGACCTGAGATGTAACTTGGGGTTCCTCTCACTACTGATAGGGTTTGTAGTAGGACCTTTAATTTTCTCATTGAGAGATTTCAGAGGAGGCTCTATGGGTGGAAAGAAATGCATCTTAATAAGGCTGGTAGGCTAACCTTGGTCCGGTCAGTTACTTCTTCCATTTCTTCTTATATCATACAGAGTACTTGGCTTCCTCGGAAAACCTGTGAGAACTTGGATAGGTTAAATATGGTTTTTTTTTTATGGAATGGTAATAATAAGAAAGGCATTCATATGTTAACTTGGGATAAAATTTCTAAACCTAAGTCTATGGGGGGTCTGGGCATTAGGAAAGCTAGAGATAATAATAGTGCTCTTTTAGCTAAGGTTGGTGCTGATATTGTGAAGAGATCTGGTTCCTTATGGTCTAAAATTCTGATCAAACTCTACCTTAAACATGGTGATATTTTTGATATTAAGATTAAAATCTCTGATTCCCCTTCTTGGAAGGGTATTTTCAGAGCTTTCAGTCTCATTAAGAACATGTATGGCTGGAGAATTGGCTCAGGTAAAGATGTCTCAATTTGGTTTGACAATTGGGTAGGTAAGAAAACCCTTGATGACTGTTTAGATGGTAATATATGTTTAAGGGATTTATCTAAACATGTTAATGACATTATTGTTAATGTCTCATGGGACCTCTCTTTCATATCTACACACATCATTGATGGATATGTGAAAGAAATCCATGGGAAGCCTATTCCTAAATGTATTAATTTGTCTGACTGCAAGATTTGGATGAACCATGCCATTGGGAGCTACACTGCAAAAACCGGATACCTTTGTCTTGTTGAGATGGACAATGATGAGAATGTCCAGGATGAGAGTTGGAACAATATATGGAGAGCTAAGGCTCCCTATAAGATAATTTTTTTTTTTGCTTTTTTGGCTTGTCATGATAGGTTCTCACAAATACTGCAAGAGTTAAGAAAAAGATGACTATCACTCCTATGTGTGATAGATGCAATGGGCAACATGAGGACTTAGATCACTTGCTTAGGACTTGTCCTTGGGCCAAACACATTTGGAGGTCTAAAGACCGTCTTAAAACCTTTGATCTACCTCACTCCACCTGCTCTGAATGGTTGAAACATAATATCAAAGTGAAAATGGTCATTAAATCTGACATGTATCAGGGACCTACCAACACCCTGTTTCTTTTTACCTTGTGGTAAAGTTGGAAAGACACAAATGCCTTCATTTTTGACAGAACAAGAATCTCTTGTTGGGAATCTTTGCAATCTATTTTTCATTGCGCAAATGAATTTGTTTCTATCTACTGTGCTAACTCTCTTTTGTCTGTTTCCAAGGAATCCAATGGGTTCGGTGGCTATCCCCTCGGAGGGATGGATGAAAGTCAACACAGATGCAAGTGTGATCAATAACAAGGGTGGCATTGCTATTGGAGGAGTTTTTAGAGATGCTGAAGGCTGGTGGATCAGAGGTTTTGTTGGGGCCATAGGAAAAATCACCATATATATTGGGGAGTTGATGGACATTATAGAAGCCATGATGCTGATGAAAGAGTTATGTGTTCCTGCTTTGTGGGTGGAGTCTGATTCTCTAGCAGCTATCACTGCTATCAATAACATTGAAGACATCTACAATAAGAAGGCTGATGGTTGGTAGGTGATTATTTCCTTCAAGCAGATAGAGGCTAACAGAGCTGCTGACTGCCTTGAAAGGCTGGGATATCAAGGGAATCTGGGGATTACTGCCATGGAAGAACCCCAACGTGAAGTTATTTCCATTCTACGAGAAGATTTAAGGAGAGTTCATCTCCCAAGAGATTAGGCTTTTGTTCTTTGTTTGTTTTTGACCCCCCGCCCCCCTTCTCTAGGTCTTCGGGCCTCTTCATGAAGCAAAAAAAAATGTGATGTCCAGTAATTTTTTTTTTTAAATTATTAAAATGGTTGGATCCAAAAAACTATTAAAATGGTTTCATTTTAGTTTTTATATTTTATTTATTTTTAGATAGGTTGGTTATGAAAAATAAAAATAAAAATAAAAATGCCAACATAAAACTGCCGGCAATTGCTACCAAGGGGCGTGTCTCCGGATTGTGAAATTGTTGGTGACTAAAATATAAATGGTTATTTGTTAGTAATAAACATTTTGAGACTTAATTAGACACTTAGGACATCAAAAAAAAAAATCATCTTTACTAATGACACATTATATCCACGTTTCCTAAATTACCCCTTCCCCCACCGTGACGGCGTGACCTACTCATTCGATCAAAACCTGTCCACAGTCGAAGATTATGAACACTATTTCAAGCTTCTGAAACGTATCTATTATCCCGTAGATTCTCTTCTAGATTCGTGGGATTCTGTTCGTTTAGTTGTCGGTGTTCTTCAAGTGACAGTGTCTCTCGATTGTGAAGAGGTCGTAAAGAGCTGTATGTATCCAATACTTAGAAGCCGTTCCTTGGGAAGATAAAGAAGAACTAATTTTAAAAGTGGCAAAAACCGTGTTTGTATCTGCTATTCGGTTTGCTACTTCTGCAAATGAAGCTTGTGTACCATTTCTTGATACTAAAGATGTAACGCCCCAGACCTGTGCCTGGTAGCGCTAATTAGTCATAAATAGTCCGGACAACTGCTTAGACCGTCGTCCTTGCTTGGTCTAAAAAGGCTAACCCGAGTTAATAAGACATTTACGTCTCACACTTATTTGGGGGTGAGCATTCTACTACTTTACCGATGTGAGACTTTACATTCTCCCCCCTTATAAGTGACTGGCGTCCTCGCCAGGACGGCCAAGACTGTTCCCGGATCGTCCCTACCAGAGGTAACTAGAGGCCATCCTTACACCGTCTTCTTGTATGGTGCAGCACATAGTTCGATCTGATAGTCGGCTCTCTTATACCATTTTGTAACGCCCCCAGACCTGTGTCTGGTAGCGCTAAATGAGTCATAAATGGTCCGGTCAACTGCTTAGACCGTCGTCATCGCTTGGTCTAAAAAGGCTAACCTGAGTTAACAAGACCTTATACGTCTCACACTTATTTGGGGGCGAGCATTCTACTAATTGACCGATGTGGGACTTTACATTCTAAATCACTGTAACGCCCCACTCCCAGATACCGAGTCCTTATCCGGAAACGAAACACTCGTCACATATCATATTAAATAAATTCAATATTATACGCAAGCCTCTATTACGTCGTATCGAGATTAGCAAACGGAAGCTAAAAAGACTCGGTAAAACATTGTAAATGCTGATAAGAATATATTACAAACCGACTATAGCTGAACAATTCAGCTATAGTCGGTTTGTAATCTATTCTTAGGAGACGACACCCTTCAACGATGCCAAGAACATTAGAGTAGAAGGGTGTCGTCTCCTATTTCCGAGAATAGACATTATTTCAATAATCTACCCTCCTATGTAAGGTTCAACAGTCCGCTGACTGGATTTAACTGACCTAACACGGTCTACGCTCGATGAGACGCGCATTAACAATGATATAAACCTCACACATGAAACCGAATCTAAACAACCCAGTCGGTTTTACAGGGTGATCCTAGAACCCCGGTTCCCGTACCCTCTCGCAAAATACATCTATAAAGACGATACGTGAAATACGATTATCGAGTAATTAGTCATTAAGAATAAGTTCTAGAACAATAACAACACCGAGAATCTAACAATCAATACATCAAAACACTTCAATCAACAAGCTAAGGTTCGATTTTGAAGGCTATCACATAACTCGACTATCGGGAAATTAGCTACTCATTCAAACAACAAAATAAAAGAAATCAACATCGCATAAATCAAGATCGAAAGCAAGAACAAGAAAGGAAATTGAAATACCGAATATATTACGCCGTAGAAAATCGAATCTCCGAACGAATTCCCGTCAATAACACGTCAAGCTATCACCGGGATCCCTCGGATTACAACAATCTACAACTAAACTAAGGTAATCTACTTACAAATCTAATCTAAGCTAAGAAGATGACGAAGAAGTGCAGAAAAAGCTGTGAAAAACGATCTATATATCTATATATCACTATCTAGTTCATATGGGGGGTATTTATAGTGTTTAGTGAAAGCATAATGCTAGGCGTGCGCCTAGGAAAGTGCATGCGCACGCCTAGGAAATATCTAAAATAATCTCAGCCTGAACCAACATGGTAGGCGTGCTCCTAGGCTTTGCTAGGCGCACGCCTAGCACGCTGAAATCTTGGACTGAAACTTTTGACCATTTTCAGCTCCGTAGGCGTGCGCCTAGGTTTTGTCAAGCGCACGCCTGCTGACACATTTTCAGTAAATCGGCCATAACTTTGTGTGTAGACCTCCAAATCCAGTGATTCAAAATGCGTTGGAAAGCTAATGAAATTGTCTACAACTTTCGTGAAGATGACCAGCCCAGAAAATGCCTCTAAGGTGGATCAAACTGCAGATCAAATGGAAGGTATGGTTGTAGTTCCAACGAGTTTTGATCCATTTGAACGTTTAAGCTTCGGACACACATTCCTACCCTCGTATCTCGCCTTCCGGTCATCTCGAACACCTAATACCTGTACAAAATCATAACAAATACCACACGTAACCCCTACAGAACACTAGGGTGACCGAGAGTATAGTATATACACCGAAAGACCGAGATCCCGGACTTTACGTCCTAGGTCTCGAATTGATAACCAAGGTGTAAATACATCAAAATACAAAAAAATGTCTCCGGAAACATATAAAACGAGGTATAAACGTGTTAGGAAATCACTAGTTTAACGCAGCGGAATTTAAAATTTGATTTCCTTTTTCTAGATCGTTCTGCGTTTAATGCAATAAACACGTTAAGTAGTTTCACGGTTATACCTTAGATGATCTATAAGATCATCGCTTTGACCGTCAACGGAGAGTAGTACAGTGTGCAAGCCGTCCACGCGTCCGGCCTCTATCGCTAATCCACACGAACTCCTCGCCGGAATCCTCCTTGGATTGCTATTGGAAAACTCCGGTTGCTAGACCGGCCTTTTTCCTCTCTCACAAACTCACTATAGGTTGCTCTCTATTTTACACAAGAACTATGAGCTCTTGCAATTGTGATGTACAAAAGAGCTTGACACCCACCTCTTATTTATAGCTAGATGTGGCGCCCCATATGTGTGTAGGAGAAGAAAACATTTTCCCAATAAAATAAGAAAAAATTGATTTATCTCTTTTATTATAATTAAATTTGCCAATATTTTATATTGAATAGAATTATCTTATTACCATAAATCTATTTTTCCAAAATCAATTAATATCTTATATTAATATTATGGTAATCTTATTAATTAAATTGCACAATCCAAGTGTATATTATACACACAAATGTGGCGCCCCAATAGTCAATGAATTGACTTCCGGAATATTCTTTAATTAATATAATTTGTATATAATTAATATCTTGAATTTTATTTATTCATAATAAATAAATACCACCATATTAATTTACCACTATAACCTTTATAGTCTAGAGATAAACTTTCCTTATTTGGTTTATCAACTATAACCGCATTTTAATCCGACCCGATGTTCATATGTGTGTGACCCGATAGGCTTCCAAATATGTTGGCCGCAAACACAAAGTGCAATTTACTAAAATTCCCTTCACGCCTAACGATCACGGGATAGCGTCTAGCAACACACCGTGACCCCCAATCATCGGAAGAGTCAAAAGCAATGACTACTACATTTCATGTGAAGCAGTTACCGTGTAACTTACAATCCTATCGCTGAAATAATATCCATACGATCGTATCTCGAGTGTCAATACATTACGATCGTATCTTATAATCTGGATATCATGCTCTCTCGAAATAACACATTTACTCTCACTTTGCAAAGATTCTCGAAAGCTAGACACTCCTTATAAGAAGGCCATTTCGGATATTCGATCCCAATCATAGGATACACGATTCCCGGACGACCAATCATGTATACTCCGCATGCTTCAATATCATACCCAATCACTATCGCATGATCGCCCCGTGGCTAGGGGAAATCTCAATAGTGTCAAAGCATGGCAATCCACACCGTGATGCCATGAAGACTCCGGTCAAAAGGATAATTACACAACCGCCACATAGCGTGACACTTAATGTAAGTGGATCAGTCTAACGTACGCATTCTCTAATACACGTCCACGTACAGTCCAAGTGTTCTACACTTCGATAGACGAGAACTATCCCTATCTTCTAAAAGACAGAAGACATCTAATACGTGCTAGTCTGATTATACTATCAATGTCCCATTTGACAATATGTAAGACTAGAGACATTTAAGTACCAAACTTATTATAGTGATTAGAGATCTCATCAACCATAATCACTATCATGGTTTCTCTATCACAGTTTGATACTAGGGACGTTACTATATATATACAACAAATAATATGAAGATTAAACAATATATAATAACATAAGTGCTTTTATTAATCATAATAAAGTTATTACATGAACTAAATAGACTGTAAACGATCCGACCCGGTCGGATCCGGTCCAACCCGATTGGGTTTAGGACACCTTTCCTACAAAACGGGGTATAATCACATAGTAAATGATAGTCAATTTGACTCTCATCACAGTTCCTCCTTACCTGACCTGGGCCGACTTGCAGTGGCTGGTGGTATTCCTGCCGATCTCCCACCTGGGGTTAGAGACCTACCCTTAGGCATGTCTCTAGACTCTAGGGCTCCTGGCCCTTAATGCCTGTGTTTAGATGCTAGTCATTTATTATATGACTATCAAAGGATGACACGTGGCGTCGCTCGGGTCGGCCATCATCGGTGGACATTAACGGTTGAACCTTGAAATCAGTCCCTTTCGACCCCGTAACTTATTCCAATCGAAAACCACCTTGTATCAACCTCAAAACCTGCAAATTTTCATCATAAACAACAACAATAAACCTGTTTAAGAACACCCTCTTACTTTTTAACAATTTAAAAGCAAATCCAAACGCAACTTGAAAACAAAAGCTTGAATCATTTGGTTCCACAACCTCTACGCACAATCTACGATTCATAAACGGAATAGTATGATTAATACCACACTCTACACAATTAAAAAACTCAGACTTTTCCCCAAAAACGATCAAGATTTAGATTTTAGGGCTAGGACGAAAACTTACTGTTTATAAAACGAAGAGTATGGAAATGATCATCTTCTTCCAGTGATCACTTTCTTCTACTATGACGTCTTGAGGCGGTGAACAGATTAGCCGCACGGTTGAAGATTCCCTTCATCCGCTTCCTGGCAACTTGCGTCGCTTTGCCTGCGTATTTCTTTTCAGATTTTCCGTGTGCGATAAAGTGGGGAGAAAAGATGATTATTTTCATTTTATAGTTATTATTTAATTCTTTTAAATTAATAACTAAATCCCTTAATTAATAATTAAACCGTTTTAATTATTTTCTTTAGGAAAATAACTAATTAAATTCCATTTTACGTTTATACTCTTCTTAAAATTTCGGGATGTTATAGTCCATACGCATCTTTTAGCTAGACATGGTTTGTTTGTTAATTCCCGCACCTTGTGGGGCTCCTCGCTCCCGGGTGATGTCCTAACCGTTTGTTTAGCGGATAATGTTTAATAAAATATTTGTTTCCTAAAATAAAAAAAAAGACTTTCACATAATTAATAGGTTTTACGTGTGAATATTGGGCAAAGGTCCTTACTTTATACCATGGAAGGTCATTATTTTATTTTACACATCACGGGAGATGTTTTTTTTTTTTTTTTTTGAAGGGTGAAGGAAAATTCCAAATTTTGATCCGAAATAAATAAACATGATACATTCATTTTTTTGATTGTAAAAAAGACAAGAAAATTTCAGAGACAAAAATACCCTCTTATATCAATTCGTTGGACATACGCGCTTCATGAATATTCGCTAGGCGTAACTTTTCATCAATATTCGCTGCTTCATCTTTTCTATTTTTTTTTCAATCAACCGTAACTTTTGATTTAGAACTCTGATCTTCAAAAAAATTTCACCAAAATTCATATTTTTTTTCCTCTTCATTTTGAGATCCCATACGATACCCTTCCGATGTAAATTTTGAAAGACGAAAAAATATTTGCATTAAGCGGAGCGTTTTTCTTATAAACGACCGTAATTTTTGATTTAGAACACCGATCATCAAAATTCGTTCACCAAAGTTCATAACTTTTTTCTTCTTCATTTTGAGGTCTCATACGATACCCTTTCGACGTAGTTCTAGAAAGCTGAATTTAATCTCAACGTTTACACTAACACAGTATACGTATCACAATATCAGTACCACAATAACACTATCACATTAACACGTTTTATTAACAAACACAATGACACCATTACCATTAATAGTATACGATTAGCCAAAAATCATGGACTCGGCAAGCTTTACAACAACACCGACAACCTATATTCCTTTATTGATTAAAACGGAAATAAACCGTAAACTAAAAATCATTTGGACAATAATGTAATCACATTAACACCTAAAAAACTTGTGTATTTTGAAATAACACATTCAATCACAATGAAAAAAATTACAACATATATGATAAACAACTTTAACATCAACATATATGATAATTAAGTTACATCAAGAAATGATTATCTAAGCACCTAAAAATTTCGACAATGTCGATTGGTACCATCATCTTATTCTCCAACTCTATACCAAATGGTTTAACATTTTCTCAATAAAGTTGACATCTACATCAAATGGTTTAACATTTGTACCATATCTCAATTCACAGATCATTACCAAGGAGCATTAGCCTCTTCTTGGAACATTAGCTCGTAGATCTCCGCCTTCGGTTTCAATGCATCGACCTCGGCACCATAACACAATAACAGTATCAGTATCACGGTATCACAGTAACAGTATCACAGTATCAGTAACACAGTGTCAATCATATATTCGTGTTTGAATCATAACAAGAAATCAAAGATAGATTAAGAGTGAGTACTTAGCTACTCCAAGGCACACATATGTCACACATTCATCCAAGTATCTCAAAACTTTAATGAGTAAAAGATTCCATGCAAGAAGAAAATCCATGGACAATGGGAAAGATCTTTTTCCAAGATTAAACAAGAAGGAGCTCATCTAATCTCATTTAGTCATTTAGATTTAATTAGCATATTTTACACTAAGGAAAAAAAAAATTGTTCCTCTATTTTCTTGGTGCTTTAGTTTATTTTACATGTGGTTCAGATTAATCAATTTACTTTCAAATCAAAGGCAGAATCAACCACAATTATATGATAATGCAATATAGCAGATTAGCAAATGCAGAAACAGATTCAGGTTAAATTTTACAGATCTAAAAGCACAGGTTCAAACAAAATATGCTATTTTTAAATCCAATATTAAAAATCATAAGCAAAATCACCAAAAAACTAGTCTAGTGCACATACAATCAAGTTTATCATCATTGAACATAAACTCTGAAATATCTAGATAGGAAATTTTATGTAATCTAACAAGCTTTTTTAATCTTCTAAGGGAGGTCTTAGATCGATCATAAGCCCTATATATTCCAAAATAAACAGTTCGTCATCATCTTCGTTTGGATCTAAAAGCTAAAGAGAGTGCCCTTACATTGGCCTCTGTTGATGGTGTCTTTTTCTTCTTTCTGTTGGTAACATAGATGAACCCATCACGTCCATCAAGGGATTTTTATTTGACACCGTCTTCATGGATTTATCTGCAACTTTTTGAGCATCTCTTTTAAGGAATCTTCCATCTAACATCTTCTTAGCATTCTGGAGATTCAAAGTTTCAGTTGTGCTAGTGAATCCATCTCTTTTATTCATTTCCCGTCGGTATCGACGATCAAACATCCATGAACTTCTGGCCTCCTATTCACCCTGAATCCAATTAGCCCGATCTCGTCATAATCCACGGTAATCTCTACTCACTGGATTTACTGTTCTTCGGAACATCGTTCCCCATCCAGCCGGAAGATCGAAGGTATTTCAGGAAAAACTTCTATGGTTATTTAATGCTTGAATCCCAACCCACAAAACAAGCAGCAAACCACATCACACATTTTCCTTTTTACATCGCATTGGCTTAACAACTTATAAGCAAACTAATAAAATTTCAAAGCTGATAAGCAACTTGATCTTCAATTGTCATTCAATATTCAATGGACATGTATGTACAATGCATGGATAGAAGGATATAATCAGACTTTCATTACACTATGAAACCAATACAATCTACACAAATATTACAGGGCTTCAGTCAGCCAAGCAGAGCATGCTTTAATTCTCAGACAAATACCACACCTCTCTACCAACCTTGTTTCTATATATATATATATATATATATATATATATATATATATCTCCACAAAAAAAAATTACAGAAAATAGGAGGCTAAAAAATGTAGTCAAATTCCATATTAGATGGCTCCTATTCCGGCCACCATCTTGATACCGTAGAGTTCCTTTCTTGTAAGGCATGAGCGAGATTACACACAGAGCGGGCCAGGAGCAACAGAAAGATGCGCCGAGTCCTCTTCATATACATTCATTCTATGATCACAACGCGTGCAAGTTTCCACGCAGAGCATATCGAAAGCAATTGAAGGCCTGCAGAATCAAAGTAGTAACATTTAAATTACTTTCAGAAGCCATTTTAAAAGCTTTCCTCACATTAACATCTCCATCATTAACAATCACAACAACACTATGATTATGAATATTAATCAACCCTTTCATGCTAGCATAAACCCCTTGCAATACCTGAAACTCCGAATCCGACGGAAGTGATAACCACCCAATCCCTAAATCAAAAAACTAAAAACTCATTTCTTTACAGACTGATTTCGGTTATTTTAAAGCCGTTGCAGCAGCTTCACAAAGACAACTTTCCGCCGGAGAGGACGACGTGGGCTTTCATACTGACGGAGTGACGGGTTCTTCTGAATTTGCCAGAGATTGTGTTTCTTGTTAAGAAGCGGTTAGATTGTGTGGATTGCAGATTTCCGCTATGATTAAAAATGTGTAATGATAGGGGCACAATCAAAATTACACAACGGATGCCACAACATGATCTACACTCTTGATTTTGATGATTGTTAATTGATTGTGATGTAGACCCATCAAAATCAAGTAGAGGAGATCACGTTGTAGCATCCGATGATTGTTAATTGATTGTGATGTAGACCCATCAAAATCAAGTAGAGGAGATCACGTTGTAGCATCCGTTGTGTAATTTTGGTTATGTCTCTATCATTACTCGATAGAAATTATATTGTAAAGGCAAATTAATCCGACCCAAATAATATTGTCCTTATTGCAACTAGAAAAAATTGTGTGGATTAAAAATTAATTAGGTAGTAGAGATGGGATTATTCCCTAATTTTTCCATGTTTTTTCCCCTTCAAATATTAACACACACCTACTCCACCCTTCAAAAAAAAAAAAAACAACGTTTGGTCGCATCACTACAAGAAATAACATTTTTTTGTGGATAGCGAGTTTATGGGGGATGAGGGCAAAATAGAGAGTTTTGGGCTAGAAGCTCCTTCATTCGCCTCCGCCCCAGCACCTAACGAAACGAGCTGGGCCCCACTAGAATTCAAAGAAGGAACATCCCAACTATGAGATACATCAGCTGATCTGGCAATATCGCGTAGATGGGTATTGGCTGGTATAACCACTCTATTGTCCACACCATCCATTCCGGTGTGGTTGAATCCATCCACTTCGAGGTGCGTACGCCACTCGAACACATGTGAGAGGATTATAATGCTCGAAGAGGAGAGGTACGAAGTAAGCTTTGGGATACGAGTGAAACGATAAGAAGACCGAAGTCTATCGATCTTCAGTGCGGTTTACCATTGCCGAGTCTTTCTTTTCTTTTCTTGTTTCGGGAGATGGGCTTGCGTATTAGTTGGCTTTGCTTCTACCGAGACGACCTTTTTGGGACGACAGCCTATCGTCCCAAAAGCTACGTTTTTTTTGGGACGGCATGCCGTCCCTTTAAAAATATCCGAGAAAAGTCAAATTTTGGTGAATTTGTTTGGTGGGAAAAATTGACGGGAACATTTTTTGGGATGACCAAACTTTTTTTGGGACGCTATATTGGAATGGAATTTTTCTTTTAGTTGGTGGGAAATTTTTAGCAGAAAAAAATTTGATTTAAAGGGACGACGCAGTGTCAGCGTGTAATCCACGTGTGCATTGTCTTTTTTTGGGACGTCAATGTCGTCCCTTTAAATATTTATAAGTTTCACATGTTTCTGGATAACATTTATAATCAAAATTTTGATATTAAAGGGACGACTATTTTAGTAATGTCGCCCCTTTAAATATTCTTTTATTTAATAATTTTATAATTTAATTAATAAATTATATTATTTATAATATTTTCATAAAATTATTACCTAAATCATAAAAAATATTATCAAAAAAATGTTATCAAAAAAGTATATAATTAAATATTTTTATAATATTTATTATCAAAAAATAATAATAATTAAATCATTTCTAGTAATATTTATTTTATTTAATAATTTTTATAATTCTATCCAAATAATAATAATTTTTATAATTAAATTAATAAATTATATTATTTATAATATTTTCATAAAATTATAAAATAATTCATAAAAAGCATATTATCAAAAAAATTATACTATAATTAAATATTTTTATAATATTTATCATAAAAAAATAATAATAACTAAATCATTTATAATAATATTTGTTTTTAATTATTTTTTATTGGAAGAACACTGCAACTAGTTACCACTACATATTAGTGGGTATAACTTTCCTAAGGAAACTATGCTCGAGGACTCTCAAATTGCCTCAGAAGGATTCGAAACATCGACTCTAGCCACTTGAGCTAGGCCTCATCGGCAATAATATTTGTTTTTGTTTAAATAACTTAAAGTTGGAGTTCGTAATGATTTCAACACGATATTTGTTATTGAGTACTGAAATAAACCTACGGTTCGTTAGTGTTAAGGGTGAATTTATACGATTTATAACGCTATATTCTATGATAATTTCCCCCGTATTTGTATGAATTTGCATAAGAAACGTGTGTTTAATAGAAATATTGAGTAAATGATATTTTAGATGAGTTAATCGCAAAATATGTTTATTTATGTGCTTTAATTATGTTTTTATGATTATTTGAGCGATATTACATTTTGCGATGTTTTTATGTGTTGTAGATACATGATTGAGGCTCAAAAGATGATCAAAAGTTGATTTAGTTCGAGCTAATTGATGATAAAAGAGATAATGAAGAAGTGGGATAGAGATAGAAGAGATAAAGATCAATAAATCGAAATTCAATCATATCAAACTGGCGTCCAGGGTTCCGTCCGTGGACGGGCGTCTGATGAAAATGAACGAGCGTCCATGGATGGAAAGTTGATTCAGGATGTTTGGACGCTGAAGTGGACGCTGGGTGAACGAGCGTCTGGTCATGACTCGGCCCGATTTGAAGTTCTATTGAAGAGTGGACGGGCGTTCAAGGAACCAGACGGGCGTCCGGTAGCCGACTTGTCGAAACCGACTTTAAAATCTATAAATAGGCGGTCGTTTTCAACCCAAAACATACCATACACTCATTATTCAAAACCCTAAACCTAGGGGCGGCTTTAGGCTGCGTTTTTCTTCTTTTATTCCAGTTTTTATGCACTTTAGATCTAGATTAAACTAGTTACTTTTTATGTACTATTTCTGCAAATTTGAGTTGCTGAGGATGTTTAGAGGCTAAAAGCTTCATCAAACGAGTATTGTGAAGCCATCCAACGAATGTTGATTTCGTTTTCTTCGGTTGTACTGTGAGTTTTTATTTAAAGGTTGTTTCTTATTCATGTTTATTACGTTTAATTGCTTTTACATCGGAAGATATGCATGTGTGATTGTTTATTGTTGATGGAAATCTTAATAAACCCTAGATCATCATGAATGAGAATAGTAATTCGAATCTATCATAACGGAAGTTAATAGGTTTAATTGCTAGATTATGAACATAAAGTTTACACATTTGGTTAGAAAACGCGTTAATCTTGCATTGGAAGATATTAGATTAATAGATGAACTTTCTAAGGAATTAGGGTTCATGTTTAGATAAGGTGAATCACAACCTAGATAAAAACCACAATATAATCGAGATAGGAAATCAATGCTTGTTGGATAGGTGGATCAATCCTCGTTTGCTCGTTATACACTTGATTTAAATCCTTAAAACTTGAATTTGTTTAGTTAGTTTACTTTTATTTGCATCTTAGTTTAGTTTAGTATTGAATTGGTTCGCAACCCGTATCCTTCCTAGCTTTGGATTATATCCTCTGTCTAGTTTTATTTTCTGTTTTGTTTGGTTTTTATTCACTGTTTAGATTAGTTTCGTGACATAGGTTAGTTAGTTAAACAAAAACTAGGGTTAGCAATCGCCAGTTCCCCGTAAGATCGACCCGGCATTAACCACTATTACTACGATCCTTATACTTGAGGTTAACCGGATTATTACTTGTTTGTTTTGTGTTAATAAAATCCGTGACAGTTAGTTAGTTCAAGATTTAAAACCCGAGGTTCGTTATTGAGTAGGGATTTCAAAACTGGGGTTTAAGATTTCAAACCCGGGGTTCGTTACTAAGTTCATGATTCAAACCTAAGGTTCGTTATTGTGTAGTGATTTAAAACCTAAGGTTCGTTAATTAGTCGGTTGATGCTTTCAAAGCCGGGCTTCGTTAGTTAGTTTAAGATTTCAAATCTCAGGTTCGTTATTGATTATTGCTTTCAACCTAGGGCTTGTTAATTAGTCGGTTGATAAAAACAAACCCAAGGTTCATTAGTTATTTCAAAATTTCAAACTCGAGGTTCGTTATTGAGTGGTAATTTCAAACCCGAGGTTCGTTAGTTAGTCGGTTGATGATTTCAAACCCGAGGTTCGTTAGTTAGTTCAAGATTTCAAACCCGAGGTTTATTATTGAGTAGTAGATTCAAACATGAGGTTCATTAGGAAGTAGTGATTCCAACTCGAGGTTTGTTATTGAGTAGTGTGTTGGAAAGGTGTCCTAAACCCAATCGGGTTGGACCGGATCCGACCGGGTCGGGTCATTTACAGTCTATTTAGTTCATTTAATAACTTTATTATGATTAATAAAAGCACTTATGTTATTATAATTATCTTCATATTATTTGTTGTATATATATATTAACGTCCATAGTGTCAAACTGTGATAGAGAAACCATGATAGTGATTATGGTTGATGAGATCTCTAATCACTCTAACAAGTTTGGTACTTAAATGTCTCTAGTCTTATGAACAGTCAAATGGGATATTGATAGTATAATCAGATTAGCACATATTGGATGTATTCTATCTTTTAGAAGGTAAGGATAGATCTCGTCTATCGAAGTGTAAAGACACTTGGACTGTACGTGGACGTGTATTAGAGAATGCGTACGTTAGACTGACCCACTTACATTAAGTGTCACACTATGTGGCGGTTGTGTAATTATCCTTTAGACCGGAGTCTTCATGGCATCACGGTGTGGATTGTCATGCTTTGACACTATTGAGATTTCCCCTAGCCACGGAGCGAACATGCGGTAGTGATTGGGTGTGATATTAAAGCATGCGGAGTATACATGATTGGTCGTCCGGGAATCGCGTATCCTATGATTGGGATCGAATATCCGAAATGGCCTTCTTATAAGGAATGTCTAACTCTCGAGAATCTTTGTAAAGTGGGAGTAAATGTGTTATTCCGAGAGAGAATGATATCCAGATTATAAGATACGATCGTTAATGTATTGACACTCGAGATACGATCGTATGGATATTATTACAGCGATAAGATTGTAAGTTAAACGGTAACTGTTTTACATGAAAGGTAGTAGTCATTGCTTTTGACTCTTTCGATGATTGGGGGTCACGGTGTGTTGCTAGACGCTATCCCGTGATCGTTAGGTATGGAGGGCATTTTCGTAATTTGCACTTTGTGTCTACGGCCAACATATTCGGAAGCCTATCGGGTCACACACATATGAACATCGAGTCGGATTAAAATGCGGCTATAGTTGATAACCAGATAAGGAAAGTTTATCTCTAGACTATAAAGGTTATAGTGGTAAATTAATATTGTGGTATTTATTTATTATAAATAAATAAATACAAGATATTAATTATATACAAATTATATTAATTAACGAATATTCCGAATGTCAATTAATTGACATATGGGGCGCCACATCCTAGGGTATAATATACACTTGGATTGTGTATTTTAATTAATAAGATTACCATAATATTAAATGATTTTGGAAAAATAGATTTATGGTAATAAGAGAAATATAATCAATATAAGATATTAGCAATATTTAGATTTTATTTAATATGAGATATTATAATAAATGAGATAAATCAATATAGGAGATTTTCCTTATTTTATTGGGAAAATGTTTTCTTCTCCTCCACACAATATGGGGCACCACTTTGCCTATAGAAAGGAAGTGGGTGTCAAGCTCTTTTGTACATCACAATTGCAAGAGCTCATAGTTCTTGTGTAAAATAGAGAGCATCCTATAGAGAATTTGAGAGGGAGGAAAAATGCCGGTCTAGCAACCGGAGTTTTCCAATAGCAATCCAAGGAGGATTCCGACGAGAAGTTCGTGTGGATTATCAATAGAGGCCGGACACGTGGACGGCTTGCGCTGTAATACCCTACTCCCGACCCCTAGGTCCACTGGGTCATTTTAGGAGGGGTTGCGAAGCTCTCGCCGCGACTTCATTAACTAGACTATCTTTTCCAAAATAATCCAATAAATTTATAATTAAATTTACAAATGTACACTAACTGTTTCAATTATAAAATTACAACAAATGAAATACTACAATAATAGCATGTTTCAAAATCCAAGTCCATGTCATCGCTTTCGCCCTCATTACATATTTTTTCGAACAATAACCTGATTTTATTTATAGAAGAAAAACAAAACAAAACAAAAATACAAAGAAAACGAGTCGTCAGCAAAAACGCTGGTATGAGCATGTGCGAGAGTGATCTATATTTTAAAAAAAATGATGTAACAATATATACATTTTCTAGAAAACTTGTTCGAGTATTTATGTAATAATATACTTGTTTAAAATTTATATATCAAGTTCAAGTCGAGCAAGCTCATTCGAGATCCGTCAATTCATCAAGTTCCCTTACTAGACATCGATACAGCTGATACGATTGTCTCTGCCTTCTGACTCCCGTTTCACCACCTTATATCCACAACAAGTAATTTTTATAGTGAAGTCCGTCCTTCCGACACCCAATCTCCTGGGGCTTCCGGAGAGTCCACTTGCCTCGGATCCCACAACCGCGGTTTGTCACGGATTTTATCTAACAAAGGAAACAAGTAATAAAATTTATAAATCCGGTATTCCCCAAGTGTAGGGATCGTAGTATAACGATTAATACCGGAGTCGATCTCAGGGAATCTGGGTATCTAGTTCATTAATTTTCCTAAGGTTGTTACTACTAAAACGAAACTAAAAACGATAAAATAAACTGGACAGAGGATTGTCAGTCCAAAGCCAGGGAGGATAAAAGCGATAATAAATAAATAAAGCTACAACTAAGAAAACAATAAAACTAACTATCATGATAATGACTGAAGCAAATCAACATAGAACAAACATGATCCACCATCCCGCAACCCTTAATTCTTCCCTAGATTATCTTATGATGATTCAATCAAAGTTGTTGTTCACCTAATCAAAGGTATGAATTCCTACTTCCGTAAGTAATCCGTCTATCAATCTCATCATCTTCCGATCTATAGAGATTAACGCTCTCAAAACAAGGTGCAAGATTTATTAGATCTAACAACCTAGAGATCTAACCTATCAACTTCCGTTATGTCAAGGTTAAAAGTCTAATCTTTCCTATGGTGATCTAAGGTTTACACCGATTTCCATCATACGGTAAACATCAAATAACATACATCTTCCGATATCGATTGCATAAACAAATAAACAAAGGAAAGAAACAAACTCTAAATTAAACTCACAAAATCATCCAAAGAAAGAATAAAAACGCTGCTGGAAAATCTCCCATGGCTGCTCCAAGTTCATATCTTCAGGCCATCATCAAGATCGAACAAGAAAAGAAAACGAAAATAAAAACCTAACTAATCCGCAACCCCAAAGCCCTCCCCCAAAGGGGCCGGGGCCGCTAGGGTTTTTCTCAATGATTGTGTATCAATAAGAGTCAATAATGTGTGTTTTAGGGTTGAAATCGCGCTGCTATTTATAGAAAAGTAAGGCGGCTGCTGCTTAAGTCGGCCGTGGACGCCCGTCTGACTTTCTGGACGCCAGTTCGGCTGGATCAATCAACTTAATTTCTTTCCTTAAATCTTCTATTCTTCCATAAATGTGATTGATTCCTTTCCAACTTCGAATTTCTCTCTTTAAGATCATCTTTTCCATAACCAATGTGTATCTACAATTAAGGGAAAACATACCAAAGCGTAACATAATTCCAAAATCATATAAAATCACCATTTAAGCACATAATTCGTTACGTTTTGCAAATTAACTAATAAAAACATCATTTACTCAATATTTCAATATAAAGCTCCATTTCTATGAAAATAATACGAATATGGGGGAAATTGATATAAAATATATCTATAAAAATCATACAATTCGACCCTTAACACGGTTACAGGCCCAATGCTCAGCTAACCCGACTGCGAAACCCTCGGCGGGCCCATCGAACGAGAACGAGAACGAGCGAGAAACAATGCCGCCGGAGCGGGAACTAGCCATGCCGCCGAAGCGGGAAAGGTACAAGTACAATATACCATGCCGCGCGAAGCGGGAAGTACGGTACCATGCCACCGAGGTGGGACATACAATGTCATTTGTACAAGATTTGTTTTATCACGTTATTATCACTAAGTCGAGAATGTTAATAAATCATTTTTAACAAGATACATCTTATTTATCTATATCAATAATATATTAAAGTAAAATACTTCGAAAATACTTTAAAAAAAACACACTTGACTTTTATAGAAAATAAACTTAAACTCACCGGGTATATGTGTTAATCAAATACGTCTATCCACAAACCTTCATTAAAACAACCACGGCTCGGCTAGGCAGTTTCACATTCATCATCTTGTTGTATTAACTCCTTGTGATATATAACTTTATGATATTCAACTTAGTCTACAACATGCTTTTGCACTTTATTGGTGATGGAGGATGTGAAATACTTAATAAAATTGCATATAAAAATATGGAAGAAGACTTCGACATTTTTTTTTTATTTTCTTCTTCCACCTAAATAATACATGAGTATATATACACACAACTTTGCATATTAATGACATCTACTCCTCCAGACTAACTATTGACACTTGTCATCCTCTATTTAGTACTCAATTAACTAGTCTAGCAGTTTCAAAAATATGAGCAACTCATGGCTAACTTAATAATACTATTATTATCCTTTTCCATAACCTCAACATTTATATGACTCAATAATGCCACTTATTTGTATAGTAAAGGTCTACGTTATACAAGAAGTAGAATAAAAAATGAAAAATAAAAAAATGAAAAAAAACCATTACAACAATCATTTAAATGGTATATGAAAGAAATTTCTTAGAATACTGGTAACGTCTAATTCTCACTTTAATTCCTAATAAATCAACCTTGAAAGGTATTTAAGGCAACAATTAAGTTATAGTTTTAACCATGCAAATAAAAGCTAATTAACATGTACTATTTCCTCACGTGAATTTTATCACTTAAGTAGAACATATTATTACCACTAAAACATTTATAACCACGTAGTATCAAAATAAATAAGTAATAAACAACAACAAACAACAATAATAATAAGATCACTTTTATTATAAAATAATTAGATCACAACAAATCATTTCTACGCTGAAAATATTTCAAGTTTTTGCACCTTAATCAATAATATGAAAATGACATATATCACTAGATCTTAAAAATTAAAATTTAAAAAAAAAAATAAAAAAAATATCTAGACAGCTATTTTGAAATGTCTATAAAATCCTTATAAATTAATATGGCGGAAATCGGGGCGTTACATGCGCACTGTACTACTCTCCGTTGACGGTCAAAGCGACGATCTTATAGATCATCAAAGGTATATTCCGTCAAACTACTTAATTAACGTGTTTATTGCATTAAACGAAAAACGATCTAGAAAAGGAAATCAAAATTTAAATTCCGCTGCGTTAAACTAGTGATTTCCTAACATAGTGATTCAAACTCGAGGTTCGTTATAGAGTAGTGTTTTCAAACTGGGGTTCGTTAGTTAATTAATTGATGATTTCAAACTCGAGCTTTGTTAGTTAGTTTAAGATTTCAAATACGAGGTTCGTTATTGAGTAAGGATTTCAACCTAGGGCTCGTTAATTAGTTGGTTGATTATTTCAAACCCGATGTTCGATAGTTATTTCAAAATTTCAAACCCGAGGTTCGTTATTGAGTAGTGATTTCAAACCTGGGGTTCATGATTTCAAACCCGGGGTACGTTACTAAGTTCATGATTTCTATCCCGAGGTTCATTAGTGAGTAGTGATTTAAAACCTAGGGTTTGTTAATTAGTCGGTTGATGCTTTCAAACCCGAGGTTTCGTTAGTTAGTTCAAGATTTCAAACCCGAGGTTCGTTACCGAGTAGTAGATTCCAAAGTGGAGGTTCATTATGAAGTAGTGATTCAAACTCGAGGTTCATTATTGAGTAGTGATGCAAACTGGGATTCATTAGTTAGTCGGCTGATGATTTCAAACCCGGGCTTCTTTAGTTAGTTTCATATTTCAAATCCGAGGTTCGTTATTGAGTAGAGATTTCAACCTTGAGCTCGTTAAATAGCCGGTTGATGATTTCAAACCCGAGGTTTGTTAGTTATTTCAAAATTTCATACCCGAGATTCGTTAGTGAGTAGTGATTTCAAACCCGAGGTTTGTCAGTAAGTCGGTTGATGATTTGAAACCCGATGAGTTGACTCATTGGGTGTCATTGACTGGAAACATCCCTGAACAATGTAACTACCGTTGTTTTTGCGGATTTGGCTTATTAATATGTTGGTTTCTAAAATAAAATATATATTTAATTTAATGTAAGGTTTAATATTTTTTTTTGAATATAAGGTTTAGTATATATATATATATATATATATATATATATATATATATATAAACTGAATCGTTCAGTTTTTTTTGCACTAACCGGACCGTAGTATTTATATATATATATATATATATATATATATATATATATATATATATATATATATATATATATATTTGTATTAATTTTATGTGAAATCTGCTTTAATGGGACGACGATATCGTCACTTAAAACACCACGTCGTCCCAAAAGAACGGTGATGACCTAATTGAAAAAGATGGCCTCTTCCCTCTTTCTTTAATTTTACACTTCGAGCTCCCCCGATTTTCTGCCAAAAAAAAAATTGCTCTCCGCCGCTCTCCCTTCACCGGTGCTACCTTCCTCCGCCGGAGCTCATCAATCGAAGGCTGCACAGCAGTTCGGCAAGCGTTCTCCTCCTCCTCATCAACCAACATTTTCCGGTAAGCATTTTCTCCGCCTAAATCAGAGAGCTGCTTAAATGTGTTTTACAGAAAACCCATGTTTTTTAGCTTCCCTTTAGTACATTTCCCTTTGTTTTTAGTTGATTTTGAGTTCGTTTGTGATCTATGATGTGTTGTACGCGAACAAAAAAAAATGTCGATAGAAATTCTGGAATCAAATAAGCTTCAAGGCCGGCCCCTCAAAAAATTTACCTTTAGGAGAAGTTTCCTTCTTGAAGATGCTCTTCAATGTTCAATGACTTAATTGCACTCGACATTGCCGTAGCGACGATAAACCCTGAGATTTAAGGTTTTGGCTCTGAGAGACGGCTTTGAAATCTAGATTGAAAGCTTTATAAATTTTCTTGTTTGTTGCTGATTTATAATTAACGGAATGAGTGTACTCCAGAGTAGAGTGAAACCGGCAAGAACAGAGTATAGTGTGAGCGTTGATTGGAAATGAATAATAAATGTGAGCGTTTTTTTTTTTTTTTTGCTTAAATTCCTCCGGTATCCGGAACCCACTGGTCCGACTAATCCGGAGTTCGGCCCGGGTCATGCCTGCTGAACCTTTGTAGAGGATTATGAACAACTCATGTGCTCTATTCTAAAGAATAACACCCCTGAATCGAGATGCACGAGCCAATACTCGTCTCAAAATATAACTATTGTAATAATGATTGTCAAATGATATTTTGATTATTATTTTTTTTTTATAGAATTTATCTGTATAATTGATGTAGTATTTTCTTGCATTTCAGGAAATCTCCAAATGATGTTTTAAATGCATATGTATACTTACCTTCTTTGTGCTTGAATATAATGTAGACATGGATACATCTTATTTTAAGTATTTGGATTTAGTTATGAAAATTGAGCTGAGTGGTATCTGAGATAGGCAGTGGATTTTTAGTCTTAAGTTTATTAAGTACAAGAGCATCTTAATTGGGTTTGATGCAGCATGAAGATATATATTTTCATGAAGTGAATGCGTATTTAATCATGATTCCATATAGTACCCTGTCCATGTATATTTGTTTTAGTTGTTATTGGTTGATTGTCATGCTGTGTAGTTTATTCAGTAGCTCAGTGGAGATTTCCTTGTTTGGTTCGTTTGCTTGTTTTTGTTTGTTTAATTTGTCTGGTAGCTCTTACATTTTGAAAGCTCAACATCACCTTTAATCTTTTATCTTTTTTTCTTATTGAAGGGGTGTTTCTGTTTGTTTAGTTTGTCTGTTGGCATTTTTCTTACTGAAACTCATTGATGTTTTGCCTTGAAAATTCAACGGCAGCATTTTCTTGTATTTATGGAAAAACCACTTTAAAGTTAATAAGTGTTGACTAAAGAAATGTCAACCGATTATACACAGTTTTCTAAAAATCGACCTGGGTGCTCGCCTAGGCGCAGGGCGACCTCCGGGCGTCTCGACTATGCCTAGGCGGTCTCATCTGGGCGATACGGTGTTGGGCGCTCCTGGGCGGCCTAGGGTTCCATTAGCAATATATATACATATATATAACCTACATAAAATCATTTCTTCACCAAAAAAAAATCTGCCGCCTCCCATTTTTTTTTTTTATTGAACGCAAGCACAACCCCTCCCCTTTCTTCCCGATTACTCATCCGTCCCTCCCCACCTTCACGCCACCGGCCAACTTCTCCTTCTTTTGAGCTTTTTGACACATTTTTACTTAATTTTTATGTTTTATGATCATATGATGTAAGATTTATATTGGACAAGCATTATTATCAAAAAAAAATATAAAAAAACGAAATTTCCGGTGCCCGGGCCCTAGGCCCTAGGCGCCCTATGGTCGCACCGACTTCGCCTAGCAACTTTTAGAACACTGATTATACATACCAGTAATTCGACTTTTCACAAAAAGTTGACTTAATATGATCCCTATGATCTATAAGTGTTGTTTCAAATACATCACAACACTTAAACTTAACTAAAAATGGTCATGGTTTTCGTAGTTTCATTCCACTCAGCCTTATCCGGTATAAAGACCCCAACCGTTCAATGGGGTTTCTTAAACTTAGAGCGAAATTGATGTTTCTTGGGAAGTGCAGGGCACTGCCAAGCTTCAGGTTTTAAATTCCTGATGGTTATACAATGCATAACCATTATATGTGTGATATCTTCAACAACTTAGGTGTAAAAGAATGTAACACATAGAAAATACGGTTTACAATCTAAAACTACGCTTAACACAATATGCAGAACTATATGTATGATTTGAACGTTGTCCTTTTGTACTAGTGATTTTTTATTGTTTGGTCTAGTTATTTGGGATGTCGATGGACAAGTCATGGATGTATGGTGACAGAGTTTCATCCATATTTCGAGATGGATTGAAAGCTTTCATAGATCACGCAACACAATTTCTTAGCGAGGAAGAAAAGATTCAAAATGAGTATGGAGTACCTAGATGTTGTGTATGCACACTGCTTCGATAAGGGATTTGTACGTGAGTGTACAACGTGGTTTTACCACGGGGAAGAGATGGCTCCAGTGAACAAACGTGCACGAACAAGTAAAGTGGTTGATGAATCCGGGGACGAGATGGCTCCTGTGATAAATGATTTCATGGGTAGGGCCCCTAAAGAAGAAGTGTTAGAGACGGAGGACGATGATAATATATATGAACTTATATCCAAGTTGCACGAGGATGTGTATCCCGGTTGTAGAAGGTCATCCGCCTTGAAGTTACTAGCGGATTTGATGCACATTAAAGTGTTGTATAAGTAGCCAAATGAAAGCTTCGACGTTCTGTTAGCGAAAGTGAAGGAAGTCCTACCGGAAGGTTCAAATTTACCTGATTCATTCTACAAGGCAAAAACTTTACTTGACAAATTGGGTCTGGGGTATGAAAAGATCGATGCATGCATTAATGATTGTGTCATTTACTATAAAGAGACTGCTAATTTGCAATCTTGTCCGGTATGCAAAACGAGTCGTTATAAAGAAGCTAATGGGAAGAAAGTACCCGAGAAAGTGCTTCGTTGTTTTCTATTAAAGCCTCTTTTGAGACGTTTGTATGCTTCCCGTCACACAGCGCAAGCCATGACATGGCATAAGACGGGGCGTTCCACGGATGCGGATGTGATGTGGTGAGGCATCCAACCGATGGTAAAGATTTGAAAGAATTCAATGAGCAACACCCTGACTTCGTTATGGAATCTAGAAATGTCTGTCTGAGCTGGCTACCGATGGTTTTAATCCGTTTGGTACTACGAGTCGATCATACAGCATGTGGCCTATTGTGACGCAAGCGTTGAATCCGGCGCATGGGTTTGCAATAATGAACTGTATAAACACATGTGTCTGCTTATCTTAGGACCAACATCTGCGGGCAAGGACTTCGACGTTTACTTGAGGCCATTGATGATGAGTTGCAAGAAATGTGGTCCGAATGGGTAGTTGTGCTTGATGCTGCTGCAAATACTACATTTAGAATACGTGTTGCACTGATGATGAATGTGAGTGACTTTCCCGCCCGTAGTTATCTCTCAGGTTGGACTGGTCAGGGATATAAAGCGTGTCCGACATGCAACGACGACACACCTTCGATACCCTTGACGAGTAAGATTGGATATATTGGGCATCGTAGGTGGCTTCGTGAGGATTACCTGATGCGAAAGAAAAAAGGGTTTAACGGTGAAGCACTCTAGATATAGGCTAATGGTCCCCAACTTGTCCACTCGTAAATCACAAAGAAGCACTCCAAGAGAAAAATAAGTTTTTTCCCGAAATAATGGAAAATTCGTTTTCCTATTTTATGTGTATGTAGAAAATAGTTTTCTGCGTGTCCTATCTGAGGATATGAGGGAACTTCATCTTCCCAGATTTTATATTTTTTTTTTTTGCTTTTAGGCCTCTCAACCTCGTTTGTATCACAAAAAAAAAAACTTAGAATTTTTTTTTGATGGAATATTGTTTGGAAGGACTAATTAACACAGTTAATTTGAATGGACGAAAGATATTTGTCTAAAAGCGGAAGAAGACCGGGCGAAGGGTCATCATTATTAAGACATACGAACCCCCGCTCCTATCTCTGATACAATAAAGAAAATCAGAATATCCCAACTAAAGAACAACTGTTTTATTGAATTGATGAAAATAATACAATACTTATATAGGAGATAAATATCATTTTAAGATATGGATAAAACTATAACTAATTTATTTGAATAATATATTTAAAGATAAATACTAACATATGAACCAATTTTATCTTGACATAACATATTAAATTATCTTTCTTTTGAATTCCAACTCTATTTCTAAAGATTTTATCTTTTATTGATGAGCAATTAGTACATCCATTTATGGAATTTATTTATTAATATATTGGTCATTGGAGTTTTTGGTTTAGCGATTTTCAGAATCAAAACTCAAGAAGAAATTGTTTCACTATGTCTTATACACTTCAATTGAACATGAAACCACCTTTTTTTTTTTTTTTCCAAGGCAATTGTCATGTTCAACATTTGTTTATCATACCAACCTCAAAGTAGTTCTGTTTGGGTATGAGTGAACAAATGAGTACGAATAACTTGCTACTCAGCACTTAATTTGCCTCATATGTTTCTAAATGTTATAAGACGTAATGAAAGATTTGATCATGATTGCTACTCACCACTTAACTTGCTGAGATGAACACTTCTGTTCGTGGCACCTCCAATTCGGGGAAGAACATGGATATAATTTTCAAGATCCTTCCTAAGCATGTTCAGAAGGATGACTCCGAAAGCGTAGACGTCATCGATTGTGATTAGTTCAATCATCAAAGTAACATGAAATTAGCACCGTTAAAATTTTGCATTAAAAACACACACACACAAACACGCAATCAGTTGGCAAACAATAGGCTCTTCTTTCTCCCCCTCTTCAAACAGAAAACTCAGCGCCTTGCTCTTAGCCTCCGGCGCCGGCGGTGTTCCGCTGCCGGCGTCAATCCTTGTAAATATTTGTTTTATTTCATCCTTTGTTCTTAGCTTTCATCCATGGTCGTTTTTTTGCTTTTGCGATGCGGTTTCGGGTCCCTGTGGTGCTTTTCTGGTTTGTGGATCGTCGGGAGGTGCTGCGGCGGCTTGAGGTGGCATCGGAGCTCCAGTTGCGAGGGTCGTGTTGTTGAGGTCTGGGTGGTGGCTAGCAGCGTGTGGATCTGCCTCCACTTGCTTTTTCCGCCTCTCTTTTCCCATTTTGGAGGCTGGCCGGATCTGCGGTCGGTGTTAGCCATGGCGGAGAAGGAAAAAACTTATTTCAGAGTTGTTGTTTTGGTTGGTTTTTTCGGTGGTCTCCTCTGCCGGCTTTCCGTTGCTCGTAATTGTTGGTTGCTGTCTTTGGATCGGCGCTGCTTTCGTGTCACTATGGTGCTGCTCCTTGCGGTGGTCAGCGGTGTCTCCGGTAGCGGTGGTAGCCGGCGGTGGCTCTATAGCTGTAGGTGTTAGGTTTTGTTTGTTGTTGTTGTTGTCAATTGATGGATGGACCCGGGGAATCCGTGTCTGTTGGCCAGCTTATCGGAATTTTTCCGGAGATTTATTTCTTTCTTGGCTCAGCACTCCCTGGCTTTTCTATCTGTTTGTTGACGTTGTTATTGTTGTTAGTTGCTGTTTTCTAGGCTTAAATTGTCTGTTTTGCGGCTAGGCCGCGTTGTAGTGCGGCTTTTGGCCGTGTTGTAGTGCGGGTTTTAACCGCGTTGTAAGTTCGGTTCGTCCGATTAATAAAGCTTTCGTATTCCGTGGGAAAAAAAAAAGTTGGCAAACAATAGGGAAAGAAAAATGATATATTTCACAGTTCTATCACCATTCACAACTATCATCCGACCGTCGTTTCATTAATAACTCATCGATCAATAAGTTTCATCGATGAATAGTTGTAAACGACAGATCAACATAACAAACTATAGGTTTAAAGTGCCTCAAGATTTTTTTTTTTTGTATCTTTAAGAAAATTTTACAATCATCTGGAATAGGATATCTTCAACCATACCACCCTTTTTGGTCTAAATACCAATACCATTAGTTTCTCATGGTTATATTGAAAATTGTTACCAAGGGCATGCATCATATTCTTACGTTTCTAATCATTTTCACAAAGTAGGAGTATTTATGCCACATGGACATGGTAGTCACTTCCAAAACTCTGTGTTCTATATATCTATATTCAATCACATAGTATACTTACTGACACATAAAAAGTAAGAAGATGGAAAACAGAGACAAACATGTATATATATACACACGATGAAAGTAGGGCAATTTATACTTACAATTTCTCCCTTCGATGTAAGAGACGTCAAGGTAGCCACGTGATCTCCCTTTAGGCGACTCTACTTTTTTTGGCGGCTAATCCAAAATCGAATAAAATTGGCTATTTTGTCGGCATATTTTAAAAATCATCAATTAGTTACTCTTTAATATAATTATTTATTCATATACCACAATTAGTACGTACCTTTCTATGGATTATTATGTTTTCAGGGTTCAAGTCGCCGTGAATTACATCTTCATCATTATGCAGGTAGTTAAGAACTACCGTTAATATCTTCGAGACGTCTTCATACGTGAAGTTTGTTGTAGTTATGTATAAGAACGTGAAAACATCTCGAAAGTCTAAACAAACAGATAAATACATTGACAACGATTCTTACCCATCAACCATAAAGCTCTCAATTATAAAGTCAAGGACAAGAAAGAGCATGGTTACTCCATTATACAATAGTACGTCAAGGACAAATTTAAAATTTAAATCACTTGAAAAATCAAAGTAGGATAAACACCTGATTTTAGTTAAAATATACCTGAAGTATAGATAATAACACAGATCTGTCTCGTGCATTAGCCTTCAAACATGTCACTGCTATGTAAGTTCTACCATTGTTATTTTCGGGGATGATTCCCCTACACACGACTCCGCACCCTCCTACCCCGATCTCATATTGAAATTGATTTGTGTACTCTTATATGTCGTCATAGCTGAAATCAATATGCTGCTGCATTTTCACTTGAAGTGTGAAATTATAGAGAGCTGCTAGTCATAGGACAATACAATAACATATGATACATATATGCATAAGGAATACATTGTTAAGAACAATGAGTACACCGTATTAACAAGCATAATTGCTCGAGGACTCTTCCTCGTAGACCAATGAGAATGAAAATTAAACATGCATTTTATCAGAAGTTTAATGCTGATTGGCAACCCCGAGCATCATATTATCGACAGAGTTAAGGCAAAATTTAAGAGACAAAGAAGGCATTCATTTCGACAAGCAAGGCAAACATTTACAGGAAAGCAGTTGGAGGATGGACGAACACCCGTCTAAATTTAATGGCTTTGGCTCGTTAGAACGTACAATCACGATAAAATGATATGCAACAAGTAAGTTTGCCTTTTTCCTACTTTTCCCCCCTAAAATGTTTGAAGCAGGGAACATTTCAATATTAATAGACAGTGTTGTAAGAGTGAAATTTCACCAAGGAGCTAAAAAATATACGAGCTGCATATAAGATCCAAGCAGAAAATATGCACACAAAACGCAAATATTCAAAAGAAAAACTATAGTTCAAACAGATTGCAACTCCAAATTGACAAAAGAAAGACAGCAGAACTAAAATTGTTGTAGACTACCCTTGAACTCCAATGTGTTAAAGTTCAAGTGCTGATTTGCATAAAGTGCAACAGGTTAAATGAGATTTTTTTTTTTCAATCTCCCGTGGGCATTGGATTCGGCAAGATTAAAGTTAATAATAAGTGCTATATTTGCTTTAACACACGTTAAAACACTCGAGAGGACCTATTTCACAAAAGATGATCCACCTAGACCCGACCAAATGCTGGAACCGGAACCGGAACCGCCGGTTTTAAACAGTGCCGGTTTGTGCTGGTTTGACGAACCGGCGGTTTGAAAAACCGGCGGTTTACTGTTCAAAACCGCCGGTTGCCGGTTTGGGCCGGTTCCGGTTTACCCTGGTTTGCTCCCGGTTCAGATCACGGTTTTAAAATTTCATAATTTTTTTTTTCTTTTCATTTTCACATAATACTTATTATTTTCACTATAATAACAAATTATTATTCTTTTCACTATAATTACTAAAGCGAGAGTAATATATATTTTTTTAAATAGTTTTCTATTCGGTTTTAAAAATAATATTAATATTGTGTTATTTTATTTATATGTAAATAATGTTATTTTAAAAAAATTATGTTCTTTTTTCAACGCTTGTACCGGTAATTGAGAGAGATTGGTGTGAGATTGGTGTAGGAATGAGGTAGTATTTATAGGAAATTTTTTGGGGTGTTTGGGAGAAGGAAAAAAAAAAAAAAGCCGTTGCCAGAAGAAAATAGTTGTTGGACGGTTCCGGTTCCGGCCGGTTTCAAAAAATCCGGTTCCGGTTCCAAATATATCAAACCGGCAACAAACCGGCGGTCCCCCAAACCGGCGGTTTGACAAACCGGCAGTTGACCAAACCGCCGGTTCCGGTTCCAACCGCCGGTTCCGGTTAACCGTGGCCAGGTCTAGATCCACCCTCCGAGACGACTGTTTGAGTGATAACTCTCTAAATTTTTTATAACTATAACGTCAGTGATGTTATTATCGAAAATTAACGTCAGTGCCACTAACGTTATATCATCCATATATACTAATTAATGCTGCAATAAAATCATCTCCATTAATGCTTTATCTATGACGTTGTCACCTTGTATGATACATTGCTTACATGTTATATGATTACATTACGTGTTGTATCTTATTGAATATTACAACAATGAAATTCATATATATATATATTTGTAAAAGACACGTGTGTTTCACTTGACATGTCTTTAATATGTGTTATTATTGTTGATTGATGCTGCCATGCTGGGGTTATAATTGTTGTCTTGCATTGTGAAAAGAACTTATTTCTTTTAAATTTGGTTTATTTAGTTTGATTCTCACAATGAGGTATGACGAACAAGGAAGTGAAAATAATACATGCTCTTCAAAACAAAAACCACCATGCTGACTATTAAAAGGAGAAGAAGTACCTTTGTTGCTTAATTTGGAGGTAATAGAACAGATGGTTGTCTTGATGATATAATGTAACCGGACAAAGAAAATTCACAAACATAGACAAGTTACATTGATAGTCCTCCCATATATGATTAAGTGTAAAAGAAGAAGATCTAGAATTATAGAAAATCCTTGGAATCAAAATAATAAGGAAATAAATTACTTGCTCCCTAATTTTCTTAAGTTAAGGGTCAAATCTAATAAAAATATGCTCCACTAAATCTTTAATTATTATTATTTGTTCGGCTATGTGATAAAAGGATTAAAAGAAGGTAACTCATTAAAATTGTTTAAAATTCATTAAATTGTCACCGCATAATAAATTCTTTAAATTTAATTAAGTGCAAATACTTAAAACAATTCCTTAACCAAATTTGGTATATATATTAATTCTAGATTCCTTATAAAATTTCCTTAAATTTAATTAAGCGCATAATACTTAAAACAATTCCTCAAATTCCTTAACCGTGTTTGGTATATATAAATCCTAGATTCTTTTATTTACTTTTATTATTTGGATTTTTTTTAGGGAACAAATAATTTATTCTCTAATTGTGTTTTCGGATCCTACACAGATGCATAGGATCCGAAAACACAATTAAGGAATAAATTATTTGTTCCCTAAAAAAATCCAAATAATAAGTAAATAAAAGAATCTAGAATTTATATATACCAAACTCGGTTAAGGAATTTAAGAAATTGTTTTAAGTATTTATGCGCTTAATTAAATTTAAGGAAGTTTTATAAGAAATCTAGAATTAATATATATATACCAAATTGGGTTTATGAATTTAAGGAATTGTTTTAAGTATTATGCAATTAATTAAATTTAAGGAATTTATTATGCGGTGAAACAATTTAAGGAATTTTAAACTATTTTAATGAGTTACCTTCTTTTAATCCTTTTATCACATAGCCGCACAAATAATAATAATTAAAGATTTAGTGAAGCATATTTTTATTAGATTTGACCTTTAACTTAAGAAAATTAGGGAGCAAGTAATTTATTTCCTTATAATTTTGATTCCAAGGATTTTCTATAATTCTAGATCTTCTTCTTTTACACTTAAATTCTAGATCTTCTTCTTTTACACTGACGTTATAGTTATAAAAAATTTATAGAGTCATCACTCAAACAGTCGTCTCGGAGGGTGCATCATCTTCTGTGAAATTGGTCCTCTCGAGGGTTTTAACGTGTGTTAAAGCAAATATAGCACTTAATATTAACTTTTACTTGCCGAATCCGGTGCCCATGCGAGATTAAAAGAAAATCCGTTTAACTTGTTGCACTTTATGCAAATCAACACTTGAACTTGAAGACATTGGAGTTCAAGTGTAGTCTGCAACAATTTTAGTTTTGTTGTCTTTCTTTTGTCAATTTGGAGTTGCAGTCTGTTTGAACTAGTTTTTCTTTTGAACTTTTGCGTTTGGTGCATAAATTCTGCTTGGATCTTATATGCAGCTCGTATATTTTTCAGCTCCTTGGTGAAATTTCACTCTTACAACACTGTCTATTAATATTGAAATCTTCCATGTTTCAAACATCTTGGGAGGGAAAAGTAGGAAAAAGGCAAACTTACTTGTTGCATGTCATTGTATCGTGATTGTACGTTCTAACGAGCCAAAGCCATTAAATTTAGACGGGTCGATACTTCCTCCACAAGGCCCCAACAGAGTTGATTGAATGTTATAGTCGGCGGGTGTTCGTCCATCCTCCAACTGCTTTCCTGCAAATATTTGCCTTTGCTTGTCGACATGAATGCCTTCTTTGTCTCTTAAATTTTGCCCTAACTCTGTCGATGATATGATGCTCGGGTTGTCAATTAGCATTAAACTTCTTATACATGTTTAATTTTCATTCTTATTGGTCTACGAGGAAGAGTCCTTGAGCAATTATGCTTGTTAATATGGTGTACTCATTGTTCTTAACAATGTATTCTTGATGCATATATGTATCATATGTTATTGTGTTGTCCCATGACTAGCAGCTCTCTATAAATACACAATTCAAGTGAAAATGCAGCAACATATTGATTTAAGCTGTGACGACATACAAAAGTACACAAATGAATTTCAACATGAGATCGGGGTAGAGGGTGCGGAGTCATGTGTAAGAGAATCATCTCTAAAAATAACACGCGTAGAACTTACATAGCAGTGAAATATTTGAAGGCTAATGCACGAGACAGATCTGTGTTATTATCTATACTTCAGGTATATTTTAACTGAAATCATGTGTTTATCCTACTTTGATTTTACAAGTGATTTAAATCCAAACGTGGTTATACTGCCGGGTAGCTGTACGACTTTTGTGGATGAAGTAACCATGCTCTTTCTTGTCCTTGACGTACTATATAGAAGGAGAGACTTTAAGTGAAGCGGTTGATGGGTAAGAATCGTTGTCTATGTATTTATCTATTTGTTTAGACTTTCGACGATGTTTTCATGTTTTTATACATAACTACAACAGACTTCACGTATGAAGACGTAGTTAATGTCTTGAAGAAATTAGCGGGAGTTCTTAACCACCTGCACAATGATGAACATGTAATTCACGGCGACCTGAAGCCTAAAAACATAATAATCTATAGAGAGGTACGTAACAATTGTGGTATTCATATTTTGGTATATGAATAAATAATTATATTAAAGAGTAACTAATTAATGATTTTTAAAATATGCAAACAAAACAGTCGATTTTATTCGATTTTGGATTAGCCGCCAAAAAAGGAGAGTCGCCTAAAGGGAGATCACGTGGCTACCTTGACGTCTTACATCGAAGGGAGAAATTGTAAGTATAAATTGCCCTACTTTCATCGTGTGTATATATATACATGTTTGTCTCTGTTTTCCATCTTCTTACTTTTTATGTGTCAGTAAGTATACCATGTGATTGAATATAGATATATAGGACACAGAGTTTTGGAAGACTACCATGTCCATAGGCATAGATACTCCTACTTTGTGAAAGAGATTAGAAACGTAAGAATATGATGCATGCCCTTGGTAACCATTTTCAATATAACCATGATAAACTAATGGTATTGGTATTTAGACCAAAAAGGGTGGTATTGTCGAAGATATCCTATTAATGGTCTGATTTTCTGATGATTGTAATATTTTCTTAAAGATACAATTTTTTTTTCTTGAGGCACTTTAAACCTATAGTTTGTTATGTTGATTTGTCATTTACAACTATTCATCGATGAAACTTATTGATTGATAAGTTATTAATGAAATGACGGTCGGGTGATGGTTGTGAATGGTGATAGAACCGTGAAATATATCAATTTTCTTTTCCTATTGTTTGCCAACTGATTGCGTGTGTGTGTGTGTTTTTTTTAATGCAAAATTTTAACGGTGCTAATTTCTTTTTACTTTGATGATTGAACTAGTCACAATCGATGACGTCTACGCTTTCGGAGTCATCCTTCTGAACATGCTTAGGAAGGATCTTGAAAATTATATTACCAATAGCCAAGTTCTTCCCCGAATTGGAGGTGCCACGATCAGAATCAGAATAAGCCCGGAGCGAAATAAGGGACCGGCGGGAGAAGAAGAGACCATCAGAGACGGTGTACTTAAGATACCGAAAAATACGTTTAACTGCAACCCAGTGAGCTTCAGTAGGCGAATGCATATAATCACTAACCTTGTGGACCGCGAAGGCAATACCAGGCCGAGTGAAACATAGATACTATAGACCGCCAACAATAGTGTGGTAAAGCGAAGGATCGGCGCATGGAGGGCCGTTGTCAAGTGTAAGTCGGGTAGATGCCGACATAGGTGTCTGACAAGGCTTGACCTTGTTCAGAGAGGCACGTTGCAGAAGCTAAAAGATATACTTGCGCTGAGTGAGAAATAACTCATCGGAGGTAGGAAGTACCTCAATGCCAAGAAAATACGACAGAGAACCAAGGTCCTTAACCGGAAAGTGCCGACCAAGATATATACGAGATAACCTGCTCAACAAGAGAAGATGGACGAGCCATTAATAATAATAACATCCACATAAATTAGAATATAAACGCGAGCACCATCATAAAAATAAATATATAAGGACGTGTCGGCTTTAGAGCCAACAAAGCCAAACTGAGTCGAGACATCGGTGAAGTGAAAGAACCAAGCACGGGGAGCCTGACGAAGGCCATAAAAGCTATGGCGAAGACGGAAAACATAGTCTGCATAATCAGGGTAAACAAATCCATGTGGATGCTGCATATAAACGAGCTCAGACAAATGCCCATGGAGGAAAGCATTCTGAATATCCACCTGCGAAAAGACCAACCCTGCGAAATGGCAAGAGACAGAAGAAGACGAATAGTGACCGGTTTAACGACCGGACTAAATGTATCAGTGAAATCAACCCCTTCGGCCTGATTAAAGCCCTTGGCCACGAGGCGAGCCTTGTGACGCTCAAAATGGCCATCTGCATGATGTTTAGTGCGATAAACCCATTTATTTCCAACAATATTCGTTCGAGGATGTGGAGGCACAAGATCCCAGGTATGGTTGCGCAACAACGCGTCAATTTCCTTCTCTCATAGCATTACGCCAATTCGGGTGTTTGGAGGCTTCAGTATGGGAAGTAGGGTCCAGGGAGTCGATAGAGGCAACAAGAGCTTTAGGAAGCGGATAAAGTCAGGCCGAGATATAGGTTTGAGAGAATTGGTTTTTGTTCGAGTAACCATGGTATGTGTGGGAGCAGGTTGGTTAGGAGATGAGGCTAGAGAGGCAGAGGCCGAAGTGGATGCATGAGAGATGGGTGGAGAAGGCTCGGGAGCGAGAGCGGGAGCCGGAGGGGATGAGGGTTGGAGGGAGCCGGCATGTAAGGCGGATGTTGTGGAGGTGCTTGCAGGATCATAGGAAGCGGGACAGTGAGATTATCACGTGTGGGTTTGGAAGGAGAAGGTGTATAAAGGAACACAGAGATCGGAGATTTTGGTGAAGTTCTTAATGAATAGGAGATTTTGTGGTATAAAAAATCTAGGGTTAATTGGATCCAATTTGGAGACCTTAACACCAAATTTTCGCCTTTACTGTTGTTAGAAGAAAAAGAAACATTATTTCTACCATCCAAGATTCTAATGGCCGGTGGATATATGATTTAGATCAAGTTAAGGAGGTGGTCAATACCTACTTCACTGATCTTCTTAGCAACGCTAGTACCAGTGGTAGTTTTCCCTCCCCCCTGGTTAAACTCTTAATGCTAATCAACAAGCTTTTATAGTTGGTGATATTACTTTTGATGAAGTTAAAAAGCTGCATTTTCTTCTAAACCTTATATGAGCGCCATGATGGGTTCCAAGGATGTTACTATCAAAAGTTTTGGGACATTGTTGGGAATGTTGTTCACAATGACATTCAAGGATGGTTCAAAAAGGCGGAAATTGATTCTAAAGTTAATGACACCTTTGTGGCTCTGATCCTTAAAATCGATAATCCTGTTAAAGTTCATCAGCTCAGACCCATTTCTCTGTGTAACATGGTTTATAAAATCTATACCAAAGTGATGGTTATAAGGATGAAACCTTTATGTCTGATTTGGTCCACCTTGTCCAATGTTGTTTCATTTCCAATAGACATACCATAGACAATATCCTTATTGCTTAAGAGATCCTCCATAAAATTAGGAAATCTAAAAGCACAAAAGGATACTTTGTCATGAAACTTGACATGGAGAAAACTTATGATAAGGTCAGCCGGGATCTTCTTAAGTTCTTGATATACTATTTTAGATTCCTTGAGAACTTTATCCAAGCCATTATGAGATGTGTTGTGACCCCCTCTTTTTCTGTCATGTGGAATGGGATTACCTTGCCACCTTTCAAAAGTAAGAGAGGTTTACCACCACCACCTTCGTACACCCAACCTACGACACTTGTCATCACGTACCTTAGGCCTGAGCAAAAATACTGAAAAACCAATCCAACCGAACCGAAATATACCAAACCAAGAGAAAACCGATCAAATCGGTTTGGATTGGAACCATACCGAATATAAATGGTCTGGGTTTGGATTATCCTAGTTATAACCCACCCAAACCGAAACCAAACCGAACCGAACCGAACCGAATTACCTACTATATATAAACACCCATTATTACTCAACCCTAATTAAACATCCCAGGGTTAGAAAATTCACTCAAAGATTCGGCGCCTCTCCTCTTCTCTTCCGCCGATTTCTCCGCCTCCACATTTGTTTCAGTTCAACTTCAAAACAACTCGTCTACGCTCTTGCCCACGCGTGTTCCTCTCCTTCCTCCTGGTATTGGTAGTGTTTTAATGGAACATTTGTTTAAGCTTGCTTTCGCGATAAATTATAATGTATGATATCTTTTAATATTTAGGCCGATGACTAATGATGAGAAATGAGAATGAAACACTAATCTGATGCTGCATTTAGTCTCGCATTTTCATTTTTCTTGCTTATAATTTCAGGTTTGGATTGGGGTTTTGAAAACCTTCAATCTATTTTTACTTTATATTTTGGATCGTTACTTTATATTTTTAATAGCTTAGGCTTGTAAAACTGAAATCAAACCGGATCCTAACCCGAAATCAACCCAAACCAAACGAAACCAAACCATTGGGTTCGATTTGGAAGATAAAACATGTTAACCAAACCGAATAACTATACGTAAAACCCGAACCGAACCATGATTAGGCCCAACATACCTAATTTTCACGTATCATTTGTCACATTCTATATAATTTTATTTTTATTTATCCAAAAAATTTTTTTTTTACCCCATCATGTTTCATACGTAATAATGAAATCACATCCACGTACTCTATTATTATTTTATTTCATTTTGTTCCAAATCTTGGCGATGCAATCAATATTGTGAAAAAACAATGTGTAATTCATAATACAAACCAACATGTCATCGAAAAATTCTAGCTCGATCATGAGCTGAGCTTTTCAGCAGCCTACTCCGCCAATTTTGTACTATTGTATTTGGACTAGCTCTGTGAGAATCTTTCTATGAAAATGCACAGGATTTTAACTTTCGTTTGATTGATCAAGCACAACAGTTGATTATTTGCTCCATCTCAAACTGGGTAGTAGTTGCTGCGAATAATCTGGACTGAAAATTCAATACTCGACGAACTTCGATTTGTTGGTCCTATTTAAGGCTGCAAAATACATTTGATTCTTATGGCTTTTAATTTATCTTTGTCCAAACCCATCTCAAAATCCTCATTTATCACAAAGAATTTGGGCGAGCAATTTGCAAATTCACTATCTTTTCCAGGTTGTGCCTCGATTCCAAGACATGGGTCTTGGAATTTTGATCATAAATCTGATGGAATGCAGTTGAGATCATCTCATGTGATCAAGAATTCATACAAAACTGAGCCGGCCACCGGTAAGTTGACTTCTTACCTCCAGATATTCAACATATTGTCCTTTATGGCTCCTTAATTTGTCCTAAAGCATTATTTTTGTTTGATGTCTTGCAACTCTTCATTTTAATTTTGCGTATATTTGTTTTTCTCTCCTAAACCTATGAGTATTTTACTTTGATGTGACACAGTGACAGAAGCAGAAACCGCAGATGTCCAAATTCTAAGTTGCTCAGAGGTTCTTGTTTTCTATCTTTTTGCTCAGTCTTTTACTCTAAGCCCTTCCCTTTATGAAAGGAAATCTATCTCCTGCTACAGAATATAAGTTGATCATTTTGATGTATTTCTAGATTGTACTTTGGTTTTACAATATTATAGGGAGTGAAGAAAAGGGCCTTGAAACCATCTTTCAAATGCTTCAATGAAAACAGCATTTATACTTGTATTGTTCTGTCTGTCTAAGAACCCTGGATGATGTTTGTGCAAACAGCATACCATTTTACTGTATATAAATGGTGTGAGAACTGAGAAATCTTTTACTAGCTTCACACGACTGTCACATGAAACCTTGAGAAAAGTGATGCTAGAAACTGGATATAAATAGACCGTGACAAGATTACTCACTGATGTTATTGAACATTGTTGACGTAATTTTTCTTGTTATGAAGGCGATTGAAAGGTTAAGAGCAAATGTGGAAAATGAAGAAAGAAAACAGCAGTACTTGGCGATGTATTCTAGTGTGTTTGGAGGGATTACAACAGATCCAGTTGCAATGGTGATTCCCATGGATGATCATATGGTCCACAGAGGGCACGGCGTTTTTGATACAGCAGCAATCATGGACGGGTTAGAACTTCCCTCTCATGCAGAAAGTTGTTCGTTTTTGTTTAGTTCTTTCTGTCTGTGAACATGTAGGTTTTGAAGTTTTTTTTTACTATGATGTTATTTGATTTTTTGTTTAGACATCTCTATGAACTGGATCAACATCTTGACCGCTTCCTGGGATCAGCAGCCATGGCCAAGATTAAACTTCCGTTTGATCGAGAAACCATTAGAAAGATTCTCATACAAACCGTAAGCGCATCAAAGTGCAAAAAGGGCTCATTAAGATACTGGCTATCAGCAGGGCCTGGTGACTTTCAGTTATCTCCATCAGGCTGCCACCGCCCTTCTCTTTACGCAATAGTAATTCAAGATCAATCACCGCCAGATTACACTGGAATCAAAGCCGTAACTTCATCCATTCCAATAAAACCTCCTCAGTTTGCTGTAATGAAGAGTGTAAACTACCTCCCTAATGTACTTTCAAAGATGGAAGCCGAGGAAACCGGTGCATATGCAGCAATATGGCTGGATTTTGATGGCTATATCGCAGAAGGGCCTAACATGAATGTAGCTTTTGTGACTAAAGAAAACGTTTTACTGATGCCCGAGTTCGACAGGATTCTAAGTGGGTGCACGGCGCTGAGAGTTTTGGTGCTTGCTGAGAATTTGGTGAAAGAGGGAAAACTTAAGGGTATACAAGTAAGAAAAGTGACTGTGGAAGAAGGGAAAAATGCAGATGAAATGATGCTAATCGGTAGCGGCGTTCTTGTTCGTCCTGTGGTGCAATGGGATGATCAAGTTATTGGGAATGGTAACACACTTATGCTGTTGTGAAGTTTAAGTTCTTTAATCACTATTATTAATCCATTTTTTCGTTTTAAAATCAGAATTGGTTTGTTACAGAAGTACTCCATTAAGAAACAAGACATAGTAGCTACACAATCCAAATGAAACAGTTTCTATCTGCCTAGCTCAGTGTGTTTATGTGTACAAGGTGGTACTAGTGCTAGGTTTTGAGAGCAAAAAAGGATTGTGTCTGCTACACACTTGGCGGTGTCAGCCTCTGATGGTGGGACCGATTGATTTAATATGGGTCCCACTCATTGATCGATAATCTACAAGTGTGTGACTGACACAATGTTATGGCCCTGTCATTTTTCTTATAGGGAGTTGTTGCAGTCCTTGGAAAGAAGGCAGTTTTCACTAGTTCCTCATGAAAAGCTGCTGACTTTTATTCTGGTTTTTTGATTATGTGATCTGAAGTTGGCTGTTGATATGGTCATTTCTTGTACAATTTCATGAGAGCCCTAAACTACAGTTTTGGAGAAATTCATGAATTTAATCTTGTGCTTTAATCTTTGTTTTGTTTGCAGGTGAAGATGGTCCTGTAGCAAAGGCTCTATTGAATCTCATTCTTGAAGACATGAAATCCGGCCCACCAGCTGTGCGTGTTCCTGTTCCTTATTAACCCCCACCCCTACCCCACCACCCCACCACCACCACCCCACATGCCCGGCATATATTATCGAGAGAGGCAATGGAAAAGCAAGCAGAGCCTGCCCTATTAGGCCTTGATGTGGTTGTCAAATTGAATCAAGCTGTTTCACACTTTAAAGAACTACATGAAGTTGTAGTTTTCTCAAGATGAAATTAAAAACATGTGTCATGAAGATTTATGTTACATATAGACTCTTGTTTTATTTTGCATATGATTATATGCTCAAATGAAGAACAAACAGTTGAGAGTAAAGAATACTTGAACACTAAATGCAGGCACTTCTTCAACCAAGAAGAATCATAGGTAGCATCCAAAAAATCTACAGCTAATTTCAAACTAACACCTTGTTGAAAGAATGTGGATGAATCTGGACCACATGTGTGGAGTAGAACATGCGGATGAATCTGGGCTACACAGTTTCAACTCCGTAAACGGAATATAGTAACAATGTAAGAATTACGGTTTCACTGATTAGACATTTTATAACACAATTACACCTATCAACGGCTCTGACGATTCCAAAAATCGTCGATGATAATCTAGGGTTGTTCTTCTAAAGACAACATGCAAAAAAGCCTTAAGAACATGATAAAAAGAGGGGGGGGGGGGGGGGTGTTTTGGTGGTGGTTTAGACTGGACTTGAGATGTTGTGTCTCAAGCTGCCTACGCATTCAATGTCTGTGTTGGAATCAAGTCTTCGTAGTTCCTTAGGGATGGTTTATATAGAAGAGAGTTATGCCCTAAGGCGGCGTGGGCCTTGTCCTTGTTGGGCGTGGATTTCGTGTTCCCTAAAGAAAAGATAACTACGAGTTAATCTCCTTAATTGTTGGAGATGATTATGGATATATTTGACTGTCAGAATCAGAGTATTAAATATGAGGGATTCTTCTCATATTTATTTGTTTATCACACTCGTGGAAAATACGATTGAGCAGTGACTCTGGCTGACCTAGATGGGTTGAGCTGAACTGGATGAACCCTTCTGTGTTTGGGCCGACCTACGGAGGTCGGGGAAGATAGCCGAGCTGGGATCAGCTCGGATTCTTGCGTGCATAAGAGGTTTGGTCCGAGAGGGACTTGAGCCGACCTATAGGGTCGGCAGGGGCATGTTTGATCACAAGTACAGGCCGACCTGGAGGGGTTAGAGGATGGTGACCGAGCTCATGCAGCTCAGGTACCGAGGGTTCTGGCCCTAGATGGAGGCTTTTCTCTATCTTTATTTATTATTGTACTTGTGTGTAGGCGACACGTGGATAATGTTAATTTTTGGCATCGTCAGGCTCCAAATAAAAGATAGGTGCAATTTAGTCATAAATAAAATAGAATAAAGAAGAAAGATAGATGGTAAATTGAGGCTACAAAATGGAATAAACAAGGTTGAAAAGGAAAAAGACGTTTTGAATATAATTAGACATTATACAAGATTATGGATCTTAATCCACTTGCTTTAGTAAAATGCATACCTATTATTATTATTAATATTAATAATGTCAAAGTTGCCTGTCTTTTTAGTAGGAGTGGATTTCCATGTTTTACATTGTTTTTTCCTTGTTTGTTTTGTGTGTTGTTTTTCTCCACATATTTTCATTTGAAATATACACAAAATATGATTCAAAACATGTTTATAATGAAAATAGTAGGCTTTTATTTTTAAGCTTTATGGGATGACATGAATCCGGAGCAACAAGCTTAATGAAAGAGATGATGATATATTAGAGTCAACTCAGCTTTTCAAACAATGCAAGTCTCTTGTACGGTAATTTCACCTTTGTGGAGTGTCATGTATGAGCAAACTTAGACCTCACAAGGGCTAAGATTTATCCAAATACGTAAATTTGCAAACATAGAGTTATCATCCAAAAATAACCCCGTTGAAGGTGATATGGATGAAAGCATCTATATGCAATCAACACTCCAGAAATATAACCACTCATCCCTCAACAATACGATCAATACACAAAATAGAAAATACTGCCATGTAAAGCGTATGCAGCCCTCTCGACAGGAATGAAAGTGACGCATGCATGAGGGATTTAAATGGAAGCCAGATCCTAAAGGACAATACTCTGTTAGCTCGGGGTATACATTTCAGTGTCCAGCTAGCGTTGCAGGAGGAACATAGAGATGATGCACTGCCGGTAAATGATACACTCTTTCAACGACACGTAAGCACCTCTGAGCTTTGTAAAATATGTGAGGGGGAGGACGAGACAACATTACATGCACTACGGGATTGTGAGTGAACGCGATCGGCTTGATGCCGGTGTGTCCCAACTGAGAATTGGGCTGAATTTTTTGGGGCGAGATCAACTAAAGAGTGGGTTGGACTCAATTTAATGAGTACGAACGGGTCATATTTTGCTAATTGTAAATGGAGATATTTGTGGAGAGAGATTGCTAGTGGGATATGACTATGGTGGAAGAGAGTTTACTGCAAAGACGACAAAAAGAGACCACGTGCTCATTGGCCATACGGTTGGCATAGTTAGAAATCTACGGCTACTTTGTTGTGTTTGCAATTTCGCCCTGAAATAATAAACAGATCTTCCCAAACGATAAAAAAATAAAATAAAATAAATCGTATATGTTCTTCACTTGTAATTGTGCGAGAAAATTAACATCACAACACCCTTGTTATGTGTGTCACCCGTACATGTAGAGAAAGAACTCTCACCAATTAAGAATTTCCTTTATATTAGTATCTTTACTGAGAGTATAATGGACCACGAACAACACTATCTACAACACATCGGCTTGAACAACACATGTTAGGGTACTTATATATATACTCCTTCCATATATTCATTTCATATGTTACTTCAGGCTCAGGGACACAAATCAATCCATGATTCCTACTCTTTCAATCAATGATTATAAAAATTCCTTTTGAAATGAGCATTAGGTTGAGAGAACTATATTATTAGTAGCAGTATTATTTAAGTTATATGCACATATTCTTTCTTGTCTCATATGTAAATTGACCATTAATTGACCTTTTGAGTGTATAAAGTTGTTTATACTATAGTTCAACCCAGAGCGTTGAAAGTCGGCCAACCTGATAGCTTACCACATAAGCATCGGCATTACAGCCAATTAATTTACGATACGTGTTTTCGTCTCATTCGTTGGGCATCCTCTCCTCCATTAACATTTATTATTTCTTTCTTAAATTCATAATACCGAAAATAAAAAAAAATCATAATAATATTTTTTTCTTCATATTCTTCTCCCTATAATAATCAACAAATCAGCGAATTAGTTGGACATATGAGATATACTATTATCCGATTTAATCGCTTCCCGTTAAAAATAAAATAATAATTCCCTCAAAATAAATTCTCAATAAATAATTTTACTGAAAATAATTTTTACTAGTACTCCAACTGCTATATACGGGGAAGAAGAAGCGAGATTACCGAAAGTCAAATTTTAATTTTTATTAGACATCGTGAATTTTTTTCCTTTTGATTGATACTTTTCTTGTAAGTAATTATTCTATTTTTTTTTTTTAGTTATATATTAATTGATCTTCCCGGAGTTGCATAGTGATGAGATTTCAGTTGATTGATATAGCTGCACAGTTTTGATTTGGGTGTGGAATTTTGCATATCGGTGAGAATATATTGGTTTGATAGAGAAGAGAAAGTAAGAAAAGAAAGGGAAAAATAAATTAAAGAACGGAGAAGATGGTGAATGCGACGGTGGAGAAGGCGACGAGCGATATGCTCATTGGTCCTGATTGGGCGATGAACATTGAGATCTGCGATGTTTGCAACACTGATCCTGCGTATGTTTCTGTAATTCTATGCGGAGCTTAAATGATTTTACAATTTTCAATGATGTTGCTAAGTAATTTGTTTGTTTGTTTTTTGCTTTGCTTTGCTTGAACCTGCGGCTGAAATTATGTTTATTAGGACTACAATTGTGCTTTTCTTTTTCCAAAAAAAAAAACCGTCTTTTTACTTTCATTTGACTACATGCTTGTTAGGCAATTTGTTGGAGCTTAAGTTTAAACTTTATTGTGTTTGAGGCAATGTTTATTGACTTTCCTCCTCCCTGAATTTGGCTGTGTATTTGTTTGAGTAAAGAAGTGATCATGTATGTGACTTGTTAATTAGGGGAAATTCTACTTGCATCTGATCAAAACACGACAGGTGGCATGATTTTTAGTGTGTTTGTGGTGGCGTACCTTGTTTTTAAGCTTGTTTGTAATCTATTTGATGCCATGTGTCAGTGTATGAAGTGTTGTGTTCCTCATTTAGGACTCATTAGAGTATACTTTTCTGTTCTGTTAATTAGTACTGACCCCATTTTGCTGCAATCAGATAATCTCCTATGGTGTGTGAACTTTTAACCATGCTAAGTTGAATCTTGTAGCTTATCCTCTTAACATGTTGATCTTTGTGGCGTGTACTGTATGCTTGGGCTCCTTATGATGATTCTATATGGAGGGCCTTGTTTGAATTTGAAGTTGTCTTTAATTTTGTAATATCTCTTCAGGCATTCAAAGGATGTTGTGAAAGGCATAAAAAAACGGCTTGGCAGTAGGAATCCAAAAGTCCAGCTTCTTGCTTTAACTGTGAGCTGACTACTTTACCTCTTCTGTAATTGGGGCTGATCTGGCTTTTATTATAATGCCTAACGCTTACCTCTTTATACTGTAGAATCAAATATTTCTGTTGCTTAATTTTGGATTATAATCAGATTATTTTTCCCATACTCTAGCTGTTGGAGACAATTGTAAAGAATTGTGGAGATATTGTCCATATGCATGTTGCCGAGAAAGATGTGCCCCATGAGATGGTGAAAATTTTCAAGAAAAAGGTACTTCTTGAACTGAAATGTGATATAATCTTTGAAATGCACATACATTCAAACGTACATGATGTTATTTTACAACCATGTTTGGTAGAAAATGCAGTTGACATATGTTTTTCAACTGTAGCCTGACTTTCACGTCAAAGAGAAAATATTGATTCTCATAGACACTTGGCAAGAAGCTTTTGGAGGACCGAGGGCTAAGTATCCACAGTACTATGCCGCATACCAAGAGTTGTTGGTAGGTTCCTCTGGGATTTTTTCGTTTTTATCCCATTGTTCATCTCATTACTTACTTATTTCCTGCCTAATTTCCAAATTACCTTCTAGCCTTAATTCTTAGCTTGATTTTTAGCGAAATGGAGCTGCATTCCCTCAGAGATCTGATAGATCAGCACCGGTGTTTACACCCCCTCAAACACAACCTTTAGCATCTTATCCTCAAAATCTTCGAAACACAGATTCAAAACCGGATGCACCTGAGTCTTCTGCGGAGGCCGAATTTCCTACTTTAAGGTACATTGCATGAAGCTAATAATCTGTTTGGTTTTATCCTTTTTTTAATTTAAAAATAAATAAATCCATGTGAAGTTCAAAGCTATACTTTGCATGAGAGCAAAAGGAACAGTGGAACACTTCGATTCCATGACTATTATGTACTTTTGTAGTTTTGGACATTTTCCCTATGATGCACACATACTTCTGTTTGATAGCATGTCCCATATCCGATATGTATCCGACAACGACAAGTATACACACTGGACACTTAGGATACCCGTCTGGGGCAAAGTTGCAATTTTACAAGATACATGATCCGAATATGCACATCTATAACTTAGATACGAAATATGAAGAACCTTATTGGAAATTGAAGACAAACCACCTATAATTTTCAAAAATTCTGCACCCGTGTATCCCCTCTCCGCGTATCCATAACCATGTATACGTACCTGTTCAATCTAGGCATTCCCTGTAGCATATAGCCTGCAATATGAGAGTTTTGCTTCATGTCTGATCTTTGTTGCTTGAGTTTATTCCCACTATTGTTATATAGGTCTGTAAAATGACTAGTTAAAATGTTGGAAATTGGTTGGTTTATCAACGATTTTTTTGGAGTCATTGGCATGAATAGCCTCCCAGTTTTGTTCTATTGCTCGTGGACCTTTGATGATTGCTCTTTTTCTTACCATCATTAGTGTAGGATTTAGGTGCATGGATCATGCAAACTTTTATTGGTAGTTTCTTATACCATAACTTTTGTATGTATGATAAAAAAATTGTTTTGAAGAGGATAGTACATGTCTTTTGCAGTTGTTGGACAAGTGTCGGTTTTGTTTGTAGTTATTCTTATTTAAGAAGTCGTTTTTCTACTTGTTATTGCGTGTGTTGTTTTTATCGGTAATGACGCCATTATACCTGCCTTTATTGGATGCTCTAGTTTGACAGAAATTCAAAATGCACATGGAATTATGGACGTCCTTGCTGAAATGCTTAATGCGCTGGATCCAGGGAACAAAGAGGTATTTTGTTGGACATGCACTTAGCAATTTTTGTTGCATTGAATTGTGGGTATTTTGTGACATGCATTTTGCATTTGTTGCGTTTAATTGGTGGCTATGTTTGTATAATTTGAAGTCAAGAATATATTTGCCATTTTCATCTCCCAAGTTTTAGCAAGTGTAGCTAAAAGTTCTGTGACATGGTTTTGATACTTATAATGTCTGTTTGTGCTGACAGGGACTTAAGCAGGAGGTTATCGTTGATTTGGTGGAACAGTGTCGTAATTACAAGCAAAGAGTTGTACACCTTGTGAACTCAACTTCGTAAGGACTTATTTTGCTTCTATTTCTGTGACTTTTGTTGAAATTCTACCCACGAGATTCTTACGAACTATTCCAACCACATTGCTGCATGTCGTAGGAGAAAGCAAAAAACCGGCACACATGCTTCTGTTTGTTTGGTCTGTCTGTATTGGGGAGTTCCCGGTTAAGAATTTCCCTTAGTTGACTAGTGTTTTAGGAATGATAAAAGCTTTTTATCATCTACGTCCTAGAAAGAAACACAGTTTATTGAAACATTTTTGTTATTGGTTTATTTGACACCGCTGTTAATGGATAGTTGATTCATCAACCAATGAATACAGCATATTAGACTCGGTTTTCGGCATATCTAGAGGCTTATTTCTCACCTTAAATTATAATGAGAATTGTTCCCAAGAAACACATGTAATGACTGCAATCACAGGTTTAAAGGTAAGTTGATATTTTTAAGCATCACTTAAAAACTTAGCTTTTAAGCATTTCTTTTCCGAAGGTGTTCCATAAAGAATGGGTCACATATAATTGATAAGGAAATCGATAGTGGGAAGTCCTCTTTTACATGGCTAATGATCTAAGAATACCATAAAAAAATCAAGTTTAGATCTCCAACTAAGTTCTTAAGTGCTTACACATGCAGTGACGAATCCTTATTGTGCGAAGGATTAGCACTAAATGATGACTTGCAAAAGGTGCTGGCCAAACACGAGTCAATTGTTTCTGGAACGGCGCTTAAAACTCCACAAGCACTGCCTGTACCAGTTCAAACAGTTGCACGAGATCATGCTCCACTTATTGATACTCCACTTATTGATACCGGAGATAGCAACAAGTCAGAACAGGGGTAAATGGTTTTCCTCATCCCTCCCTCCCCCCTCTCACATTTTGGTTCATTACTGCATATATATATATATATATATATATATATATATATATATATATATATATATATATATATATATATATATATATATGATCACTGCTATTTTACCACTGGATTTTGTCCAAGAACTTCCAGTTGTGCGATTCTGTGGCCTTGTTAAAAGATTGAGATTATGTATATTTACTATTAGGTCTACCAGTTCTACCTTGGGGTCACAGTTGGCCCTACCTGCACCACCGACAACCAATGGCCCGCAATCAACTCCAACGAAGGCTAGTCCTAAAATAGATCTGTTGAGTGGTGATGATTATAACTCTCCTACAGCTGAGAACTCCCTGGCCCTTGTTCCTGTAAACGTTGGAGAACCGCACCCTGTAAATGACGGATCTCAGCAGAATGCCCTAGCTCTTGTTGACATGTATGCACCAAGTAATAGTGCTCAGTATACTCATTCAGTTGGACAATCGTATCCATCGCCCCCTCAATTTCAGCAGCAGACTAATTTTCAAAGGCCTCACTCCCCGTTACAGCCTAACGGATCTAGTGCAATGATACCCCAGTACGAGCAGTCGTTCTACACTCAAGGCCCCAATACAAACTGGAGTAGTCCAATGGCTCAACAACAGCAACCTTCCTCGACAATTTATGGTATTCTTGTATCATTCTTTGTGTTTTTAGTCTGCATATAGTTTCCAAAGTAGACGAACAAAACATTCTTGATTGCCCATTGTCTCTGTTAGAACTATGATCAGCACGTGTTTTTGTTATCTTTCTTAGGAGTGTTTTTTTGCTAGCTTTCATATGCTATGTTAAGTCTCGGTTTTTGGTGAAGTCTTTCTTATTCGTCGTCACTAATTCAAAATGTTCTCCTTTGGACAACTGTATCCAGGTGGTGGTGGTCAAACAAGTGGTTCACTTCCTCCTCCACCTTGGGAGGAGGTGCAGCCGGCTGAAACCGCCCCATATTCAGGTGTTTACGCTCCTCAACAACTCATTACTCATTCACAGCCTTTGCCAAATGGTAACTATCATCCTCAAGCTTCCATGGGCATGTATGTCCAGCCTGTCCACGGTGGGCCCCAAGCAACAATGAACCCTCAAGTTTTGCAAAACAATCAGTTTGTAGGCTTCCAACCACAACCTATGCAAATGGGCCCATCTATGGGCATGTATCCACAGTCGGCGTATATGTATCCTCAACAACAGATGTATGTTAACCAAGTTGGTGATTACGGATACGGATATGGTCAACAACAGCAACAAAGTTCTCAGTTCTTGGAGCAAAGAATGTCTGGGCTGTCTGTGAGGGATAATGGTGTCCTAGGTGGGAATTCTTCGTATGTAGGCGGTTCCACGCCTTCTTACGTGCATGCGCCATCTGGGAAGCCATCTAAGCAAGATGACAAGTTTTTTGGGGACCTTGTGGACATGTCCAAGTTCAAACCTACTAAAACTGCAGGCAGCTCCGGTACTGTGTGATGAACAAATCCGGATCCTCTCCAATGAGGCTCAACATGTGATTCGATCAGTGACGTCACAAAACACAGAGTGAACACAAAGTATACATTTGCATTAAATAAGGTTACTTTGTTATGTCAATGGACAAATCACAGAACGGGCCTCAGGAAAAAAAGAGGATCCAGCCTCGTGGAAGGCCGTTTTGAAATTTATTTTTATTTCGCTTCGCTCTCCTGCCTCATTAAGGAAATCGAATTTATTTTTACTCATTTGATTTCTTGTTTCTATAGATTTTCATATCATATATAGTTCTTTTTAATTGTGTTTTGCTGCCTATATAGGGAATGTGTACATTTTATGCAGAACGAAAAACAAAGAGAAGGGGAATGAATAGTCAATTACTGTTTGTATTTGAACATTTTCTTGCTTTAGTTTTGGAAATAAAATCTAGTACGAGATTCTTGTTGTAAGTAGGTTATACCAAGTGTTTTTATATTCACATATTTTTACCTCCGTTCACATAGTAAGGGGGTGTATTTATTTCCAGAAAAAAACCCATTGATTTAGATATGATTCAAAATGGAATATCTTGTACAAATAGATTGAACATGTCACCCGAAAGTAGTACACAAACCTAAGGGCTAGGGCATATAAATTCCTGCCAAAGCAATTTTGACCACTTTTGCTTTATTGGACACTAATATCCTTCTCTCTCTCTGTGTCAAAACTTCGATATTTGTCCAACAGCCAAATATCCCTAGCCTCCTCAATATTTGGCAGAGAATTTTTTTTCCTTTTCTTTTCTTCTTCTTCAGAAATGACGAAAGTTTTATTAAACTCGAAGAGTACAAAATACACAACAAACTAGCCGCCGGCTAGATTAACAGACCCAGCATATCGTTGGACTACAACCCAGCACCAACTGGACTAAAAACCCAGCACGAGGCTGGTCTACCATAACAACACTAAACAAGCCACAATTATACAAAGTCAAGTAATAGATTAAAATTATGGGTGCTGAACAAAAAGAGAAAAGAATCCTCCAAAAAATTAAGGGCGTTCAGACAGGGAGAAGATTGATTGAACAATTCCTACGAACCCGAAATGATCACCACATAACAACGTTTATAGGTTAATGACTACGCCGTATCAGTTCATACACATTTTTGTAGTATATATAAACATTTTAACTATACTACAAAAAGTTTCAAGGATTTTTTTTATAACAGTTTTTCTACATCTTGAACCGGTCCAGGAGATGATAGACACATCCACAATACACAAACTCTTTTTTTCCCTTTCTTAAAGCCTCCGGTATCCGGAATCCACTAGTCCGATTAATCTGAAATTTGGTCTGGATCGTGCCTGGAGAGTCTGATTCTTACACAGGGGCAATGCCTGCCCAAGAGCTCTTTCAACATGGCGCCACAGGGGAAAATCAAACCGGTGACCTCCTTAGGCATTCTCAAGTCATTTACCACTTGAGTCAAGGTACTTGGTTACAAAAACACTTTTTAACCATACACTTTGATTCAAAAAAAAAAAAAAAAAAAAAAAACTTGAACCACAAAATCCCACTTTCGGGGAATGAGTGGTACAATTCTTGATGTAAGTATCATTTTCGGGATTTTAAAACTTTTACTCCAAAGCTTTGATGTCTCATTATTCTCCCATGGTTTAAACGACATATAAAGCTTCACACCATTTTCCGAACCTTCGAACCTCCCATCGGAGAATGGCCTATGGCTTGCGGGCTACCGTGGCACCACTGATTTCGATACTCGAAATCAATTTGTTTCGGATTATCGAAGATTCAAGCCATAAATCGCAGCGGTTCATAAATCATAACCCCCTACACATGAAAAGATAAATATTTGAATTTTATTTAATTAATCTACAATCCACATGAAGAATATAAAATAAAGTACTTGGCGCCGTATTCTTCTGTGTTGTGTCTCCCAAGACGATCAGTGGATGTCAAAATTTTGTTCTTGAAAAAATTCTTGAATTTGCAATAGAGAGAAAACTCACTTTCTTTTTCCCTCTCTCCCGGTGTGTTAAAATAAGAAAACATTTTCTCCCTATTTGATAATATGCCATCATAATTTCAAGACCACACTCTTTCGATTTTAGAACTACTTACTCCACGTTAATGAGCATCCGTTGATATAACACTTATCTATGGATGCCCTTCATAAACAATACATATATGAAACAAGTCGTCCCTTTAATGCATTCTTTACGTCTTTTTTTTTCCAACTATTATTAATCCATCAGTGATCGATACATTTATAATCCAAGATTGTAAATTTGAGTGATTGATCAATTCTAGAATTGACAAACGAACGAACAATCTTTTCGATTTCCGAAGGAAAGTTTGAACTAGATCTTTAAGACTTACAATCCCGTCTACTTGCTCCTGAATGATGCTTATGTGAAAGTTATTGGAAAAATTTCATTGAGCAATCTTTAACGACCAAATCAAACACCACCCGAAATAAGCACGAGTCTATAATAACATCATGATTAATTTTTATAACTAAATGATCATGTTATGGATTACCTAGATTTTCTTGTTAATGAATTATTATGAGAATGTCATATTAAATTGGTCAAAGTCCTACATAATCAAATCATACATCATGTATATGTCCAACATCGACAATGTAACGCCCCAGACCTGGCAGCGCTAAATGAGTCATAAATGGTCCGGTTAATTGCTTAGACCGCCGTCCTCGCTTGGTCCAAAAGGGCTAAGCCTGAGTTGACAAGACATTTATGTCTCACACTCATACGGTGGTGATGCGCTTCCTCCACTTCAAATGTGGGATATCACATTCACACTTATATGGTGGTGATGCGCTTCCCCCAATTCCAATGTGGGATATCACATTCTCCCCCCTTATAAGGGACTGACGTCCTCGCCAGGACGGCCAAGACTTGTTCCACTGGACTTGTCCTAGTTTCGTCCCTACCAGAAGACTCTAGAGGTGGCCTGTGGCACTTAGATCCGTCTGTTAGTCGTCTCTAATACCATTCTGTAACGCCCCCAGACCCCGGGCCTGGCAGCGCTAAATGAGTCATAAATTGTCCGATCAACTGTTTAGACCGCCGTCCTCGCTTGGTCTAAAAGGACTAACCCGAATCGACAAGACCTTTATGTCTCATACTTATATGATGGTAATGGGTTTTCCCCACTTCCATTGTGGTACATCACACATTCAATCGTGATTAGACGGTTGCACTGGAAGTGTTATGTGACATTAATGGTGTTTTTACGGAGATATCCCAAACTTCAAATAATTTCACCATATATCTAACATATAAACATATTTTTATAATTTAAACTCAGTCATCATGTACATGTATAATTCCTTATGCATTAAGTATTATAGTAATATAATGAACACTTTCCCTTCTAACAAGAAAAAATATAATGAACACTTTGAAATTTATGTGATGTATATTAAAATGAATAAAATAATCAAAGAAATATTAATAAAATATCATGTTTCTTTTTTTTACTAGTCAATAACCCGTGCATTGCATGGGGACGTATAATAATGTGATTACATTCAATTAATATGCATAATATGTTCTACAAAACAAAGACTCTTCAAACTTATTGTGTTGCTAGCTATTAAAATTCTTTTATTTAAGATTAGTATTCGTTTCGGCGTCAGATAAAAAAAAAAAAAACAGACAACACAAAATGTCCAAAAGTTATAATGATGCCAATAATTGTCGTTATATTTCTGCTTTTAGCATTGCACGGGAGAACACATATTTTAAAAGAAGAATTTATTTGAAGGATGAAAAAAAGATTTTATTGACATGTTTGTTACGCAGGAATGAAATTGAATGGACTAAAATAATAGAAACGAAATGGAATGTAATGGAATAAATTAATTCTATTATTGCGTTTGGAATATGCAAAATGGAATGAAATAAATTATATAAAAGATGACATATTGAGTGATGAGTAGAGCAGGGTAGTGAATTAAGATTGGTTGGAGTAGGGTATGGTATGGTTCATAATGTAGGATTTAGGAGAAGGGGTGGGATAGCCCTACGCCATACCCAATTGCACCCTACTTCTCTTCTCACCCGGCCCTACCCACCGCTATCATACCTTACCCTACCCTACCCTACCCTACCTAATATCACCATATCTTACCCTCGACATCATACATACCTTACCCATTACCTACTCTACTTCACTATCACCCACCCCTACCTTACCCACCACCCCACCATTCTTTTCTCTACCCTACCCTACCCACCACCCCAACCTTACCCCACCCTATCTACCATTCCACTCTATCCTATCTTACCCACCACACCACCCTACCTTACCTTGCCTACTACCCCAACATATTCTACCATACTCTACCCTAACAACCTACCTTACCCACCACTTCACTTTACCCTACCCTACCCTACCCACTCTACGCTACTCTACCCACCATTCCACTCTACCCTATCTTACCCACCAAACTACCCTACCTTACCTTACCCACGACCCTAACCTACCATACTCTACCCTACCCTACCCTACCTTAGCAATACTACCTTTCCCACCACTTCACCTTACATACCCTACTATACCTTACCCTACCCCAACCACCACCCCACCCTGCCCTATATTACCCACCACCCTACCATACCTACCCACCCTCTCATCATACCCTACCTTACGCACCACCCCACCTTATTCAAAATACGCTTCCTACCTACCATACCCACCACAACATTAAATGAGGTGGGTAATGCATAGCAGATGACCTAATTTAAGAATATATCGTATTCATTGGCATATTTGAATTTAGTTTTTTTTTTCAAAATGTAATTTAATTAATTTTCTGAATATTCTGTATCAATGGAGGACTCTAATTTGTACGGAATGATTTTTTTCTTGACATATTTGAATTTATTTATGATCCATATACTTTATTTTAAATAGTTTTAGAGGATTATTATCTTTTGACATATTTCAAATTGTTTTTAAACAAAATGTAATTTAATGTAAGAATATTTCACGTTGAATGATATATTTATTTAATCTAAAAACGTTCGCATTACACCGCAAACATTTGAAGTAGGTTATTTTTGAAAATATAATTGATTGTATGAATATTTGGCATTACATAGATTGACTATTTTGCAGGGAATAACTTTAATGTAAGAATATTTTGAATTAATTGGCAAACTTGAATATCGTTATTTTTTAAAATATAATTTAATGTATAAAATATTCTTAACGATATAATTTAATGGTTGAATTTAGTTATTGTTGAAAATATAATTGATGTGGTTGGAGAGAGAGGTTATTTGAATTTACTTTTCATTCATAATGTGATTTAGTGTGATTGGAGAGAGAAGTTATTAGAAAAACAAATTTTGCTAAAGTTAAATTTTGTAATAAGTGTGAACTGTAAATAGTGTCATTGGAGAGAGATGTTATTTATTATGAAAATCAAATTTTAAAAAGTCAAATTGGTAATTATTGTGAAGTGTAAGTAGTGTGATTGGATCGAGTGAGATGATATTTAGTAGAAACTCAAATTTTGTATATAATTTTTAAATATTATGCTTTAATGAAAAAAATATTTCGTATTATGTGACATAACTTTTAGAATATTTTACATTATTTTGGGATGGATAATTTATAAGGGATGTATTTAATGTCTCAATATTTTGTATTAAATGACATATTTGAGTTTATATATTTATCAAAATGTTATTTAATGTTAGAATATTTTTCATTGATTGGTAAAATTAAATTTATCATTTAGTAAATATTATAACCTAATGTGACATTCAAAAAAAACTTAATGTGATATTTCGCATTAAGTGCCATAAAATTAAGAATATTTGATATTAATTAGGATGAATAATTTATAGGGATGTATTTAATATGGGAATATTTTGTATTAAATGACATATTCGGTCTATATATTTAAATTAATCCAATTTTTCGTTCAACAATTATTGTATCATGTTTGATTAATATTTTTTTTTTCAATTTTCCATTAATTATGATGTATTCTGATTTTAATCAACTATTGTATTACACCCTAAAATTTTGTAATTATTTTGAAGTGTAAGTAAAAAATTTGTGATTGTATATTTTGTAATTAGTGTGAATTGTAAATATTTATTTTGAGGTAATAAATTTTTACATTTTTCTGTATTTGTCTACTAATTATGATTGATTGTGATTATAATCAATTATTATATACTATATTCTGCCCTAAATTAAAAAAAATAAAACAAATAACACTAATTCCCTCCTTATGCTATTTTCCCAAGATCCAGATATATTAAAAAATTCCGGCCATTTTCAAAAAAATAACCCAAATATGAGCCATTTTTTATTTGAAAAAATAACAAAATATGAATATTATCATAAACCCTTAAAAAATTAGCCTAAACCTTAAAAATATGAATATCAGCTTAAACCCTAAAAAAATAACAAAAATATGAAAAAATAAAAGTAAAATGAAAATTCAGAAATTCGTACCTTGCACGAAGCTAGATGTCTTCACAAAACAAGTACATATAAAGAATGACAAAAGAAAAAAGATTTAAAAAAATCCGCCAATTTTTTTTTTGAAGAAAATAATAAAATATGAATATCAGCCTAAACCCTTCAAAAATTAGCCTAAACCCTAACAATATGATTTTCAGCTTAAACCCAAAAAAATAACAAAAATATGTACAAATAAAATTAAAACGCAAATCCAAAAATCCGTACCTTGCACGGAGGTAGATGTCTACACAAATCAACTACATATAAATAATAACAAAAGAAAAAATATTTAAAAAAATCTGCCATTTTTTATTTGAAAAAAATAACAAAATATGAATATCAGCCTAAACCTTTTAAAAATTAGCCTAAACCCTAAAATTATGAATTTCAGATTAAACCCTAAAAAATATGCACAAATAAAATTAAAACACAAATTCAAAATTTCGTACATTGCACGGAGCTAGATGTCTACAAACACAAATTCAAAAATTCGTACATTGCATGGAGCTAGATGTCTGCACAAAGGGATGACCCAATTCGTGCACAAATAAAATTAAAACACAAATTCACAAATTCATACCTTGCACGGAGCTAGATCGATGTCTGCAAACTCAAATTCAAAAATTCATACCTTGCACGGATCTAGATGTCTGCAAACACAAATTAAAAAATTCATACATTGCACGAAGCTAGATGTCTGTACAAAGGGATGAATCAATTCGTGCACAAATAAAATTAAAACACAAATTCAAAAATTCGTACATTAGAATGCCAATGGAGTGAGATGAATAGGTGAATGGAATAAGATGAATGGAATGGATGAATGAAGTGAGATGAATATGTGAATGAAATGAGATGAATGTGAGATTGGGAAAGATTTTATTAGGAAAATCAAATTTTAATTGATTTTTCTAATTATGGTAGCCGAATTTTCCAATTAGGGTAGGTTTGGTTTTTTCTTTTCTTCATGCACAAATAAAATTAAAACACAAATTCAAAAATTCGTACCTTAGAATGCCAATGGAATGGATGAATTGAGTGAGATGAACAGGTGAATGAAATAAGATGAATGGAATGGATGAATGAAATGAGATGAATATGTGAATGAAATGAGATGAATGTGAGATTGGGAAAGATTTTATTAGGGAAATCAAATTTTAATTGATTTTTCTAATTATGGTAGCCGAATTTTCTAATTAGGGGAGGTTTGGTTTTTTTTTCTTCTTCATATTTTATGGTGACCAAAATAGTGAACGACCAACCTTAACCGGCAGAGTACCGGGTCGGAAGTACTATAGAGGTGAGCAAGGTCGTATCCCTCGAGGAATCAATCGAGTACCAAAGTCGTTTCTCAACTTAGTTTAGGTCAATCAAAGTTTGTTCACGGTAATTATACTACAACGCTATTTAAACAAGAGATAAAGAGAGAGACATAGCCAAACCACGATCCAATTGAATACTTTCGCCCCTCTAATCGATTATTTGGGAATGGAAACTACCAACCAACCATCCAAATGCTTATATCGACTCGTTCATGGGTGCAAACTCCTAAGATAGTACTAGACGCCATGCAACAACCTAGTACCCTTTGCCCGGTTCAACAGTCCGTCTTTAAGGATTTAACTGACCGAAACAAGATTAAACACTAGAGCCGCTCGATTTACACCGACAAACCTCGTTAATTACCCAATTGATCTAAACAACTCAGTCAATTGTAAATAACGATCTTAAAACCCCTTTTCCCACACCCCTTCACAACATACATTTATAAAAGTGGTGTGTGAGTTCATGAACTAGGTGATCAAGCTAATTCAAGCATTAAGAACAAGTTTTAATACATGAATTCGTCAATATAACAACAATTACACACTACCCATTCCCAATTTCATCAATTAGAGGGTGATTTCTTCAATCTTCACATAATTTGGCTATGAAAAGTTTAGCTACTCATCATAAAGCAAGAAATAACAATCAAAGAAATGATTAAAGCCATAAAAGAGAAAGAGGAATGAAATTAATTACCAAAAACGCAGGAAATTGAAGTTGAATCAATCTTCATACAAACCCATTGTCACTTGGGGAAGAAGAATTCAAAAACACCAACAAGGAGGAGAGAATCTATGCTAAATTGTGTTTAATCTAAGGGAAAGAGTGAAAGAAGAGCTAATCTAAGGGAGAAAAGGGAAGAAAATCGACCTAAAGGTGTCCTAATTAAGTCTAGGTATGAGTTCTTATGAAATGGGGGCTGAAAAATCTATTTAAAAAGGCCCAAAAACGTGCAGATAAAGTAGTTTTGGCGTGCCCCAAAGTCTTCGGCGAGCGCCAAAACTGTTCTGTGATTCTGGGAGCTCTCTGTTCCAAGTTGGCGCGCCCCAAAGTCTTCGGCGCGCGCCAAAATTCCTGGGCAGATACACTTTCAGTAATCTGGAAATATCTTTGCGTGTAGAGCTCCGATTTGAGTGATTCAAAGTGCGTTGGAAAGCTCACTCAATTGTCTACAACTTTCATGAAGACCACATGTCCAGAAAATGCATGTATCTGGGAGAAAAATGCAGATAAAGTGAGCAGATGGTGAAAGCACCAACCACCTTTGATCCGTTCCATCCCCGGGCTTCGGTTATGCCATTCTAAGTCTCATGCCTCATCTTTTGGGCTCACGAGTCACCTATTTCCTGCATTTCCATTGCACAATATACCAAGCATAATCCCGCAAGATAAATAGGGCTCGAAAAGGGCCAAAACACCGTAAAATGATAAGGTTTTCCATCAATTTGATGGATTGCCTCAAAGTGAGTGTGCAATGTATTTTGCCCTATAAATGGTCTAAAACTACCCAATACAAGCCAAAAGTATCATAAATGGGGGTTAAAACATGCACCGGAGCATAGTAAAGTTGACTCTCATCATTTTACGGGTTTGGGTCGGGTATGGAGTGGGTCAAAACGGGTAATTGGGGTAAATCTCTTCCTCTCTCTCTCTCTCTCTCTCTCTCTCTCTCTCTCTCTCTATATATATATATATATATATATATATATATATATATATATAGATTTTTTTACGAAATGAAAGGAATTTTATTAAAAAAAACCAACAGAATTACAATCGGACAACCGTCGGAACATCACCGAACAACCGTCGGATCACCACCAGCACACTACTGGACACAACAACATTAAAGAAATAAAAAAAGATTGAGAGAACCCCAATATGATCAAATATCGTCTCGTTAAAGAGAACTTGATTCGGTAAAAGATGAAAATGGAACAATCAGATATATTACGGATATCCATAACTAACTCGAAAAAAACAATAACCACCACCACCACCCAGTAGCAACTGTAATGACCGACCAACCCGATGAGTACCAAGACCACCCGGGATTTACAAACAAATCACAAATACAGGAAAAGTAAACAAATAATCTGGAACAACTAACTATTACCGACTCGATCCTAATAGAAAAACATAAAAACAGACAAAAAACTTCCAACTGGCATCTCCAACTGCCGCGCCACCACCGCCAGCCCCTAGCTTTATGCCAGTGCCACTGAGTAAACAGCCTACAAGCACCGCATCAAAACCAGCAAACCACAATAATGGTAGCAACCGACAACCAGATCTGAACAAGGAATGATCTAAATTTGACAACAACAAACAAATCCGACCATCGCAAATCCATAGCAGCCGATCTCCGACCAGAAAACACCGACCACGTGCAAGCCCAAAATAAATGCAAAATTAGAATTTGTGTAGACAAATCAATGCAAATATATATGTTCTAGAAAATGGAGTAATTGTATCAACTGGGTGCGGGCGCCGCAAGAATTATAGGACACGGGTTGGGGATCGAGGGTAGCACCTCATTTTTTTCCTCATGATGTATTAAATTTAAACATGTATGGGCGTGGGTCAATATTTGAGAAATTTATTTGGTTAATGATTAATTTTAAATGTACATTTCAAAGCATTGTTCTCATATTAGGCCAGAATAATTAATCAACTTCTTTTAGGCTCTGTTTGGTTTGAATAAAACAAAAAAGAAAAGAAAAGAGAAGAGAAGATTGTGATCGAAGAGGGATAACGAGTGATTTCAATATCCATTTGTAGTGTTTGGATTGAATAGAGGAAAGGAAAGGAAATATCAAAATCTCTTTAATTTTTTAGTTAATTATATTGTATCATTTCCATTGGTTTCCACATTTTACCATTTTTTTTTTCCAATACAAAATACCAAACACTAAACATAAATCCCTCCATCTCATTTCTTTTCCTTTCCTTTAGTTTCCTTCAAACCAAACAGAGACTTAGAGAGATTGAGGAAAAATGACAGAAAAGATTACAAGAATAAATAGGACGCACTCCTTTTTTTAGTTGCAAAAAGGACAAACAATTTCAGACGGACAAGAATACCCTTTTAAAAGGGACGCGCGCATGTCTTCAGTTTATTCCGCTTCCTTCAGGTTTGGTGTTGTTTGTTTGTTTTTTTTTCTTTTTCAAACATCCGTTACTTTTGATTTATAACTCCGATCATCGAATTTTTTCCACCAAAATTCACATTTTTTTTTGCTCTTTAATTTGAGCCCAATTACGATACCCTTCCGACGTAAATTTTGAAAGCCGAAAAAATATTTGTATTAACCGGAGCGTTTTTCTTATAAACGACAGTAACTTTTGATTTAGAACACCGATCATCAAAATTGTTTCACCAAAGTTCATATTTTTTTTATCTTCATTTTGAGACCTCATTTGATACCTTTTCGATGTAGTATTTGAAAGCCGAATTTAATCGCAGCATTTACACTAACACAAAGTATCAGTATCAGGAAACAGTATTAGTATCAGTAAACAGTATCAGGCTCATTTAAGGTTTAATTCAAGTGATTACTTCAAGGCACACATATCTGGCTTATATAAGGCTTAATTCAAGGGACATAATATCATATCTGGCTCATATAAATCATATAAGGCACACAGTATCAGTAAACAGTATCAGGGTCAATTAAGGCTTAATTCAAGTGACTACTTCAAGGCAAACATATCCGGCGATTCAGACAAGAATCCGGTGAATCACAACCTGTTTTGGTTCCGTATTGATTGAAAGAAAATGAGCTTGAACTCAAACTCTGATAACACAGCGAAAGTTTATACCCTTATGTCAAAACTGACAGGAATTTCAAGCACTAGACTAAAGAAACATGAAAAATACAACACAACATTGCAACTAGATGCCAGCATTTGTAGATTGCATCTTCTGTAAACATGCATGATATGGTTGTATTATATTGAAAAGACAATCTTTGGGGTATGGTTGCACCTTGTTAAATGTTTTCACCGCGATTCCATCAGACTTCTGATTAATCCTTAAATCTCGATACGCATCTTCGAAATAGCAGAAGGAGTGATTTGCTCCAGCTCTGAAAACCACGATTCGTCCTTAACTTCCATTTGTGTCCCCTTTTTGAACCAGCAACAAATTGTTCTTGAAAACATCATCACATACACCCCACAGTCATAACCATTTACTTGCTTTGGAGTAGTGTTGCATTCAAAATAAGTAGCATCAGATGATACATATGGAAGAACAACTTTGTAGACCCGTTTAGCATCCCACCGGTTGAAATTACCCGAACAACTATCATGATGAACAAATGTATTTGCACTTCTATCAAATGTGAGTAAGCTCCAATGACTACCGCCTTCAGCAATACTTACATCATTGTTTTCATTGATGGGAAAAATAATGAGCTTCCTTTGAGGAAAATGCAAAGGTTCTAAGAAATCCGCCATTGTTGCAGCATCAGGACACTCTTTAATCCAAAATGCAATTGAAGGAGGCACGAGTAGGATATCTTCACATGAATCGCATGAAGTGAGGTAAATAAGTAGAACTCGATAATCCGATCGTTGAGGAAATATGGACCACCAAGGATGTCTAGATCTGATCTCCTGAGTACAACGTCGTTATAACTGAGAATCTTCTCATCGTCTTTGCTTTTAGACATGTTTATAGGAAAGTGTTTTGAACTTGACGAGGAACCGGCGGGAGAGGATAGACCGGCTCCGGCGAGAAAGGGAGGAGTCGGAAAGAATGGGAAGAGACAAGAATCCGGCGAATCACAACTTGTTTTGGTTCCGTATTGATTTAAAGAAAAACGCCTTGAGAGAATAGGGGAATATTCGTCTGCTGGAATTTATTTGTCCTTAATGCAACTAAAAATTTGAAGCATGATTAACACTTAATTAAGAGGGAAAAAGTGGATTATAAACTAATTTTTCCCTTTTTTTTATTGGTACGTATTGAATTAGGACAATAAGCTAGTTGCATGAAATATCTTTCTAATTTGACTTTTAGTGAGAAATTATCATATATACGTTAGATCTTTATATATATATATATATATATATTATATATATATATATATATATATATATATATATTGAGTCTAAAAAACATTCATCACATAACTTGAATTAGATCTAAATAATTGTTAGTCTCTTACTTAGAGTAGTGTGTAGTGTGAAAAGTACTTTAGATCGAAAACTTTTGGTATGACGACCCTCATTTATAATCCCATAGCTATTTGGAAGCATTCTTGCGGGACAAGATCTTTTATTTAAAGGGATACAATGAAAGATAGGAAATGGTGAAAAAGTGGGTGTTAGTGAGGATTCTTGGTGGCCCCTTGAGCCAACTTTTAAAGCACATCCGGTAGTAGATTCTTTGTCCTTAAATACCATTAGTTGCCTTATAAATTCAGTGATCACAAGACGATGGAGAGCTGATCTTATTCGTGTAATTAAGTTTTTGTCCTTACGAAGGCCAAAGCATTTTGTCAATTCCGTTGTGATATCCCACATCGGTAAATTAAGTGAATGCTCACCCCCATATAAGTGTGAGACATAAAGGTCTTGTCAACTCGGGTTAGCCCTTTTAGACCAAGTGAGGACGGAGATCTAAGCAGTTGACCGAACCATTTATGACTCATTTAGCGCTATTTAGCGCTACAGGCCCGGGGTCTGGGGGCGTCCGTGGGTATCATCTATCGGCTAACATGAAATGGGTGGAGGCCGATGCAACCATGGCTTCTCCATCAAAGCCGTGTACAAGAATATGGAAGTCCTTGTGGATTAATATTAAAGTACAACCTAGAATCAAGTATTTTTGTCGGAAATTCTTACCAAAAGACTTGACAACATCTCTGTGACGCCCCGTCCCGGATACCGAGTCTTTATCCGGAAAGAACGCCTGGCATGCATATATTAACTTTTTAAATCGTCAAAAGTAATATATACATAAGCCTCGTAACAATCAATTAGAGTAAGAGCGGAATAAATTAAAACTAAAGATAACTCCGAAAAGATTGTCAAACGACAAACAACGGATCACCAATCCCAAAATCTACATCTAAGAAAATTGAAACGACAAAACAACGAAATAAATGTTGTTTAACTTATTACATCCAAACTTGAAACTGAAAAGATGCTGATGCGCCTAAATCGTACTTCGGTCCGCGGATCCTCATTCGGGTCTAACCGACCACCGACATTAGTGGATGAGGCCACCGGCCATTACCGTCCGCGAGCTCGCCAGCCAAATTAGGACCGCGAGCCTTCGGACCCATTCCAAGCCCTCAACCCTATGCGACGACAAAAGAGGATTAGGGGGCCAACGATCTCATGTGATAAACAGGTCCGCCAGCGACCTCAATCATAACGTTTAGAGGAAGAGCTACCTCAACTTCAGCAAAAGAGGATTAGGGGGCTGACCGTTGTATCCGTTATATCATTGTTTTGTTGAAGTTGAGGTAGCTCTTCCTCTAAACGTTATGATTGAGGTCGCTGGCGGACCTGTTTATCACACGAGATCGCGTGTCGGCCCCATAATCCTCTTTTGTCGTCGCATAGGGTTGAGGGCTTAGAATGGGTCCGAAGGCTCGAAGTCCTAATTTGGCTAGCGAGCTCGCGGACAGTAATGGCCGGTGGCCTCATCCACTAATGTCGGTGGTCGGTCATACCCGAATGAGGATCCGCGGACCGAAGTACGATTTAGGCACATCAATGGCCCCCTACTCCGTGCCTTAATCATTTTCTTGAAATGTTAGGCGGGGAGTAATAGTCTGTTTGCGGATCCGTTGCCTTGAAATACTGTGATGGCTCGCTGTTGTGGCGGATCGCCTGTTAGCTTTGCCTAAGTGCCGTACTCAGAGTAGGTCTTTTCATTGCTTGTGTGTAGTTGATTAATTTAGCCTTTGGTGGCTTGAGAGCTTTTAGTTTTGTAGAGGGCTCGCTCGAAGATGAGTTCCAAAATATGACGCCGACCTAGAGGTCGGTCTTATAAGAAGGTTCGCACGTAGGCGAATTTGAAATACGATGCCGAGCTGGTGTCGTTCTTATAAAATGCTCGCTCGAGGGCGAGTTCCGAAATATGACGCCGACCTAGAGGTCGGTCTTATAAGAAGGTTCGCTCATAGGCGAATTTCAAATACGATGCCGAGCTGGTGTCGGACTTATAAAATGCTCGCTCGAGGGCGAGTTCCGAATATGATGCCGACCTAAAGGCCGGTCTTATAAAATGCTCGCTCGAGGGCAAGTTCCAAATATGATGCCGAGCTGAAGTCGGACTTATAAGATGCTCACTCGAGGGCGAGTTCCAAATATGATGCCGACCTAAAGGTCGGTCTTATAAGATGCTCGCTCGAGCGCGAGTTCCAAATATGATGCCGACCTAAAGGTCGGTCTTATAAAATGCTCGCTCGAGGGCGAGTTCCAAATATGATTTTGAGTCTATTAGGACCTTGTCGTCTGAAGCGACTTGTCCACTTAGGACCGTGCTATTCAAGCGAGTGGCCTCAAAGTGACTTGTTTTACTTAGGACCATGCTGTTCGAGCGAGCGGCTTCGAAGTGATTTTGGGTCTATTGGGACCTTGTCGACTGAAGCGACTTGTCCACTTAGGACCGTGATGTTCGAGCGAGCGGCCTCAAAGCGACTTGTTTACTTGGGACCGTGCTGTTTGAGCGAGCGGCCTCAAAGTGATTGGCTTATAGCCTGTTTGTGCCGCGCTATTAAGCGAACGGACTTGTTGTTGGTGAAGAGAAATCCCATGTTGATGGCGAGCTTGTAGCAGAGCTCGTAATAAAATGAACTCGCTGATATGGAGCTTGTAATAAATGAGCTCGTTGATTTGGAGCTTGTAATAAATGTTTTTTTTTTTGGTAATACTTTTCCCAAAGTACCTTTGAGCTCGCACCTTTATTTTTGCTCAAAATATTCACCTTTTTTGAGTCCGTTATTTGGGTCCGACATATCCGTACATGTATATATATACATATGTGGCCCCCTTGTTTTAAGCAAGGTCGTTGCGGGCTTGGTTGACATAAATGTCGAATTCGGGTCATTCCCGTCTGTTTGAAAATTTCCACTCTCGGCCCCCTTGTTTCAAGCAAGATTGAGGGCGAACTTGGTTGAAATAAGTTTTGTCGAGCTCGATTACTGAAGCGAAAAATTCCAGTATGCGGCCTCTTGTTTCGAGTAAGATCGGAGCTATGATGTGACGAGCTTGCTGGAAACAAATTCTGGATGGTGCAAAATCCGAGGTCGGACTTAGAGCTTGCCGAGGTGAGGTCGGACTTAAAGCTGGTCGAGCTGAGGTCGGACTTAGAGCTGGCCGAGGTGAGGTCGGACTTAGAATGGGTTAAATCATCACGGTTGTTTTAGTGGTGTTTGTGCTGTGGATATCTGGCTTATTTGGGGGGTGATTGAGTGTATGCTAGCCGGAGATATGCGGCGGCGATAGGATTGAAAGCACGGTCCTTAGTGAACAAGTCGCATCAGACGACAAGGTCGCAAATACAGGCCCAGAGTTGCTTCGAAGGCCGCTTGCTTTGAAAGCACGGTCCTTAGTGAACAAGTCGCATCAGGCGATGAGGTCGCAAACACATTGTCCCTGAGTTCTCTACTCCATGCTCGACATTTTCACAAAAAATGGCCAAGACATGGAGTATGGGGCCATTGATGATACAAATAATATCGCCACCATTTAGTCCCGGAAATAGCCTCTGACCCGTTGTCGCCGAGGAAGGTCCGTGACTACATCATCAGGCGACTCCATATGATACCAAGTCAAGGCCGGTGAGATCGACCTCGCCTAGAGCGTCACTAGAACTAGGGGGCCGGTCAAAAAGGCCCTCATGGGGCCGCACAAGACTTGAGAAGAAACAGGGAGCAAAGGCAAGACAAACAGTGTTGGCGGCCCTTACGACCCCAAAGGATCGCCGCCTAGATATTATATCCACTTGCAGATTAGATACTTAATGTTTACTTAGCTATTAAGTAAAATTAGTGACTAAGCTGCTTCACACCGCCAGTCTCTTACTTAGCTCTTAAGTTTACTCTTCCTATAAAAGGAAGTCTTGTGTAACCTAAATCATATATACATTCTAATGCAAAAACAGGCCAAAGCTCTGTGAAAATAGAACTTCTCTTCCTCCTCCTATCGCCGCCGCACATCTCCGGCTAGCATACACTCAATCACCCCCCAAATAAGCCAGATATCCACAGCACAAACACCACTAAAACAACCGTGATGATTTATGCATCATCAGCTACTAAAGTCTATCTCTCAAAAACTGAATAATAAAATCGCATAAAATAAAAGTCTGTAACATCATAATCTCTTGAGCTCAAACGTCGGCTCCGTCATCATAACCGTACTCATCATCATCCTGACAACCACCTTCTCGGGGTGGGGACAATAAAGAAAGAAGGGGTAAGTACTTACGTACTTAGTACGGAGTAGAAGAAACGGTTACACAATATATTTATATAATATACATCAAGATAAAATCTACAATATCTACCACATAGGTTGCATTAAAATACACTCCCCTCTGCTAGGTCTGTTAGCACCATCACAAGCAATTATCTATGTTACATTGTAATTCAAGGACACGATGCCCAAACGATGGGTATGCACCGGGACATATTCAGCACCTCATATGGCACGGATGGTTCCGTGTGGAACATTTCCCAAAACCCGAATATTGTCCGTTACGTATGAGAAATGATTCCATGCTGCGAATCATAAATGTGCCTCACCAAAAAATACAACGTTTTAGCTTTTAGACTCATCACATATGTTTATTACGTAGTTAATCTAACCACCTAAGTTCATTCCACTTAAAAAGGCTTCCTAAGGACATTTAGTCCTAGACAATCTAGATTAACTATCAAGCACGTTGTAAAAGGCATCAATGACTACTAAACCAATGACCGCGCAAGGTCTAAACAACCGCCTTCTGGGCTACCACATTCTCCCCGCAGAAGATCTCAGTTGTGGCGATTGATTCTAAGGCACCTGAAGTCTGAAGTTAGACTTTGCCACATTCCAATTAATGTCTCAAAAGACATACATACCACATTGTATCGTGTACTACACGAAGAAGCATAAAATTAATATAATACATTTTTACCGTACACAATATCTTTTAAATCAACATACTAACAATCCCTTTTTTTCCTGTAAATAGAAACTTATTATTACTTTGCTTTTTTTTTTTTTTTTTCCACGACAAACATCTGCAAAGTTCTTCTTCAATTCTTTTATTTTATTTTTCTTCTACAGCAATAGCAATAGCAATAGCAATAGCAATAGCAAGTATATATTAATAATAGCAACTAATATAGTTGCAATCACCAGCAACTAAATTCACGATAGCAACAGGATCATGGGAGACCTTCTTTCGGCATCAGTAATAATAAAATAATAACGGAACAAACCTTTAACATATAAAATAGCAACAATCGTGAATAAATAAACACATACTTAAATACCATTGAACACCCCCTTACCTTTAATTCGGTAAGAAAGCAATCCAAAGCAAGTCAACTAGGTGTAAATTCGAATCCTTGACTTCTACGAACAATCTACGAATTCAGAAACGTAAAACTACGATTATTATTCTATTCTAACAATTAGAACATCCAAAGCGTAAATATTTCTCAATAAACGATTGAGATTCCCGAAAAGGTTAAAACCAAAAACTAACAAAATCACGAATTGTTGGTGTGGAAACGTTCGTCTTCTCGCGGTGACCAACTTTGTCTACTACGATCTACACGAACGATCAACCGACTAGCCGCAGGATTGAAGAATATGTTCTCTCCTTCTCCTTGTTATTGCCGTCGTCGCCCTCTTCGCTTAACTTTCAGAAAAAGTGCTGTGAATGAATTATGGAGATTTAGGGAATTATATTTCTCTTATACCCATTAATTAATTCCATTAAATCAATAATTAATCCTTTCTTTAATTATTTCTTTTAGGTTAATATAAAATAGGAATGTAAATAAATAAATTTACGTATTATATTTATACCCTTCTCGAATTTTCGGGATATTACAATCTCAGGCCTTTTGCATAGACATTTGGATTGGGTGTTCATGTGGGATTCACGATCATCCAACCAAAACTACATGGCACTGCTTCTTCGACTGTGTTATTTCGAAAGAGATATAAAATCTTTCCGGAATGCCTTTATTTGGAGGAAACAAATTAAAGGTATTTACATTATTGTCTTGATTTCTTTGAATTCCTTGTTTATTAAGAAGATGAAAAAGGGGTGTCTCAAATGAGTCTTTGGTGGATATGGAAGAATGGTTGTACTTTCCTCTTTGAAAACAAAATAATGACGGTTGTCAATATTATTGCTCGAGCATAAATATAAGCTGAGGACTATATATATTGAAGCTTACAAAGTCACAAAGATAGTATGACAAAGTAGAATTCTCATTCACAATAGAGAGTGTGCTCTCTAGTCTCTACCGTCGACATGTTTGACAAAATACGACGTCGATGTCGTAATTAGAGGTAATAATTAAAGTGGCATGCAGTTGGGGTGGGGGAGTACTTTGAGATTCTAGGCAATTTCTCATATTTATGTGATGATAGCTATGAGGTAGTCGTGGGCGAGACCTTGGCTCTATTTACTCTATCGTCTTTAATTTCCCATTTCTTGGGGACTATGAAATTGCCAACTAGAAAATGAACGCCGATCTTATGTAGGGAGCATCATTAGTAATTGTAAAAGGTAGTTGCTTGTTTTTCGAATTATAGTTTCTCTTTTGTAGGTAACCGGTAACACACATGCTCATCTTTTCTTTCATCCTAATCATCTAGTTAATTAGGGACGGAATGAGGGAATGGCTGCCCACCGGTTATTATTTTCGGTATATTAAAAATCCTACTATATAATTCAGTCAAATTAAAAATAGTTAATTGTTTTAATCCATTCAACCGGATCATATAAATATAATTCATTATCCCATCTGACCATCAATTTTTTGTTCCGTCACAGCAGTCCTAAGTATCCCAAGAGATTACGTTAAAAGCTAATTACTGTATTACACCCATATACTGTTATGACTCTTATATAAAATCCCATCTATATATAGGAGTATGAATTGAGGGAAATGTATTTTAATTGAATGTGGACAATACAGTGTACACCCTCCGGGTCCATATATAATAACTTTTCATTAAATTGAAGTGTACACATATTGTACCATGTTTTCAGTATTCATATATGCAAAAATATATATCCACTACAAATAGGATTTAATGGACATACACTACACATATCTTATCCACACATTAAAGTGTACTACTTCAAATGTGTGGATAAGACCCTCAAAAAAAAATGTGGATAAAATGTGTGTAGTGTATGTCACTACACACTATCGTAGTGAATGTATCACCACTCATTCATTATATATATATATATATATATATATATATAGTACTGCTACCATCTGTTCAATGAACAGACTTCTTATCACAATTTCATGAAAAAGTAAAAGAAAAAAAATTAAAGAAGCTCCAGCACTGCACCAGTGATTGGCTTAAATGAACACTGAAAAAAAGAGAAGAAATTATAACATTCATTAATGTTAATTTAGTTATGTAGCTAGAAGCAATAAACAGTATACAGCATGCTTATATAAATATATATATATTTTTCTTCCATTTATATAAATTAATTAGAAAAGCTGGATTACCGTCGGTAAAGTACTAAAACACGTCACCAGCAGAGCAGCATGTACACAACCGGAAAAAGAGGCCGGAGCAGAGCTGAAACAGATGAAGAAGAAACATCTAATACAGCAGCAAAAGCTTATACCCATTCACCAGAATCGCCGCCAACAACCGTAATTCCGCCATTTGTCGCCCCCGGCCACCACATGACTGTCCCACCTAAAGACACTCTTGAAATACCATCTCTCCAAGACCCAGACACCACACCCAAGGCCGTCTCGGTGTAATTTTAGGCCTTATGCCAACAAAAAAAAAAAAACCGGGCCCTTCAAGCTCTTACGATGCGAAGAAATAAAATCGAATATGTAAAATAAAAATAAAAAATTACATTTTTTAATTGGGGAATGGTGTGGAAATCTATGCTCAAACCCATATAAGGGGAGATGTCTCATCTCCAAAACCTAGGTATAAGGTGAGTGAAGTCCATCTTTTAATGTGGCGGGTGAAACAATCACAGTTCCCAATGTAGGACACTTTAACACGCCCTCTCAAGTGTGGGCCGGGCACACAAGGCGAACAAAGAGGCTCAACACTTGCACAATAAAGAGTGGCTCTGATACCACGTGAAAAATCTAGGTCCAAACCATATAAGAGTATGTGTCTCTTCCTCAAAACCTAGGTTATGAGGTACCTGGGCACTAAGAACATAATTCTTGTAAGGCATAGATAAATGAACAAGATTGTCAACCTTTCCAATTGTGTGTGGAGAGGTTTTAATTGTAAATTGTAGCATTTATAAATCTTTCAGATATGATGGAGCACCCCTGGTTCTAAAGGATGTTCTAGGTGGAACAGGATTGATTGGTTGGTCAAGAACAATTGGTTGCTCATTTGTTTGACTATCATTATTCAAATGTGCAATTTCTGGTTCTTGCACAACACCATCAGTATTAATGTGTGTCTGATACTCATCATTAGTAGTATGATTAAGAGGATCAGTAGATACAGAAGGCTGATCCACTGGTGATTCAGAAACAGAATCAGTGGATAAAACCTGATCAAAAGAGACAGACAAAAGTAGATTTTGGATATTACATGTTGTAGATTCAGAATCCTTCAGTGAAATTACATTGTGAGGACTCTCCAAAGCTTGAATCAAATAGCTACTACAGATGCTTAGTAGGAAAGCTACTATATCGGGGAATTACCAGGCCTAACATCACCTTTGTAACACAACAATTGAGTCAATTCTTAAACCAACCCACATAATTGCAACTCCAAGCAGCATATAGACTACTCAGATACTTAAAGAAATCACCAGGACAATGTGTATTCTTTCCAGCAAACAGTAATCTAGAGCTGAAATGCTTTGTGGATGCAGACTGGAGTGGTTGCAGTGACACAGAAGATCCGTCACATGTTTTGTTGTTTTTCTAGGTGAATCCCTTATAAGTTGGAGATCTAAAAAGCAAAGTACAGCATCTAGGAGTTCCTCTGAGTCTAGCATCTAGGCCCAAACCCATATAAGATGAGGTGTCTCATCCCCAAAACCTAGGTTATGAGGTGAGGGAAGTCCATCTTTTAATATGACGGGTAAAACAAACATAAGTTCCTAATGTGGGACGTTTTATCAAATGGGGAAGAAGATTTTTATTATATTGGAGGCGAGGATGAGAATCAAACCTAGTGCAATTGTTTATACCACTAGGCTATATCTCATTCTCAACTATAAAATTATAAATATTGAGAAAAATTGAAAGAAAAAAAAATGTCATTATAATTGTTAGAAGAAAAAAAAAACACTTCGGCCCAATCGCCTGTAGCTATTGTATATGGGCTGGATCGGTGGAGTGTATGAATGTTTCAATTTGAGGTGAAATGAAAAATACTTATGTGAGTAATAATGAGGTAGAATTTATGGTCATTGAAAAATATATTTTTGGTAAAATATATATATATATATATGTGAGTTAAGATTGTTTTTATTCAATTAAATAGCATCCGGTCCTAAGTTTGGACTTTAATGACTCTTTTGCGTTAAATAAACGATAGTGATATGGTCACTACAGAATAATTATGTTATTACGTACACATTTTATCACCCATGATTAAATCGCACTAAGATCATTCAATAAGTCGTTTCTAAAAAAAAAAATCATTCAATAAGACATTCCCAATGACAAATTATAATAGAATGTGACACATGTTGTGATCCAATATGTAATGGACAAGCCATTTACTATAAGTAAAATGAGATAACTATGTAGATCGGAGGCCCTTAAAATGTGCATTTCAGGGGGAGGCCCAGGCCATAGCTTGGTAGCTAGGCATCCCTCAAGGGACGGCCCTAACCACCCCCACCCCAAAAAAAATGAACACAACAAAATGCACACCACACTTTTGTATTATTGATTACAATGTAGAACCTTTAGATTCAAATGGGGGCCATAAAAATCAATGGTAAAAAGGGTATTTCTTTCCTAGTTAGTTCATGTATTCTTTTGGCTGACATAGATTTATATGTTACTCGGTGTTCTTTTCTTTTTGAGAAGGGGTATTTCTTTCCTAGTTACTCAACTGTGTGCTCTAGATTTATCCACGTGAGTTTACGGTGCAAATAAAGTAATCAATGAAGAATTTCTCTTTGAGAAGACTGCTGTTCATTTTTAGGTGAGGGATCAAAATTATTTGTTCCTATGTAAGTGGTGAAACATTTTCCTAAACAATATTTATTATCCATTTTCCTGCTCTATCTATATTTGTTAGTATATGAGAGATAAAAAATTAATGAGACTGTATATATAATATTTAAGGGTTCTTTTAATCATTTAATTGTTGAATACATGCTTTTTTTTCTTTCTTTTTTTCGAAGTGGAAAACATATATATATATATAACAGGTAATGAATTTATCATCATACTATATGTAAATGATGGTTATGAAAAAATCTGACTTTAAAATAAAATAATGCACATGTCTCTTTCTCGATATTATTATGCCATGCATGTGGGGTCTTCATATAAAATTCTTTGATACAATGAAGATTCGCTGTAAAGTTTCTTCCTAGATTTTGCACATTGAATCACAAAATAATTGCAGACAAGGACTCTAAAGCTCGATTTGATAGCAAAATAAATAAAATAAAAATAAGTTAGTAATTCCTTATGTAGATGTGATTTTTTTTTTTTAATTTAATTTTTGGAAAACAAACAGACGTAAGTTAAAAAAAAAGAAGTCATGAGCTAGAAGAACAAAATAAGATACAAAATGGAAAAAAATAACAAGAAAAAAAGATAGTGGTTGAGAAGGAAAAAAAAACGCGCATGTTACTACATATGCGCGTTTTTGTCCTTCTCAACCACTATCTTTTTTTTTTTCTTATCTTTTTTTTTTCCATTTTAGATTAAAAACAGTCATCCACAATCTTTAACTTTAAAAATAAAATAAAATAAAAACACATAATTTAAAGAGAGTGATGATTTAGATACACTTTAACCACATAAAAAATCACGTAAATAAATCAAAGGTTGACATTATTTTTTTCTTTTCATTAAAACGATTGAATTATTAGTGTAATATTTGTGTAGATAAATTATGTATACAAATATTTTTTCTCATAAAATTCCGGGGATGATGATTAATTAAAGGGCTAATTATTTAAAAGGACTGATTTTCAACTTATTAGGGGTAATAGGACACTCCGAAATCTTATTTAGTTATAAGGACATTCTAATTTTAAAAGGAAACTTATTTAGTTATAAGGACATTCTAATTTTAAGTGGATAAAGAGGAAGAAGGAAAAAAAAAGGAAGAAAGGGGAAAAAAAAGAAGCTCTCAAAGGAAAAAAAAAAAAAAAAAAAAAAAGCACCACACGTTCAAAAGGTTTTTTTTTTTTTTTTTTTTTTTTTTTTAATTCACCATATGTTTAAACGTCATATATTTTGATTTAAAACTCGGATCATCATAATTTTTTCACTAAAATTCATATTTTTTCGTCTTCTTTATTCTAAAATCAAATTTTATATTTTTCCGAATACATTTCAAAAATCAATTTTTTTCTTCATAAAAATCGACGTGGCGTATTGATCACCGTCATACATTGACAACCGACATCCATTAACCACCCCGATGCAATGACCGCTGCGATTCATTGAATACCATGATGTATTGACCGCCGCGATCCATTGACAACTTTGATCGCTGGCATCTCATTGTATAAGTCATCAATGTCACTGCATCTAACATCAATGTCACTGCCTCTGACATCAATGTCACTGCATAAGTCAACAATGTCACTACATCAGACATCAATGTCACTGCATAAGTCATCAATGTCACTGCATAAGAAAAAAAAGAAAAAAGGAAAAAAAAGGAACGACAGCAGGTTTTTATTTTATTTTTATTTTTAAATTCATCATATTTATAAACGTCATATATTTTGATCTAAAACTCGGATCATCATAATTTTTTCACTAAAATTCATATTTTTCGTCTTCTTTATTCTAAAATCAAATTTGATATTTTTCCGAATAAATTTCATAAATCAATTTTTTCTTCATAAAAATCTACGTGGCGTATTCATCACCATCATACATTGACCATCTACCCCGATGTATTGACCATCGGGATCCATTAACCACCCCGATGCAATGACCGCCGCGATTCATTGAATACAATGATGTATTGACCACCGCGATCCATTGACAACCTTGATCAGTGACATCTCATTGTATAAGTCATCAATGTCATTACGTCAGACATCAATGTCACTGCATCTGACATCAATGTCACTGCATAAGTCATCAATGTCACTGCATAAGTCATCAATGTCACTGCATCAGACATCAATGTCACCGCATAAGTCATCAATGTCACCGCATAATCGTAATGTCACCGCATAAGCCCGGACCACCAAGATGATCATATAGGGCACTCTTGTCAATCTCTTGATGATGGTAACTCTTGCACACATAGTAAAACACACTTTACACTAATAGGCCACGGCGCATTAACTATCACCAAAGCAACCCAACCAAAAATCCACCAACCATAATTGTTGTAAGCACACCATGATTATCCCCACCATTAACCACAACCGATGAGAATATAGTGTGATCGGTCCACAAATAGCCATATACACAAAAACAAGGTCGAAAGCTATCATGGTCCTCGCCCTTTAACAATTGATAGCTCTTTTTCATAGTTGCAAGCTCAAAAACCGGCTCCAATATAGAAACCACGCTAGCCAAATGCCATAAAGCACTTATATCAACCTGCAACCCAAGAAACAGGACAAAGACAACCATAAGAGAAAAGAAAAACAACCCCAAACAATGAGTATCCACATCTATTATAAGCAGCACCAGAAACCCAAAAAAGACTTACTTGTAAGCCACCATGGTGAGTGAAACCCATAAGAAGGTAATAAAAAGCCTCCTAGATCGTACTTGTGCTGCGAAAGCAAAAGGGACTATATCATCTATTATAAGCACCCAAATACACTGTCAACTAATTAGTAAAACACAATCTATGAATGCTCTGAATGTTTCTCCTAGACGTGTTATTGTGTCACTGCTTCAGACATCAATGTCACTGCATAAGTCGTCAATGTCACTGCATCAAACATCAATGTCACTGCATAAGTCGTCAATGTCCCTGCATCAGACATCAATGTCATTTGCATAAGTCATCAATGTCCTCGCATCGACATCAATGTCACTGCATAAGTCAACAATGTCCCTGCATCAGTCATCAATGTCACTCCATCAAGTAGCATGTAAATCAGAAAAATATTTCTTAATTCGGTAGTTCTTGAGCTTACACTTGTTTGTCAAAATGCATATAAACACAGGGGAGACCGTAAGTAAATGAGGATCATCTTTTTTTCTTTTAGAAATACATACATATATATACACATGTATAAACAAGAAGCGTACACAAGCACGATGTACATCAAACATATCAAATTTCCAAAGCAAAGAATCAAATCAAGTACTCGGTATCACTTAAAACCGGACTCATATAATTGTTCTATACTCAAATCAACTACTTCAAACCGTTAATATCATCAATGTCCCCGCATCAAACATTAATGTCACCGCATAAGTCATCAATGTCCTTGTATCAGACATCAATGTCACTGCATAAGTCATCAATGTCCCTGCATCAGACATCAATGTCACTGCATAAGTCAGCAATGTCACTGCATAAGTCATCAATGTCCCTACATCAATTCTTTAATGAAGTGACAATGCAATCCTAGCTGGCAAAAAACCGGGTGTTACGGAAAGAGTGTGAGACTTCGTACATTGAAAAATTAGCCCAAAAAAAAAGGAGACCTAACTCCAATCATCATTTCTCTTTTCTCCCACTTTACATTCTCTCTAAAATTTCCAAGAAAGAACACTCCCACATAACATATATACATATAATATTACAAAACTCATGGCTTCTACAGCTACTTCAAACACATGTTTATTGCAACCCAAACTGTACTCTTCAACATATCAGAGCAAAAACAATGGGAAGGAAACTAGCAGCATTAAAATTAGAGCTAGACTAATCGATCTCGCCGGAAAGCATGATAGAACCCTTTAAGCCATGAAGGATGTTAGGTCATAAATACGTAGTAAATGACACACTCCAAACTTTGTTAGAACACACAAAATTTACACAATACTTAAGTTTGTTATTAATTACACAGTGGAAAATCAATCATAGTCATTATACATAAGCATTGCTACAATTGAATTGGCTGTTGTTGAATAAAGAATGTCGAATTCTTGGAATCAGCTTGAATCATCTACAACTCTTACGCTTACTTTCTTTTGACCAATGAGATTTTTGAGCTCAATTACCAAAGGGAATCTGTCCATCTTTAGAGCATCCACAATGGCCAAGCTCTTTTTCTTGCGGGCTGACACAAGGGCTGACACATTTATATTAATATTTTAATTTAACACATTTTGAAACTACAATGGCCTGGTGTATCACGGCTTCAAAAAGAATAATAAATTAATTTTCCTTCTTCCTCCCCTCTCGATCCAGAGACCATAAAAAAAAAAAACATAAAAAAAAACATAAAAACTCATCAAATCTAAAAACAATTCACAAATAAAACAATTCTTTTGAATAGCTTCTTGCATACTGTTCTTATTAAAAATATCTTAAGCTAAACCGAGGACATAAAAATTGGCAGGTACAAGAAATGGACTCTGGGTACTATGAATTAGACATGAAAATAGATTTAAAAATAGGAAATTTAGCAAACAGAACAAAATAAATAGGCGATGAAAATTGTAGAATATTTAATTGGTAGAATAAGGGAGGATTAACAAAAGCAGCAAAATGTGCCGGAAATAATGGAGAAAAATAATGGAGAATGGTGTTTGAGTTTTGCTGCTGGAGAAGGAGGAATAAGAAAATAATAAATATAAAATAAAAAAGCATTTTTTTAATTCAGATTTGACATCCACCGGTGAGAACCAAGAGGGGTAGATCCCCCACCACTTCCACGGTAGAACCCCCCACCGGGTGGTCACATAGGCTATTGTAGAAAAAATTTCATCCATTTCTGACAGAAAGTGATTTTGAAGGGTGAAGATTTGTGCTATAGTGGATGCTCTTAGTTTAAAGAATACCTGGATGCATAATTAGCAGTAGATGATCTGTATTAAGCATCTAAACTTAAGGAACCATTGTTGAATATGAACAGCAAGTCCGCATTGAACGAAACTAAATAATTAGTGTATGCATATACTAGTCACTTCATATAATAATTCGTCAAGAATGAGACAACAAGCGAGTATGCCTTAACCTCCTATAAATGGCTGCTTACTTCCGGGATTGATTTTTTCCACCTTCAATAAAGGCTTAACAGAAAAGAAAAACCCGCTCCAATTGTTTGTAAAAAAAATATTGGGATAAGTCCAGTATTTTTCCTTTTAATCATCGAATTCCAGGACTGAATAGAGATCCCAGCTTCTAAAGCAATAGAATAACAGCAACAAAATGATTCAAATGAGAGTCCAAGACAGGGGAAACATCCAAAATAGGTACCTTGGCAACAGGAGGATGTGCAGTAACAGAAATTGCAGCAGCAGGCTCTACAGCCATGGCACAAATTTTCTTCGATGGTTGAATAGCTAAAAGCAGCTTTCCAGAATTCAACCTCATAAAAGTAGAATGTAAAGGAGCAACTGAATCAGCCATCAACATCAGTTCTAAGCGAAGAGCTGAAGAATCAATCATCGTAACATGGGTTGGTAAATTATGAGCTGAAGGAGCCGAAATTCCGACAATGAGAGCATCATTCCCATTTGTAAAAGCAACATTCACAAGCGGGGAGAGCAATAACATGGTGTATTTCATCGGAATCGGAGGAATGAATCGAAGCTATATCGATTTATTTCGATTTTTCTTACCCATGGATAAAAAGCAAGATAAATCGAGAGAAGGGGAAGGAAAGAACATGCCAAAAAAAAAAGAGCAAATCAAAGAGGACACAATGGATTGCCGGCCGGAAAGTTGCCAAAACCATGGCGCCGGTGAGATCAAATCAAAGAGGACACAATGGATTACCGCCGCCACGGCCCACGGCCTTCCTCTTCTCCCCTCTCGCTTGAATCCTCCGTTCGATCCGCATCCTCTGCTTGATTTCGATGAGGTTGCAGAGACGAGAGAACAAATTGGAAATTGAAGCAGCTTGGTATCGTACAATGTCTTTGGAAATCTAGGAGAAGAGAAAAAATAAATTAGAACGTCCTTATAACCGAATAAGTTTTTTGAGTGTCCTAAATGATCATTAAGTCTCTGACGACGGCCTTATAACTAATAACCACTTAATTAAATTCAATTCACATAACGATCGAATGTGGCACATCAAATAAGACTAATTAATCTATGTAATTTTTTAATTCAAAAATAATTATTCTTTGGGTCCACATAGAGTCATTTTAAAAAAAAATCAATGATCATAAAAACCAGGTTTCAAATCAACTCCAAGTTGTACTTAACTATATAGAAACTCAATAAAGAATTTTATTAGATACTATTATTCATCTTACCTTATATGTTATATATGCCATTGCAAATTCAGTAGGATAACAATTATTTTATATATCCACTCCAAAAAAAAAATGTAATCCCCAAAAGGAAAGTTATCCATGACGTCATGCACTGGTCAAAGCCACGTAATAGCAAGGGCACCCCATTAATTTTTTTTTATGGTAGATTTTCTTATAGGTATAGTAGAAAAATAGTGACTGGTAGATTTTCTTATAGGTATCTAGTAGAGATGAAAAAATATGAGACTGTAATAAAAATAAATAGATAACTGGACAGTAGTTATTTTTATTTTATTTTAATAAGCATCAAATTTTATTTTTTTGACATTGCATTAATTTTATTAAAAGATAGAAATATTTAAATAAAACTCACAAGCCTAGTTTAATAGCTCAAACTATAAAATCATCAATGTAACGTTTATTTTTCTTTTTTGTTCTTCTAGCCATTATATGTATTTTTCCGACTTCAAAAGTTTCTTTTTCTAAATCAGAACAGTGGTTTTTCTTTTTCTTAAATTTTTCCTGGCGAGACATTTAAAATCTCTAGAAGTTCTCTATCTTTGTCCGTTGAAAACTCGATAATGATGTCTTTTGAAGTTGGCGAAGATAATTCTTGTTGAGTTGTATTTGAGTTTGAGCTTATTCATCTAAATTGTTTTGGAAACAAAATGAGATTCGTTGAAAACAGAAAATATGTCTGAATTGTGAATTTTCATTTTTATTGGAAAAAAGAATTTCAAAACGCAAGGTTTTAAAACATTTATAGGATCCCGATGTCATTGAAGTTCATAATTGTCACATGGTCAGGAAGCACTATATTGCAGGCGTAAATTCACACAATAATACTTTTGAAAAAAAATAAAATAAGAGAGTTTTCAAAAATTAAAAAATAAATATATATCCTTCTTAATGAGACGGTCTCTTATACTACGGATGACCTAGTTTAGCATCAAGTTATTATGCTCAAATTAACGAGGAAATAAAAAAGTATCGTTGTTTAAAATTAACGAGAAAATAAAAAGCATGGAGCTACAAATCAAAAAAAAAAAAAAACATGGAGCAACGCTTAAGTGGAGTCTCAAAGGCCTTTAACGAGGTAATATACACTTTAATGACAAATGCGACATAATGCAATTTTAACTTTTGAATTTCTATGTGGTCGACCTGCACATGGATGATGATCGACCCACCTGCACCTTAATGTGATGACTATGGAATCGACCTTACGTGGATGGGCATATTTTTTGGTTCCGCCTCAATCCCAATGAATCTTTTCTAATATATATATATATACAGCGGCACCAGTGTGCTTCAATGGGTAGATGAAATCTCGATCTACACTAGTACTCTTCATCTTGGCATGGATTAATATTGACGGTATAGGAGAAGCTTTCGGTCTTTCATGATCTTGTTATGACAGGACCGTCAGGGATGCAAACGGATTGCAACAATCAAGAATAAACGAGAAAGAATAAATCACACAAGAAACAATAACACAGGATTTAACGTGGTTTCCGCAATGTGCCGACTAGTCCACGGGCAGAAACGAGGAGATTATATTATCACTAGAGATTTTACAGACTCTGCAATTGCATACGCAATTGCTGCTGCTACTGATGTTAACTGCGAATATTCTAGGTTACAACAGACTTGTATTTATAGTCACCAAACCCTAGACCTAGCCGCCATAACTAGATACTGGTAGATTGACTAAAATACCCCAGATGTGAACTCTGCTGACTTCACCAGACGTAACCTGCTGATATTTGCCCTGCTGACATTGCCCTGCTGATATACCCTGCTGACATTGCCCCTGTTGATATACCCTGCTGACATTACTCAGCTGGCTTGCCCTGCTGAGAGGTCAAGTCACTATTTCTAACAATGATCCAGGGTTGTGCCGTCCTCTGTCTGTGGAATATAATATGATAATGGCGAAATCAAGTCTTTCATGAGCAAAGGTTGCGCCATCCTCTGTCTGTGGAATATGGTATCGGCGAAATCAAGTCTTTTATGATCCAAGGTTGCGCCATCCTCTGTTATGGAATATGGTATTGGCAAAATCAAGGCTTTTATGATCTGAGTTTGTCTAAAATTCTTGATCATGTTAGAGCAATTTGACGTAAATAGGGTGTCACTTACGTTTTTGCTACTTTGTAAGGTTGTACCTCACTTTTCTTTAAATATAAATATACATTTTGATCGTAAAAAAAATTGAATTTTAATTAGTTCGTTGCTTCTAGTATTAATTACTCTTTAGCTAAGTGAATAAAGATGTTATCAAATAATAAAATAAAAAGTAAACATACTAAACTTTTTTTTTTGGCTTTAACATACATTTACGTCCCCATTTCGACTAGAAAAACCAAGGACAGTGGTAAGAGCATTGTTGGGAGGGTTAAGCACACCCGAAAACATTTTCTCGTATTAATGAATTGATATATATAATCCAGTTTCATTCATTAAGTTATTTTAATTAAGCTATTTAGATATTTGATTTCAATCTGTACTTAACTTTAAATCCCAACTCCTAACCCCTCATAGATTTCAATACTTCAACGAATTGTCCTTGTCAATCCTTGCTCCGTCCTTGTTAGACATTTCATCATGCTCTGAAAAAAATAAATATATATATATATATAGAGAGAGCCAATAATTAACACAATTTTTGAAAAATTTATAAATCATTTATTCATGTTTCAATAATCGTTCATGATTCAGACTTTGTTGATTGTATCCAATAAATATCAATGGGTGTCAATTATGAGAGACCCTAGTGGTGGTGGTCGGCTAAAGGGTCACCAATCATAACTAGACCGTTTCTATAGAATTTGCACCCCATATTCTAGGGTATTAATTCTTGGAAGACATGCAGGATATATAAATACAGGAAATTTATTTATTATTATTATTATTATTCATCTCTCCGTATACACTCTTACGATGTGAAATAATATGAGTGAAAATATGACATTTCAGTAATTTACTTGATATAACTCATAAATTATTACTGTATAATAACATTATTTATTATAAATTTCTATGAAATATTCGATCAATAAAAATGGAAATGATAAGATAGATGATACATAGCTTTGTCCCAAAAAAAAAAAAAAAACCGCCATGAAGGGCATGCACAATATAGTTAGATATATATATATATATATATATATATATATATATATATATATATATATGACGAGATATAAGAAGATACATATTATAATTAACGTGAAAGTGGTGAATGGAAAAACATATATAGATAACAAAAACTAATATAAATATGTTATTGTCGATATGTCCCAGCAAATAACTCGAGGCATAACATGCTATAAAAATACAGTAAATAATAGAAAAACATCGTAGCAACCTTCATTATGATGTTTTTCAAATTACTGTACTTTAATAGCATGTTATGCCACGGGTTTTATATATATATATATTGATTATACAAAGGTACGCACAGTAGATTATGACAATCTGATGTAATATGATTCATTCTATTGGTTGAATCGTTAACAGGTTTTAGATCAAAAGCTTTTACATCTACACCTAACAAATTCAATATTTTCCTGGATTGTAGAAAAAAAAATATATAAATGAGAAAGAGTAAGGATATATCCGTGACCCTTTGTCCTTTTTTAGTAGAAAAAGCACTCCCATCTTTCAATGACGTTTTTTCTCCATTATATTTTACAGAATGCAATAAATGTCCTTATACCCTAACAGAAATAAAATTCAAAAACATGCCTAAATTAGATAACTTTATTAATTTATTGTAGTTGTATAAAATAAAAAATGATAATAATAAAAAAAAAGTACACCGAGTTATCCTCAGGTTTAGGGTTATCCAAAAATTTACCCTCGGCAATTTAATTTCACCGCCAATTTTTTAGGGTTTCCCTCAGGGACCACATTTCACTCTCTCACTCGCTTTTGTATTGCTTGTAATCACGCACCAATCACATCCCGTTCACGTGCGGAGGCATCTTATTGACGAAACGACGACCATAAAAAGTGGCTGGTGCGTCCAGTACACGCATCATAACAGGGGTTATTTTCTAGGGTTTCATCGATGCCTAGTGGATGGTGATAACACTTCATACGTGGCACTTTCCTATTGGGAAGCATATTTTATTACAACATCGGAGCGGACAAAAAGTTGGATATAGAAATGCTCTAAATAATGAACTTCTCTCTCTCCTCTTTTTTCACACACTTCACACCGAAACACGCGCACACGCAAAAAAATCAAGTGCTAACAGTTCACCCCCACACTCTCTCTCTTTCCCCCAACTTCATTTTCGTTTTTCAAACCTAGAGATTATTAGGGTTGGGTCTCATTTCGCAATCCAATTTCATCTGGTCCAGGTCAGATTCTTCTTTCAAGGTTAATAAAAATCGTTTCTTTGCTTATTTTTGCTTTTGAATGACAAGTTTTTGTTTTGTTTTGTTTGTGTTTGAGCTTTGAAGATCCTTTTCGGGGCTGATTTGATCTGGGTTTTCGATCCTAAACAAGGTTCGTTTTCTCTCACATAGTTTATTCTTAGATTCAATTGATTTTTGTTACCTGAGTTCTTGCTGGTTTCCTTTCTTGGTTTTATCCACTGGTTTAAAGTGAAAATGTACGGTGGGTTTGCTTCCTGGTTGGTTTATGCATAAAGGAGCTTAATTTGGGTGTACGAAATGGAGGTCTTTTTCGTTATTTTATGTGATTTTTCTTTTTCATTTTCTTTTTAACTTAAATACTTGTGGTGTTTGTGTTTGTTGAGATGGTACTTTAGTAGCAAACCCTAAATTGGGCTGTGAGCCCAATTAGTCTATCTGGGTCTGAATATTTAATAGTGTTGTACTGTTGTTGGGTTTTGCTATATGGGTTTTTAATTTTCTTACTTGTTGAGGATATATTGATAGAGTTTGATGTTCTAGCTAGCTTGTCTTTAAGTTGGTTGGATTTGATTTTTCTCTCTAAATGTAAACCCTAATTTTGCCTTAATCACCACTGTTTGCTTATGATTTGTACTGGATTTGGATGAGCGCTTGTCACGGTATGGTTACGGTAACGCATTGCGATGCTGGTTGGTTTGTGAAACTTTAACTTTCTGGTTATTGAAATTAGGGCTTTTGTTTCTATCTTGGTTTATGTGTTTTTCGGGAGAACTTAAATGCGCATCGAGGTTATGCTGTAACCTTGTTGTTAGAGCTACTCTTTGATGTTGAAAGTTACTACCATTTTGAACTAGTTTAGCTTACATACAAGGCATTGACAGTTAAAGATGAATTTATGGTCTAAGCATGTTTGCAAACTATTTCGGTTTTAATTAGTTTTGGTTTACCATCTTTTAGTTTGAATCTGATGAATTACTTTTAAATGCAGCGGTCGTCGTTGTTGCTCTCATACATGGAGGCAACGGCCGTTCAAGAAGAGGAAATCAATGTTGCTAGGCCATCAGGATCTATTATACAAATAAAGGCCATATCTATAGATCTTATGTTCCCAAATAAGACGTGTGCAAATTTTCAGCATAACTTTTCAATTCGGTACGTCTTTCATTTGGTTATCAAGAGATCTTGTATAACAGCTTTATGCTTTGTTGACTGTTGATTCAAAGAGCTTTCATTTCCCAAATTGTGCATTGGTTCAGTTGACGTACGTGTACACTTATCAGCTTATGTGCTGTTGTTTATGGTAAAAGTACATGTGTGGTTGTGTTTGTTAGGCTATGTCGTTGAGTATGATGGATGATAAATTTTTATGATTGAATTTTCAGTCTCTCTTGAAATGTTAATGTGTTTTCTTGCTTGAAGTATCTGAATGATCCGTCTTTAGGTAAATCAGGCTTGTCATATGATATTCATAAGTAAGAGAATGCAAGTTTTCAGAAGATTCAGTCCCGTTTGGAGCATGCATTTGCATCTGTCATGCTTATAGATCAATGTCAGATTACATTTTCACTTGTATGCCTGTGTTTGCTGTCAATTTATTACACTCATTTGTACTGGTGTTTAAACTGAATGATTGATGTTTTATTTTCCCCTCTTAGTCACCAAAGAAGCTAATTTATATTCTCTTAAAAGCCGTTTCTTTTGTTTGTGGATACACTTTCAGTGATACTGTAATATCCCGTATTGGAAATGTGGGAGAAACATCACCGAGATATAAGGTTGAGACATAATGGATTTGGCAAATTAGGTTAACCATTATGGCTCAAATACCGTTGCTAGGCCTAGAGTTACTGGTGGTATCAGAGCCGACTACTAAAAGGCCAGTTCCTTAAGAGGTGGAGAATACAATGTCCCACGTTGGAAATGCGGCACTAAGATATAAGGTTGAGACATAATGAACTTGGCAACTTGAGTTAGCCATTTTAGGCCAAGTTAGGACGATGGGCTTACTAGATTCATTATGGCTCAAATAATGCTGCTAGGGCCGGAGTTTTAGGGCGTTGAAGATACTGAAGTGTTCTTCATTATTATTATTTTTATTTGAGAAATGGGCGCTATAGGGGTTTTGGACGATTGGCCTTTTGTTTATATATGTTGATTGGTCTTCTTTTGTCTTGATTCAGTGGATATGCTGCTGAAATGAAGGCAAAGAACCCGAAGGCCTGTAATCCATTTTCCTCTGATGGCTTCAATGATTTCGAGGAGCAACTTCCTCCTTCGTATACGTACCAAAATTTAGGTGGTGGCACTATTCGAAATGCTACAAAAACATTGATATTGCTACTGCTAATGAATAATTAGACTTATTTTTAGCAATATTAGCACTTATTTGAATGAATTTCTGGTGATGATGCAGATGTACAATCAGAGACACCTCAAGATTCAGTGCCCTTATCAAAAGACGTGGAGAAGGTTCCTGATTCTCTTAATGAGGCTGGTTCTGGTATATCAGCACTTACTTAGAACTATTTATCGTTTATAAACACGTAGCTGGGACTTAATTTGCTATGTTTTTTCTCATGCATTGCAGATGCTGTGATTGAGATAGTCGAGGCTGCTGTAAATACCGATACTGATGTTAGAGATGCTGAAGAAATTGCTGATGTTGGTGACATACCAGTTACCGGTATTCATTTCTATCCATAATCTAATCACGTATCAAAATATGTATATAGTTGCAAAACCTTCATTGTTCTGGATGTCTGAATTCTTGATCATGGACTGTTTACGCAGGAAATGAGACAGTATCTCACGAGGGAATAAATGGCGACACTGACAATGTACCAGTGTTGAGTGAGTTCCAAAAAGCCGAAAGTTCCGGCCTTTTGCCAGAGGAGAAGATGAACTCAGCCAATGATGAACAAATAAATGCAGAAACAGGAAATCCGGTTCAGAATATCGATGATGTTTCTGTTGCCGAGCCTGAAGATTCCGTTCTTGAAGCGGAAAACATGAAAAATGTACTGTATGATAGTGATTGGAGTGAGGAAGATGTTCCTTCCAGTAATTCATCACGCCGTAAAGTTAGAAAAGTGCGCCTTTTGTCTGACTTGTTGAGTGAGAAAGGAAGCATGATAAAAACTGATCCCGTGAGGGAATATAGTTCAACTACCAGTTCAAAGAGTCTTGAACCTACCGAGGCAGAAACCTCTCGGTCTCATGATCGAAATCTCCGTGATGATGTTGATACGGATTCCAGTGGTCCGCATACAAAAGAGAATTTTCATCAGGAAGAAGAAACATCATCTGTTCGGGGCAAATTAGCTGCAAAATCTGATGCAGAGCCAACAGTTAAGAGAAGTGTGATCCCTAGTTCTGGTTCAGGTTTGCGGATCGGCAATAAGGCGGATCGGTTGAAGCGAAAAATCGAAAAAAATCAGTCCTTGATTAAAAAGAAACGAAAGGCGTCACAAGTTTTTGATGCTTTTCCTTCTAATAAGCCTTCTAAAGAGTTGCCTAAAAGTGTTAACATAAGAAATGATGATTTCAAGAGATGCCATATGTCTGTATCGAGATCATTTGGATCTTCATCAGCAGCTGGAGAACCGACAAATAGTTCCCACGATTATCAGTCTGCCAGAGAAACCGACAAATACAGAAACGATGTATCACAAACACCATTGCAGATTCCGAATTTAACATTTAATGATTGGTCTTCAAGAAAAGGACCTTTTACTCTGGACAGATATCAACAGAAGGTCGGTTCTTCACGAAATCCGGATAGTGTTGAGACAGAAATACATCTCAAGAAGAAGAAGAAGAAGAAGAAAAAGAAGAACAACTTCCGGTTTGGAGAAGGCGGTATCCCACCTACATCTGGGGAAGTTTTGTTGAAAAATAAACAAGTATTGGATCTGAATGAGCGAGCCACGCATAATTCTTCATATGAATTTACAAAGGGAAGCTTTCCGATGCCAAAGGAAAGGGTAGGTTCTTTTTACCATATTTTGTGCCAAATTTGTAGGTTACTGTGACTATTTACTCAAATGTGTGATTTACTTTGGGGACATTGTTTTCTTCTTACCGTTTATTTAGCCTTTTGAACTAAACTACCTTTCCCTGCATTGTATTCTTATAAGGAAAATATTCCTTGATTGAGAAAGTTCATATTGCTATTTCAGGACTTCTTTCATCATTGTGAGCAGGAGAAATTGTATGAAAATCAAGGACCTTCAAAGCTCGTTAGTGAACAACGCAAACATAGGGACGGTAAGGCTGTGGTTCAAGGTTCTTCAGACGACATTCCCATGGAGATTGTTGAGCTAATGGCAAAGAATCAATATGAACGAACACTTGGAAATACCGGAAGCCATTTGGGTTCTTTTAGGACCTTTAACACCATGAGAACGTTTCCCGAGTTGCAAGATACTCGAAACATGGAACGTCCAGCTGCCATAGGATATTCTGGTTTGACTAGCTTTCCGTCTCCTAATGTACGGAGTGGGATGAACTTACCAACCGGATCCGTGCACTATTCTCAGATGGGTAGAAACCATTATAATATGGGACAAGTTGAACGAAGTCTCAGTATTTACGATGCTTTCCCTCAAAATCAAAGGCCGTATTCTGCTACTGCCTCTGTAAGAACCGGTCCGCAACACGGTGATGTTGTGGGGCCTTCAATGTTATCAAGATTTGGAATTGGCAGTGTACAGAATTTCTCTGTATCAACTCCTGAATCATCACACAAGGGGAAAACTATCAGTGATATAAAGGCGGACGAACTCAAAAAGACTCAGGAAGCTCGTTCGTTTATGCCCGAACAAGTAGGTTTCGAGTTTAACCATAAACTGAAGGGCCCACTAGATCCTTATGCTAATGAGAACATCCCAGCTTTGCAATTGCTTAGCCTAATGGATGAGAGGTCACCTGGTACTTCATTCAATGCAGGGACGAGTCGGATCTTTGACCATGGTCAAACTCCTGGTTTTTTGAATGGTTTTTTACATCACAATCATGCTAGGGAAAATTATGGTTTAGGAATTGGTGCTCATAATGCTGAAGAATGTTCGGGACAGCGTCCATTCACTTTCTCCGGTAAGAGCATTTGCATCAGTTCATTTTAACATATTCTATATTTTACGGACTTAAACACCACTTAAGTGTTTTTGACAGAATCTCTATTCACACCAAAATGCATCAGAATCCCTACAACACATAATTTGAATATAGAATATGTATTTTGTGCATTATAGGTAGCGTGTCTGATTGATTTGGATCCCTAAGTTGACAATATTTAGTGTAAGCGCTCTAAGAGCATTTGCGTCAGACACTGTTAACAAATTCTTTATTTTAAACATTCAATCACCATATTTCTTTATTTTCTATTTAAGTTGAAGTGCATCAAAATCTTTATTACAATCTCTACACCATTAAAAATAGGGAATTTGTATTTCATACCATAGAAGTAGAGTAAAGTTTACAGAATCTTGATTCTAAAGATAAAAATAGAGTATCTGATGCACATGTGTTTTTTTATATATCTGAAGAGTTAGTTTCTCTAAAATGCAGATTTACAAGTATTTACAGTATCTACCGAGATTCCTAAGATTTTTGTTGGAACCAATGTTTTGGTTTCATCATCCCAAATGGTGAACCTTTTCGTGTTTTTACAGGCTCACTGTCTCTTGAGTCACAAATGCAAGACAGATCAAGGGAGAAAGTTAACATCTTCGGGTCTGCTTCTGATGTTTCAAACTCGGGCGGTCAGACTTCTTATCGCGGAAAAGATAAGCAAAAGACAGTAGCTGTTTATTCAGAATCTGATGATTCCCACATGGAAACAGAAAGCGGCCAAGAAAACATCACGCGTTTAAGAACCCTTCCGCCACACGTGATTTGCAGTCTTAACCGAAACCCTGCTGACTTTAGTGTTCCTGAAGCAGGAAACGAATTCACGATCGCCGGGAAAGATATCAAATTTAGAAAGAAGAGAAAACATCCGAGTTCCAGGCCGTTGAAATCCTGTGTACATAATGATGGTACAAAGCAGCAGAGGAAGGAGAAGACAAAAGCAAGGAAAGAGAAGGGAATAATAATAATAAATAATGAGGAATGATGAATTTTGGGAAGAAAAAACATCAGAATAAGTTTGATCGATGTTGTTTGTTGTGTTATTATGAAATAAGATGTTATAAAAAAGTGTGTGAATGTTTAGATTTTTATAGTTTTGATGAATAATTTATAGGAGTTGTCCTGTTTGGGAACAATGCTGCTTCATCCATCCTGTCTGTCTTTTATACAAGATACTATTAATTTCTTGATATATAAGAAACTATATATGTTGATTGTGAAACATGAGGTTTTCTGCAACGTTGATTCGTTTGGTTGGTGTTTATGTATGTGATTAACGTTCACACGTTCTTGGATTTGATCTTGATGCTCATGTTGAAATTCAGTATCACGTGTTCCAACGCCCTTCCTCTTTCTCGTGGGAGATTCTTGGATAAAGGGTCCGTCTCTATTAAACCCTACCGTCAGATGGGCGCCATTTGTACATAATGAAAAATTCTACTGTCTGTTTTGAGACTCAGTTTTAAGCACAACTTCCATTATTATAGAGTTAAAAAGGAAGGTGTAATAATGTCCAGATTGTGTAAACATTGTCCTTGTATATATATATATGCCTTGGAACTGATTGTTGTTGGCCTTCATCATATTCACTAGAGTAGTGCATACTCCCTCCCTCCTAAAATATTAAAGGGCTTTTTTCTTCACACAATTTAAGAAAATCGAAGAATGTGATAAATGTTAAATAAGATTTACTACCGCAATAGTCATGCTACAAAAAAAATGATATAACACTCTTTTACACATTTGATTATATCATAATCAATGATGCATAATTGTGTCGTCCCTTGTTGTGGCACAATGACTATAATAGTGCACAATCGCTATAATAGTAGCATTTACCATAATTAAAGGACGAAAGTCACCGTTTAACTATATATATATATCATTAATGTAATAGTTCTGAAAAAACATAAAAAATTGTTGGATTTTGATAATAAATTATAAGTAAAAATGATAATAAATTATGAGGAAAAATAAGAAAAATGTAATAAATGCACTACTCTATTACAATATCCACAACAATGTAAATAAAGAACATGTATTTCATATCATAGAAACATAGTAAAGTTTACAAAATCCGTAATTTACAGATAAAAATAAAGTATCTAATGCACATATATATCCTAACGATTGAAAAGTGCGAATACCTCAAACACACATTTACAAGCATTTACGGTATATACCGCAACTGTCTATTTCTCCGACTAGTATACATGCAGGCCGGGGAGGCTCTACCCTTCAATAGGGTGGGGCGAGTGACCCTCTAGAAAAAGGTATTGATAGATAAAAACAGTAGAATTTTTTTTATAAACTCATATATATATGAAATTGATCCATTAATTTTTGGGTGTTGACCCACTGTTTATATAATAAGTTGTGTAAAATTGAATATATAAACTTATGTATAAAAGACCAAATAAATGACAAATTTCTGACTCTAATAAAAAAATTCCTGAAATCGGCCCTGCATACGTGCATGTAATCCTCTGCTTCAGATTAATTAATTAATGTAATATACAGGCGAGTATAGAAGCTTTTAAAACATTTTTATATATATGCAATACAACACACTTGCAATTATTCGTAGTTAAAGTACCACTTTTTTTAAAAAAAAAAAAAAAAAAAGTACCACTTTTTAGCATTATTTATGATTACAAACCAATCACATGTCCTTTGTGTTATACATGTTATATACTTATATATAATTATATATTGGCACTAACATACATATGCATAGCCATTCCACATTTTTTTAGCCCCACACAACTCTTCTATATGTGATGTTCTCTCTCTTTTTATTTTATTTTAATAGAAGACATTCCTTAATTGTTAATATAACCGAAAAAATCATCATAAACCCATTTATTATTTCCAACCTTCACCCACATCCTAACACAACAATGTGTCATCTTATGTTTTCAATCATATATTGGCCGAGGAAAATAAATCATACAACACATCAATCACGATTATTCTGTATATCGGTAAGTTGTCTATCATAATTTTTTTTTAAACTTTATTATTATTTTCTTTTAATTTTTTTTATTATGTTTTCATACGCATTCCGTTTCTCGTGAAATCCTACAATTGAATATGAATATTTTTTATGATAACCAACACCTCCGTAACGATATCTTTATTTACGGTTGAAATTATCTTTTATTTATCTATTAAACATAGATAATATTATGTGGCCGTTATATGTATTATGTTATAGTTAATTTATATTTTTCTGGTTTATTAAATAGCATCATTACAAAGTCCAATGATAGTCATTATTATCTAATCATTCACTAGGTTTCTTTTGTACCATTGATTGATAATCATTCTGAAAACAATAAGCAAAGACCAGAAAGTCTAATAGCACAATATGTACTTCCGGTCAAATTAAGATTACGGAGTCGAATAACAATAGATGTAGAAAAATCATTCTTTCAATTTCTTTCGGTAATTCATGTACTGAGTCTGTCGTTTTTCTATCATTATCATCTTTCCTGAAAACTTAATTTGTTGGGAGGTAGGTAATTAAAATACTAAACACCACATACCGAATTTATCATTTTTCTATCATTATCATCTTTTCCAAAAATTTAAATCGTTAGGAGGTAGATAATTAAAATATTAAACACCATTATGTCTCTCAAGTGTCGGTCACTAACAAATAGTTTGTACCAGCATGGCACAAAAGTGTGAGGCCGTAAGGAGTCTGACCCAACTTGACACGCATATACATTTAAAAGACACAACAAGATCAACAAATATATTCAAGGACACAACAAGATCAACAAATATATCCAACACTTGAACAATATAATAATGATGACAAGACTAACAGAGATGTTTGAACTCGTAACATCTTCATAATACTATGTTGACTAATCACCTCCCGCTAAAAAATAAAATGTTGGGATGCATATAAGTAACCTATTAAACACTTCAACAATAGTGGTAAACCCGTAGTGTCACGCCAAAATTGTCGCAACATGTGACAAAATATAATTTTACACCATGATCACTTGCTGATCAATAAAAAAAGAAACATCACGTGGCGGCACAATTCGTGTGTTTCTGATTAAACCCGAACCTACTAATCCTGCTTATCACAGTGTATACAAGTGGCAACCCATGAAGACGGTAGCGGTTACCGTATGCTCATCATATGAGCTGTCATAAAATGCCATGAGTGTTTCTTATTGTTTTATTAGAACAATTTTAGTTGAGATATAAAGTACAAGAAGTTTAACATTTTAGTACAAATGTAAAGGATGGGAAGATTAACATTTTCTTTAACACCTCTATTGTTCTTCTTGTTGTATTCTCACTTTAATGTTTTTCTTCCTCCCATCACCGACCAAGCCCGGTTTCTTGGAGGTTTGAAATTCACAAACAGCAAAACTATTGCCCCCGATCTGTTTGAGTCTATGCCTCAACCACTTTGCCGGCATATCATCATCATCGTTCGTTCTTAATCCTCGTAAAATACCCAGCGAATCTATTCCAATCCACCAGATAATTAATTAAAACGCCATAGGAGGAAGCACTGTAATATTATTATAGCCATCCATGTTTTTCACATAACCTTAAAAACACTCTTGAAACTAAGTATGGACCATTATATATGCCCCTACCTAGGGAGCTTTGTCGATCTACCATTATTGTATATCACTGAAAATCCCCTCTACTTATGACCATCAAATGTTGGTGCAAATTCCTCAATGAACTTGTATAGCCCTTTATCAAATACCATCATCACGGCATTGAATTGTTGAATCTTGTTCGGTTTCTTGTTACACTGGTCGGTTGTCTGCGTGCCGATCGCGTCCTTGAAGGGACTAAAACTCTTTAAAAACTAAGACATCAGTGTCTAATTAATTAAATCCCACCAAACTTATATAATAAAATCCCACCAAACTTATATAATAAATTAACCAAGTCTGAGTAAGTTTGAAAGATTTTGTCCAAAAGCAATGGAACCTGGTACTATATATATATATATATATACATTGCTTTTGATTAACTTATGTAGCAATGTTTCTGCAGCTTATTTTTGCTTATTAAAAAGATAATAATACAGTTACTCTCAAAACTTTATTGTATTTAACAAAAAGAAATATTTTATTATATCAATCATAGTACATGACAAGTCAATGAAATCAAAACAAAAAAAAAAAAATCAGTAGGAAGCTGGTGCAGGTGAAAATCTGCAAACACGAGCATCTTCATATACAAGCCCAGATTGACATAAATACCCCTGTGATGGACTACAATGTCTATCTTCAGAACATATACAATTCCCCTCCAAAGCACAACCGTCTGTTTTCTCATGATGATCACCAACCTTTTTTCCAAACACAATCTCATCCGACCATTCACTCGAAAACAAATCCAACGGATCAAATTTCTTCTTCGCTGCCATAAACTTATCAAAATTCACGTACTTTTTCTTCACATCAATAAACGCAATATTTCGATTCTTAGCCCAATGTGGTTTTGCACCGTACTTAATAAACGCCATTTGCTCCACTTCTTCCCAAACATCTTGATTTAATCTTGGCGTAAATTCATCGTCCGCTCGAAAATAATTGAAATCAACAACAACCGAATCTTGGGCTTGTCCAAGAAATGCATTTGAAGCCTTAATGAATCGTATTAGAAACCCGTTATATACATCCACGCCGCAGAAATTTTCTGGGTTTATTGTATCTCTGAGTTTCTTGACGTCTTTAATGAAATCACGGAATTTTGAAGGTGTGAAAATGGCGGTTGATTCGTAGAAAAAGAGACCGTTGATACGTGGGTCCCATGAACAAGCGGCGTCGATTCTGAAGGAGGAAGAGTATAAGCAAGAACCTGAAGTTTGCATTTTGGATTGACGGCCAATTACTGGGTAACCGGTGAAAATGAGATTGTTTTTTAGGCCGTTGGCGATTAATTTCTTGTAACCAAGAAAGAGTCCTGCTTGTGTGCATTTTGCTTTCAAGTCTCGTTTCTTCTCAGCTATTTTCTCTGAGAAAATATACACATATATACATATTAATTATACTAGCAGCAACAGATTTTGATTCGACTTCGTAGATATTGAATTGAATCCGGAAATTCCACCTCTATATATCGCAACCACTCTTACAATGTCACAAACTACATGATGTAATGTGCAGTAGTACTCATCTTTAAATAGACTTCACACAAGTAACAATTGAACGGAAATTCTAAGGTGTAGACTCCTATATAAGGAGTCTCTTATGTGGATTTATCTGTACTATCTAGTTTTATTGTAGAATGAAATTGGGTGAGTCAAATGAAGCTACATAGGTGTCTCTCCATATAGGAGTCTCCACCTTATAATTTCCCATAATTGTGACTGTCATTTTTATTGTGACATTTATTGTTCTGGAGTGTTTATGATATTAGTATTAGTCGCCTTAAAATATGAACTATTTTTAAGGTTTTTACGTACCGATTAAAAAAATTTGATGAATATCCTAAATTTTAATTTTTGGCAGTCATTCATACAAGTGATGTAAAGTAATGATAACGATTAGATTGATATTAAATTAGATGAAAGAAAAATATAATAAAAGTGACTAAAAAAGAAAGAGTTCAGTAATTAATGAATTATTTAAACGTTTGTGTTATCACAATAATAATTAAATAGGAAAAAATTGTGAAGTACCACTTTTAATCTAAAATGGAAAAAAAAGATAAGAAAAAAAGGATTGTGGTTGAGAAGATAAAAACGCGCGTATTCTACATACGTATTTCTTACGTATTACACTATCTTTTATCTTTTTTTCTTGTCTTTTTTCCTATTTTGTATATTATTTTGTCCTTCTAACCCGCGACCCCATAATTAAACAACAACGATTAACATAAAATATTTTATTAACCAAAGAATTGGAAAGTGTGTTGTTTCGATTTAATTGATATATCCGGAATGGCAATCATTTCACTTATTTCAACATTTTAAGGTAATATTACAACCAAAACCGCCACCGAGACAGTCCATGTTTAGCTCGCTGACGCTATTATTACAAATACGATAACACAACACAATTTCACATCGTTGATTTACGAAAAACGTATATTAATATGATTAAAAAAATATAAAGTGTGATGCCTAATTTGTAGACCTTAATTATGCTATAAGCATTTCTCAGTTAATATAAGGCATGAATTGAGGAGAGAGATAATTGTGTATAGAAATAAATAAATAAAAAGAAAGAAAAAAACGTTAATTACCGGTTGATCGGACGGTCTGGGAAACAAGGATAGGGTTAGATTGGAAGCCAAGAAAATCATTGGTACCATCACCGGAGGTGTCGAGTGGGACCCGGGCATCATACCTATAAACAGCAGTATTTTTAGAAGGATACCATTGTATGTCTCCAAATTCATGGTTTTTGGCATGATCCATCAACTCTTCTTCTATTTTTTCATCTGTTGTGAAGTTGTATGTTATGCTTCTTTTAAATGCTTCCTCCAATGATATTTTTACCTGCCATCATCAAAATAATACAAAAATTCATATTTTAAAATCTAACACACAACAATCCATACAAAAATTCAGTTGTATATATTTTGCTTGCGTAACATTTATCTAACACAATACATACCACAACATGATGCATTAGTGTGGTATTTCATTACGAGACATTTAGTTACGAAAAATATTTCATTGTCACTGATCCTCGTGACACACTATAGTTAAGATATTTATTGTAGAGAAAATAGGAAATCAAGTCTCCGTATGGACCTGTCTTGTTTTTCAAGTTGTGTCACGTCTAGTCCCTATGAAAATTTACACGTTTTGAGGCCAGTCGGTGTAAATTTCCACGTTGTGAAAGAAAAACACGTGAGAATTAAAATTTGGCAAAACATGTAGAAACCCTGAAAATTTCAACCTTGTAAGCCTTAGTCCATGGAAATTAAAAAATAGCAATTGGGTTCTATTGGCACCACAGTTTTTACTATCGACACCACATTACTTCAAACACTGAAAAAATTACGTCGGCCACCGTGATTATTTTTCATGAAAATAAGTCAGTGGCACTGACGTTGCTATTGAATACAAAAGTCAGTGACACCGACGTTATAATTATAAAAGTGTCACTTCTAAGTAACGTAAGTCTACTGACGTTATTATCGAAAGGGACGTTCCTAGTGAGGTGCCGGAAGTAAAAAAAGAAGAATATATATGTGGTACCGGGAGTAAAAAAAAATCAAAAATGATGTCATTAGTAAAAACGGAGGTGCCCTTAAAACCCACTAATAGAAAAATCCTTACAAACCCTGAAATTTTCCATCATTTTAGACGTCAGCCCGTGGAAATTTCCGCTTTTTAGGCCCTAGCCCGTGCAAATTAAAAAATAGAAAAATCCTTACAATCCCTAGAAATTTCCACCTTTTAGCCCCATGGAAATTTCTACGTGTTGGGGCATATAATATGTAAATTTTTATGTTTTCAAGGGATTTTGTCTCTTTTTTTTTTTTTTTTTTTTCACGTGGTTTCATTTCACTACGTGGAAACTCCAAAACGTGTAAATTTCTATGAGGAATTTGAAAAAATTATCAAGTCCTGACATAACTTGAAAAAAAATACAAAATTTCCGGGAGGAACTTGGAAAAAAAAAATGGGGAAACTTGACGTTCTATATATGCTTGAAAAGCAAATAATTGAGAAAATATGCGTCGCAAGAAGATGTTGAAAAATTATGCATACGTCTAACGCATGAATGTCTCATGAAGACACACATAAGCCGCGCATAACCACTGAAAGAACACAATATTTTATCAATTTTTTTAATTTTGAGTATAAATTTTCAAGTTTCCCAAAAAAAAATGTCATGTCCCCACACAAAAAACAATATGGGTCAAGTCCTGAATTTCTATTTTCTCATTTATTGTTTTGCAGTACCCGTGAATCCGTGACATTATCATTTTCCCTTCTTTTAATAGTTTACGTACCTTTGAAATGACACCAAGCATCCCTAATGAAACCTTAGCAGCATTAAGCAGAGGATTATCTCCCTTCAAACTAACAACCTTAGCATACCCTTCACCTTCTGTCGCCGGAACGATCAGCCGGACACCAACAACATGATCATGAACAGCTCCACCTTTGCCCCACCATGAGCTTCCATGAGCTCCGGTGCTTATTATTCCTCCCACCGTAACACCCTCCCAATACGGCGCCGCCACCAAACTCAACCCTTCTTCTTCCACCTTATCAATCAGCTCCCTCAGCCCTACTCCCGCATCAACGGTGACAACCCGGTTCGTGACGTCGACGCTGATGCCGGAGTTATACTTCTCGGTGCTGATCATGATGGCTGAAGAAGAAGATGAATTAAGACCATTTTGGCTGGTAGTGCCTGGACATGCTAGTTTTGGTATAGTATGTGAAAATTTAGTCACAACTTTAACCTTGATCTTCTTCCTGTGAAACATAGCATTGCAGATAAAAATATAAAAACCGCGGAAAAAAAAGAGATGAAACCGTCTCTACCAAAAATATTACCTTCAAATATATTTATCATAAACGGTGGCAGACGCACAATTTCGGATAAGAAAGGTAATAAAAATTTCAATACAAGGGACAATCTAAATACATACTACCTCCGTCTAGGGGCAGCTCCATGTAGAAAGAAATGGATCATCCGACCCGCTTAAAAAAATATTACAGTGAATTTTTTTTATATATATACCTTTTATATGTATACCGACCCCATTATTTTTATATATTGATCCCTATTGACTCGTATGGAACTATAATATATAACATTAAGCTTAGTAATTGTAAAATATGACAAATTTCCGACACGTATCATTAAATTCCTAGAGCCGCCCCTGCCTCCGTCTAAAAATATAAGTCACTTTGCCTCTTTTTGTTTGTCCCATAATATAAGTCTACATTACCAATGAAGCATTCATTACTTTTTTCTCTATCTTACCCCTAATTTATTAATAATCCAATCACTTTATAAGTATTGCATTAATGATAGTCAAAGGACATTATAGTCATTTCTCCCTTAAATTTATGTCACACAATCATTTCCTTAATCTGTGTGAAAAACACCCAAAATGACTTATATTTTGGGACAGAGGTAGTACTACATACTCCCTCATCCTGCAATATATGTCTTTTTTAGTGTCTCAAAATATAAGTCCTTCTCACATTCCAATTAAATATTAAATACATTTTTTCACTTTCGCACTAAACAATGTAATATTATTAGTCAGTCCTAGAAAACAATTTAATATTTTACATTGAAATATTAAAAAGTAACTCATTATTATGTTTCTTGAATTGTGTGAAATGACCAAAATGCCTTATATTGTGGGACGGAAGAGTATACTAGTATATTTTTTTTTCGAATTAAAGGGGTAGTTGCCACTATCCACAATAGTTACCCTTTAAATCATCCTCTAAACACGTCGTTTCCTGTTCTAGTTACACTTTGTCAACACTTTAAAAAATAATCTACTCCAATATGCACTCTCCATATAATCTCTAAAACCCCTTTCTCTTCTTTCACCATTTATTACTCACAAAACAAAACCTGAAATAAAACATCTTCCATATAGAAATGATATTGAATCTGCAAGATGATACCTTTTATTTAATTTCTCATACATCATCTCCTTTGTACAAACCACTTATCAACCAACCAACAACTATTTCTCAATAGTCATTGCCCATAGAAAATGAAAAACATAGTCTTTATTATTATTATTACTAATAAAATGCACGTGCATCCGCACGTGTTTTAATTAAATGAAACATTTGAAAACAATATTAATTAATACAAAAGTTATTAAGTGTTTATTCCTCGTAAAATATAAATATGCTATTATCAATAATTATATATACAAAATGATCTTATATATTTTTATTAGCATTTTGAATTTATAAATTCATTTACTACATACATTTATCACCCTTTTAAAGATAATAAGTATTCTAAATTTACAAATATGTGTATTTAATATATATTGAGAACATGTTTTTCATAATTATCCAGTAAACATGTGGATATTTAAAAAAAATTAAGCAACTTTTGTGATATTTTTACTTTAAACAACTCATTTTGATAAGTGAATGCAAAAATTATAGCACGTGGGTTTCATGTATATATAATTTTATATGTTTAATACATCTTAGCTGTGAATATATTTTAGTAATTGTAAAGTAACACTTATTAAACAAAGTAACATTTGAGATAATGATCGGTATATTTTAAACATTGGATGTATGAATCTAAGATTCAATTTTATTTAGTATGATAGGAAGAATGGTGAAACCATAAAATTGTATTGTCGGTTGTTAATGATTAGGAATATATTTTAGTCATTATAGCTATGATTCAGTTATTTATAAGTTATATTTTCATCGTTCGTATTTAACTGCCGAAGTTGCCAAAACCATGCATACCAATTCAATATATCTCCCCGCATAATAAATGCGTTCATATTTAACAGGTGTTATGCAGCCTGGAATTACTATTTGTCCTCAATTTTACCCGTCATACTATGTTTGGATTAGACATGATCAACTCATCTTAAATGTCTTTATTTCTTCTCTTTCTCAAAATATCATCTCGTAAATCACTCAGGAAAAGACATATCGTGAGGCATGGAATACTTTATATAATACATATGCAAAGCCATCCATGTGGCCAAATCAAACAGTACCTCAAATCTATGCAAAAAGGTTTTCAAACAATCTCTAAATATCATCATGTTGTGAAATCTAAAGCTAATGAATTAGTCGACGAATCAGGATGATCCTGTGAATCTTATTTCAGATAAATTTGGAGATGACTATAAAGAGTTGGCTAGGGTTGTTCAAACACGTGACACCCCTATTGATTTTGAAGAGCTCCAAGAAAAGCTATTTAATTATGAGACTATTCCGTCTAAGATGCAATCGTTCACTTTTTCTGGTCTTGCTACAACTCATTTGGCCGTATGACATCCCTCTCCCAGTGATGGTACGTTTCCACGTCTTACCGTTACTGATTCTTGGAAACATGCACAAAATACTTTCTCTAATGCAGTAGGCTCGACTTTTCGCCCTAAAAACCCTACTTGGTTATTTAATGTGTGGAAAGTGCAAGGACATTCAGAGAAATGGTGCAATTCTTACCAGGTTCAACCTCTTACCAATTTTTCTCATTCGGTCCAGTCCTCCAACATTGCGTCCTTTTCAAGCTCATTTGGATGCTATGTCATCTTCTCTATTGTTTCTTGATAGTGGTGCCATGCACCATGTTACTACTGATCTTAGTAATTTGGCATTACGCACGCTTTATTTTGGCAATGAAGACATCATGGTTGGTGATGGAAATATTTCCATTACACACATATGTTCTATTTTTCTCTCTACTCCTTTAAAATATTTTATGTTTGGCAGTGTATGAAATTGTCCGGGTTACAATTGAGTTGATATTTGGGTAAATGCACCTTTAGGTGATGATCCCAATAACTTTTCGAGTGGATTTGAGAGTGGACCTTCAAAACACACAATAACGTGAAGGGTCGCAGAGCTTGACTTCAGGGGATACTCTGGCACTCAAGTCAATATTTGAATAGATGATTTGCTATTAAGACAATAAGCAGGAATTTATAGAAAGCATATTATGTGTGTACCTTGTAATTGAGGATGACGATACTTTATATAATTGTCCCTCGTGAGGGAGTGAATTATGACACATTGATGTCGTGGTCAAGGAAGTTTACCATGTATTGATGTAATGAAGCCTGTTATGGGCTTAGGCTATAACGGAACGTAAAATTTCAAAGCCATCACTATAGCAGTTACTATTGTGTAGTAATGTCTGCGTGAAGTCAGGAACGCTCATTGAAAAGAATGTAACCGTTGCTTGAGGTCGAGGATAACTGTATTGTATTGAGCATAAATTATCTAGGTAATTTGCATGACATTGGTAATAATGGACAGTAGACGTCTTGCATCTTGCCGATTATGAGGGACAGAAGGCGACCTGTGTCATGTCTGACAGAGGACGACCTACATCATGTCGGTTGATTATATATGGGTAGCCTGCGTTGTACTAAAGATGGACCTTGCTGGTTGAGGCCCGATATCGAGCTGAGCTTATATCGTCCCATATTATGTCATTTATCACTCTATGTGAAGCCTGATGAGTGTCGCATGTACGGTGACCGATCTCACCCATTTCAATGTTCGTTGTGTTCTCAGCATGTCTCGTATTTATTACGTATCTCCTAGCTTTGTCAAGTCCATAATGTTTCTTTTGAATTCTTACCCTCTAAACTTATTTATTTTTAGACCAGTACTCATATGATGCAATAATCGGTTTAAAATGGATTGTATGAATGGCCAAACTCACCCTTCTAGCTTTTCCTAGTGAATAAAACATCAAAAAATGTTGGCATCATCGTCTTTGTCACCTAGCTGATCCCATTCTTCAAACTATTCATGTGCAAAATGTTTGTTTTTTTAGAGGCATCATGTTCATATTATCTTTATTACCACACATTTTATCTATGTTATTTACTAATATTTAATCGTGTTTGTTATATTTAATGAGAAAAAATATTAGGGATAATCATTTTTAGGGAAATATATAGGGAAGAAACACACTTGCACTTCTATTATTTTTCTATTTCTACAAGTTGGATAATGATTAATACATTTTTCATCTAGATCAACACGTTATTTGTCTATTTTTGTATTTTATACCTACCAAAGATTATTTTATTAAATAAAATAAATTAATTGGGAGGAAGACTTCTTAGAGAAACACACCGGCTTTGGTTTACTCTCAAAACTTTATATGATTTCCACACTCAACACCATCTCACCATAAATTTTTAATTTGTAAAATAAATTAAAAAAATACAATCACTCACAACCAACATAATATTGAGTATAAATAATAATATGTAGATCTTTGGGTGTAAACTTACAAGTATTCATTAATAATTTGGATAATGACTAATACATTAAGTTGAATAATGATCACCACGTTCATTAATGACTAATGCATTAAGTTTTTTTTTTTTTTTTTTGAACAAAACTATTGCATTAAGTTGAATAATGATTTTCACGTTTTTCATTTATATAAACATCATTTTTATCTTTGTTATTTAATATCTAAAAATAATCTTATCATGTCAAAAAAAAAAATTAATTAATAAAAACAAATTAACGTGTGAGAAAACAATTAAGGGGAATTTTGTTTTTGGAAGGAAATCTTAAACTTTATATTAACGTGTCTAATTTTTCTTGAATAACGTTGTTTTTTTTTATAGATTTTCTAACATTTAATACGTTTAGTTAAATAAATTTATTAAGGGAAACAATTTTCAAAGGGAAACACTTGACGGAAAAAATACACCGGCTCTTTTATAAAAATAATGATAATAATAATAATTATTAATATTATTATTATTATTTTATTTGGGCATGAGATGTAGAATAAAATTTATATTCTAATGAACAAATCATCAAACTTTATTGTATGAAGATAAAAAAAATAACGAAAAAAAAAAAAGAAAAAAGGAGAAAGGAGAGACGGTTGAATAAGCTATAGAGTGAGAAGAGTGTCTGCAAGTGGTAACCACTGTTCAACTAAATCGTCCCTCTACATTAAAAGGTTGGGTTAGAGGATTTTCCAGCTAGAGGGTCTTGAAAAATGGGTCATTGTAGCATTAAAGTTATTCTAGAGACTTTCAATTTAGATTTAGAGGGTAAAAAAAGTTGTCATTGTGGATAGTTTTAGGTGTATGTTGATAATAAATAATGATTTTTCTCAACAAAAAAAAAATTTCTTTAAGCCTTCAGTACAGAGACCATCTCGCTAAACATAAATAATGGTTTTTTAAAAAGCCTCCGGTATCCGCACAGAGTCACTGGCAATCAAAAAACAAACATATTGGATACTAATCTCGAAAGGGATATCAAGTTAGACATAAATATTTAAAAAATAAGGGAACCAACTGGCCCCAAAAGTTTTTTCAACATTAGCGGCGACCTTATCAGATATTTTCAAATCAATTAGCACTTGGTCAATCTACTTAAATTATTATTCAGAACATTTAAAATAATTGAGTGAAGCACGCAGAACCAAGAAAAGAAGTTCAGAGTCTTTACTATTCAATTGTGCTTATGAATTTCATTATATACCTTGTTGCATCAGCAACAGCTAAGAGAAGATCTTCTTCTGTAACTGGATAAAGAACGGTCGGCGCACGGCATTCTTTCCGGTCATTCCATTTTCCGTAGGAGTTGTAGAGGATGCAGCCATTGTTATCACATTTTACAGGGTTTGGAGGTGGGAATGCTAATAACAAGGTACTAAAAGTGCAGAATATGAAGAATAAGAGTATGGTATGAAAAATGGGAAATAAGGCCATATGAATAGAGTGGGGGATTTATTGCTTTTTGTGGAAGAAATGTAAAGGAGATTTTGGTTTATATATATATTAGTTGAATTCGAAGGCTCGGCTCTTGTTTTGGCTTCATGCTATGGGGGGATTGAACAGACTTGACTTGAAAGTAAAGGGAAAATAGAACGTAGGATATACTTCCAAAATATTGGATATTATCCATCATGTAAAGTTGACTAAAGGAATCCTAAAATTTTGTATCTGAGGTTGCAATTTTTATTATTATTTATATATTTATTAATTTAAGGACGGTCAATATATACACGGTGTTATTGACGTAACAAAAATGATGACATGAAATACTCTATATAATTTTATATAATTTATAGCCTTGTCATAAGGCAAACGAGGCCACGGCTTTAGACCTCCGATAAATATGTGGATATTTTGGATTTTGAAATTTACCCATCCATTCTTAAATGTCATGATTATTTTGTTGTTTTTATAACATCTTCTATCAAAATATAAGTCATCATATATTTTTGGATTTGTTCCACATTATAAGTTATTACATTACCAATTCAACATTATTGCTATTTTCTCTATCTTACCCACAACTTATTATTAATCCAATCATTTCATTATTTAACAACTAGCTAGTGATAATAACAAATGTCATATATAATATGTCTCTACTAATTATCACAATATTTGACACTACCATTTGATATTGTTATACTATGTGACACTACTATTTGACACTATCATTTAACATTGTAATACTATGTCACGCTACTAATAGACACACTGATTCATTGAATGTTATAAGTCTCAACAAAAAAAATGTGCAAATCGAAGGTTAGCGGATACTACTAATTGACACCATGACAGCAGTGACAATATCAGTTCATCGTAAATACATAAGTAGTGTCATTTAAGTTGACACAATAACAACAATGATAATATCAAGGTCGAAACGAAGAGAATAAAAAATATATAAATTATAATGAACAATATATAATAATTGAAAAAGTAGATTAAAAGATATTGATTAAAAAAATAGATTTTTATTATATTTTATTTTTCTTCACAATTGTGTAACGTTAGTTTTACCAATTTTTTAACTATAAAACGTGGGATGGTTTTCAAAAAAGAAAACGTGGGTTCTTTTTTTTTTTTTTCTTCTTTAAACGCGCATGTATGCCGGTTATAAACATGGAAAAAGATAAAAGAGGCATTTTTGTCCGTACACATTGAAAAAAACTTTTTTTCCTAAAAAAAAATAATGTTCGTCTTTTTTTGTCTTTTTTGATAATTTCCCTATTTTTATAGCAAATATGTAACTAATTAGCTATTTTTAGTTGCATCATGGCAGCATGGCACTACTTGGGGATCCTCTTCTCTCGTAGGTAGGGTGACACGGCTACGTGGTGAGTTGCGACGATGGAGTTCCCAACAACATGGGAATCTTGGGAAACATATTGCGGAGAAGGAGGAGGACTTGCGGAAGCTCCGAGAATCATCTAGTTATTCGGTCCAGCAGGAGCGGGCTCTTATGCAGCAAATAGATCAGTGGCATACTATGGAAGAGGAGTATTGGAGGCAACGAGGTAGGAGTGAGTGGTTGGTAATGACGGATAGGAATACGCGGTACTTTCATCATAAGGCGGCAACACGGCGGAGGCGCAATTCTATCCATATGTTGTATGATGCTCAAGGAGTGGTGTGTGAGGAGCCGGTAGATATGGACCATGTGGTGGTGGATTTTTTCTAGGCCATTTATTCGTCAAATGAGACAGTCATCGATCTCGATGGGCTGCATTTTCCTGCGATTGATGCTGGCCAGCAACAGCACTTGGCTGCCGCTTTTACTCGCAAAGAGGTCTGTGCTGGTTTGAAGCAGCTGCCAGGGCGGAAGTCAACGGGACCAGATGGTATGCATGTGATTTTTCTGTTGAAATAGTGTTATAAACACAATCGGGTTGGACCGGATCGGATCATTTCTACTATTTATTTATGATTATACATATATAATAAATGGCGTTTCTGCTGTCATATATTTGTTTTTTTAAAGAAAAATTATGAATTGTTATATGATAACGTCCTTAGTATTATACTGCGATAGAGAAATCATGATAGGCGATTATAGTTGATGAGATCTCTAATCACTTTAATAAGTTTGATACTTAAATGTCTCTAGACTGATGTACTATTAAACAGGGCATTGATACTACGAACAGACTAGCATGTATTAGATGTCTTCTGTCTTTAAGGGCAGGGATAGATCTCTTCTATCGAAGTGTAGAGACACTTGGACTGTACGTGGACGTGTGTTAGAGAATGCGTATGTTAGACTGACCCACTTACACTGTTAAGTGTCACACTATATGACGTTGTGTAATTATCCTTAGGACCGGAGTCTACATGGCATCACGGTGTGGATTTTCATGCTTTGACCCTATTGAGGTTTCTCTTAGCCATGGGGCGATCATGCAGTAATGATTGGGTATGATACTGAAACATGCAGAGTATACATGTTAGGTCGTCTGGGAATCGCGTTCCCTATGAATATGGGTGAATATCCGAAAGGGCTTTCTTATAAGTAATGTCTTGCTCTCGTGAATCTTTACAAAGTGGAAGTAAATGAGTTACTTAGAGAGAGCATAATATCCAGATTATAAGATACGGTCGTCGATGCTTGACACTCGACGTACGACCGTATGGATATTATTACAACGATAGAATTCTATTTACACGCTAACTGAGCACATGAAAGGTAGTAGTCATTGCGTATTGACACTTCCGATGATTGGGAGTCATGGACGTGTTGCTAGACGCTATCCTTGATCATTAGATGTGAAGGACATTTTCGTAATTGAGCCTTATGTCTACGGCCAACATATTCAGAAGTCTATCGGGTCACACACATATGAACATCAAGTTGGATTAAAATGTGGTTATAGTTGATAATCAAATAAGGAAAGTTTTATCTCATACTATAAAGGATATAATGGTAAATTAATATTGTGGTATTTATTTATTATGAATAAATATAATACAAGATATTAATTATGTTGATTAATTAAATATGTATATAGATACATAATTTCGAAAAAATATATATTAATTAAAAAATATTCCGAATGTCAATATTGTGATATTTGGGGCGCCATTCACTTGTGCATAAGATAAACTTGGATTGTGCAATTTAATTAATGAGTTTATCATAATAATAATATTGGATATTAATTGATTTTTGGAAAAATAGATTTAAGGTAATAACATAAAGATAGTCAATATTAGATATTGACAATATCTTGATAATATTTAATATAAGATATTAAATTAAAAGAGATAAATCAACAAAGGGATTTTCATTATTTTATTAGGAATATGTTTTCTCTCTCATCAATCTACTAGAAACTAATCACAATCAGTTGGGGAGATCTTTGGTGCGCCACTTTTCCCTATTTAAGGGAGGCTTGACTAGCTCTTTTGTACACCATAATTGTTCTTGTGAAAAATAAGAGAGTTTCTTAGAGAGAGATTATAGAGAGAAAAGGTCGACCTAGCAGTCGAGTTTTTCTAGTAGTAATCCTTGGCCAGATTCCGGCAAGGTGCTTGTGTGGATTACTGGTAGAGGCCGGACACTTGGACGGCTCGCGCACATCTACTCCTACCGGACGGTCAAAGCGTCGATCTTTTAGATCAGCCAAAGTAATAGTACCGTCCCTCTCTTATATGTTTATTGTTTAAACAGAAACGATCTTGGATCGGAAAATCAATTTTTAAATTACGGTGCGCTACTCGATTGATTTCCTAACATTTCTAACAAAAATTTTGGGGTATTGTGGGGGACGACGTTTTGCAAATGGTGTTGGATATTTTGAATAATGGTGCCTCTCTTGGTACGTTGAATGATACTTATATTTCATTGAATCCGAAGGTGGCCACGCCTACTGTCATGACTGCGTTTCGTTCGATTGCTCTTTGCAATTCAATTTATAAACTCATTTCTCGGGTGATAATTAACCGTCTAAAGGGGGTGATTGGTGATGTTGTTTCAGCGACTCAGAGTGCCTTTGTTTCAGGTCAACTCATTACGGATAATGCGATTATAGCTTTTGAGGCCTCTCACTCTTTGCAGGCAGGTGTACGGGGGTGTGACAGTCATGCAGCTCTGAAGCTGGATATGGCTAAGGCTTTTGATCGAGTAGAGTGGCATTATCTGTGGAGGGTCATGGAGCGTATGGAATTTCCGCCGTCCTTCATTGACTCGGTACGGCTGTGTGTGACATCAATTACTTATCGGGCTTTGATTGATGGGAAGCCTAGTCATAGAATTGTCCCGACCAGAGGGATTCGGCAGGGAGACCCGCTGTGGCCGTTTCTCTTCATCATTTGTTCTGAGGGTCTCACGACACTGCTTAATGATTATGTACACAGAGGCACACTTCGGGGCATTCGTTTTGGTAGAGAGGATGAGGTTTCCATCTCCCATTTGTTATTCGCGGACGATTGCATAGTGTTTTTTGAACTGTTGGATGGGGCGGTGGAGGCTTTGGATGAGTTGTTTGACAGGTATGGTGCTCTTTCTGGACAAGCTATTAACTTTCACAAATCCACTTTATACTTTTTGGACAGGATCTTGATAGAGGAGCGAGAGGCGGTTTCGGAGTTTCTGCAGATTCCCTTAGGTGATGGCTCTGGTAAGTATTTGGGGTTACCGTATATAGTTGGAAGAAATAAACGTCAAATGTTTGAGTTCTTGAGGGATAAGATACGGAAGAAGGTGGCTGGCTGGAAAGACAAGTTGTTCTCACCCGCAGGCAATGAGGTGTTTATCAAGTCGGCCCTCTAGGCCATCATTACGTTTGTTAAGCAGTGCTCTAAGATTCCCATGACTCTGATATGGGAACTTAGACAGGCAATCCAGGGCTTCTTTTAGGGAGATACAGAGAATAAACGTCGGATCTATTGGAAGAATTGAGAGGTTTGTTGCCTACCAAAGAATCTGGGAGGTCTAGGATCTCGTGATTTGGAGTGTTTCAATATGGCCTTGTTGGCAAAGCAGTCTTGGAGGATCTTACGTAATCTGGGATCGCTGGCGGCACAAGTTTTGCATGCGAAGTATTTTAAGGATAGCACCATTCTTGTGGCAGGGCTGGGGTCTAGGCCGTCATTTCTCTGGCGCAGTATTATCGAGGGGCGGGACTTATTATTCAGTGGGCTAAGGTGCTAGGTGGGTGATGAAGAGTCTGTGTTTAATTTTCATGATGCCCGGATTAGTCGCCAGTCTTCGTTTCGTATTCCTTTTGCAGGGCATGAACTTCCAACGGACTCTAAAGTTTCGAACTTATTCCTTCCCAACACTAGGGTGTGGGATGTGCTACGGGTCCAACAGTTGTTTCGGTCATTGGAATGTAATGCCATATTGGAGACTACGATTTCCCCAGGGAGGCACCCGGATCGGCGAATCTGGCATTATGATCGTAAGGGGGTTTATACTGTTCTCTCAGGGTATTTCTTGGCATTATGACTTTACCGACAAGCATCTGTAGCAGGGGCGTCTACATCGGCTGGGGCGAGTAGGGTATGAAATAGTTGCTGGTAGCTCCCTGTGCACCCGCGTATTCAGCATTTTTTATGGCGTTGCCTTACTGACTGTCTCGCTATTAGCCAAGGACTGAGTAGGTGAAATATGGGTGACGATGGCTGTTTGTCTTGTGGAGAAACATTAGAAACGATGCGCCATGTCCTTTTTGATTGCGAGCTGGCGGATAGAGTCTGGCGGTTGTCGCCATTTTCTGGGCTCATTGGGCATTTACGTACAGCCACCTTTGCGGATTTCTTTCTGAGTCTGTTAGAGTATCAGGGTGCGCAGGGTGCTGTGAGGTTCGTGTGTCTTATGTGGGGGATCTGGAAGGCGCGCTGCTCTGCAGTATTCGATGACCAGGCTGTTTATGTTTCTACAGTGTGTGCATTATCTCTGGCAGCTTCGGCTGAGTATGTGAAGGCTATGGAGAACTTTAAGGCATATCACTCGGCCCAACACCTGCCGGATAAATGGGTGAGGCCGGTGGAAGGGGTGATAAAGAGCAATGTGGATGTCTCTGTTACAGAGGTAGGAGCGGGTGTTGGAGTTATTTTTCGGGATTCCCACAGAGCAATCCTTCATACATTTGCGTATCACTTTGATCCTGGGGATCCAGAGGAGTACGTGGAACTTAAGGCTCTTTTCTTGGCATTGGAAGAGGCGAGGCACTAGGGGATTCTGAGGCTCGAGGTGGAGAGCGATTGCTTGACATGCGTTCTACGTCTGCAACGACCTGTGTAGGATCTTACGGCTCAGGGTTGCCTGCTACTGGCCTGTTTGGTCATTTTACCTAGTTTTTTTTTTTTTATGACTTTCCTTTTCATTTATTCGGAATATGGGAAATGTCCCAACGCACCTGCTAGTTAGACATGATTTGTCTGTTACTTCGGACATCTTGAGGCGCCTTGCCCCCGGGTGACTTATTTATAAAATTATTAAGTCAAAATATTATTAAAATGAAACATAATTAACGTTTTTCTTTCAAAAACTTTTGGAGCATGTTTTTTTAGAATTTCCCTAAAAAAAACAAAATATAATGATTTATTTTTATTGGAGGTATTTGATGTATAAACAAAATAATAGCTGTAGCATAAACAAAAAGTGGGATATTATTTTTGTCATTCCTCCATCTAGTGAATTGTCTTAACTACATGGTTTAATCATATGAAGGCATACCAGAAAAGGTCCAAATTAAGGTTGTCTTTCTCAACAAAAACAATTCAGAATTCAGAACTTTTTATTATAATACACATTTTATTATATTTTTTCCAGATGAGTTTACAAAAACATAACTATCATACGTCTCTTTTAGTGTTTGTATTTTTATTTCAAAGACACTCGCGTATGCGTGGAGAATTTAATGTATTGTCTTATATTCTATTGATCATATATCACCTATTCATATATACTTGTTTCAAGACGATCCTAAAAATTGTTATTGGGAGATTTAAATACTCCTTTAAATCTTTTTATTTATTTAATTTCAATGTCTCCAATTCGAGTATATTTACTACAATGCCACAAAATATAATAAAATTCATTCGTCTAAGTACATTGACAACTTGCAGAAAAGGAAACAAATCAAAAGCCCAAGATTTTGTTTATTTCCATAATAATTTTAATGTAACTATATAGCAGGTTCACTTAATTAATAATTAACCTATATTGCATTAGGAACATAATTAATAAAATCAGTTAATGAGACATTTTCCTATAGATAGTATAACGTGTTAAACATTTTAGGATGAATAAATGAGCTTGAAATGTGCTTATTATGTTATTTAATTAATTGGGTAAACTCAGAAAAGATCCAACTCAGTCATCATATTTTACAAGTCAAAAGTATAGTACTAAAACAGCTAAATTACAATTTTGGTCATTGAACTAGATACGTTTTTCGATTTTGGTCTTGGTTTTTCTCCGACGACAATTTTAGTCCTGTAAGTGGTTTTTTTTTTTTTTTTTTTTTTTTTTTTGCAAAAATAGTCCTGAACGCCGGAAAGACTACTTACAGGACTAAAATTGGTCTTTTCCGGCGACAATTTTAGTCCTATAAGTGGTCTTTCCGGCGACAATTTTAGTCATGTAAGTGGTCTTTCCGGCGTTCAGGACTATTTTTGCGAAAAAAGACCACTTAGAGTCTGTTTGCTTACACCACTTAACACTTATTTTAAAAGAATAAGTGATTATTAAAATAAGTGTTGTTTGATAATACTTTTTAACATCTCTTACTTAACGAAGATCTTCTGAATTTCTTGTGAAAAATTATGGAAAATTTTAAGTGGTTGAGGAACTACTCAATGCTGAATTTTTTCAATAAATCTACGTTAGGTAGGGGTACACCCCACACCCATACCTACCTCACACCTATAGGCTATACCCCACCCCCACCCCACCCATACCCCCACCCACCCCACACCCACACACCCACACAACCCATACCCCTACACACCACACACCCGCCCACACCCTCACCCACCCATTTTCACCCCCACACCCCACACCTTCATACCCACCTACACCCGACCAAACCACACCCACCTACACCTTCACACCCCCACTCCAACACCCCCACTCCTACCCACCCTACACCCACACCCACCACAACCACACCCACCACACCCACACCCAACACCCCACACCCACACCCACCACCCACCCACACCCACACCCACCACACCCTCACCCACACCCTCACCCTCACCCACCACCCACCCATACCCACACCCACACCCACGCCCACACAACCCACCCCCACACACCCCCCACACCCTACACCCTCATTACCCCTCACCAACACCCCCACCCACCCTCCACACACCCACACCACATACACACTCACGAAACAAATTTTAATTTCAGATATAATAAGTGTTACCAAACAAATCTAATCAATTTCAGGACTTAAAATATTCAGTTACTTAATTTATTCAGAATTAAGATTTCAGATTTCAGACTTTAGATTTCAGTCTTCGGTTTTAACAAACGGCCCCTTACAGGACTAAAATTGTCGCGGAGAAAAACCAAGACCAAAATCGAAAAACGTGTCTAGTTAGAAGACCAAAATTGTATTTTAGCCGTACTAAAACAGACAATTTTTTATTGGTTAAACTCCACGCATAATATCTGGACTGAAATACAATAACATGACTAAGTTGGGTCTAAGTGTAACGTAGTCAATATGCTAGGGGCTAGGGGCAACCTTAATACAACTAAAATAATAAAGGGGTTGAAGTGCAAATAAGCCTAAATCTTGGTTACCTTAGTCGTCATCATCAAATAATTGTCACTGAAAAATTCTATATTTGAGGAAACTTTTCTCTTATCCCTTGTATATATATTCAAAGCATCTTCACCAACTTTCGCTGTCATTTGATTCTGCAATTTAATCACTCAATTTCTTTCATGGTCTTTGTATTTCCCTAGATTCGATACACTTCAAACTCTCAGTTGACTCCATGAACTGTTCAAATTTTACATGAAAATGCTTAACTTTTCTTTACCTCTGAAAAAGCTTTAAAAAAAAGCCTCCTTTTGTTCGCTTTTTCTTGCGAAAATTGGTTCAAGATTTCAAATTTTCAATGTCCAATGAGTTATTACTGGAAGCATTTTCGGTAACCCTTTTCTTATGAGCTCAAGTCCTGCATTATTTGGTCTTCAAATCTGGTGCTTATTGAGCTTTCAGTTTGGAATTTTAGGTGTAAATTGTTATTCGTGTAGTGGGTTGTGATTATATTTGGTTCTGTATGGGCTTTTGTGATATACTCTGTGGTGTTGTTTGACAGATTGATTTGGGATTTCATTTGGAAAAGAATATGCTTGCTTGCTCTGTTTGTATGCAAATGGAAAATGACTAGACTGCTAAAAAAGGTGATCTTTTTGCTCTCTTTCTGGGATTTGGGATTGGATATTCCCTATAGGAAGTTGACATGAGAGTGTGATTTTGATGGGTTCATAATTGTCATTTTCAAGTTAAAAAAACTTCCTAAAGAACAATATTCAGTGGTTTTACCTTAGAAATTTGTTCTTGGGGACTTTGCTTTGCTTTGCTTTGACTTTTCAGATTGTTGGTTGTGTTCAAAATATTGGAATTTTAGTACCAGAATTGTTTTTCCGACAGTTTAGTCCAAAGAATTGGGGAAAATTCTAGGTTGCCAATTGATACAAGACTTATATATGGCTTCTATTAGAAGAACATTGTCACCTGTTCCTAGGCCTTGTATGAATGGGGAAGCTTGCACAACTGCTTCTCTGTTGTCTAAGACGTCGTCGTGTAATTCAAACCACCAGCAATCAGGAAATGTACTTTCTTCATGTCTTAGTTCATTGAACTATGCATTTTACAGAGCACAGACTTGTTTGTTCACCATTTTCTCACAAAGATCTTCACGGCCAATGGAAAAGTCAAAATCAGTGAAAAAAAGTTGGAGAAGGTCTCTTGTTCATTTCTTTGTTTGCTTTTTCCTTGGGGCATTTACCGGGCTCATCTCAATTGTTTCGTCGAATTCATCTTTAAATCTCTTCTCTCAAAACCAAGCTTTCTCAATCGAGATAATCAAAAGTGTTGACAGAATCCAGCTTGATAGTACGCCAAGAAACGTAACATCAGTAACGAGAAATTTAAGTATGAATCAAAGTGGTGTTGCATCAGGGATTCCATCTTATTCCTTTGGTAACAACTCGGTTGATCAAAATCCGAACGTATCACATCATAAGTTCTTGGTTATTGTGACCCCAACCTATGCTAGGCCATTGCAAGCTTATTATCTGAATCGTTTGGCACATACGTTGAAATTGGTCCCACCTCCTCTGTTATGGATAGTTGTTGAGATGTCATCCCAGTCAGTTGAAACAGCTGAGCTATTGAGAAACTCGGGCATCATGTACAGGCATCTTGTATGCAGTAAAAACTTAACTGACTCGAGGAACAAAGACGTGCACTTGCTGAACGTTGCCCTTACACACATCGAGATACATCATTTGGACGGTATCACTTATTTTGCGTATGATGACAATGTTTATGCTCTTGAGCTCTTTGAACAGATGAGACACATTAGGTACTTGCTTATTTTCATTGTCTATTGTACTTCAAAACCGTTTCTTTTGCTTTTCTGAACTGAATATAATTGCGTGTGCAGGCGGTTTGGGACATGGAAAATGGGAAAATTTGTAGAGCCCAAAAGTGAAGTTATCTTGGATGGTCCAATATGCAACGGCTCTCGGGTTCTTGGATGGCACAAGAACAATGTGGCTAAGAAGTTCTCTAGATTTCATGCAGATATGGGGGGATTTGCATTTAACAGTACTATACTTTGGGATTCGAAAAGATGGCATCGACCCACTCCCGAATCCGTTAGGCTGCTTGATACAGTCAAAGACTACGATCATGTTAGCTTCTTCTCTCTTACCGTTTTAAGATTCAGACCCTTTAAATGCACCACACTGAATTTACTGTGACACTTATTGTTTTAGACTGACATATTTTTATGGCATGCAGGTAAGCTCGTTTATTGAACAAATTGTGAAGGATGAAAGCCAAATGGAAGGTTTACCATCAAACTGCTCAAGGGTTATGGTCTGGCACCATAATTTTGTGCAATTCGAACTAAATACAGCAAAGAATGGTTCACTGCAAAATGGTCTGGCTACGTAAAAATAATCTCATTCTTAATTTTTAGTGTCATGGAGCATGGTAAATTCTGCTTGATCTTCTTAGCTACAATTGTTCTCCACTTTTTATAGCATTTTCGCTTTATCGTCTTTAACCTAATCCCCGGATTTTCTGAGCTTGAACTGAATTCATTTGCTACATTCTATGTCTTTGTTTTTTCGCCACATTTCAATCATTAGATTAATTTGAGTTTTGGTTATAAAAAAAAAAGTACATTCAATGAAATGCTGCTTGAATTCAATACGAAATTGCATTTTCGTTTCACTTCAACTTTCTACATACTGTTTTAGAACTTGTGTTCATGATCATAAATCACAGTACAACAAGAACTACCATTGTGTTAGTGATTTGCTACATATGTTCCTTAAATTCTACAGTATAGTTGTCAACAACCGATACTTTATATCATGACTGTGAAACAGCTGAAGGTAAAGGAGAATTCTGAGCTTCTTCCTCTTCTGCTGGTGCTTCACGACGTAGAGCGTTATATTTGTTAACCGAATTGTATGATCTCCAACAATACAAAATTACTAAAACTTGATCAGATTCAAGACAGTAAGTAGCCAGTAGTAGTAGTCTAAGTGACCATGGTTCAGATTACTCGACAACCAGCTCATTTTACCTCCACGAGCAGAGTTCGTATCAACCATTCTCACTAACACAGCTCCCATCAAGCTAGAAACAGCCATCCCGAATGTTGAGATAGCTACTGCAATGCTAGACATCGTTTTAAGTAACTGCGAGTAAAAGAATTCAATCTGTGCAATTCCATTTAGACCCTCAGCCAAACCATAGAGCACAAACTGCAGAATTAGCCACATTGCTGACATGTTCACTACTGCTTTAGGATCATCCTGAATTCCTTGCTCGATTGCTTTGTTTAGCCGTATGTTTTCCACTACTGCTGACACAGCCATTGCTATGCATAAGACTACTAATCCGATCCCCATTCATGTTACAGGACTAAGACCTTTTTCTTGGCCGGTACGTGATGATATTAGTGGTGCCAAAACACGATCATATAAAGCTACCCAGATTAATATAGTGACAATAAGGAACAAATTGAAGGATCCGGCTGGTAGCTCGAAACTGGATATTAGATGCCTATCCATTGAGTGTGCTTGTAGGACTGGAAAATGGCCAGCAGTAATGCTCATATATACGAAAAGGCCACTGAGCCACATAGGAATAACTGTAAAAACCGCTCTAGTTGATTCTCCTTGTTCCACACTACATAAAATCCATTTATTCGATACTGATCCATCTGAATTCAGTTCCTTTTTCGGATCTTGAATTATACATGCCTTGTTTAAGCACCTTAAATTCTCAGAAGGTGCAAGATTTTCTGGGGTTAAATGGTAATAGTCATTAGTCTGTGTAGAACTGCTGTCCAGTTCTCTCTTTCTAAATGCAGCTACAAGAACTTGACCGAATCCAGTTAACAAGCTCTCAGAAACTTTAGTTTTAATGTAAAGCTTAGAGCCAGCTAAGATAATCAAAGTAGAGAAAACCATAAGCAACGCAGGAATACCAAAACCGATTTTCCAGCCAAAATGTTCCTGGATGTAAACAATGACAGTAACAGCAATTAAAGCTGAGATTGCAGTTGAAGCATAATACCAGCTGATATAACTTTGTATGAGCTTCTCGTTCTTTGGGTTTTCCTTCTTGTCTAACTGGTCTGCACCGAATGCTATAGAGCAAGGTCTTATACAACCAGCTCCCATAGAAATCATAAGGAAAGACGATAAAAGGAACAAATTTGGCAACGATTTTGTAGCACAGCCTTGCAGTTCTGCAATTATAGTTGTCATCCAAAGAAGAATCATGCCCTGCACATACATTAAAAACTGTCTGAAACTTAAAGGCTATGGAACTAGATAACGACAACTACTGTAATCCAAGTCCCGACCAGTAAGATTTCCCAAGGATATCTAATTATCTATATATAAAGAAATGGTTCGTCTCAACCCAAAGGGCTCCACCTGCTCCGCCCCTAGGACTGTGTAGAGGATGTATATCCACGGATGTGCCTCTGTTGTTCAGTGTAGTGCCTGTACACCTTTTTTCGCTAGAGGGAATCGTCCATTTACATAATTGAACCCCCACACTCTAGTTCAAAGCAAGGTTTTCATTATGGTACTATCTCTTTAACCACAACTAAGCTCTTTAACCACAGGGTACTGAATTAGGAAGTACATTATTGCAAGGGAATGAAAGACTTAAGGACAAAACATTAGAGCATGGAACACGTGCATCGAGGGTACATGGAAACCATAACAAATGGGGCTAGGTGCAAACAAATGAAACAAGGGGGGGGTTGGAAATCATAACAACATAAGCTTTGATCAAGAAAGTGGGTTATCGTACGACTTACAAGAAGGCTAAAAATGGATCCGAGAACGATGACATTAAACCGACCCAAATAAGAATCTGAAAGAAAAGCACCATAAAGGGCTAAACCATTACAAAGAGCAGACCAAATGAAGATTACACTTGAGGCAGTGGCAGCTTTCATATGATAGACTTTCGTCAAATACAATATCATGCTTGGCATTAGCCCTTAACTTGCTAATCTCTCCAATGATTCATTCACTGCAAAAGCATAAAATTGATTATCAATTCATGCCCATTATGTTTTTTTTTATCAAAATGGATGATACAAAGAAATAAAGGAAATTTCAGGTCGGTTTGGCAAGGATTTACGTATACAGAGATTGATTTCTCATGCTCTGATGTTATGAAACTTCAACAAAGTATTAGCCGGCGTCGGTCTGGTCGAACCTCGTAATCAAATCATTTTCTCAAAAAAAAAAAAATTTTGACGGCAGGTGTATATCATGAAATTGGGGATGAATGTAAATTGAGGGACCTCCGTTAAAATAGTATTGATGATCAAATCCTACATTAAGATATGATATGAGTTACGAATTATACATGCATTAAAGAGGGATCGTGCGTGTTCAGTTGGTGACCGCCGCCATTATTATAACTCCTTTAAAACTTGAGGAGAGAAGAACCACGAACGATTATTGTATTTATAGTGTACCAGAAAAAGAGAGTTTGAAACTGATTGTGTGTGTATCATTCGTGCAGATTCATTGTTTCTGTCTTGAAGATATACAGACTACACAGAGTGTTTGGCTCATTGTTGCAAATTCAGGTAATTCTGGTGCAGGGACTCCTATTAAAACGGACCGTTAAATGAGTGACACATATACAAACAAACAAAATAATTTTGTCTTTTTCTACACATGACAGTTATCTGATTATGTGAGATCCATTCTAATAGAGACTCCCTATATCAGAATATTCTGGCAAAATAAAATAATTATCTTTTTCTACACATGACAGTTATCGAGATCCATTCTAATAGAGAATATTCTGGCAAAACTATGTTTTCGTTTGTTTTGTTCATGTGCCTTTTTTTTTTGGCAATGTTCATTTTTCGGATTGGTTGAACACTGTTTTAGAATTTAGACAATAGTAAAAGGGATCCTTTGCTAGGACCCTTTGGAGAATCCATAGCCACTCCAGTCTTTTGGTTGCAAAGGTCCTAAAAGGGAAATACTTTTCTAAAACCATCATTTTCGATTGTAAAGTTCCATCATCTTCATCTTTCTTTTGAAAGAGTTTAATGTCGGCCCAAAGTTTTCTTAAAAATAATACTTGCTTTATAGTCGGTAACGGTAAGTCCATAAAAGCTTGGAGGGATCCTTGGCTTATTCAAAATCCCTCGTTTTTGCCAATTACGCATGCTCCCTTATGTCATAGTGATGCCTTGGTGAGTGACTTCTTAGTTAACAATATGTGGAACAAGGCTATATTATTAGAATCATTTTGGCAGGTAGACGTGAACCAAATACTTAAAATACCTATAAGTTTAAGTGATATGCCAGATAAGAGAGTTTGTGTTTTTTCTAAAAATGGTAACTTTGTTTCGAAATCTGCTTACGACGCCTGTCTTCAACAAAGATTGATAGCCCGTAGCAGTCGCTCGATGTGTGGGAATTCCTTTAACGATAAATTCTGGAAAAGAATTTGGGCTTTGTCTCGCCTCTAAAAATTAAGTACTTTCTTTGGAAACTATTTAGGCGCATTTTACCTACCTCGGAGGCTCTGCATAAGCGATTTGGATTTGATAATCTCTTGTGTTCGGCCTGTGGTGATAGCTCGGAGTCTATTGATCACCTTTTCATTTCTTGTCGGTTTGCACAAATGGTTTGGAAACTTGCAGGTATTTCCTGGACAGATTTTTTGGGGCCGAACGCCTCGGTCAGTCATTGGTGGGATGTTTTATCAATTATGCATTCCCATGGGGTGTTAAACGACCGAATTGTTTTCTCTTGTTTCGTTTTGTGATTTATTTGGAAGGCTCGTTGTAACAGATATTTCAAATCTTTGAGTTGGTCCCCGGATGAGACTGCTAAATTTGCTAGTCAGGCATGGTTAGACTTTGAACAGGCAAATTATGAGGAGAGGTTAAGTACTAATTCTCTTTCCTCCTCTCCTGTCTTGCAGCGATCAAACCTAGCGCCGGATGCTGTTAAGGCCTACGTCGATGCGGCCGGAAGCCTGAATCCTGCTTTGCTGGCTTTGGAGCAGCTCTTTTTCGGGAAGATGATACGGTTTTGGAAGCTTGGGCATCCCCTAGATCGGTAGTTAGTTCTGTCTTTGCAGCTGAGGCTCAAGCTTTACGATGGTGTCTTAGTAGATGCCTTGCCATGGGAATATCAAAGCTAGTTTGTTTCTCTGATAATCTTTCTTTAACTCTCTGTTGTGAGCTTGACCACCTCCCCCTATAGACTCTTTGATTGTCCTCGATGATATTAGACTGTTAGTTTCCCGTTTCGACTCATGCCATATTTTGTACTATGGAAGAGAAAGCAACAACTTAGCACATCAACTTGCCGCTTTCTCTTTCAAATCTGATGTAGGTGTTTTCTTGCATGGGTGTACCCCGGTTTGGTCTTGTATAACTTAATATTTATCAATGAATGCTTTCGTCGTTTGGGAAAGAAAAAAAAAAGACAATAGTAAAAGCTCACTAAATTTTGTACAGGAATAGTGATACATCAACTACTCTTTTTACCACAACATCCTACACAACACAATCAACATCATTCATTTTGTGGGGACCTATCACAATAAATTTAACATCCTTTTAATCCATGGCACTACAACTTGTAGTGGAAAATGCACTATACATTTGTGTAGTGCACATACCATTTCCTACAGCTTTGTGTCTTGTATTTCTTGCTCCTTCGTTCAATGCGTTGTCCTCATGCTATTGCTGGATCCAGAAAAAAAAAATGTTACTCCCTCCGTTCCACAATAATTGAGGCAGTTGCCAAAATATTTTGTTCCATTTTATGTGAGGCAGTACAATTTCCAATGCAATATTTATTGGTTTTTTACTTGATTTACCTTTATTTATTACATTACGAGATATAAAAAAACAAAGCCACATTAATTATATCCAAAGACATTGTAGTCATCTCATTGTAAAAGTTAATACATTAACTCACATTCTTAATATGCGTGATTTTGGCAACTGCCAGATAAATTGAAACGGAAAAATTATTTGCTATTGTACGTTGTGTGGATCCAAAAAAAATGTACGCCGATCTAAAAAAAATGATAAGGTGGGGTAAGTTACATAAGGTAGGGGTAGGTGGGGTAATGTGGTATTATCCTGCCTTACCCTACCACACCACACTCACTCCCACCAGCACTTAGAGCATATACAATGACTCTTTAATTAACATTGGCATTGTTATTTCTATCAGATTTTCCATTGTCATTTTTTTTATTATACTACAATGACTTGAAAAGAAACAATGTAATTAATTTGGATGAGAACTGAGATCATGACTCTGATCACATGCCGATCCACTATCCACATTCTCTTTCATATTATTTTACTAATATTTTTTCTTTTACACTCTCTCCTTCTCTAATGTTTTGCACCAAACACATTTACCTCCCTCTCTCATTTTCTCTGCATATTATATTATATTATATTTAGCTAATAAAGTACTCCTTCCGTCCCATAATATAAGACCTTTTGGCCATTTCACATAGTTTAAAAAAACATAATAAACGAGTTACTTTTTAATATTTCAATGTAAAATAGTGTATTATTTTCTGGGATTGACTAATAATATTGCATTGTTTAGTGTGAAAATGAAAACAATGCATTTAATATTATATTGAAATGTGATAAGGACTTATATTTTAAGACACAAAAAAAAAGACTTATATTACGGGACGGAAGGAATAGAATATATTTTCAAGACCGCTGTAGAGATGAATGTGAATATAAATATGATTTGAATGTCAACTAGGATAATTTTGTTACTTTTAAGGTAAATTGACAATGGAAAGAGATTGATCATTGTATGTGCTCTAACATACCCTAACTTTCCACACAAATTACCTCAGCATTCATTGTCTACCACTCACCCTCCTCATCACATCGCCGCACCTTCCCTCTCCACTCACCATACCATACTGTACCCTACCTCGCCACCCTAACCTAAACCACTACTCACCTACTCAATCCCCCACTCAACCTACCATATCTCACCCTACCCCATCCACAATCCTACCCTACCTCACTTGCCCTACCACCTTACCATATTGTATCACATGCCCTACAATACTAAACCTTATGCCCCATCCATCCAACCCCACATCGTCTTTAACCCACCAACCACGTATTTTATCGTTTCTATTTCATTCCGTCTCATTTAATTCATTTCAAATGTGATGAAATTTGACAATTTTTCATTCCGTTGAAAAGCAATTTCATTTTATTTCGTTACTTTATAATTATATACTCTAACATTGAAATCATTCCATTCCTTTCTGCGAAACAAACAAATCAGATGACGTTTGTTCTTTTAAACAAAGAATACGGCACGACTCATATGACTCTTAGACTCACAACTCATAGCTCTTTTGACTCTTGACCGTACCTTTCTATCGACTACAAACGTGCCTTGTCATTTGTGTTGTTGTTCCAAGAAAGCATCCTGTATATACAGAATCCAGGTTAAAGTATGAAGGTTATGAGAGCATCCCGTCGTCTATGCAGAATCCAGAGAAAAGCATGAATGTCTTGAAAGCATCCCAGTCGTCTATGCAAGAATCTGGAGAAGACTGCAAGGGTTACGAAAAACATCCCGTCTATGCAGAATCCGGGGAAGAACCGCAACATTATTCACTTAGCTTCTTGCCTAATAATGCTCTGAAGCAGATTTTCATTTTCTTAATTCTACTGTATAATTATCACTTGTTTCAATCACGTTACGATACGCGTCCCACTATTTTTTAAATCTAAACCCATCTTTCTTCTTTTTAATTGAAGACAATACATATAATTCGGACAACGTACTCCTCAATAGAGAGTCTCCGTCTCGTACAGTAGAATTTCCTGATTTTCTTATCTTTAGTCCAAATAAAGAACTCCATTGGCTCAATATACAACTTCTTCTTCATCTTTGTCTTTATTCTCTTCAGCTTTACAAGGCCCATATAGCCAACAACACACCAAAAAATACATCAAATTCACCATACTTAATCCAGAAAGAACCCAAAAGTAGTAATCATAATGACCTTTGTTGATATTGCTCGAAACCCAACTTTCTTCGCCTCCCTTTTTCGTTGCATTATCAACCGTGTTCATAATCACACTCGCCACAACGCCCCCTAAAGACAACCCCAGAGTACATAGATTTGAAGCTATACTTGCCATGCTTTTAGGAAGCTCAGAAATATAGAACTCGTTTTGCGCGATTGCGTTTAGTCCTTCTGCTAAACCTAATAAGCAATTCTGTGGTATTAGCCACAATGCTGACATGTTAACAGGGGTATTAGGGTCATTTAACAGCCCTTGTTGTATCGCACAGTTTCGGCGTATTCCCTCCACAACTGCTGTAACAACCACAGAGAGATAGGAGATAAAGATTCCGATTCCCATTCGGTTTTTCGTACTGAGATGAACAGGTTTGCCTCTAATCTTTGAAGCTATAGGTAGAATCACCCTATCGTAGAACGGGACCCACAGAATAACGAAAATGACAGCAAATATACCAAAAGAACCTGCTGGGATTTCAAACCCTGACACGATTTTACGGTTCATAGAACTTGCTTGAAGTACTGCGAATGAGCCCTGGGAAGCGTTTACAAACGTAAGCATGCCAGCAGACCATATCGGGATCACTCTCACTAATGCTTTGAGTTCCTCCACTTGATTTACAGTGCATAGGCTCCATGGATCTGCAGCCTTGCCATCTGGAGTCAAATCTCGATGTGGATCTCCGATAATCGCAGCTTTGTTTAAAAACCTTAGGACAAGGGACACAATAATTAGTACATGAAAAGAATAAGGGCGGTTTTAGTGGCACCACACCACCCGATAGTCGATTATGAATCGACTGTGCAAAGTCAACTGTACAGTGGTGCAGAAAACGATAGATCTGATGTGGTGCCACTAAAGATTAAGGATGAACAAAAGCATCTTAGTTACCTTAGTCTTTCAGTAGGAAAAAACAAGTTTGAGCCACTTTCATGGTGGTACATGTTCATGGTCCCGGATGATGATGATGATGACTCGAGCCGCAGTTTCTTGCAAGAAGCTACAATAACTTGACATAATTCAACAACTAAGCTTGCTTTAGCTTTAGTCCTCACGTAGAACGGAGACGCGATAAAGAACACTATAATCGAACAAGCCATCAACAAGGCACAAACCCCGAATCCATACTCCCATCCGAAAGCTTCTTGAATGTATACAATACATGTCAAAGCGATGAGAATACCCAACGTGTACGACGCATAATACCAACCGAAATACCTCTCCAGCATCCCTGCATCTTTCGAGTCGTGTTCTTTCTCTAGCTGGTCTGCACCGAACGCTAACGAAGAAGAACGAATGCCGCTTCCTCCTAGTGAAATGAGAGCAAAGGATGAACAGAGGAGCAAAAGCTGTGGGGCTGTTGAAGATTTGCAGTTGCTACTGAGTTGATCACAAGGAGGTGGCTTTACTTGTGGAAGCATACTTATTATCCATAAAAGCGTCATCCCCTTCAAAATCGAAGTAATTCTCTTACGAAACAATGAAGTAATTGAAATAATTCATCCATTTCGAATCTTCAAAACAAAACATGCATCGTGTGTCCACATTCCACATGGTTTCAAAACTGAGACTCGTAAATGATCAGAATATGGATGCACATCGACTCTCAAGAATATATCTTCAAAACATGCATCATATGTATAAAAAAACGAGACTCATAAACGATCACATGTATGCGAACCATAAGGACAAGTCCAACAATGGGACTTGCCCCACATATACGTCGGCCTTAAAATTTGATTTCAATACCTATGAACAAAAAAGTACCAAATTTGTTGTCTTAATTTTTTTATTACAACAACCAATTGTGTCAGTTCTAGCTACCATTTGATCATAGGCTGCCTTTACTTCTCTTTCATTCCTTTTATATACAAGTCAGTTTCCACCTAGGTTGCACGGACACGGACACATGGACACGGATACGCGGATACGGACACCGGGATACGGAAGTTTTAAAAAATATAAGATACGGGTGCGGCGGTCAAAATGTAAATATTAAAAGTATAAGGACTAAAATGTAATTAATAAAAAGTATAAGGACTGGTATGCAATTATTAAAAATATAAGGACTAAAAGGTAATTATCAAATACTATAAGCACTAGAATGATAAATTTAACCTAAGCATAATAACCAAAAATATAATCATGGGCTCCATGGTAGTACGCTTTCATCCCACAACTTCAAATACAAAACATCATAGTTAGAATTTTCAAAACCAAAGCGCTTTCATGAGTTAGATCTCACCCAAAATACACAAAATACATGAAATACTACTATAATAGATGAATAGTTCAACATCATCTCCAACATCCTGACAAAAGACGGATTCCAACTCCGGTTCATCTAATGTGACATTAGCTAACTCAAGAAATGAAATACTTAGCTTTCTTGAGTTAGATGTCATGTCACCCCAAAATACACAAAATACTCCTACAATGTGACATTAGCTAACTCAAGAAATGAAATTGTACTTCGTTCGTCCCAAATTACGGCTATATATTATACGGACTTAAAAAAAAGGAAGATGATCAATGTTTTCACTTTCCACAAAGAATAACACATTTCAATGAATTTCATAAAGTGAATGATAAAACCAAACAAGAGAAATATGTATGGTTTCGGTCATTATAAAACACATAGCATAGCACATGGGGATTAGAGCTTTTATTTTAAAAAATAAATAAGAGTTTTTTATTCAGAATAAATTATTGTATCTAGAGTCAGGGAAAAAAAAAAAAATACCGTCTCCAAAACTAAACATGCGTGTCCCAGGTCCGACTCGCGTGTCCGAATTTTTTGAAAAATACAATTCGGTCCTACACCGTGTCCAGTGATGTGTCCGGCGTGTCCCCCACGTGTCCGTGTCCGGTGCGTGTCCGACACGGGACACGCGGCCTAAATGGAGTGTCCGTGCTACCTTGGTTTCCACAAGGAGTAACGGCACTAATAGAAAAGGAAAGACAAACACAAACTACATAATACGTGAAAACAGGATCAGGGGCGGACCCACCCAGGGGGGGGGGGTGGTCTCAAGCCCCCCCCTTCATCTCACAAGCCCCCCCCAAAATTTAAAAAAAAAAAATTTTTATATATTAAGCATATTTTTTTATTTTACACAAATAATTAATTTATAATAAAAAAAAAGGGGCGCACCAGAATTTTCACTTAACCCTTTGCTAAATTGCTAATTGCTTCGCGTTGCTCCTCTAGTCCTCTCGCTTCTTCGACCTCCACTCCAGCCTCCAGGCTCTCCAATTCCAATCCATCGATCTCTAATCCTCATTCCTCTCCTCTCGTCGTCATCGTCCTGCTCCTGCACACTCCTCGCCCTCCGGCTCCGTTCAGTCCGTTGCTTCCATTTCAGGTAATATTTTTGAATTTTGATTTTGCAATTTTTGCTGCGTTTTTCAATTTTTTATTTTTGATTTTGGCAATTTGTACGCGTTTTTTTACCCGAATGTAAAGTGTTGGCTGCAATTTGGTGGGTTATTTTTGATTGTTTTTTCATTGTGTTGGAAACATTTGCCCAATTTGCTTAATTTCACGGGTGTTAAATTAATCTAAAATGACGAGTGAGAAACCGCAATCAAAGAAAGCAAAATTTATTGATACATGGTTTTCAAAGGCTAATGTTGAAAGTTTAGGTTCAAATGTTGTTTCTGAACCATCAGTATCTTCTCTTCCGGTTCCGGTTCCGGCTGTTATTAATGTCCAATCAGTGCCATTGGTGCCTTTATTAAAGTTGAACCAAACAGAGTCACCAGATTATCTCAATGCTTTTGAAAGGGATCCCGGAAAGAGATGTGCTATATGGAAATATCCGGTGAATGAACAAGACCATGTTAGAAGAACCTATGTTTCTCTTGGTCCATGTCAACCTAAGATATCATATCCTTTGAGCCAACATGGTGATCAACAACGTAGATTTAAGGCTTCTTGGTTCAAAGATTATCCATGGCTTGAGTATTCAGTTGATCTTGATAGTGCATATTGCTTCCCTTGTTTCTTATTTGATACGCAAGATTCTCCTCATACTTTCGTTGCATTCGTAGAGTTGGGTTTAAAAGTTGGAAGAGAGTTAGTTGTCTTCGTGATAATGCATTTGTAAGACATGTTGGATGCATCCGGTCCCCCACAATGTGGCTATGCAAAAGTGGGATAATTTGATGAACCCAACCAAACAAATTGAAACAGTTTTTCTTTCAAAATCAACTAAAGATGTGGAAGACAACCGGTTGAGACTTAAAGCTACAATTGAATGTGTTAGATTACTAGCTAATCAAGGAGCGCCTTTCAGAGGCCATGATGAATCCGAAGATTCATTGAATCTTTGGTTACTTCAAAGAAGTTATAAATTCTTTTGCAAGAATGAGTGAAGAAGTTGATAGAGTTGTGAAGGATGCTCCTGGAAATGCTAAGTATATCAGTCCAAAAATCCAAAAAGAAATTCTAAGTATTCTTGCTAACAAAGTAAGGAACAAGATACGTGAAGAAGTTGGGGATTCTAAGTATTGTATTCTTGTTGATGAAGCGGTTGACATATCTAGTAAGGAACAAATGGCCATTATTTTAAGATTTGTTGATGGTCAAGGTTTTCTCCGAGAAAGATTTTTTAAGATTGTGAGTGTTCTAACACTAGCTCACAAACTCTTAAAAATGAGATATCTAAAGTGCTTACTATGTATGATCTTCAAGTGATGAATATGCGTGGTCAAGGATATGATGGTGCTAGCAATATGAGTGGTATTTATAATGGGTTGCAAGCATTATTTCTCGAAGAATGTCCTTATGCATATTATGTGCATTGTTTTGCTCATCGTTTACAATTGACATTGAATGCTACAGCTAAAGGGGTACATGACATTTGGCAATTTTTTCAACCTTGAATCTAATTGTGAACTTTGTTGATTCTTCTGCAAAACGTCATTCTGCATTAAAAGAGTTGAGAAAGGAGGAAATTGCTAATTTGGTAGCTTGTGGCAGCAATCATCAATCAGGTTCTGGTCTTAATCAAGTGCGTAGTTTGCAACGACCATGTGCTCTTAGATGGAGCTCACATTATCGTTCTATCAATAGTTTAATTGAGTTGTTTAGTTCAACCAATAAAACTCTTTGTGATATGATTGTGCAAGCTTCCTCGAATTGCAAGGAGAAGCTAAAGGAGTTATTAAAGCATTGAGATCGTTTGATTTTGTGTTTTGTTTGCTTTTAATGCACAAAGTGATGAAGATTCGAAGTCCTTTGTCGGGCATTACGAGAAAAAGTCTATTGACTTTGTACATGCTATGCGGCTTGTTGGAAATACAAAAACACTTCTTCAAGAGTTTAGAACAAATGGTTGGCCTAAGTTGTTGAGTCATGTAGAATCTTTTTGCATACAACATGACATTGAAATGCCGGATATGGGTGCTCGTTATAAGGATGGTACAGTCGTCGATGTCAACAAAAGGATATCATTACGGTTGAGCATCATTACCGTTTTGATATATTGTATGCTCTTGTTGATCTTCGGTTGAGTGAATTGGGTAGAAGATTCTCGGACCGGACATCGAACTACGCTTATACTTAGCTCAACTCGGATCCTCGTGATAACTTCAAAAATTTTACTTGTGACGATGTTTGCGAGTCTTGCAAAAAAGTTTTATCCGAGAAGATTTTATTGATGATGATATGTGTGCTCTTGAAGGAGAGTGTCCGTTTTATGAGATTAACATTCGCAATGATCCAAATTTCAATAATTTGGAATCCATATCGACTTATGCCGTGTATTAGCTCAAACAAGGAAGTCAATAACCTTGTTTCCGATGATTTATAGATTGATTTGTCTTGTTATGACTCTTCCTGTTTCTACCGCGACTGCGAACGAGCATTTTCGGCCATGAACATTATCAAGAATAAACTTAGAAACAAAATGGAGGATGAGTTTCTTGGTGATTGTATGGTACTTCATATTGAGAAAGAATATGCAGAGTCTATTGATAATGATCAAGTGATCAAAGACTTTGAATCTCTTGGAAATCGTAGGGTTAAATTTAGTTAGTTTTGTGAGCAAGACTTGCTACGCGCTCTTGACTTTTATGTACTTATCTTTTAATGAATGAAATTATTTTGCATCCGTAATTTTTTTTTTGAGGGGCTGGAAATTTTTTTTTTTGAGGGGCTGGCAATTTTTTATTTTTGCATCGGTAATTTTTTTTGAGATGATACAACTGTGCACCAGTGGCGGAACCAAGACCACCCCATAATAATTTCCTGGGTCCGCCCCTGAACAGGATAGAAATCATAAGGGATAATCACATTTTCACTCCCTTTTGTTTGACAATGTTTACATTTTATTCTATCATTTGTGATTTTTATATATATAAGAACATTAATACAATTGTTGAAAATCTCTTTAAAAAGTCAAACAAAAGGACAAATAAAATGAGACGGAAAGAGCATGTTTTTTCAGCCCATATTGTTAAGTTTCAATTGGTTGATGCAGTTTATATCTTTTATGCAAAAAAACAGGTGACTGTTTAGATTGAAAAAACATATATAAAGAAAATCATTAATAAAATTGTTGAAATGCAAAAATATAACATTTCAGATTTAACTGACGTGACAACTTGGGAAAACAAAAGGCTAAAAACATCATTATCGTGATATCATAATCAAGAAAACGGTGCTAAAGCAACACGCAATACAATTTGCTTTATTTTTATTTTTTTGAGTGAAAATTTGCTTTAACTTTCTGGTTTTTGCTTTATCATGAATAAAAAAATTATTTTTATTTAACAGTTATGCAAATCAGCTTTACTAAACAAACAGTGAATTCATTGCTGCTGCAAATAAAAGATAAATCTAGCTAAAACAGAGGTAGGGAATTACCAGAAAACAAACAACTGATCCGAACCCGATCATATGGAACCGACCCACATAAGAATCGGCTAAAATTGCTCCAAAAACAGGCATGGAATTGGTCATAGCTGACCAGTAAAAGAGAACAGTTGAAGCAGTTGTCATCTGCATGTGATATTGCCTCATCAAGTACAAGGGCATGTTTGGCATCACACCGAAATTCGCTATTTTCTCAATCATTCCATTTCCTAAGCAAATAAAAAACAAACAAACAAATTAAGCCTCAAAATCCCATCATAAATAAGGAAACAAATTAAAACAGGGGAATTTCTGGTTGAAGTATATAAAACTTTCGAGAGATTATAATTCAAAATGGTATCAAATGTCTTGAAATAAACATTGTCCTCCGTATATTCAGATTGTTTTCTCTGGAAATCATAGCCCGCGAGTTTGAGAGGGATGGTAATTCAATAATTTCATGGAATTGGTAGCCTTAGCAAGCAATATAGTTCAAAATTCAAATAAATAACTAAAAAATAAGCATGAGGGAAAAGTGATGATGATCAATTAGACAATTACTGATGGAACCATGGAGGTGGACAATCCAAGGATGAACGGGTGGAGAATTCATAGATAATATAGTGTCCGATCGTACCTATGATGAACGGCAACGCCCTGAAGCCACCTTTTTGTGGTGGTTGTGGTGGAGGAGGAGGAGGATTGTTGTTTAATAGAGGCGTGTTCATCATCACTGTATCTTCATTAAAAGAAGCCTCCTTTTCCTCCATTAATGAAGCTACCTATTCTCTCTCACTCTCTACTTTGAGTTTGTCTCTCTCTCCCTCTGTATTTCTCACTCTCAGTCTGACGTGTTTAGCGGGATTTATCGTTACGATACTCTTTGTTCAAGTCTTCGTAAACAACAAATTCTCAACCGTATATAAAGTTTTTTTTTTAATCAGAAATATCCTTTATTTATATATAATCATGGCCAGATATTTTACGCCGGACGTTACCGACATCCACATTATCATGACATAATATTAACCGGAAATTTTATGACGCAACGTACGTTAAAAACAAAAAAAAAAAAAATGTGAACAAATGTAAAAAACATAACAAATTTCATTCATTCTTACGTTTTTGTTTTTTTTTTCTTTTTGTTTTAGCTAATTTGCTTTGCAGTGAATTGGTTTGATATTAAAAAGAATTAATGGATTATTTTTAGTGGATTTACTTGATAATGATATTAAATTCGTTAAATTTATAAGGATAATTTCGTCCTTTCAAGTGTCTTTTGTCTTTTTTCACTATTTTTCAATTTACTTATTATTTTTGACAATTTCTTCTCCATTTTATTCTTAATAACCATTACTCCCAAAATGGTATCAAGCGATATATTATAGGCTTTTAAGAATTACATTTTTACTTTCTTATATGCCCACACTTGAAGGCGGTAGATGTCACGTCCTCTCATAACACTCTTCTACTATCTCTCCATTCTTATAAACCCACACTATCTCTCCCTTCTTAGAGCAAGAGTAATGAGCCTATTGTGGAGAGTTTTTATTTTTGCTTTTTGTCGGAATAGACTACTCAAATGGTAAAATGTAAAGTAGCGAATTTTTTTGAGATAATATATATACCCTTGTATGTTTTTGGATAGCCAATAAACCCATGTTCTCTAAAAAAATATTATTTAAAATACCTTTCACCGTTTCATGCTTATTTTTTTATATACTTATTCAAGAGGCCACAAGATGTCCTTGTAGGAAAATAACAATAAAATAATAAGAAATATTATATGGGGAATGGAGTTTTGATTTACCACTGCGGTCTTTTCATTTAATTTACTTTCTAAAATTTAGCCATAAAAACAGATCACTTAAAAATTGCCAACTGTAAAAAAAACTCTGAATAGATTAAACTCTATACATTTGATTACTACGGCTGCTCTTAGAGCAGCCTAGTGAAGGAGGTTTGTAGAAGTTCTTTCTTCTATCTGTCGGTCTAGATATGTTCTCTCCAATAAAGGTGAAATAATAGAAGGAATGTAGACCGTTTTTTTTCAAGATTATCTGTGTTCTTCTCTATTTTGAGAGAACCATGGAGATAATACTCTATCCCCAAAAAGGGTCAATTTTAATTATTAAGTAAATTGTGTTGTTTTTTTTTTTTTTTTTTTTTTGCGTGAAACAATAAAAGTTAGTTAAAACTAGCTAGGATCCTTTCCAAAAAAAAAAAAAAAAACTAGCTAGGATTAAGAAAATCTGCCATTAATATTTAATACTATTTTAATCAATAGAGTCAAAATATTTATCACCATTACAACATCTAATCACACACAATTAATCATTTACAATCCTTCTATATTATCACCATTACAACATTACACCACACACAAATTATCCCTACAACTCTTCTATATTTATCCTCCAATCATATTTCTCCATATCATCCAAGCATCACCAATCAATAGCCTTATCTCCCGATCACCATTACTCTTGCTCTTATAGGCCACACTTGAGAACGGTAGATGTCACATCCTCTCATAACACTTTTACACTATCTCTCCCTTCTAATAGACCCACATTTGAGGGCTCATGATGATATAAGGAAATATAGTAGCACATTTACTAACACCAATTGGTTTTAATACAACGGCACTTGAGGGGGCGTTGATTTTAGTAAACGGCACTTGAGGGGACGTGATATAAGGAAATATAGTAGCACATTTATTAATACCAATTGGTTTTAGTACAACGGTATATGTCATGTCCTCTCATAACACTCTAACACTATATTTCTCTTCTTATAGGTCCACATTTGAGAAGGCGTAATATAAGGAAATATAGTAGCACATTTACTAACACCAATTGGTTTTCGCCACCACATTTCATCTATCTCCAAAATTGTCAAATGTTATACATTTTCAAAGCTGCACCGTTTGTGTAGTAGATTTTGACCGTGGATTTCATAATTATAAGAATGATGAAAGAAAGTTGCATGTCACTATATTTGATAACATAATTAACATGGGAAAAATTCAATGTGATACATTAGCTTTAGTATGTAACAGAGTTTAAGAAACAAGAATAAAAGCAAATAGGGCAGCGTTTAACGAACTGTATGAAAAGTGAATTAGACAACAACTTCGGTCAATTGCAATGTCAAAGCATGCAGTTTCGCTTGATTTTATTCGTCAGATATATACTCATTTTGATAGAAATACAACTATCTTATTATATATGTATCATCATCAGAGCTTTAATTAGGACAATAGTACCATCGTACAGCCGCCTCAACGTACTCAAAGATAACCAAATGTTTCTGATTCAAAGTATTTCAACTTTTCAACAATCTCAGCATTAGTTAAGGCTAATTATTCCACAATTTGATTCACCCACCGCTAATTATTTCTACTTATCAGTTCAAGTTTTAGTAACAAAATGTAGAATTACCCAACTACGTACATGTTCAGCAACCATATATTCTGACGACAGATCCACTTATCCTCCAAACATAGCCCCTTAATTCTCCTCAAATCGCGCGGTGATGTTTTCTGCATACTGAATCGATTTCTTCATAAGCTGGTTTTTGAAGGAATTCAATCGATCCGCACGTGCTCCTCTTCCGGCAGCCTCACTCTCCGCAGCTAGCGATCAACTCCCGCAAGCGATATTCGCGGGGATGAAACAGCTTATCCGTAACTTTTCACATAGTTGAACCGATAATTTGATAGTATGGATATGCATCGAGGAAAATGAATATTGCTTTTAATTTCTCCGTATGGTTATTCTTTTTTAAACTTGTATTTTATGTTTTAAGTACTTTCGAATATTGTTAATTAATAATGATTATCAACCCTTTCATAGTATATATATATTTTTTATATTTATATCTTCACTTACATATTCTAACAAACATAACACTTCATTAAGAGATGGAAAAAAAGTTCGAACAATATCGTGACCCTACCGAGTAAAAAACATAAATAGAGGAAGTATAGTCATGTCTCCTTATAACCTATATATGCATTGCAAACCAAGTGTGAGAAATTCATTTTCAAAGATCCACCGTTCTCAAAAAAAAAAAAACAAGATCCACCGTTCTTGTAGTAGATTGTGATGGTCTATTAATTTCACAATTACATGCATGATAAACAAACTCGTCACAATGTTTGATAACATTCGTTTGGAAATGATTTCGTGTGATACATTCCGCTGTCATCAAAGTTATTCATAATGGCATAATGGAAAATTTGATAGAAATTCTCATGTTATTCCCTCGACTTTTAGTACATAAAAGTCTGAAATTGTTTAGAGGAGTCACAAAAGTTTAAGCTTATTGTTCATTTTTTTCTTAAATTAAAAACCATTTTATCTTTTATTTTGTGTAGAAAGCAAAGCAAAGAATTTCGTGTAGAAAGCAAAGTGTTTACAAGGAGGCCGTTTGAATTTACTTCTAGGAAAATATTTCAAAAAATAAAAAATTTACTTTAAGAAAAATTATGGACCCTTGAACAAAATTTTTGGGTCCATCCATGACAACGGTCTAGGAAAATGTTTCGGACTCCATGAAATAAAAAATAAAAAATAAATACACCCTAAACAAAAATTTTGGATTTGCCCATGCCGGTGGTCACTGGGCTTCTAAGGCAAATGCGTTTTAGGAGGATTTATGATACTTCCCCTATGGGTGGCCACTGGTCTTATGGGGCCCACATAATGCGTTCTAGGAGGATTTATGATACTTACCTGTAGCCTGTAGGTGGTCATTGGACTTTTAGGTCCTACTTAATGCGTTTTAGGATCGAGGATTTATGATACTCTTGATGTAATAACGTATCTATTTATTGAGATATGCTAATTTTATAACGTCACTATGATTCATAAATGACGTAAGCTGTGAAATTGAACCCGAAGTATTACATATTCGTATCCATGTTAAATTACGTAAAAGGTTAAAGGTTGTGAATGACAGTTTTAATCTAAAATGATTGAGAATGACAGTTACTACATGTGTTACTACATGTTGTCTTTCTCAACCATTTTGTATTTTATCTTGTCCTTCTGACATCTGGCCCCTTACGTAAATCTGAGTCTGATGGTTAGAGTTACACCATAAAACACACGCATTTTAGAGTATAAATCATGTATAGAAATTTTTTCCACCTATATATAGTTAAAAGATTTCCCGAGGACAACTGGCCTAGGTCAGGTGGGATAGATCTGCTTATGGGTCCGACTATATCAGTGATTTTATGGTGGTCCAGGATCATCATGTCACACTTGTCCATCAATGAAAATCCTTATAAGAAAAGTAAAATGTAAATTAATAGCATTTATATTTTACACGGTGGGCCCTTGTGTATTTTGTTGCTTTTCTATTGGTCCTGATCAGTCATACTTGGTCCAGGACCATAATAAAATTTCTGCGACTATATATATATCATTGACTCCAATAAAGTTTTATTCGGTATGATGATCTGCTTGGTGAATTAATAGTGGAAACAATGAGGACCCTTTGATCTTAATTTTGGCCGGTTATAACGGAACTAAAGTTATCCCACGACCCTTCATCATAATGAATCCGGCCGTTCAAATAAAGTTCATATTCACCCTTTCATATCGTTAATAATAATTAATAATTAATTGATTTGATGATACATGAGTAATAGGAAATCAAAATAACACATAGGTTCGACCGTGTAAATTATAAATCCCATTTTTTTACACTTTTACCTCTCTTTTAAAAATTCTTATTGGAGTAACAAGTATCACGTGGTGGTCCAGAACCATCATAAAAATGATAAATGTCATGTTTTTATAATTTTGCGCATCTTTTAAAAATTCTTATTGAAGAAACAGGTATCATATGGTGGTCCAGGACCACTATAAAAATGCTGGAGAGTAATAATAATACAAATGGGTCTACACTCAGAAGTTGGAGACAAAGTTTCCATTCAACAATGATAAATGTCATGTATTTTTAATTTTACCTCTTTTTTAAGAATTCTTATTGGAGGAACAAGAATGATATAGTGGTAATAGTAATACGAATGGGTCGACACTCAGAACACCGGAGAATAATAGGATTCAACCTGGATTTAGAGTGATCGCCCCAGACCCCGGGCCTGATAGACTAAATGAGTGATAAATGATCCGGTCAACTGCTTAGACCGTCGTCCTCGTTTGGTCTATAAGGGCTAACCCGAGTTAACAATCATTTATGTCTCACACTTATTAGCATTCACTTACTTTATCGATACGGGACTTTACAGATCAAGCTAACTCTTATGTTATAAATTATACATATATTACAAATGATTACTAATGATTACACAAAGTTTTAAATACCCCACTCTTTCTTGTATTAATAGCAATAGTTCTTGGCATGGTCACATACACAAATCTGCAGGTGGCTATGAATACTCCTCCTACTGCCAAAAGTAATCTTTTTATACTTATACACTTTATATGTATAACCTTTCTTTCTTCTAAACTACATTCATAAAACAGCTAACAAGCATTCATGTTTTCATCTTTTTTTGTTGTTATATAATTAGTGAGTTCAAAATACATGAGTAAAAGGCTAGAGGGAATTAAAGAAGACAATGAAACGGTGAATAATTGGCTACCTTCTGCAACATGCCCACAACCTCACACTCCAACTGAATCCATGGAGTTTCTGGCTCGATCGTGGAGCTTATCAGCCATGGAACTTTCTAAAGCTCTTACACATGGGAATAATATTGATACAAGCAGTAACCTTGTTCCAAAATCAACTAATAGTGATTCTCAAGCTCAAGTTGGAAGCTCTAAAGAACAAGTATATATCTATCTTTTAATTCTAATTGATATCTCATTATTAATATATTCCTAATAATAATATACTTAATTGTTGAATTAATAAAGTAAAGCTTATTTACCTTTTTACTTATTGTCAAAATTCAATTTGGTTTTGCAGCACACTCAACCGTTACTAGCTTCGATTAGTCCTCCGAATTCACCAGGCGGAAGTGAAGCGCGAAAGGTATACAATACATAAACCACTAGCTTACCTCGATTCCTTATTCAATTCCAGAAAACCTAAATATTAATTAATTGATGGGATCGATCGGGCTTATATTTTGTACGATGCAGAACAATTTGTTGATGTATGAGCCTGTAATTGATCAATGGTTCGATAACACTTGTTATGTTTTTATAATGTAAATTCTATTGATATGGACGGCAGGGGCGGATCTGTGCATCCCAGGGTGGGGTCTGTATTGAGATCCGGAGAACTTTTTTTTTTGTATTAAAATGATGTAGTTTTGTTGTTAAAAAATATAGTTTTTGGGCTCTGGTGACTCCAATTCTTAGATAAAAAATTGTAGTTTTACGGAAAAAATTCCTGGAATGGGCTCATTCTTGCAGGAAATGTTCTCACTTAATCCAGAAATCATCTACGGTCAACAGTTATTAAAAAATGGGGTATGTATTGTATGTACATGATATTTTATGTGAACCATTTTGTTCATTGCTCCCTATCTAGAATTATTCAGTGCAATTTTTTAATTGTTTTTCCGCAGCAGCTATACAGAAACATCATGAAAGGAAAAACAACAAGCAGATGGGTAAAAGATCAAAAAGAAAGGAAAAAACAGGAGAGCAGAACACATACTGCCCAGCTGCACGCGGCGGTTTCTGTTGCCGGAGTGGCGGCTGCGGTGGCTTCTCTTGCTGCATTATCTGTGACATCTCCTGATAATAATAATAATAATGAGAAGAAGAAGAATAAAAATAGTAATTACCAAGAAAGTAAATCATTAAGGAAATCTGCTGCGCTTGCGTCTGCAGCAGCTTTAGTTGCTTCACACTGCATAGACATAGCTGAAGATATGGGAGCTGATCATGACCATATATTGTCTGTTATTAGCTCTGCAATCAATGTTAGGACTAATGGTGATATTATGACTTTAACTGCCGGTGCTGCTACAGGTATATATCCCTTCATCCCAGCCTTTTTCAAGGCGCTTGTTAAAGACACCACATCTCCTGACTAGTTTTAACTTTGCTCTGAGGTCGAATATCACTTTGGTGCCCCAAAAGTTGACCACCAGACGTGGTGCCTATAACTACTGTCTTTTAAAACGCTTGTGTTTCAACGTGTAAATAACACGCATGCATGCTAAGTCAACACTTCAAAAATGTTTGTGCAACTGCTGAAAGAATTTTCTGGATGTGGCATTGATTCTGTGTGTAATATATATATATATAGCGTTGCGAGGCGCGGCAACGCTAAGAGCAAGGATGCAGAATGGCTATGCAGCAGCAACAGTTGCTCTTGCTGAGGAGCATATTGAAAACAAGGCAGAAGCAAACATTCTGCAGGCAATGGACTTTGTATCTGTAGGTGGAGAGCTTCTTAAAAGGACAAGGAAAGGTAAATACTTATTGGGATAAATATATATTTTCGTCGTTTTGTTTCACGGTTTTACACTTCTATCTCCAATATTTCATCCTATAGCATTTTTTACCTTTCATACATGCAAATTTTTTTAGTCCAAATGTCATCTATCAAACATCCAACATACAATACACTATAACCAACAAAAACTTGACACGAGACAAAAAAATGCACTGAGAATGTTAAAAAAATGCATATGTAACGGGTAAATATAAGTGTCGTTATCCATGTACATAATTAATTATATAACACATGTTGTGTATGATAATTCTGGATGCAGGGGATCTCCACTGGAAAGTTGTATCTATCAACATAAATTACAATGGCCAGGTACAACAATAACTTTTTTTTTTTTTTTGAAGGGAACAATAACTTGAGATGCCAATTAAATAACAATCTTTTTTTCTTTTTTTTCGAATTGCTGAATTTTATCATATGTAATAAAACAATTTGTATCTTTAAATGATAAAGGTGGTTGCTAAAATGAAAAGCAAGCATATGGCAGGAACATTCACAAAGAAAAAGAAATGTAAGTACTACATTAATTATACATATATAACCAATCTTTTGTAAGTTTTAATGAATTATATATATTGAATTAATCTACAGGTATAATTACTGGAGTGTATTCAGATATTCCAGCTTGGTCAGGATCATGGGATAGGGAAGAAAAAGATGATGAACAAAAGGCCTATTTTGGACTGCAATCTGCTGACAGGATTATAGAATTCGAATGCAGAAACAAGGCAGAAAAACAGATTTGGATTTTAGGAATCGAACAAATGTTTCATTATCGCGCAAATATGGCTTGATTTTTATGTTTATTAACGTTGTAATAATATTATAAATGTATTGTTTGTTTGTATGACTCTACACAACCTTTTAATTTTATGACCTACTAGATCACAAATTGAAAAGATCAACAACTATACAAAATTCATTTTGTATATTTTCAAGAAAATATGCTGATTTTTGGATCTTATTGCATATCTTTTTCTTCAAAGCATAAAAAGGACTGCGACAATCAGAAAACCAAAAATTTCAGCCAATTATACAATGTATCATACTACAAGATCATTTGCAGTAATTCTCTGTTTAGTTTTCCATGCCAATGCACAAATTAATTACAATTCTAGCCAACAAAATCCCTTTCATCCTAGCCATCCAAGTTTAGCAATATCCATTGGTGTTATCTCAATCTTGTTATCAGTAACATTTTTTCTTCTTGCTTATGGAAAATTCATTGTAGCAGCTTTTTATGGTGTTTATACCAATGTTGAAGAAGAAGAAGAAATCCCTTTAGGAATTCTTCAACCCGGGTCGCGATTTTCGGGTATAGATCGAAGAGTAGTTGAATCTCTCCCTTTCTTCAAATTCTCCACATTAAAGGGTCCTAAAGAAGGCCTTGAATGTGCAATTTGCTTATCGAAATTCAACGAAACGGAGACGCTCCGGTTGATGCCAAGATGTAAGCATGCTTTCCATATGGATTGTATTGATAAATGGTTTGAAGATCATTCAAGTTGTCCGATTTGTAGAGACAGGTTTGTGGCTGATGATCTCAGAAATTTTCAATGTACAAACAGCTTGAGGTATTTCCCCTGTTCTTTAAATCAAACAGAGCAACAAAATGTTCAATTTTTCATCGAAAGAGAGGAACATGGCGGTCACAATCGCCGATCATCTCGGTTTAGTATGATGATGGGTAGTGTTAGAAGGCTAGCAAATGGGTGGAGAGAAGAGCAATTATTGCTTCAAAAAGGATGTGAATTTACTACTACTACTACTAATCCTGGAAACCACTTGCACAAATTCAAGCATAGAATTATCGTTTCGGATTTGATTTGCAAGAGTAGATGGAGTGATCTAAACTCATCTGATCTTACATTCTTGAACAGTGAGATGCTGAATTATCTATCAAGCAAACGATTCTCTCATACAAAATCACAGAGCTTCCATGGCGAGTTTCAGATGAATGAAGATATAATAAAGATCAAAGACGATATCGAAAGAAAACGGATTTTCGAATCGAGGGTCAGTAAAATAAGTAATGATTCAGCTACAAGCAGTTTTGTTCAAGATCAAAGAGCTACTAATGCAAATCTATTGAATCAGGGTGAGAAGAGGGCTATGTCTGAGATTGTTTACTTACCTCGGGGTGCGAATATTAATCCAAGAATAAGGAACATGGAGCCCTTATCAAGAAACGAAAGAATCAGAGGGTTGTGGTTGCCTATAGCAAGAAGGACATTGCAATGGTTTAATGGGAGAGAAAGTGTTTTGGAATTCAAGAAATCTCCCATCAATGTATAATTAACGAGTGGTTTGAATGGACTTTCCTTAAAACGAAGATTTTAGAATGATCGCTATGACTTCTGTTTCATGACATGTCGAATTTCATGATAAAATGATGAACCTCTGTTAATAAAGTAACTTAACCCCGCTATTTTTTAAATTTCACCTTTCTATAATTGTTTCTTAATGTCCACTTTGAAAATTATCTGATCCTTTTGGATTTTGATCTGCATTTTTCATGAATGATTACTTTAATATCAATATCCACATTCTATTGACTCGTAAATTGATTTGAGGAAGACGGTCTTTCATGGTGCTAGGACTTGAAGACACGTACAAGACTCGAGAGGGAAAAAACTAAATTTTTTGGACCTAAGTATCATTTTGGTGTGGAAAATCAGCAATGGCCCAAGCCAAGATTACAATGTGCGTTTGGAGCTTTTCCGTATCTAAAGGCAACCTCACAGGTTCTCTTTTCATTTTGTAAGGTATCCCTACACAATTGTCTGAGATTAATCATTCGAGGTATTGTCGGATGTCAAATATGGGGACCTCTCCCAACAAAGGTTTCTTACGATCACAGCGACTCAAACCGTAGACTTACTACTTAAGTACGGGAGTGTCTTTCACTCCGACCAACCTTTGTTGGTCAAAGATTCTTCTTTTAAATGTAATAATGCATCTTTAACTTCGATGTTGAACAAAAAAATGAAATGAATTAGATTATATCTAACAAGATTTACCATGATTACAACCATAATCAGATCATATTGATAAGTTTAAAAAAAAAAATAACGTTTTCACTTCAATCTCTTTCACCGACACTTCTTCCTACCGCGATGGAATTTTACCGTCGATGACTATGGCGTAATATCGAAAGAAATGAAGTGAAAACACTAATTTTTTTTTCTTTCCTTTTTTACGTTTGAATAGGTAAAGGCAAACATAAAATACGTAGCGTTTGAGTGAAATTTGAATAGGTTTTGAGGCAGGTCATTTATACGGATATCGAAAACCAGGTTCTCAAAAATGAGTCATGTATACCAACCGAAAACCCGCATATTTGAGTAGGTTTTGTATTGATAAATTTTTTTTTAATCAGCGAGAGTTTTTTTTGACGGCTACTGAAGTGTGCAACACAAATCCTACTAAAATCCTACCAAAAATAGTTTTCAAATATTTATTTACGGAGCATACAATAACATTGTGCTTTTAAGACATACTTTCTCAAGTTTTCCTTAAAATAAAAAATCATCATTGTGTTAAGCTGGTGGGAGGATAGTGCAAAAAAAATAAAAAAATTAAGCTGATGAAAGTATACAAAAATCATCGTAGTGTTACAAAAATTGTCATTCTATATTTTAAATATATTAATTATTATTTTTAATCTCCATGAATACACCAAAAACCCGGAAAATATTAGTTTGGTGAGGAATTTGAAGTGAAATGACGGATGAAACGATCAGAACCAGACAGTTTAAATACAGAATAAAAATGTGTGGTCAGTATTTAGCCACACGGTGTCTCCACAACGTGTGGAGACACCACACAAGAATTACCCCAAAAGCCCAAGTAGAAATTGGATTTTGGAAAAAATGTATACACCGACCCATCCCCATTCATCCCGCCGACTTAGAGCATTCTTATCAAAATCATCATAATTTATCTTTAAAATAATATAAAATAATACATATCCCTATTTTACAACATTCCAATTCAAAAACCTTCAGAACATTATCTCTATTCTTATCCTTATAACATTTCAAATAATATTAAATAATACATATTCTACGTCACAATTCTATTCATACACATTAAATATTTATTATTTCACCCCAGCACCATCCTTATCCTTATCTCTATAATTTTAATAATTAAATATGTTTTATAAAAATAAATAGGGATAAAGACCGTGATAACTATTTAGGATAAATTCTATTTTTTATCTTCGCTTTAGGTATAGACACCATAATACCATATAGGATTTCTGAACGGCGTATAAGTATCCCGCCGACTTTAGTTAGTACTATAAAAAAAACCTGTCTCCTCATAGATTATCTCGTTTTTCGCCTCTGTTGATCGCACGTAGCCGCTGTTGATCGGACTTTCCAGTCTCTGTTTGCTATTGATCGGAATTATCCGCAGGTGCTGCTCTCTCCGTGTATCCGTCTTTACTTGGTTGATAGGGTTTGAGGTTTCGTTGTCCGTCTTTCTTTTGTTGCTAGGGTTTCATTGTAAAGATACATCTTTCCTGTGTTGCAGGGTTTCATTGTAAAGATGACGCAGCCGACTGCTGGAGCGGAGGCACATGCCCGTTCTAAGCAATATGATTATCGAACCACCTCTAATTTGGTGTTGACCACTGATGATTCCCGTTCCCGTCGTCGTCACACCGATGATGAGTCTACCGGGGAGCCTGTTTCACTTTGGGGAAACATTAATCCCAAGTGCTTCGGTGATCATGTTCATAGGAACATGCCTTTGAGAGAGACAATGTCGAATAATAAGAAGAAGAATAAGGTTAGAGCTCTTGGCACCGATTCTTTTTCCGAGAGACAAATAAAGAAGCCTAGGCGTGTTCGTGTTTTGGAGGAGTCGGTCCTCACATCCTCTATTGATGATGATGTTGTTTATCAGCCTAGAACAAAAGAAAATCAGGCTGCTTATGAGGCGCTGTTGAGTCTCATTCAACAACAATTAGGTGGTCAACCTTTGAATATTGTTAGAGGTGCTGCAGATGAAATTATGGCTGTTGTTAAGAATGACGGTTTAAAAAATCCTGATAAGAAGAACAAGATTGACAAGTTGCTTAACACCGTTTCAAATCAGATGGTTTTCGATCAGCTTGTGTCAATTGGGAAACTCATCACTGACTATGATGTCAATGGAACTACTGCATCAGGCAATACCGATGAGGCTCTTGATGATGATGTTGTGGTGGCTGTTGAGTTTGAGGGGAGCGAAGAAGAGGAAGATGGGAGGGACTATGATACCATGTATGATGATGAGGATGAGGATGAGGATGAGGATGAGGATGAGGATGAGGATAATGCAATGGCTCAAGGCAAGGAGATGCAGATGGGTTCTGGGGTTGATGATGAGGAGATGCTTGATGCTGATGATGGAATGACCTTGAATGTGATGGAAATTGATGCTTATTGGGTGCAGAGGAAAATTTCGCAGGCGTATGGACATCAACCGATTGACCCCCAACAAAGCCAGAAGATTGCTGAGGAGGTTCTGAAGATACTTGATGTAGGTGGTGATGACCGTCAAGTTGAGAACATACTGTTGGTTAATCTACAATTGAAATTTGATCTCATTAAGTACTTGTTGAGGAATCGGTTGAAAATTGTTTGGGGTACTCGTCTGGCAAGGGCAGAAGACCAAGAGAAGAGAAATAAGATTGAAGAAGAAATGTTGGCACTTGGTCAAGCTCATGTTGAGATTTTGAAGCAGCTGCATGCCAACAGGACAACTGCAAATGAGAGGCAACAGATACTGAAGAAATGTATTAGAAAAGAGGCTCGTCGGCTGAAGGAAGTCGAAACTGCAGGTGATGAGGACCGATTCCGATGCCTTAGGGATGGAGGAGAAGCAGATACTTGTGGGTGGTTAACTGGGCAAAGACAGTTGCTTGATCTTGACAGCCTTGCATTTCCCCTGATGATGGCAAACAGTAAGTGTGAGCTTCCATTTGGTTCTTACCGGTATCACAAGGAGAAGGGATATGATGAGGTCTATGTGCCTGGCTTGAAACCAAAGCCTTTTGCACCTGGGGAAGAACTTGTTAAGATTTCTTCCATGCCTGACTGGGCGCAGCCAGCTTTCAAAGGAATGACTCAATTGAACAGGATACAGAGTAAAGTTTATGAGACTGCCCTTTTTAGTGCAGATAACATTCTTTTGTGTGCTCCAACTGGTGCTGGAAAGACAAATGTTGCTATGCTCACCATCCTACAGCAGATAGCTTTAACCAAGAATGAAGATGGATCTTTCAGTCATGGTAACTATAAAATTGTTTATATAGCTCCGATGAAGGCTTTGGTCGCTGAAGTGGTTGGTAATCTATCAGATCGTTTGAAGCATTATGGTGTTGAGGTGAAGGAGCTGAGTGGAGACCAGTCATTGACCCGTCAACAGATTGAAGAGACTCAGATTATTGTTACTACCCCAGAGAAATGGGACATTGTTACTCGAAAATCTGGTGACCGTATTTATACTCAACTTGTAAAGTTGCTCATCATCGACGAGATACATCTGTTGCACGATAACCGAGGTCCTGTACTGGAAAGTATTGTTGCGCGAACTGTCAGGCAAATTGAAACGACTAAAGAGTACATTCGGCTTGTGGGTTTATCAGCTACGCTCCCAAACTATGAAGATGTTGCACTATTTTTGCGAGTTGATCTGAAAAAGGGACTCTTTCATTTTGACAATAGCTACAGACCTGTTCCACTTGCTCAACAGTATATAGGAATCCCAGTTAAGAAGAAGCCCCTGCAAAGATTTCAGTTGATGAACGATGTGTGCTATGAAAAGGTAATAAATGCTGCAGGAAAGCATCAGGTGCTTATTTTTGTCCATTCCAGGAAAGAAACCTCTAAGACAGCTCGTGCTATTCGTGACATGGCCCTTGCTAATGATGCACTTGGTAAGTTTCTCAAAGACGATAGTGCAAGCCGTGAGATTCTTCAGAGCCATACAGAACTTGTGAAGAGCAATGACCTCAAAGACTTGTTTCCTTATGGATTTGCAATTCATCATGCTGGGATGGTTAGGTCTGACCGCCAAATTGTTGAGGAGTTGTTTTCGAGCAAGAATGTGCAAGTGCTGGTTTCTACAGCTACCTTGGCTTGGGGTGTAAATTTACCTGCTCATACCGTTATCATTAAAGGTACCCAAATTTACAACCCTGAAAAGGGAGCATGGACCGAACTTAGTCCTTTGGATGTGATGCAGATGCTTGGACGAGCCGGAAGGCCTCAGTATGACACATTGGGTGAAGGCATTGTCATTACTGGCGACACTCAACTCCAATATTATCTTTCTCTGATGAACCAGCAGCTCCCGATAGAGAGCCAGTTTGTGTCCAAACTGGCCGATCAGTTGAATGCTGAAATTGTGCTTGGAACCGTACTGGATGCTAAAGAAGCTAGCATATGGCTCAAGTATACGTATCTATACAGACGTATGCTACAGAATCCTTCTCTTTATGGAATAAGGGTGGATGCTTTGGAGACAGATATTGCTTTGGAAGAAAGGCGAGCTGACTTGGTTCATTCAGCTGCAACTATCTTGGATAAAAATAATCTGGTGAAGTATGACAGGAAAAGTGGCTATTTTCAAGTAACTGACCTTGGCCGTATCGCGAGTTATTATTATATAACTCATGGGACTATATCTATCTACCACGAGCATTTGAAGCCCACGATGGGCGATATTGAGCTTTGTCGTTTGTTTTCGCTCAGTGAAGAATTTAAGTATGTGGCGGTGAGAGAAGATGAAAAGATGGAGCTGGCCAAGCTTTTGGACCGTGTTCCTATACCCATCAAAGAATCTCTCGAGGAGCCAAGTGCCAAGATTTCTGTGTTGCTTCAAGCGTATGTGTCACGGTTGAAACTTGAAGGACTTTCTATGACATCAGACATGGTGTTCATTACACAGAGTGCTGGTCGTCTTATGAGAGCCTTGTTTGAGATTGTTCTGAAAAGGGGTTGGGCTCAGTTAACTGAAAAGGCTTTGAAATGGTGCAAGATGATCAACAGAAGAATGTGGGGTGTGCATACACCACTTCGACAATTCCATGTGATTCCAAATGAAATTTTGCACAAGTTGGAGAAGAAAGAGATTGCTTGGGAAAGGTACTATGATCTCTCTTCACAAGAGATAGGTGAACTTATTCGTTTTCCAAAGATGGGTAAAGCTATTCACAAATGTATTCACCAGGTCCCTAAGCTTAATCTGGCAGCACACATTCAACCAATCATTCGCTCTGTTCTGCGAGTTGAACTCACTATTACTCCAGATTTCCAGTGGGATGACAAAATACATGGTTTTGTAGAACCTTTTTGGGTTATCGTGGAGGATAATGATGGAGAACGTATTCTTCACCATGAATATTTTCTACTTAAGAAGCAATATATTGGTGAGGATCACACTCTGGACTTCACTGTTCCTCTCTATGAGCCACTTCCACCTCAGTACTATATACGCGTCGTGTCAGATCGATGGCTAGGATCAGAGACAATTTTGCCTGTTTCTTTTAAGCATCTTATTTTGCCTGAAAAGTACCCTCCTCCCACAGAATTGTTGGATTTGCAACCCTTGCCTGTGACTGCACTCAGGAATCCGGCATACGAAGCTCTTTATGACCACCAATTCAAGCATTTCAACCCAGTGCAAACTCAGGTTTTCAACACACTGTACAACTCAGATGACAATGTCTTAGTGGCTGCTCCAACTGGTAGTGGGAAGACAATTTGTGCAGAATTCGCCGTATTGAGAAATTATCAGAAGGAAATGCGAGCGGTATATATTGCTCCTATCGAATCGCTTGCTAAGGAGAGGTACAAGGATTGGAGTAGGAAATTTGGAGAGGGTGGTCTAGGGATGAGAGTGGTTGAATTGACGGGAGAGACGGCAACAGACTTGAAATTGCTTGAAAAAGGTCAGATGATCATTAGCACACCAGAGAAATGGGATGCCATATCCCGCCGTTGGAAACAGAGGAAGCTTGTCCAGCAGGTTAGTCTCTTCATAATCGATGAACTCCACCTTATTGGAGGCGAAGGTGGTCCTGTCTTGGAGGTTATAGTGTCCAGGATGAGATATATTGCTAGTCAGCTTGAGAGTAAGATCCGGATCGTCGCCCTGTCAACTTCCCTGTTGAATGCCAAGGACTTGGGAGAATGGATCGGTGCTACGTCTCACGGGCTTTTCAACTTCCCGCCTGGGGTCCGGGCTGTACCTTTGGATATACATATTCAGGGCATTGATATTGCTAGTTTCGATGCAAGGATGCAGGCCATGAGTAAACCAGCTTATAACGCGATTGTTCGGCACGCGAAGAACAGGAAGCCAGCTATTGTTTTTGTTCCTACCAGGAAGCATGCCCGTCTTACTGCTGTGGACTTGATGACTTATGCCTGTGCAGATGGGGACAAAGTATTCGTTTTAGAAGAAGATGGTAAGCCTTTCGTTGACAGAATCAGGGAGCCTGTGCTTAAAGAAACAGTTCAATATGGTGTGGTTTATTTACACGAGGGATTGGCTGCTACGGATCAAGAAATTGTTAAGACACTGCTTGAATTTGGATTGATTCAGGTTTGTGTTATGAGCAGTTCAATGTGTTGGGGGTTGACACTATCTTCTGCACATTTGGTGGTGGTTATGGGAACACAAAATTATGATGGTACCGACTATCCAATGTCTGATGTATTACAGATGATGGGCCATGCCAGTCGCCCCCTGGCCGATGATAATAATTCATCAGTTAATAAATGTATCATCTTTTGTCATGCACCGCGAAAAGATTATTACAAGAAGTTCCTCTATGAAGCATTCCCTGTTGAAAGCCATTTGGATCATTATCTGCATGATAATCTGAATGCTGAGGTGGTGTCCGGTGTTGTCCGAAACAAACAGGACGCAGTGGATTACCTAACCTGGACATTCTTGTATAGAAGGCTTACTCAGAATCCTAATTATTATAATCTACAGGGCGTTAGTCACCAGCATCTATGTGATCATCTCTCGGAGCTCGTAGAGAACACGTTGAATGAACTTGAAGCAAGTAAATGCGTAGAGATTGAAGATGATGAATACGGACTTAAAAAAACGAATCTTGGCATGATAGCATCCTACTATTACATCAGCTACACAACAGTCGAGCGTTTTAGTACTTTGTTGAGTTCCAAAACCAAACTGAAAGGCCTGCTAGAAATTCTGGCCTCTGCTTCAGAGTACGAATCGCTTCCTGTACGCCCGGGTGAGGAAGAACTCGTAAGGAGGTTAGTCAATCACCAACGCTTTTCCATTGATGTTAACAACATGAAATACAGTGATCCGCACGTGAAGGCCAATGCTCTACTGCAAGCTCACTTGTCTAGACAACCTGTGGGTGGGAATCTGTCATCTGACCAGCAAGCAGTCCTTATCTCTGCTTGTAGGCTGCTTGAAGCCATGGTGGACGTTATATCGAGCAACGGGTGGCTTAGCCTTGCCCTCCTGGCAATGGAAGTGAGCCAAATGGTTACTCAGGGCATGTGGGAGAGGGATTCGATGCTATTGCAACTCCCTCATTTTACAAAGGAGTTAGCCAAGAAATGCCAGGGAAAGAGTGTAGAAACAGTGTTTGATTTGGTAGAGATGAAGAATGACGAGAGGCGTGACCTCTTACAGATGTCAGACCAACAGTTGATGGATATTGCGCGTTTTTGCAATCGGTTCCCGAACGTTGATTTGGCATATGATCTTCTGGATGGTGGAAATGTAAGAGCAGGTGGAGAAGACATGATTAGTCTGCATGTAACCTTAGAAAGGGATGGTCTCCGCGAGGAGGGGCCGCGGAACGACGAAGAAGTTGTTGTTGGAGTTGGAGGTCATAGATACCCTACTAAAGCTAAAGAAGAAGAAGGATGGTGGCTAGTGGTTGGGGACACTAAAACAGACCAGGTAGTAGCCATTAAAAGGGTGGTTAGTAGCCTGCAAAAAAGAACAAAATTCAAGCTTGATTTCGCTGCCCCTGCAGAAGCAGGAAACAAGACTTACAAGCTGTATTTCATGTGTGATTCATACCTGGGTTGTGACCAGGAGTATGACTTCACCATAAATGTCAAGGATTCTACCTCTTGAATATGGTTGTGTTTTGAATTTCTGCAACCCATTTGTTTCATCTTCTCAGTACAAATTGTATTATTAGTCTTTTTCTCTAATGACTAGGAGAAAGAATAGAATACATAATTTGATAACTTACATCGTTTTATAGTATATATATCATACTTAGTAGTAGACTATTAAAGTTGCATCTTTGGTAGTACGCTTTTTGCGACGTTTTGGTCGTCCGGCTTTAGCGACGTTTTGGTCGTCGCTATACCAAAATTTTTGTCTTTTCCCCTTTTTTTTTTTTTTTTTTTTTTGGTTAGGTAAAACGAAGTCGTATGATTTGGTACGGTGTTATCACATCAACGTGTTTATCACTAGGGTTTTTATTTGAAGCATTCAATTGTTTGATTCGAGTTTCGGAAATTTTAATTGTGTTATTATATGTAGTTTATTAGTACACCGAAACTCCGGTTTGACTTTTTGTGCGCGAAGGTGCATTTCGATCTTCGAATTTTTTGGTTAAGTAAAACAAAGTCGTATGATTTGGTACGGTGCCACAAAAACTACTAGAAAATAAAATATTGTAAAAATTAGACAAGGAATGAGAATGTTCATTCGATCTATGATACATAAAAGATACATAAAAATAAAAAACGAGATCCAACTCCCATTTATCTTACTTATCCTTCGGTTAATTTACTTCGATAAAAGATAAGAAAATGAAAAATCTTCCGAACCTTTTCTTTTTTATTTCTTTTTATTAGTATTAGTTAGGGTTAAGTCGACGTGAATAATATTCTACGACTAACAATTCATTTATTCGAGTTTGGGAAATTTTAATTTTGTTATTATGTAGTTTTTATTGGTTCACGTAAACTACGGTTTGACTTTTTTTGCACGAAGGTGCATTTTGATCTTCGGGATTTTTTCCCCACATGTAATCTTTCTTTCTTGCTGCAACACGCAGAGCGTATTGTCACATCTAGAGGATGGTTTAAATGCTTTTTAAGCGTTGAAGTAGGTTGATATCTTCTTTATTTTTGCTAAAGTAAATTTATTGCAGACATAAAAACTATAATCGGTGCATAAAAAAAGTGAGGGCACACCGTGCATCGCACGGTGGCCCCACTAGTATATATATATATATAATGATGCTCTACTAGTACAACGGTAATATTGTCACAACACAACCTAAATTTTAATATATTTAATTATACCGTGCGTGCCTACTCTTGGTAGTCATCGGCCTCTAAGGAGCAAATGCCGGCATCATCGCAGGGGCAGTTGCTTGGACACAAACGATCAGGAGTATCATGATTACAACCCAAACCGCAAGTGGTTTCATCCTTAATAAAGCACTGGTGAGCGGTATTGCAGTAGCACTCGTCGTAAAGACATGGTAATTGTGGATTATCATCTTGGCAAGGTTCTCCTGAGCATGGTGAAGCCAATTGTTTCCTGCTGGAATAAACCAGTGATGATATCATGGCCTTGTTATTATTCCCTAATACTTGTTTTGGCCCTCCTTTGTTGTTTTCAACTCCATCTGCATGCCAAAAATATTGCAGCATCATCATTTACAAATATTAGCAGAAAATTAAGTGTGTGTGTGTGTGTGTGTTTATATCTACTAAACAACATCTGCAATACATTCTTCACTCAGATACTTCAAATACGTGATCTGTAAACTTAGCACTGCATTTTCTGTACAAACCACAGATTCTCTATTCAAGATTTCTGTAAAACATAGGATTCTTACATTTATTTTGTTCTCTGTAAATAAAAAATAAAAACTATTAAAAAGAAAATGTTCTTACATGATGACGATGATGATGATGATGATGAGAAGAAAATACACCAGCTTAGACATGAGATGAAAGCAAAGCTATAGAAAAGACTAGGTATAGTTTAATTTTTTTTGAGGGAGGGTATACTAGGTATATTCATGTGTGCGAAAATGAATTAATTTTTTAAGGTTAAACTGATATTGTTTTCTTCTTTCTGGGACGGCCGAGGAAATGGTCTTAAGGGGAAAGGGGGCATCTCTCTTGCATATAAATAGAAAGGCAACAGTTTTAGTATTGCCAGACATCCAACTGGAATACAGCTTCCTAAAATAACAATTAATACTACTACTACTATGTTGTTGATTATTCTAGGAAGTAAAACTTTCATATATTTAAATTATTTAATTAATACATCTTGTGATAAAATAAAATCCAGACATGTACAACCCAACCTATTTCTACATATATCATTTATTCATCATTATGATTCTTGTCAATTTTATTTGCACAAGTAGTCTTGTCCCGTTAGTTAACTGTTAATTTGAATTGATTAAACACAACTTCGTAAATGCATGATTAAATACGAAAAACGTTGCACTCAAAAGAAATCATGAATGAGAGTTTTGCTTTGATAAAGGATTGTTATTTTAAGTAATTAGTAGCTAAAATCGATGGTAACGTACGAAAGGCCCAATGAGCCGGGATATGGCAATTGAATCTTTATTTGACTCAATATAAATAAAGTTGCTTTGAAAATGTTAACCTTCTATTGTGATATTTGGGCCTCGGCTTTAGGGTATTATGTAACCTAAAACTTTCTGTGAAATTATTAATGTGAATTTCATCTTTTCTCAAGTTGGTAGCAGAGCCGCTTTGATGGCCACCGCCACTACCGGAGCCGGAACACAACCGGTCTCCTCTGATCCTCCAAACTCGATGGAATCCCCATTGCCACCACACAAGAACAAAACCCTATTGTCACCACACAATTCCCCTGTCCGTGTTGGTGAGTCCCGCTGCTACAAATCTCACTTCATCGTTCTCCTCCATTCCTTTTGTCACCGGATTTCCTTCACAACCCTTCATCCCTAGCTCGATTTTTACCTCAGGAGCGATGCTTGGTGGTCCGGCTTTTCCTCGTTTAGGTTCTGCTATGTCTGTGTCTCCTGGAAGCACAACTGTTAACCTAGCGCCGTTTGGAGCTCATCTCCCTCCAACCTGTTCTGTGAAACTTGACCGCAACAATTTTCTTCTGTGGAAATCAACAGTTCTCCCCATCATTCGAGGGCACCATCTTGATGGATACATTCGGGCACTACACCTTCACCACCGAGTTTGTGCTTACCACTTTGTTAATGGATCCTTCTCCATGCCAACTCCGGTCAAGAATCCACCTTTGAAACTTGGACCACCACAGATAATTTACTTATGGGTTGGCTCATGAGCCAAATGACGAACAAGCTCTCACCGAAGTCATTGGGTGCGGTTCGCTCGAGAAGTCCGGGCCACTCTTGAGACCCTCTTCAACAGTCAATCTGAAGCCAAGATGTTGCAATTGAAGACTGCTTTGACACGAACAGAGAAGGGAAACAAGTCCATGATGGACTATCTCGCTCAAATGAAATCCTACTCTGATGGACTTGCTGCTGCAGGCTACCCTATAAGCAAATCAGAACTTATTCTCGCTGCACTAGGTGGACTTGGGAAGGACTATGAGTCAGTCATCGTTAATCTCACCTCTCGTATAGGGTCCTTATCCTGGCAAGAGGTACAGGCTCAACTCCTTACTCATGAGCATTTAATTGCACGCTTTAATCCTCTCTTGGGTCGAATTTGGGCATTCGGCACATGTTGCTACAAATAGAGAGGTGGCACTTTGGAAGAGGTGTTTTTGGAAACAACGAGAGGAGGTTATTCGATTCAAACGGGGGTAGAGGAAGGAATTCGGTAGAGGCGAGAGGTAGGGGAGGCGGGTCCCCCGCTCCAACAAATCCCTCAACTTCGAATGGTCCCAAACCTACTTGTCAAATCTGCAAGAAAGTTGGCCACATTCTTCGCAAAGTGCGGCACGATTTGATTCAAATGTGAATCCCTCGGTGAGGATGGAACACGAGAGGAATGCGGCCTATTTGGCCTCACCTGATACTGTAGGTGACCCCAGCTGGTATGCAGACAGTGGAGCTACCAGCCATGTTACATCAGACCTCAACAACCTGCACATCAACTCTGCCTATGAAGGATCAGATGCCCTTACTATAGGAAATGGTAAGCATTTGCTTATTGCTAATACTGGTCATAGCACTCTTTGTACCCCTCATTCACAAATTGAACTTAAACACATTTTACATGTTCCTGAAATAACCAAAAATCTTGTCTCTGTTTCTAAGCTCACTCATGATAACTTATGCTATATTGAGTTTCATTCGCTCTTGTTTTGTTAAGGACAAAATCACGGGGAAGGTTCTTACGGAAGGCAAAGTTAGAAATGGCCTTTACCATTGTCTATTCCTCCAATCAAGACCTCATCCACAAGCTCTCCTCAATCCAAGCATCTTCATCGGTCTCTTTCGGCTACTCTCCGGTCATCTACGGACCTTGAGTCGGTCCTCTCAAGTAGTCGTCGGAGTTAAGAAAGAGTCTCAGTAAATCTACGGCATGAAAGGCTTGGCCACCCTTCATCCAAGGTGTGTTGAGTCTTATCCTAAAAAGATGCAATAAAGTTTTGAATTCGAATTTGTATTTTGTGATGCTTGTCAAATGGGTAAAATGCATGCCTTACCTTACTCTAATTCCTCCTCAGTTTGGAAATGTGTTAGAACTTATTCATGCGATTTGTGGGGGCCGGCTCTGTTCAAAGTTACGGTGGTTTTCTCTATTATATCCAATTTCTTGATGATTCTAGTAGATATGTTTGGACTTATCCCCTAAAACCGAAATCGATGCACGGCAAGCCTTTACACACTTCAAAGCCCTAGTTGAAAATCAATTCGGTACAAAAATTAAGTGTCTTCAATCGACCGGGGTGGAGAGTTTAGAACCTTTGAATCTCACCTTAAGGATTTTGGAATTGTTTTTAGACATCCTTGTCCTCATGCTCATAGCCAAAATGGTAGGGTAGAAAGAAAGCATAGGCATATAACTGAAATGGGATTGACTCTTCTAGCTCAGGCCTCTCTGCCACTCAAGTTCTGGTGGCATGCTTTTCAATATGCTACACATCTGATAAATATCCTTCCAACACCTCTCTTAGAGCAGAAATCTCCTTTTGAACTGTTATTTAAGAAACAACCGGACTACCTCAACTTAAAAGTGTTTGGATGTGCCTGTTTTCCTTATTTAAGACCCTTCCACACTCAAAAGTTTCAGTTCCACACTACCAAATGTGTCTATCTTGGCCTGAGTCCTAATCATAAAGGTTTTCTGTGTCTTGATCCCCACACTCAAAGGTTGTACATATCAAGGGATGTCAAGTTTAATGAATCTGATTTTCCTTCCTTAAAAAGGTCCATCACCACAGACCCTGTTATTCATACTCTTCCTGTCACCACTTATCTCCCTGTGCCTCCATCCATTCATATGAACTCTGAGTCTTCAGCACCAACCAAATCTCCCATGTCTGGCTTATCTGTGACACCTACCTCACCTCCTAATTCTAACTTCCATCAAAGCCCTGATTCCAGTTCTTCTATTCCCAACACTGCCTCTCCTTCTAGTCCTTCACACTCCCTGTCACAGTCTCCAACTCAAACTCATACCACCACTCCACATGATCATTTTTCGGCTTCGAGTCCAGGTTCTTCCTTATCCACGAGAAAATCCTCACTCTACTTCTCCTTCTCGCTCCTACCTCACCACAAGTCACCTCAAAACTTTCATCCTATGCGCACTAGAGCTAAGGATGGAATTCTCAAACCCAAGAAAATTTTCTCTATGTAGCACATAGCAAATGCTTACCTTATCCCTCGAACCTACAAGGGCATCGGATGCCCTCAAAGATCCCATATGGAAGAAGGCAATGGATGAGGAGTTCAAGGCCCTCGGTCTTAACAAAACTTGGAAGCTTGTCCCACCTTCCTCAAATCGAAAGCGGTAGGAAATAAGTGGGTATTCAAGGTAAAGCTAAACAACGATGGGAGTGTTGCCAAGCACAAGGCAAGGCTAGTAGCAAAGGGTTTCGGTCAAACCTATGGCCTTGACTATTTTGAGACCTTCGATCTGTTGCAAAAGCTCCTACTATAAGAGTAATCCTTACCGTAGCGATCTCTTTACACCGGCCCATACACCAAATTGATATAAATAATGCCTTTCTAAATGGCAATTTGAGAACAAGTGTTTATGCCCCGGCTGAAGGATATGAAGATGTGGACAAACCACACTATGTGTGTTGCTTACAAAAAGCTCGTATGGGCTCAAGCAAGCCCCCAGGGCATGGTTTGATGCACCGAAAACTCAACTTGTGCGGTGGAATTTCAAGCGATCCGGGCGGATAGCTCCTTGTTTGTTTTTCATAATCGGTCAAAATTCTATATGTTCTTATATATGTTGATGACATCCTCGATAAGCTCGGGAATGACGGCAAGGTCATCAAAAGGTTCATCGATCTACCGCATTCAAAGTTTGCTTTGAAGGATCTTGGACAAGTCGGTCATTTTCTTGGTTTGGAGGCTTATAGAGATGCCTCGGGTTTGTTCCTTCACCAAAGTATGTATGCTTCTCAACTTCTTGGACAAGTTCAATGCGGGAAACTTGAAGCCATGCCCTACTCCTTTAGCTACTACCGCAAAGGCCGTACACCGAGGATAGTCCTCTCATGACAAATCCGTCAACGTATAGGAGCATTTCGGGGGCCCCGCAATATCGACACTTACTAGACCGCATTTAACCTTTCTTGTGAATGTCTTAAGTCAATTTATGCAGGCACCCAGAGAAGTTCATTGGCAATGTATCAAGAGGATTCTGAGGTATGTGAAAGGCACATTGCAACATGGTTTACATTTCAAGGTGCTCCGGCTCACCATATCACTTCGCTTATTCGATGCGACCGGGCATGTAACCTTATAGACGAGAAGATCCACAACGGTCGGCTACTTGTGTTTACCTTGGAGATTCACTTGTGTCTTGGAGCTCAAAGAAGCAACAAGCTGTAGCACGATCTAGTACAGAAAGTGAGTATAGAGCCCTTGCTAATGTGGGATCTGAAGTACAATGGCTCAAGTCTCTCCTTACTGAAATCAAATGGCCTCTTCAAGCTATTCCAGTCACTTGGTGTGACAATCTTGGGGCTCAAGCTCTTGCCTACAATCCTCTCTTTCACTCAAGGACAAAGCATATAGAGCTTGATGTCCACTACATCAGAGATTTGGTTGCAAGAAAGTCACTCTCCGTTGCTTATATCCCCTCAGCCGACCAAACAGCTGATTGTTTCACTAAACCTTTATCCCACTCCAAATTTGCAGAATTCAGACACAAGCTCAATGTAGTTGACACCACTTTTCGCTTGAGGGGGGATGTTAAAGTATAATATGAATTGTAATATGTTTGTCTTATTACCCATTTACCCCCCTTAGATCTAATATCTTGTTAACCAAGTAATGGGCCTTCTATTTTGATATTTGGGCCTCAGCTTTAGGGTATTATGTAACCTAAAACTTTCTGTGAAATTATTAATGTGAATTTCATCTTTTCTCAAGTGAAAAGAAAAAAAAAAAGACATTTTAATTTTAAAAAAAAAAGTATATTGTTGGAACGGTTCATTCAAACACTAATAACCTGATAGTGATCCTAGAAAACACAAATTATTAGACGATGAAAAGTGATAAGAGTTAATTTGAAAAGTCTCGGGTTTGAGAAAGACAATTATCCGAAAACAATTATCTAATTGTTTTTATGACGAATTAATAATTCATCTTATTATATGCATGTATGCTTATAATTAAGACACTACCGAAACCACTAAGTACATCGTTTATGTAATCACTTAACTCGGTGTATGGTATACACAAGAGGATTGAGTTAGTGAGATGTACTTAAAATTAACTTAGTCCGCGGCGTTTATTAACCCGAGTACGGGTCTCAAGATTAATTTGCTAATAATGCGCCCGAACACTTTAGGTGTGACGATCTTATCCGACCGTCGGTAATAGGGTACCTAGTGGGGCATTTATATATGATGATAATCATATAGGGATGGACCGATTTGATTTGAGTTCTCGATATAATTCGTGATCGAGAAGTCTTATCAAATCACAAGATGATCATATATGGATTAATCTCAATCCTAAGGTGATCACAGACGACTGCTTAGACTAGGGTAGGGTTTGATGCGTTAGTAAGGATCACTTCGTAGTATGTGGTCCGACACTTATCGTTGGCTCTATTTTAGGATGAGTGAGTAGTCTGTGCTATCACAGATATGGAATCCATTCCTTCCTTGCGGGAAGTAGACGGAGACGGTTCCTTATTTGTTAATCCTAAACCGACCGATGCGCGCGAGTTCATATTATATTAGTTATGAACTATTTGGTCACTAGGGGGTTAATGGTAAATAAGGATAAGAGGTTTCGAGAAGGGTTTACAGAGATATCCCGAATCGTAACGAACAGTCTATGGAGGATTTATCCGTATGTAATGATTATATCAGTGGACGCTTATCGACTCAATGTTGAGTGTAAATTTATATCTATATTCAACAGAGTTCAGTTTCGGTTTATGGTGGTGTAATCCCGGAATTAATAGATTGAATATAATTGTTCGGTCTGACGAATAATTTTATTTAATTTATTGTATTTACCGAATATGGGTCCATGGTCCCCGACGTGGCTCCTAACATGCATATGTTTTCTCGTCGTTTCACCTCAAATTAATATTAAATAGTTGGATTGGATTGTTTAATAGATATGTGGATTAATTGTTTAGTTGGACTAAATGATTAAATACATGGAAAAGACTTTTTTCGTGGACTCGGCCCAAATATGTGTAAAATGCGTGTGGACCTATTTATCTAGGGTTTAGGGCGCATTTTGTAAGTATTATTTAATTATTGGGAAATTAGTTTTCTTGATAATTATATGATACAAGTAATTAATTATTTATTTGTTAAATAATTAATTAAGGAAAATATTAGATTGATCCTTAAATATTCTAGTTTGGTTCTAGATTATTCTAGGAGTATCTTTTATTTAATAGGATTATTATAATTGATTTTGTATTAATTATAAAATCCTTGGAGGACAATGATTATTCTCATATATAAAGAGAATTTTCTCAAGCCTTTTGATAATCACAATTTCGACATACATATGCAAAAGCTTAGAATTTTCGGCTTTTGCAAGGGTTTGAGTTTTTAGGAAAACTTCGGGTTTTTCTAAGGTAGCATATAGAGGAGGTCAAGCGGCGCGGCTTGGATCACCATCCGCCTGGTGTTGCTTGGAGATACACGTCGGAAAACGGTGACATCTCAATTTGCTTGGATCTTGGATTAAAAATTGTTCTTGGAGTTTATTCACTTTAACTGGTAAGCAATCTAACCCCCTCGTAGGTTAGATTTATTATTCATGTATTTTGATTATTTAGATCTAGATCTGATATATATTCCGCTGCGTAATCGGGTGGATCTTGATCCATCCGGTGATATTACATCCTACAGCAACGTGAGTTATATATGCCTACTTTATTTAGTAATTCCAGTGGGAAAGAGAAAAACTTTTAAGAGTAATCGTAAGGGGTGGTGATACATCCACTACACAATACACATAGTGTGTGTATAGTGGACATACAGTAAACACATCTTATCCATTTATTTGAAATAGTACACTTTAGTCAACGGATAAGATGTATGTAGTGTATGTCCATTACTCATTATGTGTAGTAGATATATCAGTTTCCAATTGTAAAACAGAGTGCACAAAATGCAGGATATCAATTTATTTGAAAGAGATGATGTATGTATAAAAGTCAAGAATAGAGATCTTCTTCTTCATCTCCAGTTTCACAAATGCCGGCATCATCGCAATGGCAGCCCTTTGGACACAGTTTACCAGGATTACGATAATTGCAAGGCCAACCGCACATGTTTATACCCTTGATAAAGCACTGATTATCTTCATCACAGTAGCAATGATCGTAATCACATGGCAGCTTTGGATCATCTCCGCAAGGTTCTCCCAGGCAGAGTGAATCATCATCATCATCATCAGGAATAAAGGAAGCAGAAGATAACATTATTATTTGTGATCCTATTCCTATTCCTACTTGATGATGCCCGACCCGAACTACGCCACGTGTCATCCTCTTAAGTCGTATAATAGATGACTAGCCTCTAAATGTAAGGCATTAAGGGCCAGGAGCCCAGAAACATACCTAAGGGCAGGTCCCTTACCCTAGGTGGGAGATCGGCACAAACTCCTCCTCTAACCACCGCAGGTCGGTTAAGGCTTGGCGAAGAGGAGGTGCCCGCCGGCCATAGTGGCCTTGGGGCCGAACGCGGGACGCTCGGACCCGTGCCTCGTTATTCCATGCGGGATAACTAAAGATAAATAAGGGAAGAATCCAGGTCATAAAGACTACGATCCCGACATTTAAATATGTCCATAATTATCCCTAAATTATAGGGATTTATGCGTGTATATCCTTAGGGAAATAATAATATTAATAATAATAATACAAATCCTTGTAGAAGAAGGAAAATGATAAATCATCCCCTATATAAACAACCCTAAGGAACTACGAAAGACTTGATTCCTGAAACATAACAGGATACGTAGGCAACTTGAGAGAAATAACTCCCAAGCTCAGTCTAAAAATCACCCAAAACATTCCTCGTTCAATTACCCCTAGATTAAACGGTCCGGATTTATTCATAGACGAAATCCAGCATCGTCACTACTCCTTTGTTGTTTTCAACTCCATCTGCATGCATGTGAATATTGCATTCATCAATCAATCAATCAATCAATAATAATAATAATATGGCCGGAATCATGAAATTTACTGTCTGTACAACAAAATGTCACAATGAGTAACAAAATATGAATACTAAAACATAGCATCATATCACAGAGGGTACGCATGCATCGTAAAATTCATTGTTGTTTTCCGTTATGACGTCGTACGCATTTTCGTTGTGTTAATTACTAGCATTTTTGCTAAGTTAATATACTTACATGACGCATAATAATATATTAGAAAGAGAAGGAACCAGAATAGCTTTGACATAATATCTTTTAAATGCCTCAAAGGTAACCAACACAAATACTAGCTAGCTCGGTACATACAAATTATACATGTATATGTATATATATAGATACAGAAGGGGAGAGGGGAGGAGGGGGGTGGGTGGGGGGATAGAGGGGCACGACAGTGGAACAAGTGCTGGCTGCCGACAATGGAACTAATCCAACTCGAATACGACTACTGCTATATAACTCATTGTAAATATATTATACTCCCTCCGTATTTTTATATATGTCGCAGAGAGAAGATTCATATAGATTAAAAGAGTAATTAATATTTCTCAAATATAATGTTGGAAATGTATTTTTTTTTACTGGAGATGTAAATATTTTGTTGATAAATGTGTTTTTAGTATTACAAATGTATTTTTTTTTATTGGAGATGTAAATATTTTATTGGTAAAGGAGAAAAAAGTAATAAATAATGCATTGAAAATATACAATGACAAATAAATTAAAAAAGAGTAAATTGTGAAATGTGACAGATAAAACAAAACGGAGGGAGTATATAATATCAACAACGTAGTAGAGAAGATTTTGTCAAAGTCAGGTTCGATTTATTGCTAAAAAAATATTCGTTTTATATAAATGATGTTCACACACACACACACATATCGGCCTAGCGGTTATCTAGACCATACCCTGACATGACGACTTGGGTTCGAGCCATAATTTGTTTGTGTTTCCTTTCGTTTCTAAAACATATATAGAGTGAGGAATCGAAGTACGGGTGGCCTTAGTGGATTATTTTCGAACGATCGATGAACTAGATTGAAATGAGATGTCTTTTATTTTTATTTTTTAAAGGAAGGAATGATATGTTTTGATTTGTTAAATTAGATTATATAGGTTTTCTTATTTGATTTTTTTTTCGTCGGTCAGGGTTAGGCCGTGGCGGACCTACATACATTTAAGGGAGGCAACTGCCCCACCTTGATTAAAAAAAAAAGCACTAAAATTTATACTATGCATATAGTTTGTCCCCTTAGATTTTTTATTTGACTTAAAAAATTTTATTGTCTCCCCTTACACGAAATACTACATCCACCCCTAGGGTTAGGCCCGTACAACCCATTAGGGCACAACCTTCATACATAGAGCCGTCACAAAGGCGGAAATAGGAGTAATGATACGGGCACAACCGTTGTGCCACAACGAATGACACAACGGTCATCCGTATCGTTGATCTTGATTTTTCACATCAAGATAAATTTAGACTTAAAATGATCAACGGTGCAGATGACCGTTGTGTCATTCGTTGTGGCACAACGGTTGTGTCCGTATCATTACTCCGGAATACAATCATAAGATAGAGCAGTACCTTAAACTCGATGGCGGGGTTCGAAAAAAAAAAAAGTGAATATATGAGAGAGGTGTTGATCGAAGTTTTTTACACCAAAAAAAAATATATGTTCTGAATTTCTCCTTTACTTAACCCGTAGAAAATCTATGGGCCAAACAAAAGCTACGAAGAAATAAATGGATTTTTGAATTCCCTTGCATCTGGTCCGTAGAAATTAGTACGGTTAAGCTCAGTCCGTTGTTTTTGGATATCTACAGGCCTAGCCCCAAATTTATAATGTAAATTTTTTAAATTTCCATAGTAGCCAGAAAAAAAATGTTAGTGTCTAACAGAGTCTCTAGTTTCCGAATTTCCTACTTCCTTACCATGCATTTTTCATTTACAGATCTATTTTATGTATGTTTTTTTCTTCTTCTTTTTTGATGTTGTACTTTTATTTCTTTTATTTTTGAGATTTTTTTAGGGGAGAAAGGGAAGATGATTTTTATCCAGGACGGGTGAGAATCGAATCCTGGTTCTCAGCCGGAAATGCAATTACCTACACCACTAGGTTGTATCCCATTCCCAAAAATTTGAAATTTACTTCCTTATTATGTAAATTTCATATGTATATTTCAATTACAGATCTATTAACCGGCTTCAATTTGGCGGAGTGTTCAAGAGAGTTTTAAGCCTCCCCTTTAAATTTGTATTTAATACTCATTCCGTTCTGAAATAACAGGCAGTTACCAAAAAGATTTGTTCCAAAATAACTAAGGCAGTTACATTTTCAATTCAACATTTATTGTGTTTTTCCTGTATCTATCGTTATTTATTAAGGAGTGAGAGAATAAATATAACATTGTATTAATTTAGAGTTTCTTAGTAATTTTGGCATTCAAATTAAAGCATTAACTTAAATCCTTAATATGCATATTTTTGACAATTGTCTCAACTGTTTCGAAACGGAGGGGGGTAATAAAATATGATCGTCTTAATTTATTTTGAGTAACTTGTAACTTGATATTTATGTAATTTAAAAAATAACTAAATATTAGTCGGATCAGTTGGTTCCGGATACCGAGAGCTTTAAGCAAAAAAAAAAAAAAAAATAAAAAATAACTAAATCAAATCAAACGCGTAGCTCAATTCTTTTAGGAGGTAAGATGAAAATGTCCGGCCGGCTTGGCTTATTAGACCTAATGGAATCGAACGCGTAGCTGGTTCATTTAGGAGATACTATGAAAATGTCTGGCCGGCTTTGTCTTATCAGAATCATCAGATATAGGCATAAAAACTATTCTCTTTTAGGAGATACTATGAAAATGTCCTACCGGTTTGTCTTATTAGAATCACTCTCACCTAGTGGTGGATCCAGATTATATATTTCTTCAAGATGGTCCAATTTTTTTTCAAGACTAATTTTGTTTTATTAGTAGGGTCCATTTAAGGGTGATCATGGGTTGGTTTGGTCTGGTTTTAAAAGTCTCGGGTCGATTTGGGGCGTTATAAATTGTTCCCGAAACCAAACCAACACGAAGTCAACCCCAATTATTTGGTTCGAATTGGTTTCGGTTTGGATTGGGTTAATTTCGGTTTAACAAGCCTAATCTTTAAAAAAATATGACAAAACCAACCAATTTTTACATAACCTCTAAATAACTACATCCACACTAAAATAAATTACAAACCAAATGTTTGGATCACATATTTTACATCAATGGCAAAAGACTATTGAATTCTACATTTAGCCTTATCAATACGCTGCTTTCTCGTAATAGGTAAAAGACTATTGAATTCTATATTTTTCACTTGAGAGGGCTTCTCATAATGGGTTAAACCACATAGGAATTAAGGAGTGGACTCGAGCTTTCTTATTGGTGTTTATTTAAAGAAGATTATATATATATATATATATATATATATATATATATATATATATATATATATATATATATATATATATATATATATATAAATTCGGTTGGGTGTAATTAAAAATATCCGAAATCAACTCAATGAAATTCGGTTTGATTCCAAACCAACCCAATTTATTTGGTTTGGTTAATTTCGGATTGGCTCGGTTGGTTTACGGTTTGGTTTGGTTTGGTTTACCGGTTATTTTGCTGGTCTATAAAATTTTATATAAGTAAAACTTATTTTTTAATTTTTATTTTTTGAAATCAAGTAAAACTTAACTAAATTTCTTTAATGGTGTCTGCGCCCTGCTTTCAGTTATTTTAGATGCCGGCTCATTTGAAAATTTCTTCGCATCAATTGTGTAAACCTACGTTTTCAAAACGGAGGGTGATGGGGCACCGATGGGGTCCCTCGAAAGTACTCCCGAACACTTTTAAACCATACAGTTAGAATTTAAAAATAAAAATAAAAAATAAAAAAAACATAAAAGTTTTGAACCACAGATGACATATTTCGGGGGATAAGGTGTACATAATTTCTGTAACCTAATCATTTTCCTTTCAAAACAAATACAACTACTTTTCCTTTATAAATTGAGTCACAACCAAATTGACAACGGGTGACAGAACCTAATCTAACACCTTTGATTTTGTTGAGTTCACATCACAATCATTTGACAATCAACAAAATCAACGGTGAAAGACTGGGTAATGCTACTGCCAGAGCATTTCTGCTCCGTGCAGAGCAATAGGCCGAAATTACCCCTGAATGAATGAACAGCTTTCTCGTACGGTAATGCAGAGCTATTGTTTTGTTTTGTTTTGTTTTTTTTCTTTTTTCTTTTATCTTTTTTCTCTTTTCAACTAGCAGCGCTCCTGTTACGTGAAACTTTTCCTTTTTTTTTTTTTTTTTTTTTTTTTGAGGGTCTTTTTTTTTTATAGGTGAAGTCTTTATCTAGTTTTTGCCATTATCTAATGAATTGTACACCCACCTCCATGACTCCCAATAATATTATTTCGCTTGATAGAAAATAAATTTAATCTGTTATGTTTAAAATAGTATGAGCATATTTAAAAAAAAAAATATAGTACATAGTATGAGCATATATAGAATAATGGAGTAAAATTGAAATTATATTTGCTTATTTTTATCTTTGAGAAGAATCTCATAAAATTTTAAAAAACAATATACAAGGCCGGCCCTCGCATTTTATAGACCTAAGGTCAAGTCGTCGAATTAGGCATTTTAGTTCGAAGTTTTTTTTTTTTTTTTTTTTTTTGAGAATACATACTTATAAAAGAAATTAGGTTTTTATCGATTCAAGTAAATTTTTTTTGAGGCCTTTATCAATTCAAAACAAAATTTAACATGTTATATTATATTGGATCGGATTGAATCTACACGATTTTTTTTTTTTTTTTTTTAACGAAATATGTAATGTTGGGTCTATGATCACCGTCTCTTCCGCTTTATTGGAGCGCCGGCCCCGAAAATATATTAAAGATTTATAAAAGTAATTGTGTAACATGTCATTACATAGTCACTAATATTGAACTTATTTTGATTAATAACAAATTTTACAATATTATCGTTGAACAGTGATGTTAAACATTTCATCTATCTATATATTTTTTTTTCTAAAATGGAAAACAGTCTATTGTTAAGAGTCAATAAGATGGAGTTAAAATTAATTAATATCTTTTTTTTTTTTTTTGTTGTGTATTTATGTTTGCACATAATCAAACTAAAATTTTTAAAATAGAAGATAAGCAAGTCTCGACTTTAGGGTGTTTTCTTTTTAGGATACGAAATATACATCAGTACACTTTTTTTCGTCACTGAAACATGAACCCGAAACTATCGCGTTCAAAGGTCACAGTAATTAACATTGGACCAATGACTTGTTTGCAACTGGTAGTGTTCAAAAATAATTTATATATCGTATTTATAAATTATCAATGAACTGATAATATGTTTTACTCGTGTTGTGTTGTGTTTTTATTTTTTATCTAGAAAGCGTGTTAATATTTTAAGTATTTTAAGTATTTTTTAGATCAAATTTTGTAGAATTAATCAATATTAATAAAACCGCAGTGTGTAGTTAATGTGAATAACTCGGAACTTTGGAGATTTTATTCATTATTCTATATAGAAATTTTGATAATTACTCACTCTTTTTATTTATTTTTTCATACTTGGACGTTGCAAACAATGGAAAATTAAAGACATGTAAAATGTAATAAAATATTTGCACACAATAAAGAAGAATAGGAAATAACAGCCGCCGACAAAGTTACTTTTGAATAGGCCCATAACAGCCGCCGACAAAGTTACTTTTGAATAGGCCCACTTGTGATACAAAAGGTAAGTCCACACGCGCAGGGGTATATACGGGTAATTGCTCTGTATGTAGCAGAACAGCTTTGGCATTATTGCTTCCCTGAAAGACTAGGTTATGTCACTCATTGTGTCTATTTGGTTGTGTCACTATCATTACTCATAAAAAATACGTGAACCTACTAAAGACAAATCAAAGATAAAAAGGCAGCCCTCGACTCTAAGCTGCTAGATCTCTGATTAACATCTCCAATAATTCTGCGGGATCGGACGAGTGGGGACCCTCAATGTTAGGGTTTAACCTTTTTAAAGATAAAAATAAAATAAAAATGATATAGCCTCCCTCTTTCGCTGGAAGTTATTTTAGTGTTTTTCACATCATTACTAATGTAATTAAATTACATAAAAAAATTTGGACGTAACGTCATTAATTTTCAACTTTAATAATTACTACCTTCGTCCCATAAAAAGTGTCCACTTTTTGAAAATTAATCGTCCCATAAAAAGTGTCCATTTACAAAATCAATACATCATTTAATGCATTTTTTCCACTCATACCCTTATATTTGCATTTAATGTTTGTATGTTTATTTTACATTCCAATAGAAGCATTTATTATATGATAGGGATATATATGTACATTAGCACTTAAATTACTACTACCTCCGGTCTAAAATATAAGTCATCCTATGAGTTTTCACACAGATTAAGGAATTGGTTGAATGTCATTAATTTGAAGGTTAATGTCTAAAATACCCCTTAACTATCATTAATGCAATAGTTGTTAAGTAATGAAAAGTTGTTGAATTCATAATAAATTAAGGTTAAGATAGAGAAAGAAAGAATAAATTGGTAATGTAGAATGACTTATATTATGGGACAGTAGAAAAGTGTAGGATGACTTATATTTGGGACCGGAGGTAGTACACATTAATTGATTTCTTAATCTATGTGCCAAGCAAAATGAGGACACTTTTTATGGGACGGAGGTAGTAATATAATTAATGAAGTAATGGTAAAATAAGGAGGAGTGGATGTATATATATAACTAGGGGAAGTTGAACAATATATATATATATATATATATATAGTTTTATTTTTATTTTTTTATTTTTTTTGAGGAGCCGGGACAATTTTATTAAGCGATGTCCGAATTACAAGCCAACAAAACGCGGGAGGAAGGAGATCCTCATTCTACACACCCAACTAGTTTAAGACCTTCCTGAGCTAAAAAATGAGTAGGGACATTTCCCTCTTTTTCAACAAAGGAAAAAGAAACTGAAACAAAACGAGACAGCAAGGTACGACAATCATCTATAATGCTTCCCACTGGAGATAAATCTTCTACTTGAGCTGTGAGCCCCCGGGGGGTCATGTGACCCCACTCAACTTTATTAAAAAAAAAAGTCCGAAACGACGTCGTTTTGGTATAAAAAAATAAAATCAATTTTTGACCTAATTACATGCTCAACCTGGTTTCGACCCGGAAATTTTGACCTAATTACCTGCCCAACCCTTTTTGGGTTGCTACACTTTTGTGACGGGTGACCCCACTGAACATTTTTTCCTAGATTCGCCACTGGTTGTGAGCTTCGCCTCTGATAAATAGTAAGAGAATCTCCTTCAAATATCACTCTAAAAAAGCCCCATGTAATCGCGAAATAAATTGCAATATACATGGCGAGAGCTTCTCGACCCAAAACACGAAAAGCTGCTTGCTGCACAACCAGTTCAGCATCCATGACGTATACTGTTGGCTGTCATACTTGATTAATCTGCATTAAAATATAATGCCATAATTAGAATTAAAGAAATGATTCAAATGTTGTGAACTTGTCCACATGGTAAGAAATTAAAGAAGTTGCACAGATTAGACAAGCTTTAAACAGTGAAGACACAGAACTTGACTTGCCTTAAACTAAACGGGTGTTTAAGAGGAAATATGAAAGAGTTTTGGGATTAGGTCCCTCAGCACTTCTGACATGCATGTTCTTGGAATGAAGAACTGCAAACAGGTCGTTTACCAATTGAATTTGCACTAGGAACATTAGAAATTAAAAGCAAGAAAAATACTTACATTACACTTGTAGTATTCAGCCCATCCAACAGCCTTAACTTCTCCAGATTGTAAGTAACAAGCTTGTTTTACAAGGCGAATGAACCCTTGAACACTTCAATGCAGCAAAGTAAAAAAGAAGATGGAATGTTCGGGCTCAAGCTCACTACAAAGGTATGTATTGTTTAGCTATCTGTACAGGGAAGTTGGTGTGCGCGGGCATTCACCAGTAATCACCGCAGCTACAATTTCCATTCAAGAACCTATGGTATCTGTTAACATCCCTTACTATTATTTCACTTTGTAGTATAGTATACTGAAATACTTCAAAGCTTGATGAGTCTTTGCAAATCCTCAGATTCTTAACAATCCGCAATACCTTCCCTGGGATTGCTGCTCCACTCAAAAAAAGAAAAGCCAGAGCCAACTTCTCGCTATGGTTCCAAAGAGCTTCCCTTTTAGTATTATTGTCAACGTCGTGCAGCATCTCATCCAAGACAGGTACATATCCTAGTTTCTCAATTTCCTCCATCAACTCTGCTAACTTTGCGTAAATCTTGTCTTTTCTCTCATGTCTTGTATCCCTTGATAGAAACTCATGAACCTCACCTCGCAGTTCGATCCAGCTTCTCCCACTCTCCTTTCTTACATCCCTCTCTTTCATCGTCTTCCATGATTCTGTAACCTTATCCCATTCCCTTGCACTTGCAGATGCCATTGCTGACATCACATAGGCAGAATCATCGTTCGGATCTATATCCAACAACTTCTGGCGCATTCTCCATGCAATTGCAGCATTTCCATGAGAAGCAGCCGAAGATAATAGTACACGCCAGACTGCTGCATCCGGCTCCAATGGCATTGTCAAAGCAACTCTCTCTGCTTCCTCCAACTTTCCTGCTTTTCCTAGTGCCCCAATCAAGCATGTGTAGTGTTCAAGCCCCGGCTCAACTTGGTAGTCCATTCTCATCTTTGTCAACCACCTCTCAATCTCCTCTGCCATACCGGCATTGTGAAATGCAGTCAAAACAGCTAAAAATGTATACTCATCAGGTTTCAAACCAACTCTTCCCATTAGTCTAAAAAGATCAACCGCGTTGTCCTTATCCCCTTGTTGGGCATAGGCAGGCATCATCGCGTTCCATCCTACCACATTCAAATACCATTCTAGAGCATCAAACACACCACGAGCAGCTGATACAAGCCAGCATTTCCCATACGCATCAATCAGCGCAGTCCCGACAATCACATCCAAGTCCCACCCAGTGACCACTGAATGCCCGTGTAAAATCCCACACTGCTCAAGCATTGCCGCCTCAGCAACAGCCTTTAAAACTTCCCTAAATACTATACATATTCGATCTAACACCATACCTTCTCATACCAACAAAACAGCCCAAAGCGTCAACCGCTTCCCCATTTTGCTCCAACCCATTAATCATCGCCCCATAACATACCTCATCTTTGTGAATCATCTCATCAAACACCTTATGTGCACATTTCACAAGACCGCTTTTACAATAAACAGACACAAGAGCAGAGCCAGCAAAAGGGTCGCAATTCAAGCCTGTCTTATGAGCAAGAGACTGAAGCTGGAGAGCAATCGGTAGAGTGCAAAGGGACGCACAGGTTTTGAGTAAAGAGGCAAAGATTAGGCAGTTGGGGAGGAACGGGGAGTGGCGAAGCATGGAAACAAAATGGTGGAAGGATGGCAGAGAGCCGGAGAATGCAGAGATGAGGGATGTCCATGAAACAATATTGGGAGTGGGGATAGCATGAAATACACAAAGGACATAATCAAAATGGTTGGATTTAGAGTAGAGAGTGATGAGGCTATTGAGTTGTGGCTGTCGGGATTTGATGGTGTTAGCATGGAGAATTCTTGGATCTACTTCTCTACTGTATTTATTATGAAAATGCTCTATAGTGTTGGACATCACCTCCGCCTCCGCCGATCAAGTGACAGTTATGTCCTGCATTCACCAGAGTGCATATGAAGAGCGCCATTCACCTAAATCCAAAACGTTCCCAATCTATGGTAACTCATGCTTGCATTCATGAATTCCGTTTCCTGCACTGAGGACAGTTACTCAAATACACTGTAACAACACCATCGATCATGGTGGAAGGGAAGCTATATAAAACAATAAGTCCTATCAATGGTGTAAGAACCGTGTTGTGTCACTTGTTGCAACTGTTTTGCTGTGGTACTAGTGCTACTCTTATATGTAAAAATATGTCATATGATAGAATAAAGGCAATTAATTGTAGATATATGGCAAATGATAGATAGTAATTGATACTAGTCAAAATTTAAGAACTACAACATGCCCACCAAATGTGCATCGCCTCCATAAATGATAAAAAGGGATATTAATCTTTGATCTTGGAAAAGAATTACTCAATCACTTGAAATTCATGTTCAAATACTCTCTATGTTCCAATTTGCCAAATCAGAAAAAAAATAAAAAAATCACATGAATTTGAAAAACAGCATCACCATTACCACAGCTAGTGCAAAAGTAGTATTTAAATATGGCAGAATAAGTTCTTTTCTATCCCTATCAACAAACCGTATACAATCACCTTCTACAAATGGATAAATCGGAACTCGCAAAGCCTTTCGATAAAGACAATCAAAGCAATAAATTGTTCACATTCAGGGAGCACTGAACAACCAAAGAAAAATTGCAGATGATAGCATCGTTTATATTGTATAGTTTACAAATTACTCATGTCTTAACAATTTTTAGATCGTTTATGTGTTATCATTTAATATTACTAAGCAAATCCACTTTCAGGTAGCAAAAAGGCAACTAAACAAACAAATTGGAAAGAAAAATAACAAAATTTGAGCAAAGCATATTTGAATTATTGATTTGAGTACCATACTGCATCCATGCACCTCCAAACCAAAAAAAAAAAAAAAAAAAAAAAGCAAAATAACAACAAAAAAATCTTTTAAAACAAATGATCATGAAATTTGATAAGATATCTCCCAAACATCCTAGACATAATACAAAGAAACGAACAAAAAAAGAAAAAAAAGGGAGCCATAGCTTAGCAGACCAAAAAAACTGCAAAACCATATGAGCAGATTGTCGGTGTATAATGTTTTGAGAACTTAACAAACCTCAGTGCATTGAACATAATATTCAAATTTGCGAGTATCAACTTAGGACATTGAAATGACTCAAATGAGCTAAAGGGAGAATAGGAAAATGAAGTTGATGAGGACTAACGCTGAACCTGAAGAATCAGATGAATAAGTAGAACCTGCTGGGGCAAGCTGAAAAGCTCACGGCGACGGTGGGGTGGTTGTGGTGCGGCGCACCAGCAGCGGTACATGGATGCTCCTCCTATAGGCGCCACTGCTCCTCTTAGGATGTAGCCATGTAGGTGGTTTGAGAAATGTGGGTGACACTGCCATCAACAATCGTGGGTTAAAAGGTTTAATGTGTAGAGGAATTTAGGTTGAAATTGATTGGGGCAGCCGGACGCTCGACGGCATTGGTAACATGAAATCTTGTCATTCCATATGTTTGAAACGACCTCGTTTGTATAATATCTTCCATTTATTTTTAAATTTTTTTCGTGGTCGGACCAACTGACTCAACTAACTAATCGGGAGTTCGGTTCGTGTCGTGCCTCCATAATTTAACTCTTACTCAGAGATAATGCCCGACAAAAAACAGCTATATATAGTATAGATATTTCAAGTGTATGCTTCATACCATGAATATTCAAGAGAAAGTGGATTCCATGAACTTAATTACCTATTGAGTGACCTAAAATTCCTTAAAAGTTTATAGAATATAATCGTTGTAGCAAGATTGTATCAAATAACCCGCATCATACCATTTCATTTTCATACTCTTTCACCTGTCATATTATTTTGGGGCAGGGAAGGTGGGAGGGGGGGGGGGGGGGGGGGGGGTTGAGGGATTATTCTAAAAATGTTGTATTTATGTTGTAACAAGTAAGATATACTACACCAACTCATTCATACCATCTTTCACTTAATACGAATATGTATGAAGGAAGAGTATCAATAAATAATCATAATATATTACTCCACTTTGAACTTGAACCTCCACCCAAAATTTTCTCCATATTACTCCACTTTGAACTTGAACTTCCTCCCGGCCGGGACTCTTTCAAACGGTGGAAGGAGATATTTTTCTATGTACGGGACGATGGTCACGACGAGCTTAGCGTGTGGAATACGGCGGATTTGGACGGGGATGAAAGTCCAGATTTATCAGAGTCCTGGGTGGAGAAGATTAGGGAGTCGGGGTACTCCATTGAGTGGCAGAATCTGTACGATGACTTGATTGCGGCCGCTCGGCTGGGGGATGCGGTCCCCGACCCCTACGTGAAGTTCACAAAGGACGAGTGGCAGCCCTGTAAGGTTTACTTATATTGTGTTTTATTTTTGCTGACTTGTCTATATTTCTCATTTGGCTAATCTCCTGGTCGGTGTGTGCAGTGGCTGATTTCGCCGATCTGATGGCTGGAGCAGAAAGAGAAGTGGCGGTTCGCCAAACCGTGCCGACTCCAGCAGTTCGAGAGATACCTTCAGAGGATCCGACTACCGAAGGTGCGGATGCCTCTGCCTCGATTCCTCCTCCCGAAATGGCCAGGACGGAATCCCTCGGGGAGGTTATGGAGGGGTTTAGTCCCCAGAAAACAAATTCGTCAAAGGCCGTCCTCTCATGAGGGTCGGTCTTCAAAGAAAAGCAAGTCGAAGGCCCCTGAGGAAGGTCAGGAGGAGGGGGCCTTCAAGCAGGAGTGGGTTGCCAGCATGTCCGACGAGGAGCTGGCAATCCTTGGTTGCGAAACAGTAGAGCTGGTAAGTATAGCTTATTTCTTTCTTTTTGGTGGTTTAATTATCTATTGTTCTGATGATCTATGTCTGCTCAGGGTGGCACGATTGGCCAGGAAGTTTTTAGGAGGTTAGGCAAGGCTTCGGCGGATTCAACTGCTCAACAGGCCAAAACTGCCGAACTACAAAAGGCAAGGGATGAACTTAGGGCAGCTATCCGCCTTAAGGATGCAGAGGTGAAAATCCTGCTAGCCCAGCTCCAGGCTCAGGAGAAAGAGTTGAAGGCCGTGGGGAGTGAGCTGGCCGAGGAGAAGAAGGTAAGAGAGCAGGAGGTCGGGGACCTCAGGGCGAGAGTGGCCGACCTGGAGGCCAATGTTGCGGCTCGGTGCAACGAAGCCGTTCAGGAATACAAGGCTTCGGCTGATTTCGCCGAGGCCCTTAAGGTGTTGCTGATTCCCATTCTCAACCATGGGTACCCCTTGGGGGTGAATGAGGCGAGGGCTCAGCTCCCTGCACTTGCTCTGGATGCCCTTCCTAAGAAGGCTTACTACAAACCAGGGATGGACGCGGTCTATACTGAACGCGTCCAAGACTTCCGAGCGGGGGTAGACATAGTTGATAAGTATGTCACCCACCGGCCGCTGCGTCCGGGTCGGCCCCTCCCTCCGAGTCTCAAAAGAGTCATGCTCTTGACTCTTAAAGTCTATTTTCTGTTTTTTGGGAAGGTGGTTTATGTATTATGACTTTATTCGTGATCAATGAATTTATTGTGATTTTGTTTTTGTGAATTTTGAATTATGAGTATGTATGTGTTGGTTGTTTGTTAGGGGTATGTATGTTGCCCCCAGTATGGTATTCACTATTCTTTTGTGAATGACATATTCTTTTAGATTAATGTTGTTGGGCTTGGCTTGTGCGTTCGGTTTGCTCAGGTTATAGTTGGTTATATCAATTTGGAGTTTGTACTTGTTATTTGTTGTATATAGGACCGAGTTGTATTCATGGGTTCGGTCATTCGGAAATTCAGCTTCGTTCTAACGGTATGTGTAATCGGACCGGACACCAAGCGAGTGGAGAAACTATAAGAGCTAAAGGATCTAGAATTCAGAGAGTGGCTAGATCCGATCACCTTTACTAAGAATGCAAAGGTACAAGGGCGAGAGGATCTAGGGCTCGGAGAGCGAAGCTAGATCCAACTGTTTTAAATAAGAATGTAAAATTATAAAGACGAGAGGATCTAGAGCTCGGAAAGCTGAGCTAGATCCGATCGCTTAAGTTAAGAAAGAAACTTAAAGGCGAGAGGATCTAGAGCTCGGAAAGCTGAGCTAGATCCGATCGCTTAAGTTAAAGAAGTTTAAAGGCGAGAGGATCTAGAGCTCGGAAAGCTGAGCTAGATCCGATCGCTTAAGTTAAGAAGGTGAAGTTAATTCCGAAGCATGGGCTTGGAGGACCACATAGTAGGTACTAAACTTAGTTGATTTAAGGTAAGTTTGCCCCCAATCAACCTAAAGTAATCCGGACTACGTTCAATTAATCTTAGGCGACTTAAAACTGACCTTATGAATTAACTATTTATATGAAGTTTTTGGGGACGAGCGGGGCTAGGCTAGTGCTGACTTCTCGTTTAAAAGCGTGGCGATCTGGGTCAGGTCAGACTGACTTTTCACGTGTATTTTTTAAGGACGATCGGGGACAGGCTAGTGCTGACTTCTCGTTTGATGATAGGGCGAGCTGGGCCAGATCGGACTAACTTCTCGCGTGAGGCTTTACTGCACAGTATAATTGTTGAATGACTTACAGATTATATAAAGTAAGACTTAACAGATGGCGATATTGGAACCAGCCAAAGACGTGATTGATCGAAAAATAAATATCCGACATTAAAAAAGGAAGTAAATAAAGTACGGAAATGAATGGAAAAGATCCCAGCGAATGGTAAGAAAGTACGAACAAGGATTAAAATGCAAAACTTAAAGATAGTTTGGAAAAAACGATAACCAACAAAGACGTGCCGAACGTGTTAGGCGAAAGTGATTCCTTTGCCTTTGATGGTAGCGGCGTAGCAACTTCGAGCGACCTCCAAGTCTCCTTTAATTTCGACCGACCCTCTACCGGTCGGGAACTTCAGGCTGATGTGCGCTGGGGAGATTATAGCTCGTAGATCGATCAGAGCGGGCCTTCCCAAAATGATGTTGTACGCTGATGAAGATTTGACCACGACATAATTGACCATGAGAGTCCTTCCTGACGAATCCTTCCCGAATGTCGTTGCGAGTCGAAGCATTCCTTGAGACCCATTGCCTGAAAAGCTGCAAAGTAGAGAACGTTAACCGCGCTACCAGTGTCTACGCAAACTCTCTTAACCAGATTCTTGTTGACTACGACTTCAATGACTAGTCCTTCATTGTTGGGGATCAGGGGGAGAGGATCCTTTGGCCCATAGCCTACTTCCTGAAAGGGGACTCGGCTTCCCTAGGCTATCTATCCGTTTCCCGTTCGGGTACTTGAGTTGCCGACCTCTAAACTGTTGCCAGGTCCTCCCACAATGGTGTTGATAGTGTTGATCGAGTGATTGTCTGCTGGTTGACCCTTGTCGGGAGATAGCTCTCTTCTCCGCTGGGGCTCGCCCTGTCGACCGCGATCACGACCATAGTTTCTCTGCTGGTAATCTCGCGGTCCTCGACGTTCACCATATCGTGGTCGATCCACGACCTCGTCTAGTTTTCCCTCTGCAATCGCTGCTTCCACGTCGCGCTGTAAGTCTCTACAGTTGTCCAATTCATGCCAGTGTATTGGTGGTAAGTACAAAACTTGCTCTGGTCCCTTATCTCCAAGGGGCTTCGAAGCGGTGTGGGAGTTTTTGCCAAACCCTTTCTTTCCATGATCGCCAATACTTGTTCCCTAGGCCGATTTAACACCGGGATGTCCCGCGGCTGCAAGGCATTTCTTTTTTCAGGTCGGCCTGTGGCCGAACCGCCTGCACGATCTCCATACGACTTTCTCTTCTTGTTGGATGTGTCTTCTTGCTTGTCCTTCTTGGGGTCGGACTTCTCCACTTCTCGTTTCACCCGATTAACTTCTTCCCCTTGACAATGTTTACATGCCACTTCCAAACACTCTTCCATGGAGGTGGGGAGCCTACCGCTCAGCTCGGCGTATAACCTGCCCTCGCGTAGCCCTGCTACAAAGGATGCGATTTGGACTTGATCGTCGGCGTCCCGAACTTGCAGTGATTCTTTGCTGAACCGCTTAAGGTACTGTAACGCAGTTTCATCTTTCTTTTGTTTAATGGAGAACAGGTGGGTAGCGTTCTTCTGGAACGGCTTGGCTGTAATGAACGCATTAAGAAACATCTTTCCCAGTGTGTCGAAGCTGTAGATCGTCGTTGGTGGTATTTTCTTGAACCATTCCCGAGCCCGACCAGTGAGTAGCACAGGGAATGCTTTGCACTTCATCTCCTCAGGGGCACAGTCGAGATTCATGTGCGTGAGATATTGGAACAGGTGGTCCTGGGGATCCTTCGTTCCGTCGTACGGCTCCAATTTGGGGATCTTGAATCTTGCTGGTTCGCGGGTAGTTATCAATCTGCTCAGAGAAAGGGGACTCGAGCGCTCGGAGTGTCGACTTTCTTCCCGCTATCGCCTTTAGTTCGGCGCGAGCTGCCTCCATGGCTCGAGGGACGACCAATTGCCTTTGTAGGTTGGAGGATGGCGATCGGTTTTCTCTTCTATTGCTCTTAGGCTTTGGGGAGGAAGGTGTTGGCTGCCACGATCCATCGCTGGGATCGTTTTCTTCCTCCGATTCCTGACCCTGGGAGTTCTCTCCAGATGAGCCTCCATTCGAGTGATTCATATCCTGCGAATTTTCGTTGAGGGGGCCTTCTTCTTCCAGACCTTCCCAATCCCCATCATCTTCTGCCAAGACGGCATTGAGAACAGCAGCTTTCGTGGATTCATCCAAAGCTATAAGTTGATCAACTAGCGCCTGATGGGTTGCGTCGATAGAGACATTTTCCTGCTGCGGCTGACTCTGGTTGTTAGCATCTGACTCTGATGCGTTGTTGGTGCCATTACCATTAGCAGCCTGTTGTCATGTGATCACCATGGCTGTCCTGAAGCTTTTCCTGAGATTGTCAATCAAAGAAAAATGGCCCTCCTTCTAGCGCCAATTGACGATCCAAAAATCGTCAAGGTAATCCTCTAAACTCGCTTCCTTGATTACAACCTAAGGATGCTTCAAGAACACAGAAATACGATGATGGAGGGGGTGATTTGATTTGTTTTAGGCTGCACTTGAGATGTCGTTCCTCAAGCTGCCTACGTATCCAATGGTAGAATTGGAATCAAGTCTTCGTAGTTCCTTAGGGACAGTTTATATAGAGGGGCTTATGCCCTAGGACTTGAGGTGGCGTGCCTGTGATTGACACTGATTAACGTATTCCCTAAGGAAAAAGATTATGATTGAGTGATCTCCTTGATTATATGAGATAATTATGGCATTCAAATATTAGAATTAAGTGATATAGATTCGAGCCCTTATTGTTCAGGATTCTGTAATGGTTATCTGGTTATTATGCACGTGGGGTATAAGATTAAAGACAGGCTCTGCCCGAGATGTACTGGGATGGCGGAGTCGGCCCACAGAGGACGGGGAAGATGACCGATCTCGTACCGCTACGGGATTGTGCAAGCCTAAAGACCTAGTCCGATCCAGGAGATCGACAGGGATCGCACCGCCGATCACTAGAAGTTCAATGCCCGATCCCTCTCCGACCTGCTAGAGACTGAGACGATCCGGTCCAACGGCGGTCGGACACATGAGGATCAGCGGTGACAAAACGAGTGGGCGAGCCCCCTTGGGCTCGGTACTAGGAAGTCAAAAGTGGCTTGCCCCTCTGAGTAAAGTGTTGAGCCACCAAAGAGGTGCCACGTGGGTGAACCCATTTTCTGGCAGCATCACTTTGATTTGAGTATTGAAGAGAATTTTAAGCACAACCCATTCTTAAATTTTGTATAAGGCATTTTCAATAAATGAATACCTTATAGACATTCAAACAATTTAATGTAAAATAAAGCTCTATTACTTTATGAGAATGATTTGTTATTATATTCGAGTAACTACACTTTGAACTCGAACCTCCACCCTAAAAAAAAAAAAAAAAAAAAACATGAAATCGAATACATTTAAGAGTTAAATACAAATAGCTCAGGCTTGGCCTGTTTTATTTAATTTTCTTTCATAGAGGCATAAATGCTCCATGAAATCCATACGGCACTCTCACCGGTAGAGTTATTTTAGCTACGGTCTCGTCTGAAAATTTCTTTGCATCAATTATGTGAACCTACAAGAACACAAAACAAAAAAATCAAATAAAAATAGAACATGCTACATAAAAAATACTACAATATGGTGATAATATCTGGTTATAAAGACAATATTTTACTAATTTTTTCTTCATATTTTTTTGCAATTTTTCTAGAAACATTAAGAAACATTCATTAATCGTGGGTTTTGGATTGATGAAATGAAATATAAAAAAATGAAACTGTTGAAATGGAATAAAATTGAATAGAATGTATGTGATTTCATTTATATGATTGACGTACCATGGAAGAAAATTAACGTGATTCAATAGAATCTAACAAGTGACATGGTGGATACGTAATGGTGGTGTGTCATGAGTGGGTGTGTGAGTTGTGCTGAGCCGTCCATATATAATCAAGGATACTAAGCCAATTTTTTTAAGGCGCTTGACCATATGAAATTGTTTTTTTCTTTTTCTTTTCCGTATGGTAGGTGGATGAACGAAAAAAAAAACAACATAATTTGATTAGAATTTTCTTAACTAAGTTTGAGTAGAAATTTATTAGGTGTTAACAATCTTTTAGCTTTAATTAAGTAAGAAAATAAAATTTGACCAAACGTATACTACTCACATATGAAATTCGGGGCCCTTGATTTACGAATTTGTGCCGGGCCTAGGCCGTAGCCTAGTGTCCTGCCCCGGGGACAGCCCTGGAGGTGTGAGGTGGAGGGTGGAGGCGGATGTGTGAAGGTACGTGGTGGTGATGGGGCGTGCAAAGTGGGTGGCAACGAGAGAGTGGATGGTGATGGGTGATGGGTGATGGTGGAGTGGGTTGTGGTGGAGGATGGAGGCAAAGGTTGGTGGTAGGGTGTGTTTTGATAGGGTAATAGTGAGTTGTGGCGGGGTACGTAAAGATGGGTAGGTGGCGGCGACGGGCGTTGGGGGTGGTGGTGGTTGAATTTTTATCACCGTATATTTTTTTTATGGAAACGAAATATACGAGTAAACTTTTGGTCATCATTGGAACTCGAATCAGGATAATCCGAATAAGGAGCCGCAGTAATTATCATTGAGTCAATTGCTTCCCGTGGTGGGGTTATGTATTTAATCCGTTACATTTGATCCCAAACGTTCCAAAATGATAGTACCTTAAGAATAATTTCACAAAACTAATTAATGAAACACTAGTTAATTATACAAATTAATTAAAAAGCCTGCAATGCAAGAATACATTAATTAGAACAAGGGAAAATAATTAATTAATGACTTGCCTGAGATGTATGATTAGTCTCATTGTGCAAAAAGGTGACAATCCAACCATCATCCTCTTCAAGACCTCCAGCTTTTGGAACAAAAGCAGCACCTGAGCAATATGTCCCTTTTTCAAATTTATGGTACTCTACTTTTATCATCTGTTTCTCCTCCTCCTCCTCCTCCTCCTCCTCCTCCTCCTCCTCCTCCTCCTCCTGTGTTATACAGTACAAAACTACACTAATTAATGAATATTCATTCCCAAAGGCATGCAATATATAACCCAAACAAAAATTAAAAAATAATATATTTGATGCAATCACAACACGTACTGTTTTTATATAGATATATATACCGTGAAATGGAGCTTGGCAAGTCCTCCATATTTCGCCATCCCGGAACTCGAACTTTCTGTAGAATCAACAACCTGTGTGTATCCATATTTATTTTGCAATCCTGTGAAATTTTCGTTCATCATCGGAAAATCCATGGCGTAATTATCTGGCCCTGTTAGATTTTTCCCATTTACTTGTCCAGTTTTCATGTTTAATCTCCATTCATAAACATTGACAAAAAGTGATCCTTCTTGTTGTTGTTGATCTTTATTAATGGTTTTCTGATCAGCTGATCTTTGATTATTGAAACCTTTGGAAAACCATTCGAATTTGTTCGTGCCGAACTCAGGTCCAGGAATAATTGATTCACCAGCTTTACAAGCCCTCACTATAATCTGCTCTTTGCCCAAATTATAATTAATGTAAATCTCATCAGTCAAGGTTATATTATTTAACATTATTGCTATATCTTGAACTGTATGTTTTGAGAAATGACCGCTCGATTCGATTCGTATCCGGTATTTAATTTGCTCGGATATTCGAGTCGGGCTGTTACGTGTGGTATTGGAATTTTTAATTTTTTTTTGCTAAAAGAAGGTTAATTAGGAGGTAATTAACCTGATCACCATTTTCGAAGCAATTAACGATATGAAATACAGCACAGGGTTCGACTTCAAACCACCTAATAGAATCCCCATCACCATAACGTGGCATTACTCCAATTCTAGCATAGTTTTTGTTTTCATATTTAATTAATCTGCATTTAAAATAAAATATAAACAACGGCAAATGTTAGAATTAGTAAAATGAAATTAATCAACTGTTGAAAATTTTAAAATAAAGTTGCACAGAAAATAAAAAAACTCACGGGCCTCCACTTATCAGTCGATTAATATCAATTGTTAGCGGAAAATCTAGAATCACGTTGTACCTGTTAGATAATTAAACACCATTTTAATTAATTAGTTGTGAAACATGCATGTTAATTCAATATTTTTGGGGAAATTTATTCTTGCATTAATTTTAAATATATATAGAACAACCCCAAAAAATGAAATGGTACCTTTCTGTTACGCCTATGTCATGGCTAAGGGAACATCTATCCAATTTGAGGTCTGCTCTATGAATTATTCTCCTCCCATTAGCTGAAATTATATATAATAAGAGAAATATATACCATTAATTACCATTAAAAAAATTAAAGAAAATAAGATAGTATATATTATATATGCCAAGGACAAAAAATTTGATAAATACCATTAAAAATTAAGCTATGTTCTTTGTATTTACCTTTATTTCAATAAAATATTCATAAAAGTCCTTATTAAAATAAGATAAGTAATATATTATATATATTACCAGAGATGATTCCCAGTTCCATGTATGGTTTTGGTGAAGAAACCCCATACATAACCAGCTCTCCGGTGGATGGAATTTTCTGTTCCATTATAAGTATTTCAAGGCAAAATCAATCAATAAATAAATAAAATGAAGCAACTCTCCGGTGGAAGTGTGATGTACAGAAAATCTTTCGTTCATTAAGTAACATTTAATTGAATATGAGTCTCACTATCATATTATAAGTGATTATGACGATAAAATTAATCGAGTAATAGATATATAGGAGTACGACCTTGGGATGGCTAGTGAAAGGTCGATTCCAGGTAGAATCAAGGTTCCAAGTTCCAAAGGTATTGAGGGTCAAGATATCAATCTCTTGAGGTGCATGATTTTCAGCTGTTGCATAGTATTTACCACCAATCTCAACAATGTTTGTGTTGCTTAGGTATTTCTCTGCACTCCCATACCTTGCCTACAATAGAATACTTACCAGAATAAGTAATTAATCTATAATCAGATCATTCAAGAAAACCTCAATAACACCATGCATCTAATTGGGATGAGATCATACATGTCCAAGTTGTGTGTCCAATTTCGGTGTCTAAGTAAAAACTACGTACGTCGTTTTATGTGTATTTGAATTGTTGAAGAAAAACAAAAAAGCAAAACATAAAAATCAAATACACATGAAACGATGTAGTTTTTAATTAGACATCGAAAATAGACACACAACTTATACAGGTGATCTCAAGCCTTAAATTATAACGTGTCACACATCATATTATTGCATACTTGTTTAGATTATAGTAATTTTTTTTTTGAGGAGATTATAGTAATATTTGAAGAGATTTTTTATACTAAAATTATAGTAGTGGAATATTAGGTGATCTAATATTTAATAATTGAAGATATGTTTTATATTAAACTTATAGTAGTGGAACCTCATAAAAGCTACTACTAAACAATTAATTAGTTGAAATTCTTATATTATACTTTGATACTTGTGGATACGTGTAAGAATAATGCCAAAATACAGTATTATATTAAATAAAGGTGTAATTATGTGTTGTCAATTGTTGTGACAACACATTTGTTATGACCAAATTATTTATGATGATTAATTAGAGAGATCATCTTACCTACCAAATTTAGCAAAAGTGCAGAAAAGACAGCAAGCGAATCCCCTTCAATTGCTGGAAGAAAGCCTGGTTTGTTCCTTTGATTTTCTGATTTAAATGTTTCTGATCGGACAAATCTATTTTTATAAGAAATATTCCATTTTCCACTTATAGATTTCTTCATGTATAAAGCATGAAGCATTCCTTCTCCTTCAATCCATGTGTGACTTGATCTTCCAAACACTGAAACTGCACTTTTGTACCCTCCAAATAGTGGGTTTGGCCCTGCACATACGTTTATGATTAATAATGTAAAAATGTGCTTGATTCTATTTTAGAAGTATTATAAGTATGTGTCTCTTTTTATTTATTTATTTTTTAGAAAGGAAAAACCAAATAAAATAAAGCAAAAAAGGTGTTTAAATGACATAAATAGATGAGTAGTTTTATCCTACAATAAAAATAGCACAAACATATATATGACAAATTTTATGGTGGTCAATGTTTAATATATCATTCTTCATGATTTGATAATAATTACTAATCAATAATGTAAATGTTTGAACATTTTGTTGCAACAATTTATCATTAAAATAGCATTACTAAGTCAAAACTACAATTATTAGTAGTGCACTTTTACATCATTGAGAATGGTGAGATTACCATCAATTAGTACTCCCTCCGTTTTTTTTATCTCTTATATTTCAGAACTTGTTATGTTTTTATTTATCTGTCATTTTATATTTTCAACGCATTATTTATTATTTTTTTCTTCCTTTTCCGATAATGTATTTACATCGCTAATAAAAAAATACATTTTAAATACTAAAAACTCATTTACCAACAAGCGTATTTACATCTTTAATAAAAAAACTACATTTTCAATATTATATTTCGAACATATTAATTCGCTTTCTTTTAATCTGTTTGAATCGTCTCTCTATGACCGGAAATTTTATCTTTGGTCCCGACCGAAAATATGATTTGGTGATCGGGGACCAATAAATCCGAGAAAAATGCGTGGGGCCCAATTTATTTGTGTAAAATATAAATGCCACGCTTTTACAAATTTGCCCTCTTTTAAGAAATTTATTGGATGACAAGTATGACACGTGTGGTCCTGGACCACCATAAAACTATTGATCTATGACATATAAAAAAAAATGTGGGAGTAGCTTTTATGCCATAGTCAAATAAAAAAACGGTGGGAGAAAAATATTGTGGTAGACTTAAATAAAATCTTATAGAAGAAGAATATGGTTCTACCGGAGTGAATATTTTTAGGGGTTTTATTTGCATTTCCTATTTACTACTTGTTCATTTACTACTTATACCATAAAAAATTACTTCGGCACCCTATGATTTTTTATATAGGGAACGTCGATCCTTTTGGTTTCTTGTGGAACACCAACGTCGATCATGATGACGTTGGTGTTCCACAATGAACACTGTACAGAATCGACGTTCCCTATATAAAAAGTATTAAATATAAGAACGTCGGTCCATGACTTTTCACTGGTGTTCACAGTGGCATACCAACGTCGGTGACACGACGTTGGTGTCTTACAACGAACACCTGAGTGTGAGTAACGTTTTTTTCATCCGAAAAAATATTCATTAATGTGGTGCGAATAGTAAATAGGGGTCAAATAGAACCCCTATTTTTATTAAATCTTAATATTGAAATCTTTATAATATAAAAAAGGGAAGGCCACAAGCGAAAAAAAATTAATAAATAGTGTCCCGGAAGGACAAAACATTTTCATGATTATAAAGACAAAATCACAATTATTACTTTAAAATTATTCGCGCGTGTTAATGTTACTTTATGTTTCACAATTGTTACTTCATATTTACTCTATTCCACATTTGTTACTTCATAGTATTTATTCTTCATAATTATTCTTTTATCTTTATTAAATTACAAGTATCTTTTATCCCGATTTTTTGATAATTTTGTCCTTATAGACAAAAATCTATATAAACAATGATAGTAGTACAAGTTACGTAACAATAAAAATGTATATATTAAGGCGAAAACAAGGATAAATTATATTTTTTTAAGGGGGAATATCAATTGAGTAGAAGGAACATAAAGAAAAATGACTTGTGTTAGAAATTAGTCGACGAAAATTGTCGAAATTCACTAATTTTCAAAATTATCGTCGAAAACTAATTTTAAAAATGATTTATTATATTATTTGAGGATTCATTTGTTTGTCCTTCTCATTATAAAAAAAACTATAAAAAAAATGTAGTTGTCTTATTCTTAAAAATATTTAATGTGTCCTTATTAATTTTATTTTTTTAAAGGGGAGAAAACAACAATAATTAAAGTACCGTATTTCATACGAAACCATTGATTTGATCATATAGTTTATACAGAATAAACTACACACTAGTAAATATTACTAAGCATTAATTAACGGAGTTAGAATTATTGTTTCACAGAAAAGTACCATTTCTGATGTAAACTCCCTCGGGAAAATCCTCAGGGATACACCCTTCTTCAATGTCCTCTATTGTAATTGCTTCCGCCAGTTCTTCCACCGGAGCAAAGTTACTCTGAAATATCAACACATATTTTTGATCGAGGAAGCTATATTGCTGCCGTGAACAAAGAAAGATGAAGAAAACTCTCGAGTTTCTCCAAAAATATATCAGAGTGAAAACACAGAAAAGCAACTGAAATTCTCAAGCCTCTGTACGTACGTAGTACCACGATAAGAAACAACTAATAGGCATATACGAATTAATTACCTGAGATGGTAGAAGCGGCTGGTCGACGAACTCGAACGCCGAATCAACAAAAGCTTCGATTAAGTTCATAGAACTCGTTTTTATCGTTTGTGTCACGTCCATAATCACCTCTTGCAATTTTCTCTCAAATGGCTGCAGAATTCATCCAGAAAAATTTTGGAATTTCACCCACAAAGTTTAACAACGGTCATGAGAATATACATATATAATGCATGTATACCAATTAATTAATTAATGAAGGTAAGGGTGTCCATTTAATTTGATTTAATTACCTTTAAAACAAAGGGAGGTGAGGCCTTGAATCTAACCGACGGCGAGGGAGGGTTTTTCGCGGAGCAAGTGATGATCGAGGAAGAACAAATATGCATAGACATATTTTCAAAGTTCAGACAAACTTAATTAGCTAGTGCGATGGTTCTGAGGTGTGAAAGTTCAAAATTAATGTAAAGAAAGAAGCTTTAAATAATATATTAACAAGATAGATAGATAGAGATATGAACGTACTACCCCATAAAATGTTAAAAAGAAAAGAGATTGAAAGTTTTATAAAGAAATTTGACAATATCTGATGGTTTACATGTGATTCATGTGAAAATATATACAAAGACCAGAAAGAAGTAAAGCCAAAAGGATTATGACATAAAAGGTAATCTTTTAATCAATTTAATGTAAGAGCATGACGTATAGTTGGTGGCTTGAAGGAAAGGCTTTTTGGCTATATTCAATATTGTAGATGCCTGCTTGTATGTTTGACTGATTCCATTTATTTTCTTCCCTTCATCAACTACTGATTTAATTATTTGTTGGTCTCTAATTGACAAAAGGAAAAGGAAATGCTAGTGGACAACAAATTATAATTAAAAGGATCTTTTGTATATATTTATATATTTCATTCTCAATCTAAATCATACATCATTAAACCTTACATGGGTAAAACATACACATACTACAAATATTAAAATCGACTATTGATTAATGAGGCATAAAATTGCTTAGTTAACAATAAAACCCTTGATGATGGCTTTGTTTCAATGTGGTTATATTTTTTTTTTTTCCTCCAAGGTTATTATAAGCTAAGGCTGTATATCTAATAAATTGGCTGATGAGTTTTGAGTGATGATACATCCAAATACATATTTTATGTATAACAATATCTTCTACAACAGTATTAACATCAATGATTGTGTTGAGATTCATAGCAATCAATGAATTTTACATTTTAATCAATGATGATAATGTACGTATATAGTGGAAGATTTTGTGTATAAACGTGTAGTGCACGTTTTATTTTTCGATGAGTTTTATAGAGATCTGATTCATCACTATGCTTCCACCCAGCTTCACATATATAAAAGAACAATTGAAAAAAGAAGCTAGTGTTAGAATTAGAAACAAGTTATCTTATCCTGTGCATCGCACGGGGTTTTTGACTAGTGATAATGTCGGAATTATCACAAACGGATTAAACGGTAAATATTTAAACTAATTATGAGTCCGGAACACGTGATGACACTCAAGAACTATGATAAACAATATAAGTAAAACGGGGGTGTTTTTAGGAGATTATGGCTGCGTCAGTGTGACTACCTAGTGCAAGGGATCAAACCAAATATTGTAGTTCCGGAGGGAAGGATGATGCCGCTATTTATAGGGGCTATAGTCGGCGGTTACAAAGGCGGTATGTAAGGTACAAGTGATGTCGGACGAGCTCCGATTGGGACACGCTTGCATCATGACCGTTGCGGGCTCTTCGCCTGTAATTGTTGTGTAGACTGCTGCCTAGTCAAGCGGGCTTGGTCTGAACTGATGGGATGCGAGATTGAGGGGCAAGCAGGTCGGCCCCCAGTGCTTTGTATCGAGCTGGATGCTTGTTGGTCGACACCCGTTGTCTTGGCCGATGATAAGAATCGTAGAGGCGCGAGGCGGGCTGGATTATTCTCGACTTGATTCTGCTTACGAAGGGCGAACTTGTTGGGCCTAGGGCCCTATCCGTTGCTGGGCTTATGCATGGGTCAGGGCTTGGATCCACGTGCTTTTTTCCCGGATTTGGCATATCAACTAGTGTGTGTGTATATATGTTTATATATATTCCCCATTAATTAGTATCCTCAAACTGATTTATAGCTAGGCTAAAAGCATGGTAACATGACCTGATCATTGGTTCATAACTGCATTTGGAGAATAATAATGCCTGGATTTCTAGAGATCGATCGGTCGATGCTCAATCCATTGAACATATATTTAACATTAATCAGCATATCATGGAACATTATTTATGAAGTTAGCAGAAGAAAATACACGCAGGATAATAGGATATATTGAGTAGTCCTACGTTCTGCCAAAACAAAAAATTTCATGACAAACGTTTACACCATTGATTATAAACTATTCATTTATATGAATTCTGTTATTATCAATGATATACAAAGTATATTATGACATTTGTTATAATAGAAGCTAGAATACTCCCGAGATATATATTATGGTAGATAATGGTAAAGAGTCTCATACGATAACTCCACTTGATCATGAGTTACTATATATGACACTATCCCTACCAAACGTGTTATAATGATAACTCGAAATCTCCATATATATATATATATATATATCACGCTTTATAGGTGCAAAGGCCGGCATCGTCGCAGGGGCAATGGCTTGGACACAAATTATCCGGAGTTTCATACTTACAACCCAAACCGCAAGTAGCTTCAGTCTTGAAAAAGCACCTGTTATAAATATTACAGAAGCAATCATCGTAAAGACATGGCAGCTCTGCAAAATCTTCGATACATCTTTCTCCTTCGCAACGTCCCATAAGTTGTCTCCTGGGAGGATGAGCAACAAATGATAATATATGTGACCCTCCATTATTGTTGTTGTTTTCAACTCCATTTGCATGCATTAACAATTTGTATATCATTCAATCAATCACGAAATAATACATATAGATATAGATATAGTCTCGTCTTGTAAAGATTAAATATATATATACTTACAATTAGGAGACGAGGAGATTAGAAAGAGAAGAAAACACATGTACACAAGCTTAGACATGATGATATCTTTCATCTGAAATGTAAAGGTATGTCAAGATATATATGTGTGTGCCAAAATGGTAGTACATCCTATTTTAGGTATTTTTCTCTTTTTAACGCCACTTCCTTTTATGAATACTTCAGATAAACAAACAGTGTAAACTATATACATGTGTGCCAAAATGTATTAATCAACTTTATTTTTTTTTTATTTTTTTTCGTTTTTTCCTTGGTCGGCCTTAGAGAGGGAAATAGTTATCTGTTGTTGGAGTAGATAAATATTTTTAGGTTGTATCTAATGACATGAATCGCATGTTGGGAAAATATATCGTGTGTGGAGTTATTTACGAAACACATCCGTAATTACGGAAAATAATAACAGAAAATAAATAACATGAAAAGGAAATTCGTTTTATTAATTAGATCTAACAAAATAACTATTACCGTACAGATTTGACACGAACAATGTATGAAATAAAGGATTTAGAGATCAACCGAGACGAGTATTTACTATTTCTTTAAGACAAATTGCTCTCGTATGGTGCCCACGATAATAGCAATTGTCTTCCAAAATACAACGGCTTACGTCTCAGATTTAGAGACACTTCAAAAATCCGAGCTCTAGAGAACTTACATAGTGCTCCGACTTCTTTTCGACTAAAAAACTAGATCTATATGAGAGACTCTTTACTTTAATCAATGAGATTCTTTATATAGTAAAGATGATGAGTCAATACACAATTTTTATTGACCGGATGACATAAGTCGGTTGACTTTTCCCTCAAAAAAATCCATTCTTTATGGTTAATATCATAAAGAAATTTATCCAAAAATTAATAGTAACATTCGAACCCAGCCAAACCGACCGAGCCCGCTCGAGCCGGACGGAGGCGGAAGGACGCATGCTCGTGTAATTATCCAAGTCCTCTTCTTGGGACACATCTATAAGCGTCACACTAACACTTAAATATGGAGCTCAAGTCTCCCATTTTTTCAATGTGGGAGAGTTTGAGTTGATCACACCTTCAACTCCTCTCCCACACATGTTTTACCTCAACTTTACGCGTTAATTTCTTATTCACCCGATATCCGAATCGAGTGATTCCAAATCCAAATATTATATATCTACTCCATGAGTAGTATTTTTAGATGTAATAAGCTCCCGGTGAATATCACCAGAGCGTATCTGAAATTTACGCTAAATTTGATTGTTTCAACGCATGTTCTAAGCCCTCGTCCCGTATGGGTATGGCTTATATCTCCAACATCACATCCATCAATTTTCACTTTTTTATCATATGATCGATGTGTATTATATGAAAGAACCTTGAAGAAAGATAAAGAGTTTGTTCTTTGCATAATCACCGACTTAGATTTCATACCATAAATAGTACACTACTACATTGTACTCGATAAATCATATACATACACTTGTATCACATACGTTAAGGGGTCTAACAAAGGCATATAAGATGGACAAGTGTCCTTACACTGGGAAGAAGATAATAACTACTACAACTACGTAGTATTAGGTAATCTTAACAAACCCCTCAAACTTAGAATGTGGTGTTGGCACCACACTAAGTTTGGCTCGAAATTCAGAGAACTTGGCATTAGTGAGAGGCTTGGTCATGCAATATGCTATTTGTTCAACTATGTGAATGTGGGTGACATGAAGCCTCTCTTGAAGGTGGTCACGGGAAATATGAATGTCAATTTCTATGTGGTTGGATCTCGAATGAAACAATGGATTCTAAGCCAAGTAAATTGTAGAAAATCTAGACTCAAACTCATATAATGGAAGATGCCTCATCACCAAAACCTAGGTTATGAGGTGAGGGATATACATATCTTATTATGGTGGGTGAAACAATTACAAATACCCAATGTGGGACACTTTAACATGCCCCCTTAGCCTATAAATAGCACGAGCCACCCGGCACACAAGGCATATAGGGCACCTTTATAAGGCCAACACTTGCATAATAAAGGGATGACTCGATACCATGTAGAAAAATCTAGACTCAAACTCATACATATAAGATGAGGGGCTTCATTCCAAAACCTAGGTTATGAGATGATGAAAATTTATCTTTTAATATCGTGGGTAAACATCATAAATACTCAATGTGTGACACTATAATATAGTTAACCCCAGGTTGTCACACCAAGTGAGTAGAGTGTGTGGATGGGTAAGATAAAGCTCAGATAGTAGAGATTTAAGCCATTGAAGTTCTGTAGCTACATGGGCTAATGCCACGTGTTCACTTTCGGTGCTTCACTTAAACACAACAAATTGCTTCTTGGAGCACTATGTGACTAAGAAACCAGCTTGATAGACATGATAACCTATAATTGATCTATTGTCGGGATGAATACAACCTGAGTCGGCATCTAAGCATCCAATCACTCGAATTGGTTGAAAATGCAACACACGGTGCACAATCCTTTTGATGGGAGCGTGATCCCCTGCTGTGCATGTGTGTGCTGTGCGGTGCGGTGCACCAAAACGGCGTCGTTTCGGGCCAAAACGACGTCGTTTTGATTTTTTTTTTTTTGAACCAAACGGCGTCGCGTCGGATCGAAACGACGCCGTTTTGATGCACAGCACGCCGCGCTGTGCATGTGTGTACCGTAGGGGATCGGGGTCCCCTTTTGATGTACCTAGAAATGCAAATTCCTAGGTATCATTTGACCTGACCACGTCTATAGGATCCCGACACACTCTTCTAAAATACTACCTCCGTCATAAAATGTAAGTTTATTTGAGTTTTTTCATACATATTAATAAAATAAAGCAAACATATATGACAAATTTTATGGTGGTCAATGTTTAATATATCATTCTTCATGATTTGATAATAATTACTAATCAATAATGTAAATGTTTGAACATTTTGTTGCAACAATTTATCATTAAAATAGCATTACTAAGTCAAAACTACAATTATTAGTAGTGCACTTTTACATCATTGAGAATGGTGAGATTACCATCAATTAGTACTCCCTCCGTTTTTTTTATCTCTTATATTTCAGAACTTGTTATGTTTTTATTTATCTGTCATTTTATATTTTCAATGCATTATTTATTATTTTTTTCTTCCTTTTCCGATAATGTATTTACATCGCTAATAAAAAAATACATTTTAAATACTAAAAACTCATTTACCAACAAGGTATTTACATCTTTAATAAAAAAACTACATTTTCAATATTATATTTCAGACATATTAATTGCTCTTTTAATCTGTTTGAATCGTCTCTCTATGACCGGAAATTTTATGCTGGTCCTGGACCAAGTATGACTTGGTGATCCAGGACCAATAGAAATCCAGAAAAATGCATGGGGCCCAACTGTGTAAAATATAAATGCCATGCTTTTACAAATTTGCCCCTCTTTTAAGAAATTCTATTGGATGACAAGTATGACATGGTGGTCCTCGACCACCATAAAACTATTGATCTATGACATATAAAAAAAAATGTGGGAGTAGCTTTTATGCCATAGTCAAATAAAAAAACGGTGGGAGAAAAATATTGTGGTAGACTTAAATAAAATCTTATAGAAGAAGAATATGGTTCTACCGGAGTGAATATTTTTAGGGGGTTTCTATTTGCACTCCTATTTACTACTTGCACTCATTTATTACTTATACCATAAAAAATTACTTCGGCACCCTATGATTTTTTATATAGGGAACGTCAGTCACACTGGTGTTTCTTGTGGAACACCAACGTCGATCATGATGGACGTTGGTGTTCCACAAGCGAATACCACAGAATCGACGTTCCCTATATAAAAAGTATTAAATATTAGAACGTCAGTCCATGACTTTTCACTAGTGTTCCTAGTGGCATACCAACGTCAGTGACACTGACGTTGGTGTGCCACAACGAACACCAGTGTGAGTAACGTTTTTTTCATCCGAAAAAATATTCATTAATGTGGTGCAAATAGTAAATAGGGGGGTCCAAATAGAACCCCCTATTTTTATTAAATCTTAATATTGAAATCTTTATAATATAAACAAGGGGAAGGGCCACAAGGACAAAAAAATTAATAAATAGGTCTGGAAGGACAAAACATTTTCATGATTATAAAGGACAAAATCACAATTATTACTTTAAAATTGTTACTGCACGTGTTAATGTTACTTTATGTTTCACAATTGTTACTTCATATTTACTCTATTCCACATTTGTTACTTCATAGTATTTGTTACTTCATAATTGTTACTTTTATCTTTATTAAATTACAGTATACTTTTATCCCGATTTTTTGATAATTTTGTCCTTATAGACAAAAATCTATATAAACAATGATAGTAGTACAAGTTACGTAACAATAAAAATGTATATATTAAGGCGAAAACAAGGATAAATTATATTTTTTTAAGGGGGAATGAGGGAGAAGGACAGAAATATTTCATCAATTGAGTAGAAGGACAGTTTTTTGAAACTTTTGCATAAAGGACAAAACTATTTATTCACTCGTCGAAATTCACTGTTCGAAATTATTTGTTTAAATTCACCGACGAAATTCATTTGTCGAAATTCACTAATTTTCAAAATTCATCGTCGAAATTCACTAATTTTCGGGATTACCTGTCGAAATTCACCGATTTCGGGATTCACCTGGGATTCACCGATTTTCGGGATTATTTGTTTGTCCTTCTCGCTATAAAAATTATGCAATTGTCCTTCTCCCTATAAAAAAAATGTAGTTGTCTTGTTACTTAAAAATATTTCAGATTGTGTCCTTATCCCTAATTTTCCATTTTTTTAAAGGGGAGAAAACAACAATAATTAAAGTACCGTATTTCATACGAAACCATTGATTGATCATATAGTTTATACAGAATAAACTACACACTAGTAAATATTACTAAGCATTAATTAACGGAGTTAGAATTATTGTTTCACAGAAAAGTACCATTTCTGATGTAAACTCCCTCGGGAAAATCCTCAGGGATACACCCTTCTTCAATGTCCTCTATTGTAATTGCTTCCGCCAGTTCTTCCACCGGAGCAAAGTTACTCTGAAATATCAACACATATTTTTGATCGAGGAAGCTATATTGCTGCCGTGAACAAAGAAAGATGAAGAAAACTCTCGAGTTTCTCCAAAAATATATCAGAGTGAAAACACAGAAAAGCAACTGAAATTCTCAAGCCTCTGTACGTACGTAGTACCACGATAAGAAACAACTAATAGGCATATACGAATTAATTACCTGAGATGGTAGAAGCGGCTGGTCGACGAACTCGAACGCCGAATCAACAAAAGCTTCGATTAAGTTCATAGAACTCGTTTTTATCGTTTGTGTCACGTCCATAATCACCTCTTGCAATTTTCTCTCAAATGGCTGCAGAATTCATCCAGAAAAATTTTGGAATTTCACCCACAAAGTTTAACAACGGTCATGAGAATATACATATATAATGCATGTATACCAATTAATTAATTAATGAAGGTAAGGGTGTCCATTTAATTTGATTTAATTACCTTTAAAACAAAGGGAGGTGAGGCCTTGAATCTAACCGACGGCGAGGGAGGGTTTTTCGCGGTGCAAGTGATGATCGAGGAAGAACAAATATGCATAGACATATTTTCAAAGTGCAGACAAACTTAATTAATTAGCTAGTGCGATGGTTCTGAGGTGTGGAAGTACTTCAAAATTAATGTAAAGAAAGAAGCTTTAAATAATATATTAACAAGATAGATAGATAGATAGAGATATGAACGTACTACCCCATAAAATGTTAAAAAGAAAAGAGATTGAAAGTTTTATAAAGAAATTTGACAATATCTGATGGTTTACATGTGATTCATGTGAAAATATATACAAAGACCAGAAAGAAGTAAAGCCAAAAGGATTATGACATAAAAGGTAATCTTTTAATCAATTTAATGTAAGAGCATGACGTATAGTTGGTGGCTTGAAGGAAAGGCTTTTTGGCTATATTCAATATTGTAGATGCCTGCTTGTATGTTTGATTGATTCCATTTATTTTCTTCCCTTCATCAACTAGTGATTTAATTAGTTGTTGGTCTAATTGACAAAAGGAAAAGGAAATGCTAGTGGACAACAAATTATAATTAAAAGGATCTTTTGTATATATATATATATATATTTCATTCTCAATCTAAATCATACATCATTAAACCTTACATGGGTAAAACATACACATACTACAAATATTAAAATCGACTATTGATTAATGAGGCATAAAATTGCTTAGTTAACAATAAAACCCTTGATGATGGCTTTGTTTCAATGTGGTTATATTTTTTTTTTTCCTCCAAGGTTATTATAAGCTAAGGCTGTATATCTAATAAATTGGCTGATGAGTTTTGAGTGATGATACATCCAAATACATATTTTATGTATAACAATATCTTCTACAACAGTATTAACATCAATGATTGTGTTGAGATTCATAGCAATCAATGAATTTTACATTTTAATCAATGATGATAATGTACGTATATAGTGGAAGATTTTGTGTATAAACGTGTAGTGCACGTTTTATTTTTCGATGAGTTTTATAGAGATCTGATTCATCACTATGCTTCCACCCAGCTTCACATATATAAAAGAACAATTGAAAAAAGAAGCTAGTGTTAGAATTAGAAACAAGTTATCTTATCCCGTGCATCGCACGGGGTTTTTGACTAGTGATAATGTCGGAATTATCACAAACGGATTAAACGGTAAATATCTAAACTAATTATGAGTCCGGAAAACACGTGATGACACTCAAAAACTATGATAAACAATATAAGTAAAACGGGGGTGTTTTTAGGAGATTACGGCTGCGTCAGTGTGACTACCTAGTGCAAGGGATCAAACCAAAAATTAGTTCTGGAGGGAAGGATGATGCCGCTATTTATAGGGGCTATAGTCGGCGGTTACAAAGGCGGTATGTAAGGCACAAGTGATGTCGGACGAGCTCCGATTAGGACACGCTTGCATCATGACCGTTGCGGGCTCTTCGCCTGTAATTATTGTGTAGACTGCTGCCTAGTCAAGCGGGCTTGGTCTGAACTGATGGGATGCGAGATTGAGGGGCAAGCAGGTCGGCCCCCAGTGCTTTGTATCGAGTTGGATGCTTGTTGGTCGACACCCGTTGTCTTGGCCGATGATAAGAATCGTAGAGGCGCGAGGCGGACTGGATTATTCTCGACTTGATTCTGCTTACGAAGGGCGAACTTGTTGGGCCTAGGGCCCTATCCGTTGCCGGGCTTTTGCATGGGTCAGGGCTTGGATCCGCGTGCTTTTTTCCCGGATTTGGCATATCAACTAGTGTGTGTGTATATATGTTTATATATATTCCCCATTAATTAGTATCCTCAAACTGATTTATAGCTAGGCTAAAAGCATGGTAACATGACCTGATCATTGGTTCATAATTGCATTTTGAGAATAATAATGCCTGGATTTCTAGAGATCGATCGGTCGATGCTCAATCCATTGAACATATATTTAACATTAATCAGCATATCATGGAACATTATTTATGAAGTTAGCAGAAGAAAATACATGCAGGATAATAGGATATATTGAGTAGTCCTACGTTCTGCCAAAACAAAAAATTTCATGACAAACGTTTACACCATATTGATTATAAACTATTCATTTATATGAATTTTGTTATTATCAATGATATACAAAGTATATTATGACATTTGTTATAATAGAAGCTAGAATACTCCCGAGATATATATTATGGTAGATAATGGTAAAGAGTCTCATACGATAACTCCACTTGATCATGAGTTACTATATATGACACTATCCCTACCAAACGTGTTATAATGATAACTCGAAATCTCCATATATATATATATATATCACGCTTTATAGGTGCAAAGGCCGGCATCGTCGCAGGGGCAATGGCTTGGACACAAATTATCCGGAGTTTCATACTTACAACCCAAACCGCAAGTAGCTTCAGTCTTGAAAAAGCACCTGTTATAAATATTACAGAAGCAATCATCGTAAAGACATGGCAGCTCTGCAAAATCTTCGATACATCTTTCTCCTTCGCAACGTCCCATAAGTTGTCTCCTGGGAGGATGAGCAACAAATGATAATATATGTGACCCTCCATTATTGTTGTTGTTTTCAACTCCATTTGCATGCATTAACAATTTGTATATCATTCAATCAATCACGAAATAATACATATAGATATAGATATAGTCTCGTCTTGTAAAGATTAAATATATATATACTTACAATTAGGAGACGAGGAGATTAGAAAGAGAAGAAAACACATGTACACAAGCTTAGACATGATGATATCTTTCATCTGAAATGTAAAGGTATGTCAAGATATATATGTGTGTGCCGAAATGGTAGTACATCCTATTTTAGGTATTTTTCTCTTTTTAACGCCACTTCCTTTTATGAATACTTCAGATAAACAAACAGTGTAAACTATATACATGTGTGCCAAAAATGTATTAATCAACTTTATTTTATTTTTATTTTTTTCGTTTTTTCCTTGGTCGGCCTTAGAGAGGGAAATAGTTATCTGTTGTTGGAGTATATAAATATTTTTAGGTTGTATCTAATGACATGAATCGCATGTTGGGAAAATATATCGTGTGTGGAGTTATTTACGAAACACATCCGTAATTACGGAAAATAATAACAGAAAATAAATAACATGAAAAGGAAATTCGTTTTATTAATTAGATCTAACAAAATAACTATTACCGTACAGATTTGACACGAACAATGTATGAAATAAAGGACTAGAGATCAACCGAGACGAGTATTTACTATTTCTTTAAGACAAATTGCTCTCGTATGGTGCCCACGATAATAGCAATTGTCTTCCAAAATACAACGGCTTACGTCTCAGATTTAGAGACACTTCAAAAATCCGAGCTCTAGAGAACTTACATAGTGCTCCGACTTCTTTTCGACTAAAAAACTAGATCTATATGAGAGACTCTTTACTTTAATCAATGAGATTCTTTATATAGTAAAGATGATGAGTCAATACACAATTTTTATTGACCGGATGACATAAGTCGGTTGACTTTTCCCTCAAAAAAATCCATTCTTTATGGTTAATATCATAAAGAAATTTATCCAAAAATTAATAGTAACATTCGAACCCAGCCAAACCGACCGAGCCCGCTCGAGCCGGACGGAGGCGGAAGGACGCATGCTCGTGTAATTATCCAAGTCCTCTTCTTGGGACACATCTATAAGCGTCACACTAACACTTAAATATGGAGCTCAAGTCTCCCATTTTTTCAATGTGGGAGAGTTTGAGTTGATCACACCTTCAACTCCTCTCCCACACATGTTTTACCTCAACTTTACGCGTTAATTTCTTATTCACCCGATATCCGAATCGAGTGATTCCAAATCCAAATATTATCTACTCCATGAGTAGTATTTTTAGATGTAATAAGCTCCCGGTGAATATCACCAGAGCGTATCTGAAATTTACGCTAAATTTGATTGTTTCAACGCATGTTCTAAGCCCTCGTCCCATGGGTATGGCTTATATCTCCAACATCACATCCATCAATTTTCACTTTTTTATCATATGATCGATGTGTATTATATGAAAGAACCTTGAAGAAAGATAAAGAGTTTGTTACTGCATAATCACCGACTTAGATTTCATACCATAAATAGTACACTACTACATTGTACTCGATAAATCATATACATACACTTGTATCACATCTGTTAAGGGGTCTAACAAAGGCATATAAGATGGACAAGTGTCCTTACACTGGGAAGAAGATAATAACTACTACAACTACGTAGTATTAGGTAATCTTAACAAACCCCTCAAACTTAGAATGTGGTGTTGGCACCACACTAAGTTTGGCTCGAAATTCAGAGAACTTGGCATTAGTGAGAGGCTTGGTCATGCAATATGCTATTTGTTCAACTATGTGAATGTGGGTGACATGAAGCCTCTCTTGAAGGTGGTCACGGGAAATATGAATGTCAATTTCTATGTGGTTGGATCTCGAATGAAACAATGGATTCTAAGCCAAGTAAATTGTAGAAAATCTAGACTCAAACTCATATAATGGAAGATGCCTCATCACCAAAACCTAGGTTATGAGGTGAGGGATATACATATCTTATTATGGTGGGTGAAACAATTACAAATACCCAATGTGGGACACTTTAACATGCCCCCTTAGCCTATAAATAGCCTGAGCCACCTGGCACACAAGGCATATAAGGGCACTATAAGGCCAACACTTGCATAATAAAGGGATGACTCTGATACCATGTAGAAAATCTAGACTCAAACTCATACATATAAGATGAGGGGCTTCATTCCAAAACCTAGGTTATGAGATGATGAAAATTTATCTTTTAATATCGTGGGTAAACATCATAAATACTCAATGTGTGACACTATAATATAGTTAACCCCAGGTTGTCACACCAAGTGAGTAGAGTGTGTGGATGGGTAAGATAAAGCTCAGATAGTAGAGATTTAAGCCATTGAAGTTCTGTAGCTACATGGGCTAATGCCACGTGTTCACTTTCGGTGCTTCACTTAAACACAACAAATTGCTTCTTGGAGCACTATGTGACTAAGAAACCAGCTTGATAGACATGATAACCTATAATTGATCTATTGTCAGGATGAATACAACCTGAGTCGGCATCTAAGCATCCAATCACTCGAATTGGTTGAAAATGCAACACACGGTGCACAATCCTTTTGATGGGAGCGTGATCCCCTGCTGTGCATGTGTGTGTCTTGTGCGGTGCGCGTCGTTTCGGGCCAAAACGACGTCGTTTCGGGCCAAAACGACGTCGTTTTGATTTTTTTTTTTTTTTTTTTGAACCAAACGGCGTCGCGTCGGATCGAAACGACGCCGTTTTGATGCACAGCACGCCGCGCTGTGCATGTGTGTACCGTAGGGGATCGGGGTCCCCTTTTGATGTACCTAGAAATGCAAATTCCTAGGTATCATTTGACCTGACCACGTCTATAGGATCCCGACACACTCTTCTAAAATACTACCTCCGTCATAAAATGTAAGTTTATTTGAGTTTTTTCATACATATTAATAAAGTTAGTTAATTTGTTATTTGTCATTAACTTTGATTAAAAAGACTAAAATGACCTTTCATTTATATTAATGTAAAGTAGTAAAAAGTGGTTGGGTATATAATAAATAAGGGGTAGAAGGAGAAAAATGTAATAAATGTTTTATTAGTTTTCTAAATGAATTTACATTTTGGGACAAAACAGCTAAATAGATTCACATTTTGAGACGGGTGTAGTATTTGATTAGTGGATCAACTATATATCATACGATAATTTTCTCAAAAAAAACAAACTATAATACGATAATTTAAAACCACCATAAAAATGGTAATACGACAAATGTCATCGCAATCAATTATTGGTAGTGGCACTTTAATTCATCCTGTTCAATTTGTTATTTAAAATTGAATTTCATTTCTATCAACAACGATGAAATTCTTTGATTAAAAAAAAGGAATCCAGTGTTCCAAGAATTGCTTTAAAGTTGTTTATGAATCGTAGTTGGATCTTTGTATTATCATGCAAAACCATCATAGGTTTATCATCAACAAAAATAAAAACAAAACAAGACAAACATCGTATTACAAAGTTGCTGGCTCCGCATTTGACGGAGTATTAAAGAGAGGAGAAATTTGGAAATCAGGCTCGTTCAGGCCTGACATCCGTTTTCATGTCCAACTTTATCTGACATATGTTTTTCAATTCTCTCGTAGAAATTTCTAAATTCTAAAATAGATGGTCATGAAGTGCAAAACACTAACTTCATATTAGCCTCAGAAATTTTCAAGGACTAACCCCATAACGTGGAACAAATTAAATAAAGGGTACGGTCATAGAATTAATGATTATGTGCATAGCGGGAAGAATTTTCTATATTCTGTGGTTAGGCCCTAGAAAGAAATTTCTACGTTCTGTAGTTAGCCCGTAGAAATTTCTATGAGCTAACCCAGAACGTAGAAATTTATATGACCTACTTGAAAAAAAAAAGTCAGAAAAGAATTGGACATAAAAAAAAAATGTACTCCGAACAAGCTTGCATGGTTTTAAATTTCTCTCAAATACAATAAACTCATACCTGTAATTTATACACTTCGATACACAGATCGATCTGAGTATATATATAGTATTTTTTTTAATTTTTCTGTATAATTTTGGGTTTAATCTAGCTTCGTGTCTACACATACGGTAAAACACTCTACACACGCTATAATTCCAACACTTCATCCGTGGTCTACTAGTAGTTCATTTTGTGATGATGCTGATATATATGTTGATATTGTGGTGTTGGGGTTGTTTTTAGGGCTGCTAGCTGGTATTTTGTGAGCTCTTTTAGGGAGCCATTTCCCCATCTACCACTTTTGAGATACTCAAATTCCCCAACTACCACTTCATTCCCCAAATACCATTCCCATTTTCGCGTTTTAGGTGTTTTTGGAACCAAACTAAACCCTAATTGGGAAGGGGAACCCCAATAGAGGATTTGAGGACCTTAAGATCGTGCACATTTGTGGAAAAAATGGGAGAAAATCGCGTCCCAAAATTGTTTTTTTTTTGCCTTGGGTGGTATTTGGGGAATTTGGAGCAGAAAATGGTGGTAGAAAATCGCGTCCCAAAATTGTTTTTTTTTTGCCTTGGGTGGTATTTGGGGAATTTGGAGCAGAAAATGGGAGAAAATCGCGTCCCAAAAATTCCCTCTTCTTTTTAGGATATGCTCGAGCCTCAAGGGCGGATCTAGTCTATGGGCAAAGGGGCTAAGCCCATCCGGAAAAAATCTATTACAATCCAGTTTAATCCATAAAATATTTTTAATCAAGCTCACCCGACAAACTCGATATAATCCATTAGCCCACCCGATTAAAATTCTGACTCCGCCCATGGATATGCTTTTTATATAATTCTTGTTCTACAGTCCTCATTGCTGTACCTTCTTTCTTTCTGTGTATTCTAGCACCTTACTAGAAACCTCCTCTTTTATTATAAATCTCTTATTTTGTCGGGGTTTTTTTTTTTTTTTTTTATTCATTTGAGATTCATCTTTATGTTTTTGAGAGTCATGTGCTCTAATAGTCTAATATATACCCTCAATCAAAGGTATTTCGACACTTTTAGTTTCTCATTTTTAGTCTTATGTTTCTGACGGGTTCATCAAAAAAGTTCTTCACTCTTATTCAGTGGAGGAGTCAAAAAATAAAAGTTTCAGCAGGTGCACAACGTTTTCACTAAATAGTATTTTTTTCAAATGGATGAACAAAAATTTTCTAGCAAGTGTATAATAATTACTATATTTTTTCAGTTGAGCGGAGTCCGAAGACTCCATTGTTTACATAATAGATCTTGCTCTGATCTTATTGTGTTGAAGATCACCAAGTCAGGTCCATTAGGTTTCTCTGGAGAGAAGGCACAAGTGCACAACTCTCGTGTAGAGAAAGAGTCTTTTATATATGCAAACTTCTTTTTAACTACTCATTATTATAGTAATAAACAAGGGTATGATAGAAAAGACAATAAATGATGGTTTAGAAATGAAACTATATCATATAAATAATAAGAACAAATATTTTTAACAACAACTAAGTAGTTAGGCTTAAGTGGTAAGTGACTTAAGAAGATCTAGAAGGTTACCGGTTCGATTCTTCTCTGGGTTCCGACTACTGGGGTTTTTTTAAATAAAAAAAATTTTATTTTTAACAACTACATCGTTCGGCCAGTGGGTTCCGACTACAGGGGTTTTTATAAATATATATATATATATTTTTAACAACTACATCGGTCAATAAAGACAGGAAGTACTCCTCCGTCTCAAATTGTTTTGAACTTATTCTATTTATGGATGTCGTAAAATAAGCCCTACAACTAATATTTAGACTAAAAGGTTCTTCTTAAATTCCTAAAATGTCCACATAACAACATTTATTAAAAAGTTCAAAGACGATATAAGAATGACATAAGTGTTTTTTTTATTTAGGAAAGAATGATATAATTGTAAAGTAATCATGTTTGTAATGACTAAACAAGCTAATAAATGATGTTCCCTTAAATTTTTAGAGTTCCGAAATGCCTAAAACAAATTGGGACGAAGGGAGTATATTGTAATCTATCTACATGCATAACGTATTTTGGGACAAATGAATATCAGTCTCCACCTGTTCCCGTGGAATTGTTGATGAGTCTGATTGAAAAAGACTCAACAATGAAATGGAAATGGAGTCAGCAGAGACAGAAGATTAATGACAAAAATGACTAGACAAACAGATTACTAGATCATCAAGTTTAAATGTGTCATAAGTCAGGAGATACGACGATAATCTACTTTACTTAGTTCACAAAGCATTTAACGAATAAAGCATAAAGAAACTACTTTAAAAACGTACTTACATACAAAGCGTAAAGCATGCTTAGATACCTATCTTAGTTACCATTGCATATCTTGCGCGTACTTGCTTGGTTACTCATGTATGTGCATTGTTGAGTAGGGTTTCAAACAAATTAAGTTAATCATAGGCATAAATCGACTCGAGTCAAAACTCACCTCAAATTGGTTTAAATCTACTTGAATAGGGTATTAGGCTTCTGAGACATTAAGCTTGAGTTTGTTTTGGGTTGAAGTTTTTTTTAGAGTTTTTTTTGGGGTTTTTTTAGATAAACTGATTGAAGTAATGATTAGAAAGTTAAGATGTTTTTTGAAATTTGTGTAGATTATGAAATGATTGGTGAAATAAAGTAGAATAATGAATAAAATAATGGTTAAAAAGATAATAAAGTTGATAAAGTGAAATGATGAGAGATGATTTAATATTTTTTTTATTTGTAGTTGAAGATTTGATTGGTGGGAGAATTGTAAAAAATGATTGGTGATGTATATTTGTAGGAGGCTAAGCCCACCCGAACAAAAAAATATCATACTAAAAAATCTAGGTAGTCCAGTTTGATAGATAAAATGTTCTTAATCCAGCTCACCCGACGAACGCGACATAGTCTATTATCCCACCCCAAGTTCAAATCCTGGCTCTGTCCTTGCTTAAGCTGCCACATACTTTGGTGAGTCGGGTCCTCCGAGCAAAATACTTCAGTCAGAACAGTGTGTTGGATGCATCTTTGGGGACCCAGCCTTCTTACTTATGGCGTAGTATGTTACTTGGCCGGGATCTTCTAGCACGTGGTTTGCGATGGCGGGCAGGAGATGGTGCTACGATCAACATATATTCAGATGCATGGCTTCCCCAACCGCACTCCTTTCGGGTAGGTCCGGCTATGCTTCATTTGGATGCCAAGGTTCAGTCGCTTTTTACCCATAAAACATGTTCCTAGGTTCGGGACCTAGTCCAGAGCTCTTTTTATCCGCATGACGCTCATGCTATACTCAATATTCCTTTTCCGGAAGGGTCGCAATCGGATGATATCATGTGGCATTATGACTCTCGTGGGCGTTATTCGGTGAAAACAGGCTATCGGTTGAATACCCAGTTTCACCATACCTTGCTTTTGCAGCCTAGGCCTTCGACAACTGGTCAAAAGGATGGAATTTGGCACCAGATTTGGTCCTTGCCGGTTCGGCTTTTGATTGCACAATTTCTGAGGAGGTGTTTGCATGACTACTTATCGGTCGGAGAGTCGTTGCGCAGGCGGGACATGGGTAGTGGTGCTTGTGATTTAAGTGCGCATAGTTTAGAGGACCTTTGGCATACTTTGTTCCACTGTGCAATCCCTCGCGCTGTGTGGGATCGGGTGGAGTATAGAGCCCTTAAAGAGGGCCTTCGGAGGAGCTCGAATTTCCGATCGTTACCGGGGTACCTCTTCTCTGGCTGCGATGAGCCTCGTTTGGCATATCTGGCCACTATCTAGTGGTATATCTGGAAAGCACGGTGTGTATGGCATTTTGGCGGTCAGGCTGTGGATATTGGCAGACTTGTTACGAGTGCGGAGTATGATGCTCGGAAATATGCGGATCTCTTGCGTTCCCCCCTCCACAAGCAGGTTAGTTCATCGTGGCCTACCACTTGCCAACCGCTTGTTGGTAGCCATGCAAAGATTAATGTGGATACGGCGCTTTTTGTGGATGCTTGTGCTTATGGGGCCGTGATCCGGGGGTCGGGTGGTCAATTATTGTGTGCTTGCTCGGGCAGATTAGGTAGAACTTCTGATGTTGATTTTGCTGAGTTAAGTGTTATTTACAAGGGTCTCCTTTTAACCCGCAAGTAGGGGTATCATTCTATATGTTTGGAGTCTGATCCCCTTTTTAGCGCCTTCAGTCGCCAGCTGATGATCTCACCTATTTGGTTGTTTGGTCCAAGATTGTCTGCATTTGGCGGTTTTTTTATTCACTTTTGTTTTCTTTTATTAAAAGATCTGGCAATAGGCCGGTTTATCTCTTAGCCCAGGAGGGCTTAGCTTATCTAGGATTTGTAGATTCGGGTACTTCACCCCATGAACGCGTTTTTAGTGCTTGTACTTCTAATTTACCTTAATAATATTTTTGGTGGTTCCGCTAAAATTTTTTTTTAACTTAATTCAACCCGATTATTATGCAAGCAATACTCACGAGCAAAGTTGATCACACACACACACACACACACACACACACACACGCACCCACACACGCGCGCACACACACACATGCACACACACGCACACACACGCGCGCGCGCGAACACACATATTAAAGGTTTTATTGATTTTATATCTTCTTTGTCAAGTCGTCTATCAAATATTTTACATTAAATGTAGTGCTTTGTAACTAATCAAATATTTTTTCATCTATAAAAAAAAAAACATCGGAACAATAATTGTAAGGAACGATATTTTTTGTTATTATCATGTGATAATTGAATATATTATTAACTTAAGTTTCAAAACCTAATAAACCGGACAAGCTTGATGCGAAACTCAAGCTCGGGTTGAGTTCAAAATATTGGTGCTCGAATTCGAACTCAAGAAAATTATCAATTGTTTGAATCATTTAGAAATTATTTGGTTCAACTCGTCTCATTTACATGTATTAACGTGCAACTAGGTAACAAATCCTGCAAGCTATAATTTCAAATTTTGGGGTAAGGGTATCAATGTCCACTCATAAATTTTAAAATTGTCATCGAGTGGGTATGAATTAGTGCTTCATAATCGATATAAGTTAAGATGATTAAGTGGACCCTTATTTGTATAAACATGAGATTGAAAAATGGAGTAAGTATGACTTTTTTTTTTTTAGTTGAAAAAACCTGTAATTTTATTAGCGAAACAAAACTACGAGTAAATGCTATGTGATCAATGGAAATTAAGATAAAATTATAGACACCTATTTGTATGAAGTAGTTGACCCTCAATCTCCATATTTTAAATTTTATCCACTTCATATATAATATTTAATTGATTCCGCGAGAGTATGAATTGTTGATTCAGAATCATCGTAAAACCAGCGATCTCGATCGCATTGTGAGTGTTAGCCTCTAAGTGTGAAAAGTATGGAATGGTGGAGATGTTGGAAATGGAGGTAGGAGACAGAAGATTAATGATAAATTTGACAACTTCCTTCCCAATTGACTGGCTAGAACCAACTACCCAATTCCAATTCCAACCTGTTAGAAAAAATGCGGTAATACAATAAAAGGATGATCTCCAAGGCACGTGAAACAAAAATAAAAACTGACTTTGTGAATAAAATATCTAACACAACCTTCCCCCCAAAAATAAAGCTCAAAAATCACCAGCACAACCGTAAACATTTGCATTTGCGTTTGCATTTATTTCCTGTAAATTTCAGTTAGCAGTTGGACTAAAATTGATGAATTCGAGAGTACTGACTGTGACGGTGAAGGCCCGGCCCACCAGCTCACCATTTTCTTAATTTTGGCGTACTCGGCAGATAGCAAAAGTCATCAAGTTTTATGTCTTATTACTTGTTTGTTCATAAGTACTACCTCCGCCTCAAAATATAAGTTATTTTACATTTTTTTTATTTTCTTAAATTATAAGTCATTCTACGTTATCAATAAAGAATTTATTATTATTTTCTCGATTTTATTTCTAATTTATTAATAATCCAACTATTTTTCAATACTTTATAATCATTTAATTAATGATAGTGAAATGATATTTTAGTCATTTATATTTGAAATTTATGTGATTCAATCACTTTATTAATCTGTGTGACCCAAAACGACTTATATTTTAGGACGGATGTAGTAGTTATTAGTGCTTCCTTTAAGTGATCAACTACTACTTCAATAAACAAATCAAAATAAACCATTAAAAAAACATAAATTGACCGCTAATCTTTGGAAAGAAATTGGATGAGGAAAAAGTATTTGTTGAATTAATTATGCACAAAAATAATATGGAAAATTAGGGATAAGGACACAATCTGAAATATTATTAAGCAACAGGACAACTACATATTTTTTATAGGGAGAAGGACAACTGCATAATTTTATAGCGAGAAGGACAAATAGTGAATCCCGAAAATCGGTGAATCTCCCTAGTGAATCCCGAAATCAGTGAATTTCGATAGTGAATTTTGACGGTGAATCCCGAAAATCGTGAATCCCGACAATGAATTTTGAAAATTAGTGAATTTCGACAGTGAATTTCGGCGGTGAATTTAAACAGTGAATTTCGAACACAAGTGAATTTCGATAGTGGATAAATAGTTTTGTCCTTTGTGCAAAAGTTTCAAAAGACTGTCCTTCTACTTAATTGATGAAATATTTTTGTCCTTCTCCCTCATTCCCCCAAAATAATAATGCACAAAAATATTTGGTGTAAATTATTATTCTGGCAACTGCTTCAGATAAATTGGAACGGTGGGAGTAGAAAATACTTAATACGTCCTATAATATAAGTCGATCTACCTATTTTTGTTTGTCTTATAATATAAGTCATTATACATTATCAATAAAACATTTATTACTTTCTTTCAAAAAAACATTTATTTATGTTTTCTCTATCTTACCTCTAATTTATTACCAATTCAACTACTTTCAAATACTTTATAACAATTTCATTAATAATAATCAAATGATAATTTAGTCATTTTTCCATAAAATTTATACCATACAACCAATTTCTTATTCTATGTAAAAACACTCAAAATGACTTATATTTTGGAACAGGGAGAGTATAAGAACTAAAAGAATGTACTATCTCGCTTCTATTTAATTGCCGTAGTTATAAAAAACACACGAAAGAGTTAATACTTTGATTTGAACATCAAAATAACAATAACACTCTTTTGAATATGATTAATGCAATGCTGTTTTACCCTCGCTCACAATAATAAATAATAGTAGATTTAGAAAAACATAATAAATAGTGTTTTGTAAATGTAATACGACAAAAAAAAAAAGAATATATGTAAATGTAAAAGGGGAAGTTGAAATATTTAGTTTTTTTAAACAAAAAAAAGTAGGATATTGTCGTGATATAATCGTAATAAATAATACTCTCTCTCAAAAGGAATTACAGTTTCTCTCATACTCCATTCGTTCCGGAATATAAATTTGTTTAACCTTTTTCGTCTTGCCCCATAATACGAATTCATTTAGAATATCAATATAGTATTTAATGTTTTTCCTCTCTTTTACCCCTCAATTATTAAATATTCAAATACGATTTTCAATACTTAATGACTAGCTAGCGAAGGAAATTAAAAAAAAAATTATCACTAAAATTAACGATGCTTAATTATTATTTTAAACGGTATGAAAACGACTCTTCTACTTTCGGTGTCTAGTTTGCGACAAGATATGCAAGCGAGGGCTAATTAATAACCTACGTCGAATCAAGCTGCAAGTAACCAACGACAAGTAACAATGTAGCAATAATAGAAAATAAAGGCATGTTCATATGAGAATGGTGTGATCTATAATGTAATGAATCAAGTCCTTATAAAATCAAACACTCGTATTCATTCATATTCATTCATTGACATCCCTAGTTTATATCAGCATTAAAGAAGGATTATCCACTTTATTAGAAAACTGAAAGGAAAAAAAAAGAAGGATGGAAGTTTGTAAAAATTAAATTAAAAAAAAAAAAAAAAAAAAAAGGAAAGAAAAAGAAATCATCTTTCAAAACGCAAACGCTACCAGCATCTCCTTGGTTGACTAATAGTATTAAAACGCATCAAATCATTTGTTGTTTAATTTAATGAATCAATATTAGGTAAACGGGTAACAAACACTAAAGACCAAATTAAGCGTCAACAATACACCCCTTTTTTCTTTTATAATTATGTGGGGTATTGTTAAAAAGCACAAACATGAAATTTACAAAATCTTCAAAGAAGAAAACCAACTTGTTCAGGAGCAAGAAAAACTTAACATGTTTGTCGGTACATTGCCTGCTTCATGGGTTTTTTATTTATTTTTCAATAAAATGCCCCACAACTAGTGATACAAGTGACTTTTAAATGTTTCTTTTTTTAAGGTAACACATTTGCATTATCAATCTTCTTATATGACATTTGCCCAATTTCCACAAGGTGGTGCCGCCCCTGTCTACTACACTTAGGTTTATATATTTTTAGCTTAATATAAGTTGATACGGATCAATCTATAAAATTAAACGGGTCTATTTCACATAATTATATATACTTTAAAATAAATTCTCATCGTAATATTTTTTAACATGTCGAATGACTCATCTATCACTAAGGTGTAGCTGCACTGGTGGTGCCAAAAGGGCTACACGTGTTGCATGGAAAGTCACGTACGCATTTTATTGATGAATTTGAACTATATACTATGATGAAACCGTGTGTTCTAGATTTATTCATATCGTGTCTCCACGAATAAACTATAAATTATATATGTTAAATCAATCATCACATTATATGTTAAATCAATCAACATGCACATTCATCAACTATATGATCTAATAATAGTAGTAGTAGCAACCAAGTCGGCCACACGTGCCTTTATATATAATATAGAGTGGTCCCATAATTTGAATGGAAAAAAAAAAAAAAATCACCTGTAGATACCAAAAAGACCACTAATTTACATTCCTTTGTCACATACTTGGTCCATAACATGCAAAGATTTTCTTGCACAAAAGGGCGATTCTACACCCAATATTCACACTATATATCATTTCAAACTTTAATCATCATCAATCAAAATATAAGATTAATTTGATTGATATAAGTCATATATTAATCAATTATAATCATAAATGTGAATTATCAAAGTGATATTCCAAGTTATGCAAATAGGAAAAATCGATAATTAAGAATGCTTAAGCCAAATCTTAAGGTTGACCAAAACTTATCTTTTATTAAACGCTACTTATAGAGAAGAATCGTAGCATTCTACATAGTATAACACATGAGTGACTACGAGTAGTTTGTACGTACACCTTTACATATCATCTTTTCCTCCCCGTCTCCACGCGCCCTGTAATATGCATCGCACGTGGAGATTATGATTAAACTAGACCTCCGTAACAAGAAGAAAAAAAAAAGAACATTTCTTTCTCTTTATCCGTTGCAAATATTAACTATGTTGTCTAAACATGTTCCCTACTCATACACAAGATTTCCATATCCTTCCCTCCAAAGAAATTACAATAATAGAAATATCATCATGGTAACGACGCCTATCGCCTTGCGGGATTTCCAGCAGTTCATGAAAATCCATACCTGAAATCAAACACACACGACAAAATCAACATTCGTTTTCTTCATGAATTCCTCAACCGCGAAAACAAGAACTTCAAAACTTGTTTTTAAAACACGTACCAGCTTTCTTTGCAGCACGAGACAAGAGTTCCTCAACCAGATGCTGTGCAGGATCACCTTCTGGTGAACAAGATATGAACTCTTCAACTTGAGAAACAGCCTCTTCGTTTGAGAAGTATTCGTATAATCCGTCTGAAGACAATATTAAAAACCTGTCTCGTGGCTCTAACCGGTGATGATGGAGCGAAGGGACACAGTTAATATACGGAGTACAACCGATATAGTCAATCTGGAACACATGGAGAAGTGCATCATTCCATTTAGGCTGCACAAAAGAACACAATATCAACATATAAGTACAAGCAAAACATGATTTGTCTAGAATCAAACACAATAGGACACAAATGTAAGAATCTTCTACAACCAGCAGAGGAATATATATGTATGTATGCTTTTCTAAAGTTCATTAGACTTTTCCAACAAAAACTTTCACCAAAAAAAAAAAAAAGGGTAAAAAGGTCAATTGTGAGTGATACCTGCTTGAGAAAACCAGCACCAAATGCTCTAGTGACCTTCAATGAACCTTTAACACGATCATTCGTCACAGGACAAGCATCATCTGGATGTTCATTTCGAATTCTTCGAACTTCCTGAGACGTATCAAATACATACGGATTAATGTAATGAAATTGAATATCTAAAACGCTTCGATACAAGAAAAGGGAGAGATTAGTATTGCATATATACCTCATCCACAGAGGTGCTATGATCCATACTTAGTTGAAAAGCAGCTAAATTCGAAAACGAATTATCTCCATCAAGAGCTTCAAGATCATGCAAAGTTTCTTCATTAATCCTCTCTAAATCTTGGCTCCAAAGATCAACCTCTTTCTTCTGAGCTAAAACTGCTCGGCTATCGCCAACATTCATCACATAAACATCTTCACCTTTCATTAACATGACAAGAACACATGAGCCCATTAACGCCAACTCCGGATTTTCCATAACCATTTTATCAGCAAGATCAAGATAAGCATCCTCTGTTTCTTTCAATGCTTGTGACAATGCTTTCAATACATCGGAATGGTTAATCGTTCCAGATCTATTGGACCCGCTTTTCTCTTTTAATCTCTTATCAAGCTCCAACCTTTCCCTATCAAATTGACACCTCCATTTCATTTGGTTCTGTTCCCATTTTCTTGCTACCCCTGTATTATACTTGTTCTGTGATTTTCGCGTTTTTGTTTTTCTGAACTGCGAATCGTAACTCATTTCTCCAGTTCCACATGGATAATTTTCTTGTTCTACACATCTTGAACAATTATCTGTAAACCCATTTCTCAAAACCTCCTGATTATTAAAATTGTCTATATCTTCTGGCTTTAAACTTATGTTTTGATCAATAGTCAACGATTTATCGTGTGACGAATCGAGCTTATCATCCCACAGCAATCCTTTTAGTTGTTTCTGAACAGCTGAATACAAATTGGATAACAAGTAATCAGGGGCATCTGGGCCATTAAATCCATCATAAATTCCCACAAAAACCCAACCATGTTCCTCTGAAACAACCACATGAACACGATCCTCGCCGGCTTTTCCTTGAGCCCATTGAAGATTCTGGCTTTCCAATGAATCTTCATCATCTAAACTATACTCACTACTGAAATTGACACTACTATTAATCGTCAATTCGTTTTGCTTCTCCGAACCCATCATCCAATCATTTTCTTTCAAAGAAATAACGCCTTTAATGGGAGCAACGATAGAATTCTGACCTCTACGGATAGTTTTAGAAATAGCTCTCTGCAGAGCTTGAATGAACACACCTTTTTTTGATCTATGCCGAAGGGCATAACCCCCATGAGAGAAGCTTCTTTTGAACTGATCAGAGCTGCCCTTTTCAAGAGGACCCGAAAAAATCCCCCGATCAATTGGACCCGACATGAATCCACGCTCAATTTGACCAGACATGAACCCTTTTTCAATCGGGCCGGATCCAGGAATCAGCCCGGAATGAAACAACGGGCCCGAATTGACACACGAAGTTCTAGGAATCGCTTGGAGAGGAACAGAAGCAAAAGAAGTCGAGCTCTCAAAATTAGCAGCAACTGATGCTCTGTCGACGCTGGCGAATGAATATGGATCAATAAAGGCGGTCGACAGCGGCGTCGAGGTGTTGGCGCTGACGGAGGCGCCGGAGATTGACTTAAACGTAGTGGTGGAGCTAGTGTCCGTTGACTGGATTTTAGAGGAGGAAGATAAACAAGCTGGGTCGGGTCGTACATAGTAAAACGAATGACCCAAATCATCTAATGGGTCGGAAATCACCACAGCTAAGTCCTTCCTCTTCCGACCACCGTAACCTCCGCCGCTACCGCCGTTGAAGCATACCCCCAGCTTCCCCATTCCATTACCCATTTCGTTAAACAAGTCAAACCCAAATATCTACAGAAAACAGAGGTATTATGTGGGTTTCTTTAGTTTTTTTGTTTGGCTAGTTGAATATCAACCGCTGTAGCCAGTAGCCAGTAGCCAGTAGCCTGTAAGCGTGAGAGAGAAGATGCAGAGAAGCAAGCGTGAAGGTGTGGGAGAAAGAGACAGAGGCGTTGACTTTTGGATGAGTGGTATTTTTTTTTAAGAAACTAAAAATAAGACAGGAAGTAAGTATCAAACTTTTGACAAATATGAAATATTTATATAGGGGGTACTATTTTTGTGTATATTTAAAGCTGTATAATTGCTCGAGTATAGAAAGTTGGAGGTCGTTGACTGATAGAACCGTACGTCCCCAGTTAATGAAAACTGTTACAAACAGTAAAAGGTAAGATTTTCAACACATCATCCCCACCTACTAATTTGTGATGGAGAAAACGTGATGTAAAACAAGTATTAATATGATGAAATGTCCATTTCGATATTGATTGTTTGGAAAATCTTTTCGCGTTATTTCGTTAGTAGAATTAAATATGTGGATGAACTTATACCATAAAGTTTCAAATTCATATTGAAACTTTATGTTCTTGATTTATTCATACGGATCAACCCTAAAAATCGGTGTAATCCTGTAAGAAATAACCTTGATTTTAGATAGGTTTTGTTGTAAAATATTTGAGTGTTTGTGGTATTATTAAAGAACTACTTAATTACTAGATCATGGTAAGTTTTTAAATCGCTTGTTTTAGATCTTGAATAAATGAGAAATTTGAGCTTAAATTCGGGATGAAAAGCTACTGCAACTCATATTATTCTACTCTGTTCAACCAATGAGTAATTGATTTAACATTCATAATTTAAGTATGTTTTTTTACATTGAGCATCAATGGGTAGGCATTATTGTGTAGGAGCGAAGAAGCAAAGCGCGCGTGTCGCTGCCGTTTGGTCTGAGCTTGGGTTCTGGCCTAACATATACTATCTTTTTGGATAAATTTTATTGTAATTTTTCTCTAGGAACAATCCAGTTTGGCACAACCTTACGTCTGATCCAGTGTGAGTCAATTTAGGCAATGACTCGAACCTGTGCAAACGCTTTGACGGGTTTCAACATGGGTTTAGTGTATGCTTTTTACTAACATATGGAGTCAAGGTGTAAGCCTAATCACTTGCAAAGGTCGACCAACCCATTTTGAAAGGAAAGTGATTTTTGGGTCGGTATGCAGGATCTAATTGAAAATTAGTTACTCACGGTCAGATAGCGTATTGAGCAAGATTTAGACGCATACTTTAGAATTTAAGTGAAAAGTTGACAACAATTGCTTTTGGGTCAAAGCGTTCGAAATAACATATGTGTCATTATTTCACGGACGCGATGAAAATCATTGCGCCCACGGTACGTGCATTAAAACGGACCGCATTTATTTCTTCCTCATCATGTGTTCTAAAGACTTCTTTGAACTCTATCAATGGAGGGTTGAAGTTTTTCACTATGTACAAGAATTGCTCTCTCTCTTTTTCTTCATACCTTTTTTTTATTGCTTTTGATCATTGCACCTTTCTATTTATTGTTTGATCTCTTACTATCTTTTCTTTATTTCTTTGATTGCTAATCACTTAAGTTTCATATCAATGTTCAATTTGAGCATGTGACACTTGAATCTTGTGTTAATCTCAACTTTTTTAGTTTTGAAACTAGTTGTTATGAGCGGTTAATTTCCTCAACACTAACTTAACCATCTTTTGTGGCTTAAATTAGATCGGTTAACGTTTCTAGAACACTACCTAGTCTGTGCAAGATAAGCAAATAATCAATATGAAAGATACGCTACAAAATGAACTTTGTCGTAAATTGGTCGAATGCCTTACGATCAATGATTCTTGTCATTTGACGTCGGTTGTCACTCCTGAGATATTTCAACGCAATTAAGGATGAATACAGGTTACCATCGTTGGCTTTCATTGCGTCATTCTCCCGAGGAAGAGAGAATTGTCTGTTGACTAAACGTCGGCATAAACGAAATCCGAAACATTCAAAACGTGTGGCGTTATACACATAAAAGTCTTATGATGGCTACAATAACATATATGATAAGTATTATCATTAATCTTCACAACACTTCACAATGATCAATTGTATGTTTCTTAAGCTCGTTGCCGGTGATGTCTGGAAACCGGTGTTCAGATAAGAAATCTCGAATTGAGAGAAAAATAGAGAAAAATAGGAAGATTATACGAAGCATGCACATCACTTATCTTTATAAAAAGGATAGGTTTACGACATTTTGTTTACATAAAAGACACATAATAATCGATCAATGGACGAAGTGTTTCCGTGTTGATTGGTTTTTAATTTTTTTGCATGTAAAATGTATGACCCTGATTATTTTATGTACTAATATAGCTTATCTAGAACATGATATTTGGGGTTGACATTAATACATCAACCAATAAAATTATTTTTTGCTCTATGCTAATTGACTTTGTATAAGAATTTTAATAATTACTCATCCTGGATATGTATTTGATGTGCCCACCTTGTCAAACTATGCAGTAAAATAGTGACATCTTTGCTTTTATTTTTATTATATATATATAAGAATGGTTTAAGTTGGAAATTTAAGATTAAACCAAATGGAAATGTGTTTATGCAATTTAGTTTTACTATCTATGTTCAACTGTTCATCGGAAGGTCACATTTGGTGATTATGTTTTGTCATTATCGAATCTTACAATGAAGATAGTGTAATATAAAAACTTATTTGATTTTAAATAGCCACTAATGCAAGGCTGTACATTACTTATATATTATATTATTTCTCCCTCCGTTCCTAATTATATGTCGCAGTTGTCAAAATCAAAATTTATTTTTTATATGTCGTAGTTACATTTTCAATACATATTTTAATATTATTTCCGTTTTTCAATATTACTTTTCAACTTTCTAGGCTAATTCAACCTATCAATCTTTCATATTCATTACACCACTACACTTTTCAATATTTTATTTTTGGAGTACTCCTTCTTTTAATCTATGTGTTTTTTTAAACGCGACATATAATTAAGAACGCCGGGAGTATATGTTAAATAATACGAGTAAGTGCGGCATAATGGGGCAAAACACCTTTAATTAGTTTGTAGTCTCACAAATTGACCGGAAATTAAATAATGCTTGAAATTCCAGCTTATTTATCGTAAACGATGAAAGCATATTAATACCTCTGTTCTATTCTAGACAATAACAGAGCCATGTATAATTTTAGGGGGCTAAAAAATTATTACATTAAAAAATTTAGGTAGTTCAGTTTGATCTATAAAATATTTTTAATCCAGCTCACTCGACGAACTCGACATAGTCCATTAGTCCACCATAAGTCAAAATCCTTGCTCTGTCCTTGATTCTAGGTATTTTTACACATATTAAAAAAATGGTTGAATGTCATAAATTTGATGGTTAATGTCTAAAATGCTCTTTGACTACGATTAATGCAATAGTCGTTAAGTAATAAAAAGTGATTTGATTGATAATAAATTAGGAGGTAAGATAGAGAAAAGAGTAATAAATGTTGTATTGGTAATGTAGAATTATTTATATTGTGGGACAAAGCAAAAAGTGTATGACGACTTATATTTTGGAACGGATGTAGTACAAGTGCTAGATTACGGTTTGTAATTGAAAGGATAAAGCCGGATTACTGTTTCAAACTAGCGCTCGTTGCAAAGCTGTCAGTAAAGTGACTTAAACTCTACATTTGGTGGAACCAATCTGTAGATTCAGCTGTGTGATGGACAGCTGAGAAGTGTATTCAATTATGTGCATCAGTAGGGTGGAATCTACTGAGGCTTCTGTCAGCAGAGTGAAGTCTGCTGAGTACTGGAATACAGCAGGGTCCCATATCTGCTATTTCTGTTATGTGACAGCTATACAATGTCATTAAAAGGAGGACACGTGTATGGGTATTTATGGCGTATCAGACAAAGATTCCTTGCGGCTAGGGTTTAGGGATTTGTGCTTATAAATACAGTTGTTGTTGCATTGTCTGTGTGTGTGAAATCTGTAACTCAGTGCATAATAATAAAGATCTCTTTTCTGCACGTTGTTTTTTATCTCTCTCACTTTGAGAGGGGTTTCCCACGTTAAATCTGTGTTCTTCTTATTTTCTGTTATCTCCTTTGATTATTTGCGTTTGATTGCATCTGTTTCAATTTCTTGCATCTGAAGTTATCTCCATCCGTCATAACAAGTGGTATCAGAGCAAGGTTCTGGAGAAAACAATATGTACGATCAACTTCATCTTCACCAAGACCTTCAGTAAGGTGCTAGGATCTGTGATAAAGTTGTGATCTTTAGCAAGAAACGATGTCAGCAGTAAACGTGAAAATCGATAAATTTACAGGAAAGAACAGCTTTGGTGAAGTGGCAAATCAAGATGCGTGCACTGTTGAAACAGCAGGGTTTGTGGAGTCCTTTATCTGACAAACCAAATACAGGTGCAGCAGATTATGCCAGTCTGGAAGAGAAAGCACATTCAACCATCATGTTGTGTTTATCTGATGATGTTATCACTGAGGTTGCTGAGGAAGACACAGCAGCCAAGTTGTGGAAGAAGGTTGAAAGCCTGTATATGACCAAGTCACTGACCAACAAGTTGTTAAAACAGAGGTTGTTCAGTTTAAATATGCATGAAGGGAGTCCACTGAGGGACCATCTCGACCAGCTGAACACAATATTACTTGATTTAAGGAATATTGATGTTAAAATTGAAGATGAAGATGCAACCCGAATCCTGTTGGAGTCATTACCGGCATCATATGAAAACTTTATGCAATCTTTCATAGTTGGGAAGGATATAGTAGCTTTAGAGGATATAAGGTCTGCCTTACATGCCAGGGAGCTTAGACACAAGGCTGCTGGGACAGACAGTCAGGCTGTTGGGCTAGTAGCTAGCAGAAATAGTGGAAAAGGATATGGACAGAAGAAGAAAAATAAGTCAGGGTCCAAAGGTCCTAAGTCTACTGATGTCTGTAATTATTGTAAGGAGCAGGGACATTGGAAGTCCAATTGTCCAAGGAAGAAGAAACAGCAGGAAGGCAATTCTGGCACAGTAGCCTTGGCTACTGAGCAACCTGATGAGGATCTGGTTCTAGTTGCAGGGGATTCTACGCACCATAATGATGTGTGGATACTTGATTCTGGAGCATCCTACCAAATTTGTCCAAACAGGGAGTGGTTTTCTACTTATGAGCAGAAGGATGGTGGTCAAATCTATATGGCCAACAGCAAGGTTTGCAAAATTGTGGGAATTGGCTCAGCAAAGTTAAGGACAGAGGATGGTAAATTCTGTACACTGAAAGATGTAAGACATGTTCCACAAATGACCAACAATTTGGTATCTCTCAGTCTACTGGACAGCAAGGGATTCAATTTCAAGGGTGAAGGTGGACAGCTGAATGTCTTCAAAGATTCAGTTGTAGTCCTCAAAGGCATCAATAGGGGAACCTTGTATATATTACAAGGATCTACTGTATCTGGCACTGCTTCTATTGCATCCTCAGCAGTTCACCAGTCTCAGCAGACTCACTGTGGCACATGAGACTAGGTCACATAGGTGAAAGGGGTATGCAGATTCTTTCTTCAACAGGTTTTCTTGGGGGATATAAGGTCAAGAATCTAGATTTTTGTGAACATTGTGTGTTTGGGAAATTGCACAGAAGTAAGTTCTCAGCAGGGTTGCACAACACAAAGGCATCACTTGATTATATCCATTCAGACTGCTGGGGTCCATCAAAAGTTGAGTCATTGGGTGGTCACAGATACTTTGTGTCATTCATAGATGACTATTCAAGGATGACTTGGGTGGTGGTGATGAAGAACAAAAGTGATGCATTCAGTAACTTCAAGCAGTGGAAGGCCCTAGTGGAGAATCAGTTAGGCAAGAAAATCAAGAAGCTTCATACAGATAATGGTCTGGAATTCTGTTGGAATGATTTTGATTCATTTTGTGCAGCTAGGGGTATTGCCAGACATCATACTGTAAGGAATACACCTCAGCAGAATGGTGTAGCTGAAAGGATGAATCAAACTCTACTGGAGAGGGCAAGATGTATGCTTTCTCAAGCTGGTTTATCAAGGAGATTTTAGGCAGAGGCTGTAAAAACATCTTGCTACTTAATCAACAGGAGTCCTCAGTCCTCACACAGGGATCAATCTTAAGACACCATTTGAGATATGGTCAGGCAAGCCTGCTGACTACTCAGTTCTAAGGGTTTTTGGGAGTACATCTTACTATCATGTTAGTGAAGGGAAGTTGGAGCCAAGAGCCAAGAAGGGAGTGTTTGTGGGGTATTGTGATGGAGTTAAGGGATATAGAATTTGGTCATCAGCAGAGTCCAGAGTAATCCTCAGCAGGGATGTTGTGTTTGATGAAAATTCTATGTTAAACTCATCAGTGGGGAGGTCTACTGAATCTGAAACCAGTGCTGAATCTGGTAGTGTTGAGAAACAGGTGGAGCTTCCGGTGGAGTCTACTGATATGCAACAATCAATGGATCCAAATCAACACTATACTGATCTGGATAATGAACCAGAATCTGATCCAAGCCAGCCTACTGAGACCTCAGTAGGGCGTCATACAAACATTAATCAGCAGAGTCTAGCTGCCAGCAGGCCTAGAAGATCTAATGTTGGGATACCTCCAATGATATATGGGTATGATGATTTGGCTGGATATGCTTTCCAAGTTGCGGAAGAAGTATAGGTCGCTGAACCTACTACTTACAGGGAAGCAGTGACATGTACAGAAGCATCTCAGTGGCATGCAGCCATGGGAGATGAAATGGAGTCACTATTGAAGAATCAGACTTGGGAATTGGTCAAACAGCCTACTGACAAGGGAGTTGTGACTTGTAAATGGATTTTCAAGAAAAATGAAGGAATAACGAAGGCAGAAGGAGTCAGATATAAGGCACGTTTGGTTGCAAGAGGATTCAGTCAAAAGGAAGGGGTCGACTTTGATGAAATATTTTCACCAGTGGTCAGACACACTTCAATCAGGGTGTTACTAGCAATGGTGGCACAGCAGGATCTGGAACTTGAGTAATTAGATGTGAAAACTGCTTTTCTACATGGTGAGGTGGACAAGGAGATATACATGACACAGCCTAAGGGGTTTCAAGTTCCTGGCAAGGAAAATTATGTTTGCAAGTTGAAGAAATCATTGTATCGTTTGAAGCAAGCTCCAAGGCAGTGGTATAAAAGGTTTGACATTTTTATGCTTCAGCAGGGTTACAGCAGAAGTCCTTATGACTGTTGTGTATACCACAGTCTACTGGAAGATGGATCACATATCTATCTTGTTCTGTATGTGGATGACATGTTGATTACTGCTGCAAGGAAGTCTGATATTCAAAATCTGAAGAACCTTCTTAGTGCTGAATTTGAAATAAAGGATTTGGGTACATCCAAGAAAATCTTGGGGATGGAGATCTGGAGAGATAGAAGTCAGAAAAAATTGCTCTTGTCTCAGCAGGGTTATGTGCAGAAGATATTGGCCAAGTTTGGGATGTCTGCTGCAAAAACCAATAGGTACTCCTATGGCATCAAATGTTCATTTATCTGTTTATGCTTCACAACAAGCTGAAGAGAAGGAGTTTATGTCAAGAGTTCCTTATGCTAGTGCAGTTGGCAGTCTGATGTATGCCATAGTTTGCACTAGGCCTGATCTGGCTCAGGCAGTCAGTGTTGTCAGCAGATTTATGGCTCAACCTGGAAAGGAACACTGGAAAGCTGTTAAAAGGATATTCAAGTACCTGAGAGGTACAGCTGATGTTGGTCTTATTTATGATTGTGATACTAGTCTGGTCACAAGCTACCGTGATGCTGATTATGCAGGTGATGTTGACAGTAGAAAATCAATGACTAGTTATGTGTTTACATTGGGAAATGCAGTGGTCAGCTGGAAAGCTACTCTTCAGGCTACAGTAGCCTTATCAACTACTGAAGCAGAATACATGGCTCTTACTGAAGCAGCTAAGGAGGGTATCCGGTTGAAGGGGCCGGTCGGTGATTTGGGGTTGCATCGGGATCAGCCGAGATATATTGTGATCTAAGTGCATATGTTTGATGTTCATGAGAGAACCAAGCATATTGATGTCAGGTATCATTTTCTAAGGAATGAGAAGAGGGTTGTAGTGAAGAAGATCAACACCAAGGATAATCATGCTGATATGTTCACTAAACCAGTTCAGCAGATTAAGTTTCCGCTTTGCCTGGACTTACTGAATATTCAGAGCTTATAATCTGTTTTAGGAAACTCTACTGAGGGCAGATCAGTGGAATGGATGTTGTGGAGATAGTCTTGTACAAGTACATCTGGCATTGATGAATGCATCTGGTACTAGTACATCTGGTTATGCAATCTGTTTGACTCTGGTAAGAGTTGAAGTCAAGGTGGAGATTTGTCAGTAAAGTGACTTAAACTCTACATTTGGTGGAACCAATCTGAAGATTCAGCTATGTGATGGACAGCTGAGAAGTGTATTCAATTCTGTGCATCAGTAGGGTGGAGTCTACTGAGGCTTCGTCGGCGAGAGTGAAGTCCGCCGAGTCCGAGAATACGGAATACGGCAGGTCCCACATCTGCTATTTCTGTTATGTGAAAGCTATACAGTGTCATTAAAAGGAGGACACGTGTAGGGGTATTTATGGCGTATCAGACAAAGATTCCTTGCGGCTAGGGTTTAGGGATTTGTGCCTATAAATACAGTTGTTGTTGCATTGTCTGTGTGTGTGAAATCTGTAACTCAGTGCATAATAATAAAGATCTCTTTTCTGCTCGTGGTTTTTTATCTCTCTCACTTTGAGAGGGGTTTTCCACGTTAAATCTGTGTTCTTCTTGTTTTCTGTTATCTCTTTTGATTATTTGCGTTTGATTGCATCTGTTTCAATTTCTCGCATCTGAAGTTATCTCCATCCGTCATAACAAGAGCAACTGGGAGAGTTCTCAAGCTCCTTCCACCTTGGTGAGCCGGGTTCTGCATGTGAAGTATTCTCATAATGGGTGATGATGGGGTGGGTTACAAGCCGTCTTTCCTTTAGAGGAGCCTCTTGGTGAGTAGGGATCTTTTTGTTCGTGGATTATGCTAACGTGTGGCCAGGTGATGGCTCTTTGATCAACGTGTATTCAAATTCTTGGATGTCGCTGTCCTTTACCATTCGGGTAAGCTCGTCCATCCTTCCGGTACATGGATACGAAAGTCAATGCTTTGATTTGAACGTCCAACCGCACATGGGACCACCAGCTGGTGTAGAGTTCGTTCTATCCCCATGAAGTTGAGGACATTTTGAGTATTCTACTCCCCACATGTAACCATCGGGATGATCTTGTCTGGCATTTTGATCGGCGTGGACAATACTCGGTTAGAGAGGGCTACCACTTAGCTATTCAACTTTACTTATCTGGCGGCTCTAGGCCTTCTCGTCCCCGGCGAGTTTGGAGGCATGCATGGTCCCTGTTAGTTCAACCTAGAATGAATCTTTTTCTTTGGAGATGTTTGCACAATCAATGTTTGGCAGTAGGATCTTAATTCCGAAGTCAAGTATGAGAAATGGTATGTGTGGCCTCTATGGACAACATGATGAGGATTTAGGGCAAGCTCTTTGATCGTGTGTGGTTCCCTTGGAAGTATGGTCTCGTTTGCATAATGCGACATTGATGGAAACTTTACGGGCTACTTCGTACATTGCAGACCTTTTGTGTTTTCTTTGTGATACATGTGAGCTGACAATCATTGTGACCACTATGTGGTATATATGGATGGCTTGGTGTTCATGGCTATATGATGACAGAGCGGTCAATATTGGTGGTTTGATTACTAATGCTCAAGAAGAATCAAAACATTGTATGCATGCCTCATGGGCTCATTTGCTTAGGGCATCATCAACAAGTTAACCGTCAGTTTGTGAGCCCCATCAACGTGGAACTTTGAAGGTTAACACGGAAGCGGCTAATGAGGGAGACGCATCGGCAGGCTACCTCGCGATCATGATGGACTGATTCGATAGGCTACCTCGCAAAGTTATGGGAAATTTAGATTTGGAGGCTTTGGAGATTTCAACGATCTTCCACGCATTAGTTTTCGCTGCGTCTTTAGGGTTTACCCGGATTATTGTGGAAACTAATTCTTTGTCTAGAATTCGGTGTTTTCAATCTTCAAGGGTTGATTTTTCCTCCTTGGTTTGTTTGGAGCCGGACTATTTGAGTTTGGCTAGAGGGTTTTCTTTGTGTTCTTTTCGGTTTTTTAAGCAGACGGGTAAAAACCAGCCGATTCATTGTCTTGCTAGTGCAAGCCTGTCTACTGAGGGCTTAATTAGCTAGGGTGTGACTCTCCCGCCCGGCGTGCATTTTTTTTACGTGATTTAATAAAATTTGGTGTTTCCGTTAATAAAAGACAATGATAAGGGTAAATAATTCTCATATTAAACACTTCAACACGTTCACTTGGACCTATAACAAGTGTATACCAGTATGACGCGTAGAGACATACAAAAGGCGGTAATGGAGAATCAGACCATATTTATTCTATTAGTATTTCCGTTCTAAAACTTGTGTATTTCCATTGTGAGATGATGTATCTTCTAATTTGAAAGCGATCGCAGATTTTCCGAAAAAGAAACAAACAACAAGGAACAACAACTTATCCTCACTCCTCCCCTCTTCGCCCGGAATTACCATGTTCACTCATATCGGCTAATCCGAAAATAACCCATGCTCCTTGTTACTCTCCATTGATTTTGAGTTTTCACGAGACTTGGTTAGTTGAAAAGACTTGATCAAAAAAGACACAAAATCAGCGATGGTACAGAAAGATTAGAAATTTCAACCGTCAGACCTTCCTGAAGCAGCTTGGTAGATTGCGACGACGACATTAAGGAATCGGTCTCTAGATACTACATCGCCGTCGGGTGTCAATTGTCCCCCACTTGTTCTAAGAAGTCTCTGCCTGTATGGTGAATTTATTGTCTCTCTGTAGAAGTTAATTTTCTCTTTATTTGAGTTTATTTTCGTCAAAGTTTATTTGATTTATCAAAGAAGAATGATAAGTCTACTAATTTTATTTCACAATAAGACTTGCATAAAATCCACAATGAATATTTTTGAATTATAAATCATCTTGACACCGTTAGATAATTTATTTTATTTTGTTTAAATTCCTTGGTATAAATCTGAATTCAATTCCAATTAACCGTACGTGCAAAGTCTCGCTTTTACACCTTCAAATCTTTTTGTATATAATCATTTTGTTTACTAATTTCCGTAAACATGTGATTTCAGGTGAAAAGCCTTCTTAGATTTGTATCTTAAATCGTTTATTTTAAAAAAAAGTGTCTCTAACTCTTTCACTTCATCACACCACTGGCCCTTAGGGTGTGGACTCACATGGTTTAAGAGTGTTCATAGACCTCAGCCAAATTTTCATACGAATTTAATAATATATTTTTAATCTTTCTATTTATTTTCAAAATTATGTATGTATATTATTTTATATAAACTTTAATGTAATTGTCTATTTAGTTCAGTTGACAAGGCTTTATGGTCCGCTTTCCACATCCTACAACTCCCAACTCCCTTCCACTACCAAAAGAAGTTTGATGTTGTCGTTATTTCTTAAGGTTTTAAGGATAATTGAAGGGGAAAAAAATGCAGAATGCTTACGAATAATATTTAGGATAACGAAAGAAACAAAAGAAAGATAGGGATTGCTATAATAATACAGTAAAAGGTTGACGAAAGAAATAGCGTTGCGGCAGCGGCAGCGGCAGCCATGCATAAAGTCAATAGAGCGATGCGTAATAATAATAAATAGACCTTGGAATATGTGCCGTTTGATCAGGATTCATATTTACAAAATCGATGATATGGATACGTACGTGTCATTTCCAAATTGTCACACTGCTTTGAGCTGCCATATTTTATGGTGTCATTGTTGCGAAAATAATAGTCTTCGACGATTTTTTTTATTATTACTACTATTACATAACCGTGTAAAAGAATTTTAAAAAAGCGTAAATTTTAATATGGTATTCGACCAAGTATGATATAGTGATTCAAAATCAATAGAAATTCAGCACAACATACGAGACCCTAACGTGTAAAATATAAGTATCATGTTATTACAACTTTGCCCTTTTTAAAAAAAAACAACATATCTTAATTTGAACCTTTTTACGAATTAGACTTTTATGAATTGGCAAACTCCTCAAAAATGATCTGGTCCAACCTCTAATGTAGCGAAACTTTAATCTGGTCGTCGTGCGTCGTGTCCGACTCAAGACATGACACGACACGCTACGACACCGTGTTCGACACTTCTCGATACGGCACCGACACTCCCCGACACTCCTGAACCCAATTTTTGATTTTTTTTTTTTTATTTAAGTTTTCTTCAATGGAAACGTTAAAATATACGATTTTCATTTTTATATTAATTAAATAAATAATACGACGTATCAAGTTTATATGTTTTTTGTTGATAAACAATCAATATTTACAATTTGTAATATTTTTAAAGTCAATAACAATTTTTTTCCGCACCCGATAAAGGTCGAATATCTATTCTAGATATTCATAGAGTTTATGTAATTTCTATCTTATTTTGTCCAGTTTTTTCGATTCTTACGAATATTTTTACATTATATATATATATATATATATATATATATATATATATATATATATATATATATATATATATATAACGTGTCGGCGGCGTACGTCGTGTCCTTAAATTTTAGAATTAGCCGTATCGCCGTGTCCGTGTCGTGCGACGTGTCCGTGTCTGTGCAACATAGGGTCCAACTAAGCATTCTGAAAAGAAAAATGAGTGGGCTTTTACTGTTGGGTGCCAGCAATCCTGCCACATGCACGGCAGCACGGGTTAGAACCGTGGCGCTGCTAGGGTGTGGTATAAGAAAATATAGTAGCACGTCTAATAACATCAATTGGTTTTAGTATAATGGTAAGCACTTGATCCTAACAATTTGTATCAGGGTGAGGTCATGGGTTAAAATCCCGGCAACAACATGTTGTGTAGTGTAGTTGAGGCTGGCCGAGCTTGGGGATTGTTGGGGCACCAAGCAATCATGCCACTTACGCGGATTCGAACCGTGATGCTTTTAGTGTGTGGTATAAGGAAATATACATTTACACAATTGGTTTTAGTACAAGGGCTGGGGATGGTTGGGGGCGCCACCTACGTGGGTTCGAACCGCAACACAATGCTTTTAGTGTGTGGTATAAGGAAATATACATTTACTAGCATCAATTGGTTTTAGTATGATAGTAAGTTCTTGATCCTAACACTTACGTTTATTAATAATGCAGATTGTGGTCCGAATAGAGTCGTGCCAAGCGAGTAACATTAGCATCGGTAATAGTTGTAGCCAAATATTGGTACACTATGCCTGGTCCAACCATTGTTGTATTTTCTTGTTACCAGTAGTAGTTCCCTCCCAAGTATATCTAGGCCCATGAAAAATGACTTCCAAAAAATAGCAAACTCAGCCAAAATTCTCTCTCTCTCTATGAGAGCTTCTCTCTCTTGAAGTGAGCTTCTCTAGTTTCCTTAACTCTGTTTCCAGCCTTCTTGGCTCACCAACCCATCTATCCATGGACAAGCAAGATCTCCCTGCCCTCATAGCCAAACTCTACCTGCAAGATACACCCACAACAATTACTAATGTCAAGAAATCTGATCTAAAGAAAGGAGTAAAGAAAGGATGTTGCAGTCTCTTAGGGAAATTCATAACTTCTAAAGAGATTCATGTCAAAATTTACAGAATTCCTATGGAAAAGTCTTGGGCCACCACCAAGTTCAAAGTTATCCGGATCAGCAGGAACTACTTTCAATTCCTTTTTGAAGAAACTGAATATATGAAGAGAGTGCAATTTGATGGACCTTGGTGTTTTGATGATATCCTCTTAGTCCTCAAACCATGGCAACCCCAGCTAAGTAGTGAATATGGGAAATTTGAGGAGTGCGACTTCTGGATTCATGTATGTGGACTCCCTACTCACTGCTACACTGAAGAAGTGGGAAGGAAGATAGCAAAAGACCTGAAGGATGCTTCCTTCTTGCAACTAAGAGAAGCCCAAGGTACTAATCTACCACTTTTTAGATTGAGAGCCTCTCTTTCAATATCCAAACCCATACCCCAACTTCTCACTGTTTTTCTCGAAGATGAGTCCCTTAAACCCTCCAATACGAGTACCCACATGGCCCTATTCCAATATGAACGGCTCCCTTTCTTCTGCTACCACTGTGGCTTTATTGGACATATTGCCAAAAATTGCCCCTCAGTCACTGAAGAGTTCAAACTGGAAGATGAGGAATCCTTTAAATACGGTACTTGGTTAAATTCAGCAAAAAACACCAAACTTGTTAAAGAATTTCGACTCTTAGACATGGATCTTCAAGCAGTTTCAAGACCAGCCCATCCCCAAAAACCTCCAGAATTTTCCAAAACGGCCCCCAAGATTTCAAACTCTTGTGTTATGAGTCCTTCCAAAAAGGCAATATCCCTTTCCAGCAAAAGCCAAACCAACTTTCCTATTCACGGGTCCCCAAACCTTCCTAAACCTCGTACTCACACACCCCAAGACTGCATAAAAGACAAAAACCACGTTTCAACTACTTTGATTCCTGGAACCTCGATTTCCCCCAATCCCTTGTCAACATCATGCTTAGTCAACAAGCCAAACCCCCCTCTACCACCCTATCTACAAACACCTTTTTCCCCACAACACTCTCTCTCCCAAAAGCCGACAGCTCAACAAGATGTTGACTTGACTTTTTCCTCTAACCCTAACCAAAACACCCCACCCACATAAGACTCTGATTCCCCTAGCAAAACCCTTATCACCCTACCAATAATTCTGTCTACAACCTAGTCAACTCCTTTTGAAATCACACATGAAGTCACTCTCTCTAATCCCTCACAATCCACTCATTCCTCACCACTCAATCCCTCCAATGCTTCTCTCATATCAACCTATGAAAATAAACCACACCTCACATCTAGATCTACCTTCAAGCGGCACAAACAAGAAAAAAAGCCGTGTCCTAACTGATTCCACCAACACTTGCACTATCCTTGGCAAAAGAGCTGATGAGAACTCTACCCCCAACCTTTTTAAAAAAAAAAAAACAGAAAATTGATGACAATCTTCTTCTGGTGGAGGCTGTAATGCAGCCCCACCATCAATCATGAATATCATTTGTTGGAACTGCAGGGGCTTAGGCAACCCCAAAGCAGTTCCCAGTCTTCTCAGCCTAAAAAAAGTCTCTTCTCCCTTCCTCTTATTTCTTTCTGAAACCAAACTCCATTCACATGCAATGAATTCTGTTATGATACAATTAAGGTTTGCCTCTGGGTTCCATGTCAGTAGTGACGACACCAGGGGAGGACTTTCTCTTATGTGGAATGACTCTACGTCTGTACAGATTATTGGCTCCTCCATTGGGCACATTGATTCCCTTGTCACCTATAAGGAAAAAACTTTTCGTTTTACGGGTTTCTATGGACACCCCCGTAGGGAGCTGAGACACAATTCCTGGACCATGCTGAGAAGGCTCAAGGAAGGAACTTCTTATCCTTGGATTTGTGCTGGTGATTTCAACGAAATTTTATGGAACTCTGAAAAAACTGGCCCTACCCCTAGGCCCATATACCTTATGGAGAATTTCAGGGAAGCCCTCTGATGAGCGACAAATTGTCAATCATTATTATGACATTTTACCCTAATAATGATAACACTTTGAGCATTATTGTACCAATTTAAGTCATTAATTCATAAGTTTTATCCAAATGTATAAGTAGTAATTATTATATAAATTATCATATTTTACTAGGTTTTGTACCAGTTTAGTATAAATAAACATCCACAGTACAAATACCGTACTTTTTGACTTTTATTGTCGATTTACTCGCGGTTCGTTTCTTTGTATTCGGGTAAGAAAGATAAGATTTACTGCGGAGACAGAACTAAAGACTGGATAACGAGACGAGAGTTTTGTCTGACTGAAGAAGGATTACTTGGAGCCCAAGGCCATCAAAATATCCCACGTAACGACATGTTTTGAGGCCTAAAAAGATGTATTTTGATGGATGGAAGAATGTGCCACAAGCTTACAAGTTCAAACGGATCAATTGTCCTGAATGCTTCTATCGTAAAATATCTACGACAGACATTTGACCCAACTTAAATGCATTTTCTGGGGAAGACTTCTTCATGAGAGTTTTAGATCTTCAAATGAGCTTTTCAACGCATTTTGAATCACATCAATCGGAGGTCTACAACTCAACTCAAGCTCAGTTCGAACCGGTGTATGAAAAAATGTAGATTTTTGTGAGGAAATCAGATTTTTTGGCTAAATTTGGTGCACATGGGATGTAATGATGGCAATGATGATTCATAACAAACTCCCACATGCTAATTACCTTCCCATATACAACCTCTCCATATAAACCTCCCCATATACACCCTTCCCCTATATATACCCAATCCATTCCATTACAACATTGCCCCTCTCTTCTCATCTCCTTCTCATTTCCTCCATTTCCCCTCTTCTTCCATCTCCTTTCTTCTCTTTTCTTGTTTTCATCATTTTGGGCCCATATATATATATATATATATATATATATATATATATATATATATATATATATATATATATATATAAAGTAGTTATAGTATCGTTGTAATGATGGAATAATTATCGAAGATTGTTGATTTCGAAGCTTTGTTATGCTCTATCCGATGGAAACAACCCCGATTCAACGGTTGTAATCGTAATATATTCTAATGTTATTATGTTTATTATTTCTATCTATTTATATATTTATATATATATATATATATATATATATATATATATATATTAGTATTAGTAATATTAGCTAAAATATGTAATTGAACTATTTTAATCTTTTTGGTAAAATGGATGATTGACTATGTTAAAAATGATTAAAATTGAATATGATGAATCTTTTTCTACTTGAGCTTAATGAAACGTTAATATTGACATAGCTAATCAATATAAACAGAATCGTAACCTAATGACGAACTAAACGGTGAAGTTAGGATATGAGGAAAAAAAGGTAGAAAAACCGGAGGGTAAAAATGGCCGAGTGAAAACGTGACAACGGAATCCTATTTCCTACCCGGGGAAGATTTGTTTTCTTATTAAAATTGTGCTCAAGATCTTATTACGTTAATTTACCTGTTCTGATCGAGATCCTTGACATTGACCGCATGACAAAACGGAGTACCCAATCTTTTGGATGACATTAGACAGTTGATGAGACATATGACAGTTTTGTACGCTCGTGTGAGAGGGAACTGTTGAGCTGAGGAGTGCACCGTTTCACATAAATTACACCTTGAAAAAGGAAGATCTGTCTCATCTATTAACTAAAAAGGGATCATGGTTCAATAACATTATCTTGGCTAGTTTCTATATATTATATTTATATATATATCTGTATATTGTATAAGTATTTATTTACTGTTTTACTAACATCTAACTCTAACAATCTAACCCTATAAAAGGTAAAAACTACGACTTAGATCGAGTTAATAATAGCTTTCTTGGTGTTTAACCACACTTTGAATTAGATTTTCATTTCCCTGAGGATACGACCTGACTCACCAGAGTAGAACTACAATTTGACCCGGTACACTGCCAGTAAGGATTGTATAGCCTAGAAATAGTCCGTCACCCTCCTCGATTGCAACCTTAAAGACATTGGGTATTCAGTCTGTCCTTTTACTTGGTCGGATGGAAGACACAAAGACCCAATCTAAGCCAGGCTAGACAGGGCTGTTTCAAACACTGATTGGATTAATCTCTTCCCCTCCTACTCTGTCACACATCTTACTGCCTCTCGCAGCGACCATATTCCCATTCTCATCTCTAACAGCCCCTTTAATCCAAAACCTAAGCACCTTCCCAATCGTTTACCCCGCTTTGATCCCTTCTGGCTACAGGATCCGGAAAGTACTGATATCACGGAGGATAATTGGAGTCATCACCCTCTCCGCAATGATAAAGATTGTGCAATTGGTATTCGAAATGTTCGTGACGCACTCCGAATCTAGAGTAGGCATAAATATGGGAAGTTGAATAAATCAATTGAGAAGGCCCAAGCACGTCTTTGGGCCCTTCGGGAAAGAGCAGAGTGTAATCTGGTGGAAGAAAAAATGGCTATGAATGAGCTCGACATACTGCTAAATATGCAAGAGGCTTTTTGGAAACAAAGGGGACGTTGTGACTGGCTTAAATCGGGTGATAGAAATACTTCAATTTTTCACCGGAAAGCTTCGATACGGAAGGCCAAGAATAAAATTGACACACTGATCAACGAAGTTGGAACTGTTTTTACCAAGCAGGAGGATCTGGTGAAGCATACTGTGGATTTTTACACTAATCTCTTTTCCAATGCAGGTACCGAAGATCTAACAATGATGGATGAAATTCCTTTCAATCAAATTAATTAAAGTCAACACAGCTTTCTTGAAGAAGATTTCACTGAATTGGACATTGTGAACGCTATCAAGCAGCTGCCCAGCAGGAAGAGTCCAGGGCCCGACGGAATGCAGGGTATTTTTCTTAAAAAACATTGGGAAATCTACAAAAAAAAATCTGCTCCCTTTTCTACTCAATGTGCTAAATAAGGGGGAGGATTTCTCATCTATAAATGACACATATATCTCACTGATTCCCAAAAAGGAAGATGCCACATCTTTGAAAGACTTTCGACCAATCAGCCTTAGTAATACTATATACAACGTTATTTCAAAATGCATTGCTAATAGGCTTAAGGTAACCCTGGACACTGTCATTGATGCTTCACAAAGTGCCTTTATGAAAGGGAGATTGATTACCGACAATGCCATAGCTGCGTTTGAGGCATTTCACTCTCTAAACGGTAACAGAAAGGCCCTCAGAAAGCAAATGGCTTTAAAGCTTGACATGGTCAAAGCTTTTGACCGGATTGAATGGAATTACCTAGAAGAGGTCCTAAGAAGAATGAATTATCCAAGGTGCTTCACTAAGTTAATTATGAGATGTGTTACGACAACAACATTCAATGTCCTTATAAATAGGCAGCCCTCTCCCACTATTAAACCCTCAAGACGTATCCGACAAGGAGACCCCTTATCTCATTTTCTCTTCATCTTGTGCTCTGAAGGTCTGTCTGGACTCATAAAGCTGTCTATCTCTCAGGAAAGTCTTACGCCTTTTGCTTTTGGAAGGAATGGTCCTAACCTCTCTCACCTCCTCTTTGCGGACGATAGCATCCTCTTCGCTCAAGCCACAACCTCGAATGCTATAGAAATCAGAAGGATCCTCAACCACTATGAAGAGCTATCGGGTCAAAAGGTTAATCTTGGGAAATCTAATGAATACTTTGGGAAGGACTTAGACACTAGGCTCAATGACGATATCCTGCAAGTTCTGAAAATCCTACCTAGGAATACTAATGGAAAGTACCTTGGTCTTCCCTTTATGATAGGAAAGTCCAGGTACGACATTTTTAAGTATATCAAAGATAGGGTCTGGAAGAAACTCCATGGCTGGAAAACACTATACCTCTCTGACGCTGGGAAGGAAATCCTAATCAAATCGGTTATTCAAGCCATCCCTGTATACATAATGCAGTGCTTTATTCTGCCAAAGAAGATTCTAAATGAAATCCTCGGTATGGTCAGGAAATTCTGGCGGTCTAACAGCCCGGACAAAGCTTCCTTGGCTTGTATTTCTTGGGACAATATTTTCAAGCCTAAAGCTTCGGGTGGACTGGGCTTCAGAGACATGGAACAATTCAATTGTGCTCTCTTAGCCAAGCAATGTTGGAGACTCATCCAAAATCCGGACTCAACCGTGGGATCAATTCTAATGGCCAAATACTTCACTAATGGTGATCTTCTTGGAGCCACAACGGGATCAAGACCATCTTATGTATGGAACAGCCTGCTGAAAGGAAGGAACCTATTATCTCAAGGACTACGATGGTCTGTGTTTAATGGTAAGGAAATTAAGATTTGGGAGCACCCTTGGCTCCCTCTCGAACCCAGCTTCAGAGTTGCCACTTTTAAGAAATCCACTACTTTCACAACTGTGGAAGAATTAATTTTCAATCATTCGTGGAGAACCCCTATCTTGGAACACCTCTTTCTCCCTCATGAAATCGATTCAATCCATACTATCCCAATCCATAATTGCCAAGACTCCTCCCAAGACCGTCTTATCTGGCACTACCACAATAAGGGCATCTACACAGTCAAAACTGGCTATAATCTTGCTCTAAATTTGAAAGGATCAGCCAACAAACCTGGAGATTCTTCATTTGGGAAGCACAGCAAGAAAGTGTGGAACTACATTTGGGCTCTAAATGTTCCTCCAAAAGTCCGAAATTTCATCTGGAAAATAGCCTCGAACTCTCTGCCAATTGGATCCAACCTCAAAACTCGGAAGATCACAAATGGAATCTGCTCTGTTTGTAATGCTACCTTAGAAACCTGGGACCATTGTCTTTTTAAATGTGATTGGATAAGCAATCTTTGGTCTGCTCATCAAAACTTCGGTGCTCTTTTTTTATCACAACTTCACCTCTTTTCTCGACCTTTGTGCCTTGATCATGGAACGATATAAAGAACACGAGAACCTGTTTTTCCTGATGCTCTGGTTTATCTGGAAAGCCCGGAATGAATTGATCTTCGAAAAAACCCCTCCTTCACCTAGACGCATCATCCCATCTGCTCTTTCTCTCCTGCATGCCCATAAAATTGCTATGAATTCTGAAACCTTTGACCTTTACCCAAAGCCCTTTTCTGCTGGTTGGATAAAACCCAAATTTAACAGTGTGAAGGTGAACGTTGATGCCGGGTTCTGGAATGAACGAGGATCGGCCGGTGTTGTTGTTCGCGACCATGATGGTAAGCTATTAACCTCCCTCTCGTCGAGACTTGTAGCTATTAGTTCTGTGGAAGATGCAGAATTGAGGGCAATTGCTCTTGGGTTAATCGAATCGTCAAAAATCTGGAACGGTGGAATTATTCTGGAATCTGACTGCTTGAATGCCATTGGACGTATTAATGAAGAAGATGACGACTTCAGCAACTTGGGAATTATTGTAAATAAAATTAGAAGACTTTCTAAGTGCTTTTCGTTTTGTCATTTCAATTTTGTTAGTAGATCTTGTAACAGGCCGGCCCATGAATTAGCTGTCTTGGGCCGTAATGTCTCTGAGACTTGTTTCTGGGGCCCAACTCCCCCCTCATCTGTAACCTCTGCACTTGTTGTAGACCTGCTTTCCTAATATATTTTTACCCTTCAAAAAAAAAAAAAAAAACGACTTCCATGGGACAGGCTGAAGATGTGTATCAAACTTTACATATATATGAAAATCATTACACGTTTACTACGATTCATCTACATAAAAGATACTCCATAAATACCCATCTTTACAGATATATGAAAATTATTATACATTTACAACATTTCATCTACATAAAAGATACCCCACGAAAAGCTATAAAGCCCGACAAACCAGAAACACTATATCCGTTGATTGTAAATTATGTATTTTTCCCAATTTTATTTTTCCCATTCGGTTAGGATGGGACTAAAGGGGGCTAAGCCCACCAAGGGAAAAAAAAACATAGCCTAATAAACTATATAACTTGGTCTATTCGATCAAGTTATCTTAACCGGAAAATCATACACCCCCATAAAATATCCACACAAATCCCTCGAAAAATGCATGTGTGGTGGTATAGGTTTTTCGGTTTTTTCTTTTTAACAATCAAATTATGGTCTCAATTAAATGTCTCTCTCGATGTATTTTTGTGTGGATTTGTCGGTGCTGGAATCGCCTTCCACCTTAACTCAACCCATCCAGTCACCCGTACACAATCTACTAATCAACCTGAGTGTGTGTATGTATATATATATATTTCACACATAAATGTGTGTGTTGTGGAGTGGATTTTTACTATTACAAAGGTGGAATGTAAACTCTGAAATCATCATTTTCTTTTGTCCTCCACTCGAAGGAAACCATTATAGGAAGTTTGATTTTTCATAATTCGTAGGCTTTTGCTTTTTACTATATTTTCTCCTATTTGTTTTTGTTGCGCCCAGAATGGAATGGGAAGATAGGTATTATAGATCCGTTTGGGTTGAAAGAATTATATAAAAAGTAAAATGAATGATAGTAGCAGAAAAGAAAAGAGAAGGGAATGAGGGATTGTGAATCTATTCGAAGTATTTGGAAAGAATTAGACAGAAAGTAAGGAGATGTAGAGATTGTCAATACGTTTATAAGAAAAACAAATGGTTTTCTTCCGTTTCTCGCATGTTTTGGAAGGAAACGTGACCACCCAATTTGTAAAGAACCTTATCCTTCCTTCTCCCTTACTCTTCTTTCCTTTCTTTCAAACTATAACAATCCAAACACCAAAATTTAAATCCGTCCAAATTATATCATTTCTTCTCCTTTCAAATCATTCAATCCAAAAAGGGCATGCGACCGACCATGTCCAATATTTGTTTGTGGCCCATTTAATTGTCCCTTTGTTATTGTTAGTGAATGTCTCCTCCCACAAACGAAATACCGACACAACAACGAGTTACACAAATAATAATCGTTACAAGGTATTGCGGGATGTCTCAAAGTAAAGCAAATGATGACATTGTGGCAAAGTAAAACATTAAAACATACCAAACAACTCATGCAAGGACGTAGTTGGTTATATCGGTCGGTGGGCCAAGTCAACCCGGATAATTCAATTGAATGCATTAAGTCGTTTTAATCTAGCCATCCAACAATCCAAATACTACACTCGAGTATTAGCCCACCCGAGATTCATGTTTTGGTTTTGTCCTTGGACGTGTGGCATAACAAAGTGCGCGCATGCCACAAGAATGACAATGATATTTGCTATGTCTCTATATGATATATACTTTAAAATGATTCGCTACACTCGTGATATTTTGATACATGTCTCTGTGATATTTTAAGATGATTTGCTGTATTCGTGATATTTCATTGTAGCAATATCATTTCTCTAAGTAAAATTGGTCAAGTTGTTGAATCTTCTATGCGTCAGATTAGATTAGAACGAGTAAAAAATGCATTTGGTCTTTGGACTTACGGTTTTGGATCCATCTGTGGTGCTGGCAATCAAAGTCTTACATTGTGTTGAGTGGTAAAAGAAAATGATCCCCTGTCTTTTCTGTTGCATGCAGATGCAATATCTGTTTATTTTCTTTTTCTTTATTGATAATTCACGTGCATTCAAACTATCATAATTCTATGGTTTTGTGATATTTGGCTTCACATGTTTCAATCATTTGACTATTTGTTATGGAATTTGAATCAGGGACGGACCCAGCATACAAAGCGGGGGTGCCCGGACCCCATTGAGATCCGAAAATCGACAAGTTTTTATAGGTAAAAAAAAATGTAAAAACACTATTGATGCCCCCACTCGCCTTTCGAATTTGTTCCGATGCCCCCACTGAGATTTTTTTCTGGGTCCGTCACTGATTTGAATGATATTTGGCTTCACATGTTTCAATCATTTGACTATTTTTTATGGAATTTGAAGGTTTACAGGTCATTTAGTAGTAAAATGTAACTCCAGATCTCGGGTCTGGTAACGCTAAATTAAATGAGCCATAAGAGTCATAAATGATCCGGTCAACTGCTTAGACCGTCGTCTTCGTTTGGTCTAAAAGGACTAACCTAAGTTGACAAGATATTTATGTCTCAAACTTATATAGGGTGAAGATTCTATTACTTTATAGATGTAGGACTTTATATTCTTCCCCCTCCTATCAAAGGATTTCTAGAGGTGACCCCTATCTTCTCTCGCGGTTTGGCACTTAGGTCGGTCTGATAGTCGGCTCTGAATACCATTATGTAACGCCCCCATATCTCGGGTCTGGTAGCGCTAAATGAGTCATAAATGATCCGATCAACTGCTTAGACAGTCGTTCTAGTTTGGTGTAAAAATAGCTAACCCGAGTTGATAAAATATTTTATGTCTTATAATTATATGGGGTGAGTATTCCATTACTTTACGGATGAGAATTTTACATTAAATCTCCAGACAACAAACAACGATGCATTTACATCATTTTTCTATATCTTTATTGGTATGATTTATATATTGTGATTTGTGAATTGATTTATCATTTACAAAAAATACGAAATCTACATACATTTTGAAAGTTTATACTATCAAAATCTTTTGTTATTAGGTTTTACGCTCGGTATTTTAATATAAAAACAAATATTGTAACCTTAGACTAGAAACAAGCACTATTTAAGAATCCGATTAAAATCAGATTCTCAATACATAATGGTTTTTTTAACCTATTACGCTCTCTGCGGGCCGGGAAGCATGATCGATCGTCTAAATATATGTGGACTAGTAAAAAACCGGTGGAAATTTGAGTTAAAATTTCCCTTTTGAATTTGAGGACTAACCCAACAATTTGACCCAACCCAAAACTTAACCCTGGCCCAAACGAAATCCAAATGAAAGGTGATCAGTTTATTTTTTTTTTTTTTATTTTTTAAAAACAATAATCACATATATTATTTTGTTTTATGACGATACAATATAATATATTGCGTTATTAAGGATATCCAAGTACATGATATTTTTAAATATTATTGTTTTGATTCATGTAGTTTAGTGGAGTGCTCTTAAAGGCCGAAAATGGATGATACAATAATAGTGTGTATAGGGCTCAGATTAATTGTATTCTGTTTGATGTGAAGTAGTCTTTACGGCGTAAACCGATTAACCGAAAAAATAAAAAGACCGAATCGAACTTAACTGAATTTAATATACTTGATTTTTGTTTTATATCGATTTAAAAAAGGATATTTATTTTATATTATTTACAAACCAAAATGTTTAATTTAAGCTAGATGTGTAATTAAATTTTTGACAAGCTGAACAAAAATAGCCCAAACCATTAGTGGCCGGCTTGAATTATCAGTTTTTGTAGTCCAACTAAACTATACTCTTACAAAGCCCAACCCAGTCGTTGCAATAGTTATTTATCAAGTCAATCTTACAAGCGTACCAAATTAAGGCAAAATCTAAAGGCACCAAGTAATTATTTCGACATCATATTTTATATACAAACTTTTATATGTGAATATGGTGTCGGAAGTAAAAATGGAATGCCTTTAGAATCCCAAAATTAAACGTTGGACAATATTTATGTTGAAACTATTATTGATGGTTTATTATCTTGAAAAGCACTAAGAATTTATTTTTCATGATCGTTTTTTTCCCTTCTTAGTGCAATTATGTTGCATCGGTGTTTTGCATTATGTTGACTGATCGGCATTTTCTAAGTGTCCAATCTCACCGACAGTGTACCGGGTCAACTGTAGCCTAGAATTGCTGAGTCAAGGTCGTATCCCACAGGGAATCTGGTCGAGTACCAAAGTCGGTCTCGTCCCTAGTTCAGGTCAACACAATAATTGAACGTGGTGATTTGTCAGATCACCGGTTCTAACAACTAAATAAACATAAGAGAAAAGATTTTAAACTACGAAAAACAAGATAGCCGGCTATGATCCAACCAACTACTCTCTAACCCTAACTCGTTTCCGGAAGTGTTTCGACAAACTCTAATGTTCTCGGCATCGTTGAAGGGTGTCGTCTCCTGTTTCCGAAAATAGACATTAATTCAATAATCTACCCTCTTATGTTAGGTTCAACAGTCCGCCTCGTTGTCACTCAAATGGTGACGTTTCCTAATTCCGAGTATAGACATTAATTCAATAATCTACACTCCTATGTCAGGTTCAACAGTCCGCTGACCGGATTTAACTGACCCGACACGGTCTACGATCTATGAGACGCTCATTAACAATGATATAAACCTCACACACGAAACCGAATCTGAACAACTCAGTCAGTTTTACAGGGTGATCCTAGAACCCCTTTTCCCGCACCATCTTGCAAAATACATATGTAAAGAAGACGCGTGATATACGATTATCGAGTCGCGAGTTCAATAAAAGTCATTTAGAATAAGTTCTAGAACGATAACTACACCGAGAATCTAACAATCATAACATCAAAACACTTCAATCAACGAGCTAAGGATTCGATTTCGAAGGCTATCACATATCTCGGCTAAAAACGGATTAGCTACTCATTATACTACTAAGCAAAATAAAAGAAATCAACAATCAAAGCTAACATAAAACAAGATTGAAAACAAGTACAATATGTTAATTAAAATTACCGGGTAGAAAATTGGTTTTCCGGAAGAAATCCCGTCAACAACGCGTCAAGCTATCCCCGAGATCCTCCGGATTACAACGATCTATGACTAAACTAAGCTAATGTACCTACAACTAATCTAAGCTAAGAAAAGATGAAGAAAAACGCAGAAAAAACGATCTAAAAAGGGAGAGATTCGATCTAGATCAAAATGAGGGGGTATTTAAAGTGTTTTTTTCAGATCTGGATTGCTAGGCGGGCGCTGTACTGACAGGCGGCCGCCTGTCATTTTTCCCTTCACAAAACCTATATATCAGCAACTTTCTATGGTGACAGACCCTCATAAAAACAGCCATAACTTTGTGTGTAGACCTCCAAATCGAGTGATTCAAAATCCGTTGGAAAGCTAATGAAATTGTCTACAATTTTCATGAAGATGTCCAGCCCAGAAAATTCCTCTAAGGGGGATAAAAATGCAGATCAATGGAAGGTATGGTTGTAGTACCACCGCGTTTTGATCCGTTTGAACGTTTAAGCTTCGGGCACACGTTCCAATCCTCGTATCTCGCCTTCCGGACATCTCAAACACCTAAGTCCTGTACAAAATCACAACAAATACCACACATAATCCCTACAGGACACTAGGGTGACCGAGAGTATAGTAAATTACACCGAAAAAGACCGAGAATCCCGGACTTTACGTCATAAGTCCCGAAATGATAACCAAGGTGTAAATACATCAAAATACAACCAAATGTCTCAGAAAGCATATAAAACGAGGTATAATTACATATAAAATGATAGTCAATTTGACTCTCATCATTGACGTTGTTGATTACCAGTGCGACGTTTTGTAGTTGTTAGTGTTTTGTTTTTACTATCGGTCTGCTTCTGCTACTTTTCAATAAATTTATTGTTTTCGAAATTTCATAACATGTTAAATACTTCTTTTCTTTCAAAGGATAACATGTTAAATACTATTATGACAATTTAGCTTAAGTGTTTTCTTGAGCATTAGTTTGACTTATATCACTTATGTATGAATTTAATTTTATTAAATAAATTAGGGCCATTTCATTTAACTTCTCCCGAACCTACGTGGCTGCGTTATCACATCATTTCATTTTGTGTTAGAAATGACCATGCATGTGTGTATAATTACCATTTAGGACAGTATATATACTTCCTCTATTTTTTTAACTGTCGGAAAGAGAAAAATCATAAAGATTAAAAAATTGGTTAATGTGTCTGAAACAGTATGTAAAATAACAAAATTATCATTAATTCCTTGTGTATATACCAAAATTTGAGTCATTAAAGGTAATGGAAGAAAAAAAATATATATATATTTCGGGCCTGACGCCCATAGGCTCTTACTACCCCCGAGGAAACATGCGCAATATTCTGACTTCATTCAAACTCATATATATATATATATATATATATATATATATATATATATATATATATATTATATGATATATAATTGTTGTACTTACAAAATATCTATAGTACAGGCTTGCATTGATATGTAAAATGATAGGGAAAAAAAATCAAATTATAAAAAGTTACAGAAACGAAGGCTTACCTATATACTTTTTCTTGGGAAACTTGAGTTTCTATGTCTGAAAAGTAAAATATTTAAAAACTATGTGTCGTAGGAAGATGTTTAAAAACTATGTCTACGTCCGCCGTATGATCGACACACAAGCCACACATGACATGACCACTAAACGACGTATCATACAAGACATATTTTATCAAATTTTTTTACTTTTTAAGCTTTTAAGTTTTAAGGTTGGCTGGCTGACTACAAAAGTCAACTGACAAGGACGACATGTGAACGATTGTCGGAGAATTTGTAGAAGAAAGGTGGAGAAATCACGGGATGTAAGTGGAGTCCACGTGATAATAATTTTCTTAAAAGATTCCTCCCTATAATAATAATAATAAATAATGAATGGACTCAACCCGTGTGGTTTAAATTCATCCATATGTTTTAATTTTCAAATAGAGTTACTAGGAAGAATTTCTCAGGATGAGATTGATCTTGCCATTAGACCATTTGTGTCAGATATTATTGACGGTTTCAAACAAAACAAATTTTAATTTATAAAAGCTCGGTCTAATATGAGAAATTAATCAGATTCTCTATTATAAATTTTTTTGATAATATTAAAGAAATTCTACAAATTATGTCTAAATTACTAAAATATAAGATTGATGCAGTGGATTCTAGGGTTCTATATTAGTAATTATTTCGGTTTATCGTCATGGCTTGATTAGAAATGATAATCAAGTTAATTATGTCTCAACTTTATGTTTTTAATAATTTTTTACCTCACTTTTTCAATACAACATATTACAAACCATGAAAAAAAAAATTATAATAAAAAAAATATGACAAACCTACTATCTCCGTTTTAAAATATAAGTATGTTTACGCATTTACACACGAACAAAGAAATGTTGAATAGACTGATTTATGTTTTGGGATGGGTGTAGTACTCATTTACTACCTACGCCCTATAAAACTTTTTATAGTGCATACAGATTAAGAAAATAATTAATGTGTTGTATTTTAAGGAGTGATGAACATATATACCTCCAACATATAATAAATGCTCTTTTAGAATATCAAATGAATATATAAACATTAAATTTAATGATAAGGTACGTTTGTAAAAAGTGCATTAAATGATTTTGGTTTTCTAAATGGACAATTTATTATAAAAAAAAACCGACATTTTTATGAGACGCTAGTACGAGAAATGGGCGTAGCCTTGTGCATGTGTTGATCAATTTACAATACCAATCCATGAGCTGTCATATTATAATCCATTTTTCTTTTTGAAAATCATATTATAATCCGTTTTGAGTACTCTAAACATGTGGTCTATTAGAATATGATTAATACTAAATCTTTTCATTCTCTATTTTAATTAGATCCTCATTAATCCTCCTTTACTCCAATGAATGAATACGAGGGTTACGGCTATTATGATGCAACTGCTTTTGTTTGAGAGCATTTAATAATAGACCGCAGATTCATTCCAATACTTTATGGTTAAATGCAAGTGTTTGAAATCAAAACGAATCGTTTTGGAAACAAGTACTCGTATTTTACCGTAAAGTACCGGAAGAGATTAGATTCAAAATAACTTTCCAAAACATGAGTCAAAAGACGCTGCTTATATCATAATGGACATATTAATTAGATCGTTTCAAGATTTTTTATTTTATTTTATTTTTAAATCTATTTCACCGACCAAGATCAAATCCAAGTTAGAATATGGATTTTACACTTGAACTTTAATCTTCTCAACTTTATATGAATAATGTAATGGTGACTTAAACTATGCTACTAAGTTTGGTCCAGTGACGGACCCAGGAAAATTTTCCAGTGGGGGCCAAATTCAAAAAAAAATATGGAAAAAAACTCAACAGCAAAGACTCGAACCCATGACCTTAAGATAAATAACAAATCTTCTAACCAGTCGAACTAAATGAATAATTGTTATAGTAATTGTCTGTAATAATATACATACACAATATTATTATTATAAGAGGGGTATATTAGTAACTTCGCCCAAAAATTTAAGTAGGGGCCATGCACCCCACCCTTAATGAGCTGGGTCCGTCCCTGGTTTGGTCTGCTGAGTGTAATACTCAGTAGAGTCTGTGGAAACTGTGGTGGTCAGCAGAGCTTGAGAGTGTCTGCTGATTCTGGTGTTCAGTTAGGGCAGATCAGCAGGGTTGATCAACCTGCTGATGTTTGGACTGCTGATGAATAGTCTGTTGTTTCACAACATACTTGGGGAACACGTCTGCATGGTTTTTGATTTGGATAAGGTTACTTCTGGGGTATTTTAGTCATTGTCTGGTTTGGCTGTTTAGTCGGTTAGGGTTGAGTTCCTAAGTCTATAAATACCATCTGTATTAATTGTAACTTGTCATGTAACTTTCTCGTGATAATAAAATATCCTCGTTTGTCCGTGGAGTAGTCGGCACATTGCCAGAAACCACGTTAAATCTGTGTTCTTCCTGTGTTTCGTGTTTAATTACTTGTTTATCTTTTATCTTTACTCACAATCACCATCACTTCTTGATCGATCCGTCATAACAAACTGGTATCAGAGCGTCCAGGTTCATCAAGAAATCTGTTTATCTGTTTAAGCAAGGTAGATTGGCACCAAAGACATAATTGATGCTAGGATTTTGGGATCTACGCAAGCTTTTCTGTGAGAAAGATTTCTGCTTTAAATGTCAAGATTGACAAGTTTACAAGAAGAAACATTTTTAGTCTGTGGCAGATCAAGATGCGTGCCTTGTTGAAGCAACAAGGACTATGGGGTCCTTTGTCTAAATCAACAGAATGAAGTGCTGCTAAGAGAGCCAGTCTGGAGGAGAAAGCACATTCAACAATTATGTTGTGCTTGTCAGATGATATTATCACAGAGGTTGTTGAAGAGGCCACATCAAAGAAGCCGTGGTCCAAGCTTGAGAGTCTGTACATGACAAAATCTCTAACCAACAAGTTGTTATTGAAGCAACGTCTGTTTAGTTTAAGGATGAATGAGGGCACTCAGCTGATGGATCATCTAGATCAGCTGAACACAATATTGCTTGCTTGACCTAAGGAATATTGATGTAAAGATTGAGGATGAGAATGTAACATTGATCCTACTTGTTTCATTGCGTGCATTATATGAGAACTTTGTACAGTCCTTTATTGTTGGGAAGGACTCGGTGTCATTAGAGGATGTGAGATCATCACTCATGCTTGAGAGCTACGCCATAAGGCATCTGGTTCTGGGACAGACAGTCAGTCTGCTGGATTGGTGGCCAGTGGAGTCAGCAGGGGGCCAGGAAACTCTGGAAAGAAAAAATTCAAAAAGAATTCCAAGGTTCCTAAAGCTAAGGATGTCTGTAATTACTGCAAGGAGCAGGGACATTAGAAAAATGAATGTCCAAAGAGGAAGAAGCAGGAGGGTACAATTGCTTTGGCAGAACAAGACACCTATTCTGAAGAAGATCTGCCATATCAGTTTCAGAGTCAGCAGGGCACAGAGATGTGTGGATTCTGGACACTAGGGCATCTTATCACGTGTGTCCAAACAGGGAGTGGTTTTCAACTTATCAGCAGGTGGATGGAGGCCATATTGTTATGGTTAACTATGTTTTATGATGTTTGTATTAAGTAAATTGGATGCTAATTGTTGTAGAATTCATGTTTATAATTGTTAATTGAGGTATAGAATTCTATAACATGTTTGGTACATGTTTTCTCATGTTTTGGTTCTCGAATATTGTTGTTTTGGTGCATATGATGTGTTGGATTCGATTGTGCATTGTTTGGGGCTGGTTTGGATATAAAAAAAAAACACAGAAAAATGCTTCCCGGTGTCATAGGCGTGCGCCTATACCTTTATGGGCATGGGCCTATCGATATAGAGAGTTCAGGAGGTGTTACAGCAGACATGGGCGCCGGCCTATGAATCATGGGCTTGGGCCTATGGCCTAGAAATGATGTTTTACTCGTTTTTGCGTATTTTCGAGTGCAGTGAGTTGGGATTGGTTCATAACCTTATTATAATGATATAAACAAGTTAAATGAAGATGAAAAAACCATGATTAAGCTTCTGATGTGTTTAGTTCTGGCACCTAATGAATTCTTGTAAGAGTTGAAATTCGGGACAGTCGAAATGATATGAATGGCCTCTTGCTTTGATGAGCATCAATGTATATGTTAAGTGAGCTTTTCCTTGAATATGCTTAGGTGGCTAGTTAATGATTAATAACATACATACTTATGTAGTTAAAAGCATAAACATCAATGTTATTCTTGGTAAGGCACAAGACAATATCGCGATGTCTGGTGTGGTCAGATAAAGTGAATAACTTCATTGGTCCTTGAGGGACACCAGGAGTGGGGGGGACTTCTCCGAACACACACACTATCAGGACTAGCCCATGGCTACTAGTGTATGTATCTCTAGTAGGTTGCAACCAGATGCTTCTCGGCGAGCAACACCGTGCGTAGTTCCCTTGAATACTTGATGTAACAAAGACAAGCTAAGCTAGAAACAAAGTAGGATCCTCATGACATGTTGATGGGCATGAAGTGAACCATAGAGTTTGAGTTGTGTTCTTAACGATAACACTTAATTAATAATAATCGTCTTTCCCTTTCATTATAAAGCATAATTTTTCAATAGCTTCTACCTTTTATTAAGTACGCTTTGTACTTACCCCTTTTGTGTGTTTGTGTGTTGTTTGTCTTGAGAAGACTTACATGTTGAGCTGGTTTATGATGAGTATGAGGATGATGTTTGATGTGCTACGCTATGGAGTTTTACTATGCTTATCTTATTTTGATGAACTATGCAACTTGTACCTTTCATCTTCAAGACTTGTTGTATTTTGTTCCAACATCTATTTAACACGTGTTGTAAGATAAATATCTTTGGTTTAGCTTGTAAGCTGTATCGTACAATTTAAGATACTTCGTTGTTGTAAGTTTCCTTTTCTACCGATAGATTCGGATGGCAATGTAATCCTTAGTATCTTGTATGATTTATCCGAGTCTCTTTAGCTTCCGCGTTGCTTAACTCTATACTATGACGTAGAAGCTTACGTATAATGTTAGATTTATTTAATGTTAAACGTGTCGAACGTTCTTCTCCGGATAAGGACTCGGTATCCGGGAACGGGCGTTCCAGTTTTAGAAGAGATGGTTATACACTATTATATCAAAGCGTGAGGTCACGAAATTTTAGCATTTGTGAAAGAAGTTAATTCAATATGATATCAAAGCAAGAGGTCCTTTGCGAGTGTGATGTTAAAGCGCGATTTCGCCGTTCCGATTGACGGGAAAGTTATGAAATTGCAAAAACGTTAAAATAATGAATAATGATATGAGCACAACCGAAAGACTTAACAGTCATCTACACCGTTTATCATGATAAGTTTCATTTGAATCAATTTAGATTCATCATGATCAATAATGCAAACTGCACTTGACTGTTGTATTTCTGGTTTTGACGCAGTTATCTAAAATAATAGATGAATGAGATATCACAACTTTAAAGTGGGTTATTCTGATGCAGGGAGGCTTCGATAGAGAGCTGCATACGTCGCAACATCTGGACCACACAGTTTCATCCTCAATAGGAAATTGCATACGTGGCGTAAGGCGTGTGGTGGGGATGTTGCGCACGTATTATTTATTTATTCAAGCGATCCGAATCGAATAACCCTTTAAAGTGTTTTGTTTTATTGACCCCAGTTATTTTATAGTTTTTCTTTTTCTTTTTTTTTTCTGTCTATTGGTCATGTGGTGTCATGGTTTTTTTGGTACGATCATGTGCAATAATGGAACTTATTTTGACCGGAGAGATCGAGGAGTTTGGATGCCGGCATCTGTTCACCGCATTAACTTCAACTGCGTATCATTGGCAAAATATAATTGATATAAAACGTCCTTTTTTTTTTTGAAACATAATTGATAAAAACTTGTTTTTATTTACGTTTCTTTTTCCTTTTCATCTTTTTTTGAAAAATTAACACAGCCGACGGACTATACACGGTATAAATTAGTTTGTTTATTTATTTTATAAATATACTGATTTATTAGTATAGTAGGTAGTTTAAAATTCTATTCAGGAGTGGTGTCATTCAGAGCAGAGCGGATCTAAGAATTTGTTCCAGTGAAATCATTCGAGTCTAAAACTATAAAAGTTTAAACAAAAGTTTGTTCCAGTGGATCACCGGAGCCTAAAAATGTAAGTTTTCACCATAAAATTACATTTTCTAGCAATAAAGCTACATCGTTTTAATACTAAAAAAAATTGTCGAATCTTAGTGGGGTCACGTGACCCCACCCCGACCTATATTGATCCGCTAGTGATTAAGAGTTGAAATGTTTATGACACAACAAAGTATCCCAACACAATTTAATATTATATTAATGAGTAGTGATAATTCCATAACAAAATAGCCACAACATTTTATACAACACAATTTTGAGCCATCGATTATGATTTGAGTCTATTGAATCATATGTTCTAAAAAAATCAATGGTTTAAAACTTTGTTGTGTTGTGCCTCAAAAATTTCTCTATATTAATTATAATGTGAGATTTATTGAATCATGCGTGTTCTATAAAGATCAGTGGTGTAAAAATAGATTATGGTATTTTGTTGTAACATTATCATTATTCGAGTTGAAAAAAATAAAAATGCTCAATCGAATTAATACCATTATTCCTGGAATTAATAGTATTCAAAGTCAGAATATATTCGTATTTGCCTTTTATAAAGTCAATACACCTATTTATTTACTCATAGTGGAATGATTTGACTTAATGAAATATATTTCAGCAAGAGTCAATCTATTGTATTAAATCATATCATATACGTTTGTCAAACACGCCCGGCAGTGGCCCTTTTTTTTAAATGACTCGATGAAAGAAAATGTTCAAGAGAAAAATGGGTGATTCTATGTTGGGGAGGCTCTAATGCGAAGATGTACACGTCGCAACATCTGGACCACACAATTTCATCCTGTGTGGGGAATTCCCTATTGCATCTGAAACTGTATGGTCCAGATGTTGCCACGTATGCAACTCTCTATTAGGGCCTCCCTACATCAGAATCACCCGAGAAAAATATCATGATTGGGGGAAGTTATTGCATGTGGTGAGAGAATTTGAAGTGAAGTGACGAGTGAAACGATCAGAACCACACAGTTTTAATACAGAATGAAGGTGTGTGGTGTGGTGTGTGGTGTGACACACGGTGTCTCCGCACCGTGTTGAGACACCACACAATAATCTCCCATGATTGGGTCTTATTTTATAATGTATTCTGATGATTATGAGTTCAATAGACAATAGGCAATAGGCAACAGGCATGAGAAACTTGAGAAAATATGCTTAAAAAGATTTTTATTTATATGGTATGCCTCAAAAGATAATATTTGAAAAATATGCCTGTAAAGCATTTCGTTGCGATTACGTAGCTATTACGTAGCAAATCGGAAGCGAATACGCAACAAAATGCTTTTCGGGTATATTTTCTAAAACTTATTATTTTAAGGCATATCACACAAAATAATTAACTTTTTAAGCATATTTTTTCAAATTTCTTATAGGCAATAGGCGTACGATTTATTTTTTCAACAGAAAGACGAAAGCTAAGCTTTTATTAGATAAATCAAAATTGCAACAAAAATACAACACCAACTTGAAACACCTAGCCTGGACATCAGCTAGACAAAAACTCAACCACAAGCTGAACTAAAACCAAAATAACACAAACCAAACCTAATTTACATAACTATTAACTACTACAGTTTGTCAATATTAGAGCCTTCGAAGAGTATGCTTTGACGAAAATGTGACAAGCCCACAAAAACATCACCGACTACAAACTAGAAAAAAAACAAACAAAAAACAAAAAATATAAAATAGATTTTCCTCCCTCTCAACCATGGCTCCACCACTGAAAGGACGTTCACCGCCCTGCGCCGCCGGGCATAAGCATTCATTGTTGAAAATCTACACAAACAAAGTGATAATATTATTCCTTTGCTTGTACATATTTTTGTAATGAATGTTAAGCATTGCTAAAAAAAAACATACACCACTTTAATACAACTTCTTTGTAACTTGTACATCTTAGGTGTATTCACTTTCAATTCCATTTCTTTTTTAATATTATTTTTTTTTTGGGAAAAAGAGAAAAAGTTTTTTATTCAGATCGACGCTTGAATGAAAATCAAACTTTGACTCTCACCAGAAAGCATAATAACATATAACATCAGGCTAGATCCGATTCATTTCGATTTATATATACATACAATGTGTTATGAATGTCCTTTTCTCACTGTCCATAAATGAGTGTTGCAACAGTGGCTTAAATTACTGGCGACTTTGACATTTTTTTTGGGTTATATATTACTAATGATTATTCAATATTATCGGTGATCTTTGAAAAACTTTTTGACGATTCTTTTGTGGAGGCTGTTTTTTTTTTTTTTTTTTTTTTTTTTGGGCCCTTCCGAAAAAAGAAATAAAAAAGAACAGAAAAAAGGGGTTCTTATTTGTCGAGCCACAAGTGCAATATCAAACCATCGACTAGAGATCAGTAGCGGATTCAGAATTTTATTCAGCGGGATCCGTAAATATTTAACAAAGTAAATAATGTTTTTGCACAGGATTCGAAATATTTTTTTATAGGTAAAACGTAGCGTATTTTTATTTTTTAACGGGGTCCGCAGACCCCATTGTTTTAAAGGTAGATCCGTCTATGCTAGAGATGGAAATAGCTTTGCCGTTCAATGAGGGAAGTTATTGTGTGGTGAGAGAATATAAGGGTGAAGTGACGGGTGATACGATCAGAACCACACAGTTTAAATATAGAATAAAACTGTGTGGTGTGTAGGCTGCCACACGGTATGTCTCCGCACCGTGTGGAGACACCACACAATAACTTCCCGTTTAATGAATGAATGGTATAATAAACGACAGTGATATGTATTGGAGCACTTTATTTATGCTACATGTTCGTTTTAAGTACAACTAGAGATGTAGCATTATTATCAGAATAGTTTAGTTAATATATTTCATAGCAAAATTACTTTCACATTAGGTGAATTATTCTAATAATACTATGGTTTTAACAGAATTACTCTGAAAATAGCACTAGTCCTCCTCGGAAGGACCCTGACTAAGACTATACGTGTGGAAAGCCTAAATGTGTATCAATATTGGATAACACCATCCACGGTCAATAAGTCATTGTTGCCCTAAAAACACAGCTCAGTAGTAAAAGAGCTAATGTGTTGTAGTGATATTATTATTTTTTATTTGAAATATGAGTTCGATACGTTGTATCGACTTCTCTCAGCCAGAAAATGTATGCATATAATTTTCGCAAACTGAATCACTGTTTACAAAATCCTCGATTTACATTATTCATAAAACTTTATATACCGGGTTGTGAGAGTCTTCCTTTTTTTTATTATAATAAATTGCTAATTGTTGCCAATAAATAATGTTGGGAGATATATATATTGACAACTAACCAAAACTTTAACAAAATGCATCAATAAAAGTAAAAGTAATCAGATGAATAACCCGTTTCACTAAGTGTTTGGCAAAAATATATTTTGACACGACTACGATCCAAAACTTTATACAAAAAATGCATCGTGAAAGAAATAAAAGTGCAGCTTTCGGACAAAAGTTATCCCAAATCAAACTTTCGCTAATTTTTGGAAAGTGCTAGCACAACCTATCCCTTTATTCACATTCTATAAAAGGAAACCACAATCTAAGCAAGTTTAATTATCTTTAATTAATGAGTGGCTTTATCAACACAATTAGTACGTTTTCATTTACCTGAAATCATACAAACAAGCATTTTCCTTTTTCGTACTATGCATTATCTACCTAGTGAAAAAGGGAGGTCGGCGAGTTTGAGACATTTGTCGGGTTTATGATAATGTTACGTAATTGTTTCACTACAATAGTGAAAGTGAAAGGAAAAAAACATTAATATGTGTTTCATTTTTCCCTCACAAAAAACCAAGCATTCAAGGCCCAACGCATTCGAGAATTTAGAGTGCAATTTGGTGTTGTTGATGAACTGATAATTAATGAATAAATTTCATTTTGACTTGTGTAACTTGGTGTTTGTTTGTTAAGTTAAGTGAATCAAATAAACAACTAAATCAAATTCGATTGTTAACGATTAGCGAACGAACAATCAAAGTTCTAGTAACACTCATCCACCATCTCCACAATCTTTCTTAAATGTGTCATCCCACCGTACTGGTCAGCAAATCCAGCTCATAATGAGACACATTGACTCCAACTCAAATTTGATAACGGTCATTTTGTGCCCGTTATTCTATGACCTTTATCCCCAATTCTAGTTTAAAGGAGCTATATTAGAGTAATAATAAGTCGTAATACGCTTAATTTGCATATGCCGAGAGTTACGATTCATTATTATGTTTTAAGAGGTTTTATTATATTATTTGATATTACAGACTGTACTTCATGTTATATTTGTAGTAACTCACTTGGGAGCACGAGGATGGACTTCGGAGAAGCTTTGATGGATCATAGACGAGTTAAGAAAGCCCAAGATAAAAGAGGAAGAGAGCCCCGGGAGCATGTAAGGCTCGGTCGACCGAGCCTATGCATTCGGTCGACCGAGTGGGCCTACAGTCCAGAAGAAGTTCGGCACATTAATTGAGTCGGTTAGGGTTCAGAGTGTCGGCATTTTAAGTCGGTTTTCTATGACGGCTGAGGCTCTATATAAACACAAGTCCTTTGTATTTTTTATTATGCATTCACCACTATTCATTCATAAGAACATATAAGCAAATAAGGCTTGTGGAGGAGCTAAGGGTGCAAACATGTAAGCCCTAGTACTTCATCTCGTTTTCTTTTTAGTAATCAATTTCCCAATTATGCTTTGATTATTTGAGTAGTTATTCATATCTAGATGATGTAGATCTAGGATATGACATTAGGCGTGGTGATACCTTGTCTATAAGGATCCCATACCCTACGTCCTCTACCTAATATCTACGGATGAATCCGTGTGTTTAATTTACGTGTATTTAGATTAGCTTATATGATGTCCTGATGATTCGCTATATAATCCGATTCGTATATGAAACGCTGAGAAATATGTTCGGGGATGTAAATCTGGGGAGTTAGACTCTCGGGTGACCGAGAGGTGTCACTCGGTCGACCGAGAGCACCTATTCGGCCGACCGAGGGTTGTCAAACCTGTTTTCATCCGTTAATCAGTCACGTCTGTATGATTAGGTTAGCTTAATTGAATTTATTATCTCAGTAGGTATGGCTATGGCTACGTCACTCGCTTAATTTAATTAAAACGTGTAAAAAGGAAATACCGATATAAAACTCTTAGGTAGGCTTAGGAATTGATCTTCGGACGTTCGGCGTTATCTAGGTAGGTTTATATTAGGGAATTGCGCGCACCTTGTTACACGTAGATCGTAAACTAGCATGAGACTATAACTTGGTAATTGTTAGTTGGACGAGGGTTTGAGTGATCGTCTCAGGAAGTACGCCTAACCAAAGGAATGTTGCCCGGACGAGGTGTACGGTCAATATCGGCATCCTTAGAGTCGTAAGCGTGTGAGTTATATGAGATGGAGGCACCAAAAGGCGAAGTCACGTAACAATACCACAGTGATATAGTGACCTACCGGTGCTACATCAAGCTTAGAGGATGACTCCCGTAGCCAATATAAATAGATATGGACGGATTAATAGTTGATGAGTCTTGTTGTCATATAAATTGTCTAGATCCAAATGATTATGGTTCTAATTGGGCAGTTGATTACGTATTGTGTTTACATGTTGTTTATATGTTTGAGTGTGTCTTTCTTTTCTCGTACTTTATGTTGGTCATAGACCGTATTTGTCAAACGAAATAAATAGGTTGACTATTTAAGTTAGGATCCACAAATTGATTCTCTGTGGGATCGACCTCGACTCTATCTAGCTATACTGCGATTGAACCTAGTTCACTTGCTAGTGGTTATGTAGGCATCGAGTTAGTAAATTAACTTGACCTCAATCAAGTTTTTGGCGCCGTTGCCGGGGAATCAATGGTCCAATTGCTTAAATAATCTACTTGCTTATTTCGTTTTTGTTTCTGTTTTCTTTTACAAGTAAGTAAAATAAAAAAAAATAAAAAATTAAAAATAAAAAAAATAAAAAAAATTTGTTCTGTATGTTCGGTCGACCGAACAATGCTGCTCGGTCGACCGAGCTCTTTCATTGTTCTAATTTATCTGACAGCATTGTTTCCCTCTGTTTCTGTTTTTCCCCGTCGTAGGTTGTAAGCCTAGCGCAGTATGAGCAATCGTACTGACTGTTAGTTTATTGACCGTTTGTTGTTTTTCTCATGTTGCAGATAATCAGAACTAAATCGCTCAGGTAAGATTGTTCGTGATAAGCGATATGTCATCAAAGCAATTCTCCGAGGTTAAGGAAGAGGATGTTAACGTTTTACGAACCAAGACAACACCAATGAAGCCGATGATGCAAAAGCTGAAGGAGAGAATAGCAAAGATGAAAGAACGAATTCAAGAAGCCAGAAAGTCAAGGGAAGCGAGTGAAGCGTATGTAAAAAGAGGTATGTGTGCTTTAAATCCCGAAGAAATTTCTTCGGATTCGGATTCGGATTCAGAGTCATATATTGATTATATGGATTACATGTCGGAGATAGTAGTCCGGTTCGAGGGTAGCGTAGATATAGAACGACCTATAGTCACCTGTGCTAAAGAGGCAAAAAGTGTTGAAGATGAATCTCGGTTAATGCCAAAGTTAGGTGACCCTGGAGCATTCCTTGTAGATGTTACCCTAGAACAAGCACACTTGGGATTGGCTTTAATTGACTCGGATCAAGCTTAAACATTTTCCCTAAGAGCCTTTGCGATAGGAATATGATTCTAACTCCCACAAACACCCCGCTGAAAGTGAGATTCACGGATAGTACTAGAACCATCATGTCCGGACAAATGAATAACATGATCATTGGTATCGGACAACTTCGGTTTAAGATAGATTTGGTCGTAATGGACATAGAGGAGCATCCGTATAGCCCAATTATCCCGGGTAGGTCTTTTATTAATACCTCTAGAGCCCTCATTCGTATGACTAGGCATGAGATCACATTGTTTGATGCTAAGGGTTCTGAGACTTTTGGGATAAAGAATCCTGAGTTCCCTATTCCGGTAAGTGTAAACATTATAGAAGTGGTTGGTTCTAAACCGGATGTGATTCCAAGTTCAGAGGAGTGTGATGATGACAAGGTTGAAGATCGAGATGAGAAAGAGGTCCTCAATCCTAAGCCGAGATAGAGCTGCTCAGCCTGCACCTGTTGTTAATAATGATGATGCTGAAGCCTCGTTTTCGAAACCTAAGGATAGAAGGAGGAGAGTCAAGCGACGAACTCGTAGAGTTCGCAATCAAGAGAGCTCATCGAAATCTGAGAATGTCCCGAAAGTCGGTGCCTGTTTAGATGGACAGTTCGATTGTCTTTTCGTTAGACGTACATCCCACGGAAAGGCACTCGTGCAAAGAAATGGCAAGACGTTTTCGGTGAAGGTTAGTCGGGTGAAGACCTGGCAAGTCAAGAACAATTCTTAGAGAGTGATATTTTTGGAAGTCGAGCTACCGACTTAAACTGTAGAACTATTTCTATCCTTCGTTATTTTTATCTCTATTTTTATTTTATTTTTTCTTTGTCTAAATAAAAGTAGCATGAAACGATAAGAAGTTTTTTTTTATTTTGCCGTGTTCCGACGACTGCTGAGTTAAGGATGTGCAAAATAATTTTTTTTATTCGAATCGTTTTTATGTGAAGTAAAGTAATTGAATCTTTGTAAAAAATTATTTGTTGATTAAGGAAATGGTAATGCGTTATTTTACAAATGCTTAGACCAGATTGTTTGATTTATTCATGATAAGAATGAGGTTGCTTTTGTGCTTGAGACGACTTATTGGTTAGAGAAAATTTTTTTGCGGTAGGAATTGCAAGAGTGAAATAATAAATTTTGGCATGGTTATTTGTTTTAGATAATTTACGGTGTGTCAAAATAATTAAAATGGTCAACACCATTAATTTCTACATATCCCCATTCACCTTTCCCTCTTCCCAACCATTCACCTTTTTCTCTTCCCAACTTCTTTATTCTCCCAATTCAAATTTTCAAATTCCACCTTCCACCTCATCAATCCCCAACAATTTTTTTCCACCAATCTCATTCCACCTTTCAAACTCCATTTTTCCTATTTAACCCACTCATCCTCTCTTCCATTTTCTTCATCCTTTTCCCCAATTCCTTCATCCCAATTCTCCATCTCCCTTTTTCTCAAACCCCTGTAGAAATCAAATGGAAATGTTCTGAAAAATTTCATCCATTTCACCATTTTCACTCACCTTGAAAAGCCTATCGAAATTTTTCTGATCAATTGATTCAAATCACGGGAAGGATACGGCACCGTACGCCGTTGTCTGTCAATTCTCCACACTCGGTCAACCGAGTGATCGCTCTCGGTCGACCGAGAGTCGGGCCGCCCTTCCGTCCGTCGCCGCGCCGTTTATCCGTCGGATGCCGCCTAGAAGACGCAGAGCCGCCCAGTTCGTGGCTGTTGAAGCCAACATTCCATTAATCAACGGAGTGCCACAATTCGCGAGTCGGGAGGTATATTCTTCGTTTACTAATCATTTCGTCAATGCCCATGTACATCGAGCTCGGGGTCTAGATTTGGAAAATTGTGGGGATGAGCTTTTGGAATTGGTGGAAAGTTATCAATGGCGTGATGTCGTCGCACCCCCTAGCCGAGTCAACGTCAATTGGGTAAGAAAATTTTATGCTTATTTACGCGTACACCCCGACACCAATATCGTACATATTCGTGGCCGACCAATTGTAATTTCTCCGGGTACGATTAATGCTTATTTTGGGGTGGATGTCTCGGAGGACGGGCCGGAGTATATGGCGACATTTGACGGGTCCGATGCTTGGTTGGAGGAAGTTGGAGCCTATCCGGGAATAGAATGGACTATAGGGGAGGTTGCCCGCACATTTGCGGAAACGAGACTTTAGGAGATGGGAGGATAAGTGCCTTAATCGGCTTATCCGTTCTAATATCTTCCCGGATAAGCATGTATCTACGGTTTACTATACTCATGCCACTTTGCTCTATTGGTTGTACATGGGATGGCCTGTGAATGTGGGGGCATTGATACGCAAGGAGATGACGGACGATGCTCTCAAGCCTCGGCATACCTTACCTTTTGGTTCATTGATCACTACATTCTGTGAGGGAGCCGAGTGCCCGGTGTTAGGCGGCGATTCCTATGTGGGACCAATGCCTATTCTATCTTTAAGTTCTGTCCCACCGCCTGTCATTCACGGTCACGATCAAGAACAAGAAGGGGAACCAGAGGATGATGCTGACGAAGCCGGCCCGAACAATTTGCAACTAGCACCATTCAATCCAGGATGGGATTAAGTATTTTAATTTGAGTGTTTGCATTTCCTATAATTAACGAGTTTTTATTTTGATTCAATTCTACTAGTATGTCGTGTTATATAGAGCAAGTTTCTCTGTTTCCTAAATTCGAACTCATGTACTGTTTGGACTTGCTAAAATATATTGAAATGTAATCATTAAATTATGGACTTAAAAAAATGTTTAAGGAAATTGTTATCCCTTTTACGGTCCCTTTTTCTGATTATTACTGTCTGGACTAATCCTGTAACGAATGTCGAGCTTTGTTTAAGATGTATATTGCAGTGATTATTCTTCTGCCCTGCTATGCGGCCAATGCCTGTGCCTATCGAACTTTGCCGAATCCCCAAGACTTGTTCAGCATCCACCCTTATCCAGAGCTAAGTTCCTTTTTTTTTTGCGCTTGTTATTTCGGATTTTATACATTGGGGACAATGCATGGTTTAAGGGGGGTACAAGTCACTTAGCTCAGATGAGTAATTCCATATATCAAATAAGAAATAAAATGAGTAAAAAATTAAAACTTTTAAACTTAGAATCACATTTACTTTTGTGAGTTCCTGATAATTATATCTAATAAGAAATAAACCATACTTCACGAGTACGTGATCACTTTATACTTCTGCGATTTTTTGATTTGTAAACTTAATGATATTCATATTGTCCATTGCAAGTAGTTGTTTATTATTCACTTATTCAATAATTGAATCGAGTTGTACTACGCTTGTTATAAAAGGTAAAATTATAATGTGTACATTGCATAGATAATTGATTATGCTTACCTAGTGTCAAATTTATCGTCTGATGTGTTCCTAAAGATTCTAGCCACAAAAGCTGAGTAATAAGCTTGAGACGTACCTGTGTTTGACAATGTTAAAACATTGGGCTTGTAGTAAGTTACCAAAGTAGCCTCGCGCTTGTGGTAATATTCGATGCTAATATTTGATCTAAGATAGAGGGATGCCCTAAAAGTTTTCCTTCTTGAGATTGATAGTATCTGAAAAATATGAAGATATGAAAAGAATATTCAACTCTTTAAGAGGCTTTGAGTAGTACTCGGTCTCCAAGTCCAAAAACCCTATAGATACGCTCTTGCTTATTATTTTAGTACTTGAAAAATTAAAAGGCTTAAGAAGTGGGAATACTGAAGTTGGTAGGTTAAAAACTACGAAGTTTGCATAAGCTCTAATCTTGCTACGAATGTTTAAAACTCAATGCACATGCACACAACACATCGATTCATGATGAATAGTGGATAATGGATATCTGATGAGCATAGAGGATATGAGTTGATTCGAGTTTCTTGTGTCAGGATACTGTGACCACTGGAAAGTAGTGCATGTGGAATAACTTATTGATATTTTGATCGGGACGATCAAAGGCTAAGTGGGGGGTAGTTGATAACGGTCATTTTGTGCCCGTTATTCTATGACCTTTATCCCCAATTCTAGTTTAAAGGAGCTATATTAGAGTAATAATAAGTCGTAATACGCTTAATTTGCATATGCCGAGAGTTACGATTCATTATTATGTTTTAAGAGGTTTTATTATATTATTTGATATTACAGACTGTACTTCATGTTATATTTGTAGTAACTCACTTGGGAGCACGAGGATGGACTTCGGAGAAGCTTTGATGGATCATAGACGAGTTAAGAAAGCCCAAGATAAAAGAGGAAGAGAGCCCAGGAGCATGTAAGGCTCGGTCGACCGAGCCTATGCATTCGGTCGACCGAGTGGGCCTACAGTCCAGAAGAAGTTCGGCACATTAATTGAGTCGGTTAGGGTTCAGAGTGTCGGCATTTTAAGTCGGTTTTCTATGACGGCTGAGGCTCTATATAAACACAAGTCCTTTGTATTTTTTATTATGCATTCACCACTATTCATTCATAAGAACATATAAGCAAATAAGGCTTGTGGAGGAGCAAAGGGTGCAAACATGTAAGCCCTAGTACTTCATCTCGTTTTCTTTTTAGTAATCAATTTCCCAATTATGCTTTGATTATTTGAGTAGTTATTCATATCTAGATGATGTAGATCTAGGATATGACATTAGGGCAGTGGTGATACCTTGTCTATAAGGATCCCATACCCTACGTCCTCTACCTAATATCTACGGATGAATCCGTGTGTTTAATTTACGTGTATTTAGATTAGCTTATATGATGTCCCGATGATTCGCTATATAATCCGATTCGTATATGAAACGCTGAGAAATATGTTCGGGGATGTAAATCTGGGGAGTTAGACTATCGGGTGACCGAGAGGTGTCACTCGGTCGACCGAGAGCACCTATTCGGCCGACCGAGGGTTGTCAAACCTGTTTTCATCCGTTAATCAGTCACGTCTGTATGATTAGGTTAGCTTAATTGAATTTATTATCTCAGTAGGTATGGCTATGGCTACGTCACTCGCTTAATTTAATTAAAACGTGTAAAAAGGAAATACCGATATAAAACTCTTAGGTAGGCTTAGGAATTGATCTTCGGACGTTCAGCGTTATCTAGGTAGGTTTATATTAGGGAATTGCGCGCACCTTGTTACACGTAGATCGTAAACTAGCATGAGACTATAACTTGGTAATTGTTAGTTGGACGAGGGTTTGAGTGATCGTCTAGGAAGTACGCCTAACCAAAGGAATGTTGCCCGGACGAGGTGTACGGTCAATATCGGCATCCTTAGAGTCGTAAGCGTGTGAGTTATATGAGATGGAGGCACCAAAAGGCGAAGTCACGTAACAATACCACAGTGATATAGTGATCTACCGGTGCTACATCAAGCTTAGAGGATGACTCCCGTAGCCAATATAAATAGATATGGACGGATTAATAGTTGATGAGTCTTGTTGTCATATAAATTGTCTAGATCCAAATGATTATGGTTCTAATTGGGCAGTTGATTACGTATTGTGTTTACATGTTGTTTATATGTTTGAGTGTGTCTTTCTTTTCTCTACAGGCTCCACCTGTTCCTTCTCATCCAATGCAAACAAGATCCAAAAGTTGAATCTTCAAGCCTAAAACTTACCTCCTCTCATCCAAATCCTCAGTTCCTTGTCATTGTCCTACAGAACCCTGAGTGCATCAGAAGCCATGACCAGTCTTGAGTGGAAGCTAGCTATAGAAGAAGAATACAAGGCCATGTGTGCTAATACAAACTGAACCTTGGTTTGAAAGAAAAGGGTGTACAAACTCAAGACCAAACTAGATGGTTCGATTCTTAAATACAAAGCTAGCCTTGTAACCAACGGGTTTCATCAAACCTATGAAATTGATTTTACAAAGAAATTTAGTCATGTTGCAAGAGCTTCCACTATTAGAGTTGTATTAGCCCTTGTAGTCACTTTCAATTGGGAGATTAATCAAATAAATATTAATAATGTCTTTCTAAATGGGTCACTTGATCATCAAAGTGTCTATATGCCACGATTAGAGGGTTTTGTTGATCAACAACATCCTCATTTTGTTTGCAAACTCAACAAAGCCTTACATGGCCTTAAAGAGCCATCAAGAGCATGATTTGAAGTTCTAAAGAACCAGATGAATCAATGGGTCTTTAAAGAGTCTATAGCCGATACATACTTGTTTATTTTTTAGAGGACTGGCACTTTGTTGTTCGTTTAGTCTATGTTGATGATATACTTGTCATAAAGATTTCATCAAGTCTGATCAAAAGGTTTATTCAACTTCTCAATTCAATTTTTCTTTTAAAATTCTTTGGTCATGTCACTTACTTCTTAGGAATGAAAGTCTATAGAGACCAAACTAGTTGTTTCTTTCTCTTACTTACTATGCAGATAAACTCCTTTACTTGATTAACTGTGGAAACCTTAAGCCTTGTGCTACACCTATGGTGATGGGAAAGCAGCTTACTCCTACACAAGGAACACCAATGCAAGTCCATCATCTCTGCATAAGTGTTATCAGAAGTCTGCAATCTCTGACTTTCACCAAAACTGACATTTGCTATGAATTACTTTAGCCAATTTATGCTCATGAAGCCTACCTCAAAAGGTTGTTCAGATATGTCAAGGGAACAACCAACTTTGAAATAGATTTCAAACTTAGAAATATCTGCATCCAGTTGGGTTTTTTTATGCCGACTGGGCAGATAGTTCTTATGACAAGAGGTCTGTTGCAGGATAATGTGTCTATCTCGGTGATTATCTTGTCTTATGGAGCTCAAGAAAACATAGTGTGGTCTCCAAATCCAGCACTGAATCAAAGTACATGTTATTGGAAAATCTGGTAGCCGAGGTACAATGGATACAACATCTCTTTCTTGAGTTAGGAATTTCTCTTAATATGACTCATGTTGTCTGGTGTGATAACGCAGGTGCAAGCATTTTAGTTTTCAATCCAATATCTCATGCCACCATAAAACATATTGAGATTGACATCCATTATGTCAGAAATCAAGTGATTGATAAGAGACTCAATGTGTAGTACATTCAATGCTCATACCAAATTGTATATGCCTTGATTAAGCCTATGTCTACAACTTTATTCCATATTTTCAAGTCCAAACTGAATGTTGTTTTTACACCATCATGTGTTGTGGGGGGGGGGGGTGGTGGTGGTGGTGTTGAGATATCTACCTAGTTGAGACTACAAATGTATGAATAAGATTGATTAGATTATTCCAGATGCTCAACTCTTAGTCATGATTTACATTTTGTTATAATAGTACTAATTGGTTGTAATATAAATAGACTAAATTGAATTGTATGAATTATGGTGATAATGACAAAATCCAAATCAATTCTAAATCCTCTACGACTTTTATGTGTATCACAATTGCACTTTTGCATAGAGCGTCCCACACAATAACGATTGAAACAAAGTGGAGGGAATAACTTGTTTGATAAAAACAAGTCGAGCTTGAGCTCAGGCTCGAGAACATGACAAGCCAATTGCTCAACCCAAAATAATAGATTGTTTATTAAAAGAACATGCTTGAACATTCTTGTCAACTAATCAAATTCAAATATAAACATTTGATATTCGTCTCGACTCGGTTCGTATGCATGACTAAATGCATTATAATGCTTCATAAAAATTTACAAAAATAACTAAATGTCATTTAAATATTGTATTCATATTGTTCAAAGGTTTATAATAAAGAGATTTTAGGAGTCGGGAATGTTTGAAACATAAAGGTAGTAGAGAAAAGAGTAATTGAAATAAAATACTATAAAGCATTGTCATTGGTATCATAGTAAATCTAGCGTGTCATCATATTTCGAGCAAAATTTGATTCTATAAAGGTCCAAATAGACATTCGATATCCGTAAAGTCAAATATTGCGTAAATATTCAATTTTACATTTGAGATCTCTTCCAACAAGGTTTCTGCATCCACAAGGGCTCGAATCTGAAACCTTTTGCTTAAGCGATCAAATTCTCTTCCACTTCGACCAACTATAATGTGGGTACAACTTTCCTAAAGAATCTTTTGTTTAAGAGATCGAAATTTCTTCTACTCCGATCAACCATAATGTGGGTAAAACTTTTCTAAAGAGGAAAATTACGCTATAAGATTCACAAATATTGCCTTCAGAATGATTTAAACATGAGACCTTCTGGTCTCAGGACCTCAGAGCAACCATAATAAGGGAACTTTAGCCATATTCTTTGCTCACTTTTTTAAGGATAGAATAAATATTGATAGAAAAGTAAAATAATGATAAAAATGTAAGAGAAACTTTTTTTTGAGACTCTCTGGTCTCTTGTTTCTTTTGAGATAGCATGCTAGATAATTGTCTCTCCCAAAAAAGCACCAAACCCACCCCCTCCCTCTTTTAGAAAAAAATGTCTCTCCCATTAATAATTAATATTAATTTAATGAAAAGATTCAAAATATTTATCACCAATACAACATCTAATCACACACAATTAATCTCTATCATATTTCTATATTATCACCCTTACAACATCACATCACACACAATTTATCCCTACAATCCTTCTATATTTATCCTCCACTCATCTTTCTTCACATCATCTAAATATCAATAATCAAAGGACTTCTCTTCCAATCATCATTAGGGTTGCTCTCCGCTCTAGACATTTGAACTATGGCTCGTCAGCTTGGTTTTTGGAGTCAAATAATTACCATAGGGCGGTGTCAATAACAATTCAAAATGATTGCAATTTTATATTTAAAAAAATAAATAAATAAATAAAGCCTAGCAGTACGGAAGCGACTACATGCCCCGAATTTCTTTACAGAAACATTACCGAAAACCAATCAACACCGTTCATCCTTTTTTCTTTTTTCTTTTTTCTTTTTTCTTTTTTTGGTCTTATCCGCAATCATCATGCGGCCACAAATTATTTTCGGTAGTATAGTTGTAGACAATTTCGGTTGACTTAGTCTTTCCGTAGCAGTACACGTACTGCCAAGAACTGTAGCAGGAGACATCAACAAGCACCAGCCCGCCATTAATACTCTGCCGAACCATCCTCAAAATCCTCTTCTCTTCCCAACACCCTTCTTTTCTTTTTCTTTACTTCATACTCCACTAATTGCCCTCAGCCGGCCCTCAGCTAAGTACACCTTAAATCCTGTTTAGCTAAATCCTTCTTCTTTTTTCTTTCCCATTTTTATCTGCCTTCAGCTTAAACTCGGAAATTTGTATCCGGGTCTTCAAGAAAAGGAAAAGAAAAACATGGGTATTTGAATTTTATTCGGGTTAGTAAGATCTTAGACTTTTCGGTATTCTTTTCAAGTGGGTTTTTATTGAATTAGTAACGTGTTCAAAACGCAAATGGGTTGTTTTCATAGTGTAAACTTATATTCAACACGCAAAGCTGCTTTGTATTCTTTGTGTTCTTCCCTTAAACTTAGATCTGTTTTAGTCTGCCGGTTGTATCATTAAACTTAATTTTGTTGTTTTAAATGTACTATTTGGCAGATTAGAACTTCTCTAAAAAGCTGAGGTTCAGAATATTAATCCGTTCAAATGGGAAGTTGTTTAAGTGCCAGAATAAAGGCAGAGAGCCCTTCCATCACAGGTAATCATTTCTTCATGATTTAGTTTGTAAAGATTGTAGCTTTAGTTTTTGTGATAATAATGGTTCCAAAAGATTGAAGCTTTTTTAGGCTTGAATTTCTACTCATCAGAATCTTATTCTGAGATCAGTGCACTGTCCATTTGTAGAAATTACTATAATTGCTAGTAGAACTTTTGATGGCTATTGAGCTTTCAAATTGCTAAATATAGATTATAGTTACTAGTAATTGGTTTCTGTTGTCAATTTCATTTAGAAGTGTGATTGGCCGTGATGAAATTGATGTAAAGTTAGATTTTTTCCCCTGATTTTATTGCTAAATTGTTTATTAGGTGTAACTTCAAGAAATGTGAGTACAGACGGTAGGGATACAAGTAGTTCAAGTGGCAGGAGTGAAGGTGAGATCTTGCAGTCTCCCAATTTAAAGATCTTCACTTTATCCGATCTCAAAAACGCTACCAGGAACTTTAGATCGGATAATATTCTCGGGGAAGGTGGATTCGGCTCGGTTCACAAAGGGTGGATCGATGAGAACTCATTTGCAGCAGCTAAACCTGGATCTGGAATTGTTGTTGCTGTTAAAAGGCTTAAACAAGAAAGCTTTCAAGGCCATAGGGAGTGGTTGGTAAGTTTCAAGAATCGATAAATTTTAACGAAAATGTCTAAAATTCCCATTTTAAACTATTGTGACTTGTGATTGTTGACTTTGTAGGCTGAGGTGAACTATTTGGGACAATTTCATCATCCTCATCTTGTAAAGCTGATTGGATACTGCTTGGAAGACGAACATCGACTTCTGGTGTATGAGTTTTTGCCTAAGGGTAGCTTAGAACAGCATTTGTTTAGAAGTGAGTGATTTGTCTCTTTTGTCCTCATAGCTTATTTAATAGTAATGGTAGCATTTTCATTGATTCGTTTGGCTTGTTTCTTGACAGGGGGTTCTTATTTCCAACCTATCAACTGGATCCTCCGGATAAAGGTTGCTCTTGGAGCTGCTAAAGGACTTGCTTTTCTTCACAGTGCTGAAACAAAAGTGATATATAGAGATTTCAAGGCCTCTAACATATTACTTGATTCGGTACATATCTATCAAACATTTTTGTATATCGATCCATGCAATTTCTTGCTTACAGTTCTCAAGATTGATCTTGCGTTGTTGCAGGAATTCAATGCCAAGCTCTCTGACTTTGGATTAGCCAAGGATGGACCGACCGGAGATAAAAGCCATGTATCTACGAGGGTAATGGGGACGTATGGATATGCTGCCCCGGAATATTTAGCCACCGGTATGGTTCAATTCAGATGTCTCTCTCTCTTTTACAATCACAGATATAGATAAGCATGCTTCTTAGTGATTACTTGGCTTGCATTATTCACATTTACTTGTATATCCACATGTTCATGTTCATTGAATGCCTTAATGGACATTTTATCGAACAATAACTGCGTCTTTCTTTGTAGTGACAGTGTCGTTACTGTGAATATGTTTTCACTCAAGGCTATTTACACTTGGTTTCTCATTTCCAATAACTTAGGTCATTTGACGTCGAAGAGTGATGTATACAGCTTCGGAGTTGTTCTTCTGGAAATGCTTTCAGGGAGAAGAGCCATTGAAAAGAACCGTCCGATTGGAGAACGGAATCTAGTGGATTGGGCTAAACCCTACTTGACCAACAAGCGTAGACTGCTACGTATCCTAGACAACCGTCTTGAAGGCCAGTATTCACTGGATATGGCTCAAAAGGTAGCAAACCTTACGATCCGTTGTATATCAATGGATCCAAGGTTTAGACCAACTATGGATGAAGTTGTGAAAGAACTTGAAGAACTTTATAAAAAGGTTAAAGAAAAGAGTAGCAACAACAACAATTCAAGCAATAATAAACCAAAGATGATTCGAAAAGCTGCTACTAATAACAGTCATCATCAAGCTCCTGTTGCTTACCCAAGGCCATCAACTTCTCCTCTTTTCAACAAGTAATCTTGAACTCAATTCAGAAAGAAATGGGTGATTTTTGGGTGCTATGCTATCTCCACATGTGGAGATACCACATCTGGCGAGAATCGGACCACACATTTGAATCCCAAAACTAAACTGTGTGTTGGTCCAGATATCCCCCACATGTGGAGACACATATAATCTCCACGTGTGGAGGAGACACAAGGAAGGTAGGACACTTCCTTTTCAAGAATGTGCCTTTTCCTCCGGACTGCATCTGTTTTGGAAGTGAATAATCCGTGTAATTTGCTAAAATCATGTTTTTTTATGTATTTATTATTATTATTAGTTGTAGACTTGTAGTAGATATTCTGTAATCTAAAGTTGTGTTTTGGTTTGCAATGATTGTTGAAATGGACCACAGATGAGCAAGTGGCTTGAAATTGTAGCATACTTACAATATAACAAAGCAATAATGAAAGTAAAGACTTTCTTGATAGTAACAGCACAGCACAGCACAAGGATTATATATACCATAGCAATCTAAGATGAATGAACAATGATGGGAATATATTAAATGTCCTATGATGTTTTGGTAATATCAAGAAAAACACATGAAGTTTTCGGTAAGTATAGATGCATACAGAGATATACACGTATCTTTACGTTGTAAATGTAAAAGCGATATACTTGTTCGATACCGGGTATATCTCTTTTACGTGGTAAGTGACTTGAGAATGTCTAAAGAGATCACCAGTTCGATTCTCCTCCAAGCGCGCAATGTCAGAAAGAAACTTTTGGCCAAACCTACCCCCCCGAGTAAGAGTCGACTGATCGTACGCACGACCCGGATTGAACTTCAGATTAGTCTGACCAGTGGGTTTTGGATACCGGAGGCTTTAAGACAAAAAAAATAAAAATGTAAAAGAGATATACACGTAATCACACGTGTCTTTACGTGGTATATGTAAAATGAACGTCGTTGCGTTGCATGTATGAAAGCACTGCTGCAAAACCCGAAATTTTAAACATCTTTCTTAACTTCTTTTGCAACTTTAATTGCAGGTTTTTTCTATAGAAATGGTAAAAAGACCATCATTTAGGCATATCTATTGAAATACAGCTACAAAATTCATATCCCAAAAAATCTTGACTTCAAGGAAAGGGGGGGTGTGTGTTGGGGTTAGAAACAAGGACTTCTTTGTCATTTAGGTCATTCATTAAGGGCTCCCTGATTTACAAGCACCACAAGAATTGATCTTTTCATTTTAGCAGAAGCATTTCATGAAGTTCTTATCACATTTGGTGTCCAGTTTCTCCAATCCAGTTTTCTGATAGATTTGTTCCTAAGGCTTACAAATTCTTGTCTAAAATCAAAGCCCCGTCTTCGCTCCAAGTTCCCATTTTTGTTCGATTCAACTCGTATTCCATCAACCGGTTCATTTCTTTCTTCCTTAACATTTTCAGGCACAATATCTTTAGGGGTTACCTCTTTAATCAGGCTTTCCAGCATCTCAACTACCTCACTCATTCTGGGGCGTGATTTCGGATGTTTCATTAGACATTTATTGGCAATAGAAGCAAGTTTGCGAGCAGACTTAATGCAATCTTCTCCTTCCAGTCTTTGATCTATAATCATGTGGAACCGTTTAGGATCTGAAGCATATGGCCTTGCCCATTCTAGAAGTTTCTGTTCACCCCTAGGTAAATTTCTTTCAAGCACACGCCTTCCTGTAATTAGTTCATACAGAACAACCCCAAAGCTCCATACATCGCTCTTGGCAGTGAGTCTGCCGGTGTGGACATATTCCGGTGCAGCATAGCCCACAGTACCAACAACCTAATGGATATATATATATATAAAACTCTGAATGACTGTCTTTAGAACGTAGAAATAAGTGATTCAGAAAGAAAGAAAATGAAACTTACAGATGTTGAAACATGACCAGATCCAGCTGTGGGTCCTTGTCTAGCTAGTCCGAAATCTGAAAGCTTTGCTTTGAATTCTTCATCAAGAAGGATGTTTGAAGCTTTGAAATCGCGAAATATTAACTGAGAAAGAAACTTATGTAAGAATAACCAGTGTACTATAGCATTATTAAATGAACACTCATTGCATCTTTGAAGTGAACCAAGAATCACATGAAGCGTAGCCGAGGCAAATATATAACAGCTTGAATCTCATGATCAAGATATGCAAAACAATGTGAGTTTGTGACATGATATACTAAAAACAAAGCCTTTTAATCAGAAAGTATCAGACACGCGCTATTTTCCTTCCAACAATTTGGTGCATCACTTAATAGAAATATGCATGGTTAAACACAAGTGTAAGTCCATTGAATATCAAACAACAATTCATTAAATCACGAGAACAAAGGGGGAAACTAAACCATGCAGCTCTCATAATAAATAAGACACTGTTTATGTTCACGTATACATGAAAATAAGTTCAACAAAAGCCAAGGATTTTCCATCTCTGGCTGGAGAAATATTCAAAGCTTTATGGTTTTACGAGACGAGAATAAGGTGATAAAAAAGCACCACCAGCTCACCGTCGCCTTTAAAACAACGCATCATACCGGAATTGAGTATATAAGATAATCTCATAAGATATGCACAAAAGCCATCCTTAATCTAATGATATACTCTATCTATCTGAAATATCTAAAGATACACATATCAATCTCACTTTCTATCCTTATTTTCACTACCCTTATCACTTACTATTCTTATCACTTTTATCTCTTAACAGTTCCCCTCAAGTTAGGGCAAGGATATCATACATGCCCCAACTTATAAGGCATGATCATTACTAATCTTGTCCACGTCACAAGCAACGAGAGTATTTTGTCTTACATGAGCAACATACTCGGGAGATTCCTTCACACGAATATTCAACAGAGAAGACGACATAGGCACGGATCATGGTAACACTTCGGGCTTTTCTTAGCTCATGACTCATTGACTCTAGGCCCTTGCTTCTTAGCTCTTGGCTCTTTGATTCGTGGCTTTGAGTCATGTCCTCCCCTTCTTGATATAAAGGCAACATGGATTCTGAATCCTGCTTCCACTTTTTTTGCAGCATCTTTTGTATCACATCCAGATTAACCATCCGGAGACTCTTGAAACACCATGTTGTCCCCTTTACGAATCAAATACTCCCTTGCAACTTTAGGAGTCAATAATGCAATTTTGTTTACTTTTGGGGAATAAGGTCTTTTTGATGAATGCCATGGTGCATGGAGTGAAAGAACTTGGTGGTCTCTTCAGGTTGTAAATAATAAATGAAACTGACATCATAGTTGGAAATCAAACAAGAATCAGCATCATGAGAACTCCACACTCTGTCAAGTGGCAATCTCCCAGATAGGCCAGATTTGATAAGGACAGTTTGTCAATGGATCAGACTTGAAATATTCAATGATTCAAAAGAAATATAGTAACTAACATAAGAGTTGTGGAAATGGGGACGATGGTTCGTTTCAATTAAGGCAACAAAGCCCGACCGGTACATTATTCTTTAAGGCTACTTACTGAGATTGGCTACGAAATATAGAAAATCTCGAGATCAATAACGTGTGATCCACTTCATTTTTTCCTTGTATGTGAATTGAGTAAATAGAATAACTACAAAAGTCAATCTTAATCTAATGAGATACTTTACCTATCTGACAAATTTAAAGACATACATATCAATCTCTGTCACTTTCCATCCTTATTTCTTCTATTATTATCGCTTTTATCTCTTAACATCACTCATCAAAGCCTACGAACACAAACATCTTCTGAAGCACAACACATTACGAATTTACAAGATTAAAAATGCTCTTAGGTCAATGTTATTGTTGCTTAAGAATCGATAAAACGTTCTTGATGACTTTGAGTTAGACATTTCAAAAAGGATCAGTCATATAAAGTACAGACATGTCCAAAAACAAATCATTCATGTCCAAAATCAGTAGCAAACAACTTCAATTATCTGAAGGATAAGCACAAAAAGCATAAATCACCTGAAAATCCATTTCTTCATGTAGGTACGCTAAACCGCGAGCAGCATCTTGAGCAATTTTCAGCCTCAGCAACCACGGTAGACGGGATGATGGTGAGCGAGCCAATAGATGGTCCTCCAAGCTTTTATTACTCATAAGCTCGTAGACCAAAAGCCGTTGAATCCCTCTTTCATCGTCTTCAGCACAATATCCAACTAATTTAACAAGATTTGGATGCTTCACAACCCCCAAAACGTTCACTTCATTGATCCACTCTTTGTGCCCCTGAATAATAAAATGCAGAATCTCAAATCGCATAAGAAACATGAAGGATTTGAGCATGCATAAAGTACACCAACTTTTGATCAATTTACAATAAGAAAACGCTCAATTAGCAGTAAATAATTCAAGACAAAAGAAAATTCACACAAAAAAGGCACCCAAATTCAAAGAGTAGACCATGCCTGGAATCCACTGCGATTAAGCTGCTTAATAGCAACCTCCATTGTACCCGAATCAGAAACAGGAACAACACCTCTATAAACACACCCAAATCCACCTTCTCCGATCATAAGAGCCCGGCTAAACCCTCTCGTCGCCTCTTTGAGATCAGAAAAATCGAAAACTCGCAAATCATTGGCTCTCCTCTGACTCAAAAACCCATAAAACTCCACAGAATCGTTGAAGTCCCTTGACTCCGACTCAAACTCAGACCGACGAACCGAGTCCACGCTGCTTGAAGCTACACTGAGAGATCGAGCCCATGTTACCTTCGATGCCCGTGACACGAATCCCTCATCATCGTCGTCGTTGTCTCCCCTTTTCTCTCCGCCGCTGGTAAAATGGAAGCATTTCATTGTGTTTGGTGACCAAGTCTACATAAAGTTTTCAAATTTATGGATAAACGATGATTTTTTTAGAGAGAGTGTTGAATATATATATATATAATAATATTATATATATGTGAATGATGAAATAGAAATTAAAGTTGAACAAATCAAACTAGTAAGCAGCCCAGGGAAAAAGATCATCAAAATATACATTAATATACAGATGTGTAAGCTTCTTGTATTTGTCGTATACTGCGATCTCAACTACCAAGTTATTTTTGTCTTGAAGAGATGTGTCTTAAAATATAAGCTCGTTAAATTTTTTAAATTTATTAAAAAATTTATTTGGAATTCAATGGAACATTTCAAATAATTTTTTTCTTTTATACTTAATTTTTATTATATATCCACCTACTTTAAAACTTATGAAGAATTAGATATCATCCCCTGGATATGGCCTAGTGGTGAGGGAGCAGAGTGTTATAATGACAGCCGGACCCTAAGCTGGAGGTCAGCGGTTCGATTCCTGTAAAAGGGGTTGATTTCCGATTGATAACACCTTTCAGTGATGGGGAACCAGCAAGCTCCTGATTGTAAGCTCTAGGTTACCTGATTAACATCTCCCCACATTCTTGTGAGATCGGAGATGGGGCATATTTTTTATTGGAAGAAGACAATTTTATACTTTTTTAATAGTCTAAATGACAAACAAAAAAAATTAATAAAAAAAAGCGCCGGTAGGTTCTTGGAACTTTTTTTTCTCATTCCTCTTCAATTTTTAAACACTCATATCTTTTGATCTAGATCTCCAAACGTGATGAATATTTCATTGATTTTTTTTCGATGCTCTTCGTTTTGAGACTTGGTTCAATATCATTACATCGTTTTTTGTGAGATTCACTGAGTGAATTTGTCGAAATTCACTCAGTGAATCTCCCCTAAAATCAGTGAATTTCGAACAATAGTGAATTTCGGCAGCGGATTTTCTGAAATCACGTCGGAATATGTTGAATGTGGTCTCAAAATAAAGAGCTTGAAAAAATAAAAAAATTGGTGAAAGAATTTTCAAATTTGGAGTTTTAAAAAAGATGGATGAGAGAGATAATGTGTTGGGTTTTTTTTTATTATAGATAACATGCTCCAGGGAAAAAAAATGAAAACATCTTTTCACACCGCAAATTATTTTGACCTTATTCGAGTCAGAAAACAGTGATTATTCTAATTCAATTCGAGTCATAATTTTAAATGTTTTCAATACCCAATATCGGTCCAAAAGACTTTCTGACTAAAATTGAGTCAAAAAAACTTTTAACATTCTGTCTGAAAGTCGGTCAGAATCAACGAGTTTGCAAATTATCCTGACCCATTTTTAGTCAGAAAACGATGATTATTTTGATTTAATTCGAGTCAGAATTTCGAATGTTTTCCATATTCAATACCGGTCAGAAAGTCTTTCTAACAAAAATTGAGTCAAGAATACTTTAATATTCTGTCTGAAATTCGGTCAGAATCAACGAGTTTGCAAAAACATAAATTTAAAGGGTAAAAGTGGAAAATAAAATTATGTGTATTATGACTTTTATTTGTGTGAAAAGACATTCCCACAGTTTTGTCATTTATCCAAAAATTTTAGAAAGCTGTCATTCTCCTTAATAGATGAAATATTTTTATCATTCTCCCTCATTCCCCCTAAAACTTATTATATTTTCTTCCTTTTACTCTTAATTTATTATATATCCACCTAATTTAGAATTTTCCCTTACAAATTAATAAGAGTCAAAATATATTTTAGATTTTTATCACTAAAATTAATGATGCTTAAGCATTTTTTTTAAATTTTCGTGAAAAGGCCTAAACGGATATTACATTTTGGGATTGGTAGTACATTCGTGTTTACTTAAAAAGTTTTCCTACATACAAGGGCGGATCTTACCGAGGGAATAATGGGGGGTTAAGTCTACTGGAGTAAAAAAATATTACACTATAAAAAATATGTAGTCCAAGTTTATTCCATAAAAAATCCACCCGACAAACTCGGTATAGTCCATTAATCCACCCCAGATGCAAATCCTGGCTCCGTCCGTGCTTACGTACTGCTGCCTTCATCCCTAAATCATATGGCATTTTTCTTGAGAAACAAATATGTGCCATTTTAATTTGTCCTAAAACTCGTATTTAGAACTTTCATTTAACAAAAAACATTTTTAGAATATATTGCTCTTTCGTTTCTATTTAACTGTCATAATTGTAAAAAAAAAATTCATTTTGATTTATCGTATTTATATTTTCAAAGTATTATTTATTGTGTTTTTTAAAGGGTGAGAAAGTGACGACATTATTGCATTAATTATATCCAAATGATGATATGTCATTTTGGCATTAAAATCAAAATATTAACTCAACTCCTTAATACGTGTGTTTTATCAAGAGCGACAATTAAAAAAGAATGAAGTGAGTAAATGAACTTTTTATTACAATTTTCTTTTATTTATGTGCAATTTATTATAAATTCAAGAAATTTTATTATTTTACAACGGTTGCATTATTAATTGATGAATATTTTAGACTTTATCCTTTTTTTTGCATTGTTTAAGAAAATGTATGAAAACTCTAAGAAAAACTTATATTTTGGGAGAAGTGACATTTTACCCACTTATGGTTTAATATATAGAGTTTTTACTTATTGTGGTTTAATAATATATGTTTTACCCTATGTTGCACCGACACGGACACGGACACGCGCACGACACGACACGGACACGGCGACACGGCAACTTTCAAAAATATAGGACACGACACGCCGGGGATACGTATATATATATATATATATATATATATATATATATATATATATATATATATATATATATATATATATATATATATATATATATATACAAAAAAATCTATAAAAAATACAAAAAAATACAAAAAATACAAAAAAAATATAAAAAAATATAAATAGCCGTGTCGGGAACGTGTCCCCCCGTGTCGGGGACGTGTCCCTCCGTGTCGCTCCGTGTCCTTGACGTGTCCCTGGCGTGTCGGTTTTAAAATTTAATTTAACATTATTTTAAATCAACCGACACGTGTCCGACACCGTGTCAGACGCGTGTCGTGTCGGGCGCGTGTCGGATACGGCGTACGTTACCCATATTGGAGTGTCGGTGCAACATAGGTTTTACCTCTTGTGGTTTAACATGTAAAGTATGTACTCCCTACTATTAAATGTGAGTTACTTGTTATTACTTATTAGGGCATCTACAACGGGAGCATGACCATCTTCAACATCAATCTTTTTTTAAGGGTAACCTACAACGGGAGCATGACCATCTTCAACATCATTTTGCTACAAATGTTTTCTCTCACACCAAATTTTGTGTAGGATCGCACGATCCGACACCAAATATCCGTTTAACATCTTTTTCTTTATTTTTTAATTTTTTTCTATTTTTTTTACAAAACCAAATATCTTGACAACACCTTTTTTTGTTATAATATTGTTTTTGATTTTATGTAATCCTTCTGTTAAACAAAATGTATTGTTCTTTTGATTTATTATTGAGTAATGATAGATGCATAACGGTTATGCCACAAAGGTGATCTGCACCGTTGATCATAATGAATGAGTTAAATTGGTAATTATGTAAATCTAGCATGATCAACGGTGCAAATCACCGTTGTGTTATTCGTTGTTGCACAACCGTTGTGCCTCGATCCATCATTACTCTTTATTATTTGGCTATGGTTGAAGAGGGTAGAAGGTTTTTGATGTGGAGAGCCTTTGAGAATATCATCAAGCAGGGACGGACCCAATGTACACAAGGAGGGGTGCACGGCCCCCATTCAACTTTTCATGCGAAGTTACTAAAATATCTCTTTAATAGTATTAAAGATCATGTATGTATATTATTTCAGACAAATTTAGTATAATTTCTTATTTAGCTCTACTGGTTAGAAGAATTAATACTACACTTTAGGTCATTTGTTCAAAACCTGGATGCTTCATCATTTTTAACAATTTTTTTAATTTGATCCCTACTGAAAAAAATTCTTGGGTCCGTCATTGTCATCATGTATGCTTCTTACAAACTCAAGCTTAAAAGAGAAGATATAAACAATATATTTGGTAAAAGCGAATCTTCTTATTAACGACGTAATTATAATGTCTAAACCATTAGCTTTTTTTTTTTTTTTTTTTTGGACTCTTTTAGTTGTAAAGTCCATCTCAAACCACAACAAATCAATCTATTCTAGTAAAAGCTCAAACATAACTCAAAATACATGTATAAATTGTTTGCCTCATTTATAACCTCCTCTTTTTTTTTTTTTTCCGGATATGAAAATATTATTTCGCATGCATACATTTTTGTTTTTATTGGGATTCGAACTCGGAACCTCCAGATTAAGAGTTACGATAAAGAATGAGCCCACGGTTGTCTAGCTCGGTGTGATCCAGGCCCTACCCGGAGCCCTTGATTCTTATATACTGACAGATATAAAGTCTAATGTATAAGATTATTTAACAATATTAAAGGTATTATATAACAAAAATTAATACAAGTTGCTGTCATCAAAACTATTTCAAAAAAAAGGACGGCAGAGGCGGGTAATTCTGAGGGATTACTTGTCACGTTAAACAATTAAAAATAATTTCAGTTTTTTCCCCCTTGAAAATATGGCATGAATTAGGAACTTTATGATTTTATAGCATTAGACAGATACCTCTTAGAAGCAACCATTATAAGTAATTTATATCATCAAGTGAATGGCTAACTTTATGAGAGAAATATTAGTTTGGTACATCGTATTTACTTTTTATTTTTATTTTTATGTGTTTTTGTTTTTGTTTATTTGGCTAATTAAGGTGTTATTACTCTTGATATACACATTGTACAAAAGTAGAATCATAAAATCTATAGTTTTTTGTCCAGAAGGACAAAATTATCAAAAAAATGGGATAGAAGGCCATTGTAATTTAATAAGGACAAAAATAACATTTATGTAAGAATATACGTGAAAAAAGTAAATATGTAAGAATAATTGTGAAATACAAATAACATTAACATATGAAGTAACATTTTTAAAGTAACATTTGTGATTTTTATCCTTTATAATCATGAAAATGTTACTTTTGTCCTTGCAGTCCCATTTATCAAATTTTTTGTCCTTATGACCCCTTCCCCCTAAAATCTATCTCTAAACATTATATAAAAATGGACCTAATATACTACTAGTCTTGTCAATTTAGGGGACCTCAAACCTCCTATAAAAATTATTCCGATATTTAACTAATTTATTAAAATATTTAATTAATTGATTAAACATTTGTAGATGCTCAAAATGTCTATTTCAGAGTTTACAAAGTCCACCACCGTTCGAAATGCTAAATATCAAAATCTTTTTTTCGATGGCTCCCTAATGACTTAAAAAATATAGTACCATGCATAAAATCTCTCACAAAAATATAGTACTAGGTAGTTTTTTTATTTTTTATTTTAAAATAATATTTTTTTTATTCCACTGAAAATGAACGTGCAGCTGGCGGCAGAAGTTGGAAATATTCCATTAATTTATTGGGTTTATTACTTAAAAGTATAGTTTTTTATACTTATTAGCCCAATAAGGACATAAAAAAATCTGTTGGACTTATAAGGACATAATATATCTACATGGACCAAAATACCCCTAATCTAATAAAATAACCTAAAAAATAGAGGGAACTCGAACAGCAGAATGGAAAAGAATCGAAGAAATCAAATGCTTGATTCGAATAATTTCAGGTGGAGCCGCTGCAACCTTGCTATCGTCGGCCTCTTTGGCATCGCCCTTCCCCTCCTCGTTTATAAGGGCATTGTCCGTGAATTCCATATGCAAGATGAAGATGCTGGGAGGCCACACAAAAAGTTTCTGTAAGCTTTTTTATTTGGTTTGAAGTTGTGTTTAGTGAAGGTGATGAAAATAAATTGTTGTGAGAAAATGGAAATTGTGGATCGCCTCACATATGTACTGCCGAAATTTCTGATTTTTCATTTCAGAACACAGATCTTATGCTTGTAACTCAAGTGTACTTTTTCAGTTTATTGTAATCTTGTTGGAATGATACTATTGTGTTATCTTGCTGTTTGGATTAATTTGTTTCCCTTTATTCGTGCCAAATATTTGGAATTTTACTTAATCATGGCATTGTTCCAGAGAGTGTGTAATCTAGTATCTATTTATCAAGGTTTGATCTTTGTGCCTAATGAGCCAATTTTGTCTACAGTTAATCATAGCCAATAAGGTGTTATCCCAAAGTTGCTGAATGAGATAAGATTCTAAGTTATGTTCCTCAATCCTCATGTTGCTGTAAGTGATAGTTGTGCTGAAATGTGAAAGGATGTGTTACAATCTTGAATGAAAGGACACATGTCATTTTGAGTAATCGTCGCCGGAATAATCGAGAAAAAGAGACGAAATTCACTGCTGCACAATGTATTGCTGATATGGTTTTGGTTAAGGACTCTGACTCTGCTGCAGCAAACTTGGACACCACTGCTGCTGTTTCTGGTTTTTCTGGAAAATCTACCACTATGTTTGCCCAGCCTGCTGCTGATTTTGGAATGATGGATGTTGCTTGTATGCCTGTTGATGTCTCTCTGATTGATGCTGCTGTTGTTGTTTCGATCCTCCTTCTCGTTTGGTTTGCCTTTTGAAAATGTTTTGAGGAATTCCCCGCTCCCGGTGGTCTCGTTCCCGTTGTTAATGTTTCTGTGCAAATTCTGGAACTTATATGGTCTCCCCTGCTGCTGTTTCAGCTCTTGATGCTGTGCTTGTGAGTTCTGAGCCTGCTGTTGCTGGTAGTTATCTTGCTGTTGCCGCACCTTGGTTGGCTCAGAATGTTACTGCTGCTGCTGCTATTATTCTTAATACAGCTTCTTATTTGCTTGCTGCCCCTGTTATTCACTGCTTGCTGCTGTTGCTATTATTCTTAATACAGTTTTGATGAAGCAAATGTGATAGCATTATAGTTAAAGAATTAATGGAGTGGCATTGATGTCACTTCATTTTGCTGTTTACATTTATTTCTGCATTTAATTTTAAATTGTTGATGAAGCAAATTGTTACTAGTATTTTAACCAAGATTGAGCTACTATTTTCCAAGCCCAGCAAAATAAATTATCGATGTCACTGCATAAATTGTCGATGTCACTGCATAAATTATCGAAGTCACTGCATAAATTGTCGATGTCACTGCATAAATATATTCTTCCCGCTTATAACCTGTGTTGTATAACCGGATCCGGAGATTCAATGTACTCGGATTTGGAGACCGAATGAAGAGCTCCATCGGTCAAGTTCACAGAGCGGATCCGAAAATGCCTTAGTATTGAAGCATTTAAAGCCCGTAACAAATGAGAAAAGCAAAGATGTGACGACTCTAGACCGGAATGTGAGAACTCCACTTTAAAGTCTTTAGAAGCCTTAATTTCGATCTTTTTCGGCGATCGTTCTTTAGGTTCGTAGAAGTCTTCATTATTCACAAATGTGCTTGGTGGTTTGACCGGTATATCTCAATTAATTGAACTCCTTGTTGTTGTGTTAATAATATGAAGGTGTTGCTCTGATAAGATAATAAAATCAAGATTAGAAGAAAAAACAGAGAAGAAAAAAGATGAAGATTTGCTGTCAAGATTCATGGGCAATTCAGATAATTCAGTTGAATTTCTGAGGGATATTATAATCAGTTTTATTTTAGCTGAACTGGAACCTTGATCATACGCTGAATTGAAAGCTTGATGAATCTAATAATCACACAAGCATTGAACACCACTCCGCATCATTTGAGAATCTGGGTTGATCATACATGGACTCATACTCTTCTTGGCATATTGTTCCTCTCACTGACGGATTTGGATTTTCTAATGTATGATGTAATCTTCCTCTCATTGACGGATTTGGATTTTCTGGTTTTGTGTTTTTCTTTTCAAGGGAATTTCAGTTTTTGTTCTTGATTTTGGGTCTTAATCTTGCAGTGCTTGTATTTCAATATTAGTACCTTACATGACTTGGTTCATTAATGAAGTGACATTGATGTCACTGCATACATTAGACAACTAATGAAGTGACATTCATGTCACTGTATATGTCACTGCATACATTAGACAATTAATGAAGTGACATTGATGTCACTACATAAATCGATACAATAAGACGTCACTGAATAAATCGATACAATAAGACGTCATGATGCCGGCGCATCTGAGGCGGAATTGTCGGATTCCACATTGGCTGCGATCGAATACATGGACAAAAGGGAGCGTTCGGACAGGTGTTAGTATTTTGGCCATAACTTTCGGCCCCGATGTCCGTTTTGCGCGCAGGACCCCATTTCGGAAAGCTCTCTCCGACGCCGACGTCACGGTGAACGGCCTATGGCCGTTCACAGCTTTTTCGAGGCCAAAATCAGCTGTTTTCCCTTCCATTTCGGCCGCCGAAGATTTTTGCACGTTTTTCACATTTTTCTTATTTTATTTACGAATTCAATAAAGATCCGACTCCGGATCCGTGATTTTAGCACCTTGATTTCCGCGCTGATTTATTTCCGTAATAAATTCTGTAATTTTATATTTTTGGAAAGTTTCGTATTCGTGCAGCTATAAAATCCCGGCTTGTGGGATGAACTGTGGCAAGAAGGTTGTACATGGTGTGAATGTGTCAAACCGAGTCGAAATGGAGTACATGAAATTTATGGGCATCTAGGATTTGACTCGAATCGGCGTATTACGAGATTGTATTGCTTCTTCTTTAGAATCAGGTTGTTAGTTTCATTGCAACCTAATATGTTATGAGTTGCTACTTTAATGATTTTCTTATAATGATGCATGTTTTGCTTTACCCTAGATTTTTGTGTAAATATTTGATGAAATTTCCGTTGGATTTTCTTCATTGCATTAATCGATATAATAAGACGTCGTTGCATGACGTCACTGCATGATGTCACTGCACAAAAAGATATAATACGACGTCACTGCATGATGTCACTGCATAAATCGATATAATACGACGTCACTGCATGATGTCACTGCATAAATCGATATAATAAGACGCCACTGCATAAATCGATACAATAAGACGTCACTGCATAAATCGATACCATAAAACGTCACTGCATAAATCGATATAATAAGACGTCATTGTAAGACGTCACTGCATAATCGATACCATAAGACGTCACGGCATAAATTGATACATATATTATGATGTCACTGCATAAATCCATACAATATGCCATCACTTCATCGAGGTGTCTCTGCAATGCGGCGCCTCTGCATCGGGGGTGGTCACTGCATGGCGGTGTCTCTGCATCGCGGTGTCACTGCATTGCGGTGTCTCTGCATCGCGGTGTCGCTTAATCGCCGTGTCTCTACGTCGCGCTGTCGCTTCATCGCGGTGTCTCTGCATCGAGATGGTCATCGCATCGGGCGTCGCGGTGTCTCTGCATCGCGGTGTCACTTCATTGCGGTGTCTCTGCATCACGGTGTCGTTTCATCGCCGTGTCCCTACATCGCGGTGCATCGGGGGTGGTCATTGTATTGCGATGGTCAATACATCGGTTCAAAAAAAAAAATCCTGAACGCCTGAGACAATGGTCAATACATCGGTTAAAAAATAAAAAAAAATAAAAAAACAACCTGAAAAAAAAAAAAAAAAAAAAACTGAACGCCTGGGCTGAGAAGAAAAAAAATAAAAAATAAAAACAGCGCCTCCTCTCCTTTTTTTTATTTTATTTTTTTTCTTCATTAAGGGTATTTGAGTCGATCTATCTAATTTGTGTCCTTATAAGTCCAACAGATTCCTTTTTGTCCTTATAAGTCCAATATAAATTCGTTTTGTGTATTTTTGGGTCTTTGGCCCTAATTTATTTAGAGAGAGGTAGAGAAGCAAAGCCAAACTCGGAGATTTTAAAGCCCTCATTGTGTCATGTACAATCTTCAACGACAATAAACATTATACAAAATATCATCTCACTATATTCAGTCATATGTACGGGTGATTTTTCCCTAGCATCTTTACATTGAAAGACATGATATACTCCCTTCGTCTCAATTTGTTTGAGACATTTTGGAACTCTTGCAATTTAAGAAAACATCATTTATTACCTTATCTAGTCATTAAATACATGATTATTTTACAATTACACCCCTATTATATTGTTCTTACATTTTTCAATAATGTTGATATGTGGGCATTTTAGACATTTAATTAAGAAGCAACTTTAAATCTAAACATTAGTAATTGGACTTATTTTGGGACATCCATAAAAGGAATATGTCCCAAACAAATTGGGACGGAGGGAGTATGAAAATATCTAGATCACATAGTTTAATCTTAAAGACATATAACATTTAGTTGTTTCGAAAATATCTTCTCGTTATATCAACCATCTGTAGGGGTGGATTTTCCTTAGCGTCTCCACATGCAAAGACAAGACATACGAAGATATATATCTAGATCATGCACACGGTTTATCATGTATTTAAACTTTGTAGTCGAGATGATATGTCTTTACATGTGTTGTCTCCACAGGTGGAGACAACACTTAAAAATCTACCCATCTCTGCTTTCAAGTTCCATCCACATTATAAGTGTAATAACTCAATACGTAAAATAAAGATAAAACTATAATTGAGAGGAAGTTTCACCGGGGCTGCGGTGGGTGCCTTAGTATCAGAACCTATCTAAGACGCGACATAACATGATATCTACACAATTACGCACATATATTATTCGTACCCTAGACGGCTCTGATGAGGTAAATTTTTTACCGGGCATTTCGATGTTTACCTCTTTTTCTTTTTTCATCTAAGAAGATTTTCATATTGAAGATTAACATGTTGAGTACATTGAGGGCTCTTACTAAACGTGGATTTTTTTTTTAATTTACTTTTTTATGTTTTATTTGAGATTTAGTTATATCGTTTAGGCATTAATAAGTGACTTACATGCAATAGGCATCTATTTTATGAGTTTTACCTTGTGAGTTGGTTATTTCGTTTTTGTACTTTTTTATAAACAATTTTATTAAAGAAAAAGTTAGCCAGAAGCTGGAAAATACAAACGCCAAATCCAATTCCAACCACATCCAAACCCAAACCCAAACCCAAACCCACACTACAACTGATAGAAGATTACACCTTATATATATAGAGTCTAGTTTATGTTTGCTTCCGCGTTTTTCATAGTTGGTTTTAGTATGTCAGTTGACGTTATAGAAAATATAAGCGTAAACACGTATAAGAGGAGGGATATAATCTTCAAAATCTAAGTTATGAGGTCAGGAAATTTTATCTTTTAATATGCTAAGTGAATTAAACAATCATAAGTGTCCAATATAAGACACTTTAATAGTCCCCACAAATATGAGCCTATAAAGAGCACGGATTACATGACACATATAAAAGGCACTATAAGGCTAATAAAGAGACTCAACACTTGCATAATAAATGGATGATTCTAATATCATATACAAAATATGAGCTCAATGCAATATAAGAGTAACGTCATCATATTCTTTTTTGTTGTTGTTGTTGTTGTTGTTGTTGTTGTTGTTTTGGTAAAGTCGTAAATACATCATCCTCAAAATCTAAGTTATGAGGTGATGGAAATCTATATTTAATATAGCGGTGAAACAATCACAATTGCCCAATATAAGATACTTTAACTGACACGATTTCTAAAAAAGAAACTTAATGATCACACATTGGACGTATGTTTACGTTTAAGGGCTCGACTATAAAGAGGGCATCACATATATTTCAGGAAATTTATGAAAATCAATTTCATTTTTTTCTTATATACGTTAAAAAGTCAACTTTTTTTTGATGGGGTCAACTTTTTATTTTTGACAATAAGGATATGTCAAATTATATTTTACCTTTATACCCTATTAGTAACCAAACAAAATAAAAACTCATAAAGACAAGTGATAGAGAAACTTCATTATGAAAAGAAAAAAAAAAATCACGTAGGCGTTCGAACCTTTTTTTAATTTTCCCTTTTGTTTATTCAATTAATTCATCCTGCCAAGAAAACAATTTTATTAATTTGAATATAATCTGGTCCGGTCCTATGAAATTCGGAGCTTTCATCTTTTTACTACATCGTGTTTATCATACTCATTCTTATAACGACTTTGAACACTACTACAAAATATGATATAGGTCACACTTAAGATAAGATAACAATCACAGTTTCAATAAAACCGAGACAGCGAAAATATATATATCACACTTACAACTTTCTATCACACTTATTGAAAAACTGAGATAAGTTATATTAATCAATCTCATTTTTAAAGTGTGACTTAATTGATATGATTTTTTCGTCACGATTATTGGAAAACCGAGATAAATTATTTCAATCAATCTCATTTTTAAACTGTGATTGAATTGATATGATATTTCTATCACAGTTTCTAAAAAGCGAGATAAATTATATCAATTAATCTCATTTTTAAACTGTGACTGAACTCATGATATTTTTGTCACAACTATAGAAAAAATGAGACAAATTATATCCACTAACAAGAAAAGAGACATAGATCACACTTATCTAAAGATAAGGATCACACTTTTAAAAAACCGAGACAAGTAAAATGTATATTTATCACACTTAATTTTTTTATCACAGTTATTAGGTGTGAAAAAAAAATGATCACATTTTTTTAGGTGTGATTGAAATAATAATAGATCTCGCTTTTAAGTGTGATAACAACTACTAAAATAGATCACAGTTTTTAAATGTGTTGAAATTATAATCGATCTCGGTTTTTAAGTGTGATAACAACTATAATAAATCACGATTTTTAAGTGTGATAACAACTAAAATAAATCACAGTTTTTAAATGTGTTGAATTATAATAGATCTCGGTTTTTAAGTGTGATAACAACTAAAATATACCACAGTTTTTATTATCACGGTTTTTAAGAAAACTGAGACAAGAACATCAATCAATCACGGTTTTTAACTGTGATTAAAATAATATGATATTTTATAATGATATTTTAGATTAGTGTGGCCGAAAATGATAATAAAGTAGGCATCGGACCAGCGGTAATTAGTGTGGTTCCTTAATCCAGAGTATCCGGGTTCGTGTCCCAGTGGCACCAAAAAATATGTGTGCGTTTATTTTGTTTTCGAAAAAAAGAATGATCACACTTTTTTAGGTGTGATTGAAATTATAATATATCTCGCGTTTTTATTTGATGTTTTCTACTAAAATAAGTTTTTAAATGTGTTGAAATCATAATAGATCACACTTTTTTAGGTGTGATTGAAATTATAATATATCTCGGTTTTTAAGTGTGATAACAACTACTAAAATAGATCACAGTTTTTAAATGTGTTAAAATTTTAATAGATCTCGGTTTTTAAGAGTGATAACAACTATAATAGATCACGGTTTTTAAGTGTGATAACAACTAAAATAGATCACAGTTTTTAAATGTGTTGAAATTATAGTAGATCTCGGTTTTTAAGTGTGATAACAACTAAAATATATCATAATTTTTATTATCACGGTTTCCAGAAAAAATGAGACAACAACATCAATCAATCACAGTTTTTGACTGTGATTAAAATAATATGGTATTTTATAATGAGATCTTAGTTAAGTGTGGTCTAAAATTAGAAGAAAGAAAGCATCGTCCTAGTGGTAAACATTGTGGCTCGTTAATCCAGAGTATCCGGGTTCGAGTCCCGACAATGACAAAAATATATGTGTGCTTATATATTGTTTTTGAAAAAAGACACTTTTATTGGTGTGATTTAAATTATAATATATCACAGTTTTTAAGTGTGATAACAACTAAAATAGATCACAGTTTTTAAATGTGTTTTAATTGTAATAGATCCTGGTTTTTAAGTGTGATAACAACTATAATAGATCACGGTTTTTAAGTATGATAAGAACTATAATAGATCACAGTTTTTAAATGTTATGAAATTATAACAGATTACGGTTTTTAAGTGTGATAACAACTATAATAGATCACGGTTTCTAAGTGTGATAACTATTATAATAGGTCATAGTTTGTAACTGTGATTGGATTAAAGTACTTTATGTCACACCTCAATATGCCACAATATGGAAGCCGTGACTAACGTGAATATATCACACTTAAAAACCGTGATCTTTATGGTTTTTTGTAGTAGTGGAAGCTATTTTTTACTCATAACTTTTATAAACTATATATTTTATTCTAAATGAACAAGTGTATTATAATAACATATTAGTACTGTGTATGTAGAAAGATATATAAATCACTTTCATCTCACTGAGAACGAAGATCGAAAAGGGAAACTAGGGTTTTCTATAAAAGGGGCGAGACGAAATAAAAGGGGAGAATTTTTATTATAGTTTTTGTTTTTCTGTTTTTCTATTTCTGAATACAAAACGACAGGCCTTTTATACCCTACTACAAAACTATAGAAAACTGCTACAATTACTAATATACCCCCAATAAAATAAATAAACTATCATACTCAACACCTCCCCTCAAGACGGACTCGGAGAGCAATAGATGTCTTTGAGATGAAGGCCCTTCAGTAGTGAATGAAACAAGGGACCGTCTAATGGCTTCGTGAAAATGTCGGCAAGTTGATGCAAAGTGGATATGGGAATAAGCTTGACGAGGCCGGCTTGAATCTTTTCCCGAATAAGGTGACAATCTATCTCAATATGTTTCGTTCGCTCGTGGAAAACAAGATTATGGGCCAAGTAGATAGCATTGGTGTTGTCGCAATGTAGGTGTACGGGCCTGGGAAAGGGGATGCAAAAATCATCAGCCAAAAAACATAGCCACACTGCAGCTCACAAACCGCTAAGGCTAGAGCCCGATATTCAGCTTCAGTCGAACTTCGTGAAACAGTTGTCTGTTTCTTTGATTTCCACGAAACCAATGCGTCACCAATAAACATGCAGTATCCAGTTATACTACGCCGAGTGTCTTTACAAGTACCCCAATCCGAATCAGCAAAACCAGACAACATAATAGAATTCCGGGCTGGATAAAACAACCCCTTGCCAGGTGCAGATTTGATATAACGTAGTAACTGTTGTGCAGCGTGGTAGTGATGAACAATGGGTGCGTCCAAGAATTGACTTAACTGTTGAGTTGCGTATGAGATATCAGGACGGGTGATGGTGAGATAGAGAGCTCGCCCACGAGGCTGCGGTATGTAGTGTTGTCAGTCAATAAGTCTGAGTCTCCATGATGCAACGATTGTTTTGACTTCATAGGTGTTATAGCGGGTCAGCAGTCCAACATGTCAAAAGTTTCCAGTAAGCTTAGAGCATACTTTCGTTGCGAAATGACAATCCCCGAACTAGGCCTGGAGATTTCGAGGCCAAGGAAAAACTTTAGAGTACCCAGATCCTTGATTCTAAACAGCTTGTGAAGATGGTTCTTGATTTCAGTTATGAATGGCATATGATTTCCTGCTAATACATGTCATCTACGTATGCCAAGGCAATGATGAAGTTGCCTCCAACCCGTTTTATAAACATGCTATGGTCGTGTTTAGACTGTTCATACCCCAAGTCTTGAAGAGCCATGGTGAGTTTATGATTCCATTGGCGGCTAGCTTGTTTTAGCCCATAAAGTGACTTGCGTAAACGGCAGACTTGATTGGGACGATTAGCTTTAAAACCTGGTGGTAAACGCATGTAAACCTCCTCATCGAGGTCACCGTGAAGGAAAGTGTTGTTTACGTCCAATTGATGTAGAATCCATCCTTTTGTAGCAGCTAAGGCAAGTAGACTTCGAATGGTGGTCACCTTAGCTACGGGGGAGAAAGTCTCCTCATAGTCAATCCCTGTTGTTTGTGTATATCCCTTGGCCACTAGACGTGCTTTATACCGTTCTAGGGATCCATCGGAATTGTACTTCACCTTATAAACCCACTTACAGCCGATGGGTTTTTTTCCTTTAGGTAGATCTAATATTTCCCAAGTTTTAGCTGACTCCAAGGCATCAAGTTCTTTTCTCATGGCTTCTTGCCATTCAGGGCTGATGATTGCCTGATTATAGTTTTGAGGTGTTGGGATTTTATCAAGAGCAAAGTAAAAACAACCCGTGGAACAGAGAGTTGTGCACAACTAACAACATGGTCTAAAGTGTGGGGGGTGGCACGTTTCTGAGTGTGTGCACAAACATAGTCTTGCAAGTAAACAGGGGTTTTATGGACTCTAGTAGGCCTTTGTGCAGGCTGTGGCGGTGGTGAGGGTGGGTCCTCCAACTGATGTTCTGGTGAAGACACAATAGAAGAATGTGGCTGATGTGTATCAGAAGTCGGAGATGAAATTTCAGTTGCTGGAAAATGCATAGAATCTGATTAGGCTAAATCTGTGGTGATACATGGTGAAGGCAAAATGCTGGAAAAATCAGATGAACTTTGCTCACTGTGAGTGTGGAAAGGGAAAATTAATTCGTGGAACACAACATCACGAGATATAAAAATTTCTTTAGTCATTAGATCAAGTAGGATGAACCCTTTTGATGTTTCAGCCATGCCTAAGTGTACACAAGTACGGGCTCTAGTGTCAAATTTGTGTCTATGTCTGGTTAGTGATGCAGCAACTACTAGACATCCTAGAACTTTCAAGTGTTTCAAGTCTGGTAACTTATGATGAAGTAATTCATAAGGTGCAGAGTTATCTAATAAAGGTGTAGGTGTAAGATTAATAAGTCTTACTGCGTGTTGAATGCAATGGCCCCAATAAAGAATATGAAGATTAGCTTGAAAAAGTAGTGCCCTAGCCACATTGAGGATGTGTTGGTGTTTTCTCTCCACTACCTCATTCTGTTGTGGAGTTGAGACACAACTTTCCTGATGTACAATCCTTTTTTCACCATAGAACTCTTCCCACCTAAACTCTGCCCCATTATCTGTCCTTAGAACCTTTATTTTCTTATTAAATTGAGTGAACACATAAGCATAGAAACTCTGAATTAGAGGCCTTACTTCTCCCTTTGATTTAAGCAAGAAAACCCATGTGTAACGACTGAAATCATCCACTACTGTCATGAAATAATGGTGGCCATACACTGTTGATTGTCTATAAGGACCCCACAAGTCCATATGCACCAAATCAAAACATGATTCTACAATACTCACACTTAAAGGAAAAGACAACCTTTTCATCCTAGCATATGGACAAACATAGCAAACGCTCTCATTATGAGTTAAGATAACTTCTTCATGTATCTGTTTCAAAATGGCCATCCTTTGGTGAGACATGTGGCCTAGCCGTAAGTTCCACAGTAGGTCTTTATTAGGAGCAACGCCAAAAATTGTTCTGGCATTGTGACAAAACCTCTCAGCTGCAATGCCTTTTGTCTTGCTGCATATCTCTACTTCTAGTACATAAAGTCCCTTTTTTTTCTTAGCTATACCAATCGGCTTCCCAGTGCTCTTGTCCTGCACAGTGCATATATCATCCACAAACAAAACAGACAATTGTGTGTCAGCTGTCAGTTTACTCAGGAAAATCAAACTACATTTGAAATCAGGCACACATAAAACCCTATCCCGAACCAGATTTTCACTTATCCTTACTGTCCCGATATGTGACACACCAACAGTTACATCATTAGGTAAACTCACTGTGACCCCATTAACTCTACTAAGTTGTTCAAACATGTCAACATAACAGGCTACATGGTCTGTGGCTCCTGCATCTATGATCCAGGAGTTGGTAACTTTACCTTGCACCTCATTATCAGTCTGCTTGAAGTTGGCTGTCATAACACTTGTCTGATTCACCAGACGATCCCTTTATGACTTCTCATCAAAATGCATCTGATCCAGAAATTTAGAAAGCTTCTGAAGCTGTTGCACACTAAGCCCTAGGCCTCCCTCATAAGACTTGTCATGTTCAGTGGATTGAGGTGCCTCGTTTCCTTTGACATTATCATCCCTCTCTGTAAAGTTGACCCTCTTCTTTGGTTTCCACCCCGGTGGGTATCCATTCTTCCTGTAACAAGATCACTTTCATCTCACTGAGAACGAAGATCGAAAAGGGAAACTAGGGTTTTCTGTAAAAGGGGCGAGACAAAATAAAAGGGGAGAATTTTTAGTATAGTTTTTGTTTTTCTGTTTTTCTATCTCTGAATATAAAACGACAGGCCTTTTACCCTACTACAAAACTATAGAAAACTGCTACAATTACTAATATACCCCCAATAAAATAAATAAACTATCATACTCAACAGTGTACACATCTGTAATTTAGGACGTCTAACAAAAGCCAGTAATTAAAAAATAAATATTTCTCACTTATGTTGTTTTCATTAAATCAGAGAGCATATGATACAAGTGATGTTTACATTGCACAGAGAGACATTTCTGTAGCGAAAGGAAAAAATGTTTTTTTTCGTGTGTGTTATTATTTCAACACTCATGCATATTATTTAGAATAGAATGAGAATGATAATGAAGTATAATCAATTGGAGTATGTATGTGTTAATTAATTTTTGAGTTAAGTTTAAACAACTAAATTGTCCAAAGTGTATTAGCTAATCATGAAATGGGATTTTATTTTTCCGACTACAACCCATAAAAACTGGACCCTAACACGCTAAAGTAATTGGTGAGTTCAATTATCACTCCATAATTACTTTCAGTACCACGTATACATTTTAAAATTTGTGTCTAAATATGGTGTTGAAAGTAATAACGGAGCGCTAATTCAGAGAGTCATGCCTCATAGGGCTATGCTATGCCCAGGCCGCTCTTCAAAATAATAATCTTCTTTTAATTACTATTCTCCATAAGATACATCACATTCCTTTTATTCAACACAAGAACCGATGCAATCTAAACATAAAAATCAAATATTTGAATAAATATTAACCCATAAAATTCATGTCCAAATTGATCACAGTTTTTTTCTTGAAGGAAGCAAGTGAGGCAAGAAAAGAAATTTAATTTTGGTGATAAATGACCGTTATTAAATTAATGAAAAACCCTTATCCCTAAAGATAAGTTAATATACATAACAGTCCAATTCCAACACAAGGAAATTAAAGGAACAACAACAAACAAGGGGCATTGCACATGCAAAACCTAAATACGCCATTAAAACAGTCGGCGAGAAGAACGGTAAACCAATAGTTTGATGATTCTAAAACAAGTAAACTAACCAAATCCCATTGAAAAGTTAAGCAACCTCCAACTATATTCTTGGAATGACACAGTGCATGCCTTACTGTTCACCATTTTACTATTGCTACACGTCAAACTTACCATCAATCCCTATCCCAACTAGGTCCGTTTTTGTCTCTGTGTAGTGTATTGGCTAACAAAGGCATGACTTAGGGCTCTTGTAAAATTATCAAAATTTGGTAGCTCTTTTTTTAGTCAAATGAGTTTATTAATCAAAACATATGACACGTCTTTTAAAACCTGTTCGTTTTTTTCGAAGACCCCGTTTTGATTATTTAGCCTAGGGATTATAAAAACTCATAAACGGCTTTGATAACAATAAGATACAACTTATGTTTTAACATATTTCATATTTATAAATATGAAAATATACAAAAAATTTCGTGTAACTTCCTAATGTTAATCAAGTAATCAACACGTACTTTGAACATTTCCCTAGCAATACAATGTAGACATTATTCCGAGAAAACTATGGTTAGATCATCTTATCTCATGGTTGTGTGTGTTTCCATGTATTCAAAATTTACTTACTAATGAAATATGTATAATGATGATAAAGATATCGTTGATTATTAGTAGTAAACCTATCATTTTCCTTACTTTTTACCATAAACTAACCACTTAATATAAATTAGAGTAATAAGTACTACTGTCACAAAACACTTATACGTAAATAGTGATACAATATATTTTCATATCAATGATCATGACATAGACTCATAATAATCAAGAATTCATAAATATAATATTAACTCTCATTGTGTATAAGTGACCGTGGCACTTATAACAACGGACAATTGTACAAAGGTTCAAACTCTAGATCCCTCTCAAAATCAGTACAACCCACAAAAATGTCTAAACTCTAAGCAAATTAAGTTTCACACCGTCTAACTATACTAATAGGTAATACTCATGTCACAACTCCTTATCCACAACGATTAAAATAACCTTTTTATTTTTATTTTTAATCATTATATATCATTGATCATGATGAGTAATAATAGTGACACGATTTACGTCATTGATCATCATGACAATAACATGTATACAACATGAATCTTGTTGCGTTACTTGTCGTGATGATGTAGACTCGTCATGTCTTTTTATTAGTTTATGGTTGAATAGTTGTGCCAGTAGCATTACCCAGTACTAATTAATGCAAGCAGAGTTGAAGGCATTGCAGTAGTTGGCATGAAAAGGCTTCTCCCTATCCTTCATGTTAGAAGGATCACGAACCTCAAAGAAAGACCGATTCTTGACGACAATATCATACATATGAAAACTCTTCAAGTTTGCAAACCTTCTAGGAAGAGAAATCAGGTGGGCCGAGTTGTCGGACCGGTGGAACTGGAGCAGATAGTCCGACCCATTTGGATTGCGGTAACGGGTCCATCCAAGCTGAACAAGAATCTGCTCAAGTTGTGTGTAGGAACTGATCACCTTGTTCTCCGGTAGGTAAACGAGGACCCGAGGACGAGCTCCGGGTGCTGTAGCTGTACCTGGGAATGGTGGGTCGGCTTGTTCAAAGGATTCTCGGGTCGGGTTTTTTATTAAACGAACTACCCCTTTCTTGTCGAATACCCACACACCGGACATTGTTGTTGTGGTGGAAATGAGGTTGAAGAAAGAGATGGTGGGGTGGGGGGACGCTCTCTGTAAACGCTATATTGTGGAGAAATGCGTACACGTAAGCATGTAAGGTAAAGGAGCATAGAAGGAGCCCTATGCTGCCGCAACGAGTAACACGATATAAATTTATACATATCATTGATTACGGTCAATATTTATTATAATCAATCTCTACTATTTTAAAAATATAAGTGTGTTTTTCTAAAAAGTGTTTCTTTCTAAAAGTGTTTTTACCTAATTTAAATTAATTAATCATCATTATTAAATAATCTCTACTATTCTAAAAGTGGGAGTGGTTTTCCTCAAAAAGTCGTTTCTCCCTAAAAGTATTTTTACCTAACTTAAATTAATTAATCATTATTAAATAAAACCATAAAACCGAAAAATAATTAATTATCTCTATCTCTATCTCTCTCTATATATATATATATTTATTTTAAATTATGAGTGTGTTTTCTCCAAAAAGTGTTTCTCCCTAAAAGTGTTTTTACCTAATTTAAATTAATTAATAATTATTAAATAAAACCATAAAACCGAAAAATAATTAATTATCTCCATCTCCATCTCCATCTCTATCTCTATCTCTATCTCTATTATATTTTTTCTAAAAATGTGAGTGTGTTTCTCCCAAAAAGTGTTTTTCCCAAAAGTGTTTTTATCTAATTTAAATTAATTAATCATTATTAACTAAAACCATAAAACCGAAAAATAATTAATTAAAAATAAAAAAACGAAATAAAAAAATAAAAAAACGAAATAAAAAAATAAAAAAAAAGACAATTAAGATCATTGATTAATATACAAATACAAAAACGAAATAAAATTTTAAAAAAAAATCAAATATAAAATCAATCAAATTAAATAAGCATAATAATAATTAAAATAAAACAAAGAACCGAAAAACAATCAATTAAAAATATAAAAATGCAAAAAAAAGAGTTAAAAATAATCAATCAAGATCCTTGATTATAAAAAAACGAAATAAATATTAAAAAAATATCAATCAATATCCTTTATTGAAAATCAAATACAAAAAACAAAATAAAAGATTAAAAGAAAAAATCAATCACGATACTTGGTTGAAAATCAATTAAAAACACGTCTCGACTATTCTAAAAACGTGTGGTGAGACGATATTGAGTTTGTAAATCATATAGAGCTTTGAGTGTTAACCTATGCGAGTGTGCTTCCTCTAAAAAGTTTTTCTCCCAACTATAATTCGTTTCTTGTGATATAATAATTATTGATAGGTATTAAATAACATAGATAAATTTTTTTTGAAGCAATAACATAGATAATTAGTGTGTTGATCTAGATGGATAATGTATTTGTTATTATCAACTTATAGAAATAGAAAATTAATATAAGTGCGATTGTGATTCATCTCTATATATTTCCCTTAAAAATGTTTATCCCTAATAAAATTTCTCATTAAATATAACACATAGTCAAATATTTGTAAATGACATTGATAAAAGGTGTGCGAATGAAGATAAGATGAAGATGCGTCTCTCAGAAAGAAAAAGAAAAAAAAACATTGTTGTTCATGAGTATGCTTTGATGAGTTATACATTCTTGTGCTATATAACTTTTTAAGGCTATGTATTCTCTCCCAAAATCGGTATAATTTTAATAGTAGTATCAAATTTTTTGAAAAAGAGCTTTAAAAGGCATAAAAACACCAATCACACCATATTTACGAATAAATAGATAGAACCATGTATCCTTCGAAAAAATTATCAACAAAAATTATGTAATATTTCAAACCATCACACGACACAATTGGGGATGTCCAAATGTCAGTGAAAATAATCTCTAGGTGTTGGGAAAAACATAAAATAGAAGTAACAAAATAAAGTTTGTGACTTTTATTCTCTAAACAAGAAAAACAATAAGAAGAAGCAATTGTGGTGGCAACTTCTAGATCATTTTGGCAAAGAATAGCTTGAAGAATGTGACTAGCTGGGTGACAAAGACGATGATGCCAATCACTTATTGATGTTTTATTCACCGCGAAAAGCTAGAAGGGGGGAGTTTGTGCATCCATACAATCCGTTTATAACTGGTCATGGCGCATCATAAGAGTACTGGTCTGAAAATCCTTCAAATAAATTTAGAGAGTAAGAATTCAAAAGAAACATTATGGACATGACAAAGCTAAGAAATAGATAATAAATTACGAGACATGATGAGAACACAGTGAACATCGTCAACATGGGTGAGATTAGTCACCGTACACGTGACACTTATGAGGCCTCACATAGAGTGATAAATGCCATACCAGCATATAGGACGACATGGACACAACTTGATATTGGGCCTCAACTAGCAACATCTATCTTTAGTACAACGTAGGCCACCCTTGTATCATTAACCGACATGATTCATTCCATCATTTGTCTGACATGGCGCATTCCCCTTCTGTCCTTTATAGCCAGCAAGATGCAAGATGTCTACGGTTTTTTATTACCGACGTCGTGCATGTCACCTCGGTCATTTATGCTTAATACAATACAGTTCATCCTCGACCTCATGAACCAGTTATATTCTCTTCAATAAACGCAGACATTACTCTATGATAGTAGCTGCTGTAATTATGGCTTTGAAATTTACTTTCCGTTAGAGCCCGAGCCATAACTGCTCCATAACATGCTTTATTACATCAATACATGGTACACTCCCTTGACCGCAACTTCAATACATCATAATTCACTCCCCGTGAGGGAGAGTTATATAAAAGATCTAGTGATGTTAACGAGCCGAGCCGAGCCGAGTAGCTGATGTTCAAGCTCGAGCTCGTTTGTAATCGGGTAGGCTCGGCTCGGCTTGTTAACACAAACGAGCCTAAAAGCCTGTTCGAGCTCGGCTCGATAAGTATAAAAAGTGTTCGAGCTCGAGCTCGATATCAAGCTCGCGAACAGGCTCGAACTCGAGCTCGGCTCGTTCAATAGTATTTATTTTTAAGGTGAATGATTTGTTTATATCCAATATATCCATTATTCAACCCAAAATACTCGTTTAATCAAACATCCCCAAAATATTTGTTATTTGTTAAATTATTTATGTGTACATATTCCCTCAAAAACAAATTATGTGTATATATGATATATATTTATTATTTATATTATATATTATATAAGTTCGCGAACACTAACGAGCGTTCACGAGCAGGCTCGTGTTCACTCGTTTAGTAAACGAGCAGAAGAACCCAATCGAGCTCGGCTCGATAGCATAAATGAACGAGCTCGAACGAGCTTAAACGGGTTGAGTTCGTGCCTTGTTCGTGAACGCTCGGTTCGTTTAACAGCTCTAAAAAGATCATCATCCTCAATTACAAGGTATTCACATTATACACTTGCTACACATCCCCGCATACTATCTCAATAGATATTCTTCCATTCAAATATTGACTTGAGCATCAGAGTGTCCCCCGGAGGCAAGTTTCAGGACCTCTCACGTTTTTGTGTATTTTGTAGGCCCGCTCTCAAATCCACTCGAAAAGTTGTTTGGATCATCACCCGGAGGTTCATTTACACGAATATCAACTCAATTGTAACACAGACGACTTCAGACACCGTCAAACATCAGACCTTTGTCTGGATGCATAAGGAAGTCAACAACTTCGCCATAATATAATATTAATATAGTGGTTGCCCCTCTCACGAGCAACTTCAATGTAAATAAGTTGAAGGCATAGAGAGAAAAATAGAACCTATGTGTGATGGAAATATTATTTCCATCACCAACCATTATGTCTTCAGAGCCAGAATAAGGCGTATGTAATGCCAAATCACTGAGATGAGTGGTAACATGATCCATTGCACCACTATCAAGAAGCCATGGAGAAGATGATGAAGCATCCAAATGTGTTAAAAGGACGCAATGTTGAAGGGCTGGACAAAATGAGATTTTTTTAAGAGGTTGAACATGGTAAGAACTACACCATTCCTCTGAATGTCCTTTGCACTTAGCGCACTGGAAATACCCAAGTAAGTTTTTTGGGCGAAACTCGAGCAAACTGCATCAGAGAAAGTTTTTTGTTCATGTTCTTAAGAATTAAGAATAGTACGACGTGGAAATGAACTAGCGCTGGGAGAGGGATGTCATACAGCCGAATGAGTTGTAGCAAGACCAGAAAAGACGACCGGTTGCATCTTAGATGGAAGAGTCTAATAATTAATTAGCTTTTTATGGAGCTCTTCAAAATCAATAAGGGTGTCACATGATTGAACATCTCTAGCCAACTCTTTATAGTCATCTCCCAAATAGTTCGAAATAAGATTCACAAGATCATCCGGACATGTCGACTAATTCATCATCTTTAGTTTTTACAACATTAAGATAATTAGAAATTGTTTAAGAACCTTTTTGCATAGATTTGAGGTACTGTTTAATTTATTTTATTCGGCCATGGGACGGCTTTGCATATGTATCATATAAAGTAGTTCATGCCTCATGAGAAGTCTTTGCTTGAGTGATAATCATATTTTGAGAAAGAGAAGAAATAAGGGCATTTAAGATGAGTCGATCATGTCTAATCCAAAGATATTATGACAAATAAAATTGAGGACGAAGAGTAGTTCCAGGTTGCATAATCCATCGGTTAAATAGGAACGCATTTATTATGCGGGGAGATATATATGTTGGATTGATATGCATGGTTTCAGCAACTTTCCCAGTTACATAAGAACAATGAAAGTATAGCTTAGAAAATAATTGAATGATATAGTTATAATGACTAAAATATATCTCTAACCATTTACAACCTACAATATAATTATATATATGGTTTCATCATTCTGCCTAACATACTAATTAAATTGAATCTTAGATACACCCATCAAATGTTTAAAATATACTGATCATTATCTAAAATGTTACTTTGTTTAATAAGTATTACTTTACAATTACTAAAGTATATTCATAGCTAAGATATAATAAACATATAAAATTATATATACATGAAACCCACCTGCTATGCTTATTGCATGCATTTATCAAAATGAGTTGTTTAGAGTAAGAACTCTGCAAAAGTTGATTAATTTTTTATTTTTTTTGTAAATGTCCATAGGTTTACTAGATAATTATGAAAAATATATTCTCAATATATATTAAATACACAGATTTGTAAATTTAGAATGCTATTGTATTTAAAAGTGTGATAAATGTATCGAGCACATGCATTTATAAATTCAAAATACTAACAAAAAATACATAAGATCATTTTGTATAATTATTGATACTAGAATATTTATATTTTATGTGAAATAAATACTTAATAAATTATGTATTGATTAACATTGTTATTTATAAAATTTCAAATGTTTTATTTGACTAAAACACGTGCGGATGCACGTGCATTTACTAGTAAATAAAAAAATGTATTATATCACTCAACATAGCCGGGGCAGATCTACTTGGGTCAAGGTGGGGTCACGTGACCCTACTAAGATCCGAAGAAAAAAAAATAGTATTGAAATGATTTAGTTTAGTTATTAAAAAAAATGTCGTTTTATAGTTTAAAATATAGTGTTAGACTTCGGTTACTTACTGAAACAAATTTGTGGATCGAAAATATATAGTTTTAGGCATCGGTGACCCCCACTAAAACAATTTCTTGAATCTGCTCCTGAACATAGCACAATAGTTGTGATTGTAGCTTCACAAAATATCATTAGATCATTGATTACAATTTTCTTCTCCTACCCTAAGTTATTGTGAATTGAACAAATTTTTATTAGTTTATAATTCTAACAATATTTCATATTTTTATCATTCGAATTTATGACATTCTTTCGGTTGATTAAGCGATATATGTGAAACAAAAACCTATAAAGTTAAAACATCTTATATTATGGGATAGAGGGGCATTACTTATCATGATGTAAATTCATAATAGTGTTGTGTACTCGTTTTGACATGACCGTTATATTAATGGTAACGTCACCATGTTTTAAGATCGTTGGTCAAGTGTAAGAGCAATTAATCGATATAAGTATAATAATGTTTGGGAGATATATACCATTTTTTATTTTTTTGGAAATGAGAAGAGACATGTGAATGTCTAGTGGATGATGATAGTTTTCCTAATAAAACCTATGATCACTTTTCAGACTGAATTTCAGATTAAGTTGGACTGAATGTGATTGGGTACTTGGGGGGTTCATAGGAAACAGACAAAGGTTTTGCTGCCAATAGGGAGGAATAGTACAACATGTGAATACTGAATACTGAATACTGATATTCTAAGTAGGTCAAAAGGTGAAAATTTTGTTATCTTGGACTTCACCATAACATGCACCATGTGACATATTATACGTACAAAGAGGGTGATACAATAACAGCTTAAAATTAACTTTTATTAAACTCAATTTGATATTGTATAAAAGAAAAACAAAAGGGCTTAAATCATTAATTAATTAGATTTGCTCATGTGAAATGTATTAATTAAAAATACATTAGAAAGTACATCATCAAACGTCAGTCACTGGGCTCTTGGACCCAATAGGCGTGACTTTCATAGTCGGCTCAGCAACCATCGATGGTTGCTAGCATTTGCTCAACGTTGAATTAATCCGTGCCCAAATTACAAAAACGAACAATATATACTTTGGTTTGCTTCACTATTCATTTGCAAACGCTCTCGAATCCTCAATCTCAAATTCTCTCCACCTTCAAAACCAAATCACAACATTTCAAGCCTATGCATTCATCAATCTTCCAGCACTTTTAATACTTTTACTGAGTTGGAGCATGTGGATTTAGGATAGGCGAGATTGTGTTCCAAATGCATATCAGTTCCAACGGATATATCTTGATTTTGTTTGCTTTTGTTGTAATCTGGTTTTATTGTACTTCTTTATTCTAGCCTCTTGCTAGAACAATTTTCTAATATAAACAAACTTTCGCTGTTCAAAAAAAAAAATCTTCCAGCACTTTTCATGTCTTAATAAGTTTCTTTCGATCATGATGTAATTAGGTTTTCCGTGCATTATATATCAACTTTGAAACTAGGTTTTTATCCTTAGAAGCTCCAAGTAACCAAGGATTAAAACTATAGGAGGAGAATACTTGCTTGTTGAAGAAGAAAACCCTCAAGAAACACCCCTTGGCATAAAAAAGTCCATTCTTTTTCATGTTTTGTTTCTCAATTTCTTTTTCATAAATGGGTAAAAATCTTAAAATCTATTCACATTGGGCTCAAGATACAAACTGCAAAAATCCGTAGAACTTCCAACGCCCCAGATGGCACCTCAGCGGCACAAGAATTATGTGTTGTTTTGAAAGTCAGGCTATGTCAGTTTTTGAGTCTTGAATTATGTTGAATGTCAAGCCATGCCATGCCTTCCTTGGATTATCAACTAGTGAACTTGTTAGGTGATGTTAAATAGTGAAATATGGAAATCTTAACTTCATATAGATATTAAATTGTTGTAGATATCATGTATTTAGGATTGTACATATGTTTAGGAGAAAAAAAATGCCATTAAGTACCTATATATGTGAGATCCACTCAAAAAAAAAAAAAAACAAAGTACCCATGTGTGCCTTATGTTATTTTTCTGTTGAAGTTGAGCCAGAACTTAGGATAAACAGTTTATGTGTTGATGTTGTATATAGGGGTCCGGGTTCTACAAAAGTCATTTCTTCGGCATAAGCGCATGTGGGGCCGCTAAAGCGCCGTATCAAACTTCAACAGACCCCTTGCGGCAACATGTTCTACAAGATACTGAGTGAAGAGGTCCAGTTTGGTCAAGTTTATATAGAGTCACCATGTTGTATGTTAAATTTTAACTTAAAGAATGAAACGAAAAGTGAAAAATGGTCACTTGTAATGTAAAGAAAGAGAGAAAAGTGAGACAGATTAGTCCGTGGTTAAGTATTTAGACAAAATGGAAAAGACAGAGAATTTTCGAGGGTCCTCACTCCTCGACATCAGTCTCCGTTCATGGCGAAAATACTAAGCATTATGTCGGGCCGGTTAGTTCATTATATCGGGCCGCTTAGTTCATGTCTATACACGAAATTAATGGACATCAAGTTTGTCTTCATACAACAAAAGTTTAGGCTCTTCATATTGGTTTTTACTAAACGCGCGTGTTATGGTACTCATGGACCATATAAATGATGAATTACATATAGAAGCAACTCAGATTATTTTTTTTTTTTTATTATTTTTTTTTTTTTGAAGGGAGCAACTCAGATTCAAGATCATAAAAATGATTTATGTGAACAATTTTCCACTCCCCTCTCCCAATGGCAGCTCCAAGATCTGCAACACATCGTCCATGTTCGATGTAGGAATATTCCTACAAAAGTATAAACTGGATTTACGTATATTAATCATCTGGCCAGATAAATTCCTATACTAAGATATAATGGACTTGACCGTTGCATCCCCCTCGCAGTTGCCCGGAAGAACAATAGACGTACTATAATCAGCAAAAGAAAAGATGGGAGGATACCTGGACCTCTCTCCACTCCTAAAACTGATACCCTTTACTGCCATTCTACATTGTCTGATTGATAAGAGTTGTAAGACCCTCTACCTAACCGTACCTTACCACCACATACATAACCCTACCTACCCTATCACCATGCCCTATCCTACCCTATCAACATACCATATCATACTCAATCTTACCCCACTACACACGCCCTACCACGCATTTTCTCACCCCCTACCCTACCTCAACAACAATATTTCCCTCCTACACCGTACTAAACGACACACCTCAACAGACCCACTGCCACCCTACCTACCACTAGTCACTAGAGGTGGCCAAATGTAACCGGACCGCCGGTTGGGAACCGGAACCGGCGGTTTTTCAACCGCCGGTTTGGTCAACCGTCGGTTAGCCGGTTAAGGGGCGGTTGGAGCATATTGGGAACCGGAACCGGAACCGCTGGTTAAACCGGCCCAACGGTCATATATATAACGGTTTTTTTTTTTTTTTTCCAAACACCTCAAAAAATCCTATAAATACTACCCCATTCCATTTAAAAAATCCTACTAAAAAACCTATAACAAACTTAAAAAAACAACAATAATAAAAAAACTATAATAACCTATCAAACAAATTATTTATAAAAAAATATATATTACATTCGCAATATTAATAACATAATATTTAAAAATAACACAATTTTAATATTATATTTAAAACCGAATAGAAAACTATTTATAAAAACATGGTAATTAACCAATAGGTAGGGGAAGGGAAGACCATAACCCACATTTTTACCTCCAAACACCATTAAGTATGCTGTAAGCTCGACCTCAAAACATGGTAATTAACCAATAGGTAGGGGAAGGGAAGACCATAACCCACATATGCAGCAGAATTACACGAACGCAATGCCAAATTAGAGATTAATTCTAATTATTTAAATATCTTTCCCAGCCAAAAGACATCCTTCAATCCAAGTTGGATGCATCTAAATTCCTCGCGCATAAATAAAAACAGACCTTACATATTTTTCAAACTCCAAATTAAACATAAAATCCCAAATCCATAGTATATATATGCTACTTGTTAAATAGTCTTGATGATCAATCTATTCCGTAGCCTCATAGGTGATTGTTGAGCCTCTAGTCTCACGGCCCTCCACCACTACGTTCCTGAAGCTTTCGTTCCCAGAGTAGCCCGAGCCAGAACTATGAGTCTTGGACGAGGCTCGTTAATGACATCTAAATGCTCCTTGATCTGATGGATGTTTAATTCCTCTACAGTTGGGTCTTTATCTTCGAAGGTATAAACCAAGTAATTCGGGTCCATGACAGAAACCTGATAAAGAGTGAAGTTAGAAAAGAGAAATAGACAATGCAATACAGAGTATTTGAATACGTAACCCTAGTAAGCCTTAATTAATTGAATGATTATAAACATACATACATCAAATGTGCACCAATTCTCAGGACTGCATCTGAATACGTAACCGAGTAAGCCCAAATTAGTTGGATAATAAATATACATGTCCACTTCTCAGAATTGTAACCTCGTTGAAAATTGTCGAATTTATTGACCTAATTTGTTTATTAATTGCTTGTGCTCATGTGCTATTTTTGCTTCCCACTACAATGATATGCAACAAGAGTCGTAGCACAATGTAACGGTAAATAGTGTTCTTTCATAGCAACATATAAAAAAAGCTATTTTGATCAATAAAAGTGGGATGGTTTTAGTACATTCGGATCAGGAGGCAGATGAAATGATTAAAAATGAGGTAAAACACTACCTGAATCTCATCCGGTTTGAACTTCTTTTGGAACAAATGCTGAAAGGCAGAAATTGTTGTCTGCCAAAACAACAACAACATTACATCAGCATCTATAATAATAAGCATAAAGCAGGTGTAATCTATTTTTGTTTTTATTCTATTAACTTGGTCATATTTCAACATACTCTTCAAATCACTCAAATGCTCATCATTCCGGTTACTATAAACACCTATCGTGTCCTCCTTTTTAGCTAATGATCAAACAATATTACTGTTTTCCATTCAATATCATTCAAATCTTCGGAAAAAATATATAGAGTGTGTGTGTGTTTAACAAGTAAAAATAAACACGAATTAAGTAACCTCTTTCGGCTATATTCTGGGTCTGTAGAACAAAACCAATATGTTTTTTTATATTCCACAATGTTCAGGGATTCTAAAGCTATTGAGACCTTTGAAGGAACTTGAACAAGCACACAAAATACATCTAGGTTGATTTCATTTACCTGTATAGTTTCACTGACGGTAAAAATTGTGTCACTGTTCATTTTCTCATAGCCTTTATTTCACCATTCTCAATACATGAGGCCTGTTGAGAGAACCAACATTACATGTGAGCTCAAAGCGTCATATATGCCTAAACAAATACACAAACAAACAGAAGCAACATAACAAGAGCAAAAAATGCAATGCATATCCATAGTAACTCTATATATGAATTAATGTGCATAGGCTAATAAAAAGAGCAAGAAGGCATCCAAAAATATGAATATAGAGTTGAGTACCACATGACGAGTGTCTGGAATCACAGAAACTGCACATGAAGCAAAACAAAAAATGAGCGGAATAGGCTAATACATATGCTACATGTCAAATAAAGAGGGTCTAATGAACATACCAACACCGAAAGGCTTCTCGATCCTCTAGTGAAACCTTTGACGTAGTTTACTAGACGAGTCTGCAAGATCTGCTCAAAAAGGTTCAACGGAGGAATTATCTAGAAATTGCTAGTAAGATCACCAAAGAAAATAGTAAAGTTTTAAGTTAAGGACTACTATAATTAAACACACCAATTATGCTTCAAAACAAAAATGGAAAGAAACTATGAAGTAATAGTGAATAGAGCATACTGGCTACATATCAAACTAGGTCATCACAACAAAAACTCAAGAGAATGCTAACGAATCAAACACACCTTCTATTTCATCGATTAGACTTTTCCTGAAATCGAAGAAAACTATGTCTATTGGCCAACGGACTAACCAGCCACGCAAACATGTCATGTCATGTTCATATTATGAATCATACAAGTGATACTTGACTACTCTCCTGCCATAAAAGTTATAGAAGATCACTTAAGGAGCAAAGAAAGATCTCACGAACCAGATCTCTGCTTCTAGTTACCACACATATCGAGTCTGCTCCGTGTACACCAACCCACATAGTTCCAGATGATTCGTCTGCCTCTCAAGAAAACATTGTTATCAAACGTGTGCGCAAATAAATATATATATACAAGGTATAAACATGAGTACAGTGAATAATCTAGAATCAATCACATTAATACTGTGCTATCTAAGAAAGGAAAGAAGATATTCTATTGTATTCTAAGATAGTAGACTTAATATTTACTATATTCTATTGTATGATGCTGAAAATCGATTTTCAAAAAATCAATTGTCAAAATCATGTTTTGAAAAGGCGGTCATATGGTTATATTTAACTTTTGAAAAAATCGATTTATGCGTAATCAACTAAAGTCACCTTTAAGCATGGTGACGCATATGGTGTCGAAGTTGGTTTATGGAACAATATATCAAAGCAATGAAGAAAAGAATAGAATGTAGTTATGACACTTGTCATTTATCTATTGGGTAGCTCTATTCTAGTGACACATCATCATATCTAGTGTTGATTGTATTGGGATATGTGTAGTGGTTGTAACCACCTTGGTGATATAAGGGTGTAGTCATGGAGTACTCTATTCATTCAATATAACAAACATATTCACTGTTATTCTTTTCTTGGTATCAGAGCTACGGCTATGGCGGAGCCACCGCCCAGATCCTTCCCCGTCACCGATGCCGGAGGTGATGGAGGTTCAGCTATATCTCTTGCCATCGTCCACCACTTACTTCAGCTCCAGAAGTTGTTGTCACTGGAATACCCATCTCCAGCTTGCCATCTCACTTTCGTTCCACCGGTCTTTTTCCACCCTTCACCGGATCTTTCTCCATGCATGCTGGTCCTTCTGGTACAGGATTGAATCCTGGTTCAACCTTTCCATCTTTGATCGGCCCATCTTTGACTACCCAAAGTGATAACACTTCTTCACTGTTTTCTCATCCAAATCCCACTTCTCCGTTTGCCACTCCAAATCCGGTTCCCTTCACCGGTCATCTGAACCAAACGACTACTGTTAAATTGAACAGAGACAACTATCTACTTTGGCGCTACACTGTTCTACCAGTGGTCAAAGGCTACAAGCTTGATGGATATCTGTTTGGAACTAAACCTCGTCCACCTCAAATTCCTGGACTCCCTCCAAATCCGGCTACTGCAGAATGGGACTCAGTTGATTCCTTGCTTACAGGTTGGTTGCTTGGTTCAATGACTGAACAAGCGTTGATGGAAGTTGTTGGTTGTTCCACTTCACATGAGATCTGGTCGACATTGGAGGTTTTGTTCAATAATCAGTCTGAATCAAGAATGTTGGAGTACAAGAGTGCTCTCACTAGAGCAGAAAAGGGGTCTAAATCGATGGCAGATTATCTTGCCACCATGAAGTCTTATAGTGATAGTTTAACAGAAGCTGGTTATCCCATTTCTAAATCTGAGCTGATATTGGCGACTCTAGGTGGTTTGGATAAAGACTATGAAGCTGTTATTGTCAATCTTACAGCTAGGATTGGTTCACTATCATGGCAGGATGTCCAATCCCAACTTATTACTCATGAAAGGCTATTGGCCAGATTTAATCCTTCAGCTCAAGGGCATACCATGAATGCCTCTGCTCATGTTGCTAGTTACAGTGGGCATTCTGGTAGGACTGGGGCTAGACAGGCAGGATCCAGTCCAAATTATAGAGGTAGAGGTGGAAATACTAGAGGTGGAAGGAATAGAGGAGGAAGACATGGAAATGGTGGAAGGAATCCTGGAACTGGAGGTCCTAGGGTTCAATGTCAGCTCTGTGGCAAAAATGGACATACTGTGGCTATCTGTTGGCACAGGTTTGAGACAGATTTTCAACCTCCAGAATCAAGTGGTCCATCAAGAACTAACCAGCCTTCTGCTTTTATTGCCTCTCCCAGCTCTGTGGCAGATCATGCCTGGTATTTAGACAGTGGAGCCACCAACCATGTTACTTCAGAATTGGGTAATCTGAATTACAGAACTGCTTATCATGGCTTTGATACACTAACTGTAGGAAATGGTGAACATTTGCACATTGAGCACACTGGTAACACAGTCCTGCACACACTTGTTGGTCCACTTCTTCTTATCGTTCTTCATGTCCCTCAAATAACCAGAAATCTTCTCAGTCTTTCTAAGCTTGTATCTGATAATAATGTGTTTGTTGAGTTTTCTGATGATCAGTGTTTTGTTAAGGACAAGGTAACAAAGAGACCAATGCTCAAGGGACAACTCAAGGATGGATTGTATCAGATAGTGCCTCTGGACAGTGAGTTGAAAGAGATCTCCCTTCAATCCAAGACTTCCCAATTTCCTGCTGTGTTTTTCAGTCAAGCATCTAGTAGGTCTAGGACTAGCAAGTCTATAGATGCTCTTGATCCTAATAAAGATTCTAATGTATGGCATAGAAGGCTTGGCCACCCTTCTAGTAAAATTCTGAGTCAAATCTTGAGTGATTGTAATGCCTCTGTTAATGAAAAGCTTACTTTTTGTCATGCTTGTCAACTTGGAAAATCTCATGCTTTACCTCATTTATCTTCTGTTTCTCATGCTGCTGCCTTACTTGATTTAGTTCATACAGATGTTTGGGGACCTGCCCCAGTTAAATCCACTGAAGGATATACCTATTACATCCATTTCATAGATGATCATACTAGATTCACATGGATTTTTCCCTTAAAAGCCAAATCTGAAGCCTTTCATACTTTCACTCAATTTAAAACTTTGGTTGAAACTCAGTTTCACACCTCCATTAAGTGCATTCAATCGACCTGGGGGGGTGAGTATAGAACCCTTGAACCATTTCTTAAACAGCATGGGATAGTGTTTAGGCATCCTTGTCCACATGATCATGCCCAAAATGGACGGGCAGAAAGGAAGCACAGGCACATCACATAATTAGGATTGACAATGTTGGCCCAAGCATCTATGCCTCTCAGTTTCTGGTGGCACAGTTTCCAAGCCTCTGTATCTATCATTAGCTGTCTTCCAACCCCTGTTTTGAATCTCAAATCTCCACATGAATGTCTATTTGGTAAGAAACCTGATTATTCAATCTTTAAAGTCTTTGGCTGTGCCGTGTACCCTTATCTGAGACCCTTTCAAACTACTAAATTTCAGTATCACACCACACAGTGTGTCAATTTAGGCCTCAGTTCTCAGCATAAAGGCTACAAATGTCTTGACAGGTCTGGCAGGATTTATATCTCTAATAATGTGAAATTCAATGAGTTCCACTTTCCCTTTCTAGAAGGATTTACTCAAGGACCTTCCAAACAAATCCTTTGCACCCCTGATTTGTTCACCAATCCTCTACCCTTTGGTCTAGCTCATTCAGAGGGGCACAACAATTCATCTGTGACTGAGCCAGCACCAGACTTGAGTTGTTCAGGGCAAACAACAGATACAAGTAATAATTCTTCCCCTGCACCAAGTCATACACCATCTGATCTATCACCACATGCTATACACAGGTCATCTTCACCCTCACCTTTATCACTTGCTTCACCTTCACCACTTGTTACATCTTCACCACTAATCACATCCAATTCTGCATCACCACTTGTTACAGAACCAGAGTCACCATCTGTCATTGGGACATCTCAAAGTGAGAATGTCACTACAAATGAGTCCATCCCTATAACTACTGGAGTCAAATCTCACCACATGCAAACCAGGTCTAAAAGTGGGATATTTAAACCTAAAACTTATAGTGTCTCACTGGCTAGGGTTCATACTTTCCCTATAGAACCAACTTGTGTATCAGATGCTATGGTGAGTAAGGAATGGAAACAAGCAATGACTGATGAGTACAAGGCTCTGATTCATAATAGAACATGGGAGCTGGTTAAACCTAGTCCTGATCAGAGCATTGTGGGGTGCAAGTGGGTGTATAAACTGAAACTGAGACCAGATGGAAGCATTTTGAAGCATAAAGCAAGGCTTGTGGCAAAGGGATACTTGCAGAGTTATGGGATTGACTTCACAGAGACATTTAGTCCTGTGGCAAAACTTGCAACTATTAGGATTATTTTGGCTATAGCTGTATCTATGCATTGGCCCATCAATCAGATTGACATCAACAACGCATTTCTGAATGGTCCCCTGCAAGAACCAGTGTACATGGATCAACCAGAGGGTTTTGAAGATCCAGAGAAGCCAGGGTATGTTTGTAAATTAAATAAGGCAATCTATGGGTTGAAACAAGCCCCTAGGGCTTGGTTTGAAGCTTTGAAAGGGCAGTTACTGAAGTGGGGATTTATTCAGTCTGTGTGTGATATCTCATTATTTATGTTCAAGTTGGAAAATCAGGTCCTCTTTGCTCTGGTTTATGTTGATGATATTTTGCTCACTGGGAATTCACCAAGCCTAATTCAAAAGTTCATTAAACAACTTGACTCCAAGTTTGCTTTGAAGGATCTGGGACAAGTGTCCCATTTTCTGGGTATGCAGGTAACCAGAAACTCAGAGGGACTGCATCTCAGTCAGTCTTATTATGCATCCCAGTTAATCAAGAGATTGAATCTGGAACATCTGAATGCTTGTCCTACACCAATGGTACCTGGAACACAGTTCTTGCCACAGCAAGGTGAGCCTTTAAACAATCCTACTGCTTATAGAAGCACAATTGGTGCCTTACAATACTTGACTTTGACAAGACCGGACATATCCTTTGTTGTAAACACTTTAAGTCAGTTCATGCAAAACCCTTACACTTCACATTGGCAAGGGTTAAAGAGACTGTTGAGATACATACAGGGAACTTTAGACATGGGACTGATGTTTAAACCATCAAAAACACTGGATGTGAATGGTTTTTCAGATGCTAACTGGGCTGTATGTCCTATTGATAGAAAGTCAACAGGGGGGTATTGTGTTTATCTAGGTGATGCTCTCATTTCTTGGAGTTCAAAGAAGCAAACAGTGGTGTCAAGATCAAGTTGTGAATCAGAATATAGATCTTTAGCAAACCTAGCATCAGAGGTGAAGTGGATCAGTCAGTTGCTACATGAAATGCAGTTCAAACTACCTGGCATCCCAGTTCTGTGGTGTGACAACACAGGGGCAAGTTCTCTAGCTCAAAATCCTGTTTATCATGCTAGAACTAAACACATAGAAGTAGATGTGCATTTCATCCGGAACATGGTGCTGAATAAAGAGTTAGAGATCAGATTTGTGCCATCCACAGAGCAGATTGCAGACAGCTTCACAAAACCCCTACCTACAGCCTCATTTGAAGTATTTAGACACAAACTCAATGTTACTCACCCACATATTCGTTTGAGAGGGGCTGAAAAGAATAGAATGTAGTTATGACACTTGTCATTTATCTATTGGGTAGCTCTATTCTAGTGACACATCATCATATCTAGTGTTGATTGTATTGGGATATGTGTAGTGGTTGTAACCACCTTGGTGATATAAGGGTGTAGTCATGGAGTACTCTATTCATTCAATATAACAAACATATTCACTGTTATTCTTTTCTATCAATTGGTGAGGAGAAAACCGCAAGGGAATAAAGAGCGCAAACTGAGAAAGTGCACAAAGTATTCATAACTGAAAATGGAGCCATTTTAAGTGTTATGACAGGACCGTCAGGGATACAAACGGATTCAGTAATAATCGAATAAACGAGAAAGAATAAACTACACAAGAAACAATAACACGTGATTTAACGTGGAAAACCCCTCTCAACTCGAGAGAGATAAAAAACCACGGGCAGAAACGAGGAGATTTTATTATCACTGGAGATTACAGATTCTGCAATTGCATACGCAATTGCTGCTTATGCCTCTGCAACAGCTTCTGCTAATATTCTAGGTTACAACAGATGTGTATTTATAGTCACCAAACCCTAGACCTAGCCGTCATAACTAAATACAGGTAGATTGACTAAAATACCCCGATGTGAAGTCCGCCGACTCCACCGACGTAACTCCGCCGATATTTGCCCACCGACATTGCCCCTGCTGATATACCCTGCTGACATACCCTGCTGATATACCCTGCTGACATACCCTGCTGATATTACTCTGCTGAGAGTACCCTGCTGGCATTGTCCTGCTGACTTGCTTAGCTGACTTGCCCTGCTGAGAGGTCAAGTCACTATTTCTAACAATCTCCACCTTGACTTGAACTCTCATTCACAAATCAATCGATTTCATAAACGGATGTACTTGTACCGTATGCATTCTTCAATGCCGATGTACTTGTACCGTATTCCTCCTTCGTACTTAACGGCTACGGATGTGATTCCTCCGTAGATGAGAAACCAACTTCGACGAGAACCTCCCGCATTCGGATGAGATCCTCTGCTGTTAATAGATTCAGACTTGATTGAGTTGAGAACATATGTGACCAACAGATTCAGACTTGATCACCAGACAAGATGTGATTACTAGATTCAGATGTAATCACCTCAGTTGAGAACACTCAGCTGAGTTCTTCAGATTCAACTTCAACCAAACAGATTGCAGATTCAGATTCGGATTTTGAGCTGACCAAATGTGAACAAAACAGAATTTAGGTTAGACTTCTCCAGATGAGACTTAACTCCAGATGAGAACTCCACCTCAGACATGTTCACCAGATTCTAAGCAGACTTTACTCTGCTGAGACTTCCAGACACAGATGCAGAACCACCACAGACATGTTCAACAGATTCAGCAGATGCCACCCCGTCGACGGATGGAATCATCTGACTTTTATCGGCAGACTTCCAGACTTGAACATTCCACTCTACTCAGCTGACTTTCACTCAGCTGGTACTAGATCAGCAGACTTTCACCCTGCTGACCCCAGATTTTGGTTCCACCAGATTCAACTCTTGATTCTTCAGGTTCAGATGCACAACCAAGTGCTAGATTAGTGTTGACTATTCTCGCGAGTTCCGCAGACTCACCGAGTATGGACCCGAAGCTCCACCGCTTGTCAACACCCAGATTCGATTCGGACCGATTTGCATTCCCTTTGCAATCGCTACTAGCAACCAAACCAAGCGACCCGATTGTCCGTACCGTGCCGCCGAATTATGCCTTAGCTCTTGATTATGGAGAGATGCCCTAACATCCTCCAATGACACTTTGTCTCTCCCAACAATAAAAGATTGCACAAAATTCTCATATGATGCTGGCAGTGATACCAACAAAATTAGAGCTGCATCCTCATCTTCGATCTTAACACCAATACTCCTTAAATCAAGCAATATTGTGTTCAGCTTGTCCAGATGATCTCTGAGAGGCATCCCTTCATGCATCTTTAAACTGAACAGATGTTGCTTCATCAGCAACTTGTTGGTCAACGACTTTGTCATATACAGACTCTCAAGCTTCGGCACGGCCACTCCCCGCTCGAATCCTCTTCAACAACTTCAGTGATAACATCATCAGACAAGCACAACAAAATCATTGAATGTGCTTTCTCCTCCAGACCGGCCATCTCAGCGTTTCCTGCATCCATCGATTTTGTCAATGGAGCCCAGAGCCCTAGTTTCTTCAATAGAGCACGCATCTTGATTTGCCACAGATTGAAATTGTTCCTCCCTGTGAATTTATCAATCTCTACATTTAACCCAGACATCTTGATCTCGCCAAAGAACAGAACTTTTATCACAAAATCCTAGCACCGGTGAAGGTCTTGGTGAAGATAAAATTTTGTTCAAACAGATGGTTCCCAAACAGAACCTCAGATTCCCTGATGATAACATGTCTCTGATACCACTTGTTATGACAGGACCGTCAGGGATACAAACGGATTGCAATAATCAAGAATAAACGAGAAAGAATAAACTACACAAGAAACAATAACACAGGATTTAACGTGGAAAACCCCTCTCAACTTGAGAGAGATAAAAAACCACGGGCCGAAACGAGGAAATTTTATTATCACTGGAGATTACAGATTCTGCAATTGCATACGCAATTGCTGCTTATGCCTCTGCAACAGCTTCTGCTAATATTCTAGGTTACAACAGATGTGTATTTATAGTCATCAAACCCTAGACCTAGCCGTCATAACTAAATACAGGTAGATTGACTAAAATACCCCAGATGTGAAGTCTGCTGACTCCACCAGACGTAACCTGCTGATATTTGCCCAGCCGACATTGCCCCCGCCGATATACCCCGCCGATATACCCCGCCGACATACCCCGCTCGATATACCCCGCCGACATACCCCGCCGATATTACTCGCCGAGAGTACCCCGCCGGCATTGTCCCGCCGACTTGCTTAGCCGACTTGCCCTATTTGAGAGGTCAAGTCACTATTTCTAACACTTTGAAAGAAATTCATGTTCATATTTTTGAACTTTCTAGGTTCATGAATCAGAGTTTATCTTTTTTCATGATGAATACATTGTGTATTTTCTCAGTTTGCACTCTTTATTCCCCCACGTCGAATTCTGCCGGTCGGTTCCCACTAATTCCTCGATGACATTCTGCCGTTGCTGTAAAAAATATATATATTCTTCATTTAGTATTTTCACTTAGTTTTGTTTCTAACGGTGAAACAAATATTTATTTCACCGACGTCGGCATCCCCGTTGGAGTTCCCATTGATTCGCGGTCCTTTCTCAGGAGGAGTTATGCTACAACCTAATTGGTTAGTCCTTCATTTTGTTTTAGCATTGCCTCACAATTTTTTTGTAACATTTATAAGCATTTTTTTTTTAAATTGTCAATAATTAAATGGTGATTGTTTTAATATTATTGCTTTGGGGTGGTTACCAAAAAGCAATTGTTGCTTTTACACAGGGATCAGGTTGTGGCCAAAAGAAATAATTTACTGATCTTATATAATCTTACTGAAACAGATGCAACTCTTTGTTTACCGTATTTTATGTATTTTCAAATGAAGTATCTCCTCATTGTTTTGCATATTATATTTCTTTTATATGAAGGGCACGTACATCTGTTAGCGAATATGGCAGCTCCGGTAAAATTTTCCCTCTCTTTTGGATGCTATTTCGTCTGTTAGCGGCATCGGCGGACAAGTACGTAGTATCCTTCTACTTGGCTTACTTTCTTACCAGTGTTGTTTCTTTAATTTCAGTCACATATTTGTTTGTAACAAGCAGAACTTATGTTCATTGCATTTAAACATGTTCATGGAGATACTTAATGTTATGACAGGACCGTCAGGGATACAAACGGATTGCAATAATCAAGAATAAACGAGAAAGAATAAACTACACAAGAAACAATAACACAGGATTTAACGTGGAAAACCCCTCTCAACTTGAGAGAGATAAAAAACCACGGGCAGAAACGAGGAGATTTTATTATCACTGGAGATTACAGATTCTGCAATTGCATACGCAATTGCTGCTTATGCCTCTGCAACAGCTTCTGCTAATATTCTAGGTTACAACAGATGTGTATTTATAGTCACCAAACCCTAGACCTAGCCGTCATAACTAAATACAGGTAGATTGACTAAAATACCCCAGATGTGAAGTCTGCTGACTCCACCAGACGTAACCTGCTGATATTTGCCCAGCTGACATTGCCCCTGCTGATATACCCTGCTGATATACCCTGCTGACATACCCTGCTGATATACCCTGCTGACATACCCTGCTGATATACCCTGCTGACATACCCTGCTGATATTACTCTGCTGAGAGTACCCTGCTGGCATTGTCCTGCTGACTTGCTTAGCTGACTTGCCCTGCTGAGAGGTCAAGTCACTATTTCTAACACAAAGAAAAGTGAAACAAATGTAATTTTCAATGAAGAACTAATGACGCAAAAACACCACTAAGACAATAAACAAAGTAGAATGATAAAGCACCAGTAAGACAATAAACTAAGTAGGCGTACATGTTTGTCGTTCAATGGAAGATCCCCCCAACTTGATGAACTTGTTCCTACCCGGATCTGACATGAAAACGATTCCTTGCTTGATTGGAACCCCGATGTGAAATGAAGTCGATAAAACCATAGCAGCCTCTATATCTCCATGGCTACACTCCTCAAGTGAGAATATCGACCAAATCCGAAAGAAAACTGAAAAAATACAGAACCTGCAAGTTCACAAATTACTTCTCTTTTTACAATCGTGTCAGCTGCAAGGCAATACTAATCCCTTCTTTAATACAAATTTATCTCTTTTTACAATCGTGTCTGCTCTTCCTTTATCTGTTTTTTGAATTGTTGAATCGTTATTCTTATCAGCACCACACTTAGAACATTGATTGAAAACAAACAATTGTTGGGATAATGTGTCTTTTTTTACCTAATCTTCTATTTATTGTAACTTCACCATTGGTGTCAGGCAGTATTGCTTTTCATTCTGGAGCATCTCTTACCGCTCTCCTGGCTGTCGCCTATGGAGATTTTGTAGTGATGGGTATGGATTCCAGGATTACTTCATATTCTGGTAATCGAGTATTAGACGATGATTACGACAAGTCTATGCCACTCAATGACAACGTCTTCTTAGGATTAACGGGTGACTTGGGTTACATGGCCTGGATAAAGGGTTTTCTGAAAGATAACTTTGATGAAATTCAATATGAAGCGCCTGCAAGTTTTGTGATGATTGCGAATTCATTTGATTAAGCGTTGATTGACTCATTCCCGATGCTGAAAATGTCGAATTATTTGGTTGGTTACTTGCCGGGTATGGGGGGAGAAAGGGATCCACGGTATATATAGCAACGGACATCGCTTCATTCATGAGAAATACCCATGCCATGCTTATATAGGGTCGGTGGACGAAGCCATGAGATGTTACATAAAAGGATATATATCTTAGAGGGTCAGTTCATAAGTGGACATCGCTTGGAGGACGATGACAAGATGAACTGTAGTAGAAATGTTTTCAAAGCTATTAGAGCGGTAGCACGAGAGGACTTCTCATGTGGAGGTTATATTCGAGTTTTTCCTGCTTGGCCCGATCCACCAAGCTTTGAAGGCATTTCTTCTCGTGCTACCGCTCTAAAAGCTTTGAAGGCATTTCTTCTCCACCACCACCACCATCCCAGGCCTCCGTCAAGACGAAGGTGAAGTTTGGAAGTAAGCGTTCTTCTTCAAATTAGCCCCCCACCCGCATCAAACACGAACCCACGGTGGATATTTTATGTTTTCTCCTGGTGCGTGTGTTTTCGTATTGCCGGATTTCCGGCCCCGTACTAAGTTTACGATGATTTGTACCTACGATATGCTTTTTTTCTGTCAGTATAATCGGATCCGAATGTCCAAATCAATTTACTTTTGAATCAGGCCCTGAACACTTCGAACACTTAAAGAGGACAGCCGCCGAAGCGGCGATAAGGAAAAAATGGATTCTTGGTAATTTTACTGCTTTCTTAGACTTATTAAACTTTATTCTATTTTTTTTCCCACATGGATTTATTGTTTTTTGAATATGTAGATGCAATGCCTCCTAAGGGCGTATTCAGCAGTGTAGATGAGTTCTGCAGCAATCCTGTTATTGGTATCCTCTACTTTAACATCTTTTTTTCTGCTAAAACAAGTTCAATCTTGCTTCAAGGGTCGATTTGATTTTTTTATTTGCTTTATTCCTATTTTTAATCAGCTATGTTACGTAGAGACGGCCGAAAAAGTAGTGCTGAAGGCTTCCGAAGGGGATACGTCTATGGCACTTCCACAGATGGATGCTCTAATCCTCTTGTGGGCACAAGAGAGCAAAGAAGTTGCATTTGGTCCAAGGATTCTCGTTTCTGGATAGGTAAACGCTTCATTAACCTTCCCATAATTTGGCACCTTACGTGACATCGTGCTTAAAACCGGCTTTCATAAAACCTTTTATACACAATCAACTTTTTAAAAGTCAAATATTAATCGTATAGTCGACTTTAAAAAAATATATTCTAAGAATCAATTTTTTGGAAGTTGATTTTCAGTGTGTTGTCGTGGCTGGTGATTCCACTCCACCCACATGGACTTGGATCCTCTCATGTACACTTAAGGGTCAAGTGGCGTTCACACCTTTGTCCCATTAAGCTGTGTTATTGCATTTTAAAGACCCCTAGGCTATATCTATGTATTTCATGTGCATACGTACGTGTGTGTGTGTGTATATATATGTATATGTGACGCATACATGCTTGCATACATACAATGTGTGTATAGTCTAATAACGTCTTACTAAAATGCAGAAAAATCATCTGGAATCATATGGGTCGGTGTGCACGGGATGGACTCTGTATGTGTGGTAACTAGAAGGGAAGATCTGGTTCGTCAATGCTTTCTTTGTTTCTTAAGTAATTTTATATTACTTTTGTGGCATGAGCTTACTTCTCTCCTAATTCTGGATTTTAGACGTTAACACCACTCCTATGATGATTCATAATATGAACAGGACTGGAAACATGTGCGCAGTAGCTTTTTAAATGGTTTGTCTGTACTTTCTGTACTCTCCCAATTCAGGATAAGCATAATCTCTGAGATTGAAGGTGTGTGTTGGTTTCTTTAGCATTTCTCTCGAGTTTTTGTATTAATGACTATGTTTGATGTGTAGTTAATCTTCACTATTCACTACTTATAGCTTACATTCAGGTGGGGATCGAAACCGAAGTTTTATTGGTTGCATAATATTCAACTCGGGCCGAATACTCTCTATAGGGATAATTACATTTTTGGTCCCTTAGTTTTCTTCTTATCTCAAAACTGGCTTTGGTCCCCCGACTATACTTATGTGTTTAGCTTTTAGGACAATTAGCAGAAGCATAACATTTGACGTTTGCCCATACTACATGTTTCGCGCGTCACATTACTATTGGTTGAGATTCGAGAAATAATTAAAATACGGTGCTTTTGGTCCCTTAAAATTCCTTGTTGTCTCAGATATAGTCCTTATCTTTTTCATTATGACATTTTTGGTCCCTTAAATACATTTTTGTTACATTTTTTTGACACTCAACGGATCCGACGTTGGTTCAAATGTTTAAAGTCCTAAAAGTGTGTATGTATAGTTAGGGGACCAAAAATGTCGATATGAAAGATAGGGGCTAGTTTTGACAATTGAAGAAAAATAGAGGACCAAAAGTGTAGTTTTCCCTATTTTTTATTCAAAACAACCCGTTTTAGGTATAAAAGAATTAGTAGTTCTATGGCCACAGCATATGCCATAATTAACTGTGTAAAAGTGTTTTATGACACATGTGGCTCAATTTTAGTTGTCAAATCATATATTTTCTTTTACCATAGCATAATTTTTACTACATGTTAGAGACACGCTGTTTTAGATTTAATATGTGTGTGTGTGTGTGTATTTGAATTTTTTCAAATTTCGTATTTAGACCATCCACCTCTTGTTATCGTGTCATTGTATGGGGGAGGCACATGGAATGCTGGTTTCATCATACTTGGAATACTGTTTTGAGTAGAAGTGTATAATCTCGGAAATTGAATGTGTGTTGGATTCCTTAGCCTTCTCTTGAGTTTTTGTTGTAAGACTAAGTTTGAAGTGTAGCCGTTCTTCTCTATTCACTAATACTTCATGTCATAGGGATACATTTGGAATAGCGTTTTCAATCTTGGGGTGGGGGAGAGCAACAAATCCTCTTGTGGACGTAAGCAAAGGGCGTGTTTAAATTTAATATGGTAAGCGCAATGATAACTAATAATACGGGAGGAGATATTTAAGGTGCCTGATATTTGTTATTACTTATAACACTTCTAGTTGGAAGGAGTGTTTGAGCAAAATTTGTCAGCTGGAACTGAAACATTGGGTATCTGATTCTTTTTGCAATGAAACATCACTTGATCATAATAATAATCCCTTTATTTGAGTTCTAGACAAGTCCTCTTTGAAACTCTAGAGTTAAGAATAACAAATTTTTATAGAAGAAACATAATTGATGTGTTTACAATAGTTGTTTTGTTAAAATCAAAATTTTCGTTCAAGATAATGGCTAATGAATTGTTCAAGCAGACCTTGCAGACCCGTCTAGTGAAGTACGTAAATGGATTTCTTGCAGCATTGAGAAGCCTTTCGGTGTTGGTATGCTCATAAGACCCTTTCCTTTTGACACATAGCAGCTCTATCTGCCTCTTCCACTCATTTTTGCTTTTGCTTTTGCTTTTGCTTCATGCAGTTTTGTGTGCTTCCTAAGATTCGCCTAGGAAGTGGTGATGAGGTACTCAGCCATGATTCATATTGTTGGATGCCTTCTTGCTCTTTTTAGCTTAACAATTAGCATATGCTAGCCACTCAAAGTATAGGGTTACTTTGGATATGCGTTGCACTTGCATTTATTTCTTTCTTACTGGAGGAAAAATAGAGTTTATCCACCACAGGTTGGTTTGAATAGAATAGATATAGACCATTTCTTCATTGAAGCTTGTTGAGTGAGGCGAGCTTGCTCTGCTGACAGCCTTCTAAAAAATTGAGCTTTTTACTACGATGGTCACATGTTATATTATTGCTTTTTTTGTTTGTTTAGACATGATGCTTTGAGCTTGCTCTTAATGTTGGCACTCTCAACAGGCCCCAAGTTTTGGGTATGATGATAAAAAGGCTGTCAAATTTTTACGGGAGAAAATGACGAACAATTGTTTTCCTCATTACTAAGCTATCAATTGTTTAGCGAGAAATACATTTATAATATCATTAATTCGATCATCATGTGTAATGATCATTCAATTTGTTAGGGCTTTGCCTTCGAAAAATATATAATAATAATAATAATGGCACTCGGTTACTTATTTAGAGACTCTGTTTTGCATTGCCTATTATCGTTTTTAACTATTCCCTTTATTAGGTTTCTGTCATGGACCCAAAGTATGTTGTTCGTTTATGAAGTCAATAAAGATCCAAGTGTATAATCCGACCCGACTAGGGTTTGAGTTCCGTTGAGGCGAAAAAATGATGCGTGTGACGTGTAATATACTAAAAGTATTCAATTAATAATGTTGTCTTTACTTTCTATATATTATAAATCATCATATTGTTTAATTGCAGTGTTTATTCAAGACTCTGATAATACTAAGTACATATTTATTTTACCCTGCTAATTCGTAAATATTTCATTTACGACTTTTTTTACCCTACTCGAGAAGTTTGTATTGGGAGTGGTTTGGGAAATGAGGACGATGACTTTGTGTTGTCATCATATTGAATATTATAAATCGAGAAGATTGACTGGGAAATGAGGACGATGACTTTGTGGTCTGAATATTATAAATCATGTTGTTGCTTCTACCTTTTACTAAATATTCCATTTACGTTTTCCCTCCTCGAGAAGATTGGCAGGGAAATGAGGACGATGACTTTGTTGTTGAGGGCTGAGCTAGCTTGTATGTGCATTGGAATTGATGATGTTACCTATGATGTTTATTTTTGTTATATGTAGCTTGTGAACTTGTAATCTTTTACTATGTTGAAGACTTGTTATACTATTATTTCGTTTTGTAATTTAAGGCATATGTAAGACTTATGTAAGTTGTATTTGGATAGTAAGACCTTGTTTACGTACTTTGTATTAAATCTACCTTTGTTTAACTTCCGGTAATATTGTTACTCGTTATTAATCCTGGTAGTTATTTTTTCGATTCTATGTAGCTTTCGCTCCGCTTGTTTTTTTATATGATGTCAGACTTACATATAATGATAAATTTACATAATGTTATAAGTGGCATACATTTTTTATGAATAAGCACTCGGTATCCGAAAACAAACGTCACGATAAAAGGAAGATTTCTCAATCCATATCTGCCAAACAAGCAGAGATAACCAAATTAAGGGACATTTTCACCAAATACAATGATTGAAGTCACACTTGGTTAAATTAAAACCTAGAATAGCAAGACGAGCGGCCGCTCTATTACAATATTTTATTTTTACTTCCTTCCATTTTTCATACACACCTTGTAAGATTTTAATTTTTTTTACTTTTATGAAACGAACTTTTTTATTAAAGATCAAGAAGTGGAACGTCCACAGCTTACAGAGAAAAAGCACAAAGCAATTACATCATAAAATCATTAATCTAAGTTTCAAGATAATCGGAGATTTCTGACTCGAGTTTCTACAGTTGATAGTAAGACAGTAGTCGGCGGAGGACTATCTGCTACACCGTGAAAGATCTTATTTCGCCAAATCCAGATGCAGGAGGCCATCTCTCTGAATTGATAGGCCCATTCCTTATTGCGTCCCTGAGTGTCAATATTGCAACTAATCCATTCAAGAGCAGAGATGTGGGAAAAGAACTCGTCCTAGAAGTGCCTGGGGAGGATATTCTTACAGAGCTTCATAGGAAGTGTGCAGTCTCTCAAGGCATGCATGATCTATTCTTCAGCATTCTTACACAATTGGCAGGTCGTAGACTCACTGACGTGTCGTTTAAACATCAAGGACATGGTAGGGAGGGCCGTGTGGGCTGCTTGTCACATCAAAAAATTAAGGCGCGACGGGCCCTTAAGTTGCCAAACATCTTTCCAAACCTGTGCCACAGGGGCCTTACTCTCCTTGGTGAGGAAAACATAGCCGTCCGCCACAGTATATTTTTTACTAGTACCGTCTAGCCACACAATATTCATGTCATCGATTCCAAAACCATCCTTTAAGAGATAAGCCGCATAGGAAATATTTTTCCAAATTAAAGAGGAGGTCGGCTTAGGCTTCAGAAAGGGATTACCGTATTTTTGCACCAAGAGTTTGACCCAAAGAGCCTGATCATCAGTAAGAATTTGCCAGACTAGCTTACCCAGCAGAGCTACATTCTTCGAGCGAAGATTTTTGAAGCCGAGTCCTCCACTACCTTGTAAGATTTCATACTCACTCATTCTCTTCTTATTTTTCTCTATTACAATATTTTCTTTTCTATTCTTTTGTTGAGTTTCTTCTAATCCAAACAGGGTAAGGAATTTTTCTTGCTGCTAGGTTATTTCGCTCCCCCAATTAAGCCGACCGACTCTTCTCGACACAACAAAAACACACAACACATTTCACACTATTGATTATGGTGTATGATTATAGTCGATGATATAAAATTGCCGTCTTCAATTTGTTGTGCAAAGTTTGTTGTGTTTTGTGTGGTGTCGTTGTTGTGGTTCTTGTTTTTATGATGGCCGGGTTTAGGCAATTTTTGAATGAATATGGGACGAGAGTGTTTTTTCTTATATTTTTCACTACCAATTATTAGCATTATTATGTATATCACATGATTATATTTTTATATGATGGTTGTATCGTATTGTTATTTGGTGTATTATATAGTAATTTTTTGTTGCTAATATGAATATGATTTTGGCTAATATGGTGAATGGCTGCACTACTACTACTCTTGATGTTCATGTGCTGGCTAATGACATCCGGGCTCTTCAGGCTTCTTTTGTGTTTTGCGGCATCTGCTATTTCAGTAGAAAAATTAATATTATTAGTCATCATGTAGCTTCGTTTGCTTAAAAAACTTATTACTCCAGCTTTTTGGATTAGAGTCTTCCCTTCCTGAATCGTTTCTTTGAAGCGACGAGGATGTTGTTAGGCTGATGAACACCCCTTTGTAAATTTACGCCGTAGTTAATAAAATCTTTCGTTTCCCGGCAAAGAAAAAAAGATTTTGTTTATTGCCGTTTTATTACGATATATTACGATTATGGAGAATATTGATTTGGTTATTGATTTAGTAAGGGTAGGTTTGGTATATTATGTAATGAAGAAGCCCTACTAGTGACTATAAATATTGTACTCATTGATTGATTAAAGATATACGAAATACTTTGACCGAAATTTGTCATGGTATCAGAGCAGGTTGAAAAAAAAAAAAAAAAAAAAAAAAAAAAATTCGCTGCTCTTTTTATCTCTGCAGCAGAAGCTTTCCGGCGACGATCGGATATTGAAACGGACTCCGATCGACAAAATTTGGAGGGATTGTATGAAATTTTGTGTTCAATAATCTGAACGGTGGAATTTTTGATTGAAAGGTTCAATTTCTCTGAAATTGCCCGCGACCGAACTGCTGTTAATTGTTGCAGCAGAAGTTTTCCGGCGACGACCGGACATTGAAACGTACTCCGATCGTGACGAAATATTGAGGGCGTGTTCCTCTCTTTATTTGGTACAATCTGGACGGTTGAAATTGATTTTGGACGGTTCAATATCTCAGAATAAACCCGAGACCACACTGCTGTGTTTTGGTGTTTTTTTTGTTGTGAAATTGACTTCTAAGGTTTCTATATTCGTGAAGAGATGTCTGTTATGAACGCGACGATCGATACCTCTGAGCAATTAGGTCTTTTCAATGTCAGCCCAGCCCAATGGAAAAGTATCGTTGATTTGCTCAAACCGAAAGATCGACTATCAGCTCAGTCTGCGTGGATTGTTGACACAGGAGCGACACATCACGTGACTGATTCTTTTAATTCCCTCGTTGATCCACGACCAATTGTTCCGTGCCCGATTGGGTTACCCGATGGGAGTTCATCGGTTGCGATTCATGAAGGGAGTGTTATTTTGCCCGGAAATTTATGCTTAAAAAATGTCGTGCCAAAATTGAATTGCAACTTGCTTTTGGTTACCCAATTACAGGATGATAATGATTGTGTATTGCAACTTACGGGGAAATTATGTGTTATGCAGGATCGAGTGACGATGACGCTGATTGGATTGGCAGAGCGTGTGGATGGACTTTTTTTGTTCTTGGGCGTTCCGGAGGTTCATGTTTTGGCTATTGATGACGGAAACTCTGCAGATTTATGGCACCGGCGTTTGGGACACCCATCAGACAACGTCCTTCGGCAGGTTCCTAATTTTTATGTTTCCAAAAATTTACATAAAGATGGATGTGATATCTGCTTTCGAGCTAAGCAGCCTCGTGATGAGAATAAAGCTAGTCGTGTTTTTGAGTTGATACATTGTGATTTATGGGGCCATATAGTGTACCCTCGACATGTGGTGCGACGTATTTTTTGACTATTGTTGATGACTATTCTCGTTCGGTTGGATTTATTTATTATTGAACAAAATTGAAGCCGAATTTGCTTTCTTGGATTTCATTGCATTAGTTTCTCGTTAGTTCGAGGTTACCATTAAACGGGTTCGTAGTGATAATGGAACAGAATTTAGACATTTGCTTCCTTATTTTCGTAAAGAATGTACCATCTTTGAAACGTCTTGTGTTAGTACTCCTCAACATAATGGTCGGGTAGAACGGAAACATCAACACATTCTTAATGTTGCACGTGCATTACGCTTAGGATGTTTATGTTACGCCCACGACCATCGTCACACTCATAAATTTTCTAGCTGGAGTCGTAAGTGTGTTTTCCTTGGTTACCCGTTCGCGAAGAAGGGATGGACCTTGTATGACCTAGATACGGAAGAGATCTTTGTTTCTAGGGATGTTAAATTTTTCGAACACGTGTTTCCTTTTTCTCAACCGATTGATAATGAAACCTCTGTAGTTCCTTACCCTTTGTTTGATGATGTTGGCATAGTAGATCAGGGGTTTGATGCCTCTCCTACCGGGGATCCACCCTTACCGAATCCTCCGGTTGAGAGGGGGACGGACTTGACAGTTGACACAGGTGATACTGTGGGTAATATAGTGCCTTCACCACAACCGCAACATCCAGGTGATGGTACTGAAGAGTTGGGTAGGGGTAGACGACAAAAGATTCCGAATTCGCGCTTCCAAGATTTTTGACGCATACATTTATTGATCAGAAAAGTCCCATTCCACGCTCTTCCGGTCCGTCAGTTTCCTCAGGTACTCCGTATCCCCTTATGCATTATATTAATTATGATAAGTTTTCTGATAAACATCGTAAGTATCTTGCAGCTATTACAGTGGGTAATCCCCTAAATATTTTAAGGAGGCTCTGAAACATGAGGGGTGGCGTAAGGCCATGTCACAAGAAATTCAGGCACTTGAAGATCAAAGTACTTGGGTTTTGCAACCCCTTCCCCCGGGAAAAAGGCATTGGGGAGTAAGTGGGTGTATACAGAGAAATATGACGAGCACGGCACCCTACAGCGTCTTAAAGCCCGGTTAGTGGATTTTGGGCATCACCAAGGAGAAGGTATTAATTATACAGAGAATTTCGCCCTTGTGGCGAAAATGGTTACGGTTCGGACCGTTCTCAGTGTCGCCGTGGTGAAACGGTGGGACATTCATCAGATGGACGTCCATAATGCATTTTTGCATGGGGACTTGGACGAGGAGATCTATATGAAGATACCTCCTGGATTTGAGAAGCCGGGGTCCAATTTGGTTTGCAAGATGCGCAAATCGTTGTATGGGTTGAAATAGGCACCACGGTGTTGGTTTGCGAAGCTGCCTCTGCTTTGCATGATTATGGATTTCGTCGGTCGTACTCTGACTATTCATTGTTTACTTTGACTTGTGACCTCAAACCCTAAGTCCTAAACATACCACACACCACAATGGAAAGCAAGGTGTAGAGACCTAATTTTCAACTAACCGCATGAATAGAGGAACAATCACAACCAAATGAAATGAACACAGTTCACATAGTGCAACGGAGAAGACAAAGAATGAAACCCCTAATTTTGGTCCACAAGAGCAGCCATAAGAAAGAGACGTAAAGATCAAATTTTTAACTTAGATTCACAAACCCTAAGTCCTAAACATACCACACAGCACAATGGAAAGCAAGTTACAGAGACCTGATTTTCAACCAACCACATGAATAGAAGAACAGTTACAACGAAATCAAATGAACTGACCTTAAGCAACGCAAATTGTTTGTGCAAGATCTGAGAAGCTAGCAAACCGAATTCGTGAGTAACACACCTGCGAAAAAACAAAGAAGCAATCAAAAATTGCAGACGAAAAAAATGAAGGTGCATGCGTGTAATGGAGGGGTAAATCTGGGAAAAAAAACTACAAATTACCTCTGTTGCAGTTTAATCGTGGAAGATGACCCAAATTTCTCTCTGTCCTTATAACTATGGCAACCATACCTTGTTTTATGGCTCAAATTCGCAGTTAGTAAATAAATCATTACGCTTCCGTCACAACCGTAGGTTATCAGAGCAGGTGGGTCATTTTTTCTTTGGAAAATTAGGGATAAGGACAAAATCTGGAATATTTTTAAGTAACAGGACAACTACATATTTTTTATAGGGAGAAGGACAACTGCATAATTTTTATAGCGAGAAGGACAAACAAGTGAATCCCGAAAATCAGTGAATCTTCCCAGTGAATCCCAAAATCGTGAATTTCGACGGTGAATCCCGAAAATCGGTGAATCTCGACAATGAATTTTGAAAATTAGTGAATTTCGACGGTGAATTTCGGCGGTGAATTTAAACAAGTGAATTTCGAACACAAGTGAATTTCGACGGTGAATAAATATTGTCCTTTATGCAAAAGTTTCAAAAAACTGTCCTTCTACTCAATTGATGAAATATTTCTGTCATTCTCCCTCATTCCCCCTTTTTTCTTTGCCTACGTAGAGAGATTAGAGGGTTGATTGGAATTGGTGTGGCGGAGAAGTGGCTGAAAGGGTTGGGTGGTGGTGGGGTGGAAGCGTCGGTTGGCTTCGTGAGAGAGAAGGGGGGCAGGTGGTGGTAAGTAATGACATTGAATGCAGAGGTTAATTTAGTGCAGTATAGGTATCCTAAAAGCATTATTTTATTAAATTAGTACTTTAACCCCCCCCCCCCCCCCCCTCCCGGCATAGCAGCGGCCATACACTCAGCTAATGCCTGCTTTTTATTTTAATTAAATTATATGTACATAAATGGCACAAATTATAAAGTAGGACACATCATGTACTATACCTAAACATCATGTACAATATGTTTTTATAATATTTGTTTTTTTTTTTGTTTTGAAATGATATAAGATGTGTTTAAATAGTAGAAAAAAGAACCATTGGTAAAAAAATTTATTCCACCATCATCGGGGAGAAGGAGTAGGCAACGGAAAACCTATCGTCAAGAAAACGTTTCAATAAAATTCAGAAAATTAGAATCGGGGAGAAACGAAACCGAAAACATGCACGTAGCATCGTATCATACATCGTATCACGAAGATCATTAAAAGTGTTATAATAGAAATTTGGAAAATTAAAAGCGGGGAAAGACCGCAACGGAGAACGTGTACGTAGGATCGTATCGTATTTTATATCATAAAGCTTATCATAATATATATGAAGATAGATAATATAGTCCGTGTTAGGAGATAATATGGCTTTATCATACAACTTTCAAGAACGGTAGGAGAAACACCCTCGTCAAAGTATAACAATAAGAACATAGTAAAAATTTAATGAGTCATGAGAATAACAATAAACTACCATAAAAGAAGTCGTAATATATTAGTACATACTCATGGGAGAGAAATATATATGTTACCACATACATAAGCATGTGTTACCGGAAAAACCAAGGGCAAAAAAGAAAGAGGAAGACACACACACACATGTACATTGAAGGAAAAGCAACATGGAATATTTAGGGAAAAAAAATCTGTAAACGTCAACAAAGTCAAGCAATGCACATAGGTGATAAAGAGAAAGAAGAGAGGACCAAAAAGGTGGAAGTGGCTAAATAAAATTAAAACGAAGGAATTGTGTAAACACGATACTTCGCACAAATAACTACAATGAGAACGACGGAGTCGTATGCATCCGGAAAAAATACACACGCTTAACTAAAGGGGGAAAAATACACATTGCTAAAGCATTTAACTCACCCGCGAAATGTAACGGAAAAAGACATAATGAGAAAGCACATAAATAAATATGACAAACGACATGAATGCGAAAAACAATAGCATTTTAAGAATAAGTAATATACACAAGGATGCGAAAACCAATAAACACGAGACGTAAAAAAACAGATAAGAATGAGTATACGAAACACATAAGTAAGGAAAATACACATCGCAATGTAAAAGTAGTAACAATTAAAACTACGTAATCTATAGCTGTGATATGTACATTAAGAGTGGGGACACAAAAACTACCAAAAAAAAAAAATTAAGGAAAAAAAATACAAAAGAATAAAATAAAAAAAAAGGAAAAGCAAAAGACCAAAAAGCAGTCAATGCACAAGTGGGGGAAAAAAAAGAAAACAAAATAGGAAATTCAAATGAAGAGAGAAGAAAGAGGGGTAAAAAAAACCAGGAAAAGCCGGACCAATAGGAGGGTGGCACGTGTCAGCCTATTGTCAATTCTCTCTTGTCTTTGTATTAGATAGTAGGATATATTGATATGTGTAAATCTCATGGATATTGCCTAGTGGTAAGCGGTTGAGGTGGTGTAGTGCCAGCTGTTTCTTAAAGTCGGATGGTGGGGGTTCGAGTCCTGTAAAGGCGGCGCTTTCAAGAAGGAAATATTAAAGCAAATTTCCGCCCGAGCCTAGGTGCCTCGTGATTAACATCTCCTCACACTCCTGTAAATCGAAGACGAGGAAGCTCTTACGGTTAGGATATAACCGTTTTTTTTTTATACGTGTAAAAAAATATCTCAATAAACCAAGTGGCCCAAGATGGGTCAACTCAACAATAAATTACCACCAATCTCTTCAACTTGCATCAAACAGTAAAAGCCCTTTTTTAAACATCAATTATACTCCACTCAAGCTGCTGCAAGTCTTCAATTTCTTTACCAACTCCACGGTTCCACTCCTCAAGCAGGAGCTTTCTTCTTCTTTGCCATGAAAATAGCTACAACACTCTTTATTTTTTGAGAGAGAGAAAGAAACAACAGCCCAAATGCAAGCTTAATCGAATAAGATAAAAAAAATTGAAGCAAGCTTAATTGAATTTCAAGCAAACTGCGAAATTTTCGTCTGCAATTTTCTTTTGGAGAACCTCACCGGAAAACAATCTCGGTCGGAGGTAATGGCTCAACCAAGTTCCGATACCAATTATAGAAACACAACACAATATTTTAATAGATTCAACGCACACAAAGACACGTTTTGTATTAGAAAGCTTTGTTCTTAATCTTCTCACTTGGTTAATACAATTACAATGGTGAAGATGGCTATTTATAGCCAAATACACAAAACGTAAACACAAACAATCTAGTCAAGAATTGATACTACACATGTTGTAATATTTTGTCAAACTAATGTACTTGAAAAATCTTTGATCGGTGCAGCCATTAATTTACGATATAAAGATTTTGTTCAAATCCCTACATACTTAAACAAGCCGAGTGAACAAAGTTAGGTGGGGGATTTACCCCAATTAATGACTTGTTGTAATATTATTTCTGGTTTGTAATTGGAGGCATATGTAAGATTTATGTAACTATGTAAGTTGAATTTGGATAGTAAGACCTTGTTTACACTTTGTAATAAATCTACCTTTGTTTAAGTTCCGACAACATTGTTACTCGTTATTAATCCTGGTAGTTGTTCTCTCGAATCTATTTAGCTTACGCGTCGCTTGTTTTTTATATGATGATGTCAGACTTACGTATAATGTTCTATTTATTTAATGTTTTACGTGACATACGTTATTTTTCGAATAAAGATTCGATATCCGAAAACGAAACGTCACAGTAAAAGGGAGATATCTCAATCCACATCTGCCAAACAAGCAGAGATACCCAAATTAAGGGATATTTTCGCCAATTACAATGATCGAAGTCCCATCTGATTAAATTGAAACCTAGAATAGCAAGAAGAGCCACCGCTCTTTTACAATATTTTATTTTTACTTCCTTCCATTTTTCATACACACTTGTAAGACTTCATACTCACTCATTTTCTTCTTATTTTTCTCTATTACAATCTTTTTTTTTTTCTTTTTTGTTCATCTTCTTCTAATTCTTCTAATCCAAACAGGGTAAGGAATTTTTCTTACTGCTAGGTTCGATTTCGCTCCCCCTCTCGATACAACAAAAACACACAACACATCTTACATCATTAATTATGGTGTATGATCTATTGATAAACGATGTTATCGTTATAATTAATGATATAAAATTACCGTCTTCGGTTTTTTTTTGTTGCAAAGTTATTCTGATTCTTGGTTTTGTGATGTACAGGTGGTTTAGGCATTGTTTTTTCATATGGGACGAGTGTGTTTTTTCTTATATCATTTCATAAAATTCGTTCCATTCCATTTCATTTCATTATATTCCATCAATCGAAACAAGTTTTTATACTATTTTTTTTTATTGCCATTTAGAAAAGAGAGCGAAGAACTGCAAAAAAAAAGAAAAGAAAGGAGAACGAAAAAAACAAGTGTTTTTTTTTTTTTTTTAAGGAAAAGGCGGAGTCTTTTGCTCTGTTCAAAGAGGACTTCCCAGCTACCGTATCTGATGTATTTAATTACATAAGTAGCCCTAACCTTATGACCTAGACGACAAGCATGAGAGGGTAAATTCGGAAATCGACGTCCCGTACACAGTAGACACGGGAACACGAGAGATCATCGCCAAATATATGCTACTAGTAGTATCGAAATTATGGCGGAGTCTTTCTTCCCACGCTCTCTTCCCATTTCTGGTAAAACCATTTCTACCTACTCCAAAATAAAAACCCCAAATAATCATGTATCATAAACCCTAAATCCATCTGCATTGCATTTCCGGGCACGGTAGTTGTGTGGTATTCGAAGTAGCAGACGCTCTTTTTTTCAAGCTTTTTGCTGTGTTGAATCAGGACATTTCCCGGTAATGCGTTCAAAACTCTGGAAAATATTGTACGGTAGACGTAAAACGAAGTATTCCTGCTTTTTTATGTAGTTAAGTTGCTATTTTTCTCATATGTAGGGATATTTCTATGTAAAAATGCTGATTATTTTGCCATTCGGTTGGCAGTGAAGCTCGCATGTTGATTTCTGATTTTTTCAAGTTTTTTCTCATTTTTTAATTAAGGCATATATTTGGCGAACATTTATTATCATTCTTTTGTTAGTTTTCCATAGCATGTTAATCTGGTTCTGTACAAGAATTTCTCAGAACATTTATGTTCTGTAAACCCATTTTTTAGTGCAAAATGCTGTGGTTTTGTCAAATGTCAAGCTGGTTGTGTCTTTATGTTTTATATGCAGTTGAACAAAAAAACAAGTATTTTGTGCCGCATGTGTTCACTGGCAAATATCTTCAGATTACAGTAGTGAATGAAATATGTAGGTGGTTGTTTATTGGGTGCCTATTTATTTCAAGGAACATAACAGTTGTTTTTTTTTATTTATTGTCCATATGATCAATAAATGAGTCTGGAAAACTACTATTTCATAGCTTAACTATTATTCTTTCCTTAATCTAAGCATAAATATTCAGTGACTACTTTGATAAGTGTACAGTTTCTTCTTTATTTTCCACAGAGAATATTATGTTCAAATTTTCTGGTCAAACTAGTAGTGTTTCCTTTGTAGACAATGCATGACTGGAACTTCTGTTTACTTTTATGCCATTTCAGGTCCAAAATGACTGATAGGCAAAGAGACCTGGACTTTGAAGATATGAAATACAAGTACTACCGTGAATTAAGAGACAAAATCTGCAGAATCCGAAGTTCTGGAAAGTATCTTTTCTGCCCGTATTGCGACCAAAGGAAGGATTATAAGCTTAGTGAACTCATGCGACATGCCTCTCGTATTGGAAGAGAATCAAGAAGTGCAACTTTAAAGGAGAAGGCTAAGCACTTGGGTTTGCTCAAGTATTTGGAAAAATATGGGGATACAAAGACAGAACTGCTTTGTTCATCACAGATCAAAAGTAAGCAGACAGAGCACAACAAGGACTCTAAGAGTGTTTCTTTATCTCATCATGATTCCACATCTGTGGGCACTACCGTAAAAGAAGTCAAAGATTCGATCTCTGGAATGATCCCTTCAGGGGATATCGATACACTGAAAGTCAATGGTCCATCTATGCAAAAACCTGCCAATAAATCTGATTCAGTGAGCCGTGATTCTATCCCTCGTTTTCCATCTGCTCCGCATGACACGTCTACTAAAGTACGTGATCCAAAATCCAATGATGAGCTTGTTGTCTTCCCATGGATGGTTATAGTTGCAAACCTGCCTGTTGAAGAAAAGGATGGGAGATACATTGGTGATAGCGGTAAAAAGCTACGAGATGAGTTGACATCCCAAGGCTACAATCCTGAGAAAGTCATTCCCCTGTGGACTTTTAGAGGTCACTCGGGGTTTGCCATAGTTCATTTTGGCAAGGAGTGGTCTGGATTCAAGGATGCCATCATCTTGGAAAAAGCCTATGAAAGGGACCATCAAGGCAAAAAAGATTGGCTAACAAGAAGGCAAAAGGGAGATAAGCTCTATGCATGGGTTGCGCGTGCAGAGGATTATCATTCCAATGGTAAAATTGGTAAATCTCTTCAAGAGCGTGGAGATCTCAAGTCTGTTTCAGAGAAAGAAGCTGAAGATTTGAGGAAAGATACTACACTTATGGGGAGTTTGTACAACAAAATAGAAGTAAAAGATAAGGAACTTACCGAGATTACGAAGAAAATTAGCCGGACAGAGGTTCAATTAAGGAATGTGATGGAGCAAAAAGATGAAATCATAAACAATTATAATACTGGTAATCCGTTAAAAGAACATTTCCTGTGTTTGACGTTTATTGAGCTTAACAAAAGTGAATTAACATGTTATGTTCCCACCTTGTCTAGAGATGAAAAGGATGGAACAGATGGCAGCTGAGGAGCTTCGGACTATATCTACTCACAATGAGCACAACAAAATGCGTTTGGAAGCTCGGAGAAAAGAGCTTGTGAAGCTGGAGAAAGACCTGGATCGACGTGAAGAGCTAAATGAAGATGCGAAAAGGGGCCTAAAAGACCAAAAAGAGATGGTATTTGCTTTGACGCTGATAATGTTATTCTTTTCTAGTGTATTTGTTGATTGAATTATTTCAATATGTTTTACCTACTCCAGAAAAATGAAAGCTTTGTTCTATATGGCCTTTTTCTTTCTTTCGCATGATAAAACTATTTACAATATCAATATTCGGAAGGTTAGACTCGTTTCTCCTATTACAGAATGAGAGGGCTATACTAGAGCAAAAGAAGGCAGAGCAAGAGTTGTTGAAGTTGGCAGAAGAGCAAAAGGTGCTGTCTCTGTTGTCTTTCCCTCCCTGATCTTCCCTTTTTCGACCGCTTTATTAATGCAAAATCATCATCATCATTTGATAATTATTTATTCACTTTGATTTGCAATGGCAGAGAGAAAAGGAATCACTGCATAAACGAATCATCGAATTGGAAGGCAACCTTGATCAGAAGCAAGCGTTGGAACTGGAGATAGAGCGCTTAAAGGGTGCAGTAGAAATAATGGGACATATGAACGAGGAAGGTGATATAGAAGCTACAAAACAAAAGAAGTTAATAGAGGATGATCTTAAGGAGAAGGAAGAAGAACTCGAGGCTTTGGAATCTTTAAATCAAACTCTCATCGTAAGGGAGCGGAAGATCAATGATGAATTGCAGGAAGCTCGCAAGGAATTGATAAATGTATGCTTTCCTTATCATAATTATGTTAAGCTGCATACTCTTAATTATTTTTGTTCTCAATTTTAGGCTTGTTTGTATTCAGTTTCTTAGATAGCTTGATGAGAATAGCGATCACACATTTTGTGAAGTTGGACTTTTACTAAGCTACTTTCTGATCAATGTTCTCATAGGGATTAAAAGATAGCCGTGCATTTATAAGAGTAAAGAGAATGGGACAACTTGATGACTCTGCATTCCATGTTGCTGTGAAGAGAAAATTTTCTGACCAAGAGGCACCAGAGAAAATAGCTGAAATTTCATCTTTTTGGGACGATCAACTTCGAGATCCAAGTTGGCATCCCTTTAAGATCATTAGGGATGGTGATAATGCAAAGGTATTGAAGGCTTTTAATTTTCCATTACAACTTTTTTGTTCTGTTTTCCATGTGTATGCAAACGTTTGTTTGGTAAATAGCTATAAATTACACATCTCTTTAACACTTGAGCCTTTTGGTGAGTTGATAACCTATCATGGTATTAAAACACAAGGTTTTGGACGGTTTGGTTTTCCATCAGAAACCTCTGTTTATGAGTTTTCTCATGCATTCCAGCTTACAAATACCCTTGCATTAAAAGGTGAAATATTAACAAATACAAGAGTCCTTCTTTTTTTATTTTTAATATTCATACAGATTTCTTGATTCAACCTATATAAAAGCTGTAATCCTTAACATTGATGGTGTTAATGTTCATGTGCAGTCCCCATCACACAATCTGTCAAAATTTGTGTTGAAGAACTATTAACTATATGGTGTAGCCATTGTCTATATAGATATCAAGTCTGCCTTGTAGTTGAGAATCTATACTTGACCTCCTAATCAATAATTTCATTTCATGCCTCCTTTAGTTTACCGACTACTGTGTGGCCTTTTCTTTATAAGACTTGTGATTCTGCAGTCTCTCTCACGCGCACACATATACAAAAGGCATTTTTAGCAGTATAATTTCAAGTTTAAAGTACCCATGTCACCTTCAGAGGAATGTGTTGGCTGTTACTGAAGCATTTCCTTGTCAATGTGACGGCAGAACTGCTTAACATCAAGACTTTCTCAAGTGTATGAATGCAATGTCTACTAGTAAAAATGAATTGCATTCAGTAGATCTAAATGGCTCGGCCTACATGATTCTTTGAACAACCATTCATTCACTGGATAAAGTCTTGATGTTAAGCAGTTCTGAAAAGTATCAATACGTGTCATAAAATTATCCCGGTTATGGGGAAGCCTTTCAATAGAATATTCTTTGTGCCCCTCTCAGTTTCTCTGGTGATGCTGTTTCTACAATTACAGATGGTTTTTATCATATGCATACTGTATGTTGTTTGTTTCTTATAGATAGGACTCTTCATAATTGAGTTATTGAATGTGTTTATCAGGAAGTAATTGATGAGGAAGATGAAAAGCTAACTTCTTTAAAGGAAGAGTTTGGTGATGAAGTGTATGAGTCAGTAATAACAGCATTGAAGGAAATGAATGAGTACAATCCAAGTGGGAGATACCCTGTGCCTGAACTGTGGAACGCGAAAGAAGAGAGGAGGGCTCTTCTTAAAGAGGGTGTTGGCTTCATTTTAAAGGCATGGAAGACGCACAAGCGTAAGAGGACCTAAATGATTGCTCCAACTAAAAGACATATTACTAATATTGTTCAGAGGTTGTTTGCGTAAATGTGGCACGCAGTTTTTTCGTTCTTGATGGAACAGCTTAACTTTATTTAGAGTATGCCTGAATTCTACCAAAATGTAGTAACTAATTCTACCTACATCTTTTCATCCCCTTTTATTACAAGGGGTACCTTGAGTTTGTGCAAAATAGGGATGAAAGATACTTTTGTCCCTTTTATTTCACATTTTTCTATCTTCAATGTTTCATGGCATTTTCACTCTTACCGTATGTCCTTTTTTATTATACATTTTCAGTCAAAAGTTTCATGTGCCAAACTAGCATTCTCTAACCAATAACAACTTGGCATGTGGTAAAAATAGGTTGAAAAAGGTAAATAAGTCAAAATTGCACATACAATGGGCAAAAGTGTTAAAATTCTAAAATAAAACGTTGATAAAAGGGAAAAAATCATGAAACAAACTGGCTAAAATCCAGCAAAATATGCTAATGGTTGTGTTAAATAACTTGCATTAAATACCGTAAAACAATGTAAATCTATAAAATAGAGGTATAAATCATTCAAATGTACAAAAAGAACCATATGAGACCGAATCTCTAATGTACTTCAATAGTTCAATCTGAATAAAGATCGGGGGATTCTATTGGTACACACATTTTTACTACTGGCATCCTATTACTCCCGACACCACAAAAAATTAATCTGACACCACGGTTGTTTTTAATAAACAAAACGTCGGTGGCACTGTTGTTGCTATTGAAAACCAACGTCAGTGACATTGGTGTTCAAAAACAAACATCAGTGACACCGACATTTACGTTATAAAAGTGTCACAACTTAAACAACAAGATCTGTTCGACTTTCATTTTAAATTATGCATCGGTGGTTTTGTAGCATACAGAAATTCATAAATGACGTTTTATTAAATGTAAAAATAACAAAAAATGGGTCTACAAAAAATGAAGATTCTAATAGAACCTCCATAAAGATTTTGTTCAAAAAACAAAAAACAATCTAATGAAGATCCTGTAAAATAAACAAAAATGTTATTTGTAAAATAGAGAATCTATAAAAAAAAATCCATTACAGGTGAATTATAAAGGTAAAAAGTCATGGTTTTACAGCTTCCTGTCTACCATTTAGGCTGGAAACTAGCAACATTTGATTGTTGATAAACCCCAAAATACAGTGATTATATTTAGGGGTTCCATTGCTTAACAAATCATGAATACAACACCAAACCCTTATTCCCTTTTAAATTGGGTTGGTTTAACAAATCATGAATACCAAGTCACTACATAATAATCAACTAACAAAAACTATTTCTATAAAGTTAAAAAAAAAGACTACTCGGTCCCTTCAAAAAAAAAAATACAAATGTTATACAGAAATCCACGCATATTGGCTGTCGAATTTCTTGACCAGTTGGAGCATGACACGTCTATGAGCTCTAGCATGGAGATGTGATGGAAGTGTTTGATGATCGACCAATTAGAAGTGCGCCAAACTGTAAACAAGAATCCATGCCAGCTGAAGAGATAGATAAAAGAAGCCTTAACAACTTGATATACTTCGACAAATCCCAGAAAAAGTGAGCAAAATAAGAGAGGGGGAGGAGGGCGTCAAGGAAAACATACAAGGAAGAGCGAGAAAGAAGCAAAAAGCCCCTCCTGTAACAGAGCTGCATGCCCACCAAATTCTTCTTCATCAACCTTAAGTATATATGCATAATATCCATATATGATCCCGGAAGATAGAACAAGGAACCTGAAAATCACAATTGGTGGCATATATATATTCACAGCAGATTCAAAGCCTGCCAAAAAGCTAAACTAGATTCATTTTTCCTCACAAATAAGCATGATCTACACAATGTTCTACTCTTTCGGTAATGTTGACATTTTTCTCAACGAGGATGAGAATTTCATTACATGTATATATAGTTCTTCCAATAAAAGGATGCAAGAAAACACACACACAGAAAAACAAGTCCTACTGCAGTAACCCAAGGTATTGTGAGTACACGACAACTTACAAGATAATCCAAATTCCCCCTATCAAAGGAATGGTGCCCCATAGAAGACCACATACGAGACCTAAGACTTGACGAATCCAGTGCAGAACATCGCCCAGTTGGTCCTACATACATAAAAAGACGACAAAGAAGAAGGCATATATCAGAAGGTGAAACAAAACCTAACATTTTATTTGCCCGTTCAAGCAAGTTTGCAGAATCGATGAGATTAGTGGACGCAAAAAAAGGTTCGGATTTAACTATTTAGTTGCCTTGATGGCTAGCACTAAGGAAGAGCCATCAAGATTCAAGGGACATGAAATGGGCACACTTAAGAAAAATCCTCTTCTTAACCCAAAACTAATAATAGAAGTTTCAAAGGAATCCTTTTCTCAGATATCAAGTAAATTCAGAAGAGATTAGCAAGTATTCAATGTCCAAAATTTAAAAGATGTTAGTCTTTAAATTTGGACAGCCCCGCATCTAATTTGCATTTTCTTTGTAAACTTCATTGGATATACTCAGAGGAAATTGAAGATTAAAGATAACAAATGGTTTTGACAGCCAGACTGTTTTTTAGAGTGATTGGACCAAAACATTTACTTAAGGACATGAAACAGGAGATCTGTATCGTAAAAGCTAAATGCCTTAGAGCACGACAAAATTTGCAGGTCTGAAGTGAACCAATAAATAAAACTTGTGCCAATAAAGAAACATTATAGTGAATTGTGATTCTCAAACAACACATATACTTTTGGCTTAAAGGGGATGGAAAGTTCAGGATATAGGATGACAATAGGAAGAAAAAGGAATAATGAAGCAAATATCTTCCTACAAATAAATTACTTTTCTTAAGGTGTAAAGAAATAAGGATGATAATCAGACCAAATAATGTAAAATGTGACTCTTCACAATTGCGTTGTAAGTGCTGTTAGAATTCAGTGTGATTGTAACTGAGATCAGGAAAACAACAACAACATATACTGCAATATTCTTGGTATCAATAGTCAGAAACTCTACCAGCATGGAACAAACTTAGAGCAGTCATTTAACTAAACGACTTCGTTAAGTAACATACTTGATTGGATAAAATAAAAACAGTCAAAAATTTGTCCATTTCATAGAGTTCTTATTAAGATAAAATGTAAACTATATTGTACTGCTACCACAGCATCAAATCTACTAGTTTACCCCTAAGACTAATCCAGAATCGACAGACACTGCACACAAATAACTATTCAAGAGTTCAATTCATGTTTCTCTGTTAGAATAATATTATCCAGCAACAGATAATTAATGATTGCAATCAAAGTTAAGCAAATCCAATGTCACAATCCAATTGTTACAAGCAAAAGTTTTTTCTTGTCATTCCTAGTTTTGTGATCCATAACATGACATGATAAAAAAAAAACAAAATTTCAATCAATTTTGCTGCTCTAGTACTAAATTAACAACATGGAATCCAAATTCAACACTTCAAAACCAATTGAAATTACAATAACACTAATCCAGACAAGTAAAACTACATTAAAGCAGAAACCTTGTCCCAAGTCGCCTCCGCATCGAACAATTTAGAAAAATTGAATCGCGACAAATGGCCATTCTGCTGTTGCTGCTGCTGCTGCTGCTGCTGTACATGATTTGACTTGGTCGATTTCCTCTCCCTCATGATGAACCCCAAATTAAATCTACCAGTTTTTTTGGGACAAATCAATTAGGGAGTAAACTCAGTAACACGACACTGACCACAAAACCTCAATCCAGATACAAATGGATCCAAGATCCACACGAGAATCCTAGGGTTTGACGAAAAGATGACAGAAAATAGAACAAAACGAATTAATGGCTGAGACGTGGTTGAAGATAGAGATCGGAATCAGAATTGTTAATGATTATCGACGTTTATTAATTAATTAAATTGTGATGGCAAAAAATGATTTTTGCCCTTAATGATTATCGACGTTTATTAATTAATTAAATTGTGATGGCAAAAAATGAGGTTTAAAAAAAAAGTTTCACTACAGGCTAAATGAGATCACTTAATTGGTGAACAGCTTTTGGGCAACTCTGTAAGAAGTAAATGGTCAAGGCAATGGAGCACTAGTTCAAAATAATGTAGTAACAAGGCAAAAAAAATGTAGTAACAATGCAACAAATTGTAGTGACAATTTGCGATATCAAAAAACAAAGATTTGAATTTTTTAAGAAAATAAATAAATAAACAAAGTACACGAGGAACATAAAATTCATATACATGAGGAACTTCCATTAGGTAAGCCGAGATAACAGGTTGTAAATTCACACACCGAAAACACTTATATGAAACGACGTAGTAGTTTTTATTTAGATATCGAAATTGAAGAAACTGGCAACTCCACAAAACATGAGAACTAAATTAAGAATTTTCAGTTTTCCATTCAAATTAACACGTGAAATCGATATCAATGGCCCGATGGATATTTTCTTCATGTTTTTTTGTTTATTTTATTTTAAGTATGTGACATGGGCCGAAATATTGAGAACCGGCTCATTTCCGGTGGTAGTTAAGTCTCCATTCAATTCCCGATTCAAAACTCCCCTTCTTTCTAAGAGAAATATGAATGAAAGTCGCATTTATTTAGCCGAAATTGAGGTGAAGAAATAAAAAATATTAATTACATTACGATTTTACGGTGTTGTGATAGATACGCACGTGTATATCTATATTATACTTGTGTATTTTCTTTTTTATTTCAAGGGGATATGACGGTGCATATCTGATCACATTATCTGAGTACTGTAAAGTCGTAAAAGATGATTCAGTTTTTACGTAACGTTATTCATAGCAAATCAAGGACATCTCGATTCTTTCGGTCTAGCTGATCTTTGGGACATCGGGCTTCGTCACAACAGTTTGACACTATCTTAGACATATTGAAAAATACAATAATCTATCATTCGAGCTCTGTGTACAGGTCTCTAGCTCGGCATAAATGGTTATTGTTACTTAAATGTAACAAATATGACTTGATCAAAGATGATAACTATTTTAACCCCGCAATTGCTTATTATTTGTGGGTATGTCCCTTCTATGTTTACCCTACGTACATACAATCGTCTATTATGAGTTATGACTAACACATTTAATAGCTTTTTAAGCATGCCCTTAGTCTTTCCTAGTTTTGCAATTGACATCGGACTATATCATGTACACAACTAACACTTTGTTACAAGTGTTCTATATAATTAAATAGTATTCTGTTTTTTTTCTTTTCTTGACTTGACCGCTAGAAAGCTTCCCGAAGGACAATTTTCAGGGAAGTTATTGTGTGGTGTCTTTCTTTATACGGTGCGGAGACAGCGTGTGGCAGCTCACACATCACACAGTTTTATTCTGTATTTCAACTGTGTGTTTCTGATCGTTTCACCCGTCACTTCACCCTTAGATTCCCTTACCACACAATAACTTCCCCAATTTTCATGCCCTCTAATGGTAGTTTGTATTGCATGTCTACCATGCTTAACCCAATCATTGAGGTTTGATTTGGATCCTACTAAAGTCGGATTCCATAAAGATTTATCAAATGTTTAAAATTCAAAAATATTAGGCTCCAGTTCAAAAAAAAAAAAAAAAAAAAAAACATTAGGCTCCCACATCTTTCAGAAAAAAAGAAAAACGTCCTTAAATAATTACTCACAGTTTTGTTAGAAATAATAATTTGATCACAGTAAAGTAAAGTCATGATTTGTATTACAATATAATTTATTAATTAAAGTATAATGTAAGATTTATTTATTATTATAAATTACGTTACATTGAAAAGTCTGTTATAACACTATTAACAACGTAATACCCCTCCCTCAAACAACGTAACATCCCATATTGAAAACGTGGGAAATGATTATTAACATTAAAAAAAATAAACATAATGAACTCGATAACTTAAGTTAATTATTTTAGACAAACGATAACAATGAACCTAACTATTTACTAAATCCATTATGAGAATTGGAGCGATGTATGCTCTATCAGAGCTAACTATCATATGAGGGCCACACATGAAACTATATACCTCTCACTAAGTGCATAAGGAGAGTTAACTATCATATGAAGGGCCACACATGAAACTATATACCTCTCACTAAGTGCATAAGGAGAACGTTAGTTTCTCAAGAGGCAGTCTCACACTGTCGGAGGGCCACATGAACTACCTCTCACGCCGTGAGGGGACTAAATTTTAAGGAGAACGTTGGTTTCTTTTTCTTTTTTGAAAATAAGAACGTTAGTTTCTAAGAGGTGGTGACATTCACATTAAAAATTAACTGTGAGTGCCCCACTGCGAGGGACGGTGTGGGAGCCACTTCTATAACGTTAGTTTCTTAAGAGAGGGAATGTAATCCCCATGTCTACCGTGGTCCACCCGGGTCTAAGATGATCGTACAGTGTGAGAGGACCATACGAAACTTCCTCTCACACCGTGAGAGGCGGTGATAGTCACTTTAAAATTAACTTAAAAGGGGGAATGTAATCCCCATGTCTGCCATGGTCCACCCGGGTCTAAGATGATCGTACATTGTGAGAGGGCCACATGAAACTACCTCTCACGCCACGAGAGGCGGTGATGTTAGACTTTAAAATTAACAATGAGTGTCCCACTATGAGAGACGGTGAGGGGGCCACATCTATAATCTTCTGGTAAGGGGTTATAAGGAGAACGTTAATTTCTTAAGAGAGGGAATGTAATCCCATGTCTGCCATGGTCCACCCGGGTCTAAGATGATCGTATGCATGCATACACTAGGGCTTATACCATTAATGTCTGCAATAGTCCACCCGAAATACAAATAAAAACAAAAACAAAAACAAAAACAAAACAAGGATATACGAAAAAAACTATAATCCGAGATTTATAACTAATCTTACTTACCGAAACAAGTCTTCGCCAACCGCGCCAAAAACTTGATCGTGGAATGATGAGAGTCAACTTTACTATGTTTTGGTACATGTTTTAACCCCTGTTTATGACACTCTTGGCTTGTTTTGGGTGGTTTTAGACCGATTATAGGGTAAAATCGCTTTGAGCACTTACTTAGAGGTAATCCATCAAATTGATGGAACACCTTATCATTTTACGGTGTTTTGGCCCTATTCGAGCCCTATTTATCTTGCGGGATTATACTTGGTATATTGTGCTATGGAAATTCAGGAAATTGGTGACTCATAAGCCCGGAAGATGAGGCATGAGACTTAGAATGGCGAAACCGAAGCCCGGGGATGGAAACGGATCAAAGGTGGTTGGTGCTCTTACCATTTGTTCACTTTATCTGCAATTTTCTCCCAGATACATGCATTTTCTGGACTTTTGGTCTCAATAAAGTTGTAGATAATTGAATGAGCTTTCCAACGCATTTTGAATCACTCAAATCGGAGCTCTACGCGCAAAGATATTGCCAGATTACTGAAGGTGTATCAGTCCAGATTTTTGGCGCGCGCTGAAGACTTTGGGGCGCGCCAAAGTAGAACCAAGAGCTACCAAAATCACAGAACAAAGAGCTACCAGAATCACAAAATCACTTTTTTCTGCACATTTTTGGGCGCTTATAAATAGATTTTTTCACCCCCATTTCATAGGAACTCATACCTAGACTTAATTAGGACACCCTTAGGCCGATTTTCATCTGTTTTTTCCCTTAGATTAGCTCTTCTTTCACTCTTTCCCTTAGATTAAACACAATTTAGCATAGATTTCCCTCTTTCTTGTTGGTGTTTTGAGGTCTTCTTCCCCAAGTGACAATGGGTTTGGATGAAGATTGATGTAACCACAACTTATCTGCGTTTTTGGTAATTAATTTCATTTCTTCTCTTTATTAATGGCTTTAATCCTTTCTTTGATTGTTATTTCTTGCTTTGTGATGAGTAGCTAAACTTTTCATAGCCAAATTATGTGAAGATTGAAGAAATCACCCTCTAATTGATGAAATTGGGAATGAGTAGTGTTTAATTGTTGTTATATTGACGAATTCATGTCTTAAAACTTGTTCTTAATGCTTGAATTACAAGAAATCTAGAGAGCATGCGGAGTAGGCGGGGTCTTCCCGATAAACTCGTCGCCTTGCTCGGAGGGCGGCGGCTTCTTCAACGTCTCAAAATTCACGGGATTGACGAGGAGCGGGATCCCAAACGAGGCTCGCCACGTTTAAGCTGTTCGATCTGAATCGAGGTAATGAGCTCGCTTGCGCATAGGGGATTTCCGGGTGAAAGGCTGCTTTAAATTGGGATGACCTTGATGCGTGTTCACCCACCGTGACATATCCTCCGAGTGATGTGCCCCACTGCCTCGATCGGCCCGGATACGGCGAGCTAGGTGACTAAAGCCCTGGTCAAAGCTATTCTGCATATAAGGTCGAAGAAATCATCCGAATTCTTGTAGGCGGCGACGGCCCCAGGACTTGGCCTCCTCGACGGACCTCGGCCGTTTTCTTCGCGGCTTCCTCCATAGCTTTCTCGGCGGCCTCTGCTGGCGGCCGTCTCCGCCTCGGCCAAGCTTAACCCTCGACGCGGCGATCTCGCTCACGCGCCCCGCGCTAATCCTTTGTCAAAGATGCAACTTTCTCATTGATCTCGGCATCCAATCTAGAGTGCTCCTCCAGCGATTGCCTTCATCTTCTCCACCTCGGCGACCCCGCATGTTTAGCTTTCTTTTCGGCGGTAACCCACTCGCCTTATCGGTCGCTCCCAGTTTGCGTCGTCACTTTCCTCACCTGCGTCGCGCCTCTCGGCGGCCAAGTACCCTGTTTAAACGGGCACCGAGCGTTTGTGGAAAACGAGGGGATGATTAGCAAAAAAAAAAAAAAAAAAAAAAAAAAAAAAAGCGGTCTTACCGGAAGGCGCAATCCCAGCTGGCCGCTCAAATCTCGATTTCGGCAATCTCGTCTTGAGGCGGAGAATCGTCTTGAGCCGCAAGCGGGCTAATATGCCCCGGCCAATCTCCACTTGAACATGATCGGGATAACCGAGAGGGATCGGCCCGAGAGGAATCACGTCGACAATTGCTTCACCCAACCCGGCGAGCTTTGGATAGGTCAAGATCCACAGGTAAAGCTCGGATCCAACCACGGGGCCTCTTTCCCGGAAGTAACCTCGGGGCAAAGTCCTTTGCGGCGGCGTCTCGGCGGGTGCGCTCTTCTCCACGGGGAATTTCAACCTCTTGAGATGCGCCGGGCTGGGAGCGGACCGTTTGGGTTGGCGATCATCCTTCGCCTTCTCGGTTGAGGTCGCTTCCGGGCCGTGCGACTCTTTGGGGGATGAGTCTTTTTTGAGGCACCGGCTGACACAGGCCCGCAACAACGGCGAGAGGAAGTCGCAACAAGGGCGAGAAGAGGTCGCGACTTCCGGGTTATGTGTCTCTTCGACAATCGGCGTCTACGGTTCGGGGCACCATCCACAGAGCTTTCTTCAAAGCCTCACTGTCGAGCAACGCCGCCTTATGCACTCCGCATTAAGCTTGTTTCGGTGAGCCACACGCGAGCATTTGGATCCATACCTACAAAAAAGAAGCGGTTTAGAACCCGGAAAACAAAATGAGCATTTACAAATAAATACAAGTGGACAAAGAAAGTTACAAAGCGGCCTAAGTATAGGATCGCCCCCGCATTCCAAACATTCGAGAGGGAAACATTTGTTGATATGACAACCCCCAATCCGATCCGGATCGCGGCTCTCGGGACCCGTTCGTACCATGGGCACGGCATTCCCTCTCTGCCCACCCGGGCCCGCCATGCATACAAAGGGCTCGGCCGGATCAAGAAGATCAACCCGGGAAACATTTCTCCGAGATGGCGCCGCCCCGTCCGGCGAATCAACGTCATCGGCCCCTTTACGTAGCGCCGCTCACTCACGGGGGGGTCAAAGAGTATAAGCGTGGATTTGCCTCCACGAACTCCACATACAAGGAAAGGCCGACCTACCTTCGACTCAACTTTCAATACCCGCTATGTTGCGATTTGTGAAACTTATTGGGAAGTGGGAACGTAACCGGGAGTGCGACCTCGAAAGAGGTGTTTTGAGGTCTTCTTCCCCAAGTGACAATGGGTTTGGATGAAGATTGATGTAACCACAACTTATCTGCGTTTTTGGTAATTAATTTCATTTCTTCTCTTTATTAATGGCTTTAATCCTTTCTTTGATTGTTATTTCTTGCTTTGTGATGAGTAGCTAAACTTTTCATAGCCAAATTATGTGAAGATTGAAGAAATCACCCTCTAATTGATGAAATTGGGAATGAGTAGTGTTTAATTGTTGTTATATTGACGAATTCATGTCTTAAAACTTGTTCTTAATGCTTGAATTAGCTTGTACACCTAGTTCATGAACTCACACACCACTTTTATAAATGTATGTTGCGAAGGGGTGTGGGAAAAGGGGTTTTAAGATCGTTATTTACAATTGACTGAGTTGTTTAGATCAATTGGGTAATGAGGTTTGTCGGTGTAAAATCGAGCGGCTCTAGTTCTTAATCTTGTTTCGGTCAGTTAAATCCTTAAAGGCGGACTGTTGAACTGGGCAAAGGGTACTAGGTTGTTGCATGGCGTCTAGTACTATCTTAGGAGTTTGCACCATGAACGAGTCAATATAAGCATTAGGATGGTTGGTTGGTAGTTTCCATTCCCAAATAATCGATTAGAGGGGCGAAAGTATTCAATTGGATCGTGGTTTGGCTATGTCTCTCTCTCTCTCTTTATCTCTTGTTTAAATAGCGTTGTAGTATAATTACCGTGAACAAACTTTGATTGACCTAAACTAAGTTGATAAACGACTTTGGTACTCGATTGATTCCTCGAGGGATACGACCTTGCTCATCTCATATAGTACTTCCGACCCGGTACTCTGCCGGTTAAGGTTGATCGTTACTATTTTGGTCATCACGGAAATCATGACTACATTAGCAAGTGGACTAGATCAGTTGTAATATAGCTCAATTCGTGCGCAAGCCGCAAGGTCGATCCCACAGAAACTCGTTCGATAATAATGCAAACTTAGCTACAAATTCAAGATCATGAAAGTGGGTGGTCTTTGACCAAAATAAATACAGAAAATAAGGTAAAGATCACGGATTATCAAATCAAGACGGTTTTAACCACGTTTAAGAAAGTAGATCGAACTGAAGTAGATCGAACTGAAGTAGTTAATTTTCCTAAATCATTCTCTACATTGATTCATACACTTTTATCATCGAGGTTCTAAGAATCGAGTCAATTACTTGTGTTTTCTCTAAAGTGGTTCTTAGATCGTGCTCGGACTCTAGAACCCTATGAATAGCTACCAATCGTCTATCGTGCCCGGGCTAGAACAATATTAACTAAACACGAATTAAGTATTAGGATATACCGATAATAAATACCATAAACCTCGCTAAATGTATTTTTTGCCTTCCAGCTCGAGCTCGGTTCGAGTTTAGCTCGTTAGGGTATCAATAATCAAGTCCAAATCAATAAATAACAAACTACATAGCAAATTCAAACATCATAGTACCAACAAAATGATAACAACTCTATAAATATTCTATAAAATTACTCTATAGTATCTATTAGATTTATACTACCTCCGTCCCATGTTATAAGTCATCATAACTTTATACACACATATTAAGAAACTTAATAAATGATCCAACTTTGATAGTTTTGGACTAAAGTGCCCATAGGCTAATTAGAATAATGTAAAGTTTTGGAATAAAGAATGGTAAAACAAGAAAAAGAACATTAATTATTAAATTGAAATGTGATAATGACTTATATTGTGGGACGGATGAAAAATGTTAGGATGATTTATAATATGAGACGGGGTAGTACATGGGTTATTATCTTACGTGTTAGGGTAATAAACAAGTTCACGAACACAATCAAACGTTCGCGAGTTTGCTCGTAATCGTTCGTTTAAGAAATGAGTTTATAATATTGTTTAAGTTTGGTTCGTTAAACCAAACAAACCAACGATCACAAATGATATATCAAACTAAAAAAATACACATTTTAATAATACGAGCCGATATTAATCGTCTCGATGTATGGATTTATCAATTGGACTTTTAGGGGTTCAACATACAGTATTTGACTTATTATTTGACAAAGCACTTAATGGTTCAAAGTTTGTGGACGATCGGAAAAAGCCCACCAATGTTTTTTTAAGAGGATAAAGCCGGGAAGTTCTTCAACGATGAGTCCATTTAAGGAGTAAAATATGTAGATGAATCTTGATTTTACAGTTTCCACTCAAATTCAAACTGTATGGTCCAGAATCATCCACGTACATCTACGGTGTAAATGAAGTGACTAGAAAGAATTAATTACCGATAAAGCCAACCAATGTTAAGGCTCCACATTTCTAACATGCTATTCACCGAAGACCTACGAGGGTTCATGGTGCGACCATACCGTTTGGTGTAAACTTTCTCTTACGCTTATGGAAATGCTCAAAGTCTCTATGCTTGTCACAATATTTGGAGCACCTGGGCCTCAAGGAAGGTGATAATCACCTCTAGAATCGTCTGATAAATAACACCGCTAAATCCAAGATTTAACAATATATTGTGTTTCGTTAATACTCCATCGAATTAGTTTGACGCGTGTTGGAAACGCGTCAATCAAAATTCCCCAATTCAACTGACTTTGAAGCACGAGCCAAAAGTAGACGACGAATAAACCGCCAACTCTTTATCGCTGTTTTCCTTCTGTACAAATTGTCGTCACCATCAATCAAACACTTTCCTCCCTATATTTTACTAGTTTTCTCCAAGATCCATCAACTAATTCTTCCCATACTTTCTTTGATAAATCCACCAATCCTTCAATCGAGCTAGGGGTTTTTTTTCTTCCAGAGAAAAAAATGGGAAGTCCGAAGAAGAATCAGAGCAGTGGCGGCTTCTTTGCTGCTATGAGCTCCGGCTTATCGATGGTCGGAAGTGCCATGCATAGATCTATTAATGGGTGAGTTGGTCTGAGGGTTTGCTCACTTCCATAATTGTGTGATCCATGTGTTTCTGTTTGTTGTAAGTTGGATTCTTGAAATATCTTGTTTGGCTGGTAGCTTGAAGTTGTCTTCTGATCGTTGATAGTGTATGGATACGTTACATATTCCAACTTTATGAAATTCGAAGTTTTTCAAGCTTTGTTAATGCTAGTTGACTCAGTTTATTAATTGTGAAATGTTGCTGTCATGTTCAAGAAGTGTAAGCTACTGCTGTTTGAGCTTATGATGACTGCAATTGACTAATTGGATAGAGAAAACGTCTTAATGTTACATCTATTGTCTATAATAACCCTCAGTTACTAGATTACGATGATGTGAGCGATATGCACTTTATAGATCATAGCACCAGAGGACCCTTGCAGAGGACCCTTGCTACACAGTCTACACAATGACTGCAGAGGATCCTTACTACAGTCTACACTTACCGTATATGTGAGTATGATAGATCATAGATGATACTTCGGGTTGTTGGTAGGGCGTTTTATTGGATGAAGGCCTAATTCTTGCAGATATATAAATGATATGAGTCAACAGCTAGATGGAATTAGTGGTTTACTGCAGAGGGTAGGAGCCATTTCTGACATCCGTTTGAGAGGACCCTAGGATGAGCCTAAAGCTTGCTAACTCTTTATTAGGGTAGAATAGGATACAATTACCCAAATTGGATTACAAATGATTCGTAGACATGTATATGGGTCTAACTATTCAATGCTAATAAACAAGACACATTTTCTGTGGGAAAGAAGGAATGATCTTCAATAGTTGGTCTTGAAGTGCTGTTTCATGTGCCCGTGATGGTCATGGAAGCTTGTTGGATGAAGAAATGGGGACTTAGTAGCATCCTTGATTGTGGTTTATGTTTAGCTCTTTCCAAATAGGATAATAGCATGAGAATTTACGTTTAAAGTATTGAAAAATAATCAGGGGCTGTATCTCATGATTATTCACGATGCACTCTTGATGTTTTTCTCTGTCAACTTTGTTTTCCTTGTCCTGGTGCAATCTATATGAATTTTTGGTACTTGTTGGATAGTACAGTTTGGTATAATCTGGAAAACAATTCTTTGTTTAGCATGGATTAATTGGATTAAGAATGGGAATTTTACTTAAAGATCGATTGTCTGGTAATTTAGTGGACTAAGTAGTAGTTTTCTAGACAAATGTTGTGGGAGTAACCCATTTTTTGGGGGTCAATTTTGAGGATGCATCCATTTACGTGTTTTTCTGAATACGTTCTTCATCCACATAAGAGTTTTTCCATATAAGTTATTCATCCGCTTAAGTGTTTCTTTCCTGTAAGTTCTTCATCCATGTAAGTGTCATTTCTTATATGAAGTTCTTGTTATACTTTACTATCGTTCTTTAAAAGTCCTGATAAGTTGAGCAACTGTATATCTGGCACTGCCACTGTAGACGTGTGAATTGTTAACGTAATCCAGTTTTTTATGAGTCTGCTATAGTAGGACTTTGCTAAAGGATTTCCTCTCGTATTTGGTGAGTGTAATGGGTTTGAACTTGTTCGCAGCAAGTATTTGGTTTCTGTGACGCATAAAATGTTCATGTCTTTTGAACATCTCTAACACAGTGCTGTGTGCGTGTGTGACTTCTAGGGTTATTTATCTAGATCAGGCGATGAGATGCAGCAGGTCTTACTAAAAAAACAGAGCAAATATATAATAACGTATTCAAAACTGAAACCAGGTGTTTTAACTTGAATATGCCCGTCTTACTCACATTGCACCAAACTCAGAAAGTGTATCCAAAGTAATGGTGGTTTAGGAAGTTTTACCTCTGTTACACTAGAAGTTCGACTGAGAAGATTAATCCTTTTAGTCTTCACAGAATCACTACCTGCTTGTGATATTGGAATGCATGGCTGACAGTTATTTCTTTCGTCAATATTGTGTACAAGCTGTGCCATTTTTCTTTGATGCAACTGGCCTGCATAGTGAATACTTAGCACCTGCCCCTATTTTTTGCTTCCTACATCTTCTTGTCTTTCAAATTTATTTGCTGTAGCATTATGAAGCATTTTGGTTCCTTTCTCTTTGCCTCAGAATGATTGGTTACGAAGGCTTGGAAGTTATAAATCCAGAGGGTGGAAAAGAAGATGGAGAGGAAGAGGCTCACAAAGGGAGATGGAAACAAGAGGTTGGCCATCTTCTTCTAAATGCCATTTGATATGTCATGGATGCTTCATCTCCCCCCCCCCCCCCCCCCCCACCACCACCACCACCACCCCCAAACCCTGCAAAAGCCCCCACCACATGCATAAACAAAAATTAGGCAAATTCAATATAGAAGCAGTGGATTGGGCAAGTGCGGGTACCATTACAAGTCAGGACGTTTATCATCCATGTCAAAGAAGATATCACTCCATATGACACTATACGTTTTATTTTCATCGTATATGTGCATCAGTTCTCGTAAACCAATACATTTCTTAATTCATTATTTGTTATTTTAGTGTTCACTCTTTAATATCATTCAGTGAAATCACGGAACTCTTATTTTTACTAACTGCTAACTATTGTAAACTGCACATTTGGCCGCTTCATGTTTTGGTTTAAAATCAAACAAATTTAGTTTAATGACAATAGTTAACTCTCAGATTTGCTTAGCAAGTGAAGATAAATTGTTTGCATTATATCTGATTTGTTTGGGGATTTGAAGTGATTAGTTACATGTTAGATATGAATTTTGTGAATCCAGGTACGGACTTTGTTGCATGCCTATTATAATATAAGTTTTTATTTTATTTTTTATTTTTTTGAGCTGCTTAAATTGTATTCTTATTGCCTAACTTGAGGATATATATAATATATGGTGCTTTGTTTTTTTTCTATCTATCCCCAAACTAACAGTTTTCATGCTGATCCGTTCTTTATTTTAAGGAACGGGATGGTTACTGGAGGATGATGCAAAAGTATATTGGAATGGATGTGACTTCAATGGTCACTCTTCCTGTTATTATATTTGAGCCAATGACCATGACTCAGAAAATGGCCGAGGTTTGTAGCTTCTTTTTGCCCTATTTCTCTTAACCGGTAAGATTGTGTTGATGTTTGCCCATCTATTAACAAGTTTCTTGTTGATGGTGTATTTGAATGCAGATAATGGAGTACTCACACCTTTTAGATCAAGCAGATGAATGTGAGGATCCATACCTGCGGTTGGTATATGCTTGTAAGTGCATCTTGATGGTAATGCCTAGAAAGTCATGTCATTTATTCCTGAAGATTACTCATTCTTCTTTCCTTTTTGTGGATATTGCAGCATCATGGGCAATATCTGTGTACTATGCATTCCAGCGTACATGGAAGCCTTTCAATCCAATCCTCGGTGAGACTTATGAAATGATTAATCATGCTGGAATTACTTTTATTTCCGAACAGGTGATTCAAGATTGTCTTTTATTTCCTACATTTTAACGTACATTTTCTTCTTTGTTTGCATGTTTGCTGCTTTTATGATCATTGCTGGTAAATTATATTACAGGTCAGTCATCATCCTCCAATGAGTGCAGCACATGCCGAAAATGAGCACTTTACATATGATATTACGTCCAAGTTGAAGACAAAATTTTTAGGGAATTCTCTTGATATATACCCTGTTGGAAGGTCTGTTCAAATTTCTGTTTTGATTGCATTTTTCATGCCCTGTTTTTACCTTATCAATTTTTGCAATGCCCTTCTAGTTTTCTCTCACGAATATCAATATCATGTATGTTTTTCGAAGAATATTTTGCGAGGCATGGGTTCTTTGCGGTCTAGGCTTCTAAAGGATTTTTTTTCTTGCTGATTTTGGGTGCAGAACACGCTTGGTTCTTAAACGTGATGGTGTGATTCTAGAGTTGGTGCCTCCGCCCACAAAGGTGAACAATTTGATATTCGGACGAACTTGGGTGGATTCACCTGGAGAAATGGTCATGACTAATACGACTACGGGAGACAAAGCTGTGCTATATTTTCAACCATGTGGTTGGTTTGGGTATGTCAATGTCTATGTATTATAGGGTCTCTTTCGTACAATTCTTCTTTGATATTTTTGATAGCTTTCATTTTGTATCGTCAATTGAATCAATACTCGGCTTATTATTTTCCCTAAATGAAAGAGTTTCATGCGCAGCTTGTGCATTCTCTTGATAGTAAAAAAGACATGGACACTTAACTTATTATGAATACGATTGTTGTTGTCATCACAGAGCTGGTCGGTATGAGGTGGATGGTTATGTTTATAATGCTGCTGAAGAACCAAAGATATTGATGACTGGAAGATGGAATTCTTCAATGAGTTATCAACCATGTGACTTGGAAGGAGAACCCCTTCCCGGGACAGAAATGAAAGAGGTTTTATTTTTGTTCTAATTTTTTACAGTGTCAAGTATGCCGCCTCCCCCCCCAACCAAAAAACAAAAAAACCAGTCCTTTGTAACTTTTTTCCACTGCTTTAACCGATAGAAGAAACAAGGTGCTCAATGCAATGAGACGGACATTCAACTCCATGTCTGGAAAACTGTTTTTCACAATTGATTCTCAGCTCTAAAATCGGCTTTCACGCGGTCGATTGTTTTTGGTGTGGTGCCACAGTAAAAACACCATGATGCCATTAAAGGCATGTTTTGTTGTAACATCATGCTCCTAATAAGGTTACTTCACATGCTGTTATTGATAGACATTTAGCTGTGGGACTTGATTGGCATAATGGAAAAAGGAAATATTCCTCTTTCTGAAATCTGAACCGTCGGTTTGTCATTTGATAAATAGCGGATATAATTTAGATTCATTTTTGATCTGATAATTGGGTGTTTCTCTCTAGGCGTATTCATTAACTATTTCTAAGCTAGTACTGCAGTTGAGTCTAAAGTCAAACTTTTTTTGTAGGCCTGGCGACTTGCAGCAGTTCCCGAAAAAGACAAATACCAGTATACACACTTCGCGCATAAAATCAACAGTTTTGACACTGCTCCAAAGAAGCTGTTAGCATCTGATTCGCGTTTGCGTCCTGATAGATTTGCTCTTGAGAAAGGTGATCTGTCTAAATCTGGTGCTGAGAAAAGCAGGTAAATTCCTCCCTCTTGCATAGTTTCAAAACTCGGTTTCATGAGTAAAGATAGCAATCTGAAATTTTGACTCTCTTCCTGTGTGTTTTTGAAACCATAGTTTGGAGGAGAGACAAAGGGCAGAAAAGAGAACTCGAGAAGCCAATGGTGACAAGTTCACACCAAGATGGTTTGATCCTACGGATGACATTTCACCGACTCCCTGGGGTGACTTGGAGATATATAGCTACAACGGGAAGTACACCGAACATCGAGCAGCAGTTGATAGCTCAGACACTTGGGATTCTTTGGATAACAAATCAATAGAATTCAACCCGTGGCAATACGGTAACTTGTCTTAGATATCCTGGTAATCTAAAGAAATCTTGTAAGCAATTTTTATAGAATGCCAGTATTGGTGACAAGTTTTAGTGTGGTAGAAACACTATTGTTGTTTGTGGGGGGATAATTGTGTACAATATTTATACTTCATTTTGTATTGAAATTAGTGTTGATTATTTAGCTTAATTTCTTTTTTGAGAGATGGTTGGAGGTGTAATTTTGAGTGTCTTGCATGTTTTGGTATGAATATTTTTTGTGTGTTTGTTGGAAACCTTTTTGTCAATTTATGTTAATTTTGTGCATTAGCCATTCGTCCATCTGTTACTTTTACGAGACGTTTATGTCCATCTCTTATCGGTTCAACCTGGCTATTGGATGCGTTGTGACGGTTTTTGCCCAATCTCATACCCGAGCAACTTAGGTAGACCCCTTTTGTGTGATCTTAAGATTCAGTGTCAACTTAGGTACCCAGAACTCAGTTACATATATCCTTTGACCCTCGTCTTATTCTCTAAGTGTAAGTTCCTATCATCAATACCATGAACATCTCTCTTTCTTGTTCAAACAGCTCGACCTCAGAGTAGTCTTATGGCTCGAGTTAGAACGGTTGTATCTTATCCCTTCAGGATAGCCTGTCTCCACATCATATTCTCTGAAAACCTATCTTCGCCCTTTTGATCAAGGCGACCTACGACATTGCACTGTTGTTTGTATCCTTATGTCCTTGGTACATCGGAGACCATAAGATGTTGTCCTCGACTCGTTAGGGGCCATTAAAAGTTTGTACCAACCTGTTAGGGACCATGGGCATACTATGTCTGAAGAGACCAACCCGAGCTCTCCTCATCGCCATCGCCATCGCCAACACAAGTTTCGTATTTACTCATTTCATATCACTTCCATTATCATACTCAACAGCGCATGCATTTATCGCGCTTAACTTTGATATCATTCACTCTTGGATTACTGTTTAGTGACTTGACTATCAGATGAGAGCGTAAATAAAGAAAAACTTGAGGCCTTTTCTTCTTCTTCTTGTTAAGCGACTGAAATCTCCAAACAGACTTTTCAACAATCAAAATCAAACACAGCTCCACTCAAAATACTGTATAATTATAACTTTTATTTGAAAAACATCCTTCTTTCCTCACCCCTCATTTTTAATAATGTAAAATTATAACTTTTATTTGAAAAACATGGGTTATTCTGATGCAGGGAGGCTTCAATAGAGAGCTGCATACGTCGCAACATCTGGACAACACAGTTTCATCCTCGATAGGGAATTACATACGTGGCGTAAAGCTTGTATGGTGGGATGTTTGCCGCACATACGCAGCTTCTACTTATCAGTTCCCTCCCCGCATCGAATAACCCGAAAAACATAGAGAAATAATAAAAGAGGCATTGATTGGTCAATGAATTTTGAAAACTATGACCATAATTAAGTTAATAGTCCTTTTAAATAATAGAAGTTGTATTTAAAAAGTGCCATACATTTTCAATAGTCGCCATCCATGATGTCAGGTAGACGATGGTTTATTCGTCCAATCATCATTAATTCATTATATGAAAGCGTCCAGGTACAACTCTCCTGAAATTGTAAAAAATGAATAAATAAAGTTTTCAAAATAAAATAAAATAAAATAAAGATAAAGAAAATCATTACTTTGGTACTACTATGTTCATGTTGTTTGATTTTTCTTTCGATTGAAAGATGTTGATTTCATGAGGTGGCATATAAGTTACTGTATCAGAAGACTCCCTGCTTCTTTACTTATTATCAAGATTATATAATACTACAATTAAGTAAAGATGGTAATGAACTTATGTAGTGATTATATTATTATTATTATTTTTTATATCTACACTTTCTAAGTAAATAATATAAAAAATTAATATAAAGCATCAATTATAACTCAGTCCAAATGTACGTTTGAACATGAAACTTTTAGGTTCATTTTTACTCCGGAAAACAGATTTTAATTGAAATTATGCCTCGACCGTATCGGTTTTTGTGTAAATTTGATGTATTGTTTTTTTTTAATGGAAAAGGAGACATTATTAATTCATCAAATCTGCCTCGGAGGCAATAACAACATTCGGAGGTGGGTGGAGTCCCCAATTAATTATCCCGTAGCAGACGACGAGGTGGCCAAACCGAAACCGGAACCGGCGGTTCGAACCCGGCGGTTCGAAAACCGCCGGTTTGCTGGTTTGTGTTATTGGTAACCGGAACCGGAACCGGAACCGGGTAAAACCGGCCGGAACCGCCGGTTTAACCGGACCAACATTTTTTTTTTTTTTTTTTTTTAAATTTATTTTTCTGGATGCATGTAATGTAACGGCAATAAAAACAATTTAAACAAATAAACCATAAAAACTATAATAAAAAAAAACCTAAAAAATTATAAACCTAAAAAATACTATAAAATTATATACTAACCTAAAAAAAACCATATACAAACCTAAAAAAATTATATGAAACTATGTAATAAAAACACATAAGAGTACTATAAAATACTACAATAACAAACTATAAAAAAAAACTATAACAAACTATAAAACAACATTTATAATCAAAGTATACTTAAAACCTACTTAAATAACTATAAAAATCATTACAACAAACTATAAAAGACTAAAAACATAAACAATTAGAACTACATTCGCTTTGATTTTTTTATATGTGTTGTGCCTCCGACACGATTACACATAAAAAATACGTAGGCGTACCGAATTACCGTACAAACGTTGAAAAGATAACACAATTTACATATAAGAAAAACAACATAATTTTTTAAAATAACATTATTTACATATAAATAAAATAACACAATATTAATATTATTTTTAAAACCGAATAGAAATCTATTTAAAATAATATATATATTACATTCGCTTTAATAATTATAATTAAAATAATAATAATTTGTTATGGTAGTGAAAATAATAAGTGTTATATAAAAATGAAAAGAAAAAAAAAATGAAATTTTAAAACCGTGGCCGGAACCGTGATCTGAACCGGAAGCAAACCGGAAGCAAACCAAAACCGGCCCAAACCGGCAACCGACGGTTTTGAACAGTGAACCGCCGGTTGGTTCGTCAAACCGGCGGTTACACCATTTGGCCACATCTAGCAGACGTAGACGAGTTTATTATCAAAGATCCAGATGCATCGATCTTACCAAATATACTGGAGAGTTGTCACAATAGTAGTGGCAGCTACATCTTCCCCATGTTTATCAATGATAGTGTCCAAGAAAAATAAGCAAAATAAATATTATTTTATTTAAAATAAAGAATTATGTTTTCTTTAATGGGATGAGTAAGTGAAAAAAAATAAAATCAAACGCACTAAATTTCTTAATTAAAAAGTTGTTAGCACGTACAATAGGCTAATTTTTACCATTGTAATATGTACTTTTTCACATAAAGACAATGTGATAACTTTTAATTTTGTACAATAGCTCATTTTTAACCATTAATGTGCTTGGGGTCGTGAACAAGAATGTGGGTCTGACCACTATCCACTCCACTTTCACCTAATAAAATAATCAAAATAATATCAACTTTACCTAGAATTTGTTGCCCAGATTTTTATTTCATTACTGTAAAATAAAGCTGATATTATAATATATTATAATATAGTAATAATGGTTGTGTGCATTTTTTACTATTGTAGATGACAATTATAGAAAGAGAGTCACAATATGGCCACCTAGATATATTATAGAAAGAGAGTCACAATATGGCCACGTATGCAGCTCTCTATTGAAGTCTCCCTGCATCAGAATAACCCTCTTTTGATACAAATAGACATTGTGAAGGGGTTTACTATTGTACATGCTCTTATATTGTCGATTGCTTTTTGCAATTTGCAACTGCAATCATTCACTCCTTCAGTCATTCACTAAGCCGCCAGGAAAGGTTTTTAGGTGATGTCTCCACACGGTGTGGAGACATACGTCGCATCACAAAAACCATCTATTTTTAAATTGAATTCAAACTGTATGGTTCGGATCATTCCTTCTGTCACTTCGGTGCATATGAAGATACTAGACAAAAATTTCCCAGCCGCCAGGCCTACCAAAGGCCAATGGAGATTATTGTGTAAACATCTTTATATGCATAAAGACATTTTTATTATTATTATTATCATATCTGTCCATTCAAAAAAAAGAGTTCTTACACAACAGTTATTGGAAAGTTATATCAATTGAATGGATGTCAGACAGATATATAGGTTGTATCAATTATCAAGTGTTATATTCATATATTTTTTTGCTATGTTTAACAATAGTCTCCCTTAAAAAAAAACATGGCAGATGAATGTATGGAGAAAAATTAGAAACTTGCGGTTACGATTCATTGCACTTGTAAATGCTTCGAGCTGTGTCGAGTAATATGTTTGTCAAGTCACGTAATAAGCTTATTGAGTCGAGCGCATTTTAAATTTTACGAACTCGTGTCCAAGCATGAATATGATATAATAATCGAACTCAAATTCATTCATGAGAGCACATTCAAACTCGGTCCAAAGTCGGACTTGTTTTGAGTTAAGTAAATATGTGTATTTATTTAAAAAAAAATCTACTGAAAAATATAAAATAATCTTAGTATATTTCATACACACAATCACTCATGAACACATGTTCAATGAGTTCGGTGGTCATTGACCAGTGACCACCACAAAATTTCCCTTCATTTCATATTGAGTTACTATTCAAAATTATTTCCGAAATGAAGCATCTAAATTATCGATTTAAGTCACAAATATGAGTAGTAAAACTTCAAATTTAATTAACATTACATCCGGTTTATACATAATGCTACATTTTTCTCAAGATATAAGACTTTCGGAGTTTTTTTTTACACAATTTAAAGAAAAATGAAAAATGAAAAATGCAATAAATATTAACGATAAAAGTCTAAATACATTTTGACTATAATTAATATAATAGTTGTAAAATAGAAATTCGTTGAATATCAAATTAAGGGTAAACTAATGTAAAAAAATATTTCATCGGTATTATTAAATTATGAGACAAAAAAAAATAGAAAGCCTTATATTTAGGAAAAAAAAAAATTGAACCTCGACACAAACTGTCCCCTGCAAAGTATCCCTGGATTATGTAAAAGGTCCTTCAACACACCGTCCCTAGAATTAATGAAAGATGTAAATTGAGGGAAGTGTTTTAATGGCTAAGTATACTTAGGCGATCTTTAAACATTTTTTTGCTGAAAAAAGCCGTTTTATTGAGATTTGAGCCCATACCTTCAACTTGGCTAGGTTGTCAATACGTTATTCGAGTTCTTTAATTAACCACTGAACTATTCTCCTAGAATTGGACATGATATTTTTTTTTTGTTAGCATTCATTCCAAAAATTTGTTTTAGTTAAAATTGTGTTTGGATTATATTGTTTTTCGTCTGTGTAGGATGTGTTGCAAAGAGAAAAATAAGAGAAAATGTTAATTTATTCAAATAAATAAAGTTGTGAATAGTGAGAAAAAAAATCTATCCAAATAGTATATTTCAAAAATAAAATTGTATTAGATTGATTAATTTATTATTCGAACGGTATTCAAGTTAAAATTAGGGGTTTATTGTCAAAAATAACAATTTGAACACAGATATTTGGAAAAATGGCAGTGGAATTTTTTTCAGGTAAAAACATGTCATTATTTGAGGTCAGTTGCACTGCAGAAAATAGTGGATTTAGGGTTATGAACAGTGGATTTGTCCTTATCGCTCAATTTATATTTTCACTGTCCTGATTCCTATTTTCTTCCTTTTTTTTTTGTCCTTTTAAACAACTTCCCTTAAAATTATTCAACTCAAAGTCTCAAACCGTATCGAATTAAATTATTAACTCGAAATTCACAAACCATTTGACTTGTTTACTATTGGCTAATTGCTACCATAAATTCTTTAAAATATGAAAATAAAATAGGTTTTCTCTATCGATACCACGAATTTACTATTGATATCCCTTTTTTATATTATTTTTTATTTACTTCACCATCACTTCAAATTGTTTTTCGCATCACGGTACACGCGTAAGAGTCATCGATATTTCTTCGCTAACAACACAGTGGATCTAATGTTTTTAACTAATAATATATTTATAATTAAAAGAGATAAAGAGCCAAAAGTCCTCTTTTTAGCACAAAATAAATAAATAGAACATACACATTTTTTTAGTTGTAAAAAGGACAAACAATTTCAGACGGACAAAAATACCCCTTAGGAGACGCGCGTAGCTTCCGTGTATTGTTTGCATATATGATATATTTACTATAGCTGTTTATATGCTTCTTTTTTTTCTTTTTCTTATTTCAAACAACCGTAACTTTTGATTTACAACTCCGATCATCGAAAAAATTTCACCAAAATTCATTTTTTTTTGCTTTTCAATTTGAGCCCAAATACGATACCCGTCCGACGTATATTTTGAAAGATGAAAAAATAGTTGTATTAACCGGAGCGTTTTTTCTTATAAACGACCGTAACTTTTGATTTAGAACACCGATCATCAAAATTGTTTCACCAAAGTTCATTTTTTTTATCTTCATTTTGAGACCGTGTTTGATACCATTTCAACGTAGTATTTGAAAGCCGAATTTAATCGCAGCATTTACACTAACACAAGATCGCATCGTATCAATATCAATATCAATATAAATAATAATAACGATAATGATATCGTATCAATATCGGTACCGGTATCGTATCGATGCAAATTTGCATATGAGGTAATCTGTATCATTTAAGGCTTAATTCAAGTGACTACTTCAAGACAGACATATCTGGCTCATATAAGGCTCATTTAAGGCTTAATTCAAGGGACACAATATCATATTTGGCTCATATAATGCTCATATAAGGCCAAAAGAAACCCTTCAACAAAGTGCTTCTTGCATATTTTCCTCATATTTGCAGTGAAGTAAAGCTCCAATCTTTGCATATCTCTCTTAAATTATCAGCAATAATTGGCTGAAATTAAGGCCCAAATAAACACCAAAAATGGCAAACCATAATGGAAGAAAGAACAGTCCAAAAAACAGCCACAATGGCAAAAGAATAAAGCTCCAATCTTTACATATTTCCACTCAAATTAACACCAACAACAACAGAATTCAACAGCAAAAATAGCTGAAAAGGTAATACCCCAAACTTTGTACATTTCCCCCCTCAAATCTGCACCCATAATAGCAGAAAACAGCAAAAATGGTAGAACAGGATCAGAATCAGTATCAGTATCAGTATCAGTATCGTATCACCTTTACTACTTCAAGGCACACATATCTGGCTCATATAAGGCTCATTTAAGGATTAATTCAAGTGATTAACTATTAAGCCTATGTCAAGTTTATGTGGTTTTGATTGATAAAAAGGAATAGCATAAATCAACTTGATTAAGGTGTGGTGTTTATAACATGCAGGTTCAGTAGTTAATCACTTGAATTAAGCCTAAAAGATACATCAGACTAAAATGTAATACATAGAATATCAATACAACAGACTATAGATTTAGTACAATAGGTACATCAGACTAAAAGGTAATACATAGAAGATCAATACAAGTCTGAAACAGTCTGAACTATCAGCCAAATTATAATAAGGATATTCAAGTTCAAAGAACTAAATTATCATGCCCGCAATTCACAAGGTGTTGAATTACAAGTTCAGTAAGCTTATGAACTAGGCCTATCTATTACATGATGATACAATGTAGATCAAAAACCTCAGCACGCCAAGGCACACAGCAAGCCTATGAACTAGGCCTATCTATTGCATTAAGGCACACAATATCAGTATCAGTATCAGTATCAGTACACTAAACAGTATCAGTATCAGTATCAGGCTCATTTAAGGCTTAATTCAAGTGACTACTTCAAGGCACACATATAAGGATCATTTAAGGCTTAATTCCAGGGACACAATATCATATATGGCGCATATATGGCTCATATAAGGCATACAATATCACTAACATTATCATTTCCTATGTTTAATTGTATATACCAAAAGAAATGTCACAATGACAATTGCCAAACCTAGAGTGAAACCTGGACTAGTCCATAACCTGAAAATGAGAGACTGATAGGTAAGATAAAGAAAAAACTTGTTTTTTTGAATAGAATATTTTTAATCCAATGTTATTAAATTTTTGAGTTGTGAACATGGTTGGAATTGATATTAAGCATTTGTCAATTGATGGAGATGCATATTTAGGCTCAAGGGCATTGCCAATTTTACTGAATGCTTCCATCAATTTCATAGAGGTAAATACTTATAAGTTCATACTTAAGGACCTGTAATGTTAGTAGGTGATAAGTTCAAGAATGAAATGGTGAATTCAGACAAGCACATTGCTTGGACTATGTTTCTACATTTTCAGTTTGTTTCTTTTGTGTTTATTTGTTTACAGAGTGTTCTTGGCAAATTTAAGCTTTTCCAATCAAATAAAAGGGAAATCAAAATACATATCAGAATGACCTATCATTTGGTCCTCTGATTGCCGTTTGCCATTCAAACATTAGCAGAAGGCAAATTACTGATACTGATACTGATATTTTTTTACTCTACATTCTCTCTGAAAATCAATTTCTCCTTTGAAACCCTTGCAAGTGCAAAGAATCATCATTCCAATTCCAACTGGAAACTCGGCCTATCTAAACATTTCTGCTTATGCGACTTTCATTTCCCTCCCTTGTGAGACCCGCAATGATATGAAGTACAAGAAGTGTAAAAACAGTGCCATTGATGACATCTACAAGGTGTATACATCCAAAAGCCAATATATCAACCAATTCAACATTAAGCTTGTCAGAGGAGATGAAATCTTTGAGGGGCCGACCCTTCAAATCTTTGAGGAAACTGGACATAACAAAGACGATCACCACCACGATCCATCATAAAGCACATACCTTCACGTATGGCCTCGGAATTGTAAATGTAGCGATCACAGTCAAGATTCAGAATAAAGGGACCATTCGACATTATAGCCGAGGCTCGAACCAAAGCATTCATAGCTCTAGCTTTCTTGTTGTGATCATAACCAGGACGTTTTTCACGGGAAACGTAAACGAGCATTGGAAGCCGTATGTCAACTTCCAGCAAAATCTAAAGGACTGCCATCACTAGTGATTCCATTAAGTGGCTCATCACTCGGAGGCTTTAACATGGAGCGAATAATACAAGCTGCTAATTTGACTTATCGTTTGATCAAACAGAAAGCAAGTTTACCTGACCATGGAGCGAACTACTAAGTTTCGTATGAGTATATTCATGGAAGGCCGTGCATATGCTATCCCATATTGATCCCAATCACTCTTTATAGCAATGGCGTCATCTCCATCACTTATGTAACAGTCCTCAATTATCATGTCGTCACATGAATCTGTTTGATCAAATGATAAGTCAAATTAGCAGCTTGTACAATTTACCATCTCAGACCATTCAAATCCCTACCGTTAAGAATCTTTGTGTGGCTTGGCAACTAGAGTAACAAATATAAGAAAACAGAGTATGGATCTTTTCCGAAGAAAAAAAAAGTTCATCTCCGGCGTTCTCTCTTTGAAGTTTCATAGCCTTAATTTCCTCTCGAGCATTATACGCATCAGATCTCCGGCAAATTGAGTCAGGCAAGCCATAGTTTAGATAAGATGCGTAGCTTCAGCGAGTTTCACGGTAGAAAATAAGGGTAATTTAGTCTAAAGGAAATTATTTGTCCTTATTGTAACTAAAAAAAAAATACGTAGATTAATACTTAATTAAAGAAGGAAAAGTGGACTTATACCTAATTTTTCCTAATTATAATATCACTGTCACTCTCGTTGGTGAGTGATGCATACCGAAGAAAAACGTCAATAATAATGATATTATGTTACGCAAAATTATAAATTAAAAAAAAAAAAAAAAAAATTCCAAACGGCGGCTACACCTTCCAGCCTTCCAGGCAGATTCATTTCATTCCAAAGTCCAGTCTTTGGTCCGACGCCATTCGTATGCAAAAGCAAATCCATCTCTATAAATAGTAAACCCACAACCGACTAATTTGAATACATGAAAGCAAAATCCCCTTTTCTTCATTCTTACATGTTCCCACATTTTACTCCCATTTTAACGAGTTAGCTCAAATTTGAAAATTATTTTCCATTGCAATTCACCAGCTATCTTGGAGCTTGAAAAAAAAAAGTTTTTTTCTCTTGAATTAACCGTCTGAATTCGTTATCATGGACACTTGCTGTAATTCCATGGTGGGTTTCCAATTCGGTTGCCCTCTCTCTGGTTCTTCTGAGCGATCTCTTCCCAACGGATGTCGCCCAAGTGACAGGTGTACTACTGTTCTTGGCCCATCAATGCCAGCTCCGGCGCCGGAGAATACTCCGGTGCCGCATGATAACTTCAATACAGTCCTTAGTTACTTGAATCACATGCTTATGGAGGAAGATCTAGAGCAGAGGACTTACATTTATCAAGATTCTAACGCCCTTCATGCTGCTGAGAAATCTTTCTATGATGCACTTAAAGGTAACGACAGGTTTTCTTCCAATTCGTTAAGTAGCCCTGAAAGTGTAAGTTCAGATTCGCCTAAGGAAATCTTTGATTTCGCCTCTGGCGACGACCTGATGAAATCATGGGATTTTGATCAGGGACCTTTCCAAATAAAGAGTCCATTAATCCTCCACCAAGTTACACCTGCTAATTTACCTTCATATGCTCGTTCTATCAGTTTTGGTAATGATCTAATCAAAATAAGTACAACCCAGTTGACAAAAAAATCACTTGGAAACGAGGAAGCTGTGGAGGGCTTTGTTCCTAACGTTGTGGGGAAGAAGGCAACTCGTTCTCGGGTGGACGATGACGATGAAGAGCATGAAATAGAGAGGAGGGCTAAACAAAATGCTAGCTTTGTTGATGAAAATATAGTTGAATTGGCAGATAAGTATGACAAGTTGCTGCTTTGTCCTACTGATAATCCTGGATTTTATGAAAAGTCTTCAACTTGGATCCTTGTCTCAAGTGAAGGAAGGTATAGTCCACCAATCATCTTACCTCACGAGCCAAAACGAGGGAGACCGCGTGCTAGCGAGAAAAAGCTCAACATGAGACAAGTAGTTGATCTCAATAGCCTTCTGACTCAATGTGCAGACTCTGTGGTTAGCTATGATAACAGCAGAGCCGGTCAGTTACTAAACCAGATTAGGCAGCATTCTTCACCTTATGGCAATGCTACCGAAAGATTGGCTTATTGTTTTGCTAATGCACTCGAGGCGCGTATATCCGGCATTGGAATTACACTGTATTCTGGCTTGAATAGTAAGAGAGTATCAGCAGCTGAAACATTGAAAGCTAGACAGACATACTTTTTAAGCTGCCCTTTTCAAAGAATGTCAAATATCTTTGCTTGTAAGTGTATTGGGCCACTGACTAAGGAAGCTACAACGGTTCACGTAATTGATTTTGGCATAGATTTTGGTTTTCAATGGCCATGCTTTATTCAAGGCATCTCGTCAAGGCCGGAAGGACCACCAAAGCTTCGTATAACAGGAATCGACTTTCCACAACCAGGTTTCCGACCAGCTGAAAGAATCGAGGAAACTGGACGTAGGCTTTCTCATTATTGCAAGAGATTCAATGTCCCTTTTGAGTATCGTGCAATAGCAAAGAAATGGGAGACTATTAGTCTAGATGATCTCAAGATTGACAGAAGTGAAACAATTGTTGTTAACTGTATGTACAAGCTAAGGCATGTTTCTGAGGAGGCAATAGAGGATATCAGTGATAGGGACAAAGTCTTGAACCTGATCCATCGTATAAAACCGGACATCTTTATTCATGGAATCCTTAATGGCTCATACAATGCCCCTTTCTTCGCCACACGATTTCGTGAGGCTTTATTCCAGTTCTCTTCTCTGTTTGATATGTTTGAAAAAACATTACCAGGTGATGATAAAGAAAGATTGGTGCTTGAGAAAGAGCTTGGACGTGAAGCAATGAATGTAATTTCGTGTGAAGGAAGTGAGAGAATTGAAAGGCCAGAATCTTATAAGAAATGGAAGGCCAGGAATAAGAGAGCTGGTTTCCGACAACTAACTCTGCTTCCACAAGTAGTGGAAGAGGTTAGAGCAAAGGTGAAACTTCAGTATCACAAGGATTTTCTAGTGGATGAAGACAATAACTGGATGCTGCAGGGATGGAAGGGAAGAGTTACACATGCGATTTCGTGTTGGAAGCCTGTGTATGAATGACAAGCAGAGTAAAGTAGCTTTTTTTTTTTTTTTTTTTTTTTTTTTTTTTTTTTTTTTTTTTTTTGAAATTGAGAGTAAAGTAGCTTTAAAATGCAAGTTTTCCAGCTTAGCTGAGTACTTGTCCATACCTATATCTATATATATATTTTATCAGCAATTTTCCTTGCTAAATAATGTTGGTCTTTCTTGGTTTTCAAGATTCTGTCATTATCTTATTGAATATCTTGATTCTTTAACTGTTTTTTTATGTTGTTGTTTGACAACTCACCTAATGCTGCTTCTCCCTGAAGTGTATCAACGAGTATTGTGATTTCTCTCACACAAATATATGCCACTTAGTATATAACATCCTTACGACTGTTGCACCATAAAATCTCTCCCTTATAACTAGACCATACGCGTAACAATAACCATGCTATTCTGCAGTAAAATTTCTCAGTATGGTAACAATAACCATGCTATTCTGCAGTAAAATTTCTCATATGTAAGATTATACGAAGGTCTCCGGCACTAGACCTTACTCACGGGTATTAGATGTGAGTTTATTATCGGAGCCGGTTAATCTCTGTCAATTAACAAAATTAATGAATATTCGGTCTGCGCCTAATTTCACTTGTGACATAAAAACCGTAATATTACTCAAATTAGTTAGAGCTTATTATTTCGGAGATGGTCTTATTTTTCTAATTTTCCCTGACATATTTTACATCTTTTATAAAAGTATTTTCAAAAAAAATTAATGTATTTGAGAGTCGCAGAACCATGACAGAACGGTGACTCGAAACCTTGTCTACTTTATTTTTTTTTTTTTTTTTTGAATAAAAGAGGAATATATTAACTCAAGTCAAGTCCGCAATAGCGGCAGAAATTACATCGTGAGGGGGGTTTGCTCCCCAAGAAAAACGACCAGAGTGGCCAGACCACGTATGCAGGCGAAGAATGTCTTTGGAAAATTCCCGGTCCGCTTAACAAAGGAGAAAAAAGAAGGCGGAAAGACGGGACGAGCGCCAGACAATCACGCGCTAAACAACCGAGAACGTACAAATCATCAGCCGGCCGTAGTAAGGCTTGTACGCAAGTCAAACAATCCGTCTCAAATGTAATCCTAGATAGCCCGAGATGCCCAGCCTCCCTCATCGCTAAAAGAATCGCCTGCATCTCCAGAATCTCTGCCGCAATGCCCGGGTCAAAGTGGAATGAGAAAGCAGCTACAATCGATCCTACCCCATCTCGAAATAGTATGCCAATTCCAGAGCCCGACTCCGTGACGGAGGCATCAGTATTGCACTTCCAACTACCTGCAGAAGGCGGGGCCCATGTGTCTGGGTGGCCTGGTCCGTCAACCACATCCGATGAGACTGCCATAGCCTGTCGATATTCCACTGCCCCTGCTAAAGATGCCGCAACCACACGAGAGACATAGATAGGCGCATCATCAAAAACAGCACTACAACGGGCTTTCCAAAGGTTCCAGAGCAACATACAGAAAGTAGAGGCCTCCTCCAGAGATTAATGTCTGAGTGCCTCACTGAGAAAATCTTTAAAGCTCGACCCGCGGCTCAGCTGCTGTTCGCCAAAGGGCGAGGCAGACCAAATCTCCCTGGCGTAAGCACACTCAAACAGCACATGACGCAAAGACTCCATCTCCCCACCGCATGCCAAACAAAGCCTTAAACCCATGTTGCGCCTAGAAAATTGTTCTCCTATCGGCAAACAACCCTGCAGACATCGCCATAGAAAGTGGTGAACCCGCGGCGGAACGTCAATCCTCCATATATCTCGCCACACTTTAGCAGGCCCCGAAGATGAAGACGCACGTTGCGAGTCAGGCAAGCCACCAAATAAGCTCAGTGCGAGAAAGTAACCCGGACTTTACAGTATACCTGCCTCTGCGTTCATAATGCCATATCAATCTATCGGGGTGGGAACTCCCTGTAAGGTGTAGTGCCCGAAAGACAATTGTATCATTGTTTTAGGGCAGAATTAATAATTCATCTTATTATATGCATGTATGCTTATAATTAAGACACTACTGAAAACCCTAAGTACCTCGTTTATGTAATCACATAACTCGGTGTATGGCTATACACAAGAGGATTGAGTTAGTGAGATGTACTTAAAATTAACTTAGTCCGTAGCGTTTATTAATCCGAGTATGGGTCTCATGATTAATTTGCTATTAATGCGCCCGAACACTTTAGGTGTGACAGATCTTATCCGATTTGTCGGTAATAGGGTACCTAGTGGGGCATTTATATATGATGATAATCATATAGGGTGGACCGATTTGATTTGAGTTCTCGATATAATTCCGTAATCGAGAAGTCTTATCGAATCACAAGATGATCATATATGGATTAATCTTAATCCCGAGGTGATCACGTACGATCGCTTAGACTAGGGTAGAGTTTGATGTGTTAGTAAGGATCACTTCGAAGTATGTGGTCCAACACTTCTCGTTGGCTCTATTCGGGATGAGTGAGTAGTACGTGCTATCACGATATGGAATCCATTCCTTCCCTCGGGAAGTAGACGTACGTTCCTTATTTGTTGACCCTAAACCGATCGATCGGCCGAGTTCATATTATATTGAATATGAACTAATTGATCACTAGGGGGTTAATGGTAAATAAGGATAAGATGTTTCGAGAAGGGTTTACGGAAATATCCCGAATCGAAATGAACGATCTATGGAGGATTTATCCGTATGTAATGATTATATCGGTGGACGCTTTCGACTCATAAATTGAGTGTAAGTTATCTATATTCGATAGAGTTCGGTTTCGGGTTTATGGTGGTGTAATCCCGGAATTAATAGGTTGGATATAATTATTCGTTTGACGAATAATTTTTATTCGATTTATTGTAGCCCTACCGAATATGGGCCCATTGGCCCCCGACGCGCTCCTAATATAAGATAATTGGATTTCTCGTCGTTGCACCTCGATTATAATTAAATGGTTGGATTGGACTATTTAATTGGATATGTGGATTAATTGTTTAGTTGGGCTAAATAATTAAATACACGGAAAGACATTTTTCGTGACTCGACCCGAATTGGTGTGTTGACCAATTTTGACCCAAATTGGTCAAAAAGAATAAAAAGGTGCGTGACCTTATTTGATTGAAAAGGTGCGCATGTTTGCTTTTATTATTTAATTATTGGGAAATTAGTTTTTCTTGGATAATTATTTGATACGTGATTAAATTATTTATGTGTTAAATAATTTAAGGAAAAGAATATCTTTTATATGTCCTTATTTATTTTGGAATATCTTAGATATATCTTTTTAGGAAAAGGATTACTATAATTGATTTTGTATTAATTATTAATCCTCGGCGCTAAGCTTTACTCATCCTATATGTTATAGCCCCAAGCCTTTGACACACAACACAACACGCCATTATTAAAGAAAGAGGCTTAGAATTTTCGGCCATCTTTCTTCGGGTTTCGAGTTGGAATAATCTTCGGGATTATTCCGGTAGCATATCAAGGAGGTCCGGCGTTGGGAAACACCATCCACCCTGGTGTTCTTTGGGAGACACACGTTGGAAGGCGTGGCTTCTCAATACGTGTTCTTGGAGATCTATCGTTCTTGGAGTTAAGCACCATAAAAAGGTAGGCTCCTAAACCCCCTTGTAGATTTAGATCTTTAATTTATGTTCTTTGTTTCGTTTAGATCTAGATCCTGATGCCTTCCGCTGCGTAATCGGGTCAATCCATGATTGATCCGACGATATTACATCTAACAAGTGGTATCGAGCCTTTGATCTAACGATCAAAGTATATGAATTTTAGATCTTGGAGTGGAAAAGATGTTTTAGATGTTTTATTTCGTTTTTTTTTTTTTTTTGGTAAAATTCGAATTTAATCATGTTGTATGCTTGTGAATGTTGTGGTTGAAGAGATGGATTGGGGTTGGTATTGTTTACTCGTTAGATCTATTGTAAACTCATATAAATTCGTTTATATGAAAGATAGGAAATTTTGTAATTTTAATTTCCTAGAAGTAGATCTGTTTTATTGCTGTTCCGTTTTTTATTTTTTCCCGGAGTTTGAGCCGTTGAAACGACAATCCCTCCGGTCAGAATGAAGAATAAAAGTTGAAGAACATGCCCTCAAAATTTCGTGACGATCGGAGTCGATCTCGATGTCTGATCTCTGCTATAAAGTAGCTGCTGTAACAGAAAAGCACAGCAGGCATTAAAACCCTAGCTGTGAGTTCGTCGAATTTCTGGAAGAGATTGGACCGTTGAAACGAAGATCCGACCGTTCAGATCGACTACCATGGAGTTAGGAACAAGCCCTAAAACTTTAAGGTCGATCGGGATTTGTCTCGATGCCCGATCGTCCCCAGGAAGACACTGTTGCGCCGCAGTTATTAACAGATGCAGCAGTTAGATCGGCGGATTGCTGGAGAAAATTGGACCATTGAAACGAAGATCCAACCGTTCAGATTGAAGTAGGCGGAGTGAAGAATAGATCCATAAAGTTTCATGACGATCAAGGCTCGTTTGGATTTCAGATCTTCGATAATACGCAGCAGCAGCAGATTAGAAAATAGTAAACCCTAGTTAGGGTTTGTGTTTTTTTTTAATAGGTTAGATACGGGGGTACCAACGGTCCATCTCGGTGTTTACTTTTCGGTATAATTTTGTGTTTGATCAAGATTACGTGCTTAAAACCGGAAAATTGCCATGACTTGCATCTTCATGATTCCACTCCAATGCATACATGTAGCTAGTTTATTTCGAATAAATTAGGCATGTATAACTCGAATAATTAGTATGAATGCTTATTAATTTAATATGTGGTAGTTAAATAATAAGTAGCTAATTATAAAAACCGAGGACCCGGGTTTATGTCAATCGTTTACGATTTTAGTGATGGATTCTCGGTGAATCCCACTTCGATAAATCGTTGAGTTTTTTTTCGGTGATGGCTTCTCAGTGAACCCACCTTAAACAAAAACGAGATTACGCTTTGGGTGACAACTTAGAAATCGGAGAATCTTAGTACATGGGTTCGGTAATGGTCTAACCATGGCTGGGCGAGTTCAACCGAGCTTCGGCTTAATCGACTCCCCTCCACGTGTGATGTACGTTACAGCAGTTCGACAAGACTTAGCATAGCCGATAAGCCTTCGGGCTAAACGGGGCTTCTCTTGCCGGATTGGCCCGAACCGTCACATATGTTCCAACGAATAAGACGGCGTAGGCTTGCCTACATAACCGACCCCGTTCGGAGTACTTTGATTTATTGTTTCTTATTGTCAAAGCCAAAACCGTAATTAGTAAACCCACCACTTTTTCAAAATATTGAGTGGGAGCGGGGAAGGCGACACCAACCCCACGGCCTCTACTATAAATGCAAGCACGTGAGAGAAGGGTGACGCCTCGAGCCGCTTTGATTCCGGCCCCCGCGGGTGGTGTTCGCCCCTATCAAAATTCAAGGCTTGGTTTCCGAAAGGATAGGATTTCGGGTACTCGTTGAGTCACTGACCGACCCTGCGGCGGCATACTCGGGGCGTACTTTGAGATCTGATATAGTAGGTCACACTCTTTATGGATATTTTCGAAATATCTAGGCTAGAAAAGGAAGGTAATCAATGATTAAGGTCCGGGATGTCTGATTCCCGTGAGATGTTTGATTCTCGAAGATTAATCATTGAGAGAGATTGTCTCAGTTTAATCATCGCCTCTTTGACTGACCCTGCGGCGGCACTGAGGTGTGAGATTAAATCCTTGGAATGGTAGGATAGACTTTATAGTTTATTATTCCTAAAATATAAATCTAGTAGTGAAAATTTTTTTTTGAATTTAACTTTCTGTCATTTTATTTACAACTAGATCTCTAGGTTACTAAACTCGTTAGTAATAGGACTTCAATAAAAATGTGGAAAGTAACAAGTACGTTGTAATTATCAATAAATGCGTTAACTTTTCGGAAGAAATTTTTCTCTTGAGCCTTTAAAAACTTAAGTGACATAGTACGGGTGTGTCACGGGTGTCACTCGTGTTGAACGAGAGACGACCATACTTAGTTTACAAAAGATGACATAGGACTATCAGATAAAATTCATTTAGTGAATTTTAAAAGTGTAATTACACAACAAATTTCTAAATTGAAAAATTGGAAAATCATATACATAAGGCGTTGCTAGTTAGACGGTATTTGGAACCGATAAACTAGTGGGAGCCTTTGCCTTATGATTTGTTGTTTTTTCGAATTATTAGAAATGTGTAATAGACTGCACAGAAGTTTCTCCATTTATTGGAAAAACAAGAATAAAGCGTTACTAGTTAGACAGTATTTGGAACTGATAAACTAGTAGGAGCTTAGTTCTGGAGATTTTATAATCGTTGAAACATCATGAACAAAGCATTTCTAGTTAGACAAAGATTTGGAACCGATAAACTAGTGGGAGCTTAGTTCGGGGTTTTTCGATCTTTGAAAAATCATAAATACAAAGTGTTGCTCGTTAGACGGTATTTGGAACCGATAAACTAGTCGGAGCTTTGGTCTTATGATTTAACGATTAGAAAAATCGATAGTCCAAGCAAGTAACATCGAACATCCCACGTTCAAGAGTAGTGTCTACTCACACGAATCGCTAGTTCAAGACTATTTCCATCTAAGGAAAGTCGAGAATGGGAAAGAATGTTTATACGTGTTAGTCATCTAGACTAAGTAGTTTTAAGGCTAAACCGGAAAATTAATAAATTGGAAATTAGAGGATAATGAAAGTGATTTCGGATCACTGTCCAATGTATCCTAGCAATTTTCTCGAAAGCTAAAGTTCTTTGGAAGAACTAGGTAGCTTTGCATTAAACGATAAATAAAATAGACAACGGGCAGTTCTTTCGCATTGACTAGTGGGAGTGATATAAGGAAATGAATCTCGGATTCAATTCTTGAGCATCACGAAAATTCATTTTCTCGTTTTCGGATTCGTTGGAACGAACATATTCATTTTCAATAGGATAATTTGTTTGTCTTATTGACGATGAATGTAACGATCGTAGCACGAATCCAAGACTCGGACTTTTGTTTGATAAAGTCGAACCACGAATCATTGTTGAAAAGGTATTAGTAACACATCTTAAAACATATAAACGCAAATGGTTTCCGTATTTCGATAAACGCTTCTTTCTATTCTATTAATTAGTGCATATTCCCTAAAGACAAGATCCGAAGGCGGCTTAGGGTGATTCCTATCTCCCGAGTCAAAGGAACACCGTCTCAAAGGAACAATGACTAAGTTTCCTTTCAATCAGGAAAGGGTAATAGATTTAAAGAAGTAACATAGCTTGTTCATAACAATCTTCGGGGTCATATGAAAGGTACAAGCTAGTGGGAGCTTTTGAAGTAGTGACATCTTGTTTGACTACTATTCGAGACTCCGGTAAGTTTATCAAAAATATTTGGAAGAAATCTCGATTTCACTGGAGATAGAGTATTCCATACTCATAAATAGGTTATTGCGTAGTCTTCGGGACCGATGCTCGGCCTACCTCCCGTGAAATGTTTTCACTAAGGGATACACCACAAATTTGCCTTACATAGTTATTGATGTGCTACGATACGCTCGTCGAACTCATTTAAGATATTGGTTGCAAAATAACGGTTGTATTGAAAAACCGAGAAGTCTACCCGAGAAGATGCCTACGCATTTGTGGATAAAAAGTGAATTCGGTTCACCCCACTTCCGTAAATAGAGGCATTTAGCACCGAGTGCTTGAAGGTAGGACGGCAATTTTGCGTACACGTTCGAGTCGTGAAATATCTTAATGCATTGAGTAAAGGTTGGTTATTAAACTCGTAAAATCGAGAATGACGGTAATACCGTCAAACTCGGTCCGATAGAGTCTATAAATAACAACCTTAGATCTTGAAGTATTTGTACTCAAGATGTTACTAATCGATGTGTTCGGTCCACATCCAACACCGGCGAGTTGGTGATAACACTAATAAGAACTACTAAACTAGATCGTATATCAATCCACCCCGAACGCGGTGGGAGTATGGTTTGTCCATTACCCATTGCGGGACCTTACGGTCTATGGGTAGATTGATGACCTATAGTCCTTTGTGGGCCGTGTAGGATCCCGATCATAAAGGTTGGTTTAAAAGCCATAACCCCGTGAATGGAGTATGATACTCCAATTCTCGTTGAAACTCTTGTAGAACCACCCGAGTATCTCGGGCCCGGTGGGAGTAATTGGAACTACATGAAGAAGAGTAGAATGAATAGGAAAGTTTAACTTTCACAAGAAAGCCGAGTAATTTAGGGGTGATTCCCGAAAAGGTAGAGAGTTAACCGACCGTGATCTCTCTCACCACTCGTCTTGCTTGATTTCGTCGTAGAAAGCAAGAAATAGGGGTGATTCCCTAAGACTTCCTTGCCGAACAACGGAATCTGAATTCATTCAAAACATAAGGGTTTTAGCTAAGAACAAATAACGGATTCGTTACAAAGCAGAAAATAGGGGTGATTCCCTAAGATCCTTTTGTGAGACTAACGGTATCTTAATTTATTCGAAAGAACCTTTGGCAGAAGCTCGCCATAGCTTATATCCTTTGGGGATTAAAGCAAACCTCTAGGTCATTTCAAAGTAATATATTTTAATATGTGGACTTGACCAGAATGATGATAAGTCTTTTGTAGACTTGGCATCAATATTAGTAAAGTAGTATGTAGATTAGTGTTTGTGAATGGTAACACTGAAACAATTGGAAACAACATGGGTGTGTTATCTGAAGTCAGAGTCTGACATGCCATCGGGATTCATTCTAAAGGAGTTGATTCGCTCAAATCCGCGAGAATCGATCATTGGCATTCCCACCCATTCACCTGGTTAAGATATTCTTGCATTTATGCAACATTCAACGATGTAGTCTACCCTACCTCTCGGGAATGGTTATCTAAACCCGAGGATGAATACGAAATGGGATGTTTAGTGAATCCTCAAGTATCTTCGGGAGAATGAGGAATAATATGCTAGTATATTCAGGTGCAAACTAGAATATAAGTGATGACACTGATTCTGACTTTAGGTCAGATGAAGGATGATCGTTAAGTTGATTTCATCCTCGGTGTTGAATCAAAGGCATATTGATATCGTACCACCGGATTAGATGGAAAGGCGACGTTTCAATCCCAAAGATTGACTCAAGCCGACATCCTACCTAATCAGTGTACCAAGTCACATGGTATTCGGATTCTGAGTACGCGTCGGGTCACTGACCTACCCTGCGGAGGCATACTCCGGTCGTGCTTGGAAGGATGAATTACTAAGATGCGCTTGGAGGGTACATATTTGAGGGTTCGTCTCACTTGTTTTGAGCAAGTGGGAGAATGTTGTAGATATAGATAAATAAGGGTGTGCTCTAAAACAATTAATCCACTTGCCTTTCGTGCAAGTGGGAGATTGTAAGGTGTAGTGCCCGAAAGACAATTGTATCATTGTTTTAGGGCGTAATTAATAATTCATCTTATTATATGCATGTATGCTTATAATTAAGACACTACCGAAAACCCTAAGTACCTCGTTTATGTAATCACATAACTCGGTGTATGGCTATACACAAGAGGATTGAGTTAGTGAGATGTACTTAAAATTAACTTAGTCCGTAGCGTTTATTAATCCGAGTATGGGTCTCATGATTAATTTGCTATTAATGCGCCCGAACACTTTAGGTGTGACAGCCTTATCCGGATTTGTCGGTAATAGGGTACCTAGTGGGGCATTTATATACGATGATAATCATATAGGGTATCGGACCGATTTGATTTGAGTTCTCGATATAATTCCGTAATCGAGAAGTCTTATCGAATCACAAGATGATCATATATGGATTAATCTTAATCCCGAGGTGATCACGTACGACCGCTTAGACTAGGGTAGAGTTTGATGTGTTAGTAAGGATCACTTCGAAGTATGTGGTCCAACACTTCTCGTTGGCTCTATTCGGGATGAGTGAGTAGTCCGTGCTATCACGTATATGGAATCCATTCCTTCCCTCGGGAAGTAGATGCATTACGATTCCTTATTTGTTGACCCTAAACCGATCGATCGGCCGAGTTCATATTATATTGAATATGAACTAATTGATCACTGGGGGTTAATGGTAAATAAGGATAAGATGTTTCGAGAAGGGTTTACGGAAATATCCCGAATCGAAATGAACAACATGGAGGATTTATCCGTATGTAATGATTATATCGTGGACGCTTTCGACTCATAAATTGAGTGTAAGTTATCTATATTCGATAGAGTTCGTTTCGGGTTTATGGTGGTGTAATCCCGGAATTAATAGGTTGGATATAATTATTCGTTTGACGAATAATTTTTATTCGATTTATTGTAGCTACCGAATATGGGCCCGTGGTCCCCGACGTGGCTCCTAATATAGCATAATTGGATTTCTCGTCGTTGCACCTCGATTATAATTAAATGGTTGGATTGGACTATTTAATTGGATATGTGGATTAATTGTTTAGTTGAAATTTAAATAATTAAATACACGGAAAGACATTTTTCGTGGACTCGACCCGAATTGGTGTGTTGACCAATTTTGACCCAAATTGGTCAAAAAGAATAAAAAGGTGCGTGACCTTATTTGATTGAAAAGGTGCGCATGTTTGCTTTTATTATTTAATTATTGGGAAATTAGTTTTCCGTTGGGAAACACCATCCCCTTTGGGAGACACACGTTAGGTACGAAGAACCGCGTGTTCTTGGAGATCTATCGTTCTTGGAGTTAAGCACCATAAAAAGGTAGGCTCCTAAACCCCTTGTAGATTTAGATCTTTAATTTATGTTCTTTGTTTCGTTTAGATCTAGAGTGGCAAATTCAACCGCATTGTACCCGGTAGGAAAAGAACCGCGTCTACCCGAACCGCGAGTGGCAAATTCCACCGCATTGTACCCGGTAAAAGAGCTCATGAACCTTGCAATAAGTGCGATGAATGCGCTAATCGAAAGGAAGGCGGCCGAGCAATCCAAGGATCATGAAAAACAAAAAGCGTGCACGCACTACCATCTCCTATCCGCCACCGTAGCCCCTGCACTAACAGATCCCTGCCCTCCAAGATACTCCGCCATAGAAACGATGGCCGGGCACCCAAACCTGCAGCCATGATAGTCGTACCGGGATGGTATTTCGCATTAAGCACCCGACTTGCAAGCGCTACCGGACAAACGAGGAGCCGCCACGCTTGCTTGGCTAGCAAGGCTAAATTGAAGCATTCCAGGTTCCGGAACCCCAGGCCTCCGAGATTTTTAGGTAGACAACAGATATCCCAACTACGCCAGCGCATCTTACGTTTAGAGTCGGTATCCCCCCAAAAAAAGCCTCGAACATACTTTTCAATCTCCCGCACTAGCGTGGCAGGGACCTTGAAGCACTGCATAATAAAAGAGGGTATAGCTTGCAAACTCGACTTGATCATGGTCTCCTTACCAGCCGGGGAGAGAAGCTTGTCTTTCCACCCAGATAATTTCTTCCACACCTTCTCACGGAGGAAATCGAATACCTGCCGCTTATTCCGCCCTGTGACAAAAGGCATGCCCAAATACTTGCCCGTTCCATCTCCAATAGGAATTTGGAGAATATCCGAAATCTGCTCACGATCTTCTAGAGGGATATCCTTACTAAAATATAAGCTAGACTTGTGAAAATTAATAGCCTGACCCGAGAGTGTCCCATACTGAACGAAAATATCCAATAAAGTCTCCAGCACCCCATCCCCGTATTCAAAGAACAACATACTGTCATCCGCGAAAAGTAAATGGGAAACTTGAACCTGCGGCTGCCCGCCAAATGAGATGCCCCGTAACAATCCCACTCGTGTGGCCCGATCCAATAAAGCATTTAGACCCTCCGCACATATAATAAATAGAAAAGGAGATAATGGGTCGCCCTGCCGAATTCCACGTGACGGCACAATCAGGGGCCCCGGCCTGCCATTAACCAAGGCTTGATAAGTGACTGATGACACACACCGACGGACTAAATCAATAAAAGCCCTAGGAAAACGCATCTAATTCATGACCCCCCAAAGATAACTCCACTCCACCCGATCAAAAGCCTTGGCCATATCGAGTTTAATAGCCGCATGATTATGACAGCCCTGCTCACCCACCTTCATAGAGTGGAAAGCCTCAAAAGCAACAATGGCATTATCAGTGATCAACCTTCCTGAGACAAAGGCACTCTGATTACCAGATATGACATCGTTTATCACCAATTTCAATCTATTCACAATAACACGAGAGAGGAGTTTATATGTCGAATTACAGAGCGCAATAGGTCGCAACTCTGTAACTCGAGTAGGAGACGCCACTTTAGGTACAAGTGTAATGTATGTTTCACACAGCGAGCCTGGGTCCATCCCATCATTGAGGACCGCCAAAATAACCTGCAAAACCTCAGTGCCAATCACCTGCCAGTATTTCTGAAGGAAAAGAACATGCATACCATCAGGACCTGGGGACTTCCTCCCAGGGAGCTGCTTGAGCGCCCTAAGGACCTCCTCCTCCGTATAAGGCTCACTCAGACGCTGTATCTGGAGGTCAGACGAGTAGAGAATTCCATTCCCTCAAAGTCTTGTTGGGGCGGCTGCGACGAAGTGAAAATAGTCATAAAGTACCTGGTGACCACCCCCTCAAGTTGCCTCTGCTCGAGTAACCGCCTCACCATGTTCATTAAACAAAAGATCGATAGTATTTCTAGTCCTGCGGCTGGTCGTTTTATGATGGAAATAACGCGTATTCCTATCCATACCCTTAAGCCAATCGGTACGCCCTCTTTGCTTCCAATAGTCCTCGTCTAGCGTATAAAGATGGTCCAACTCCTTTAGGCGGCCACGTTCACCCTCGATGTTATAGCCAGGTGATTCCCGAAACACACGAAGCTCCTCTTCCTTAGTCGCTATAGTTTTAGCTATATTGCCATGCTTCTGCAAACTCCAGCTTTTAAGCTCACGGCCCAGTCCCAAAATACGGCGAGATAAAGAATTAGGTTCCAAAGGCCCAGAAGATTGCCAGCCATGCTGCAGGCGTGCCTCAAAATCGTCATCACGAACCCAAAAAGGATCATAGCGAGGGACAGAGAACCACTTAACCTTACCTCGACGAAACGGATTATTCTCAGACAGCAAAATCGGGGCATGATCAGAACGGGAACAAGACAAGTGGTAAACCCGATGGTTCGGGAATAGCGCTTGCCACTCCACATTAGCCACCCCCTATCCAAACGAACCCAAGTTGGCCGCACTTCCCGACCACTGCACCAGGTGAAAGGGGCACCAAAATAACCGAGATCTACCAAACCACAGTCCGCCAAGGCCGACTGGAATGCAACCATCTGACGTATAGGCCTCAGACATGGTCCCGCCTGCTCTGACTGTAGCAAAATCTCATTAAAGTCACCGGCCACTAGCCAAGGCAGGTGATGGGACTCCTGTAATCGTCGGAGCATAGTCCACGAATGTATCCGCTCCTCAACAACCGGGTCACCATAGAACCCCGTAAATCTCCATTTCACACCATCCACATTAGTTACAACCGCGTCAATATGGCCGTGGCCATAAGTAGAAATTGATAAATCTACAGACGACTGCCAAAGCAGAGCCAAGCCCCCTCTGGTCCCCAAACTACCAACTACCAGAGCATTAGAATATCCCAAAGAACAACGGACAAGTTCAAATTTATTACGAGACAATTTCGTTTCTGACAAAAAAATTACAGATGGAGAAAAAAAAGTACTAGAGCCTTAAGTGCTTTGACTGCGCGAGGCTGGCCCAAACCTCGGCAGTTCCAACATAGGAGATTCATTGTGCCGGGTGGGCCTGCTCCGTGGCAGACTCCACCAATGGCAAAAATAATGAAGTACAACTCCTCTTGGCCTCAATCTCTCCGTCCACACCAGTTGTCGCCGGGCGTTTCTTTTCTAACGGGAGGACAGCCCCCGAGTCAACAACAATCCCCCCAGCACGTGCAATTCGCTTCCAAGTCGATAGCCGAATATGGGAGCCGTGGCCCCCAACTAATGAGGGCAGAGTCACCCCAGGAGATAAGACAATCATGGGAGCTGCATGATTGACCTCAGCTGTAGCCTCCACCTGCATATCTCCCAATTCATTTGCATGCACCTCCAAACCATCCATGGGGGCCAAACCTGTCGGAGCCGGAACCTCTCGAATATCCCGAAATGGAGCTGATACAAAATCCTGCCCGATTAGCACCACACTTGGCATCTCCACCCGCCCCTGTTGTTGGCCATCAGCACGACCCAACCGCCCATCTCCTCCATCATTACCTACCAAAGACCGGGCCGGCGAGTCCCCATGTTCTAAGATTGCCAATTGCAGCCCGCCATGCTCTTCCACCGGCCGGATATATTCCAGAAGTCGAGTTCTAGCCACAGCTTCAAGCCAAGTACCATACGGCATCCGTTGTTGCTGCCCAACCGTAGCCTCCTCCCTCAAGTGTTTACAAGATCGGACAGTATGGTCAAGATGACCACAGTTAAAGCATAGAAAGGGAAGCCGCTCATAAAGGATCGAACGGCGGATTACACGGCCTCGTTCGTCTTCCAAACAAATACAGCGACGCAAAGGGCGTCCCATAGGTACAACCACTCGAAAACGAAAGGATTGCTCACCGGAGCGGATGTCTTCACGTAGCTGGCCAGAGGAAGCCCCTGGGCATAACTCAAAATTCTCTAACAGCCGACGGCCAACTTCCTGAGTGCAAAGATGCAGTGGGAGATCATGAATTTGGACCCAAAAAATTTCGTACCAAAAAAGCTTGAGTTGTCTCTCCAATCATCGGCCCATCGCTTTACAATGACCAAGTATCCATCAAAGCACCACGGTCCCGAGGAGAGAACGAAGTTCGATCTTCTTCTCTCGTCAAAGACACATTGAACAATCGATTTGCCGGCAAGGGCTAGTGTAAACGCAGCTGTCTTCCAAGATTTTACTAGAGCCGATTTCAGGCCGGAGACGGCAATCGCCCGAGGCGTGAGCAATTTACAGAGCAGGCTGCGCTCACAGACATCCCTCGACGGCGTGAAAGCTTGCTGCGGCAACGAATAGAGGACGGATTCCTCCTCCGTTAGGTCTAGGGATTGCATCCTGGCAGCTAGGTCTTCCCTCTCGATGGCGGCCATGGAGGGGCGGCAGAATCTCCTAGCGTGGAGAGAGTTTCTTCAAAATTAATTACAATATTATGAAAAAAAAATTCCATGTTCTATACATGTTGAATGAATAAAAAATAATGTAATGACAATACACAAAATATGTTGCCGTCAATACCCACATCAACCCCATCATACCATTCACTTCTACCACCCAACCTTACCCCGCCCTCACCCTATCATTACCCTCCACCCACACTCACCGTAACCATTCTCATCATAACTACTATTCTATATTTACCACCCGCTATACCTTACATCATCTATCATATTATCTTCTCCCAAACCAGCTTAATTACCCAAACCACCTTACGCCACCAACTTTGTCTTAATCCTACTCGCCCTAACAATCATATGCTTCTTATCTCATCCAATCTCACTCACCTCATCTTAATCACACCCTACCATCAGTTCATTCAGTTGTCATTGTAGTGATGGTTTTACAGACGAATGACATCGGAGCAAAGAGTGAAAAGGGAATTCATTAGGTAATGAAAGTTTTGAAACGACTCCACTCAGGAGGGTGGAACCAGGGCATTTGTAGTGGTGTTTTGAGCCTTGGTTCAATATACTATGTTACTGCACTTCAGATAAAAACACGAGATCCAATCTAATTGAGGAATAATGAACATTCGATTTTTGAAAAGTCGAACGTAAATACAACATTGTTTACATTCGATTTTATAGAGCTCTAAATGTCAATTTTCAACATCGAATTTTATTTTATCCATAGTCTCGTAGAGTCATTTTTTTTGAGGGGACTCATTCCAAAACTTCCATTAACTTAACGAATTTCGTTCTCAAAATTCTCAAAAAAAAAAAAAAAAAAAACCTTAGCGGATTTCCTACACTCTTTGCTCCGTCGCCATTCGCCTGCAAAACCATCACTACAAGTCTACAATGACACGGAAATTTTATGTTGGTCCTGGATCAAGTATGACTTGGTGATCCAGGATCGAATAGAAATTCAGAAAATACACATATGGCCCACCGTGTAAAATATAAATACTATGTTTTTACAAATTTGCCCTTCTTTTAAGAATTTATTGGATGGACAAGTATAACATGGTGGTCCTGGACCACCATAAAACTACTGACAATGACAACTGAATAAATTGCATACATCAAATTTCTTCTTTACAATATCCTTTCATGTTTCTTACATGTACTATGTGCATTTTTACTCCTCCATAAACAAGTTCATTCAACTTTGGAAATTTCCATTGCAATTCCCCACTACCGTGAGACTTAAAAAAAAAAAAAAAAAAAAAAAAAAAAAAAAAAAACGTTTTCTCTACAATTAACTGTCTAGATTGTTTATCATGGACACTTGCTGTGATTCCAAAATGGGTTTCCAGTTCAGTTGTTCTCTCTCGGATTCTCCTGAGAAATCTATCCCCCACGGATGTCGCCCAAGAGATAGGTGTACTACTAATGCAATCCCAAATATCGATACAGCCCCGGCGGCACTGAAGAATAATAATACTTCGCTGCCGGATGATTACTTTGATGGAGTCCTCAGTTACTTGAATCACATGCTCATGGAGGAAGATCTGGAGCAGAGGGCTTGCATGTATCAAGATTCCAATGCTCTTCATGCTGCTGAGAAATCTTTTTATGATGTACTTAAAGGTAAGGATTCGTTAATTAGCCTTGTTCAATTGTCTGCTCAAGTTAGAGATCAAGAAATTAAAAGTACAGATTTGCCTGAAAGCTCTAACTTTGCTTCTCTTGATCAAGTAAAGTTTGAACCTTTCCAAGTGCAGAGCTCATTAATCAGCCACCAAGTTACACCTGCTAATTTCCCTTCTTCTGCTTCGTCTATCAGTTTTAGCAATGATTTATTTAGAATGAATACAGCCCAATCTATAAAAGATTCACCTGGAAATGAGGATTCTGTTTCTTTTAGAGTAGGGGCAATAGAAGAGCATAATGAAAGGGGATCTGTACCTAGAGTTGGGGGGAGGAAGGCAACTCGTTCTAGGGTGGATGATGATGACGATGGGCATGAAGGAGAGCGGGGTGCTAAACAAAATGCTATCTTTGTTGATGAAAATATAAATGATTTAGCAGACAAGTATGACAATTTGCTGCTTTGCCCTTCCAGGAATCCCAGTTTTTATGTAAAGTCTTCATCTTGTGACATTGATCAAACTGAAAGAAGGTATAGTCCACCAATCATCTTACCTCACGAGCCAAAACGAGGGAGACCGCGTGCTAGTGAAAGAAACATCAACATGAGGCAAGTAGTTGATCTCAACAGCCTTCTGTCTCAGTGTGCAGACTCTGTGATTAGCTATGATAACAGGATAGCTAACCGGTTACTAAACCAGATTAGGCAACACTCTTCACCCAATGGCAATGCTAATGAGAGATTGACTTATTGGTTTGCTAACGCACTTGAGGCGCGTATATCTGGCACTGGGACGACGGTATATTCTGCCTTCAATAGTAAGAGAGTATCAGCTGCTGAAACACTGAAAGCTATACAGGCTTGCTTTATAAGCTGCCCTTTTCAGAGAATGTCAAATATCTTTGCTGGTAAGACGATTGGGCGACTGACTACGGAAGCTACAAAGATTCACATAATTGACTTTGGCATAGATCTTGGTTTTCAGTGGCCATGCTTTATTCACGGCATCTCGTTAAGGCCGGAAGGACCTCCAAAGCTTCGTGTAACAGGAATCGACCTTCCACAACCAGGTTTCCGACCAGCAGAAAGAGTTGAGGAAACGGGGCGTAGGCTATCTCACTATTGCCAGAAATTCAATGTCCCTTTTGAGTATCACGCGGTAGCAAAGAAATGGGACACTATTAGCCTAGATGATCTCAAGATTGACAGAAATGAAACAATTGTTGTTAATTGTATGTACAAGCTAAGGCATGTCTCTGATGATGCAACAGAGGATTGCAGTCAAAGGGATAAAGTCTTGAACTTGATCCATCATATAAAACCTGAAATCTTTATTCATGGAATCCTTAATGGCTCATACAATGCACCTTTCTTTGCCACACGATTTCGCGAGGCCATATTCCACTTCTCTTCTCTGTTTGATATGTTTGAGAAAACTTTACCAAGTGATGATAAAGAAAGATTAGTGCTTGAGAAAGAGCTTGGACGAGAATCAATGAATGTAATTGCGTGTGAAGGCAGTGAGAGAATTGAGAGGCCAGAATCTTATAAGAAATGGCAGGCCAGGAATCAGAGAGCTGGTTTCAGACAGCTTCCTTTGCTTCCGGAAGTAGTGGAAGAGGTTAGAGCAAAGGTGAAACTGCGGTATCATAAGGATTTTCTAGTGGATGAAGACAGCAACTGGATGCTGCAGGGATGGAAGGGAAGAATTACATACGCGATTGCGTGTTGGAAGCCCATGCTTGAATGATAAGTAGAATAAGGTTAGCTTGAAAATGCTAGTTTTCCAGCTTGGTGAATTAGTACTTGTCCATACCAGTAATTTCCTTTATTATTTTTTTTTAACACAGCACTTATCCTTGTCAATTAATGTTGGTGTGAGTTTTTGGTTTCTTGTCATACCAGTCCTCAGTCCTCAATGATGGATTGAGGCCTCTGAAAAAGTTTTTAAAAAAAAGAATGTAGGGGAAACAATTGTCTGCTGTTGTGTATGTTTTGTTAAAATTAAAACATGCAAACTGGATGTTGTTGAGTCTCGTATAAATCTAGAAAATGACGAGGTAGCACTGGCGTCATAATCATATCCCATCCTCATTACATGTTCCTCTGAAATCCAGCCTTGATACAAAATGCCGTCCTTCTTGACAAAAAGAAAGATTTAGCTGTAAAATATTTACATCTGCACGTAGGATGTGATTAAGGAAGACTCGGTGTGGGTTCAGAGGTGTGAGGTAATGATTCGCCTGAGAGAAAAGGTGTATTACCTTGTGGATCTTGTAGGATGGGAGTGATTTATCTATCGAAAAGGGTTTGTGTTCAATCGGAAAGCTGGCTATGTTAAGGGGTTAGATGGGTGTACATAATGGTAAATATAGCGGTATGTAATGATAGTACAGAGGGTTCTCATTGAGTCTATCCGTTTTCTGGAGTTTTGGTAAAGTTGTCTTTTCACATGCTCATGATGTATTTAGGGTAAAGAAGAAGAAAAAAAAAACGTGTAAATCTCTCACTTGGGTTTGTTTTCCCTACAGCACCAGGCTTTGAATGCTGTCAATCGTGGTATCTTGCATTCATCACTGCATACCCGTTAAAGGTTAGTTCTTTTAATACGTGTCTGATTTAAATTTAGTCATCTCTTAATTTGCTGATACGTAGCACACGTTACTGTTGAGGGTTAGTTAGCCTAACAATACACACGGTAGTATGAAGTCCATATGTATAGCAATGCCTGTGCCCATTTTTTGCCTGTTTGAAATGGATAGATTAGGTATATTTTTCTCTTCCTTACGGACATAGTTTGCAGTTTCTGTCAGTCCAACACATGTTGTGTACTTCAACCTAGGATCATTGCCCCTTATGAACTATTGGATCGGTACTTACACAAAGTTGCAACCTGTCTCCTTCAATGGCTACTGTACAGGTACTTTCATGATCAACTGCGTAATCTATCGATACAGTTTCATTAAAATAGGGTTCAGTTTATTACATTGAAGTAGCCAATAAGAAGTTTAATATTAGGCTTGGTTTAACTATGAGTATGGATCCAGTTTCATCGAGTCACAATTTATGGTATAATAGTCTGAAGTTGATTTGTGTGTAGTGTAACTGACATTACACCATTTTCTTTTGTGGGTGACGATTAACAAGATTTTGGGTCATGAATTTATGCTTATGGTACAGAGCCATTTTTGTTCTGTTATTTAACAAGAAAAAGCTAAAAGCTAATCTGAATAAGAATATCGAGTTCTTGCTCGTGTTGCATCAGAGATTCAATGGCTCAAGTCTGTTCTCACAGAGCTTCACTTGCCACTGCTAGGTACACCAGTCAGTTGGTGGGTGTGATATAACCATGGTGCTGGATTCCTGGCCTATAATCCAAGTTTTCACTCCACAACCAAACGCATGTGCATTATGTACTTGATTAGGTATTACAAGGTAAACAAATCCATTCAGAAACTAGGCAACAAATTACTTTACCCCAGGACACTCTTTGCCCGCCACCCCTTTCGTTTTGGGGGGATGTTAAGGATTAAGAAAAGTTTAGTCGTATTTTTGTATGTAGTTAGCTACAGTTTCTGTGATCCATTAACCAACAGAGGTTGGTCACACTCTGATCGTTTAAGCAAGAGGTCTCGAGTGACTTTGTGGATGCAACGAACCTTGTTAGGAGAGCTCCCACCTTTGATGCCCGATGTCACGAGTTTGAGCTCTCGTGCATGCCCCACCTTTGATACCCGACAATCCCTTTGAAGGATTAGCTTCACACAAATGTTTGGGATATACCTTTGCGGAAGCAAAAAGTTCTTGTGATCCTTTAGTTTCAACATTCCCCTAAGATAATGTATGACAGTTACTACATGTGTTACTACATGTTTGTCTTCTCAACCATTTTAGATTAAAACTTGTCCTTACAACCTTTAACCTTAATATTCTTACAGCTCGACACTTGTAAACTCCTTAGTTGCATGTGACCACCGTTCGTCTTCTTTGAGTATAAATTATGAAATCATGCTCTCACCATCGTTGACCCGTATCCATTTTCTCATCACAAAATCCTAGAAATGATATTTTAATTGTCCACTGTGCAACAATGATAGATCTACAGCCTCAAAGAAAAAAAACAATGATAGATCTACACAAAATATTTGCATAATATCTAAACTATGACGGTTAGGGAGTTGAGTTATTCGTGAGTAGCTTAAGATTGATTCGAATTAAAAATCGACTTGACTCGATTAGTATATGCTCGAATTCAAACTCGATTCGACGCGAACCTTAAACGATCGACACACGATCAATGTAATATTCAACTCAACTACTCATGAACAAACTTGAATACATATCTTTCATATTGATTTATTTGTTCCCTTGACTATACTTCTTGTTACACTTTTAATACACTTAATAGAAGTATAACGTTTGGCGTTTAACCCTATTGCATGTGCCACATGCACACTACTATTGATTAAGAAATATCACATCCGTCCCAAAATATAAGTTATCATAGATGTTTTAGGTCATAAATGTGAAGGTTAGTGTCTAAAATGTCCCTTGATTATCATTAATGCAATAAAAGTGGTTGGATTGATAATAAATTCGGGGTAAGATAGAAAAAATGATAATAAATGTTGTATTGGTAATGTAGAGTGACTTATTTTATGAAATAAATCTAAAAGTGTAAGATGACTTATATTTTGTATTAGTGATAGTCAAGAGGTATTTTAGTCATTAATTTTCACAGTTATGACATTCAACCACTTTCTTATTATGTTTAAAAACCTCTAGTATAATTTATATTTTGGGACGGAGGTAGTATAAAATGTTAATTATTAACCAAATCAACTTAAGGTTTTTATTTTATTTTAAGGCTAACTTAAGATTTTAAAAGAGACGAGAATTCAATATGGTATCAGAGACATGAGCGGGGTTCCGGTGCTGTAACAAGGGCGAATCCTCCTTCGGCTTTTTAAAACACCAACCCGATCCTCTTACTTTTTATAGATTTTTGTCCAGAATGACAAAATTATCAAAAAATCGGGATAGAAGGAAACTGTAATTAATAAGGACAAAAGTAACAATTATGAAGTAACAAATATGAAGTAACAAATGTGGAAAGAGTAAATATGAAGTAACAATTGTGAAACACAAAGTAACATTAGCACGTGAAGTAACAATTTTAAAGTAACAATTGTGATTTTTGTCTTTTATAATCATGAAAATGTTATTTTTTTTCCTTCCAGACCCATTTATTAATTTTTTTTTGTTTTTGTGGCGCCCTTCCCCCTTTTATACCATTTTTTATTTATTCATATTTAATTTTTTTTTTGAGTCAATTCATTTTTAATATTATCATGTCCACCGAGAATACCTATCTAATGCTATAATTTGTGCACATGTTCCACCATGCAGGCATGCACCACCATGATTATATTCACTCCGTATCCCCAGATGTTCTCCTCCATTACAATCCCTTCTTGAATATATATAGCATCTATTATTATTCTTTTGGCATCCATTATTTGTACTAGTAAAATACACGTGCATCCGCACGTGGTTTTGTGAAATGAAGTTTTAAAATTTTAAAAATAACAATATTAATTTAATACATAATTTATTAAGTATTTCTTTCTTGTCATTATAAAATATAAATATGCCATTAATGATAATTATTCAAAATTATCTTATAGTTTTTTCGTTGGTATTTTGAATTTATATATTCATGTACTTTATGCAAAAAAATATATATTCATATAGTCAATACATTTATCACCCTTTTAAAGGTTATAAGCATTATGAATTTACAAATCTGTGTATTTAATATACATTTACAATATCTTTTTCATAATTATCTAGTAAACCTATGGAAATTTACAATATTTTTAAACAACTTTTGCAAAGTTCTTACCCCTAAACATAAACAACTCATTTTGATAGAGTAAATGCAAAAAATATGGCATGTGAGTTTCATGTGCCTATAATTTTATGTGTAATTAAATGTTAGCTATGAATATAATTTAATAATTGTAAAGTAACACTTATTAAACAAATAATATTATATTTAAAAAAATTGATGAATGAATCTAGGATTCAATTTAATTAGTATGACACGAAAAATGGTGAAACCATAGAATTTTATTGTATGTGTAAAATGTTAAACATGTACTTTAAACATTATAACTATCATATACTTTCATCGAATCTTAACGCCCTCATTCCACTAGCAACCCAACCCCCATGTGAGGGCTCGACGCCTATCTTTTCCTATTTAACCGATGAAGTTGTCAAAACAATGCATACCAATCCAACATAACTCCTTGTATAACGAATGTGTTCCTATTTAACGGATGGACTATGCAACCTGAATTATTCTTTGTCCTCAATCTTATCCGACATACTATCTTTGAAGTAGACATGATCGACTTATATTTAATACCCTCATTTCTTCACTTTCTTAAAATATCATTCTGTTTATCACTCAGGCAAAGACTTCTCGTGAGTCATGGACTACTTTATATGATAAATATGCAGAGACCTCCCGTGCACAAATCAAACAAATTGAACAATACCTCAAATCTATGCAAAAAGGTACTCAAACAATCTCTAATTATCTTCACGATGTGAATACTAAAGCCAATGAATTAGTCGACAGATCTGGATGATCTTGCGAATTTTATATCACTTGAGAGATGACCATAAAGAGTTGGCTAGGGTTGTCAAGTACATGACATCCCTATTGATTTTGAAGAGCTCCATGAATAGCTACTTAATTATGCGACGTCTAAGTTGCAGCTGATAGCAAAATAACTACCCGCTAACTTTGACCGATAGAGTATCGGGTCAACGGTAGTATAGTGTTGTCAAGGTCGAATCCACAGGGAGTAATGTCTAAGTACCAAAGCCGACGTTGAACTTAGTTTAGGTCAAAATAATGATGGGAAGATATTATACTAATGCAAAAGTAAAGATTATACTAATGAGTTTACTTCTAAGTATTAAATGGTATAGTCGAACTATGATCCCACGAGCTACTTTTACCCCTAAGGAAGGACTTAACAGGGAGCGTGTCTTAACCGACCTACCTATCCAATGTAGTTTAACGACATCCACGGGTGCCAACTCCTAATTCTAGCGATTAGACTGAACAACTCGATCTAACCACCCTATGTGAAGTTAATTAATTCTCCCTTTAGAAAACCGATTAACCTAACATGATTAAGCTCTAGAGTCGCTCGAACAACGATGACAAACCTCTGTATTGGGTACGGACCTAACAACTAGGCCGAATCTACGCAACGATCCTAAAACCCCCTTATCCCACATCTCACCGCAAAATACATCTATAAGTTTGATGTGTGTGACAGTGAACTAGGTGATCAATCTAATTCAAAGACGTTAAAATAAGTTTTAGGACGTGGATTAATCGTTTAAACAATAATTTACGCACTACACTACTCCCAATCGCATCCCCCTTAGGGTTTTCGCTCGCTTTCACATAATTCGACTACACATGAATTTAGCTACTCATAATTATGCTAATAAACAAAATAAGAATTGAAATCATGCTAGAAATAATAAAAGAGAAAGTATTTATTACCATATAACTGAGGAAAAATCTGATCTGAAACAGTACGAAGAAATACTCCACCAAAAGGACAATCTTTGGAACTTGAAACGTAAATCTAAGCTATGAAAAGTGTTTAGAATCAAAGGATGTAATTTATAGGATCAAGGGATCAAAGGGTGATCAAACTACACTAAAATCGCACACGAATCGCCTAAGACAAGTCTAAAGTCGGCAAAACATGAGTAGGGGCTGAATGAGCTGCGTATTTATAGTGTAGGTCGAAATTCTGCTACTGTCGGCCTGGACGCCCGTCCAGGTCATGTCAGACGTCCGTCTGCCTGGAAAGTATGAAGATATTAGGGTTTCGTCTTCAGTGGACGGGCGTTCGCATTCCTCTGAACGCCCGTCTGGTGAATCATGACTTGAGGCTTTTCGAACCTTGGACGCTCGTCTGGAACCCTGGACGCCCGTCTGTGGTGTATGAGCTTTTTGAATCGGGCTGAACCTACTTAAACGCCCGTCTGGGGGTCTTTTGGACGCCCGTCCAGCTGAAAATCAAACTTTCTGAATGACGTGCCAATACTGTGGACGCCCGTCTGGAATGTGCAGACGCCTGTCCGATGTAGCTTCACGGCAGACGCCCGTCTGGAGTATAGCAAATGCCCGTCTGGCTTGTCTTCACTCCAAACTTGGCTTTTCTTTACTTTTTATGCTACATTCGGGCCACGAACACGTCTCATAGTCCAAAACATCGCCTTCTAGGTCCTCGAGTCACCTAAGTCCCGCAATAACATAAACAAACAAACACCACGCGTAATTCCACAAGACAAAAGTGCTCGGAAAAGAGTGAAATATCGCTAAAAAGACGGAGTTTACCATCGATATGACAGTTTAACTCCCCGTGCATATAATTCTCGTAATTAATAAATTTGGGAGACACGTTTCTTGGGAAATTAACTTGTTCTTTCTACATGTATCATTTAATTGATTGATTTTTGTTATTCTAATTTGATTTTAAGATTAATGATTTATCCCTTAACTGGTTGATTTTTTTTAAAGATATAACAATTTCTTTTGTTTCAAGCAAAGGTGTTTAGATTTAACGTGTGTTTTTATGTGATTGATTTTTTTTTTTAAAAGATTTTAAACATGTTTTCTTTTGTATTTTTTTTCGTCGTGGTTTTCTTTTGTATTAATTTTTCCTTCAAAAGATTTATTTTTCTTATTATAATAATTTGATTGGATGATTAATGGAATAATTTTTGCAACATGTAAGTGTGTTTTTAATTTTTTTAAGTTAAATTTTTATTCTAATAAGGTTAGAATTATAATTGATTGGATAGATATATATGGAATTTTATTAATGTTTATGATTGTTTGGATTTATATATGGAATACTAAATTAAATTTATAACAATTTTCAAGAGAGGAGAAACACTTGACGGGGGAAACACATCCGCTCTTTTATAATAAAAAATAATGATAATGATGTTTGGAAAAGAAAAAAAAGGACTGATCGAGTGCAATAACCACAATTGGAGGCCGATAAACCAACCAAAATCAATACAACAACCAATGGACTTTGGAAAAGTCCCCTGGATGGAGATGCCTTTCAAAATATCACAATCAATTGATTTCGGAAAATCCATTGGAGTGGAGATGCCCTCCAAACTATCACAACTAATGAACTTCGAAATATCGCCTGGTGGAGACAGGGGCGGCGCCATGTACTTGGATTTAAGTTACGCGACCCGCTAAAAAAATATTACAGTGGAAATTTTTTTTATATACACATTTTACATGTGTACCGATCCCCTTATTTTTATATATTGATCCCTATTGACCCGTATTGAACTATAATATGTAACATGACGCTTAGTAATTGTAAAATATGATAAATTTCCGATCCGTATCACTAAATTCCTGGAACCGCCCCTGGGTGGAGATGTCCTCCAAAGTATCATCACCTTAATGTGAACCATCGCCCATTCCTCCTCTGCCCATTCCTCCTCTTCCAATTTTGAGTATCATTATAAAAGAATCTCGCATGGTATCCTTCTTGCTATGACAATGTATTAAAGCGAAAAATCTTGATTTCAAACTCCGCTCCAAACATAATTTCAAAAAATAAAATAAGTTATAACTCTATACTTACAAGTGTTGGATTCATTTCCCTCCTCCAAGCACAATTTTATGAAAAAAAGAGGCTTTACTTACAAGTGTTGGACCTTTCTCCCTTCTTATAGGTCCACACTTGAGGAGACACGGGCCTAAACATGAGAAACCGTATTGAGATATCATATATATGAAATTTTAATTATCTATCTTATCAGCTTAAACTTTTAGAAAAGACAGATAACATCATTCTGGAAAGCGTTGGTGCCAACCCTCCACCAATGACTCTTTGTAACCATTCACGGGTGCATGTTATGGGCATTGAAGTTATAACTTCACCTGCGTTTCGTGCGAATCTCAAAAAAAAAAAAAAAAAAAAAAAAAAAGAGAGAGAGAGAGAGAAAAAGTCACCACATTTCCATAAAGAAATTCCCATATCATTGCCGTTTGCCACCATCTGGTGAACGTGGACATTCGACGCCTATTCGCTCTCCTAATACAACATTGTATGGATTTCTAACTTCAGCCAAAATAAAATTATCTGGCTTTTTACCCAAGTTCCAAACTTTCAATTTAACCATGTTGTTATGTTATGTACCTCACGTGTCCTTGCTTTCATTTCTGTGCCCTTTTATTTTTTGTCCTGATTTGTTATCTTCATTAATAAGCTTTTGCTTTCACAACACAACACAACCCTTTTCAGTCCTTCTGCATCATATTCTCAATCAGTTGATTCGACTCTTTAAGATTGAAAAAAAAAAATGAACAAACAGTTCATGGACCACATGGAACCAGTAGATAAATCCCTGTTGGATTACAATCTACATTCTCTTGCTGACCCTGCTAATTCTTGCAGGAATTTCGCAAATGGCTGCGAAATAAATGAAAATATCGGGTTTGTTCCAGACTTTTCTGATGCATCTTCACTTCCAAGAAATGGGATTCGGCCTGTTAATGAGGAGGAGGATAATGATGTTGAAGGTGATTACTTTGATGGGGTCTTGAAATATATAAATCAAATTCTAATGGAAGAGGATTTGGAGGAGAAAGCTTGTATGTTTCATGACTGTTTAGCTCTTCAAGCTGCTCAAGATAACTTGTCTCATGTTCTCAATGAGGTCAACCCTTGTGATACTCCAAGATCATCATCGGTTGGGATTCGAATTTTCAATGATCCAAAAGATGATTTCAACAGCATTTGGGAGAGTCAATCTAGACGTCTTGATATAACCGATACAAGTGGGGAAGAAAGATCAAATGGATCAGGAGGAGGAAAGACAAGCCGTTTTCGTGAAGAGGACAATCAACAAACAGATGATGGGCGTACCAAGAAGCTGTTAGCAAATTTCAGAGATGAAACAGAGAATACAGAGGATTATGATAAAGCTCTACTTTGTCAAGATAAAGATCCCAATTTCTATGGCGAATCCCCTTCTTCAATTTACAGGATCTCATCTGCAGTCAAAGAAGGAGGCAATGGATTGCATTCACCTTATTATGTTCAACCAAACACTTGTAAAAGAGGAAGGCCTAAAGCTAGTGATAAAATATGCACTATAAGAGAAGTAGTAGATCTTAGAGATTATCTGCCCCGTTGCGCTTTTGCATTAACCATTTTCGATTTCAGGACAGCAGAACAACTGCTTAAGAAAATCAGGAACCATTCTTCACCATACGGTGATGCAACCGAAAGATTGGCGTATTGTTTCGCCAATGCTCTCGAGGCAAGAATTGCAGGTGTGGGTTCGAATCTTTATGCATCTTTAACAGCTAGAAGGGCTTCATGTGCAGACATTTTGAAAGCTTATTTGACTTATGTAACAGTGTGCCCTTTTCAAAGAATGTCCAATATATTTGCTAACAAGTCCATTGCTAGATTCACAAGGTCAGCATCAAGGGTTCATATCATTGATTTCGGTATTTTAGATGGTTTTCAATGGCCATGTATCATTCATGGACTTTCTTTAAGGCCCGGTGGGCCCCCGAGCCTTCGAATCACAGGAATCGACTTTCCACAACCGGGTTTTCGTCCAGCTGAAAGAGTTGAGCAGACAGGGCACCGTCTAGCGAAATACGCAAAAAGATTTGATATCCCATTTGAGTACAATTCCATTGCCAAAAAATGGGATACTATTAGTATAGATGATGTCAAGATTGATAGAGATGAAATGCTAGTAGTGAATTGTTTATACAAGCTTAAGAACTTGAATGATGAAGCTGTTGGTGAAAGTAGTCCAAGAGATTTAGTGATGAAGTTTATCAAGAATTTGAACCCTGATTTGTTTGTCCATGGTGTTCTCAATGCTGGATACAATGCACCATTCTTCGAGACGCGGTTTCGTGAAGCAATGTACCATTTCTCTTCAATGTTTGACATGTTTGAGGCAACCTTACCAAGAGAAGATCAAGAGAGGCTAATGTTTGAGAAGGAGATTCTTGGAAGAGATGTTATGAATGTGATAGCTTGTGAAGGGTCCGAACGGGTAGACCGACCCGACACTTACAAGCAATGGCAACTAAAGAAAGAGAGGCTTGGTTTCAGACAGCTGCCATTGGACAAGAAGATCATGAAAGAAGTGAAGTTTAAGGTTAAATCATGTTACCATAAAGATTTCTTGGCTGATGAAGATTGCAATTGGATGCTTCAAGGTTGGAAAGGCAGAGTGTTATATGCTCTTTCTTGTTGGACACCAAATATCATGTGAAAAATGATGAAGCAATATTAGTAACAATGGGCTTTTGGTAATAAAATGGGCTCTTTCTTTTTTGTTTTATATTGGTAGTAGCCCACAGCCCACAGCCCACAGCCGGAGAATATGAACTAGGTCCAATGAATATTAAGGAGAGGCAGGCCGGACTCAAACTAGTTGTTATGAGTTAATTTCAATTATATGTTGTTACTTGTTAGCTAAATCATTTACTTCATGCAATGATTTATTGAATTTTTTATATTTGTTTTAAGTGTCCGGTTTTAATTTCTTTTTAGTATTTTTTGTTACAATTATATTTTATTTACTCACTGCTTTCACTTGGAACAAATATTTTGAATAATTAATCTCGTTTTGAAAAGTAGATGAATTTTTTCTTCATGTATTGTCATCATTTTTGCCCGAAGCCTTCAAATTCTCACACACATTCTCCCGGTGCGATAAATCCGTCACTTCTTATATTTCACATTCTCTTGTCTGATAGATGCATCGGGGTGAATCTACTTCACATCCTCACACACATTCTCTAGTGCGATAACTCATGCTTAGCATCCAATCGGGCAATCCCCTAGAAAACCAAATGAGCAAACTTTAAATTGATTGAATAGTTTCGCGAGCACTTCTCGGGTTTTGAAAAGGAAGCCAAGGGCAGAAGGGGCATGATGACTTGACGTCATCCTCACCTTCCTCCGGCTTATCACTGGCAGTCTGTTCAAGGTTCCCTTTCGTGCGGGTCGGAACTTACCCGACAAGAAATCCTTCCGGCGAGGGGACATCGGTGGCAGCATCTCCATGTCGGCCCAGCAGAGTGCTTTCGCCGTTGGTGTTCTTTCCGATCTCTACGCATTTCACCGCTCCACCGGAAATTCCCTCTGCCCCTACCGTACTCCAGCTTGGTAGTTTCCACCGTCTGTCCAGGGTTGAGCCCTGGCTTGTGCGGGCCCCCGTCAATTCCTTTGAGTTTTTGTTATCTACTTCACATTCTCAGACATATTCTCCGGTGTGTTAAATCCGTCTTTCATTATATTTCACATTCTCCTGTGTGATAACATTCTCACACATCCTCAAGTGCGATAAATCCGTCACTTATTATATTCTCCTGTGTGATAAATGTATCAAGGCGTCCCAACTTTGGGGCACTTGAGTAACATTAAGCTCATTCAACTCAACATATCAACTTTGTAGATGTCCGATATCTATATTATTTGACTTCTATAAAATCAAATATAACATAAAATATGTTGTCACGGTTGTTTCAACGTGGTACTTTTAATAAACATCTACTTTCATCCTCCTTGATATAACAATTACATCTTCTCATTTACGGCAGTGATAAATGCACAACATGTCCACTACACATGATCCCACTATTGATTATGGTGAGGTCTAAATCAATCTATGTGTCTCACATTTTATTGATAGTGTGATCAGTGGAAGAGCTTCATACATCTAAGCTGAAAAAATACACTAATATGTGTAGTATGCATTTAGTTTGCCCTCCCTTAATCTTCTTATTTGCCTTCAAAAAATTTATTGTCTTCCTCAGGGCGGACCCACCCTTTAGGTGGGGTGGTCTCAAGACCACCCTAAAATTTGAAGAAATTTTTTTTGTTTTTTTTTTTATAATTGAATTAGTGTTGTTATTAGTATATGTTCTTAAGTCTTCTAAATTTCAAACAAATGCTATAGTGGCCTAGTGGAATAACATCTATCTATTTAGTCTTACTTATCCTATGCTCATTGGTTCAAGACATGGCACAAACATTTTTTTTGGTACCTTATACCGATGAAATACTTAAAGCATTTTACGATCTAAATCTAATATTTTTTTCCGTTTACCTGTGACTTTTTAAATCACATTATTTTTTTCTACATTATACCATCTAAATCTAATCAATTTGGTATATTATATGACTGAAATGCTTATAGCATTTTTTCTTTATCTTATACGATCTAAATTTAATTTTTTTCCCTTTTACCTTACCTTTTTTGGTGCATTATACCACCTAAATGCTTATAACATTTTTCCCTTAAGTTATGCGATCTAAATCTAATAATTTTACCTTAGACTTTTTAATCAATATTTTTTTCTATCTTATACTCCCTCTGTTTATTTTATCTGTCGCAGAGAGAAGAATCACACAGATTAAGAAAAGTAATTAATATGTCTAAATATAGTATTGGAAATGTATTTTTTTATTGGAAATTTAAATACTTTGTTGGTAAAGAAATTTTTAGTATTGGAAATGTATTTTTTATTGGAGATGTAAATATTTTACTGGTAAATGAGAAAAAAAAGTAATAAATGATGCTTTAGAAATGTAAAATGACAAATAAATAAAAAAAGAGCAAATTTTGAAATGTGATAGATAAAAAAAAATAGAGGGAGTACCATCTAAATCTAATCATGTTCGTAACTTGATGTACGATGAACGTAATTCTTTAGTGTTGTTTTTTTTTTTTTTCCGGATATGTATATTAATGAAAACTAATACCACCTCAAGAAAAATTCATGGTTCCGCCACTGGTCTTCTTTATTGAGATCTTACATCCGTCAGTGAGTGTAATCATATGTAGTGCACCATGAATAAAGTTGTGGACATTTCATTTTCCTTTCATTTAATGTTGCCATGGCATGTAGTGTACGAACAAATCAATGCCACAGTGTAATTGTGTGGTCCCATGAAAACAATTTTCAATGATATGCAATGCAAGCACGTCTTAGTGGCCATATATTGCTGCATTAGTCCATGTATATGAAGATAATCTTTTTTCAAAGGAATAGTAGTATGACAACAAGAGATCGCCCCGGTGGTCACTAAGGTATAACCTAACAATAGAACATGTTTCGAGTCCCGTTTGAGGCAAATTAAGGGTGTGTTTCTTGACCTTAATATTTTTCATTCAACATGTGACGACACATATATTTACTCAATTTTCACTTCACCATACTGGGTAATGATAGGTTTACCCCCTCAAGTCTACACCATGTTTACACCCCAGATTACACGCTAGACAATCTTGTGGTTGTGATTTAAGGTAGTAAATCTATCACTCCCCTTCAGCATATATACTTTAGTTTCACGACCTATATATGAATTTCCGTATACAACTTTAGTATATTAAAATTTTGCCCTAAGCTCAAGTGTGCATTTTCTCCCTCAAAAAAAGTGTGTATTTTTTTTTTTTTTTTTTCGTATGCGATGTGTATCTGTATCGGATATATATCAAACACGAGACATGATAATCGAATGACGAGCATACATTTTGAAAGAGAACAAAAAGAATCTATCTAGCTAGAGAGGTTGGATAGTTACTTCATCCAACTATAAAAGCCACAAACATTCGATCATCAAAGTCTCTTTTGCACATAAATTCTCAATATCTATTTAAGCGAAAATACAAAATACAAATTCAGCATGATTTTTTTTCTTTTTCTTTTTATTTTTCTTGATGATGCATGGACACGTCTGATCCAACATTTCCATACATTGAACACTAGACAAATGACAAGAAACAATACTCTGTCAGTAAACCCCACTTTTCCCAAACGTTAATGAAATGGACAAATGTACATTGAAATTTATCAGTTTTGAAAGATATATATGGGATTCAATTCACAGAATATAACTTAATTAATTTCTGCACTAATTCAAAGAGAAATTCAAGAAAAAGAGTACACTTTTGTCCCCACAGGCTCATTGTAGGTCATTCAACCTTCTTTTTCTCCGCTGTTACTGGTAACGGATCGAGCGTTTGAAACAACACATTTTTACGTAATTGATTATAGTTGGTTCTATATCAATTGATAGATTCATATATCATAAATAATGTAAATTAGAGTGTGTCATATCAATCGTTGTGACAATAACATATTACTCTAGCTAAATGTTGTATCTTTGAAGAACCCTAATAGGCAACCCTTGATTTGGTACAGGAAATGGACTGTACTGAATCCCTTCATTGCTTCCAATCACTTCCCACCTGCAAATTCATTTGTGTGAGAATGCATCAATATAAGATAAATAAAAAGAATAGAGTTTGTGACACATTTAATAAAAAAAGGTAAATTTCGGTGTAGATTAAAAAAAAGAAGGTGAATTTATTATTCTAATATACATAGAACTTATTTTTCGTCTTTGTCACGCTGTAATATAGTAGGATAAAAATAAAAGGATTTTAAACATGGATAATATATAATTCATTGTAGGATCATGTCCACATTTTTTACAACCACAAAGCAATATATATATCATATATATGTCAAAAAGAGATAAGGATTTGTTGGTTGAAAACTAAATTAATAGTAGATCACCACGCATATCCATCAACCAATCATGGGTTCTTGTTATTGTTTTTTTTTTTTTTTAAATCCAAAATTGTTTGATAGTTATAAAACACAAGAACGTGCGATGAATATTCTGAAATAACATCTCAAAGATAAGCGCAAAAGATACCTTCAAAGTTCAACCCAACATTTAAAGTTAGTTGTTTCTTTTTGACATGCATGGGGTTTTCTTGCGAAAAAGTGGTCCAATTTAAGAGTGACAAAAATGTCCCCACTCGTAATAACATTTGACACGGTTTTATTATTATTATTATTATTAACATTTGACACGGTTTTATTATTATTATTATTATTATTATTATTATTATTATTATTATTATTATTATTATTATTATTATTATTAACATTTGACACGGTTTTATTATTATTATTATTATTATTATTATTATTATTATTATTATTATTATTATTATTATGGAGACAAAGAAATTGGAGATGTGATAATTTTATTTTATTTTATTTTATTTATTTTTTTTTTTTTTGTTGTGTAAACCGGATTTTTCATTAAAACGGTGGAAAACATATGTATAACGCAATCAAGAAATAAGCCAAAGAAGTTGTATCGTATCGATCCTACTTCTTAATAAAAGTCGAGAATATTTGAAGATTTGGATAATTGTGGAAATTAATTCGTTGATTATTTTAAGCTGATACGCAATCAAGATACAACCTTATTTTATTGAGTAATTCTAGAGCCAGAACTACTCGGCCAAAACATATGCGTTAAATTCGTGACAAATTTGTTGGCTCAACGACTTAAAAAACCTTAGACTATGACGATCCAAAAATCGTCGGAGTAATCATCTAGGGTTCTTTCTCTTGATGTTAATCTAAGGATGCTCCTTCGATCTAGAAAATAGTAAAAGAGGGGGTGTTTTGGTGGTGGTTTAGGCTAGATCGCACTTGAGATGTTGTTTCTCGTTCGCCTACGTATCCAATGCGTGAATTGGAATCAAGTCTCCGTAGTTCCTCAGGGATGGTTAAAATAGAGAAGAGCTATGCCCTAAGGCGGCGTGGGCCTTGTCCTTATTGGGCTTGGATTGCCGTGCTCCCTAAGGAAAAGATAAGGATTATTTGATCTCCTTGATTGTTGGAGATAATTACGGTATTCGAATATTTGTATTTAAGGGATAAAGATTGGAGCATTTATGGCTTAGGATTCTTTCGTAGTTATCCGTTTATCATAAACGTGGGGAATACGATTAAGGACGGACTCAGGCTAACTTAGGTTGCCCGAGCCGGACTGGTGGAACTGATCTACAGAGGTCGGGGAGATTAGCCGAGCTGTCATGAGCTCGGGGTCTTGTGTGCAGAATAGATCGAAGGTCTGAGAGGGACTTAAACCAACCGATAAGGTTGGTCAAAGGTTGGCTAGATTACAAGTGTTGGCCGACCCGCACAGGTCGGGGCTGGACCCGGACCTGGTCTCGAGGATTGGAGGTCGGTGCTAAGTACGGTCGATCCGGGAGAGATGGAGTGACTAGCCGGACTGGGTCACTCGGCGTCGTTTCTCTCTCACTACTTAGTGTTGAGCCACTGAAAAGGTGCCACGTAGATATGTCCATTTTCTGGCAGCATCAGACTACTTGTTTTGTTTTATAAGTTACTCCCTTCGTTCCATAATAACTGAGACATGTAATGTTTTGTTTAATTTTATTTGAGGCGGTACAATTTCTAATGCAACATTTATTGTGTTATTATTTGATATACCCTTATTTATTTCAGTAGGAGATATAAAAAAGAAGACCACATTAATTATATCCAAGGATATTCTAGTCATTTCATTGTAAAATTTAATGCATTAACTCACATTATTAATATGTGTGATTTTGGCAATTGTCTCAGATAAATTGGAACGAAGGAAGTACGTTGTATTTTACATTTTGAAAGCACTGTTTGAACTTTATGATATTATGGTAGATTCCCATGGTTTGGATCGAGGTCTATATGTTAGGATCAAACGCTTACTATTCTACTAAAATTAATTGGTGTTAGTAAATATGTTAATGCATTTCCTTATACATTAAAAGTGTGAGCAATCTCTCCCATTACTGTCTTCTATAGTAATTGTCTTAATCATTTTGACACGATGGATGACATAACGTAACGTGACATCGACATCCTCGATCATGTGACATGTATTTAGAAAATGGGTCCCACTTCCATAACATAAGGATCCATTGACATCTGGATTATATTGATATCCCAAAGAAGATATTCTAAGGCTTTCACTTACATTCATTCACATGTGGCCATGTGGGTCAAGATTTCTCCACATTATACAAAACACGTGTTAGTAGTTAGTACGTAGTACGTAGTAGTAGTAGTATAATTAAGATTGCGTAGAAAAGAAAAATATAACGTGTATCTATATCGCTATATGTAGCAGAAGACAAAGATATATATACAATTAATAATTAATGGGGAATAATTATTGGAAAACAAAAAAAAAGCAAGAGAAAGAGGGGACCTGTAAGTGGTGGTGAGGTGGTGGAGGAATACAAAGATTTCAAGCTTAGCCAGCTCACTGCCGGGACACGAATGAACTCCATTTCCAAACGGCATGTATGTATTTGGCCTTGGTGCCACCTGCATTTCATGAGCCCGGCCCCCACACACATTAATTCCCCAATTAATTACTATATCTTTCATCAAATATCAACATTAATTAATTAATATCGTCCTTATCAATATCAAATCTACTTAATTATCTATGATCGTTAAACTTTTATAAAGAGATGATAATTCAACACAATTAATATCATGAAAAAAAAAAGGTGATATATATTTACAAATCTCTATGCCAATACTGTGTTCACAACTATATATATCGTACAACTGTTGTTTTTTTTTTTTTTTTTGGCAGCCTCTTGCTATGTCTTTTATATGTCCTTGTTGACCTAGACTATTTGTTATAAGCTCATACTTATATGTCTTAGTGGTATTCAGACTCTTAGTTATAGACTCACGTTCATTAATGATGGATCTAGAATCAGAATCTAGTGATGGATACCGAAGAAAATCGTGGAATTCATTGGGGGTCTAATTGCCACATCATGAGTAGTCTCAATGTCATATCAAGTTGTGATATTCGTTGTGTCAGAATGATTGTGACAGTAGTAATAAATGAACAAGATAAGAAGAAAGAACAATATATCTACAACTAGCTCCTACTAAAGATTTGTGTGCAGTGTTAGTATCACAACCTACAATTATATCAAAAATTGTTCATTACAACACACATCGATACTCGTTTGATTATAATGAGAACCATAATGAGTCATATTATATAAAGCTCAATGGTATAAAAATGAACTGTACCAAGAACGTAGGGCCGGTTGCGACAATAGCATTAATTTTGCAAGATTTTCGTCTTTGATAAAATGAAGAGTACGTTGTACCTCAAATCTTGAAGGATCAAAATTTTCTGGGCGAGGATAGAAATCGGGAGAGTGATGAATGCTTCTGAAAACAGGAAGAACTTTCCAGCCTTTAGGAATGACATAGCCTTGAAACTCCACATCTTCGACAGCTTCTCTGTAAGTGAATGATAAAATGCTTGCCATTCTTAATGTTTCTTGAATAACCCTGCTTGTCACTTTCATCCCTCTTGTATCTGACCATGTTAGCCCTCTATTTTCTTCACTTTTTCTTTTCCTTTTTATCTCTTGTTGTTCCCTCTGTATGTGCATGCCAAATTTAATTTTATCACAATCAATCAATTGTTAGTGTTAAGAAGATATTGATTGATACGTGTTCTAGCATAATCAATGATGATCGAAGCCACTGGAATGTTATAAATGTATGTTGTGTCACTAAACAAACCTGAACTACTGCAATGTTGTAAATGTATGTATGATGTGTCACTAAACAAAGTCCGATATGTAATGCCTAGGAATTCATGGCCCGTTTGGCCTGGCTAGAGGGTTAATTCGATTTACCAAATTCATTGTCTCAACCTTGATAATGTTTCTCAACCTTTTTAGTGTGGGATATTGGATATTTTTAATTTTTTTAAATTTTTTTTTGGTGATCGATTGCAATTGAATTGCGGCCCTAATAAACATTGCTGCAATGAGGAACAAAGAGCCAAAAAAAAAAAAAAAAAAAAAAAAGGAGGACATATATAGCCGTGTGAAGTATGTCTCTTTATAACACGTTTCATGAAATTATGCATCATTTTCAACAGTGCATGTTTTGCCTATAAAATACCTCATATTGCAAACAATAAAATTCATTCTGGAAAAAAGCATCATCAATCCATATCCAAAAGCTAGTGTCTCTGTATTGATCAAGTAAACAACCTATATTGTATTACGTGAGAGATTTTCAATAGTTTCTCATCCGTTACGTTTGCATGGGACAAAATATTTCTCAAAAGTTAACATATTTTACGTGCTTTGAAGTTCATTATCGTTTTCACGTATTCATAATCCGGGGAAATTCTGATGCATGTACTTCCTATTAAAAACGGATCGTCGGATGACTTTCACGTGTACAAACAAACAAAAAATTTTTGTCTATGTATACATCCGACGGTGCGTTTTAATAGAGAGTCTCTGCATCAAAATTACTCAGTCCGACGATCTGTTCTAATAGAAAGTCTCTGCATCAAAATTATCCGGCCCGTAATAGATTACGGGTTGACAGGATATACACCCAAACATGTGAGGTAGGATCTCCCAACATAATAATCAAATGAATCTATGTAGACAGTTAACGGATCTTAGTTTGGTATAGAAAAGACGACACGTGTAGAATCAAATCAAATGATGGAAGAAGACGGTGATGATAGTACATACCGTGACAGATGCCAACACAAAAGGGTTGTCATGCAAGTACTTAAGTACCCACGTGAGTGCACTTGCAGTGGTATCATGAGCTGCGAATATGACTCCAATTATATTGTCTGCTATTTGATTATCGTTTAGAAGAAGACGATGACCCTCTTTTGCTCTCAGCAAGACACCTAGCAGGCCCCCACCGCCATTGTTTCCTCTCTCTCTTCTCTTTCGAATCAATGCCCGCAAGGTGTTTGTTAAAAGGCTTCTTGCTTTCATTGCTTTGTGAAATGAAGTCCATGGAAATATGGAAGCCATTGAATTGTAGCCTTTTTCAAGGCAATGGTATAAGTTTTTTATTCCTTTCACTTCTACCTCTGTTGTGTCCCCAAATGCCGATAGTATTGCCACGTCAAATGCATACTGCATACAACCAAAATAAAAACATTTAACTATCCTTCTAATTATAAAACAATTATGATCAAACCGCCCCTCATGACGTGACACTTGATTCGCGGTTTTGATATAATTCCGTAGAACTTAGGACGAGTATAGTGGCGGACGCAGAAAAATTTATTAGTTGAGCATCGAAACAAATTTAAAGATCAACTAAGACATTAATATTATTTTTACAAATAAAATTATATCGTTTTTCGGATCTTAGTGCACAGGGACGTACACTGCTGACCCACCTTTATGCACATGGATCTGCCCAGTCTAGTGCTGCTATTTGAATCAAAATTGATCTAGCAACTAGTTTGACCCACCGTCCTCGTTAATTCTGACATGCAGACACAGAATCAGGAATTGGTAGTCGAGTGTCCAAGGAACTATATTTGTATAGTTGGGTGGGCTGAATTAAAGTAACTAGCTGTGTTGGACTGAATTAATTACATAATGTTTAGATGTATCGAAAATAAAAAAACGGATGAGCGCTAGCCATTCCCTAGTTCCGTCTATGCTAACATGATTAACCCCGGTTATCAAATGTTAACTAAGGTTAACTATATTGAGTTAAACGATGATGAAGTGTCCAAATAGACCGAATAGTTATTACGTATATTTATTATTTCTCAATTAACGTTGATAGGCCCGAACTGTACGACGTTACAATTATATTAATCAATAGATTTTATACTACTGTCATTAAAGCAAAAAATGTGTTGTAACTATTTATCAATCATTTCGTCCCCTTCTTCTTAGTCAATTAAATTTTGCAAGATTTGTTTTGAACATTTTACTATAGAAGCAATAAATACATTTAATCTAGTTTGAGCCCTACATATATATATGTTTAATCAATATTAATAACATTTAGAAGGAGTAATTAATGAAACGAAATATAATTAATACCATAAAAGATATGGAAAATTGAGCCCTACATATATATATGCATAATTTTTTGAATCCCGAAAATCAATGAATCCCGAAATCGGTGAAATAACGAAAATTAGTGAATTTTGAATTTTGAAAAAGGAGTAATTGAATTTGTGAAAACGAAATATAAGTTTAACTGTCCTTCTACCATATGAAATATTTCTGTCCTTCTCCCTCATTCCCCCTAAAAGATACTTGAAAAAACAAAAGTAGATTGAATGAATATATAAATACGTACCCTTTTCATCTCTTGCAAAGTGTTGATGGAATTATTTTCCCAAAGAGGAAGAATATTAAGAACAATATCCTCAATCTCAGGAACAGAATCTCTAATGGCAGACGGTGAAAAAGAAGAAAAAATGAGCTTCTTGAGCATAGAATGATAAGGGCCTTGATGAAAAAAGATAGCTTCTTCTCCAATCATTTTCTCTTTAGTAGGTGGATATGTTGGCTTAAACAAATGTGATTGTTTCACTAATACTATCTTTGCTGCTTCTGGGTTTGTTATCATCACACATGGGCACCCTAATATGTGGGTTTTGAATATATCTCCATACCTGTATATAATAAGTAGATATATATATATATATAGCAATCTCATTAATTGGAAAACAAAATACTTATAATTAAGTATAACATGCATGGCTATATTTGGGAATATGAATTATGAGATGTTTTGTACATTCTTGCCGGGAAAATTTTGATGCAAGGACTTTTATTAAAAATGATCGTCGTATGACTGTCCACGTGTAGAAGAAAATAAAATTATTTTGTATACTTGTATATGTGACGATATCTGATAGTCCGTTCTAATACCGAGTCCTTGTATCAGAATTACCCTCATAATAGATGCACCTATAATACATAAAAGATTTAAATAAAACGATAGAGATACAATTATTATTTTTGATATAAATACAAATTATTTTGTTTCTTTCGAAAACCACCACGTCAACTGCATAACGTTAACACAGTCACTATTAACTAAGAACATTCCGATTTTTTTTTCTGAGACAAGACGCAAGAAGTATCACGGCCGGGTTCTTTTATTTATTTATTTAAAGTTTTCGGTATCCGGAACATACTGGTCCGACTAATTCGGAATTCGGAATTCGGTTCGGATCGTGCCTGTAGAGTCTAACTTTTACTGAGAAATAAGGCATGGCCAATGGTTCTTTCAACATGACTACGGGTTCTTTTATTTGCACGAGCGAGACTTGCTCCAACATATACTATATTTATTATATACTTTCTTTTTTCATATTATCAATTTAATTACGTACTAATTAATATTTTATTACTATTGCTTTAATAATTAGTAATTAAGTAATATTTTACACAATTATTTTCAAAATTTATCTTATTCTTAATACCTAACACAACTCACAAATGGAGTATATTGGAAGGGAAATAACACATAGTGACATGTGTATAATTTTCTTGAAAAATCTTTGTGGCACAATAAAATATTCACAATACAGTGCTATAACAACAATTTTCATCATTGATTTTTTATACTGATTTGCATCATTAGGTCCCACGTTATAATCAATACTTCAAAATTCCTTTGTCATACCTTGTTTAACCTTAGGTATCTTAATTAAGTATATCAACACATACGGAAAATTTACAAAAAATGGTCAAGATCATTGGTGATTAGATGGTGGCAAAGTAATAGGAGTGTGATTGAATGTATAGGTTGACCCCTTATTTGTAGGAAAAGAAAAGAACACTACCTGTTAAAATAATATTGATCGTTTAAAAATATGATAAAATGGTGGTTCTTTTGAAAAATATAATGTCAAAAAATGAAATACATATCATAAATCTTACGCCATTAATGGCACCTTAGTAAAAACTTGTGAAACAGACAAAAATCACATTTCTTCTCATGTAACGAGTAACCGGCCGGCCGGCCGGCCAGTCATGTGTTATGAGTACGGATCTATGAATTTATTTTCAATGTAAAAATTTGTATAATTTAAAGTGGTTCATAGTCACGAGCAAGACATTAGTCGAATGATAATTACTCTAAGGGAGAGTTGTTGAAAATGACAAAAAAAAATTATTAAAATTAGTAAAAAGGATAATAGACATATGAAGTACAAAAATATCTTTATAAATACACGTGGGGTGTTGTGTTGTTTTTTTTTTTTTTTTAATAGAGATGTAAAATTGTCTTAATACAAGATATTTTGTCATTTTTACTAAAATACAAATGTTATTTTCCTTTTTGATAATTTCATAAAGTTTTTTTTTTTTGGTCCTTTTTCATAATTTTCACTTACTCTAATTCTTACGCTACACGGTTCGGGTTCGAGTTCGAGTTTCGAGGGAGAAAAAAGATGTTATTTCTTATCCGTAGAAAAGATAAGTGTCCATAAATTAAAAGTATTTTTATATGTATGTAAATCCACGACTGTATATGTGTTAAGGATGACGTACGCATGCAATTAATGGAAAAAATATTTGCTTGGTGTCTTCTTCACATATTGGAGACACGGTGTAATTCAATATGAATGTGGTTCTAATCGTTTCGCGGTCACTCCAACTCAAAATTCCAGCCCCTCCGCACAAGAATTTCTCGTAACGGTCGACGTACCTTTTCTGACGAGTAGAGAAGAAAGAATTGGGGTTCTGAGTAAAAAGCTTGAGAGTTTCTCCGACGTACGGCCAACCCATTGACCCTGGTGGTAGCAACCGGTCATGTTTTTCTTTGCCTGAGCCATGACAAAGACGACGACGACGACTCCGTTCAAACACCAAAATCACTGCAATTAATATAAAAAGTAGGAGTGCCAGTACAGCAACGAATGGAAACATGAAAGGAATCAGGAATGCTCCTCCTGCAAAGAAGGCAGCTGGCCGGAAAAACAAAAACTGCATGCTTTTTGAATATATATATTAATTGACAGAATATATATATAGGCCGAGGGTGGGAAATGGGAAATGGGAAATGGCAAATGATTGAAATGCAGGGGAGAAAGATATATATAGTAGTTTATGAAGAAGAATAGATTGTGTTGGTGTTGAGATGATGAATTTTGCTCCCTATATATAGGGAGAGAAACTGACCAAATCCCTGCACAGTTGTCCACTGGTTTATTTGCTCCTAACCAAATTTCATCCTTTTTTTTTTAAGGAAAAATTTCTTGTTCACATAAATAAATGTTTGCTTCGAACCCTCAAAAAAAAAAAAAAAAAAATTTGTTGCTTCCAACGACAACTTACTTACAAGAAACGTTCATAATACATTTTTATCGACATTTAAATCAATATCACTCAATAGCTAGGTATCAAAATCTGTTTATTGTAGAGTTGGTATTAATCTACTAAAGATATGTATACATTATAATACCAAATAAAGAAATGTATGAACAATAAATATGTGTATTCATGTTAATTGTGTGATTAATATGTTAAAGAAAATATATATGACACAATAAAATGACTAAAGATCATCTCAAGTGATAGGCTGGATATTGTGCTCTAATATGTTGTAGGCTTAAGTGTTTGTGATACTGTGTTCTAATTTGCATGTGGTCATTTTGTTGGGACTACTCTAATGTGTTTTATTTTTATTTTTTCCGGAAACGAAATATTCATATATTTTCATCCTATTTGAGACTCGAACCCTAGTCATTGACAAGGTATGATCTAGTGTTCACCACTAGCCGATGCATTGTTGGTACTCAAAGAGCACTTGCAGTAGATACTCTACATTTTACTGTAAACTAAAATTTATTCTTTAAACTAAAAAAATATGTATTTAAAACTGTAAATAGAGTATTATTTTAGTGCATCTGATGCATGTGCTATAATGTGTTTTAGCAACTTAAACATTTGAAAGATACCATAATATAACAATATAAAGCGTTGTCTTGCCATTTATTTAAGGTTGTAATAAAAAAATAAAGAAACAAAAATATTAGCAATCACAAAATGATGTCATAAAATATGGATATGATGTAAATGTATTGCTGTTCTTTTAGATTTCAGGTTTAAATTGTATTTCAGGACATTTTATTGTTCAACTTAAAAACACCAACATCTAATTCTTGCTTTAGGACATTCTAAGGTTTATTTATTCTTTAGGACATTTTATAATTCAACTAAGAGACCAATTTTAGGATGATATTGGAATATCAAGTTAGTTATAACTGTTCAACCATTTAATTTTTTAAAATTAGTGGATTTCTACTACAAATAAGATTCACTATTTTATCTTTACGATCTTATTACCCAATCATAAAACACTAAATCATTTGTACTCTCAAATAATTATATTAAATTTATGGAAATAATAATGAGAAACCGAAAATTAACGAAGGACATATAGTACAACTTTTTCAGTTAAAACTCAACAGTGACTATATACATGTCATGCAGTCATTCACCCACGTATAGACTATATCTATAGATCTGAGCTCATAGACTTTTAATATTTTCTTTTTTTGAGAAAGACTTTTAATAATTAAAGCTGATGAGGTGTAATAAATTAATTATAATATTGAACTTCCAACAAACTGGTTGCGTTTTCAATAAAATTGTTTTAAATAGGGAAAATATCCATTAGGTTTACTTATTCGAAAATATTATATTTTCCGGGATATATGTGGGTTGAGATGCATGGTTGGAAGATGAAACAACAAAATATCTGAGAAATAATATTATAGAAATGGTAGCTTATCTAAATTATGTGGTTTGTGTTTAATATAGAAAGAATCTACGCTGAGATTATAAGACAAAATTTATGTTCTCATTTATCTATAACTACATTTAAGTAGATATTATATACACAATTCTTAGGAGAAAAAACTATTACTTGCCCTTTTTTACGAATTAAGATTTTAAGTATAAAATGATAAAACGGTCTATTTGTAAAAAAGAAGACAAGAAATACCAGTTTTTTTTTTTTTTTTTTTTTTTTCTTTTCTAAAATTTATGGTTTTACATAATTATGATGAAAAACCATGAATACTAATATAAAATTAGTGGACCAAATATGTGTTTATACTTTATATACCAATTGTTTATTTTATTGTATTCAGACCACTTGTCCCAGAAACTTATGGTAAGCTTGCTTTAAGAATTTCACCAAATTAAATTAACATAATAAGCAATTGTTTTTATTTGTTTCCTACAATTAACAAAAGAGATTTCATTCCACAAAACAAAGAACACATTATTACATATATACCAGCCAGCTCCTGCAACCATATATGCAATGGCGGAACCAGGAAAAATTTTCGGGGTGGTCTTAAGCAGGTTTGTTCTTAAACCACTAGGATATAAGGTCTTTTGTTCGAAAAGACACATAAGGAAACGTCCGCCCTCGCATATATGCAGGGAAGGAAACGTGGTTTCCAAATTACATCATTAGCAAGAACCTTCCCAAAACTACGGGACAGGCCAAATCCAGAAAGTACTTGAGTTTTCGGATCGGATCGCTACAATAAGTATATACGAATGACTCTTTCTAGTAGGAATATACCCTATGAAACATGTTGATCTATATCTGTAGATTTTGATACGGTGGAATGGGGAAACTTTTTGGATAATACTTTCACATGCAAAACTACCATATATGATGTAATCTATACCGCGTATTTTTAATGGAAAATTAGGGATAAGGACACAATCTGGAATATTTTTAAGTAACAGGACAGCTACATATTTTTTATAGGGAGAAGGACAACTGCATAATTTTTATAGCGAGAAGGACAAACAGTGAATCCCGAAAATCGGTGAATCTCCTCAGTGAATCCCGAAATCAGTGAATTTCGATAGTGAATTTTGACAGTGAATCCCGAAAATCAGTGAATTTCGACAATGAATTTTGAAAATTAGTGAAATTCGACAGTGAATTTCGGCAGTGAATTTAAACAGTGAATTTCGAACACAAGTGAATTTCGACAGTGGATAAATAGTTTTGTCCTTTATGCAAAAGTTTCAAAAGACTGTCCTTCTACTTAATTGATGAAATATTTCTGTCCTTCTCCCTCATTCCCCCTATTTTTAATCTAATATCAAAATGAGTAATGATAAAGGCACAACAAAAATTACATAACGGATGCCACAACATGATTTTTCACTCTTGATTTTGATGAGTGTTAATTGATTGTGGTGTGGACCCATCAAAATCAAGAGTGAAAGATCATGTTGTGGCATACACTTATTTTGTATTTATCTGGTTTATTAAATAGCATTATTAGAGAATCCAATGATGGCTAATACATTTTGATATCATTATCTAATAATGCACTAGGTTCATTGTCTTGCCTGCGTGTGTATCATCGGTGGGTGATCATTCAGAACAGTAGGAGAAGACCAGAATGTCTAGTAGTACCATGTGTCATTCCGTTCTTGTGCACATAGAACTTCTCGTCTTTCAGGGATTTTGATCGTGATGACGAATATCAATACAAACGGAATCGAATAACAATAGATGTAAGGAACAGTCGTGATGATTTGTTTGCTTCTGTTTATTCAGGAATTCTAGATCTACTTTTTTCCTATCACATAAAGGTTATAAAATACTAATGCTGTAGAAATCTAGGCCAAAGCTCATATAAAAGGAGGGATTTCATCCTCAAAACCTAGTTGTGAGGTGAGGGGGTGCATGCTTCTGCTTATTCATGTATTCTAGATGTATTGTTTTTCTATCACATTAAGGTTATAAAATACTAGTTGTAGAAATATAGGTCCAAGCTCATATAGGAGGATGAATATCATCCCTAAAACCTAGGTTGTGAGATGAGGGCGCTTCTACTTATTCAGGTATTCTAGATCTAGAATAATGTTTTTCTATCACATAAAGTATTATAAAATAATAATGTTGTAGAAATCTAGGTCCAAGCCTATATAAGAGGAGAAGTTACATCCCATAATCTAGGTTGCGATGTGAGGGAAGTACATTTTTAATATGATGAGTAATAAAATAGCAAGTGTCAATATATGACAACTTTAACAAATGCTTCTAGAAAATGTCCTCAACACGTCCGAGGTTTGCTTCTCACTTAGGAAACTATTGTTGGTGCGATTGCAAATTATGTCTCCATCTTATCCTTTTGCCACTATATACTTGGTGATAGCACTTATTTTAAATCAAACATTACATAGATTTAATAAAAAAGAGAATTAGGAATAAAGACAATTTTGAAAATATTTTTCAGTAACAGAACAACCATAAATTTTTTATACGGAGAAATACAACTTTTATATTTTTATAGTCTGAAGAACAAAACACACCCAAAACAAAAAAAAAAACAAAAAACAAAAAAAACAAAAAAAAAAAAAAAAAAAAATTCCGCGCCTGTTTTCGTGGGAGCTTTTTTTTCCCTTTACTTTCTTTTCTCTTTCCTCCCTGATTTTCAAACGCTCATATATTTTGATCTAAATCACCAAACGTGATGAAAATTACACTGAATTTTTAATTTTTGATGCTCTTCGTTTTGAGACTTGGTTCGATATTATTACATCGTTTTTCGTAAAATTCATTATCGAAATTCACTCAGTGAATCTCCCCAATGAATCCCGAAAATCAGTGAATATTGACGTGAACATCGAACAATAGTGAATTTCGACAGACCACCTCGGAATATGTTGAATGTGGTCTCAAAATAAAAAGCATGAAAAACTAAAAAAAAAAATTGGTGAAATAATTTTCAAATTTGGAGTTATAGATTGAAATATATGAGTGTTTAAAAAAGATGGATTAGAGAGAAAATGTTTGGGGTTTTTTTATTTTTGGGAAAAATGGCGCCAGAAAAATAATAAAATAAAAAAAAATAGTTTTGTCTTTTATGCAAAAGTTTTAAAAAACTGTTATTCTTTTTAATTGATGAAATTTTTGTATCATTCTCCCTCGTTACCCCAATAATAAATGTTATATGTATAGGGTTCAAGACTTCCATGCGCCCCATACCCAGAATATCTCATTTGAATAAGAGACTTTCTAATTTTCAAAGTTCTTTTGTTCTTATCGATTTGTAAAACTTTCTATGTTTGAATTTAATTAACTTTGATATTATATTCTCCTCTATTTCTTATCACACATGTGAACTGAACACAAGGGCTGAAGGTAGACTAGTCATTTAATCGGAAAATTAGCCGAATGATTACAATTGCAGGCTTGTATATGTGCATGTTCAAGACCAATTGTTGTAGCATAACATTTTTCTAAAATAAAATAGCCGAATGATTACAATTGCAGGCCAGTGAACTAAATAACTTACTAAGATAAGAAATTTTTCTGTGCACCGCTCTTAATTTCATTATATCATTACATACGTTATATGAATGCAAGAAGACAAATATATTATGTTCTTAGGGCATTTCCAGTAGAAGCTCTATACGGTCTCTATCCCTAAAATGAAGATAAAAAAATAGAGTTTTGCCTCAAATAGCTCCTAAAGAAGAGGCCCTATCCCTATTTATTTTTAGGGATATGAACAGTACATCCCTATTTGTGGGGATGCACTATTCACTGGCCTAAACATATTTAATTGTTAAAAATTATAGAGATAGGGATAGGGATGCTGCTGGAGTGAAATAATAAATATTTAATGTGTATAAATAGGGTTGTGAGGTAGAATATGTATTATTTAATATTATTTGAAATGTTATAGGGATAAGGATATGGATGCTGTTGTAGATGTTTTTGAATTGAGATGTTGTAAAATAGAGATATGTATTATTTTATATTATTTTAGGGATAAAATTTGGGGACTCTCCTGGGAATGCCCTTATGCCATCATAATATGTATCTAAAAATTTCATCAGAACATGCACATATACAAGCCATGTTTGATGAAATTGGATGTCTATATATATATATATATATATATATATATACTACTCCGTCCCAAAATGTAATTCCGATTAAGATTTTTCACACATATTAAGAAAGTTAGTCAAATTTGTTATGTGTCACTAATTTTAATTAAAAAGATTAAAATGACATTTGACCGTTATTAACGCAAAGTGATGAAAAGTAGGTGATTGTATAATAAATGATGTGTAAAAGGAGAAAAATGTAATAAATATTTAATTGGTTATTTAATGAACTTATATTTTGGGACAAATTCAAAATGCTAAACGGACTTATATTTTGGGACGGTGGTAGTATATATATATATATATATATATATATATATATATATATATATAGGGTTGAGTTCCCCTACATACCATACTATCCATGCTTACCGTACATACTACTAAAATAGTGCATCCGATCACTATTTTAGTGCACCTGGTTATTGTTTCAGTGCAACTACAAATTGGGGAGCGAGGTTTTAGTTAGGTTTCTAGTATTACCTAATAGCAGATTTCCCCCGCTTCATTAACTAGGTACACTCAAACAATAATAGCAGGGTGCACTAAAATAGTGATCGATGCACTATTTTAGTAGTATGTACGGTAAGCATGGATCAATAGGTATGTATATGAACTCATTTCTATATATATATATATATATATATATATATATATATATATATATATATATATATATATATGTGTGTGTGTGTGTGTGTGTGTGTGTGTGTGTGTGTAACGGCAATTTTTGAATTTTAATAGACAAAGTTGCACCTTCTAATTCAAAAACAACTAATTTAACCACGACAATTGAATCGGGTATGGGTCGAAATATTCTTTCTTATGTTTTTTTTAAAGGGAAAAATCAAATTTTAATTTATTAAGCAACATCCAAGAGACATGCATTCCTTATATCTTGTGGAGGAAACACACCCCAATTAACACAAAACCCACTACAGACAGTCTGAACGGGCAAGACAATGGGTCGGTTTATTGCATGGCCGTTCAACAAAGCAAAAGGTACATTGGCGGAAAGCCCGCGCCAAACTCAAACAATCCAAAACCAAGCACCCCACAAGATAAATCATCGGTGACTGCCTGAATACACTAAATGCATGACAAAGAGTCAATCTCAATTATAAGTCGAGAGACCCTTCTAGACGCCGCCAAGATTATGGCATGTAAGACTGCCGAAAGATCCAGCGATTCCACATCCAAATTTTTGAGAGACATCATGCTCAATGAGCCCCTTATAGTTACGAAAGAGATCTCCGATGGCCATGGCTTTGTCCGTCTGAGCCGCATCCATGTTAACTTTTATGACCCATGGCGGAAGGGACGCCCAGGTGGAAGGCCTATTAGCCGGGTTACCCTAAGCAGCCGTGCCTCCATAGAGTGGATAAAATCAATTGATCCTCTTCTGCATGCGTAACCCACCACCAATGTTGATTGGTTTATCATCGTATAACCATGCACATGGTGCTTTCCAGATATACCACGTCGTGGTAACAAGAACATACCAATTCCTCCGCATCATATACATCACACAAATAATGTAAGAGAGAGCAGCAAAATCCGAGCTAACCAGCAAGCAGCTTCCAAGACCGAGCTCCGCACCCGGGACCAAACTTCCTGGGTATAGCGCAAGAAAAGTGAGTATGACACGTATGGTCCTCAGCAAGCCCACAAAGTCTACACCTACCCTCGCCTATACCACGATTGTGCAAGGAGGTCCCCATTGCAAGGCTATTATATATGCAAACACTTCCATACAAAGTGCTTCACCCTAGGACGTAGTGTTAAACTTCAAGCCCTATGCCAAGCGTGGTCCGACAAGAAGCACGAGGATGGTTGAGCAACATGTAAAACTTCCATAAGAATTTGTATCGTATTTTGATTGAATGCATCCTGCAATATAATTAAAAACAAGTCTATTTAATGATATTGCATCCGTCCCATATTATGAGTCATCCTAACATTTTTCATTTGTCCCACAATATAGGTCATTCTCACATTCCAATGCAATAATTAATGTTCTTTTTCCTGTTTTACCTATTTCAATGCATAACCTTTCATACACCCAATTAATAAATCGGCTTAAGGGCATTTAAGTCCAAAACAACCAAAGTTGGATCATTTATTGAGTTCTTGATCTGTGAGCATAAAGCTAGGATGACTTATAATATATGACGGAGGTAGCTAGTATCTTTTAGGAGAGGTGACGATGCTGGAAATCGTCTTAACAAATCCGGGGCTTTTCTTCCTAATGACAATATGCTAAAGCTCTAAGAACAACTAAAACTAAGAAAGAGGGGGGAGTTTGTGATGATTTAGACTACACTTGGGGTAATACTTCTCAAGCTGCCTACGTATCCAATCGGTGAATTGAAATCAAGACTTCGTAGTTTTTTAGGAGGGTTTATATAAAAGGGCTGGTGCCTTAGAAATTGCGCGTGGCGTGTCCAAGGTGGAGTCTTATTTCGTGTTCCCTAAGGAAAATATAATTTTGATTTGATCCCTTTGATTTTAGGAGATAATTATGGGCATATTTGAATGCTATGATCAGAGTAGTTATGTTTTAGGATTCTTTCCGTATTTATCTGATTTAGTGCGTGCGTAAGACACTATGTCCTGAGAATGACTTAGGCCGACCTGTAGGGTCGGGCACGAATAGGAGTGATCATATGCACTGGCCGACCCATAAAGGTCGGGGGGTGATGACCGAGCTCATACAGCTCGGGTATCGGCAGTTCTGGCATACTGGGAGGCTTTTCTCTATCTTCATTTATTGCTAGGCTATTTTAGGGATGACACGTGGTGAGGTGCCGATCCGACCTTCGTCATAAGCCCCCAGATCCAGCCGAGCCTATTGAGGTCGGCACGGATCTGTTCAAATTGCAGCTCGGTTCGGTCATCAACACTTGTAAATTTTGAATTCGAAGTGCCAGGTGGCAAGTCTAGTTATGATACAGTTATGACAGTCCCAGGAATTGAGGCGTCGTTGCCCACTAACTCCAATTACGGTCGTGTTTCGAGGTGAGTGGGGGGTTATAACCCTGTCATATCAATCATTTCACTATAACGCTTGCTATTAAGACAAAAGGTCTTCTTCCGGTTGCCGATTGCCATTTTCTTCCTTCAATCTTTAAATCGTCCTTGAAAGTAAGTGCTCATCCCTTCACAATTTAGCTTTGTAGCCTACTTTTTGTTATCCTTAGAAGCAAGCCAACTTCGCCGGAACCCTAAATTTTTGAGATGGCCATTGCTGATAGTAGGAATGTTAAATCCATCCTAAGTCAGGGAACCTAGATGAGATCTGTGAGTTATATGGGATTAATGAGGGGAGGTACGTCCCTATGTTACCCTCATAGCCCCACATGTTTGCCCCGAATACGCCGGAGAGATTTTGTACCGTTCTGTGGGAGTATTTCGAGGTGGGTCTGAGGTTACCCTTTTTCCCGACACTTCTCACCGTGCTCTGGTATTATGAACTAGGGCTATCCCAGATAGCCCCCAATGGCGTCCGAGCCATCATCGGGTTTGCTGTCTGGTGCCGTCTGCTTAACATGAGGTTCAACATGAAGAAATTTAGGTATTTCTACCACCGCGTTGGGGTAAAGGACCACCCTTATCAGTATTATTTCTCCCGGAGGACAGGTCATTCTGCTGATGTCACCATTATCCCTAAGGGCAAGGATTCCTTCAAGCGATGGAATGAGCGGTTTTTTTCGTCCGTCACAAAAATCATCCCGAGCTAAGCCGATGGAACATAGAAGAGATGGATAAGGATGATCGTCCCGAACTGAAGGATAAGTTGGTGGAGAAAATCCATAAGTCTGGGTATTCCATCGAGTGGCAGGATTTATACGATGAGCTGATTGCAGCAGCTCGGTGATGGGAGTCAAATTGACTATCATTTACTATGTGATTATACCCCGTTTATACCTCGTTTTATGTGTTTCCGGGGACATTTGGTTGTATTTTGATGTATTTACACATTGGTTATCATTTCGGGACCTATGACGTAAAGTCCGGGATTCTCGGTCTTTTTCGGTGTAATTTACTATACTCTCGGTCACCCTAGTGTCCTGTAGGGATTACGTGTGGTTTTTGTTATGATTTTGTACAGGACTTAGGTGTTTGAGATGTTCGGAAGGCGAGATACGAGGATTGGAGCATGTGCCCGAAGCTTAAACGTTCAAACGGATCAAAACGTGTTGGTACTACAACCACACCTTCCATTGATCTGCATTTTGATCCACCTTAGAGGCATATTATGGGCTGGACATCTTCATGAAAGTTGTAGACAATTGATTCAGCTTTCCAACGCAACTTGAATCACTCGATTCGGAGGTCTACACGCAAATTTATGACTGATTTACTGAAGGTGTGTCAGCTAGGCCAGTTGCTGATAGAATTTGTGAAGAAAAAAATCTGACAGGCGGGCGCCCGTCACCACAGGCGCCCGCCTGTGGGTCCAGATCTGAAAAAACACCTTTTATACACCCTCATTTGTATCTATCATCGAGACTGCTCCCTTTTTAGATCGATTTGCTGCGTTTTTCTTCAGTTTTCCTTAGCTTAGATTAGATTTGTATATAGTTTTAGCTTAGATTAGTTTTATGTTGTTGTAATCCGAAGATCGGTGCTACTAGCTATTGAAATTTCAGTTTGGATTTCGTTTTTCTTCCGGTGTTCTTCGTCTCGATTCGGTAATTTCAATTTCTCCTTGCTTTCGATCTTTATCTTTGTTAACTTTTGTTGTGGTTTCCTTATATTTTGCTTAGTATAATGATTAGATAATTTCCCGATAGTCGAGATATGTGATAGCCTTCAAAATCAAATCCTTAGCTCGTTGATTGAAGTGTTTTGATGTTATGAATGTTAGATTCTCGATGTTGTTTTTGTTCTAGAACTTATGCCTAATGACTTTTGTTGAAGTGATCACTCAATAATCGTGTCACACGTATCGTCTTTATAAATGTATTTTGCGAGAGGGTACGGGAAAAGGGGTTCTAGGATCACCGTGTAAAACCGACTGAGTTGTTCAGATTTGGTTTCGTGTGTAAGGTTTATATCGTTGTTAACGAGCGTCTCATGAGCGTAGACCGTGTCGGGTCAGTTAAATCCGGTCAGCGGACTGTTGAATTCGACATAGGAAACTAGGTTGTTGAAATTGGCGCTTAGTTTCGGAAATAGGAGACGACATCCTTTAACAATGCCGAGAACATTAGAGTTTGTCGAAACACTTCCGGAAACGAGTTAGGGTTAGAGAGTAGTTGATTGGATCATAGCTCGGCTATCTCTTTTATATAGTTTAAAATATTTGTTTTGTGTATATTTTAGTTTGTAGAACCGGTGATCTGACAAATCACCACGTTCAATATATGTGTTGACCTGAACTAAGGACGAGACCGACTTTGGTACTCGACCAGATTTCCTGTGGGATACGACATTGACTCACCAATTCTAGGCTACAGTTGACCCGGTACACTGCCGGTGAGATTGGACACTTAGAAAAGGCCGATCACTCGGTTAGAGGATACGGGGACTAGCCCTTACAAAGAATTCCATAAGGCTGAGTGTAGAGTCTTTTCCTTTATACTTTTGTTGTTGCGTTTTTGTTTTGTCTGTTTGATGGATAGCTTGCTCATGTATTCAATGGCTGACTTTGCCGATCTCCTGGCTGGGGCCAAGAGTGAAGTTGGGGTTAGGCAACCTGAGCCGCCCTTTCTTCTGGGAACATAGTGGACGAGGAGCCTCCTCACGATGCTACAGTGGCGGGCACCTCCTTATTTGCCCCTCCTTAGGGGCAGGCCGATCAGGATCCTCCAGAGAAGACAAAGGAAAAGGCATGTCCCTCGGGAAGAAAGGGCGGTCTAGGCCGACCACGACACCACAAGAAGGTAAGCCCACAAAGAAGGGCAAAACGAGGGCTCCAGGGGGAGCTCAGAACAAGTATGTTCCTCAAGAGAAAGCTGCTTCCGAGCAACAGCTCGCCAACATGTCTGACGAGGAGCTAGCTACTCTTGATTTCAAATCCATGGAGTTTGTAAGTAACCTTACTTCTTGTTTCTTCCTGCTATAAGGCTAAGTTTTTGAGGGCCCTACTAACCTTCTCTATTCGATTGTGCAGGGAATCTTGGTTGGTCAGGAGGTTTTCCGGAGACTGGGGAAAGCCTCTGTGGACTCAGCCGGCCAGAAAAAGAAGATTGCCGAGCTAAGGCAAACACGGAAGGAGCTTAGGGCGGTTGCCGAGCTCAAGGACAAGGAGATGAAGACTCTCAAGGATCAACTTGTTGTTAGGAAATCTATACGGGAATGCAACGAAATTTAAATATAATTTCCTTTTAACCAGGATCGACTTCGTTTAAGCAACAAACAAATAAACTAATAGACGGTGGTTACCTCGCTTGATCTAAAAGATCGACGTTTTGACCATCTAAGAGAGAGCACGGAGCCGCCCAAGCGTGCACGGAGCATCGAAAATTTATAAACCTATACTACCATGCAAAACTACCTCATAACCGACCAAATATCGTTCGGCCTGGTCGATCCACCTCACTAATTCCTCAAATCTCTCGATATGAGTTCACATAATAGTATCATAAGCATAGAACGATACAAAATAAATTAAAGCTCATGGAAATAAATAAGGACTGAATTAATTAAACGAATACACTCACATAGTTTTGGTACATTGGATGAACTCCACGGATCAACAACGAAATAAACGGAAAAAACTACATCTAATCTAACCCCGGATCACCCGAGCACAAGGCTCGGGTGACCGGCCTTGGAAGCCTCAAAAGTCGCCGAGAAGTGCCGCCCTTTTGCCGTGAATTACGGCCGCCGAATAATAATGTGTATTATTAGGGTTGACAAGCTGCTTGTATTTATAGATGTTAAAGGCGGTTGCTACAGTGGAATATGCGGCTGGAAAATAAATCCTTGTTTAATTAGGATTTTACATTATGTCGGCTGTAGCAATTGTGGTCCGGACGCTAGTTCAAGCCTGGACTCAAACTTCTAAAATTTATATCTTGAGTTGTAGACCTCCAAAAATTATGATCCGAATGTCATAATTAAGCCCTCGGAAAACTCTACAACTTTCATTAAGGACTCTTCTTTAGAAAACGCCTTTTTGACTAGCCCGTCGTATTACGAGTATATTACGACATTTTCCAGTAGTTTCAGCAACAGCATCCAAACTTGTAACGCTCATATCTCGGGCCTCGTAAGTCGGAATGGAGTGATTCAAAATCCTGTAGAATCCTCTCTTCAAGCCCTACAAATCTTCTCTTGAGGTCCAGAGTCAAATCGGTTGTTATCATATCAAGAACTGCGTCGGAAGTTCGGCTGCTTGAAAGCTTCATTCCAAGCTTTATCTCCATCTTCCTTCCATTTCACTTCTCTTCCATGCAAAACCTCATCATTTAATCCTCTTGCATGCCAAAATATGTATCTACAATATAGGAAAATATACCAAAGCGTAACACAATCCCAAAATAACATAAAATCACAATTTAAGCACATAAATCGTTACATTTTGCAATTAACCTATTAAAAACACCATTTACTCAATATCTCAATATAAGGCTCGATTTCTATGAAAAACATCCATATATGGGGGAAATTGATATAAAATATATCGATAAAAACCATACAATTTGACCCTAAACAACACCCCCACACTTAGCTTTTTGCTCGTCCCCGAGCAAAACAAAACAAAAATCAAGCTCGAGACAAATAAACATCTATGCAAATATAAAACATATTTAATAACTTAGAAATTCACCCACGTGAGTGTGTGCATAGCCATAGTAAATTTCCACTAAAACCACACTTGAAATTAATTCAAGCAAAACTAGCCAACATCCCATTTGAATTAGAAATATAGAAACGATTATAACATGCACCTCTCAAAACATACAAACCCCGAAAAATAAATAATAGAGAGTATTTAAAAATATTTCCGACATACTTAGAGGATAATCCCTACAACATATCTTTCAGTTTATACTGGGGATAAGGTAGACGATAACTAAGCCCTTCATTCAATTCATAACACTATTCTCATAAGTTGATTTAATTATTTCACTTAAACACACATTAGAATTAGCTATTGCCCTCATAGCAGAATAGGACATTTTGAGATAACACCCTACCTTACTCCAATCATAAGGCAGCTTTTCCTAACTGTCGTGAGCTTTTGGTCATCATAGTGGCATAGGACATACGTGGTATACCCTATCACACCCAAATCATCGACCAGCTTTCGACACACACATTTATTTATTAATTCAACTTTCTCAACTGACAATAGTTACGTGTCACTTATCACATTCAAACCTTCAGATATTCACAGTATGTCATACTTTAACTCTAAATACAAACTATTAAAATTTCCAGAATTCGTATGCAAGCAAAGAAACATGCGATAATCATTAAAAATCTCTAATCAAATGGGCATAGCTTTAAAATATAGCTCATCATTTACTCTGGCACGTGAAAAAGAGTGTCGGGTGAAACAACTAAATTTACTAAATATGCAGAATACAGCATCAATGATATAAAAATCGAACAAAGACATGCATTGCTCACTCGGGACAAAACAAAAATTTTAAAATTAAGCACTTTTCATAGAAATATAACAGAAATTGAGCAAATGACTCATAGATACATGTAAACCATCCTCTCCCCCACACTTAGATTGCAACTTGTCCTCAAGTTGTGCAGAAATAAAGAAAAGGTAAGAGTACTTAGCTGATTGGATGCCGGCAAGTCTGAAGGAACCAACAAGAACCATGATTGCTTGCATAGCTCAGTAGACTGTGGAGCATCACAGGACAACTGAATACATCGTGAAAGTGCACAATCGCTATAGAAAGTATCCTGCAGACTTGATCAGTGCAAAAAGAGTCTACGGGGAAAAAGAAAAGATTACATATATAAAGCACATGGAAAAGGAGATATAGAGAATTTTTCAGATTAGGCTCATATAAAGATGGAATACATATACATGAAATATTACAAAGTAGTAGGCTAGGTGCAACTACATGAAAATAAAGTACAATGCAATCTATATGAAATGAAAATCTAAAAAAAAAACTTTCTGACAGGCTCAGTGTGATCAGGTCGGTCTGAAACCCTACAGTGACTACGGCCCGTGCAGAAACAAAATAAAAATGAGGTAGTATTACGGAAACCGACAGTTAACTACACTCAAGAAAAATAAAAGAGAAATAAAAACAGAAACAATGCAACTAGATGACATGCAACTAAATGATATGCATCTAAATGATATGCAAAAATGAAAAAAAATAAAAGAAAAAAACTAGCCCACTAATTAGCAACATGACATGTATAAAATAAACGTCTACCAAATAATGACAGGTTACGATAAACGACAGTGCTGTCCATTACATGCAGTGTAGACGCGCTTTAAGACTCATCAAAGGTGATAGCATTATGGAAAACCAACAGTTAGCTATACTAAACAGATATAACTCATATGGACTGGACGTAGCATACGGAAACCGACAGTAGCTACCCAAATGAGTTATAAAAACAACAAGGAAGCACATAAGTCTTAAAAGCTTAAAAGATTCATCGGAGCGGTATGTAGCATACGGGAACCGACATTAGCTACTAATTAACCATAAGAACAGTTATAGCTTACGAGAACCGACAGTCACTATAACATGCCTAGATGAATCATATATAAGGAATTGATCAATTATCTAACATGGATTCATAGATGGAAAGGTAAAAACATATAAGTTCGGGGCATCTATGTAAAAATCAATTAGCCACGAAGCTCGAATGAAAAATCCACATCAAATAAAAGCATTGAAAATAAAATCAAGAAATTTAGAACCTGGATGAACCCCGGACGAACGTTCACTTAGCGTTCGAAGCCGGACGGGCGTTCCACCTTGCGGACGCTCGTCCGCCTTGAAAACCGACCGGACGGGCGTTCGAAAGTATAGACGCTCGTCCGGTCCTCTAAATCGAACGAGGATTGAAAATATTTGAACGGACGAGCGTCCAATACTTCCCAACGCTCGTTCACTGCGGATGAAGAAGCGGACGGGCGTCCAACGGAACGTACGCTCGTCCATACAACAAGAATGCACGGACGCGGGAAAAACACAAAGCAAAACCCTAAATACTTATGAACACAACACAAGCAACACGGATCACAAGACACGGCGGCCTTATCAAATTAAGCACGGGGGTTAGACTAGGTAACACATAAACATATAAACTTCACGTAAAACAAGTGAGTAAAAAACTTTTGCACATTCTTAACCTAACGGTCATCGAAACACGGCAAAATAAAAACTCTCAACTTGGTATACGCTACTTTTATTAAAAACAAAAATAAAACGTAACAAAATCGAGAACTAACAAAACTAGATTCAACATGACACCTATTCCCCGGCAACGGCGCCACTTTTGTTGAGAAGATTTTGCATCATTAAAACAAAAGAAAATTTATAAACCTATACTACCATGCAAAACTACCTCATAACCGACCAAATATCGGGTAGTTGATAGCATAGTAGGGTAAGTACAGGGTCGATCCACAGGGAATTGGGATGTTGAATCTAATTTCACTAATTCCTTTCAATTGTTACTTAGGAAAAACGAATAAACAAAAGAACAAATAAAATAAACGAAAGAGCAATTAAAATAAATCTAACCTACGAAACAAAATAAAACTAACCTAAACTAAACTAAAGATACATGGGATCAAACAGTGCACAAACCAAGTGATTTCAAACCTAGTTCATCTCATGATTTTAATTCAAATTGTGGTTTCACCTTTACACGAGACACAAATTCCTAATTCCTTAGTGAATCCGATTATCGATCTCTCCTCTTCCGAATGTTGAGAACGATTTTCCATACAAAACTAAGGTTTAGATTCAAGTTAACTTCCGTATTTTAGAACCTAACAACCTAGATAATTAATCGATAATTTTTCATCATTAACGACTAAAAATCCTATCTTTCTATGGTGATCTAGTTTACGCAACTCTCGTATGTTGTAAACAATCAATTAGTAAACAAATCTCTCGATATGAGTTCACATAATAGTATCATAAGCATAGAACGATACAAAATAAATTAAAGCTCATGGAAATAAATAAGGAGTGAATTAATTAAACGAATACACTCACATAGTTTTGGTACATTGGATGAACTCCACGGATCAACAACGAAATAAACGGAAAAAACTACATCTAATCTAACCCCGGATCACCCGAGCACAAGGCTCGGGTGACCGGCCTTGGAAGCCTCAAAAGCTCGCCGAGAAGTGCCGCCCTTTTTTGTGAATTACGGTCGCTTTGAATAATAATGTGTATTATTAGGGTTGACAAGCCGTTGTATTTATAGATGTTAAAGGCGGTTGCTACAGTGGAATATGCGGCTGGAAAATAAATCCTTGTTTAATTAGGATTTTACATTATGTCGGCTGTAGCAATTGTGGTCCGGACGCTAGTTCAAGTCCGGACTCAAACTTCTAAAATTTATATCTTGAGTTGTAGACCTCCAAAAATTATGATCCGAATGTCATAATTAAGCCCTCGGAAAACTCTACAACTTTCATTAAGGACTCTTCTTTAGAAAACGCCTTTTTGACTAGCCCGTCGTATTACGAGTATATTACGACATTTTCCGATAGTTTCAAAGCAACAAGCATCCAAACTTGTAACGCTCATATCTCGGGCCTCGTAAGTCGGAATGGAGTGATTCAAAATCCTGTAGAATCCTCTCTTCAAGCCCTACAAATCTTCTCTTGAGGTCCAGAGTCAAATCGGTTGTTATCATATCAAGAACTGCGTCGGAAGTTCGGCTGCTTGAAAGCTTCATTCCAAGCTTTATCTCCATCTTCCTTCCATTTCACTTCTCTTCCATGCAAAACCTCATCATTTAATCCTCTTGCATGCCAAAATATGTATCTACAATATAGGAAAATATACCAAAGCGTAACACAATCCCAAAATAACATAAAATCACAATTTAAGCACATAAATCGTTACATTTTGCAATATATCGATAAAAACCATACAATTTGACTAAACAAGTCCACACGAACAACCCGCCGGAATATATATATATATATATATATATATATATATATATATATATATATATATATATATATATATATATATATATATATATATATATATATATATATATTTTAATTAATCAACATAATTAATATCTTGTATTTGATTTATTCATAATAAATAAATATCATCATATTAATTTGTCACTTTAACAATTTATAGTCGAGATAAACTTTCCTTATTTGGTTACAACTATAACCGTATTTTAATCCAGCTAGATGTTTTTATATGTGTGACCCGATAGGCTTCCGAATATGTTGGTCGTAGGCACAAAGTGCAATTACGAAAATTCCATTCATACCTAACGATCATGAAATTGCATCTAGCAACACACCGTGACCCCCAATCATCGGAAGAGTCAAATGCAATGACTACTAACTTTCATGTGAAATAGTTACCATGTAAATAAAATCCTATCGCTGTAATAATATCCATACAATCGTATCTTGAGTGTCAGTACATTAACGATCGTATCTTATAATCTGGATATCATGCTCTATCAGAATAACACATTTACTCCCATTTTGCAAAGATTCCCGAGAGCTAGACATTCCTTATAAGAAGTCAATTTCGGATATTCACTCCTACTGATAGGGTACGCGATTCCCGGACGACCAAACATAGACTCCTCATGCTTCAGTATCACACCCAAGCACTACCGCATGATCCAATATAATTGGCGCTGGAAAACAACTAAGACTAAGACTAAGTTATGAAAACGAACAAAAGGTGCAAATAGAAGCACAAAGTAAAATGATATGGAACGAGGTGGCTCGGGTGATGTTCTAATGGGCTAGATATAAGCACTCGTAACTACTGGAAATCAAGCTTCAACTATGAGTTCTCAACACATCAAAGGTGCAATTCACTATTATCACGTTAATCGATCTCTCGCATCAACGTACTACAACCATACACCAAACCTATCGGCTAGGACTAGATTAGGGTGAACGGCTATGCATTAAATAACTAAGAAATTCCTAATTCAAGATAGGCCAAGTGAGAGATTGTTGGAACAGTGTCCTAAACCCAATCGGATTGGAGTGGATCCGACCGGGTCAGATCATTTCTACTATTTCTTTATGTTTATGCATATATTAAATGGCTTTTATGTTGTCATATATATGCTTTTAGTGAACCAATTATGAATTGTTATATGATAGCGTCCTTAGTACTAAACTGTGATAGAGAAACCATGATAGGCGATTATGGTTTATGAGATATCTAATCACTTTAATAAGTTTGATACTTAAACGTCTCTAGGCTTAAACATGGCATTGATAGTACGAACAGGCTAGCACGTATTGGATGTCTTCTGTCTTTAAGGGCAATGATGGATCTCATCTATCAAAGTGTAGAGACACTTGGACTGTACGTGGACGTGTATTAGAGAATGCGTACGTTAGACTGACCCACTTATATTAAGTGTCACACTATGTGGCGGTTGTGTAATTATCCTTAGGACCGGAGTCTACATGGCATCACGGTGTGGATTGTCATGCTTTGACACTATTGAGGTTTCCCCTAGCCACGGGGCGATCATGCGGTAGTGATTGGGTGTGATACTGAAGCATGCAGAGTATACATGTTTGGTCGTCTGGAAATCGTGTACCCTATCAGTAGGGGTGAATATCCGAAAGGGCCTTCTTAAGGAATGTCTTACTCTCGTGAATCTTTGCAAAGCGGAAGTAAAAGAGTTACTTCGAGAGAGCAGATATCCAGGTTATAAGATACGATCGTTAATGTATTGACACTCGAGATACGATCGTATGGATATTATTACAGCGATATGATTGTAAGTTACACGGTAACTGCTTCACATGAAAGATAATAGTCATTCATTTGACTCTTCCGATGATTGGGTGTCACAATATGTTGCTAGACGCTATCCCGTGATCGTTAGGCATGAAGGGTATTTTCGTAATTTGCACTTTGTGTCTACGGCCAACATATTCGGAAGCCTATCGGATCATTTATTGAGTTCTTGATCTGTGAGCATAAAGCTAAGATGACTTATAATATATGACGGAGGTAGTATCTTTTAGGAGAGGTGACGATGCTGGAAATCGGCTTAACAAATCCGGGGCTTTTCTTCCTAATGACAATATGCTAAAGCTCTAAGAACAACCAAAACTAAGAAAGATGGGGAAGTTTGTGATGATTTAGACTGCACTTGAGGTGATACTTCTCAAGCTGCCTACGTATCCAATTGGTGAATTGGAATCAAGTCTTCGTAGTTCTTTAGGGGTGGTTTATATAGAGGGACTGGTGCCCTAGCAATTGCGCGTGGCATGTCCAAGGTGGACTCTTATTTCATGTTCCCGGATGAAAAGATAATTTTGATTTGATCCCTTTGATTTTAGGAGATAATTATGGGCATATTTGAATGTCATGGACATATTAGTTATGTTTTAGGATTTTTTCCGTATTTATCCGACTTAGTGCATGCGTAAGATGCTATGTCCTGAGAATGAATTAGGCCGACCTGTAGGGTCGGGTACGAATATGAGTGATCATATGCACCGGCCGACCCATAGAGGTCGGGGGGTGATGGCCGAGCTCATGCAGCTCGGGTATCGGGAGTTCTGGCATACTTGGAGGCTTTTCTCTGTCTTTATTTATTGTTGGACTATTATAGAGATGACACAGGCGAGGTGCCGATCCGACCTTCGTCGAGAGGGTTTCAATAGTGCATTAATTACTTTGCATTTATTCTCATTTGATGAATAACTTATGATCAAGATGATCTTTGAAATATATCAGGTTTTGTGTTAAATAAAGTAGATCTGGTCTATTGTGACTAAAACAAGCAAGATAAAAGAATAAAAATAAGAAAAACCATCATTTTACTCATAAAATAAAACTACTTTATGCTATAAAGTTGAATCGTAGTATAACTTTTGTTTTACACCTAATACTTTTTAATAATTATTACATATTTTTAGGACCAAATAGATCAAACCGTACTATATTATAATACACACGGCATAGGTTCATCGGTAACAGGTGTAAAGTATGTCATGCCCTTTTGATTTAGTAAGATCTTCCAAACATTGAATTTGACAAAAGTGGCAAATTCCGTCATGAAGTTTGCTAGCTCAATAATAATAAGAATATACTATCTTTCTCTCTCTCTCTCTCTTTTTTTTCCATCTGTTTAATATCCTTTAATGTAAAATAATTAGTATATCATGTCATTTCGGTGGTTAAAGAATTCGAGTGTTGTAATGATAGAATATGATCTAGCATATATAATTAGAGTGTTGTTTTCGAATCATGTATAAAACGAACTCTTACAGCAAAAATGTTTGAAAGAGTTTGAGTACGCTGAAACATTGAAACAATTGAGACACGTTCATGTACTTACGTCATTTATTAATCATAGAGACGGGTTTTATATGACTTTTTGGTAATGTTTCAACATTTTGTTGTAATAATTGAGATATCAACTATGTCTTGTTATTAAATTGGAGTTCACCATGATAAACACGTGTATAAATGCCACATGCCCATTTAGGATTGTGTCGTCAAATTTGATTCTAATCTAAATAAACAAACAAACAAAAAAAAAAAAGATAAAGATTTACACAAGTTTGACATGTGTTGTAGTTGAAGAAAATGTGTTTTTAATATTTATGATGTCACATCTCAAAACCCAAGCTCGTTCTGAATATTTACACTACCTATGTAACATCTCGTTATGGGTCGCTCATGAGTATGTGCCATATAACCTATTTCATCATGACACGTCACTAAACGAGAAAATAAAAACACTATGAAAACATAAACAAGTTGGAAGACTGTTCGAAACATCAGATACAATCCATTGATCAACCCGTATGAGAGTAGCATTTGTTACTAACTTAGTACTCATGCAATACCTGGGCAATTATACCTCTAATAAACATTATACGAACACCCAACCAAAACTTTAGATTTTGAAAACTTACACATGTTAAAGTCGTATGTTATCTACTCTATCATATGATCAACGTCTGGTCAGCATGCACCAAACACTAGAGTTCATTCTTGGCATTACAATCATGCACCCTTTAAAAGGAGTGATCCTCATAACATGAAGTATCTCAATCTGTCAACCATCGCATTTTCGTTGCGCGTTCAGATAGTTATCTTAGAATCTCTATCGATCTTTAAACTCAATACTTTTATTTCCCAAATTACAGCAATATCTTATCAAAGTCCGTCAATCTTAGGCTTTAACAGTAACAATAATGTTGTATTTTATTAAGGCCTATGCTACTCTCGGTGACAATACAGCCATCACGGATAGTTAGTAGGGTAGCTGAAATATTTACATAGTGTTTATACGTGATATCATATTATGATTGTAAGAGTATTAGTTACATTGTCTTATCTCTCTGATCATTTACAATTAATATTTGCATATATTGCCCATTGAAATCTATCTATTTTCAAATATATTATACCACCTAACTATCCATCAAACATCATGACTTCCCATTAAAGGATACTCCAACGTTAGGGTATGACTTAATTATCATATTTTAGCTTTAGATTATATGTACTTTATATTGTTTTGAAGTGTTGATGATAAGATATACCATGCATTTACGGGAAATACTTGTGTGGTGTAGAGATTTTGAGCTGATGTGACGGGTGAAACGATCAGAACCACACAGTTTAAGTGCAGAATGAAATCGTGTGGTGTGTAGTGTGCCACGGCGTGTATCCGCACGTAGGTACACACTACACAAAAACTTCCCTGCATTTACATACTTTATTAACAACTAAATAAAACTTCACATCAGAAAAATACACTAAACTCTATACGCATTTCAAACTTAACCCAAGACGTAAATGAAGTAACCCAAAACATTGGCATAAAAATTTGTCATATGAAAAATCATATATATAGTGTGACACATATCCTAGCCAACAATCATATGAGTAATTATATGGAAAACAACATTGCTAATATCCTAGGTATAAAAACAAAAATTAAACGACCACAAATGTTGGTCATTATCCCATTTTTGGGCTAATATTTTACGTACAAGATTAATTCATGTGTTACAAAGTTAGGTTTTAGTTATTTCAATTGCTGATTTGTCCGCACAAAAAAATTGGATTAATGAGGCTTTAGTGTTAAGTAAGACTTGTTTTTTTTTTTTTTTTTTTTTTTTTTTGGCATTGTTTTCTGACATGTCAAATGAATGAAGTACACATTTCAGCAAACTAATGAAATGATTATGCTATTGCAGAAGCAATTTGTTTTGACATTAATATAATTGCTCTGGAAATATTACTAGTCATTTAATTAAAATAGTTAAATCCTAACTACAACGGTCCCCACACCCCTGTCTTATTGGATGAGTATAGATTTTGATCAGGTAACCTAATGACTCAAAGTCATTAGCTTGCTATTATACCAAATTAAACAACTAAAAGATTTCACCATTTACAGGATTCGAACCTCCACACTCTAGGTTCATGTCTGTTGTCTTTTTAAGACACTCAAGCCTTTTACCACTGGGTCATATCCTGCAGATATTACTAGTCGTTTAATAATCATATTGCACAAGGTGCATTATAATATGTATACGGTTACAGGCAAGGGCAGACGCACACTCGAATTCTTGGAAGAAAAAAAAACAGTAATGCATATATATATATATATATCTTTTGGAGTTGACAACTTATAAGGTCCATGACAAGTTGGTTTTATCATTGTGATTAGTCATAGGGACAAAACAGACTCAGCCATAATAACTACCATTAATTTACACGGCATAACATTGAAAAAGTGTGTAGAAATGTATATTAACACAAGTTATAACAAATGTGTTAAGCTCTAATCATTTCCCTTAATGTAAGGATTCAAGATTTGAGGTCATGTTACAAAATCTAAATTGATTTAAGTATAATATTGTGACACGATTCACTTTTATATCATTCATTCAACCGACTTTTATAGTAGAATAATTCATTTTTATAATTCTTTCGATTGATCGTGATGTAATAATTTTTTTATGGTGTCTAAAATATAAATAATTGATAATCTATGTATGTAATCCGCCTCTGATCGTGATGGAATATAAATAATTGATAATCTACAAGTGTATATTATATATGAACATTACGTTTTGTCACTACATGATTTTATACCGGTTGCTAATGATTGAATTATCTTAGGTCAATAATTTATGAAAATATAATGACAAGGTCATTTTAATATGTTAAGATTATATCTTAGATCAATCAAGTTTTTCGAATGCTTTCTTAGTTTTTCTGGACCCCATTTGGGCTTTTTGCGTAATTAAGGCGGGCTTTTTGAGTAATTAAGGCCAGTTTTCCACTACAGATATGAGCCTGAATACGTAGAACAAGCCTTCATGGCCCAAACTCCAATTTTTTTAGTGTCCTCAAGATCCACGGTGTACTACGGACAACATGATAAAATTAAATGGAATTCTATTTAAATCACAGAATTATTTATGACATCATATTTATTGGATTTTTATTGCATAACACTACGAAGATTACTCAAAAGCGCAACAAAACATTAAAACATCTCTATTTTATTAGTACGGTTCAAGTCCCTCGATTGCAAATACATTATTTTTACACTTGGTTCTCTGCTTCTGATCTTCACATAAAATATATAATTCTCTCCTTCAACACGGTACTACAAGACCCTCCATCACCAGTAAACCGTCAAACCCCTTGACACACAGTCACACACTCGTGCAACCCCTGTCACAACATGCAAATCATGTATAAATAGCAAAAAAAAAATAACTGTTAGGCTTGTTTCAACATGCAAATCATGTATAAAAAGGAAGTATAGTTAGTCATTATTGAGTACTGGGGTTGTGTCTTTTACACACAATCCCAGTACTCAATCACCCTCCCTTACAAGTTACACCCTCTTAAGGGTAACTATAATGGCTTTTTTATTCATACTTTTTATTTTATAGTCTTTTAAAATAGAGGTGGTCAAAAAAGAATTAGTAAACACCCACTTTTTTTTCAAGGCTTTTTTTTTTTTTTTTTTTTTTTTTTTTTTCAGTCCATCCATATAACCATCCAAAAGTAGAAGCATAGGAGGACGGACTTTCTCAACGTGTAAATATTTTAGAGTCATTACATCTTATTTAGGCAAGTTGCTTTTATTTATTTTACATAGGGAGCTGGAAATTGGATGTACTATATGCAGCTAGCTCATATGTTGTACTGTTATGCTTGTTTGTTTAAATTTTGTTTCCTTCTTCTTTGGTCTAAAGGCGATATCCCTCGTTTATATGGGCCCTCTATCCATACCCGATAGAAATATGAGGAGGTTAACATGGAGACTCAACGGCCCATTCGGTAAAAGGACCAGAACCTAGTGCTCACGAGAATTTACCCTGAATTCAGAGTAACTCCCACACTACGGCTGCCGGATTCGATCTTGCGTTCCTTGATGCAATTTGCTACATGGAAATCAACTGAGCTACTCATGCGGGTTTTTTTTTCCTTCTTAAAAATGGTTATACCCTAACCATGAGGGCCCCCTCCCCCACCCCCGATCCCAAAGGAATGTGGGGAGAGGTTAATCAGGTAACCTAGAGCCCCTAACCATGAGGCCCCCCCACCCCCGATCCCACAGGAATGTGGGGAGAAGTTAATCAGGTAACCTAGAGTTTAGAGTCAGGGGCTTGCTGGTTCCCTATCACTGAAGGGTGTTATCAATCAGAAATCAACCCCTTTTACGGGAATCGAACCGCTGACCTCCAGTTTAGGGTCCGGCTGTCATTATAACACCCCAGCTCCTTACCACTAGGCCATATCCAGGGGATGGTTTTTTTTCCTTCTTCGCATACATTTGTGTCAAGCAAGGACATACCCAATTAAATTTTTCTATTCGGATTTGCTACATCTTTTTATAATATTACTTTATATCGTGATTTTCTTTAAAAAGCTTGAGTCTTTTTTTGTTTTTGAAAACGATCACTCCTGACTCCTATAATAAACACATCAACGCTCCGACGAATTGGACTAGGTTATGATTCGTTGGTGGTGACATAGTATTTTCGCATTGGTTAGGGACAAAACTCGTGTTTTAATCTTATATTTTGATTTAAAAAAACCCCACTTTTCTAAAGTGGATATTACAATCCTTCTCTTCTTTAGGAATTGGCTTCCATTTCATGGCACTACAAGATAATTCTGGAGGTGGTTTGGATCATCTATCACGGCGTGACAATTAGTTATTTCTGGTAGTCGACGGTATCTAACACCCCGAAATTCGAATCTAAAGCCGTTTTTGAGTCATAAGTAATTTAGTAACAATTAGATTCATCGTCCTTGTTTGACATATCATTTTCGAGGGACAACAAACCTTATAATGATGTATAGGTTCCAAGGAAGAAATCCCTTAACCATTGGATGTTTGATTGCAAATTTTTTTTTTTGTTTGATCTAGAGAACATGACAATGTCGTGGCTTAAGCCGTACTAGAATATCTCATGTATTTGGAGGACATTTTTCGGAGTGTAATTTAAAAACACTTTTCGAGTAAATATTTGATATGAAAGCAAAGGCATCTGTCGTGTCTTATGAGTCTTCGTGCGTTGGACCCGCATGATGCAAAGATATGCCTCCAAATAAGGCATTGTCAAGCAGGAAAAGGCTTCACGTGGGAAAGACGTTGTTCATTATTTCAAAGAGCGAGTTAATACGGAAATTTGACTTTGAAAATTACCCGCACCAAAGTTTGTCACGAGGGCCTCTCATTACCCAAAGAATGCTTAAAATTGAATCAACATTATACGGAAGAACAACACTACGAAACATACCTCAATTTCATTGATTAAAGAATTGAGAAAAATGTCGCCAACACGAAGGACTTTCATCACCAGTGAAGATGAACTTTAAAGATGGATCTTGAGGATCCGTTATGACTACTTCTACTTGGCTAGCATGCAAAATTGACACATTTCCATTTCCATACCATTGACCCCAAAATCCTTCGTCAGACAACAAAGCACTCGTTTCGTCAATGAATCTTTCACTCTTCCTCAATGTCAATTCAAAGTAGCCTCTATTGTAAAGTCTCACATCGGTAAAGTAAGTGAATGCTCACCCCCATATAAGTGTGAGACATAAATGTCTTGTCAACTCGGGCAGGGGCGGATGTACCCTATCCCTAGGGGGCAAGCGCCCCCCCCTTAGATCCGGAAAATACACTATTATGTATGTTGTGTATTTTTTTCGCCCCCCCTAAAAATTTACACTCGCCCTTAGTATCGCCCCCCCTCACCCGGGATCCTGCGTCCGCCCCTGAACTCGGGTTAGCCCTTTTAGACCAAGCGAGGACGGCGGTCTAAGCAGTTGACCGGATATTTATGACTCATTTAGCACTACTTTACCAGACCCGGGGTCTGGGGGAGTTACAGAATGGTATTCAGAGCTGATTATCAGACGGAACAATGCGATGCACCGTACAAGAAAACGGTGGATGTCCTCTAGTTACCTCTGGTAGGGACGATCCAGGACCAGTCTTGGCCGTCCTGGCGAGGACGCCGGTCCCTTATAGGGGGGGGGGGGGGGGGAAGCGAGAACGGCGGTCGCGGTTAGCTGACGGACCATTTATGACTCATTTAACGCTACCAGGTCCGGGGTCTGGGAGCGTTACATCTATCTCGTCAATTTGCAAGGTAGGGAGTGAGACATTGCATATCAATAGTAGGAATGACGTGTAAAATAAATTTTATGAGAATTTCCTTTTTGTTATAAATATACTCGTATTATGTGGATGTCCATTAGATATAATATCTACTCCTCCGTGTAAAATACTAGCCTGCAGCTAGTTTACTTAATAGCCAAGTCTCATAGGCATGACAAAATGGATAAGTCTCGACGTAAATATATGGGGTAATCGATGGATGTATTTACATTATAAAGCGCGTGTAATATATCGAGGCGTGTCTTTGATTATAGAAAAAAACGGTACTGAAAAAAAATTGCGTTCGATAATTATGGGGGATGATTATCTCCAGCCGCCGTTTTCACGTGAGTGCATGAGGTTAGCTGCTGGACAACATGTGATGCACACTGCACAATGGGGGATTTGCAAAATACCCACTTCTTGTGTATATATATAAGAAGTTCTAGTGGCTTACTTATTAAGCAACAAATATTCCCACCCTGAAATAGCACTGATCAGTGTTTGTCCTACATAATATACAAGGGATATTTTATATCCAATATATTTTCTCATATTGCTGAAGTTATTTATTTATAACACGTTATCAGCACGAGTCTCTACCGATTGAGCCGTGTTTATCCATGTCTATAGATGGTAGAGCATGGAGGCCGGAGAACGGCGGCCGGAGAATGACAGAGGAAGGCAGATCTGATCTGTGTTAGGAGGCGGCGCTAAGGTTTGAAGGTGGAAAGCGGAAAAATGAGCTGAGATTTGGGTGTGCTGCTATTCTTTCTCGCTTCCCTTTCATACCCCTACATACAAAAAATTTATTTCCTTTTAAAAACAACCCTCCGTCAATTTTTTTTTACACTCCACCCTGCATTATGTTGGCAAAGTATTTTTGGTGCTTATAGTTTTGAATATTTACATCTAAGTGTGTATAATTTTTTTATTTACATTTTGGTCCCTATATTTTTAATATTTACATTTTAACCCCCGTATCCGTATCATGTATTTTCTAAAAATCTCGTATCCCCGTGTCCCGTGTCCACGTATCCGTGTCCGCGTATCCGTATCCGTGCAACTTAGCCGTTGAGCATAAAAGAAGTTATCCAGCTTGGTGATGAAAGAAAAGAATAGGACTACAACTAATTTAAAGGAGTAAAAACAAGCTGTTGAATTGCTTGGTAGATCGGAATATATGGGATATGGCGCAGAGGCTTATGGAATTCTCCTATCATTATATTGGTATGATGTTGGGTTTCTATTATATCGGGTATTCTGGACTTCTATTATATAATCATCAATCGATGATTATCTCTTACTGACGGTGATCGATTATTTGGATTTCTGTATTGATACACATCTGGATATTTTATGGATTCATGTTATATATATGGATATCTATTATTGGCCGACGGAGTCAATAATTTATAATGGTGATCATATTCTATACATGAGGTAAAGTATGGAGGTAAAATTTGTTCTATTCAATTTATGTATTATGATCAATATATCATACGGTGATATTATTATATATTGTAATATATAAATTATTGGTAAAAACGATGATGCAATACCATTCATCGGAGTGAATGTGTATAAACGGGTTAAATGCATCAAATTATATAAGTCCGTTCCCAGAAATGAACCTGACTAAATTATATATTTAAGATATGTCGGTTGACACAAATCCATTCCCAGAAGTGAATGAGACGAAATGAAATATTCGAGGTGTACCAAATTACCCGAGTCTATTCCCAGAAGTGAATAGGACCACTTAATGAAATATATAAGTTACACCAGATTTTATAGGTTCATTCCCAGAAGTGAATGTGACCTCATATATTTAAGATATATCAAACTTCACGAATCGGTTCCCAGAAGTGAACGTGGCTAAATTATAATTATTAAAGATACATCAAATTATATTGGCTCAATCCCGGAAGTGATTGTGAGTAAATTAAATATTTATGATGTATCAGATTATACATGTCCATCCCCAGAAGTGGATGTGAGTGAACTCAAAATTTATGATGTGTCCGTTACTCGAAGTGAACGTGGACAATTAAATATTCTAGATGTGTTGAGATACACAAGTCAGTTTCATGAAGTGAACGTGACAGAATCTAGATATTCTATACCGATATTTAAAGATGTATCGAATCACATCAGTCAGTTCCCTGTAGTGAACGTGACATAGATAAGACTGTGATTTTAAAATCGTCATAATAAATATCACCAGAAGTGAGTTGATGACGCTAAAGGAAAACGATACATCAGTATAACCCGGTATACTATGAGTTTGTTTTATAATATATTATATATTATATATGTTAGTAATACCATCCGCAACGGAAGCGATTTTAAAGATCTAGATCTATGAATATACGCAATAAAACATTAAATCTATATCTACAAGGGGGATGTAGATCATACCTCTTGAATCTCAAAATTCAAGTTGAAGAACCGCAAAGGATGAATGTGAAGATGTGTAGAGCACCACGATCTTCCGTACGTGTGATCCAAGCAATTCCCGGTGGAAGGAATTCTCGACTCGAACCCTTCCGATATGCTACCCGGAAAAATCTCCAAGATTTCTCCCTAATACCCCTTGGCCGAAAAAATATTTTCTTCTCCTCTCTAAGAGGTGAAGTCGAATTATGTAGTGTGTTATTTGGCTTGGGAGAACTCTCCTTATATAGGAGAGTAAAACTTAAGCCAAAGGATTTTATAATTAATACAAAATCAATTATGATAATCCTATTAAATAAAAGATAATCCCATAATATTCTAGAACAAATCTAGGATAATATTCATCTTTATTTCTTTCCATAAATATTTATCCAATAAATATTTTATGCACATGTCTTATTAATCACAAGAAAACTAATTTCTTGTTCCAAAAATAAGAGGGGGGGCGCCACTTTTAATTCATGACCTAGTCATAATTAATTTTTGGGCTATAACACAATTGGGCCAAGATTATGGAAAATGTCTTTCCCACATATTTAATTATTTAGCCCAACTAATTTAATAGTCACTAAACAATTAATTCACATATCGTTTTAATAAAGTCCAACAAGAACTAAATTAATATTATTAGGATTCGACGTCCGAGAATAGCTATGCTATATTAGGAGGCACGTCGGGGACCATGGACTAATAATCAGCGGCTCCGATAAATCAAATAAATAATTATAGAATAATTATATTCGATAAATCAATCACGGGAATATGCCACCATAATCCCGTGATCGCACTCCTCCGATTATGAGATTATATTTATCTCCTCACGAGAATAATAATAAGCGTCCATTGATATAATCATTACATATGGATTAATCCTCCATGATCGTTCATTCTAAATCGGGAAGTTACCGTTAACCCTTTTAGAACCTCTTATCCTTATTTACCATTAACCCCTAGTGATCAATTAATTCATACAACTCACTTTGGTGATCAATCGGTGTGATATGAACTCGCGCGATCGATCGGTTTCTAGGATTAACAAATAAGGGAATGTCTATCTACTTCCATAAATGGAAGGAATGGATTCCGTATCCGTGATAACACGGACTACTCACTCAATCCAAGTACAACGCCAAGATGGGGTAATTCGGACCACGGACTCGGTGTAATCCTTAACCGTCAAGTCAAACTTCATGCGATTCAAGCGGTTGACGCGTGATCACCTCGAATTAAGATATATCCATAAATATGATCATCCATTGATTCGATAAGACTTCTCGATTACGGAATTATATCGTGAACTCTAATCAAATCGGTCCGGCCCTATATGATATATCTATCATATATAAATGCCCCATTAGGTTCTCTTAACCGAAAGTCCGGATAGGACTATCACACCTTTTGTGTTCGGGCGCATTAATAGCACGTTAAAGGAGAGACCCGATACTCTCGATTAACTTCACTACGGGCTAATTGTATTTTAAGTACATCTTCACTAACTCAATCCTCCCGTGTATATACCATACACCGAGTTAAGTGATTACATAAACGATATACTTTAGGGTTTTTTACGTAGTGTAATTACTATTGTCACATCGGTGATTATGAGAATAATAAATATGAATAACAATATCATTTCATTTATTAAATAAAACAATTACAAAATTGTCTTTCGGGCATCACACCTAACAATCTCCCACTTGCACGAAAGCATGTGATTAATTGTTTTAGAGCACACCCCATTATTTAAAATACAACAAACTACATCTCCCACTTGCTCTAAAGCAATGGAGACTCATCCCGTATTCTAGTACCCACTAAGCATATCATAACCATTTCAGATTCCAAAGTACACTCCGAGTATGCCGTCGTAGGATAGGTCAGTGACTCGGGGAGCACCTACATCTAAATGTCATGGGTCTTAATGATTAGTCGGGTTGTCGGCTCGAGACGATCCGTAGAATCGAAACGTTACCGGTCCATCAAATCATGTGGTGCGAGTAAACACGAGCCGAGAGATCGACTTAACGATCAAATTCAATCTGACTTAAAGTCAAAATCAGTGTATCACACATATCCAAGTTCACACATGAATATGTCCGCATATTGTTCCTCGTTCTCTCAAGATACTAAAGGACATACTAAACTTGCTTTGTTAACCGCCGAATCTAAGATTCGATCAAAATTGACGTTCAATAACACGACCATCTCTTACTAGAAAGAGAATCTATCCCATTTCTCTTGATCCGAAGATTTAGAGAGTCATTCCTGAGGCATAGGGTAGAACTTCCTCGTTGAATGTTGCATACACAGATGCATCATCTTAACCAATAAGATGGATGGGAAACCAGTGACTGATTCTAATGAATTCGACCGGGTCAAACTCTTAAGAATGTTGTCCAAATCTCTGTTGCAGAGAATTGTGGTATTGTCAGATTCTGACTTCAGATAACACACCCATGTTGATTCCAACTGGTGCAGTGTTATCCTTCACAAACACTAATATATATTTATATATTCACTCTTTGTACTAAAATTGATATCCAAGTCTACAAAAAGTCTTATCAATAGTCGGTCAAATCCACATATTGTAGAAATATATGACTTCCAATGACCGAGAGGTTTGCTTTTTATCCACAAAGGACATAAGCCTTGACGGTCATCCCGTCATAAGTTCATAAGTCAATACCCTACGTTTCGAATGAATCCGGACTCCGTTTGTTTGGCAAGAAAGTCTCGGGGAATCACCCCTATTTTCTCGCTTTTGAACGAAATCATGCAATACCGAACTCATTCTACTCTTTTCCGTGTAGATCCAATTACTCCCACCGGGCCCGAGACGCTCGGGTGGTTCTACAAGAGTATGAACGTAATTGGAGTACCGAACTCCATTCACGGGGTTATGGCTATTAAACCAACCTCTATTATCGAATCCTATCCGCTTACAAAAGAGCCATAGGTCATCAATCGATCCTCGACTACAAAGTCCGCCGAACCCGTAATGGGTAATGGGTAAACCATACTCCCACTACATTACGGGTGGATCGAAATTCGATCTAGTTTAGTAGTATTTAGTGTTATCACCAACAACCGATGTTGGATGTGGTACGATTTTAATCGGTTAGTAACTACCTTGAGTAAACGTACTTCAAGGTTTAAGGTTTTCTTGTTCATAGACTCTATCGAAAGGACGCAAAAGTATAAGCGTCCCTTCCCGATTTCAAGAATCGATAACACACCTTTTTCTCAATGCTACAAGATATATAACGATTGGTCAACGACCGAACGTGTTTGCGAAATTTTCGGACCTACCTTCAAGCACCGTGTGCTAAATGCTTATATTTATGGAAGTGGGGTGAACCGAATCCACACCTTATCCGTAAATTCCAAAGCATATTCTAGGTAGACTGGTTGGTCTTACATTTCAATGTAAACCGTTATTTCGCTTCCAATATCTTTATTGAGTTAAGCAGTGTATTGTAGCACATCTAAAAACATATATAAGGCAATTTTACGGTTTCTCACTTAGTGAGAACATGTCACAATGAGGCAGGCTGAGCATCAGTCTCGAGGACTATGAATGGCCTATTCCGAGTATAGAATACTCTATCTCTGTTGAAAACAGAGAAACCTCAAAATATTTTGGATAAACTTACCGGAGTGTTTGAATAGTTATCAGACAAGAAGTCACTACTCGGAAGCTCCTACTAGCTCGTATCTTTCATCAGACCCCGAAGGTCGTCATGAACAAGCTATGTTACTTCTTTATATCCATTATCCTTTCCCGATTGAAAGGAAACTTAGTCATTGAACCTTTGAGACAATATAACCGGAGGCGGGAGAAAGGAATCACCCCGAGCCGGTCTTCGGGTCTTGTCTTTTAGGGACAATGCACTAACTATGGAATATGAAGAAGCGTTTATCTAAATATAGAAACCAATTGCTTTTAATAGTTCTTAAGATGTGTTTTATATACATATTTCGGCGGTTGTAAGTGGTTTTGACTTTATCAAACAAAAGTCCGAGTCTTGGATTCGTACTACAAATGGTATATTCACTTTCTATACGACAAACAAATTATCGAATAGAAGGTAAATCCATTCGTTCCAACGAATCTTAAACAGAAAAATAAATCTTCTGCGATATCCAAGGATTGAATCCGAGATTCATTTCCTCATATCACTCCCACTATTCTAGCTAAAATTAAGCGCCGTTGTTTACTCTTTTAATCGTTAAATGCACTGCTACCTTGTTCTTCCAAAGAACTTAGCTCGAGAAAATCACCAAGGATTCATAGGTTGGTGATCCAAAATCACTGTCCTTATCCTATGATTTTCAGTTAATTAATTTTCGGTTTAGCCTTAAAATCAACTCATTTTTAGATGACTAACACTCTTAGACATACTCTCCCATTCTTGACTTTCCGTAAATGGAAACGAGTTTTGAACTAGCAGTTCGTGTGAGTAGACACTACTCTTGAACCGTGGGATGTCTATTTCGAGTGTTACTTGTCGGGACTTCTCGGATTTTCTAATATACTAGAAAAATAACAAATCATAACATTAAAGCTCCCACTAGTTTATCGGTTCCAAATACCGTCTAACCAGCAATGCTTTATTTTATGATTTTCCAATTTTTCAATTTTGAAAATCTCTCGTGTAAACACTTACACAGTTCTAATGTTTCCAGAAAAATACAAATCATAAAACTCCCACTAGTTCATCGATTCCAAATATCGTCTAACTAGCAACAGTTCATGATTTTCCGATTTCTCAATTAGAACGGTTACGTGTGTAGTCACTACACACTGAAAATTCACTAGAAGAATTTCAAAGTCCGAAATCACCTTGCAATAAAGATAAATTACATAATTTCCTATACTCATATGAACGAATTTTCATCGTTTATATGAGTTTACAATAGATCTAACGGGTAAACAGTGCCAACCCCAATCCATCTCTTCAACCACGACATTCATAAGCATAAAAATTAAACATATGCATCGGCTCCCCAAAAAAAAATTGGGACAAAAAATCTACATGTTTTACCACTCCTAGATCTAATATTTTATACGTATAAATATAGATCACCATGGCGACTGATACCACTGTTAGTAATACCATCCGCAACGGAAGCGATTTTAAAGATCTAGATCTATGAATATACGCAATAAAACATTAAATCTATATCTACAAGGGGGATGTAGATCATACCTCTTGAATCTCAAAATTCAAGTTGAAGAACCGCAAAGGATGAATGTGAAGATGTGTAGAGCACCACGATCTTCCGTACGTGTGATCCAAGCAATTCCCGGTGGAAGGAATTCTCGACTCGAACCCTTCCGATATGCTACCCGGAAAAATCTCCAAGATTTCTCCCTAATACCCCTTGGCCGAAAAAATATTTTCTTCTCCTCTCTAAGAGGTGAAGTCGAATTATGTAGTGTGTTATTTGGCTTGGGAGAACTCTCTTTATATAGGAGAGTAAAACTTAAGCCCCAAGGATTTTATAATTAATACAAAATCAATTATGATAATCCTATTAAATAAAAGATAATCCCATAATATTCTAGAACAAATCTAGGATAATATTCATCTTTATTTCTTTCCATAAATATTTATCCAATAAATATTTTATGCACATGTCTTATTAATCACAAGAAAACTAATTTCTTGTTCCAAAAATAAGAGGGGGGCGCCACTTTTAATTCATGACCTAGTCATAATTAATTTTTGGGCTATAACACAATTGGGCCAAGATTATGGAAAATGTCTTTCCCACATATTTAATTATTTAGCCCAACTAATTTAATAGTCCACTAAACAATTAATTCACATATCGTTTTAATAAAGTCCAACAAGAACTAAATTAATATTATTAGGATTCGACGTCCGAGAATAGCTATGCTATATTAGGAGGCACGTCGGGGACCATGGACTAATAATCAGCGGCTCCGATAAATCAAATAAATAATTATAGAATAATTATATTCGATAAATCAATCACAGGAATATGCCACCATAATCCCGTGACTGCACTCCTCCGATTATGAGATTATATTTATCTCCTCACGAGAATAATAATAAGCGTCCATTGATATAATCATTACATATGGATTAATCCTCCATGATTGTTCATTCTAAATCGGGAAGTTACCGTTAACCCTTTTAGAACCTCTTATCCTTATTTACCATTAACCCCCTAGTGATCAATTAATTCATACAACTCACCGGTGATCAATCGGTGTGATATGAACTCGCGCGATCGATCGGTTTCTAGGATTAACAAATAAGGGAAGCTGTCTATCTACTTCCATAAATGGAAGGAATGGATTCCGTATCCGTGATAACACGGACTACTCACTCAATCCAAGTACAACGCCAAGATGGGGTAATTCGGACCACGGACTCGGTGTAATCCTTAACCGTCAAGTCAAACTTCATATGCGATTCAAGCGATTGATTGTGATCACCTCGGGATTAAGATATATCCATAAATATGATCATCCATTGATTCGATAAGACTTCTCGATTACGGAATTATATCGTGAACTCTAATCAAATCGGTCCGATACTATATGATATATCTATCATATATAAATGCCCCATTAGGTTCTCTTAACCGAAAGTCCGGATAGGACTATCACACCTTTTGTGTTCGGGGCGCATTAATAGCACGTTAAAGGAGAGACCCGATACTCTCGATTAACTTCACTACGGGCTAATTGTATTTTAAGTACATCTTCACTAACTCAATCCTCCCGTGTATATACCATACACCGAGTTAAGTGATTACATAAACGATATACTTTAGGGTTTTCTGTAGTGTAATTACTATTGTCACATCGGTGATTATGAGAATAATAAATATGAATAACAATATCATTTCATTTATTAAATAAAACAATTACAAAATTGTCTTTCGGGCATCACACCTAACAATATATACATACATATATATTTATTTATGCATTTATTTATTTATGTATTTACTTTTGCATCTCTTAGATTGAGTCATGAAGACTGAGTCTAACATAAAAATCATTTTGTCTGGTAGACAAATTTTATTAGAAAATTTGATTACCTGAAGATGATCATTCATTTATGGCATATAGTGATGGACCAGAAGCTCATCATAAGCACTTGTAAGCTCGTAAAAGTGAATATGAAATTCATAGAAATAAATACGGACTCGAAGTCCACATGCAATGGAATGATGTTCCAATGAATGACCTGAAGTCTAAAGATAAGAAAATTCAGTAAGAACATCGTGACACTTCTTTAATCCTCGTAAAAGGATTGTATTTATCGTTGCAATAATATGCTCCTGTAGTAGCAATATTGAAAGAAGTGGTTTATATTCAACAAAATGATTATCATAGAATAATCATGAAACTCGATCTATTTGGTCCGGTCCATTCCATGAAGTGAATGATATATAGTATAAATTACTTATGCTTTTATTTATAATATGATATAGATAGCATTCGAGTAATAATTTTACCTTTGTTATTTAATTTAGTTCATAAACGTGTCTGCATTCATAGAAAAAACCATGGTTACTATATCCCTGATGGATATCACAAACGTTTGTCTCCTTGGAGGAGAAGATTTGTCCACCAGAAGTGGAACAAAACGATATTAAATTCTGGAAGAATAATGAAAATCGATTTTCATGATGTGGCATAGAAAGCCACTAGTCGCGTACTTGTCGTACGGCGAAATATCCGGATGAGAATAATGAAGCTTCAACATCGTAGTAAAGGCAATGTCATGACACAAATACTATATGTTACGGTCATCCTGAAGATGATCTAGATATGATAAAGTTTGTTTATCATTTTTCAACGTCTCAAGCGCAGCAAATTGTGCGGATATCCCCTGATGTGGATATTAAAATGAGACATCGGAAGAATTAAAAAGATATAAATATCTTGAAGAGATAACATAATTCTTCGCGATTGAGTTGATATCTCGTAATGTTTGTTGATACTCATATAAATGGATACACATTGACATGTAGAATCCCACATAGGGATATCACATCGAAATGCTGAAACCCACAAAGGGTTATTGTAAACTTACGGAGATATGACTTATAATGAAATGTTTTCCCGAGATTAGGGGGAGGAAAGTAAAACTTGAAGTTTATAAATCTCGTGGAAGAACATTGTATTAATGCACATTTTATCACCGGATGCATTTAATTACTCTTGAAGAGTGAGCAGCTGCAAATGTTTTTGGTTGGATTAAATGTCGCAAAAAGGTTTATCCCAGAAGGAAAAGTCCCAGTAGGAAATGAGATGATACGTATCAAATTAATGAAATAATGCTATAAGCGTTAAAGACCAATTGGCTCGATAATTAAAATTCCTCCGAAAAGGTTATAACAATATGATTTATGAGAACTCCGGGAGAAATTCCTCAAAAGAGGTTCTGAATATATTATTTATGAGAACTCTAGAAGAGTTAGACTTTTAGAAAATGCTCGAGCAGAAAATAATATAGTCTATGAAACTCTGGAAGAGAAATGCCGTACTCTAGATGAGTAATGAAATCATAAACCCTTGATGAGGTCAAGTTAGAAAATGTCAACAAGTGTTGATAAATAATGTATGTGGAACAAATTATATGTAGTTGTCATACATACATGAGGGGGAGAAATGAACCTGGAGTTCATTCCCTCGTGTTATTTTCTTGTGACCCTCCGAAGAAAATATAATGATTCCCGATGAATCTGAAATTGCATAGTATTATATTGTTAGTTATGTTCAACGCTTAGAGCGTGGGAAATATATTAGTTCCAACATATATAAATCTCGTAGTGTTGAGATAATGAATTAATGTTATCATCATTTAAATGATGAGATACGATAATGAATACAACACTGTTTATGAACGAGGTTCATAAAAGAGGCAAACATGTTTAAAAATGTTGAAACCGCCTGAAGCGAATATAGTGAGGCAAGCATGTTTCGAAATGTCGTAATCGCCTGAAGCGAATATAGTGCCTGAAGCATACAAGGCGCTAGAAGCGGGCCTGAAGCATATAAAACGCTAGAAACGTGCCAGAAACACATAAGACGCTAGAAGCGTGCCTGAAGCATATAAGATGCTAGAAGCGTGCCTGAAGCTTATAAGACGCTGGAAGCATTAAATGCCTGAAGCATACAGAGTGTATGAAATACACAATATATATTTCATAAAGTACCCCATAAGGGAATAGATAGTTTTGATCTGAGAAAGTTTGGATTTGTAATTAAGCTCTAGTAGAGTTACAAAGATGATAAAGTATGAGTATTTGACTTATACTTTTAAGATCCAATACTTGCACATGCAAGATGTCATTTGGCCCTGAAGACCAATGATTGTACTCTTTTTCCCTTTAACAGGTTTTTCCCACTGGGTTTTCTTAGTTAAAAGTTTTTAACGAGGTGATCAGTGCACGAGAGCACATATGTCATGAATCTTTTTCCCTTGGTTGGATTTTTCCCAACTGGGTTTTTCCAAGCAAGGTTTTTGGTACATGCCATATATGTTATACAAATCAGATCAAACGGAAAGCAAGTCGAGGACTTGTTTGTTACACGTATGATATCGAAATCCGACAAAAGGCAAAGCCTCGAATTGGTTGCCCTTCACCTGTGATGGTACATTGATTTCATGGTGCTGAACATAGCAAGATTTTGGTCGCGACATCTTCGAATCAAGGCAAGATAATAGCTATTCACGAAGCTAGTCGAGAATGTATTTGGTTGTAGTCATTGACACATTACATCCGGGATAGTAGTGGCTTACCAAATCACAAAGATAATATTATACTGAATGGTGCCTACGTAAAAGATGATCAGATAAAAGAATCTCATCAAATCTTCAGGAGAAGGGCCATATTGATGTTCAGCGAATCAGATCAAGCAACAATCCAGAAGATTTATTCGCTAAAAGTATTGACAACCGCTATGTTCGAGAGTTTGATCCAGACGATCGGGATGCACCGACTTAAAGACCTGAAGAGATGTTCAAATCAGGGGGAGTAAAACACAAATGAATGCTGTACTCTTTTTCCTTCATTATGATTTTTTCCCACAGGGTTTTTTCATAATGAAGGTTTTAACGAGGCAGATTCTTTGTGGATGGACATCCAAGGGGGAGTGTTATAAATATACTCGTATTATGTGGATGTCCATTAGATATAATATCTACTCCTACGTGTAAAATACTAGCGTGCAGCTAGTTTACTTAATAGCCAAGTCTCATAGGCATGACAAAATGGATAAGTCTCGACGTAAATATATGGGGTAATCGATGGATGTATTTACATTATAAAGCCACGTGTAATATGTCGTGTCTTTGATTAAACGGTACTGCGTTAGATAATTATGGGGGATGATTATCTCCAGCCTCCGTTTTCACGTGAGTGCATGAGGTTAGCTGCTGGACAACATGTGATGCACACTGCACAATGGGGGATTTGCAAAATACCCACTTCCTGTGTATGTATATTGATGATGCTGAATAATGCACCACCGGTAAATCAGGGCCACGTGTAATCTAAGGATGAGCTGTAAAGGGATCGAACGGCTGTAACTGAGTAAAAGATGGTGGTTTTGGTGTTTTATGGCTGATTCCAAGAATGTATCTTGGATTGCCTACGTATCCTGTATCTTGTCCAGGAATCAAGCCTTACGTAGTTCCTGGAATGATGTATTTATAGGCACATGTCCTTCTTCTGCCCTAAACTTAAGGCGGTTTGGTCTATTGACATAAATACCCTTAAATGGGCCTTGCCCCCTTGCCCAAGTAACCTGCTGGACGGTGAGCCCTGGTGTCTGGACAGAAAGTCTTGGTCTCGACTCGATGTATACCGACGTGGGCGATCGAGGTAGGACACTTGCAGAATATGTCGGTGGTTATAGTCTTCACTGGTGAGTCTTGTATTCGATCCGATGTATATAATTAACATAGACTTTTTCACATGCCAGCCGGACCAATCAGATAACTCCACGTGGAGGAGTAAATCCCCGTATCATCATATATATAAGAGGTTCTAGTGGCTTACTTATTAAGCAACAAATATTCTCACCCTGAAATAACACCGATCAGTGTTTGTCCTACATAATATACGAGGGATATTTTATATCCAATATATTTTCTCATGTTGCTGAAGTTATTTATTTATATCACTTTTCTTTTGATAATAAATAATAGGGGTCGAGTAGCGATACGTGTTTTAAAAATGGTGGTATGAGAAGGACGTCCTTACTTACGTGTTACTATATTTTTGTACATGTGTTCTTATATGTGTTCTTACGTGTATTCTTACTATGTTTGTCCTTTTCAACCATTTTAGATTAAAACCCGTCCTTTACGACATTTAACCATAAATAATAAATTGGTTTCTAACCGCTCTCCCGCTACCTACTTCTGCACCAAACCGCTTAAGTTTACGTAAGTATATTTTCCTAAGCTAAGAGCAGCCATAATGGAGATCGGGAGATAAGCCCTTTGATTGTTGATATTTGGGTGACGTGGAAAAAGATGAGTGGAGGATAAATATAGAAGGATTGTAGGGATAAATTGTGTGTGATGTGATGTTGTAATGGTGATAATATAAAAAGATGGTAGAGATTAATTGTGTATGATTAGATGTTGTAGTGGTGATAAATATTTTGAATCTTTTCATTAAATTAATATTAAATATTAATGGAAGCCTTTTTTTTTTTAGGTTTCTGTTTTTTTTCCCTAAAAAAATGGGATCTGCACTTTTTTTTGTGAGAGATCATTCTCTAGTGCACTCTCTCAAAACAGATAAGAGAGTAGATAGACACAAAAAATATTTCTCTGGTTTAATACCACTATTTTACCTTCCTGCAAATATCTCCTCTCTCCTGACAGAATTGGGCCAAGAATATGGCCAGAAAGGCCTTATTACTGCTGCTCTAAGCCCTATGTCCACACACAAGCCGGCACAACCACTATTATTATAATACAATACTATAATTATAAAATGATACTAATACTAGATAATACTATATGTGTAATTATAAGTTATAATATAATATACAATAATTTGATAATCCTTTTTGTGAAAACAATAATTTGATAATCTGAAAACATAAAAACCCACATATTTGAAAACAAAATTGATAAGATTATACAAAAGAATACAACCCCTTATGCTTTCTTTATTTACAACAATAAACTGAAAATGACTTTCCTTCCAAAATTTTTTGTACATTTCTCAAAATAAAAAAAAAAAAAAAATTACTGGTTCGAGCCATTTCGTCATCATGCTCGTATGCAATCTCCATTTCCGACAAATTTTATAATACAACCCAATCAAACCCGTATCCGAATCCGTCCACCCCTGCTCCGGCTAGTAGAACTTCTTCCATGTCTGAACCTTCTGAAAAAGGACACAAAATTACCAAAGATTCTCCCCATTGCACTGCCGCCGGCTTCCGTCCCACCACCACCACCACCACCTCTTCTATTCAAACCCCATGCGACCCGCCGGGGTAAACCGTTGCCCGACCCGCTACTGAAATCTCCGTCCATCTCCGTATACATCACAGGAAGCTCTCTCCCATCTAGTCCCCCTCCACCGGTAACTCTTCTTCCACCATTAAACCTTCCAACGGCGAAACCACCGCCGGGCAACCTCCATATGGTTAATCCCACTTGCTCCTCCACATGGGTCATACCCGGACCATTATTATTAGAAGATTCGGTGGGCAATTCGTGACGGCAAACAGGACATGAATTACGAATCGAAAGCCAAGGAAGTATACAATCTGAATGGTAAATATGCTTACAAGGCATTTCGCGAGCATATGAGCCTAAATCAAAGTCTTCTTTGCAAACGGCGCAATGAGACTCCGAAATGATATGGGCATCTCCGATGGAAATTATCGGCATAGACTTTACAGCAGCTTCGGACGCAGGCGGATTCTCTAGATGGGCCGCCGCGTTGACTTCGATCTGGGCTAATTGCTCCACCAATCGGTCGATCCGAGGCCCGATCAACAACTCCGACATACTCGATGGTAGTGGACGGAGCCCCGACCCGGAATCATCGTTGTAAAAAAGCTCATACCTTCTATCCGTACCACCACCACCTTCCTCTCTGGATGTTTCAGAACTATTTTGAAGAACAACTACCGGATTGAATTGTGATCTGTCACCTCGGTTCCGGCGACGGAGCCTTAGGTTCACTGGATCGGATCTAGCTTCCGATATCAACGACGAAGATGAGTTCTCCACAGCTTCGATGAAACCCGTGTCGCAATATGGGCATAAGGTACTCCGTTCAGGCCAGACCCGAATGAATCTTGTACACCGGTAACACCAGTAGGAGGAATCCGAGGTAGCTGATTCAACAACGGTCGGAGGCATCGTCAAAGTCTTAAGAGTTCACTAAACGAGTTATACGGGTGGAAATAAAAGAATAAATGGAAAGGATAGTTTTTTTAGTAGGGAAAGAAAAAAAAAAAAAAAGGAAACGATAGTTGAGTGGTGCTTACGGGAAAGGAGTATTTTTGTCTTTTTTTTTAAGGAGGGGGGGGGTGCGGGGGGGATTATTCGTTAATAAATGCATCTTCACATCATTTATTAGAAATTAAATCCTATGGAATGATATTTAATATCATCATAATCATTTGTTTGCAAGGCTTGTCGGTTAACGGCAGGGCCGTCCCTGTGAAATCATTGGGCCTAAAGCCAAAAAAAAAAATTAGGGCCGCGACGCTATGAAAAAAATAATATATTACATTTAGTTTTGAGGTTTCTTATGTTGATGAGTATTATAAATAATGCAACGGAGTTTGATTGGATTTCCTTTCATTTAAATTCGGTATAAATTTGGGTTTTTTTATCGGTTTTTAGCTTGATTAAAACATAAAAATAGGCTAAAATACACTTATATTATACGTAAACGGGCCTAAAATTATCGGTTTTAGTGGGGGCGCAGGCGCGGCGCTTGTTGCTATTGGCTGCCCCGGGGACGGCTCCGGTTAACGGTCTGGTGGACACGGCTAGAGTTGTATCAGCATGACAATTTGATTTGATTTAAGAGCAGTAATAATAACCACAACATATTATACAACACACTTTAAGACCTTTGATTATTATGTACGATTTATTGAATCATATGGGTCTCAAAAAAATCAATGGTTTAAAAGTTTATTATGACACAATCATTCTTGATTTAATCATCATAAATTCATAATCAATGATTATCTTTTTTATTTATTAATTATATCATAAAAAATTGATATGATAGGTATTTAAATAATTAATCATTATTTATAACTTGCCTCAATTATTTTTTTATGGCATTCATTAAGATAATTCAACTAATAAAATGGCAGAGAAACATATACCAATTATGGTCATAGGAAAATGGTGAAAGGTTGAGAAGGAGGAATTGGACTTTGAAAAGTATATTAAAACATTTCGTACGTGATGATGTATGTTTTTATATTTTTAAAGTAGTTAGTGTATGTTCATAACCCTTTTTTTTTTTTTTTTTTTTTAATTTTTTTTATTTCGGGATACGAAATGTTCATAACCGGGTGCGCGCTAACCACCAGGATTATGTATGTAACATTAATGAAATGATATTTCTACTAGTTTTTTTTTATTTATATAATTTAAAAAAATAATTACTTTTATTAATCAATATCCCTCAAACAAGCGGTCAAAACGTCATTAGAGGGCGATGAGCCTCAAGATGTTCGAGCAAAAGCTGTCAAACCATGTCTAGCTAAAAGATACGCTGAGACATTCCCCACACGTCGAATAAAAGTAAAATAAACAGAGATAAAAGTAGACAAAAGAGCCAAACAGTCATGAATCATATCCGTTTGTCCCATTTGCCATGTTTCACCACGCAAATCGAAAGAAAATAAAAATGAATGATGTGATTAATATCATCATAAGAAAAAAAAAACATTTTTTTTACAAATTTTACAATACAATCGATATATAAATGTTGTATTAAAGAACATATATTCCAGTATTTCATTACTGACTTCAATGTATGTCATTTGATACAACATTTACTTCCACCGTAAAATGTCTTAACCGTTTATCGTATATCTACCATGTTTCACCATGCAAATAGAAAAAATAAACGAATAATGTAAATTAATAGCATGACATGATAACGTAAATGGCACAAAATTAATAGATTAAACCCTATAATTAATACTATGTACTATTCCTTCCGTTTTTTTATCTGTCACATTTCTGAATTTGTTTTTTTATTTATCTGTCATTTTATATTTTCAATTCATCATTTATTATTCTTTCCTCCTTTATCAATAAAGTATTTACATTTTTAATAAAAAAATACATTTCCAATACTAAAAACACATTTACCAATAAAGTATTTATATTTACAATAAAAAAAATATATTTTCAATACTATATTTTAGACATATTAATTATTTTTTTAATCTGTGTGATACATCATACATATAAATAAAAACGGAGGGAATGTTTTATCACGTTAAGATGTTGATGACTGGGTATATATAATATATAAATTTCATTGCCTTGCTGTGAATGTGTGGCATATTTGTGCGCGTCATATAATTTCCATTAATATAAACGAAAAACTCATTCCACACGGGAAAGAGTTACTGCCGGAAGATTTGGGTTTCATAAAAAATAAGAGTGGACATATTGTTAGCCATACACGTTAACTTTAGCATCAATCCGCATCTGTCATAGCCATCAGGGAAGTGATTTATTAAATATATTATATAAATTTCTAGTTATACATTTATACTCATCTTTTATCATATATGATTACTTTGTTCTAATGGTCTTGATCATAGTGATCATATCAAGATTACTATAAATATATGATCACGTATTACACGAGACTACCGGCAAAATATTTCATTGTTATAATCTACCAAAATTGCCTTCAATCTGCACAATGTTTATACATATGAATTCATTGATAAAATGGAGTACGATTTATTTAATTTTGCTTAAAGCCCCGGACCAACGGACCCAACTAATCCGGAATTTGACTCGGGTCGTGCTGTAGAGTCGATCCGGAGAAATCGATTTTTTTGTCGACCATCACGACGATAGCAACAATATCCATCAAGGCTTCAATGCGGGATGGATTGTATTATTGAGAAAAACCACTATTGAATCTCGGATCAAATTTGTCCAATGTTACATCAGTGGTGAAGCATTGAGGTAAAATTTTGTTTGTTAATTTATTATACAAGCATATTATTGTGTATATTATATATTATTCCATATTTTAAGGAAGCTAATGATATTGACTATATGAATATAATGATGGATCAAGTCAATATCATATTAAAATGTGATCTACACGATCAATTAGATGAATCCCTAAACGATTAATATCTAAGGCGGCAATATTTTGTCTTCTAGACAATTTGAAAAATATATCATCAGATGATCAATATATCATATATCAAACGAGCATATACATGGATTTAAAGTCCATCGACATGTGGAAAGTTTTCGTAAAAGTGAATATAAAATTCACAAAAAATGGATATATCGTTAATGACGAAAGTGAATACAAAATTCACATATTTGAACGTCGGACATTCCAAATATTTGTAAAAGTGAACTTGAGATTCACAGCAAAAACGTGGACGTATTATTCATAAAAATAACTAAGGACCTGAACTCCATTGAAAAAGACATGTTTCCACGAGTGATTTGGAATTCAGAGATATAAATCTACTGAATATATCAATAAATTTATATGATCATCGATAAATGATATTTTATCGTAATGGTATGCCCTTGAAGTGGCACTACCGATTGAAATGATTCGTGATTCATACGAAGTTAATTGTGATGGTTATGTCATAATTAAATAAATAAAAGTCCCACATATGTGGGATATGAAAACACTGAGTTATCACTGATATGACTAATAAGTCCAGACCAAATAATGACACTCATTCCTTATAAAGAATGCGACTCAGTGTATTAATATTGGGTTATGGTCATGGACGAGGACATTCTTGATACAGTCCTAATATATAATTGGTTGTAATTTTGAGGAAATTATTTTACACGATGCTTTTGAAATTTTAGCATCGTTTGTGGTAAATGAATAAATAAATTGGTTTCTTATCTTTGTATTATTTTGAAACGGCGTGGGAATTTTTATATCGCTTATACGTTACTTTATGTTTTATCAATATATTTTCGACTATAAATTAAATTGACATTGTATGAAAAATACATTATATTGCCATATCATTTAGTTAATTGAATTGATATTAACCATAACTTTACAATAATTGCATGATCATTGAAGTAATTAATGCATTCATTGTATTTTGGTAAAAGTGTTTGCATTGATTTTAATAAATAAAATCATATTTGTTTATTCAATGAAAAGATTTTATTTTTTTATGATTATTGTAAGAATAGTGATAATCATTAATGTGATTATTTATACATATCTTTATTACAAACGAGATATATTCAACTGTGGTTTTTGAAAAATGAATACCATGTATATGGTCGTCTCTGATTGTAAGACGCATTTGATCTATAATTCAAAATTCGTTGCCTAGTTGTGGTAAGAATGAATATGACAACATATTATAATGCTTTATTATTGAGTGAAATTATTCATAATGATTGATTCACGAATTGTAATACTGGATAATTGTCTCTCGGATCCACTAGCATTTACAATATCAATTTGATTTGCTTGAACTGATACATATAATTTTCTATTTAAAATAATTAATCATTGAAATTCATTTATATTATGTGACAATTGTTATACTTTGAAAAAATTAATTGCTCATTTCGTTCTAAGGAAGAAATGGAGCCGGAACATGAGGGCAATTAAATTGCCTCATCGATAGTGCGACACGCACGTTATATTGAGAAACAAGTTCTCAAAAGAATTAACGAGAGATGCAAATGATAATGCAATATGCAAGTGCTATATTGAAACAAAATTGTTTGAAATAAAGCACTATGCTCTCTCAAGTCTCGATTTTTTTTTAGTAATATGGGTGTTATATCGAGATTGAAATATTTGCTTTATATACTATTTCCCGATGAAATGTGTATAAACAATGTGTTTGAAAATAATGATATATGTCCATTCCACGAAGAGAATGTGATCGATACTACATGCATCATTTAAAACAATGATATATGTATCATATTATATGAGATGCATCACAAATCATTCGTGAAATGAATGCGACAAAATTAAGTATTTAAGATGCATATAGTGATTCTGAATATTGTGGTTATAAACATTCTTTATGTGAGAATCCGACTAGAATTGGGATGGCGATTCAAGAACATTGGTATAACTCGATATATTGTATCCATAATTGTGAACGGATATAATATTTCTATATGAGACAAAATTCCTCCACAAATCGAAAAATATAAAAGAAGTTTGTTGATACCCGCATAAGAGGATCTCACATTAAATGTTGAATCCGTCATGGGTTATTGCAAATTTTCGACATATCGATTATGAAAAAATGTTGTCCGAGAATGAGGAGAGGAAAACCCAATATGAATTATATCTCGTGACAAACTTCGACATAATGAACTATGAGTTCACATATCATTCATTGATATCAAACCCATGAAGGGTAGATTTTATGCACATTTTGCATACATCAAATATTTTCTCGAGAAAATGGAGAAATGAACCAAAAGTTCAATGTCTCGTTCGAGTGATTTCTCTACATATGATGTATAATTTGAACGATTCTTGAAAAATCGAAATCACATAGTGGTATATAAAGCGCAAGAGAGATATAATGTTTTCAAAAATCTCATAGAATGAGATATTTAATTGAAACCACTATGTTTTATATGTGTCAATCGCATGAAGCGAATAAAAGAGCATCAATGTATAGCTCGGTGCAACATGTTCGATGAAGATCGATTCTCGGCATTGGGGGAGATAAAGAAAATCTCATGTTAGAATAAAAGAATGCCGAGAAATTTTAACAAGATAAACGATCTTCCACGCATCGCTTAAGCGAATCTGCGAAAATAATCTTACTTGTAGTATTTAACAAGTAATATGCCGTATACCTATATTGAAATTAAATGAGTGATTATTTATAAATGCACCAACAAAAGTATGATTAAAGATATTTCTCTACGTCGAAGCGTAGAAGACCGATCGGTGTTAAAGATAAAAATCCGCGGAAGAATGATCAATTTATTATTGATATTCAGTCACTCATGAAATCTCTTAAAGAGATTCGTCTTGTAGACGAAAACCCCAAAACAAAAATTGCACGTGCATCAAATGATTAAATATTGGGGTTGCGGAACAACCAATCCATACATTGATAAGGAATTGGTTTATGCTAATATCGAATTAGCAATGAATTTTATGGGAGAAATTATAATAAAATATAATTGTCGTCGACGACATATTTGCCTCTTTAATTGCTATTATTATATCTGGATCCAGTACCTAAGTCATTCGCAGAGTGCCATAAACACTCAGACTAGGTAAAAATGAAATAAGCAATTGAGGTTGAGTTTGAATTGGAAATATTTGTTTGTTAATGATCAAATATATTCTCCCATTATAGATAATATAATGTTCCGCTAACTAATATATCTGGCAGTAACTTTATGTCATGACGGTATATTTACGGGTCGTTAGACATTAATATTGATATGAAAATCCTTGGTGGATTTCAGAAATGAATTAATATGACAATCGCAACATGCATATGGTTAAGGTCGTTATCATTCATGTTGAATGTAGTATGACCAGTTGAGTAGATTCCTATTGAGAAAGGAATATGTAAGTAATGCATGGTTAATGTCATAAATTTTAAGGAATTACGATGCATGATAGTGGAAATATATGCATGCAAATTTCGATTATATTACTTCCCCCATTATTTAGCTGATTATAGTGTTGATTGTGTTGCATGTGTTGCACAAGTTAGTAGTGGGAATGACGCTTATTAGCCCCTACATTCGACTATCCAATAAACTCTAAAAGAGAGTGATATGCAAAAGTACGCTCAAGTGACAATCTCATAGATTTGTTCACTAAGATTATTCCTACATCGGTTTTGGATAATAAGTGTTTATAATAATGGAATGTGTACATTTGAAAGATTGTTGTCGTCAGGAAGAGCGACAACTTCAAAACTTTTGTGTGGATTTGGTCTTAAAACCAATTATTGTACTCTTTTTCCCTTTAACCAAGTTTTTCCCAAAGGGTTTTCTTAGTTAAAGGTTTTTAATGAGACAGTCAGTGCAACACATAGAAACGCATATGACATGAACTATTTACCTTGTCTAGTTTTTTTCCCACCGGGTTTTTCTAGCAAAGTTAATAGTACATGACATATACGTTATGCAACTACGATCGAGACAATCAATTGAGACATTGTCTAGATGAGAATGGAAATTATTTAATTGCACGAAGACAATGCATCTTGCATATCTCAATTGAAGCGAGGCTATATTAATGGAGATTAACAAAACATATTTCACCCAAGTTATTCTTTACTCATGATTTGCAAAAGAATGAGAAGATTGATGTGCAACAGATCCGGTCAACCGATAATTATTTATCAAGACAGTTGTCGATCGCAATTGCATTCTTTTCTTTCTTTTTTTGTTTATTTTTTGAGTGGAACTAATTTGGTCCTTGGTCATTCATTCTTTTCACGTCTAACTAATTTAAGCTGCATAACTAGTTAGGGAGGTTTTTGCCTAGTATATCGACATACATCGAAATAAATGATAAGTAGATTGATCAAAGTCACACCGGATGAAATGATGATATTGAACCTTGATTGATACAAGAAAGGATAATGAAATGACATTTACCACTAAATTATATCTTAACTCACTTAATTAAACATACATGATTGAGATTGCCTTCCAGAGTTCATGTAGGTAGTGGATACGGTGAAGGAGCAATCACAGATGTAGAGAAAAAGTTCCCAAAAGCTTGTCGAGTGTTTGTAGCATAGCCAACGACGGTGGTATCGACATTTGCGCGGATGAGAGCATTTATTTTTAACAGCAATTTTCTATTTAAAACCATATCTAACAAGACGATAGATATTATGTCCAAAGATACAAAAATACAAAATGCCCAATGTAAAGTTCTAAAAAATGGTCCAAAACAACACCATAACGCAAACAACTATTCCTACTCAAGGAAAAGAACTAGTGAAATGCAATCAAACAGACTCCAAGCATACAATTTCTAGCACAACACAAGAAATGACACAAGTGTCGTCTCAACCAACTATAATTTTCAAAACAAAACAACAGCTGCAACACTTCGACAAATTTCCCAAACAAATCCAGCTACAATATCCATTCAGCTACAACGGGAACTGCCACCATTGGCCCCATCCACCTTTGACATCATTACTTCTAGCCCTAATCCACATAAATGAAGATTGCTTAATATCAACTATGATAGACCCATGAGAAGAAAGTTGTTGGTTGAACCTAATGTTGTTTCTTGCCTTCCATATACGCCAAAAAGTGACCTTCTTTATGACAATCCATCTCTCAACAAATTTCTTATTGAGAAACAATCTTTGCGATTTGTCGACCCTAAGGAAAAGAGTGTTGAACGAGCTTGCAGAGGGCCAAATCATATCACACCAATCATAAACATCATACCATGTCTCCCTAGCCTTGAGGCATCCAAAAAATAAATGATCAACCTGAAAGATTTCGATAATATTTTCGGTCCCCTTTTCCATTAATCAGTCACACAATATATATGATACAATGACTCTAGTACTAGCTAATATTAGAGAGATAATCACGCCTATAGACTAGCACCTATTGACTAGTACTAAATACAGTAGAATACAAAACGGTTATTTGACTAGAATATGTACAATCAATATACAATAAATACTAGAATATTTTCATATTCTATCACACCCCCGCAGTCGAAACGGGAGGGTCACGAACGTTGAGGCTGGTCCGAAAATCTTCAAATAATATAAGTGGTAGGCCTTTGGTAAAAATGTCGGCAATCTGATACCGAGATGGGACATGTAAAACCCGGACTTCGCCGCGCGTCACTTTTTCACGAACAAAATGAATATCCATCTCGATATGCTTCATCCGTTGATGTTGGACGGGATTTCCGGACAAGTAGACCGCACTGACGTTGTCATAGTATACAATGGTGGCTTTGCGGAGTGGACAATGAAGCTCTAAGAGTAAATTGCGAAGCCAACATGATTCAGCCACAACATTAGCAACACCGCGGTATTCAGCCTCGGCACTTGAACGAGATAGGGTAGGTTGACGTTTGGAGGACCATGAAAGCAAGCTATCTCCCAAAAAAACACAGTAACCGGAGGTGGAGCGGCGCGTATCCGGACAACCGCCCCAGTCAGCGTCGGTGTAAGTGACGAGATCCGAGATGGAAGAAGGATACAAATGCAATCCCAGGTGTAAAGTACTCCGTACATACCGGATAATACGTTTGAGGGCGAGCATATGTTCCACACGGGGATCATGCATGTGTAGACATACCTGTTGAACTGCATATGAGATATCCGGTCGTGTAAATGTAAGATACCGAAGAGCCCCAGCGAGGCTGCGATAAAGAGTCGGATCATCACAGGGAGCCCCACCCGAAGCACTAACTTTCCCTTTGGTATCGACCGGAGTTGCGGAAGGTTTACATGATGTCATACCAGCACGATCAACAATCTCAGTAGCATACTTTTGTTGAGAAAGGAATAAGCCGCCGTTATGGCGAGTCACACGAATGCCCAAAAAATAATTCAGAGGACCCAGGTCCTTCATAGCAAACTCAGAAGCCAGGCTAGCCATAATAGTGGAGCGAAGAGTGTCGGAAGACGCAGTGAGGATGATATCGTCAACATATAACAGTAAATATGCCATGTCAGTGCCTTGTCGGTAGATAAAAAGGGACGTGTCGGACTTACTGTTGGTGAAACCAATAGATGTGACAAAATCCGCAAACCGCTTATACCAGGCACGGGGGGCTTGCTTTAAGCCATATAGGGATTTACGAAGCCGACATACATGATCCGGATGGGTCGAGTTCCGAAAACCCAGTGGTTGATACATATAGACCACCTCCTTAAGTTCCCCATGTAAGAAAGCATTCTTCACGTCTAATTGATGGATCGGCCATCGTTTAGACAATGAGAGACTTAGTACTGTCCGAATAGTCGCCGGTTTGACAACCGGGCTGAAAGTATCACCGCAATCGATGCCAACCTGCTGTGTCTTCCCATCACCTACAAGACGGGCTTTATGCCGCTCAAATGAACCGTCAGATTTTTCCTTATGAGTAAAAATCCACATAGAGCGGATAACATTAACATCAGGAGGACGGGGCACCGAATCCCACGTCTTATTTTTAATAAGAGCATTATATTCATCATTCATCGCCAACTTCCAATTCGGGTCACGAAGCGCAGAGACAGGGTTACAAGGTAGAGGAGATTTAGTAACTGTGTGGAGAAGGGCCTGATCAGAAAAGTATTTAGGATTGGGCCGGAAAACGCCGGTTTGGCTGCGGGTCGTGGGCCGAGAGGAAGGCATTGGCGGTGGTTGATTTATAATGGGTTGTGGCGCGGGAATGGGCTGATTTGTGTGGGAGGGTGACTGCTGGGCCGGCTGTTGGATAGGAGACTGGTGGGCCGACTGCTGAACAGGGGACTGGCGGGCTGGTGATAGCGGAGGGTTTTGGGCCGGAGTTGACTGGGCCTGCGCAGATTGAAGATAATGCAGCGCATGTGGGTCAAAACCAGGGCCTAAAAAATCATAGTTATCCGGGGGACATTTGTTTAATTCTGAAAACGGGAATCGGGATTCATCGAATCAAACATGCCGACATGTGATTATTTTATGACTCGATAAATCGTAACATTTATAACCACGATGATGAAGGATGCAGGTTCTTAGATCTAAACGAGTTAGATCTATGCGCAGCGGATGGATCACGATTTATATGACACAATTCATAATTAAAGGACTTAAGTACTACAAGGGGGTTTAAGATTATGTTACCAATAAGGGGAAGAGTCGTCTTGATCTTCCGATGTGTTCTCCAAACGGCGGTTGGTGGACACCCTTCTTGATACACGAGCCTCCTTGATATGCAACACCAAGAAAAACTCAAAGTTTTTCTTCTACTAAAAACCCTAGGCAAGAAAAAACTAATTTTTCTCTCCCCTTTTGCATAGTGGTCGAAATTTTTGCCATTGAAATAAGGTTGGGAGAACTCTCTTTATATAGGAGAGTAATCCTTGTCCTCCAAGGATTAAATAATTAAGAGATAATTATTACATTAATCCTTTATTCCAAATAAAAGATAAATAAAATGATTATCCCAAACAAATTAGGATAAATCATATTATTATCTAATATTCCATGAATTATCAATTAACAAATAAAAGATAAATCACATGTCAAATAATTATCCAAGAAAACTAATTTCTCTCTAATTATTTTCATCACATAATGGCGCCACTTTTAGGGTCAAAAGGCCCACATAAAATGTCTTTTATGTGTATTATATTATTTAGCCCAACTAAATAATATCCATGCATATCAATTAATTAGCTCAGCCAATTAATTATCACCGAGGCCCAAATAACAAGATTACTAGTCCGAATTACGAAGCCACATCGGGGACCATGGACCTATATAACCGGTAGCTCCAATAATTAATTATTCGTCGAACGAATAAGTACATTAATTATTAATTCCGGGATTACGCCACCATAAACCCGAAACCGAACTCTACCGATTATAGATGTATACTTATACTCAACCCATAGAGTGAATAAGCGTCCATTGATATAATCACTACATACGGATTAACCCTCCATGATCGTCCATTCCGAGTGGGAAGTCTCCGTGAACCCGACTCGAATATCTTATCCTTATTTACCATTAACCCCCGATAATCAATTAGCACACATATCCGACTAGTAGCTAATTAGTCAAATGTGAACTCCCGGGATCGATCACTTTCTTAGGGCTAACAAATAAGGGATCGTCTCTCTACTTCCCGCGTAAAGGAATGGATTCCATGTCCGTGAAAATCGAACTACTCACTCATCCGGAGATAGTGCCAATGAGAAGTGGCTTGGAACATATATTTAAGTGAACCGTAAGTAACACATCAAACACTACCCCGGGACAAGTAGCACCCTGTGATCACCTCAGGATTAAGGTTGATCCATATATGATCATCTAATGATTTAATAAGATTCTCGATTACGGAATTATATCGAGAAATTCGATTAAATCGGTCCAAATCTATATGAATGCCATCATATATAAATGCCCCACGTAGGTACCTCTACCGATAGTCCGGATAAGACTATCACACCCTAAGGTGTTCGGGCGCATTATTGGTGTTTTAATCAAGAGACCCTAAACTCGATTAAGTTCACCACGGACTAACAGTTTAAGCATATCTTCACTAACTCAATCCTCACGTGTAATCCATACACTGAGTTAAGTGGTTACATACAGATATACTTAGGGTTTGCAGCAGTGTATTACTTTACAAGCACAAAGCAAGTAATAAGGTGAGATAAATTCTGTCATTCATTATTAAAAGCAATTACACAAATTGTCTTTCGGGCACTACACCTAACAGATGATTGGAGGGAAAACCAAGAAACACACAAGGAGTAGAACGAGCCTGGAGCTTATGTATCGACGTAGACGGAAACAGAGGATAACACAAGCAACCGAAGACGCGAAGATGTGAATACGAGGGATCTTTGTGGTATAAAAGTTTAAGTGGAGAGTCGTTGTGTAGTAAGCGACTTGGAAAAATATTAAGGAGATACGTAGCCATTTGTAGGGCGTGAGGCCAGAAAGAAGGAGGTAAGGAGGCATGTAACAAAAGAGTCCGCATGATATTATTAATAGATCGTATTTTGCGTTCAGCCTTGCCATTTTGTGAGGATGTATGTGGACAGGAAAAACGAAAAGAAATCCCACGAGACTGGCACAATTCCCAAAATTGTTTATTATCAAATTCTCGCCCGTTATCACATTGAATACTTTTAATTTGTCGTTCGAACTGAGTACGAATATGAGATTCAAAAATAGTGAAAATACGGAGAACTTGGGATTTATGCGCAATAGGAAAAGTCCAAAGGAAATTCGAGTAATTGTCCAAAAATAATACATAATAACGATGACCCGATGAACTTAAAATAGGGGATGTCCATAAATCACTATGGATAATATCAAAAGGAAACAAAGTCACAGAATCAGACGCAACAAAAGGCAGTTTAATTTGTTTTCCAAGAACACAAGATTGACACAAACCAGAGGATCGAGAGACAGTAGTACAATCGATCATTTTATTTTGCCTAAGGGAATTTAAAACATAATGGCCCGGGTGTCCTAGACGTTCATGCCAAAGGGAGGACGCTAGCATAGCCGAAGGAGGCCCACTATGATTTGACCCGGAGGAGCTTTTGGAAAGGAGAGGATATAAGTCACCTGTACTTTCACATCTCAGGAGGCAGTTCCCCGTCTGTATATCAAAGACAGAAAAACCAAATGGGTCAAACATCACCGAGACATGGTTATCTTTGGTAAACTTCCGAACCGAGACCAGATTTTTAACAATATTTGGGGCATGGAGAACATTGTTTAATACCAAAGGGGGGCTAGGATGAGGTAACACCGTGTGTCCGTAACCCCGAATTGGAATATATTGTCCACTACCAACAAGAATACCATTATTAATGCTCGAATTAAAATAGGACGAAAGATTACCTTGTGCCGCCGTCATATGGGAGGTGGCTCCGGTGTCCATATACCAATTTTGGTCAGGAGGATTCAACGACATCGTGTGCATCGCGGCTTCAATATCCGTAGGAGCCCACTGCTGTGCTGAAAAAGCCTGCTGGTTTTGGCCATGTGCAGGTCCACTATTCTGTCCAAATGGCCTTGGGCCCAAAACACCCGATTGGGCCTGCCCAGATGTGCGTCCCCGTTGCTGAGCAAACGGGTTAAACATATTTCCCTGTGATGTTGGATAAGGACATGGTGGTGGAGTCCATCCCTGCTGGAGCATAACCCACCAAGGCGGTGCTGACCAAGACTGGCCGGAGAAAGGTCCTTGCTGACCACCATGTTGACCACCCCCACGGTGGTTACCTCTGCCGCCGCCGTTCTGCTGTCCATTCTGGCCACCGGAGGTCTGTTGTCCTCGATTATTGCCTCCACCAGAATTCTTAGACTTACCGTTCCGGCCATTATTCCGACCACGACCTGGTGTGCCACGCCCCTGAGACCCAGATGAAGCCGGAGATGGATTAGAGTACCCCTCATCGGAGGCAGCCAGAGCAGCGGCAGGTGATTCCTATTTTGACCGCTCCATGATCGTGGTTTCTTCGAGAGTGAGCTTAGATCGAGCAGCTTTAAATGACGGGAGCGTCTTCTTATTTTGCAGAACCGTCACGAAGTTGGCATACTGATCCGTCAAACCTTGAAGCATCTTCAAAACCATGGCCTGATCGTTCACCGGAGCTCCGACATTCTTTAGCTGATCCGACAAACTCTTTAGCCTATTACAATATGCATTGGTGGATGGGAAATCCGCTAACAGAGTGTTGGTGAATTCCTTGTGCAAATACAAGGCACGAGAATTTTTATTGTCACGGAATAAATTAGCCACTCGTGTCCATGCCGCTTCTGCAGAATCATCATCAATCAGTATGGAATTTAGAACGTCGGAGGAGACAGTAGAATATATCCATTGGAGTACGACGGCATCAAGTCGTTTCCATAAGACCGGATTGTCGGATTTGGCCTTGTCGGCAGCCTGTTTTTCTGCGGCATCGGTGGGGGGGATGATATGGTCCAATACATCGTGAACACGGGCTTGTACTTTGAAAAGCGCTGCCCACGAGTGATACTGGGTGGAATCTATATCCAAAGTAATTGGAAATAGAGCTTTGACATTGGTGATGGAGAGAGCGGGGTGGAATTTGCCAGAGTCCCCCATGTATCGCCGGAGAAGATGACCGGAAAATATCCTCGAGGAGAAAAGAATTCGGCTGTGCCGAGTAGAGGAGGAAATTAGAGAGAGAAAAAAATGTGGAAACAGTTAGGATACTAATCGCTCTGATACCATGAAAGATTTCGATAATATTTTCGGTCCCCTTTTCCATTAATCAGTCAGCATAATATATATGATACAATGACTCTAGTACTAGCTAATATTAGAGAGATAATCACGCCTATAGACTAGCACCTATTGACTAGTACTAAATACAGTAGAATACAAAACGGTTATTTGACTAGAATATGTACAATCAATATACAATAAATACTAGAATATTTTCATATTCTATCACAACCGATTCGATATGTGAGGAGCAAAAAACACAAGCAGAGTCCGGTAAACATATTCCTCTCGAAAGAAGATTGTCAGTGGTTGCTATCCTGTTTAAGGTGCATCTCCAAGCAAAAATATTTATTTTGGAAGGTACAAAACAAACTATTACTGAATGTAATATTAGAAAAAGAGGTAGCACCATTTCCTGGAGACATCGAAACAGCATCGTCGACACAATCTTAGTGCTTAAACCGAGAATGAAGAATCGTGGCTGAGATTCCACACCAATAAATCGTGACGATCATGGGAAAAAGACACACCTACAAGAACCGAAGATAAAAGATGAAATTCTCCGCACTCCCTCCCCCTCAACTCTCTTCTCCAAGACCAATTCCACCTCCAAACACCCTCAATCCACTCACCTTTCTCACACACTCTACTATCTTTAACTACTTCCAAAGCAAAAAAGCCTAGGAAAACACTCTATAAGCACCATGTCTCCTACTCATATGTCTTTCCAAAAACAAATACGATCCCCCCTCCCCAACTTCCACCCAACAGAATTTATAAGATCCACACCCCAACCTCTCAACCTATGACAATTTTCAATGATATTTCCCTATACCCTCCCATACGCCTCTTAGATACACTCCCATAAAAGCCACCATCCTCCCCATATATACCCTTTATCACTTTAACCCAAAGAGACTCCCCTTCATTTAAAAATCTTCACCACCATTTTTCCAAAAGGAGGGCATTTTGAATTTTGAGAGACCCAATCCCCAACCCCCTAGAATTTTTATTCTTTACCAAAGTTTTCCAAGAGATCCAAGGAATTTTTAACTGTACGTAACACTATTCCATTCTTGATTCAATTGTCTACGGTTGTTAGATTATATTAGAAGTAATATAAAGAGCGAAGAACTTTCGTCGACCAGCTTTCGCCGTCCGGCTTTTTGAAGTTGATGCACCGTCTCTTAAATGTTGTTGGCATATATAAACTATATGGTATCAAAGTCATTCATTTATAGGTCAGAACTTATGGGGGGTTCTATTATAATTGTCCACAATTGGAACTTAAAATTGTTTCACCCATCATGTTAAAATATATTTTCTTTTCTCACCACATACGCGTAGGTTTTGACGATGAGATTTCTTCTACCATGTGTTGTTGGACACATATATTCAACTAATAACATATCCATCCACAAAAAAACCCTCCTGCAGCAATATTGTACCTCACATCTTCTGATTTTCACATGTTACGTTCTCCTGTGCATTGCACGCATTATAAAATTTATATTATCCTTAACATGGCATTTTACTCAAGGTTCGGATTTTACTCATATCGATTTTTTAAATATAACGTTCTCCGTGCATCGCACGGATTTCCTACTAGTATTATATATTATGCACGCGATGTGCTACATCGATTCTTTACTACCGAATTAAAACTCTTATATCTTTATTATCTATTTTGTTTTTTTTCCATGTTAACCCCTAACCCAAAATGCAACCTCTTACCACCCACATGCTCTAAAATTCTTTACTAATTCTTCAACACATTACCCAATCCTTGAAAAACCCTTCGTTCAATTCCTTGTGTTTTTTAATCATAATGGTCAAAAGGTGTGACTTCTTCGAGTTCTACGGTTATCTTCATCGTTTTGTCTTGGCCCTTGGCATAGATTCCGTTTCTACACTCTATTTTCTGTGACAAATCCATAGAAGAACACCATTGGCAATTAAAACGCACAAAATACAGGCACATTAGTTGTGGAGAGTTTGTAGATGGTCGAAGATTCCGGCGAAGAACGTCATTAATTCCTTACATTTAGAATGGCGGTTAACGACAATTAAGGGTGGTTTTATTGTTGTCCTTTGCGGTTTCCGGCAGTTGGCTATAGTATTCTTTCTCTTTTTTTCCTCCCCCGCCAAGTTCTGCTTGACTTGGATTGGTCGGAAAATTTTATAATAAGCATGCGTTGTTTTGTGATTTGGATTTTCTTCTCCCATTGTGGAGTATTGCTTTTCGACTTGGAGTTTAAATTATCCTTTATCAGCTTTTTTTTCCTTTTATTTTTTCTTTATTTTAAGGACGGTGATATGATTCGTCTTGTCTCATTGGCTTAGGGAAATTTCAAAAGGACGAAAACACGCGTTATTCCCGTAATAGCTTTGGTTCAAAAGGTCCCGTAAATTTTGGGGGCCTCTAATACGATTCTTATTAATCGATTTTGGTCCCGTAACTTAAAAAAAAACACATCAATTTCCGGACACTTGTAATTTCCGACGACTTTTTTTAAATTTTCCGACCAGTTTGCCGGCCACGTGTCCTTTCTTTTTCAATGTCAATATCACATACATAGAGAGAGAGTGTTTCTTTAGATTTTCTTCATGTCCGATGAATGCCTTGTGTGGAACACAATGATCCTTTGTTTTTTTGGACGCAGGTTTTATTGATTTTCGAGATTGTTCGAGCCATGTGGACAATTATGATTTGCTCTCTCATGTGCGAAGAACAAGTTTCAGCTGACCCCATGTGCTTGCTGGGACCAAGTCGCCGGCAAATTGGTCGGAACATTTAAAATAGTCGCCGGGAATTACAAGTGTCCTGCAATTGATTTGTTTTGTTAAGTTACGGGACCAAAATCGATAAATAATAATCGTATGGGACTAAAATTGATACCTCCCCAAAGTTACGGGACTAATTTTGAAATTTTCCCCTTAGGCTTAGGCCAACAACGAGTGCTTCTTTATTAAGAGCAAACGTGGTGGCTTCTTTTTGTTAGCATTTTACTGACAATGTCCAAAATATAGAAGTCATTTTTACAAGAAAATTTGATAACGACTTTCTTTTTCACCCTTTCATTCCCCAAGTCTTCTCCCAAAACTTCTATACATTGAAGCCTTGGAAGACACCCATGCTTTCTATGAGAAGCCATTACGTAACATTTCCAACAATGTGCTCCAACTCAGCACGTCCTTTGCCAGCTGTGTGGGCTATGTCTGAATTAGATGTCTTTTTAGAGCTTTTCCATTAAAGCATATGTAATGGCCGAAACTCAATAAGGCCTCGAGAGGGTATAAAGGCTTCTGAATGTACTTCTATATATCGAAGAGGGTAGAGAAGGCATCGGTTGGAAAGCAATGGAAAAATAGGTCACTACATGTTAATTATACATAGGAAAGCCAAATTCATTGTTTTATGTCAGAGAAAAGCCTTCGATTATCAGCAATAGCTCGTTTTTGCACACTGTGAAGTAAAATGGTGTCAGAAAAATACACCCTTTTGTACACAATAGCTCAAATATTCACACCGTGGAAGGTACAAATGTGGGTGTGGAGGTGGTTCTGTGCACGCATCCTCCCACGCCCGGTGTGATCAAATATTAACAAAAAAAAAAAACCAAAGCTTTTCATTTTCTCTCCGTGTTTTTTCTTCCTCCTTCTATTTCTTCTTCTCTTCAACAATACAGATCGAAAGTTTTATAGCACTGACAAGGGCGGACCTTTCTTAGGACATAGGTGGGCTAAGTCCACTCGGATAAAAAAATATTACACTATAAAACTATGTAGTCGGGTTTAATCCATAAAATATTCTTAATCCAGCCCACCCGACGAACTTGATATAATCTATTAGCCCACCCCGTATCTAAACTCTGGCTCCGCCCTTCAGCACTGAAGTTGTTACTCCAACAACAAAAAAAAAAAAAAAAAAAAAGGCAGAAAATCATCATTGTAGAGGTTTTGAAGATTTGAATAGAAAAATATTTCAAGTTCAATAAATTAACATGAAAAATATCTGAAATAAAAATTGCAGATTATCTAATAAATTTGTATCTTTTCCTTTTTCAAAATTACATCTTGGTGGTTTTAACACGTCCAATTTGAGGTGATCATAGTGAATACTCATGCTCTAGCATCCACTATGGTGTTGGGTGTGCGGATGTGGTACACAAAAAGCTGACACCTTTTTATTATTATTTTAATGTGGAACATTGTGTTGCCACTTGCCACAATGACTTGTTTTATCACCGTGTGAAAGACAGGGAATAATAATAAAAAACAGTAGGGAATACAAACTAGAGCGGGAGGAATATATATATACACACACTTTTTTTGGTTGAAGGGATGGAGGAAAATATTGATTTGGAGGAAAATATGAACACAAAAATAAATAAGTACCACTAGTCCACGAATTTACAAAAAAAAAAAATATAACCAAATAATATTTGTTATCAATGCAAGACCGACCTTAATGTAAATATTACATACAATTACCATATCCAACACAGACATAAAATAGGGAGCAACTAAGAACAAAACAATTGCTGCAAGTGAATTATCCGAAAATGGATATGGAAGCGTAAATTATCATATTTTTCCACAAGCTAATCTTATACCAAATGTTGTTGCTGCAGGATGATCACATAGTTAACACCAAAAAATCCATTTCTTGAACTTGAAGGAGCTAATCTGAAGTTGCCTCATTTCAAACGATTGCAAACCAATTTTTACGGGATGCGAACGTGAAAGCCATTGACTAGGCAGTATATACCTTTGATCATAAAAAAATCACTTGATCAACTCCATCACCAAGATGTCAAACTGCCCTAGAATTAGTAGGGGCCATTATTATGTCAATCTGCACCAGAATCAGTAGGTTACCAAAGTAAACTAACTACACCAAAAATGGCTCATTGCAGACAAACACGTTCTGATGCAATCTATGGAGTCCAGTAGCAAAGTAAAATGAATACCAATGGAAAATGAAAACACGTTGAAATACACACAGGACAAAAGATAGCTAGTTAAAGCTACTCAAACATCTTCTCGACTCAAAGCACAAAGGAACAAGAGCATATGATGACAAAATGGTATCTAAGCCAAAAGGAACAACAACAACAACAACAAATAAACATACTCAGCATTGAAAGCTAAAATCTCAGGCATAGTGAAACCAAAACTAGAGCACCTAGCACCAAGTAACAGATTCTAAAGAGAATTAACACTCTAAACATCAACACCAAAGAATATCTAACAATGTAATTCCAACCCCACATCACCCCAAAATCAGCCTACACGAACAAAAGCATTATGCATACCCAAGCATTGGATATATAGTACAGCTGATGGTGAAGAATATGACCTAAGAAAATGTGTTTTATTTTTTTGTGTGATCAATCAATTCATGGCAATGGAATCACTTGTTGAACAAAGGGCTAGATACCCACATGTGCAAACATAAGCATCAAACATCATACAGTCAGAAAGTGGTTACAATCTCTAACATCAAAACAACAGTGTGTTTGATTCAACTAAAGAGAAAGTGCATTTAGTTGAATATAAAAGATGAAGGAACTAAACCAGAACACAAAGCTATCAACACAAAATATCACCACAACCTTGACATCATATATTCCACACTTTTTATGTTCACAACATTTCTGTAACTAAGAGTACCTTAAATGGTTTCAAATATTGTAGCAAAATTTTCAAGGTGAAGTGTATAACACAATACATATAAAAAGTTTTTTTAGGAGACTTATGCCATCACCGTGAGCACATAGTCGGGGCATTAAAGTCTTAAGGAAATCGTTCTACGCGCCTCAGTCTAAACAATAAGTTTTCGTATTTATTTATGCTTTGTGTCGTTCAATTTTCTGTGCATATTGTTGTGTTGTGTGTGTAGATATGAAATACACATGTTCATAAATTGTTTCTTCATCTCTGTTATTCAACATTGCTTTTCTTATATGGAAAGTTTCTATAAACGATAAAAACATATTACTATAAACGAAATCAGACAATCAATTTTCTAACAACCAGGACCTCATGATCCTGGGTTTGAGTCTCACCCTGTGCGTGTGGGTATAAGTCCACTAAATATGGTAATTCCGTTTCGAGTCCCACCGTATGTGTGTGAGTTGTCCATTATATATGGTAATTCCATTTCGGTGGAAAAAAGAAATTGGCTGGAATGAGAAAATGGTTCTACTGCCAACCAGTGGCGGATCCACGTGTCCCGAGGGGGCCACGTGACCCCACTCAACTTTGTTATAAAAAAAAACCGAAACGACGTCGTTTTGGTTAAAAAAATAATCAAATTTTGACCTAATTACCCGCCCAACCCATTTTCGACCCGGAAATTTTGACTAATTACCCGCCCAATCCGAATTTTTTTTAGGGTTACTACACTTTTGTGACGGGTGACCCCACTAAAGTTTTTTCCTGGATTCGCCACTGTTGCCAACCCGTGTTACAACATATTTCTTTCTCTCTCGGCTCTTTTAAAGTCATTGTAGAACTCATTATGAATGTGAATGAATAGAGTTGTGATTGTATTGCCATGTATAACTTTTTTTTTATATTAATATTGTAATATATGAGTAAGCTATTGTGATAGCCTTAGCGGTGGCAATATGTATTGTGTTTACATTATTTTTTTAGGGGTAAAATGTGCTTATTTTATTACTCGGTGTCCATTTTACAAGAATGAATTACGTGAGATAATGGAGAAGAACCCCATTCTTGACATCCAACTAAACTGATGCCTTCTCTGGCTAACAAATAGGCAGGTAAATTGTCTTGCCTTTAGACAAAAGAGAAAGATAAAGAAACAAAAGCATGCATCATTTTCTGGCAATCTTCAATGATACTGCCTACATAAGACAAGTCATCAATACGGTCTTTGAGGCATTGGTGTTTATGATGGGAGTCCCCTTCTAATATAACGTTGAAATAGCCCCGGGTAAGAGCAAAGACCAAGGCGTGATAGACAACAAGAGCTTCACCGACCAGGATATCATAATTACCTTCAAGTTTCTTTGCAAAACAATGGATTATTTTTCATTGACTGTTGAGCAGTAAGCCACCCACTGCTGACGATGATTCACCAAAAGCCGCATCTATATTGAATTTTAGAGACTCAGATGGAGAAGACTTTTCATTTGACCTCAAGAGGAGGGTGATGACCGATATTCAAATTCTTCGTGATGGCCTCCATATATTCTTCTGTTTCTACCTGGGAGTGAATTAAGATGAATTGAATATTTACCACTTTTCCCTCAAAAAGCAAACCATTTATTAGATTATAATAGAAGTAATATAAAGTGCGAACAATTTTGGTCGGCCTCTCTTTCGTCGTCCTCCTTTCCCATTTCCTCTTTTTCCTTTTTACCCATAAACGACGTCGTAGTCTTTATATTGTTTCCAAAAAAACCAACAGCGTTCTTTTTTTTTTTTTTTTTTTTTTTTTTTTTTTTTTGTTGAGAAAAACAGCGTTCTTATTGCCCATGGTTCTTACATACAAGGACACATGTCAAGTTTACCTTGTACATGTGTCCTCACAAAATGTTTCCAGGTATTACTTGGGGGATAAAACTAATAATAATTTAAAATAACCTGGATAGTTCGATTTCCATATATAAATAGTATATAGTCATTAGGAGACTTCAGGTCCCCCACCCCCACCCACCCACAGCAATATACACCACCTGCATTGAGCTGCTTCAAATTGTCCTTCGCAGATTACCATTCACCCTCCCTTACTTAAGCTTCTTCGTTACATCGTCATCTCCACAACTACCCTTATGAATTAGTAGCCGTGGCTTTGCATACAGTTCGAATTCTCTTTGGCCCTTCAATTCCTTCTCATCTCTACAATCTCTTCCTTGTTAATCTCTGATCCGTCAAGGTATGTTTTGTGTCCTTCGTTTCACTTCATCACTTTAGATGGGTGTCTTTAGATGGGTGTATCATTTTCTGTGTTCTTCTCTCTGTTTAATTTAGTTGTAGCTACGTAAAAGAAAGAACGTTAAATGGACTTAAATGAACAAAAAAAGAAAGAACGTAATGAAAGACGACGTCGATCTTATGCGGAGATGTCGAAAGACACACTTCTTAAACGGAGGAGAGAGCAATACACTTTAAAAAAAGGCACGTACTTTCTTTCAATTTATAGCCCTTTTCCCTATAATACGAATCCTAAAAATAAGGATGGAAAAAAAATTTGATATGGAGTATATGGAATATAAACGTGCAGCTTCTAAAGACATTGGATTCCAAGAGCATGATGTGCAAAAAAATCAGTATGACTAATGTTCCACCCGAAAATACTAACAGATGTTGAAATAACGGAGAATATGCGTGCAAAAATTGATCCACAATTTGCATCTTTTCTACTACGAATAGGAAATGGTACAGAACATGAAGATGAAGATGGAAACGTACAGACATTGCTACTGATATTCACCAACAATGTGATTATGAGGATTTTTTCAATTCATTGAATCCCAGTAGTTTACCTCCCCAAGTGGTAAAGCTAAAACTAAATTGTCCAATAATACTGTTACGTAATCTTGATCCAACTGAAGGTTTTTTGTAATTGTACTAGAATGATTTGTAAAGAACTGACACCTAACACTATAAAGGCTGAAATTGGAACCGGTGCATTCGTAGGGAAAACTATTTTCCTTCACAAAATACCCTTGGAAACATCAGCTGAGGATCACCTTACTATTCCTTTTAAAAGATATCAATTTCCGGTACAATTATGTTTTGCTATGACAATAAATAAAGCTCAAGGCCAAACGTTAGACTGTGTTGGTATCTATCTAAGAGAGCCGGTTTTCTCACATGGTCAGCTTTATGTTGCTCTTTCAAGAGCAAAAAAATCCACATCCATTAAAATACTGACTGTACCTCCTACATTTGATGATGGTACAGAGTGAAGAAGTACGAAGAATGTAGTATACCATGATATATTAAATAAGGCTTCACCTACTACCTAACAAAGAACAACAGAAATGATGCAGCATTGTTACCATAGGCTTTTTCAGTTTTTTTTCCCTACTCCATGTACATGGTTCACTTTTGTCTAAAGTTGTGGTTGCCACAGAATTTACAATTTCACGTAATGGCTACAATTACTGAAATCGATCCCAAGACGCCGGACTGGAGAGCAAAAATATTGGTAGAAGAGAAAGGAAATCCATTGACACGTACTAAGAAAACGTTCCAAAGGATAGTTATGGTGGATAGTAAGGTGATTAATTAAAGGCTCTTGTTCTTTTTCACACTTACAGGCATGTGGAATGTTTTCCGTTTCCAATTCACTGATATAATTTGTTTCCAATGATATCAGGAATCGAAGATACAAGGAATGATATGGAACGAAGACATTGAATCATTAGAAGACACTTTGCTCCCTTTCAAAACTTGTCAAAGGAACTTCGTAAAAGGTATATAAACTGAAAATTCTAATCGTTTTCCACGCAAAAATACATTATGCAGTTTATTTTACTGTTACGATCATAACTTTTAAACTTTTAACATGGGAAAATGAATTTCAGGGCAAATAATAACCATCAAATCGTTCGTGACTCTGCAAAACTTAAAATTGAAGAAAACATGGAATCGCCCTTTGTCTTTAACACCATGCAAGAATTTACGCCGGTGGCATACATTGAACCAGGTTCCCAGGTACTAATTCGTGTGATAGCGTACTACTGAAGAAACAACATGGAAAGAGGAATAAACTGCATCAGACCACAGAGGCCATAGGTTCCTAGGTACTAATTCGTGTGATAGCGTACTACTGAAGAAACAACATGGAAAGAAGAATAAACTGCATCAGACCATAGAGGCCATACACCGGATGACAAGGGAGGTATATATAGTTAGCATACCCAATAAACAAAACACGTGCTAATCACTTTACATCAGTAGATTGCACATTGTCATGTGCTTCTTATCAACATAGCACACGTCTAAGTTACAGCTATTTGCCCCTGCCATTGTCTCTAACTGTGTTTACACAACAGGAAGTCACTGTGATGATAAAAAAGGCGGAAGAAAATTTGAAAGATAAACATATCCTAGCCCAGGTAAAAGCAACACAGAAGAGAAAATTGGATCAAATACCTAGGTACATTATTCTGAAATGGTTGTTCGAATCTGACGCTCTTACTGTCGTAGGTAAACATCCAAAACAATAGTTGATTCACTGCATGTATTTGGTTGCACACAGAATTAATTTGTTTTGATAAATTTCTACACACAAAAAATAATTTTTTTTAGTTGTACGATGTCTTAATATCTTAAATTATCTTTGCTTACTCCTGATTAACTTTAAATGCCGCTCCCTACGGTGGAAATCTTCAACTTGTTCGTCTCGCCCAGACGACACATCACGGCCAGACAGAAAAAAGAAATCAGGCATCATCTACTTCGAAAAGCAATTAAGCAGTATTGGTGAGAGTGAACGTTGACAAAGGACAGATGATCGTTCGACAGCCAATTCAGCCTACCAGACCAGATGCAAGTTGATACCATGCTAAATGATGAAACAGATGGACCTGCTAAAAAGTTTAAGCTTCCTTGAAAACAATGACACTTTTTCTATATGTTTAACAATATGGTGTGTATAATATTATTAACCTAAACTAATATTTACCTCAATAACAATGCTACTTCCTTTAAGACCTATAGTTGACAGTTTTAAGCTTAATGTACTCAGGGGTTCAAACTACTCAAACATAGCAGAAACTGTATTAGTAAATCAAGTAAACTGACATCCAAACCTCAACCCTTTACTAACAACAACAATAATGCACATTCCTTCAAAAAAGGGAAAACAAGACAAGAGAATCAAATATATTAACATCCACACTTCACCCTTTTATTAACACCAACAGAAATGCATGCCGGGTAAACTTCACCACGAAAATTTATAGATTAAACAAGAGAAGGTGAAATGGGTAAATGTACGAAACGGGCTGCAAATTAGAAAGCCGTGAAATCAGAAATTCAAAATCATGAAAACCTGGTTCGCTCGCAGCTTCAAAATAGATTTTCAGCAAGCATCAATTGAGCTGTACGCAGACCTCCCATGCCTTGCACCTAAAAAACCAAAAACGGGACAACTGGAAAATAAACATTTTAAGAGATAGGAAAATTAGAAAACAAACACTATGAAAGAATACAATCTATACAACATGCTAAATTACCCATAGGTGTTTGTCTCACAATGTAATTGTTGCTTTCGCCTATACACAAATTCAATTTCACTGTACTTACAGAAAAGGTGGCTGGGAGATTGAAAACCAAAGATAAGGGTAGGGTTTGAAAGATAGAACAAAGAGGCACTGTCGTTTCATTTCTAACTCTCTTCTATATTTCCCTTTAAAATAAAAAAAAAAAAAAAATAAAAACCTATTCTTGTGTATACGTCATACGTGCAAAGGAAAAGAGGGGTGTTATCCTTCCCAACCCAAAAAAAGAAGAAAAAAAAGTGGGTGTATAATACAAATGTGTACAAAGGGAAACAATTTTATTTCTTTCATTTCGATTTATGGTGTTGTTTTTCCAAAAAGGTCTTTTTTTTTTTTTTTTTGAGAAGCCCATAAAGGTCATGTTAATCTTTTATATATCATTCCAATTTTATTAGATATCCAACTTTTTATGTTGCTTTCAGTTTATGTATTTGGGTCTGCCAATAGGGAGGCCAATCTTGGGTTTTGCGCTTAACGTCTGAACTTCCTGATTTTGTGTAAACAATTTCTGTACGTTTTCTACTATGAAACAATTTCCGCTTTTATATAAACAACTTCTGAATGTTTTTTAGCATTATGAAACATTTCTGTTGCGTCTATAATTGAAACATTCCACACATTAGTGCGCACTTTGTCAGAAAGCCCTAATCAATAATAAAAGTGAGCCCGTGCATCGCACGGGTGCATCCACTAGTAGATTTCTAAATGTTCCACAACGTGTTTATATTTTATATATGTAGTAATAATATTACTTTTTAAAACAGTAATAATATTCCTTATCTTGGTTTTAAAATAATAAAAAAAAAACCAACAATCAACAAAAGAAATAAATGAATTAAAAAGAAAAGACAAGAAGTATGTAGATGTTTAGCCCATTATCCAAAAGATCGTCTTCCTACACAAAGGAGATTCACAAATTATTATTATTTTTTATGAAATATATACAAAATTTCATGAATATGCAAAATTGTGCTCTCTCCCCTATACCCATAAAACAGTTCTTGCTCTTACCCTCCGGAAAATCTGCATCTTCTGTTCAATTCCATTATTTCTTCCCTATTTGCAGAAACCAAGATGATTATAGATCAAGCTTTAAGATTGTATACAGTGGACGACTGCCAAATTCACATGGATTCTGTTATAGAACGTGCGGACAACGAAGGAATTACAGAAAATTCATAGTATATGCGAGCGGGAGTAGAGAATCTCCGTATGAAGTATTAGGGGTTTCGCCTTCTGCAACTTCTAATGAAATCAAAAGAGCTTACCGAAAACTTGCTCTCAAGTATCATCCAGATGTTAATAAGGAGGTATATTTTAATTTCTCTCCAAATTCGTGTATTAGAATTAGATTTCATACAGTTGTTTCATTGAATTGTTCAAAACGTTATTAGTTTGAGGAAATGATAATTTGGTGGATGGAGATTGTGAAAATGTAGGATTTTACTCCTGGAACATTTGCAAGATTGCTGCGAAGAGCTAGCTCATTCATTATTTGATCCTCAGCATTCAAAAATCAAAATGGAAATGCCCAGGAGTCTAACCCATAATGTTAGCATTTTCAGATTTATCAATAAGTTCTAAGAAGGGTAATGTGTTACAAACACTTAGCCACAACGACTAATGTAGGACCACAGACCATTGATCGTGTCATAATCAATGGTGCAAAAGTAGGTTGTGTCATCTCGTTGGGCTGTGTAGTTGCGGTAGTAGCATTACCCGATTTATATACTGATAAAACGTTTGACTAAAGAGTTTTGGGCCGTAGAGTTATCGTTTTCTTGACATGTTAGTTAGATGAAACAGAGATCATTCATCATCATTGGTACGAATTTGAGAATTTTTACCCGTTGGTCATCATCTAATACTTATTGCCTTTACGGATTCCTTAAGCACGTTGTTGTTCAAGAAATGCCTACATTTGAAGCCTATGATGCACCGACACTTCAATATGGGCGCCGTGCGCCGTGTCCGACACAAGACACGACACGACACGCTCCGACACGCTCCGACACCGTGTCCGACACGTGTCGGCCGATTAAATTAATATTATTTAAAATTTTAATATCCGACACACCTCCGACACGTTGTCGACACACCTCCGACACGGCGCCGACACCTCCCGACACCTCTCGAACACAATTTTTTCAATGTTTTTTTTGATGAAACCCGAAAATATACAATTTCTATTTTGATTACTCGTATTATGTTTATATGTTTTTTTGTTATAGACAATCGTTTTTACACTTAATTTGTAATATTTTGAAAGTCAAATCATAATTTTCTTTTTACTTTTGACACCGTATAGATAACAAATATCTATTTTAGATATTGATAGAGTTTAAGTATTACATATCTTATATATATGTATATATAGATGTATATATGTGTGTATATACATATATATGTGTGTATATATATATTATATGTAACGTGTCGGGGCCGTGTCGTGTCCTTAAATTTTAGAATTAGCCGTGTCGCCGTGTCCGTGTCGTGTCGTGCGGCGTGTCCGTGTCCGTGTCCGTGCAACATAGTTTGAAGCATTCCAAAGCTTCCTTTTCTTTATATCATGTTTTTTGTTTGATATTCACAATATCACCTATGTGTGTTAGAATGGCAAAGCCGATTGGGACACCCTTTTTTTTTGTGGTTGCACTGGAAGTTCTTTGCATTATTGAATAGATGATATCTCATCCATGACTGTTTGTTATGGATTAATGGGCTATAATGTTAACTTATATGTACCATTTTGCACACATTTGTGAAGCTACCAAGGCATTATGACCATGTCAAACCTTATATAGGCAGCATAAGAAAGCATCATTTCCCTTTTTCAGCGTGTATTGTTCTATTTAGTATCTATATGGCTTTGATTTTCTGTTGTCTTTAGTAATATGGGATTTTGAATGACAAGTTTGCAGAGTCTAGTACTTAGTCTCTAAGTGTGTTGCAAGAGGAAATTTTCTAATATTTGTTTGCATACAGGCCAATTCCCAGGAGAAGTTTATGAGGATTAAGCATGCCTATAACACACTTCTAAACTCGAAATCACGGAAAAGATACGATTCGGAGTACTCATATTCCAAAGATGAAGGAAGAAAAAGCAAGACAAATGTAGATCAGGAAGATTTCTATGGATTAGGTAAATCAGTTTGTCTTCTATCTTAAATGTGTGAAACAACATCCCTTGTGCTTCTTTTACCTTGAAAGGCACAATCTTTTGCATTTATTTTATTCACATGATTAAACCACCATCAATGCTGCAGGAAACTTTTTTAGGGATGTTCAAATAACACTAGGTAGATGTAAACTTTTAAGATACCACAGGCCAAAAGATGTTCTTGCATTTTATACTGCATAATCCTTAAAGTGTATCAACTACAGAAGTGAATCCGATGATATTTTATTTTCGTACTGCAGGTGACTTTTTTAGGGATATTCAAGAAGAATTTAGGAGTTGGGAGGCAAATTATGCTTCACAGGGAAAACCAAAAAGCCTGTGGGAGGAATTGGCGGTGAGAACACTCGACTTTTGAAGCGTTATTTACAGATTCAAACGTTATCTTTCTTTATTTTACAAGTAGTAGTACTATTCAACGCAAAGTGCTATAACACATAGTGGTTTTAACATGATAGCAGTTCTTGTAACTTGGAATCAGTGGCGGACCCAGAAATTTTGTTTAGGGGGGTCCGTAAATATTTTTTTTCACGGGGTCCGAAATATTTTTTTATAAGTAAAATGTAGAGTATTTTTGTTTTTAACCGGGTCCGTGGACCCCATTTAGTATAAGGTGCGTCCACCTCGGCTTGGAATACAAATCTTATGATCTATATATGGAAAGATAATATAGTTACAGTATTTATGGCACGTTTGGATTGCGGTAATGGAATGGAATGGAATGCTTTTTTCATTCCATTCCATCAATTTGGCGTGTTCGGCAACGGCGGAATGGAATATGTTTTCATTCCAACGGAATGAAAATGGATGATTTTCATTCCATCCAAAATCCAATGGAATGGCCGGAATGGAATGAAAAAATAAATCATGCAATAAAAAACGATTCCATTCCATTGTCTACCAAATGCAGTAATGGAATGATATCATTCCATTCCAATGCATTCCATTCCAACAGATTCATTCCATTCCATCAATCCAAACGAGCCATTACTGTTCATCGTGCTGTTCACCTCGTTTTTATTAATCTTTTGTTGCTTGTAACTAATCCTAGGATTTTATCTACTCCTAGTGTATTAGCTTTATTCGTTAGTTAAAAGGCTGATATTATGTCTAAATAATATAGCCGTTAGAAATAGCCGGCGGGACCAAGCCTTTTAGCTCTTTTCTTCTATAAATATTTGAATAGAGTTTGAAGTTTACTAAGTAATAAACTCATCTTTATTTGCTATCTTCTCTAATCTTCTATATGGTATTGGAGCCTAGCTCTCTTCTTAAAATCTCCCTTTCTCGTTCTGTTTAAATTGTTTTTTTTTTTTGAAAAATGTCGGAAACTCTTTCTGGGACTCCAGCAAGCTCTGCTACCTTTTCCAACCGCAACAGTGGACTCGGATTAGAGCATCCGAGCCTACAAATCACCTTTGCAAAGTTCAATGGGCCTAACTATAGACAATGGGAAGCAGCGGTGAAAATCTTACTGGAAAGGGTAAGATGAGATATTTAACTGGAACAAGGAAGATGCCGAGTGAAGAAGATGTTGATGATATAGGAAACATAGAATGCTACTGTCATGTCATGGCTTATAAACTCCATGATTGATGATATAGGTAATAATCATCTGTTTGCTTCTACTGCCAAAGAAATCTGGGATTCTGTGGGACAATTTTACTCAAACAAGGGCAATTTTGCCCAAGCTTTGGGGGTAAAATCTCCCATTAGAAACCAGAAACAAGGCTCTCTTGATGTTACTAAGTACTTTAGTTCCTTGACCAAACTTTGGCAAGAATATGATCAGTTGACTGCTATTAAGTGGACATGCAGTACTGATGCTCTTACTTTTCAAACTCCACTTGAAAAAGAAAGTGTGTTTGAATTTCTGGGAGGACTTGATCCCTCTTTTAAAGCTGCTAAGGAAAGAGTCATGTCCCAAGTACCTTTACCTGATACTATGGAGGCTTTGCCTACATCAGAAATGAAGAAAGTAGGAAAGGCATCATGGGTAGCCATCCTACTCCTCTTGGAGAACAATCTGCTATTCTAACTCAGAGCTCTAAAAATGCTATGTTTGGTAAGAAAAATTATGATCAAAGACCTCAGTTGATGTGTGACTATTGTAAGAAAAAGGGGCACAACAAAGAAAATTTTGGCAGTTACATGGAAAACCCCCTAGAGCTCAACCTTCAAAGAAATCCACTCAAGGGGCTGATCAAAAACAGGCTTTTACTGTTGCCTCTCAACATTTTTCTAAGGAGCAGTTGGATATTCTTAATCAACTCTTTGAAAGGAAGGAAGAGCTGATGCAATATCATCTCTCTACTAGTGGAGTAGCTCATGAAGGTATTGTCCCTTGGATTGTGGATTCTGGTGCATCCAACCACATGACAGGGGACTATACTATTTTTTCTACTTATCACCCCTCGAATGGGCAGCACAAAGTTAAAATTGCTGATGGAACAGTGTCTACTGTTGCTGGAAAAGGAAAGATTCAAATATATAAGGATATATGTCTTGAATCTGTCATTTATGTTCCAAACCTTGCTTGTAACCTGTTATCCATCAGCAAATTTACCACTGACACTAATAGCATTGCTAATTTCTACCCTACTAACTGTGAATTTCAAGAGCAGGGATCATGGGTGAAGATTGGCAGTGCTGAACTGGATGATGGACTATATTACTTCACACATCAGCCTACCAAATCAAGTTCAGCACCTGTCCAACACACTGATCCTACTACTGAACCTGTCGAAAATGAAAGGACTGATGTTGAAGACAATCTAGATTGTGATAATGAACCATCTGAGGAGACCTCTAATCCTCCCCAGGATGACAACACCAATGATCTCCAAGTGTCTACTCTATTGCCCTAAGAAAAGGGGTTAAGGAATGCACTAAACATCTTGTTGAGAGATATGTCTCCTACTCTGCTTTAAAAGAACCTTACAAAGCTTATTTGACTAATGTGAATGATGTTGTCATTCCTAGAAACTTCACTCAAGCTCTTGCTGATCCTAATTGGAGAGCTGCAGTTTATGATGAACTAAAAGCTCTCAGGGATAACAACACCTGGAAAAAGGTCACTGTAACTAGGGGTACCAAAATGGTTGGATCAAAATGGGTATTTTGTGTTAAATAGAAATCTGATGGCACTGTTGACAGGTTAAAGGCCAGACTTGTGGCTAGGGGTTTTACACAAACTCCTGGCATTGATTTCACAGAAACTTTTGCTCCTATAGCAAAGTTAAACACTGTGAAATCCTATTGTCCCTTGCTTCTGTTAACAAATGGCCTCTTTACTAGATGGATGTGAGAAATTCCTTTCTAAATGATGACCTCAAAAAGGAGGTGTTAAGCATCCACCCCCTGGTTTTGAACATGAATTTGGTAAACAAGAGGCCTGCAAACTGTTAAAATCCTTATATGGATTAAAACAGTCACCAAGGGATTGGTTTGCTAAGTTCTCCAAAGTTATTAAACAGGGAGGTTACACTCATGCTCACTCTGATCATACCTTGTTTTACAAGCATTTGAAGGGAGGGGGAGTTGTAATCCTCCTGGTTTATGGGATGATATAATCATCACTGGTAGTGATGATAGTGAAATTGAAATACTGAAAGATTATATCAAATCTCAGTTTGATATCAAGGACCTTGGTCAACTTAGATATTTCCTTGGTATGGAAATATCTAGGTCTAATCAGGGTATCCTTGTTAATCAAAGAAAGTACACCTTAGATTTGCTAAGTGACTATGGCATGTTAGGGTGTAAACCATTTTATACTCCTGTTGACAACTCTGTTGTTCTTACCAATGCAGATGATAGTGATCTGATTGATTTCAGGAGCAGGGATCAGGGATGAAGATTGGCAGTGCTGAAATGGATGATGGACTATATTACTTCACACTTCATCCTACCAAATCAAGTTCAGCACCTGTCCAACACAGTGATCCTACTCCTGAACCTGTAGAAAGTGAAAGGACCGATGTTGAAGACAGTCTAGATTGTGATAATGAACCATCTGAGGGGTATGTAGATGCTGACTGGGCAGGGTCTAAAGTGGACATGAGATCTACTTCATGATGGTGCATCTTCATTGGGGATAACCTTGTTTCATGGAGAAGCAAGAAACAGGTTGTGGTGTTTAGAAGCAGTGCAGAGTCAGTGTTTAGAGCTGTTGCCCTTGTTATCTGTGAGCTTCTTTGGATTAGAAGAGTTCTAAGAGAGCTAAAGCAAAACATTAGTCAACATTTGAAGCTCTACAGTGACAGCAAATCTGCCATTGATATTGCAAATAATCTTGTGCAACATGACAGGACCAAGCATATTGAGATAAACAAACACTTTATCAGAGAGAAACTGGATGATGGAAGTGTATGTCTAACCTATGTTCCAACCATGAAGCAAGTAGGCGATGTGTTTACCAAAGGACTACCTAAAGCTTCCTTTCAGTTCTGTATCAACAAACTTGGTCTCTTTGATGTCTTCCAACCAAGGTTGAGGGGGATTATGGAAAGATAATATAGTTACAGTATTTACTGTTCATCCTACTGTTCACCTCGTTTTTATTAATCTTTTGTTGCTTGTAACTAATCCTAGGATTTTATCTACTCCTAGTGTATTAGCTTTATTCTCTAGTTAAAAGGCTGATATTATCTCTAAATAATATAGCCGTTAGAAATAGCCGTTGGGACCAAGCCTTTTAGCTCTTTTCTTCTATAAATAGTTGTAATAGAGTTTGAAGTTTACTAAGCAATAAACTCATCTTTATTTGCTATCTTCTCTAATCTTCTATACTATATAAATAGGAAATAGGAGAAGAATTTGTTGAGTTTTTGGAGAAGGAACTCAATATTACAGATGTTGAAGAAAATGATAATGCAAGGACTCAAAGTAAAGGCACAACGAAGGAGAAAGAAAGTATTGATGATGCAATTAAAGGTGGAATCAAAGAGAATATTGATGACATTGAAGCTGCCTTATCTCAGTTGAAGAAGGAATTAGGCCTCTGAAAATATGTGTTTTGCATAATTCAACTTGAATCGAATAAAACAAACTTTATTTATTTTATTTTGAAAAGTGGAGAGACTAATTTTTTTATTTACTTTTCATCAGTTTTCTAAAGTTCTTTACATGTTGAAATTTAAAATTTGGAAACAAAACCTATTAATCTTAGGTTGTAAAGGTTGAATGATCGAATAATTTGATATAAACAACTGAGAAAAATGATCGAAATCGTGATGTGAACTATACGATCTAACATTTAACATTTTTATAGAAAAATAAAATATATATATATATATATATATATATATATATATATATATATATATATATTTTTTTTTTTTTTTTTGAGGATCAAACATATATTTTCATAAAGAAGTAAAATCAATACGTGAAAAATTGGAATGGATGTAAAAAATGAGTATATTTTTAATGAATTTGATGAAAGTTCATAAAAGTGAAATTGATACGTGAAAATTTGTAATGCACATGTGAAAAACGAGTATTTTTAATGGATTTGAATCATTTGATAGAAATGTAAAATATTTTCTAACAATAGGTTCTATCAGCACACTCTAAATTAAAATTGACACCAATTTTTTGATTAATTTTTTCGGATGAAAAAAACGTCGGTAACACTGGTGTTCCTTGTTGAACACCAACATCAGCAACGTCATTGATACTGATGTTGGTGTGCAGAACATGTTAACACCAAATGTGGAAAAAATCATGGATCGACGTTTTTTAAGTTTTAATTCTTTTATAAAGAGAACGTCGGTTCCTTGTTGGTGTTCAACAAGGAACATCAGTGGCACCGACGTTCCTTTTATAAAAATTCACCAGGTGCCGAATTAATTTTTTATGATGCCGGAAGTAATAGGATGCCAGTAGTAATTTGGGATGTGCCTGTTCGGTTTTGTACTGGGTTGACCCAAATGAGTCTAACTCTTTGCATTTCCCGCCAATTGTCATATTGGGCTCATCCAATTTCGGCCCAGTATACAAATTACAATTTTCGGACAATCCAATTAATATATTATTAGGATTGGGAAAAAAAAAGTTTTTGTTGAAAATGACACATTTTAAACTTAATGGGTCTGGAAGGACAAGGTAACACAAAAACATATGTTTTTGTTGTTATCCGCATCATTAAGTTTAAAATGTGTCCTTTTCAACAAGTCTCCCAAAAAAAAATTACCTATATGTTTTTAAATGTGTCTTTCATTAAGTTTAAAATGTGTCCTTTTCAACAAGTCTCCCAAAAAAAAATTACCTACCAATTTCATTATTCTCAGTCTTCAACTACCATCATAATTTACGCGGAAAATTGATAAATCAGGTCACTGTAATTGATATTTTTTTTCAGGTCAAACATTTTCTAACATTTTTTTTTAGGTTTCCCGTCCAAATTTGGAGGATTTCGTCCAAATACAGTCAATCTCATCCAAATTTAGATTCTTTTTCGTCCCAATCCATTCATTAACCAAAATGGACGGAATTCGTCCAAAATTCGGACGCAACGTCGAATTGTGAACGAATTCCGTCCAAATTTAGACGTTTCACCCAAATTTAGGACGGAATTGGTCATCATCAAGCTTTTCTTCTCTTTCATTTAACTAAGCTACTAAAAGATGTGGTAAATGAATTTCTTCAGCTCCTGGTAAATGAATAGTACGGTTTCTTCAGCTCAATATCTTGCTCATGAAACTTTTTAACTCCTTGAAGCATTTTGTTTAACACCTCAACTGCAAACGCTGAAAAGAACTGTGGCTGAAAATTTAGGCGGTTTTTTTTTTCTTCTTAGGAATAAAAGATGAAGAATCCATAAGGGCTGATAATAATAGATATATATTCTGCAACTAGAAGAAAATGTAAAGTGCCGAATTCCAAAATAAACTTTGACATCAAAACCCCACTTAAATTAAACTAAAATCCCAAATCCATGAATGGTCTTGTCTTTGTCTTATAGGGAAGGCAGAAACATTTGGAAAGCTTGATGATGACCAATTCCGTCCAAATTTGGGCTAAACGTCTAAATTTGGTCGGAATTCGTCTTAATTCGAACGTTGCGTCCGAATTTTGGATGGATTCCGTCCTTTTTGTCAATGAATGATTGGGACGAAAAGAATCTAAATTTAGACGGTTTAACTATATTTAGACGAAAACCTGAAAGAAAATGTCGTCATAAAATATTTGACCTGGAAAAAAAAATCAGACGTTACGGTCACCTTATTACCAATTTCCCTAATTTACGCCTCCTCCTCCTCCTCCCTCCTCCCTCCTCTTTCTCCTGCGACAAAAGACACCATGCCCTCCATTTGCAGTCCCTGTTCACCTCCATCTTCTACTCCGTGTGCTAATAGAACACCCTAAATATTGAGCTCATTTACCACTCCATTATCGGAAAAAAGAAAAAAAAAGAAAATACCATCAGCCCGTCCTGCAGCCCCTGCCATATTCTTCGTCTTCTCCTTCATTACACACCATCGACGCCAATCCTGCTTTATAAAACTTCGAGTTCTAAGGAATTGTGTGGACTTGCTTTGCGGTATGTTTTATTTATTTATTTATTTTTTTTGGGACCGTTTGAGTTAGACATTTGCTACTGAGCTTAATGTTAGTTTCAGTTCTGATTTATCAAGCTTTTGTTGCTACTGCCCAGACTCGTTATATGGATTTTTAGGTGGACGTTGTTGATGCTGGTACTGTTATGAGTTTTGTGAGGTGAAATTGTTGGGTCCTTCGTGATTGCTTGGTGGTTTAATGATTTGGTTGGGTCTTGTTCAATTTCTGATTCTTTGCTGTTTGGAATGGCTGAATCTATGTGAAAAAAGTGTTTGGGGGCAATTGATTAGCATTTTGTTTGGTAAATCTCACTGGATTGCCTTATGTGGCTGAATTATTGCCTAATCAGTGAAGCTGTTAGTGGTTGTTGTTGCTAATCGTAGAAACCAGTGAAGCTATTACTGGTTGTTGCTAATCATTGGAACGTAGAAACCATTGTCCTGTCTGAGTTTTGATTTTAACTTGACTTTGTTCTGATTTCCTTTCTAGTAAGGATCTCATTGGTACACTTCTTCTGATGATTGCATTTGTTAGAGTCATTGATTTGTTTTTGTTGAATTTGGGGGACTGAGATCATTTCTTTGGCTTCGGGGTGGTGGTTCTGATACATGAAATCTGAATTAAAAGTCTAATTCATATTTCATTGTTTTTTAGGTTTAGAAGATACGTTGCATTTATAGGGCAAACTAGCGCATTTTGCTGATCTAGATCACACATAGGTTCAACTACATTTGTTTACAAATCTTTGACTATCAAAACCAAGTGTGAATTGAATCCAGCAGATCTTTGAGTGTTCAACATAATACGGCTGATTGTCGGACGTGTCTTTGTCTATGCAGTTTTGTTGTGGCGACCTTGATGCCGAATCCTGGTGCAGGTGACCTAAGTCTGGTTTTTCCAGGTCAGATAGACTTTGGATCTGACCCCTGTGAGGCTATATCCATTTTTTCTTTTGAAAGGGGCGATACCCATTTAAAACCGTGATAATGTATCTTCATCCTCGTGTATTCTCTTCATCCTATTTAGTCATAAAGCCTGATTTATTGGTCTCAAAACACCTTCCTTTCTCCACATCTTCAAAAGCAGTTGAGAAACTCACTACCCTTCTGCTAAAAAATGGACCCAATATTGAAAAATCCTTACCCACAGTGAAATGTAAATTGGACCCTTCATCCATAGTTCATGTTCTAGAAAGGTGCTCCGTTGAAAAGCCCCATATGGGTCTCAGATTCTTCATCTGGGCTGCTGCTCAACCATCATATAAACTCAGTTCACACACTTACAGACAAGCTTGCGACTTGCTCCATATTGATCAGAACCCGCAAATCATAAATGATGTAATCGAGGCCTATGGTGTCGAAAATTGTAATGTCAACGTAAATATGTTTAAGGCGGTTTTGAACTTGTGTAGAGAGGCCAAAGACTCAAATATGGGATTATGGGTTTTGAAAAAGATGAAAGAGTTTCATTGTCGACCCGATACGACTGCCTATAATGTTGTGATTCGGTTGTTTTGTGAAAAAGGGGAGGTGGAAAAAGGGATGGAATTGATGAGAGAAATGGGGCTGATTGATCTTTATCCCGATATGATTACGTACGTTTCATTGGTCAAGGGGTTATGTGATGTGGGCAAAGTAGAGGATGCTTGTGAACTGATTAACGGGATGAAGAGACATGGATGTTTACCTAATGTGGTTGTGTATACAGCGATTCTTGATGGGATTTGTAGGTTTAGAAATTTGGACACGGCGATGGAGTTTTTGGATGCAATGGAGAAAGAAAAAGAGGGTGGTAATGTGAATACCATAACTTACACAACCACAATTCAGGGTTTTTGTGACCACGGTCGATCTCTGGAGGCGTTGAGAATCTTCCATCGAATGAAGAAATCGGGACATAAGCCAAATAAGGTTGCAATGAGCACTTTGATTGAAGGGCTTTGTAAAGACGGCCATACAGAGGAGGCTAATAAGGTCATCGATGCAGTAGTTGGAGAAAGTGTTTACGATGATTGTTACAGCTCTCTAGTGGTTTCTTTGTGTAAGCTCGGGAAATATCAAGAAGCTGAAGGTGTATATAAAATGATGCTAGCTCGCGGCTTTAGAATCAATGGTATGGCTTTAAGTATTATTATGAAGTGGCTGTGTTCAGAGAGACGGTTTATTGATGCGTTTGTTGTGTATGATGGAATGGAGAAGTCAGAAAACATATCAACCATTGATTCTGATATATATTCTACTCTATTGGATGGACTCTGTCAAGAAAATCAGTGGAATGAAGTAACAAAGCTGCTGAATCTTATGGTCAAAAAAGGTTTTAAGCTAAAAGAATCTCACATAGACAATGTTTCAAGATATCTGGAAATTTCAGGACAAGATAAGTTGGCCTCATCCATTTGTAAGTAAAAAGCCATTAGTTTCAGCATTCTAGATACTAAGAGCCTCTCCAACAAGCCGCTTGATAGACACTCCAAACTAAGTTTTTTTTTTTTAGAGTGTTTAATACATTTTTGACCCCACAATGAGTGCACCTCTAGTCACACTCCATAACTAAAATTCACTACATTCCCTCCCATGAAATCATGTGCCCCCATAATTGGCAACAATAACGGCCTTTTTTCTTTCTAGTCACCAACCTTGATGGAAGCGGTTTTCTTCATCACCCATCGATCAAAAGTGGTTAATTTTCACTTTGGTATTGAAATATCTTTCATTCAACTAAGCTTTTTGTGGAGGAAGGCCCCCAGACGTGCTGAATGATTTGAGCAACAAGGAGTTGGGGTTTAATTCGATGTTTTGGTGATTAATTCAAAGTTTGATTCATGTTATTTCTCTTGCTGTTTTGTTTAGTTGTTCATTTTTTGTTTGGATTTGGCGATTGATTCGCTTACCTTGCGGCTTCTCTTTTTGTCCTCAAATTTAATTTGCTACAAGTGGGAATCGAAGCCTGGTCTGGTCTCCCTTGCCAGACCACATTATATACCCCCCTAGTGAATAGTGATAACTACTAGGACGATGTCTTTGTTGATCTATTTTCTCTTTCTTTCAATATAGATACAATGTTGAATGATTAGGAAGAAGTGAAATCATCTACCGTATAGATGCGGGTTTTCTTTTCAGGACATGTACATTTTGGTGTACACTACAGGCCTTAATTGCAAATGTTCATTTCGCCGTTGCCGTCGTTGTTACAGCTTTTGAAATATTAATCATATCGTATCATGTATCATGCACTCATTCACTTCTCTATTGTTGTTCTGTTTCACTCTTCACTTTATTTTCTTTCTTTCTTTCTTTCTTTCTTGGTGTTGGTGAGATTCCTTTTTTTCTTCTTTTCATTTCCTTTTTCTGTGTGAGTTTCAGTTTCATGCTTTAAAGCTCGATTAACTGTTTAATTAATGTTATTGTTATACAATCACTGTTATCCTTCTATATTTTGGGCACTCTGACTACCCCTCCCTCCCTCCGACCATGGATCCTCTGTTGTGATGCTTTTCACAGCATGTCCTGCGATAAAAATAAAAAGGGGGTAAAACCGGAAAAATTCTGATATGAAATTTAAAAATTAAAAATTAAAAAAAAAAAAAAAAAAAAAAAAAAAAAAAAAAAAAAAAAAAAAACATCATACTGCCTGTTTGAGGGAGGGACAACGGAGGATCCAAGTACGTCCCTCCTACCCTTCCCCTTACCCCAACATTTTTTTCCAACAAAATAAAATAGAAATGGTACATAGGGGTGGTGGGTGCCTAGAGAAAATAGAAACGTTTGGTCGTGAACCATCATGTCACAATTACTCAACCATTTGGAAAAAAAAAAGTTGAGATTTTTCTTTGGGAGATTCATCGTGATATTCTAAAAACAAATAGTTTGCTAGCACACCGGCTGCCTAATGTGGATCCGGTATGCTTCATTTGCAACATCCGCATTGAGTCGACTCTTCATGCTTTGAGGGATTGTGGTTGGATTAACGAGGTGTGGAGGACCTTGATTCCTACTTCTTGGGCGAGTAGATTTTTCAACTACAATAGACCGGGCGCTTGGTTGGATTTTAATCTATCTCAACAACTTTATTATGGTGGTGATGAACTTGAGTGGAAATATGTTTTTAGAGAAGTGGCTACCTATGCTTGGTTTTGGAGGAACAAGCTTCTCTTTTCCGAGGAGCAAAGCGTACCAGATACTAGATTTTTGGAACATTTTGGCTCGTTCTAGATCTATGATTAAGGCTTGTGTTAAATCTGATTAGATGTGTAGTTTTTTTGTTGGTTCCTTTGTGATGTAAACTCGATGTTTTGTACTCTTTTGTACATTTTGTTTTTGGTAATATATATCAAAGATCCCTTTCTTTAAAAAAGAAAAAGGGAAAAAAGTTTCCTTCCAAAACAATTTACGGTCAAGTGCAGCAAAACACACAAAACGATATAGTTTCGTGTGTTTCGCTACATTTAGCCGTCAATCGCATTTGGAGGATTCAAGGTCCCATGTGGAATGTCCACGTATGTATTCATAAGTTCTATTGGTTAGGACATACTGAGTCATAAATTGTAAACGCAATAGACATAGACACACAGAAACAGCGAACACCGCCCTTCGCGATTGTTGGTGGCCCAAGCAAGTGTGGGAGCAACTTTTGAGCCGGGAAGATTAGAGAACATTCTCTCAAGAACTGGTTGCATCCAACTGGATTAGGACCAACTTGCAGCTGAACATTCGTAGAAGTTGGCCATATTTATTTAGAGAGACATTGTACGGCTTGTGCTACTGGAGGAACAAGATTAAGTTTGATCCGGAGACCGCACACCCCCCTAACTCATGTGTTCATTGCGAAGACCATTCGACGTACAAGAGATCTATGACTGGCTTGGGGCATTATGTAAACCATATGTGCGCTTTATATTTGTTTGCCTTTATCACTCTAGTATAGTTTTGCTGCTAAACACTTCGTTGTACCGGGATGGTGGTTTTCCACCTATTGAATAAAGATAGATCGTTTTTCAAAAAAAAAAAAAAAAAAAAAAAGAGAGAGAGAGAGAGAGAGAGAGAGAGAAACGGCGAACACAATGAAAACCAAACTTCCAAAGAAAAAAAAGGTAAACATGCTTCACATTTATTACAAGATGTCATCTAGTAAAAGAATTAGCCAACAAGATGGCCAATTAAGAAAATAGAATGAAAATCATCAGCAAACTAAAAGTAGATTCCAGAAAGGCCTTACAAACATAGGATAATATGACTCAGATAACCGCAGCTTACGATAGATATCAACACGCTTAGTCACCGTCTAAATGCACAAATTTAGTGCAAAAGAAAATATTCATAGGACTAAGCGCAGAGATGAAGGTAGTACTCAACAAGCTCAAAATTGCAACTTCCGCGAAATCCAGCACTAGCAGAGTCCATAAGAATAGCGGGGTTATATATCTCAGAATCTCTCACCAAAACGGAAGAATAGGGCTCCGGTTCCAGAGTTATGGTCAATTGCGTATTCTGCTCTCACTAAACCTAGCTTGGCTCCAATGCCGTAAGAGGAACCTTGCCCCATTCGTCTATAAACCTCTGTTGGATTTCCTTTCACGTCTTTTGATGTTCCAAGATCGTTTCCATGTTCCACGAATGCATATACATGTGTATTTCTCACAGGAATCCGAAGCTCAGCAGCCAACTGTGTTGAAGAAGACATCAAAACAAGTCACAGGTCAGGATGCAGAGCAAAAATTTATCCTACAACCGTAAGAAGGTTGCCCTCCATTTTTACTCTCTTTCAGATAGCATAGTAGGGTATGGAGAAAGAGGGTAAAAAGGGATGGATATAGTTCATGACACTCAGAAGAACGTGAAGTTTCTTAGAAAGTATTCACATAAAACCATCCAGCTATTTAAGAAAGGGGATAAAGACAATGTTTTTAACCTTTATGTATGCTATCTTTTTACATTTTCAGTCCATTTTTGTTACGTGTCCAACTACCAGCATTGAAGGTACAACAACATGTACCAACCAATAAAAACTTTTGACACGTCACAGAAATGGACGGAAAAGATAAATAAAAGATATGCATAGATGAGGGGTAAGAGCATGAAGATCAAACATCGGGGATATATGTGAAATTTTCGGGAAAGATATCACCGGCAGCATTCTATGGTACTTTACTTGCATACCTCAACAATATGTCTTGCGGCACCAATCTCACCCATGTTGTAACCCCTCACTGAGTAAGGTCCACCAAGTGTAAAAGCTTCATAACTTGGAAGATCCCCAACACAACCACCATAATGTCCATGTAGGACTAGGACAGCTGGCAGTGGCTTGCCAGCTCCTTCCTCCACTTGATTCAGTTGAATGAATCGAGTCATAGTTAACTGGTGGCGGTTAAAGATGGGAAACTTACTCCCGACACCAATTCCTTGGTCAAGCTGCAAGGAAAACAAAGGTAAAGCCTTAACATTAACTAAGCCAAATATCTTCAATTAAAGGGTATGCATGTATCATAACAATTATACACAACAACTTAACCATGTAGTATCAGATCATAACATCTTGGGTTTGAAAATAACTGATACCGCATTTGTTTACCACTACTACAGCCTCAGAGTTTGTCAGGGAAAAATGTTGTTCACGTGTTGGGCATTTTTGTCAGATTTGCAGTAAGCCCAAACATGAGAGAGCAAGGGCCGCGGGGGTAGGGGGGAGGGGGGAGGGGGTATATTCAAGTAAATAAACTCATCATTTACGCTTACCCCTAAAAGATGTATTTTTAGATGCAATGGTAATTTGTCATTTTCATGAAGAAAACTCAAACTGAATTTTCAAAACCACTCAAGTACCCCATCCCATGAGAGATATAATGGAGCAGATAGATAAGCATGAAAAAACATATCGTAGAACCTTCATAATAAGAAATCAATTTCCAAACTAGTAACCAAAACAAAAAAACAAAAACAAAAAATCATTCAGATCTTCGATATTAACCTCCCTTGTCCCTGGTACAGATTCCTATCCATTTCTGTCTACCAAAGACCTGTTGGCAGATGAAAATCTGACCAATCTCCTTTTCAAGCCTTGACTATTACAATTTAAAAGGCATAATGAAAAGAAACATCTTTGATATCCTATTTTTGGGTCAATTCACAGACATTTTTTATAATGTACAGAAAGGTAATTCTCTGAATTTGCTACAACTCGATGGAGATCAAAGGTGGTCAGGGAGGTAGATGCAAGTGTACGAAAGAAACGGATGGGGAAATATATGGTTGAGTCAATTAAATCTAGATAAGTCAAGTGAAAGTAATGTGTGTACTATAAAGTCTATAGCAGAGATTTAGATCTCACCTGGAAGACATTCCGTTCACCAACTATTGCCCCATTTACAAATTTGGTAGTATCCCTAGTGATATTGGCTTGTCCAAATACCATCCTATCAATGCCTGTGCCACTGAGTGTAGTTGGAGGTCCATCAGCACTTATTCCTCCATTGGGCATGAGTCTCTGACCGTTGGCAGTAATGTGACTGCTTTCATCACGCGTTGTGATATCTTCAACCACAAGACCATAGGTGAACTTGCTCTGACGAGTGAAATTCTGCAATGAATATAATCGGTTAGCAGACATAACCTATTAAATAGTTCAGTGGAACAATTATCATGGCCTTAGCCACTTGAAATGGCATCAGGAATAAAATAAAATAACTTTGCTAACGGGATATCTTAAACAACTGAGTTTTGAGGTTTGAAAAAAAAACATAATGAAATAAAAGGCAAGAAAAATACATGGGATACTAGCAATTATTATTGTAATATACCTCAGTTATGTTGGCTTTAACTCCCAGTCTATCGACCCATATAGGTGGGACCTCATCCATTCCAGGTCCACCAGTAAAGACTGGGCTTAATTTCCTGCTGTTGAAGCCACTAACTCGCAAGGTACGGTTGCGAGGATTGTATACTCCATCAAAATAAGGATGCACATACTCAAGTTTGAAAGCAAGGTCATCCTGAAAAGGGAATTGTGTCAATTTAATAACGCAATCATCAACTAAAAAAAGGATGACAGTGAATGTCTACTAATTTCTATAGCTAGCGAAATTCACCTGAGGATTCAACAAGTTGCTTGTGTTGACTGAGCCAAGTAATGACCTGTTAAGGCCTTGCAAATTTCTATGTTCAAAAGACACTGTTCCACCCGGCTGGATTGAAGCCTGAGCAGAAAATACACAACGAGAGGCATCCAATAAGCACAAAAACAATGATATATCAACGTTCAACGTTTAAAAAACTTAGGGACTTGATACTTGAACACTAAAAATTGATATGTACAGATACTCTTGACTTTACGAACATTGATCAAATGTGACGTGTGTGTGAATATCTTTGTCTAGTGTGCGAATATCAAATCCCAAAAATTTGAAAAGGAAGAAATTATACCAATGCAGGCCGACCACCCCTTCCTGGAACAATGCTCCACTCTGTGCTAACTTCAGCTGATGCATGTTCTAGCTCCTTCAACTTGATCTCGACAATGATCCCTCCGTCATTCTTCTCATCAGGGCGTGGATTGACCTCAATATTAGAGAACAGGCCCAGGGAATTTATATTCCTCAATGCTTGTTTTCCAGCATCAATGTTAAAAACTTCCCCTTGGGCTAGCTGGAAAATCAATTTATCATGATAAGAAATTACATTTAGTGACACCATTTGATAGATAAATTTCAAAGAAACATTGATATTGATATATGATATAAGCTACTACAAACCATCCATCTTTTTATGAAAAGCAAGCCAATAAAAATGAATTTGCTTCGTAAACTCGAATCACACATACATACAAATAAAATTACGTAAAAGAAACATCACCTGCTCCGGCAATTCCCTTCTCACCACAGCTAACCGAGTATTCCCTTCACAAACATTCCCCAGTTTATCTTGAAACTGTATCACCAACTGGGTGATGTCACCTTCCACCACCTCGCACACCACCTCTTCGGTATTCAAATTCCCAAAATTAACAACTTGTGCACAAGCATAACCATTTTCATGGTACCACTGCTGCACCCTATCCCTTATCTTCTGCAGCAGCCTTGCACTAACCTTACCCTGATCCCTCAACATGTCTAAAATCTCCCTCTGTACAGTCGCTGGCAATAAACATGGTCGTGACCGGGCAATTCTTCTCTTATAATCTTCTTCCTGACTCATATATTGTTCCATCCTCTCTTTCTCAGTCATATCCTGGTCCATGTCAATCGTCTTCGACTGTGGCATTAGCCCAACATTTATGCACCTGAAATTCTCCGCCGATTGCCAAGTACTTTCCTTGAATGATATCGTGACTGCAATTGTTCCATCAGGGTTGGTTTTGCCTTCCAAATCAACTTTCTCAAACATTCCACAAGTAGCAAGCGTTTCAAGCTCTTTTTGGAGCTGCGCTTTGGTGTAAATTCCTCCAGGACGTAAGGAAACCATTTCAAAAAAGAATCCTGCGTTCCCTCAGAAGTTGAACCACCAAGCCGATCAAAGAAAAGGATATCGGAAACCTTGTATTTTTTGAATCCACTCAATTTGTTGAGCTGAACAATTATGTTGGCAGGCAATCCATGTGAATCCCATTGCTGGGAAGGTTCCTCATCTTTAGCATTTGCCGAAGGACAGAATAACTTCGACCAAAAATCCCAACCATGCCCACCACCACCACCTCCTCCTCCTCCTCCTCCTCCACCACCGCCGCCTCCATAGTAGAAACTTCCACCGGAGCCTCCACCGCCGCTCAGGAGCAGATGAGCTGTGGCGCCAATAGCTAAGCCGGTTTTAAGTAAGTACTCAAGGGGATTAGAGGATGAAGAAGAGGAGTTAGTGACGTTGACAGTGGGAACTGAGGGTTTTCGATTTTGCTGTTGAGAAGAGGAGAATGCTAAGTTGGATTTAATGGCGGAAACGGCTAATCGAGGGGAAGCAGCCACGGAAGAAGGAGAATCCGCTGAGAAATTGCTGCGGCGATTGGTGCGACCGGGGAGGTGGAGAGAGCATCCCAGTCCGGGCAGAGCCACCGGCGACATTTCGGTCAGGATAACGCGGAGAAACAGAGGGGGAAGGGTTTACAAATTTTGATGAAAAAAAGCTTAAAGCCCTACCATTTTTCACTCTCCTACGCTTTTTTGTTTTTTTTTTTTTTTTTCTTTTTTACAAGTTATATTTTTTAAAGAGATAAAGAGCCAAAAGTCCTTTTTTTGACACAAAATAAATAAATAGACACACTCATTTTTTAGTTAAAAAAGGACAAACAATTTTGAGCGGACAAAATTACCCCTTTTATTAAAGGGACGCGCGCATAGTATTAAATCTTCCGCTGCTTCAGGTTTGTTTGTTTGTTTGTTGTTTTTTTTTTTTTTTTTCAAACAACCGTAATTTTTGATTTACAACTCCGATCATCGAAATTTTTTCACCAAAATTCATGTTTTTTTTTGCTCTTCAATTTGAGCCCAAATACGATACCCTTCCGACGTATATTTTGAAAGACGAAAAAATATTTGTATTAACCGGAGCGTTTTTTCTTATAAACGACCGTAACTTTTGATTCAGAACACCGATCATCAAAATTGTTTCACCAAAGTTCATATATTTTTTTTATCTTCATTTTGAGACCGCGTTTGATACCTTTTCGACGTAGTATTTGAAAGCCGAATTTAATCGCAGTATTTACATTAATACGATGCGATATCGGTATCGTATCGTAGTATCGTATCGTATCGTAGTATCGTATCGGTATCGATTATACAAGAATATGCGGAGAACATTCCACCAGACTGTTAACAAACTCAGCAGATTAATAGCAAGTGCAACAAACTATAGATTTAGTACAATATGTACATCAGTTAACAACATGAAAAATAAAGAAAAAAAAACAGATTTCGCTTGTTTAGTCTCTATTTACCATCATCAAAGCTATTTAATCACCTGAATTTGCTGTAAGGTCTTTATCCAGAGATAAAGATCATTCTCCAAATGCAAAATCCAGATACACTAACACACCATGTTAAATTGGTTTATATGATACAATTCAGAAGAGATAGAATCATTAACAGATAACTTGATTAAGGTGTGGTGTTTATAACATGCAGGTTCAGTAGTTAATCACTTGAATTAAGCCTAAAAAGTACATCAGACTAAAAGGTAATACATAGAAGATCAGTACAACAGACTATAGTTTAGTACAATAGGTACATCGACTAAAAGGTAATACATAGAAGATCAATACAAGTCGAAACGATCCGAACTATCACCAAATTATAAGAAGGATATTCAAGTTCAAAGAACTAAATTATCATGCCCGGAATTCACAAGGTGATGAATTACAAGTTCAAGTAAGCCTATGAACTAGGCTATCTATTACATGATGATACAATGTAGATCAAAAACCTCAAGACACCAAGGCACATAGTAAGCCTAGCGAACTAGGCCTATCTATTGCATTAAGGCACACAAGATCGTAGCATCGTATCGTAGTATCGTATCGTAGTATCGCATCGCGTATCGCATCGTATCGACTCAAAATGACTCTCCTTTCGATTTTTTGTTCCAAGGTCTATGTCCCCCAAATCCCTGATATGAACTGAACGTCTTCTCACAGTTCAAGCACTCATATTTACATCTTTTCGGAGCATGTTTCGATACTACTTTTTCTTTAGGATCATTTCTTTTAGGCCTCTTCTTGTTCTTGGGTTCAATCACATTAGGCCACTTGTTCTTGGCTTCATAAACAGCTGCATTCTTGAAAAATCCTTCAAAAGACGTATCCGATTCGCATTTTTCAACATATTCATCCAAATAGTAACCTGAATCAGAGCTTTCTTGCTTATTAACCTCTCGCTTTAATATCCATTTTATTAGCTTCTGGAGTAACAACTTGAACAAAGACGGGATTTCGAGCAATTTTCGTCTCAATAAAAGATGATTTAGTCTCTAAAACATCAGATTGATTGTCAGAAGATTCTACAATTGAATTCACCCCACCCCAGTTATTAGAATCCTTAGATAAAATCATCAAACACATAGCCATTTCTTAACTTTTGCAAGTTGAGCAATGTTCCTGCAATCAGACAAGATGTTGAATGTCATTGTGATACGTATGTACCCTAACAAAAGAACACACTAAACAGCCCAAATAGCTAACCAAGTAATTAAAGATAAACCATTAGGTAACCAAAACAGCTAAACAGAATGCAGTAACAATACAGATCAATCACTAAGCAGGAGAACACCCTCAAACCATGGCATGGTACCTTAATATTCCCAGTCTTAGCAATACTACTTTGTTCAAGAATATAAAGCCTTTTCAAATACTAAACTAAAAGATTGCTTCTTGACGGAAATGCCTCTGTATTTATGCGCAAAATTACTCATTTAATACGCCACATCCTCTTGAAATTCAAGTATGTAATCAACAGTGTATCCTCACTTGCTACATTGACGAGAATTGTTCAAATTAACTGAGTTTAGAACAACAAAAAATTGTCCTGTAATTTCATCCACGTACAAGAAACCAAGATAAAAAAAAGAATCATACATGTCTATTTGATGTGGAATCCCAAAGTTGTACATATGAATTGTTCAAACCAACTGCTATGTGCCGTCCATCGGGAGCCCACTTGAGTTGACTCTAGTCACAGGTCCATCTTCTTCATCAATTGTGAGAAGCTCTGTGCTTTCTGATGAGTGTATTTTCGAATTGCGCTGCTAATGAATCTTCAATTTCCTGGGGAATTGTAATCGCTGGCTCTCCTTTGTAGGTGCCATGGAGAAAAACAGATTGGAAGGGGATGCCGTTAGCCGGCTTTCGAGTGAGATCCGATTGCTGCAGAATCGTCAGAGCTGAATTCGGTGTTGCCATTGATGGAGAAGGAGAAGATTAATCAGAAGTGGGGACGTAGACGCCATAGCCGGAAGTGCTGGGAAGCCAATCTTTGTTATTAAGATTGCTTTCTAAGAAAATAGGGGTATATTCGTCCGGTAGAATTTATTTGTCCTTAATGCAACTAAAAAATTGACGCTGAATTAGCACTTAATTAAGAAGGAAAAAGTGGACTATAAACTAATTTTTTCTTTTTTAAATCCCTTTACATGCTTAAGGCTTTTTTTTTTGTTTTTTTTTTTTGGAAATTTAATGCGTCATTTTTTTTTGTCAAATAAAATTTAATGCTTTTGTTTTGTTTCGCGATTTTTCACATTAAATCAATATTTCATTTTTACATTACAACTCTGAGTGGATTTAAAATAAAAAAAACTCAGAGGCTTCGTTTGTTTTTTAAGAGTTTTTTTTACATTACTTTATTAATTATTTTTTACAATTTTCCTACCAATTAAATCTTTAATTATAAATAAAAAATATTAAATCATCTTTATTATTATTTTTATCATTATTTTATTCATTATTCTACTTTATTTCACCAATCAATTCATAATCTACACAAATTTCAGAAAAACATCTTCAATCACTTTATCTAAAAAAACCCCCAAAAAAACTCGAAAAAAACTCCAACCCAAAACAAACACAACCTGAGTGTGAAAAACGAAACTAATTTGATCGGATCAAATCAAACAAATTCTTAGAACCAATAATCGGCCATACTAATCAAACAAAACTAGAAAAGCATAAACCGGATTTTAGGAGGGTAATATTATATAGGACAAAGTGAAAAAAAGTAGGATTTATTATTAAAAAGCACAAGCGGAATGAAAAATTGTAAAAAAAGTCAAAAGAAATCCAAAATAACGAAATTACTTTTATCATATTTAACGATTTCAATTTCATTATCAAATAAATTCATTAAAAATAATTCATTAAAACTTTTTATCATTTTTCAATTTCACTGAACTAAATGCCAATTAATACATAAAATTTAACATTTCTAACATTTGTTCAATTTTATTATAAAACTAAAAATGAAATATTTAATAAAATTTGGTTTTAATTTAATTAAAATCGTTTCAATATCAAATGTGACTAAACTTCAAAGAAATATATAGATACACAAACTGCACCCTTTTCATTAATTAGTAATCTCTTAAAAAAAAAAAAAAATAGAATATACGAAATTGTTTACAAATTGTGCCGTTTTTATGTTTGTTTACAAATTGTTATATACGATTTCAAAATTTCCAAATCAAACTAAAATAGTTTGTCGAAATCATTCGTAGTCTGATTTGACTTGGTTTTTTGCATTTTATGGTTTTCATGAACCATAAAACTTTTGATTGAAAATTACCACAATATTTTTTTTTTATTACAGTTGAAAAGATGAAAATTACAATTATTTATTTCCTTTAGATGACTCTTAAATTATTAACTCCAGAAGAATTTAAAATTAAGACTTTCTGATTTCAGGACTTCAGTTTCAGCCAATTAAGTTTGGCCTAATCGGCAATCACCATTGTTATTTTGGCATATTAAATATAAAAGAAAATCATAGGTAAACGGTTAAAGTGTAAAAATAACTATTTAATAAAATAATTGTTAAGAAACAAGAATTGTAATATAGTAACAACAAAATTACCATAATTCTATTTTCACGAGTTCTATTAACACCACCATTTTACTATTGTCACATATTATTATTATTATTACTTTTCATCTATTTCATCACACCCCAAATCACTTTTTGGCCCTACGTTACGCGCGTGAGAGCCACTGTTGTTTTTTCTGCTCACAACATGTCTGATGTTTTACATCAATGACAAATTTATAACTGTAAAATCAACGCCACTGAAATTGCGATTGAAAACCAACGTTAGTTTCAGTGAAGCTCGTACCGCAAACGGGCGTCAGTGCCACTGACGTTATGCTGTGTAAAAAAATAAAAATATTCAATGTGGTGCCAAATGTGATTTATAGAGTTCCGTGCGTATTTTCGTTGTACCGATAGAAGCCTCATCTCTTTTTCATCAATGATTTTTTTATGGGATCCATTTTTGTTGATATGTCCCACATCATAATCAACCGTCTAAAAATACGTTTATTTCTAAGAATAAAATTTGAAAAGTTATTGGATACGTCCGTCATATTCAAAATACACTCATATAGCAAATATATGTATACTTTAATTCTAAACTGAATTCAAACGGTATAATCCAAATTTGTTTGCCTATCACTTTTCAATTCAAATGGATATACTACTTAATAATTTTTCCTTAAAATCGTTGACAACTGGTATGAATTCCTTTTCCCAAAAAAAAAACACATACTTCAAGGAAATTAGTTTGAACTTTACCGCGAACGTCGTTCAATGGCCGAGGCTAGGGTTTCCTCCGACTCACTTCCTCCGGCGAGGCGTCTCCAGTCCGGTATAATATCCAAGATTCGTTTGGAGAACTTCATGTGTCACAGTCATCTCGAAATTGAGCTCGGAGAGTTGATTAATTTCATCACTGGACAAAATGGAAGTGGGAAAAGTGCTATACTGACGGCGTTACGCATTGCGTTTGGGTGCCGAGCTAAAGCTACAGAAAGGGCGAACACCATGAAGGATTTTATCAAGATCGGTTGCAGCTACGCCCTTGTGCACGTCGAGATAAAAAACCAAGGTCAGGATGCTTTCAAGCCTGAAATGTACGGTAATTTAATTATGTTGGAGAGAAGGATTTCGGAATCAACTAGTACTATTACTGTGAAGAATAGTCTAGGTAAGAAAATGGCTCATGGAAGAGAAGAGCTGCTTAAAATTATTGAGCATTTCAATATTGATGTAGAGAACCCTTGTGTGATAATGAGTCAGGACAAGAGTAGAGAGTTTCTGAATTCAGGTAGCACTAAAGATAAGTTTAGGTTTTATTTTAAAGCAACTCTACTTGAACAGTTGTCTGACTTGATATATGATATTGGAAATCAACTGAACCAAGCTAATGAACTTGTTGGTGAGATGGAGAAATCATTGAGTCCTTTACTCAAGGAAATCGATGAGATACAGGCTAAGATTAGAAGCATGGAGCAGGTTGAAGAAATTGCTCTAGAGGTTCAGGGATTGAAGAAGAAACTGGCCTGGTCCTGGGTCTATGACGTAGACCAGCAACTACAGAGGCAAGCTAAAATGATTGAGAAACTGAAAGGTCGAATACCTGCTTGTCAAGACCGTATAGATAAGCAAATGCAGAAGATGGATGAACTCCGTGGTCAGATGTCTGACAAGAAAGCCAAAGTAGAAGAAATGATGGCGAGGACGTCTGAAGCCCGGAGAATGAAGGCTGAACTGCAGCAGGAACTGCAGCAGGCCGTCAAGGAGAAGATTGAGCTTGATGGAGACTGTGATCGACAAAGGGATAATATCATGAATCTGGTTAAGCGGGTCAAGTCACTGGAGCGACATATCCAAGATATGCAGGAGCAGGAGTTGAAAAATGCTGAAGCTGAGGAGTGTGAGATGGAGCAGAAAATGAGGGAGATTCAGAATGAAGTTGACCGGGCCCGCGTAATATGTCAGAGTTTGAGGGAAGAAGAGGAGTCCTTGTTAGAGGATATAACAGCTTTAGAGAATGAGATAAAATCCGTTGTGCTTCGAATTGAAGAAGATTTGAAGAAGCATAGAGGTATCTCTACCCGAATCCGTGATTTGAAACAGCAACAAACCAACAGGGTAACGGCTTTCGGGGGACAGAAGGTGATTAGTCTCTTGAAGGTGGTTGAAGCGCAGGAACGTAATTTCCAGAAGCGACCCATTGGTCCCATCGGAGATCACGTGACCTTGATTTCGGGTGATACTTGGGCTATTGCCATTGAAAATGCAATTGGGTGGTTGCTCAGTGCCTTCATTGTGACTAATCACCAAGATTTCCTGCGGCTAAAAGCATGTGCCAAGGAAGTAGATTACAGGAACCTTAAAATTATGATATATGACTTCTCAAGGCCAAGTTTGAACATCCCAAGCCACATGCTACCCCAAACTAACCATCCTACAGTTTTGTCCGTGTTACACTTGGACAATCCTATTGTTAGGAATGTCTTGATTGATTCAGCAAGCGCTGAAAGGCTAGTGCTTGTTAAAGACGTCAAGACAGGGACAGCCATTGCATTTGATAGAAATATTCCAAATTTAAAAGAGGTATACACATCTGATGGTTTTAAAATGTTTTCACGTGGTTCCGCCCAGACAACTCTTCCTCCGAGCAGTAATTCAAGGGATGCGCAGCAGCGTCTTGGTTCGTTTGAGAAGCAGATTAAGGATCTCGAAATAGATGCACTACAAGCCGAAGAACAGCGTCAGGATGGGCAGGGAAGAAAAAGGAAGCTGATTGAATCACTTCAGCCACTTCAGGAAAAATTGAAAAGTGCAAAGAGGAGACGGCAAGATGTGGAGAGGCAGTTGAGGTCTAAGGAGTTGGAACTGCATGACATGAAGGAGTCAATTGCTGCAAATGTTAGTTCTGCTCGTGCATCCACTGTTGATGAACTTCATCATGAGATGTCGAAGTTCCGAGAGGAAATTAAAGAAAGGGAGATTTTGCTACAGAAGGTGCAGACAACTTTGAAAGAAGTAGAAGAAAAGGGTAATAATCTGAAGATGTCATTTGAGAACTTGTGTGAGTCAGCAAAGGAGGATATTGATTCCTTGGAGAAAGCAGAGGGAGAACTTATGATGATTGAAAAAGAATTCCATGATGCAGAACAGGAGAAGGTGCACTTTGAGAATGTCATGAGTACAAAAGTAGTCTCCGTGCTTAAAGCAGCAGAAGATAGTTATCATGAACTTGAAGAAAAGCGTAAGGAAAACTGCAGAAAAGCTTCAATAGTTTGTCCCGAGACTGAAATTGAAGCACTTGGAGATGACTGGCGTGGAAGCAGCCCGGATCAGCTAAGTGCTAAGCTAACTAGATTGAAGGAGAGGCTCAAGCGTGAGAGAGGAAATTGCTCGGAGTCCATTGATGATCTTAAACAGTTGCATGAGAGAAAGAGGTGCAAAATAATGAGAAAGCAACAAAAGTACAAAGCCTTCAAAGAGAAACTAGATGCCTGCAAAGGCTCCCTAGCTTTGCGTCAAATAAAGTTCCAGAGGAATGCAACTCTTGCCAAGCGCGAGCTAACATGGAAATTCAACTCCCATCTGGGGAAGAAAGGGATGAGCGGTAAAGTTGTGATTAGCTATGAAGAAAAGACCCTTTCCATTGAGTTGACAATGCCTCAAGATGGTTCAAACAAGAGTGTTTCTGACACTAGAGGACTTTCAGGTGGAGAGCGCTCATTTTCAACGTTATGCTTTGCACTCGCGCTCCATGAGATGACAGAAGCTCCATTTCGTGCAATGGACGAATTTGATGTTTTTATGGATGCAATCAGCAGGAAGATAAGTCTTGATACGCTTGTGGATTTCGCTTTGGCACATGGATCTCAATGGATTTTTATCACCCCTCATGATGTAAGCATTGTCAAACAGGACCACAGGATAAAGAAACAGCAGATGGCTGCGCCTCGATCTTGATTCACTATATTTCTTTTGGATTATCTTCTTCTGGTTTCTGTAAGGTGTGGATGTCAGAGTTCCCATCTCTAAAAGAGGTATCATTCTGCTGACAACATGTGAAATAAATGTACATTGTTTTGCTTAAAAATGTTATTTTTAGCTATGGTCGTTGGATAGTTGTTGAGATGTTTGATAATATTATGTAATGGACCAATGTGTGTATGCTGAAAACGACGGCTATTTTCAGTAGTTTATCGTCCAGAAAGTCTTTTTTGTTTTCTTTTAGCTTCCAAATAAACAAGGCAGACTTTTCGCTTCCTCCTCTCTCTTCTTTCGCGATCTCTTTTCCTGCTGTTTGATGCACAATCCTTCTTGTGTGCATATTAAGAGGCAGGAGCATTTGGGGGGTTTCAATACTTGTGTTGCATCAGGTGATTGATTACTGTTGTATTTATGAGTATCCTAATACCTGTGCTTTTTATTTTCTTCCACGTGCAGAACTGCAGAGCTCTTGTAAAGGCGTATGAGATGAACCCGATTCTTGATTTCCCTCGGTATAGCTTTGCAATTCCTTTATTGTTGGCTTATACTGTCTGCAAACAAAACCGGGAAGGACTGAGAAGACACTGTCAGGGATACTACCTGGTATCTGTAACAACGTTGTCTTGTTAAGGTAACTCGTTTTTTGGGGCCGTTTTATAGTATGATTATTATCCAAAAATCAGAATCGAACAAGGTATGCTTGCTGTGCATGTGATTCAGATGTAGGACATTGTCTCAAAGCATGTTGAATGTATACAACATCAGGTCAGGGGGGAGAAGTAGATAAATCTTGGCTTTGAAAATCAATGGCGGGAAGTCAAACAGATTGAAACCATTAGAATTTCTCGGCATCTTTAATTGTTTTTGTTTGGGATCCAGTCCGCCGTAGAAATTGTAATAATCGTAGGAACCTTAAAATTCTTAAAAGAAGTTAGTTGTATGTATCTATTTTTATTTCCTTTTCTTTATGGTTGTTGAATTTCATGGCTGGGTAATTTGAAGTTAATAATGATTATTATTATGTAGTATATTTTATTGATAGGTTTTTTGTTTTGATGTAAATATCCAAATGAGCATTCATTAATTTTACCATTGGTTAACTGATAAGATTATGGACGAGAATTGGATCTGACCTAGTGATAAATGTAATTGCATTTTCTGTTTGAGAATCAGGTTCGATTCACGTTCCCAATCCCCCAATGTAATAAAAAAATCACCTTCCTTATTCCCCAATTCTATAAATATAAAAATGATAAAGACGGAGATGCCCTTTTAACTAATGTCCATTTAAATTCTATGGGGCCTAAGCTTAAGTTAAGCTTAACGGTTGATTAACATGTGGTTCTTGCTTTTGACATTTTATTATTATGTTATATATATTATCCACAAGAAACCGAAAGCCATGCATCCCCTCTTCTTAAATTTTTACGTAGAGCATTTTACTTAACAAGAAATAACATTAAAGAAAGAAAGAGAAAACAAAATAATTTTCTTTCTAGAAAGTATTTTTGTATTTTGATCTGAGTTCAATGGCTCAGCTCAGCCCGATGCAAAGACAATCTCAGCAGAGTCCGAAAACTCCAAAGGCTCAAACATCACCAATGCAAAGATATTCTCCAAAGACTCAAACATCACCGATGCAAAGATATCATCAGAGCCCGAAAACAACTCCCACGGCTCAAACTTCACCTACTTTTGAACAACTTCTACATGGTAATTTTAGTATTTAGAAGAAAACAAAACTTTGAGCAATAAGAGATTCTTCCAATGTAGTGTGTGCGTTTTTTCCTTCTAATTATTATTCATGTTTTGATTTTTATTTTAAATTAAGGAGGAAATTCCCAAGCTCCGTATTCAGATTTGAGCAACTCAACACCAATTTCTGCAAGAAATCTGGACATGGAAGAAGATTTCACCCCACATAGCCACATCAAGAAATCTGTACTTTCAAAAATGAGGGACAAAGTGAAGAAAATCAGACACAATCTACGTGCCAAGCAGATGTATGAGTACCCTTATTATGGCAATACAACGCCCTCGTGGGGCGTCACCTTGGATGATGAAGATGAAGAAGAAGATGAAGATCCCGAGTATCTTGGAGCTCCAAGTAATCAATTACAATAATGCCCTTGATCATTGCATTATGCATGCTCCGTAAAAATTGACAAATAGACCACGATGCTAATGAAATGGAGATCCTCTCCCTGTGAGATTGGTGCGGTGGTCCCTCCGGTGACCCTTTCTTGATATGTAAAAAAACACGCGTAAAAATGCCCGTGTTTTAACATTGAGATGTCCATTGATTTTAAAACACGCGTGTTTTAAAATGAGGTTACCGCACCAATTTCACAGGAAATGATGCACCATTGAGGCTAATGACTATTGCATTATAGTGTTACCATTAATGATGGGCATGAAAATTTGTTTACTGAGATGCATCATGAAAAACCATAGGGGATTGTTAAAGACGCCACACTAAACCTACCATTTAGGCGATTCTCAGCTCGAGAATCGAGACTTTACACCGATCAATTATCCATTTGACAGGTTGAAAGTCGATTCTCAAGTTTGAGGTTCGACTTTACATAGAGTCGATTATGGCATAGGTAGATTCGGTGTGGTGTCTTTTAACGCATCCCAAAAGCATAACATTTTCTTGGTGTTTCTGGGATTTGTTTGACACATTCACGTATTCAAATTTAGTGTATGAATCAGAACTAGCACCTGAAAGTTACAAAGAAACTGCAAGGCAGCATCCAAGGGCAGATCCTGTGGTTTCTGAGAAGCGTGCTGTACCAAACATGGTGGCAAGACACAAACCTGAAGAAGATGACAAAAATACCCCTCATTCCAAGACCATAACCGAAACCGTATCCGAGAAACTGGCACCTGCATATGCTGCTGTCTCTGATGTGACTCACACAATTGCTTCTTCAATTGTAAACCTCAAGATATCTTCTTCCTCTTCTTTTTCAAGCCCTAAAGATCAAGAAAGCCATAAAGACATCCCGGTTTCGGTTTCCCCATCCGCCGGGGCTTTACAATTACACTCAAAGCAGCAATCTTTGAATCAGGAACAACAAAGTGCAGTACTAAGTAGAGATCAAAGTATTAAGAGCCCAGGAGAAAGCGATAAGGGCGTTTCTGTAAAGGAGTATGTCATGCATAAACTAGAGCCAGGAGATGATGAAAAAGCCCTTTCTAAAGTTGTATGTGATGCATTGAGTCCTACTACTAAAAAGCCTCAAGGTGAAAATAGTAACTTTACAGGAGGCGTGGTGGGCAAAGTGCGAGAGGTGGTAACTTCTCTACTTCGCGATGTTGAAGAACCGTCTCATGGTGTCCAGTCCAATAACAACAATTTTAACAACAATTTGTCTACTGACATTCAAAAAGTATCTGCCAATCCAAATGTATCATTACAACATTCCATATCTGCTCCAAGTACTAATCTGCCTCCGCGTACCGCAAATGCATCGTCCCCCATCCCGGTCTCCACTAATCCTCACCAAGGTATGCATGTTTAAATGGTGCCTTTAAAGGGTCCCTTTCGTTTTCTTGATTTCGTATGATACATTGGATAAAAGTTGAAGTTAGTTCTACACCAACTCTTGTCATTGTCATTGCAGTTACTATAGTTGCTGAGGAAGAGAATCTTGGAAGAATACTCCAAGCTAATTGAAGCGCGACATCTGTCAACTACAAAGAATTTTTAATCTGTCTAACTCCATATGAAGTTTTCAATGGAACTAGCTGCTAGTAGTACTGGAAACTAATCATTTGCTGTCATAACAGCAGCATTTGTAAATGCCGACTCATCAAAAGCGATGGATCCACGCGTATCTGCAAAACCTTCATCGTAGAGTAAATAGAACAGTGATGTTATTTTTTTGCAGCTTTAGCTATTTTGGTTTGATACTATATAGTTTTTCTGTAGATTAGAGTTACAACAATTAACCGCATTGTGAAGCACAAGATGTACATGTCTACTTACGGATATTATGAAGCACATATATTGAGTAAGCATGCGAATGGTATAATAGTTATGCCATGAAACTTGTGAAAATATACATGTACAATTACAATTAATGTTTCTTTGTATTATACATTCATGTCGATTATAAAATATCGATATGTACAGGTGAAAATTATAATAGATGTGCTGCATACAATGAAGAAACCTGTAGCTCTGTTCACTTCAAAATTTTGGATTCAATTTCTTCCAAGGTCAAGCCTTTGGTCTCAGGGACAATAGTGACGACAAAAACGAGTGACAACAATGCAATTGCACCAAATAAAAGAAAGAGATTATCTGCCCCAAGCAACTCCTGTAAGGAAATTTAACAAAAAAATTAAGAAAAATGGAATTTTTTTTTAAAAAAAGATTACAAGATTTCAGTATAAAAAACAATACCTTGAGGGGAAAGAAGGCAAAAGTAACTAAAGCATTTGACCCGAAATTCGTAAGAACTGAAAGACTGATCCCTTTTCCTCTTGTTCGAAGCGGAAATATCTCAGACACCATAAGCCAACTTATTGGTCCAAATGATAGCTGAAAAGACATACAGAAATGCATAGCATTATGAGCAATTTCATTTAATATGGTTCTTCATTTCACATATCCGATGTATGGATATGCAAATCCAAATCCTGTATGAAACTTTTAAAAATTAACGATTCGCCTTGGATGTTTATCCTAAATATTTGACGTGTGCATGTCTGTATCAGATACCAGACATGCTACCAGATAAAAGTACCCCATGCATCGTAGGGCACCACAACCAACTTACTCTGACACCACAACTACTTGACAAAACACTAAAACTATATACACTTTCGAAAAGTAGAGTATGCACAAAATCGACTTTGAATATAAACCATAAACTAGATTAACTGAAAGTCGGTTTTTAGTAGTTGTGGTGTCACGGTTAGTTGGGTGAGTTGCATTCAAGAATCCCATGCAAAAAGGACCCAAACAAGATAGGCTCAAGAGAAACACCTGATAACTACCAACATAAAGAAGTAGAGCTGCTACAGCAATAATGGGAAAACTTCCAAGGAATTTGTAATAGGCTGAAAGAAGCAACAAAGATAGTACCTGCAAACCAACAGAAGGACAAAAAGGGGAGGACTTTAATGTGCATTAAGACAAGAAGCACATGAAAAAAAAATCACGCATGCAACTAGAAAACACGTTAGAAACGGAACCATTTAATCTTACAATGCCACTGACACCCCCAATCAGCAGTGGCCTTCTTCCAAGATCATCAACTTTTAAGACAGCAACTCCTGTCATAAGTAACTGCAGAAGAAATAGATCCCTTCTTTTATCTATCAGTGCCTAAGTTTTGGATGAGAAGTAAATAAACACAGATTTACGGGTACCTTAAACACGCCAATGAAAACCGAGACTCTAGTAGCATCAGAAGCAGCAGCATATCCAGCTGTCTTTAAAGGAAATATTTTGGACCATAAGGACAATTTGAAGGACACAAAAGCACAAAAATATTGGACTAAGCTATAACACCAATATCGCTTTGAACTTCAAGCTACCTGTAATATTGGACCAGCATAGTATAAAACACTTGGCTGCCCTGTTATCTGAAAGAAAATAGGCAGCATTTTTTGAGCCGTAGTTTATTATTCCAAAACCACAAGAACGCCCTCAAAAGGTTTGATGAGGTAAAAAACGATTACCTGTTGAAAGAGGACCAAACCTCCCCCAATTATGAATGCCTTTAGACTAGAACCCTGAAATACTTCCCAAAAACTCCCTTCTGATTCCTGATCAGTATAAGCGGTTTTGAGTGAGACAAGGGTATCTTCTATCGACTTTTCCGACACTTTATCGCCAGCAGGCCGACCTCTTAATTTGCTCAAAGCAAGTGCAGCCTTCTCTTTGTATTCCTGTAACGGTCCAACACCTTGAACCGCCCTCAGAAGTAGCCACCTTGGAGATTGTGGGAGAGTCAACATGCCTAGGCCCATAACCAAAGCTATTGGTCCACTAATCCCATACATATAACGCCACCCTCCTACGACGTCAATTTGAAAGCTACCAACAAAGTAACCCAACTGCAGATAAACATCAAAATCCTCATATTTTCCACAAACGGATATGGTAGGAACAAGGTTAGCATAGACCCTACCAAAATTCCAAGAACAATAAATAGCTCCTTTAGAGATATCAACGTTCCTCGTATTTGTGAGGGACACGTTTCAGCAATATAGAGTGGCGCCCCATGCATTGCCTGACAAAGAATACTCATCAGACAATGGAAATTTTATTGAACATCATTACATCATGTTAATAGATTTGTAACTAACAAAAGAAAGCTCACCAAACCTATTCCAAGTCCATAAATAAGTCGGCCTACTAAGAGAACGGGAAGGGTCGGGGCATATGCAGTTAAAGAACCACCAAGTGCATAGAGAGTTGCTGCAGTAATAAGCTCCCTCTTCCTTCCTTCAAATTAAAGAATCATTAACATATAATACAAGACCTAACAACAATTTACATAAGAGGGAATACGTATATACCCAGAAAGTCGGCCAATGGGTACACGAGGAGGGACCCGAGAAGAGCTCCATAAAGGGAACCACTAACCTGAAGAAGTAAATCGAGAAGCATTTCTAAATATGAAATATGATGATGGATGCAGAAGAAGAATGAAGTTTAAAGATTACCACAAGTCCTAGTTGAACAGCAGAAAGATCGAACCAAGTTGTACCGCTAAGAACCGGTGACTGCACACTCGATGCAGAAAAGATTAAATGAAGTGAATTAGAAGTAGAATCTCAATACGGGCAGGAGCATACAAAAATTCAGTGTGAAAATGAAGATTACCTGCAATGAGATGGTGGCACCAGAGGTAGCACCGATGTCATAGCCAAAAAGTAGACCTCCCAAGGCAGGAAACAGGAATCTGAAATATTTATTTTTTTTCCCAGTAAAACAAAGGATTGAAACCGTAGACTTTGATCACAATTACCATGCCAAATAACACAAACGATAAAATTTAGGTTGTTCACTAAAATAATTAGAAATTATGTCAGTGGAAAAGTATACTGGTTAGCTTTGTTGCAGCACTTAAATCAGAAGAAAGTGCAGCAGACTTGAGCTGGAAGTTCATTGAGACCATGATCGAACACTTAGAGGTAAAAGTTAGTTATTGAGCTAACTAACTAAATGAAACCGTTACCATCGGTATAGTATGCAGCTCCTCCAGCTTGATTCTTTCCTTATATGAGTAGATAAGACTTCCATGTATAGTTTTAGACCATTCATATTCCGTCTTATGTTCTTCATATGGCTAGCACGATGTTCAATGTAAATGCAGCCGTATCTCTTGTAAATCGTGTTGTTAAACAAAGAATTAACTTCTGATTTTCCTACTATCTGGTTAGTTGAGTGTTTGGATCTAGTTTTCCCCAAGCTTAAACATGTATAACACTGTGATTAGTCTCTATAACTAAGTACTATCTAGTTTCCTAAAAAAACTAACTTAGGATTTACAGTTGTACCAATGTGCAATCAACAAACTAAATTCAGCTATACCCAATAAAATCGGACAATAATAGACTGTTTAATTCCACAAGCAGAGAGAAGACTAACTAAAGTAAAAGATAACATTAAAACAAATGGAAATCAAAACACATACGGCAGAATTACAGAAGTCCAATCGAATTCCTCTTGGTACGCTGCTTCAGAATTCAATGACTTGCTTCCTTCTGCTGAAGATGCTCCAACCTTCCAAAGATCAATCGAATCAAGCCCCCAATTTTCACCAGAAAAAACCCCAATACCAAAACACAACAAAGTGAATTACAGAAAAGCAATTGGAATTTGGGAAAGTTCAACATCATCATCACCTTCAATCTGAACCCTCTTGCAGGCGACAACAATCGAGTAGCTTTAAACATCGGAGGAAACTCAAAGTTGGTTTCTTTACATGATATTATCAATTTGCTTTTACAGCATGATCTTCGACTAGAGAACAGAGATTTCTTGAAGTAATCAGGTGATGATGAACATGTCGGTGAAAGATTAAGATTGAAAAGCGGTTGAAATGAGGTGGTTGAATACATTATACTATAACAGTTTATGAGCATATGGCCATGGCAGAGAAGAGTGTGTACAGTGTACTGCTGATTTTAAAAGATAAAGTTGCAACTATAAGCTAAATGTGTGCTTCCTATACAACTCGATCCAATGAATTCATAACATAATAAAACATAAATTATTTCATCTATATGAAATGCAAAGAGCATGACATGCTTAATATCACATATTTTTTTAAACATACATCTAACACGTAAATTATACATATTCATGAAAAATAAAATAATGATATGTGTTGGATTATGGACCGATCTAGTATATTACAAAAGGAATAAACAAATTACATAATTCTAGAATCTTCTAAAACAATTAGAGCACATCCAAGAATCTTCCACTGGATCTACCAGGCAGCTCGCCTCAACGGGCTGGCTCCCCGCCTCAATTAGCTAGCTCACCTAGTGGGCACTCAACTCGCCTCAGCTGGCATCTCGAATTCTTTCGATTTACAGAAACAAAAACAAGATCCTTTCTAATCTATAATATAGTGTTATGTAAATATATGTTATCTTAAAAAACAAACTTAGAGGTAAAAGTAATTTATTAAAAACTTGGGGAGAGAGGAACTGTGTAAACTAGCTCGTGTTCCGGAAATAAAAAATTGTCACAATATATAATATCAATCAACATCGTGGTTATATCATTATATATAATAGGCGGAAGGGGCTAGAAGGACAAAAAAAAACATAAATGGGTCCAGAAGGACGTTACTACATGTTATGTGATTAGAAAGAACAAATTCATAATAAATGGACAAAAATACCCTTTTCGCACATTAAACACGTAAGAATATTAGATAAAATGTAGTAACATCCAAGAAACAAGTAGTAATAACCCATAAAATATTGTAACATCCAATGGAAAAGAAGCCGGCCAATAAACAAATAAGAATCGCTAAAAACAAGTCGTAATGTAACCGTAAACAAGTCGTAACATCCCACAAACAGTCGTAACATCCCATAAACGAGTCGTAACATTCCATAAACAAGTCGTAAATCAAAAAAAAAATGTAGTAACGTTAACAAATTAACATTAACAACCCTAAACAAAACTACAGCCTGCTTCTCCGGCAACCATGGCCGCCGTTAACTCCTTCGCCGGTGCACATGGCCCCAGCCCGGCGGCACAGCCGTAGGAGATGAGTCAGCCCCCTCTACAGCCTGCTCAACCATGGCCGCCGCTCCCTCTACAGCCTGCCGCCGCCCCTCTACCATGGCCGCCGCCCCCTCTACTACCTCCGGTCGCCGTCGACGATGAAGGGCTTGTTGGACAGGAAGTCCTGCAATCTGTAGCCATAAAAGAGGAAATTGAACCGTTTGAGATGAAAGCTAAGGATTGTGATAACAATCAAGATAGAAATAAAGAAGAGAACTGTAAATTAGGTTTGCTCATCGAAGCTGTGAGATTGATTTTAAATGGGGATCATGAGGCAAAAGAAGACGAAGAAGAAGAGCAGATGAAGAAGGAGAAGAAGCAAAGAGTTGTGGACTATGACGTTAAGGCAATGAGGAAAGAGGTGCATTTTGCAGGGGACTTGCCGGACTTGGGGGTATTTTGGGAAGAATAAATATGTTTTGTCCGATTAATATCTACAGTGATTTTGGAAATAGGATAATTGAATTATTATGTCCTTTTCGGCAAAAAACTATATATAAAAAGAAGAGTAACGAGTCATATTATTGTTATAAACAAACGTTTCCAAAGAGAAAACCGTACTTTGGCAGAATGGTGGATGTAATAGCAATTTTCTACTTATAGTATTTGCATATTAAAGTTGATGAGGAATTCCATCATTTATCACATGCAATGTATTGTGAGAATGTGAGTGATTAGCACGTTAATTACAACATGGAGGAATTAAATCATGTGGCACTGATCAGTTAGCTGTTTCCATCTTATTATAAGTGATTGACATGAATTAACTGATATGTTGCATCAAATTAAAGAGGATTAATTTGCAATTAATTAATTATCTATCTTAATGTAGTAAATAAAGTGTTTGTTTGTCCCTTAAGGATTAGAACTAGAAGTGATCGATGCGATTAGCCACCAACGGTTAGAACGTATAGAAATGAAAAGTGAAAAAGAGGAAAAGAATAAAGGGCTAAGTCCACAGGAGAATGACAATCATGGACTCATAGAAAGATGAAAGTTAAAGGATATAAAGGAAGCAGATTTTGTCCCTCTTTTATATATATATTCAATTATGCTTAGCTTAAGTGGTTATTCGGTCCTGGGTTCATGTCCATCGCATACTGTGCGCGATGGTTTATTGTCTAGTGAATGTGCTCATTTCGTTTATGAAAACATCTATACTCTATATGTATATATTGAACACAAATTCATATTTTAATTGAATTCATATTTTAATTGAATCAAGTCGTATCAGACCGAAAATATTTACTTCCTCCGTTCCTAATTATATTTCGTGTTTGAAAAAAAACACACAAATTAAGAAAATGAGTATTCTAAAAAAAAAAAAAAAATCCTGAAAAGTGAAGTGGTGTAATGAATAAGCCTAGAAAGTTGAAAAGTAGTATTGAAAAACGGAAAGAGTATTAAAATATGTATTGAAAATGTAATTATAAAATTTTGATTTTGACAACTGCGACATATAATTAGTAACAGAGGGAGTACATCATTACATCCATGAAATTATTATTCAATGAGTAAAGGATTTTAAAGCGTTTTTTTTTTTTTGGGGTACTTATAGGGTCCATATTGAGCAATAACATGTGTTACTATTAATTTAATAAGCATGATAATATTCGTATCAATTAATGCATGTGTTACTATTAATTTAATAAGCACTAAAATATATAATGAAAAAATGAAATAATTTGATCATTTAATTTTAATTCATTATTATGCATCTAAACTTGAATATTCAAAGATCAAATCACATTTCAACATCCCTTTTATGGCCATGGGAATATGCTAGAAGTTCTGCATCGTCTCGTCTTACAATGATTATCATATATACCTTTTAAAGACCATAATAAGTAAGTTGGAAAGAATATACGAAAAATTAATTTATTCATTTGGCATAAAAACAAGAACAAATAAAACTAATATTTCAATTATATAAACACGTACAGTCTACAACAACTTAGACCAAGGTCCATTTTACATGCTGGACCATGGTTTTATGGACACCAAACTTCCTTTTACCTCTAACTAATAATCAGAGAGAAAGGAAAAGAAATTAAAATTAAATTTTCAGTAGCCAATGACAATTGGCCTAACTGGTAAAGTTTGTTCATTTTTACAAAAACAAATTTTGTATATGTCAAATCTTGCACCCACTGAGACAATTTGAAGATATTTGATCTCTTGTTAATTTGCAATGCAGCTGGATGGCACCTTAATTACCCCCAATAAACACTAAAGAAGAAGAAAAAAAGGGGAAAAAAGAAAGAATAACGCTACTGTCAGAACCACCCGACACAATAAAACAATTTGATGCGTCAATAAGACCACTTATGAAATGATAATGAGACCCCTTTTGCCATATCATGTCGTTTGTTGTGTTAGAGTAAGATCCCGACTTGAACACAACACTTGTCACAATCCGATATGTCTGAGACTACTTAATTATAATTAATGTAAGAGAGACTAGTGTAGTTAAGAGAAATTATGGTGCAATACGTATATTTTACAGTGATACCAAATAAAAAGATGTGATTAGATATTATTCCGTCTATCACACACCAGAGGTGGCTTGTAGGTGTGATCTAAAATCAAATCCCATTTGATATCACTCTAAAATATCTCTGCACACTGACTGTAGTTATGACAATAGAATTACTATGGAAAAAGAAACTACGAAAAAAGAAAAAAGAAAAAAAGAGAGGAGATGGTTAAGCTAAGAAAACAAGAGGGGTGATCTTTAGATTGTACCATGGAATGAAAGATATATATGAGCAAATACTCAGAAGAACTTTAAGAAACTTCCGGTGGTAACAGTGGATGATTCAGGCGGCGGCGGCGGCGAGCATGGTGAATGACCTAATCTGAGTTCAAGGTCCAAGCCTGCAGACATAGAAGATGATCCACCACCTCCATTTGTTGAATGAAGAAGCATTTGTTCTTGCCAGTTTGCAGAAACATGTTGTTGACCAAGTGGTTTTGAATAGTCAACGACCCTCTTAGCTGTTTTTGTTTCAACAAACAATGGCAGCTGTATCATCGTCTCCGCCATTTGGCTTTCATTTCTTAATCGTGGAAATGAAGAAACCTCTTGTTGTTGTTGTTGTTGATGAACATGATTACCTCGAAATACATCACCCCATTTTATATCTTTTCCTAATATTTGTCTAGACGTGAATTCCAAGGGCTTCCCTTTATTTGTTATTCTAGAAGAAGCCGACAATACTGATCTTGAAGATTCCGGCGGCAACCGGGCGGCGGCGGCGGCTTTTTTGAGCTTAGCTTTATCTTTCCGGTGGATATTCATGTGACCACCGAGTGCTTGAGCGTTTGAAAAACCTTTCTTACAAAAGCTGCATTCATATGACCTAGCTTGGCTTTGAACTTGCTGATGATCATCAGAAGAAGCCGCGTCGCAGACTCCGGCGCCGGCGGACTGCACAACGGACCCTTCTGAAACGGGACGGTTGCTTTCCATTTTACGGTGATCGGAAAATCAAGAAAGATTAGGGGTACTTGAAGGGTTGATATATTGGCCTGCTTTCCTTTTGTGTTGTGCCAAGTTTCCTCTTGATATATACTTTTTGCAACTTGCATCTGCATGGCAATGGATAAAAATGACCAAAAAGGACATTGATGTTTTTAGTTTTTAGTTTTATTATAGTGAAGTAGTCATGACAACTCAAGCAACTTCATTTATTATACTCCTTATTTTATGATTGATGATAAACGCGGGATCTACATACAATTAGGGGACAAGTGCATTCGTTGGATTCGAAAAAAATATACTAACATGTGTAGTTTGCCTTTTTAATTTTTGTATTTGCCTTTTTAAAAGTTTCATTGTCACCATACTCGAGATCTTGCATCCACCACTACAGGCATAGGAGTTGTAGGAATGACATAACACACTTGTGCACCCTTACATCAATCAAAACATCCACATAATAATCAATGGTTAAAATATGACTGCTTTTATTGGCACCTAGGGGCGGATGTACCCTTTAAATAGGAGGCAAGTGCCCCCTAGATCCGGAAAATACACTATTATGTATGTTGTGTATTTTTTTTGCGCGCCCCTAAAAATTTACACTTGCCCATAGTTTCGCTCCCCCTCATTCGGGATCCTGCGTCCGCCCCTGTTGGCACCACGTTTTTGCTTCAATTGTCACCTTTACATCAGACACCCTTAAAATTACTTTCTTTGACACCACCATAGTATTTTTATTATTTTTGTGATGTGTTACTGACGTATGTTTTCGGTACGGGCGTCATTGGCACTGACGTTGATTTTCAATACCAACGTCACTGACACTGATATTACAATTATAAATGTATTATTGGTGTAAAATATCAGACCCACTGACGCGCGTACCGCGGTGCCGAAAAGCATTTTGAGGTAGTGGTCAAGTAAATGAAAAAAAAAATGTCAATAGTAAATTCGTAGTGCCGATAGAAACCGCCTAAAATATATGTTGTGGCAGAATCGTCGTGTTTCTAGCATTTCTCTTATTTAATTTATTGGTGATGCTACTTCTGGGACCTTTAATTAATATGATAAATGAGTCATAAATCATAATGGATGATTAAAAAATATGCTGTGTTATTAGAATTTTCATTTATTTATAGTCTTAAATATTATTTTGTACTATTTTGCATAATATTTATTTAAAATGAAAGTACATATATGATTTAAAAAGTCTACAAAAAATAAAATGAATAAGAAATATGTATTTGTACACAACTTGTAATACCAAATATTTACCGGGTATTCTTAAACATGCATGTAGCAACTAGCAAGTAATGAACTGTTAATTGTTTTCTCCAATTTATATTTTATATCTTTTATGACTTTAAGATCAAAGCTGGTATCATTAAAAAGGAAGGAAAAAATAAAAGCAAAGTAGTGGGTTGATAGTACAAACAATCCAGATAAGTATTACGTTTGTGAAAAATAAAAGGTTTTACATCTGATTATTCAAATGAGATTGGGGCAAACTAGAAATCAATAAAGATAATTTTACAGAAAATTGTTTACACTATTCCCGTAACGCTTCAGAACATGGGTCTGACAGCGCATAATAGATTCAGTGGCTACCCAGAACTTGAACTTGACAGCGCATAATAGATTTAGTAATTACTTAGCTAAATCGTCCTCGTTTGGATTAAAACGGTTAAGCCATGTAATCAAATACATTATGTCTTAACATTATATCTTAATACCCTTCTCATTAATCCATTATTTCTCAACATTATATTTTAATAATCTTCATCTCAATTTTTTCAGTGTAAAATATTACATTTTCCTTCTCTTAAGGAACCGACGTCCTCTACAGAACCCTAATAGAGGTATCTAGAGCTGGCTCCCATCATCTTTAATGGTGTGACACTTAGATCCATAGTCGGCTCGATCTGATACCCCATGTAATGCCCTATAACTTAGGTTTGTAGGTGCTACTTGAGGCATAAATAATCCATTAACTATTTAGGCATATCGTCCTCGATTAGCTTAAAATGTGCGATGGGTGGCTTTTCATTGTGACTTATATTTTTTATATTATATTTTTAAATAAATGTGTGACTCAATGTTTTTGTGTATTTTTTCAATATTTCAATTTCTCTACATGTATCATTATTGAATAGAAATAATTTATACGATCTTTTCTAATTTTCAAGTTATCTTAGTTATGTCACAGAGTTTTAAGTTTATTAACGTTTCATGCACACAGTACACACCCACACCATAATGCATTTGGCTTGATTGACTTTTACACGTTTACTATACTGGCAAGAGACCGTACATCCATCAACCTCACCGTACATACCCCTAGAACTCCACATATGTCTGGCCTCGATTACCACACACATAATTCCTAATACCACAATGTGTACCCATACGCAAACCCCAACAGTAGTCGTACTTTGCCAGCACAACCACGTACGTACTGTACACACGCACCCATACATGCAACATTGTACTGCTAAGTACCACGTTGTGGACCTCATTGCACATACAAGCAACCGATCATCATGTCCCCTTTTCAAGAACACGTATCTTCACACACACCCGAATCATAATGCCCCATTTTTTATAAGTACATATGACCACTCACACACCCAAATCATCATGCCCCATTTCTCATGAGCACTTATGACCATGGTCATCATACCTCCTTTTTCATTAGCACATATGACCGCACACACATCCATATCATCAATCCCCATTTTCGTGAGCACATATGACCCCGATCATCATGCCCTATTTCTCTTGAACACATATGATCACATTATTACAGTGTCTCATACTTTAAGATCATGTACACGTAATTTCCGCCAATTATTTATTAGCTCTCATTTATATTTCACCAATTAATGGACAATTCATATATACCATTAAATTTAGATTCGTATGTCCAGAAGCAACGCAAAATAATCCTATATACATAGCACAACACAATATCTAATATGCATAAAATTCATAAACGACTTCCAACAAAAGCCCGAAGGGCTTTCCTAGGTAGGATAGCACCTAGCCTTAGCTAGCCTCCCCAAATTCAGTTTGCAGCACGCCATTCGACTTAAGAGTATCATAGCACATGTTCAACATGTTTTCAATAGAAAAATTCCAGATACAACAAGTTACGAACTTTAAACACAAATTTGCCACATTAGCAAAAACAATACGAAAGCCACAAAATCAAATTTACATGCAAAAAGGAAAAAAGGAAAAAAGAAAAATAATAAATTACCTCTTCTGAATTTACAATTATTACATTAATGATTTAAGAAAATTACATTAATTAGACATAATATATCCTTTCAAATTTTATGACATTTAACCATTAAATTTATCCTCAAGAAACTAAAAAATAATCATACTACCTCCGTCCCAAAGATTTGTCCTACAATATAAGTCATTATATGTTATCAATGCAACATTTATTGCTCTTTTCTTTACCTTATCCTTAATTTATTATCAATCCAACTACTTTTCATTACTTAACAACTAATGCATTAATGATAACAAGGGGTATTTTAGACATTTAACTTTTAAATTTATGACATTCAACCACATTTTTAATCTATATGAAAACTCATAAGATGACTTATATTTTGGTACGAAGGTAGTATTTATGAACATATGAAATACAGTACTACTTATAAAATTTGTCTTCTTCATTGATGAATGAGTGAGATATACCCTCATTTTAATAAAAAGAAAAAAAGACTGAGAGATACTTATGACGGCATGATGGTATATAATTTATGAGTGAGTTTTAGCCTTGAATGTCAAGAAGAAGAGCATAATAATGTTGTTTGTGCAACTCCAAAAGGGTCACAACACCTTTTGACTGAGTTATTAACTAAATTAACTGCCTATATACTCCAGCTATCTTGTCTCTAATAAATTGACATATATATATATATATATATATATATATATATATATATATATATATATATATATATATATATATATATATATATATATATATCACACTTATAATCATTTATATATTGCTATGCTCAAATTTTGAATATCGCACTTAAGAACAATTTAAGAAAATTCGTCGTGATAGACATGGTGTAACGCCCCGCTCGGATACCGAGCCCTTATCCGGAAGAGAACATTCGGCGCGTATAACATTAAATAAATTTAATATTATACGCCAGCCTCTACGTTGTCGTATCAAAATTAAAGCAACGGAAGCCCAAAAGGCTCGGGTAAAATCATAAATGTCTCTAAGAATAGAATCCAAACCGACTAGGGGTAGAAAGGAAAAGCTTACAACAACGATATAAAGCTTACAACGTACGATGTTCCAAAAGAAAGATACAACACTTGTCTTACGAACTTGAAATAAAAATACAACATAATCTAGTACAACATTTAATAGAATGGTAAAACATCGTCAAGGCATCAACGTCATCAAATCATCATTGAACTCCTCAACGAGCTCAAGGCTAACATGTTCGTATTCTCACCCCAAAAGCACACAAAACAACATATGCAATTGAGGTAAGTACAAAGTACTTAGCAAGAGGAATAAGCTAATGTATAATTAAGTCTTACAACGAAAGGTTCATATTATTATTATTAAGCTATCTTTGTATGACCGACACAACTCTAGGGTTCACTTCATGCTCATCAAAATGTCATGACTATTGATTTCTAGCTTAACTTATCTTTGTTATATCTGTATTCAAGGGCACTACGCATGGTGCTACTTACCACAAAGTATCTGGGTGCAACATATTGGTGGATCACACCAATAACCACGGAAGTCGATTCTAGTAGACTCCGATAATGCACGCGTTCGGCGAAGTCCCTTTGCCATTTAGCCATTTAGAGGCCAGCAGAGTTATTCACTTTATCTGACCGCCCACACATTGCGATATAGACAGTACCTTACCAAGAATAGCATGATGTTTAATCTTTCAACTACACAAGTATGTTTGTTATTAGTTATTAACTAGCCACTTAAGTGTTTTCAAGTAAGCTCCCTCACACCTCCTACTTGATGAATACTAATACATCAAAGCACAAGCCAATCATACCCTTCTGATGGTCCCGAATTTCAACTCTATGGAAGAGTACACCCGGTGCCGGAACTAAATGCATCGGAAGCTTAATCATAAATTGTTCATGCTTAGTTAATGTTATAAGATCAGAGGACAACATTTAAGACTCAAACCATAGATTAAATCAACTTATTCATCAAAAACAGGGCCGGTGCGCCCACACTGGGATCCAGTGCACTCGCACTGAGCCTCTGTATGCAAAAATCTGACTTTCTGCATGTCCAGTGCGCCCGCACTGGATCTGGTGCGCCTGCACCAGGCCTCTGAATGTAAAAACGGACATTCTGACTCCTTGGTGCTCCCACACTGGATCTGGTGCGCCCGCACCAAGCGTAGAAACTCCCAAAACTCAGTTTTATGCATCTAAACGATCTCCACTCGATTCCAAACAAGTTTATCATCAATAAACGCGAAAAACGGCAGAAAAACACAGGTTTTACATACCACAACATCCAACACTTTAACTACAACTTAGAACATGAATTCTAACAAAAAATTCAACACAAATACTCAACCTTAACATCATAAAACCTTAATTAAACTTTAGGAATAGCCTCTTACCTTTTATCCAAAGAAAAAGCAAGCAACAAGCAAAGCAAACAACAACAACTCTGAAACTTCCACCAAAACCTAGATGATCAACAATTAATTCTAAATTAATTATGATCATAGGTTTCTACTTAAACTAATCTACGAATTGAACAACTTAAAGAAACAGGAAAGGTTCAGAAACTAAAGATTCTAAACTAAGGCTTTCTATTACCTTTCCAAAGCTTCAACTTTCTTGTACCAAAACGATCATCTTCTTCCACTGATTCCGTTTCTACACTTGATTCTGAAAACCGACAAACGACTAGAAAGATCCTTTGAAGATTCTACTTTCTCCCTTGGACTCAGTTTCTTTTCTCTAGAGCGTGAAAACGCTTTTGGTTTATTTGCTAATAACTTCCAACGTTAAATGGGAAGTTTTATTCTAAAATAAAACTTCTCATTAACTCTTTTTTTATTTTTATTTTATTTTAAATAACACTTAAATCCCTTAATTATGTAAAACAAAATCTGAATTTCGTTAAAAGACTCTTTTGCCCTTTTCTGAAAAGTCGGGATGTTACACATGGCCATTCCAAACTTTTAAAGCGCCCAGACAAAATCTAAAATATGGCCCCTATTTTAGTTACGAAATTAATTTTCATACATAAGTTTCATGTGAGTCAAATCGAGCTCAAGAAAATTCAAAGTCTATATTATCATACTAGTATTTAACAACACATTATAAATGTCAAAATCAACAAATTATTGAATAAGTAGCTGGAATAAAGCAATAGCAAAATAATACAACACAAACAGTTACAAATTAATGCAACCATAACCGGAAACATCAAAAGATAACAAACAAACAATCTAATCAAAAATAAAATATTACGTGCATTTTTTAGATGCAAAATCATTAATAATAGTTTCGAATTTTAACTGTCCAACATAGCGATCTGTTCCTGGTCCATGAAAGGTCACCTGAGTTAATTTTTTTCATTAGTATCATTAGTTTACAAATGCTTAATGGTAAATTCATACGTATATTCTTACAATAAAAACATTTAAAAAAAACAAAATATGTCAAGAACAATAATAAAACCCGAATCAATATGAGTGTATAATGACAATTTATCTACTAGACTAATTTACACTATTGCTAATTATTGTAATCTTGTGCCCCTTATTCTATGAGTCCTAGGCGGTCGCCAATCTTGCCCGGTCTTAGAGCCGGCCCAGATGATAGTTCATTTACGTTATATATATTTTTAAAAATTAACATATTTGCTAAATCGTGGTGAGTGCAGTGAATGATTAAATTAGAAAAACATTGCATAATCAATGTAAATAACGGGGCCAATGAAGTTTAACTCAGGTGGTTAACCAGTGTTTCCATGATCTTAAGGTCTTAAGGTAGGTTCTAGTCCCACTCTATCTGTGTGAGTTTATTGTTCTCTAAATAAAGTAGTTTCGTTTCCGAAAAGAAGAAAAACGTAAATAACGGTAAAAAAATGAACATTTTTTTTTTCAGATACAAAAAATAAGTACGCACACTGGGACTCGAAGGGCCATATTAATTAGTTACCACTAGACAAATGCCTCATTGGCAAAATAATTTAACACTAAATTAATTTTTTATATTGAATGGAAAATTAACAACTAATGCAGTCATTATACAACATGCGTCCCACAATGTAAGTCCGTTTGAGTTTTTTTCACACATTAGGAAATTTGGTTAAATTGGTTATGTGTTATTATTTTTGATAAAAAAAATAATAAAATGACATTTGACTGTTGTTAATGCAAAGTAGTGAAAAGTGGGAAGGGCTCGTGTCTAATTAGCTAGTTGGTGGGGCAATAGCTACCAAGGCGATGATCAAGAATGGCGGTCCGAGAGGATGATCACCACACCTTTGGGGACCGAGACACGGCCCAGACTCCTACGGGAGGCAACAGTGGGGAATTTTTCGCAATGGGCGAAAGCCCGACGGAGCAATGCCGTGTGGAGGTAGAAGGCCCACGGGCCGTGAACTTCTTTTACCGGAGAAGAAGCAATGACGGTATCTGGGGAATAAGCATCGGCTAACTTTGTGCCAGCAGCCGCGGTAATACAGAGGGTATATAATAAATGAGGGGTAAAATGAGAAAAATTTAATAAATGCTTCATTGGTTATCTAAATGGATTTACATTATAAGACAAAACCGAAAAGTTAAATGGAATTACATTTTAAGACGGATGTAGTATTATGTTAAAGATTACTCTCTCCGTCCCATTTTAATAGTCATGTTTGATTTTTCACATGATTAATAAAAGTGTAATTAATACTTTGAATCTCATTAAATGATCCAATATGTTTACATTTATGACAAAGTATTACTTAAAGGACACAAATGTAAAAAATATTGGATCATTTAATGAGATTCAAAGCATTAATTACGCATTTCTTAATCGTGTGAAAAGTCAAACAATACTATGAAAATGAGACGGAGGGAGTACATTATTTTCACGGAAAGACTATTTTTTATTATTATAACAAAAGACTAGTTTTTCTATACCAGAATTGAATTTTAGTCTTGTTTTAAAATAAATTTTGTGCCTAAAAATCAAAGTGCGAATACGCTAGGATGATCTGGGCAGCCTCGCCTTTTGGTAGTCAACGGATGCAGCATGAGTCAAATTTAAGGAGTTTTTTGGTGCAATGTTAGTGCGTTACACTCCCGATGAGGTTTCTACCTTTTGTCTCCTTCTCTGGAACCTCTGGAAAACCCGATGCAGTGCAATTTTTGATGATGTGCCTATTTATGTATCACGGGTGGTCTCTGCATCACTAGCTGGGACAATGGAGTTTCGTCAGGCCATGTGCTCTTCTCACACGGGATCTAAGGGGTCTGTTCATCCGGTTATATGGAGTGCACCTCCCGTGGGTAGTTGGAAATATAATTCTGATGCTTCTGTCACGGACTCGGCTAATGGTGTGGGTATGATCTTCAGAGATGCGCTCGGCTCGATTGTTGCTGCCTTTTCATTTCACCTCAACCCTGGTATAAGTCCTGAGACTCTGGAGATGCAGACGATTCTATTGGCGATGGAAGATACTATTCGATTGAGACTTTCTGCAGTCACATTCGAGACTGATTGTCTGTCATGTGTTCAAGCATTGTTGCGGCCGTCGAATGATTTATCTGTCTTCAGTTGCTTAGCGCGTGACTGTCTTGCGCTTTTGTCATCCTTTGTTTCTGCATCATTTACATTTATCAAGCGCACTGACAATTTTCCGACGCATTTATTGGCTAGACACGGATTAGCTCATATTGGTGGTATTGTTTGGGAAACAACCCATCCTCATTATGTAATTTCAGCCGCTATTGCGGTATTGACTTTATAAAAATTTCATTTTCTTAAAAAAAATAAAAATCAGAGTGCAAGTTAATTATAAGTGGATGTTACAGGTTAGTAAGATAACAGTCTTCCTTAAAGTCGTCCAAGTGTTGAAATTCCTTTTGAAATTACTACTAAATAGACAGTTGACAGCTAACGATATTCATAAACGTCACTTTTTTATTTTTATTTTTATTTTATTTTTGTCAAGTATTCTATGTTCAAGAAAATAATGCTATACCCCAAATATATACTGTATATAGTAGCTGGCCAGGAAAAAAAGAAAAGAAAATCACCTTAGCCTTTTGCCAGACTGCCACATGGCAAAAAAATTGAGTTTTTACCAAACTCTTGCTGTCAAACCCCCGCCGTGTTGGAAAAACAAACAACCGTAATGCCACATGTATCACAAATATTCATAAAGTCTTCCCAATGACACATAACGGAAGTAAATAAGGCAGCCACAACTAAATCAAATCACAAATAAAGCGAAACGAAAACATAAGAAAATCAACCACAATTTTAACGTGGAAAACCCCTCTCGATTTGAGAGAGTAAAAACCACGAGACCGAGGCCCACAAAAATCTCCACTAATCAGCAAAAGATGATACAAAAGTGTTTCAAACACATCAACCAACTCAACTATACCAAAGCATCAACTAAGAATGCAAAATACAAGAGTTGTTGAAAAATATTACCCGAAAACGCAGCAGTCAGGTCAGCACCAAATTCCCGAAAATTGAACTGCAGAAACGAAAATTCCACCGTTCAGAATTAAGAAGAAGGAGAGACGAACAAGCCCTCCAAATTTCGTCCCGATCAGAGTCCGTTTTGATACCCGATCGTCGCCGGAAAGTTTCCACTGCAACACCCAAAAAGCTGTGAATTCTTCCTTATTTTTGCCTCCTTAAAATTGTGAAAATTAGGGAAAAATTAATCTAATTTGTTCCTTTAAATACTACTTGACATATTATTATTTTTCTAATTATTTAGTGGGCTTGGGCACCACAAAGGAGTGATCCACCCAACAAATCTCCCTCTCACAGCATTGTGGAGGAATTCGCCATTCTCACAATAAAATGACATATCTCAAACATCTCCCTTGTCAACGCTTTTGTCAACATATCCGCACCATTGTCATCCGTGTGCACTTTTTCAAGTGCTAGCAACTTCAACTCCAACACATCCCGAATCCAATGATAACGAACATCAATGTGCTTGGTCCTAGAATGAAATGCTGCATTCTTACCAAGATGAATAGCACTCTGGCTATCACAAAGCAACACATACTTATCTTGCTTCAAACCAAGCTCCCGGAGAAACTTCTTCATCCACAACAACTCTTTACATGCTTCAGTTGCTGCAATATACTCAACTTCAGTAGTTGAAAGTGCAACACATTTTTGCAACCTCGACTGCCACGACACAGCCCCCCCTGCAAATTTAACCAAATATCCTTAAGTAGACTTGTAAGAATCAACATCTCCTGCCATATCAAAATCAGTGAAACCAACCAACACAGGTTTTTCACCACGAAAACAAGGCATAAATCAATAGTACCCCCGAGATATCTAAGATATCTCATAATTCATTTCACAGCATTCCAATGCTCTCTACCAGGATTAGAAAGAAAACGACTGACCTTACCAACTGCATAAGCTATGTCTGGTCTAGTACATACCATGGCATACATCAAACTACCCACTGTTGAAGCATATGTGACCTTATGCATCTTTTCCTTTTCATCATCGCTAGTTGGACACTGTTTGATACTCAACTTGAAATGAGATGCAAGTGGAGTGGACACTGCTTTAGCATCACTCATGATAAATCTCTGAAGCACCTTCTTTATGTACTTCTCTTGTGACAAATGAATTTTCCCGGCCTTTCTGTCACGAGTAATCTGCATCCCTAAAATATGCTTTGCATGGACCAAGTCTTTCATGGCAAAAGACTTGCTCAACTGCTGCTTCAACTTGTCAATCATTGAAGAATTCTTGTCAACAATCAAAATATCATCAACATAGAGTAAAAAAAATGATAAAATCATCCTCTGAGAATCTGCTAATAAACACGCAATGATCTGAAGTAGTCTTCCGGTAACCCTGCTCCTTCATGACAGACTCAAATTTCTTATACCACTGTCTAGGAGCTTGCTTCAACCCATAAAGACTCTTCTTCAACTTGCACACAAGATCCTCTTTTCCTTTCACCTGAAAACCCTCTGGCTGCTCCATGTAGACGTCTTCTTCCAAATCACCATGAAGAAAAGATGTTTTAACATCCATCTGCTCAACCTCCAAATCAAGACTAGCTGCCAAGCCAAGAACAGTCCGGATAGAAGACATTTTCACAACAGGAGAGAAAATCTCACCAAAATCAATGCCCTTTCTCTGACCAAAACCTTTGATTGCGTATCTTTCCTTATACCGAGGTGTAGAATTACAGTCTTCGTTCTTAATTCTGAAGACCCACTTATTCTTCAAAGCTTTCTTCCCCTTAGGCAGTTTCACCAACTCATATGTGTGATTGTCATGCAAAGACTGCATCTCGTCTTTCATAGCATCAAGCCATTTATCTTTATGTTCATCATCCATGGCCTCCTGAAAACATTCAGGCTCTCCACTGTCTGAGAGCAAAACATACTCAGTCACTGGATATCTAATATAAGGGTTTCTCTCTAGTAGATCTCTTGGTAATAACTGGTGGAGCCTCATATGGTACTGGTTCCTCAATCATATCATTGTCAATGTTTTGATCAAAATCAACTGCATTATCCTGCTGATTACCCTGGTCATCAACTGCACCATGCTTCTATATGGGTATAGGAGAAATTATCTCCAAGTCAGCTGAACCATCACCAGCATGAGGTGTTGAACTCTGATTTTTATCAACATCCTACAAAGTCTCATTCTCTGCAAACACAACATCTCGGCTTCTAATCACTTTCTTGTCAATAGGATCATAAAATTTGTACCCAAACTCATCTTGACCATAACCCAGAAAAATACATTGTTTAGTCTTAGCGTCAAGCTTAGACCTCTCATCTTTAGGAATGTGAACATATGATTTACAACCAAAAACTCGTAAATAATGGTAAGATGCATCTTTACCTGATCATACCTTCTGAGGAACATCATTCTGCAAATGAACACATGGAGACAGATTCGTACATGAACCACTGTACTCAAAACTTCACCCTAAAAGGATTTAGGCAATCCGGCTTGTGAAAGCAAACATCTGACTCTCCACTAATGTTCTGTTCATCCTCATTGCCAAGCCATTCAACTGCGGAGTTCTCTCATGTCTGATACCGTGCTGCTTACAGTAATAATGAAATGGACCTTTGTATTCACCTCCATTGTCAGTCCAAATACACTTCAACTTCTTTCCAGTTTCCCTTTCAACTGAAACTTGAAACTGCTTGAACACATGTAACACTTGATCTTTTGTCTTCAAAGTGTAGACCCAAAGTTTTCTTGAGTGGTCATCAATAAAAGTCATAAAATAGCAGGAACCACCAAGCGTACTTGTCTTCATAGGACCACAAACATCAGAATGAACAAGCTCAAGTACTTCTGAATTTCTTGAAGGTGGATTTGATTTAAAAGAAACTCTAGATTGCTTCCCTACAAGACAATGAGCACACTTTTCCAAATGCAAACTGTTAGAACAAGACAATAAATTTTTCTTAGATAAGAGAGTCATTCCTTTCAAGCTCATATGACATAACCTCTTATGCCGCAACTCAGTCTCATCACGTGACTCCACTGCTTGAGCCTCATCAACAATAACTTTGGCTTGAGTCAAGAAAAGTGTAGATGTCTTTGTACCTCTAGCCACAACTGAAGACCCCTTTGTGAGCTTCCACTTATCACAAGAAAATGAGCTATTATAACCATCATCACACAGTCCGCCAACAGAAATCAAATTCAACCGGATCCCTGAAACATGCTTAACCCGTCTAAGAATCAGTTTGGTACCATTCGACGTCTCCAAACTAATATCTCCAACACATGCACACTTTAAGATAGAATACTGAGCCGTTCTTGAAGTAGCATGAACTGAACTGAAGCACCAATGTCAACAACCCAACTAGTCATATCATCAGTAAGAATAACATCATCAACCTCTTGAAACACAAGAAAATCTTCAGAAGAAGATGTATTAACTTTATCTTCTTTCTTCTCATCATCTTTCTTGTCACTGTTTTCCTTTTTCTCTCGTTTCAATTTAAAGCAAAATTTCTTGATGTGTCCCTTCTTGCCACAGTGATTGCATTCAAAAATTTTGTATTTGCCCTTGGATTTGCTTCTACTCCGACCTCTATCTTTAGAAGCTCTACTTTGACTTCTCCCCCGTGACTTAGTAACCAAGACATCCGACTGTGAGGAAACATCATGTGCCTTCCTCCTTGTCTCTTCTTCCAACACACCAGTCTTAGCAAGATCAATCCCACACATTTCAAAACATGTGAATTTTAATGACCTGAAGGTTTACTTTAATCCACCAATGGATATAAGCATAGGCAGTCAATCTGCCATTGTCTTTAAGCTGAAACCATTTCTGTGGTCATAGCACCATCGGGGTAGAATTAGATAGAGAACTTCAAAAAATTTCCCACGATTTCGGTAAAAGGCCAAAAAATTATCCATCCCTGCACTTCATCATCAAACTTAATACCCATAGAATTAAGTTGGTTCATGATACCCAAGAAAGTATTCAAATGATCAGCCATAGGAGTTCCATCATGATATCTCAAATTCATCAATTTATACATCAAAAGCATATTATTATTTCCAGTTTTCCGGGCATAAAAGTCTTCAAGTTTTTTCCACAAAGACCTTGCATGTTTCTCCTCACTAATGTGATTTAAAACATTTTCATCAACCAATTGTCTAATATAACCACAAACTTGCCTATGCAACAAGCTCCACTCTTCATCTGTTTTATCTTTAGGTTTTCAGCACTGAAGACCGGCAAGAAATAATTTTTCACATACAAAAGATCCTCCATTTTATTTTTCCATATGGCATAGTTAGACCCATTCAAAGTGATCATTCTATTCAAGTTTGCTTCCATTTCACCAATAAAAAAAAGTTCACCAAAAACACTTCAAAACCAAATCAACTAACCTGGCTCCGATACCACTTGTTGGGAAAACAAACAACCGTAATACCACACGTATCACAAATACCCACAAAGTCTTCCTAATGACACGCAACGGAAGTAAAGGAGGCAGCCCCAACGAAATCAAATCACAAATAAAGCGAAACGAAAACACAAAAAAATCAACACCACAATTTTAACGTGGAAAACCCCTCTCGATATGAGAGAGTAAAACCACGAGGCCGAGGCCCACAAAAATCTCCACTAATCAGCAAAAGATGATACAAAAGTGTTTCAAACACATCAACCATCTCAACTACACCAAAGCATCAACTAAGAATCCAAAATACAAGAGTTGTTGAAAAATATCACCCGAAAACGCAGCAGTCAGGTCGGAGCCAAATTTCCGAAAATTGAACCGTTGAATAAAAAATTCCACCGTTCAGATTGAAGAAGAAGGAGATAGAAAGAAGCCCTCCAAATTTCATCCCGATCGGTGTCCGTTTTGATGCCCGTTCGTCGCCGGAAAGTTCCAGCTGCAACACCCAAAAAGCTGCGAATTCTTCCTTATTTTTGCCTCTTAAAATTGTGAAGATTAGAGAAAAATTAACCTAATTTTTTCCCTTAAATACTACTTGACATATTATTATTTTTCCAATTATATAGTGTGTATGGGCTCCACATAGGAGTGATCCACCCAACATGCCGATCGATGAGTCCATAAAATTATCTAAATACTTTCCTAAAAAAAAATAAAAAATCTAAAACATTTCTTTATATCCTAATTAAGTATCCAACAGAGAAATAGAATATTTTAAAAAAAGGAATTAGGCACATAATTGTTGATTCCCGTCGAATCCAAATCACTGATGGATTCTATGACCGTCGATAGCAGCCAGGTGGAGGCCCGACCTCCTCCGTCGTTCAGTTGAGCGGCAGAAATTAGAGCCACCACAGATGCAATCAAACGTCTGGAAGAAAAATAGCGGTGTTGACGTCGTGAAGGGCAAGTTCTCCGACACCTCTATCTACACTGGAGAAGATGAGGACGATGTGATGATTGAGTACAAAGATTTCATTGACAATCTCATTGGGCCAGAAACTGATGAGGATGCTATGATAATTCCGCTTGAAGAGTGCTTAGATCTTTGGAAACCATGGAGGAAGGCCCTGATCATCAAGATACTGGGGAAACAGATCACCTATCGATTTTTATGCACCAGGTTGTCAGAATTGTGGAAGCATCAAGGACGGATTGAAGTTACAGACCTTGAACATGGATTCTATGTCGTTCGATTCATAAGGAAAGAGGACTACGAGGTTGCCTTGGAGAATGGCCCATGGGTGATAATGGGGCACTACCTAGCAGTCAGGAAATGGAGGCATTTCTTCCAACCAGAGAATGAATAGATTACGACAACAATGGCATGGGTAAGATTCACAAGTCTTTCTCTAGAAATTTTTCGTGAAAAATTGTTGATGGGATTAGGAAATATGGTTGGAAAGGCTATCAAAATTGATCCTACAACCTCAATGAACACACGGGGAAGATTTGCAAGAGTTTGTGTTGAATTGGATTTAGAACAGAGACTCAAATCGTCTGTGGTAATCAATGGAAGGAGGTACAAGGTAGAGTATGAGGGGTTGCAACAAATTTGCTATGGTTGGGGGAAATTTGGACATAGTAAGGAGGAGTGTGCCACACTCCTTGCTGAAGCAGAAAAAGATAGTGAACCATTGATTACAGAGAAGGCTCAGCCGAAACAGCAGGGACCAACACCTGAGAACCCGTATGGGCCATGGATGATAGCAGCAAGACGGAGAAAATGGACTCCGGCAAAGAACAAAGCACCGCAGCAGTCAGGTGCTGAAATTATACCAGAGAAAGAGATTATCCCTGAGATTCCAGTGGGAGGATCTAGATTTGATGTCCTCATTGAGGATGACAACGAAAAGGAAATTGAAGAGACGATGGTTGATGTTCCAGATGCTGTAAAAGAGCTACGGGATAGTGTTCAACAGGTGGAATCTCATGGGGGGAAGGCTTCAACTAAAGAAGTCACTAAATTCACATCTCATAGAACAAACAACAAGAAGAACTCATCTTCGGCAGGTGACAAAGAGGAAATTGAGGTAGAGGATATGGATGACGCACCTGATGAGGTAAGGGAGCTTAGGGAGCGAGTGAGGCAGGTGGAGTCACATGGAGGACAGGCTATAACTAAAGAGTTTCATAAGTCTACGTCTCAAAGAACCAGTCACAAGAATAAGCAGTCAGAAGTGGAGGGAAGCAACAGAGGCAAGCCAGGCCGTAAGAACTCTAGGAGTGGAGACATGATGACATATACTACACTTTCTTTAAGCAAGCGAAAGGAACAAACTACTGAGTTGGGGACACAGGGGCAACATGATGACATATACATACTTCCACTGCTAGGAAGTCCTCAACAACTAGAACAACTTTGTCTGATTTGTCTAATGCAGCCAAGAGACTTCTAGACCCAGGTGATGAAGCGGCTCATGTCATACTTGCTAACATTGGATCTATGGAACCTCCCCACCGTTCTGGAGACCATATCAAGGCTAATCCACCTAACTCTAGAAAGTTGGCAGCATCTGAGGAAAATGTGAATGAAGTTTCCGGAATTAATCCGCTATTCGAGGTGTACCAGTGATAGGGCGGAGGATTTGCCAGAGGACTTATTGTGTTTCTGGGAGTAAGAAGCGTTGTCTATGAAGGTTGGAGTTTTATTTAGAGTAAAACGTTGCATGATGTAATAAGTTTCTAGTGTTTTCTTTTTTTCTTTGTAAATCGTGGACCTTCCATTTTGGATTTATAATAAAAGATTGTTTCTCAAAACAAAAAAAAGGGAAATAGAATATTTTTAAGGCATATTCATTTAAGAACTCATTATTATTGTTGTAAAGCACTACCTCCAGTGGCGGATCTAGAAATTATATTCAACGGGTTCCGCAAATATTTTACACAATAAATAATTTTTTACGGGATCCGAAATACTTTTCTATAGGTAAAATGTAGAGTATTCTTATTTTTAACAGGGTCCGCGGACCCCATTTACATCTATGTGCCTCCGCCACTGACTACCTCCGTCCCAGAATATAAGTCTATTTAGGGTGACGAACAATTTTATCCAAGCCAATTAACAAGGTAATTTCCCAACCTTTGGCTGCAGTTCAATTCGGCCCTAGTCCAAAAAATTTAGGGTTTTATTATCGTATCATCGTATAATCGTAGTTTTTGATATAGAATTCACTAATTTTAGGGTGGTCCAGTTGCAAGTTTTTGACCACCATGCCATCAATTTCAACACAAATCATTGGTGGTTTTTTCTACATTTAGGGGTCCATTTTAAAACACTAGATTTCTATTGGTTGTGGTGCACCAAGTAGGATTTGCACAATGACCAAACTAAAATTTGTGTATAGAATTGATGTAAGATTCAATTTCCATGTAGGAGGTGTCAGTAAATTCAGTAAATTGCTGTGAATACTTCAGAGTTTAGGGTAATTAGGAGTTATTGTTATCAAAAATAATCTATCATTGATTTAAACTTTACGCTTTTAGTTTGTTTTAGTGTTGCTTTCCAAATTTGCACGTAAGCGGTTAGCTTAGAGCTATGTGTTGCATCTTGCCGGATACTAGGGAAGCATAAATTGAACCCGGAGTCTCATTGGTCTAGACGCATAAGCTTTGCTCCTCGATGCATCAAGCTAGGCATAAGTTAGGAACATCCACTTGTTCTGTTTATGTGTTATTATGTGCTATATAAAGTATTTTTAAGTATTACATTTTCTGGCAATTATGTTGTCCGTTCTCTTTGTTTTTGATTAGTAAAAATGAAGATATGATGGTAGTTTTGGTGTTGATTTGGCCTTTGTATGTTCCCATAGCATAGATACAGAAATTGACATGAACTTCCGTGCTCCTACAGTCGTACTTGTTTTACGTGTTGCCGAATTTACTTAATAGGATATTCGTTATTAAAAAATGAATCGTGCGAGGTACAATGGGTTTAAGTCTCATGCTGGATGTATGACTAACTATACTAATCCATGTTGTTCATAAGAAGGTGGTCCTTAAGTCCCACGATTGGAGATGTGGTTAATTTTACTAGCTAGCTTATCTATACTATGTGCCTATGTAACTAAGGACCATGAATAGGGAAGACTAAAATACGCAAGAACGTGACAATCACGACACGGATCTGCTATGATTTGCAGGCAAGTAAAGTATGAGTTAGTAGATGGCTTGTGTGGTCTGATCAGTAGGCTAAACACGGTAAGTATGAAACTAATGTAACTAAACAAATACGTGCAAGTTAAACCGATATAGTAAGTATGCATGTTTCATATGCATTATTCATGTATTTAAAATGGGTTTCTTTATGTTACTACAAAAGAAACTCTTTTGCTACAGTAGTTTTTGCCACACAAAAAAAAAGTGTGGCTAATAAATGATTAGTTCCTCCAAATTTATATATATATAATTAGTTAGAATTACTTGCCACGCTACGGTGGCTAAAATTAAGTATTACCTCCATCCCAAAATATAAGTCTGTTAAGCTTTTTGAATTTGTCCATAATATAAGTCCATTTAGAATACCAATGAAGCATTTATTACATTTTTCTTCATTTTACCCATAATTTATTATACATTCACCTACTTTACAACTATTACATTAATGAGAGTCAAAAGGTATTCTAGACTTTTATCACTATAATTAATGACATTTAACCACTTTTTTAATTTGTGTGAACAATCCTAAATGGACTTATATTTTGGGACGGAGGTAGTATATAACAACATTTTTTTAGTGTGGAAAAAAACTAATGTAGCAAAATAGTGTTTTTCTTGTAGTGTGTTTCAAGCACGTATTGTCTTTATATTGTTTGTGAAAGCGAATAAATTAGATTAATGTCACGTCTCTCGGCTTATGACAACCATGAATCTCCTTTTTATCTACTTTCTCCTTACCGAACTTCATACACAAGCTTACTCTTTTATATAGAATAAGAAGATTGCAGGAACATGCTAAATTGATGATGAGCTTGAAGTGCTAGCTTAGGAATATAGCAATGGAGTTGTCTATGCTTTAGTTTTCTTTTTATAGTTGTTCTTTGTGAATAAGGCATATTGTTGCCATCAGTTACAGTTGTTCTTTTTTTTTTAGACATGAATGTTGTTTGAGATTCTAGCATTTAATTCACTTAATTATGATTTAGTTTGACATCAGTTGTATTCCGATTGTTGGTTGTTGACCCTGAAGGTCTATTTTTCGAGTCTTCCGTTTGTTTTCTTCGGCATGAATCTCTCATATGACGAAGGGTTATTTTAGGTTTTTCCTCTAAACGTCACGTGCCGAACGTTACATGTCTGGATAATGAATGCGTATTCGGGACATGAGCATTATATGTTCGGTATCATACCTCAATATGATTTGTAATTATCCACGAGAGTACTCCCAATATTCTTGGGCTTTAAAGGTCAAAAGCATAAGCATACTCGCAATTTTTTGTATGGCATCAATCGATATGAAAGTTCACAGAAGTTTACTGGAATGGGGCCAACTTTATAAGAACAAAAGTTAAATATACACCAAATCACAAATAACATTAAAGTTATAACTACTATGTTTTCATGGCAAATGTCAAACTGCAAGTTGAGTTATATTTAAAAGCAAATTGTTAGCAACTTAATTACTTTGTACAAATTTGTTGGTTTTTCAGTCAAGTAAAGTGTAGAAAAAATGTATAATAATAAGAATAAACAGCGATACTTGGTCACTTCAGTTAAGAGTTCAAATCCTTGTTAATTCCTTGGCTTTCAAGCTGAAAGGCTGGAAATTGACAAGTGGTCACAACCTTTTTCTATTTTGTTTTTAAATATATAGCTAGAAGATATACTTCATCGCCCAGTTTTAAGTTATTAAGTGGCTGCGAAACATATGGACCTTCTGGTTGCGATTTAGTATTCTTTGTGCGTCGGTATGCATCTAGATTAGAGTATTACTTTTATCTGGAAAATATTATGTGACTGTTTTCAGTAGATTATCTACACGTGTAAAGAAGATAGGATTAAGAGTTTGATGTTGCTATGGACCATTGCATGGTCATATAAGTTAGAATATAGATGGAACATGAACTTATGTACTATTACGTGTTTCTATGTGCTATAGTCATGGTAAGATACAATTAATAACCCGCGACTTATAACAAGCGAGCTAACCAATGGTCATGTTGGATATATACGAACCAACAAGTATTTTTAGCTAAAACAAGATTTTCGAGAAATGGAAATAGAGAAAAAAAAAAAACGTGTTTTTTAAAGTTGAATTATATACGTAAGAGTTGTCGCTCGAATAAGCTCACTCTTGGTTAGCTATGAACACAAAGTGAAGAATTATTGTATTACAAGAGTATCATGATCTTACGTGTCATATGAGATATTGACTAGTCATATTACCCAAGTTGCATCATATCCTCATCCGTAACATGCGTTGTACCCTAGAATATCTAGCTCCATACAAGTAAACATGACAAGAATGTAAACCATGTCATTAAGTAGGAAGATTAAGTAACTTAACAAGTATGTACAAGATAATTAAGGGTAAAGATAACTAATAGTTCTTGTTTTAAGCATTGTAGAAAGTATGCTTTTAAAGTAGTTTCTTTACGCTATTCTTGAACTCTTTTGCAATTGAATGAAGTAGATCCATGTCATGTCTCCCGACGTTATGACAAACATGAATCTCTCTTTCCGATCTTCTACACTTTACTAAGTATATAGCTAGTGTTCACTTCTTCCTTTTGGTTGAGAAGATATGCCAGTACCCAGTGAGTTTGATGATGAGCATTGTGAGCAAGAATGGGATGAAGTTCGTGGTTATTGTGTTTAGTTAGTGTGCATTCAGATAGTTTCCTTTGACTACGGCTTGCGTGCCAAGTTAGATCTTACAAGTTCTTTCTTTTCAGATACGTTGGCTTTGTGGATTCAGCGGTACTGTGTTTCAGTTATATATGATTCTAGTTTGATAAAAGTGGTATTTTGTTGAGTAGTGTTTTATTGAAGACCCGGATAGTTTGCCTCAAGTCGCACTATGATTTTTCTTCCACAATCTTTTTGTTATTCTGATATGACGTCAAACTTACGTGAGTTTTTTTTTAGGGTTTACCTTAAAAGTCACGTGTTGAGCATTTATTTTCAGATTAAAAAACTCTGTAAACACTATTAATAATTAATCATGAATTTAAAAGTTTTAGATCTATAAAAATATGTATTTACCATCATTTAATGCACGTGTTTTAACATGTGTCTCTGCGAGAGATAAATGACTTTCTTATAAGACCCTACAATCCTACATTATATGTATAATGTCATGAATGGTACATCATCTATAGGCTCACTGTAACGCCCCGTTCCCGGACACCGAGTCCTTATCCGGAAAGAGCGCACGGCACATATATTATCAAATAAAACTCAATAATACATGCAAGCCTTACGTCATACATCAGAATCCAAACGACGCGGAAGATAAAACAACTCAACAACTCGGGAACCCAAACGATCGCAACAACGGTAATCAATGCTGTGAAAAACTAAAATCCATTCAAAGAACTAATCATCCAAAATTAAATCCCAAAAGGAAGAACAACATTATTCAAATCTTGAAACAACTGTTTTAAAAGAACAAACTAAAAGATCTAAGTCTTCGAGCTCCAACTCAAACTTCGTCATCAAAGAACTCATCGGCCGGTAACCACTGTTCATCTTCTTTGGGGAAAAGGAAAGACAAACACAACGTAACGGGGTAAGTACAAAAGTACTTAGTAACGTGTAGAAGATCGTATAACTATGCCCTCATAAAGAAATAAAAGCAATACCGTCTTTTATTAATTCATTTTCCGTTATTAGCCCTAACTATCTATCACATTATGTTCATTGCATAACATGAGGTTCCAAGGGTATCTATCTTAGCTCAAGTTTGTTACATCATGAATAACAAGGGCACTATGCCTAGTAATAGGATGTACTAGGACAACTGAGTGCAACCTACTTAGAGACTCGCTCTAGTAGCCCCGGGAATATCTGAGTCCCGATAGTGTGATGACCGGCAGAGTGCACCAGACGCTTTATCTGGCCAATCGATTGACCGGCGTGGGTACAGTCTACTTTGTCTGGTCAGAGGACACATCGCGATATTGTACTATGCCTTACCAAGCATTGCATGATGTTTAAGATTTTAATCTAGCACATACGTTTGATTAGGTATTTAACTAGCCACCTAAGTGTTTTCAAGTAAGCTCCCTCACATCTCCTACTCTCATACTTAGACCACTAGACACGGACAAGTCCTAGCAGTTACACAGACATCGATAAACTCTAGCTTATCGAAGCACAAGGCAAATCCAAAGCTTTCGGTGGTCCCACACTTCATCTTTTTAGGGAATCCATGTGGTGCCGGAACTAAACGCACCAAAAGCTAATTCAGAGCTTTGTCACGTAAGGTTATGCAAGTAAGAAATCATGTTATAGAGCCTGAAATCAAGCCGACATCACAAAACGAAAGCAAACTAGAGCCCCCAAGCCAAACGCCCGTCGCCCCTTTGCGACGCTCGTCCGGACTCGGACGCCCGTCCAAAAGACCGAACGCCCGTCCACCTTTAAGCCATCACATCCCGTATCAAAACTAGCCCTTTGGACGCCCGTCCAAATTATCGACGCCCGTCCACCCAAACTCGCCTACAACCGTATCCAAAACTCCACCCTAAACGCCCGTCCAAGCATACCGGACGCTCGTTTAAACCGCAGAGGATCGAACGCCCGTCCAAAAGTCCGGACGCCCGTCCACCGGGTTTTAACCCGAAAATCTGCAATCTTTTCTCGCGATTTCCAACCCATAACACTCCAAATTCGACTTTAACAGATTGTAAACAGCAGGAAAAACATACACATTGCCCTATAACTTTACGAGAACTAAATCATACGATAAGAAAACCACGTTACCTTGATTTTGCGAGCTACAACGATCCACGCAACCAAAGCTTTGAAAAAAGTTAAACCTTTAACCTCAAACCTAAAACGATCGAACCCAAAACCGGTCACTACGAAGCTTAAACTCAGAAAACGCTGTTAAACCATGAAGAACGACCCTAAATCAAAACGATGAGTAAAACTTACGTTAACGGTTCTAGGGATTGTTGGTATCCAAACGATCCTCTTGTAGCGGTGATCCTTTTTCTCTTGATGAATCTCGTTCAAACGAACGACGGATTAACCTTGGGATTCAAAAGCTTCTCCTCTCTCTTTTTTGAAACTTGCGGCCTCCCTCAAAATAGATGCGCCCTTCTTTTTTTTTTTTGACAAAAGTGATTAGGTTAATTTAGGATTATTTCCTTTTTATACATCCCAAATTTCCTAATTACCTTATAATTCCTCAATTATCCCCTTTTCTTTTATAAAACCTTTAAAAACCAAAAGAACATAATATTCCGATTTATTAAAAGACCGAATTGCCCTTTATTCGAAAATCGGGATATTACATTCCTCCCCCTTAAGAGGAGTTTCGTCCTCGAAACTAGAACATACCCGGAAGATGAGGGAACTCGGGAACTCGTCTATCATGTCCGCTTCCACTTCCCAAGTGGCTTCCGTCGGTGCATGGTTGCTCCACCGCACTAACACTAACGGGATCATTCGCCTCTTGATCATTCTTTCCTTCCCGTCCGAATCTTGATCGGCTTTTCCACGTATGATAGGTTGTCTTGTAACACTTCCGGGTCAATCTCGATTCCACATCCACTTTTGATAAACACTTTTTAAGCATTGATACGTGGAAGACATTGTGGACTCTAGACATCGATTCTGGCAACCGTAGTCTATAAGCCAACTTCCCAACTCTTTCGATGATATCAAAAGGTCCTACGTATCTTGGACTTAGCTTTCCTTTCTGACCAAACCTCTTGACACCCTTCATTGGAGATGCTCGAAGGTAAACTCTATCCCCGACCTCGAACTCTACGCGGTCTTCTTCTAACATCGGCCCAACTCTTCGACGGTCTTGCGCGGCTTTCGATTCTTCCGTATCAACTCGATCTTCTCCTTGGCTTGCCGAACCATCTCCGGCCCGGTGATGTGTTTCTCTCCCACTTCATCCCAATAAAGTGGAGTCCCGCACTTCCTACCATACAAGGCCTCAAAAGGTGGCATTCCCAAACTTGCGTGGTAACCGTTATTGTAAGCAAACTCCGCCAAGTTGAGGTAATCTATCCATGAACCTCCGGCATCCAAAACACAAGCTCTAAGCATATCCTCAAGAGTCTGAATCGTTCTCTCGGACTGCCCATCCATCTGAGGATGAAACGTTGTACTCAAATCAGTCTTCGTGCCAAAAGCTTTCTGCAGACCTTTCCAAAAGCGACTGATGAATCTACTATCCCCGTCGGATACAATAGATAAAGGCACACCATGAAGCTTCACTATATTGTCGATGTACATAGTAGCGAACTTCTTAATAGGCATGTCTACCTTACACGGCAAGAAATGGGCTGATTTGGTAAGTCTATCCACAATCACCCAAATCATGTCATGACCGCCCTTCGTCTTAGGCAAACCGGTGATGAAATCCATCGTGATATTCTCCCATTTCCATTCCGGTATCTCCAAAGGTTTCAACAAACCTCCCGGCCTCTTATGTTCGCTTTCACCCTCTCGACATGTATCGCATCTCGCCACGAACTCGCGATCCCTAACTTCATACCAGGCCACCGTATCTTTCCTTGAGATCTCTATACATCTTAGTGGCTCCGGGGTGAACCGCAAAAGCAATCTTGTGAGCCTCATCCATAACCTTCTCTCTTAGACCATCCACATCTGGTACACACAAACGGTCTCCATACCAAAGATAACCACTCTTGTCCAACTGATAACCCACTGTAGGTTTTTCTCGGGCCACACGCTTCAAATTAACCATCACTGGGTCCTTATCTTGTTTAACCCGTATCTCATCTAGCAGATCTGACCTCGCCATCAATGGCGCCATAAACTCGGTCTTCATCCTTTCGCTCAACCACTTCAATCGCATTCTATCCAACCGATCCACAACTTCTTGTAAGGTGGTGATAGCATTAACCGCTCTCCGGCTAAGTGCATCGCCTACGACATTCGCCTTACCCGGGTGGTATTGAATGTCCAAGTCGTAGTCTTTCACAAATTCTAACCATCTTATTTGTCTCATGTTCGATTCTCCCGAGTAAAGAAGAACTTAAGGCTCTTATGATCCGTGAAGATCCTTGTCTTGACACCATACAAATAGTGTCTCCAAAGCTTCAGAGCAAACACCACTGCTGCCAACTCTAGGTCGTGTGTAGGGTAATTCTTCTCATGCACCTTTAGCTGCCTAGATGCATAAGCAATCACCTTTCCCCGACCGCATCAATACACAACCCAAACCTTGACCCGATGCATCTGTATACACGTCGTAGCTACCAAAAACTTCCGGTAAAGCCAACACTGGAGCTGTGGTCAACTTTTCTTTCAAAGTCTGAAAGGCCTCCTCACATTCATCGGTCCACTCATACTTAACGTTCTTCTGAGTAAGTCTCGTGAGAGGTGTAGCTATCTTCGAGAAATCCTTTACAAACTTCCGGTAATACCGCTAGACCCAAGAAACTCCTTATCTCTCGTCACCGATGTCGGTCTAGGCCACTTAGAAACGACTTCTCTTTCTTTGCCGGGTCCACCTTAATACCTTCTCCGAAACTATATGTCCAAGAAAACCGACTTGATCCAACCAAAACTCGCACTTGGAAAACTTGGCATACGGCTTGTTCTCTTTTAAGGTTTGTAGCGCTATCCTTAGGTGTTCTTCATGCTCTTCCTTGTCTTTAGAGTATACCAAAATGTCGTCTATGAAGACAATCATAAACTTGTCGAGATAAGGCATGAAAACTCTTTGCATTAGGTCCATGAACTTTGAGGGAGCATTAGTGAGTCCAAACGGCATGACCAAAAACTCATAATGTCCATACCTCGTACTGAAGGCTGTCTTAGGTATATCTGACACCTTGATTTTCAATTGATGGTAACCGGACCTAAGATCAATCTTAGAGAACACCTTCTTACCCCCGCAATGGCCGAACGGATCGTCAATCCTTGGTAAAGGATACTTATTCTTGATTGTCGTTTATTCAACTCTCTGTAGTCGATGCACAAGCGCATACTCCCATCTTTCTTCTTCACAAACAAGACCGGTGCTCCCCACGGTGATGTACTTGGTTGGATGATGTTTTTCTCTAACATGTCCTTAAGCTGAATTTTCAACTCTTTCAACTCAGCTGGTGCCATCCTGTAGGGCGCTTTAGCTACTGGTGCAGCTCCTGCAATTAACTCGATCTCAAACTCTATGGCCCTATCAGGCATATGTCCTGGCAAATCTTCTGGGAAGACTTCAGGAAATTCTTTAACCACACGAGTCTCTCCTAACTCGGGTTTGAGCTTTTCCTTATCTAGCGCGTACACCACAAAACCTTGGCAACCCTGCCTCAAGGCTTTTAAAGCTTTAACTGCTGAGATGATCGGATGTTGTTTCTTGCTGGGCTTGTATACGATACCCTGAAAAGTCTTAGCTGATTTTCCTGGAACTTTAAAGATTACTCTCTTGCCTTTACAATCCAAAAAGACATGGTTCTTAGACAACCAGTCCATGCCTAGGATAACATCAAAGTCTGAGAAATCCAACACCGTCAAAGCATGCTGGCACTGGTGAGTCCCGACTCTAATATCAACTTGGGGTGTGACTTGAGCACATCTAGTAACTCGGCCCAACGGGGTGGTTATACTCAAAGGTCTCTCCAACTCCTTAAGGGGTAGGTTCAACTTCTTAACTATCCTTGGAGAAACAAAGGTTCCTGAAGCTCCGGTATCAAACAAGCCGAAACCGCTAGATTATCTATGATTATGGTACCTAACAAGTGAATCAATTTACGTACAAATATGTAATATCATATGCGCGCTATATCATATTAAATATTTATAAGAAACACAAACACCGAAAAGTACCCGTCACCACAAAGTCATCTAACTCCTCCGGCTCCGCATCGTTGCAAAAACACGAACCGGTCCGCTACCCGTAGGGCGATTGCCCCGCCGGTTACCTCGTCCTCCGTCCGATTTCCTTGAGAGATCTTCTTGGGACATGCCCTCGAGTAATGTCCCACTTCCCCACAAGTGGAAACAACTCGTGCTACCCGCCATGCAATCACCCGAGTGTGCCTTGTTGCACTTGACACAAGTTGGTGGTGTTCCACTAGTCGAACTCTTCGTTTCGAACTCCCCGTCTTCTTTACATTCTCGTTGTGGCGCCCTCTATTACCTCCTTGAAAATTTGAGAATGGCCTCTTGTCCCCAACTACAACGGTCGGCCTGTTGGCAAACCTTTCCGCTGTCAATGCTCTATCCATGACGCTTGCCATACTCGTTGGTCTATCTCCAAGCATACCTTTCGCCACATCATGTGACAACCCTTCCATAAACTTGTCTATCTTCTTTTCCTCACTTTTCATAATCTCGGGATAGAACCCGCCCAACTCATGAAACTTCGCGAGTACCGTGTCACCGTAGTATTTCTTCCCCGTTTTAAACTCGAAACTCGTTGGCCTTTGCATTTTGTGCCGTTCTAGGGAAGTATTCCCGATAGAACAAATCCTTGAATACCGCCCAATTTGTGATTCTAGGATTAGCTTGCTCATAAGACTCCATCCAACTCTCTCGCATTACCCGCCAACAAAGATACGCCAACCGAGCCCATTCGATTCGGGGCCCTCATGTTTCTACAAGACTTTTCAAACCGACGTAGCCATAAGTCGCTCGCCGTCGGCTCAACATTACCGAAGAACTCGGTACCCTATGCTTCTTCACTTTCTCATACCGTCTATTGGTCTATCATAACCCCCAAACCGCCGCCGCCGAAACCGCCGCTTGTATCGGTGGGGCATTCGATAACTCGTCGCGGCCGGGTGTAGCCAGTGCTACGAAAGAACTCGATCTAGGTGGTGGTGGAGGTCGAACCGTCGGCCGAGGGGTGAAACTCAAAGGTGTAGGTGGAAACATGGATACCGTGGATAAGCGAAGAACCGGCGGCCGGTGGATTAGAAAGTCCCAATCCGGTCCAAGTGGTGGTCCTTGGAGCCGATGTAGAAACCGGTACGCGAGTGCTAAACCTTGAAGGACCCGCTTGTTCCACTCGACCTCTAACGAAATTACTTGGTCCTTGATTTCCACCATGACTCAGGGTTGCTCACTTGAGTGACCGGAGGAACCGAGTAGCCGGTCCACTCCTCCTTCTTCTCGGAACCACAACTTCAACAAAATCCGTCTGCGTTACTTGTCCGGGTATTAGCCGCATCGGCGTTATACGAACTAGCTCCTCCTCTAGTAAGCACCATCCCGTAGCCAAGAAAAGAGGAGGGGTTACTAAAGCTCTAAACTTATCTTAAAGGAAACCAAGTCCTACCCAGCAAAGAAAACCTTTCTCTCTGATACCAACTGTAACGCCCCGTTCCCGGACACCGAGTCCTTATCCGGAAAGAGCACACGGCACATATATTATCAAATAAAACTCAATAATACATGCAAGCCTTACGTCATACATCAGAATCCAAACGACGCGGAAGATAAAACAACTCAACAACTCGGGAACCCAAACGATCGCAACAACGGTAATCAATGCTGTGAAAAACTAAAATCCATTCAAAGAACTAATCATCCAAAATTAAATCCCAAAAGGAAGAACAACATTATTCAAATCTTGAAACAAGCTTGTTTTAAAAGAACAAACTAAAAGATCTAAGTCTTCGAGCTCCAACTCAAACTTCGTCATCAAAGAACTCATCAGCGGTAACCACCTGTTCATCTTCTTTGGGGAAAAGGAAAGACAAACACAACGTAACGGGGTAAGTACAAAAGTACTTAGTAACGTGTAGAAGATCGTATAACTATGCCCTCATAAAGAAATAAAAGCAATACCGTCTTTTATTAATTCATTTTCCGTTATTAGCCCTAACTATCTATCACATTATGTTCATTGCATAACATGAGGTTCCAAGGGTATCTATCTTAGCTCAAGTTTGTTACATCATGAATAACAAGGGCACTATGCCTAGTAATAGGATGTACTAGGACAGCGAGTGCAACCTACTTAGAGACTCGCTCTAAGTAGCCCCGGGAATATCCGAGTCCCGATAGTGTGATGACCGGCGAGTGCACCGACGCTTTATCCGGCCAATCGATTGACCGGCGTGGGTACGATCTACTTTGTCCGGTCAGAGGACACATCGCGATATTGTACTATGCCTTACCAAGCATTGCATGATGTTTAAGATTTTAATCTAGCACATACGTTTGATTAGGTATTTAACTAGCCACCTAAGTGTTTTCAAGTAAGCTCCCTCACATCTCCTACTCTCATACTTAGACCACTAGACACGGACAAGTCCTAGAAGTTACATACGTACATCGATAAACTCTAGCTTATCGAAGCACAAGGCAAATCCAAAGCTTTCGGTGGTCCCACACTTCATCTTTTAGGGAATCCATGTGGTGCCGGAACTAAACGCACCAAAAGCTAATTCGAGCTTTGTCACGTAAGGTTATGCAGTAAGAAATCATGTTATAGAGCCTGAAATCAAGCTGACATCACAAAACGAAAGCAAACTAGAGCCCCAAGCCAAACGCCCGTCTGCCCCTTTTGCAGACGCTCGTCTGGACCTGGACGCCCGTCCAAAAGACTGAACGCCCGTCCACCTTTAAGCCATCACATCCCGTATCAAAACTAGCCCTTTGGACGCCCGTCCAAATTATCGAACGCCCGTCCACCCAAACTCGCCTACAACCGGTATCCAAAACTCCACCCTAAACGCCCGTCCAAGCATACCGGACGCTCGTTTAAACCGCAGAGGATCGAACGCCCGTCCAAAAGTCCGGACGCCCGTCCACCGGGTTTTAACCCGAAAATCTGCAATCTTTTCTCTCGCGATTTCCAACCCATAACACTCCAAATTCGACTTTACAGATTGTAAAAATGCGGGAAAAACATACACATTGCCCTATAACTTTACGAGAACTAAATCATACGATAAGAAAACCACGTTACCTTGATTTTGCGAGCTACAACGATCCACGCAACCAAAGCTTTGAAAAAAGTTAAACCTTTAACCTCAAACCTAAAACGATCGAACCCAAAACCGGTCACTACGAAGCTTAAACTCAGAAAACGCTGTTAAACCATGAAGAACGACCCTAAATCAAAACGATGAGTAAAACTTACGTTAACGGTTCTAGGGATTGTTGGTATCCAAACGATCCTCTTGTAGCGGTGATCCTTTTTCTCTTGATGAATCTGTTCAAACGAACGACGGATTAACCTTGGGATTCAAAAGCTTCTCCTCTCTCTTTTTTTGAAACTTGCGGCCTCCCCTCAAAATAGATGCGCCCCTTCTCTCTTTTTTTTTGACAAAAGTGATTAGGTTAATTTAGGATTATTTCCTTTTTATACATCCCAAATTTCCTAATTACCTTATAATTCCTCAATTATCCCCTTTTCTTTTATAAAACCTTTAAAAACCAAAAGAACATAATATTCCGATTTATTAAAAGACCGAATTGCCCTTTATTCGAAAATCGGGATATTACACTCATTGTAACTAGAAAGAAACCATTTAAACCCTAAACCTACATTCATGATTAGTATTAAACCTTGTTATGTGCCCCATTTTGATGAGATAACATAAATAAAATAAACGAAAATAATAAGCATAACTTTTAATATTAAATGATCTTTAAAACGATCGAGTCCACAAAAACATTTTCCTTAAGACATTTAAACGTCAGCTTTTTATATTTTAGAAGTACAATTTCTTGATTTTCTTCTTTTTGCTTGAATAATAGTGACAAAGACAGCTTCCAGGAATAATTCTTCTACTTCTCTTTTTTTTTAAAATTATTATTTAATCAACTTACCATTTGGACTCTTCTACACTTTTTGCTGTATTAAATAGCTAGTCCACTAATAATGACAGATTTGATTTCGTAATAATCGAGAGAATAAACGCCGAAATATATGAAAAGTACATACAGAATAATATTTTCTAACATATAGTATAAGTGAAGGATTTTTTTTACTACTCTTTACATTGTAATCATCATTGATGTTTCTTGCATTTGAAGATTCATTTAAATATTAGTATTAGTATTTAACTGCCTCTTGTGTAATAAAATAATATATCTTTGGTGCTGACGTACGTTTTGCGACTATCTTTAATGCTACATATGGGAAAAAAAACAACAATAAAAGCTGTATCTGAGTTTGGCGATGTATATATTACTCTATCCGTTTCTAATTATATGTCGCATTTGAAAAAAAATAATCGACCAGGTTCATCTAAAAAATGACTAACGTTTAATTAAAAGATGACCAGGATCATCCAAAAAATAAAAGTTATCTTTTCTATAAATGCGACATATAATTAGAAACGGAGTGAGTATATACACTAAACTCATCACTAATGGCGAGCAATCATTCTCTCATCGACTCGGCGCGCGGTAGTCTGTACATTGACATAATCAGCGGCGGGCCTACGTACAGCTAAGAGGGTCAACTACTCCCTCTCAATCCGAAACACATCTACTAATATATGTAGTATGCATCTTATTTGCCTCTCCCCCCTTCAATTTTTTTTATTTGTCTCTTTAAAAAATTTATTGTTTCACCTTACCCGAGATCCTGCGTTCGCCACTAGACATAATTGTTTGTGAACAAGTTCGAGCGTGTATAATTTTGCGTTTATATGTTTGTTTATATATATAAGAGCAAAAATTAAACATATTACTATATATGTTTGTTTAATGAACAAATAAACACTCGTTATTCATAAATATTCAGTTAAATTTGAGAATATATGTGAAATCACGACTTCTTAATAAGGTATTTTCGTCTTTTTGGGATTAGATTCTTTTTTCTTCCTAATATTCTATGGTTAACTAAGCTTTCTTAGCCATCAAGTTACCTAAAAACCGACGTAGACTCAGAAAACTCTATAAAAAGTTTCAAGATAATCCTAGACTTCACGTTTTTTGCGTTTTCAGAGTTTTTCACTAAGCCTTGGGCCGCTTTCCCTAGCCACTGCCCGGGAAAGCACACAGGGTGATTTCCAGACTTAGTTTCTGGAGCAGTCTATTTGATTTATGGGTTTGTTCAATAGCAGTTTTGATTTTCAACAACAGTTTTAGACATTGAATCTCTTTTTGAAGGTAAGATAAAATATTTCCGTGGTTGTTCTTAATTGACTTTGATCTTGGTAGGGTTAGATCCCCGAAAGATTTATGTTGGAATCGTTGTTGGTTTGTAGATTCACGTAAGATTTGGAAATTAGTTGTTGTTCGGTTCGTCTTTAAAGTAAGAAATTCTTCTTATCAAAAGATTATATTTTTAGTTAAAGATCACGTCTTTATGTTGTTTTGAGTACTGTTTTATGTTAAATTGCACGAAACTAGACATGATTATGTGTTACTGACTATTTGTTAAACTGTGTTTTCAGAATGTTAATCTGCTTTCTAGTTACTTTTCTGTAAATTGTTTCATGCGTTTTGGTCACAAGTAATGAAGTAAGTTGAGAGTTCGGTGTTGGTATTATTAGAGATCAAATCACACAAGATAAGAATGGATCAAATGGAGTCAAAAAAGATAAATGATATTATATTGGTAAGATTAAATTGTTGAAATATTAGTGTTTATCTTCGGTTTTTTTATTTAAATAATTGGATATCTTTATCTTGTTTTAGTATTTCTCTAATGTGTTTGTTGAATTAGTCAATAAAACAACTATCTTTGTCTACTGTTCTGATTTTCTTTATGGTATCAGAGCCAGATGCAGGGGTTTGGATGACTTAGCATTGGTGAACCCTCGCCCGGTCCTCTTTAGCCGCTTTTCAGTATTATTTTTAAAATCTCACACAATAGTTTGACCATCGTCCTGCATTCCTGCAATTTCTTTTATATTTTGTTTTTTTCGCATCATGTGTTGAAAATGAATCGAAAACTGTAAAAAGTATGAAGAACAGCTCGTGAAGAAGATGAAGAAAATTTGAAAAACAGAAAGGCGTAAAATATCTGTTTACATTGATCTTGATTGTATTTGCAAAACTGAAACTTCTAGATTACAATTGAGTCTATATATAGACTTCCTAACCACCTAATTGATAGCTAAGTTAGTTACAACGGCTTAATTAACTAGTAACAAACCTAACTGCTCTTCTACACAAGTGTTCGACGAAATGCCTCAGTGAGCTGAACATATACATTGTACGTATATGCACCAGCACATCAGCCCGATCAACACTTGAACTTCAACACCCCCATCAAGCTGTAGTTAGGTATAAATACAACTTGACATCAGCCTGATCAACACTTGAACTTCATGTCTGTTGTCCTGTGAGTGGGGCATAGATATCCTTGGTAGGATATCTAGGCCATAATCTGGTAAGAACAGCCTTTTCAACCGCTTTAGTGAGAATATCAGCTAGGTTATCCTCAGTTCTGACCGGCATAGGAATTAGAACCTTCTGCTGATACTTTTCCCTCACAAAGTGACAATCAATCTCAATGTGTTTAGTCCTCTCATGAAAGACAGGATTTTCTACAATGTAGGTTGCACTTTGATTGTCACAGAATAAAGGAACAGGTTGAGGACCCGTCTCTTATACGATGAAACTAAGTCCATCAACTATATAAGAAGAGGAGACAGAGAGGGTCCGAAGGAGGTTGCCCGCTTGTAGCAAGTTTTTACAGAACGTAGCAAGCCGATACTTGACATGTACCCCCTCTTCCAGGTCCATCACAAGGAAAACGAAAACCAAGGTTTGCTTTATCCGGTATCAAACGGGAGCTACGAGCAAATAGGAAAATTAACATATTAAGGAGGATTGTGCGGTTGGTACATCTCACCATTTACATAAGGTTCCCTATAATTTTTTTATTTTTGTAGAAGTCCTTCGTACTTTGAAAATCATCAAGTCGCCTTGAGACTCAGTTCACAATACCACTTTAGGTAAGCGAGATACTGATCCACGATATAAGGAGTATTCTAAGATGTTGGATCTTGAAGTCAGAGAGAAGATATAACAGCCATTGAATTTCACATGCTGTTAGGGCCATTGCCCTATATTATGCTTTTGAGCTACTTCTGCTAACTGTAGTCTGTTTCTTGCTCTTCCATGATATTAAGGATTCACCAAGGAAAACTGTATAGCCACTGATTGACCTTCTGGTTTTAGTACATCCAGCCCAATCTGAGTCACTATAGGCCCTTAAGGTAGGTTTACCACTGGAAGGAAAGAACAACCCTTGCCCTGGTGCTGCTTTAAGGAACCTTAAAAGTTTATGAGCGGCAGCTAATAAACTGCAAATATACCTTGCTTTGTTGCATACATCTCTTCTTGAAGATTGGACAAACGATAAGCATTACCAACTCCAAATCTGTGATCAAGATCAACCCAAATATCCCTTGCTGTGTTCAACCAGAAAATACTCTGTTGTATGGAAACATCCACAGAATTGACAAGCCAATTCGACACCATATCATTACTGTTGGTCCCTTGGAAAGGCTAACACAAGTTTAGAGGGGGGGGGGGGTGAATAAACTTGTCACCAAAAACTTATCTTAAGTTGTAAAAGCCCCAGGAACTCAGTTTCTCTGAAACTCAAACTGACTTTCAGTTCAGTTATGTTCCTGTACCTTAACTTGTGTGGAGTTAAGTTAGCTTAACTGATTGTAAGTCAAAACTGACTTATATTCAGTCTTGTTAACTGGCAGCGGATAAAGTAATAGCCTTAAGTATGAAAACCAAGTAAGTGTATCTATTAAGAAATAAATGAATGCATAAAGTAAATAGACAAGAATTATAGAGGTTCCAGGTGGTGTAATCCTGTCAGTCCTCTCTTCCCCTGTGATGCGGAGGAAAATTCCACTAGAACTTCTTTGAGATGGCCCAATTACAAAAAGTTCCAAACTGATAGTCCTTGACTAATCCCTAGCTTCACTATCTAAACACTTGTAGAACAGGTAGGATTGCTGTTCTTCAATTGTTTGAACCACTGGTCCTTGGAGGGTAGGATTGCCTCTTCACCAGCTCATCACAAACACAGTCTTCCTGACTGCACTCAACTGTCCTTCACACCTTCTTGGTGTTTCACAGTCTATGCCTTTGATGAAATCAAAGTTGAGACTTTGAATCAATAACTATGATTCAATTGTGATTTGAGCTTTTCTTCTGGATGTATAATTTAAGCACGGCTCTGTATTTCTTCAAGTGTTAAATCTTGAATCTGCTTGAATGAGCTTGAGTATATTGAAGAAATTTCTTGATCTTGCAATTAAGTGTTTAGCAGGTATTCTTTTGAATTTGGCTTTTCCCCTTTTTAACTTGATCTTTTCGACTAGATAGATTCTTTCCAATGTGCTTGCTTTTTATCTTATGCCTGCACACACACCTCTCTCTGTTGTAGAGGTAGTCTATTTATAGGGGTTCATTCAACATTTGTCCTGCTTGTAACGGTTATAATTTTTTTCGACCGTTCGCCGTGTCGATAACTCATCCAATGAAATTGTTTCCTTTTCAACGTTCCACCGTGCTTTCGGTTGTTGGATGATCGACTTATAAAGCGAGTTTCCTTATCGGCTTTATTCGAGTTTTCACTTGTCGGCTTTCTAACCGACTTGGAGCATTAACTCGAAATTTAACTCTTCTTCAAATATCGGTGCTTCGCTTTTCATCGATCATCATTGACTTAATCGAGTACACCATGACTCATTATCAACTAAGAATTCATTGTCCTTATGATTCTTAGGTCTTCATACAAGATCCATAAAGTCGGTTCGGGTCACCACAATCTTGCTCGAAGTCCAACTTTACAGATCTCGACTTGTAATCTTCATAAGCGAGTTTGAACCCTCGTTCTTCGTTCTTCAATAAGCCGAGTACGTGACCCTCGGTTCTTCAATCTTCTAGATAAGCCAACCGAGTCCGTAACTCTCGGCGAACTTACCTTCTTCGTTTTACGTAGGTGTGCTCGAGTCGGTTTCTTGTAGAATCTCGGTTAGAGTAAGTCTCGTTTCTTCATTTCTCGGTTCCAATCTAGAACTATTACGGTGCTTGTCCGATTTAACTTATACAATTATCGACTCTAATGAAACCTATACATTGATATCTAGACTTCTTTTTGCTTGCACTATAACAAACTAGTTATGACACTTCATCAATGGGGTTAAAGACTAATTAATAAATAAGTGATGAATCATCATCAAAACATAAATTTTATTTCCAACAATTTCCCCCTTTTTGATGATGTCAATACCCTCCCTAAAAGCAATGCAAAAAGATAAAACAAAAGGCGAGTAAATAACACAAGTGGCGAGAAACCGAGAATTCATACATCAACCGAGTTACAATCTTTGAATGAGTAATAAAATACAACATAAATAAGCGAGTTCAATCTCTTTTTACTTGTGGTTGTTTGTCATAATTATCTGCAACGATTCTCATTTCATCATTTGTGGCTGAATATTCAATTCCATGAATACTTGCCCAGATGTTCCATGATTGTGATAGACTGTTTTTCTTGAAAAATTTTCTTTTGAATAGAACTGCGAATGTAAAGACTGATGTCCTTAGTCTTTCATTGGTGGCTGTTCTCAGTAAAGATTGAATAAATTCAGGTTCATCCTTCTCAACTTTCTCTGAAACTTTATCTAGGGTGCCATCAGCTTCCCATTTCTTCAGCTTCTTCCAATGATGCACAAGTATCTTCTGCATGTGTAGAAAAGTTTCAAGAGCTTCTTCTTTTGATACTCCTTCTCTTTCTGGTAGATTTTTGAACAGATTGTAGAGACGGGAATCCAAACCAACTGTTTTGTCCATTGGTTCTGAGTACTTAACAATCAGTTCCATTTCCTCATCAGTGAACTCTCCTCTTGCTTTCTTCAGTTCACTCAACTTATCATTGATATTCGTGAGGGTCTGTGGCATTTCAGCTGCATGAACTTTTAGGGTATCCAAACTTTCCCCCTTATTGACATCATCTTTGGTAATCAAGCTTTTGATGTAAGCATTCAAGGTTTGTTGGGTTGATGCCAATATGGTTTGAGCCACAACTGAATCTTTTATGCCCTGTTCCACTAAAAACATCCGATCGACTAGATTATTGAGAATGCCCTACCATCTGTCTTGAGTTTCATTTTTCCTTGTGGTATGCTCTCCGGCTGTTTTCTGAATCTCAAGCAGAGTGGTTTGACAGTTGTCATTCACAGTGTCCAATTTCTTTTCAAGCTTGGATCGTTCGTCTTGACTAGCTTCTAAAGATTTTAAAACTTTTCCAAACAAGCTTTTGTCATCTTTTTGAATTCTGATTATCTCATTGTGATAATATTTAATGAGATCAGTTTGTGTAGGAACATCTTGTGAATTTCCTCGTTGTTCCTTTGCTTTGCTTGATTCGGCCTCGGATGGTTTAGCTTGCTTGTAGAGGTGAGAGTTTTTCTCCAAATTCAAGCGATTGTCTTTTCTCTTTAGATCGCTTCTCGCCTTCTTTCGATCTTGATGAGTCAATAACTTTTGTGGGAGACAATTTTGTATTTCGAGTTCATTGTCCGATTCTTCTCCGGTATATCGCCCAACGTTCTTGCTATTTCAAGCGTAGATAAATCGGTGGGAGATTGATAGCCTTTTTCTCGCTTCTTTGTCCCGTCGAGTTTCGGATAAACTTTCAGAACTTGAACTTCCACTGCTTTCATCGAACTATTAGAGTCTTCATCAGTACTTAGTTCTGTTGCAGTTTCCTTTTCTTGTAAGGAGGCAAGAATCCCTTTTTGTATGTCAGGATCTTCCTCAGAATCAACATTCTTCTTCGAACTTCCACTGATCAAGGTCTTCCTCCAATGACTATTTCTGATCAGCGCAAATCCTTGATTTATGAATTCTTCGGTATCGATTATTTCCATTAGATTTGTAATGTTGAAAAGATCGAATACCCATTTTTCAATGATTTCCATTTCTGCACGCTGACTCCTTTGATTATCTATAGAACTGAACTTCCAAGTTCTGTAACTTTTCAATCGATCATAATCGGCTTTCATAAGTTACGTATAATCGGATGGAGATTTAAATGGTGTGAGAGTGTCCTCTCGATTCTCTAGTTGATCTCATGATCTTCTTCGGTATGAACTTCAATTTGCATTGGATCGTCGGTTGCATAAGGCGGGTTCTGTGGTTTCTCCTCGGCGGTGATCGGTACAAGCGACGCTTCTTTTTCAATGTTAGAAAGCGAGATTATCGGCTCGCCTTTGCAAAACTTTCTCACTTGCATCTTTTTCAACAATTTGTTTTTCACCTTGCTCAGGTTCCAATTCAACAACTGGAACTTTCTCTGTAGTGGGTTCAGCATCATGAACTTGCTCATCTAGCTGAATGATCTTGGATGATTCAGCTTCTGCTTCGGTTTCCTTTTCCTCAGGTTGAGGATCCGAAAGTTCTTTATCAGTTTCAACACGTTCAGATCTGAGGACAGATTCTTGAGGAGTAGATTTGGATTTTGAAAGCAACATCAGCATGTTCAATGTTGTTTCATCAATCAGTCTCTCATCACTGTCTGATTCTTCATCATCAGGCACAGTTCTCGGGTCTGTTCCCCCTGAGTTATAGCTTCTTTCTGTAGGTTAGTTTCAACAGTTTGTTCCTTGTTGACAACTTCAGTTTCTTTTGTTGTTTCCATTTCCTGTGGATGCATAACTGCTTCTTGAGTTTGTGAGATCTCAGTTACCGGAACTGGGATAGATTCGGTGAGATCAGCTTCAGTTTGTCCTTCAGGTACAACATCAGCTTCAGCTTCTTGAATTGATAACATTTCTATAGGTTCCTCAATAACTGGATCAATTAAACCTTTTTCAGTTTCTTCCAACTGTTTTCTTCTTTTCTTTAAATCTTCAATCTGTGCTAGTACTTCTTTTCCAGTTGCAGGTTTATTCGATTTCCTGCTTTTCTTCTTCTTGGGTTCAGTCGAAGTTTTCTCAGCTTTCCTTTTTCTGGCTTTCTCTTCTTTGACAACAATTTTCCCCTCAAAGCAACTGGTGTTTCTTTTCTCTTTGCAACTCCAAAATGATCAAGTATCCTCGGACTACTAACGCAAGAGTTTTCTTGTGGTAGAATCGTCCTTTCTTCACATCGGTTTTCTTTTTGGGTACATCAATTGATTGTGCTGTCAATTGATCAAATAGATACCTTGCCCAATTGAAATCTTCTCCAAACCAAATTATATAAAGTAAATCTAGTTTTTCTCCTGAAAGATTGCTGAAGTTTCCAGCGTTTCCAATTACACAATTAGCCAGCATTTTTGAAAGAAAATTAAACTCTGGCTTGAGCAGACTCTTGCTTCCAGTCTGTGAGACAGCAGATCCTGATTCAATTGCTATGTCTCTCCATAACTTCTCCTTCTGTTCTTTAGATAGCTTAATTGCTGTTGTTCCTTCGGATTTGTCAAATCCAAAGATTTCTGCAATTAAATCTTCGGTCACTTTGATTTCTTTATTACTGACAGTGGTGACAAAGGTTTGTGTGTCTCTTCCTTCTACAATTGTTCTCCCGAATTGATAGAAGTCTCCAATGCTTTCTAAGCAAACACTTTTTAGATTGATGTTGAAGACAGCTTCTAGTCCTTTGATTTTCCGGATTTTTGTTATGATTGAATTGACTAGAGTTTGGTCAACATACTTTGCAGTATATTGATCAAGAGAAACGATCATTCCGGGTTCAACACGAGTGAAAGTCATTTTTCTGGATTTGATTGAAAATTTGAAAATTTGAAATTCAGAGAGTAGATTCAGAAATTATGCGTAAAGATTTTGTAAAAGAAAATTTCTTGGTATTTATAATTAGGAGTGGGGGTAGTTAAGAATTGAGTGGGACATAAAACGTCTTGTCATAAATATTTTGAGATTGCGAAAAGGTGGGTGAGTGGAAATTATGAGCGGTTCGGATTGAAAAAGGACCACGTCTTTTCTTGATAACCGTAGCTGGATAAAAGTGAGTAAAGAAGGTACGGCGTATCAACAACTGTATATGCTTAGTTTTGTCCTTATCTTTGAATTCAAAAACTTAGTTGTGAAAACAACTCAGTTTTGTGAATTATATTCCCGATTCTCGGTGATGGGTGTTTTCTCCGCAAAACGAGTGAGAATTCTTTGGTACCCATATCTTTTTGGGTCCTAACTGATTAGTTCTTGACGGCGCAATTTTATTTTTAATTTTATACCTCTCTTGACATGTTGACTGAGTGAAGTCAGTTTTCACAAACTTTTCTTGTTTTGTCATAACAGTTTTAGGTTTGTTCTGTTTGTGAAACTGAGGTGATGGTCTATTCCAATCTTCATCAGTGGGAAATAATCTTCCTTTCCCTCGAAGTCTATTATGATCCTCATTCTTGAGTGGATATGACTTGAAGATTTTTCTTACTGATTTTGAATCAGTTTTTCTGTTTATAGCCTTCTGAGTTTTTCTGTAAAATCTATTGACTTGATTAATTTTACCAACTGATTTTTCAGTTTTATCAGCTTGTGTGATTGGCTGTGCTGAGTATCTATCAGTTCTAATAATTTTGTCAGTTTTCTGAGTTTTTGACTGTTGAGCAGTCACAAATTTTATTGCAACTGATCCTGGTCTAAACTTAGAATTGTACTGATTGTCAAATCCTAAACCAGATCTATCTCCAAATGGTTTCCCTGGTTTGAATTGAACTTTGGGAATCGGATCAACTGATGACTTATTGTTGTTCATAACTTTTGTTGGTTCATCAGTTGGTCGAATTACCTTGGTTCCATTATTAGTCATGATTAGATTGATTTCAGCATTCAATCTCGAAATCTTAGTTTTCAATAACTTTTTCTCCTTTTTGACATTCTCATAATTTTCTTGAGTTGTCTCTAACTCCTTTATGAGTATGTCCAAGGATTTATTGAAACCGTCATTCCTTTGATTGTTTGGGACAAAGTGTGAGATTTGGATGTAGATGTACTTACCTCCCGATGTTTGATAGATAAGTCTTTCGTTGAGGAATCATCACTGATTAAAGTTTGTTTTCCTTTATCAATAGCATTTGCAAGTGTAGCTCCTAGCAGTATGATTTCTTCATCACTTTCTCCTCCATGGCTTGTAGGTAGATCATTATCTGTGACTTTTGCGTTGGATGGATCTTTGGTTACCATTTCTTCTATAGAATCAGCTACCCGTAGTAATTCTCTTTCTGCTTCCTCTGAAAGATCACTTAAGGATGGGAATCCTCTTGATTCATCTTTGTCTTCATTTAAATCAATGTCTTCATCATAACTGAAGTGAGGTTCCGGATTCGTGTGTGAGCTTGTAGGTCGAATCTTTCAAGTACTTGATCCGAAAGTCATAGACAACATTTTGCAAATAGTCGGTCGGGGGATTGTTTAGCCAATTTCGATTTTGGATGTATCCATTAAAAATACTTTTTAAGATAGATACGAGAAAAGGTTTTCAACAATTAGTTTGAAATGTATCTTGGATCTCCTCCAAAAAGGAAGATTCGCTCCGATACCAATTGTTGGTCCCTTGGAAAGGCTAACACAAGTTTAGAGGGGGGGGGGGTGAATAAACTTGTCACCAAAAACTTATCTTAAGTTGTAAAAGCCCCGGAGAACCGAGTTTTCTCGAAACTCAAACCGACTTTCGGTTCGGTTATGTTCCCGTCCCTTAACTTGTGTGGAGTTAAGTTAGCTTAAGCGATTGTAAGTCAAAAGCGACTTATATTCGGTCTTGTTAACTGGCAGCGGATAAAGTAATAGCCTTAAGTATGAAAACCAAGTAAGTGTATCTATTAAGAAATAAATGAATGCATAAAGTAAATAGACAAGAATTATAGAGGTTCCAGGTGGTGTAATCCTGTCAGTCCTCTCTTCCCCTGTGATGCGGATGAAAATTCCACTAGAACTTCTTTGAGATGGCCCAATTACAAAAAGTTCCAAACTGATAGTCCTTGACTAATCCCTAGCTTCACTATCTAAACACTTGTAGAACAGGTAGGATTGCTGTTCTTCAATTGTTTGAACCACTGGTCCTTGGAGGGTAGGATTGCCTCTTCACCAGCTCATCACAAACACAGTCTTCCTGACTGCACTCAACTGTCCTTCACACCTTCTTGGTGTTTCACGATCTATGCCTTTGATGAAATCAAAGTTGAGACTTTGAATCAATAACTATGATTCAATTGTGATTTGAGCTTTTCTTCTGGATGTATAATTTAAGCACGGCTCTGTATTTCTTCAAGTGTTAAATCTTGAATCTGCTTGAATGAGCTTGAGTATATTGAAGAAATTTCTTGATCTTGCAATTAAGTGTTTAGCAGGTATTCTTTTGAATTTGGCTTTTCCCCTTTTTAACTTGATCTTTTTGACTAGATAGATTCTTTTCAATTTGCTTGCTTTTTATCTTATGCCTGCACACACACCTCTCTCTGTTGTAGAGGTAGTCTATTTATAGGGGTTCATTCAACATTTGTCCTGCTTGTAACGGTTATAATTTTTCTGACCGTTCTGCTGTGTCAGTAACTCATCCAATGAAATTGTTTCCTTTTCAACGTTCCACTGTACTTTCAGTTGTTGGATGACTGACTTATAAAACTGAGTTTCCTTATCAGTTTTATTCTGAGTTTTCACTTGTCAGTTTTCTAACTGACTTGGAGCATTAACTGAAATTTAACTCTTCTTCAAATATCAGTGCTCCAGTTTTCATTTGATCATCATTGACTTAATCAGAGTACACCATGACTCATTATCAACTAAGAATTCATTGTCCTTATGATTCTTAGGTCTTCATACAAGATCCATAAAGTCAGTTCAGGTCACCACAATCTTGCCTGAAGTCCAACTTTACAGTCTCGACTTGTAATCTTCATAACTGAGTTTGAACCCTCAGTTCTTCGTTCTTCAATAAGCGAGTCCGTGACCCTCAGTTCTTCAATCTTCTAGATAAGCCAACCGAGTCTGTAACTCTCAGCGAACTTACCTTCTTCAGTTTTATGTAGGTGTGCTCTGAGTCAGTTTCTTGTAGAATCTCAGTTAGAGTAAGTCTCAGTTTCTTCATTTCTCAGTTCCAATCTAGAACTATTACAGTGCTTGTCTGATTTAACTTATACAATTATCAGACTCTAATGAAACCTATACATTGATATCTAGACTTCTTTTTGCTTGCACTATAACAGCTAGTTATGACACTTCATCAATGGGGTTAAAGACTAATTAATAAATAAGTGATGAATCATCATCAAAACATAAATTTTATTTCCAACAATTACATTGACACCAGATTTAATAATGCATGTGATTTTCTGGGGGTTTGGGCAGTGAACCATCAACGAACTTCAATTTACCTTTCATTGATAAAACCATGGAGATGTAAGATGTAATATCGCCGGATGGATCATAGATCCACCCGATTACGCAGCGGAAACTACAAGATCTAGATCTAACAACCAAAATACATAAATAAATAGATCTAAACCTACGAGGGGGTTTGGATTGCTTACCTGTTTATTGTGAATAAACGTCTAGAACAATCCGAGATCCAAGATCCAAGAATTGAGAAGCCACCGTCTTCCGGCGTGTATCTCCAGGCAACACCAAGTGGATGGTGTTTCAAGCCGCTTGACCTCCTCGATATGCTACCTTAGAAAAACCCGAAGTTTTTCTAAAACTCGAACCCAAATATTTAGCCGAAATTCAGTTATTTTACTCCCAAATTTCGTGCATTATGTGATGTGATTTAGGCTTGGGAGAACTCTCTTTATATAGGAGAGTAATCCTTGTCCTCCAAGGATTTATTTAATTAATACAAAATCAATCATATTAATCCTTTTCCTTAAAAAGATAAATCTAGGATATTCCCAAATTAATAAGGATATACAAAAGATTTTCTTTTCCTTAAATTATTTAACACATAAATAATATAATCACTTGTCTTATTATTTATTAAGAAAACTAATTTCCTAATAAATAACAATTAAAAAATGCGTCCCACCCTAAAATAAATTTAGGTCACACGCATGTTTCATTATTTTAGGCCGAGTCCACGAATTTTTTTTTTCCATGTATTTAATTATCTAGTCCAACTAAACAATTAATCCACATATCAATTAAATAGTCCAATCCAACTATTTAATTATAATTGAGGTGAAACGACGAGAAAACCTATATGCTATATTAGGAGCCACGTCGGGGACCATGGACCCATATTCAGTAGCTACAATAAATTAAATAAAATAATTCGTCAGACCGAACAATTTTATTCAATCTATTAATTCCGGGATTACACCACCATAAACCCGAAACTGAACTCTGCCGAATATAGATAACTTACACTCAATCATGAGTTGATAAGCGTCCACTGATATAATCATTACATACGGATAAATCCTCCATAGACTGTTCATTTCGAGTCGGGATATTTCCGTAAACCCTTCTCGAAACATATTATCCTTATTTACCATTAACCCCCTAGTGATCAATTAGTTCACATACCAGAATAGTAGCTAATTAGTCTAACATGAACTCCCGGGATCGATCATTTTCTTAGGGCTAACAAATAAGAGATCTGTCTGTCTACTTCCCGAGGGAAGGAATGGATTCCATATCTGCGATAGCACAGACTACTCACTCATTCCGAATAGAGCCAACGAGAAGTGTTGGACCACATACTACGAAGTGATCCTTACTAACACATCAAACTCTACCCTAGTCTAAGCAGTTGTCTGTGATCACCTCAGGATTGAGATTAATCCATATATGATCATCTTGTGATTCGATAAGACTTCTCGATCACGGAATTATATCGAGAACTCAAATCAAATCGGTCCAGCCCTATATGATTATCATCATATATAAATACCCCACTAGGTACCCTATTACCGACAGTCCGGATAAGACTGTCACGGCTAAAGTGTTTTGGGTGCATTATTAGCATATTAATCATGAGACCCGTACTCAGATTAATCAACGCTACGGACTTAAGTTAATTTTAAGTACATCTCACTAACTCAATCCTCTTGTGTATAGCCATACACTTAGTTATGTGATTACATAAACGAGGTACTTAGGGTTTTCAGTAGTGTCTTAATTATAAACATACATGCATATAATAAGATGAATTATTAATTCTGTCCTAAAACAATTATATAATTGTCTTTCGGGCACTACACCAACAATCTCCCACTTGCACGAAAGACAAGTGGATTAATTGTTTTAGAGCACACCCTTATTTATCTATATCTACAACATTCTCCCACTTGCTCAAAACAAGTGAGACGTATCCCTCAAATCTTTACCCTCCAAGCGCATCTTAGTAATTCATCCTTCCAAGCATGACCGGAGTGTGCCGCCGCAGGGTAGGTCAGTGACCCGGCGCGTACTTAGAATCCGAATACCATGTTACTTGGTACACTGATCAGGTAGGTTGGCGTCTCGAGTCAATCTTTGGGATCGAAATGTCGGCTTCCATCTAATTCGGTGGTACAATTTCAATATGCCTTCGATTCAACACTAAGGACGAAATCGACTTAACAATCATCCTTAATCTGACCTAAAGTCAGAATCAGTGTCATCACTTATATTCTAGTTCGCACCCGAATATACTAGCATATTATTCCTTATTCTCCCGAAGAGACTTGAGGATTCACTAAGCATCCCATTTAGTATTCATCCGCAGGTTTAGATAACCATTCCTGAGAGGTGGGGTAGACTACATCGTTGAATGCTGCATAAATGCAAGAATATCTTAACCAGGTGAATAGATGGGATTGCCAATGATCGATTCTCGAGAATTTGAGCGAATCAAATCCTTAAGAATGAATCCCGATGGCATGTCAGACTCTGACTTCAGATAACACACCCATGTTGTTTCCAACTGTTTCAGTATTACCATTCACAAACACTAATGTACATACTACTTTACTAATATTGATGCCCAGTCTACGAAAGACTTATCAATATTCTGGTCAAGTCCACATATTAAAATATATGACTTTGAAATGACCTAGAGGTTTGCTTTAATCCCCAAAATATATAAGCTATGGCAGGCATCCTGCCAAAGGTTCTTTCTGAATAAATTAAGATACCGTTAGTCTAACAAAAAAATCTTAGGGAATTATCCATATTTTCTGCTTTGTAACGAATATGTTATTTGTTCTTAGCTAAAACCCTTCTGTTCTGAATGAATTCAGATTCCGTTGTTCGGCAAGGAAGTCTTAGGCAATTACCCCTATTTCCTGCTTTCTGACGAAATCAAGCAAGACTGAGTGGTAAGAGAGATCACGGTCTGGTTAACTCTCTACCTATTAGGGAATCACCCCTAAATTACTCAGCTTTGCGTTGAAAGTTAAACTTTCCTATTCATTCGACTCTTCTCTGTGTAGTTCCAATTACTCCCGTTGGGCCTGAGATACTCAGGTTGTTCTACAAGAGTTTCAACAGAACTGGAGTATCAAACTCCATTCACAGGGTTATGGATTTAAACCAACCTCTATGATCAGGATCCTACACAGCCCACGAAGGACTGTAGGTCATCAATCTACCCTATAGACCGTAAGGTCCTGCAATAGGTAATGGACAAAACATACTCCCACTGCGTTTGGGGTGGATTGATATACTGATCTAGTTTAGTAGTTTTTATTAGTGTTACCACCAACTCCCGGTGTTGGATGTGGACTGAACAAATCAGTTAGTAACATCTTGAGTACAAGTACTTTAAGATCTAATGTTGTTATTTATAGACTCTATCAGACCGAGTTTGACAATATAACCGTCATTTTTCTGATTTTATGAGTTTTATAACCAACCTTTACTCAATGCATTAAGATATTTCACGATCTGAATGTGTTCGCAAAATTTCCTGTCCTACCTTCAAGCACTCGGTGCTAAATGCCTCTATTTACGGAAGTGGGGTGAACCAAATTCATTCCTTATCCACAAATGCGTAGGCATCTTTTAGGTAGACTTCTCGGTTTTTCATTACAACGTAAACCGTTATTTTGCAACCAATATCTTAAATGAGTTCAGCAGCGTATTGTAGCACATCGGTAATTTTATAAGGCAAATTTATAGTGTATCCCTTAGTGAAAACATTTCACTGGGAGGCAGGCCGAGCATTAGTCCCGAAGACTACGCAATAACCTATTTCTGAGTATGGAAAACTCTATCTCTGGTGAAATCAGAGATTCCTCCAAATATTTTTGATAAACTTACCGGAGTTTCGAGTAGTTATCAGTTAACGGTGATTTTTACGATATATATGATATTATTTCGTAGAAATTTCCTTCGTGTTTTATTACTTTTTATAGAAAAGTAAGTGTTTAAAGGATTTATTGAGAGAATGCATATGAAATTGGTTTAAATGCAAAATCGAGCTTATTACGTGTTTTTATCGATGATTTTTCCATCAATATATATGGTTCTACATTTTGCATGTTTCTATCACCTTGTAGGTGCATTTATATAGCATGGAAGGAGTTAAAATGATGTTTAACTGAAGATTAAATGCATGGGACGGGCGTCTTGTCCAGCTCGGCTCGACTCGAAGAAATTTACTTAAAGTGAACGAGCGTCCACCCTACCAGACGTGCGTCCAGAAGATGAGAAAGGATAGACTTGGAATTATCTTTATTTTTATTTATTAGGGTTTAGACTTGCTAATAATAAAACCCTAAGTCGGCAAAACAAGTTATAAAAGGAGAGGCATCAGCAGAAAATGAAGGACAATTCATCCTGGAGAAAAGCTGCAGCACAGAAACCGAGAAGAGGCACACTCGGTCGACCGAGTGCTCCTGCTCGGTCGACCGAGCCATTATTATTATTATTTTTATATTTTTTTTTTGTTTGTTCGATCCTGGAGATGAGCTGAGCAAGTCCTGAACAAGCATGTGAAACCGTTTCTGCAACATCTTGATCTCAACTTTGGGATTGTTTTTGTGAGTTTTATTAAAGCTTGTATCTTTATTATGCTTTTATATTGATTATGCAATTATATCGATGGATTGTTGCTTTGTGATGTTTAACGTTTGATGAGAATCATTGTTAGACCTAGATCACCGTAGTAAAGATTAGATTTTTAACCTAAAAATAACGAGAGTTGCTAGGTTAAATTTCTAGGTTGCTAGATTGAGAAATCTTACACCTTTGTTATGGAAGCGTTAATCTTTAAGATCGAGAGATGAAAGATTAATAGGCGAATTATCTACGAGAGTAGGAATTCATACCTTTGATAGGTGAACCACATCTTTATTAAATCTTCATTAAACGATCTAGGGTAGAAATTGAGAGTTGCGGGATAGGTGGATCAATGCTTGTTCTTCGTTAAAATTAATTGAAATTATCTTTGTGCCTTGTTCTTCGTTGTTATCTTAGAAGTTTATTTTCGTTTTAGTTTATAGAATAGAATTAGTTATTTTAGGTTCGTAATCATATTTCCTGGCTTTGGATTGACAACCCTCTGTCCAGTTTATTGTTTTTTCTATTTTCGTTTTTAGTTATTTCTCGTGACAATTTAGAAGAATTAAGAACTAGACCAACCTCGATTCCCTGTGATTCGACTCCGGTTGTAATCGCTATACTACGATCCCTGCACTTGGGGTAAACCGGATTATTAAATTTATTACTTGTTTATTTTCATTGCAAAAATCCGAGACATTATCAGACAATATGTCACCACTCAGAAGCTCCCACTAGCTTGTATCTTTCATATGACCCCGAAGGTCGATATGAACAAGCTATGTAACTTCTTTAAATTTATTACCCTTTCCCGATTGAAAGGAAACTTAGGCATTGGTTTTTTTCGACCACCACTTGTAAAAGGAGAGAAAAAATTGTTTTTCTTGTCTAGGGTTTTAGTAGAAGAAAAACTCTAAGTTTTTCTTGGTGTTGCATATCAAGGAGGTTCGTATATCAAGAAGGGTCACCAACCGCCGTTTGGAGAACACATCGGAAGATCAAGGCGGGAAGAGTGCCCGAAAGACAATTATATAATTGTCTTTCGGGGCACTACACCTAACAGGAGATTACTCTCTTCCAGCAATGATAATTCTCTGCTCCCTTTAGTACCGGCTGGACAATCACAGCCGAAGGATTCTCCCCAGGATGAATATGATAAGGGTTAACAACTACAACATCTCCTTCTTCAGCTATTGCCAAGAACGAATAAAAGAAATGAGAAAGAAACTGAATAAAACTCAAGAAACTCAATCAAACCGAATAAAAGATGAGAAATGTAGGTCGTGAGGTGAGGGAAGTCCATATCTTAATATGATGGGTGATACAATAGCAAGTGCCCAATGTGGGACACTTTAACACGCACCTTCAAGTGTGGGCCTATAAAGGGGCACTCTTAAGGCCAACAAGAGGCCCAACACTTGCACAATAAAAGGGTGGCTCTGATACCATGTAGAAAATGAATCAATAACTGTAAAAATTATGAAGAACAGCTCGTGAAGAAGATGAAGAAAATTTGAAAAACCGAAAGGCGGGAAAAATCTGTTTACATTGATCTTGATTGTATTTGCAAAACTGAAACTTCTAGATTACAATTGAGTTTATATATAGACTTCCTAACCACCTAATTGATAGCTAAGTTAGTTACAACGGCTTAATTAACTAGTAACAAACTTAACTGCTCTTCTACACAAGTGTATGACGAAATGCCTCAGTGAGCTGAACATATACATTGCACATATATGCACCAGCACATCAGCCTGATCAACACTTGAACTTCAACATCACGTTCCTCTCAATACTAAACCTTTATCCAATTCATATCTTTAATCCTCTATCATGTTGCATGGTTACAACTTTGGAAGGAAAAAATTACTCAACTTAGAGGTGCTAACAATCCAAAACCTCCTTATTTTCTTAGACATAAAAGAAAGAAAAAAAAATACGTCCAATTTTTTTCCAAATAAACATGGATTAATTTCCATGATTCCATCCGTCATATATTTTTGTTTTTTACTTTATTTATTTATTTTTTGTAATAATAAAAAATATTCTTACATATAACCTCAACGTTCTTCTTTTGGCATACATTTCATATCGATTTATTTTAGATGTGTTTAAGGAAGACAAATCCTTCCGTCATACCGTGCAGAGATCATAGAACATGTTTGTCGTCATCAAAGAAGACTTCACGGATTTTTAGACAATAAAAAAATACCAGAAGCCGAAGCCTTGAGTCAAAAGCCAAAAGAGCCGAGAGTTTAGAGTTGTGGGTGTCAAAAAGATGCATTATCTTCTTTGTTAACGTTGCCTCCAACCCAAGCAACGTTTGAGGAAGGGTATTAGAGATCAAATCACAGAAGATAAGAATTAATCAAATGGAGTCAAAAAAAGATAAAAGATATTAAATTGTTGAAATATTAGTGTTTATCTTCGTTTTTTTTATTTAAATAATTGGTTACCTTTATCTTGTATTAGGATTTCTCTCCTATATAAATGAGAGACAATGTATTTGTTGAATAAATCAATAAAACAACTATCTTTGTCTGCTATTCTGATTGTTATGGCCTTTGATACGCTCACGTAGGTTAGATATGGATTGTTTAACATTAATCCATGTGATTTATGTGCTCCTATGTGTTTATAGTTAGTGACCCAACAATCTATTGAACGGAGTGCCAGGGGTTCTAAGTTCCATTCGGACAAAGACGATGTACCGAACAGGGTACCGGGATCCAGACCCACACCCACGTTGGAAGTATAACTAGTCATATGCCCCGTGTCGCATCATACCCTCATGTCATGTAAGTAAGAAACAAGAACATGACAAACAAGACACGAACGTGTTATGGTTAGTAGATAAGTAAAGTATGGGTTAGTAAATATCTTACGTAAGTTTGATCCGCAGGGTAAATACGGTATGTAAGTAATCAATGAAACGAACATGTACTTTCAAGATGAACTGAACGTAGCTAATAGACATATTTTTTTATGTATAGTTCAAGTTGGTTTTAAAGTGGATATTCTTATGTTTCGAAATATGTTTTCAAAGATGTTTTATTTATCCTTCAAGTCATGTTCTTAAACTGTTTGTGAACTGGATTAGGTAGATTAATGTCATGTCTCCCGGCATTCGACACGTGAATTTCTCCTTGGATATTCTTTCTCCTTATTGTGTAGTCTAGAATGCTTACTCCTTTATTTGGAATAAGAAGAAATGTAGGTTGAAGATGAGTTGAATGATGAGAATGGAGAGCAAGCTTTGGAATGGAGCTATGAAGTTCTTTATGTATCAACATTTTTTTAGTCAAGTTGAGTTGTTGTCTCTTGCTTGTTTCTTTACATCCACACTTTTTACGTGGGGTTTTGGGTTTACTCTAAATTTCACATGACGGACATTCTTTTTTCGGATAATGACCAAGTATCTAGGACAGGGGCGTTACAATATATTCATATACACAAACGTATTATATTTTAGTGCTTTAGCCTATCCATTAATTACCATAGCCATTTGTAACAAGCTCGAGTTTTTTTTCCGGGATACGGAAGGTTCACACACACTTGCCCCAAGCGGGGCTCGAACCCTAGTCTCTTGTCAGGGTATGACCTAGTGAAACCACTAAGCCGATGCTTCATTGGCAAACAAGCTCGAGGTTTATAGCTTATAAAATAGCGTTTCTTTGTTATTTATATAAACGAGTCAAACTCAAACATATATGTTTGTTTATTAAATGAATAAACACAAATTAATTAACTCGCAAATATTCATTATCGTGAACATATGCATGATTTATAAAGAGATACATACACTCACATGTTTTATATATTGTTTCTAACAAAAAAAGAACTCCGAAAAAAAAAACTGGAGTGATTGTTCACCGAGTATCGAAATATGTTAGTCGGGGTACCACTGACATTTTCTTTGGATATGTTCAGCCACACGAATGGGTGGACGCTTGTTTAAAGGAGGATCTCATGGGAGTGGGTGACAGGGTGATGTGAAGATTTTTTTATCGGGAATCTGGTATTGGCGGAACCAAGTCGTAGCTTTCCAAAATAAAAATAAAAACGTGTTAGTCCGAATCACATGCGAACCTACATAGTCACATTCTTTAGAACTTGTTAATTGTTTAAAGGTGCCAAAAGTTGAAAATGTGTTGCCTTTAGAACTTCCTTAAATTTTTTCAATCATAGATTTCTATCTTCGGTTTTATTCTTGGGCTTTCATGGGCTTTGTCAAAACAATTAAGCCCATGAAATATGACAGAAGCCCAATATTACGGAATGCCAACATTAACACCAAGCAGTTCTTCTACCGTATTGGTCAGTTGCTTTCATTAAGAATGAATTTTTCCCATTTGTTTTTGTCGGGTTGAAAGATTTGATTGTTAATATGGGTTGTGCATAATCAAAAACATGCAATGCCATTGTAGCGGAATTGGTCGGGTTGGACCCATTATGTACGCTTGAGCTCGATATTTTTTTTTTTGAGTCTTTGTTATTTTGTTCAGCTTGTATTCGATGAAGGATGATAGAATAATTGTAAAAGTAATTGTATTGCCTTGCTTCAACGGAATAGATAGTACAAATATATAGGGAGTAGAGTCTTAGGCAATAAGTAAAATAATTAATACAAAATATTCTATTATTATTATGCGGATTCTGCGAGATCTTCTAGAGTATTTTCAACACGCCTCCACAATCTCATGGTAATGCATTGAACATGAATATTGATTTGCTGATGTCGGCAACAAGCTTCTCCGAATCAAACGGCAACTTCACAACACGATACTGCTTTGCTGGAATGCAAGGGATGACTCAAAAAGCTGAAAAGAGGGAGAGAAAAGGCAGAGGGATATACCCTAAAGAAGGGAACAGTTGGAGGAAGAGATCCTAGAAAATAGTCGGAGGGATATACCCTAAAAAAAACAAGACGATAGCTGGATGACTCTAAAATATGGAGGAGTCATAAAAAAAAGGAATACTGGGAGGGAAACAAAAATAAAAAAGGAAAAAAAGGGATAAAAAGGAAAAGTTTGGATGTGTGGTCATTCATGCGACCAACACATGGGTGAGACAAAACGTTATGAAAGGAGTGGAGGGTCGTACCCTAACAAAATAAATGTTAAAAAAGGCATGGAGGGGTGTACCCTAAGTAAGAAAAAAACTTAATAAAATGTGGAACGGAGGGTTATACCTTAGGAAAAAAAGGTAATAAAATTTGGAATTGAAAATAAAAAGATGAGAGTATATCAATAAATGAGAGGAAAAGAGTAGTCGGTGGTGATGCAAAGGGAGCCGGAGATGGTAGCAAAAAAAGAAAGGAAAAAAAAGACTCGTGACAGCTTTATCGGCAATGCTTTTCTCTTCGGAAGCTGGATCCTCAGCATTAGCAGGCAACGAAGTCGGCGGCGCAGGCATCTAATTCTTCAAATGACATCAATAATTCTGGATCAATGCCCATCCCACCTGGTTCCACCAGATCGAGGTTGAAGGCTGGACTTAGAATAATTCGTGGAAGCAGTTGTAAGGCGAGCACTCAAAGAATCAGCAATCCATGGAGGAACAGAGGACGCAGCGGTGGAGATTGGAGGACGCAGCCGTGGAAGTTTATTTGGGATATTTTTAATAACGAAAAAAATAAAAATAAACGATGAGGGGTGAGGGGGTGAGGGTTAATTCGTGTAGATTACGAACCTCTAACGAGTTTCTTTATGATTGACCAGGATTTAAAAGACATTTAGTCTGAGAGCTCTAATATTATGAAAGAATAATTGTAAAAATAATTGTATTGCCTTGCTTCAAGGGAATGAAGAGTATAAATATATAGGATGTAGAGTCGTAGGCAATAAGTAAACAATTAATACAAAATATTCTATGAAAGATTCTATTATTATTATGCGGATTCTGCGAGATCTTCTAGAGGATCCTCAACATAGGATCTTATAATATTACTTACTGAATGTAGTAATAAATCAATTGTTGTTTTATGCAGGACATATTAATTGATTGATGACCGTGAATTTATGAATTTTTATGAAATGTTAATGATCTTCTAGCGAAATAAGGGAAATGACATGGAATTGGGACCTACATTACGACGGGGATGCTTCTTTTGGAATATTGTAACCCAAGAGGAAAGATGGTTTATATTGAAGGAATTGTCAAGTTTTGAGAGAATTTATTTATGAAAATATTTTCTTCTAGGGATATGATGTTATATATGATATTAATTGTTTTCTTTTTGTATTATTTTGTCTTCATTTTAGTCAAATGCAACTAACTATAAGTAATACTTCTAAATATACATCAAGTTACAAAGAGGCTAATGCATGTATATCTTTTATGTGAATGCAATATATATTTGTTGAAGGCATATCTACAGTATATTTTCTTTAGCAATTCTCGCCATATGTTTAGCCGTGGAAAAATGAACAAGTGTTCAGCCATTGTTGTCATTCACTTCTAAAGATAAACTTTTTTTTATTGTTTTTTTTTAAATTTGTTTAAAGAAAATGTATAGTGTCTTTTGTTGACAGTTATCGTCTCTTATAACACAACGAACATCATACAACTTTACATCAATGATGATGATTATTGATTTACAGGGAAAATTTGTTGTTGGATAAAAGTATAATACTATTTGCAATATCGTATGTCATGAGACATAACACGACGTTAACGGTACAAAGTTTCTCATTCTCTTTATTCAACGGGACAATGTTTGTAAGACCTTGAGGAAATTATTACCTAGAGACCCGGCCGGGTCTGATAGCGCTAAACGAGTCATAAATAATCCAGTCAACTGCTTAAATCGCCGTCCTCATTTGGTTTAAAATGAATGATCTAACGATTAATGAAATTTCATTAATTATGATTTATTTAACGCTATCATTTCCAGAGTCTGGGAGTGTTACATACAAAGATACGTTTTGCGTGTCCTTCTATATGTGATGGACGACTATTCTTTTGTACTGTAATGAATCTTTTTAGTGGAGCCAAAAATTACTGTCTTCGTTATTTTTTCTGCATCTTTTATTTTGAGAGCTATCATAGTTAACTTTGGACAGGGGGTGACGCATGATCTCGAGTGACAGGGGCGATAATTCTAAAGTTTATTTTGCAATCAAAAAAATATATAGTAGTGTTTTTTTTTTCTTCCTGTAATTCTGCCCCATACGATTAAAAAAAATAATACTATACATCGCAAAAAAACACGACTATATATTTTGGTTTATATGCTAAAAAACCTACTATATATATCGCATTATCTGAATACATTAAGACTTCTATTTCTATCAATAAAGATTTTTTTGAAGGTTCAATAAAGATTTAAAGCACTACAAACAATGTTTGTGAAGGAAACCAATATTCCGAAACCGATTAATATTTTTTTAAATGTATCATTTTGATAATAACTATGTATTTTTGTTTATATGATGAAAGTTTTAGATCAAATTATCTGATTATTATAAATGATAGGGACGAATATAACTTTTATGGAGGGTGAAAAAAATACATAACATACATATAATGGATAGTGATTTAGGCACAGAAAAAGTACACATAAATCATCCACACAACACTTTATAACCACATATTTTAACACTTAAAAGAAAAACAAAATAACACAAAAATTCGGCACCACACAAATGCAAATTCGGGGGATGAATGGTGCACCAAATCGGTGCCAAAATCATTTTCCATATATAATAGTGTATTTTCCGGATCCGATTGGGGTCAGTGCCCCCTCTCTGTGGGTGCATCCGCACCTGATTTTGGGGTGGGCACCACACAAAACAATAAGGTTTAAAAATATACGTATACTGAAATGCCTTTAAAAGAAACAAAAGATTTAGTGTGGTGGCTTTAAAAATTCCTTAATTTTGTTTAGTCTTAAACAACTAAATAATACTTACTTAATCAATGATTTTTTTTGAAAATCAATGTTATAATTTTCCTATTAATAAGAGGTCCACTGAGACAAAAAAAAAAAAAAAAAAAAAACTGTATAATCAATGATGTAAAACTAATTATATTAATTTGTGTTGACCATTCTGTTGTGAAAATTAAAAAAACTCCTACTAACCATATTTGTTTTTTTAACAATTATAGTCAACATTCATAGCTGTTCTTCAAATGATCCTACTCTACTTCCATAGCTGGGTTTAGTATATATCATCTCATCTGTTTGTTTTACAAAGAGGAGAAATTACAGCTACAAATTAATTAAGGAGAGCCTAAAATTGTGCCATCTGAATTCCAGCAGCGACCTGCACAAATGGGAAATATTGAGTGTGGTTTTCTATTTCCATGGAAGCAGCAGCCTAAAGAAGATGATAAAAATGAGGATACACCCGACCAAAAATACGCCGATGTAGGGTTGCTGGACAAGTTTCTAAATTGGTTCAACTCCCCTGAACCACAGCCTATTTATATCCCAGGCGGAGTTGTATTCGGCGAACGAATCGAGATCTCCGTGGACCACAATTTTTTTAAAGAGTTACAGACCAGGTTTGAAAGCCTGAGTGAAGAGGTACAACTGCATGTCTACAAAAAAAAATTATTTGGCATCGAAATCATTTTTGCATGTCTATTATAATCTTCTAAATTAATGGTTTATTATTATTATTTTTTTACTTGTGTGCAGCATATCGATTGTTATTTAGATCTGTTGTCACGACGGATGTTAGAAAATCCATCCGCATATCATTCGGGTGCAACTATCTGCTACCACACTTTCGCACAGTCTCTGCTGGAAACATGTCTGTATTGGAGTGAAGAGGATTTCCAGGTGTCGTTGCCTGCTGACGTGGAGTTCATGGCGGCCGCATGGACCCCTGAGACGACCGCGTATACAGTGTGGTGCATCAATGATAGTCATTGGGTGGTCGTGGTCATGTCCATCCCTGAATGGTCTTTGACAGTCTACGACTGCAAGGTTGGGACAGGAAATGACGATGACATATACGCAAACCTAGGACGTTGGTCGAAGTTTATGCGGGTGGTGCTATGCAGGGCACCACGATGTCGGGACCTACCGCAGATGAAAGATCCGTCTAAACCGGAATTCATTGTAAACCGTTTGGACCATAGAGCAGTTCCACAGATGATTATCAGGTATGTGTATTTATATAAGTAATCATTTCAATTTAATAAAACTGTCACAATAGATAGATATCGGGGTTTCCTTTTATATATATATATATATATATATATATATATATATATACTAAGATAAATGTAAATTTTGCAGCGGCGACTGTGGTGTGTATGCGTTAAAGCACATCGAGCACATGATCCTCCGCGGAGCAAAATTACAGGATGTGAAGGATGAAAATATACAAGAGTTTAGGAAAAAGATGTGCGTAGATCTGTTTAATCAAGTGTTAGCCGTGTAGCTAGCATGTATTTTTGTTAGATTGTATGGTGATGTGTAGTTCTTTTGTATAATCTCCGATGCCGAGGAGTAATTTTGTTTATTTAATGTTTTTAATATTTAAAATAACGATCGATTTTTTTTGTTTTGGGCAAATTTGAACTCCTATTTTGATCGAATTGAATATTTGTGTGATAAAAAATGGTTTATTTTTAATACCGAAATGCACAAAAGAAAAAAAAGATTAAAAAAAACGTGTGTAAACAATGTTCTAAAAATCGCTAGACGAAGTCGGTACGCTACTAGGGCGCATAGGGCCTAGGGCATCTAGGCAGTTTTAGGGTTTTAAGGATCTACAGCTTTCAAGATTGCCCTCTGCTTAACAGCTTCGCTGGTGATCCTACACGAGCAAAATTAGACGCATTAATTGAAGGATCTACAGCTTTCAAATTCATTTCTAAGGCGGGGCAATTCATCCTTTCAGAACGTGAAATTGACCCGGTGAATTACAACCCGGGTTGCAATGGTAAATTGGCTATGAACACTCTTATCTTCCGGTTCTAAGTTGACTGAGGGTTTAACCCTATAAAGTCTCAGGTATAAGGTCACTTGGCATATTGTTTGGTCAGCTTACCGGAAAACTTGGATGTTCGCCCAGATGGAACCCTAATCGCCTATGTCACCTAGGCGGCGCCCAGGAGCGCCCAGCACCGCCAGAAGGCCGGATCGCCTAGCAGAGGTCGCCTAGGGTATGTTCGAGACGCTCGGGGTGCGCCTAGGCGATCGCTTTTTGCGATTTTTAGAACACTGTGTGTGACACACAAAAATAGAGGGACAAAAGTTCACCGTGAAGTGTGGATTATGAGTAAAAATTCAGCGAACAAAAAAAAGGTTAAAGATTGTAGATGACTGTTTTTAATCTTATTTTTTCAGAAAAAACTGTTTTTAATCTAAAATGAAAAAAAGGACAAGAGAAAAAGATATTGGTTGAGAAGGAGATATAAAATGTCAATTCATTGACATTTATCGTCTCTTACATTACTATAAATATCATACAACATCACATAATGATAACTATTATTGGTTTTTTTTTTTTTTTGAAGAGATTAAATTTGCATTACGCCAAGTCTGAAATATCGGCAGAAATTACATCATGAGTAGGGGATGTTTCCCAATCAATCGACCAATATGATCTAAACCATGCCGGGCCAGTAAGTGCGTCGAGAAGTTACCAGTACGCTTAACAAAAGTAAAATAAGAAGTAACAAAGGATGGTAAAAACGCTAGACAATCACGTGCTAAGCAGCTGAAGATAGATAAGTCGTCCGACGGCCTCAATAATACTTGAATACATGGCAGACAATCAGTTTCAAAAGTAATTGCAGAAAGACCTAAGCGAATAGCTTCTTCCAACGCTAGTAGAATCGCCTGCATCTCCAGGATCTCGGGACTTATACCAGGGTCGAAGTGGAACGAAAATGTAGCAACAACTGAACCAAGTGCATCTCTGAAGATAAGACCCACACCAAAACCTGAATCCGCAACAGTGGCATTAGAATTGCATTTCCAGTTGCCCACATGAGGTGCGCTCCATATGACCTGGTGGCCATGCTCCTCAGATTCCGTGTAAGAAGAGCACAAAGCCTGACGAAATTCCGATGCTCCAGAAGCGGATGCAGAGACCACGCGGGATACATAAATAGGCACATCATCGAAAACCGCACTGTACTGGGCTTTCCAAAGGTTCCAGAGAAGCAGACAGAAGGTAGACACCTCATCCGGAGTGTAACGCGCTATTATCGCACCAAAAAACTCCTTGAAGTTTGACCTATCGCCCTAGCATAGTCAGAATCAAATAGTACATGCCGTAAGGACTCCATCTCCCTGCCACATGCCAGACATTGACCCGAGTCCATATTACGCTTAGATAGTTGCTCCCCGATCGACAAACAGTCCTGCAGGCATCGCCATAAGAAATGATGAACACGCGGCGGTACAGTAACTTTCCAAACATCACGCCACACTCTATCCGGCCCTGAAGACGAAGACACATGTGCCGAATCATGCAATCCACCTTACAAACTCAATGCAAGAAAATACCGATTTCACAGTAACTATTATTGATTTACATGGAATATTTGTTGCTAGTGACGTAAAATACTATGTGCAATATTCTATATAGGTAAGGATGAAGTTACTCTCTCTATTCTACATCATGTTTACACCAGTGGCGGAGGAATGTATATCAGGGTGGGGTCACGTGACCCCACAGAGATTCATAGAATTGTTTTTAGTATTAAAACAATGTAGTTTTGGTGTTAAAAGTGTCGTTTTGTTGGTTAAGTTTTAGGCTCCGGTGACCCACATAAACAAATTTTTGGATAAAAAATATAGTTTTATAGTCCGGTGACCACACTGAAAAACTTCCTGGATCCGCCGCTGGTTTACATCCAAGATAATCTTGTAGCTGTGATTGTTTTAAACTTTCTAATTATTTTTACAAGTAAAAGATATGTTAGGTAAGATGATAATGGTATAAAAATGTTGTAAACTTAAAGAAAGTAAATCTTGGGTGACTCCATATTTATGCCAACAATAGTTTTAGACCTTAGACACAATAGTTTTAGACACAATAGTTTTAGAAAGTAAATCTTGGGTGACTCCATAAAATGTTTTTCTACGTACATCAGCCCACCAACAACCAGTAGTTTTTTTGCGGCCAGCCCTGTCAAAATTTGCAACTGAAAAGGTCACATACCTAAAACCCATCGACAGTACCTTAGCATAACATTTGCCGTAATAAACTCATTGCCACCTAAGCATAATAATCTATGTCGAAAGAACAACGTTAATTGCATTGTCCGTTGAGCCACACATCGGGGGCGGGGCGGCTGCAGGAATTCCGGGATGAGATTAGAGATCGAGAGAAGCACCGTAATAGGACGATAGTTTTATCTTTTTTTAGAAATACTGCAGGGTCAATAGTATTAAATAAACAAATAGTGGGTCAGACGTTGAAAATTACGGGGTCAATTGACTATGTTCTCTTATTTATCTATATAAATATACATAGGACTTTTTTTTATATTAAGGGGGTCAAGTGCACCCCAAACCCATCATGTAAAGCCCCCATGCACACATCGGTGTTTGTGATGCCCCTTCCCGGATACCAAGTTCGTATCCGAAAAGGAACAACCGACGTGTATAGAATTAAAAATAATTCAACATTATACGTAAGCATGACATTATCATAATCAAAAATCAAAGAGGAAGCTAAAGAGACTCAGGAAGACATAATAAGATCGAAAGAAAGTTACAAAGCTGTCATACATTCTAAAAAGGGATATTGACACTTTTAAGACCTCATGTTTTAGCTTTGTTTCAAAAACGACTATTATGTTTTTAAATTACATTTTTAGTCCCTTAGGTTTGTGTTTTTTTTTTTTTTGCAGTTTTAGGACAATTTTAAATATTCCGTCAAATTTAACGTGAATAAAGGTTAACATTCAAGTGAAAAATCCACGCATTTTTTTATTATCGTAGTTTTATGTCTTGCATTCACCAGAAACCTCAGTCAAATTATCAAACATCTCAAATGCATGTTTTCCAGCAACTTCTTCAATCAGCTTATACTCATAATTTCTAGAGCTCACACCTAATATGCAAATAATCAAGCAACTTAAAATCCTCATTAAAGATTTCCAACGAACCATTAACCAAACTAGTAACTCGTAAAAATACTCGACTCATTTGGGTAATCAAGCTTCAAAACACCATTAACAGAGCCTTACCTTGATTCCCTTTTCCCACCATACAAAGCTTGCTAGTGGCAGAATTCCAGAACCCACTGACAGAAAAATCAGAACGATAATAACCATTTACCGGAATCCTGGGTGGCCGGAAATGCACAAGACGGAGACAATGGCGTGTAGAATTACTGTACTTCCCCGGGATCCTTAAATAACGTATAAAAAGAGCTCCATCAAGCTTAAACACGCTGTCTGATCGGGTTATGTAGATTTCATTGGTCCGTAATGCTAGGTCCGACCCGAATCAGCAGAATCTGAATGATCAAAGGTATATTTAAACGAGGCTTTTGACAGGGAAGGCTTTGAAGGGTCAGTGAGAGATGTGAATGGCGTTGAAGGCTCCGGAACTACGTTATTGCAGTAGTCGGAATACGGCTAGATTACAATTTTCGTCCTGTAACTAGACACGTTTTACAATTTTAGTCCTGTTTTTGCTCCGGCGACAATTTCAGTCCTGTAAGTGGACTTTTTTTTGCAAAAATAGTCCTGAAGGCCGGAAAATGCTAATTGTACACATTTTCCGGCCAAAAAAAATGTCATGTCATCCCAAATTGACACGTCATCCTTCCACGTCAGCACAAATTGCCATATCAGCAATTTTTTGCTTGGAATTTCCACGTCAAGTGCTTGGAATTTTAATATTAGGTCGTAGGTTTGAATCTGTCTTGTTGCAATTTTTTATTTTCAGTAAATGGATGAGAAATGAGACCCACAGCCAAATAGGATCCATAGTGGCACGTAAACAATTTTAAAAGATTCCGGTGCCCAGACACCGTTATCCGGCGGGTAGGACCATTTTAAAAAAAAACAACTTAGATGATCATTTTCCTCAACGGAGCAGGTGTTGGAATGGTGTCCTAAACCCAATCGGGTTGGAACGGATCCGACCGGGTCGGATCATTTCTACTATTTCTTTATGTTTATGCATATATTAAATGGCTTTTATGTTGTCATATATATATGTTCTTTTAATGAACCAATTATGAATTGTTATATGATAACGTCCTTAGTATTAAACCATTATAGAGAAACCATGATAGGCGATTATGGTTGATAAGATCTCCAATCACTTTAATAAGTTTGATACTTAAATGTCTCTAGGCTGATGTACTATTAAACAGGGCATTGATAGTATAAACAGGCTAGCACGTATTAGATGTCTTTTGTCTTTAAGGGCAGGGATAAATCTCGTCTATCGAAGTGTAAAGACACTTGGACTGTACGTGGACGTGTATTAGAGAATATGTACGTCAGACTGACCCACTTACACGGATAAGTGTCACACTATGTGACAGTTGTGTAATTATCCTTTGGACCGGAGTCTTCATGGCATCACGGTGTGGATTGTCATGCTTTGACACTATTGAGGTTTCCCCTAGCCACGGGGCGATCATGCGGTAGTGATTGGGTGTGATACTGAAGCATGCGGAGTATACATGATTGATCGTCTGGGAATCGCGTATCCTATGATTGGGATTGAATATCCGAAATGGCCTTCTTATAAGGAATGTCTTACTCTCGTGAATCTTTGCAAAGTGGGAGTAAACGAGTTACTTCGAGAGAGCATGATATCCAGATTATAAGATACGGTCGTTAATGTTTGACACTCGACGTACGACCGTATGGATATTATTACAGCGATAGGATTGTAAGTTACACGGTAACTGTTTCACATGAAAGGTAGTAGTCATTGCATTTGAATCTTCCGATGATTGGGGGTCATGGTGTGTTGCTAGACGATATCCCGTGATCGTTAGGCATAGAGGGCATTTTCGTAATTTGCACTTTGTGTCTACGGACAACATATTCGGAAGCCTATCGGGTCACACACATATGAACATCTAGCCGGATTAAAATGTGGTTATAGATGATAACCAGATAATGAAATTTTATCTCACGACTATAAAGGTTATAGTGGTATTTATTTATTATGAATAAATTAAATACAAGATATTAATAATATTATATTAATTAAAGAATATTACGGATGCCAATTTATTGGCATATGGGGTGCAACTTATTAGTGTATAAGATACACTTGGATTGTGCAATTTAATTAATGGTATTACCATATATTAATATTAATATAATATATATATATATATATATATATATATATATATATATATATATATATATATATATATATATATATATATTTGCTAGCATGCGTGTGTTGTACATATATATATAAGATATACATGTTCACACTTGTAATGGCTATATATTTATATATAGATTTATTTGTGTAATATATATGTGATATATATACACATGTGTAAATTGATTTTTGGTAATAAGATAAATATAGTCAATATTAGAGATTGACAATATCTTGGAAATATTCAATATAAGATATTGACAATATCCTACTTTTACTTAATATAAGATATTATAATAAATGAGATAAATCAATCTATTATATTTTCCTTATTTTATTAAGAAAATGTTTTCTTCTCCTCTACTCTATCTGGGGAGCCACATCCATTATAAAAGGAGGTGGGTGTCAAGCTCTTTTGTACATTACAATTCCAAGAACTAATAGTTCTTGTGTAAAATAGAGAGCATCCTATAGAGAGTTGGAGATAGGGGAAAAATGCCGGTCTAGCAACCGGAGTTTTCCAATAGCAATCCATGATGGGATTCCGGCGGGCTGTTCGTGTGGACTAGCGGTAGAGGCCGAACACTTGGGCGGCTCTATGCAGAACTACTCTCCTTAGACGGTCAAAGCGTCGATCTTTTAGATCAACCAAGGTAACCACCATCTACTAGTTTATTTGTTTATTGCTTAAACGAAGTCGATCCTGGTTAAAAGGAAATAAAATTTTAAATTCCGCTGCTTTTCTGCGTAGATTTCCTAACAGCAGGAGCATGAGCACGACTAAAATCCTTAGTAGGCCAACTTAGAGGACCATTTTTTCAATTTTACCAAAAGATTTATGACAACTACTTGGTATTGGGAGGTTTTATTTTATTTTATTTTTGCTCAAAGCCCCCGGTATCCGAAACCCACTGATCCGACTAATTTTTATTATTTTCAAGTATTTCACTTATATCAAATATTGATTTAAACTCGGAGGTCGTTTTTTGAATTAGGGGGAAGGGGCCACAAGGACAAAAAAAATAATAAATGGGTTTGGAAGGACAAAAGTAACATTTTCATGATTATAAAGGACGAAAATCACAATTGTTATTTTAAAATTGTTACTTCACGTGTTAATGTTACTTTGTGTTTCACAATTGTTACTTCATATTTACTCTATTCCACATTTGCTACTTCATATTTGTTACTTCATAATTGTTAATTTTGTCCTTATTAAATTACAGTTTCCTTCTATCCCGATTTTTTGATAATTTTGTCCTTCTGGACAAAAATCTACTTGAATTATATTTCTTCAAAATATATAATTTGAATTGATTTGAAACAATTGACTGTTTTGAGCTAGTGCAGACTTTTTGAAACAATATAAACTGAAACTTGGAATTGACGGATAATAATTGCTCGCTCGCTCGTGGCACAAAAATGTCAAACCTCTAGTGGCTAAGGGGATTAGAGTTACTTCTTTTGGAGAGCGACTGGTCACCGGTCTCGGGGCCTCTTGACTCGAAGTATTTCCGGCAGTAGCTAGAGTGCTCGCTTGTAAGAGTGGAGACGGTACTATAATTCCCAAAAATAATTCAATAAATCCACAAAATAATTTGACAATACTTCAATAATTAATTTCATTACAATATTACCACAAATGAAAGACAATAGTTATTCTCAAAAAAAAAAAAAACAAAAGACAATAGTTGTACCTAACTTAATATGAGCATCACATTCCATTTTTCCCTTTTTTCGGATTTCGAACAATATCTTCGCCTATACTCTTCTTTTTCCTTCGATCATAAACCTGTATGTATGTATTCATACACTACTAGAATTTCCCGGATTTGTGACGAAAATTTGTCACGAAAATATTTCGTCACAAAGTAGCGACATATTTGCTACTACTTCCTGACAAAATACAAATAAATAATTTTTACCACGAATCATGATGACATTGCGACAAAAAGTGTACGTTGCAAACTTTTTGGCACCATTTCGTCACAAACATTCGCGCCAAATTTCAGCGCCATATTTTGTGATAAATCTATGATAAAGTATCTTTGTCGCAAAATTTATCGTAGCTAATTCGTCACTATTGGAAAATTTGGCCCACATCTATTTTCCCACTAATTAGTGACGAGAATTTAATGACCAAAAAGTTGCGAAAATATTTCGTTGGTGATTTGTGACAAAGTTTCAATGGTTTAGTGACAAATCACAAATATAAATATTGTGCTAGAACATGCGACCCCTTTGTGACAAAATATGTGTGTGACAAGAATTTGGTGACGAAAGTTCGTGACGAAAAAATTTGTGTCGAAAATGGTTCGGCAGAAATTTGCGACATCATTGCTTCAAATTAGCGACAAAACATAAGAAGATTATTTGCGCAAAAAATGCGGCGATATTGTGACAAGATATGTACATGACAAAAGACCAGTAACTATTTTGTCACAAACCTTCACGCCAAAAGCATGCGCCATTATCTATGACAAATATGCGACAAACTAGATTGGTCACGAAAAAATATGCGCCAGTAACTATATTTATTGTTAAATTAGTGAAAAAATTTGTGATGAACATATTCGATCACTCATTTGTGACAATGTTCCATGGTTGATGTAGTCTACTTAAAGATAGAAGACACTAAATATAGGAAATATATAACACAATTTAAATTAGAAAAAACCCATTAATTAGACATAAAATATGTTAAAAAGGTCAAAATTTTTGTATTAATTGACATTTAGTCCAGTGGATTGAATATAATTTCAAAAGGGATAAATTATCATTCAACTGGACGATTATGCCTTTCTCAAGGTTTTAGTTTTTGCTTTTCTTTTAGTGGATTTGTTTGGTATTAGATTTGTTATATTAAAAAGTTATTGTGGATTAATTTAAGTGGAATTGTTTGATAGTGAAATTGAAATCGTTAAATATGGCAAGAGTAATTCGTCCTTTCAAGTGTCGTTTGTCCTTTTTCACCATTTTTCAATCCACTTGTCAATTTTGACAATTTCTTCTCAACATTTGTCCTTTATAACCATTACCCCTAAAAAATCAGTTAGCAAATTGATTTTGTTGGACCTAGCTAGAGGAAACAATATGTTATCATTGAAAAAAAATCTTTCGATAGTAAAAAGAATAATTAAAGTTTAAAGTCTAACAAATCAAATTATTAAGGCAATGAGGCCTTAATTTTGTGGTTAAAGTTAAGGCCCATGACCACCTCTTAGTACCGGGTTCGAGCCCTACATAATGCAATATTTGTGAGTGTTATACTTCTTCGTATATTATGTAATTATTATATAGTGTACATATATATTCCAGTACTTTTTTTTAGAAGACATATTCTAGTACTTCTAATATATAGAATATACAAAAATTGACATGGGTATAATCCAATGATTATCAACGTTATACGTTTTGGGCCAAAAGCAGGCCAAAATGATCAAGAAGGCTAAATCAGTACAAGACCATAGACGTTTTGGCCCAAAAGGGGGTTAAAATGGTCAAGCGGGTCAGATCAGTACAAGCTCATAGTTGGGACTTTAGCTATCCGAAGTTCTATCTGCGACCTTATGAAGGTCGCTCTCAATGATCTACTATACAAGAAAACTGTCTTTTAACAAAGAGAATTTGGTGAGGAGGTAAAAATTCATCATTAAATGATACTTACAATGAGAAGACATAAATTGTTTTGTTCGTTGATGACAAAATTTTAATTCTCCTAATTAGTTGTTTCACTAGATCACTCCCTGGCAAAAGACCAGGGTTCGAGACCGCTTGGGACAAGTGTGTGTGAACCTTTCGTATCCGGAAAAAAAAAATTAATGTCCTAATTTTTTTCAATATCCTTATTATTTTTATATTTGTATGATCCTTAATAAAAACATCTCCTAAAAATTTAATTTTCTTGTTAAACTAAATAGAATAAATCCCTTCATTACCTAAATATCGAACACCCATTATCGGCGGCCTCCGCCCTCATCCTCCTTCCTCCCCCTTTCCACCTGCCTCTTTTTGCAGACTCCACATACCGACAAAAAGTCAACGATCCTTCATCGTTGCGCTCCACCACCAGGCGGTCTAGGGTGGCCACGCACGACTTCCACTGAAGTAGATGAGCATTCGCACCGGTCCAAGCCCAGGTGACCTTCACGACTATTTTTTTCTGGCGGCTACACTTGCGGTAGGCTAGTATTATGAGTTAATGACATAGGCAAGTCCCTGCTATTGTTTCTATTGCAAATAGATCTAGTTTAAGGAATATATATGCGATGTTTCATTTTATGGTTAGGTTAAAAGTTTGTAGAATTGATGACATATTGTTGTTCGATGTAGTGGAATTTGATGGCAGTGGAGGATTTACATCAAAAATTCAAATGATGCTCACTTTCTCTGTTTTCCCTTCACCTAGAGTGTCTTCCCCTGGGACAATTGATTCAGGATTCAGGGACTCTACTACTTTGTCCACTGGTATAAAATGCTTTAATCTTGGACAATAAATTACTTAGGTTGTCTCTCCAAACATCAATTTTAATCATTTTGCTTTATTACAACAATGGCGCTGAAATGTTGGAAGGTATCTGTACTTTGTGTTGTTTTCTTCATTGTTGTGTCAAATGAGATTCCTCATACTTTCTCTTCTTCCAATACGAGCAGCAATATGAGCAGCACTCAATTCTCTCTTCCGATATGAGCAGCAGTGAAACTGAGAATGAAAAGAAATTGGTTAAAAAAAATTTTGCTTCATTTCGATTTCACAGATTTTGTTGCCAAGAACAACTACATCGTTTTCAAATTTTTTGCCACTTGGTAAAGTTTAGCTTTGCTGTGAAATTTTTATACATGTTATTTTCCTAACAATTATCGCCATGTTTTTTTGCAAGCTATTACATATAATTTGATGCCTGGGACAATTTTTCCTTGTGTGTGGATGTTTAATTGCAGTTGTTTTCTTGTTCTTAAAGAAGTTTACTAATTCTGTATGAATGGGATTTTAACAAGTTAAATTCATGTTTATAGTGGTATGGTGTAAGTGCTCAAAAATCCCTTCACTGGGATGCATGATGCTGAGATTCACATGGTCATAAATTTCTGTATATAATCTACTTATTCAGGTGTAGTAGATGGAAGAGCTTGGGTGTTGAGGTTGGTGAATGTGGCGGCGCTGAAGATGAAACGCATATGAGGACATTCAGGAAGCTTGCAAGAGCCTAGGTGTTGCTAAAACCTCCGATTAGGCGGCGGATTTCACTACTAGGGAACATGATGTGGCCGGAATTGTTTTGATGTTTGAAGCAAAGGTCTACCTCGGCCTGGAAAAAGGTATTCTTTTTGCTTTTAATAATAGCTTATAAAGTTTATTCCTGATTCTTGAATGATTTGTCTGGTGCGTGAATGAATAATAGGCAAGAAATAAGAATAATGTATGAATATTCATGTTTTTTTGTTGTGCATTTTGCATAGAGTCAGAGTCACAAAATTCACATTTAGTGACTTGTGAAAGTTTCCAAGTGGTTAATGATTATGTATGTGTTTCTTAAACCCTGCTGCTTGCAAAATAGTATTCATTTATTTCCGCAGTTGAAATGCTAAAATGAAATTCGACCATATATATTACTCTTTTAATGGCATTGGTTGTACTAGTTATAAGCACAAAAGACCTTGATTATATATAGTTACATCAATCAAGGTGTAGACAAATTACTAGTAGGATAAAATATCTATGCTAGACTTGAATAATTGGAGAAAGGTTTTGTTAAAAATAAGACCTGACTAGCTGTTGGAAAGTATTAGTTGCTAAATGCTTTGATAACTTGATCAGTCTCATTTATTGGTTTAATATCACGTGCAGTTGTCTGACATATTGGAGTTCTCGCTAGTTTGGATGCTTTTGGTTTGTAATTTTTATCAATTCACCTCCAAATAAAGTAAGGGCTTGGGTAGGGGTGCACCTTTTTCTTATTTCCTTATTTTTTTATCATTGTTTATTTTCGAAATTTCATCTGATATGGTGTTCACTTTCCACTATTTTATTTCAGAGTATTATGGAAGCTATTATATTTTGTAGAAGTTCACAGCAAAATACTGCTTTGTATCAAACATTACGGTTGATAAATGCAAGTCATCATTCATCGGAGAAGTCTTTGTGCACATAGGACATTTCTATACCTTAGACTGAGATTTCAAGTACAAGGTATGTCAATTGGTGTGTTTCTTTATTATTCACAACGCTCATGATACTTTCCTAATTTTCTTGCTCTCAGTGACTCATTCTTGGTTGATGATTCAAGCATGAGTTCATATTATATTTTGTGTATGCACCTCGTGTTTTCTGGTGAACTTTTGAACTTTTATCTCAACAAGTATCCTTAGATTTTTTTTTCGAGTTGTCAAGGTAGTTGTGGAGAATGTGTTTGACATGCTTGTTGTAGTAATGTAGTTGGTAAAGTATCATTTCAGATGGATGTTAATGTGAAACATGCTGGAGTAGTGCATGACGAAGGTAATTAATAGAATTCCTTTTTTTTGTGAATTAATTGAATTCCTTTTTAATATCATGAAGATTTTAAATTCCGGCATGATTTTTTATATTCAACAATGATTGTGTGGACTATAATTTTCATCTTTTTCCGGATGATATGATGAAAGAGAATGGACATGTGCTGGTGGTGCAAGCGAGATCGTCATGATTTTAAACATGTTTTTCAGGATGCTTTACAAGATCGTCAAGAACCTGAGTGGGATGTAGAACTTAAGACACTTTTAGAAATGAAATCTGATTGTGATGCAGAACTTTAAGACGATTTTAGAGATAATTGCTCGTTCACAAGATTGAGTTGTTTTCGGTGATAAAACCATTAGTCTCTTGAATTTGTCCATTAATCATGAATAATATTGATTTCATGTTTTTAAATGTTATTTGATTCAATCATGAATAAAAGTATTTGCTTCATTTTCATGATCTTGAAAGTGTTTTGATTATTTATGCTATTGAAACTATTTTTAAGAGAACATTTACTATTATTGAATATAATTTTGATAAATAATAAATATAGTAAAAATATGAAATATAAATTCCGTTATAAACTCATTGCAACCATTGATACGTTGGTCATACATTTGTCACAATAATTCGTTACAAGTAAAATTTGTCACAAATCTGTCAATATACTTTGTCACAATTTTGTCGTAAAAATGTCACAAAAAATCATCACATAATAATCACTAAAATTTTGTCACAATTTTATCGTACACATTCACCACAAATTCATATCATATTCATAGCATATGGCCGTCACTATTTCATCAATAAATTTGGTTACAAAATTGTCGTAGTTTTTTGTCACACATTTGTCGCTATTTTATGAAGTAACTTTGACACAACACATCCATCACAAAATTATCGGACAATTTGGTCAAACATCCGTTACAAAATATAATTTTTGTCGCAGATTCGTCACACAATGTTTTGTCACAACTATGTCACAAAGTATGACTTTCATTACAATTTTGTTGCAAAAAGCAGTGACAAGGTTACTTTCGACACAAAAATTTGCAACGGGGTGTTCCGTGACGGAAATACTATTCGTCGCTAATTCGTCACTAATGCCCGTTTGTGACGAATTTGCAACGAAAACCGGCGTCACAAATCCGAAAAATTCTAGTAGTGATAAAAGAAAAAAAAACAAAAGAAATAAAGAAAATGAGTCGTCAGCAAAGGGTTGATATGAGACGTGTGTGAGAGTGTTATAAATAATATATATTTATAAGAAAACCAGTATTTTGTACAACTTCTTAAAAGAAACAACGGAAGTCTTCATTACATGATAGAACAAAAGGAATGACACTTTTTAATATTGAAGTGTACGAGCATTAAGAAAATATGTCGTGTTCATTTACAAGCACCAGCTTTGGTTGAGCCGATGAGCCAATTACCGCCCAAACACCATATGTACCCAGGGGTTTCAACCGCACACTACGAGAACAAGCCATGCCTGACAACTCCGGCCGGTTGTCAGCGAAAAGAATCAACCTTCACCGTACAAACCTCCTACACGGCTCCAACCAACCCTATCCATGCCCTAGGACCCACACACCAACCGTCAGCCCTTGCTTTCCCGGTTGTAGCGTGAATCTTCGGGGAAAAGGTACCGTCCCCACTCTTAGGATCGAGCACTCTAGCTACTGTCGGAAAGATTTCGAGTCAAGAGGCCTCGAGAACGGTGACCAGGGGCGGCGCCATGTAGTGTAAAATGGGTCAACTGACCCCCAAAATTAAAATAAAAACAAAAATTCTATGTATTTTTTACACTTTAAAAAAATTATGTACTAATATCTACTTACTGACCCGCTAAAATTTTCAAATATCGACCCTTGACCCATTTTTATACACATATTTTTCATATAATGCATTAGAAACTTGTAATACGATGTGTCGTTCCCGATCCGTGACCCGTATCACATAACTTCTGCAGCCGCCCATGACGGTGACCAGCCGTTCCCTTGGAGCAGTAACACTAGTCCCCCTAGGCACTAGAGCTTTGACACTTACGTGCCATGAGCGAGCGAGCAAGTAATATCCGTCAATTTCAAATTTCATTTTTTTTTATTGTTTCAAAAAAATGTGCACTAGCTCAAAACGGTCTATTGTTTCAAATCAAATCGAATTATTATTTTTAAGAAATATCATTCGAAAAACGACTTCCGTGTTTCATTCAACACTTGATATAAATAAAATACTTGAAAATGATTAAAAAACACACTTTGACTTTTACATAAAATAAAAAACTCATCTGAGGTCGGTGCTATTACTATTCTTAGGATGAGGTTATATACCCAACCTTGATTCTTCCGTCTAACTCAAGCAGTTATAATCCGATCAATAGCTTCCATCCCTTACATTAATCACTCATCGGAACTATCATTTTCTTCGGTATCCAGTTCTCTATTGATCATGATCATTTTGGAGGACATGTAGAAATAGGATATAATTCTTTCCCCGATTGTTTCGACATAATTTCTACGGCCCTTCATTTCCTTAGTTATTTTATTTCAACCTCCTTTTTATAAAAAAAAAATTCATCTCGGTCCAACAACTTAATTAATGTCCCAAAAGCTTATCACATGAACCCCTGTGCGTGTATTTTTTATGCAAAACTCTATATGGTACATAATAAAATCCACGTACAAGCACTCCACCCAAATTCTACTTTTGCTAATATATATATAACCCATAAAGATTTCTCATTCAACAACCGACGTAAACTACAAAAGGGTGAAAGAAAAGCTATTTTTGGTGGTTGAGTAACGAAGAGGGTTGGGATGCTATAAGAAAAGTGACATTATGGATGCTTTGATTAAAAAGAAATGATCTGGTTTTTAACCATAAGAATTTCGATGTTGCAGCTGTGTTTGCGGATATTCAGTCGGATGCTTCGAATGGGTTTCAGGTCGATGCTTTAAATTCAACTGGGAGTGGACCAAATGGAAACTTGATCCTTTTACTGTTATTTCTTCGTAGTTTGCGGTCTTGTTTCTAGTTTTGGGGTTGTTTTTTGTTTTTTCGATTGGTTTTGTTGTACTCTCAGCTTCTTGCTGAATATTTTTCTAATAATAAAATCTTTCTTTGACTGTTAAAAAAAAAAAGATAACTTACGTTTTCGGGTTTCGGGTCCATGTTGTTGGTTTGGCTGCCATTATTTAGTTTGAGGTGATTCGTTGTAGTAAATGGACAGTGTTGAGAATATTATACAAGATCAAAAAATATCTTCGTAATCAATTTGTAATGATTTTGTAATCTCAACATTTATTGCATTCTCATTGTACTCCTACTATAAATACTACCATTGTAATTGCTAAACATAAATGGAAATTACTTTCCCTCAATTGTTGTTATGGTAGCAGAGCTCTCTGACTAACGTCAAGTCGGTCATGAGCAATCTTTACGGAAAAAATGTTTGGGTGTGGGTTCGTAACATTCATCTAAACGAACCCTCACCCTCCTCATCTTTTATATTTATTCTAATTTTTTTCTTCTTAAGTTGATATAAATAAATTATGATGTTTTTGCATCCATAAGCTTATTTCATGCTTCCCAAGTGGATCAGCATATCATTGGTTGTTTTTTTCCGTTGATTTCACCTTTATAGTTGTTCTTAATAAATTGTTTATGATATCCGAAATTGCAAACCCCATAAAGGCTTCTGCTGGCCATGGTGATTTTTCTTTTCAATTCAATGTAATCTTTTCAATTCAATGGTAACGTGCAACTAAACCTCGGCATTTCAATCCAAATTTCTGTGTTTCTCTTTATTCTACCTCTTCTCTTCCATCACCGTTGCTATTTACACCTCTCTTGCCTCAACTAATTGCTTCTTCCCCATTCGTCTATTAGGGTTCGTACAACAAAAACCCTCAATTCCAAATTTTATTAAGGTTTTACCATCCTTCATTCCAATTTTTTTTAATTAGGGTACAACCCTCCATGTATTGATCACAAGTGTGACCACACATCAATTTTTTTCAGCTATAATTTTTTTAGGGTATTAAATCCTTTTAAGGATGATATTTCCTCCAAATATTTATTCATCTCTATCACTACTTTTATGACTCTTTACAAAAATTGAGTCATCCATTGCAAATTCAAACAATAGCAGATTGATGTGAAGCAGTTGTTGCCGATTGATATGAGAGGAAGTTGTTGCATTCACCATGTAAAGGAAGCAAGATTACTGCATTACGAGCCAATCTCCATGTCCATTCTATTTCAATGGGATTGCAGGTGCGTGTTGAGAATAATCTACAAGATCAAGAAATATCTTTGTAATCAATTTGTAATGATTTTGTAATCTCAACAGTTATTGCATTTTCATTGTACTCCTACTATAAGACCTACCATTGTAATTGCTAAACATAAATGGAAAAATTACTTTCCCTCAATTGTTGTTAGACAGTAACTCATTGTGGTGCCGGGTTGTATGGTGGTGATGAAGAACGGCGACTATGGCATTCATGGCAAAGATGGTATGCGTTGGAAATTTGTGACTGAGATCGAAAATGGAGACAATAGAAGGTGGAAATATTGATAATCTGGGGAAAAAAATCATAAAACTATGCTCCCTGTTTTTTTTATAAATGCATTTTCTCTTTTGTAAAGAGAGAAGGAAATACTTCGACTCATCTCTTGGCAAATGAAGGTCATTTTTGGTAGGACTTAAACAATGGGGCTCTACGCCTGTAACGCCCCCAGACCCAGGGCCTGGTAGCGCTAAATGAGTCATAAATGGTCGGTCAACTGCTTAGACCACCGTTCTTTCTTGGTCTAAAATGGCTAACCCGAGTTGACAAGACCTTCATGTCTCACACTTATATGGGGGTGAGCATGACTTTATTTTACCGATGTGGATTTTACATTCTCCCCCCTCTTATAAGGGACCGGCGTCCTCGCCAGGACGGCCAAGATTTGTCCCAGTGGATTTGTCCCAGTTCGTTCCTACCATAGGATTCTAGAGGTGGCCCTCACCGCCTCTCACGGTGTGGCACTTAGTTCCGTATGATAGTCGGCTCTGAATATTATTCTGTAACGCCCCCAGACCCCGGGCCTGGTAGCGCTAAATGAGTCATAAATGGTACGGTCAACTGCTTAGACCACCGTCCTCGTTTGGTCTACAATGACTAACCCGAGTTGACAAGACCTTCATGTCTCACATTTATATAGGGGTGAGCAGGACTTTACTTTATCGATATGTGATTTCACAACGCCGTCTGCGAATGTAACCATGACTTGCTCTCTCGATTGGTGAAATAAATGTCCGTTTTTTCTTCATAAAAAAAAAAGAAGAAAAGAAACCAAGTATCAGTTCTTCCCCTAAAGCGATTAATGTGCTATAATTTGGCATTTTAATGTTCACAAGTTAAAATAATAAATTTCTCAAAAATAAATAAATTGAATAATAAATTAAAACCATTCATCCCAAAGAATTAACGTGGACTTAAAAATAAAAATATAAAACTAAACATTTTTTTTTATATACATGTCAAAATAATTTTGGAACGATGTAATGATGAAATAAAAAATTATGTTTTTATTGTGTGACTTGTTAGTACTACGATAAAGAAAAATTGTTATTAGTATTTTTGACCACTATACACTTCTTGTTTTATGCCATAACATTTGGGGCATTACAACTATCCCCCTTAAAAAGAAATTCGTCCTCGAACTTCTCCCTCCTTATATGCGTAGTATATGTCAACATTATATTTAGTCGTGTATTTAATTTCTAGATTGTCTAATTAACAAAAATATTATTTTCCCGACATAGAATATCATTTTCAATTGTGACCATTTTTAGATATCAGAGTTAGGTTTCGATCTTTAGGTAAGTGGGTGTCGGCTCACCTAATTTTTGTCACAAGTCCTCATTTTTGGGGAGGTTTTATTTGACAGAATTAAAACTTCCACTCTAACCAAGTAGCTTGGCTCAAGTAGTAAGTGACTTGAGAATGCCTATGGAGGTCACTGGTTCGATTCTCCTCTGAGGCGCCATGTTGAAAGAGCTCTTGGTCAAGTCTTACCCCTGAGTAAGAGTCAAACTCTGCAGACACGCCCCGGGCCGAACTCTGGATTAGTCGGACCAGTTGGTTTCGGATACCGGGAGCTATAATAAAAAAAAACTTCCTCTCTTTTTTCCGGAAACAAGGACAATTTAAATAATATTCTTTTTTTCCTTTTTAAAAAGATACTTCTATTACTTTTAAAAAAAGAATATTACAAGGGGAACGGATCCCCTACGGTACACATGGTGAGGTACAAAGGTGCCGTGAACGGATCCCCTACGGATCCCCTTCACTTTTAGGTTGCCGCAACCTCTGGACGCAAGACTTATATAATATTCCGATTTTCAGGAAAGAACAGACGTGTCATTTTGTGAAAACGAAATATTATGTCTTTTACCTTTTTGAGGATTTTAAGTGTATTTATATATATATGGCCGAAAAATATATAAATAATTTGGGGAAAAATCTGATTTTAATAATAAGGGAAAATAATAATTTTGGGATTATCTATTTAATGAAAATAAATCTCATTAGTTCCCAAAACAAAAAAAGAAAGGTTAAAGGTTGTAAAGGACTGTTTTTGATCTAAAATGAGGAAAAATGACAAGAAAAAAATATAGTGGTCGAGAAGGACAAAAACGCGCATGTTACTACATGTGTTACTACATGTTGCTACAACCAAATGTAGTAACACATGTAGTAACATGCGCGTTTTTGTCCTTCTCAACCATTATTTTTTTTTCTTGTCCTTTTTTCTCATTTTGTATCTTTTTTTGTCCTTCTGGCCTCTGGCCCCAAAAAAGAAATCAGAATTTCTTCCTACGTTGAGAGAGAACAGCGTGAGAGAGAGTTTTAGGGCTAAGAAATTTTCTTTCAGTTTCTAAGACGGATCTTAACGGTTTTCAGATCAGAGTAGAGCAACGGAATCGTCGTGAAGAGAGCGTCGATTCAACACCAGAAAGTTAGGATTTTGTCAAGGTTTTCTGCAAAAAGATTCAAGTTTTTACGGCAGTTTTCTGAGTATTTGGTTGGGATATTTTGCTAAAAAGTAAGAGTCTCTTCCTAATGGGTAATTATAGCTTTATGATGATAGGGTTGAGTAAAGGGGATTATATATATATACAATTGCAATCAGTAAGCGATCATAAGAGTAAATATTTTTTTTTTGTCTCATATGTCCACACAATAAAATATAAATATAAAAAAGTGTGTCACAGTCATGAAATAATTGAGGTATTTTATCTTGTTTGTGCCTACCAAAAGACGCTCAGAATTTAGTAGCACCTAAGTAGTTAATGAAATGTTATTAGTCAAAAAGATATAATGACATCGAACCAAATAAGTATATACAACATTCTTGATCTTGTGTATGTATGGCCTAAACATTATATTAAAAGATGATCAGTCATCCGGAGCATTATGCACATGTACCTTGGTAAGAAAAGAAAAAAATATCAAAAAATGAATTCAACTAAAAAAATAGTTAATCATAAAATAAATTAACCATTCGGAAAAATATGACTACACATAGTAGCCTAGTCCCATTATGTATAAAATTAACAAACAATAAATAAATCATTTAGAAAAATGATTACATATCCTAGTCCAGTATTTAGAATTTCTCATCCTCAGAAAGTACTACCTTTGTCTTTAGAAAATGTACTAACTTTCTTTAAAAAGATAATTTGAGAAGATTTCTTCTTTCAATCAAAAAATGTGGTGTATATATTTCCCACCAAATGGTATAACACTTAGCAACATATCATCAAATTTAATGTTTAAAAGGTTTGAAACTTGTAAAATGAATGAAATAAAAACAGCCGCCATAGTTCAACCAATTACATACACCGATCAACAATTAAAACTTCTGAATTCCGGTACACTATAATGTTAACTCCATAATGATTTTTTATATTTCAAATCAGGTGCTTGTTTTGTTCTTAGTGTAAGATGGCATCACTGTCTTCTGCATGAACTTGTCGAGTATTTGGTCCATCATAGTTCCACTTTGGAAGTTCTCATCCGACTGTCATTCTATCTATAAATGAGGATCATGAAATAGATGGAATTGGAGTCGATGAAAAGAAGTATAAAGAAGATCCAAAAACAAAGGACAAAACAAAGACAAAATGCAACTATTTCCATTTAAAATAGTGCAACAACGGCCAAAATAAGAAAAAAAAACAATATAAGAACTTGTCATAGAAAATTCAAATCTTAGAATGTAAATGAACATAAGGAAATCCCGTACAACATAAAGATAGTTCAATCGCAAGGGAACTTTTTTCAGCAGATGTATAATGGTTAAAACACGTTACAAAAAACATAATGAAGAATCTAACCCAAAAATCGAAGCAAAACGCTTCAAGAGAAAAATGGAAGTTACCATGAAAATCATGAGTTCTTTCGGCAACCTGAAAACATCAAAACAATATTAGAGAAAATGTACGCTAACCCAAGTGTTGATTAAATATTTCCTAAAAACACTAATAATGAAACTAAAGGAGGGCAAATGCTCCCCCCCCCCCCCCCCCTTAATCAAAAAAAAAAGTCTACTAATATATATATAAGCATGCATCTTGTTTGCCCCCTCCCCTCCTAGATTTTTTTATTTGACTCTTTAAAATTTGGGAGAAGGGGCCATAAGGACAAAAAAATTAATAAATGGGTCTGGAAGGACAAAAGTAATATTTTCATGATTATAAAGGACAAAAATCACAATTGTTACTTTAAAATTGTTACTTCACGTGCTAATGTTACTTTGTGTTTCACAATTGTTACTTCATATTTACTCTATTCCACATTGTTACTTCATATTTGTTACTTCATAATTGTTACTTTTGTCCTTATTAAATTACAGTTTCCTTCAATCCTGATTTTTTGATAATTTTGTCCTTCTGGACAAAAATCTATTAAAATTTTTGAAGCCCCTCCTTACCCGAGATCCTGCGTCTGCCACTGAAAAGTACATCATCCACACCAAAGTCCTCCTTCTGAACTCCATGATCATCATTTTTCACACTTCGATAAGTACCAATTGAAAAGAAAGTGCCTCCGCTCATTAAAATAAATTAAAAATTACGTGCCGAAAAAAAATGTCAAATGAAACGCTAAAATATTGTTTAGTGAAATAAATGACTTAGTTGTCTTCTTTCATCGGATTGTCGAATTGAACATCATAGTTGGCTTCTTTCATCATCATCATAGACCTGGAATAAAATAAAATAAAAATGACGTAAATAGTATTTGATGATGGAAAACACTAACATCAATTGTCCAATTGAACGTCATAGTCGGTGTCTTCAACATTATCACAAACATGGAACAAAATCATACAACAATTAAAAAAACATTACATCGTAGTCAACAAAACAAAAATTTAATAATAATAGGCAAAATGCCTATTTCAGCATCATCATTAACCTAAAACAAAAATCTTATAGCAATATATAAATAAAAAAATTTCATCAAAATAAAATAAAAAAACTAAAAATAAACCTCTTTCGTCTTCATCACAAACTTGGAACAAAATCATACAACAATAGATCGAAAAGAAAATATCAATACATCAAAAATAAAAAAGAAATAGAAAAAAAAGTGGAAATGAGAAATAGAGAAACAATCTTTTATCTTGTCAACAAATTGAGGATCTATTTGGATGAGAATCATTCGTGATCATGTTATAAAGCACCAATACCGATACCTATGAAAGATTTATCGGTCAACTAGTAACACATGTGAGAACCAATATTAACGCATTACCACAAAACCAAAAAAGACAACAAACAAAATTAATGAATAAATAAGAAAATAAAACATCTAATTACTCAATGATACCGAAACCGTAGGATATTAGTCTTGACCCTTGCTTTTCCCCCAAAAATGTTAGAGATAATGACAGAATATTCTAGATATAGAAAATTAGGAAAATAATTGATTGTAATCAATCTCATTATGGTTATTATTATGTTCACATTATGACTATTAGTATAAATAGCCTACTATTGTATTCAATCAAAGCAATGTAATACAATATTTGTTTCTATTATTCTGTTATGGTATATCGGAGCTCTGAGACTAACGTCGTTTTGATCCTGAGCAAACTTTCAAGAATCCGTTCGGGTGGGGATTCGTTACACTAATCTATACGAATTCTTACCCCTCCGTTCTTACGTTTTTTTTTCTCTTTTATTTCTCTTTTCTTCTCGAATTTCTTTTTCCTGCTTGTTCTTCGGCCGGTCATTTTTCTATCTGTCAACCCACCTCTAAAAATCAGCACTTTAATTTTTTTTTTTGTTGAGGATTGAAATTAAAAAGGTTACAAAATTAAAATACAATGTGTGTTGTATTTATTAATTAATGCGGGCGTTTTTGTTTTTTTTTAACGTAGGAAATAATAGGCAGATCCGGGCAAGGACCTAAATTTTCAAAATTATTCAGCAGTTTGCGGCAAAATTAAGGGTGAATTTGACGTAAATATTTTCATTTATGTTGAATTTTTTGATATTGTGTAAAATTATTAAACATGTATAATATATTTTTAGGCATGTTTAAAATTTAAGTATTTTAAATGTGTTTATTATTTTTTAGGAAAGTTTTTTTTCAGCATTTTATTTTTGTACAAAAAGATCTGGGCAATGACCTAAATTTTCAAAGTTATGCATCAGTTTGTGGAAAATTTTAAGTGTGAATTTGACGTAAATATTTTCATTTATGTTGAATTTGAGTTTGATGATATTGTGTATTTATGTTAATTTATGTGGTGTAAACGCGTTCAATATATTTTTAGGCATGTTTAAAATTTAAGTATTTTAAATGTGTTTAATATTTTTTAGGAAAGTTTTTTTCAGCATTTTATTTTTATACAAAAAGATCCGGGCAATGACTTAAAATTTTAAAATTATGCATCAGTTTGCGGCAAATTTTAAAGAAGAATTTGACGTAAATATTTTAATTTAATTTTGAATTTGAATTTGAGTTGGATGATATTATGTATTTATGTTAATTTATTGTGGTGTAAACGTGTTCAATATATTTTTTAGCATGTTTAAAATTTAAATATTTTAAATGTGTTTATTATTTTTTGGGAAAGTTTTTTCCAGCATTTTATTTTTATACAAAAAGATCCGGGCAATGACCTAAAATTTTAAAATTATGCATCAGTTTGCGGCAAATTTAAGGGTGAATTTGACGTAAATATTTTAATTTAATGTTGAATTTGAATTTGGATTTGAGTTGGATGATATTATGTATTTATGTTAATTTAATGTGGTGTAAACGTCTTCAATATATTTTTAGGCATGTTTAAAATTTAAGTATTTTAAATGTGTTTATTATTTTTTAGGAAAGTTTTTTTCAGCATTTTATTTTTATACATAAAAAGGTTTTACGGGTATAAGTAGGGTCGATAGCGATTTTGGGTCTAATTTTGCGGGTAATTGGGTTAAATTCATTCCTCTATATATATATAGTATATATACTAGCCACCCACCCGTGCATAATGCACGGAGTGATATAAAATATACGGGTAACATATGTCATGTACACATAAATACAATTAAAATATGTCAAATGGAAAATATGTACTCAAAACCAAACATAAATTCTCATCCCATGTAATTTAAAAACATGATGTTACAAAAGAACCACATCAATGTTTCTTCACAAATTAACAAAACATGGAGTTTTCATATAGACCTATCCTGATTTACAAATCACCCACCCTAAAGAGCTTAATATCGTACATCCTATACACCACAAAGCTTGGGAATAACAATAAATCATCATTGTAACTTGTCAATCATCAACAATTCTTCAAACATGCTCGGAAAAGCATAAACGCCATAAATACCTGCAAAAACGAAATATAGAAACAAAGGTAACAACCACGCTTACCGTTTATGAGGTTTCTTTATTATCTTATTTAAGTACAACCTATGACGACGTATTTACTAATTTCTATAGACAATAATCGAGTTCACAATTCCAAATAGCTGAAATAAGAAGTTAACAATTTGTGTCTAGCAAATACAATAAAACCTTTTTTCAAAGTAAAACCAAAATAACAAATTGCACTTAGCATAATCATATAAGTTAAGAAAAGGATAAATCTAATATATAATATTAAATATTCATTCGGACAACTTGTCAAAACTTATTCATATTATAGCAACTACATATTAGGTTACCCAAATCACTTGAAAAGGAAGAAAGAAAAAAAGTGAATGCCGATTATATTTAACAGTAGCAAAATCCACAAAAATAGAAAGAAAAAAGAAAATTAGACTTCTTTAGATGCACACCTTTTGCGCACAACATCTTGTCCATTAGCTCGTCCAACTATCTACTTTGATATTTGAATCCTTTGTGTGACTCTTTCCGTTTTCAGAATACATTCTGCAATGTAACATGACATCTACGAAGAGCATAATTTACCTTACATGTTGCATGTTCTTGTTTTAAAAATGGAGAAATAGACTCATCAAAACCATATTTGAAATGGCAAAACATAAACCATGCAAACTACCGAGATTAACGGTGAGAAAATGAACCAAAAAAAAGAAGGGATCAACATAACTTACCCCAACACACAAAAATAATATGAAAACCCAGAAAAAATCTACATTTAATCCCACTTAAATCGATCAACAAAACGTTGTATAAAAAAACGACTTATTGCATATAGAGAGAGAGGGAGATCAACACAGAAAATACATCAGACATATTATTCAACCTAATGTTCTAGGTATTAGAAACAATTTCCTTAATGTGACTGATGTTTTTTTTATCATTTAGAAAAAAAAAACACGGTAGTTGAACATGGTTTTGAACCCAATTTAATGAATTTATGGTGCTTTCTATTGCCCTGCATCATAAGGATGCTCCCATTATGCAACGATATGTGCCTCATGTCAGCCCCAACCTTCATTGCACAAATTGGACCAACCCTATCCTTAGCTTCCACAATGTGCTGATCATCGATAAGAACAAAAACTTTTCTAACAAAAGGGGCAAAGGCTGTTCCATCACACAACTTACCCATTCATATTAAAGGATCACGGAAATACCATTAGGTATAACTTAGTATCTCACTATATCCAAGAACAGTACGATTTGTAGGATTTGTTTCATTACCTTCAAGTTTATTGCTCAAGAGTCAGGAGTTCTTCATCTGTCTCACCTACATCACCTACAACGAATAGCATAAATTCAATGATCAATGCCTCTGAAAGAAATTAAACTTTAATCAAAACGATTGCATCTTCAAGTAAAACTTTATATGAAGATGGAAAAAAACGACCATGAATTCTGCAATACTCGTCCTACTACTAAATTACAGCTGAGACGTTTATTTAAATTAATCTAGACAATATAACATAAAAACATTTGCGATGAACATAAAACAAAGTTTCATCTCAACGGAAACGCATACCGTCAAATCATCAGATGAGGTCCAACTATCTCTTATAGCAGCTCCCGTTAAAAAATTACCACATGATCTACTTCAAGGGAGCATTGGCTTGGGAATTGTGTCCGATGAGTCTATATTGCACCACATTTATGAATGAGAGATACGTGTGCATCTTGAATTTCTAGGTTTCAAATCACCGTCAAATGGACCAATTTCTTGAAACTTCTCAATCCCAACTAATGAAGCACCCTTCATTTTCAAAGGAAACCCGTAAGCAAAAAGACCATGAAAGATGAGATTCCAATAAAAGATGAACGTGTGTTTGCAAACCTTCGTGAGAAATCTCAAGTCTCACGGCAAGTGAAAATAAGAAATCTGTTATCCAAGAATCTGCAAAGGCATAAAAACAACAAAGGAAGCCACTATAAAAAAAGGTTAGAGTCAGCCATTTTCTAGGAAAGACAGACGGTCCAGCAAACAGAGATCATACCCTTAGCATGACATGCTTCATTTATAGACATTATAGTCGGAAATTCTCAGCCATTACATGGTTAATTTTCTACAATAAACATAGACGGAACGTCTTGTATGATGAAATCTATGAATACAAAATGTAGTAAAGAAAAAGGGAGAACTTCTTTCAAGCTCCATGTAAAAAGGGAAGCCAGAGAACTCAGCAATGCAAGACCACTCAAGAACTCAACAAAGATATGCCCGAGATGGCCTTGAATCTTGAACCCTTTGTTCATGAAAAAATGGGCCTGGTTGCAATAGGTGTTCAAGTGCTGCAGTATGGCATTGACTTCAAATTTTGGATGTGTAACATTTTTTCACTGCAAAACTACACTACTACTCAAACCGCTTTTCAGAGATGTATAAAAAAAGAATAAATAAAAATCCGTAGAAAAAGGACCCAAACAATCCGCTGAGTCACACTACCACATTTGCTGCATACCTAGACTTTCATCTCAGTTGTGATTATTTAATCAAAAGCAATCAAAAAACTTCTTTTTCTATCCAAGACCAATTTTTAGCAAATTAACATTATCAAAATTATGGGTTATACCCTATACCACTGATAATGCCATGAAAGCAGCGTATGGCTGAGTACATCAAAGATGTGCCTGCCTTGCACATTTATATACTATAATTATACAGACAACCAAAATTCTGTAAGCAACAGTAGCAATACTAATTTATAAACAAACTGCACTAACATAGTACTATCAATTGTTTGAGAAAATGAGGGGAATAACCTGAATCGAGCTCCTATAAAAGAATCGGATGTCCATTTGGGTTTTGTACGAAAAGCTAAGCATCCAACTGGAAATTAAAATATCACATTAAAATCAATAACACAACCCCTAAAAAACAAATAATTTATGCCTGCTGCCAAAGATTGCAAAACATTGTCCTCACGTTAATCCAGCAAGCAAATATGAAAATTTTCCTCTTTCTTTTCCACTTCAAAATGCCCAAAAAATTCCACAATTCTTGAAAACAACATGTAATCCCTACAGAGTAAATAAGATTTTGTAGTTAAAATAATAATGAAAAGACAAAACCCACAAAGCTGAAGTGTAAATCTAAGGCAGAAAATGAATCTTTTTGGGCTTCCACCATATCGATCATCCAGTTAGCCTCCTCCATAGAGGAAAGGAAAAAAACTGAATCCAAATTTTGGATTCCACTAAACTCAAAAATCACAAAAAGCTGACAAATAGAACCGATCAAAAGCCCTACGGAGAATAAAAGAATAAAATTTTGAAAATTAAAATGATAAAATTTCATAAAGCCCAAAGAATATTACCGGCAGATCGAGAGCATGGAATCGGAATTGTTAATACTTACTAATCACGTTCCTCGACCACATCCTGCAACAACATCAAGCACAAAATCTACTGGTTTGAAATAAAAATTCCCATAGAAAAAATAGTGAAAGATATTAGACAAAAAAAATAGCCCAAACAACCTTGTAGGAGAAAACCTCGTCCTTTTGAATTCCAGGAGTATTGAACTTTTGCAGAAAGAAATACTCCCATGCACCCCCAGTTGCAACTGCTGCCTGCTATTGTGACAGAGTGTCACGTAATTAGCCGTTAATTATTTAAATAAGTTATAATTATTAGCGTCTTTTACTTTTATACCCTTGTAGTAAGTTGTTAGCGGCTGCAATTGGGGTTGCTTTCTGTTTTGCGAGTTGTTGAAAGTTTGTTAGAGGAAAGGCTGTTGTTATAGGGAGAAGGAATTGAGTGTAATGGATCATCTTTGGAGTTGTAATCTGTTTCTCGTCCTCAATAATATTCTGTCTCCTTTATCTCCAATTTCTTTATCTTCTTCATCATTTACGCAAATTCGGGAGTTTTATCCTTTATTTATTACATTTATATCACAATTCACGACATTTGGTATCGAGCCACCGTTCTTTCGGACTGTGGAGTTATGGCCGAAAACACCAGAGCAAAGGCGGTAGAGGACCAGTTGAAGCAGCATAGTCGCGCCATTGAAGATGCGAAATGCGGCGCATTTGGAACTCAAGAGCGGGCAGTTGGAACTGACGAAGAAACACGATAATCTGTCTAATCGGTTTGAGGATATGATAAAGATGATGGCTACAATTTCAGAGGATATCAGGAAGTCTAACCTTCAGAGAGATCCGGTAAGCTCACCATTACTACCCACTCCTAATTTACATGCCGGAGGATCTACGACTCCAGTGGATATTGAAGCCACTGGGATAGCGCAGAACCGGAAGGAACATTCCCATAAACTTCCTAAATTAGATTTGCCAACATTTGATGGAAATGGACCCAAGGAATGGATTCGGAAATGTGAGGAGTTTTTCACCATTAGCCAAATTGATTGGGGCCAACGAGTTAGTGTTGCAGTCATTTATCTTCGTGGAGCTGCTGATTTATGGTATGGAGGTTGGAGATTACGCTACCCTCATGTTACGTGGGATGAGTTTAGTACAGCATTGTGTAGAAGGTTTTCAACACAGATATTAAGTGATTTGGTGGGGGAATTTCGTGACCTGAGGCAAATGGGGACAGTAGAAGAGTACCAAAGAAGGTTTGAGGAGCTAATGATGTATGTGGCACAACAAAATCCGGATCGGCGAGAGGTTCTATATTGATTGTTTTGTTGGCGGGCTAACAGAGGAGATAAGAGGGATGGTCAAGATCCATGAACCTACATCGTTGGAGAAGGCATTACAGATAGCCCGAGCTCATGAATCCATGGTTGGTCATTTTGTTACTAAAACAAAAGGAGGTAATAAGGAAATTTGTCCCAACTCGGACGGGGATGGTCGGCTCCGATTCTCACCATTTCCCAGTAAACAGACAGATAAAGCAAAGGAAGTACTCCACAATGTTACACAAAAGTTGATTACCCCTACACAGCTCCAAGAAAAGAAGGCCAAGGGATTGTGTTTTAGATGCGATGAGAAGTACTATCCAGGCCACAAATGTAAGAATCAATAGATACACTTTCTATTAGCAGATGATATGGAAGAATATGGGGAGATAGTAAGTGAACCTGACCCATCCTTGGCAAGGATGACAGTTGAGGAGCCTGTGGAGAGTTCTAACTTGTCTTTCAGCTCCATGTCAGGACAATTGAACTCTAGTACTATCAAGATACAGGGGGTGTTGAAAAGAAGGCCAATGAATATCCTGATAGATAGTGGGAGTTCACATACTTTTCTGGATATTTCAGTGGACAGGGAACTCAACTGCCTTATAGAGGCAACAAAGCCAATGGTTGTCACCATTGCAGATGGTACTAAAATGGTTAGTGACATGTTATGTCCCAATCTTCCATGGACTATGCAAGATTATAGGTTTCAGCATGATGTAAGATTGATTAAATTGGGTGGATGTGATATGGTACTGGGGGTAGATTGGATGAAGAAGCATGGACCAATGACTTTGGATTTTGAACAGTTACAGATGTCCTTTAAGAGGGAGGGAAGTGAAATTGTGTTGAAGGGAGCTGTTGAGGAGGCTCAACTGAAACTGATCAGCTGTAGCAATTTCAAGAAGCATTTCAAAAAGGGAGCCTATGGTTTGTTTGGATGCATAAGTAGAATGGAGGTCCTTGAACCAACTATGACTACCAACATCCCTGGAGAGATACAGCAACTGATACAAGAATTTATTGAGGTTTTTGAGGAACCATCAGAATTACCCCTAAGCAGGCAGCATGAACATGTAATCAAATTAAAGGATGGGGTAGAACCCTTCAAACTAAGACCTTACAGGTACCCTTACCACCAAAAAGGAGAAGTGGAACAACTGATTGGAGATATGATGCAAAAAGGGATCATACAGGACAGCAATAGTCCTTTTGCATCACCAATGTTATTAGTGAGGAAGAAGGATGGCACATGGAGGATGTGTGTTGACTACAGAAAATTGAATGAACTGACAGTAAAGGATAGGTACCCCATACCTTCATTGATGATCTCTGGATGAACTAGGGAAGGCCAAGTGGTTCACCAAATTGGATCTAAGATCAGGGTTCCATCAGATTAGAATGAAAGAAGAGGACATCCACAAAACAGCTTTTGTCACACACAGTGGACATTATGAGTTCAGAGTCATGCCCTTTGGCTTGACTAATGCCCCTGCCACCTTCCAGAAGGCCATGAACAACTTGTTACAGCCATACTTGAGGAGGTTTGTGTTAGTTTTCTTTGATGATATATTGGTCTATAGTCCAGATCTCCAATCTCACATTCAGCATCTTAGGGAGGTTTTAAACCTGCTACAACAGAATAAGTTCTTTGCTAAACCTAGTAAGTGCTCATTTGCTCAAAATATGGTTGGGTACCTAGGCCATGTGATACAAAACGGAGAAGTCCAGGCTGAGGAAGACAAGATTAGGGCTGTTCAAAATTGGCCCACACCATGTAATGTGACGAGAATTAAGGGGTTCCTAGGATTGACCGGTTTTTATAGAAGATTTATACAAGGGTATGGTGGTATAGCAAAGCCACTTGCGAGTTGCTAAAAAAGGATGGGTTCGAATTTGGAATGATGAGGCTCAAGTGGCCTTTGAGGAGCTAAAAGGGAAGTTGTGCCGATCCCCATACTAACCACCGCGATTTCTCCCTTCCCTTTTGTGTGGAAACGGATGCATGTAGTAGAGGAATTGGGGCTGTCCTACAACAAGCAAGGAAAACCAATAGCATACCTAAGTAAGGCCTTGATACCAAGGAGGAGAAATTTGTCTATTTATGAGAAAGAATTGCTTGGGGTTATTATGGCAGTAACCAAGTGGAAGCATTATCTACAAGGAAGAAGGTTTGTGATCAAAACGGACCAACGAGCTTAAAATACTTGCTAGATCAAAAGGCCACTACCTCCGGCTTCAACAAAAAGGGGTGTCCAAGCTTTTGGGAATGGATTTTGTGATTGAATACAAGAAGGGGAGAGACAATGTGGTGGCGATGCCTGTCAGGCGAGCCACATATTGTGGGGACTTCACTTGCTATATCAATTATTTTTGTTTGGATAGAGCAAATTAAGGACGATTACAATGGGGATCAATGGTCTTAATAAAATCAGTGCACTAATGATTGATCCACAGTCCTTTCCAGATTTCACACTGCAACAGGGGATTCTGAGGTTCAAATGAAAGATTTATGTTGGGAATAATAGGAATCTGAGACAACAGATACCGCATCAGCTCCACATGGGACCTATAGGGGGCCATTCTGGGATCAATGCTTGTTACAGGAGGATCAACAATATGTTCTACTGGCCAGGCCTCAAGGTAGACATTCAAAAAATGATTAATGATTGCCTCACTTGCCAGCAATGTAAGGATTCACATGAACCTTACCCAGGTCTGTTACAACCACTCCAGATCCCTAATCAGGCTTGGCAAGGCATTAGCATGGATTTTTAGAAGGGCTCCCTAATTCTGAGGGTAAGACTGCCATACTAGTTGTTGTGGACAGGCTGACTAAGTATGGGCATTTCGTGTCCCTGCCAACTCATTATACTGCAGAAGATATAGCAGATGTGTTCTTCCATAATGTCTATAAATATCATGGGCTTCCACAAGACATTGTGTCAGATAGAGACAAAATCTTCACCAGCAACTTTTGGAAGCAGTTGATGAGACTATCAGGGGTGCAGCTTTCTATGTCTTCAGCTTATCACCCCCAGTCTGATGGACAAACTGAGAGGGTAAATCAGTGTGTTGAGCTCTACTTAAGGTGCATGTGTTTCTTGAGACCCAAACAGTGGAATAAATGGTTGACAATGGCAGAATTCTGGTATAACAATAACTATCACACCTCTCTCAATATGACCCCTTTTGAGGCCCTGTATGGCTACAAGCCTCAGGCTATACCTCTTGGAAGCTTTGCAGCCCAGCAATTTCCTAATGTGGAGGAATTCTTGAAGAACAAACAAATAATAGCCAAAGAAATGCGTGATCAGTTGTCTTATGCACAAGGCAGGATGAAGCACTTTGCAGATGCACATAGGAAGGACAAGTCTTATGAGGTAGGGGATTTAGTCTTTCTGAAATTACAACATTATAGGCAGCAAACAGTGGCCCTAAGGAGAAATGCTAAATTGGCAGCAAGGTACTTTGGACCTTATAAAATTATAGAGAAACTCAACCAGGTTGCTTACAGACTACAGTTACCCCCTGGTTCTCAGATTCACCCAGTGTTTCATGTCTCCATGCTGAAAAAGTACAAGGGTATCAATACACAAGTAGCAGACTCATTGCCTATCCCTACTGCTGATGGCCAGCTGATTGTATACCACGAGCAAATTCTTGAGATTAGGACTATCAAGAGGAACAATGCTTTTGTTGTCCGGTGGAAGATGAAGTGGATAAATTTGGACACGAGAATTGGCTACTTGGGAAGATGCCACATACATCGAACTTCATTTCCTGAGTTCCCATTGCCTTGAGGACAAGTCAAAGCTGAGGAGGGAAGATATGTCACGTAATTAGCCGTTAATTATTTAAATAAGTTATAATTATTAGCGTCTTTTACTTTTATACCCTTGTAGTAAGTTGTTAGCGGCTGCAATTGGGGTTGCTTTCTGTTTTGCGAGTTGTTGAAAGTTTGTTAGAGGAAAGGCTGTTGTTATAGGGAGAAGGAATTGAGTGTAATGGATCATCTTTGGAGTTGTAATCTGTTTCTCGTCCTCAATAATATTCTGTCTCCTTTATCTCCAATTTCTTCTTATCTTCTTCATCATTTCGCAAATTCGGGAGTTTTATCCTTTATTTATTACATTTATATCACAATTCCTGACACAGAGCGAGTGAGTCGCTATAGTATGAGAGAAGGATTGTTCAGATTTTCTGTTTAGATTCGAAGTTTACCTTGATCGGATTTGAAGATTTCTGTTTAGAGTTGTAATACAAGGGGCATTCATTTAAGTGACCTCGCGGGAATGAAGTTTTGCTTTAATGACCTTTGACCAAAGGGGAAGGATAAATGATGGTGAAAATTCGAAAATACCTCTAAATTCAAACTCATTTCATTCCCCCCCCCCCTCCTTCCAAATTCAGATTTAAACCACTTTTTCCTTCATATTTTTAAACAACCCATCTTCTTCCTCCACTCATTTTCTTCTCCACCATCTTCTTCTTCAACATATCTTCCGGCGGGTGGGGTTCATAGGGGTTCATGGGGGTTCATGGCGGGTTTTAGGGTGGTTCATGGCGGGTTTGGGGGTGGTTCATGGCGGGTTTTAGGGTTTTCCGGCGGTGGGGGTTCATGGGGGTTTTAGGGGTTCATGGCGGGTTTAGGGTGGTTTTTCCGGCGGGTTTTGGGGTTTTCCGGTGGGTTTTAGGGTTTTCCGGCGGGTTTTAGGGTTTTAGGGGTTCAGCGGGTTCATAGGGTTGAGTTTTCCGGCGGGTTTTGGGTTTTCCGGCAGGTTAGGGTTCAGGAGAAGGGCATAAATGGAAAAAAAATAACTGAACCTATTTGGACAATTAAAATTGAGAGGAACTTATTTAAAAATAAGAGGCTTTTGACAAGCCCTTTTAAATGAAGACCCCTTGTAACAAATGTTGGAAGGTTTGGCGAGGGTTAGGCGTTATTCTACTGATACTTTTTGGCGAGTTGATGGGCCGAGCATCCGTGTGACTGTTCGGATTATTTACAGGTTTAGAAAGTAATGAGTTACCAAAAAATAAATAAAAATAAAAATAATCAAAGAAACGGGTTTCAAGTGCGGATCATGGGTCGGAAATTGGGTAAATGGGTTAAATTGGCTCCTCTATATATTATATATAGATATAAGTTTCACTGCTACTGCTGCTGTTTTGTACACCTTCCTGTTCTTATTATGTTTTGGGGTAATACTAGGATGCTTCCCAGAAGCATCGGCACATATATATTTATATTAAAAAAAATTATATATATGCTGGGTGGGTTCTTGTGTATGTAAATATATTTATACATTATATAGTATATGCAGTCTTTTGTTGTTTGCTATATACTAGTCTATAATTATATTATTATTGTTAGGTTAGTACCTTCATCAATACCCATGAATGCTGTTGTCGAAAGTGGAAGAAAAAAGATACTGTTCTTTTCTTTTTGTCCTTTAGGAAAAGAATAAAAAAAAATACAATTGGTAGTAAAAGTATATAAACAATGAACATTGACAAAGTGTTATAATTTGTAGCCTTTTTTAAAATAAATAAATATATAATGTATAGTTGTTGAGTGTTAGTTTGTTGTGTTCTTTTCTAGAAAATATGAATTTATGGTTTGGTAGACAAGAGATTTAGTGGCTAGTGTTATTCTGATGTTTAGCTAGAATTGTAGTTTATTAATGTTCTTAAATAAGAATTCAATGAAAACGAACAAGACTCGATTGAGTTTCTGATGCGTTTAGTTTCGGCACCGAATGTACTTTTCCAAAGAGTTGAAGTTCGGGACCGTCGGAAGAGTATGAAAGGCTTGTGTTTTGATGAATTAGTATTCATCAATGTCTGTGTATGTGCTAGGTCTTGTCCGTGTCTAGTGGTCTAAGTAAGAGAGTAGGAGATGTGAAGGAGCTTACTTGAAAATACATATGTGGCTAGTTAACAATTAATAACAAATTTACTTGTGTAGTTAAAATATTAAACATCAATCCATTCTTGGTAAGGCACAAGTCTATATCGGGATTTGTGGGCGTAATGAAAGTGAATAACTCTGTAAGTCTCTGAGGCCCTACGTACGGAGGTACTTAACCCCGTAAGCCTGGGACCCTACGTATGGAGGGACTTCGCCGAACGTGTGCACTATCGAAGTCTACCAAAATATGCTTCCGTGGTTATTGGTGTAATCATCAATATGTTGCACCCAGTTACTTCGTGGTGAGTAGCACGATGCGTAGTGCCCTTGAATGCTCATGTAATAGAGATAAGCTAAGCTAGAAACCAATAGTCACAACATGTTGATGAGCATGAAGTGAACCCTAGAGTTGTGTCGATCTCATAAAGACAACTTAATAATTAATAACATGAACATTTTCGTTGTAAAGCTTAATTATTCGTTAAGCTTCTCACTCTTACTAAGTACCTATGCACTTACCTCCTTCGAATGTTTCTTTTGTATGCATTTTGGGGTGAGAAGATGAACAGGTAGATCCGGAGTTCGAGGCAGACTTTGATGACGACGTTTGAGGACGCCGGAGTTGAAGCATTTATTTATTTTTGTTCTTTTCTTTACTATACTATAGACTTGTCGTTTCTTTGGGGAAGTTTTGTAGTTTCTCTTTTAGTTTCTTTTGGAGGATTTCGTACGTTTTAGATTTCGTTTGGTTTTCGAATGTAATCATTAGTATGTCGAGTTCTTTTCATAGTAGCATTTACGGTGTTTACCGAGTCTTTTTAGCTTCCGTTTACTAAACTTGATACGACGTAATAGAGACTTACGTGTAATATTGGATTTATTTAATATTATACGTGCCGAGCGTTTCGTTTCCGGACAAGGACTCGGTATCCGGGAGCAGGGTGTTACAACTTATCATCCATTGGTTGTATGGTCTTAGGTTGTATTGTCATTAGTCGTGCGTCATCCTTGAGCGTTTTTTCATTTGTCAGGCGACCGGACAATAGGCCAACTCACTTTTTAGACTAAGCATGGTTGTCTGCCATTGGCTTCGTTACTTGGGGAATTCACCCCTCCGCCTGTGGTGAATGCTTGTTTGTCGGACATTGCATAATAATAAATTTTTTAACCCATTCAAAAATAAAAATAATAAATATATCATTAGAGCCGGGTCTTTTCTTTTGTGGTTGGTGTTTAGATATATATTTTCCCCTTTCATGTAGTGTGGGCGATTTATTAAAAATGTGTTCTCCATGAGCAATGACGACAAGACAAATAGATTCCCTCAAGTATGGGCCTGTAAAAAGGAAGATACAGTAAAACCTCTATAAATTAATACTCGATAAATTAATAACCTCGATAAAATTAATAATTTGTCCAGTCCCAACTTGGGATCAGTACAAAATTGGACCCCAATCGATAAAATAATAAGATAATAACTTTTTTGAAATCCCAGTGTATATATATTGGTCCCAAAAAACTATAAATTAATAATTATGTATGTACTAAAAGATTTCAAATTCTAAGATTATCTAGTAAAAAATGAATCTATAATACTTGTTTTTTATTGAACTTCAAATCTATATTGAGTTCATCTTTAAATCTCCTCATTGCACTTAAGAGTTGGGGCATTGTCAAATTCAAATAATTTGTGAATGTACATTCATAGAATGTGCTTTGGAACTTGTTTTTGTAATTTATTTTTCATCTCTAACTAATATACATTGAAACTAGTACATTGGACTTGGAAATTTAAAGGTTATACGTAAAACCTCTTAAAATTAATAAATTATTAATTTATCGATATAATAATATCTCGCTAAATTAATAAAATATCCCGGTCCCAACATTATTAATTTATAGAGGTTTTACTGTAGCCCCAATATGAGTCTATAAAAGTGAGAAGAGACCGGCTCATGTGAGCCTATAAGAAGGGATATAGACTCAACACTTTGTTGGTATGGTTTTTTCCTTTTTCTATTTTTTTTTGGGAAAATTATACTTGGAGCGTGTGAGCCTATAAAAACGGAGATAGACCCAACATTTTGTAGGTATGGGTTTTTTCTCTATTTTTTTTTTGGGAAATTATGTTTGGAGCGGGGTTTTAAGTCTTTTAACCTAGGACCTCCTGCTATGATACCATGATGAATTATCTCTTCAAAAAACTTAAGCTTATGAGGAGTTAGATAATTGACATCATATCTAAAAAAAGGTATACATAATATCTAACTTCATCTCAACCTGTTTTCAAAAAACAAAAAAAAACCCTTCATCTCAACCTGAATAGAAAAAATATGGGCAAAAATAAAGAACAAGAAAGTGAAAGAAAAAAAAAGGAATCGGTAGAAAAAAATAGGCGATAAGAACAAATCATTTATTCCATTACAAAAACACCTTCAAATCCATTCTTCCACTACAATTAAAACAGTGGCCGGAATAGACTCAAAATTCATTGTTTCGTTCGACTATGCATGAAAAATCCACTTTTTTGCTATATTCATGAAAATTGACGTCGGAAAAATACCAAATAGAAGTAAAAAAAAAAAAAAAGACAAAAAGAAAAAGAAAAATATTGTTAATTAAAGAATTACGTATTTTGACGTTTAAATCAAAATGTGTTCATTTATGTAACTGAATAATAAGATAGATAATGTATAAATTTTAAGGGAATATATATTAGCTTGTCTTTTTTATCGATTTTTTTAAAAATATCTTTCCTGTTAGCATTTTATTTCCGGATTATCATTTTTCATAATAAAGTCTAAGAAAAAATCACATTGCATAAAAAATTGGTCATTTATAAATAGGGTTTATTACTTAAAAATACACTTTTTTTAGACTAATGGCCGGTAAGGATACAAAGGAATCTGTTGGATTTATAAGGACACATTTTATTTAATTTTCCTATATTACCCCCTAGGCACGCTAATTTCTCTCGCAAGCGTCCATCGTGCCTGCACCATTCCGGCCAGCAATTCACCTGTTCTGGGCTTCCTTCTTTCCTTTTTTGCTCTGTTTCTTGCTTTTGCTTCATGGGTAAGAATTCTCGAAAGAAATCTGGGGCTCCTTCCACTGAAATTACCCCCGTTCTTGCCCTCTCAGCTGTTAATGTTGCATCTACAGCAGATTTGGAACTTCCTCCACCGGCAAGTTGGATTTTTCAGCTCTGAACTCTTCATTTGAGGTATTATTCACGAATTCTTCGGCTCCTGCTCGTGAATTGGCTGCTCGGTAAAAATCCATATTCCATTTCTGTCTTAACTGTAGTACGATTTTTCTTTTGATTTATTTCAGAAAATTGAGCATGATATTTAATTTTACTTGTGAAGATGGAAGAATTGAAGAATTTAAGGTGAAAGAAGAAGTGGGATCAAGTAAAAAAGAAGAAAATCTTTGTTGCCGGTGCTATTGGAAGCACCGGAAAGAGGGTTGTTGAGCAGCTTTTAGCTAAAGGTGAGTTGTTCAATCTCCTTTGCATAAGCTTGCTGAAGCAATAACCTGTTGTACTTACTTGAACCTGCTACTAAAATAAACTAGTAGTAGAAGGGGCGATCCTACCCATGCCCATATGCTTTCATTTTTATTTAAAGTTTGGTTCTTTCAGCTTGAATATAATCAAGAAGCACAAATTGAGGGCTTGGTCTAAAGTTTTTTTTTCTAGTCTAGATTCAAAATGAGGGAGGGTGGAGAGGGGGCAATTCCCGAAAAAGGGAAGAAAAAGAAAAAGGTAGGTAGAACAAGAGATTCAGGAGACAGAATTTCTTTTTCCTTTTTCAGAATTTGCCAACATATATGTAGGATGTTAACCAAATGAGAGTAGTACGTATTATCTGTTGTTGTCTTTTTATTTTTAATCTGTCTAACCTACTAATTAATCAATGACAACTAACTATGTACTATATCATAGTTTTACTCTATCGTCTGTCAATCTCCTTTGCATAAGCTTGCTGAAGCAATAACCTGTTGTACTTACTTGAACCTGCTACTAAAAGTCTGCTCTCATTTGTGTACATGCTGCCCTTGTAAATCTGCTGAATATAGCTTGAAAAGGCACAGCTCTTTGTGCTGTTTTGCTGAACACTTGTAATTCAGCCTTGACCTTCAGGTCTGATAATCTGATCTCTTGAGACCTGATTATCTTACTTGAATTTCAGCTGGTAGTTCGGCTCCTTAGATAAAGGCTGAAAGTGTAATTTTGTGCAATCTGCTTCGATTCTATTTGTAAACCAGCATTATATTATTCCGATTTTGTTGTATTAATCCTTGTTGATCCATATCATTTTGAGTATAATATTTGTTGAAATTCAGTTTAATTAATCTGAACACTTTCTGGACTTGGACAGTATAAGAGTATACCGAATATTTTAGCAAATTTTGCCTTTTGCAACTGTTCTTGATTTTTTCATTCGAAATTTTTCTTCAAAGTGTTGTTTCATTATTCTGTGTGTAACCTTGTACCTGTAGTGAATCAGTTTTGATAATGGCAGTATATGAACCTGTTGTGACGCTTATCTAAACACCACTATAAGTTTTCAATCAGTTTGTTGTGTAATCAGTCTGCAAATCATTTTGATTTAATTACCTAAGTTTTCATATAATGGCTAATATCTGTAGCTCACGGTTTGTGGTATAATTAATGAAGTGACATTGATGTCACTGCATATATTAGACAACTAATGAAGTGATATTGATGTCACTGCAGATGTCACTGCATACATTAGACAACTAATGAAGTGACATTGATGTCACTGCATACATGAGACAATAAGACGTCACTAAATAAATCGATACAATAAGACGTCACTGCATACACCGATTCAATGAGGTGTCTCTGCATCGCGGTGTCACTTCATTGCGGTGTCTCTGCATCGCGGTGTCTCTGAAATGCGGTGTCACTGCATCGGGGGTGTCTCTGCATCGGGAGTGTCTCTGCATCGGGGGTGGTCACTGCATAGCGGTGTCACTTCATCGCGTTGTCTCTGCATCGCGGTGTCTCCGCATCGCGTTGTCTCTGCATCGCGGTGTCACTTATCGCGGTGTCACTTCATCGCGGTGTCTCTGCATCGCGATGGTCATCGCATCGGGCGTCGCGGTGGTCAATGCATCAGGATGGTCATTGCATCGAGGTGGTCAATGCATTGGGGTGGTCAATGCGTAGCGGTGATCATTGAATCGCGGTGGTCAATGTATCGGGGGTGGTCATTAAATCGCGATGGTCAATAGTCAATACATCGGTTAAAAAAAATAAAAAAAAAAGCCCTTACAAATATTCAAGTTAAAACCTCCAGGATTAAATAAAATTAAAATAAATAAATAAACACAAGCGTGTGTTTTATAAAATAAATAATAAAAAAAACAAAAAAAAAACACACACACACACATTCAGGTAGGCGTATGTCCCCCTTTTTCTTTTAAATTTTTTTTATTTTTGTCTTCATTAAGGGTATTTGAGTCTATCTATCTAATTTATGTCCTTATAAGTCCAACAGATTCTTTTTTGTCCTTCTAAGTCCAATAAGTCCGTTTTGTGTACTTTTGGATCTTTACCCCATAAATATTATAGTCGCCGATCCAATTTGTCCTAAAATTGAGACACTTTTTAAGTTCAAGGGTGTAATTAGTAAAATTAAATGTATGGGAAAGCATTTGTTTTTTTTTTTTTTTTAAATGTGTTGTGTAATTGATAATATAAAATCGTATCATACGAAAATAGAACCACCCTATACTAATGAGACCAAAATTGCAATTTTCCCTTTCTAGAATGCATATTATACAAGTTTAAAATTATTTTTTTTTGTGGAGATGCCTCGTGTTCAACACTTTTTGTGGAGATGCCTACATGGTTGTCTTCCTATCGGCCAAGGGTTACAGAGACGGAATATGGGAGATGGCATCTGTTTGGCTTGTGGGGAAACCCTTGAAACGATGCGACACGTGATTTTTGAATGTGAGATGGCACGTAGAGTGTGGCGGGCATCACCGTTTCAGGGGATGTTGCAACACCTACGCACTTCTTCCTTTGCAGAGTTTTTTATGAGGTTGTTTGAAGAACAAGGTGTTCAGGATGCGGCTAGGTTTGTGTGGCTTATGTGGGGGATCTGGAAGGCAAGGTGCTCTGCGGTGTTCGATGGTCAGGCGGTTTATGTCTCTGCAGTATGTATGCGATCTCTGTCAGCCTCGGTAGAGTATATGGAGGCTATGACAGCTTTTCGGGTTCAGGCGACGGATTGCCACTTACCGGATAGATGGACGAAGCCTCTGACAAGTGTGGTGAAAGGGAATGTGGATGCATCAGCTACCGACATGGGTGTGGGTATTGGAGTCATCTTTCGGGACTCGAATGGATCCGTACTCCACTCCTTTGCGTATCACTTTGATCCAGGCGATCCTGTAGAGTTTTTGGAGCTTCGGGCTATAATTTTTTTTTTTTTGAAGAAGTATATAAGTTTAAATTAATTTGACAATTGTCATTAATTTACATGATAATGTGACAGTTGACAATTGACATTCAGGGATCTGACAATGCAGTAATAAAATTTATCATTTATCACGTGACATGATCATATCAGGGCCTCATATCAATTGATGAATGAAAATCAATTATATGAAATTAACTAAAAATAAAGGGAGCGAGAATAAATGACAACAAAGATGAAAAAAAGAAAAGAAATAAAGACAGTGTAAAGTTTTGTGCTAATTATAGCTAAGCCAGTTTGGATTAAATGTATATGTACTCAGAGATTTTAGGATCAAACAATTAATTAACATATTTATGATATTGTGATGAGTGAATTCTTTTTATATGATCTCATTTTCAGAGAATGCTTTGGAGCATATGAATAATGTGACCGTTTACAATTCATGTCATAATGGAACGGAAATCATGAGACCATTATTGTGTCACTTATTATCGTAGAGTTCTGTATGTTAAATGACCCGAATGCCCATCTCGAAATCATGAGGTCGACCATGATGATCTTCACCGAGTTGTGAGTTCAGGACTGAGGTGATTATACACCATGATGGCGGAACGATTATGAGGCATTTCATATCGGACCGAGGCCTTCTTCATCAAGGTTACATGGAACGTAAACCCCAAACTGGGCCGAGCTTCTATAGCCCACTTGATGATAGGATCCGAAATAGTTTATTAGGTGTCACGTGTCTGATGTCGGATCGTACACGTCAGTGTGATTTAACTCTTTCGGTTGAATTCGAACGGGGGATCAATACATATTTGTTGTGACAGTTTTGTGTTAAAATGATACTCTTTTCGTCCCATTTACCTCAAAAATAAAAGGAAAAAAAGCTCTTTTCGTCCCATTTTAAAACTCTCAATTATTTAATTTTTTTTGATGTCGCAAAATAAGTGTATGCATTTTTGTTTAGATGTATGTGATATCGCACATCGGTAAAATAAGTGAATGCTCACATCCATATAAGTGTGAGATATAAAGGTTTTGTCAACTCGGATTAGTCCTTTTAGACAAAGCGAAGATGGCGGTCTAAGCAGTCGACCGGACATTTATGACTCATTTAGCGCTATCAGGCCCGGGGTCTGGGGCGTTACAATGCCCTTGTCTCGTCTTATTATTTACAATAAAGACGTGTAACATTAAATATTTCAACAATCATTAAAAGGGTATAAGAGTAAAATCTTACATTAATTGATGAAATTCAAAGAATTAACTGATTTTTTTTTAGGAAAAGTATTTGTACACATAAATTGTCCACACAAAGTGTACACAAAAATGATCTAAACCATACAATATTTATAATGAACGAAGAAAATATATAAAAAAATAATAATACAACCCTTTGATTAAGTTTATATGACCTTTTATATGAATAAATATGTCTTTAAATCACTTTCGTTTTTCTTAAACCATGTGTAAAATAAAATGCACAGTTAAAATGGGCCGAGAAGGAAAAGTAGGGTTAAATTACAATTTTGGTCTTCTAACTACACACGTTTTTCGATTTTGGTCCTGGTTTTTTTTCGGCGACAATTTTAGTCCTGTAAGTGATCTTTTTTTTGCAAAAATAGTCCTGAACACCGGAACCACTTACAGGACTAAAATTGGTCTTTTCCGACGATAATTTTAGTCCTATAAGTGGTTTTTCCAACGATAATTTTAGTCCTGTAAGTGGTCTTTCCGGCGTTCAGGACTTTTTTTGCAAAAAAAATACCACTTACAAGGACTAAAATTGTCGCGAAAGAAAAATCAGGACCAAAATCAAAAAACGTGTCTAGTTAGAGGATCAAAATTGTAATTTAGCCATTAGTACTACACTCCTAGTCTCCTATCTACTCCTAACAACCTAATTAATACGTGTAACAGCATGCGAGAACATAGTCAACTTTCATAGCTGTTCTTAGTATGATCTTACTCAACATTCGGTGCTATAAATTAAAGGAGTGGCTTCTCAATTGCAGAGTCCATCCATCTTCTTTAAGTGTTTCAATACAGATTAAAAATAAAAATAAAAATAAAAATAAAAAAAACATTTACAGTTCTTTCACAGTTGAATGACGGCCGGAGCAATCCCTGCAGCTGCGCTCGTGGTTGGCCATTTCGCTGTCCCTTGAAGACATATATGCATGGTTTACGTAGATGAATGGAACATTCATATATTCAATTTCATCTGTCATAAGCCAAAGTTTATGAGCTTGGTGTGTTTCCATGGTCGGCCTTCAATTAGTTAAGGCATAGAAAGGCTCTGGTTTTATCTCGGGAATAGAACTCCAACTAGTTGAGGTCGGGTACCCGAGTATTTTGCGCATGATGGTATCCATCATGCATAAGACATTAGGGGTGTCTTGCCTCAATTGGTTGGAGTTTTCTTCTCGAGATAAAACCCGAGCCTTTTTATGCCTTAACTATTTGAAACCGACTATGGAAACAACCGAGCTAATAAACTTTCTTATAGGTCAGATGAAATTCAATATATGAATGCTTGTATTGGGAAAAATCTGATTGAAAGTCTTGATATGAAATCAAATCTGTATAATCATGTTATATGGAATGAAATTAAATGAAGTTATGATATATATGTTAGTTTTTCTTAATTTCCTTTCATTCCCTTGTCATTCTTTTATGTGCATTATATTAATCATAGTTGAAACTGAGAATATAGATGTTTTAAATGTTCAAATGCTTCGTAAAAAAAAAAATATAAAAAAAAAAAAAATTCAAACGCGGAGGATTCAAACTAAGCAAAGTGCAACAAAAACATGGCTTGAGATCACCTCGCTAAGTTGGGGGTTTAATTTCGGTGTCTAAATAAAAACTGCGTCGTTTCATGTGTAAATGATTTTTATGTTGTGGATTCGGGTTAGGTTGGGTTTGAACGGGTTCAGGAGAGGGAAAGTGAAATAAAAATTATAAAGTTGAAATTTGTGTAGATGAATAAATAATTGGTGAGATAAATTTTAATAAAATAAAATAAAGTGAAATAATGATTATAATGTTGAAATCTTGTATTGAAATTTGCGTAGATGAAAAAATAATTGGTAAGATAAATTTTAATAAAGTGTATTGATAAATTAATAGTTAAATAATGTAATGGGTGAATAAAATGAATTGATTAATATTATTTTAATCAATTCATTTTAGCTAGACATGCTTTGACAGTTATTTCTAGGACATCTTGGGGTTCCTCGCCCCTTGGAGACGTTTTGACCGCTTGTTTGGCGGATATTAATTAATAAAGTATTGTTTCCTCAAAAAAAAAAATTATTTTATTTGTTGATGGTGAAATAATTGGTGAGAGAAATTATAATTAAATAATAGAATTAATAAAATAATAGTAATAAGATAATTGAATGAGTAAAATATTGAGTTGAACCCTGAACCAAACTTAAAACCAATCAAAGCCTAATGTCTAATATTCATTTAATTAATTGTACGGCTTTATTCATTGAATATTCATTGATCATTATTATATCTATTATAATCAACATTTTAGATGCACGTTGTGGTACAATCGTTGTGTCATTATCATTAAACAAAAATTAAGTAAGCAAATATTTTTTTATTGCTGCTTGAAGGAGTCTTGTTCTTATCAGTTAATAGAAAGCTCCCGGTGAAAAAAAAATTGGAAGGTGAACCTATTACTGATTCCGTCCTAAAATATAAGTCTGTTTATTTTTTTTTTTTTTGTTCCATTCTGTAAGTCTATTTAAAAAATCAATGAAGTATTTATTATATTTTCTTCTTTTACCCCTAATTTATTATTTACACACACACTTTTCACTATTTTGTATTAATGACTGTCAAGGGTCATTTTAGACTTTTTATCAAAATTAATGACAATAACTAATTTTGAGACGGATGTAGTACTATTTGAAAAGCATGGCACAATTTATTATATTGAGATACATGCATATGGACTTTTTATTATTCCAAATCACATTGTTTATTGAGTGAATTAATATTTAAATGCAAAAGGGGAATGATAAAATTATAGTTTGATAAAATTATGTGTTATTATATTTTAAGCTACTGTTAAATAAAAAAACAAAGATAGTAATAAGTGAAGTATTGGTTTATAAAATGACATTTTTATAGTTTTTTTTTTTCGAGTTATATTGACACCACATTTTTACTATTGACACATTTTTTCTTTCGTTTACTTCACAACACCACCAAATTGCTTGCCAGTGAAGTTCCTTTTCTCTAACTTGAGAGAGACGTTTTTCACCAATGATATTTATAACAATAATATCAGTGTAAGTGACGTCCGTACCGAAATAAAACGTTTGTGACACAGACGTTATGTTGCAAAAAATAAAAATAATATGGTGATGCCAAAATTAATTTTTTTTTGGGTGTTAGAAGTAAGTGTTCCAATAGAAATGAAAACGTAGTGCCAATAGAAACCGTTTTTTTTTCTTCCAAAAAATGTCCACGGTTTGAAGGAGAAATAATATATTTGACTCGAGACAGAGTAATGGTTTAAAATCTTTTTGATTCGAAATATTTCATGCTTTGGTTGGTTTCATGAATGCTCTACTCAATCAAGCATTCTAATCACATATATAACTACGAATATCATACGGCGTCAACAGGGCCGGCCCTGGCGTTTTTGGGGGTTAAAGCCAAGTTACCGAATTGGATCTTTTAGCTGAAGTTTTTTTTTTTTTATAAAAACATGTTTATCGCGTTTTTAACATCCGTAAATACAAAATTCAATCTATTGATAGTCTCAAAACATACCTACAAAGTAGTCTTTTCTAGCATATTTAGAAACAAAAACCAAATTCATACATATACACAAAACTGATAGATATTTTTTCATAAATAAATGTTTTGATTATCGTTTGCATACGAGTTGTCGTACGAATTAATGTTATCGCAACGAAACGGGTTTCGACCTAATACATGCATCATTTCATGAAGGGATATGCATTTTCGAATTCATGCTCCTTTTCAGATTCTAAATTTTTTCGAACTGATGCACATCTGCATGCGAATGGTGATAACCCTTATCTTTTCGTGTAGGAACACCTCACTTCGAATTGAGCTTCCTTCAGCCTATAAAAAAACATAGTATGCATATGAATTTTACACAAGTTTGAAAGCATCATCAGAACAAAATTTTGGGCCTTTATAAAAATAAAAAAATAAAAATATTATATTAGGTTGGATCGGATTGAATCTACACGAGTTTTTTTTTCTTTTAGCGAAACATGTACCGCTGGGCCCTCCCGACACCATTGGACTTAAGACCGTGGTCTCTCTGGCCTCACTATAGGGCCGGCCCTGGGCTTCAAATCAGTGATAAATTGTTATTGATTTAAATGGAGAATTTGTGGTAGTTGGATCTAATCTTATATGATGTAATTATTTTAATCCAGATCGTTCATGTTAAAATATCTACAATCTAAAATAAATCTTAAACGGAAGCGTACCTGAGTACGTAGTGATGCACGTGTAGATGCACGTTGTGACCAGGGGCGGAACCAAGTGAGGGGTGGGGTGGTCTCAAGCCCACCCAAAAAAAAAAAAAAAAAAAAAAACTAGTGAGAATATGTTTGTAGTACCCCATAATAAAGACCAAACTGATAACCAAGACCACCCCAAAATAACAAAGACCACGCCATATTAAATTCATGTTTCGTCACTGGTTATGACACTCGTTATGTCAAAACGGTTGTGTCATTATCATACCGAAAAAAATTTAAGAAACCAAATATTTTTTTATTGCTGCATGAAGGAGTCTTGTTCTTGTCCGTTAATTGAAAGCTCCCGGCCGGTGGAAAAAAAAAACTTTTGGAAGGTGAACGTACTACTACTTGAAAAGCATGGCACAATTTTTCTTTTTTTTTTTTTTTTTTTAAAAAAATTTTTTTTTTTACATTTTCCGTTGGTGGTGGTTGTGTCAAGCTTTAGGCTGGCGGTGATCCGGATTTAGTTCGGTTATTTCTCGGCGTTGATCCGGTTGTAATCTGTTTGTTACTTTTGGCACAATTTATTATATGATGAAGATACATGCATTTGTACTTTTTATTATTCCAAATCACATTGTTTATTGAGTGAATTAATATGTGAATGAAAAAGGTGAATGATAAATTTATGGTTTGACAATATATTTCACACACTTTAATTTTTTTTTTTTAAATCTGTGTTATTATATTTTAAGCGACTGTTAAATTAAAAAAAAAGACAGTAATAAGTCAAGTATTTTGTCCAACGTGTAGGGAATGTTCATGCGTATCTTTTATCGAGACATAGTATGTTCATTACTTCCCGCACCTTGTGGGGCTCCTTGCTCCGGGTGATGTCCTAGCCGCTTGTTTGGCGGATAATGTTTAATAAAATATTTATTTCCTCAAAAAAATAAAATAACGTTTTTATTGTTTAATATTTTATGTCTGAGTTATATTGACAGCACATTTTATTATTGACACCATTTTTTTTTTCATTTACTCACCATACCACCAAATTGCTTGCCACTGACGTTCCTTTTCGCTAACAACGGCAGTGTGAGTGACGTTTTTCACCCAATGATATATTTATAACTATATATAATATCAGTGTCAGTGACGCCCGTAGGTACTGAAATAAAACGTCTGTGACACAGACGTTATGTTGCAAAAAATAAAAAAAATATTATGGTGATGCCAAAAGTACTTTTATTGATAATTTTGCTAATGAGTTTTCTGCTCTGAAAATCGTACATTGAAAACCGAGGCAAGTGCCTCTTAATTATAGCTGCATAACCGACTTAGTTAACCCTAAAAACTACCCCTCGTTCAAGAAAACGCGTTCGGAAGATTCTGGATGCTCGATTAGTCGGCGGCATCTCCCGATTAATCGGGGTATTTTTGTCATTTTTCTTCTGCCGACTCAACTTGGAAGGTTCTGGAATACCCTAAACCCAATACTTCCGTACAGTCCGCTCCAGAATTCATCCATAATGCTTAGCCCAAATTCGTATCCTGAAAATAATCCAATAAAACACGAAATAATACCAATTACGGATAAAATAATGATAAATACCAAATTCTCATCCCATGAATGCGACATATCGCATTCAACACAAATGGTTCGCTTTTAAAAACCAAAACAACTATTTTTAGCGCATAATGGATGGAATGTTGATACAGCAAGATATACTATTTTAACCGTAATCGAGGATTGAATTCTTATGCACATAAGGGTCCACTTTTTTTTGGCTTTAGTTTCACCATTGAGGATGCTATGTTGCTAGCCGGGTTTTATTTTCTGTGTTTGTGTTGCTTTGGGTGAAGTGATGTGCTCTATGGCTTCTTCACATCTGTAATGTCAAGACCTTCTCTTTGAGATCTAGTTTATTTTCGTTTTTTTTTCCTCTTCCCTCCCCGATTTTCAAACACTCATACTTTTGATTTAGATCTTCAAACGTAATGAAAATTTCACTGAATTTTTTATTTTTTGATTCTCTTCGTTTGAGACTTGGTTTGATATAATTACATCGTTTTTCATGAGATTCATTGTCGAAATTCACTCAGTGAATCTCCCTAGTGAATCTCGAAAATAAGTGAATATCGACATTGAAGTTCGAACAATAGTGAATTTCGACAGCGGATTTTCTGAAACCACATCGGAATATGTTGAATGTGGTCTCAAAATAAAGAGCATGAAAAAATAAAAAAATTGGTGAAAGAATTTTCGAATTTGCAATTCCAGATTGAGAGATATGTGTGTTTAAAAAAAGTTGAGAGAGAAAGTGTGTTTGGTTTATTTGTTTTTTTTTTTTTTGGAAAAAAAAAGGCGCTGAATATTAAAAATAAAAATAAAATAGTTTTGTCCTTTACGCAAAAGTTTCAAAAGACTGTTATTCTCCTTAATTGATGAAATGTTTGTTTCCTTCTCCCCATTCCTCATATATATATATTTGTAAAGAAACTAGCAACTTTTATTAAGATGATTGTAAATCCACAAGCGAGGCGGAGATTATATCGAACAAGGGTTGGGCGCCCTAAGAAGTAGACCCTCAGTCGCAACACCATGTCTAGCTAGAAGGTGTGTCGGGATATTACTAGAACGTTTGACAAAAGTAAAAAAGCAGGGCCCGCCCTACATAGAGGCCGTCGAGACCCGGGTCTTAAGCCCAACGGTGCCGGGAGGCCCAACTGTACATGTTTCGCTAAAAGAAAAAAAAATTCGTGTAGATTCAATCCGATTCAACCTAATATAATATGTTTTTTTTTGTTTTGATAAAGGCCCAATTTTTTTTTACTCCAATTAATAAAGGTCCCGATAAAAAAATTTACTTGACCCAAAAAAATAGATATACAAACAAGTTTTATTAATTTTTTGCATTTATGGATATTAAAAACGCGATAAGTGTTGGAAAAAATGTAGTATTTAGGATTTGACAGAGAATTAGAAACTCAAAGGCACGTTAATAACGTTGTCTTTTAAGAGATGTTTCGTCCCACACGATTTGTCACTAAGGGATCAAATGAAAATCTCTTTCATGATACAATGGGGGTGTTTGATTCAAACAGTGACTTGTTTGAATCAAACCCGAGGACACTCAAAGTTTTTCTGATGATGTTGTCAAACTTATGAATTTTCGTCTGCATACTTATACCTTTTATAGGTTGCAAGTACCCTATAAATGATCTAAACCATACAATATTTATAATGAACGAAGAAAATATATAAAAAAATAATAATACAACCCTTTGATTAAGTTTATATGACCTTTTATATGAATAAATTTGTCTTTAAATCAGGGGCGGAACTAAGTGAGGGGTGGGGTGGTCTCAAGCCCCCCCCCCCCCCAAAATTTTGAATATATATATATTTATTAGGGGGATTGAGGGAAAAGGACAAAAACCATTACAAAATGAATAAATATGACACATTTATTTTTTTAGTTACAAAAAGGACAAAAAAAATTCAGACGGACAAAAATACCCTTTTATTAAAAGTAACGCGCGCGCTGATATGCATATCCTTCAATCATGTGCTTCACGTTCAGGTTTTCTTTTCTTTTTTTTTTCTTTCTTTTTTTCAAACATTCGTAACTTTTGTTTTATAACTCCGATCATCGAAATTTTTTCACCAAAATTCATGTTTTTTTTCCCTTCAATTTGAGCCCAAAGACGATATCCTTCCGACGTATATTTTGAAAGACGAAAAAATATTTATATTAACCGGAGTGTTTTTTCTTATAAACGACCGTAACTTTGATTTAGAACACCGATCATCAAAATTGTTTCACCAAAATTCATATTTTTTTTTATTATCTTCGTTTTGAGACCACGTTTGATACCTTTTGGACGTAGTACTTGAAAGCCGAATTTTATCGCAACTTTTACAGTAACACAGTGACAGTGACACAGCAACAGTGACACGTTTTATTAACATCCAAAATATCACCATTAACATTGCATAATACAACAATCTATCAAAAAAATGCTTCATATCCTAATGAAACAATCTATGAAAGCATTATGGAGATGCAACTCCGGGGGAATCAAGAGAATAAAAACATAATACTATTGGATGTAATCAAAAAGCATATTAATGAAACTAAAACATTCTTCAAGTTCTTGAAGACAAAAGCGTATGTTTTACCATCTATGGACATTCATCCTTCAAACCCGCACCACATCAAACTCCATGAAAGATGTATGAAGCAGAAAATGCATCAAATAGCATCGGCTCGGCTTCATCAATAGAGAATCTAGGCTCTTCCAATTTTCTGAAGACAAAAAAACACAAACATAACCATTTGAATCAAGAAAGTAACACACCAACAAAGTAACACACTAACAAAGTAACACACTAGTCTATTTTTGTTCTCAACAAAGTAACACACCAACAAAGTAACACACTAGTCTATTTTTGTTCTCAACAAAGTAACACACTAACAAAGTAACACACCAACAAAGTAACACACTAGTCTATTTTTGTTCTCAACAAAGTAACACACCAACAAAGCAACAAAGTAACACACCAACAAAGTAACACACCAACAAAGTAACACACTAGTCTATTTTTGTTCTCAACAAAGTAACACACCAACAAAATAACACACTAGTCTATTTTTGTTCTCAACAAAGTAACACCAACAAAGTAACACACTAGTCTATTTTTGTTCTCAACAAAGTAACACACTAGTCTATTTTTGTTCTCAACAAAGTAACACACTAACAAAGTAACACACTAGTCTATTTTTGTCCTCAACAAAATAACACACCAACAAAGTAACACAGTAACACAGCAACACACCAACAAAGTAACATACTAGTCTATTTTTGTTCTCAACAATGTAACACACTAGTCTATTTTTGTTCTCAACAAAGTAACACACCAACAAAGTACACACTAGTCTATTTTTGTTCTCAACAAAGTAACACACCAACTTCATGGTTATCAAAAGAGTTGACGATGGTAGCTTCAATATCTACAATGACAGTTTCAATACCTGCCTTGGGATTCCTCTCAACCCCTGTTGCTAGAGGAACAGTCCCAGACTCAATACGCGAATTATCAGACTCAATACGTGAATTTTCAGAATTTATAACACTTGAAATGTCCAAAATAGAAACAAGAAGTGTTATTTACCTTTGAATTAGTCAAAATTGTACTCATAGCAGACTCTGAATTGCCATTTCCACTAGCACAACCCATGTAGAAACTCGAATTTGTTCTGGAAGTGCCATTTGTGAAGCTTTATAGTCTGACAATGCCCGTTTGTAACAACTACGCCATTTGAATAACAGGAAGAAAATATACATGTTATGAAACAATCTTAAAGATCTGGGGAAGATGGGTTGAACGTAAAAACAAAAAAGGACACAAACATAGATCCAACCTTTTGCAAGAAATGCATTACTTATTCATTATCAAAATGAAACGAGAAAAAAAAAAAAGAGTACATGTATGAACACTGTGTAAAGGAAAAAAAAATGTACAGGGCTATAGATTTTGTTCTTGTGGTTCTCAAATGTGTGATGAATGATTAAAGTAATATAATGCAATGTTCTAATCATTTCGATCTAAAAATAATGGTACTTGTATCGTCAGTGGCAAAATGTGCAGGCAAAAATATAGGAGAATAAAAACAGAGTTTAACAATAATTAACACACTTAGAAATAATCTAGAAGCAAGACTTAAATCTAAGTTATATGTGTTAACTATTATACCTAGATCAAGTTTAATAAAGTTTGATAACAACAGTTGATTGAAAACAATCATAGCACAGAACACTTGATTTGGTGAGTTAATTAAATATGCAGATTCAGTTGATGTATAAATAGATAAATGCTGGATTATACCAAGGACTAAAAAGCACAGATTTAAGATCAAAAGTTTAGTAAGCACAGCAAATCTATCACAAAAAGAACAACAAATCTATTCAATGTGCAGTCTAAAGATTATTCCAATAAAAAATGCAGCCGACTATTCCAAAGCTTAGGTTTATATTAAGAAGCCACACACTAAATATATATATATATATATAAATATGAAAAGTGATTCAGCACCGAAAACAAACAACAACAAAAGCAGCCGCTTCCTCAATGAAAACAAAAGTAGCGTTGTGAATTGGAAAATTCAATTTTCTTTCAATGAAAACAATTCCCACTTCCTCAAATTAAAAAAAAAAAAAAAAAAAAAAAAACGATTCTCACAACAACAAACATAGTTTGGCTTGCAAAATTAAGCACACAAATCTGTAAATGGCTAAATGCATGAACAATTACATGGTTGACAAGAAATGAGCTTATATGGTTAGACAACCAGAAATGAACACAACACAATTTTTTTTTTAAATGCTTTAAAAAACGCTTACGTGGCAGCCTAGTTAGAGGACTATTTTTTCTGTGGGTGTGGTCCATTAAAATAAAACTAAAGCAGCTCCATTAATAAAACAGCAGCTCTATATATATAGGTCAGGCTTGAACCACTTAAGGGCTCTGAGGAAGATTCAGATAACAACAACTCAGTGAAGAAATTATGCCTGCTTCATTTATGTTGCATTTTGCATTCAAAGGTGTGTTATATGATGATAACTTTGTCAAAGTCAATTTTCAGCATAGTGCTCAGAGGAAGCGGAGCAAAAGTAAGTTTAATTTGCTAGGTAGAGAAGTAATTTATAGACATAAGCATTAGTTTTGCACCGTTTTTACCTGTAGTTCTTCAATTTCTTCAAGAAACGGCATCGAATTCACCCAATGGCCATGAAACCACATGTCTTCGTTTGCAGCTGCAGAAGATCAAACCCGGCCCAATTTCATGGATTCTTAATTCTCATTCACCTGAATCTTTCTCCAACTTCTTCAATCTTGTTTTCTTGACTAGAATTTTCTGGGCATGTGCTTTTGATGCTCCCTCCGAAATCGGGTCACTGTATTTTCGTTCATTGCGAGCTCCAAACCTCGGAATCTTCAATTTCATGGCTACATGATAATTAATCACACTGTAGCATTTCTACTGATGAACATACATACATGGTGGGAGAATCGGCGGGTAAAGAAGCGGCCGGGAGGAAATCAATAGGTGAATCGATTTGAACCCGAAGGTGGAAATCAATTAATTGATGAATTCGATAATGATCTAAGTGATTCTTCTGAGCTAGATTTCATTTGGCAACCTCAACACGCCGTTACCAGAATTCCAATCGGCACAGCTTCAAAGTTGAAGAAACCTAATATTCCGTTAGAAAAGGGAAGGCTAAATTACAATTTTGGTCCTCTAACTAGACACGTTTTTCGATTTTGGTCCTGATTTTTTTCCGGGGACAATTTTAGCCGTGTAATTGGTCTTTTTTTTTCAAAAATAGTCATGGACGCCGGAAAGACCACTTACAGGACTAAAATTGGCCTTTTCCGGCAACAAAAAATATACAGGACTAAAACTTTCCGGCGACAATTTTAAAATTCCGGCGTTTAGGACTATTTTTGCAAAAAAAAAAAATCACTTACAGGACTAAAATTGTCGTCGGAGAAAAACCAGGACCAAAATCGAAAAACGTTTCTAGTTAGAGGACCAAAATTGTAATTTAGCCGAAAAGGGAATATCGAAAAAATGGCGGAGGAGAAAATAAAGGGGTAATTTAGTCCGAAGAAAAATGTTTTGTCCTTAAATCAACAATAAAAATGAGTGTGGATTAAAATTTATTTATAGGGTGGAAAGTGGATTAAAAACTAATATTCTCTTTTTATTATTGTATTAGTAGTAGTGTTAATATTAGTATGCTATGTGTCTTTTTTTGAACAAAAGACTTTATATCCTAGTGGTTTAAGATCAAATCATTTTCAGTCTTCCTAATTCTAGCTTGTAAGTTCAAATACCACTACCAACGTATTCTAGGTTGTAAGTTCAAATACCACTACCAACGTAATTTTTTTCGGCTTTTTTTTTAGCTTTATAGTCTATATACCAAGACCACCCCATATTTTTTTCCCGGATTTTTTTTAGCTTTTTCGGATTTTTTTTAGCTTTATAGTCTATATACCAAGACCACCCCGAATTTTTTTTTTTAAGCTTTTACAGTTTATTCGAAATTTTTTTCTGGTTCCGCCACTACTTTAAATAACTTTCGTTTTTCTTAAACCATGTGTAAAATAAAATGCAGCACAGTTAAAATGGGCCGAGAGGGAAAGTAGTACTACACTCCTAGTCTCCTATCTACTCCTAACAACCTAATTAATACGTGTAACAGCATGCGAGAACATAGTCAACTTTCATAGCTGTTCTTAGTATGATCTTACTCAACATTCGGTGCTATAAATTAAAGGAGTGGCTTCTCAATTGCAGAGTCCATCCATCTTCTTTAAGTGTTTCAATACAGATTAAAAATAAAAATAAAAATAAAAAAAACATTTACAGTTCTTTCACAGTTGAATGACGGCCGGAGCAATCCCTGCAGCTGCGCTCGTGGTTGGCCATTTCTCTGTCCCTTGAAGATATATATGCATGGTTTACGTAGATGAATGGAACATTCATATATTCAATTTCATCTGTCATAAGCCAAAGTTTATGAGCTTGGTGTGTTTCCATGGTCGGCCTTCAATTAGTTAAGGCATAGAAAGGCTCTGGTTTTATCTCGGGAATAGAACTCCAACTAGTTGAGGTCGGGTACCCGAGTATTTTGCGCATGATGGTATCCATCATGCATAAGACATTAGGGGTGTCTTGCCTCAATTGGTTGGAGTTTTCTTCTCGAAATAAAACCCGAGCCTTTTTATGCCTTAACTATTTGAAACCGACTATGGAAACAACCGAGCTCATAAACTTTCTTATAGGTCAGATGAAATTCAATATATGAATGCTTGTATTGGGAAAAATCTGATTGAAAGTCTTGATATGAAATCAAATCTGTATAATCATGTTATATGGAATGAAATTAAATGAAGTTATGATATATATGTTAGTTTTTCTTAATTTCCTTTCATTCCCTTGTCATTCTTTTATGTGCATTATATTAATCATAGTTGAAACTGAGAATATAGATGTTTTAAATGTTCAAATGCTTCTTAAAAAAAAAAAAAAATTTCAAATGCGGAGGATTCAAACTAAGCAAAGTGCAACAAAAACATGGCTTGAGATCACCTGGCTAAGTTGTGGGTTTAATTTCGGTGTCTAAATAAAAATTACGTCGTTTCATGTGTAAATGATTTTTATGTTGTGGATTCGGATTAGGTTGGGTTTGAACGGGTTCAGGAGAGGGAAAGTGAAATAAAAATTATAAAGTTGAAATTTGTGTAGATAAATAAATAATTGGTGAGATAAATTTTAATAAAATAAAATAAAGTGAAATAATGATTATAAAGTTGAAATTTTGTATTGAAATTTGCGTAGATGAAAAAATAATTGGTAAGATAAATTTTAATAAAGTATATTGATAAATTAATAGTTAAATAACGTAGGAGTGAATAAAATGAATTGATTAATATTATTTTATTTGTTGATGATGAAATAATTGGTGAGAGATTATAATTAAATAATATTGTTTCCTCAAAAAAAAAATTTATTTTAATTAATAAAATAATGAGAGAAATTATAATAATAAGATAATTGATTATGATTAAAAAATATTAAGAAAGCAAATATTTTTTTGAACCCTGAACAAAAATAAACTTAAAACCAATCAAAGCCTAATGTCTAATATTCATTTAATTAATTGTACGGAAAATTTATTCATTTTAATATTCATTGATCATTATTATATTCATTTGTCAAAATTATTATAATCGATTTCGGGATTGTAGGAAGATTCACCGATTTTAGGTTGTTTGTCCTTCTCGCTATAAAAATTATCGTTGTGTCATTATAAAAAATATGTATCATTTTTAAAAATTAAGAAAGCAAATATTTTTTTATTGCTGCTTGAAGGAGTGTTGTTCTTGTCCGTTAATAGAAAGCTCCCGGTGAAAAAAAAATTTGGAAGGTGAACCTATTACTGACTCCGTCTTAAAATATAAGTCTGTTTAGTTTTTTTTTTTTTTTTTGTTTGTTTGTTCCATTCTGTAAGTCTATTTAAAAAATCAATAAAGTATTAATTACATTTTTCTCCTTTTACCCCTTATTTATTATTTACACACACACTTTTCACTATTTTGTATTAATGACAGTCAAGGACTAATTTTGAGACGGATGTAGTACTATTTGAAAAGCATGGCACAGTTTATTATATTGAGATACATGCATATGGACTTTTTATTATTCCAAATCACATTGTTTATTGAGTGAATTAATATTTAAATGCAAAAGGGGAATGATAAAATTATAGTGTGATAAAATGATGTGTTATTATATTTTAAGCTACTGTTAAAAAAACAAAGATAGTAATAAGTGAAGTATTGGTTTATAAAATGACATTTTTATAGTTTTTTTTTTTTTTTCCGAGTTATATTGACACCACATTTTTACTATTGACACATTTTTTCTTTCGTTTACTTCACAACACCACCAAATTGCTTGCTAGTGACGTTCCTTTTCTCTAACTTGAGAGTGACGTTTTTCATCAATGATATTTATAACAATAATATCAGTGTCAGTGACTTCCATACCGAAATAAAACGTCTGTGACACAGACGTTATGTTGCAAAAAATAAAAATAATATGGTGATGCCAAAATTAATTTTTTTGGGTTTTCTTCCAAAAAAATGTCCACGGTTTGAAGGAGAAATAATATATTTGACTCGAGACAGAGTAATGGTTTAAAATCTTTTTGATTCGAAATTTTTCATGCTTTGGTTGGTTTCATGAATGCTCTACTCAATCAAGCATTCTAATCACATATATCACTACGAATATCATACGGCGTCAACAAGTTCCCGAATTGGGGGCCGGTTTTTAACATCCGTAAATGGCGTTTTACAAAGTAGGGGTTAAACCAAATTTACATATACACGAATTGGATCTTTTAAATGTTTTGAAGTTGTTTTTTTTTATAAAAACATACTTATCACGTTTTTAATATCCGTAAATACAAAATTCAATCTATTGATAGTCTCAAAACATACCTACAAAGTAGTCTTTTCTAGCATATTTAGAAACAAAAACCAAATTCATACATATACACAAAACTGTTAGATATTTTTTCATAAATAAATGTTTTGATTATCGTTTGCATACGAGTTGTCGTACGAATTAATGTTTTGATTATCGTTTGCATACGAGTTGTCGTACGAGTTGGCTTAAGACCGTGGTCTCTCTGGCCTCACTATAGGGCCGGCCCTGGGCTTCAAATCAGTGATAAATTGTTATTGATTTAAATGGAGAATTTGTGGCAGTTGGATCTAATCTTATATGATGTAATTATTTTAATCCAGATCGTTCATGTTAAAGTATCTACAATCTAAAATAAATCTTAAACGGAAGCGTACCTGAGTCCGTAGTGCCGCACGTGTAGATGCACGTCGTGACACTCGTTATGTCAAAATGGTTGTGTCATTATCATACCGAAAAAAATTTAAGAAACCAAATATTTTTTATTGCTGCATGAAGGAGTCTTGTTCTTGTCCGTTAATTGAAAGCTCCCGGCCGGTGAAAAAAAAAACTTTTGGAAGGTGAACGTACTATACTTGAAAAGCATGGCACAATTAATTTTTTTTTTATTTTATTTTTTTATTTTTTATTTTATTTACATTTTCTGTTGGTGGTGGTTGTGTCCAGCTTTAGGCTGACGGTGATCCGGATTTAGTTCGGTTATTTTTCGGCGTTGGTCCGGTTGTAATCTGTTTGTTACTTTTGGCACAATTTATTATATGATGAAGATACATGCATTTGTACTTTTTATTATTCCAAATCACATTGTTTATCGAGTGAATTAATATGTGAATGAAAAAGGTGAATGATAAATTTATGGTTTGACAATATATTTCAGACACTTTAAATTTTTTTTATTTTTAAATCTGTGTTATTATATTTTAAGCGACTGTTAAATAAAAAACAAAGACAGTAATAAGTCAAGTATTTTATCCAACGTGTAGGGAATGTTTTTGCTTTATGCAAAATGCGTATCGTGATGAAATTATCGAGACATAGTATGTTCATTACTTCCCGCACCTTGTGGGGCTCCTTGATCCAGGTGATGTCCTAGCCGCTTGTTTGGCTGATAATGTTTAATAAAATATTTACTTCCTCAAAAAAATAAAATAACGTTTTTATTGTTTAATATTTTCTGTCTGAGTTATATTGACAGCACATTTTATTATTGACACCATTTTTTTTTTCATTTACTCACCACACCACCAAATTGTTTGCCACTGACGTTCCTTTTCGCTAACAACGGCAGTGTGAGTGACGTTTTTCACCCAATGATATATTTATAACTATATATAATATCAGTGTCAGTGACACCCGTACATATTGAAATAAAACGTCTGTGACATAGACGTTATGTTGCAAAAAATAAAAAAAATATTATGGTGATGCCAAAAGTACTTTTATTGATAATTTTGCTAATGAGTTTTCTGCTCTGAAAATCGTACATTGAAAACCGAGGCAAGTGCCTCTTAATTATAGCTACATAACTGACTTAGTTAACCTTAAAAACTACTCCTCGTTCAAGAAAACGCGTTCAGAAGATTCTGGATGCTCGATTAGTCGGCGGCATCTCCCGATTAATCGGGGTATTTTTGTCATTTTTCTTCCGCTGACTCAACTTGGAAGGTTCTGGAATACCCTAGACCCAATACTTCCGTACAGTCCGCTCCAGAATTCATCCATTATGCTTAGCCCAAATTCGTATCCTGAAAATAATCCAATAAAACACGAAATAATACCAATTACGGATAAAATAATGATAAATACCAAATTCTCATCCCATGAATGCGACATATCGCATTCAACACAAATGGTTCACTTTTAAAAACCAAAACAACTATTTTTAGCTTATAATGGATGGAATGTTGATGCCGCAAGATATACTATTTTAACCGTAATCGAGGATTGAATTCTTATGCACATAAGGGTCCACTTTTTTTTGGCTTTAGTTTCACCATTGAGGATGCTATGTTGCTAGCCGGGTTTTATTTTCTGTGTTTGTGTTGCTTTGGGTGAAGTGATGTGCTCTATGGCTTCTTCACATCTGTAATGTCAAGACCTTCTCCTTTGAGATCTAGTTTATTTTTGTTTTGTTTTTTTTTTCCTCTTTCCTCCTCGATTTTCAAACACTCATACTTTTAATCTAGATCTCCAAACGTAATGAAAATTTCACTGAATTTTTTATTTTTTGATTCTCTTCGTTTGAGACTTGTTCGATATAATTACATCGTTTTTCATTAGATTCACTGTCGAAATTCACTTAGTGAATCTCGAAAATAAGTGAATATCGACATTGAATTTCGACAGTGGATTTTCTGAAACCATATCGGAATATGTTGAATGTAGTCTCAAAATAAAGAGCATGAAAAAATAAAAAATTTGGTGAAAGAATTTTCGAATTTGCAATTCCAGATTGAGAGATATGTGTGTTTAAAAAAAAAGTTGAGAGAGAAAGTGTGTTTGGTTTATTTGTTTTTTTTTTTTTTTTTGAAAAAAAAGGCACTGAATATTAAAAATAAAATAGTTTTGTCTTTTACGCAAAAGTTTTAAAAGGCTATTATTCTCCTTAATTGATGAAATGTTTGTATCATTCTCCTCATTCCCAATATTTATATTTGAAAAGAAACTAGCAACTTTTATTAAGATGATTGTAAATCCACAAAGCGAGGCGGAGATTACATCGAAAAGGGTTGGGCGCCCCAAGAAGTAGACCCCTCAGTCGCAACACCATGTCTAGCTAGAAGGTGTGTCGGGATATTAGCAGAACGTTTGACAAAAGTAAAAAAGCAGGCCCCGCCCTACATAGAGGCCGTCGAGACCCGGGTCTTAAGCCCAACGGTACATGTTTCGCTAAAAGAAAAAAAAATTCTTGTAGATTCAATCCGATTCAACCTAATATAATATGTTTTTTTTTGTTTTGATAAATGCCTAATTTTTTTTACTCCAATTGATAAAGGTCCCGATAAAAAAATTTACTTGACCCAAAATAAATAGATATACAAACAAGTTTTATTAATTTTTTGCATTTACGGATATTAAAAACGCGGTAAGTGTTGGAAAAAATGTAGTATTTAGCATTTGACAGAGAATTAAAAACTCAAAGGCACGTTAATAACGTTGTCTTTTAAGAGAGATTTCGTCCCACGCGATTTGTCACTAAGGGATCAAATGAAAATCTCTTTCAGGATACAATGAGGGTGTTTGATCCAAACAGTGACTTGTGTGAATCAAACCCGAGGACACTCAAAGTTTTTCTGATGATGTTGTCAAACTTATGAATTTTCGTCTGCATACTTATGCCTTTTATAGGTTGCAAGTACCCCATAAATGAATAGAGGTACTCCTTGCACGAAAAGGTAGGGTTGTCACTGTTCACCGGATGAAAGCATGCAGCCCTTACACGAAAGGGTAAGTGCATATATGTTCGAAAATGCATGTATCTGAAAATGCATGTCCCTTCATGAACTGATGCATGCATTGGTTTAGGTTTCGGGGGCGTTGCCCCCGAACCCCCACGAGTTGACGCCGCCCTTTCGACCCATCGCGACCCAACCGGGCAGGTCGAGCCCCGTTTCGTTGCGAAAACATTAATTCGTACGGCAACTCGTATGCAAACGATAACCAAAATATTTATTTATGAAAAAATATCTAACAATAAGTATGTTTAAAAAAAACACCTTCAACTAAAATGCCCAATTCGGAGACTTGGTCTTAAGTCCAAAAAAAGCGAGGGCCGGCCCTGGTAAAAAGACAGGAAGCAAAAGAAGCCGGCGCTGAGAGGCAGTCACGCGCTATACAACCAATGACTAATAGATCTTCCGACTGACGAGATAAGGCCTTAATGCAAGATAAATAGTCACTCTCAAAAACCACAGAGGGAAGCCGCCTCTGTAAGAACCAAGAAGATCGCCCGCATCTCCAACAGCTCCGGCGCATCACCCGGATCAAAGTGGAAAGAGAATGCTGCCCCGATAGACCCCACAGAATCATGGAATATCAGTCCGACGCCCGATCCCGCATCCGCCACCGAAGCATCCATGTTACACTTCCAGGTCCCCGACGGTGGCGGGGTCCAAATAGCCGGGTGAGGGATCCTGCAGGAACACTAGTTTCACTACCCATCACCTGACCATACTCAAATGCCGCTGATGCACCGAGACGACACGGGAAACATACACAGACGTACTCTGAAAGACCGCACTACATCGCGCCTTCCAAAGATGCCACAAGACCATACAGAACTCAGACAATTCCACCATTGATAAAAATTCCACAAGGCCCGCAAAAAACTCCTAAAACCCAGACGACTGCCGATCCAACCGACTTCCAAACGAGGAGGCCCCCCAAACGGCCTTAGCATAGTCACAATCAATCAAGACATGGCGCATAGTCTCTCTCTCCTGACTACATGCCAAGTTAACTCCATCTCATAACTGCCGCTTAAAGAGATTCTCCCCAATCGGCAAACATCCCTGCAAACACCGTCGAATGGCAAGTGTCGTCATTCATGGGTGGGGCGCCTTCATTCTGCGCCTCTTTTGCGGATTTCTTTATGCGTTTAGTAGAGGATCGGGGTGTTCGGGCACCCACGACGGCACAGGCACCCACCAAACATCCCGCGAGAGAAAGTGTTGCAAACTCCATATATATTGTATGTTAAAAATTAAACACATAACGTTAAACACTTTTTGTATCGGTTTTGTTTCGTAAAGTAAATACTTTTTGCATCGGTGAATTTTTATGAATATATATATATATATATATATATATATATATATATATATATATATATATATATATATATATATCATTTAAGAATTGAAAATCAAAACCACCCTACTACAAATTCTTTGGTCCGCAATTATTACACCTATAAAGGTTTACATAATATCTATGTTTAACTTAATCTCACCAGGAATAAGAAAAACCATCTCACCAAACATTGCTAATTTAAGTGTGTCCTCTATATATTTGTTGTAACAATTTTGTTGTTTAAATGATACTCTGGTCTCCATCTTATTTGAATCAAAAAATAAATAAATAAATAAAATAAAATAAAAAAATCCCCGCTTTATTTTGTGTGTCCTATTTCCTTTTTTGATGCCCAAAATAAGTTTCCATTTCTCTTTATGTATTAATGGACGTATTTCATTAAATGCCTTTGTATATTTACATTATTTACGATAGAAAGCATGCCATATATATATATATTTTTTTTTAAAGTGATGCCATATATTTAAAGATCACTACTATAAGTGTAATTAATTTTTGTTCTCTTAAACCATGATTAAAATTAAAATGCATATTGAAAATGGGACAGAAAAGGGAGTACTATTCATAACAACCTAATTAAGTAATAGGGTGTAACTGCATGAGAGAACACAGTCAACTTTCATAGCTGTTATTAGTATGATCATTTCTGTAAAATTTTGTCTTACTTTAATTTTAAGGTTTAGGTTTGACCTATTGTTATCAAGTGGTTAAGATAGTCAATTTTTGTTTAGTAGAGACATAGTATATAAACCTACTCAGAGTCCGACAACCTTTGAAAAAATTTGAATCATCAATCAGCCAAAGCTAAAGGAAATGATGAACCGAAACGAAATCATTTCGAGTGATGAGGTAAGGTCTCTCCAGTTGTATTCCTGCAAGCACTGCCATAGGAAGTTCATCACTTCCCAGGCACTCGGTGGTCATCAAAACGCCCATCGTTACGATCGAAGAATGGCTGCATTGGCTGCACAACGGCGACAAATGAGGATTAATTCAGCAGCAGTTGCAACAGCAACAGCAGCAGCAAGAGGAGGAGCAGGAGCAAGAGCAGGAAGAGGAGGAGGAGGATCCAATCATGAATCCTTTAGGGCACCCAATAATCATGGTGTCGTCATTGATGGATTCCGGTTTCCGATTGGTCATGTCATGTATCCGACTGCACCGATGACCTACACCACTGTTGGTGATAGTATGTCATCTATGTATGGTGGTAGCAGGCCTTTATATCAGCGGTCGGCTGTGAGGGTTTTGCCGTCTACCATAATTCCTCCTAGAGCAATACCAAATGATGGGAATCAACCACCATTTGGTGTTGGTCACAGTACTCCGGTAATTCCTCCAAATGCGAGGGACACTGAAAACAATGGTCTTGATTTGGAGGATGACGGAGAACTTGACTTGACCCTCAGGCTTTAGTGTTTTTATTTATCTATTATTATTATTATTATTAAAAAACTGTTTGAATTTTTTTTTCTTTTTTCTTTTTTTTGAAGAAAAAAAATCTTTTGGCATTTGTTTGATTATCATATCTTATTATTATCATTGAGCGGGATTGTTTTTTTCTTTTCTTTTTTTAATTTTTAGAAGAAGATCCATTATTTATTATAAACAAAGTGGGAAGGCTCCAAGCAGTACATCAAAACAGAATTTCAAAACAACTTGTCAGACCGCAAAATCAATAAAACTAACACCAAAAATACTTAGAGCATTATCATCAAAGTCTCTATCCTAAAAAATACTATTAAAAACTATATATTCCTACTTTACAATAAATAAATTGAAAGTACTTTAAATCAGCATCCCTATCTCTATCATTACACCATTAATATATTCATTTTTTATCTATAAATAATTTTTTCAAATTTATTTTTATAAGAAAGAGAGAGAGAGAGAAAAAATTAATAAAAAATATGTATGGTGAGCTAAAGTACCACCCTACATTTGGGGTGACAATATTCATGATCCCTATTGCAGAGAAATGATGGGGAGGCTGATGGGTGACACTGTTCATGCTAATGCTCTTAATCTTTCATTCTCCGGACGAGACGGAGGTTCTTCGCTCGTTTAACTGCATTTGAGAAGAAAACTTGAGTCGGAATCGGCTTTCTCTCTTTAAGAAAAATAAAAAAGATATTAAAGGAGCGGAAAAATTATTTAAATTTAGTTACCACATGCCAGGCATCAGCCCATCACTTAACCATGCATCTACTGGCCTAAGCCTTTACACATGCAAAATTAATTAATGGTAAACTTACTTTTCTTTTCTTTTCTTTTCTTTTTATGAAGAGGGGTTAAACTTACTTTTGAGATTATCAGATCTTAGTGGCCAATTAATGGTACTGCTTTATTTAATTCGTTTTCGATCGGAAGGAAATTAATTTTAAAATTAAAAAAAAAACAACAAATATTTGTGGCTAATATCCTTAGAGGGCTCATGGCTCCATGCCCCAAGAAAGAAAGAAAAGACCATTATCAACAAATAAAATTTTATGGGTAGAAAAAGAAAATGAACGGTGCAGATGATGACACCTAGGGACTCCCTACACCGGAGCCCCTAGGGTAGAAGTTCCCTATCAACACAGCGCCTTGTTTGGTTTCGGGTGGGTTGGATCCAACCCAATATTTTATTCACACTCATATCTTATTTATCATTATTTTATTAATTCTATTATTTTATTATAAATTATCTTATCAATCATTCAACATCAATAAATAAAATAATATTAATCAATTCATTTTATTCATCTATTATATTGTTTTACAATTATTTTTTCAATATAATATTTCATTAAAATTTCGCTTACCAATCATTTCTTCAACTATACAAATTTCAACATAACATTTCAACTTTATATTCATTATTTCACTATTTTTTATTTCACTTTCTTTTTCTTGAATCCATTCAACCTCAATCCAACCCGAAACCAAACAGGGCCTTAGCCTCAAGTCGATCTCACGGTGCGATACTCACGTCTAGGGGAGGGGCGGACCAAGCATGCATGGTGGCGGGGAGTGCATGGACCCTACTCAAATTTCTGGGCGAAATTATTAATATACCCATATAATAATATTAAAACTGTGTATGCATATATTATTTCAAACAATCTCCAGTACAATTATTCATTTATTTCAAACAATCTACTTATCCATTTGACAAATATATTCGATTTATTTGGGAGCCTATTTGTGCGACTACCTGCGTGTTGTCGATCTAACTCCCATTTTCGCGTTTTAGGTGTTTTTGGAACCAAACTAAACCCTATTGGGAAGGGAAACCCTTAAGATCCACAAAGGTGAAAGAAACGGGAGTCGCGAATCAAAATCAGTTTTTTTTTTGCCTTGGGTGGTATTCTCACAAATACCACCCGAAGCAGTGGTAAACTGCTAAAAACCCTCAAATATATATGTAACCAACATCTACCCTATTTCTATCTCTACTTCGGCATCTACCGTCGCTATGACTTAAACCCCAAGCACTCATAATGCACAAGTTGCAGGGGCGGCGCCACATTATAGAAAAATGGTCACCTGACCCTCTAAACAAAAAAACAAAAAAAATTCTATGTATATTATACACAATTTAATATTTTTATGTACTAATATCTACTTACTGACCCGCTAAAATTTTCAAATATTTGCCCTTGACCCACAATTATACATATATATTTTATGTAATGTATTAAAAATTTGTAATACGGTGTGTCGATCTCGATCACAGACCCGTGTCACACAATTCCTGCAGCCGCCCCTGACAAGTTTATCCCGATTCTGAAGAGGGGAGGGGTCCTTAAGATGTGGTAAAGCATATGTATACCGGAGATTTTATATCCTACGCTGATAATCATCCTACAACTTCATGGACATGGAAAAAATTATGGTATTCCTACGTCATTCTCACAGTTTCTCTACCATATATGACTTTATTTCATAAAAGGAAAATGTATGCTCACTTAACTTTAGTACTATATTGATTCGTCAGCTTGATCGTGTTGTGGGTAGTTGGCAATCATTTAGGTGTAGCAAGCACTTTCATTATGCATGATTGAATAGAACTGGATGTGAAATTGATAGTAATTAACAACTATGTGCAAAATGACCTTGTATGAATGCTAATTATGACCATGATAATAAATTGATATGATCTTGGAATGCTTAGAGATCGTGTTTTGATTGTCTATAGATCATATTTATAGGCTGATTATGTGTAATATAGTCAAGAAAAGGAGTTATATATGTAAATAACAACATAGAAGTCTTAAGGAATTAGTGTAAAAGAGATCATGTTGATAAATTTACATCTTTTGCTTGTTACTGTGATGGTAAGTTGATATGTTGTTACCTTGATGTCAAATGAATTAAAAATCATGTTTTAGGACCGATCGATACCAAATGGTTGTATGAATAAAAAGCAGTAATAAATGGTTTATGGAGAAAGAAAAAACATGCATGTTATGAGCATGAACATGGTTCATGGTTAAACTTGATATGAAAACCATGAATCCAACCGATCGAAGTCTATATTAACCAAAAATTTAAAAACCAAACAAACCGGAAACCAAATTGAACCAAACCGGAAATGTATAAACCATGGTTTTTCGGTCGGTTTTCATATAACTTAAAACCAAACCGTTGAATACAATTTGGTTCCAATTTAAGAAAATAAAAACCGTTTAAAACCGGACCAAACCGGATGATATATATACACACACAAACACACACACACACACTCACACTCACACACATGCGCACACACACACCTACATCTAATACTTTAAAACATCTATACGCTTTTTACTATCTATCTCAATCTATATTTACTTTTTACGTGTAATATAGTGCCGCTACATAGTTAATTTCATATCCTACATATTCCAATTTTGTTGATCATTTCACGAAATTGTCTTCGATCCTTTGAAAGAATCTCGAGTACATTTCGGTTCACAACTCACCACTTTCGCTAACTCGCTCTTCTATTTATACTTGCTCAACACCAATATTTGAAATATGTGGATGCTCATTTGAATGACTTACTTCTCTCAATGATATTGATGAACTTCATTATGGATATTTGTCGATCTTGATTTGTATGACTTACTTCTCTTAATGATATTGATGAAGCGCATAATGTATATTTTTTTTATTATCGGATAAATGCATTTATAAACCTTAGTTTTATATACGATTGTCTTTGATTTGCTTATAATTAGGTTATGTTGGACAATAACATTGTACAAATAATCAATATCAGTGTTTTGGAGATCATAAAATCATGAATATTTTCTTACTAAATAAAGCTCAAATCTGTATCACATGTTTATTCATTTGATAAATATGTGTGTGTGTGTGTTATCTATCTTCCATTTGTCTCTCCTTATGAAACAAATCTATTCCTCTTTCTTCCCTAATCTTACTCAAAATACTATTTTGTGTTATGCATTTTGAGATTTATGTATGTCATTTAATAATATAGTTGTTTGTTCATTAATAGTAGTTTTTTTAAGTTTATGATTCATTGATGATCGAATTGAAACGAGTAAGATAAGAACCATGTGAAAACCGTAATAAACCGGAACCAAGTCGAACCAAACCGGACCGAATAACATGGTTTACGTCTTCAAACCGTTCTAGTTTGGTTTCAAAAATTTGAAACCGTATAAAATGGTTCGGTTTTAAAAATGATAAAAACCGGCCGAACCGGACCATGTTCTCCCCTAATATTAACGGGCAAAAATAGTGAACAATATGTCGGGCAGGTCAACAATCCTTATCCATGGGCTATAATAATGGAGACTTCGGTTTGTCTAAGTAAAAAAGATGACTCTCCATGTTGGGAATAAACATTGTGTGGTACTTATGAACCTTAAAAGCAAGAGCACGAGCACCATGATGATAAATTATAATTAAACATGAAAACTAGAAATTAATAAGCATGAGCAGTGGGATGATAAACTGTTATATGCTTACTTTCAATGTTATGTCACTATATATGTTGATAAATTGTTATGCATGTAGATACTCGTATTTAGACGTATGTATCCATGTTGTAAAATCGAAAACCTGGAACTTTATCATGGTCGTCCTATATTTTTTTTGAACAGTCAAGATATATTCATTATCAACAAGATGCTAAGAATAAGTTACAAAATGTTCCAAACAGGTCCAAAAAATTAGCCCAGGTCCGAAATGTTCCAAATAAGTCCAAACATGGTCGTCCTATATAGTAGCAGATATTCGTACCCTTTGATGCAAGGTTTCTTTACTAAACTTCATAACATATTTCTTATATTAAATCATCATTATCATATATATATATATATATATATATATATATATATATATATATATATATATATATATATATACACACACACACACACATATTATATTATACACTATACACTATACAATATATTATATTATGCATTATACACTTTATAACAGAACCGGTGTGTTTCCTTCCATCAAGTGTTTCCCCCCTTGAAAATTGTTATAAATTTAATATAGTATTCCATATATACATCCACTCAATCATAAGCCTTAATTAAATTTCATATATATCTATTCAATCAGTTATAAATCGAACCATAAAAGTAATGATTATTAAAAAAACACGTTAAAACATTATTTGAAAAACTCAATCAACAAGTTAATTTATTTCAATATATATATATATATACTTACTATTATAAAGAGCCGGTGTGTTTCCTCCCGTCAAGTGTTTACCCTTTGAAAATTGTTATAAATTTAATATAGTATTCCATATATACATCTACTCAATCATAAACCTTAATTAAATTCCATATATATCTATTCAATCAATTATAAACCGAACCATAAAAGTAATGATTATTATAAAAAAAAACACGTTAAAACATTATTTAAAAAACTCAATCAACACGTTAATTTATTTCAATAATGAATATGAATCCATAATCGTAATCAATCGTTTTTTTTTTTTTTGAAAAACAGCCAATTTTTTTTCATTAATCAGCAAAATGCTAAAAAGTTTACAAAATTTGTCTTAGGTGTAAAAATACAATCTCCCAATTACCAAAATAAAATGTTACCCAAATCATAGCTACTGCCAACTGCAACAGACGACCCATCATCGTTAATTAATAGACGACCCATCATCGTTAATCCATCATCCATGATGTAATTTTTTATGCACGTCTATTGAAGTAACTAATATAATCAATCGTGAGGATGCACATGCATTTAGCATGATGTTTTTAATTTATAAATGTAATTCCTTTAAAAAAATCAATCGTCTATTTTTTTTATTTTATAATTGAATGAAAGAAACTATAATTATTTACAATAATTGAATGGAAGAAACTATAATTACGCCTCCAGAGGGATCTCAGGACCTCAACCCTAGCCCAGTTGAGCTAGGCCTTATCGGCCAATCGTCTATTTAATGTTAAATCCATCATCATTTATCAATCGTTAAATCCTATTAAAAATACCAACCACCTATCTATTCTAATCATAAACATAATCATCTATTATTATTTTTATCAATCATTTATATAAAAAAATGTTACGTGAAACTAAACATAAAAAAGATTACATAAAAAATTACCCATATCAAATCAAAAAAATATAAACATACCATCTTTTTTTAAAAAAAGAATTTAAATTATTAAACCAAATCCGCAATCGAGGCAGATATTATTACATCATGAGGAAGGGGGATGCCCCAATCTACATGAGCAGACGCTACCAAACCATGCATAGCTAAAAGATGTCCTGGTTTTATTACCAATATGCTTAACAAACGTAAACTGAACGGAAACAAAAGACCGCAAGTGGATAAGCATTCCTGAGCTAAGCATCCCTGCTCTGAATGATCATTAGAAGAATGAGATAACATGGAGACACATGATAAGCAATCACTCTCAAAGATAACATAAGGAAACCCCTTACGAACCGCTTCATCCAAAGATAGCAAAATAGCCTGCATTTTCAAGAGCTCCGGATCTATCCCTGGGTCGAAATGAAACGAAAAAGCAGCAACACTCGAGCCTACACTATCTCAAAATATCACCCCAATGTCAGACCCCCCATCTGCCACAGACGCATCTGAATTTCACTTCGTGTTACCAAGAGGCGGCAGACTCCAAGAAACTCGGTGAGTAAGCTCTGAAGACTCCGCATGAAATACCACATAGCCTGTCCAAACTCTAACGCCCCGGCTAACGAAGACGATACAAAATGTGAAACACAGATAAGGACATCATCATACACCGCACTACACCGTGCCTTCCAAAGATGCCAGAAGAAAAAACCAAACACTACAAGAAAAATTGGTTATTGTGTCGGATTTTTTGCTGCGCTCAATAAAACCTGTTGCTATAAATATGTTTTTGTGGCGCTTTGACATTGTCTGCCACAGAAACCCAAATATCTCAATTTTTTGGGTTCAGAAGCTAGTATAGTTGCTCGGCAAAATTGGCGCTTGCCTTTTGCGTCAGATAGAACAAAAACTGTGGCATAAAGGATTTTTTTTTTTAAATTTTTTTCTCAATTAAACTAAATAAAGATTTTTTGTTTTTATAAAAAAAAGGATTTAACTCGATTATTTAATTCTAATTAAAATCCCTTTATTGTCTCCAAACCTTCCAGTAACTTTTCATCATCCTATTACTCGGCAATCCTTCGTCGATCTAGATTCCATCTTCTTCGATTCCTTAATTTCGGTCTTGATAAATTCATTGATTCTGCTCATCTTGTTCGATTTTGCTCAAATTCTCAGATTCTAACAATATTTATTGTTAAATAGCAATCCTTTTACATTGAAATGTTGTACGGTTGCGCTAGCGGCGGCGAAATTTTCCCAAGCGGTTTCGAACAATCATCTATTAGCCGGAGCTGTGGAACATCTTTTGAAATAACACCGCCTCCTGTATAGGTTTCTCAAGTTTTTTTGTTGTTGTTTTTTTCTTTTTTACGTTGTCATGCCAATATATGTGTTTTGAACACAGGTGTTTGTGAAAATGCTTAAAAGAGATATTTTTTTCTGTTATTTATGTTTTAATGGATTGTTTTGATTTTCTAGCTTCTTAATTGATGTCTGTGTAGCACCTTTATTGTGGATATCTTCCTTGCTTTTGGGTTAAGCTGCGATGTGGATTAGCTGCCCCAGCCTTGAATTTCAGTAAGAAATATTGATTCATTTTTTCTTTTTCTTTCTCCTTTCTTTGTTGCCATCTTGTTTCCATCTTTCAGTTAATTCAAACGTATGCTTGATTGCTTGAACTGTTTTATAATTATGAATTTCCTATTGAGTTGTATAGATCTTGTTCCTGGGCCACATGGCAATGATGTCAGTAGCTGTATGTATAACATATGTAGAAATTTCTCGATATTGTCATGCAGCTTCCGATTCCTAAAAATTATCATCTTTTTTAAGTTGTGGCATCTCAAAATTGGCCAGAAGTCACTAAATCTGCTGGACTAGTGTGCTCAAGCTCTGTACAAGACATGGCATGATCCTGTCCGTGGAACTGTGATTGGTGTCTTGATACAGTATGTGGTGTCGGATGGTTTTGAAAACGGCTTGTGAAAGGAGCTAGGTCTTAACACATTAAATATGAAAAACACATCACATTTGTATGCACATTTATATTTAAAAAACGCTTCACATTTTCAGCATGAATGGATGCATGCATACATCACAATATTTTCATCACATTCTTGCTTATTGGAATATGATTTTGACATGTACAGGGAAAAGAAAATGGTGACTGGCTTAAGAACCTCTAGTATGGTGTTTTTGGCCTTGGCAACAAAAAAAAAACATGAGCATTTCAACAAAGTTTGGAATTCATTCCTGCATAGTTTCTAAACGAGACGTGTGAATTTAGAAATTATTAAGATCTCTTAATGATTTTCCTCCTTTGTTTTCGTGTTTGGAGAACAGATTGCTATACTTAGTAGCTTTCTAAACTTTACTCTCTGTTTTTGTTAATTTCGGTACATGTGTTTGGACATGCCCATATTCTTATATTTGCACAGATCTACTTCCTCAATAGTTGCTTCCTCCTTATATTCTCTTTCGTATTGCAGGTGGTAAGTGGTTTATTCCAGTTGGACTAGGTGATGATGATCAATGCATAGAAGATGATTTCTCTACGTGGTACAAAAGTGTGTATAGATTTTTAATATTTAAGAACATACCGAAAAGTTAGAATGTTTGCAGTGTTGACAGATTTCTTTCGATCAAAGTTAATGCGGGAATGGGTGCTCTAAAGAAGGCTAATTGTTGTATCCACCTTGTTATAGTAGCTTGCTTTCCTGCAACATTGTTATCTAGTTTATAGGATCCATTTATGTGTCCATTGCCAAGTATTTTATATTCCATTGTCTCCTATTTCAAAATTTGTACTGTTTTGGAGTTTTTCTTGATTTTCTTTGATCAGGAAGCTGGTCTCTCCCTTTTCGTTTCTATTCTGTTAAAACAAATGTGTAACGCACTATCATTTTTTCAGGTCATCTATTCTTTGTGTTCAACGGAGCAAGATATGAGTTCATTAGTATGAGAAGCAGGAATGAGAAGTTCTTTTGTGCTTTCAGTCTACAGACTGCAGCAATGCCAATGTTGATGGAAGAGTGTCATCTGAGTGTTCAATATGAAGAAACAACGTTGCAAATATTACGGGCACAGCTTGGCCCCAATGATCTTCTTACACAGGTACATGAGAAATGCATTTATCTTAAAGTCTTCATAAAAACATAACGCATTTTTTATAATGCGTAACAAGGATTATATTAAATTTTTTCCTTTTTATGGTAACTTAATTCTTTCATGAATCTAGTACAAGGTTTCATGCACATATATGTTTGTTTTTTAGATGGACCTAATTTCAGTGCTGAGGCATTTTAAGATTTGTGCAAACTTGGATAGACTCTGCCTTAGCTTTCATCTTTTCAAATTTATGATGGCTTCTGACTTGTGTAGCTGCTTGGCTTGAGTATTTTGAATCAAAGGCTTTTGAACTGTAAGAAGCTGCTCGAAATGGAACACGGAAGCCTGATGCATCTATATCTAGCAATGGCCATATGAGGTTTGATAAGTTTGGCTTGATGTTGATGATTTTGGTGGTGATGAAACTTAGTGTATTTTTCTAATTTGTATTATTCCTTTTCTAACAATAGTTTCATGAAACTTAGTGTATTTTTGTTGAATACCTAAAATGATATCTTTCATTCCCTTTCTCATGTGTATTTATAATTTGCTTAATGCCTGCCAATTTTGTTGGCAAATGACTGTTTGAATATGCACTTGCGTTTCTATTTTTTCGTCCGGTGGGGTGGGGTGGGGTGGGGTGGCGGTGGGGGTGGGGGGGGCGGGGTGGGGCGGGGTGGGGGGTAGGGCGGGGTGGGAGCTGGGGCTGGGGATGGGGCAGGTGTTTTATGCTGTTTTTTTTTCTTTCCAAAAAGTCATTTTTCTGATTTTTTTTATAATTTTTTACTTTTGCCGCGGTGTGGCACCGTGACAATAGATTTTATAATTTTTTGCCGCGGTACTGTACTGTTGCAATAGAATTTAGCTTTTTGCCGCGGTGTGGCCAAAGGCGTGGCAAGAACTTTTTGCCACATAGTTGCTTGTCACAGGCGACACAAAAACATTAGGTGTGACAATAGGTCTTTTATGTCACTTTTCTCAGTTTTAGTGGCAGTTTCCTTCCGCGGCAAAAGCTAGTTTTTTTAGTAGTGAAAGGCCACCACCTCATCTGTCATAACAGCTCTAGAATCATGCCAGGATAGTCCCTGAAGTTTGTTGCGGTCTGGGACAATCGCTCGCCAAAGGGTGAGGCCGCCTAGATGGCCTGAGCATAATCACAGTCAAACAAAACATGCCACATCGACTCCCCTCCCCTACCGCAAGCCAGGAAACGGCCATTCCCTAGGTTGAACTTCGCCAAATTATCCCCAACCGGGAGACAGTCTTGTAAACATCGCCATAGAAAGTGATGGACCCCAGAGGTCACCCCAATATGCAAAACTTCATGCCAGATCCTCTCAGGCCTTGAGGAAGACGACGCCCGAGAAGAAGAACGAATTTCCATATAAACTCAAAGCCAAGAAATACTCAGACTTAACAGAATACCTCCCCTTCCGATCATAGTGCCAAATCAGCCTGTCCGGATTAGAACCGCCGGCAATAGGAGTCTGCATAATAGCATCCACCTCCCAAGAATGAAAGGATTGCGAAAGCAATGACACATTCCATTGCCTGGAATATGGCAGAATCAAATCACGCACTTTACGATTTGTGGGTAGCGGATGAGTCGTACGGGCAAGGCGAAATGAACATCTATTATATCTAATATAATCTAATCTAATCATAAACATAATCATCTATTATTATTTTAATTAAAAAGAAGGCTTATGTGAAAGTTAACTTAATAAGCCGAAATCAAAAGATTACCGACATCAACTAAAAAGATGTAAACTTACCTTTCAAAAAATAAAATAAAATGATAAACTTAAAATAAATATTATAATGATTTATCTATATAACAAAAGTGTTCGTCAAATGAAAATGAAAAAGTGTAACTATAAGCGTAAGACGAATAATCATATTCTATAACTTAGAGAAATACATAATCAATTATCTATCTAACTAACAATAAACATAAGATGAATATTCATATTAAAATATAATATTTATTTCCATTAAATGTGAAATAAAACTATATAATTATCTCTCGTTCTAATCTAACGATAAGCGTAAGAAACTTAGATCTAAAAAAAACTACAGGATATGATAAAAATATAAGAAGAATAAACCGTACAATCTAAAAAAATCTCACATAAAGTAAAATTCTTTTTCCCAGTTATTTTATATCATTAAATATAATAATGTAGGTATTGTTAAAAAATATTAGTTCGTGAAATTTCGATTATGTGGATAAATCAATGTACATCATTACCCTTGTCCATTAGATGATTTGTCATATATTCATAAACTATAAAATACTCCATATGTTTTAAAATATAAGCTTATTTGTTTTTTTAAGTCAAAAAGAAAATTTTATTTGGTTTTTTTTCATACAAATTAATAAACTTGGTTAAATTGATTATGTGTAGTTAATTTTCTAGAAATTGTTATAAGATTCTTTTATAAATAAAAAAAAACCTACCATTAAATATTTAAAAAAAAAACCTAAGTACCACGTGTAAGTCCATGAGGGAACATCCTTAAAAAGGGAGCATCACTTCACTAGTGATCTCTTCAATGAGATTATTGTATTCATTCATCGGTTTCTTAGTTTTTATACTTTAAAAGAATACCGGTGGTTGTTGAAGAAATATTCACACAGCTATAATTAAAGGAGTTAATTAGCGGTGAGAGTTCGTTCAATCCATCATCTCTAAGCGTTTCAAAACAATTCATCCACCCACCGTTTTCAATGGCGGATCCTTGTGACGGAGTTGTAAATGACAAGGTGTACTCCAGGCGGAGGAGGCCTGAAACCTGGCGCGCCGGGGACATAGCAAAGAAGGTTAAGCTGGGAAATGACGTCAAAGATGAACGCACAGACGAGTTTCCAGCCGATTCAAATGCTCTTTCTGCTGAAGCACTTAGTCTGCAAAGCTCTCAACTTCTTGTGGTTGATCACCATAATTTCGCAGCTGTTCAAAAGTACGGAATGGCGTCGGTTTTGGGTAGCCGTGAGTATATGGAAGATGCCGTTTCTGTCCATCCTTCATTCTGTAAAATCGCCGGCGACAGCAACGGCGAATTTCATTTCTTCGCCGTTTATGATGGTCATGGCTGCTCTCATGTACGTTACCAATTTGTTTTTTGTTCAATCAATCAATGTGATAACAGAATTGTAACGATAAATTACAAAAATGCTTTTACTTAAAATAACAGCACCGACCCGTTAAAAAATAAAACTCTTACATTTTAACTATAGAAAAATATTTTAAACCCGGTGAAAAATAATTACTACCCCGATCTCATTTCAAAATATAAATTCGTTTAGTATTTTCGATTTGTCTCAAAATATAAATTTATTTAATTAATCAATGAAATATTTATTATATTTTTCTTTTTTACCCACATTTATTATTTATTCACCCACTTTTCATTATTTTACATTAATAACAGTCAAATTTTATTTTAGTCTTTTTTATCAAAATTAATGGCGCGTAACCAATTTAATCAACTTTCTTAATTTGTATGAAAAAACCAAACAAATTTACATTTCGAGACGGAGATAGTATTTTGAAAAATAATTTCAGACACCTCTCAAAACAAATCTGGATCCGCCCCTGAAAAATATTATATCCCAGATAAACTTAACACAACCAATCTTATAGTATTTCTTTCGTATGTCAATCCTACAACATAAACAATAATCCAATATATGTCAATCAGTGGATCCTACAACATAATCAATAATCCATGATTTTTTTTTTGTCTTTTTTATTTGTTTTTTATAATCAAAGGGGCGGGGATATGTTGCGTCTTTTTGTCTATTTTGTTATGCATCGAGCTAGTGGACTAATCTATATATAGTTGAGTAGAGTGTATTAAGATATACGAGTATATTTTTTTAAAATATATAGGTTTTTTTATTATAAAAAATAACAAATGGGTGACGTTAGCCCCTTAAGCCCCTACTTGGCTACGTAAGTCCTTGATTATTGTGGTGGACGTATAACAGTTAATAGATTATACATCAAACTAATGCACTCTTAGTTATAAAAGGTCTACAGCATTATCTCGATGTAGAAGTAGCATTTCCGAAGAAAAAAAAGTGACTAGTTGTGATAAAGGCAATATTGCCATTGTCACAATGGGTGAAACGTGTTTATATTTTATATTTTTGATCATGCATGATGCATGTATACTATAATAATTAATGGTTTAAAGACATGTTGTGTTAGTCGATAATCGATATAATTGAATTTTTGTGATATATTAGCAATATTGTCCTTTTTTTTTAACCGCAAAAAAAATTATTTATAAAAATCTAGCAAGACGTTAGATAACAAAAGGTTCAAATTACAAAACAATATATCTAAGCCGTAGGAAATGCCAATTCACCAAACTAAAAAACAAACAAAATAAACTCAACAACTCCAAGCCGAACAAACAATGATTCAATACCCAATTAGTCATTACCGTTGCTCAAAGAAAGATGATTGTTTGTCCAAGTCGTCTAATCGTTGTTGATACTGTTTTTTCCTGTAGTTATCCACGCGAAGCTTCTTCCTTGAATCTCTCCAAATAAATTGTCGACATTGAAAATTTTGGAGTTAAAAACAACAAATTTTCTAGCCGTCCAAATAGAACAAAAAAAACAACATTTTTGATAGCATCCCATATTATAGATTTCTCACCATGTCTTGCTGCTAAAAGAATATAACGGAAGAATAAACCACAATCCGTAATGTTCAATCTGGGTATTGAAAGCCAAGCAAAAATCTCACACCAAATATATGAGGTTAATGAGCAATATTGTACGTTATAACAGTAGGAATATTTCCAGTATTAATATTCACTACGGAATAATTCTTCCACCTAGGATTATTCAACTCATGTATCACTCTATTAGAGCCGTTCATAGGGACAGGCCATGCAAGGTTATAGCCGAGAGTCTCCCTTAATTAAATAACACACTTGTTATGGCCCTAATTAAATTGATATGATTACTAGTTTAGTAAGTCCATTTTTATATGAGAGATGATAGAGACACAACGAAATTACACAATGAATTGTCACAACGATGATCCACATCGTTGATTATTGTGGGACCTAGATCAATCAATATAGTTGCCACAAAAATCAACGGTGTGGATCACCGTTGTGGCAATTCGTTGTATAATTTCGTTGTGCTCAATCATTATTTCTTTTTATATAATGTTAAGATACATTTTATAGTACAATTGTTTTACAAGTTTATATCAAATGTATGAAGATGATAAAACAAACTAGTAATATTTATTTTATATGTAGACTGATAGGTAGATGTGTAGAGTGTATACATCTTTCTTCTTCTTTTTTCCTTTCTAAATTCCCTATATTTTTTAATTGGATTAAATATTTGTCGCAATTTTTTTTAAAAATTTTTATTTCCAGGTATCAACGTTGTGCAAGGAGAGGATGCATGAGATTGTGAAGGAAGAAATATTAAGCGAAGAAGGAAACATAAAATGGGAGTATGTAATGAAGAGAAGCTTCATGCGCATGGACAATGAAGCCATTGCTGTCGAACCTGCAGGGCTCACCATCGCCACCTGTCAATGCCAGCTTCAGCTCCCTAAACGTGACAAAGCTGGTTCTACGGCGGTTGTTGCCGTAGTTACACCGGACAAAATCATTTTCGCTAATTGTGGTGATTCCAGAGCTATCCTATGCCGCAACGGCAAACCCTTTTTTACCACCGTAGATCATAAGGTACGCTAAATTTTGTTGGATACTAACAATTACAGGTTTTGTAATCGTATGCATTTGATCGAGTTGCCCTACGATAAATGTCGTTGTAACAAAACGGGGTTCGACCAAGGGGCAATGCATCTGAAAGCTAAATGCCACCAGGTGAAGTGTAATACCCCAGCAAATGAGATGACATACATCTGCAAACGAAGTGATGTACCACGAAGTGATGACATACATCTGCAAATGAAATGACATACATCTGCAAACGAAGTGATGTACCACGTCAAAACCGAAGAGTCCTAGCTCTTGGCATGGACGGTACCAGGGGTTGGCTTGGGTGGGTGCCGCCCACCCGGTTTTTATTTTCGATACACAAAAAATCCTATATAATTCAGTTCAAATAAGTAGATGTTTTAATACAGTCTACTCGATCATACAAATATAATTCATTAACCCACCCGAACAACAATTCTTGGTTCCGTCTCTGGTTCTTGGCTGAAGGGGAGTGTTTGTTTGATTGTTTTTGTAAAGGCAGACAATCCTTTAGTGAGACGTTTATCTGCCTATAAAAGTCACTCGTGCATGCACGAAACAAAGTCACTCGAAACAAGCATCATGAAAACTTATTGTTGAGCGTTTATGCTTTGATTTAGACAAGTCGCCGTCGGAATCAAACAACTACATTTGTGTGATCATCAAATAACTTTATAGGGGCGAAACGTGTCATTAAAAATAACGCATATTGCGTGTCTTGAAAATTCATTGTTGTCGGTTCAAATTTGAGTTAATTTTTCCAACAAATTCTCTATTATCGTATGGCACATATCAATTCATAGGTTTATGATAATGTACTTATTATTAACTACTGCAAAATGTTCATCTTTTTTTCAGCCTAATCGTCCAGATGAACTGCATCGGATTGAAGCTGCGGGTGGCTATGTTATACCGTGGGGCGGCGGTCTTCGCGTTTCAGGGATTCTCGCAATGTCTAGAGCCATAGGTGACGCTATTTTAAAGCCATATATCATTAGTGAGCCGGAGGTGACGGTGGTGGATAGGACGGAGGCCGACGAGTGCCTGATCTTAGCCAGCGACGGACTGTGGGATTGGGTTACAAACTACGAAGCATGCAGGTTGACTCTTCACCGTCTGAAAGGAAAATGTAAATCACCGTGCACGGCGCTCGAGGGTGACTTGCCGGTGGCTGAAAAGGGTTCTGACAAGACTTGTTCAGATGCGTCAACGTCGTTGACGAAGTTGGCCTTGGCGCGGGGGAAATGCGATAACATTAGCGTGGTGGTTGTCGACCTCATGAAGCCTATAATTAATAATTAATTTTCTAATACTATCAGTGATAATCAGTAATTATGCATGCATATATAAGTACATAAATATGTATGCAATACATTATGCATGTTGCAATTTATGGATACCATATGAGAATTTTGACTTTTAATTTGCATAACTAAATGTACTATGTTGGAGTATAATAAGTAATGATATGAGCACAATCGTTGTGCTTGTGTCACAACAAGTGACATAACGGTTATCTAAATCGTTGATCATTTTAAGTCTAAATTTATCATGATGTGAACAATCAAGATTAACGGTGCAGATACACGTTGTGTCACTCTTTGTGATACAACGGTTGTGCTCGTATCAATATTACTCGAGTATAATATTCTGCCGGCGCAGCCACCCACATATACTAACACATGTCACAGCATACTCTAACACCACTCATTGTCACTACTTATCATCACCCGTAACCATCCATACGACCACCACCTTCTATCCGGCATCGCACCACCCACCCACTCATCAACATCGGCCACCACCCACCATCATTCACAAACCACACGTATACATAATACCACGTAAGAAATTTGTCATGGTTGAAAGGGTACTGATGATGTATGGGCCCACCGGGTCGGGTTATTCACTATTGGGCCAGGCCCATCTCGCAATCGTATAATAATAATGGGATGGATAGAGCAAGGCTCCCCCAGGCCCTGAGCAGAAGATAACTTCTGAGAAGAACTAGCAGAGCAGGACTCTGCCAAGTTCTGAGCAGAGCGACCAAATAACTGTCAATGATAGGGACGTAACCGTTTACAACGTGGATGGAGTCCCACGTCTTATAGTGCCCAAGATAACCGATGATAACTCCCCATTATGACAAGGAAGGTTATCATCAATTCTAGAGGTATAAAAGGTGAATCCTGAACTACGAGGGGGACTTGATTCCGATTCTACACTAGAGTGGGATACGTAGGCAGCTTCTCTCAAAGAGTTCAGTCCAAGTTCATACAAAACTCTATTTATTTCGGTACTATTTTCTTAACTCGAATCATTTAATTACCCGATTACAATTTTAAGCAACATCAGATACGTTTAAGGTTGTAGGGTTCTGCATATATATATGATATTTTACTACGAATATTAGCTTAAAACGGCTAACAAAATGTCGAGCATCGGTCTTGCAGTGATGCTGCCAGAAAATGGGCTCATCCACGTGGCACCTCTTTGGTGGCTCAACACTTGTTCTAGGGAAATAAACTACTTTTGACGTCCTAGTGACGAGCCCAGGGAGCTCGTCCATCCGCTTGGTCACCACTGGTCCTCATGTGTCAGGCCATAATTGGATCGGGTCATCTCAGTCTAATTCAGGTCGGAGAGGAGTCGGGCGCTGAACCTTAGGAGATCGACTGTACGATCTCTACCGACCTCTACCGATCGGACAAGATCCTAAGGCTTATATAACCTTGTGGTTATGGGAGCTCGCTCACGGTTCCCGATCTATGTGGGCGACCCCTCCATCCCAACGTATCTCCGGCAGAGCCCGTCTTTAATCTTATACCTCGTTTGCCTAATAACTAGATAACTATCATAAAATCCTGAATAATAAAGGCTCGAATCTTTATCACTTATTGATAATATTTGAATACTATTATTATCTCCTATAATCATGAAGATAACTCAATCATAATCTTTTTCCTTAGGGAGTATGTTAATCAGTGTCAATGACACACACGACACCTTAAACCCTAGGCCCTAAGCCCCACTATATAAACGCGTCCCTAAGGAACTACGAAACTTCGATTCCAATTGAACCATTGGATACGAGGCGAAGATCATCATCAAATGCGAGCCTAAAATAAATCAAATCACCCCTCCAACATCGTTTTTTCGTGTTCTTGAAGTGTTCTTAGGTCATAATCAAGGAAGTGAGTTTAGAGAATTACCTTGACGATTTTTGGATCGTCATGCAGCAAGAAATGGCTCCCACCGCCAACCCTTTAGAAAGTACACCAGAAAAGGTCACAAGCCTACCGACACCTACGACGTATAACAACCTCTGCCGGAATAGTAATGTTAATTTCATGGCTTGATGTATCATGTCTCATATACACATGTTTTCTGACATGGCAACCGTAAAAATACAAAAGAAAAATTGGGGTTGTCCACTCCATTTTATATGGTACCGGTGTGATGACTAGTCGTTTGTACTCAAGTAGCAATTCTTTAAGTGGTAAGTGACAATATATATAGCAAAAGTGTGGACCAATATATAGTAATTAATTGATTAAAGATCAATTTATTTAAGAAAAATCATACACTATCAAAAGTTTATCATTGCGATAGTTATAACAAGGCTCTTTTACCCCTTAACATACCTTTTAGTTGGTTCAAAGTGTTGCCATTGTAGATGCCCTAACGTTTCAACCAAGTGTAACAATTTTCTTATTGAATCGAGCAAGCCAGAAAATGACTATATATCCTTGAGATTAACTCGACACCTTCGAGTAACTTATGAGTTATTATAAAATATTTTTATTATAAATGTTTATAAAATTTCTAAAATGATTTATATTTGGAACGGACAGATACTAGTGTGCAACTATATGTTCATTCTATTTGGCATTCTTTTGATCGAAATGACTATGTGTACGTAAGGTTATAGGGCCTCACATACACATCATGTATTTTTTATGAGATCAGCGTGAGCACCAACCCTGCAGCAAAGCAGTGGATCTCTGCGCCAACCCCTCAAAGTTGCAATTGAAATGCTCGATCACCTCTGTCGATTCAAACTGCCACTCTGTCAATCCAAACGCCAACAACGCATAACAACTTCTGCCGAAATAATATTATTTGATTTCATTGTCCAACGTATAATGGATCGATCAGCGTCTGATACACGTGTCATCTGGCATGACAACCTTAAACATACGAAGGCACATTCGGTGTGATATATTTATAAGGTGTTACGACTACTCTTTTGTACGGTAGTGATTCATTAGGTGGGGTCTAGTAGAAGTTTGTTTTGTTTTTTTACTTTCGTAAGGTATCCTCACACAATTTCTGAGACTAATCCTTCGAGGTATTGTCGGACATCATTTGTTTTTTACATCGTAAATGATGGGTGTTTATCTTTTCCTTTTTTCTAAACTAGGGAGGGTGGTCGTTCGAGTACTGTTTGTATATTCAACAAATTAAAAGCATTGTCTTGTTATCTATGATGCACCGACACTTCAATCAGGGCACCATGCACCGTGTCCGATACATTTCCGACAAAATACGCGACCGGCACGCTCCGACACGTGTCCGACACGTGTCGGCTGATTAAAATAATATTATTTAAAATTTTAATATTCGACACTCTCCGACACTGTTGAACCCAATTTTTCAAATTTTTTTTCTTTATTTAAGTTTTCTTCAATGGAAACGTTAAAATATACGATTTTTATTTCTATAATAATTTAATAAATAGTACACCGTATTTTGTTTATATGTTTCTTGTTGATAAAAAATCATTTTTACAATTTGTAGTATTTTGAAGGTCAGTCACATTTCTTTTGGCACCGTATAAATGTCAACTATCTATGTTAGATATTTATAAAGTTTACGTATTACCTATCTTATTTTCTCTAGTTTTTTTTTAGATTTTTACGAATATTTTTTATTGATAAATTGAATCTTATTTACATATATATATATATATATATATATATATATATATATATATATATATATATATATATATATATATATATATATCGCGTGTCGGTGGCGTGTCGTGTCTTTAAATTTTAGAATTAGCCGTATCGCGCGTTCGTCGTCTGTGCAACATAGCTTGTTATTTTATACTAATTGGAGTCTTTCTTATTAATTATTCAAAAATGTTTATTTTAATTAGACGTTTGATATTCCTATATGTAATGTTTTACATGGTGTTGTGAAATATCTACTCTAGATTCCGACAAGGCAGGAGAGAAAAAGTCCAAGAGCCTCATGACCTCAGATTGAAGACCAAAAGTCATATGAATCATGTTGAATCTTTCTCATTAATCAAAAATGTTTATTTTAATTTTTTTTTTCTCCTCCGAAACGAAAGTTTATAGAACCGGACTCTAACGCCGGAAAATACAACCGGACACCGTCAGCAGAAAAACAAACGATATGAATATAATTGCAAATTAAGTGACAAATACATAAACAAAACAAGTCGGGATATTTTATTAAATTAGTAATAAATTCGATAAGAGGATGTTGAGAATGTAAGAGATAAAAGAGCACATTCTATTAAAAATCAAATTATTCCGAAATATAGATGATTTAAAGATCGAACTCAATATAGATTTGAACATGGATCTTAGATAATCTTATAATTGCATAATTATTAAATCTATTAAGTGACAAATACATAAACAAACTACAAACCAGAAAAGTATAAAAAAAAAAAAAAAAAAAAAAAAACCAAATAGCTATACAACAAAGCACCGGTTGACGGTTGACGAGCGCCACCACAAGCATGAGCCGTACGGTACAGAGATGCCCGGAAGAAGGACGGTCAGACCCGAATAAGCACATGCAGACCGGAGACCATGCCGGAATCCATCCCAGCTACCAATAATCCGGCACCAACCTCCAAACATGGGGAAACCCCAGAGAGAAACGGAGGGGGAAAGGAGACCAGAGCACAGATACTTGGAGATGGAGCACAACCCCACAGCTAGCAGTGAAGCTGCCAAAACGCCAACAGACAAATAGAAAAATAAAAATAAAAAAACATAAACTACATAAAAAGCAGCTTCCGGCCACCCCCACAGGTCAAAACGAGCACAAAAGATCACCGCCAACGACCAATTGTCCGGTGCCAGCAGAAAGCAGGACGTGGAGCTCTGACTCTCAGCTAGCTACCGTCAACAAAGGAGACCGGCAGCAAAGCACCGTTAGGATCCGGAGTAGCGTAGCCAGAGACCGAAATGTTAATTAGACATTTAATATTCTTGTATGAAATGTTTTACTCTAGGTCATGAATCGATGTGATCCCCTGTTTGGAGGAATGAATGAAGAACCGTTTCAAAACAAAGAAAAAGAAGCTTATATTTTGTAATGAGAAAATCACAACTGGCCAGAATAATTGCAAGAAACTTCCTCTGCAGAATAAAAAGATGGAGTCCATTGTCTTCTTATTACAAGGAGAAAGAAAAGTCACATTATACGATATCATCCCAGTGCATTAATAAAGCACATTTCGATTACAAAACAAATATAAAAAAAAGACTGCATGAAACATCTCCCCCATGTTGGAAAACAATAAAACAAAAACAAAAAAAGATCAAACTAAGTTGCTCTGGGTGCAGCCCACTCAACTTTGAGAATAAGGTTGTCATAACCATAACCATTAAGCTTATTTATAGCCCTCTCAGCATCTTCCCTGCTCACAAAATTCACAAACCCGAATCCCCTGCTAATACCCGTCTTCTGATCCACAGCCACGTAAACTCTGCTGACCTGTCCAAAAGGACGGAACAAATCATGCAAGTCTTGCTCACGTGTATCCTCTGAGAGATTGGTTACCCTGACAGAATTTTCTTCATTCCTGCGTCTCATGTCACCACCAGGCCTGTCGGAAGCACCTGCCCTCATACCAGGAGGGACGTAGGAAGTCTTTGCAGCACCACCTGGGGCGGCGGCACCTGTCTCTGTGGGTGGCTTGTCTATGAAGGTGTCAGTTGGCTGTGAAAGATCCTTGTAAGGGCACCTTGATGTCCAGTGATCACCCTTCTTTCCACATGTCCTACACACCATGAGAACAGCACCCGCTTTGTTTTGAGACAAGGGGTCTCCTGCGGCCTTATTCTCATCCTGCTTGGTGCCTGTGCACAAAACAAAGGTTAACTAGCAGATGATGAAAATTGGAACAATCCCCACTAAAGCATGAAGAGAAAGTGCACTATATAAAGGCAAAGACATGATTTTTAGATTTTTTTTCCTGAAATTTTCAATCCAAAAGTCAATCGTAGATAACAATACACTACACGTTGCACCCACTCTTCCTCTACAATAACTCTCACTCATGCACCATCTTGGTGTCGATGAACAAGCACTAGGACGTCATGCCCCTTGAAGTTTCTTTCAAGCAGGTTATATCTTTCAGCTACTCAGGTGCTCTGTCACTACTACCTCAGATATTTCCCAAGCGTACAACTACTCCAAGTTGCTCCAACTGTTGGTCAATCCTCCCAAAATATTCCAAACAAGAAGATAACTATGAAGTACTGATCAGACAGAATCACAGAATAGGGAGAAGTACACCAAAATCTAGTGAAGGGGAATAAAGATACGCTGGCCATTAAAAGACACTGATTTACACATTGATGGTAAAGATTAAAAAAATCATGGCATATTTAACCTGGGATGAAGAGAATCAAGAATTTTTAGGGGACACATAATCTATACTGGAAAAAAGACAAGACAACCCACTGCAAGACAAGAGAAGCAATTTCATGATAAAGCATACATCTTTAGATAAGCAATTATGGAGGACTGACACGACCACTTCTTGAGTAAAAATGTGACCCTCTTCCCCTACGACCCACGCCTAGTTGCATGTTAAATCATTTTCCTAGTTGCATGTTAAATCATTTTCAATTGTCTCAAAAGGGACACTATGTAACGCCCCCAGACCCCGGGCCTGGTAGCGCTAAATGAGTCATAAATGGTCCGGTCAACTGCTTAGACCGTCGTCCTCGCTTGGTCTAAAAGGCTAACCCGAGTTGACAAGATATTTTATGTCTCACACTTATATGGATGTGAGCTTTCGCTAATTTCCCGATGTGAGATTTTACATTTCACCCCCGATGTGGGGTTTTACATTCTACACCATCTTTCTTATACGGTGCGGCGCTTAGGGTCGGCTTTGATACCAGTCTGTAACGCCCCGAGACCCTAGGCCCGGTAGCACTAAATGAGTCATAAATGTCCGGTCAACTGCTTAGACCGCCGTCCTCGCTTGGTCTAAAAGGACTAATCCGAGTTGACAAGATATTTTATGTCTCACACTTATATGGAAGTGAGCTTTCTGCTAATTTCCCGATGTGGGATTTTACATTCTCACCCCCTTAAAAGGGACTGGCGTCCTCGCCAAGACGGCCAAGCGGTCCCGGATCTAACCGAGGCAACTGCACCATCTTTCTTATACGGTGCAGTGTTTAGGGCCGTCTGATAGTCGGTTCTGATACCATTCTGTAACGCCCCCAGACCCCGGGCCTGGTAGCGTTAAATGAGTCATAAATGGTCCGGCCAACTGCTTAGACCGCCGTTCTCGCTTGGTCTAAAAGGGCTAACCCGAGTTGACAAGATCTTTTGTGTCTCACACTTATATCGAGGTGAGCTTTCTGCTAATTTCCCGATGTGGGATTTTACACACTATAAGCCATTATTCCAATGATCAGATAAAAAGATATAGCAGCAATCTTTCATCATCTGCAAGCCATGTAGCAACAGTTTTTTACAGCAAAAAAAAAACCCTATCTACGTTCCTCTTGACAGAGATATTACAGCAGCTGAAAGCAGAAGATTAGGAATGAAACAGAGGAGGGGCAACTAATTAGAAATATCCATGTCCAATATTTATCACCAAATGAATTCATAAAATCAACAGAAATGTAGTCGTAAATCGACCAATATTTTCATTTCGCGGTAATTTCAGCGAGTGCACAATTAAAAAAAAATCTAGCATTTAATCAGAATAAAACACATCCAGCAAATCTACAAAAACAGTCGAGCCCGAGCTTTCGTGTTAGACACAAGAAAAAAAGAGAAATGCATACCAGGAGCTCTAGGGCGTTCAAGGACGATCTCTTCTGTAGATATCATAGTCAATCGAGCGCCAACATCTTCATGGACAGCATCGCCAAACTTAGCCCAAGATCGACGCTCAAGAGCACGCTTATTCAGACGAGCCTGAGCTAGCTTCCGGATGCGAATGATTCGGGTGATTTTAACCTTGAGACCTTCATCGTTGAATTTGTACTCAATCACTTTCTTAATGCCATTCTCGTCAGGGCCAATGACTTGCTTCGGAGGTAGCAAAAAGTCGAGATCTTCCACATCGTCCTCCTCCAATTCACCCCATCGAGGCTTGTTCGGTTGCGCAGCCGCCACCTCCGCCATCGCAGCTGTTTGTTGTTATCCGATTTTTAGGTTTTGTAATAAATAATCTTGAGGGTGATCCGGGCTTTTTATTTGCGTTTGTTGGGCTTTTTAAGGTTACCATTTTTATCATGTAGTCCAGCCCTCTTCTCTCTACAGTAATTTCTACAGTACTTCCACCGAAACCGAAACAAAATACCTCCTTTTATTTTGGAAGATTGTATTTTTTTTTTTTTTTATAGAAACCAACACAACATTTTACTCATTATCAACCATAGCTGCAAGAAGTACATTGTATTAATGCCATGAAATGTTCAGATATACCATGTCTTTGTTATTATGTCTTTCCCGAAACGAAATTACCTCATTTAAGAGGCTAAAATCCACAAATGCACACAGGTGAAACTCGATGTGAGACGCAAACCAGTGACCTCAATCTTGATCACGGGACCTCAACTTAACCATTGAGATAAGTTTTCATTGGCCGTGTCACTGTTATTATGTGTTTATTTGTTTTTCGAATACTGTATGAAGGTTTATTTTTTTTCTTTTCTTTTCTCTTTCACCATCTCATTGCTCAAGGTAAAACACCACAGCCTTTTAACATTGGTTGGTTCGTGAAAGAATTTTGTTATTAAACTACTACTGATTTTGATACCAAAGAAGGTGTACTAAGTCCAAATTCATGTGGAACCTCATTTTCCACATGAGTCTGGAATTTTCCTACTTTCTTTAGTTTAGTTTTGTGATTGATATCAACTACGAATTCCGGGACTCTCAAACATCATGAACAAGAATTTTACATGAAACTGATTCGACAATCGTGCCAGTGTTTTGCGCATTGTGATTCGACAAGTAAAGATATTCCAAGTTTTCCTTGAGAGCTACAAGTATGGGTTTTTCCCCAACACGAGCTCAAATCGGGATCAAGTAACCAACCAGGTTAGCTCGACTTTAATATCGAGCTAATCAAATATTTATATTGCAGGCAAAAGCTTTAAGAAGAGAGTAACCAATTAATCCAGAATCTGAAGGAGATATACTAGACCAATGGTGGATTTACACTGTCAAATTATAGTTCCATGCAAGAAAAAGAGAAAAATACAGGTAAAAAAGAAGGGGGGGAAATCTGGTAAATTTATATGGCTACAATAGAGAACCATATGCCTACAAAGTAGATTCATTAATGATATTCCAACAAAGGTGTTCGACAAATTGACCAACTCCCTCTGGGTTGACGATGGCAGACAGCAATCCACGACAACTTTGCTAGGAAAGCTTTAGGAATTCAAGGTTCACTGCTCCCCCCAGCTACACAAATGATATGTAAACAGTCATCTCCATTAGAAATGCACCTAAAAATGGACATAGCACCCAAAGTACTAAAAGCACTAAACACAGAAGACCACAGCAACACAGACAGATCCTGAAAGTAGATATAATACCAGGGGAAAGACTGATTCGATTCGATTCGATTCGATTTGTTCTCAGGTAGGTTACGAATTTCTTCGAAATACAATCGTTGTAGGAAAGTCTTACCAAGTGACATGTATCATATCCTTCCATTTCTACTCTCTAGTAGGGCTGTGTGGTGACTGGTGAAAAGGACAGAAATGGAAGAATGTAATGCATGTCATTCAGTATCTGACCCTCTCTCAGGTTACAGTTAAAAAAAAAGGCGTATAGGGTGAAGGTGGGGTGCATCCCTACAAAAATTATCTAACACAGATTATCATCCCTATCTATATATGTGTGTGTGTGTGTGTGTGATGAGAGAGAGACATGGCCACCTAAAACTGATCTGAGAATTTCTTTGAAGCTTCAAACACTGAAAGTAAGATATAAACATAAATAAAAGCTACTACATAAAGTAAATAACATGAAAAGTACACATTTTCCAACCTAAGCTTAATATAAAAAGCATCCTGGTTCACGTTTTGCAAAACCACAATACTAACCTCCTTGGTTGATGTCGGAAATCCTGACACACCAATCGTTAAATTGCTTCATAAGAACCTAGGTTTTTTGTCAGTTGGTTTCAGAATCTGAAAGGAGCACATTAAGCTTTCATCTACACTCATCATTGCACCCGCATTATCAAATTCACCGCAATAGTTTGGAGCAGAAAATATCGTAACCAGTTGCCTTTCAGCAAAAAATTCGTACCCGTCTTCCACAACCTGGAGGGTGAGGAACAAGGGGAAAAAAATATTCAGTTCTGCAATGTAAACAGTGAAACACTTTCCAAAAAAAGAATTGTAAATAATAATAATAATAAAAATAGGGATTTAGACAATTTTGGTCCCCTTTTGTTCTACAATTTTTGCACTTGTATTCCCAAATGTTTCATCTAAACACTTACTCACCTCATCTCTGCATTTTTTAACATTCAGTCCGAAATGCCACGTGTTCAACAAGCTCCGACCAATAAATATTTGACAGGTAGCAAAAATGGACTGAAAATTAAAAAAAAAATACATAGACAGAGGGAAAAAGTGCCAAGATGAAACATTGGTGATAGAAGTACCAAAATTAAGAAACATGAGGGACCAAAAGCGTCTTTTTATCCCTAAAAAATACAAAAATTGTACTTGATGGGCACGGCAAACAAGGTCCATATCATTCTGCATCAGGAATTCTGCCACCTTATCTGGACCAAAAGTAAAAGAAACTCCTCTATCATTCATGCCCCATCCTTTAATTTCTCTACAAGGATCTGACCATAGTAAATCACACAGCAAACCCGAGTCTGGAACATCGGTTGGACGCGGCAAGTTCCTTATTTGATCTAAGTTTGTCAAATCAGGAGAAAGACCACCATGCATACAGAGAATTTTGTCATCTATCAAAGCAGCTACAGGAAGACAGTTGAAACAATCTGTGAAAACTTTCCATAGTCTCACATTGAACCGACGTTTACACTCGTCATAGAACCCATATATTCGATTAATAGAGGCGCATTCATGATTCCCACGCAAGAGGAAGAAATTCTCGGGATATTTTATTTTGTAAGCAAGCAAAAGGCAAATAGTCTCGAGGCTTTGCTTGCCTCTGTCCACATAATCCCCTAGAAACAAATAATTAGCCTCGGGAGGAAATCCACCGTATTCAAAAAGTCTCAAGAGATCACCATATTGACCATGAATGTCACCTGCAAACCGAGATGAACTAAATAATAAACACTTCATGTTACAATTCCTAACAGGAAAACGGGTGATAGATGCGGTCCTTGTATTAAAATAGCAACAAAAAATATCATCATGTAACACGCTCTTTTCCAAATATTTAACCACTTGTTATGGGTTATTGCAGCAAAGATGGCACGTCAGAAGGATAAAACATTGCTTTTTACTAAGAAAGAACCAGCCTGCATCATAAAAGAGCATGTTTTTTACAAGCATTAACAAATATGTTTCCCTTCCGGTGGCGTAACTAATCGTTCTAGCTTCATGGCAAGTGTGCTTAAATGTGATCACAAACTCAACACTCTCAAGAAGATTTGACAACTTAGCAGTATATGCAAAACCAAACAAGGAAGTCCAAAAGGGATTCAACGAGAAATAAAGGATCCTCGGGTGTTTAGAGAAACGGCTGAACATGAATACACACAAGCCAATATTGATTGACCACAAAAATAAGACCCCAAAAAACAGCAAAAATAAGAAATTAGTTTTAATTATAGCATCTAATGCACGACAGATACATATAGCAAAAAAAAAAAACAATAAATAAGATCTGCAACAATTTTGCTTAATTTGACCATATTTTACACATTTAAAAGCAATTATTAGTCATATCAACCCCATCCAATTAGAGAGACAGGACATGCCTTGTAGACAATATTGACGCGGCCTTCTCAATATTCCAATTTTTCACTGCGTGCCAACGTAGTCTAATAGTTATCAGCTCACAGAACAAGTATAATCATTTAATGTACATCAAGAAAGTTAACCTGCATCGACATTCAAAGTCCATATACAATCTAAGGCAAAACAAAAAATCAAAATTTTCAAACTATTATGCTACTAACTCAAGTTTGGAAATCTTTAATGATCACAGGCAATTAAATTAATACACAATTCCATAAAGATTATCGCTGTGCAACTTCAACCACTAATAAATATGCGACGACAGATGTACATGTGATATTTGTAAACAGATAAAAATGGAATTACAAAATATGACAAGAATTTAAAAAAAGGAGGAGGAGGGGGGGGGGGGGGGGGGGGGGACTGACAGCCCCATTCCATGTGTCATTGTGCATGTGTCTAAGTTACAAGGATGACGTGTTACTGGAACATCTGTTAATCCGAAACAGTCCAGCAAATACCGCTAAGTAAATTCCCTGCATGTCTTACACGTATTCATCACCTCTCCATCTAAAAGCGTTATTTATGCAGTGTTCTCAAACATTTCTCTTCCACCCTTTTCTTTCTCCCTATAGAACACTCGCCTCCCTTCCTGATGTCAAGAAGGGAATCTCTCTGATTTTTGTGAGTTCTATAGCCAAAAATCAACAATACTTTCTGCAAACATGAGCCACCCTTTGTGCAGGTTCTATTTCCTTATTAGAATTTTGAAATGCTCTCTTACTTTTCTTTAACCACTTGTTCTCTCTCTAAACAACTCTCCCCACCTCCACCCTCATTGCTGAAGTCGAGAAGGCCAGCTTCAAAATTTGAGAAATAGTTTTATAGACAAAATTATTACAGATAAGTACTCGTGTGTTAAAATACATCGGTCAAGTTGTAGACTCTGAAAGAGACCTATTGGTTGCTGAATTTTAGAGCTGCCATGTTACATTCACAAGAGTTCTCAACATATTCAGGTAATATTCCAATTGTGTTATCCTTCTATACCAATGACAATTCAGCCATGCTCCATGTAGTTTGAAAGAACCACTTTCTGGATCATGCTATCATGCTCAATATAAAAATGCATAATTTTTTCCAAGATTTGAGTTTCTTTCTTTCTAAGGAAGAGCTGTGTACAATAGGCATAAATAGTATGGCCCGTCCCCGGACGGCTAGACCCCGTCTCAAAATGCATTTATGCACCGGGGTGCCTTCTTTGGTCTTCTCTTTTTCTTATTTCCTATTCCTAGTATCAAAGAAGTTCAAAATATTTGGCTGGTGCTACTAGGAGCAGAGGGCAACGTAAAATAGTTAGTATTCCGTTCATGTAGACAGTGTGTCTATATCTTCCCAAATGAGTGTCAACATAGTATCTATAGACTTCGAATTTCAAAATATCAAGACATCACAATGTTTCAATTCACATTTGAGACTGCAACTGAGCAGAGAAAAAAGATTCTCCTTCTGCTGGCATAAACATATTTTAAACCTTGGACAACCAAAAAAATAAAAATAAAAAAATAAAAATCTCAGCAAGTAGATAATTCAATTGATGGTAGTACACCATTAGACCAACTTTAGCTAACTATTGCAACTCCTTGACTCTATCCTATATAAATCATGTACCTTAAACTTCATTCTAAGATAAAAACAGTGCTAATATTCCCTTGAGGTTGATTTTCTTTATAAAAGCATATCAAGAAAAAAAAAGAATGTATATAATGTATTTAATTGCAGCCCCCCCCCCCCCCCACACACACACACACACCCCCTCTAAAAAAAAATCTAACAAACCAAAGAGATCTTAGATCAGATGTACAACAACGGGTGAATCTTGAATCCCACTCCTTAACAAATCATCAAAAAGATATTGAAGAAGATTATGTAGGATCAAATGCAGAATTAAAGTTCTTGCTGAAACGTTATCCCCACCACCACCACCACCATAAAAAAAAACCAAAAAAGATTCAATTCAAAGCAGGTATAAATATTGATCCTTATTTTCACTTGCGAACTGATGTTAGGACAATATAATACCACCTCCAACTAAACACACCACGCATCTTCCTGACTGCACCCCAAATAAATCAATCACCTTCTCCTTTCATAAAACTTCACTCTAAGATAAACTTGACTCTTATTTTAATGTGTTCAATTGCAGCAACACCACCCCCCCCCCCCCCCATAAAAACAAGCTAACATAAAAATCAAAAGCTAACTTATACACCTCAAAATATATCCCACTTCCATGTTCTAGTTTGATACTCTGGGACAGGATTCTTGACACATACAGAAGCCGATAAAGTAGAAATACACACAGAAAAACAAAGTCTTAGTTAAATGTACAGTCACAAATGTGATTACAAAAACCAAACTTAATCATGAAAGCTTAGACTATAATCATTCATAAAAAGCAAACACGAACCAAATGTAAACCTTGCTGCAAAACAAGCATCCACAAGCCAAAATATACCAATGGTCACCTGAAATCGAATAAATGCGCCTGCACATGATTCGTTACATAAGAAAAAACAAAACATCAATTACCGCAGATCTTAATTGGGGCTTCAAGCTCCAACAGATTAGGCTGCTGCAAGAAAATTTCTCTAGCGGTGGTGCACAGAGACCGGATCTCATTCTCGGAAAGCTGCACCTGCCGCACCGTCCGCGCGTTCCGAAATTCCAACAACCGGTTGATTATATCATCCAATAAGGCAGGCTCAATCCCTCCCTGCCCGTTCGTCGCCATCACCACCCGGAAAAAAAAAATCTCTCCTTGCAAATTAACGCTCTTACAGAAGAACTAGTTAACAAAACTAACACAGGTAATCATGAATTCGGGAAAATATTATTATTATCATTGCCACCGATTTCGATATTTCGATGAAGAAAGCAAGAGAGATTGAGAATACAAGTGACCGTGAATTGTGAGGAGGTAAGAAGAAGAAACAATGAAGGTGGGGGGCTGCAACACCGATGCGGCGGAAAAAGCAAAAAAAAAAAAAAAAAAAATCAGAAATTTCTTCTAAGAAAATGATGGGAAAATGATTAGGCATGATACATTAAAATATTATTAACAAAAACATTTATAATTTGCTAATTAATAGCATCTCAAAATACAAAGCTTTGTGGCTATGACGTATCATCAATATATATATTAGTCAAAAACCCATATAATGTACGGGATAATTGTATATCTCGGATATAATCAGAAAATAAATATTTATACAATTGCAATCAGTAAGCGATCATAAGAGTAAATTAAATTTTTTTGTCTCATACGTCCACACAATAAAATATAAATATAAAAAAATGTGTGTCACAGTCATGAAATAATTGAGGTGTTTATCTTGTGGAAATTATGTATAAAATTAACAAACAATAAATAAATCATTTAAAAAAATGATTACATATCCTAGTCCAGTCTTTAGAATTTGTCATCCTCAAAAAATACTACCTTTCTATTTTGAAAATATACTACCTTTCTTTAAAAAGATAATTTGAGAAGATTTCTTCTTTCAAGCAAAAAAATGTTGTGTATATATTTCCCACCAAATGGTATAACACTTAGCAACATATCATCAAATTTAATGTTTAAAAGGTTTGAAACTTGTAAAATGAATGAAATAAAACAGTCTCCATAGTTCAACCAATTACATACACCGATCAACAATTAAAGCTTCTGAATTCTGGTACACTATAATGTTAACTCCATAATGATTTTTTATATTTCAAATCAGGTGCTTGTTTTGTTCTCAGTGTAAGATGGCATCACTGTCTTCTCCATGAAATTGTCGAGTATTTGGTCCACCATGGTTCCACTTTGGAAGTTCTCACCCGACTGTCATTCTATCTATAAATGAGGAGCATGAAATAGATGGAATTAGAGTCGAGGAAAAGAAATATAAAAGAAGGTCCAAAAACAAAGGACAAAACAAAGACAAAATGCACTATTTCCATTTAAAATAGTGCAACAACGGCCACAATAAGAAAAAACAATATAAGAACTTGTCATAGAAAATTCAAATCTTAGAATATAAATGAACATAAGGAAATCCCGTACAACATAAAGATAGTTCAATCGCAAGGGAACTTTTTTCAGCAGATGTATAATGGTTAAAACACGTTACTAAAAACATTATGAAGAATCCAACCCAAAAATCGAAGCAAAACGCTTCAAGAGAAAAATGGAAGTTACCATGAAAATCATGAGTTCTTTCGGCAACCTGAAAACATCAAAACAATGTTAGAGAAAATGTACGCTAACCCAAGTGTTGATTAAATATTTCCTAAAAACACTAATAAAGAAACTAAAGGAGGGCAAATGCTCCCCCCCCCCCCCCCCCCTTCAAATCCGAAAAAAGTCTACTAATATATATAGCGATGCATCTTGTTTGCCCCCTCCCCTCCTAGATTTTTTTATTTGACTCTTTAAAATTTTTGAAGCCCCTCCTTACTCGAATCCCCGCGTCTGCGCCATCGAAAAGTACATCATCCACACCAAAGTCCTCCTTCTGAACTCCATGATCATCATTTTTCACACTTCGATAAGTACCAATTGAAAAGAAAGTGAATCCGCTCATAAAAATAAATTAAAAATCACGTGCCGAAGAAAAAATATCAAATGAAACGCTAAAATATTGTTTAGTGAAATAAATGACTTAGTTGTCTTCTTTCATCGGATTGTCGAATTGAACATCATAGTTGGCCTCTTTCCTCATCATCATAGACCTGGAATAAAATAAAATAAAAATGACGTAAATAGTATTTGATGATGGAAAACACTAACATCAATTGTCCAATTGAACGTCATAGTCGGTGTCTTCAACATCATCACAAACATGGAACAAAATCATACAGCAATTAAAAAAACATTACATCGTAGTCAACAAAACAAAAAAATAATAATAATAGGCAAAATGCCTATTTCAGCATCATCATTAACCTGAAACAAAAATCTTATAGCAATATATAAATAAAAACATTTCATCAAAATAAAATTAAAAAACTAAAAAAAAAACCTCTTTCGTCTTCATCACAAACCTGGAACAAAATCATACAACAATAGATCGAAAAGAAAAGATCAATACATCAAAAATAAAAAAGAAATAGAAAAAAAAAAAGTGGAAATGAGAAATAGAGAAACAACCTTTTCTCTTGTCAACAAATTGAGAATCTATTTGGATGAAAATCATTCGTGATCATGTTATAAAGCACCAATATCGACACCTATGAAAGATTTATCGGTATGCTAGTAACGCATATGAGAACCAATATTAACGCATTACCACAAAACCAAAAAAGACAACAAACAAAATTAATGAATAAATAAGAAAATGAAATATTTTCATTTAATGTTGAATTTGAGTTGGATGATATTGTGTATTTATGTAAATTTAATGTGGTGTAAACATGTTTAATATATTTTTAGGCATGTTTAAAATTTAAGTATTTTAAATGTGTTTATTATTTTTTAGGAAAGTTTTTTTTTCAGCATTTTATTTTTATACAAAAAGATCCGGGCAATGACCTAAATTTTCAAAGTTATGCATCAGTTTGCGGAAAATTTTAAGGGTGATTTTGACGTAAATATTTTAAATTTAATGTTGAATTTGAATTTGAATTTGAATTTGAGTTGGATGATATTGTGTATTTATGTTAATTTATGTGGTGTAAACGTGTTCAATATATTTTTAGGCATGTTTAAAATTTAAGTATTTTAAATGTGTTTATTATTTTTTAGGAAAGTTTTTTTCAGCATTTTATTTTTATACAAAAAGATCTGGGCAATGGCCTAAAATTTTAAAATTATGCATCGGTTTGCGGCAAAATTTAAAGGTGAATTTGACGTAAATATTTTAATTTAATTTTGAATTTGAGTTGGATGATATTGTGTATTTATGTTAATTTATTGTGGTGTAAACGTGTTCAATATATTTTTAGGCATGTTTAAAATTTAAGTATTTTAAATGTGTTTATTATTTTTTAGGAAAGTTTTTTCAGCATTTTATTTTTATACAAAAAGATCCGGGCAATGACCTAAAATTTTAAAATTATGCATCAGTTTGCGGCAAATTTTAAGGGTGAATTTGACGTAAAATTTAATGTTGAATTTGAATTTGAATTTGAGTTGGATGATATTGTGTATTTATGTTAATTTAATGTGGTGTAAACGTCTTCAATATATTTTTAGGCATGTTTAAAATTTAAGTATTTTAAATGTGTTTATTAGTTTTTAGGAAAGTTTTTTTCAGCATTTTATCTTTATACATAAAAAGGTTTTACGGGTATAAGTAGGGTCGATAATGGGTTTGGGTCATATTTTGTGGGTAATTGGGTTAAAATCCTCATATATATATATATATATATATATATATATATATATATATATATATATATATATATATATATATATATATAGATATAGATATAGAAGATATGTATATGGAGGGTTTTGTATTGTTGTTTTGCTCCGAACATAATGGATAAACCCTAACCACAAATGTCTCCAATTCTCATGTCTCACTAGATAAGTGGAGATATAAATCAAATAACCTAATAGTACAGAGTTATGCATTTGATATTGTACCAAAGGATTGAAAGTAGCCCATCTACGAGGTTCGAACCTCCACACTCTAGCTTAAGGTCCAGCTGTCATTTTAAAGGGCTCATGTCATTTACCACTAGATCATGTCCTGAACACTGTTTGCTCCAAATATTATCGTATAATTACGAGAGTAATTTGAAATTTTGCTACAAGTTTGCAGCGTATAATTAAATCATGTTCAAGAGGCGGCACACCATGCCTTGATGATCGGTGAAGAATCCAATACAAAAACACCCGTAGTACCTTGGGAAACAAAGAACGAATTTTCACAAAAGCCAGCAACCAAGGTTTTATCAACACCAGTGATTGCACAAATGCCAACAACCAAAGTTGTACCAACATCAGAGATTGAACAAAGCGACGACGAAGGAGAAGTTGAAGACCCGGAAGTTCACAATCCGGCTGTTCTTATTCATCCTAATGACATGATATGGCAATATTTGGATCCACAAGGACAAATTCAAGGCCCATTTTCCTTAACTTCTCTAAAGCGATGGTATGACAAATACTATTTCGAGGAAGGCTTTAGAGTTTGGAAAGTAGGTCAGAACTCATATGATGCTCTTCTGTTGAGTGATGTGTTACGTGTGGCTTTCCCTTGTACGTACATGAAGATCTCTCTTTAAATTAGTCTTAATTTTAACTTACAACTAAATGTTTTTTCAGACTTTTGTTGGCTAAGACAAGAAATAATGTAAGCTCGGTCGTTCCTAGATTGTCATTTGTGTTTGTTCAGAATGCTTTTTTAATTTGTTAGTAAAATTGGGCAGTTAATGTCACGTTGTGCTGACGTAGCACTTACCAGTCTTTTTGAATGATATATATTCACTGCACACTTTCACAATATATATAGCTTCGTTACACATCAGGCGGGATCCATAAATCATTAATGGTTTACATGTGAGTAGTGAATGTATTTGGTAACCTTCGAACTTTGCCTGCACTATATACTCTCATTACACGTTTTTAACCTGACGATACAGGGTTTCACCCCTCCACGTGTGGTCTATCGGTTGGTCCCCACAATATGAATAAGTACCAAAGTGTGCATGTCGATGTCCGGACTCAGGGCTACGACGATCGACTCTTGAACAGTGTAGGGCGATGGTCTCAGCTCGACCACCGTAAGTCGGTAGAGTCGGCGTAATTAAGGGACATAGTCCGCACCAGCTACGAAGGCCCATTATCAGCATGATAACTTGGGCAAGGGGCAAGGCCCATTAAGGTTAAATATGACAATAGCCTAAACATATCTAATATTAGGGTTAGGGCACGCATTATCATTATAAATACCATGTTCCAGGAAATACGTAAGGCTTGATTCCTGAAAAAATACAGGATACGTAGGCAATCTAAGACAAGCTCTTAGACTCAGCCACAAATCTTAAAGTCCACAACATGTTCTTAAGGCGTTAGGGTTTTGAGTATTCATCGCTAGATTTATTCAGGCCCGGATTAACTAGGTGACATAATTTGTCATCGTCATAACCATTGATCACTTGGTGAGGTTTACAAATCATCCTGAAAATTTCAATCGCGGAGACTCCTTTAAAAAGAGTTTCACTTGCATTCAATCGAAACAAAACATTTTGCATGTTTGGATTCAACTGTGAAGACTCGGCTAAGAAGCTGATCAACCTCGTGTCTTATTATTAAGAGATTTAATCTCTATATTTCCGTAAATCTGTTGCATTTATATTTATAGTTGTTTACTTTGTGTATTAGTAAACTGGTGGTAGTTGGACGCTGGGGACATCAATTATGGCTTGTCTGCTAATTGTTTCTTGGGATGTCTTTAGAAGTTGGGGGCCTCAACCCTCTTCTATAAATATTCTTGTAATTGAACTTAGAGTTCCACATGCATTGGAGTGAACTTAGAGTTTTCAATGAGATTAGAGTGAACTAAGAGTTTGAGTAACATTATGTTGATATATATGAGTGAACAACAAGAGTGAACTTAGAGTATCAGTTGGTTCAGAGTAAACTTAGAGTTTCATCTTGATGAGAGTAAAGTATACTACATGAGTGAATTTAAAGGTTCGGCGGGGTTAAAGTGAACTTATGTTTTTGTGGGTTTAGGGTGAACCAATAATTTTGGTGGGAATAGAGAGAAGTACAAGAGTAAAGTAAGGGTTTGAATATGATCAGAGTGAACATAGAATTTTCAGTTGGATCAGAATTAACTTAGAATTTTAGTGGAATTAAAGTGAACTAAGAGAGTGAACTTAAAGTGTCAGCGGGGTAAGAGTGAACTTACCTTTTTGTAGGATTATAGTGTACTATAAGAATTTTAATGGGTATTAGAGAGACATACAAGAGTGAACTAAAGGTTCAACTATTATTAAAGTGAACTACAACAGTTAAATGTATAGCTAAAAAGAAAAAAACACAATTGTGTTAACTCAAGTTTAAATAGTGTTTTTTCACGGTACAAAGAATACAGTGGAATATAATCATGTTTGATTTTGAAATAACATTAACGAAAAAAAATGATGCAAAAATTATGATTCTTCGGGATATTTTGAAAGATATAAATATTTAAAAATAATGGAAGAGATAAGATATTTTCTCAACTCTTTTGAACAATGGGGATAATTGGGAGATTATTTTTGTTAAATTAAAGATAAAAATGCTTTCGTTGTTGTGAAAAAAAAAAAAAAAGATACTAAGCAAATGTCTATTTTATCTTTAATTTAAAGAAATTATTCGAAAATGACTTCCGATTTTAAATCAACAGTTTGATACAAATCAAATACTTGAAAATAATAAATAAAAAAATACACACTTTAGCTTTTATAAAAAAATAAATGAATTCACCTATTACGCAATGCAAAAAGGTTGATTATTAGCTCCCGAATGAATGTCGATACAAAGTCCCAATACGCACCAAGAAATTTAATAAGAAACCAGCATGTATTGTACCACTTGAGCAAGTATTTACTTGTCACCAATACTCCACTACCAACAGTTTCACAGATCGAAATTAAAACGCTCAAAGAATACGTTATCAAAATGATTATAATAATATAATAACGAAACCATTTCTATGTTGAAAATACTCCAAACTTTTGGCACTTTAATCAATAGTTTGAAAATAACATTTATCATCAGATGTTAAAAGTTGAAAATAAAAAGGAACACAAAAAATTATCTAGACAATTACATAGAAATACTTATAAAGTCCTTTATAAACAACATGACGAAAATTGGGGTGTTACAATCAGACAATCCGAATGACAAACAAGGGACTTAACTCCTAAAGATAAGCTTCTTTGAAGACACCATCTTAAAGCACCAACCTTCGTGGCAAAAGCTACACTACTAGATGATTTGGGAGAAGTCCATGCTTCCAAAAGAGAATCATCATTTCCAAAAAGCATTGCACGATGACCAATTAGACAACAGTCTGGCTTCCAGACTGCATCAACATAAGCCCTAATTGCATCCACATGAAGGTATTTGTGCTGCAAGACATGAGAGGAATGAAAAGGATTAGGAGAAGCCCTCTCCTCATGAGATGCATGTAAGAAGTCATTTATTGCCTCCCTAGCAAAGTTAGCGGTATTCGAAAAAGACCATTGTACATTCTCTTATAAAAGTCTACATGGGGCTTTCCAAATAAACCATAAATCATAGCAGAAAATATTGATATGCTCCTAGATCATAGCAAGGCTACCATTATAGGAGATAGAATCCCATCAAGCAACAAGGGAAGCTTCAGGGTTAGAGAAAAGATCCTAATATACTCCAAAAGCACTTTCCAAAAGGGCAATGAATAAAAAGGTGCTCAACAGACTTAATCTTTTCACCACATTGGACACAAGGAGCAAATTAAAATCAAATCCTCCTTGTAATACGCCAGAAACAGGAAGAATGCGCTAGAAGCATTTCCAAATATTTTTTTTGGTTTTTGGTGGCAAAGTCATAGCGATATCATCTTCCAAATTTTGTTGTTAAGGGCACAAGCATTAAAAGAAGAAATGCCTCTAGACGATCTCATCATTTGCAAGCAAAAATCATAAGCGCCCTCAGAAGAGAATTCGCCGTTTTTAGAAAAAGTGCATTAACCCTTATCTTGAACATTCCTCAAACTTACCAGAATTTTTACAATTTGGTTAATATCTACTTGCCAAAAGAAAGATCAAAAAGTTTAGAAACATCCCAACCATTAGTGCTTAAGAGGTCCACCACAAACAAGTTACGGTCTCGGTCCGCCGGCGTATGGGTCTACCGTTGAGATTACCATTAATCCAAGAATCACTCCAAACTTTAATCGACTTACCATTGCCAACAGTAAAACTAGTACTAGCTTTTAAGAGATATTGGGCGGACAAAAGACTCTTCCAAACAAACGAAGCGATGAAGGGAGCTTTACAATCAAAGATGGATGTTTTATTAAAATATTTACCCTTCAAAATTATAGAGACAAGCAAGTTTGGGTTATTATGGATTCTCCAAAGGGTCTTAGCAAGCGCAACCGTATTAGCAACTTCAAAATTTCTATATATATCCTAGGGCACCTCTACCCGTTGGAAGACATAAATCTTTCCAACGAACCCAGTGATAACCCGAGTAATCTTTACTAGAATTTTCTTACCAAAAACTAGCCATGGCCAAATGTAATTCATTAATAATGCCCTTGGGAAGCCTGGCTACCGACATTGTGAGATTAGTGATAACAAAAAAGTGTAGAAGATAACAAAAAAGAAATTTGCCTACTTGACTCAAATTTTTGTATTTCCGACTATTAAGCTTACTTTTGCACTTATCTAGAGCGTAAGAAAAGTTTTTTTTTTTGTTTTAGCTCATACTTCGGAAACCCAAATATTTAGAGTGGTGGATTTCTTGGAGACCATTGAGCAAAAAGAGCACCTCCGCTTTGCATATCGTGGACGAATTTTTACTAAAGAAAACCACGGATTTTTGGATGTTAATGGATTGGCCGGAAACGTATTCATAGATTGTGAGAATATTTTGCAAATTGAACGCAGGGGAGGTGTTTGCTTAGTATCCTTATTGACTAGAAGAAAAAAAAAAGAGTTTGCACTACTATTTGCCAAGAAAAGAATTGGTTCTCTCAAATTTAATCTAATTTTTTTTCAATCAATTCAATTACCATCAAACAGACGAATCAAAAATGTTGTTGTACATTTTGCTTTACAGAAAACGAGACCTGAAAAAACAAAACAAAATACGAGCCTAAAATAAAAATCGTGGTGCTCCGTTCAAATTTAAATCTTGCACTTATTGTCCCGACGGAGTGGTACTATTAGATGGAGTCAAGATCCTCTCAACTAGAGGTGTAAGTGATTCTAGTTGAATCAAATATTTACTAATCGAGTCAAGAAATCATACAAAACATTGATTTTCATACTCGACTTGAGTTTGTTCGAGTATGAAAAAAATTGCTCGAGTTCGCCTCGATTATACTTGATAATTTTTTTAACACTTTCAAGCTTGAATTTGAGCTTAAAAGTGTTTGAATTCGACTATTCAAGTGTTGGGTTGCTCACGAGTGACTCGACCCATTTACACCTGTACGACTAGGATTACATACCCCAACACAAAATTAAAAGGATAAATAGTCTTTTTTCAACTTTTCCTTGCTTATTTAGTCTTTGACTAAAAGCAAATTAAAAAAAAAAGGAAAAAGCGAAAAAGCTTGTGATTCCTAAATTACCCCTCTTTAGTCAGCCCCAAATCTTCCTTTCTTTACACAAATTCAAATCCCGTCAAATCCCCTTCTTATCCTTCCAAATCCCCCTTCTCCAATTCTTCTTCTTCTTCTTCTTCAAAGTCCCCCCTTCCATTTTTCTGCACACACACACATTGAACTTGTTCTATCCGATTCTGGTAACGAGTTCGATTTCGTGTAACGAGTTCGATTTTGTGTAAAGTTCAAACTCGTTTTTCTGCTGACAAACATTCAAACTTGTAACGAGTTCGAATTCATGTTTTTGTGGAATTTCAACTTGTTAACGAGTTCGAATTCATATTTTTGTGGAATTTCAACTCGTTATTGTGGAATCCCTGGTAACGAATTCGTGTTATTCGCCTTCAACACAAGTAACGAGTTGAAATTTGTATTTTTCATGGATTCAGGAGTTCGGGGGTTTCAGGGGGTTCAAGGGGTTTAAGGTTTAGTTTTAGCGGGATTCAGGTTGAAGGATTCCAAGAGGGAGGTTGAAGAAGATGAGTGATTTAGGTATTAGGGTTAGGGTTACTGATTTGGGAATTCGGGGAAACTAAATCCGTGGTAAATTGGGCAAGTCATCCTATTATTTATGGGAAGAGGCTTTTAAAAACAAATTTCCTTTCCCACACTATTTAAGTAAGTATTGTGGTCAAAATGATTTTTTAACCCAATGCCCCAAATAAAATGGGAAACTTGAAAAAATATGCTTAAAAAAATATATTATTTGTGTTGTATTTCTCTAAAGAATAACATTTGTAAAATATGCATGAAAAGCTTTTCGGAACTGATTCGCTACGTATTCGTTGCGAAATAGCTACGAAAAGGCTACAAAATACTTTTCACACATATTTTTCAAATATTATTTTTTTAAGACATACCACGTAAATTATATGTTTTTTTTTTAAGCATATTTTTTCAAGTTTCCCATAAAATCCACTAAAAAACAGGAGGGGAAAAAAAAAAGAAAAACTGAAAATAAAAGTAGATAGCCACTCCTTTTCTCAGGCTGAGACAATTTCCTGTCGGATCGACCCGCACGCAGAGATCACGGTTACCCTACCCAAATCGGGTGAATTAACTTATCAAAGAAGATGGAGAAGGAAGAGACAGTGAAGCTGATCAGCGCCGAGGGCGTTGAATTCATCGTTGATAAGAAGGCGGCAATGGTGTCTAAGACCATTCGCAACATGCTCACGTCGCCAGGTTCCCTTCACCGTTGTGTTTTAATAATCTAATCTTAGTTGGAATTGATATGGATTTTTTTGCCAAATCTCTTTTCTTGATTATATATACCGTTTCCAAATCACTTTGTACATTCCGTTTGTGCCTTGGAATTGCTGGCGCTCGTTCTCAACGATTGACTCAAAATTTAGGGGAATTGGATGCAATCTTTAGTTGTGATTTCACCTTGTGATTTTTTATGTGATTTAGGGGGGTTTGCGGAGACGGAACTAGGAGAAGTGACTTTTCCAGAGATCAGCACCGTTATCCTGGAGAAAATTATCCAGTACTTTTACTGGTCTCTTGAATATTCCAGGTTATTCATGTTTCTTCTGGGAATTTCTTGCCAAATTTTTTTTTTCCTTTTCAATTTGATTAAAATCTTGGAACTGATTACTTATCAATAGGGAAATTCTAGCTGCAGAGCGGCCTATTGATTTTGAGGGTTTTTCTTTTTTTAAAGAGTGTCCTATTGATCGAGCAGTTATCATTTGATGCAACTTTATTACGACATGTGTCTCCTCTTCTTTGATAAAGAAGAGACGACGAGTTTAAGTTTAAAAAGAGTCACATACATGTCGTAATGTAGTTGCAGCAAATGATTACTGTCCGAAAGGAGTTTCTACAGTAGAATATTCCCAGTAATAGTTGTTTCCTTCTGCGCCCTGGTAATTTAATGGTTGCATTTCTACTTTATGGTTGCTAGAGGAGACGGTGTGGGATTCACGTAATTAATCTTATCAAGTAAATGCCTTCTAAAATGGATTAAATTAGTTTATTCATAGTCCTGAAAGGGTTATCTTGTTTGCGAAATTCGCCATCCCGTTTTGTTACTTGTGATCATTCTGTTCAATTGCTTAGCATAAAGGAGACACAACTTTGTGTTCATATCCGTTTTTTCTGGACATGGTTTTCTATAAGGATCCTTTCTTTGCACCACCCCAAATTCACTATGGCACCACACTACATGGGCACTACACATAATTGACCTTTTAAAAGTCGATTATGCATTATAATCAACTTTATGAAGGTCTATCACGAGGATTGGACCTTTTAAAAGTCGATTCTAGACCGTATAAATAACTTTTCAAAAGCAGATTGTATGCGGTGTCACTGCCGCGGTAAGTTGGATATGGTGCATACAACAATTTATTCTTTTCTATATCAGTACAGAAATCAATAAAGGAAAGGAATCTTGCAACGTTACATGTACCATATCCTGCTTAGCTTCTTCTTAGTTCCATCTGTGAATTCGTTCAGTATAGTTTGGAACAACATTATAAGTCTGATAGATAGCATTTGTGCAAATAACGGGACATTAAACCGACTTTATCACTTACACAGAGAAACAGCTTATGTTTCATTCTTTCTTTTGGCATCCTCATGTGATCATGAGTTATTACAGTATTCTAACATCACTCAGTTTGAATTATTTTCCCTCCTTGTAGTGGTAAAGAGACCGAGTTCCATATCGAACCTGAGCTGGCTTTGGAATTGATGATGGCCGCTAATTATTTAGACACCTAAGCTGTAGTCTTCTTGACAACCCCTCTCTCCCTGTCAAGTTCTGCATTCTTCCCTCACTCAGGTGATCGGTTGTATTAGTCGTTTGCATCTATTCTAAAGTGTTTGTTTTATACATAAATAAATAGACAGAGGAATCTTGATTGTGGAGTTTGTGTTTTTTATGTAATCTTACTCCTTTGTACTCTTTATGTTATCTTCCATAATAAAGTCCTAAGCTTGAAGTGTTTGGTGTTTACTGGCTGTGCAAGTTTGGGTAAATTGTAATAATGAGCAGAGTACAGTATGTTTTTCACTACTACTATTTGATGGCCTTGTAATTTGGAAATCTTTAAGGTACAACCGTTGCGTTGTATTAAATGGATGGATTTGTACCATCTTTCACATAGCATGTGTGTATGTATAGGTGAGTTAGATGTATGTCATCCATCCAGCCATCTCAATACAACAACGGACGTATCAGAAAATTTCTGATACTTTATATTGACCTGGTAGAAATATACGTTAACATCTGTTCACATGACCAAATGCAGCTAAATGATGAGGGAATAAAAGGGTGGTGGGTGGTGGGGGTGGGGGTGGGGGTGGGGTGGGGTGGGGTGGGGTGGAGGAGTTGTATACATAGTTTACATCTTCCACAACCTTCACACAAGAAGACTCTTGTGTGGTAGGGATAAAATTGCACCAGTTTAAGGAGACAAGAGAATATTTGGCTGTCGATTCACAGAAGAGTTGGTTCTCAGCCGAGTCTGGTGATCAGTTAGATGAGTTGGTTCTCAGCTGAGCGTGCTGATCACGTCGGCATGGTTTCTCATCTGATTAAGGGTTTCGTCTAGGGTATTTCAGTCATTGTCTGGTTTGGTTGTTATGGGGGTTAGAGTTTGATTCCCAAGACCTATAAATATCTATGTTATTGTAACAACAGAGTAACTTTCTGTGCTTAATAATAAATTCCTCATTTTGCATGTGGAGTAGTTTACAGTTTACACATTGTCGGAAACCACATTAAATATGTAATCTCTCTTTTGGGCATGCTTGGTTTAGAGAAAAGCTGAGAAAAGAAAAGTGTTGAGAAAATACCTGAGAATAGAAAAGAAAAGAGAAAAGATGTTGAGAATAGAATTGATTATTATTTTTTTAAATGAGAATTCATTATCAAATACTACAATTTATTCCCATCGAAAAATGTTTGGTTGTCATAAAAAAAATGTAATCGATTTTTTTAAGGGAGAAAAGAATATAATCAAATTTTGGAGTGAAATTTTATTGAGTGTATTATTTTGGGAACAAAAAAAAAAGTTTATTTTTACAAGATAATGGAAAAAAAATGATATGATTATACAAATCTGGAATAAAAAAAGTGGTGGAAAAAAGAATTTTTCTATTCTCAATGAATTATTCTTTACTGTATTGACTGAGAATTAAAATCAAGGAAAAGAATCACTTTTGAAGATAAGTTGATAACTTGAGAAAAGACACTTTTCTTTTTCTAAGTAATCAAACGCATCTAAATTAGGGCTGAGCAGAAAACCCAATCCAACCCAAAACCCAAACCGAACCAACCTGAAAACCCAAACCAATTGAAACCCAAATTATTCGTGTTGGGTTTTGACCCGAACCAAAAACATTTAGGGTTGGTTTGGTTTTTGTAAAAAAAAAAATCGGGTTGACCCAACCCAACCCGATATGTATGTATGTATGTGTATGTATGTGTGCATGCATGTATCTATGTATGTATGTATGTATGTATGTATGTCCAAAGTAAAATTGTGTTATCATATTGCTGCTATCACTTTATTTTCATTTTCAGTTTTCCGTCTACGATTCTTTGACCATTTTTCGGAAAAATGAATCCGTGTATGTTTTTTTATGTATGATTACTGGTCTTTAATTATTATCTATATGTGTTGTTGGACTCTTAATTATAAAATTTTAACGTTTTCTCTCCTAAAAAAGTGTTTTCTTTAACGATTGTTATGAATATATGGTATGGAACTTGAATTTTGATATATACATGTGTGTGTGGATTTTATAGCATAAAAGTTTTATTATTGATGCATGTTTTATAGATGAAAACCCAAAACCCAACCCAAACCAACCCGAAACCAACATGAACCAACCCATTGGGTTTTATAGTCATTTGGTTTGGGTTAGTTTTTTCTTGAACCAACCCGACTTATACTATGTAAAAACTCAACCCAAGTCGACTCAACCCAACCCAAGCTCAGCCCTAATCTAAATTGATAAAAGAAATATAATCTTTTGTTTTGTTTTCTCATCTCATTTCTCCCTATCAAACACAACCTTTGTTTCTGTACTTGTTTTTTACTTGTTTTTTCTTCCTCAAATCATCATCAATTCCTTACGGTAGTAGTAAAATTCCATCTTAGCATTCGACAAAATAGAAAGACCCAAAAATATGCTAAGAGTATATACGGTAAATACTGTAAATCGTTTAAAAACTGTATTTTAGATATTTCAACATTCAAATTTAGGAAGGAAAAAAAAAAAACACTGAAGCGGATAGTCTAGTTACTGTAAATATAGATTCCGTAAATTTTCCTTTATATCTACTGCATTATGTAAAATAAAGAATTTAATACATTTCATCTTGGATAGAGATTTCGTATAAACTAGAAAAAAGTGTATTTAAAACTGTTAAAGAAAGAATTCGTTAAGAGAATATGATACAAGTGTCCTAACACAAAGTGAGCTGAGTGGTCCATGGCAACTTAGCAAATTCGGATCTAAGTGATTCCAAATTGCATGAGGAACGTCACAATCAAACAAACACTAACCCAACACATTTATATACCTTTGATTATGATGGACTTACGATCAATTCTAACTTTGTTTTTTCATTTTTTTTACTGGGCCTTAAAAAAGAAAAAGTTTTTTTCCTTAACCAAAGACATAGCTTTGTTCTTGCTGTACGCGGTACTCTGCCATGATACAATTGCCAGCTAATGACTTGTTAATCTGACCGTGCAATAACACACCGTTGTGTGTACAACAATACAACTTAAACACAGCCAAAAGAAAAAAGAAAAAGTAGGGAAATAAACTTATATGAAAGTGCACGTGATACCAACATATTTTTCATTTAATAGTATAATATTCATATTCTTGACGCGTTGGGTAGTCATTTATTTGCTTTTTCTTTTATACGAAAACTTATATCAAAACAATTATGATTTTGCATAAACTAATTCAAAGGGCACTAAGTACCTGTCCACAGTACACATATATACTAGTCAACATAAAATTTCTTACTACTTCCGGAGGCCAAAACTCTCACCATATCTACATTCACCTCCTTCGGGACGTATCCAAATAAATCTGAAAATCGATATAGTTTTTTGTTGGGAAAATTTAAAAACATTATTTATGTCTATATTCGATTTTCGAATTTATGTTGGTGTCCCTACTGAAAAAAACTTCTTGTTTCGCCACAGTCTACCTTCATCTTTGTGGTTGTAAATGTTTTTAATTTTGTATTTTTCATTTACATAAGAAAAAAGTATAGTGATATGATAAGGGTGTAGCTATGATGTAGAGTTTTGAAGGTAGATACTATATCATTACCCTTTTTTTTTTTTTTTATATACTCATACATATTGGTTGATTTCAACGCCACTACCCCGCCCCACTAAAATAGACAAAAACTTAATAAAACTTACCAAGTAAAAAGGTGTTTCTTGGGGGTGATTGATTATGAAATTAGAGTATATATACCTCATTGGGTGTGTCATTTACATTTGTATATAGAATAAAAAATTGTAGTCTTGTAGATGAAGGTTGAGTTAACTTACTCACTTTAATTTGATAATTACTACCTCCGTCCTTTAAAAATTGTCGCCTTTTTGTATTTCATATGAATTAAGAAAACAATTAATTTATAAAAAAAAAAAACAATTTATATGTTGTTTTTAAGTATAAATGAATATATATACCTCTATCTTAAATGATGTATGATTTCTTAAGTTGATATTTTTCGTGGGACAAACATTTTTAAGCAAAACAAATAATTCTTGAGGGACGGAGTTATTATTTTCCTTTCAATAAAATGAAATTTGTCAATTTTACTTCTATGGAAAAAATGGATTACATATTCAGAATGATTTGATTGAATGAAATTTAACGCCGTAAAAGCAACCACCACCTACTTCTTCCACCCACCACCACTCATGTCATGACCACTCGCAACTGTAAACCCTATGACCACTCATGTCCTGACCACTCGCAACTGTAAACCCTATGACCACCTGCTATCATTTACCCTATGATCACCTGTTACCATTTACCCCACGACCACCTTTTTATAGCCAACCCCCACCTCCTGTCACAGCCCACCCTATCACCACTCACATTATCATTACTTACCACTTCACTACCACGCACAGGGGCGGACTTATAGAGGGGCAAGGGGGGGCTCGTGCCCCCCCTTAAATTTTCCGAGAAATTACTAAAATAGCCTTCCTATTCGGTAATATGTTGCAATTGATGTAATATATATTATATGTTCTTTACAAAGCACAATTTGTGTATCTGGTGTAGTGGTCCAGTGTTGATAGTGAAGGCGGAAGGTTGTGGGTTTGAATCATCCTTCCTCCTTATTTTTGGGAAGCATTTTTATTTTTTATTTTACTCAAAGTTTACTATATTAAATTCCAAATTCTTCATTTTTTTACTCAAAATTTCAACACTTCTTTTCCCAAGTTTACTATATTAAACTTGGGATTTTTAAATTTTTTTTACTCAAAGTTTCAACACTTATTTTCTCAAGATTTCTGAACATTTTAAAAAGATAATTGATATGACAATCCGAAAATTTGTAAACTTATTTACTTTGTTAATCTTTAGATTGTTTTTTTATCGTCAATTATTAATATGAAAAACAATATAGTCAATGTCGTTTTATAATATAAACCCACAACAACTTTCACATTTGTATATTACTAAAAAAACTTTCACATCTGTATAAACCTACAACAAATTTCTTATATCTATTCACGGAAAAAATAATTAAACACTTTTTCCACGACAATTAATTTTTAGAATTCCGCCCCCCCTAAACTATAATCCTCGCTCCGCCCCTGACCACGCACCTTACAACCATTCACCCCTCCACCACCACACACATTACAACCATTCACCTTTCCACCACCCAACCCACACCACCACCTTCATCACAATATGCTTACACTATCACCCTCCACCAGTGACGGATCCAGGAATTTTTTCCAGTGGGGACCAAATTCAAAAAAAAAAGTTAGAAAAATGCAAGATCCGGGTTTTGAACAAGGACCACCACCCTCCACCAGTGACGGATCCAGAAATTTTTTCCAGTGGGGACCAAATTCAAAAAAAAAAAAAAAAAGTTAAAAAAAATGCATGAGCGGGGTTTTGAACAAGGACCACAAGCATTGCAGTAATAATTCTAACAAATTGAACTAAATAAGCAATTACACTAGAATTTGTCTGAAATAATATACATACACGATCTTTAATATTATTAGAGGGGTATTCTAGTAACTTCGCACGAAAAGTTGAGTGGGGGCCGTGCACCCCTCCTTTCTACGGGTCCGTCCCTGCCCTCCACCACATACCTCACATCCACTCATCCCACCACCCCTTACTCCACCACCACCCACCACCACCGTACACTTCATCACCACCCCCACTTCCACCCTCACTCCTTCCGCATGCTGGCCACCACCCACCAGTGACGGATCTAGAATTTTTCTCAGTGAGGGCACCAGAGTAAAGATGATGATCCATTGGAGATATCAATGATATTTTTATCTTTTCCTTTTACAGTAAAAATACATTAATTTTCGGATCTTGATGGGATCATTTGCCCCCACCTATTTGGCTTTGGGTTCACCAATGCCACCCACTATGTCATTGTCACCTCATGTTGAATGTCGTCAATTACATTTCATCACGTACCAAAACAGCAGGGAACAAAATTGTATTCATATCATTATAATCAATCAATTTCATTCTATTTCATTTCAGTCCAGTAATCCGAATAGATCACTACTAAATTAAAGACGCAAACGAAGGAAAGTTGTCTTACAAGGCGGATTTGAGAACATATCTTTATTTGAATTTTTACATACAAGGGAAAAAGAGGGGAAAAGTTCCAAAGACAATAAGGTGGAGGATTAATTTTTTTTTCCAACTCGAAGCAAATAAAAGATTTTATTAATATGGAATTAAATAATTCTATCTCTCACTTTTCTTCCTCTCAAATGTCCAAATTAATCCACTCAACAAAAAATGTCCAAATTAATTTTTTCAACCGGTAACTTAATACAAATAAAAAAAAATATTAAACCATTGTTTCTTGACTAAAATCGAAATATTTCATATCCAAATTAACATTTTATAAATTTCTTCGATGCGTATTCAACATTTTTTTTGGTGCTATCTTAATGATTGTCTCGCTATCGGGCATGGGCTGAGCAAGAGGAACATGGGGGACGATGCCTGTTTGGCATGCGGAGAAACATTAGAAATGATGCGGCATGTTCTTTTTCAATGTGAGATGCCAGATAGAATCTGTTGTAGTCACCATTTTCTGGGGTTCTTGGGCAACTCCGTTCTGCCTCCTTTGCGGATTTCTTTTTGAGGTTGCTAGAGGACCAGGGTGTGCAGGATAATGCGAGATTTGTGTGGCTAATGTGGCAGATCTGGAAGGCGAGCTGATCAGCAGTGTTCGATGATCAGGCTGTTTATGTCTCTACAGTGCGTGTGGGATCTCTGCTGAGTATGTGGAGGCTATAGAGACCTATAGGGCTCAGGCCTCGGTCCAACACTTGCCGGATAAATGGGCGAAGCATGTGGAAGGGGTGATAAAGAACAATGTGGATGCTTCAGTTACTGAGGCGCGCTGGAGCAGGTGTTGGAGTTATTTTCCGTGATTCTCATGTGGTTGTTCTTCACACCTTTGCATATCATTTTGATCCTGTGGATCCGGTGGAATACATGGAGCTTAAGGCTGTCTCTTTGGCTCTAGAGAAGGCAAGACACTTGGGGATACAGAGATTAGAGGTGAAGAGTAATTGTTTGACGTGTGTTTCGCGTTTTCGACGACCTGTGGAGGATCTCATTGCTTTGGGTTGTTTGTTGCATGATTGCTTGACCCTGTTATTTAGTTTTTTTTATCAATTTTCTTTTTTATTTATTCGGCGAGTAGAGAATGTTCCTGCCATCCTAGGGTGTCTTGTCCCTGGTGACGTTTTAGCCGTTTATTTGACGGATATCGATTAATAAAGTGTTTGTTTTTCCAAAAACCAAATAAAAATGTTTTTAAAAAAAAAGTGGTCTTTACACGGTAATCCTTGGGCCGTTACGAACTTATCCACTAGTTTTCCGGCCGGCATGAAAATTAAACAAATTCAATAATTCTTGGGTTGTATAGTGCCAATAAAGTCCAGCTCACATATTTTTATTTTTATTTTTTATTTTTAAAAAGAGTCAATTTGGAGTAATATTTTCACTCTCAATTCACTCTTGATGTTTTCTTCTTGTTTTTTCCTATATTAAAAAAGTTCCTTTGAAAAAACTTCACAAATGACAAAACTGTAACTGTCGATCTAACATTTTATCATTTCTACTAATCCATTATTAAATCAATTAGTCGTGTCATTGTTTGCAATTTATTATGATTTTAAACGCGTTGGATTCAAGAAAAAGTATTAGTGTCAGCCGGTTATGTCACTGATTTTTTTTTTATATAAGTAAACACAAATAATTATGTTTTAATAAATGATACACAATCAATCATATGACATAGTATATATTTAAACCAGGTAATACTTTAAACTTTAAAAAATACAAACTAAGTTGAAACTGTAGAATGTCTTTTGATGTCCATTTTCTAGATTCTAAGCAAGTTCTTGAACAAGAATTTCAAAGTAGTGCACAAGTTTAACAAAAGAATTCCTTTGCAAACTACGAACTATGAGAACCAGAACTCGAACTCAAACTCGAACTCGAAGTCAAACGGAAGCCGAAAGAATGAGGATAATTTCATTGAACGTGAATAGTAGTCGTAAAAGTGAAATACAAACAATTGATTCTTGGTTTATGTAGACCGTAGAAGCTGGAAACTATAGAAACTAGTCTCAAACCAACTTTCGTGTCACTTGTAGCCAAGGGCGGGCGGCTTCAGGAATTTAGTGATATGTAGACCGTTTGTCATTTAGTGACTATTTTACACCTTACTCTGAAAATGATTGAGTAAGCTTACCATTCCATTGTCTACTGGCTTACTCTAACCTGTAAAGTGATTTTTTAGTTTACAAAATAAGAAAATAAGTTGTTTGTTTTCTATCTTTACTTAATCCATATGTTACAAAACAATTACAATTCCTCTTTTGTTAATCAAAATTTACCTTAAAATGTTTTTTATTACGTCGTTGATATTAAATGTACCCTATCGTTTATCTGAGAATAGCTTTAGGACACAAAAACATGTGCATCAGAACAAATCCAAAGTTCGTGTAGGATGTGTAAGATATTAATAGTGTTTTACATTTTTTATTAACAAAACAAAATCGTTTTTCGGATCCCGGTGATCATAGGCGGGATCTACACTTGAATAAAGGGGTCCGCGGACCCCGTTAAAAATTGAAATACTCTACATTTTACCTATAGAAAAATATTTCGGACCCTGTCTGTGTTAAATATTTACGGACCCCGATGGATAAAATTTCTGGATCCGCAACTGCCGGTGATGACACCGCCTCCCTCTCCACTTGGGTCCGCCCCCAACTTTTACCATCTTAGTCATGGTGAAACTTAATTCAATCTTAGACTATGATCAAATTTAAAAGAAAATTACAAAACATATTCTAACGCAATTGTTATGTCAAATCATTTTTATATATTTCCCACCATTTGACTCTGAGGGTGAGTCCCCAAACTAAAAAATGCATAAACAAATTACATTTACAAATTGACTTGTCACCAGACCAATCACTAAAGCATAAACAATAAAAACGATCCACATGGAAACATATTTGAAACCCCTTTTTCTATTGGGACCAGCGTAATAAATAAATAAATAAATTGTTTCCAAGCAACAAGTAGTTCGAGTAAGATTAAGAGATGACAGTAACTAGCTTTTTTTCACATATTTGTTTGGATTGGTGCAATTTGTTCTACCTACACAACTTAACTGCCATTTGTTGGAAAATACATTTTATTTACATTAAAAAAAGGCCATGCAAACACTGTCTTTGTACTCTGGTATTTATGATTAGATAAAGCTCCAAATGGCAGTGGTTAGGGTTGTTTTACTTGTTTTTTTTGGGATGTCACCAGCATAGTTGACTATGGGTTAAAATTAGGCCACCCTCCTACCTTTTGAGGTTGGACTTTTTTGTCATTTCTTAATTAACGTTTATACTTTGAATCTGTTTCTGTTTGGTGTGATTCATTAGGATGGAATCTTTCTGCCTCCACTGTCGTTGATATTTAGGTTTTTCTATTATATATATATATATATATATTAATTCTATAATTTAATATGATATGTATTGTTAAACGCTATAGAGTGGTGGGTATAGCTGTTGCATCATGTGACCAAGAATGATTACAAAGACTTAAGGTACATTTAAGTGTTTAATATTAATCTTTTAAGTTAGAAACATGCGTATGATATTAAAAATAAAAGTGCCCGCAACAACATATGAAAGATGAGAGACTTCATATTCAAAACCTAGGTAATGTACTAACACAATTCTTTTGCTTGATAGGATCGGAGAAACATTGACAATCGCTTGAAACTTCGCAATATAGATTTTACAACTTTCTCTGATCCCCATCAAATCCACAAATCCATCTTCTATTACTATCTCTAAGAACACATCTCACAACATTCATGCCAATAGCCTCTCCATGAATTTATACTTGGAAAAGTCATCTACAAAGACTTTGCATTGAAGTGTCTCGTTGGATGAATGTCACGTGTTTAAAAACACTTGTAGAAGATTTTATCAATAAATTCTGTGTTTTATGTTATCCAATAACACTTTTCATCATATTATATAATATCTATTTAGAGTAAAATGTATAAAAAAACATTTCATTCAAGGAAAAAGTTAATGATTCATGAGGTTTTAATGACTCCGTAACGTATGGTAAACATTTTACGGATAATGTTAGCCAAAGGATAATGTGAGAGAAAGGTTGCTAATGATCAGACAGGGGATGAAAGATGCTTAAGACCGTTAGAAGATTTGGGCTGATAAGAACAGAAGACCCCTTGACAGGGGCGGATCTACGTGCCCGGGGTCACGTGACCCCACTAGATTTTTTTAGAAAAAAAATTGCAAAACGACGTTGTTTTGGTAAAAAAAAATTCAATTTTTGACCTAATTACCCGCCCAACCCGGAAATTTTTTAGGATTATTATATTTTTGTGACAGGTGACCCCCCGAACTTTTGCTCTGGATCCGCCACTGCCCCTTGAATTAGTAGTAAGTGAGAAAGCATGTCTAAGGGCTTCACCTACTAAGGGTGTTAGACAGTTTGGTGAGAAAGGTAAGTTGAGTCCGAGATAAATATGTGGGTCCTTTAGAAGTAGTGGGAATGAACCGATGGCTTATTGGTTGCAATTGCCTTCTTCGCTGTCCAGAGCGCACGATGTGTTCCATGTGTCTATGCTAAGGACGTGTTTGATGGAATCAGGCCTAACACTGGACATTGATCATGATTTGTTGCAAGAGATTTAGCGTATGAGGAATGAAAAATAAAGAATCTAACAAGAAAAGATCTCTGGTATGACAAGTTGCAGGAGATGTAGTGTATGAGGAATCAGGAATGACGAATAAAGAATCTAACAAGGAAAGATCTCTGGTATGACAAGAAGTAGTCCAAGTGCAGTGGAGTCACACGGCTCAAGAAGAAACTTGGGTGCTTTTAGCAAAGTTGATCAATCATTAATTATCCCAAGTATCTTTCCCTAATAGGTACATCAAATTTCGAGGATTTAACTTCTTACAAGAAGGGCAGATCGTATAACCACTCACCTCTTTATAAGGGTAGAAATGTTTTTTGAAGATTGTATTTCTTTTATCTTTTATCTTTTTTCTAAATGGTGTTTAAAGTTTTATTTTCCTTTAAGAATAGAGTTTACCGAAACTTCTAGTTGCAAGAACCTATCAAAAGGCTCATAGTTGACATAGACTTCGACATTTTACATCTTTTTCTACCAAGAGTATGAGTAGTTTGCGGTCGCCAGCCCCTCTTTCGTGCCCGCTGTCTAATTAGGTCTAATAGTGATTTTGGTCATTCTATTGGTTTGTGTTTAAGATTTTAGTTTTCATATTGAAGAACTAGATAACAAGGACGTGATTTCACAATCTATTTATAGTTGCGAGGTAAAGTTCATTCTTTTCTCTCAATTCTTTTTGTTCAATAATTAGGGTTTGTGTTTCCCATACACCTATCATAAGATACACCAATTTCTTCGTACGATTTGGAAGCTGTTGTTAAGTTGCAGTTTCTTGTCGTAGATTTATCGGAATAAAGCTAAGGATGTTTTCTTATTAAAAAATATTCCATTTTCCTTAAAGTTTATGTTTTATGCTATTGTTTTTCTAGAAAATCTACACGATTAGAACATGATTATGTGTTAGATTAGTTATTGGGTAGTTAAGGCCGCGCCCGCGAACTCTATTCTTGCGACGTGAGCTATGTGACTTCTGAATTTTCTTTCCGGTCTATTTTGTGTCCATAAAGTATATTATCTAGAAATTATTCAAAGGATCTTGTTTCTTGTACTCTAATTATATGCTAAATGGAGATATATTCAGAAGTTTGCGGTTGCTGTGGATGTTTGTTAGAACATGTATGATAGTATGCTAGAAATGAACATGAATTTTATGTGCACTTACATGATCCTATGTGATTTTTCATGTTTGTGGATATTCTTGGTGAGGTACAATGATTAAACTGCATCGTACTGAACGAAGTACCTACGAAGTACCTTAATCGAAGCATAATCATGGATGTATCAGTAAGCGTATCACACATATTTCATTGTGCTCTCATGATAGGTGATATCATGAGTTGTATACTTGAATATAAGCTTAGGTCTAGTTACCAATACCTCGACAAAAGGGTGTTGATGGTTAACATGTAAACATGACTATCAGGTTAAGCAACTTAACAAGTATGTGCAACAAGATAAGTAACAAGACATGGTATTTTAAAAGTAAGTAGTGGAATATGAACATGTTTTATGCATTGTCAAGTGATGTTGCAGGAACTATCAAGGTGGCGATAACGGCTGAGCCGTTTGGATATATATCTAGCTATTTAGTTATGATTTCTCCGGTGAAGTGGGTGGTGATTGCGGTGGCTGATGTGAAATACATGGAGTTTCCGGCCGTTAGATGATTACGGACTCAGACTCGACAAATTGGCAGAGCTTGGCCTGCTTGTATTAATATTCGGATCGTTTGTGAATTACATACAACTCCTATTTATAGGCACCGGACTAAGCAAGAATATGCTAATGATGATAAGACATAATAAAGTACGATTAAGCATAAAACATGATCTCGGATGGAGAGACGATGATCTGGGCCAACTGATGTCGTTGATCTCTCCATGAGCTCAAGGGTAATCTTGTTGCTTCAGGTATAATGATTCCCGGCCTGGGGAGTTGAGTCCGGTCTTCCTCTGACTTGTTAGGAGGCTGTAAGTTCGTGGGCGTCCCCCGAACCGTCAAGGCCTGGCCTTGGTCCGGGTTGACGATGAACTCGCCAACTTGCTACTCGAATCCCTCTTGGCAACAAGAAGGTGTTAGACGCCGTGCGCAATTAAAATAAATAAACGAAAATTAAATCTCTATATCTCCAACAGAAGGATGAGGGCGAAGCTGGGCTGGATGATTATGATGTGACCTCCGACCGGGTCAGGCCCGGGTCCGTAAGACCGTGTGCGGGTTTCCCATATCATCAAGCAAATTCTTTGAAGTGATTTGTAAACTTGATAAATGAATTCAAGTCATGTTTTCCGGCTTATGACCGTCGTGAATTCATCTTTTGGATCTTCTATTCCTTACGGGGCATCTAACAAGTGCTCACTACTTTCTTTTGGTTGAGAAGATATGCGGGAATATGAAGAACATAAGGACGTTAATTTGTGAAGAGTAAGCTTAGCATGGATTTATGCAGCTTTTTCATGTTTAGACAATTGTTTCTTTCCAATAAGGCCTATGAGCCGAGTATCATGTTTTAGTTGTTCTTTAAATGGCATGTTATTTTTGAGGACTTTATAGTAATGTTCAATTATTTATGATGTTAGTTTACATCCGTGATTTTTTCTGGAGTGTTTATGCACTTTGGTAGTGCATTTAGCTCGCGTCTATGAACCGTTAACTTTGTTTATATATTGTCGCTTCCACGTTTGTTTCTTTGTGTATCGATTTATGACGTCTCCGTCCTTTTCTATGAACGTTAACTTTGTTTATATATTGTCGTTTTGTGTATGATCATGCAAAAGTTACATGTCGAACGTTTATCTTTCAGTTAGTGACGGGATATCCGGAAAAGAGTGTTATTAATGATAATTATTTAACAGCCTCGGGGCATAACTAACTAGTAAAAGGACAAAAATGTTATAGTAACGGTATTGCTTTGAGCTAGAATGTGATGGTTCAAATAATGAATGATAGACTTTTCTCACGGGTAAAATCCTTGATTTTCGTAAAACTTTAGGTACGAAGCGGTAAGAATATTTTGATTGAAACTTTTTTTGCCCATCATAATGATACATATAGGAGTATTTTTATCCCCTCTGAGTAGGAGTGATAGATACAAGGCATACTAATATGATACACACGATATCATTTACTACCTTAATTATCAAACTTATATTTTTTTAATACTTCAACAAGTACTTTTTCATCAATGTAACAAGTAATGTTAACATCATACATATTCTCATTCTCCCTCGTCTAACAATCCCAATCCCAATCCCTTTTCCAGATGTGGGGTATCTATCTGCCGTCTGACATTGGTCCTATATTAATTTAAATATTTAAATAACTATTAAGGACATCTAATTCTTTTTTAGAGTGATTAATTTAAAAAAAAAAACGGTTAAACACTAACCGTGAGGGCCCCTCGTCCACGATCCCACAGGAATGCGATGAGAGGTTATACATTCATATATTTTACAATTACTCATTTCGTTTCTATTTATGTGTCGTAGTTGTTAAAAATAAAATTTTCTTTTTATCTGTCTTAGTTACATTTCCAAAACAATATTTATTATATCTTTCTACATATACCATTACTCCCTCCATTCCTAATTATATGTCGTATTTACAGAAAAAATAGTTTTTATTTTTGGATGAACATGATCACTTTTTAGTTAAAGGTTAGTCATTTTTTGGATGAACCTGATCAATTATTTTTTCTTCAAATACGACATATAATTAGGAACGGAAGGAGTATTTATTAAGGTGTGAGAGATTGAAAACAATATTGCATTATTATATTTAAAGAGTGTTAATGTCATTTTGATGTTAAGTTAAAAAAACAATATTGCAATTTGAAATTATTATATTTAAAGAGTCAAATGATATTCTAAATTTTTACTATTAAAATTAGTGTCAATTTTGAATTGTATAAAAATATCTAAAACCTTAACTATTTTCCTTCCTTAATATGGGTGTGACATTTTCTATTTTCGACAAAAACAAATCTTTTGGACAAAAAAATTCACGGTAACATTCATTAAATCAGAATCATCAAGATTCACGAGATGCAATAAATATCATGAATTCGAGAGATGCAAGAAATTGATATTCTAAATTTTTACTATTAAAATTAAATTCATGAGTCATCAAGTAACCTTTGCACACGATCGGACTAAACAAGCAATCATTCATCCACATTTAACATTGATAACCGTTTCGGGTAGTGAATCCCAAATCCCAAATTCTCAAAAAAAACAAAAAAACAAAAAAAAACTACGCAAATCCGGCGGCCATTGAAGTTCACCACTCCTCCTCCGCCCCGGTAACATAAAAATATCTAAACACACTTGCATTCTAAAAACGGAATATAACATCGTTTCGATAAAGAAAACACTATTACATGAAGAATTACCATAGAGACTGGAAAATGATTGGAGCATTTTAAAATATACGGCACCCCTATTTTTATTTATTAGTATATTTTTTTTTGAAGGAACACCACTATTTATTTATTTAATAGTTTTTTTATTTATTTTAATTTCAAACAACTCCCCTATTCCTTTCTCAATAAATAGAGGTATACTCCTTCCTTTATTCTTCCTCGCTGAACGCTGTTGGCTACTCCACACCCACTCCTTCACACCATTTTGAAAAAAAGAAGAAAAATATATATAATCTTAAACGCCTGATTTATCCTTTATCAATGGCTTCTCACGATATAAACTCTCTGTTAATTTCTTCTTCCGAATTTTCTTATTATGATTCCTTCGTCGATGAAAATCTCTCCATGTCTCCGAATGGACCGCTTTCCCATTCACTTTCCGGTTCATCATCTTACTCGTCGCCGCTCGGTTCCGAGGTCGGGTCGCCGGAGACGGAGAGCGAGGACGAGGCGACACTCGCTGAGTTGACTCGTCGTATGGCTGAGTTCGCGTTCGAAGACGATGAAGACAGTTACATTGATGGTCAATCGCTCAAAACAGCTGCTAACACCGTTTTCAATCAAATTCCTGAGGTATGTTCATTGTATACCAGAAAAAAATTACTCTGTTTTTTTTTTTTTTTTTTTTTTTTGAGTTTGTAAAATTTTAATTTGTTTAATTAATTAATTAAAAATTCATCTGAAAATATTGTTAATTTGAAGGCTGGCGGTTTGTATGCTGCTGGGTACAATTCCCGAAGCTCTGCGTATAACAAAAATCACGGACTTATTATGAACGCATCCAAACAACCCGCTGCCGTTCTACCTCAGAATCTCAACTCAGATAATTTTCTTCAGGTACCGGAAATTGTAATAATTTTACTTTCTACTATTATTAGTCATTATTTTGATAAGTTTAAATCTTTTTGTTCCGTGATTTTTGCTTTTATTTATTTCAGTGTATATCAGTTACTTCTTACTTTCTGTTTATTTCAGCATTTTTAATTTTTAAAAAAAAACTGAAGTTCGTTTCCATTACTAGAAAAATATATACAGTGGATATTATTAATTCCAGAAATAATAATGGTAACAAAATATAATTTACTTTTTTTTATCATTTCCTATTATATGCATCAGTCCCAAGTGAAACAGCTAGGATTACACACAATGCCAGCATTGTATATTTAATGACGACTGTATTTAAACGTTTTGAGAAACTATACAAATTATTAAATTAAATTAATTTGCTTTTCAAAAAAAAAAAAAATTTAAATTAACATTCAAGCTAATTAAAGTATAGTTACAAAATATTCATGAGCTTAATGTTACATATTGCAACAATGATTTCAATTTTTTTGAGGGTAACTAGTGTTGTGGTAACATTTATTAATTTGTTATTTTTGGCTAAATTAATCGTAATGTCATGCATTGCACGAGGTTTACAGTACTTCCTTCCTTTAACCTTGAACTTTTTTCCATGACATATTCGGTGTACTAAACTGAAAAGGTTAATGCTAATAAATGTTCTCATTTTTTTCCCCATAAAAATTAGAAACGACGTCACAACATAAAGCAAATTTAATACACATTTCCCTAGCTATCTACAAAATGTAATTATAATGAAATAAATTAAAATCTCATAAATGTAATTATAATAATATGCAATAAGTATTTTATTTACTACGAGTATATAATTTAAATATTTTGTTACGATTAGTATATTTCAATGAATATGTTATGTTTTATGGATTTTTTCTTGAATAAGTTAAATATATTAGTTTCCCATATTTGTCGTGTTATATGCCCTGTACGGTATGCGCACTTAATGTACACAACAGTATTTTAAACCTTTATGGCAAATGGAAGTATTTTACAAGTTGTACTAAATGTTAAGTTTCATATACTTCTAATTCTACGCTTTTTACACAATAATAATACATTTTAAAACGAAATATACATTTGATACAATTTTTTTTATAACGGTTTGTATCATAAAGTTTTTTAGTTCTTGCTTTTTTTTGAAGTTGCAAAATTTTATTAAGACAAATTTGCAATAACGGCATTCAAAATTTTGAGATTAGGATTTGTTAACTAAGAGTTGAATTTATCGAGAGTTTTTTGGGTTCATGAATCTAAACATAAACATATATGCAGATGTGTCAGATGAGAAATCAGCAACAACAAGTGAAAAAACAAGAACTTGAGTGTGGTGGAAGAAGAGGAAAGAGTGCGACTGAGCAGAAACATCAACACAATAACAATAACGACAATAACAACAACGACATCGTTCAAAACAGAAAAGCATGGAAATCTTCTGGACATGGCAAAAGGGGCAGCAGCAATTCTCCTACTGTGCCACTACAGGGTGGCGGATCGGGTATTCGTGCTGTTTTTCTGGGCGGATCCAATACTAATAGATCATCAAAGGGAACCGGTGTCTTCTTGCCTAGTGCACCTTACGGCAAACCAGATCCTAAGAAAAAACCAGCTGGTACTATTTCTTTTTTGCTCAAATTTTTTTTATTGCCTATTTTTTTAGTATTGAGAAATATTTGTGGGCATAACAATTTTTTTTTTGCATAAAACAAACTAACAAAAATATGACAACACAACACGTTTTGTGTCATATAAAAAACAACTTTATCTGGAATACTTTATAAATCAATCTTTCATCAATGAATAAACACTAATAAAATCAAATGACATTATATGATAGTTGAACTTTGATATTCATTTATTTATCATTACTTTTAATAACTTTTACCTGGGATCCTCTTTGTGGAATCCGAATGAGTAAAAAGTAGTTAGCTGGCCAGAAATGAAAAAGCATTAACTTAAAATTAATCATTATTGAATTAGTTTGAATGTGTTGGATACGATGACGAAACTGATCTATCTGTACCGTTAGATCCACTGATATAGGAATTATATAATATTTTATTGTTATTATTGATAAAATATTAATTAATTAAACAAATTGGCAATATTTAGCAGGTTGTTCAACTGTTCTTATACCAGCAAGAGTGTTGCAGACTCTGCAACAGCATTTCAACAATGTGGGTGCAAAGTCACAGTCCCAAAATACAGGTTTGCTCCTCTAATCTATGACTTAATTTATCATGTCTATATAATTTGATTTATCAAAAAAATCACATATTTTATGTATAAGAAATTAAAATATGCATTTTCTGTGTAACAAATAGTGTAAAACTAATAAGGAATATTTTAATTCATTTTTCACGCGTTCAGTTTTGTTTATATGTGTGATAATTAATGATTTATTATTATGTATATTTTCAGATGTGCTGGCAAGAATAAACGGGTTGCTTTCACAAGAAAAGGAACAAGCTGTGTTTAAGATTCAACCGCCGGCACCAGCGCCGGCACTTGTAACCGAGCAGGAGGAGTTACGGCTACCTCAAGAATGGACGTATTAGCCAAATTCCATGTCATCATAACCGTCCGGCCGGCTGCTGACTGTCTCTTTCAATTGAATCAAAATAAAGTGACTATGGCCGGCGACTGTCGTGTGGTGTGGTGTCGGGATATACCGGAGTGATAATAACGAGAATAATGGGGGTTAAGGGGGTATGGGGTAGTGGGTAGAGGTATGGGGGGGGGGGGTTAAGCCTGCAGCAGCTCATTTTAATGGTTCATGCTATCAGTCAAAAGCTAAGCTGGCTGATATTATTTTAGTAATTCAAAGTAGTAGTAGTAGAAGTAATCATCTAAAAGAGGATAAATTGTTTAATAAATAAACAAACAAAGTTGTAGTTGTGGTAGTTCAAAGATGATAGAATATAGTTTTTTTTTTTCCCTTACTTTTTTTTTTTAAATTTTTTTTTTTTTCCTCCAGCCTGTTTGGAGGGGCTTTTAATCTTGTGAGTTGTGTCGTCAATTGTCACTTTATACCTTTATACTTGAAAAATGAAAGAAGGTCTTATTATATGGAAACAAGAATATTGTGATTGAAGCCTATCCATCAATTTAGAGATGCAACTTCCTTGGTTATAGTTGACTCCAATCCCCCACATGTTTACAGTTTCTTTTTGAGGGATTATGTTTTGAATGAAAAGAATTAAACGGAATTTCTGAGTTGGTTGTCTTTAATTCTTATTTATCCTCTCACAAATCAGTTGTGAATAGGGATGAGTTGGATATATCACACTATTCTGACCGACCGGAATCAATGAATAAGATAATTCCATGTGTACTCGATGTAGGAAGGAATCATATACTTATTTGTGAATAATATTAACTTAAAAGTGATTTGGGATGTGGCAAATAGAAGCGTTTAATCTATAATAATCTCATGCTTCATATTAAATAAGTTTGTGTCTAATAAATAAAATTACATATAAATGCTAACACTAAGATTTCCAAAATCAATGGTCTAGATAATACGGGTACAAGTGTTTTGTGCATCAATGATATTTTAATAGAAATGTCTTAAACTTTGATTAAGCTTAACATGAACTTATTATTTAGAGTGTATCTTCACTATCTTAATTATGTTGTATATAATGACTTATGTATCGAGTACTATGATCACATAATATACAATTTTTAGACGTTTAACTTTAATGATGTATATTTAATGCATACATTATGCAAGTAATAAGGGCGGGAGAATTCAGAAATTAGGACATGCCACATCCTGATATCTTTTTTTAGGCCACCCGTCGATGTTGTTTGCGTGAAAAATATGTATTCCGTTTATAATATCGACGGGTATAACTCACTGTACGTTGAAAATTAAAATCATGACTATTTGAGTGAAAGAGCCTAACATATTATCCGAGTGAAGGATACTCGTCCCCAATATCATAGGGAAACATGCTCGCCCCCGTGGATAATATCAAAGGGAAAAAGTCTCTTTCCGTCCGATATTATCCACGGGACAACCTCTTTCCCTCTAATATTATCAATTGGGCGCCTCTTTCCCTGATATTATCCACGGGGCTTCTCTTTTCCTCCGATATTATCCATGACCGCCTCTTTTCCTCGTATAATTATCTACGAGATGTCTCTTTCCCTCATAGAATTATCTACGGGACAAACCTCTTTCACTCAGATAATCATGGTTTTGAATATTTAATTGGGGTGAGTTCCTTTAATAAAAAAAATGGGGTGAGTTCTATTTGTCCATATTATCAATATGAAACATATGTTTCACGTGGGTAATATCCACAGATTATATGGAAAAAATTGTCAAAAGAAAAATTAAAAAAAATCACTAAAAATTGATGTCATGATCTGACATGTCCCCAAATTTAAATTTCTTAGTAATAAGTTGATCATTAATAAATGTCATTTTATTGAAATAAAAGACAATATAAAACTGCTACTAGGCCTACGTTTCTAACAAATTACCCTGACATTGATATTAATGAATGTAAATCCTTGGTCTCTTTGTTTTGTGTATAAGCCTAGAGATACCAATAGGGCCGCGGACAAGCTGGCTTTGCTACAATTTCTTATTAGCTTTGGGCCTATGCATAGTACATCATGTTGTTGGAATCAGTGGCTTGGGCTCGAACCAAACAATTCGGTCCACACACTCATAGTTCGTTTGGATGGATGAAATATAATTGAATGTAATTTTTCTTTCATAACTTTACAATTCGGAATGAAATGGAATTAAATGATTTTTTTTTCCGTACATTTATAACAATTTGGCCCCGAACTATTTCATTACATTCCATCAATCCAAACGACCCATATTATTTTTTTTTTTTTTTTTTTTTTTTAAGGGAAAACACAATTTCATTAATTAAGAAGGAAAATCAGCCAACAGTGCTGATAGATTGGGGGGAGGGGGTCAGGCCCCAATTACAGCGACCAGCTAAGGAATTAGGTAAGTCAAAACCTAATTTTGTCAATTCATCTGCTACGGCATTACAGTTACGCCGAATGTGGTAAAAATTACAACTGGTAAAGACTCTGCAGACAGCCTTGATTCGACTAACAAGCATACCACATGCAGAAAGATCTTCTTCATCCCCAATGATTCGTGCGATGCTGCTAAGAGAGTCCGATTCGATACTGATTTGACCATTCCAAATCCGAGACGCTTCAAAAGCTCCAAGCAAGATCGCATTCATTTCTGCAAAATCGATGGAGGGCATGGGACCAAGGTTGAAGGAGAGCGCAAATTGGAGCTCACCAAGATGATTACGAATTACAACGCCTGCCGTTCCAGTTCCATCTTTGACTCCTGCATCTACATTTACTTTAAGACTTTGATTATTGGGAGGAGTCCAAATGTTGGGAAAGGAGGGGGGAGGGCCAATCATCTTATCTGAGCCGAAGGCTTATCGATATGCATCTAGCAGAGAGTGAACTTGATTGACGATCCTGTGAGGAGATGGACGGTCACCATGGAAAACCATTCGATTCCTTGCCAGCCAAATAAACCAAAGGATTGTGCAGAAAAGATCAACTTCATCCCAATTCCAAATTTGCAGCAGATTACAGAGGTCTAGAAAATTCGAGTGTTTTAGCTCAAGGATAGGGTTTTGCGAAGGGAAGGAAGACCAGAGATCAGTTAGCCAATGACACTCAAAAAAGCAGTGATTCCAAGTATCCACCTCTTCAGAACATAAGGCACAAATTCCCAGGGATATATGGCATTTTTTTAGCAGACTACCAACAGGTAGAGAGCCTGATGCAATCCGCCAGAGGAAGCTCTTGATTTTTGGAGGGACCTTCACCTTCCAGAGGTAATTCCAGACCTTCTGATTTGTTACATTGTTAGATGAGGTTCCAATTTACTTTGCTTGTTGTTGGAGTTTGAGTGCTATGGCATATCCAGACATAACAGAATAGGTTCCGGTTTTAGTGTAGTGCCAGATAGGTGATCTTCTGCAGGAGATCTACTGATAGGGATGAAGAGGATTGCATCCACATCAAAGGGTATAAACCAAATATCCAGCTTAGATTTATCCCAGACAAAGTTGTCAATCAGTTGACTCACAAGTAGGATATCTGGGGGTCTAGTAATAATTCTTGGTTTGAATTTAGGTTCCATAGGAATCCAGGTATGTTCCCAAATCTTGATCTTGCTACCATCTCTCATAGACCATATAATCCCTTGAAAAAGAAGTGTCTTTCCAGATAAGATGCTTCTCCAAACATAAGAGGGTCTAGAGCCCGGCTTGGCATGCTCGAAATCAATCTTCTTGAAATATTTGAACTTAAGAACAGAAGCTACCAAAGAGTGTGGTCTCCTAACAATCCGCCAAGACTGCTTAGCCAGAAGAGCTTTATTGAATAGATGCATATCTTTGAACTCCAATCCTCCTTGATTCTTGGGTTTGCAATTTTTTTCCCATGAGATCCGAGCCATAGAAGTTAAATCAGGATTATTCTTCCACCAAAAGTTCCTAACCATTCTTAAGATCTCATCTATCAGTCTTTTTGGAATTAGAAAGCACTGCATTACATAAGTTGGTATTGCCTGTATTCTTCCTTTATAAGAACCTCATTGCCTGCATTATAAAGGTACATAGATTTCCAACCATTTAATTTCCTCCAAATTATGTCCTTTATAAACTTGAAGATTTCATATCTGGACCTTCCAACCATATAAGGTAGACCCAAATACTTTCCATTAGAGGAGCTTGTTGAAATGGTAAGGGTACTTAGGATATGTGCTTGCAAGTTCTGATCAAGTGCTTCCCAAAATAGGCATTAGATTTCCCAAAGTGCACTTTCTGGCCAGACAGTCTTTCATAGCACAAGAGAATTCTTTTAATTTCCTCTGCATTTCCTAAGAATGCATATGCAAATAAAATACTGTCATCTGCAAATAATAAGTGAGATAAACAAGGGTCATTCCTCCCAAATCTGAAAGGAACCAGGTTTCCAAAGAGAATAGCATGATTGATGAGTGCAGATAAGCCTTCAGAACAGATAATAAACAAGAAGGGTGATATGGGATAACCCTGCATGATTCCTCTAGTAGGGTAGAAGATCTCATATTGTGAGCCATTAACTAAGACTTGGAAGTTGCAAGAAGTCACACACTTCATAATAAGATCAATAAAAGCAGTAGGATAAGCCATTTTGAGAAGCATTTTCTCCAAGTAGGCCCACTCAATTCTATCAAAGGCTTTAACCATATCAAGCTTGATTTCCATTTGATCCCTGCATACCTTGTTATTCCCAGTGAGAGTGTGAAAAGCCTCAAATACAGTTATAGCATTATCAGTTATAAGCCTTCCCTTTAAGAAGGCTGATTGGCTTCACTAATGACAGTGTCCAAGGTTCTCTTAAGCCTGTTAGCAAGTGTTTTGGAGATTACCTTATACACTGTATTTCTTAGTGAGATAGGCCTGAAGTCTTTTAGTTCTGCTGCATTATGAGTTTTAGGTATCAACGTGATGAGAGTGTCGTTTATAGCAGCAAAGTCAGCACCATTATTAAGCACATCAAGAAGGAATGGCAGTAAATCAGTCTGATATATTTCCCAATGCTTTTTCAGAAAGATGGATTGCATCCCGTCAGGACCTGGACTCTTCTTCCGTGGGAGTTGTTTCACAGCTTTAAAATTTTCCTTAGTGGTGTAAGGTAGAAGCAAGGCAGCCTGCCGAGAAGTAGATAGATGGCTGATAGGTAGCTGTTCAAAAACATCCATATTAAAGGTACCTACATGTTGGAATAGTGTCCTAAACCCAATCGGGTTGGACCGGATCCGAACGGGTCGGATCATTTCTACTATTTCTTTTGTACACATATTAAATGGTTTTTCTGTTGTCATATATTTGTTCTTTTAAAGAACCAATTGTGAATTGTTATATGATAACGTCCTTAGTTTGAAACTGTGATAGAGAAACCATGATAGGCGATTATGGTTGATGAGATCTCTAATCACTTTAATAAGTTTGATACTTAAATGTCTCTAGGCGTCTATTAAACAGGGCATTGATAGTATAAACAGACTAGCACGTATTAGATGTCTTCTGTCTTTAAGGGCAGGGATAGATATCGTCTATCGAAGTATAGAGACACTTAGACTGTACGTGGACGTGTATTAGAGAATGCGTACGTTAGACTGACCCACTTACATTAAGTGTCGCACTATGTGGCAGTTGTGTAATTATCCTTAGTACCGGAGTCTTCATGGCATCACAGTGTGGATTGTCATGCTTTGACACTATTGAGGTTTCCCCTAGCCATAGGGCGATCATGCGGTAGTGATTGATACTGAAGCATGCGGAGTATACATGTTTGGTCGTCTGGAAATCGCGTACCCTATCAGTAGTGGTGAATATCCGAAAGGGCCTTCTTATAAGGAATGTCTTACTCTCGTAAATCTTTGCAAAGTGGAAGTAGATGAGTTACTTCGAGAGAGCATGATATCCAGATTATAAGAATGTCTTACTATCGTAAATCTTTGCAAAGTGGAAGTAAATGAGTTACTTCGAGAGAGCATGATATCCAGATTATAAGATACGGTCGTTGATGTTTGCACTCGACTAACGACGGTATGGATATTATTACAGTGATGGGATTGTAATGTTAGGTGTGATGCCCGAAAGACAATTTTGTAATTGTTTTATTTAATAAATGAAATGATATTATTATTCATATTTATTATTCTCATATTCACCGATGTGACAATAGTATTTACACTACAGAAAACCTTAAAGTAAATCGTTTATGTAATCACTTAACTCAGTGTATGGGATATACACGGGAGGATTGAGTTAGTAAAGATGTACTTAAAATACAATTAGCCCGTAGTGAAGTTAATTGAGAGTATTGGGTCTCTCCTTTAACGTGCTATTAATGCGCCCAGAACACAATAGGTGTGATTGTCTTATCTGGACTTTCGGTTAAGAGAACCTAGTGGGGCATTTATATATGATAGATATATCATATAGGGCTGGACCGATTTGATTAGAGTTCACGATATAATTCCGTAATCGAGAAGTCTTATCGAATCAATCGATGATCATATTTATGGATATATCTTAATCTTGGTGAGTGTGAGTACGAGGTTTGCTGAAAGCTGTCAAAGATGACCTTTCTGGAGAGAGAGGGGATGGACTTTTGCTAGAAGACAAATGTGACTTTTCTAGGGGATTGTGGGGACAGTTTGATTGGGCATGTGAATTTTGAATCTGGAGTTTTTGGATGGAGGATGAAGGTTTAGGGATGAAAGGGGTTGTATCCATGTCTAATGTTTTGATTTCTTGAACAAGTTTTGATTTCCTTGTGGCATTGAGCCAGCTCCCAAATCTGAACTGCTTCTCATCTTCAAGATTAAATTCCTCAGAGACAGATGGACATGTTTTTGCAATGTGGCCCATGAGACCACAGAAATAGCAGAAATTCGGTAGGCGTTCATACTGAAAAATGGTTTGGTGGACAGAAGGGTGAGAGGCTAGGGGCTTATTTTCATCTAGAAGTAAGGTTAGGAGTTGAGGAATGGGTTTGGTTACAGAAATATGCACTTTGAGTCTAAAGAAAGTTTGGTTGGTACCTGTTTCTTCTCTAATTTGCACAAAGGTGCAGCCAGTGAGTTCATGGCTAACCTTTTACCGACTTCAGGAGTGTAGAAATGTGTGGGCAGGCCCCTGATGAGAGTCAACTTTACTATGCTTCGGTGCATGTTTTAACCCCCGTTTACGACACTCTTGGCTTGTTTTGGGTAGTTTTAGACCATTTATAGGGAAAAATGCATTGCACACTCACTTTGAGGCAAACCGTCAAATAGATTGAAAACCTCACCATTTTACGGCATTTTGACCCATTTCGAGGCCTATTTATCTTGTGGAATTATGCTTGGTATGTTGGTTTCTATGGAAATGCAGGAAATAGGTGACTCGTGAGCCCGGAAGATGAGGCATGAGACTTAGAGTGACGAAACCGAAGCCCGGGGATGGAAACGGATCAAATATAGTGGGTGTTTTCTCCTTACATTCACTTTATCTGAAATTTGAGCTATTTTGGATCCATTTTATGGACTTGTGGTCTGCATCAAAGTTGTAGATAATTGAATGATCTTTACAACGCACTTTGAATCACTCAAATCGGAGCTCTACACGCAAAGATATCACCAAATTACTGAAGGCCATCAATGCTGACAGGGCAATGCGCACGCATTGAATTCTATGCGTACGCATTCCTGGAGCAGAATGTGCGGATTTGGGGCATTTTGAGCAATGCGTACGCATTCGGACATTTTTTGGCACCTATATATTCATTTTTATACAGTTTTTCAGCGATTCATCATCCTCCTTAGAACCCTAACTTGTAGTATAGCTCGACCCCTTCCCTTTTAGCTCTTCTAAACTCTTTCTTACTTTAATATCTCTTAGATTAGACTTAAATTAGCTTAGATTGTTAGCTCTACTCTTGGATTTTGGTGTCTTTTGGATCTTCTTCTTCCCCAAAGTGACATGGGTGTTGTTGGAGATTGAAGAAACATCATCCTCTTCGAATTTTGGTAATTAATTCTAGTTCTCTTTCTCTTTTATGGCTTTAATCCTTTCTTTGATTTATATTGCTTGTTTGATTATGAGTAGCTAAACATATCATAGTCAAATCATGTGAAGATTGATGAAATCACCCTCTAATTGACGAAATTGGGAATGGGTAGTGCTTAATTGTTGTTATATTGACGCATTCATGTCTTAAAACTTGTTCTTAATGCTTGAATTGGCTTGTACACCTAGTTCATGAACTCACACACCACTTTTATAAATGTATGTTGCGAAGAGGTGTGGGAAAAGGGGTTTTAAGATCACTTTTTATAATCAACTGAGTTGTTTAGATTGATTAGAGAGTGAGGTTCAATCGGTTGCGAAATCGGGCAACTCTAGCGCGTTAATCTTGTTTCGGTCAATTAAATCCTTAAAGGCGGACTGTTGAACCGGGCAAAGGGTACTAGGTTGTTGCATGGCGTCTAGTACTATCTTAGGAGTTTGCACCCATGAACGAGTCGATATAAGCATTAGGATAGTTGGTTGGTAGTTTCCATTCCCAAATAATCGATTAGAGGGGCGAAAGTATTCAATTGGATCGTGGTTTGGCTATGTCTCTCTCTCTTTATCTCTTGTTTAAATAGCGGTGTAGTATAATTACCGTGAACAAACTTTGATTGACCGAAACTAAGTTGAGAAACGACTTTGGTACTCGATTGATTCCTCGAGGGATACGACCTTGCTCACCTCTATAGTACTTTCGACCTGGTACTCTGCCGGTTAAGGTTGGTCGTTACTATTTTGGTCATCAGCCCCAAGTGTGTATCCAGAAGGCATATTCGTCAAATTCGGCGCTTTCACCTGTGAGATCTGGATCCCACCTCCTTAGAACGAGAAGAAAGTTGTCTAAACACCATGGCCCGTCGTTGAGAACTTTTAGAAGATCTTCTTGCTCATCAAACATTATCTGAAGGAAGTTCTTGCTTAGTTTGATTGCTTTAAATTTGGTAGTTGACCGGGATTTCTCCATTGCAGGTAATAGATTTTTGATGTGTATTTCATTTAGGGTAATAAACTTTCCAAGAATGTTGTTTTTGCTTTTTTGGAACCCATAATTTAGATCACCAAGCTGAATTTTTGAAATTGTTGTTGTTGTTTCATCGTGCAGGTTAAGTTTGTCGATGAGTTTATGGAGACGTTCCTTATCCATTAAAGAGGAAGCCATGAAGGCTGGAAGATGACAAAAGAGGCTAGAGGAAACTCAGAGGAAAGAGAGAGAGGCTCCCAAAAGGAGAGAGAATCAAATAATTGCCTTCATAGTATGTTTGTTACGCATGATGAAATGAAATGGAATTATTTTTCATTCCATTCCAATATTTGTATATGATTATAAAGTAATGAAATTGAATCAAATTTTATTCCAATGGAATGAAAAATGACCATTTTCATCACCTCCAAAATTGGATCAAATGGGACAGAATCGAATGAAAATCGACAAAACACGTGGTGGTGGATAAGATTAAGGTGAGGTTGGGTGGGTGGTGAGGTGGGGTGGGGTAGGATAGGGTATGGTGTGATGGTGTAGGGTAAGATATATAGGGTAGGGTGAAGTGTGGTATGCTGATGTGAGGTAGGATATGGCAGGGTAGAGTGGGGTGGGGTATAGTATGGTAGGGTGGGGTGTGTTATGGTAGGGTGAGGTAAGGTATGTTAGGGTAGGGTAGGGTTGGTAGGTGGGTGGTAGAGTAGGTTGAGGTAGAGAGGTGGAGTGGGTAACGAGGTAGAGTGCGGTAGATTGATTGGTAAGGAGATTGGTAAGGAAAGAGGGTATAGTGGTATGGTGGGGTTTGGCGGGACAGAGCTACCCACCCCACTCTACCATTTCCACCATATCTTACCTTATGCATCATATTCTACCCTACCCACCCCACCCAAGCTTAATAAACTATCATGTTTATTCATCACTCAATGTGTCACATTTTATATAATTCGTTTCATTCTATTCTTTCATATTCCGAACTAGTAATGGAATGAATTTATTACATTACATTTTATTCCTATTACTCTATTCTATTTAATTTCATTCTTGCGTAACAAACATGTCATTAGTCTATTTATTGATCATATAGGCACTAATAGGGGTGTACATAGTCCAGTCCGGTCGATTTTTTACGATTTTCTGAACTGAACAGTAGTTACGGTTTTGATATTTTCTGAACTGAACTGAATTGGTCATTTTTCTGAATTGGACTGAATCAAATACAGTCTGGTTCGGTTCAGTTTCGATTTTCATACTGTATTTTATTTACCATAAAATTTTGATTTTTTCTTCTAAAATGAGACAAACACCATTATTGGCACCATAAGCCAGTGGGTGGTTGTTGTAACGACAATTTCAAAGGTTGTTTTCAGCCTTTCACGATCAAAGGATGAAGAATATTAGAAGAAGCAAGAACGGCCGGTGAGCTCAAACGGCGGTTATCGGCGGCTGGGAAGCATTTTAGGTTTAGGTTTAGGTAGAAACGGCAGAAGTATAAGGTTTAGAAATTTAGGGTTGTGTATGGGGGTTTTTATAGTAGGAGCAAGTGAACAAATTAAATTTTATATATATATATATATATATAAAAATTAAAAATGAAGTATAACCGGTTCGGTTCGGTCATATCGGTTTTTATAGATAAAACCGAAAACTGAATTGGATTTCCGGTTCGGTTTTTCTTCAATGAAAAAACCGATTGGAAAACCGCGGTTCATCATTTTCCGGTCCGGTTTAATCTGGCTCAGTCGATTATTCCAGTTTTTCAATTTCATTGTACACCCCTAGACACTAATTCATTTTTCACTCATATGTTCACATCGCACTCAGATGAAGAACTTGATTTTTAATGATAAATTGTGAATTTTTTTTAGCACACATGGGTACTACTTTATAGTTTATACCCTGTGAAATTACTCTCTTATTTTGTTGTGTACATCATTACACACCTGTCAGAATGTTTATGTGTCCACCTAGCATTTTTAAGAACCCTCGAGTTAGATATTTATTGTTAAATAATAGCAGCGTAGTTGAAACCTTTTTTATTTGATTGGTAAAAGATTATCAGTGGGGATAATCACTTTTATTTTAATACTTTTAGTTGGGAAAACAAGTGGTGACATATGTACGAACATGGGCTTTTAGTTAAAGCCCGTGGTTGGACTTCATTCCCTTGAAGTTAAAGTAGATACCCGTGGTTGGACTTCATTCCCTTCGAGGTTAGCGGTTCGATTCCCGTAAAAAGAATTGATTTTCAATTGATAATATCCTTCAGTGATGGGAAACCAGCAAGCAATCCCCTGACTCTAAGCTCTAGATTACCTGATTAACCTCTTCCCACATTCATGTGGGATCGGAAGTGGTGAGGCTCTCATTGTTAGGGTATAACCATTAAAGTAGATACCCTATATTATACTATGTTTTGGGGAACAGAAAGCTGCCGACTACTTTTCCCTTGATTTTATATGGTTAAAACCGTTCCCACTATTTCTGTTCTACGAAATAATTGAAAATATTAATTAAATCAGAGTCATGATATTGATATTATACCTCTATTTATGAAGTTTGAATCTCCATACTTCAGTTTAAGGTTCAGCTGCGATTTTAAACCACACAAAAATTTCTTACCACTAGATCATGTCCGCATGACACTTTTCTCTTGATTTTATATGAACCTTGAAGGTATACAAATGTGATACTGCAAATTGAAAGTAGAATAACAAATTCTTCTTTTTATTATTCCAATACGAGTTAATTGTTTTATTTCCGGATAAAGTATTATTAAATTCTCAATCGATGCAAATGTGAGATTGAATTGAGTTTTTTTCTCGTTTGTTTATAGATATATACATTCATCTTTTAATCTCCTTGTCTTTTTCAATTATTGGTTAGATTGTTTCAGTGGCCAAATTAATTAACGAATCGATTGATTATTGAAACAACGAATGCGTAATAGTTGGTTATTTTCATAGTAGTAGGACATGGTATGATTTTGCAAGTCGCAATCCGCACAATCCGATATCATAAAAACTAATAATGTAAGTTAAAATTAGTCTAGGTTTGATTAATGTACATAGATTTGGTGTATCTTGAATCTTAATACTTTCAGAACATCAAAATCTCAATGACCGTGTATAGAGGTGTATTTCGGTTAGGTAGAATTTGGTCATGAATACCTACGACACTACTCTCTCTTTTCTTTTCACCAAGTTTTTTGTCTTAGTATATTTATTTTTGAAAGGTCCCTTAGTATTTTTTTATTTTTTTTTTGAGGAAACCCATAGTATTGTCTTAATTAAAGATTTTAACTAGACGATGTGTGCTTCATATACAAACGCGTATGAATGAAAATAAGAGATAAAGTTGTTATATGAAAATAAATATAGTACTTTTCATAATTTATTCAAATAAAGTTGTTATATTAAAATAAATGTAGTATTTATCATATTTTATTCAAATAAATAATATTGGCAATATATACACATTAAATATAGAATATATAATTATTTTGTGATTAATACGTAATACTTACAGAATATATAATTATTATGTAATTAATACGTAATATCTACAATTAATGTGTGAATATTGATAATAAATAATAGTATTAGGATTTCTCTCATAAATAAAGGAGTAATACTGTATCAATTGATCAATCAGAAAAACAATTTCAATCATGTATTATTTTTCAAATAGTTTTTTACTTTCTTTATGGTATCAGAGCTAGGGGCGAGGGTTCGACTGTCTTAACATTGGTGAACCCTCGCCCGATCCTCTTCCGCGTTCTTAAATCATTATGTTGGGGAGATTTTGCATCATTAAAACAAAAGAAAATTTATAAAACCTATACTACCATGCAAAACTACCTCCTAACCGGCCGAATACCGGGTAGTTGCTAGTAAAGTTGGATAAGTACGGGTATCGATCCTCAGGGAAAAGGGATGTTAAATCTAATCTTATTAATCCTTAAATTGTTACTTATTCAAAACGGAACTGAAAACGAAAAACGAAAAGTAAACTGGACAGAGGATTGTTAATCCAAAGCCAGGAAGGATAAAAGCGATAAAAACTAAATCTAAACTACTAACTATAAAAGGAAATAAACAAGAAGATGAACATGGAGATTAACAATGAACAAACAAAATCATCCAATCCTTCAAACCCTCTATCTCTATCTAAGGTTATCTTGTGATGATTAACTAAATATGTGGTTCACCTAATCAAAAGTATGAATCCTACTTCCGTAGATAATTCGTCTATCAATCAAAACAAGGTGTAAGATTTATTCAAATCTAGCAACCTAGATAATCAACCTATCAACTTCCGTTATGTCAAGGTTAAAAATCCAATCTTTCCTATGGTGATCTAAGTCTAACATGACTTCCATCAAAATCAAACATCGATAAGCAACCATCTTCCGATATACGTTGCATAACAAATAATCGCATAGGAAAAGATACAACTTTGAGATAAAATCATAAAACAAACTTAAATAAAAGTAGATAAAACCCGAAGAAGAAGATTCAAATCGTTTGAACAATTGCGCCCCAAGCATTAAGCTTCGTAAAACAAGCAAAATAAAAAAACGGCGGAAAAGAAACACCCTCGGCCGGCCAAGCACCAAGGCTCGGCCGGCCGAGGTGACTTGCTCTCGAATTTAGGGTTTTCTAAAGTAATGTGCGGTAGAAGTTATGATCCTAGGGTTTACATAATGCGGCTATTTATAGATAAAGTAAGTCGGTTCCGCCGTAGTCGGTCGTGGACGCCCGTTCGAAGGTCGGACGCTCGTCCGTTTGTTCGGACGCCGGGCCGAACGCCGGTCCGAGTGGCGTCCGAACTCTCTCGTATTAAATTTTCCTTCGGACGCCCGTTCACTTTTATGGACGCCCGTCCACTCCCGGACGGGACATGGACGCTCGTCCGGTATGTCCGGACTAGATATCATCATCTTTATCTCATTCTTCTCATCTCTATCTCTTCTCTTCTTCATATAACTCTTCCTTATCTCTTGTATGTCAAATAAATCCGACTTGTATCATCTTTTGATCCCCTTTTCACTAATATGCACATCTACAAACATCAAAACCATTGCAAAGTGTAACATCATCCAAATAATCATAAAACCACCAATTAAACACATAATTTAATCACTTTTGCAATTAGACCCTTAAAACATCACTTGCTTAATATTTCAATATAAAGGCCAATTCTTATGCAAATAATATAAATATGGGGAAAATCATCGTAAAATATATCGTTATAAAACGTACAAAATCACCCTTAACACATTAGCACGTGAAGCAACCCAAAATAATTTCCTCATCTATTGCTGCATTTTTCTCCTTCCGCATCGATCTATCAACCCCACATACCATGTTCATCTAATGACTGATACCTCAGGTTTGTCTTCCATATTTTGCGCATCCTTATCCATATTTTGCATCCTTATATCATCACACTATTCCTGTTGGGAAAAAAATGGGGGAAAAAAAACACCAAACTTTCTACCCTGCACCAAAGCCGATCAATCTTCCTACCTTTAGAAACTCCACAATAAACCAACATATTTTCCCTACTTGTTCAACCCCAAGTCATCCGTATTCGTTCCATTTCAGTCCAATTTTATTTTGGTTTTATTATTATTTATATAATTCATTCTCCCCTTAAAAAAATATATGAGATTTTATTTTTTCTTTTTGGCATCTTTTTTTAATCTCAATTCAGGTGTGTTGCGGATCCAATCTGTCAATTTTTTGGAGGCCGAAATCAGAATCAACCAACCAGTTTTCAGAACACAAAATCTAATGGACTTCGGAAGAGCCAAAAGAGCCGTCGGGGTGGAGATGCCCTCCAAAACATCACAACTAATGGACTCCGAAAAAGCATCCGGAGTGGAGATGCCCTCCAAAAATCACAACTATTGACTCTGGAACAACAGCCGGAGAGGATATGCCTTCCAAAATCACAAATATGGATTCCGGAGAATCGTCGGAGTGGAGATGCCCTCCAAAAATACAACTATGGACTACGGAAAATCACTAGAGTGGAGATGCCCTCCAAACATCATACTAATGGACTCCGGAAGACCGGCCGGAGTGGAGATGCCCTCCAAATTATGCCAAGACAAAAGATAAAGACTAAAGATAGATAGATGGAGTCAAAATAAGAGATAAAGTTGCTATATGAAAATAAATATATTGTTTATCATAATTTATTCAAATAAATAATATTGGCAATATATACACATTAATTATAGAATATATGATTATTTTGTAATTAATACGTAATAATTACAGAATATATAATTATTCTGTAATTAATACGTAATATCTATAATTAATGTGTGAATATTGCTAATAAATATTAGTATTAGGATTTCTCTCAAATATAAATGAGTAATACTGTATCAATTGATCAATCAGAAAAACAATTCCAGTCTTGTATTATTTTTCAAATAGTTTTTTACTTTCTTTATGGTATCAGAGCTAGGGGCGAGGGTTATTGACTGTCTTAACATTGGTGAACCCTCACCCGATCCTCTTCCGCGTTCTTAAATCATTAGCACGTATAGCAACCCAAAATAAATTCCATATCTATTGCTGCATTTTTCTCCTTCCGCATCGATCTATCAACCCCATATACCATGTTCATCTAATGACTGATACCTCACGTTTGTCTTCCATATTTTGCATCCTTATCCATATTTTGCATCCTTATATCATCACACTATTCCTGTTGGGAAAAAAATGGGGAAAAAAACACCAAACTTTCTACCCTCCACCAAAGACGATCAATTTTCCAACCTTTAGAAACTCCAATAAATACACGATAAACCAACATATTTTCTCTACTTGTTCAACCCCAAGTCATCCGTATTCGTTCCATTTCATTCCAATTTTATTTTGGTTTTATTATTATTTATATAAATCATTCTCCCCTTAAAAAAAATTATATGAGATTTTCTTTTTTTCTTTTTGGCATCTTTTTTTAATTTCAATTCAGGTGTGTTGCAGATCCAATCTGTCAATTTTTTGGAGGCCGAAATCAAAATCAACCAACCAGTTTTCGGAACACAACATCTAATGGACTTCGGAAGAGCCAAAAGAGCCGTCGGGGTGGAGATGCCCTCCAAAACATCACAACTAATGGACTCCGGAAAAGCATCCGGAGTGGCGATGCCCTCCAAAAATCACAACTATTGACTCTGGAAGAACAGCCGGAGAGGATATGCCTTCCAAAATCACAACTATGGACTCCGGAGAATCTTCGGAGTGGAGATGCCCTCCAAAAATACAACAACTATGGACTCCGGAAAATCACCAGAGTGGAGATGCCCTCCAAACATCATATTAATGGACTCCGGAAGACCGGCCGGAGTGGAGATACCCTCCAAATTATGCCAAGACAAAAGATAAAGACAAGAGATAGACAGATGGAGTCAAAATAAGATATAAAGTTGCTATATGAAAATAAATATAGTGTTTATCATAATTTATTCAAATAAATAATATTGGCAATATATACACATTAATTATAGAATATATGATTATTTTGTAATTAATACGTAATAATTATAGAATATATAATTATTCTGTAATTAATACGTAATATCTATAATTAATGTGTGAATATTGCTAATAAATATTAGTATTAGGATTTCTCTCATATATAAATGGGTAATCTCGTATCAATTGATCAATCGAAAAATAATTTCGAGTCTTATATTATTTTTCAAATAGTTTTTTACTTTCTTTATGGTATCGAGTTTAGGGGCGAGGGTTCGATCGTCTTAACATTGGTGAACCCTCGCCCGATCATCTTCCGCGTTCTTAAATCATTAGCACGTATAGCAACCCAAAATAAATTCCATATCTATTGCTGCATTTTTCTCCTTCCGCATCGATCTATCAACCCCACATACTATGTTCATCTAATGACTAATACCTCACATTTGTCTTCCATAATTTGCATCCTTATCCATATTTTGCATCTTTATATCATCACACTATTCCTGTTGGAAAAAAATGGGGAAAAAAAACACCAAACTTTCTACCCTGCACCAAAGCCGATCAATTTTCCAACCTTTAGAAACTCCACAATAAACCAACATATTTTCTCTACTTGTTCAACCCCAATTCATCCGTATTCGTTCCATTTCAGTCCAATTTTATTTTGGTTTTATTATTATTTATATAATTCATTCACCCCTTAAAAAAATTATATCATATTTTATTTTTTCTTTTTGGCATCTTTTTTTAATCTCAATTCAGGTGTGTTGCAGATCCAATCTGTCAATTTTTTGGACGCCGAAATCGAATCAACCAACCAGTTTTTTTCAGAAGACAACAACTAATGGACTTCGGAAGAGCCAAAAGAGCCGTCGGGGTGGAGATGCCCTCCAAAACATCACAACTACTGGACTCCGGAAAAGCATCCGGAGTGGCGATGCCCTCCAAAAATCACAACTATTGACGGAAGAACATGGAGAGGATATGCCTTCCAAAATCACAACTATGACTCTCGAGAATCGCCGGAGAGGATGCCCTCCAAAAAATCACAACTATGGACTCCGGAGAATCGCCGGAGTGGAGATGCCCTCCAAACATCATACTAATGGACTCCGGAAGACCGGCCGGAGGGGAGATGCCCTCCAAATTATGCCAAGACAAAAGATAAAGACAAGAGATAGATAAATGGAGTCAAAATAAGAGATAAAGTTGCTATATGAAAATAAATATAGTGTTTATCATAATTTATTCAAATAAATAATATTGGCAATATATACACGTTAATTATAGAATATATGATTATTTTGTAATTAATACGTAATAATTACAGAATATATAATTATTCTGTAATTAATACGTAATATCTATAATTAATGTGTGAATATTGCTAATAAATATTAGTATTAGGATTTCTCTCATATATAAAGGAGTAATACTGTATCAATTGATCAATCAGAAAAACAATTCCAGTCTTGTAATATTTTTCAAATAGTTTTTTACTTTCTTTATGGTATCAGAGCTAGGGGCGAGGGTTCGACTGTCTTAACATTGGTGAACCCTCACCCGATCCTCTTCCGCGTTCTGAAATCATTAGCACGTGAAGCAACCCAAAATAATTTCCGTATCTATTGCTGCATTTTCTCCTTCCGCATCGATCTATCAACGCCACATACCATGTTCATCTAATGACTGATACCTCACGTTTGTCTTCCATATTTTGCATCCTTATCCATATTTTGCATCCTTATATCATCACACTATTCCTGTTGGGAAAAAATGGGGAAAAAAACACCAAACTTTCTACCCTACACCAAAGCCGATCAATTTTCCAACCTTTAGAAACTCCACAATAAACCAACATATTTTCTCTACTTGTTCAACCCCAAGTCATCCGTATTCGTTCCATTTCATTCCAATTATATTTTGGTTTTATTATTATTTATATAATTCATTCTCCCCTTAAAAAAAATTATATGAGATTTTATTTTTTTCTTTTTGGCATCTTTTTTTAATTTCAATTCAGGTGTGTTGCAGATCCAATCTGTCAATTTTTTGGAGGCCGAAATCAAAATCAACCAACCATTTTTCGGAACACAACATCTAATGGACTTCGGAAGAGCCAAAAGAGCCGTCGGGGTGGAGATGCCCTCCAAAACATCACAACTAATGGACTCCGGAAAAGCATCCGGAGTGGCGATGCCCTCCAAAAATCACAACTATTGACTCTGGAAGAACATCCGGAGAGGATATGCCTTCCAAAATCACAACTATGGACTCCGGAGAATCGCCGGAGGGGAGATGCCCTCCAAAAATACAACAACTATGGACTCCGGAAAATCACCAAAGTGTAGATACCCTCCAAACATCATACTAATGGACTCTGGAAGACTGGCCGGAGTGGAGATTCCCTCCAAATTATGCGAAGACAAAAGATAAAGACAAGAGATAGACAGATGGAGTCAAAATAAGAGATAAAGTTGCTATATGAAAATAAATATAGTGTTTATCAAAATTTATTCAAATAAATAATATTGGCAATATATACACATTAATTATAGAATATATGATTATTTTGTAATTAATACGTAATAATTACAGAATATATAATTATTCTGTAATTAATACGTAATATCTATAATTAATGTGTGAATATTGCTAATAAATATTAGTATTAGGATTTCTCTCATATATAAAGGAGTAATATTGTATCAATTGATCAATCAGAAAAATAATTTCAGTCTTATATTATTTTTCAAATAGTTTTTTACTTTCTTTATGGTATCAGAGCTAGGGGCGAGGGTTCGACTGTCTTAACATTGGTGAACCCTCGCCCGATCATCTTCCGCGTTCTTAAATCATTAGCACGTGAAGCAACCCAAAATAATTTCCGCATCTATTGCTGCATTTTTCTCCTTCCGCATCGATCTATCAACCCCACATACTCTGTTCATCTAATGACTAATACCTCACATTTGTCTTCCATAATTTGCATCCTTATCCATATTTTGCATCTTTATATCATCACACTTTTCCTGTTGGAAAAAATGGGGAAAAAAAACACCAAACTTTCTACCCTGCACTAAAGCCGATCAATTTTCCAACCTTTAGAAACTCCACAATAAACCAACATATTTTCTCTACTTGTTCAACCCCAATTCATCCGTATTCGTTCCATTTCAGTCCAATTTTATTTTAGTTTTATTATTATTTATATAATTCATTCACCCCTTAAAAAAATTATATCATATTTTATTTTTTCTTTTTGGCATCTTTTTTTAATCTCAATTCAGGTGTGTTGCAGATCCAATCTGTCAATTTTTTGGACGCCGAAATCGGAATCAACCAACCAGTTTTTTTCAGAAGACAACAACTAATGGACTTCGGAAGAGCCAAAAGAGCCGTCGGGGTGGAGATGCCCTCCAAAACATCACAACTACTGGACTCCGGAAAAGCATCCGGAGTGGAGATGACCTCCAAAAATCACAACTATTGACTCTCGAAGAACAGCCGGAGAGGATATGCTTTCCAAAATCACAACTATGGACTCCGGAGAATCGCCGGAGTGGAGATGCCCTCCAAAAATACAACAACTATGGACGATCCGGAAAATAATCAGAGTGGAGATGCCCTCCAAACATCATACTAATGGACTCCGGAAGACCGGCCGGAGTGGAGATTCCCTCCAAATTATGCCAAGACAAAAGATAAAGACAAGAGATAGACAGATGGAGTCAAAATAAGAGATAAAGTTGCTATATGAAAATAAATATAGTGTTTATCATAATTTATTCAAATAAATAATATTGACAATATATACACATTAATTACAGAATATATAATTATTCTGTAATTAATACGTAATATCTATAATTAATGTGTGAATATTGCTAATAAATATTAGTATTAGGATTTCTCTCATATATAAAGGAGTAATACTGTATCAATTGATCAATCAGAAAAAAAAATTCAGTCTTGTATTATTTTTCAAAGAGTTTTTGATTTTCTTTACTTTATTTCCTTGTATAGTTTTTATTTTCTTCTCTGGGTTTTTCCTTGCAAGATTTTGTTAAATGACATTCATTTCACAACACAACCAATTGATTGTGCTAATTAATATTTTCACAACACAACCAATCGATTCAGCTAATTATTTCTTCAAACCATTGTCTGCTAAAATCACAACTATGGACTCCGGAAGAATCGCCGGAGTGGAGATGCCCTCCAAAAATACAACAACTATGGACTCCGGAAAAATCACCGGAGTGGAGATGCCCTCCAAACATCATACTAATGGACTCCGGAAGACCGGCCGGAGTGGAGATGCCCTCCATATTATGCCAAGACAAAAGATAAAGACAAGAGATAGACAGATGAAGTCAAAATAAGCGATAAAGTTGTAGTGTTTATCATAATTTATTCAAATAAATAATATTGGCAATATATACACATTAATTATAGAATATATAATTATTTTGTAATTAATACGTAATAATTACAGAATATATAATTATTCTGTAATTAATACGTAATATCTATAATTAATGTGTGAATATTGCTAATAAATAATAGTATTAGGATTTCTCTCATATATAAAAGAGTAGTAATACTATATCAATTGATCAATCAGAAAAACAATTTCAGTATTTTTCAAAGAGTTTTTGATTTTCTTTACTTTATTTTCTTGTATAGTTTTTATAGGTTATTGTCCAAAAGGACAAACTAATACATTTATCAGGCTACAAGTACATGGTTGATTAGAAAGGACAAAATTTAAGTAACATTACCAAAATACCCTTTTGCTACTTAAACCTAATTAATCCTTCCATCATCATTCCATCAGCCGCATCTTCTTCTTCTCCATTCCATCGCATCATCATCATTCCATCTGTTTTGAAACCTCCTCTGCATCCGTTTTGAAACCTCCATTCCATGTAACTACATCCGTTTTGAAACCTCTCGCATCCGTTTTGAAACCTCCTCTCGTTTTGAAACCTCCATTCCAAACCCGCATCGTTTTGAATTTTGGAGAGAGTGGAGGCCCGGGGCGGCAGAGAGGAGGGTGCGGCGGCGGCTTGGTGATTGTGGCCATGGAAGATCGTTCCTCATCCGATTCCGCCGGAAGTTGCGAAAAGTAACATTGACACGTATGGCGGCGGCGATAATTGATGGCCGGCCGAGTGGGCCGCCATGATGGCCGGCCGTCGCTTTCATCCGCAAAAAAATCCGGCTCGTCGCTTCCTACGGCCGTGCAACGGCGGCCATGGTTGCCGATGAAAGCTCGTATTTTTTTTTTTTTTTTTTTTTGAAAACGTTTAGGGTTGTTACTTTTAATTTTTTTAACGTTATTACATTTTTGGGACGGTTACTACTTGTTTATGGGATGTTACGACTTGTTTATGAGATGTTACAACTTCTTTTTTTTGATCGTTACGACTTGTGTATGGGATGTTACGCCTTGTTTATTGGCCGTTGCTATTTTTTACGGGTCGTTACTACTTGTTTTTAGGTCGTTACTACTTTTTATAAAAAGTCGTTACTACTTTTCCATTTTAATGTTACGGGTCACGTTACTCTACGACATTTTACGGGTCGTTACTACTTATTTTTTAACAAATAAGGGTCGTTATTACTTGTTTTTAGATCGTTACTACTTTTTCATTGGATGTTACGACATTTTATGGGCTGTTACTACTTGTTTCTTGACTGTTACTATTTGTAGAAGGGTAAAAAGTAACAAGGGGTATTTTTGTCCAAATATTTTGTTTTTGTCCTTTATAACATCTGAAAAATAAAAATGTCCTTGCAGACCCATTTATGTGTTTTTTTGTCCTTGTAGCCCCTTCCCCCTAGTTTTTATTTTCTTCTCTGGTTTCCTTGCAAGTTTTTGTTAAATGACATTCATTTCACAACGCATCCAATTGATTCTGCTAATTAATTCTTTCACAACGCAACCAATCGATTCAGCTAATTAGTTCATCAAACCATTGTCTGCTACAATATTTAGGGAGATTGTTCACCAATTCTAAGAACCTTATAATAAGGAGACAAATACATGAAGTGTGGGGTGGTGGGTGGTAGAGTAAGGTGGAGAAGGGTATGGTATCAAGGACGGAGCCAAGAATTTGTATTTAGGTGGGCTGATGAACTATTCTATGATGATCGGGTGGGCTGATTAAGATGTTGTAATGTATTATCTTAAATTATATATAAAAATTAGTATAAATAATTTTTAAAGGGGTGGGCTTAGCCCCCCTAAAAGAGTACACAACTCCGTCCTTGTATGGTATGGTGGTGAGGTAGAGTGAGATGTGGGATGGTAGGGTGGTAGGGTAAGGTGGAGAATGGTGGGGTGGTGGTGGAGTAAGGTATAGTGATAAGATAAGTTGATGTAGGTTTGGATAGGTGGGTGGTATGGTAGGTTGGGGTGGTGAGTTAGGATATGGTAGGTACAAAACTAAGAGACAGTGTGGTGAGTTGTAGATAAAAAAAAATGGATACAGCAAAGTAGGGCGTGTAGGGTACGTAAGGTGGGGTGAAGTCATATAAGGCGGTAGGGTAAGCTTCCCCCGCACCAAAACTTACGGCTTCCCCTTCCCCTTACCCACTTCTAAGGTAAAGTGGGTAAGTTTCCGGCTCTCCCTCGGTGTTTGTCTAATTTCTGAGGTTAGCTCTTTTTTTTTTTTTTTTTTTTGCCTTAGTGATGCCATTATTGTATTTAATATTTAGTTTTCCTAAAAGAAAATACTACTATAATGATCCGAAATAAAAATTGTGTTTATTTATTTTAAATTAAAAAAGGAATAGTAGGTTGTTGTCATGCAATAAGTCAAATGATTTTTATCTTAATTTATATAATATAATATAATATATAGTGATGTCATAAGTCAAATGACAACACATACATTGCTTCAATTGCAAAAGAGGGAAGCTGTTAAATTGTAATTGTCAAAGGCCAGCACATGCAACAACCATAAATAATATAATGGAGAGCTAGTCGGCAGTCGGCACCAAAAACATGCCAACCTTCTGTACTACAAACTCAACCTCTAAGCCTCCTGTAATTGTATGATAGGGTAGGTGATACTCTCTTTCCTCTTTTTTATTTTTTTTTATTTTTTTTTATTTTATATCTGTCACATAAATAAGATTCATAAATTAAAAAAAATAATTAATGTTTCTTAAAAAAAAAGGTAAAAGACTAAGTTGTCCTTTGATTTTTTTTAATATATACACATCCAATAAATGTTGATTATTTATTGTTAATTGGAATAATATATTGGGAATGTGTGTATGCATAGGTAATAATGAAACAATTTGACTTTTGAAATTTTTAACAATGAGAATGTATTTTTTTTTTTAGAGATATAAATACTTTGTTTATACTCAGGCTAGCCGTAGGTTCCTATAACGCTTAACTGCATTAGAAATAAACACTTGAATAGGAGGGTAAACAATATATGGAGAGTGGGTCAGCTTGTTCCGTCAATACCAAATCCCATAAGCAATCTCACAAAAGAGATAAAGGCCATTGTGGGGCCAAGGCTCGAGCTGTCGGAGAAGGCGTGATATTTTCCATCACCCAATCTAGAACGTCTGAGGCGGCAAAGAAATCTTCCCATTGGGAGGGCTCTAGAATTCGCTTCCAATTGTGACGTGACCATTTGCAGTCCCGGATGGCATGGAGTGGAGTTTCCTCCCTTTCATGGCAAATTTGGCAGAAGGAGGTACTCGATATATGGCGGCATGCAAGGAGACTGTTGACCAAGAGGGAGTTGTGACAGAGCTGCCATAAGAAGAAATTGTATCGCAAAGGCTCTTTTAAGCTCAAAATCCGGTTCCAATCCAGAGTGTGGTGTAATTCATCCTGAGTCTGCATCTGGAATAAGTAAGCGCTATTTACCGAGTATTTTCCTTCCCCTGAAGGGCTCCATGAGACAGTGCCAGTGCTAGTATCGAAGCCTCCCTGAAGAACATTCGCAGTATGCCATATATTTCTCCATAGAGATGAAGCTCCTGATTTAGGCGCAACAAAGGGGTTTCCGTATTTTTCGATCAAGAGGGAGACCCCCGGGGAGATGACATCTGTAAGCAACTGCCATACTAGTTTTCCCAAAAAAGCATAGTTCATCTCCTCCAGGCGCTTGAGACCCAATCCCCCATTATCCTTTGGTTTACACAAATTATTCCACGAAATGTAGTGGCAATGTTTGACCCCATCTAGCTCATCCCAAAAAAATTGTCGATAAAGTTTGTTGACAAAGTTTCTCGATACATTTAGCAGTTTGCATCGTGTAGTACGGGAGGGTGAATAGGGAAGCATTAATCAAAATTGATTTGTCTGCCTTCGAGAGAGCTCTCACCTTCCACGCCGCAAGTTTTTTTCGCATTTTATCAAGAGAAACCATAAGTTTTCTTTTTTATCCGGGAATGTACCATGGGAGCTCCCAAATATTTACCCATGTCGGAGGTGTGTTGCATTCCCAACTTTCGGCTAATTTGTGATCGAAGCTGCATGCTAACATTTTTCGACACATGGAAGGTGGATTTTTGAATGCTAATTTTTTGCCCCGAGATACTACAAAAATCTGCAAGGATTTTTTCCATAACTACGGCTTGCGCTTCTGATGCTTCACCAAAGAGAATAAGGTCGCCGGCAAAGAATAAGTGAGATAGAGGGCTTGACTTGCGGCTAAGTCGAATAGGCTTCCAAAGACCCTGAGTTACTGCTTCATTGATTTTCTGACTCAGAATTTCCATGCAAAGGACGAAAAGATAAGGGGCTAAGGGGTCCCCCTGCCTGAGACCTCTTTCCGGAGTAATCGGATCTAGTTTAACACCGTTCCAAAGGACCGAGAGAGTAGCAGACTTCAAACTATGCATGATCAGGCTAAGAAGATTAGGAGCAAAACCAACTGCATCAATAATTTTTTCCAAGAACTCTCAATGGACCCTATCATAAGCCTTTTCCAAGTCAATTTTAATAAGCATGAAGCCCTTCTTCCGTTGTTTTTTCCGGAAAGTATGAATAGCCTCTTGGACCGTTATAATGTTTCCCGTACTTCCTCGCTTAGGAATGAACGCCGTTTGAGAGGAACCAATTAATTTGACGATGAAGAGACGTAATCGATTGGCGATGATTTTATTGAGCAGCTTTATAATCACATTGCAAAGAGCTATCGGGCGAAAGAAGGCCGGGGATGTGGGGGAGTCACACTTTGGAATTAGAGAGAGCATGGTTTTATTCATCGAATTTGGAAAGTGGCCGAGCTACAAGTGTATAGGGTTTTAAATACAATTTTTTTTAGTTTACAGAATTTATATCCAAAATAAAATATATTAGATTTTCTATTTTCAATATTGTGGTAAATATAAAAGAAAATTTATAAAATCTGGGTGAATGTATTAGATGTAAAATAGAAAAACAGAATCTGTATTTAACAGTAAAAAAATGAAGTGTTTACTGCGGTGTTATTTTTCATTTTAAAATCTCTAAAATATAGTTTTAAATGATTTACGATATCTACTGCAAATATCTAATTGTGTAATAGATTATGTGGTAAATGACCTGACACGAACAGTTCGACACTCGATTATGAAATGGTTGCTCATATATGATTTAATCAAACTCAGAGAGAAAATGTAGCCTAACAACGTATAAGATTAATGACAAACCCATCTTCAAAACCTAGATTTATCGGCTATAATCGAGCGAAACTTTAATATACTACTTAATAAACTTAATTGAACCAATTGCAAGTTCAAACGAACTGGAGCTGAGTTCGAGTTATGACTCGGTAAGTAAATTCTGGACACCTCGAGGTAGCATAAATTTCAACGCTCGTACCATTTTCATGTTTCCCCGTTTCCAATGGGCCCTTTCTACCTTTGAGTAAAAGGGAGAAAAAGGAAAAAGAAGAAAAAGAAAAATATAGAGATAATTAAGCGCACACACATGACAATATAGCTCGCTGTCATCACCACTCAATAAGGCTTCTGTCTGCTTTTTGTTTTCTTCCTTACAATTATTATCAAAGTTGGCCGCCTTGAATTTCATCAGGAGATAATTTCACTCATTCGCTCTCTTCTCCAAAAAAAAAAAAAAAATCATCTGAAATTCTTCTTTCAATTCATCTTCAATGGCGGAGGAGAAGGTTACTGAAATGCTGCTGAAGGTAGATCTGGATTGCTACAGCTGCTATAAGAAGATCAAGAAGACTCTTTGCAAATTCCCTCGTAAGTCCACCTCCCTCCCCTCCCCGCCGCTTCCATTTCTATATCCTTCTTCTTTGAATTTCAATTTCAACAATATTTTTAGTTAGCTACTAGCTAGAGATATGTACGATTCAAGTGGACTAGTAGACTATTTTCGGATATCAAATTGCCTGGATGGAAATACAATATCTTGATGAATTATAACAGAATTTATGGATTTTTTTAAATTTATTTTAGTATATCTCGGTTTCTTAAAAAAAGAATGATTTTTTCCGTGAATGAGATTAAAAGAAGAGTGCATTAATAATAATCATCGATCTTTTAATTGTTTTATTGATAAAGTCAACATTAAGTGATTCGTAATATACGTGATTTTGATAATTATTTCGGTTAAATCGGAAACAGAGGGAATAACTAGTGGTTATTAAACAAACAGTAATAACACTTTATTATATAGAATAGAATCATTTGGTATTGAAAAGGTATCTTATTCCCCTAAAAAAAAAAAAAAAAGGTATCTTATTTCTTACTTATCTTTACTAATTATAAAAATATGTGGATGATTTGAGTTGCTCTGTTTTTAAAATTTTGTTTTTTGTTTTGTTTTATGTGTGGTGGTGATTAAATTTTGTGTTTTCTTTTGGGGGCAAAAGAAATACAAGACCAGATTTATGATGAGAAACACAACACGGTGAAGATCACAGTAGTGTGCTGTAGTCCTGAGAAGATTCGTGACAAACTGTGCTGCAGAGGAGGCTCATCCATCAAGAGCATCGAAATTCTGGAACCTTCCAAACCTAAGCCTAAAGAGCCCGAGAAGCCCAAACCGCAACAAAAAGAGCCTGATCAGAAGCCCAAGCAGCTACCCGAAAACCCCAAGGAATCCGAGAAGCCGAAAGACAACGGGAAGCCTAAGGCGTCCGAAAAGCCCAAGGAAGTTGAGAAGCCTAAAGATGCCGAGAAGCCCAAGCCCAAGCCCAAAGAAGCCGACAAACCTCAACCTCCTCCGCAGGCAGCAGTTCCAATGCCGGTGCAGCCACCAAAACAGCCGGAACCGGTTCATAACGTACCGGTTCCGGTCATGATGGCAACACAGGCTTGCCCGATGGAATTATACTCGTCATGTGGACAATGCTACGGAGGAGGCGGCCCGTGTTGCCATGGATACGGAATGCCGGTTGCACCCCCACAATGCTACGATAACCGTGGTAACATCTATGGATATCCATATGGGAATGGTGGAGGGTATTATGGGTACAATAATAACAACCAAAGATGTCATTTGGACCGGTGTTGTGATTATTACTTGAGTGAAGAAAACCCCTCATCCTGTGCAATCATGTAAACCCCTAAGATTCCTCCACAAAGTTGTACCTAGCTAATAAGGGGCGAAGCAGTGGAGGCCATTCAGGTCGGGGCTCGACCTTTACGTAAAAGCCTGCAATTTGAGTATATCATCTTTCCACCAAACTACTACTCACTACTGTATGTTCACATCGACTTGTCCTCCCATTTCTTCTTCTTTCTTATCATGTTACAAACAATATATATATATATATTTTTATATATATATACATATATCGTAATATAGATATAAACATGGCAGGGCTCTTATATATAATATATTTGTGTCATGCCAGAGAACTTAATATGATCATATATAGACATTTCTAAAGCATCTTGCTTCTATATAATAATTACTGTGTTTGCATAAAAAGCTTGGATTAACTTTCAAACTAAATAATGCTCTGCTTTCTTGTGTTAGCTATTCAAATTTAACCAGGTTACAAATTTTGTATGGGAAAATAAAAAATAAAGAAGAATTATTGCAAGAACCAATCAATTTTATAGTCGTTCTTTGTTCAATTAGTTTTTATTTTATTATTTTATTTTATTTTTATATTTTAATTAAAACAAAGGCCATTTATTCATTCATAATCACACTCTGCAATTGATTTTGGGCATTACATGTGAGGGGATCCACACACCCTAATGTTCGTTGTTTCTCAAGTTTTTGTTATGTTTTCGTTGATATCTTTGATAAACCTGGTATGAACTTGTTGCAATGGAGAAGACGACCACATGCCATAGATCGTGGATATTAGCCTTCATATTTATCCACGATGTGTACTTAATATTCATGATCTAGTAATTTGTCGATATTTATTTCGTTAAAGTTTACAAATTAGGCACCATAATATATAAAAACACAGTTTAACCATGTTGAGGTATTTTAAAAAAAAACCATGATAACCGCAACAAAAATTGAAAGACCGAGATAAAATTTCATACCATACACATTAATACATAAAGAAAATTACGATGGCAGATGATATCAATGATATTAAAAAATAATTCAAACCCTCTTAATTTAAAAAAATCCACCATAATCGTTTTTTTTTATAAGTATCCACCATATATAAAAATAAGGGGGAATGAGGGAGAAGGACAGAAATATTTCATCAATTGAGTAGAAGGACAGTTTTTTGAAACTTTTGCATAAAGGACAAAACTATTTATTCACTGTCGAAATTCACTTGTGTTCGAAATTCATTTGTTTAAATTCACCGCCGAAATTCATTTTGTCGAAATTCACTAATTTTCAAAATTCATGTCGAGATTCACCGATTTTCGGGATTTGTCAAAATTCACCGTCGAAATTCACCGATTTCGGGATTCACCTGGGAAGATTCACCGATTTTCGGGATTCACTGTTTGTCCTTCTCGCTATAAAAATTAAGCAGTTGTCCTTCTCCCTATAGAAAATATGTAGTTTTCCTGTTACTTAAAAATATTCCAGATCGTGTCCTTATCCCTAATTTTCCATAAAAATAAACCCATTTTATACACATGCAGCTTTGGTAGGAGAGAGTTTGCCATGTTCTTTGGCTAACGGTTTGGGCCGAATGTTTGTCCTATGGTTGACGAGTCCATGAGTTTTGGGCCGAGGATGTTTTTCCATAATCAGTCTACTAGGCCCATCACGGCCTGCAGGGTAGGCAACCGGAGGAGACATTCAAAATTGCAGGATCCTAAGTTGTATATCCCATGGGCCGGTATAATTTACCCATTCCATGTTTCTCGACACGACGAGAGCACCGGCAAGCCATTGTTGATATGTATCCTTTGAGGGACTTTTTGTGGATGTACTTTTTAGATAAGGCACATTTGAGCGACTTTTTGTGGACTTACATTTTAGATGAGGCAGATAAGAAGATTGACTTGCCAAAGACCTACAAACCAAGGAGTAAAAGATAAGAAGAGGATCACAAATGGTTGGATGCCTGGGTTACATTATTGGGCTTATGAGGCCCGACCATAGATGAAGCTAGCTGGTCATTATGCCACTCGCCTTATTGGAGATGATGTCTTTACGATGTTGAGATGGGAGTGCGTTATCATCGCTCCACGATGGGCCCGGAATAATAATGGTGTATTGACTTAAATATCCACTTCTCCTTGTAATGTTACATGTACTGTGATGTAGCTAAAGTTGTGTGTTTTTTACGGCCCCAAGTCGTTGGTTATTTTGGGACAATGCCAAAGGATGAAGTCATGTGGTATGAGGTTCATGGAGGAGGAGATTGCAACAATAAGACGTGAATTTCTTGACCCTCCTTCGCATGCCCAGGCCCATGACCCTTATTTGGATGCCCCGATGTGATATCTCCCATACAATGTGGGAGAAGCACATTACCTCATTATAAGTGTGGCAAATAAATGTCTTGCAAACTCGAGTTAGCTCTTTTAAACTAAATGAGGACGATGGTGTAAGCTGTTAACCGGATTCTTTATGCCTCACTTAGCACTACCAGACCCGGGGTTGGGGCGTTATAATTGGTATCAGAGCCGACTATCAAACGGAACTAAGTGCCACACCGTGAGAGACGGTGGGGGGCACCTCTAGAATCATTTGCAATACAAAAAAAAAATACTATTCTACCACAATAGTTTTTGTCAGAAAAAAGTGTCTAATATATACTTAGCTGGACTCATTTTTACACTATTGTGGCTAAAATTAAGTACATATCAACATTTTTTTGTTGTTGCAAAAGCTACTGTGGCGGAAAAAAATATTTTTCTTAAAGTGCGAGTAAGGATGATCTGAGACAAATCCTGTCTAGGATGTCAGTTGTTATAAGGGGTGGGAATGTGATATTCCACATGATGTGGGATAAGCGCATTACCTCCTTATAAGTATGAGACATAAATGTCTTGTCAACTCGGGTTCGTCCTTTTAGACCAAACGAGAACAATAGTCTAAGTTGTTAATCAGATCCTTTATGGTTCAGTTAGCGCCACTAGACCCGGTGTTTGGTGTTTGGGGGGTGTGACACTCAACCCTTGACCATCCTCAGGATGCCCATTCCCTTAACCCTCATCGAGATATGCCCCTGCCTTTCATATGGTTACCCGTGTTCCTCATCGAATTACTCGTGTTCCTCCTCGATATGCCTTTGCATATCAGTCGGATGCTCATGTTCCCTCTTTTGGGCATCATACCCTTTGTGTATCCTCTCATGGTGATGCATCAGCCACTCACGACACCGACCATTTTGCGTCACGACATGTGCTCTATGCAGTGTTAGGTATCATTTTGACGTTTATATATATATATATATATGGATTTGAGTGTCACATTGAATCACGTGTTTCTATGTATACATCAAAATTTAGGGGCGGACCCAACACGGTGGGGGTAGGGTGCATGAACCCCACTCAAATTTCCGGGCGAAGTTACTAATATATCCCTTTAATAATATTAAAATTGTGTACGTATATTATTTCAGACAATCTTTAATGTAATTATCCATTCAGTTCAATTGTTTAGAAGTTTAACTACATATCTTAAGGTTACGTGTTAAACTTAGGTGTTGCATCTTTTTTTATATTTTTATTTTTAATTTGGTCTCTACTAGAAAAATTTCCTGAGTCCGTCATTGCATCAAATCCTTGGTGCCAAATGGTTGAGTAACATTGTAGGGAATGAAGTTTTATGGACAATTATCATTACTCCGTATAAGAGAAATGAAGCAAAAGCTTTCTTGCCGACGACCTGAAAACTCGACACACAATGAATAATATTTATTTATGTAGGAAATATACTATAAATGTAACAATAATTTCATTCTTTCTAGAAACTTTTTTTTTAAAACCCCGGTATCCGAGACCAACTGGTCCGGATCATGCCCCGGTATTCTTTCTAGAAATTTAGTATTCATAAAAGAGAACCAAATAATTATAGAACAAAAAAGTAACAGTGTGTTATATTTGCATGCATATGCATATGTTTAAGGCTGTTTTAAAGGCACACCGAATATACTTATGACACCAATCATAGTTAATTGATTGTATTGGTTCATAATCGACTTTCATACGATCGATCGACTGTAATAGTAAATTAGTGAAAATTTGATTTTAAAGTTATAAATTGACTATAAGAAATTGATCACACGACACCAATTATTTCACCCAATCACTTTCAGGAATATTAGTGGGAGTCAATTTATTTCACAATGCGGGGTCATTCAGTTGGTCAAATAAACGTGAGAAGCCAAATTTTAAAACACGAGAAACAGCCCCCACGGAACCATGATGGAGCCAAGGTTCAAGTCAAATTGAAACTCTCATCTGTTTTGATTTCATTGAAAAACACATTTTAAAAAAAAAACAGCGACAATTTTTTTTTTTCTTTTCATTTTTCTTTGATTTTCAGGATAACCATCATCATTTTCTTAATGGCTACCACTAATTTGATTTACAGTTTTAACACCACATATCATTACTCCATGATTTGCATAACTTAATGGCTCAATTCATGTATTATTTTTTTTAAGCCATTTATATTTAAGAAAGTCCTATTTGGACACTCAATTTCTGTTATAAACTATTAAGGGCCCTTTCACGAGTCCAGTGACTGATGGGACGATGCCCGTGCTGGGGACCCAGGACCACTGCACCCCGCGGCCTTGCTGGCCTTCGTGTCTATTAAAAAAAACCTCAAAATACGTAAAAGCAGAACCTTACGGTTATTATTAGTCGAGTCACGCATTTATTCCAGAATGGATACACATATTCACACTCAATAAGGGGTCATGATTATGTATTTCGTATACGGACAGTAATGCTATGAGTTTTCGAGAATCTTCAGTATGCTATGGTTAAAAATTAAAGGATACGTACATAGAATATCATTTGGTACAATTTTTCCTATAAATACTTTTGTTGTATTATAAGAAATTCCTTGATTTATAGCAAATCCAAGAAATCTAATAAGATTTTTTCTTACATTCATAACTAAAATATGAATGCAATATGATTATTTTTCAAACCAAAGGCTTAGTAGAAAAATCTTCCATGGAAATATCCTTGGCCTTTCTTTCATCTGTTCCTTTGTACTTGTACCAATGTGCACAAATAAGAAAGTATCCAAAATTCACCACTTCTAGAGCTGCAACAACATAGTAAAAATAATCCAATTTAGCCTTATTAAGATCTTGATCAAGCCAATCACCCCCAGATGAACTTCTTGTTGCTTTATGAACTACTGATATCAAGAAGCTGCTTATATAATTCGACATTGCAAAACCGCAAAATAAGTATGAACCCGCGAAACTCCTCATGTTCTCAGGGAACTGCTTGTAATAGAACTCGACTTGCGCGATAGTCGTGCATGCTTCCGATATGCCAACTAATGCCAATTGTGGTATCAACCAATTAGCAGACATAGCAGAAATGTTCCCTTTATGTTCAGCTACACCTACTGGAGGCCTAGTGAATGCCACGACTCTCCTCCGGTTTTCCACACACGCGGATACAATCATTGTTAGGACTGCAAGAACCATTCCTGCACCCATTCTTTGAAGTATTGTGATCCCTTGTCCGGTTTTAGTAAACCGTCGAGATAAAGGGACAATAAGCCTGTCATATATAGGGATCCATATTGTTAAGGTTATCATTGAAAAGACAGCATATGAAGCTGCAGGGACTTTGAAATTCTTGATGCTGCTAACTAGTTGTCTATTGGATTGAGTTGCCTGGAAGACTACATATGTCTGCATCTGGTTTAGGACAACATAGTATATGACTCCGGAAATCCATATCGGAAACGTTCTCATCACACATTTCACTTCTTCAACTTGCTGGATTCCACATAGTCTCCATGGATCTTTGGCTGTGCCATCTTCGTTGATTTCGTCATCACGTGTTTTGATTGCTGCTTTGTTTAGAAACCTGAATCAGTTGTCAAAATCACGTATATTACAAAAGATGTTATCTTTAAAAGACAATACATGAGGGGAAAGAAAACTTTACTTAATTACCCGTATTGAGTTGTATAAGAAAGCTTTGTATTTGTTGAATTCGGGGAAACGTAGTTAAAGAGATCGTCGCCAAGTGGATCTGCAGGAAGAGTTAACTTCCTCTTCTTGATAGCAGCAACTATTACTTGAGCAATACTAGTTAAAGGGCTACCTTTCGGTTTCACACGAACGTATAATCTCGTGCCCACGTAGAAAAAGAAGCATGACATGAACATCAAAGCTGCAGGGATGCCTAATCCGATAGCCCAATTGATATTCGATTGCACGTAAACAATGACTGTTATCGATATTGCCATTGCAAATGTGAATGTGAAATAATACCAATTAAAGAAACTGCTGATCCCTTTTTTCCCTGACTCGGTATTCGGGTTGAATTGATCGGCTCCAAAGGCTAAATTACACGGTCTTATCCCCGCGGCTCCTACTACTAGCAATCCAAATCCACTTAGTAGAAATGCTGTCTGCCCTGCTGTTGGACCTTGGCATTCATTACTCTTTTCTCCACATGTAGGTGGATGCAGCTTTGGAACTGCTGCTGCTAGTGTTAATACTAACATTCCCTGTTTTTTTTTTTTGAAGCAAAACCGCAAAAAAAGACAATCTTTATGAAAACCCACAAAAGATCATTCATGTTCAAGTGTAAAAGACAGATTATTGAAGAGTTTAATACCAAGAAAGAGGCGACGGAAGAAATGCTTAGCATGGTGTAACGACCCCAATACGTGTCGGACAAAAAAGCGCCAGCCAGTGTTCCGAAATTGCATGTTCCATTGAAAATGTTAAGGAGATTAGTAGCAGTAAGGGACTTCATGTTGAAGATAGTAGTGAGAAAAACCAAGAGATTCCCAATTGTTCCAATTGTTCCAAGCTTCTCAAATGTTTCATTACCTGCAGGCAGCAATTTAGAATATTCTCAGCTTAAAGTATTTGTTTACTCACTCAATCCACTTACTTTAATGCTGAAAATGAAATAATACAACATTAATTTACCTATGATAAAAGGCAATGCTTTTACACCTCTGTACACAATTAGTTCATCTCCAGCTTCCCTTTTACCATCTTTGTTTTCCGCGATCCCAACGGACGAATTCTCCCCCATAATTACTGATCACACTTCTTTTAAAAAAAAAATTCCTCCCACAACTTCTTGAGAAATGGGATTGTTGTAAAATGAAAGATTAGTATGGATTTATGCATGTGGGGAGATGGAGAAGACTGGAATGATGGGTGAACCACAAAATGACAAGCAGTCTTATTTGAAAGTCTAGCAAGTTAAGTAAATACAGCATTGATAACTAATGTACCCAAGAAGACAATGTCCATAGGTGTCATGTTCATTTATGTTTGGACTAGTTGATGATTTTCACGTCATCTTTTCAAAACATCGTTGTAGTTGATGTGATGTTTGGTTTAGTTATTCATTTTATGTTTCGATTTTGAGATCAATCATGCAGGCAATCAATGGTCCAGTAGTCCTATATTCTTTGTTAGAGTAATAGGAAAGATTACTACAATAAGGAAAGAAAAATGACAAAAAAAAATCACCCAATTGACTGGCAAGTTAAGTCCCAAACAAAATGGACAGAAAAAATAAAGCCCTTGATTAGGATGGACTCAAATCATTCAATGGGTGGTACACCTTAATCGATGGCTAAAAATGTGTAGTGGAAAATGTTTTGTAATGTACATATCATTTTTCTCAACAAATTATATAGTAATAAAATGAACACATATGTCTATTGGTCTTACATTATAATCAATGATACGTGTGCACTTTGTTGTAGAACTACATTAATTAGTTCACAACAAAGTGCACGTCTATCTATGGGTCGTAGATCATAATTAATGGTGTAAGATACGTTGTGACCATTTTATCGTGGACATAACATTTTATTTGATTGAGTCGTAAATGATTGACCCAAATTACTAATTCTATTTTGTCTCAACCTTACTTCTCTCACTTTTCTAATGTGGAATATTACTCTGTCCACGGCCTTTACCATGCTACCACCACCCTTCAAGTATGGAGGGTGGTTGGATGCTAAGGCGAAGGTGATTTTAGAACTTGAACGGGTAGAAGGTATTTCCATATGACGGTTACATCTTAAAAAGAGGGTCGATTCTAGAATCGACTTTTTTTCTCGTTAAGGAGAATCGACTTTTGATGGGTCAATTCTAAAATTAGTCATTCAAAAGTTGATTATACTCGATCAATGAAAATCATCTTTTAAAAACTCTCGATAAGTGAAACGGTGGGAGGTGAACGGTTTGATCGTGATGGAGGGGAGGGAGGAGGTTTGAGAGTAAATATCCCTATTTTTTAAAAGTTGAAACTTGAAAGGAATTTTCACAATTAAAAAAACTGAACTATGGATCAAGCCAAGTTTCATGGTGCAATGTCACTGGTAAATGCAGGTCCGGCCCAAGACTAAGGCGGTCGAGACGGTGGTTTTAGGTCCAACGGTGCCCCGGTCCGTCCGTGTAGATCCAATCCGATCCAAACTAATATAATGTCTTTTTTTTATTATTTGAATTGATAAAGGCACAAAAAAATTACTCGAACTGATAAATGCCCTTTTTTTTACATGGCCTAATTCGAATCGATAAGTATGAAATTTCGAGGTAAAATGCTTAATTCTACGACTTTGCCTTAGACCCAAAAAATTCCAATACCGGCCCTGGGTAAATGGGGTTGTGGTGGCATATTAAGCGTGGGGGGGAATGATACGGGAACAACAGTTGTGACACAACGAGTGCCATTGTGTGTATTTGTACCGTCGATCACAACGGAGTCTCATTACTATTAAGCGTGCTGTTTTGTGATTTAGTAGGATGCTACTAGTATCCCCTGGATATGGCCTAGTGGTGAAGGCATGGGTGCGTAGTGCAGCCTCTAACCTAAGCTGGAGGTCAGCGGTTCGATTCCCGTAATGGGGTTGATTTCCGATTGATAACACCCTTCGGTGCGAGAGGTTTCAAAGGCAGCTCATGTTGGAGCTACTAGGTTACCTGATTAACCTCTCCTCACTTTCCTGTGGGATCGGGGGTGAGGGGACCCTTAATGGTAGGGTTTACCATTTTTTTTTAGTAGGATGCTACTAGTATCCCCTGGATATGGCCTAGTGGTAAGCGGTTGGGGTGGTGTAATGCCACGCTGGACCGAAAGCCGGAGTGTGGGGGTTCGAGTCCCGTAAAGGGCCGGCCTCTTTCGGTAAGCGGAAAAAACAGCAAGCCTCTTCCCCGAGCTGTTAGGTCCCTGTTTAATCTCTCCTCGCACTCCTGTGGGATCGGGGGTGAAAGGACCCTTCCGGTTAGGGTTTTTCCGTTGTAGGATGCTACTAGTTGACTTAGTATGTATATAGGATGCTCTTAGAGGACCTCTTATGATTACGTAAGCTTTTTTTCTCTTTTTCTTCGGATTATAATTATGGGAAACATTGAACAAATATGTGTGAAAAAAGTTGTTATTCGTGTGGTATGCCTCAAAGGATAGCATTTGAAGATTATGCCTGAAATGCATTTCGTAGCGTTTTCATGGCGAAACCATAGCGAATCAGCAACGAAATGTTTTTCAGGATTATAAGGCATACTACACAAATAATAAGTTTTTTAAGTGTATTTTAAGGCATGTGTTTATGAATATGTATAGCTAGCTAATGAGTTTATGTGTTGGGATTTTCCATTTTTTTTAGGTGAATTCTATTGACACTGCTAACTTATTTTCGACATCATATTAACATGTTAAAATTTATGTGTAATTATAGTGTCAGAAGTAATTAAGGAGCGTCAATAGAGCGTGTCCGTTTCTTTTAGGTTGTTCTGTTCTTACATTGGTTGACGACTTATGCTTGAGCAAACATTTATTGGACATGTAGTAGTCTTATTTCAGGGGCATGTTTGTTTTTAGTAGCTTTGTTCCCGGTTTATATTGTGTTATTGTTTGTATAAGAAGAACACAAGATTGTTGAAGCCGGCTAGCTATGTATACAACACAAATGTGCTTACTCCATTTGGTACTAGCTATGTAGTTGAAATCGCAGTTTAATTGTGATTATGGTAGATATGTGCTTACTCCATTTGGTACTAGTTTTCACTGAATCATTTGTGTTCTAGTTGGAGTACTATTTCCTATTTTCACTGACATTCTTTGTTGAATTTCACTTACTGAGTCACTATTTTGATGATGCAGGATGCGTTGACCAAAGAAACTGAGACTAGAACCCAAATTACTAAGTCCCATTTTTCCAATATGGGACACATTAAAAACGTGGGAGAAAAAGTACTAAGATGTTGTGCTCTGAGAACAAATATTCATGGATCTTCTTGTCATTGCTGATAAGAAAGAAAGATTATAAGTTTAGGAAAAGATAAGAAAGAAATAAAGATTAGTAAAGGATAATAAAAATTAGAAAAAGATAAAAAGATTTAATAGACACTCTAACTTAATATTCAAATCATAAGCAGCAGTGTCTTACATGACCAAGTTTCCTGTAAATCTGGCTCTGATAACAATTGTAACGCTCCAGAACTTCGGCTTTGCGGTTCTACTTGAGCCATAATAGGTCCAGCATCTACTTAGGCTCATCGTCATCACGTTGCCTAAAATAGTTAACCAAAATTACTTAGTCTCAATTTTCCAACGCGGATGTTACATTTAATTTAATTAATGTCCCATATTGAAAAAGTAGAGAAACAATACTAAGATGTAAGGTTGAGATATATGGATTTGGTAACTTGGGTTAACCATTTAGGCATCAATTATGGCTCAAGTAGCGTTGTCGGGCCTGAGTTATAGGGCGTTACAGGTGGTATGAGTTTTACTTAAAATATGATTCTCATATGTAATGCTCGATGATACTTGAGACATAATGAATCTGGTAGTCAATCGTCCTCATTTGACCTAAAACGATAAACCAAGTTACTAAATCTCTTATATCTTAGTAATGCTTCTCTTATTTTTCAATGTGAGATATTACATTCTCTCATAGTATGGCGCTTAGTTTCATTTGGTAACCCTGCTCTTATATCACTTGTAACACACCAGAACTTGAGTCTGGTGATGTTACTTAGGAATTGACTTCCTTGTCAGGACCTTACCAGAGGATCCCCTCTCACAACGTGACACTTAGTTTCATTTGGTAACGTGGCTCTTATACCACCTATACTCTACCAGAGGATCTAAAGGTGGTCTCCACCGTCTTTCACGACGTGACACTTAGTTTCATCTGGTAACTTGACTCTTATACCACCTCTAAGAGCACAAGAACTTGAGTTTGGTGGAGCTACTTAAGGCATAATGGATACAGTAGCTACTTAGGCCCATCGTCATCGTTTGACCTAAAATGATTAACCCCGGGTATCAATTTTATTACGTCACAACCTTATATCTTAATAATGCCTCTTTCACTTTTTCAATGTGGGATATTACATGCATAGTGAAGGATAATAGCGTGAGGAAAGCATGTGAGCATGGTGAAAGGTGGCAAGAGTGAGGAGGGTGAGAGACCATGGTGGACAATGAAAAGTGGTGACATGGAGGTGTTGTTAGGTGATTGTGATTAGCTGAACAAATTCCGGAGGTGATGAATTGGCAAGGCTTGGTGCAAGAGAAGGAGCGGTGGTGGCGGTGCAAAAAAGGGGAGGGTTATGATTTTTGGGATATTGTTAGTCAAATATGATAAAATCATAGTAGAAATGACAAGTTTGTAATTAAAAGTGTAGAGTCACTAAATTGTCCATAATGACGTCTATAGTATTACCACACAGTTTTTATAAAAAAAAAGGTATTACCACACAGAATCAACCAGTGTGGCATCGCAATAACAATTGACTTTTTCATACTTGATTATATTCTTGATGATCAATTTTTTATCGGTTGATTATTTTCGATCGATGTCACATTAAAAACATCGCGGTACGTCTAAGAGCACTTGCAGTAGATACCGTAAATCTTTGAAAAACTCTATTTTAGAAATTTCAACAAAAATTTCCATTACATCTAATCGAAAACAATTCATCTTGGATAGAGATTCTGTAAATTAGAAACACGTATATTTAAAATTGTATTCATTGTTTAAAACTATAAACAATGTGGTGCGGGAAAAAAATTTGTGAAGTAAATGTGCCCTATCTTTGAGGGTCACATTAGACTTGTGTGGTGCTATTACATGTCCTTTTTGTTATCATATTGTTCATTTATTTATTTTTCAATAAAAGTGTGGAAATTATACTTGATTATCTTCCTGCATAAGGATACTAGACTATGTTGCACATGCACCGAATGAAATGAGTGGAGATCTTCCTTCCCCTTGCTAATTACCAAGGGATACGGACACGGCGATACAACTAATTTCAAAATTTAGTGACACGACACGCCGTCGACACGTTATATATATATATATATAATGTAAATATAATTCAATTTATCAAAAAAAATATCCGTCAACTAGACAAAATAAGATAAGTATTACATAAACTCTATGAATATCTAGAATAGATATTGGACCTTTATATGGTGCCAAAAGAAATTGTGATTGTCGACCTTCAAAATATTACAAATTGTAAAAATAATTGTTTATCAACAAAAAAACATATAAACTTGATACGGCGTATTATTTATTTAATTATTATAGAAATGAAAAACGTGTATTTTAACGTTATCATTGAAGAAAACTTAAATAAAGAAAAAAAAATTAAAAATTGGGTTCAGGATTGTCGGTGCCGTGTCAGAGAGTGTCGACCGTGTGTCGGAAACGTGTCGGATATTTAAAATTTAAATAATATTAATTTAATCAGCCGGCACATGTCAGACACGGTATCGGAGCGTGTCGTGTCGTGTCTTGTGCCGGATACGGCGCACGGCGACCAGATTGAAGTGTCGGTGCATCATAGATACTAGATTACCTAATAGAAAAGATTGAAAAATCATCACAAACATCTCTTATTTCTTTTGTATTGCAATCTCTGGATTATACATGATTATTTCTTAACTTTCCACATCATATATAGAAAAGAAATAGAAAGAGATAGACTAGAAACGACATATGTTATGTCAATGACACTAAAGGGATATTAATAGTATGTACATGAGTAAGGAGACGTATGAGGTGACAATCTCATATACAGATCTGAGCAGAATTGGAAAAAGTCGGATACCTCATAAGATGAGAGTTTGGCATGAGTTGGGGGGAGACTCTGTTTAGCTCACTGGTTGGGCTGTGGAACAAAGGATTATCCCAGGCCTACACCAAGGTATTTGCGAGCACGTCCCTTTTGATCCCTTTCAGATTCTTAAGGAGTTGGGGGGCAGAAAGTTTACACGAATGAAAGACAGGATAGGCCCAAGCAGGCTTCTAAAACACTAGGGGGAATAGAATTACTCCGCGATCACGGATAAGTATACTCAATCCCTTGGTATATACGGATATACCCTTATTATAATCGTATCAGATTTTTTGAATATTTTTGTTTATCATGTTTATTATATTGAAGTTTAGTTTTAATTAGTTTTATTGAAAGAGAAAGATCCCAAATATCTGGAGTTTCTTTTTGTATATTATATGAATGATCCGACCCGCAAGGACCATGATTGGGAATTATTTGATTGTCTTTCTCTGAGGAAGAGGCGAAATACAATCAACTTGAATTCGGGACCGCTATTCGAAATCTTAGTGAAACGCTGGACTTCTTATCTCATGTCCCCCTTTCGTGAAAAAATACCAATTGAAGTGGAGGGTTTCTTCAAACAACAAGGGACCTAACCTACGCTCTTCTCACTCCGGCCTTGCTTCTAATAAGGGCGAAGCATATCTGATCGTGGGCTTCGCCCGCCCGAGATGACGACTGATGCGGACACGGTTCTCTCGTCGGGCATGGCCAACTCCCATAGTGTGACAGGCGGTGTGTACAAGGCCCGGGAACGGATTCACCGTTTCAAAATATAAGTCATCGTAGGTGTTTTCACACAGATTAAGAAAGTGGTTGAATGTCATAAATTTAATGGTTAATGACTATCATGACCCTTGACTATCATTAATGCAATAGTTAATAAGTAATGAAAAGCAATTGAATTGATAATAAATTAGGGGCAAGAAGATAGAGAAAAAGTGTAATAAATGTTGCATTGATAATGTAAAATGACTTATACAAAACCAAAAGTGTAGGATGACTTATATTTTGGAACGGATGTAGTAATTCTTAAGGATTAACATATTGTCTGCGTACAACGGCTGCAGCATCGTGAGGACGACTTCTCCTCCTTTGGTAGTTTATTACAGGATTGTATTGCGGAGACGACTCATTTTTCGTCGGTTGATATCTCTTTTGTTAAGCGTACCAGGAATGAACTGGCTGATATATTCTAACATTTCTAGGCGCTGATTCTTTATGTGTTATTGTGTGGGAACACATCCCCCAAACTGTGTTACTACCGCTGTTTTGATGGATTTAGTTGATTAATAAAAGTGTTTGGTTATAAATAAAAATAAAAATAAAAATAAAAAGAGAAAGAAAGAAAGAAAGACGACCAATACAATTTGGATTCTCTAATTTTATTTTGAGTCGAATGAATAATACATAGCCACAAAATTGCTGACCATTATAAAGTGGACACGTAAGTAAAATAATAGCCCTCGGTTCACAAACTAAAAATAGAGAAAATTCCTCTACCAAGAGCTGTCCGCTCTGGGCCATTATAGATCTCTAGAAGTGTCCAGCCCCATGTCGGGTTTATCGTTACGTTCAAAACAAACTTATTCCGGTTAAATTTATTTCAATTGTATTGTCTAATAATACTATTCCGTCCTAAAATATAGAGTTAGGGTTTTTACACCCGAAGTCTTCTTTTTAATCCTTAAAATAATATAAAACAATACATATATTTATTTTACAACATTTTAATTCAAAATACTCTACGACACCATCTTATCATTATCCCTATAACATTTCAAATGCTATTAAATAATATGTATTCTACTTCACAACTATATTCATACACATTAAATATTTATTATTGCACTGTCTATATCTCTAAAAAAAATAAATAGAGATAGAGACTCTGCGGTAAAAAATTTTAGATGTTATTATTATATTTTATTGTCGTTTTGAAGATACGGCACATTTGAATGCCCTCATAACACCATCTCTATAGGGGTAATTGAAAATGTTAGAACTTGAACATGTGGATGAATGTTGAGCAAGGGAGTGTATTGTGACAAAATATAATAATAATAATGCATTAGATTAAAGGAAAATAAAACTTGAGAGCGTGCGAGCTAGAAGTGATCTTATAAAATACAAGTCATATAAAGACACACTCAAAATATGAAAATGATTTAGCAGTTACTTGATAGAATCCTAACTCTGATTCTTGTTCCGATTCTAGAGCTCTATGAAGGATGTGATGGTTATGCTTCAATGGTTCAATATATATGAGATATTTGTACACCTTTTATCGGTAGGGAAACTCTATCATTTACAAAATCGGAGATCCACACCTCATCCTCCACACCTCTTTTCAAATATGTTAGATTTTGTCATTACAACCCGTGTTCTTGTAAAGGTTATATATAAATACGATGAAGAAAATGGTAATGGAAGTTTTTAGAAGTATAACTCAATGGTGAAAGAGTATGGATACTATAATATTATAATTGTCTTTAAGCTATGTATGGTTATTCGATATTAAGTATCAATTTTTCTTAGGAAAAAAACATATACACGTTTTATAAATTGAACCACCACTAACATATAACATTCGATTTATATCGTTAACATCGCAGGCATATTTAGGGAAATACTTGTGTGGTGTCTCCACATGTGTGAAGACACCGTGTGGAAACATACGAACCGCAAAGTTTCATTATGTATTTAAACTGTGTGGTTTTGAACGTTTCACCTTTCACTTCACCTCAAAATCACCCGTCCACACAAGAATTTCCCGAATATTTAGGCTCATTCTATAAATAAAGGGCATTGTTAATGACATCATACACGATCTACTCGGACACCACACCTCGTGCAAATTTCGATTTTGTATAGGTCGAAATTTATTTTCAACCTCTACATAATTAAAATTTACACTACGTATGGTGTCCGAATAAATTGACCTTGGTACCATTAATGGTGTTTTAAAAAATGGCTACGTAATCATGATTCCAATGCTTTATTTAGTGTCCTTCTAAACAAATCTCACACGAAGGCGACTACGTCTAGACGGTCTAGTATCTTCTTTCTCACAAATACTTTATTTTTCTCCCCAAAAAAAAAAAAACAAAAAAAAAACACCCAATCTTTTCTTAGGATTGAAAGACTTGCGAAACAAATTGCTGCTTCGTCTCCATTTCAGAAGGTAATAAATCTCATCTTACACAACATTTTCTTCTCATTTTTTTATCATTTAGATTGAATTAAACAACTTTTCTTCTTCATCGTTTATTGAAGATGGAAACAGCGACTGCATCGTTGGGTTCTTCTCTGAGCTTTGGATTTCGGGGGTCAAATGTCAGATCGAGTATTATTCCACCTAAAATTTCCCGGCTTGGATTGACTTGTTTGGTCTCTCCAGCGGGAATCAAGGTAATTATGTTATGTAAATTTATACGTTTAATATCTGTTTATCTTATTCGAAAGATGATTTGTTGCTTGTTATTTCACATAGATGTTCATGTTTCAACTTTTTTATTGGTAAACGAATCAGGGTTGAGCTCTTGTAAGTATTCCGATTGAATTTCTATTCTGTTGAAATTATTGTAAAAGCATAATAAGGTTTCTATATGTGTATTTAGTTATGCATACTGTGTAAATTGTGTATGTATTGGTATGTACTATACAGATATATGTATCTATATGATCGATGTATATGCGTGTATTGTGTGTGTGGAATATGGAGATTTATAAAGAATTACTCTTCCTTGTGTCCTATATGCTGTCAATCGTTCGATGAATGTTCTACACGGTGTGGAAGACAGTACTATACTATTTGTTTTGAAATATGTTATGCATCTAATGTGCAGCTGGGAGTTTTGGGACAAAGGAGATTAACTCTCTACAGCAGAAAATTCAGAGCTTTGCGTGCGTCTATGTCATCGTCTGGTTTTGGAGATGATTTAAGTGCTCCAATTGCACCCCTTCAGTTGGAATCTCCTATTGGACAGTTTTTGTCTCAAATCTTAGTGAGCCATCCACATCTTTTGCCTGCTGCAGTAGAGCAGCAGCTTGAGCAGCTTCAAACTGACCTTGATGCCGAGAAACAGAAGGAAAGTGATCCTTCTGCTCCTGGAACCGATATAGTCTTGTACAGGTTTGTTTGACATCCGACTGCAAAATGACTTTTCTTGCTGAATTTTTCATGACTTAGATAGGCTACTGCACATGTGGGATGGGTCCTCTGAAATCTGAATAATAAATTTTATGTTTGGAATTTGGGGGCTGTTTGAATTTTTATCAAATTACAGTCATACAGTGAATTGATTCAGTGATTGTTCAGTTGTATTGCGTTCGTTAATTGACATGAATGATTCTGAATTGCATGAACTGCTTGAATTCTGGACAGACAACCTTTGTGACACTCATAAGACTCTCCAGACTCACCTGGAGCCAAAGATCACAGTGGACCTCACCGATTGATGTGGTCCCCACTGAGTGATTTCCGGCTCCGGAAGACAGTAGTGTCTTTGAACTGTACAAAGGTTTTACCTTTCTCATTCCTGTAGCTATTGTTAAGGCAGTTTGTCTAATATACTTCATTTGGAATGAGAATAGAGGTTAGGTTACTACAACATTTGTTAGTGTCCCTGGTTTTACAGCTGTTTATACTTATGCCTATTGTTTTTATGGCATGACAAATATTAGGAGGATTGCAGAGGTGAAGGCTAGTGAAAGGAGAAAGACATTGGAGGAGATGTTATACGCCTTGGTCGTACAAAAGTTCATGGAAGCCAATGTTCCCTTGATTCCCTCAATCGCATCATCATTAGACTCTTCTGGGCGAGGTAACACATGGGACACCGAAGTTGAGAAACTGGAGCGGCTCCACTCTCCTGAAGCCTATGAGATGATCCAGAACCATCTGGCCCTCATTCTAGGTAACCGATTGGGTGATTCTAACACCGTGACTCAAATCAGTAAATTGAGGGTTGGCCAGGTTTATGCAGCGTCAGTGATGTACGGGTATTTTCTGAAGCGCGTTGACCAGAGGTTTCAGTTGGAAAAGACAATGAAGACACTTCCAGAAGGTTCTCACGACGTAGAGACAAGTAATCAAAAAAATGCCACTTATTCTCCACATCCTGAAGTGTCAACTGTATCTGCTGGTGGGATCAGCCCAGGTGGTTTTGGTTATGGTATGAAGGCTTCCAGGTTACGAACATACGTAATGTCATTCGATGGGGAGACGCTTCAAAGACATGCAACGATCAGATCGAAAGAGGCGGTGACTATCATCGAGAAACATACGGAAGCATTATTTGGTAGGCCTGAGATTGTTGTCACGCCTCAAGGAACAGTTGATTCATCAAAGGATGAATTAATCAGAATAAGCTTTGGTGGATTAAGGAGACTTGTTCTTGAGGCGGTTACATTCGGATCTTTTCTTTGGGATGTTGAGAGTTTTGTCGACTCCCGATATCATTTCGTTGCAGCTTAAAAATGCTCCGGTGACCTGTTAGTATGTACTGTAACTCTGTTTAGCAGATGGTAATGGGTGGAATGATAATCAGATAATCTTGTACATACATACATACATAGAAAGTTTGTTTTGATGCTTCATGCTTGTAACTTTACTATAAGGTTTTATTTGACCCTTTTCTACTTTTTTTTTTTTTTTTTTTTTTTTTTGAGGGAAGACCCTTTTCTACTTAGTATAAGGTTTTTTGATGCTTGTATTTTTACTGCAGCAGGATCCCCTCCCCACAGAACGGATCTGTGGGTGTTATACACTCAAAACGACGACATTTTGAAGGTGAAATAAAAATATTAAAATAATAACTCAAAACGACATCGTTTTTTGGTGTCAACACTCACAGAACCTTCTCTGCGATCCAATCTCCTATTTACAACAACAAAAAAAAAAAAAAAAAATGGAAAAAAGAAACAAACAAACAAGGTGATTACTCAAGAACCACACATTAAATTTTTAAATGATGAATATACCAATAAAACTGCGTCTATTAAAATTCAAGTTTATTATACCCAAATTATTTTTACTATTTCTATCTTTTTTATTACGATAGCATACTTTCACCCATAAATATCTGCTAAACAGAGTTAATGATATTCGGATAGTTGAAAAGAAGCATAATGAAATTGAGTCAGAGTTGATGACATTCGGATTGTTGGAGAGAAGCATAATGAAATTAACATAATTGCATTCATACGTTTGATACACGATAGATAGAACATGATGAGATACCACAAAAGAGGCCGGTGGCACGTTTGATGACGTTGACAAATGATGGTGGAATGAGTGGGTGACAGTGGGGTGTAGCGTGATAATGAGGAATATAATGACAGATGGTGGTAAGTGGAACTTGTATTCCCTCCTATACACAGGAGGAGTACATGCAATTTTCCTCCACATGTTTGGTTTTGTTTTATGTTTTCTTTTTTTTCTCTTCTGTCTTCACGTGTACACAAATGCACAAGTTTGTGCTGTGCATGGGAGGAGGATCCTCCTACATGGTATGTGTGCGATAACCGGTGGTGATAGAGTATCATGTTTTGGGGTCCAAGAATGATAGAATGCACATGTATATGAAGTAAGTAAAAATAGAATTATACTCAAAAATATACACCAAGTCTATACTGAGAACTAACTTTTACTAAAAACTGGTTTAACCCGCCTTTAAATCATAACTAGTCCAAATTAAAAATGATAAAGACAAATCAAACCAAACTAATCAAACCCAATCCAAGATCAACGTGTAATTTTTTTATATTTTGAGGAGATATGCTTTAAATTTTGAAATGAAATAAGGCCACAAGGGTATCTTTTATGCAAATGTTTTTTGTTTTAATATGATATAGGAGAATTAAACAAAAGTTTTTTAAAGGAAAAAAAAAAAAAAGCGAAATTAAAACAAAAAAAACGGAAAACATAGGCGACGCAAAACAGGGCCCAAACATCTAAACCCAGCCCAATTTTCTGCTGGAAAACCCTTTCTTTTTTAGGCGGAAAACCCTAATTCTAATCGCTTCATATAAAAGCTGCATTTCTCCGTCCACCTTCACTCTTTCCTACATTTGGTTTCAGCTTCTCCATCTGTAATTAATCTGCTCTCGACAGGTAACGAATTCACATTCCTCAACGATTTATTCATGCTCTCCAGCCTCATTTCATTGTCATATAAATTCTTCGTTTTCTCTTTATTTTTTTTTTATTTTTATGCAAAGATCTCTGTTTTTTTCCCTGCGGCGCAGATTTTTTTTCTTATATATTTATTCCTCATGACCGCGATTAATGATTTCGTCGTGTTTTGAACTTTATATCTAGGTAAGAGATGGGTGAAGCAGTCACAGGAGTGGTTGTCCCTGAATCTGTTTTGAAAAAACAGAAGAGGGACGAGGAGTGGGCTCTTGCTAAGAAGCAAGAGATTGAAGCTGGAAAAAAGAAGAACGTAGAGAACAGGAAACTGATCTTCAATCGTGCTAAGGAGTATGCAAAGGAATACGAGAATCAGGTATTGAGCGTTTGTCTAAAAATGTTTTTTTTTTAATTCTGTTTTGGTTTTCTGAAATCTGTGGTTAGATTGTTGAATTCTATATATGCTTAATCTGTTTAGGAGAAGGAGTTGATCCAATTGAAGCGTGAAGCTCGATTGAAGGGTGGATTTTATGTGAGTCCTGAGGCTAAGCTGCTATTTATCATTAGGATTCGCGGGTAAATATTTTTTTTCTCAGAAATTGTTTGTAAAGTAAGATGATTTTGATACTAATTTGGAATTGAACTTGATAGTATCAACGCAATGCACCCCAAAACTAAGAAGATTCTGCAACTGTTGAGGCTTCGACAGGTACCTAAATGTTTCAATGTTTTTGATTCATAAGTTCGGCTCCAGACATTGTGTATTATACTTGAGTGTTGCATATGATGGGCTTGTAACAATTGCACAGTACCGGAATGTTGCATACCAGTAGCTAGCTTATGCTGTTAATTAGATTCTTAGATTATCTGCAAGGTATAATGATGTGTTGTTTTAAGCCTCAAGTCCAACTTGGGAGTTTACTATGTCCACTGTAAGTGCTCAGGTGCCATATATCTGGATCAAGGTGTGAAATCATTGGTAGTATGTGCTACAAAGTTGGCTTAGAAATATAGGTGTCTTGAAGTTGGTTTTTTAGGTCCAAAATTTACCCTTTTTGTGTGCTTTGTTTCCATTTTATGTCATTGGACACCTTTGTAACTCACAATCTTTCCTCCAAAAAGGGCTGTCTTTTTTCTTCTTGTGGAATGCCTTTTGACTAGATACACATGCTATTATTTGAAGGTTATCTTACAGTATGATTCCTATACTGCTTTGTTTATTTTGGATCACCATTTTGGTTCTGGGCTCATCATCTTCTAAGTTCTAACTCTTTCATTTTGCTGGATTGTTGGTTTTTGAATTTATTTTCCTGAGAATCCTTTACTTGTGAGAAACATTGATGTACCACAGCATGTACAAATTGCTGCAACCTTATAACACAAAATCAGAACTATTAAACAAAAAATTACTCCGGCTTACATAGTGTTGTTTGAGTAAAGGGTTGTGTTTATTCATGTGATCGCTGATTTTATTGATATTGTATGCTATCAAGCGCTCACTGTATTTTATACTGCACAGATCTTTAATGGAGTCTTTTTGAAAGTCAACAAAGCAACACTCAACATGTTGCACAGGGTTGAACCATATGTCACTTATGGGTATGCATCCCATTTTCCCTCATGATCATTTCTCTTGTATTATTGTTCAACGTAGTAACATTAGTGAAATAATCTTGTCAGCTACCCTAACCTGAAAAGCGTGCGTGAATTGATCTACAAGCGTGGCTACGGGAAAGTGGATAAGCACAGAATTGCTTTGACAGACAATGCTATTGTTGAAAAGGTTTGCTTCCAATTCACTACAGTTTTGTTAGCAGGATTTTGCACTATTTCCCCACATTCTAATATGATCTATTCTCAAACCTCTGCAGTCCCTTGGCAAGTTCGGTATCATCTGTGTTGAGGACCTTGTTCACGAGATCTTGACAGTGGGACCCCACTTTAAGGAAGCTAACAACTTCTTGTGGCCATTCCAGCTCAAGGCACCTTTGGGTGGCCTTAAAAAGAAGAGAAACCACTATGTTGAAGGCGGCGATGCTGGAAACCGTGAGAATTTCATTAACGAGCTAATCAGGAGAATGAATTAGGACCTAAAAACTGTTGTTTCTTTGAGGTTCTGAATGATAAAAGTTGAATCTATTTCTGTTTTCAGTCATTTTGGGAACAATTTTGTTTCTCGTTGTAGCTGCATTGTCAGCACTGCTTATGTATGGATTTTGAATGATTTTGTTTCGAGGATTTGGAAATTAATTTACATGAATGAAGTATGTTGTTCTTTTATCATTTACTTGTTTGGAAAGTTCAGTGAAGTTAGTTCAGTGTCAGCAACCTTTCTTTTATTCAGAGATGATCACCAAAAATTCTTATTTCTGTCTCGTGAGCTTGTAGAAATGTGAATGTTTGCTGGAGAATTACTGTTATGCTTGTTTAAAGATAGAGCTATTTGATAACCCTATTCTCTTTTTTGTCAAAAATCCGCATGGATCTTAATAACGATGCTTAAGAATTCTGTCTATGTTCATTGATAGAAATAGCTGTTGCACAAAAGCTGTCATGCTAGTTCTTTCTCGGTATGTAGACTATAAGACGAATTTATAACACCACAAACAATGGTACAGTTAGGAAATTAATCATCATAGCTCCCGCCCTAATTTAGACATTAAAAGTATGTTTTCGTGTCTTCCACCATTGCACTGGGCCATTAAAGGTGTCATGTTTGAACCAAAAGAAAAGGAAAGGAAACATGGCGTTCGCAAACAAGATAACGGGGTCCAAAGTACCTTACGAAAAGATGACCAAGACTCCATATGCTTCACATGGGGGTGGGGTTGTGAAAGTAGACTATAAAAATAAAATAACAAAAAAATTCTAACAATAAAAAATGTTTTATGTCTACAGAGTTGAGAAAAAATGGCATATGTATAAGTAATATTGGGACTGATTTCTGCAGAAGGGGTACAAGTCCAACCTTAGAACCAACGTATAATAAAAACATTGGAACGAAGAACATCAAAGAATCCGGTATAGATTGTTATTACCAGCCAAATCCAAATCACGGGCATCAAGCAGCAGCAGCTTCAAGCACATGAGATGGGGGATATGCTTTCGTTTGCTAACTTCTTATTCAAATTAGGAATGTACCTCCAGCAACGTTTGTGAACCCCACTTATCTTTTTGGGAGCCTCAGCTGCCACACCTGCATCATGTATTGCATCAACAACGGATGTTGTGTATTTTATTTTCATTGTAAAAATGTAAAACAAGAAAAACTTGATAGGTAAGAAAATCACACAGCTTTTGAAGTTGATTTTGGCTCGTTACAACTACATCAAACTGCCCTGCATGCTTTTTGAAGAAAAAAACCAAGACTTCTTGATTGTCCTAATAAGTGTTTACAAGTCACAGGAGTCTAGAACTTTATCCAAAGCGTAATGCTACAACCATTTTAACACAACAAATGTCACAACATGATGAGGCGGTAGGACTTCTCATGTTGTGACATTCATTCAAAAGGGGTCCCACTGCCACATCATGAGGGGCATTTGTTATGACAGTTTTGTTGTGGCACAAGCATTTATGTTATTCTTATACACAAAAGTGTCTTTTCATGCATCACATACATAGAAGGCAATTCCCCTTTGTATTTTTCCCTAATTTTCTGAGTTATTAGAGTAGGTCATGAAAACTCTAAGCAAACATGGTTGCCAAAATGAACACCCTAGTATCATCTTAAGCCCCATTTCTCTGGATAAAAAAATTTCACCTGTTTTTTAATTTGAATGCTTACGGCTGATAATTTAGAGCCATCTTACTATCACTTAAGGAATAGACAAGTCCAGCTGGAACGTCACCCAGAGCCCAGAGGCACACCATAAATCTTCTTCATGTTTTCAACAAGAAAAACTTTTAACTCCATATAGTAGACAACGGATGCCTTCTATTTATCATAACATGTGGGCAATGGATGAAATATATACCAGAAGGCACATAATCACATTTTATCCAGTCGCTTGAGGAAAATTAGATAATCGGTCAAGTAACATTCGGGATTGACCATTTCAAACTTGTATCCCCACTAGATATTTGAAGCAACAGCTTCAAGAAAACTATACCTATCTGAAAGTACGTCAGCATTTTCTGGTCAAATCAAGGCAGGCATTGACCAGTATATGCATTAGCTGCTCGTTTCATCCAAGCTAAAGAGAAAGAGAAGTCACTTCAGATGCACAGGTCCAAGTGTGTTGGCATATCAATGTAATCCTAAGCTGGCCTAACCGTAGGCTCAAAACATTCAACTTAAGCCTTGCAGTGTCGGCATTACAACTTACTAGCATCTCATAAACCAGAAGTATCATTGGAAAGGAAAGAGTGCGTTAGATTGACCTCATGGAGGTGAGGCTTACACCTTAATATTGTGGTAGGCTTGCAAACTCTTGAACCCTGACATTCAGTGATATGACTAGATATTGCAGAACTGATGACTAATAGAGAAGCTCTGGCACAAGCTTGGGAATCATCAAAAAAACTCATACTAGAGTCAGATTCTCAAACAGTGATACAAAGTATCCTCCATGGCAATCAAGGTGTAAGTGAGGATGGGATGCTGATATAACCAGATGCCCCAGGAAGGAAATAGATTAGTTGATTGTCTGGCTAATCTTGGACCGTCTTTGTGCTGCGGAGCCCAGATATGATGAAAAGCTCCTTGAGGGAGTATTTCAGAGGATTTATTCTACCTAAAGGATGATCTTCTCATACGTAGGCCTCTTAATACCAACTAAGGACATCCCACCTGTGCAGGGTTCAGGGAAGGGCCGGGCCATTAAGGTCTTTTGTATGCAGCCTTATCTATCGTTACGTAAGATGATTTGATACCGAATAGTATGACATAAGTTCTATAGCCGGTGCTTTATACTCAATCAAGGAGCAATAAATTCCACATGGACATTGTCATCTTCTCATTATCTAGATGGCCTCAACAACTTCTCTCAAACAGTCTAATCATAAACAGTAGCATCAGGGAACTTTACAAACAACAAATAGATGTAATGACATCCAACCAGCAGAATTGTCCTTACCGGCTGGAGGCAAATGGTTCAAACTGTAGGTGGTACAAGTTTTAATTCTGTGTGCTTTCTTTATTTTCGCCGAAATGAAGGTATAGTATTTGTAGGTTGTCATGCTGTAATGTACTCACTCAAAAAATGTAACAATAAAGGAATGCCTCAAATAATACTAGTATCAGCTATGCAATTTAACAAACAGGTTCAACATGCAAATAAATTAACCACGAAAAAACTTTGTTTAAGAAACAAACGAAATATCCTTACCCTCTTTATAAGCAATTCCCCAAGCTTTCCCATGCCTACCATCCTGCATAAACCCTAATTAACCCCAAAAGAAAGGGGGAAAAACTAAGGAAAATGAATGAATACATTAAAACAATGAAAATAAAAAAACCTTGTAGAGATTGATTTTGGTGATTTCATAAGACACGTTTTTCCAGTGAGCTTTGGCCAAATGATATCCAATACCCCAATTAGGCAAAAACTGAGCCACCTCAAATAGATTCTTCTTCTTCTTCGTCTTGCGCCTGTTTTTTGTTTCTGTAGGATTGGCTCCATCTGCCGCCGACGCCGCCGCCGACGCCGCCGGTGTAAAACTACTGGTGCTAGAGCTAGTGATGAAGCTGTAAGGGAATCTAAACAAACGGGTCGTATGTGCTAATGAAGATCCTCGGCTTGTAAGTGCACTTGCCATTTTCAACGACGAATTACTGCAGCAGGGTCCTCTTTGAGACTCCTTTCAAATTTCGATCTTCCTATTGTTTTCTCCAGAGCAGGGTTTGCTATGCATTCGTTTTCTCCATTTCCCCCCAAGCTTTTTAAGTTTCTTTATTATAATTTTTAGAAAAATAATATGGGTAGTAGTACTAAACTAGCTCATAGAAATAAAAATTAAAAATTGTTACTACTTATTTATTTAAAAATATATCTACCAGGGCTATCGTCATCAAGGTTCGGGCCAATCAGGAGTATAAGGCAAGGGATCCTCTATCTCCCTTCCTCTTCATTATATGCTCTGAGGGTTTCTCGACACTTATAAAGTCATCTGTCATTAACGGATGTCTCACTCCTTTCAGATTTAGGAGAGAAGGCCCTTGCCTTTCTCATCTTTTGTTTGCGGATGATAGCATTCTTTTTGCAAGTGTTGATTTACATAATGCAAATGCCATTCTGGACATTCTGAAGACTTATGAGGAGCTGTCCGGACAGAAGGTGAATCTTGCCAAGTCTAACATCTTTTTCAACAAAGCTCTGGATGAAAATAACAAACTCCCCATTATCCAGAAACTTGGGATTCCTATTGGTAATTTCTAAAGGAAAATATCTTGGTCTCCCTTTTATGATTGGGAGATCAAGATATGATATCTTTAAATACATAAAGGACAAGGTTTGGAAGAAGATTAATGGATGGAAGGCAATGTATCTCACAAATGCTGGCAAGGAGGTTCTTATAAAGGCAGTTCTACAGTCTATCCCAATATATGTAATACAATGTTTCCTCCTCCCAAAAAAACTACTTAATGAGATTTTGTGCATGATAAGGAGATTCTGGGGGGGGGGGGGGGGGGGGCAAGAATGATAAGGAGGGGAACTCAATGGCTTGGATCTCTTGGGACAGTCTATGTAAGCCCAAAAACCAGGGAGGTCTGGGCTTCAAAAATTTGGAGCAGTTCAATCATGCCCTGCAGGCCAAGCAATGTTGGAGGATTGTAAGTAATCCTCACTCTCTGGTAAGCCAGATTCTCAAGTACAAATATCATAAGAAGACCTCATTCCTGACCAGTAAACTGGGATCAAGGCCATCTTACCTTTGAAGGAGTTTAAATGCAGGCAAGGAGCTACTGTCAAAGGGAGTAAGATGGTCTATTGGAGATGGAGCCTCTGTCAACATCTGGAATCATCCTTGGGTGTCTTTGGAGCCCAGTTTCTCCATATCAACTTATGGGGTGCACAGTCAAATCCAAACCGTGGATTAGCTTTTAGAAAATGGATACTTGAAAATGAATCTACTATCTCAAATATTTCTACCCCATGAAGTTGATGCTATCAATTCTATTCCTATAAGTCCTCAATCTAATTCAGACAAGCTCATTTGGCACTACAAGAAGAAGGGAGCTTACACAGTTAAGTCTGGATATAAACTTGCACAGAAAATTCGAAATCAGACTCAAACAAATGGGGAAGCTACTACTTCAAAAACAAATGCAAAATCTTGGAGTTACCTCTGGTCACTCGAGTACCACCAAAAATCAAAGATTTCCTGTGGAGGATTGCCACGAACTCCTTACCTGTTGGAGCCAATCTGCTTCGTCGTCATCTATCCGATGGAGTTTGCAAGATCTGTGGCGAAGAAATGGAGACTTGGAGCCACTGCCTCTTCAAGTGCAAATGGACACAAAGAATCTGGACTGCTTATTCAAATTTACAGGCGATTGTGAACCTGAATCCTGAAAATCTTTTGGATATCTGCTATTATTTGATAAATCATCCACTACCTGAGGCTGAGTTATTCTTTGTGACTCTCTGGTTCACCTGACTGGGACGCAATGAGGCTATCTTTAATAGTGATTAACTGATGCCGACCAGAATTCTTATTCAAGCTGAAGCCTTTCTAGTAAGTGTCGATTTGACTTCTCCTTGTGATAACCCGAATCGCTGGATCAAACCGAAAGTTGGAACCTTGAAGGTTAATGTGGATGTAGGTGTTCGCAAGGATCATGGCACAGTTGGAATAGTGATAAGGAATCATGAAGGACTGGTAAATTCTGCTATATCTGTGGATTTAGGGCTTGTTGCCTCAATTGAATTCGCAGAACTTACAGCGATCTTACATGGAATGAAAGAGGCAGCCCGTATTTGGAGTGGAGTAGTGGTGATAGAGTCGGACTCCTCTTGTGTATAGTCAGACTCAATTCTGAAGAAGATGAAGACCAAACGACAATGGGGGTTGTGGCTCTTAGAATATGGAATATGAGGATATTTTTTAAGAAGTGTGTTTTTCAATATGTAAAGCATGATTGTAACATTCCACAGATAGACTTGCAAATTTGGGATTTTCTGTCCCTAATTTTCTTTCTAGCTACTGTAACTGAAGACTAAACCCCCACAATGTGTAAGCTCTGCATTATTAGCAGATATTGGTTCTTAATGAAATTTAACCTTCAAAAAAATAAATAAAAACATATATCTACCATTTATCAATCATTTCTAAATGAAGTTCTATAGAATTTGGCGGTATTGGGATTTTTCCAATCTTTAAACTATTGTTGGTTTACTTGTTCTATTTTGGTTGTATTACGGCTCAAATATTTGATGGTTTTAGTCCGGTTTAGCAAAATTGTTTGAAATGAAACCTCTTTTTTTTTTGGTTCTATTTTGGTTGTATTACGGGTCAAGGATTTCATAAAGTAAATCTCCATAAAGTTTAGCGAAATTATTTCATCATCTTCATAATTATCACGCAGTGGAAGTTGTTATCAGACACCTGTACACAACCCAATAGCACATGTAGACAACCCTACTGTCATCTTCTATATATATATATATATATATATATATATATATATATATTGGCCATTGATCCCCGAATATGGCGCAGTGGTAAATGGGAGGGGTGGATAATCCACGCTTATGTTCCTAAAGCGGAGGTTGGGGGTTCGATCTTTCGCCCTTCCGGTAAGAGGATATAAGAAGACCCCTTCCCGGAGGCTGTGCAGGTGCTACCGATCAACCTCTTCTCACATTCCTGTGGGATCGGGGGTGAGAGGACCCTCAATGGTAGGGTTTACCATTTTTTTATTTTATTTTACATATTGGCCATTGTTAATCGCACCACACCTGTGTAAAATTCGACTTTTTAAAGGTCGAAATGTGTTATTTCAACTACCGAAAAATCGAAATGCGTTATTTCGACCTCTAAAAAATCAAATTTTGCACATGTATGGTGTCCGAGTATATTGGTGTAGTGCCATTAACATTGCCCGTACATATTTTGGGAGGGGGAGACCCACCTGTGAGCCCCTATTGCACATGTAAACAGCCCTACTAAACATACTGTCATCTAAAATATATATATTTTTTGTTTGTGGCCATCTCCAGTATTCCTATAGTGACTCCACTCACAAAGCAAATTTTCTTTGTCCTTTATATATCATTGACATAATCACAGGATGCACCTATGATCTCAATTCATGTCTGTGTGTGTGTTTTGTGTGTGTGTGTGTGTGTGTGTGTGTGGGGGGGGGGGGGGGAGGAAAGAAATAAAGCAGAGAAACTTAGGATCAAACACACACATTGAAACCTTTAGAAACACAAATTTAATGACCATATCACAGCCCAATCCCATCAAAAGTATTGTAGTTCTACATAAAAGTAGCATAGGAAGAAAAAAAAACTGGTAGTTGAGGTCAATACCATCAGCAAAAGGAAATTGTAGAACACAATCATTACACACACACCAACCAACACTAAACCTAAAAGATGAACATGAATTCCCAAACCTCCTGCCATCATCATACACATATCATTTATTCATGATATGCAGCTTCCTCCTCTTCCTCCTCATAGTAGTCTCCCTCTTCCTCAGCCGTTGCGTCTTGGTACTGTTGATACTCGGCAACCAAATCGTTCATGTTGCTCTCAGCCTCGGTGAACTCCATCTCGTCCATACCCTCACCTGTATACCAATGCAAGAAAGCCTTCCTCCTAAACATGGCAGTAAACTGCTCGCTCACTCTACGGAACATTTCTTGGATGGAGGTTGAGTTTCCGATGAAAGTTGATGACATCTTGAGCCCAGTTGGTGGGATGTCACAGACTGTGGATTTGACATTGCTTGGAATCCATTCAACGAAATAGGAGGAATTCTTGTTCTGGATATTCAGCATCTGTTCATCCACCTCCTTGGTGCTCATCTTTCCTCTGAACACAGCTGATGCTGTCAAGTAACGGCCATGCCTAGGGTCAGCAGCACACATCATGTTCTTGGCATCCCACATTTGCTGGGTCAACTCGGGAACTGTTAGAGCTCGGTATTGCTGAGATCCTCTTGAGGTTAGAGGGGCAAATCCCACCATGAAGAAGTGAAGCCGCGGGAACGGGATCAGGTTCACAGCAAGTTTACGCAGGTCAGAGTTTAACTGACCTGGAAACCTAAGGCAACAGGTAACTCCAGACATGGTCACCGAGATCAGGTGATTCAAATCACCAACTGTTCCAATATAAAACACAATCATCAATCATTAAGGAATCTGAACTTTACACATACATTCAATGACAGAAAGGAAAACTGAATCTAGATGGTAGGAACTTACAACTAGGAGTTGTTAGTTTGAGTGTTCTGAAGCAAATGTCATACAAAGCCTCATTGTCAAGAACCATGCACTCATCGGCATTTTCCACCAGCTGATGAACAGATAATGTAGCATTGTAAGGCTCAACAACAGTGTCAGATACCTTTGGGGATGGAAAAACAGAGAATGTGAGCATCATCTTGTCAGGGTACTCTTCCCTAATCTTAGAAATCAACAATGTTCCCATTCCAGACCCAGTTCCTCCTCCGAGTGAATGACAAACCTGAAACCCTGCACATCCATTATGAGCCTACTTCTTTAGCAAATCACACTTAATTCCAAAGTAAAATAAGAATATGTCAAACCAGATGAATCAAACGCCCCAAATTTGTAATAACAAGAGGATTATAAACGTTTGGAAGACAATAAGAACATAATAGATGTAAGCATGACTACATTTGATAGAAAACAAAGGCTTTAAATATTTGTTTAAATTCTCAGATTCAAAAATTCAATGTGAAAAACAAAACGAGATTCAAGTTGCTGTGAAATAAAAAAGGATATCATATCATCAAACCAAAAGATAATACGCATTTCATAATTTATGTTCGAGAGAATGAAAAATATACGAGCATTTCTAAGAGGAAAATTAGCAAACACCTTGTAGGCAATCACTGTTCTCAGCCTCCTTACGAACCACATCCATGACCGAATCAATCAACTCAGCACCCTCGGTGTAATGCCCCTTCGCCCAATTATTTCCTGCACCAGACTGACCAAAAACGAAATTATCAGGGCGAAAGATCTGGCCGTACGGTCCAGATCTGATGCTATCCATGGTTCCAGGTTCAAGATCCATAAGCACAGCACGAGGAACATATCTCCCACCGCTCGCCTCATTGTAATACACATTCAACCTCTCAAGCAGAATGTCTGTCTCGCCGTAATACTTTCCGGTGGCATCGATCCCATGCTCAGCACAAATCACCTCCCAAAACTTGGAACCGATTTGGTTCCCGCATTGACCACCTTGAATATGAAGGATTTCACGCATTTTCGCTAGTGGGTGGTGGTTGCTTCGGGAAGGTGAAGAAATTTGATCGGGAGATGAAGAGAATTGGGAGGAGAATAATAATGGAGGAAAATGAAAAAGGGGTGATTTGAGGCGGAGGGGGTGGGGTTGGGGGAATAAAGTTTGTTTATATATAAAGTGGGCCTTTAGGGGTGAGACTTTGGTGGCGAAATATCGGAATGAAAACAACGGCTATGGTACGAGTAACGATTTCGAATTTTGAATTTAAAACCAATTGCCACATAGTAAAGCGGGTTGGGCTTCAAGTCACACAAATTTTATTTTTTTTTTGCTATAAAAAAAAAAGGGCACCATTTTCCTACTAAAAAAAAATACTAGATGTATCACGTCGGGATAGGCGATTCGATACGAATTTATAATTTACTTATCGAGTCAAACAACCTATATTTATGTCATTAAAGACAAATTATGTTGTCCCTCGACCATTATATCCCTGATTTTATTTTTTTTAACAATTACAACATTGCAGTAATTGTCCCTATTACTGCGATTCGTCAATCAGTTTTCCCCATTTTTTCTTACCAAATTCAAGCTTTTTGCGAATTTAAATCACCTTATTCTTCTACATCGTTACAGATCAATAATTTGAGTTCATCAACTTAGTTTTGTTCTTCCATTCTTGCTGTTGGTTTGTCCTGTTCTTCTTCTTCTTCTTCTTCTTCTTCTTCTTCTTCTTCCACTTCCTCTCTTGTCGCCGCCGGTGGGTCCACGACCACGGCTACAAGGCAAGCAACATCGGTCCAACCATAACCGCCGGGAACGAGGTACCGGGCGGCATCGATTTTCTTGAACGGGACCGGCATCTGAACGGATTTCTGAAATTTTTTCCGGTGAATGGATGGTGTTCGATTTTGTTGCGCCCCTCTTTGCATTTCTCCCCATTTTATTTCGAGTATAGATTGAATGTGAAGAGATTTCTTCGAATTTTGGGGAGGCACCAAACTTGCGGGGGAGAGAAGCAGCAGTTCCACTGGGAGACACCGGAAGGCAGTTGGGATAGCACCGGAGAGGTTGCAGGCAACGGAAGGGGGAATTGGAAGAAAACATGATCTTTTTTTTTTAAAGAAAGGGTATAATGGTCCAGTGATATAAATATTTGTCCTTAATGGCATAAAATTGAATGTCACTGGATTAAATATGTATTTTGATAGAAAATTTGTCCTTTTTAACATTTTCCCCTAAATATTAATACATGAATTTGGCTTGAGTTCTTTCGGGTAAGAATAAAAAATGTTTGTGGTCGATTTGATTAAGTTTAATTATGTTCAAATTTGGCTCGATTATTCTCAGCAAAATGTCAACAACTTCCAAGCTCGAGCAACTTGAAAAAGAATATTAAATTTTAAAATATCGAGTTTGATTGTTAAAAAATACAAAAATTATAACATATATTTTATTTAAATATATTATAATAATGCTCGACAAAACTCGTGAAACATTTCGACTTAAGTTTATGAGTGCTCTAGTTCAATTTGTTAACTTTGATAATCTGCTCAAGTTCAACTTGAATTTGATTAAATCATAAACTCAAAGTTCTACCTGAGAAACAGAAGACAATGTGACTATGCTTGATGTTCTATGTTGGCTGTTAGTTTAGCAGATTGAGCTTGTTGGAGCTGCAAGCCCGCAATCAATTGCCGTGAGCAAGAGATACAATCAGAGGTCCTTAAGCAATCTCTGGTTTTATTGAATAAGTACTGATCAAGCTCACCACAAAGGCATGTTGCTGAAAGAGTGAAGTCGGTGATTAGACTCCAAGCAAGGATTTATGCATGTGTAAAGGAGTTGATCATTATAATCTTGTTATCCAACTTTGGCTTAAGTGGATGTTATTAGGGTGTAACTCTCTTTGTAAAATAATATATATAAAGGTAATAAAATAAATCCCATTGAAGAGAGTTTAAATCCAAGGTCAAACTTGGTACATAAATGACTGCAAAGTAGATGTTTTATATCTCCTTGTTGGAATATGTCTAAGCAACTGTGTGCTCTACATTTTTCTCTTATACTGCTTTGTGAATGCTTACTTACATATCTCTGAGTTGATTGAATCAATAGCAAAGCATCTGCACACTTAAAGTTTCCAAAACTTCCATTACATTGCAGTCAGTCACAAATAGACTTAATACTTTGATTAAACATCCTTGAGTTGTTTATTGACTTGGTTTGGTTATACTTTGACCAGACAAGTGTTATAATTACTTGTAATCCACACCATAACCACTTGATCATTGTTATAACTTGATATATTGAGGATCAGAATAGTTACACTAATTGTTATTGTAATACACTTTGAAGGGAAATGTTTTTAAGGGATACGTTGCTCTCATAACCATTCAATTCTCCTTATGGTTATTTTGTGATCTAATAGATCCTACAACAGGATGTCTAAAAGTGCCATACCTACATGGCTTATAATATTAGACCGGTTAACGTTTATGTCAGGTTCTTTGTTCCCCCACAAATCATCGTAGTTAACATTGATTGATGTTCCTATAGTGCTCGAACTATCTATGCCTGGTGTGTTGGGGATAAAATTTTGGATATTGAGAGTAATAAAACTGAATTTCCATTGATTTGTTTGAGTACAATAGATGTGATTATATACTACGTACATAACCATAATATAAACGCAATAATACACAATAAATGCGATTGATTACAATGATTTATTTTTCATGATTTTGCGTACCTAGAATATTCTAAACACGCTCACGCAATCCGATGGTAATGCAATTGACATGGAGATTGACTCGTAATGAATGAATCTTGTTTTCCTACAACAAACTTCTCCATGTCAATCGGCAACAATTGCTTCACATCAACATGCTATTGCTTGAATCTGTAATGGATGACTCTATTTGTTTTTATTTTATTTTAAAAAGTCATAGAAGAAGTAATAGAGAGGAAGAAATATTTGGAGGGAATATCATTCTTGAGGGGATGTGATACCCTAAAAAAAACTATAGCTAAATAAAAAAATGGATGTGTGATGGTTGAGAAAAAACTTACTAAAATTAAGAATGGAGGGTTGTACCCTTAAGAAAATTTGGAATGGAGGATTGTAAAATCTCTTAATAAATTTTGGAATTAAGGGTTGTAAAAGCCCTACATAAAAAAATACCGGATTTGAAAAGAAGTTTGACGATAGACAAAACTTCTTTTAGGAGAAAAAAATAAATGGAAGAAAGAATAGAAGAAGAAATAAATAGGAAGAAATATTGGGAAAGAATTTGATGGAAGGAGAAAAAGAAAACACGATTCAAACAATATTCGATTGTGGCTTCCTTCGCACTCTAAGCTCCGTCGCTGCGGGTTGTGTTTGTGTTGCTGCTACTACTCTCTTCTTCCATTGGTTCTCATCAAATCCAAATTGGTGATTCAAAGGGAAGGGAAGTTGGACCTGCCTGAAGATTTGGGAAAAAATTGCAGAGGGTATGGAAGATCATAATGATAGAGCAATTTATTTTGATGATTAAAAAAATCAACGAGAAAAAAACTATATGAAAAAAGACGGTTGTGGGGGCGAGGGTTCGTGTAGATTATGGTAACGAACCCCCACCCGTACGAATTTCTTTACGATTGACTATGATCTGAAAGACGTTAGTCAAATAGCTCTAATACCATATTGAGAGTAATAAAACCGAATTTCCATTGATTGTCTGAGTACAATAGATGTGATTATATACTATATAACCATAATATAAACGCAATAATACACAATAAATACGATTGATTACAATGATTTATTTTCCATTATTTTGTGTAGCTAGAATATTCTCAACATTCAAATACACACAAGCTAGTATAAAAAAAAGCAGATGTCATAATGCACCAACATTTTCCCATAAGCTTTCACTACTACAAAAAAGCATAAAGATCACGGTTTTTAAGTGTGATATATTTACATTAGTCACGGCTTCCAAAGTGTGGCATATTGAGGTGTGACATAAAGTACTCTAACTCAATCACAGTTACAAACAGTGATCTATTATAATAATTATCACACTTAAAACCCGTGATCTATTATAGTTGGAATCACACTTAAAAACCGTAATCTATTATAATTTCATCACATTTAAAAACTGTGATCTATTATAGTAGTTATCATAGTTAAAAACCGTGATCTATTATAGTTGTTATCACACTTAAAAACCGAGATCTATTACAATTAAAACACATTTAAAAAGCGTGATCTATTTTAGTTGTTATCACACTTAAAAACCGTGATCTATTATAATTTAAATCACACCAATAAAAGTGTATTTTTTTTTCAAAAACAATATATAAGCACACATATTTTTTGTCTTTGTTGGGACTCGAACCCGGATACTCCGGATTAACGAGCCACACTTATTACCACTAGACCGATATTTTCTTTCTTCTAATTTTCGACCACACTAAACTAAAATCTCATTATAAAATACCATATTATTTTAATCACAAATCAAAAATCGTGATTGATTGATTTTTTGTCTCATTTTTCCTAAAAACCGTGATAATAAAAATCGTGATATATTTTAGTTGTTATAACAATTAAAAACCGAGATCTACTATAATTTCAACACATTTAAAAACGCGATCTATTTTAGTTGTTATCACACTTAAAAACTCGTGATCTATTATAGTTTTTATCACACTTAAAAACCGAGATCTATTATAATTTCAACACATTTAAAAACTCGTGATCTATTTTAGCATTGTTATCACTCTTAAAAACCGAGATATATTATAATTTCAATCACACCTAAAAAAGTGTGATCATTCTTTTTTTCGAAAACGAAATATACGCACACATATCTTTTGATGCCACTCGGACTCGAACCCGCATACTCCGGATTAAGGAACCACACTAATTACCACCTGGCCGATGCCCACTATATTATCATTTTCAACCACACTAATCTAAGATATGATTATAAAATATCATATTTTTTAATCACGATTAAAAACCGTGATTGATTGATGTTCTTGTCTCGCTTTTCTTAAAAACCGTGATAATAAAAACTATGATATATTTTAGTTGTTATCACACTTAAAAACCGAGATCTATTATAATTCAACACATTTAAAAGCGTGATTTATTTTAGTTGTTATCACACTTAAAAATCGTGATCTATTATAGTTGTTATCACACTTAAAAACCGAGATCGATTATAATTTCAACACATTTAAAAAGCGTGATCTATTTTAGTAGTTGTTATCACACTTAAAAGCCGAGATCTATTATTATTTCAATCACACCTAAAAAGTGTGATCATTCTTTTTTTCACACCTAATAACCGTGATAAAAAATTTAAGTGTGATATATATACATTTTACTTGTCTCGGTTGTTTTAAAAGTGTGATCCCTTATCTTTAGATAAGTGTGATCTATATATCTTTTCTTATTAGTGTAAATAATTTGTCTCATTTTTTCTATAATTGTGACAAAAATATCATAATTCAAATACGAGTTTAAAAATGAGAGTAATTGATATAATTTATCTCGCTTTCTCAATAACCGTGACAAAAATATCATACCAATTTAGTCGAGATTAAAAGTGTGATAGTTTGGTATAATTTATCTCGTTTTTTCAATAATTGTGATAAAAATATCATATCAATTCTGTCACTGTTTTAGATGTGAGATTGATATATATAATTTATCTCGCTTTTTTAGAAACCGTGACAGAAATATCTTATCAATTCACTCACAGTTTAATAATGAGATTAATTGATATAATTTATCTCGGTTTTTCAATAACTGTGACATAAAAATCATATCAATTAAGTCACACTTTAAAAATATGATTGATTAATATAACTTATCTCAGTTTTTCAATAAGCGTGATAGAAAGCTGTAAGTGTGATATATATATTTTCGTTGTCTCAGTTTTATTGAAACTGTGATTGTTTTCATATCTTAAGTGTGACATATGTCCAATTTTGTAGTAGTGTTTGCCTAGTCACCATTGATCCAACGCTTATAAATCTATTATTCTAAAGTTTTATAACGTTTTGTTAAACCCGCAATTGTCGATACTCTAATTTGTGAGATAATGCCGTCTTGTTACGCTATATATTATTTTTAAATTAGTTGTTCACATGTATCTATGAAAGCAAATGTTTGTTTTACTCTATCAAACTATCAAATTAACCGATATTTATTTAACCATTTGGTCGAATTCCGATGTTTAACCAAACATGCAGATCTTCTTTTTCATTGTGGGAACTCATAAGTTTTAAAAAATGAAGTTTGAAAGCAAAGTAACATGTTTGTTTGCTTTGTCTTTGAGAAAGTAAATTGCTAGAAAACATAAACATAGAGCAAAAAAACATGCAAAAAAACATATATTTCACATTTAAGAAACTATTACATAAAAGATTCATTGATTCCAGCTCATTTCAAAAGCTAGAAATGCTAAAAACAAACATGCATACACATAATATCAACATAATAAGCTACGACCACTTTCGACGTATCATACAACATATCATACGTAATGTTCTAGCTAAGTTATGTTATTTTTCTACCACATTCAATATTATTATATTTATATACGGTATCCGCTATCATAGTGTTGTAACGGATTGCAAGAAGCACCAAGAAAGTTGAAGTACTTATAATCATCAAACAATCGATCAAGAAGAGCAAACGAGAATACACGAAATTCAATGTGGCTCGCCAACGCTGTGTTGAGTACATCCACAGCCAAAAAATATGATTTTATTATGTATAGAAAGTTACAACGATATTGTTACATCAATAATATTTATAGTCTTAGGGCCCAAACCCTAGCTGACTAACTGATTTACTAAATTACCCTAGACGCAGCCTTTTCAGATTCAGACGAAGACCACCAGATATAACCAGATCCAGACTCAAAGCTGATCAGACGTGAACACAACAGACTTCAGACGTGATCACCAGACTTCAGCTGTCAACATCAGGTTTGATGCTCGATTAGCTGAGTATTCAGACGCATACTTCAGATGTGGCTACTAGCTCTGTACGCAACATATTCAACTTCAGCTCTGACAGACAGATTCAGACGTAGAGATCAAGTAACCATATACTAACAATCTATTACGCCTAGTTACAACAACTAATAATTATGGCATAAAATTAATCGACCATAAGTTTGTGGGAAGCCTTTCAACAATTAATCTAGCTTTTATTTATCCATATCATATATTAGTCGATGAGGGCACTAAACTCCTCATGGAAACCAACATTTTACAATAAGGGCACTAATGTCAACATGCCACAGAAGAGATGGGTAGTCAGAATGAATCTAAATAAGTGTAATTGCAACAGTACGATATTCACAAAGATTTAACCAACAATGGGCTTCAATTTAGGATGCCTGTTATGTTGCACTTAACATTCATGTGACGTTATTATCACGTTATGATTCTCTACCTTTAGGGACATGATAAGGACCTTTTCTTTATAGGTCAAGATAGATGAGTGATACTTTTAAGCTTTCGTTGTAGTCATGTCATGCACATTGAAAAGATATAAGAGAATATTTGTAGTGACATGTGGTGCATTTGTAAGAGTGATACCTAGCTAGTTTGTTATTATGGATAAGATCTATCTCTAGAATAGACTAAAGGAATATGATGTATAAGTATGAGTACCTTTGTACTACTACAATTAAGCAATAAATGTGTTAAATTCAGAATATACATTTCTCTTCTTGGTATCGGAGCCCTGCGCCGGAAACAATGGCGGATGATCCTCCTCCAGTGATTTCCACCACCGTTGAATCTACAACTTTAGCTGAAGCTCATGTTACAGAATCACCACCCTTCACCCAAGTCGTTATTGGCATACCGGTTTCTCATCTTCCTCCTTTCACTTCTCAGCATTCTATGTTCAGCAACACAAACTCACTTCTCAATACTTTGCCGGAGACATCTTTGTTTCCTAATTTCTCATCTATCACCAACTTACTTCCACCTCCCAGATCTGGTGCTCTCCCACCTCGTTTCTCAAGTCCTACTTCACCATTAAACACTCTATCACCATCTCCTTTTCATGGCCATTTAAATCAAGCCACAATAGTCAAACTTATCAGAGATAATTATCTTTTTTGGCGTTACACTATATTGCCGATTGTTAGAGGATATAAGCTGGATGGTCATCTTCTTGGAACTACTCCAAGGCCCACAGAATTTGGCACTTTGAATCGAGCAGCTGTTGATGAATGGGACTTAATTGATTCCCTGCTGATGGGATGGCTTCTTGGTTCCATGACTGAACAGGCAGTCACTGAGGTAATTGGTTGTTCTACCTCTCATAAAGTCTGGAATACCTTAGAGCCGCTGTTTAACAATCATTCTGAAGCCCGTATGTTGGAATACAAACTGCTTTAACTAAGGCTGAAAAAGGTAGCAAATCTATGGCTGATTACCTTGCTATGATGAAGTCATATAGTGATAACTTAACAGCAACATGTTACCCAATATCTAAATATGAATTAATTCTCGCTACACTTGCTGGGTTAGATAAGGAATATGAAGCTGTAATTGTCAATATCACTGCTCGAAGGTTCACTAAACTGGCAAGAAGTCCAGTCACAGTTAATTACACATGAAAGACTTTTGGCTCGATTTAATCCTGTTGCATAGGTAAATTTGTCTCAGCAACATGCTGCAGCAAATGTGGCATCCTATTCTGGTATTCCTAGATCTAGAAATAGACCTCCTACCCCTGGTCAGAATTCATATAGAGGCAGAGGTGGTAATAGAGGGGGTAGAGGTAGAGGTAGAAGTGGAGGCCGATCTGCAAGTCCTACAAATTCAGGGAACACACCTAGAGTTGTATGTCAATTATGTGAGAAAGGAGGACACACAGTTGGCATTGTTTTGAGACTGATTTTCAGCCTGTGGATTTGCAGCAACAGGCAAGACCAAGACATAATTCAACTTTTATTGCAACCCCAAGTTCAATGGCTGATCATGCTTGGTATTTAGACAGTGGTGCCACCAATCATATGACCTCTGATTTAGCCAATCTTCAGATGAGTGCACCTTACAATGGTAATGATACATTGACTGTAGGTAATGGTGAAAATCTAGTGATTGCTCACACAGGACATAACTCACTACACACTCCCACTGCACCCTTGTATCTTTCTGACATTTTACATGTGCCCCAAATCACAAGAAACTTACTTAGTTTATATAAACTTGTTTCTGATAATGATGTTCTTGTTGAATTCAACTCTGTTGTTTGCCTTGTGAAGGACAAAGCAACATAGACAGTTCTTCTCAAGGGGCAACTTAAGGATGGTCTCTATCAGATAGCCAATCTGGATGCTAACATCCCACAGATCTCCTTCAATCCAACCTTCCAGCTGTGCATCTCAGTCAAGTTCAACCTAAGTTAATTAAGTCTGTTAGTGTCAGCAGAAATCCTAATGTGTGGCATAGGAGGCTTGGCCACCCCTCTAGTACAGTTTTAAATCATGTTCTGAAAGATTGTAATCTTCCCTTTAATGTTAATGAAAAACTTGAGTTTTGTGATGCATGTCAATGTGGCAAATCTCATGCTATGCCTCATTCTGTCTCTTTATCTCATGCTACTGTACCTTTTGCTCTTGTTCATACTGATCTTTGGGGCCCTATACCCATTAAATCCACAGAAGGCTATCTTTACTACATACATTTTGTGGATGACCATACAAGATTTACATGGATTTATCCCTTAAAAGCCAAGTCAGAAGCACTTACCTCATTCACTTTATCCCAGAATATGATTGCTACTCAGTTTTCTTCCAAAATCCAATGTATTCAGTCTGACTGGGGTGGGGAATATATATCTTTTTAGTCTCTCCTTGATCAACAAGGGATCCAATTTAGACATCCTTGTCCCCATGATCACCCTCAAAATGGTAGAGCAGAAAGAAAGCATAGGCATATAGTGGAACTTGGTCTCACCCTTCTGGCACAAGCTTCCATGCCCAAATCCTTCTGGTGGCACAGTATTCAGGCTGCTGTCACCCTCATTAATTCCCTTCCTACCACTGTCCTTAAAACGAAGTCTCCATATGAATGTCTCTATCACACTCCACCGGACTACACTAGATTCAAGGTTTTTGGTTGTACTGCCTACCCTTATCTCAGACCATTCCAAACCACTAAGTTCTAGTTCTATACTACCAAGTGTGTTAACTTAGGACCAAGTCCCATCCACAAAGGTTATAAGTGTCTAGATCCCACTGGTAAGATCTACATGTCTAACAATGTTGTTTTCAATGAATTTCAATATCCCTTTTTAGAAGGCTTTAGTCAAGGTCCTTCCAGACATGTTTTCCTTGATCAGCACCTCCCTAATATTTTTCCCTTTAGTCTGACTCATCCAGAAGGGCAGTTACATGGTCAGTCTGAGCCAGACCTTGAGCAAAGAAGAAGAACTGTGGTTGTGCCTGTTGTTCATACAACAACTTCAACTTCAACTTCTGTTCTTGTGATTTCAAATCAGGATTCAGGTTTTGCTAATACTCCTAATACTACACCACCTGCACATTGGCACAGCACACCTGATACTTCTGTATCAACACCACTGTATGATCATGCTATGTCACCAACACCCAGTTGTATCATATGTAGCCATATAACTTAGTGTGTGTCACACATGAGGATTAAGTTTATGGTGATACACTTGAAATGTTAATCCGTGGTGAATTTAATCAAAGTATGAGGTCTATTGATTAAACCACCATTAATGCGCCCATAACACTTTATGGTGTGACCGTCCTATCCGGACCGTCGACATTGGTTGTCTAAGTGGGGCATTTATATATGACAAGAGTCATATAGGACTGGACCGATTTAATCTGCGTTTCTCATATAATTCCGTGATTGAGAAATCTTATTAAATCACGAGATGATCATATATGGATTAACCTTAATCCTGAAGTGATTGCATACTCCTACTGGTTTCAGGATAGGGTTTGATGTGTTCGTTAAGTATCGCTAAGTGACGCGGTCCGAATCACTTTCACGTTGGCACTATTCTGGAATGAGTGAGAAGTGTGTGTCTCACAGATATGGAATCCATTCCTTCCTGCGGGAAGTAGAAAGACAATCCCCTTATTTGTTAATCCTAGAAACTGATCGATCCGCGGAGTTCGTATTGGTTATGAACTAATTGATCACTAGTGGGTTAATGGTAAATAATGATAAAATGTATTGAAGAAGGTTTACGGAAATAATCCTACTTCATTATGGATAGTCTATGGAGGGTTAGTCTGTATGTAATGATTATATCAATGGACAATTATCGACTCGACTCGACGTTTTGAGAATAAGTTATATCTATAATCGATAGAGTTCAGTTTCGGATTTATGGTGGCGTAATTCCGGAATTAATGAGTTGAGTAGAAATATTCCGTTCGATGAATATTTTATTCAATTTGTTGTAGCTACTGGTTATAGGTCCATGGTCCCCGGGTTGGCTCCTAACACGCGAGTGTTTTCTCGTTTTATGGAACCTCGAGAATAAATTAAATAGTTGGTCTATTTAATGAATATGCAATATTATTTATTTGGTAAATAATATGTAAAATAGAAAATACATTTTCTATTAAAAATGACAAATTAATGGCGCCACATAATATGGATAAACTAGGAAAAGAAATTTTTCTAGATTATGTAACATGTGTAATTAATTAATAATCTATTTGTTGGATAATTAATGGAAAAAATAAGAGATTGATTTTTTTGTGAATTATCTCTTATTTTTGTGGCAAAAATATCTTTTCCTTATGGGAATAGGTAATATAGGTAATTATGGTGTGAAAAGGATAACTCTCTTGATTAGTTATTTTCATATATAAAGAGAGTTCCTCCTAACACAATTTACACATAAAATTGCTCCACAATACAAATAAAAAGGAAGAAAAATTAGTTTCTTGCATTGGTCATTAAGAGGAGAAAAACCTAGGGTTTTTCTTGTGCATATTCGAGGAGGTTCTACGGCGAGGATCGACGTCCACCAGTCGTCACTTGGAGATACAATCCAGAAGATCACGGCTTCTCCTTATGTCAATTTACTATTCCTCTAAATAAGGTAAATCATTAACCTTCTCATAGTTAGATTAATTATTTATGTGAATCGAATCATGGTAAAATCGCATGCGATTTTATTCGTAGCTTCCGCTGTGCTAGGTCGAGTGTCTCGATAGGTGCTGAGAATCAGATCTGACGATCCAAATATGGATCGGATCTAGATTCAGGTTTCTGTATATCCAACAGTTACAACATGCCATCAACTACACACTCATCACATAAAAGTCAAAGTTCTGCACCATCACCATCTCCACAACCACAAGCACAACCATCACCATTACCACCACCACAACAACCTGTTTCACACCATATGCAAACCAGATCCAAAAGTGGAATCTTCAAACCTAAAATTTATTCTGCTAATGTCACTAGATTGGCATCTCTATCTACTGAACCAACAGATGTATCAGTAGCATTGAGGAGCTCAGAATGGAGAGAAGCAATGTTAGAGGAATACAGGGCCCTCATGAAGAATCAGACATGGGATCTAGCCAAACCATGTGTTGGACAAAATATAGTTGGCAGCAAATGGGTGTTTAAGTTGAAAGTTGGACCAGATGGTACAGTATATGCTGAAGCACAAGGCAAGGCTTATGGCAAAGGGATATAATCAACGTTATGGAATTGATTTCACTGAGACATTTAGTCCAGTAGCAAAACATCTACTATCAGAATTGTTCTGGCCCTAGCTGTTTCAATGAATTGGCCTATTAACTAGATTGATATAAACAATGCTTTCTTGAATGGTCCTTTGCAGGAATCAGTTTTTATGGAGCAACTAGAGGGGTTTGAGGATCCAGACAAACCAGGCTATGTATGCAGATTGAAAAAGGCTCTTTATGGTTTAAAACAAGCCCCTAGGGCATGGTTTGAGGCTCTCAGAAATCAGATGATTGGTTGGGGCTTTACTCAAATGCAATCTTATACTTCCTTGTTTATGTTCAAACAGGACAACTCAGTCTTGTTTGCATTGGTTTATGTGGATGATATCTTGTTGACAGGAAACTCTCCAAAATTAATTCAGAGATTTATCAACATGCTGAACACCAAGTTTTACTTGAATGATCTTGGTCCTGTGTCACATTTTCTAGGAATGCAAGTTGCCAGAAACAGAGATGGTTTGCATTTGACACAGTCCTTTTATGCATCACAACTGCTCCAGAGATTGGGATTTGATAATCTGAAACCATGTCCAACAACAATGGTATCAGGAAAGCTGCTACTTCCTAAGCAAGAAGAGCCTATGACTAATCCAAGTCTGTACAGAAGTGCTATTAGGGGGTTGCAATATCTCACACTAACACGCCTGATATAGCTTTTGCTGTTAACACTCTTAGCCAATTTATGCAAGAGCCACATACAGTTCATTGGCATGCCCTAAAGAGGTTATTCAGATATGTAGCAGGCACACTTGAGTTGGGATTAATATTTAGACCATCTAATTCACTGGATTTACATGGTTTCTCAGATGCAAACTGGGCAGTGTGTCCCATTGACAGAAAATCCATTGGAGGCTACTGTGTATATTTGGGGAAGTGTCTTGTATCATGGAGTTCAAAGAAGCAAAATGTAGTGTCAAGGTCAAGCTGTGAGTCAGAGTACAGAGCCCTGGCAAACCTGGTTGCTGAAGTTAAATGGATAAGACAGTTGCTCAGTGAAATGAAGTTTGATCTTGCTATTGTTCTTGTACTCTGGTGTGACAACACATGTGCTAACTCTCTAGCACAAAACCCTGTGTATCATGCACAAACCAAACATATAGAGGTTGATGTTCACTATATCAGAAATCAAGTGATCAATAAGGAAGTTACTGTCTGTCATATTCCAACACAAGAGCAGGTTGCTGACTGTTTTACTAAGGCCCTATCAGCAGGCTTTCACTGTCTTTAGAGACAAACTTAATGTGACAACACCTCACATTAGTTTGAGAGGGGCTGAAAAGATATAAGAGAATATTTGTAGTGACATGTGGTGCATGTGTAAGAGTGACACCTAGCTAGTTTGTTATTATGAATAAGATCTATCTCTAGAATAGACTAAAGGAATGTGATGTATAAGTATGAGTACCTTCGTACTACTACAATTAGGCAATAAATGTGTTAAATTCATAATATACTTTTCTCTTCTCACATTATATTGTCACGTCACATATAAAATATATGGTATAATAATTTTTTTTTGTGATTTAATATTATTTTAGTAGCTAGCTGATCAAGTTGATTTTGTCTACACACGAGTCATCGTTGTAGCGATGCGCAAATCATAGTTTTCCTTAGATATAACAGCCTGGTTTGACCATTATCATCTTTGGACTCCCTCCATTAAAGAAGAGAAAAATTAATGCCGGCAATTCAATAAAAAAGAAAAAGAAAAGAATGAGTGCACGTAAGTTCCTGTATATAAATATACGGGCAAAATTAGGATTTTAGTCTTCTAACTCCGGCCTATTTTGGATTTTAGTCCTGCTCCTGCTCCGGTGAGGAAAATGGTCTCTAAGTTTGCTTTTTTTTTTTTTTTGATTTTAGTCATATCCGTCGGAAATAATTGATTCAAGACCGAATTTTTAAAAATAGTCCTCTAACTAGCTGCCACGTAAGCGTTTTTTTAAAGATTCCGCGCCCAATCGCCTATTTCCAAACGGACAGACTAAAATCCAAAAAAAAACCAACTTAGAGGACCATTTTCCTCACCGGAGCAGAAACAGGACTAAAATCCAAAATAGGTCAAGTTAGAGGACTAAAATCCTAATTTTGCCTAAATATACGATAGTATAATTGATACATTATAACTTATAAGTACACAAAAATCTAATCATCACACGTATATACAGAGAGAGAGATGTCTAAGGACAATTTCCTTGTGATATGGGTTTTGCTCATAGTCGTTATAGCGAGCTGCAGCATTGCTTCATTTAATGTAGTTGGAGCACAACATAAGTTTCACCTGACAGGTAATTAATTAAGATGAGCTGATCGAGCAGTTGATATTTTATCATTCATTTCTTAATTACTTGCATGTATGAATTCATACATATCCATAACAACTGACCATTTATTATTTTTGTAGGAGCTGGTGGTACAAAAGTCCGGCCAGGTGTTCAGGGCGACCCACGCTTGTGCTTTCTTCAACTGTGCGACAGCGAAAAATCTTGCCTAGTTCAGAGCTGTACATGTACTGACCAAATCTCTGTGTTTCAGCATGTGAAGTTCCACTTTTGTGTAGAATGGAGTTCGCCTCCTTCTGGGTTTGACGAAGTATCCGATTTCGACCAAAATATAGCAACAGATCATGGCAAAGAAGATGATAATGTTGTTGCAGATAATGAAAATAGGGATGCAACGGCGGATATGGACGCATAATATATATATACTCGATCAACAAATTTTGTCTAAGTGTCGGGGCTTTCATTTTATGTCTGTGTCTGTGCCTGTGTTTGATCTAATCTAAGAGTGCTTAGTATTAGACACTAGGAATGCTGAGAATTTCATGCTTTATTACTGATTGACATCAGGCTATAAATAGCCAAAACAGACCAACAGAAAGTCGGAAAAATAGCAGATAGTTTACAGCCATTTAACTACCTCCTATAAACTAGGGAATGTGGAAGACTTCTTCCTACTAAAGCTCAAAATAACTAACAAACTGAAGACTGATTCAATGCAGTCTTATTTATTACATAAAAATAGAAAAACACTTGACAACTCAGCAAAAATATCCAACATACTCTCCCTTAAACTGATTTTAATGTAAAAACAGTTTAGAGAGCCTTCAAACTTGTTTCATCTTCGATTCAGCCACTTTCTTGGATTGCACATACCCCCAATCTCTTCCTCAAACTCATAAACAGCTCCCTCTTGAGTGGCTTGGTCATAATATCTCGCTAATTGATCTCTCGCTCGCCGCAATGTATCATTCTATAACACCATCTTCACATAGATCCCTCAAGAAATGGTACCTAACATCTATGTGTTTACTCCTTCCATGTAGAACAGGATTTCTGGACAATTGGATAGCTGACCTGTTGTCACAGTAGATAGGAATAGGACCATGTTGCATCTGTCCTAAGCCATTCAAACAATCTCATCAACCAAATTGCATGACATGAACACCGTGCGTGCAGCCTACAAACTCAAACTTACGTGGTGGATAAAGTGACAATCTGTTGCCTTCTTTGATCCCCATGATACAATGCTGTTGTTCATCATAAACACTTGACCTGAGGTGCTCTTCCTATCATCAACATCACCTGCATAGTCACTATCTGAGTAGCCAACCAGTTTAGGCTTTGGACTTGCTGTATATTTGATCCCATAATCCTTAGTACCTTGTAGATACCTTAGTATCCTCTTGATAAAATGCAGATGTGCTTCAGTAGGTTCACTCATGTATCTGCTAGCTACACTCACAGCATACATAATATCTGGTCTTGTAGCTGTAAGGTATAGCAGACATCCCACCATTTGCATATACAGATTTGCATCAATTTTCTTTCCATCTCCAGCTTTGGTGAGCTTCACTCCAACATCTGTTGGTGTCTTCACAGGGTTGCATTCCTTCATTTTGAACCTGTCCAGTAGCTCAGAGGTGTATTTCCTTTGAGTTATGAAGATACCACCTTCCTTTTGTTGTACTTCAATGCCTAAGTAGTAGTGCATCAGTCCTAAATCTGTCATTTGGAAGGCCTTCATCATATCCTTTTTGAAATCAACCATCATGTCTGTGCTATTACCTGTATAAATCAGGTCATCAACATATAAACAGACTACTAGCATATCACCATTCTTTCCTTTCTTCACATACAGTGTGGGTTCATGTGGACATCTCTGAAACTCATTTTTGATAAAGTATGAATCAATGCAGCTGTACCAGGCTCAAGGGGCCTGCTTCAATCCATATAATGCCTTTTTAAGCTTGCACACCTTGTCTTCATGTCCAAACCTTGACATATCCTTGAGGCTGATCAATGTACACCTCCTCAGTAATTCTGCCATTTAAAAATGCAGACTTCACATCAAGCTGCTGCACCTTCCAATTTTGTTGTGCAACCACAGACAGCACCAATCTGATGGTGTCCAACCTTGCAACAGGTGCAAACACCTCATTATAATCAATGCCATACTCTTGCTTGTACCCCTTTGCCACTAGTCTTGCCTTCAGCTTGTCCACCTTCCCTTTCTCATTGAGTTTAGTTTTGTACAACCACTTTACCCCAATAGTTTTGTGTCCAGCTGGTAATTCTGTAAGTTCCCATGTGTCATTCTTCAAAATGGATGCCATTTCTTCATCCATAGCAGCCTTCCACTTTGAATCTTTTATAGCTTCATCAAAGGTGGTAGGATCTCCTTCGTCACGAGAGCATAGTAGTTGGTTTCACCTGGCAAAACTGGTACATCATATTCAGTCATCCACAAAGGTCTTTTCCTTGATCTTTGTGGTCTGGTTTCCTCCTCATTTGGTGAAGTATCAGTGTGATACTCAGTGCTTTCACTTGATTCATCATTTACATTTTCTGCTTCAGCATTTTCAGCACCATCTGTTGCATCATCTGTGTTTTCAGCTTGTGTTGCATCCTCCTCATCTGTCTGCACATTTTCAATATCAGTATCAACCAAAACATCATCATTTTTACCTCTGTGATTCCAGTTCCAGGCCTTTGATTCATCAAAAACCACATCTCTGCTTATGGCAACCTTCCTTGTGACTGGATTATATAATTTGTATGCCTTGGACTGTTCACTTAGTCCCAAGAACACACATTTCTCCCCTTTGTCACTGAGCTTCTTCCTGTTCACATCAGGTACATGTGCAAATGCAATACAACCAAATATTCTGAAATTGCTTACATTGGGTGTGTGTCCTGACCATGCTTGCTGTGGTGTCATGTCATTCACAGCACTTGTAGGGCTTCTATTCAGCACATACACACTCCAATTTACAGCTTCAGGCCAGAAGCTTTTTGGTACACCCGTCAAAAGCATCATACTCCTCACCATATTGAGTATGGTCCTCGTTCTTTCTTTCAGATACTCCATTTTGCTGTGGAGTATAAGCTGCTGTCAGCTCCTTTTTGATGCCATGGTCATCACAGAATTGCTCAAATTCATGTGAACAAAACTCTCCACCCCTGTCTGATCTCAGTCTCTGAATCTTCTTACCTGTCTCAACTTCAACATGGTTTTTAAAAGTCTTGAAGGCTGTAAATGCCTCAGACTTCTCCCTCAAAAAACTAACCCAAGTTTTCCTTGTTTTATCATCTGTAAAAGTAATCACATACCTTATTCCACCATTTGAAGTTGGGGTGATTGGACCACACAAGTCTGTGTGTATTAGTCCTAACACATCTGTTGCCCTTTGTGCCTTGCCCTTTGGAAATGGGAGTCTGTGCTGCTTCCCCATGGTGCACTCCTCACAAACTTGTGCAGGAGCCGGAATTTTTGGTAGTCCCTCCACCATATTTCTCTGTTGCAATCTCTGTAAACCACCAAAATTCAGATGACCATACCTGTAGTGCCATAACCATGATACATCTCCACTTTTGGCCATCAAACACCTCTTAACGGGTGTAACATGTAAGGGAAACAATCTGCCTGCATTCATATTTACCACAGCAACTGTGCCTCTTGCAGGATCATGGATTTTGCACATTTTATTCTTAAATGTGACTTCATAGTTCTTTTCCTGCAACTGGCCAACACTTAACAGATTGCATTTTAGTTTAGGCACATATAACACATCAGAAATGGTCTCTACACCACCATTTTTAGTCTGAATTTCTATATTTCCCTTTCCTACAGTCATGATAGCAGATTTATCACCAAAACTGATCTTAGAGGGGTGAGTATCATGTAAAGTAGTGAACAAAGACTTATCTCCACACATATGATTACTACATCCTGTATCAACATACCAGACATTTTTTGAAGCTTCATATGTGGAATGGACAGCCATGAGTAGTGTAGCACTGTCCTCAGTCTCCATGAAATTGGACACCTCTCCCTTGCCTTTGTGTTCCATGTCCTTGTCTCCAGGCATCTTAGTGTAACATTCAGACTTATAGTGTCCAAACTTGTGGCATCTATAACACTCCACTTGGGATTTGTCATGCCCTTTACCTCTCTGATCAGTGTCTGCATTCTTGAAGCCATCTCTGCCACTGTTAGAGTCTCTGCCACCACCTCTGCCCCTTCCTTTTCCTCTACCCCTTCCTCTTCCTCTTGAATTGGAAGAAGTAGTCTTCAAAGCCTCGCTCCTCATGACCTTCTCGTTCGATCATTTTCTCGCTCATGAACTTGCAAAGAGGCTTGCAATTCATCCAATGAAAGTGTGTCTACATCCTTTGATTCCTCAATGGAACACACTACATAATTGAATTTTGGGTCGAGGGACCTCAAAATCTTCTCAACAACCGCAACATCTTCCATCTTTTCTCCAAGAAATCTCATCTTGTTGCATATCTCCATGGTTCTCGGAGCAAGTATGCAAAGAATCGCTTCACCATCCTTCATAGAAAGGGTTTCAAAATCTCTCCTCAAGGCTTGGAGTTGAGATCTTTTCACCCTGGCATTCCCTTGATATTTCTTCTTCATGGAATCCCAAATGTCCTTTGCAGTTTCCTTACTCAGAACCGTTTCCAAAATGGATCTATCTATTGCCTGAAATAGATAGTTCTTGGCCTTCAAATCCTTCAACTTCTTGCCTTCCAGCTCAGTTTTCTGAGCTTCATTGAGTGTGCCAGTTACATTAGGCACACCTCCCTCTATGACGGACCAAAACTCCTTGGACCTAAGGAAATTTTCCATCAACATGCTCCAATGGTCATAGTGACCATCAAATTTAGGAATGGCAGCTTGAACAAAATTTGATTCAGCCATATGGCTCCGATACCATTGTTTGATCTAATCTAAGAGTGCTTAGTATTAGACACTAGGAATGCTGAGAATTTCATGCTTTATTACTGATTGACATCAGGCTATAAATAGCCAAAACAGACCAACAGAAAGTCGGAAAAATAGCAGATAGTTTACAGCCATTTAACTACCTCCTATAAACTAGGGAATGTGGAAGACTTCTTCCTACTAAAGCTCAAAATAACTAACAAACTGAAGACTGATTCAATGCAGTCTTATTTATTACATAAAAATAGAAAAACACTTGACAACTCAGCAAAAATATCCAACAGCCTGTGCCTGCAACCATCTGGTAAGGTATACAATGTAATGCCTGTTATTATGTTGCACTTTTGTCAATTTCTTTTAGGAATAAAACAGAGGCATTTGTGGGGTATTGCTTTCCGTAGGGTTTACCAAATCCCTTCATTAGGACTTATATGTCGAATTTTGTCTTCTTCGTTTTTTTTTTTTCCAGATGATATGCCTTGTTGTTATTATGTAAAATATATATACAAAGAGTTTATACTTTTTTTTTTGGTTGACATCCTTACTTTTTTTTGTATATATATAGAAATTGATACAGATAGGTAGATAGTTTTTCCCTGGAAAAGAACTTTCTGAATTCGGCGCTTAAGTGCGAAATAAACTGTATGTTGACGCGCGTACTAAATAATTATAACAGAAAACACTACATGTTTCGATATTAACTAATACTACATCCGTCCTAAAATGTAAATCCATTTGGGATTTTTCACACAGATTAAGAAAGTTGGTTAAATTAGTTATGTGTCATTAATTTTGATGAAAAAGTCTAAAATGACCTTTGACTATTATTAATGCATAGTAGTAAAAAGTGGTGGGTAGATAATAAATGAGGGGTAAAATGAGAAAAATGTAATTAATGATTCCTTGGTTATATAAATTGACTTATATTTTGGGACAAAACAAAAATGCTAAACGGACTTACATTTTGGGACGGAGGTACGTAGTACAAGCTTTAGAATGAACACATAGTGACCGATTTAGGAATTTGTTTCAGAAGGGTCATCGTAACTTAAAATTATATTTTTAACGACAAAACGACATTATTTTAACTACAAATTAAACTATATCGTTTTAATATTAGAATATTTCACGGATCTCAGTGAATCACGTGGCCCCTTGGTAACAGTAGGCCCGTGATGTGAACACGTAGAAAGAATGACTTCATCATACTCATGATTACCATAATGCAACATAAAATGATTAACCTGTGTTCATGGGCGACTCTAGAAATTTGGTGACACAAGTCGAATATTTGTCACAATTTGTAGTTACTAAACGTAGCCTTATATATTATAGTTCAATACTGGTGAATACGGATCAATATATAAAAATAAGTGGGTCAACTTCACATATTTATGTGTATTTAATTTTTTTCCCGCTGCAATATTTTTTTTAGCTGATCGGGTGACCCATATCCTATGAGGTGGAGCCGCCCCTGTGTTTGTGAAATGTACATTTCCATCATTTTTTTTTTTGAGAAAGAAAGCTGTGATTTCGTTATGAATCAATAAATTGAGTTTACAATTATTTTTTTTGGTTTGGAAAAAAACTTTTATTAAAGGATTGGTAGAGAAATACGAGAAGAGTTATGGTACAACAGTTATTGAAGAGTGATACTAAGTGGATGGATGGATGTGATGCATCCAACTCACACCTACACACTCCTACTATATGAAAGTGGATGAGTTGGATGCATCACATCCATCCACTTGGTATCACTCCCCTAATAACTGATGCACCATAATTTCTCTCGAGAAATACAGAGTTACAAATAGAACTTTCCATAATTTAGTATTTATATCTTTTGTTTGTAAAAAAATATTATATCTCTTAAAAATATTTCATTGGTAGAATAAATATGATTTGGAAATTAATAATCACCCTTAAATATTTCCTCAAGGAGTGAATAACGAAAAACACTCCAATCTTTAGGTCAATGTTGCGACCCGTTAATTTATCATTCGTTTTGGCATTTTCGCCGTTGTTATGGCGGAAAAGATGCATTTTAGCAGCACGCGCGTGAGGATTTCAATAGTGTATAAGTGTATAATATATTGGGATGATTTGGATGCATCACATCAACCCACAAATAACTGGTGTACCATAATTCTTCTCTAAATCTTGTCATGCCTTTATTTATTTTTACACTTTTTATAAAGTGTATATATAATATATGTATGTATGCACCTTCCTCATAAAATGCATACTACGTAATAAAAAAGATGATTAAATTAGAATTAATTAATATGACAAATATTTCAATCTGATCATACAATTGTCACAATGAGATATTACAATAATCTCGCTTTAAATTGAATAGAAGGTTTTAATTCAACGGTAACTACTTTGATCAAACTAGAATCACTAGGGATGGCAATGGGTCGGGTAGGGGACGGGTTTAGCTCCACCCGACCCATACCCACTCCTAAATTTTTTTACCCATACCCGACCCATACCCGAACGGGTATAAATAAAATCCCCCCATACCCACCCCCAACGGGTAACGGGTAGGGTACGGGTACATGAACATGTATAAATAATTTTTTTAAGTACAAAATGAATTTGATTTTAAGTATAAGTTAAGACATTTTGCAAATGAATGTCCTATTAGGAACTAATGTTTTTTAGTTTTTTTATCGCTCTTTTCTACTAACAAGTAACGTTAGGTTTAGTTCTTTCCTAATTTCTACTAACCTCAAAGAAAAAGCAACGGGTAGGGTAGGGTACGGGTCGGGGAATGGGTCGGGGACGGGTAGGGTAGGGTTTTATGCTATACCCGATACCCGACCCGATACCCGAACGGGTATAGAAATTTTACCCATACCCGACCCATTACCCGAATGGGTAGTTGAAAATCATACCCGAACGGGTAGGGTAACGGGTAGGGCAGGGTCGGGTTGGGCGAGATTGCCATCCCTAAGAATCACTTAAATATGAACTGATGATGTTTTCTAGATGATTTTAATGTTTGCAGTCTGTGCCTTATATAAGCTAAATATGCCTCGTCTAATATATTGCAAGAACAACATAGATCCCTCTTTGCAAGCAGAGAGCTATGTCTGTTCGGCTTTGTAGAGCTATGTCCATGTTTCGTTGTGGCGACATTTGTCTAAACGGCAAATCAAATGCAAACAATCACGAAAAATGATGTTTATTATGAAAAAAATATCTAACATACTATCCCTCATAAAAAAAAGGTCGAGTCTCCACCTAAGGGATTTTTTCGTCCCTAGAGTTTCGTGAATGATGTAAATCGAACGTTATTTCAGTGGTCCAGTTTCTAATTAGATATACACATGCATCTTATTGTTGAGAGAAGTCGTCCATTTACAAAATAGAACCTTTATGTACTCTTCAAATCAAAAGCAATACTGCTATTACAATACTCTTACTTTTTTACTACTGAAATATGTCCGTGAGACTAGTAGCGAATCCAGAAAATTTGTTCAGCAGGGTACAAAAATGTTAGGATTTTGAACCTACACAACACTTTGAATGTTGATTTTGTCTATATTGTAGCACATGTAATTACTATAAAAATAGTATCGATGATTAAACATTGCTACCTACCCGATTTGAACATCGACTAACACTTGGAGATGATGAAAATGATTGCTATACAACATATGCATACATACACAAAATTTAGTTGGAATTGAAAATTTGCTCCAACCGGATTCGAAAAATAGTAGGGATGATTAGAAAAACGATATGATCTTTTTTTACTATGGCATCTCTTAAGTTTTCAAAAGAGTGACACTACAAACATAATGGTTGTGTCAATATGAGCGACACAATACACTTTTACGTGCACTATTGATTATAAGAGCCTGCATCACAAAATATAGATACTAAATCATAATTAAATGTGTTGTGTTACTCATCGTAGCTCAACCGTTTTGTCTTTAGCAAATTTTCTTTCTGAAAAAGTGTGAAAGCAATTATGTAATTGATTAAGACATGTTTGCTTTGTGCTCAAGAAAGTTAATTGATAGAAAACATAAACAGAAGGCACAAGAAGTTGCAAAAATGATATTTTGAGAAACTATTCCACAAAAGATTCATTAATTCGAGCTCATTTCAAAAGGTATAAACGCTAAAAACAAACATGCATACACATAGTATCATCAACATAATAAGCAACACTCACTTTCAAACATATCATACGTAACATTCTAGTTAAGTTGTTTTATTTTTCTAACACATTCTAGCTAACTTATATTATTTTTTCGTACATAAATATTTTCTCAATTAGGAAACTTTTGTTGCTTATTATTTCAACTAATAATCCAATTGTGAGTCTACATATATTTATTTGTGGTGTTACTTTTTTATGATCCAAATAAAAATTCGGTTTGTGCTGGTTTCTGAGTTTTTATTTATGTATTTAGGTATGAGACTCTTATACTAGTGTACATATCTAAAGAAAGTGTAGTTTTTATAGTTTGATGGAAGATATTAGAAAATTATGATATATAAATAACAAGGTTGTGGTCCTATGACACTTTTTTCTCCCTCTTTTTATTCCCATCGGCCAAAAGAACCAGGGTTTAGTGTGTTGGCTTGGGAGATCAACATCCGTGACGGTTATGTGACGAAACGATCTTCCTGACAGATCCATGCATGCTTTCAGCTTGCTTACACATTGTTGGAAAAAATTAGTACTTAGGATATTGACCGATTATGAATAACTCCAAGGCACGTGATAACGTTGTCTTTTAAGAGATGTTCCGTCCCACACAATTGTCACTTAGGGATTAAACGAAAATCTCTCTCAGGATACAATGGAGGTGTTTGATTCAAATAGTGACTTGTTTGAATCAAACCCGAGAACTCTCGAAAATTTGGTTCTGATGATGTTGTGCTTAGAATGAAATCGTTTGCATATTTGTGCCTTTTATAGATTGAAAGTACCTCCACTAACGAAGTGAGGTAATCCTACACGAATGAGAATGATCATATCAGTTCGTCCAAAAATTGCACTTTTGTACAGGTGCATCACTTCGAAAAAAGGACGAGCCTGTTCGAATGAATGCATGCATCAGTCCGAATGGATGCATGAATCTTGTTCATGAATCTAGGTCGAACCCCGTTTCGTTGCGATAAAATTAATTCGTACGACAACTCATATGCAAACGATTATAAAATATTTACTTTATGAAAAAAATATCAACACATATCGGTAAATTATTGTTTTAACGTTAACGAGATCCTGAACATAGTGATTCAAACCTCGCTACGTACGGTCACTCCACAAACTTTGTTTGATGATTCTTTTGATGATGTCACGTCCGATCACTCTTCAAATGGAGGCGTCACCAAAAAAAAAATAAAAAACCCTAAAAATAATTGTCAAAATAAATATCCATGGGAGAGATGCTCTACTAATAATGCAAGGGTGGTCCCATGGGCGAAGTAGTAGTAGCGTAGTGTAACTAAGGTCCACACCGACACAAATGGATAAGAATGAGCTAAAAAGTAAATAATTTTGAGTCGCTATCCTCCACCCCCACCTCGTGTCAATGTCTTTTACATAAACAAATATCAAAGAAAATAAGAAATGGGAACTACAGTAAGTAGTATAAGAGAACCCAATACATATATCCAAGTGCAATTTTCCTTGGGAGAATTGCAAAATGGAGGAGTACAAGTACAACAACAACAACAGCAGCAGCAGCAGCAGACCAAACCGAAGTGATGTTCATTTGTCTAAAGAAGAAGAAGCTAAGATTGAGGAAAACACTCGTCATTACTTTGACGGTATTGCTCCAAAGCGCCACACGAAGCCGCAACGGAGCGAGTACTCAACTGCTTACTCCGATGACAACAACGACAACGACGGCGTCATACCGGAATCTCTAGAGTTTCAACGTCTTGAAAATGAAAACCAGGTTGTAGTCTCTTTTTTACCCTTTCTTTTTTGTTTCTTGGGTGATTTTTATTCTACCTAATATAGAGAGATCTGAACCAAATTGTTTCGTCTCTGGAATAAGAGAAACCGTGAGGCCTAGAGATACACCCCTAAAAATCACCCTTTGTTTCTTAAAATGATTAGACCCTAAATATATTTAGGGTTTCCACTCCCTCCCTCCAACGGGGAATAAATGGAGACGTTAATCATGTAACTTAGTGGCTCAGAGTCATGGGCTTGCTATTATACCAAATCACCCTTGTTTCTTATGGTGGTTCCTATCCCTGCAGTTTTCCCCTTGGGATTTGCTAATAAAAAAAGGTTGTTTTATTTTGTGAAGAAGAAATTGATAAGAGACGGAGGAGGGCAGGTGGCAGAGGAGTTCACTGAGACAGAGTATTACAAGAATCTTATTGGCATTGATCACCAACACCACACGGTATTCATTCGATCACTTGTTTTTACATGGTTTTTGTTAAAGATCAAGCGCTTACCGGTTCTCCTCTGATACCATGTTAAAGATCAAGCGCTTACCAGTTCTCCTCTGATACCATGTTAAAGATCAAGCGCTTATCAGTTCTCCTAAAAGCTATAGCTGTTAAGGAAGACGCTACTATATTTCTTATATCACTTTGACAGTTTTCTTTCAATTTTGTTTCTTTCTCGACTAATAATTTCCCCTTGAATATATTCAGACAGGAACAGGTTTTATAAAGGTGGACAACACAGATGATGGCAAAACATTCAGCATAACAGACACAGAAACTGCAACTGATAATCATGTTCCAAGCAAGGGTAATCCTGCTACTAATGATTGGATCCCGGCTCCTAATGATTCGGTATGATAACCATAACATAATTATACTTCTCTGCAGGTCGGTCACTTGCAATAGATATTGTAATAAAATCAAGAAAAACACATAGTGTTAAGTGTTTACGTCTGTAAACTAAATAGCATGTTAAAAGAAGAACCTGATGCAAATTGTCCTTATATATCTTTTCTTATTTGTTCCAGGTTGATTACTTCTCCGACAAGCCCAACCGCAGCGACAATTGAGCTCTCAAAGAAAAGGGAAAATGCCCCAAAAATGTATCTGCACTGAAGTGGTTTTTTATAATCAAATTGGTCAGCCTACATAAGGCTCATGATGTTCAAGTTTTGAATAAATAAAATCTTTTGTATTGTTATTTTAATAATGTTTTATCTTTCCCAGCCTCATATCATCCTCTACAAGTACAACCCACCTTATATTACATTTTCTCCAACATTACATATATAACCACCATTAGATCATTGTGTGTAGCCTTTCAATATCACTAATCTAGCTTTATACGTATCATTTATTAGTCGATAAGGGCAACCCCAACATTAGTTAGACAATAAGGGCACCAATGTCAAAATGGCACAGGAGAGATGGGTACTCAGATTGAATCTAAATACATGTAACTGCAATAGTACGATCTTGACAAAGAATTAACCAACAATGGGCTTCAATTTAGGATATCATGTTCAAACATCTAATTCACCTAAAATGTGAAAAGTCACCAGTGTAGAAAAGAAAACATTACCTTGATGCATTTGATGAATCATGGGTCATAACATTTACGCGCCAGCCTTACACAATCCACCCAATGCAGAATCTGAATATTTGGGTCTCTCTCCAGCAAGATATCAGAAACCGTAATCTGAATACTGCCCCGGTAATTCGTGATCTTTCCACGAACCCTTGCAAGAACACCAAGCTGGATATCAGAGGAGAAGTCGATTGCAGCACAGGCAATCAGTCCAACATCTGATGGGTTGCGACGAGCAAAATAAGAGGATGAATAGTGGTTGAGCCACAGGACACAGATAATGCAGCCTGTCCCGTCGTCGATGGTGAATTTCAAGAACTTCCCGGGTTTGAAGTCTCGTGTAACAACAATGCCGACGACTTCAGTCCGTGAAAAGCATTTGCCTTTGCGGGAAAAGGAGTTGGGGTCCCTTGATGGCACAAGCTGTAGGAAATCAAAAGCCAGAAGCTTGATATATGTGTCCATAAAGTCTTCTTATATAGTGTAAGCTAGCCCTTGGTAATCACGAGAAATATCACTTGTCCTGAGAATAAAATTGAAGAGTTGACTTCTTATTAGCATATAGTATACCTCAAATCATGATTATATGATATAATATATGTCTTGCTGGAATAAGGCAAACCAAGGAACAAGGCAGATGCAAGAAGCTGAAATCGTCACAAGGCAATAAGGCCAACAAAAAAAAAAGGGACTCTAAGCCAACAAACAAAAGTTTATAACAAGGCACATAATTGAGCATTATGGATTTTGGAATACAACAGGAAATATAGAAGAAGAACAAGAAACTATGAATAGACTAATATCAAACTCACAAGCTACTAAGAAATTGGACACCAACTCTTCTAAAGGTGAAAAAGAACTCCAAGCCAATAAACAAAAATTTACATCATACACCCTCCAACACAAACGACACATCCACCAAATTAGTCAAGTTTATCAAAAGCCATGGGATTAGCTTTGTCACACTCATAAAGGTTTCATTTTTCCCATGCTTTGCAAAGAAAAATCAACAAAAAGGTTAACTGAATCAGCATGCTAAGGGAATGGATGTAACAATTTGATAATGGCAGCATTCTAGCTTCATCAATGAGTTTCCTTGACAAGCCAACTAAAGCTTGACTCACTGCTATTATTGCCGGAATTCCAGATCATTCCTCCCTTCTACTCCTATTGAATTTCACCTCCTGTAAAGTCAATCTTTAAACATGAAATGTTAATAGGAGCAAAAAGAACTACAAAGGCGATAAATACGGACCATTATTGCCATCAAGGACCAAGTTTTCACTTTCTTTTACGAAATGTTCTGACTTTATCTGTAGGATATGCTGGCAGAGTCATTGGAGCTCAGGCTTAACATCAAGTGCACCTTGATATACGTAAGTACGCTAATCAAGCATTAACAATGTTCATTCCAACAACTCTGCAACCATAAGCTGATGTCATGCTTGATATTCGAAAAAGCATCTTTTCGAGTATTACAGAAATGAGGGATAGACCAAGAAAACATCTGAAGCAACGTGAACAAATAAGGAATTACATCCAAATAAAGATGGTGAAAAAGAGAATCAAAAAGATTTATTCAAACATTGGCATACTCCACACAGCAAATGCAATTCTAGGCAGAAGAAAAAAGAAAAAGAAAAAAAAAATGCAACAACAACAATCGGGAGCAAGCACTTCAAAAGACAAAATACAAGCAAGGACAAATCAGTGCGCAATAACTACACAGAAAATAAAAAGTAATCATCAACCAATTTAGTAAAACATTTTTCGAATAATTGAGGAAGGAAGCTGATCCGATAATCTTTTCTTAATAATTTGTCAATTAGGAAGAGCTGCGACCTTAATAACGAAGAAGCGGGGAAAGAAGAAAAATAGAAAAACAAAAATTGCACCACAAACCTACTACGGGTCGCCGTTTGCAGCGACAAGGAGCTGGGAAAAACAAGAAAAACCGCCGAAGAAAGAAAATTTATACGGAGGACAAAAGAATAAACGCCGTTGCCGGAGATCGAACCCGGGTCACCCGCGTGACAGGCGGGAATACTCACCACTATACTACAACGACTTATTGAAGAAAAAGCACATTCATTTATTCTCATTGTAAGAAGTAATAAAAACGGAGAATAAAAATGATATGCTGCTGCCGGGAATAAAACCAGGCTCGCCGGAGTTACCTGCAGAAATAAGTTGCAATTTGCAAATGGAAGTAATCTCCATAGATCATAAAGCTTCAGGCAGTGAAGTGAAGTAATACACATACTTTCAAGCATGTTAGCTGGAAGAACAAGAAAATTCGGATGCCTTCAGTTCAGGCACTGAAGAGACAGGCCGCCGTTGGCGGCAACATGGATGTAGAGATGTGAACAAAATCTATGTGTGTAGCTAGCCTTCTATATCAATGGCTGCACCGTCCACCACCGTCCAAAGACTTTCCAAGCATGTCATTGACAATGTAATTCACATGTGTTCATATGTGAGTAGTATACCTTATAAATAGGTGTTGTTTGTGATTGTAATTGTAACAACCAAAAGTGAGAAGCTTAAGAACAAAGCTTTTAATACAAAGTGTGTCTTTGTGTGTGTTGAATCTATTGAAACATTGTGTTGTGTTTCTACAATTGGTAGCAGAGCTTGGTTGAGCCATTATCTCCCACCGAGATTGTTTTTCCGGTGAGGTTCTTACAAAAAATTCTTGCATTATTACCACGTGTTTCCGGCTGCCGGTTTTGTTCAAACTTGGCAGTACATTGCAGCAGCTCGTTGTCAAACGAGACTGTTTTCTTTCTGCCTTTCAAAAGATTCATTCTTGCTGTTAACTTTAAAAAAAAGGTGACGATGCTAAATAACGCACCACCAGTGAACTGAGGCCACGTGTAATCTAAGGATGAGCAGTAAGAGATCGAGATGGCTAAATATGAACAAAAGATGGTGTTTTTGGTGTATCACGGCCGAGTCCAAGAATGTATCTTGGATTGCCTACGTATCCGTGTGAAAGTCCAGAATCAAGCCTTACGTAGTTCCCGAGCTATGTATTTATAGGCACATGTCCTTCTCCCCGCCCTAAAATTAAGGGCGGCGGGGTCTATTGACACAAATACCCTTAAATGGGCCTTGCCTCCTTGTCCAAGAAACCTGTGGATGTGGGCCCGGGGTCTCGGGCCAAAGATCACGATATCGACTCGATGTGGTCCGAGGTGAGTGTCCGAGTCCAAGTACTTGTGGAATCTCCCCAGGCCACAATCTCGAGGTATGTCTCTTCTTCGACTCGAGGCGGATAATATACTTGGACTATTCCACATGCCAGCTGGACCAATGGAATAATTCCACGTGGAGGAGCGAATCCCTGTATCATCATAAGCCCCCCAGATCGGAGATCAGATCGTCTCGATTTCTGATGTCGGGTCTGAAAACTTGAATTACTCTTTTGACACGCGGTCTCTTCTGGGCGGGAAAGACAGCTGTCACCCTCAATTGATACACCCGGTTATAGGATGACGTCACACTGCCAGCATTAATTGGTGTAGAGAACGAAGCGTCCTTTATTGGGCCACGTGGAGATTTAGCCCTTGATTCTCGCGCATACGCTTCTATAACCGCCCAAAATCCCACCCTTTCAAATCACTTGCAAGATTTACTCGCATATAAGGAGTCCAAAACCACGAAGCTTCTCCGTCGCTATTATTTGCTTTTGTCTACCGTAAAACCGCAAGTAAGCTCTAATTTCTCCAACTCTTTTCGTCTTTTATTTCTCGTATCTCTTGTTGATTCCATGTCTAGTAGCACTAGTGATTCACAAAATAGAGGGGAAGTCGTTGAAATTGTAGAGGAAGAATCGACGGAGGAGACGGTTTCTGAGCGGCCAACTGTTTCCGGTGAAGGATTCATCGGAGAAGAAGAAGAAGAAGCGGAAAGGGAAGAGGGAGGAGAGGAGGAAACGTCGTCTCGACTCGTTGGCCCTTCTCGACCCGCCACCAAACGTAAGACCGAATGTTGGGTCGTGGTCCATATGGATGCAAGTCAAACTTGAGCCAAGATAAGGCCAAAGCCATCCGTTTGAGATATGGAATTCCGTATTCTTCGAGAATATTAAGGTGTCACACGGTCAATTCCGGCTTGCCGTGAGCCTCCACCTTTGTTCTCGCGCCATTTACGAAGCGCAATTAAAGGAGGGACTTCGGTTTCCTTTCGACCCATGCCTAATCGCCGTTCTTCAACACTATAAGATCCGTGTCACCGGGGCCTTGCTCCTAACGGGGTCCGGAGCATAATGGGTTTTGGCCGGCGTGTCGAATCGCCAAGGTCGAGTTCTCGTTCGACTCTTCCGCCAATACTATGCCTTATCGAGTTTGCAGGACGCGGGGTGGTACACATTTCAGAAGCGTCCTTTGACATCGGAATTTGTGAGAAAGGTGACCTCGTCTCGGGCGACCGGAAGCCTAATTTTTTCTTTATCCGGCACGGGCTAATTGACATCGACATTCACACCGGTACAAAAGGCCGCGTAAATCGCATGATCGACTCGACTCGACACCCCCAACGGGTGTGGGGCCCTCGAGATGATTCATCCCGACGTTGCCACACGAAACCTGCATTCACTGTACCCCTATGCCGATATCGAGACGGCCGGTCCAGGCGCCTATCTCGAACTTGACGAGGACATTCGTCTTTTATGTAGGACTTTTATGCATTCTGTCGAGCCATAACACTTTTTTATCTTTAACTGTTGTTCTAACGTCGAATTTTCTCTGTCCGCAGTGGATCATTTCTCAAAGATGGACGCCTTGGGCAAGATGCCTGACCCCAAAACTACCGACCCGAAGAAAATCCAAGCGCTGGTTGGCATCGGGTCGAAAGCGGCTGTGTCTGGCGCTACGACTTCTGGGAATCAAAGGGGGCCAGCCCGATCCGCTACACCTGTGTCGATGTCCAACATCCTTAGGGACCGCCCCGACGAGGCTCGGCCGACCGAGGAAGCCGAGGAGAGCCTCGTGCCGAGGAAGCGTCAAAAGACAACGGAGGTGAGGCACGGGATTGGGAAGGAGACCCGTAACTTAGCCCCTCCCCGTCTCTACCGATGCGCTTCCCCGCGGTGAGCATGTCGGAGATGGAAGGCATGACTCCGAGGAGCCGCATGACTTCATTATGAAGAGTAGTCGAGCGGTAAGTCTTCTTTTTACTTTCCTTATAAATTTGTGATCCGGGTCCGTTTTTGACATCGTCGTGCGTTCTTTTACGGACCCGACTCGCGCCTAAAGCCGCACTCAACAGGATTGTGTCTCCGTCAGCTGCTCTGGAGGAACACAAGGAAACCATCGTTAAGCTGACCACGGACATCGAGAAGCAGAAGGCCAAGATAAACAAATTGGACGAGCGCCGTGTGAAACTGGAATCGGATCTGAGAAAGGCTAGAGACGATCTATCCCAAGCTCTGAAAGATGTATCTGACAGGGATGCAGGGATGGCGGTGTTGAGATCGGAATTAGCGGAGGTGAAGTCGGAGCTTGAAGGGACTAAAGCCGAACTGGTGGTGGCGGTCAAGGCTCGTTCTTCCGTCCAGTCTCTTCTCGACGAGTTAACGACTCGAGCCGAAACTCGCTAAGCGGGACTTTTTGAACTCAAAGGAACTCGAAGACGACTCGACGTTGCTCATGACTCAGGGCATGAAAGGTGGATTTACAATGGCTATCGACCAAGTCAAAGAGGTCGATCCAAACTTCAACGTGTCTGCCATTGCGAAGCCTTATCTATATGATCTCGAGGCCATTCCTCGTTATGGGCGATACTTTGCTGAGTTCAAGACTGGCATCTCTTTGTATAAGAAGTACGTGACTTCCGTTTTGAGCGACGACGGCACGTAAAATGTCGAGTCCGGGGATCAAGTCGATCCTAACGCTTCGACCTCGAACTGTACCGATGCCTGATGCTATTTCCTTTTTTTGTTGCTTTTAATATCTCGATTCGATTTGGTTGTAATAACTTTTATGATTTTACTTGTCTGAACTTTCATTTTATCCATTCGATCTTGTAAACTTTGACATTTTAATTTTGCATTGATCTTCAGATTTGAATCTTATGCTTTTCACTGAATGTCTTTTGTTTCTTATTGATCGTTTATTCAAGGTGTGTAGTCCTTTTGAACTTAATTCCCTTGAAAATGTTGTCTTATGGGGTGTAGTCCTTCGGACTTAATTCCCCCGCTAGCCCCTCGAAGTGTGGTAGAGTTTCATGACTCGTAGTACACTTGAGTATGAGTCGACCTAGCATTGTGCTGCCTTATCGGCTTGACTTGGCTTTTGGTCGGAGCTCGATTCGTCTATCCTGCCTTGTCAGCCTTATAAAGACGTCGAATTGAGAAGTCCGCACTCGACTGTTGGTCATCATGGTGCTTTTGATCGAGCACATCATGGTGCTTATAATCGAGTCGAGTTAGGGATCCATCGTGGGATCTGCCGACTGCTTAGCATCGTGGCTTACTGGCATGTCGGGAGTGATATAAGCACTGTCAGTGACTTGGCTTTATTCACTATTTTGTTTTAAATCCGCCGACTGCTTAGCATCGTGGCTTACTTGCATGTCGGGAGTGATATACCGTTGACTTGGCTTTATTCACTATTTTGTTTTAAATCCGCCGACTGCTTAGCATCGTGGCTTACTTGCATGTCGGGAGTGATATAAGCACTGTCGTTGACTTGGCTTTATTCACTATTTCTTCCGGCTTAATCGTGTCGAGGTGATTTTAGCATTGTCAATGACTTGGCTTTATTCACCATACAAAGTTGTCGAGTTGTTCGGGTCGGAGAATTGATGTCTCGGTCGATTATTGCGCTTTTTCATCTGCCCCCCTTTTGCTTTTTTATACGGTCTTGCATATGTAGTGTAATTAAAAAGGGAAAGAAAACATGCTTTATAAAAGGAATCGCAACACAATGTCATATCGACCTATTACAACTGATGAAAGTAGAATTGCAAAAGTCATGAGAATGATAAATAATTTAAACATAATACTTTCTAAGGTTGGTGGCATGCCAAGTTCGAGGTACTGTGCTTCCATCTGACCTGCCCAACTGATACGACCCCTTAGGATGCACTTTCAAGATTTTATACGGGCCTTCCCAATTCGGCTCGAGTTTGCCTATTGGGTCCTGCTTGCTGGCTTTATTTTTTTCTCAATACGAGGTCTCTTACTAGGAAATATTTGTACTTCACCCTCGCGTTGTAATACTGAGAAATCTTTCTTTTATAACTGGCCATCCGATATGCCGCCATTTCCCTCTTTTCTTCGACATTGTCTTTTTCTTCTCTTAGATCGGCAGCATTAGTTTCGACATTATAAGCTAAAACCCGAGGCGATGCTAGTCCGATCTCTGCAGGTATCACGGCTTCACATCCGTAGGCCATGGCAAAAGGAGTTTCTTGGGTTGCTGAATTGGGTGCTGTGCGATATGACCACAATATACTGGGTAACTGCGCTGCCCAATCTCGGCCTTCATCTTCCAATCGCTTCTTCAACCCAAACTTGATTTGCCTGTTTGTCTGCTCGACCTGTCCATTGGACTGAGGTCGGGCCACTGACGTCGTCCTGTGCTCGATCTTGAATTCTTTCAACCAATTCTGCACCCTATCATCAAGAAATTGAGTCCCGTTGTCCGAGATCAGATACTTCGGAATTCCGAACCTGCACAAAATATTCTCCCATAGAAATTTTTTGATGGTTTGAGCCCTGATGTCAGTAAGAGCTTTAGCCTCGACCCATTTAGTAAAATAATCAACCGCAACGACGACGTATTTGAAATTCCCCGGAGCTCGAGGTAGAGGTCCGACTATATCGACTCCCCATTCATCGAATGGCCATACGTACTCGATGGCATTCATTTCTCGCGCTTGCCGATGAGTTACCACATCATGTACCCGGCAAGCTCGCAACTCATTACTAATCGACTCGCATCTTTTTGCATTGACGGCCGTAAATATCCCGCGCTTGCACTTTCTTGCCAACATTCGAGCTCCGCAATGATTACCACGGATCCCTCGGTGTATCTCTTCAAGTAGATAAGCCCTTCTTCTTCCGATGCACATCGCATCCAAGGAGTTACAAATGATCTTCGGTAAAGCACATAATCGAAAACAGCGTACCTGGAGGCTTGAAGTCGGATTTTCCTGGCTTGAGATTTATCGGTGGGGAGCACTCCATCTTTCAAGAATAGTGCTATTGGGTCCATCCAGGTCGATCCCTGAACCACGGGCTGCACGTCGACCTCGTTATAACTCCGTTCCGCTAGCATCTCAACCAGAACCTTCCTCTTTGATTTGAAATTCGACGCGAGCTTAGACAACGCATCGGCTCGCTTGTTCTCACTCCGAGGTACCGTTCGACTAGGATCATCTTGAATTTCGACATTAACCCCCGAACAACCCTCGATAGCTTTTCATTGATTCTTCTTTAGCTTCATACTCTCCCCGTACGTGATTTACCACGAGCCGAGAGTCGCCGTATACCGAAGATTCTCGACTCCCAACTTCGATGCTAGCTTTAAACCCGTGATTAAGGCCTCATACTCGGCTTCGTTGTTCGTAGCTTTGAACTCGAATCGGAGTGCATACGGAAACTCTTCCCCTTTCGGACTAACTAGCAAGAAACCGGCTCCGGCCCCTTCTTTACTCGAGGCACCATCGACGTGGAGTGTCCATCGCTCCTCTCGATGACCGTTTTCCCCGCTCTAATTTGAATCGACAACCCTTCGGCTATGAAGTCCCGCCGCTTGACCCTTGATGGTCGTTCGAGGTAGAAACTCTATGTCGTATTCCGCTAGCTCGACAACCCACTTGGCTAATCGACCCGATGTCTCGGGCTTTGCCAAGATTTGTTTTAACGGCCGGTCGTAACCACAAGAATGGGATGTGCTTGGAAGTATGGCTTCAACTTCCTCGACGCATGAACTAAACTCGCCGCTAACTTCTCCGCGCAGGAGTATATCCGACCTCTCGCACCATGTAGGGCTTTGCCGACAAAATAACCGGGATTTGTCCCCTGGTCTCTTTCTCGAACTAAGACCGCACTTACCGCTTCCTCGCATCGCTAGATAAACCAAGAGCTTCTCTCCATCTCGGGGTGAGGACAGCGTTGGCAAGTCAGATAAATATTCTTTCAAATCGTCAAACGCCTTCTGACAGTCCCCGTCCCATCGGAACGGACTAGCTTTTTTTAGAATCTTGAAGAAAGGTAGAGCTCTCTGCGCCGATATCGACAGAAAACGGTTGAGAGCCGCCATCCGACTCCGTCAACCTTTGCACCTCTTTGACATTCCGAGGTGCGGGCATGCTTTTGAGGGCCTCGATTTTATCTGGGTTAGCTCTGATCCCATCTCTCGATATCATGTATCCTAGAAATTTCCCCGATCGAACTCCGAATGTGCATTTCTTCGGGTTGAGCTTCATTTTCGCCGTCCGCAATACCTCGAAAACTTCTCTCACATCGACAAGAAACCGTCCCAAGGACTTGCTCTTGATCAATAAATCATCCACATAAACCTCCATATTCCGACCTATCTCGTCTCTTGAAAATTTTGTTGACGGCCCGTTGATAAGTAGCTCCCGCATTCTTAAGCCCAAACGGCATCGTAACGAAGCAAAACGTGCCAAATTTCGTGATAAAAGCGGTTTTTTCCGAGTCCCGTGGGTCCATAAAGATCCGATAATAACCCCCGTATGCATCGAGGAACCCGAATACCTCGAAGCCCAAAGTGTCGAGTCGACTAACCGGTCGATCTTTGGTAGCGGGTAAGAATCCTTGGGACACGCCTTGTTAAGATCTCGTAAAGTCGACACACATTCGCCAGCTCTGATCTGGCTTCTTAACTAACACGGGATTGGCCAACCAATCCGGATAAAATACCTCTTTCACGATCCCAGCAACTAGCAATCTGTCGACCTCTTTTTTTACTGCTTCTTTTCTCTCGGGGGCAAGATTTCTCTTCTTTTGTCGTATTGGCTTCTTTTTGGAATCGACGTTAAGCTGGTGCATAGCTATATCCGCCGATAGGCCAGGCATGTCATCTGCCTTCCATGCAAAAACGTCTCGAAACTCAACCAGGAGGTCGACCAAGGCTCTCATGTCGGGGTGTGGCATCCACTTCCCGATCTGGACCCCTTGACCTTCTTCCTCCTTCCAAACTCGAACTTCCTCGGTCGGGTCGGCAGAAACCCAGCTTCGATCTTCCTCTTCCTCGTGTATCAACTCCTCAACTAGCACTTGCCCAACTCCTTTTCCTTTGATCGTAACCAAACTACAATTCCGGGCTACTTCAACGTCTCCCTTGACTTCACGGGTACCGTACCTGTGGGAAACTTCATGTCGTTGTGGAAAGTCGAGATAATAGCTCGAGATCATATAAAGCCGGTCGACCTAATATCGCGTTGTACCCCGAAGGGGCCTTAACTACGACATAGGTCATTTCCATCGTCCGCCCCTTTTCTCCGTCTCCGACCGTCGTTAACAAATTGATCGACCCGACGGGGTGGATGGCCTCGCCCGTGAATCCAAAAAGAGGGGTAGATAACGGAATGATATCTTCATCTTTCAACCTCATGGCTCTAAACGCCGAATAATAAAGGATATTAACGGCGCTTCCACCGTCGACACAAACTCTTTTTACTCGACCTCTCGCTTATTACCGCCTCGATCACCAATCCCTCGCTATGATCGTGGGAACTCGGAACATCGTCCTTGGGTCCGTAACCTACTTCCGTTGTCAACCCGATCTTTTTTGACTCTCTCGTCCCGTCGACGAGTGCCGACTTGATCGAGGTCGATCCGACTCATGCTCGCCACGATTGTGTTAACGTCATATCCGGCACGATTATCCCGACGAGGATCTCGGTTCGAATTTCTTGACGGTCATCTCGGCGATTGTCTCTCGTAGGTTGGGTCGATGACCTTTCCCGCCGATTCCGATTATCTCGACGTGGAGACCGATCCTTCTTTCCGTTGTAGCTTTTTCTCTTGTACTCCCGGCGGCCCTTCGGTTCGTCTTTTCTCGACCCGTCAACGACTTCATCCAATCGACCCTCTTGGATACGGCGTCGATATCCCTCTTCAAATCAAAGCATTCCTCCGTGTCGTGCCCCACATCTCTATGATAGTCACAATACTTGTGAGTATTTTTCCTTTTCTCCGGATCTTTAGACATCGGCTTAGGTGTCTTAGCGATGTTCTTCTTGATCATGATTGCCAATACCTCCCCCGAGATCGATTGAGGGGATAAAGTCTCGGTCTTTTAAATTTCCTTTCTTTCCCAACCGATCCGATATCGGAGCCGTCGCCGATCAAAGACGTTGGACTTGCTTTCTTCATTCCGACCCCTAGGCCGACCCTTGTCTCGCTTCGGGAGTCGTTCCTCGAGCCGAGGCCAAGTGAAATGGTGTGCGTACGCACCGCCTCTTCACCTTGGCGTAACCTATGGACTATGTTCACACATTCATCCATATCATTCGGCATTTTCTTGGATAGCTTATCATACGCCTTCATATTCCGCGTACCTCCCACAAAGGCATTAACTTGCGCCGCATCACCGGCATTATGCACTTTCATGGCTTCAAGGTTGAAACGTCTCATGAAGTCGATAGTAGATTCCCCTTTTTCCTGCTTGATGTTCATAAGGTGGGTAGCACTAAGATGGAACTTCTTGTTCCCAATGAAAGCATCTCGGAATTTTTGTCCCAACTGTAGAAAGCTAGAGATCGACCCGGGACGTAGCTTGTGAAACCACTCCCGAGCTCGACCTGTGAGCAATGTATCGAAAGCTCGACACTTTATGGCGTCATTGGCGTTTCTTAACCTCATCAAAGATATGTATCGATATAGATGATCCTCTGGGTCCGTAGTACCGTCATGTGGCTCCATCTTTGGCGGCTTAAAGGATTCGGGCATCGTATATATTTCGATCTCGGGACTAAATGGCGACTCAAGCCATTCGGTGGGTTGATCTTTCCCCACAATGCGGTTGAACTCGTTTCGGATGCTATCCTCGACCTGCCGCTGAAGCTTTTCTTGCTCAGGACGTTTGCGGGCGTTAGTCACGCCGATTTCAATCGCGCCTTCCTCACGCTCCTCTTCAACCTCCAGCAGCCTCTTTCCCTTAGCATTATCAATCTCCTTACGACCGGAGGGTCTAACTCGGTGTTCATCGGGGGATTGCATATTCCTTTACCTATAAATGCCGAGGCTACCACCCTCTTCAAGGCATCCTCATCCAAAGATGCCAAGTGGTCCGCCATGTCTTTGTACCGTGGGGAAGCCGAGGCCCGGGAGGATTCGCAACCGTGGGTCTAGATCCGGTGGGGACTTCTTGAATCCGTGAGGGAACCCCCGCCGGATCTATATCCGTGTGCTCTTCGATCCGCATGTTCTTGCCGTTCGTCGGTTTCTTCCTTGTCGGCGGCACCATTGCAATCTCTTTACCAACTCACCGGTAGAAAGGCCCTCCTTCTAGCCCGCCAAATGACGATGCTAAATAACGCACCACCGTGAACCGAGGCCACGTGTAATCTAAGGATGAGCCGTAAGAGATCGAGATGGCTAAATATGAACAAAAGATGGTGTTTTTGGTGTATCACGGCTGAGTCCAAGAATGTATCTTGGATTGCCTACGTATCCTGTGTGAAAGTCCAGGAATAAAGCCTTACGTAGTTCCTGGAGCTATGTATTTATAGGCACATGTCCTTCTCCTGCCCTAAAATTAAGGGCGGCGGGGTCTATTGACACAAATACCCTTAAATGGGCCTTGCCTCCTTGTCCAAGAAACCTGTGGATGTGGGCCCGGGGTCTCGGGCCAAAGATCACGATATCGACTCGATGTGGTCCGAGGTGAGTGTCCGAGTCCAAGTACTTGTGGAATCTCCCCTAGGCCACAATCTCGAGGTATGTCTCTTCTTCGACTCGAGGCGGATAATATACTTGGACTATTCCACATGCCAGCTGGACCAATGGAATAATTCCACGTGGAGGAGCGAATCCCTGTATCATCAAAAGGGAAGAGCTCACCTGGGAAGCTATTATACTGTTGATAGCCACACCATAAATTGAGGTTTGATTTTGGGTGTGAATCTTTAAAAAAATTGTTGTGGCAAGGTTTCCACCACCTTGACACGGTTGATTTTGGGGAAGAAGAACTCAACTCCTGCTTCACTTGCTAGCTGTATGAAGTGCAGACTTCAAAATTTGTGTGGTGGAGAAAAAGAAAAGAAAAGTGACTTTCTTTGAAGATTGAAGTCGACTTTGGCTGAGTGAAGAAGAGCAACTTGATTGTGATTTAGTCAAGGACTTGTCCTATCTTGACAGATATAATTATTTGGCACACATTTCTATATATTATTTAATATATGGAGGGAGAAAGAATTATACAATCTTGTCCCGTTTTTATCTTTAACGGTAAAAATAATTTTGATCAATGGAGCGGAAAAATGAGAGATTTTTTCGAGGTTATCGGTATTTGGGATGTCGTTGAAAGCGGTTTTGACATTCCCGATGCCACTGCAAATTTAAATGAAGCACAAATAAAAGCGTTGGAGAAGAACAAAAAGAATGATCGTTTGGCTCGTCATTATCTAAATAATGCGGTGGAGTTAAGCGTTTATAATAAATTTATGAACGCCAAGTCAGCTAAAGAGACGTGGAGGATCCTAGTCAACGCCAACCGAGGTAACGTTGAAGTTAAAAAGGTTCGTTTGCAGGAAATGCGGAGGCAGTTCGAGTTGGCTCAGATGAGAACAACTGAGTCAGTTGGTGATTTTATTGCAAAGGTACGAGATATCGCCAGCAAAATGGGTGCAAATGGAGAGAGTTTTGCGGAGGCACGGGTAGTGCGAGAAAATCCTCGATCATTGACGCGTAAATTTCATACGAAGAAAACGATCATTGAAGCAACCAAGTAATCTTGATGAAATGACTATAGATCAGTTGGAAGGTGAGTTATTATCCTATGAAATTTCTCTTGATCAACAATCTATTGCTATTGTTGAGGAAGCTTTGCAGGCACAACTGAATGTGTCAAATCAAAAGGCAGAATCATCAAATCATGTTGAATTCAGTCAACGTGGTCAAAATTTTCGTGGTAGAGGCCGTGGCCGAGGACGAGGCCGAGGCAGAGGTAATTTCAATTACCAAAGAAATAATGATGATTCTGGTAATAATGAAAAACGAAATGATTTTTCGAAAAAAGACAAATCGAAAATTCAGTGTTATAATTGTAAGAAGTTCGGGCATTATCAAAATCATTGTCGTTACAAGAATAATCAAGAAAATCATGCTAAGGTTGCAGAAAATGATGGTAATAGTCTGGAAACTTCCATTATTGGCAAATTTTGGAACTAATGAGAACCAGAAAAATGATTGGATTTTGGATTCAAAGTTGTAGTAATCACATGTGTGGGAACAAAGAATTGTTCTCGATTTGGATACTTCGGTACGATCAATCGTTAAATTTGGAGATAATACTGAGGTACCAGTTCTTGGAAAAGGGAAAATCACTTACACTTTAAAAGACGGTTCTTTTAATGCTATTTCTGATGTATTCTATGTACCTAGTTTACGTCATAATTTGTTGAGCATTGGACAGTTGTCACAGAAAGGCTATAACATAGTCTTCAATCAAGGAACCTGCACAGTAAGTGATCCAAAGAAAGGACTCATTGCAAAGGTAAACATGAGTAATAACCGTTTGTTTCCGCTGAAAATTAATTGTGGCAGTTTACCTTGTTTTAGTTCTGTGAGTTTTGATGATACATGGTTATGGCATCTAAGATTTGGACATTTGAACTTTGGAAGTTTGAAGTTTCTTGCCAGGAATAAGTCAGTATTGGGATTGCCAGATATTGACTTCCCTCACAAAGTTTGTGAGTCGTGTACTTTGGGGAAACACCACAGAGATCCGTTTCCAAAGAATAAGGCATGGAGAGCAAGTACACCATTGCAGCTGATTCATTCGGATTTGTGTTATGTTGAAGAACCTTCAAACGGAGGTAGTAAGTATTTTATATCTTTTATTGATGATTTCAGTCGAAAAGCATGGGTGTATTTTTTGAGAAATAAATCTGATGCCTGTGATATTTTTAAAAGTTTTAAAAAGTACATTGAAAAACAGAGTGGATATGAGATTAAAACTTTGAGAACAGACAGAGGAACTGAGTATATTGTCTGTGATGATTTTCTTGAAAATAATGGAATCAAACATCAGATGACGGCCAGATATACTCCTCAGCAGAATGGAGTGGCAGAGAGGAAAAACAGAACGGTCATGGACATGGTAAGGTCTATGATGCATTCTAAGAAATTGCCTAAATCTTTTTGGGCAGAGGCCGTTGCTTGTGCCTTTTATGTCCTAAACAGGTGTCCTACCAGAAGTGTACCAGGTGGAAAAACACCATATGAGGTATGGACAGGGAGAAAACCAAATATTGGACATTTGAAAGTGTTTGGTTGTATTGCTTATGCCCATGTTCCTAATGTTTTGAGAAAGAAATTGGATGATAAATCCGAAAAGTGTATTTTTATTGGATATTCTCATCAAACAAAAGGTTTTAGGTTGTTTAATCCGGTAACAGGAAAAGTTGTAATCAGCAGGGATGTTATATTCGAAGAACAGGAACTTGGGATTGGTCACCTAAGCAAGTTGAAAAACCGAGCAGTGTTGATCTATTCCAGTTGTTGGTTCTAGTATACAACAAACAGAACCACCAAGAGAGGAAATTGTTACTGAATCTTCGTCTAGTCGTCCACAACGACAAAGACAGTTACCAGCTCGTTTGCAAGATTATGTCATCGGAAATGATAATGACATGTCTGATGAAGAAATTGTTAATTTCGCTTTGTTTGCGTATTGTGATCCAGCTTAGCTTTGATGAAGCTTCGAGAAATGATTACTGGATACAAGCCATGAATGATGAGATTCATTCGATTGAGAAGAATGATACTTGGGAGCTGACAAACCTTCCACCAGGCAAGAAAACCATTGGGGTAAAATGGGTGTTCAAAACAAAGTATAAAGCCAATGGAGAGGTGGATCGCTATAAAGCCGACTTGTAGCTAAAGGATACAAGCGAGAAGGCGGTATTGATTATCTTGAGGTGTTCGCTCCCGTTGCAAGACTTGATACAAGTTCGTATGGTTATTTCACTTGCCGCACAAAGTTCGTGGAAAATTTATCGTTGGATGTGAAATCGCTTTTCTCAACGGTGTTCTTGAAGAGAAGAAGTTTATGTGGATCAACCCGCAGGATATATTTTTGAAGGACAAGAAAATAAAGTTTATCGCTTGAAAAAGGCATTGTATGGACTCAAACAAGCCCCGAGAGCATGGTATACTCGTATTGACTCTTATTTTATTGATCATGGGTTTGAACGATGCCCCTACGAGCATACCTTATATGTCAAATATTCTGATGGAAGTGATATCATTGTTGTGTGCTTATACGTTGATGATCTTATTTTTACTGGGAATAATGCACAAATGATTTCAGAATTCAGGGAGGCTATGACTAGTCATTTTGAAATGACAGATCTTGGTTTGATGTCTTACTTTCTTGGTCTGGAGATACATCAATTGGATAGTGGAATCTTCATTTCACAAAAGAAATATGCAGGTGATATTTTGAAGAAGTTTAAGATGGATTGTGCTAAACCAATCTTAACTCCGGTGGAAGAAAAACTAAAGTTGATAAAAGATGGCACCGGTGAGTTTGTTGTCCCTACATATTTTCGAAGACTTGTTGGAAACTTGAGATACCTGACTTCGACTAGGCCGGATATAACCTATGGTGTTGGACTTATAAGTCGTTTTATGGAGTCGCCGCGTCAATCTCATTTACAAGCGCTAAGCGGATATTGAGATATATCGAGGTACACAGAGTCATGGAATATTTTATTCATGTGCTAATGATATTTCTCTTGTTGGATACACGGATAGTGATTGGGCCGGTGACACGGTTCGAGAAAAAGCACGTCGGGTTATGCATTTTTCTTGGGATCCGGCGTTTTCTCATGGTCGTCGAAGAAACAACAGGTGATTGCTTTGTCAACAAGCAGTAAGCGAGAATATATGGGCTACAAGTAGTCTGCTACGCAAGCAAAGTGTGGTTGAGGCGCATTCTTGATTTTCTACATCATCAACAATCGAACCAACGAAGATTTATTGTGACAATACATCGCCTATTGAACTATCGAAGAATCCCGTTTTTCATGGTCGTAGCAAGCACATTGATATCAAATATCATTATATAAGAGAGTTGGTTCGTGAAAAAGAGATTGTTATTGATTATTGTCCAACCGAAGAACAAATTGCGAGATATCTTCACAAAACCATTGAAGATGGAGTCATTTACTAAACCGATGAAGATGCTTGGAATGATGAAGTTTGAAGATTTTGGTTCAAGGGAGGCAATGTAGAGATGTGAACAAAATCTATGTGTGTAGCTAGCCTTCGTATCAATGGCCGCACCGTCCACCACCGTCCAAAGACTTTCCAAGCATGTCATTGACAATGTAATTCACATGTGTTCATATGTGAGTAGTATACCTTATAAATAGGTGTTGTTTGTGATTGTAATTGTAACAACCAAAAGTGAGAAGCTTAAGAACAAAGCTTTCTAATACAAAGTGTGTCTTTGTGTGTGTTGAATCTATTGAAACATTGTGTTGTGTTTCTACAATGGAGCTGTGAAAAACAAGAAAAGTCACCGTTGGAGCTGTGAAAAACAAGAAAAGTCGCCGGAAGAAGAAAATTTATACGGAGAAAGAAAAAAATTAATTCGCCGTTGCCGGGGATCGAACCCGGGTCACCCGCGTGACAGGCGGGAATACTCACCACTATACTACAACGACCTGGTTTCAAATTTGCACATCCATTACTTATTAACTAAGTACTCAAATCGAAGTAATATAAGTAGATTCTAAAACTACGCCTGATTTGGTGCAAGAAAATGAAATGCTGCCTGGCACTTCAAGTTCGGTTCGATTATTTTTTAGGAATAGTTCAATTCGATCGACTTCACTACTAAACAAGTTGTTCTTAAGCATTAGCATGCTTGACTCATTAATTTACGAGCTCGTTTAAAATAAAAATACACGTAGAAAATTATTTATATATTCAATTAATATTTATTATGCACAGAAGGTTTAACATATTGTTGAAGGAGTACTTTTTAACTTAAGCTAGGAAGGAGGTCATGATTAAAACGGCAATTCAAGCCCTTCTTATGTTCATAATTCAATGCTATTTGCTCTCGAGTAATGATACGTTCACTACACAGCATCTCACAACATGTTTTACTACACATTTTTTAGACATTGATTTGGATTGACTCAAATCATTCAAAGGGTCCTACACTTTAATCAAAGGCTAAAAAGTGTGTAGTGGAGATATTGTGACATGTTTTGTAGTGCTAAACGAGTTGACTATGATACTACACCAACTTTCGGAAGGTCGTTAACTTCTGGAGAATACATTATGCAGCCCCTCGAATCTATTGACCAAGGTGAATGTATTATTATATTAATCCTCAGGCACGGTGTTATTGTTGCATGCATCACCATCATCTTCTCCTTTGAAGAAGACAACCAGCTGACCTTCAAAGACAGCCACATCCACAATGTCAGAACTCTGATAACGATCTGGAGATCTTAGGAACTGCACAATAGGATCCAGGCCGTCCTTGGGGTTGTGTTCCAGATTTCTCACATATCATTTTCTATCTGCTACATCTCTTTGACTTAACTCACATAATAGTATTAGTAGTCAACTATCACACTAATTATCATATGCCGTTCCCAAACACGTTGCACGGGTTTATGATATGCATGAATGGGCATACCTACAATGACTAAGGTGGTGACCAGTGCCCCCACTGAAAGTGTTATATCATCTTCATCTGGTATATAAAGTAAGATAATGAATATATAGCCGCCACAATTCATCCACCAAAAGAAAATGAGTGAAAAACAAATAACAATGTACTTTGATCATTTACCTACAGTTTGACAAAAAGAACTAATATGGTGCAATCTTTACATCATCAAATCTTTTGGTACTAAAAAAAAGAATTGTACTTCTCAGTTCATACGCTATACTGCATTGTGTATATATATATATATATGTAAATGTAATGTACCCTTAAATCCATTCCCCTGCAATTTTCATTTGACAGATAGAAAGTTAATCTGCATCTGACTATACTGTATCCATCCCTATACGAATATATAGTGTAATATCCGTAGTATATATACGGATGCACCACAGAAAAATTTCTCACGAAGTTTCATCGCTTCCCCCGACAAATTGACAAATACTTCTTTGCACCGGCGCTACTGGATCCATTTTCTTCACCATCACTTACATCTGTATCAAAATATTTGCAACCAGCCCTGTATTTTTCACTGATTCGATTCTGAAGGTAGACATTCATGTAGTAGCTAACTATCTCTGCTCTGTTCTTGTTAGGCAGTGCTTTCAAAGCCTCATTCATGAACCTGACACTACCACCACCTGATTTGGGATTCGTTTTCACGACACTTACAAACGTTTCACGATCTTCTTTAGTCCACGATTCAGAAACCACACTACTACCAATCTGATCAAACTTCCAGTCTTCATAAACAGTTTGCAGTTCTTCTTTTAGTCTGTTTCTCACTTCTTGGAGATGGCGTTCAATGCATTTGGGTGAACCTCTTGCCCTGCATGTACAGAGTTCATCCCAACGTTTACCAATTTCTCCCTCTAATCTTCTTTCCTTTCTTTTTGTATTAGGGCTAGTAGTAGAACTAGATGCTGGTTGGACTGGTTGGATTGGCTGGATTGGCCATGTCGGGTTACTCAACCATTTATCGGTGGTTGGATCGGTGTCAGAATGAGACGGGCCTGTGTAATCGGGTATATTAGCTTGGAATCGGGTTGAAACAGGAATACCCACTTTAGGATTGGGTACAAGAGCAACATCTATCCACTTTTCCTTTTTTGCACGTATTCTTGCCATCCTGATGCCTGAATCAAACAATGAAGATCATAGAAAAAAAACTAAAAAATCAATCAATGAAGTCACAAAACTAAATAAATCCTCCTCGTTCTAAGTTCAGAAACGTTAGTTTCAAAACAAAATTGTCGCAACAAAGTTAAACAACATCATTACAAAAGCTTTTACAAAGTTACGCAACATGGTTTGTAACATTCGTAATGATGAAACTCATATCAATCAATACAAAGTTACGGTGTAAATTGAAACTAGCACAACTTTGCTAAGTTTCACTGAAAAATCATCTGTAATATGCACTACATTTGCTTCTCTATTCAAATTACACGCGGTAAAGATTCTATAAAATATACAAAACTGATGATTGAGTCTCTAAGATTGAAAAAAAAAAAAAAGAAAGAAAGAAAAGAAAAACCTATAAAAAGAAAATTATGCAAGTGCTTTAAGGAACTTGTAAACAGTAAATAAATGGTCAGCAGTCAATTTTCTATTGCTCTTAAAGCATTAATATATTGATATTTGGACATGATGATTCAGTTGTTTTCATGGAATAGTATGTTATATAAGATGCTGGACAAGATTAAAAGGGGAATAGTATGATAACTTTGATAAGAATGCTCAGAAAAAACAAACTAATTAAAGCTAGCAACTATATGTATTATCATCTATTCAAATAATAAGAATGTAAATATCAACTATAACCTAGCTATGATGTTTGACAATCTCTGATTTTGGCGGCCAGAAATCATTATGAGCAGTAATTTTTATGATTCACGTCAGCGATTTTAATTTAGCCGAGTAATTGAGTTGAAGTAACCAATCTACTATCCAAGAACCGATGCAACACCTAATCCTAAATGATTATCTTCTGGAAATTTCACCGAAATCTGATGAAAATCTTGTTATCGAGAAGAAGACGTAAATGAAGCGAGAGAAATTTTTTTCCAAGAAATTCCAGAATTGCAAGAATCTACGGAACTGCTTTCTTAAAATGAAGAATCGAAAAAGCAAACTAAAGAAATTGTAAATAAAGAAGTATTAACTTACTCTAATTAGCTCCCAAAATCAATAATCAGTCCTCTGCTCGTGATCTTGAACACAAATAATTTTCGTAATCATGATTCATTCTTGTGCTTATAATGTACAGTATAGTATAGTGCATGTGATTGTAAAGGTATGAATCAAAAGTTCGGAATGATTTCAAAGCAATTAAGTCGATGTTCAAAAATTAAACAAAATTTGTTGAAGAATCGAGAAAGATACGAATTAATTAGGAAAATATATACAAACAAAAGAAATTGTAAATAAAGAAGTACGAACTTACTGTGATTAGCTTCGAAAGTGAATATCCCGTCCTCTGCACGAGATCTTCAAGCAGTGCTGCAAAAATATTTCTTCGTAATAATCAGGTTTCAATCCCCTGTGACAAGAACCGTAGAGATATGCTTAGAAATTTTGTAGTGATTTCAATTTGAAAGAAAAAGAAAGAAAAAATCAACCACTACCTTCTGGTTAAGGCGCGCGAAGAAGATAAAATGACACGAAGGGAAACACAAATTAAAAGAGTATATATATAAATGGGGAGAATGTGTATGTGGGTGGGGGAATATGCATTAAAATGAAAGTAACTTATACTCCTGCCTTTCCGATTTATTTGAATCGATCGACAAAATCACACATACACAAGATATGAGTTAATACATTAATTTTTATAATGAAATGACTAAAAAGTTTTTAGATATTATTAATTTAATCTTTTTTTATATCTCATAATAATGTTAACACACTATCTAATGATAAAATGGCTGCCAAACCCCTACCAACCAACCTCCCTCACTTGTTATTACTATCTATCACACCCTAGACAACCCACTCAACCACCACCCTACAGTGCCACCCAACCACCATCTGTCGCACCCATTCCACTACCACATGCTTTTGCCGCTCATTCTACCCCTCCGCCAGTTATCACACTCAGCCACCACCCATTTGTAGCCGCCACCAATCCCACCCCCTCATTATCCTCACACTACCACCAACAATCCTACCACTCAGCACCTGCCCCAGCTCCACTATCACAAGCCACCATACGTCATGATCACCCATCACACGCCATCACCACCTATCGTGTCGATCTATTACATCGTGTATCAAATGCATGAAAAGAATCGTGCCATTCTATTTAATCAAAATCATTACGCTCCATTACATCCTTGTAATCTATACATGTCGTTAAAATTCACACAAAAGCCGTATCGAATAGGAAGATCATTACAGCAGGGGTGTTGTGACTATGTTAGCGGGTGATAAAATAAGAATTTCCAGCAGAAACTAAAAGGAAAAAAAAAAAAACCGAACCAAACCAAGCCAAACCAAACATCACTGGCGAAATTAATCACAGCCTGTTGTACACACAGCAGGGATCTGGCTGTTTACAAAATTCGAAGCTGAAACGTTTCATTGTCAAAACCTCCACCTTAAAACTCTAATCTAAGTCTATTTTGTTTTTTGTTTTTTTTTTCTTTTTTTTTTTTTTTTTTTGTATTAATACGCTAAGATTTGTCCGAATTAAGATGCTCCAAATTTGGTTTCTTGAAAGAAAATCTAGCATAAGATTTGATCTTCAAATCCAAAAACTTTTCACAAACATATTTACATCAATTTCATCGGCGTCCTGACAAGTATGAGCGGCTTCTGCATGATTTAATCTCCATTTTTTCAGGCGTCGTCTTAGCTTTAGAACTCTTAGTATTAACCGCTTTGCTATCTTCTTCTTCTTCATCATCTGTATCGATTTCTCTGCAACCCGACCTCGTTTGCCTGCTGATTCGCCTCGGGACGTACACATTCAAGTAGTAGCTAACTATGCTAGCTCTACTTTTCAAAGGCAGAGATTTCAAAGCATGCTTCATGAATCCGTCCCCATGTGATATTCGATTCTCTTTCACGAGAGAATCAAACGTTTGTTGTTCCTGTTTAGTCCATGATTCAGCAACCACATTTCCCATTTCATGAAACTTCCATTTTTGATAAGCGGGCCCGAGCTCCGTCTTCAACTTCATCCTCTCTTCGTTTACATGATACTCGACACATTTTACCGTGCCAGGGGACAGGCATGAACAAGTTTCAAGCCGCCCTTCTCCGATTCCACAAGGCTTGATTCCGTTACTTAGTCGCTTTCTTTTGTTATTACCTAGATTTTCCTGTATTGACCATGTTTGCTCAATGGGCAAGTTTTGGGCGATCAGACCGTTGTGACCACGAGAGGGACCGGTATACTGAGGCAAATCGGCTTGGAAACGGGGTCCGATGGGAACGGCTAGTTTAGGTTGATCTTCAGTAGCTAAAGTTATCCAGCATGTTAGTGGTTGTTGTGGCTCCTTCTCATCGGTCTGGTTCTTGGATTGTTTCCGTTTTCTTGACATCCCGGATTTACTATCTGACAATGTTAAACCGTTGGTAGGAACATTATTAGATACCGTAAAACAAGATAAATAACAATCAAACCATTCAAACCCACTAAAAATAACATTACATTGCAGTAGAATCTCTACTCAAAATTGTAAAATACGTAATTATGCATCGCACAAAATATAGATTCTCTAATCAGATTATATGTTGCAAAGATTTTACTACCACCATCTGATGTAGTTTCATTTTCAAAGTAGCATTTATTATCTCTTTTCCCACAGTTCCTTATTTATTTTATCGACGATTTTAAAATAAAATATTTTATCGAAAATTTACAACAGCTTGTCAAACAAAAGCTAAGAGAAAAAAAATAACACAGGTACGACAGGCATAACATCTATAATTGGAATTAAAAAAGGGGTAACTTGAAAACATATGCTTGAAAAGAGTATTATTTGTATGATATGCTCAAAAAGATAACATTTAAATATTATGTATGAAAAACATTTCGTAACGATTCCGTAGCTATTCCGCAGCGAATCCGCAACGAAATACTTTTCAGCATATTTTTCAAATGTTATTGTTTTGAGACATACTACACAAAATAATATTTTCAAGCATAATTTTTCAAGTTTCCCAAAAAAAAAAAAAAAAAATAGGCCTCTGTGCAATTTTCCGAAGGAAAAAAACTACTTGCATATGAAAAAAATGCATAAGGGAGATCCCTATCAAACTACAAATATTAAGCATAGCAAGCATTATGTTATATGAGATAACTTCATATGACCTAGTACTAAAGGTCATTGCATGTAGCAAGAATGATTCTATCCCAGTCCATCCTTCAATAAAAATCCTCCTCCTTTTACCTTCTCAAAAAAAGTTTTGAAAAAGTCAACTCAATGTTGAACCCCAGGGCTCTCAATGTCTCTGCTTTTAAAGTTTCGTGGAAGATGTAAATCGAAAATTATGCCTTAGTGATACAGTTTGCAAAGAGCTGCATTTACACCTCTTATTGCTGAGAGAAGTCAACTATTTACAGAATTGAACCCCCACTTTTCAACTCAAAAATAATGGTGCTACTACAACACCCTACCTCTTTTACCAATAATCTATACCCTTAAGGCCACTTAAATCTAACATATGCTACCTACCTATAAATTTTGTTTCAAACTGCAACAAATCTCAATCCCTCCCTAACAAAGATATGTGGAGAAAATTTTAGGGGGACTTAAGCAGGCTGTAATCTTATCAAATCACACTACTATGAAGAGTTACACTTGGGAACCTTAAGTACAAACAAACAAACCCGAAGTTCTTTAAGAAAACGAAGAAGATCAATTGCGTCAAAACGGCGAAAATAGTCGTTTTCAACAATCGAAAATCTTCTAAAAATCGAAGTTCTTCAACTAGGGGATTGAAGGTAATACGAAAAATTCCTCCAAATCTTTATCAAACTTTGATGTTTTTCCGTCCGATAGTCTTCAACCCAACAAAAAATTAAAGTTTTTTGTCTCCGGGATTTTATCAACAAAGCAACAACAAGTGGTGAAGAAAGACAGAGAAAAAACATCGAACCCTTTGCTCATACACCAAGGTGAAGAAGTATGAGAAAACATCAAGCTCTCTACTCAAACACCACGAAGAAGATTCAATGTGCAACTTCAACATACAAATATCATCTTTTAAATCCGGTGTTCTTCGACCAAACACGAAGATCATCCGTTAAATCCGGCGTTCTTCAAATAAACATGAATACCATCCGTTAAATCCAACCATCTTAAAACAAACACGGAGATCATCCACTAAATCCAGTGTTCTTCAACCAAAACACGAATATCATCTACAATATCCGGAGTTTTTAAACAAACCAAAAGCGTTCAACACCAACAAAATCCGAGAACAAGTCCTCGTGACCCTCAAAACATTCCTAAATCTAGGAAAATTTCTAGAGATTGTACCTTGCATCTTGAAATAAATAAAATTTATAAATAAAATTTCAAATTGATACATTTTTCATGTATGAAATCTATGTTACAAACGTTACTTGCCCAAGTTAAACGCCCCCATCAAACACACCCTGAAAATAGGCATAACGATATAATCATTTCAGGATTAAGATCAAATACTTTCCAAAAAAAAAAAAAAAAAAAAAAAAAAAAGGAGGACTAAGATCAAATACGCTAAACCCAAAATCTATCGTGTTACTTACACAATTAGATAAAATTTAATTAATGATTAAATTTTATATATTGAATCTTTGACTAATCTCAACCTACTATGTGTGATTATGGTCCGACAACAAGATTACTCTCCGGCTAGGACCAGTGCCCACTGCCCACATACTTTCTAGATCTGCACTCCTTGTAAATATCTATAGCTTTTCCGCAGCGGTTAAAAATTTAGTTTTCCTTCTCAAAAAAAAAAAAAAAAAAAGTTTTCTAATAGATGCTCTGCCGTCTCCCGGTGGCGTTCTTCTCACAGGAGGCGGAGCTGCTAGTTTATAACGTCACAATATTATCCGATTCCACGTGGCCCAATCGATCTTCTTCAACAAAGCTTAGCCTAATTTTCTTTCTACTCTTTACTTAATCTACAATCGAAGGACCTAAGCTAATAATCATAACCCTAACAGCTCCGTTTCTGGAATCATCCACATGAATTCGGTGTTGATTCTACTTGCATAAGAATGTTTGAGTAGAAGAATCAAGCGAATTTGCTCCAGGATATTCTAATGTTTGTTGGAATTAAATGGAGAATATATAAAGCGAACTTGTGATTTAAAAACAGGAAAAATTAAGAAGAATAAACTTACTTAGTGGACAAAATGAATCTCCAGTCTCCCAACTGTCGCGTATATTTCTCGAAAATCAGGACTTTATTTTCTGGATATTTGCACACCTGTGCATAAAGATTCCTGTAGTTAACATTGTACACATGACATGAAAAATCGTGTTACTGCCTGGAAAATTGAAAATGATCTAAACGGTTCGAGAAAATTGAAACGAGAAAGAATAAACACGGTTGCAACTGCAAATGGAGAGAGAAAGCGATTACCTTTTGGAGGCAAATAGCAAATATTCATGTGAAATGGCAAAAACTCCTAGACATAACAATTTGATTTCATCAAATTAAACCTATATAGAGGGTGTTACAAATATGACAACACTCTCCTATGAAGGATATATAGACTAGGTGAAGGTCACATTGTGTAGTATGGCTTGGGCTTGGGCTTGGGCCTGGGCCCACTAATGGTACTATGAGTTTATCGGAACCGAACTGTATTCGGATCAAACTATTCGATTCGCACATGTCCAGATGTTACCGCCGCAGCATTCCAATACTGAGGCTGTTGAAATTGATGAAATTGAAAAAATAAGATGAAATAAAATGCGAAATTCTCATTAATCAGTAAAATTGAACAAATTAAGTAACAATGCCGATGTACATGAAGTATCTACAAAGTATATTTCACTGTAACGATTACATTCAGTTACAACTAACTGAAAGTAGTTACATCAGAATAAAATCAATTGTGTAGCCTCTGGATTGAATTTTCAAGTTTGTTGAATCCTTGGGTCTAAAAGTCCTTAGCTGAATTCTTCAAGTCAGCTGATTTGACCACTTCTGAATCCTTTGAGCTGAATATTATGGATCATGAGTGTATGTACATGCTCTTGCATCCAATATTAATCATTTATTCATATATCTTAACAAAGACAGCAGCGGCTACGATAACAACAAAACCTTGGAAATCATGCCGTTCCAAATGCATAATAATTTCAATTTCAATGAAAACACAGCAAAAACAGTGAATTCGAACTTCATTCCGTCTTACAGTCAATCAAAATACATAATTAATTTAAAAGAACAAAAGAAAGTTAAGAAAGAAAGAAAAAAAAACCAATTATGATTTGATCTTGAAAAAGTCAGAGTCTTTCGGGTTGAATGTCCTCGCGGCAGCAGGTTGGCCTTCAAAAATCTCTTGCCCGGGATCCATCTTTGATTTTATCGAAGCTAGAGTCACATCTACTTAAATAGTATGAGACCATATAATGACTTATTTCATTAAATGTATATTCAATAATGAGTTTTACGATACAGGTAGGAAAGCCGGAATTGGGAGGTTTGGCAAGCAACACGTACGATAGAGAACCCCTGCGAGGTAAATGCGCTAACGATCAAGCATTTGGGGTTGATAAATGATTTTAATTACGATTTTAAGTGATTGAATATCAATGATGTTTATTTAAAGTAATTATAGTGTTCAAGAATGATTATTATAGAAATTGAAAAACCGGATTAATTGATTAAACTGGATCAAACCGGATTGAAATATGACAAACTACAGTTTTATAATAGGTTTTTTATTGTAAAAAAACTCGAACCGTAAAATCCGTTTGGTTTTCGGTTATAATGAAGTAAACTGGTATTCCCCGTATGAAAAATGTCTGATGGTTGAGCTTAGCCTTGGATCTGTGACATGCAAATAACTTTTCTCTAGACGTAGATGCTATAGAAATTCAATCTATAAATGGAATGATAATGAAATGTGGTAGAAATGGTAGAAATGAGTCCAAATCGGGTAGAAATGAGTCCAGAATAGTAGAATATGGATTAAAAAAGAACTTGGTATAATTTTACGTAAACATACTAGACATATCAACATTTCACAAAATAAATGTTATCCATTCAAATCAGCGAAGTCAGTCATCGAGCCAACTGCAGAGCTCCGCTTCTACGATTGTATGAGGTTCATGGTGACCGTATAATGTCTTATTTTATTAAATGCATATTCCATCCAAATTGTATTGTTCCTATTGGGAATGCAAAAACATCCCCAAGTTCAGAGTCTTTGAGAACAGTCTGCTCTTAGTCCCCGGTGTGGAATCAACGAATCCGACATCGACAGTACCCTCCAATATTATCAATATTTCGGCGGCTCGAGGATGCAGATGTGGAATAGATACACCGCCGGGGGCTATATCAGCACGCAAAAGAGAGATCCCTAGTGTGATAAGGCCGGGCAGATTGTTGACATTTACTATTCTTGTCCCAAATCCAAGTGAGTTATTTGTATTCGGTGGAATTTGAAGACCCGAAAACATGAAATCATCAACGGTCACTAGCTTTGGGTCCTTGCATACCTTTCCATTCACATGTACTGCATTCAAATAATCTTTCAAATTAGTACAATTTACTAGTATTGAACATGTATCTCTATAGAGAGGTTGGGGCACTACCTCTTCCTCCACACATTGTTTTGCTTAGGCTCAAACATGAGAATCGTTGGTTGCTTAACAGTGGCAGAACCATGAATGTATCTTAGGTGGTCTTGGTTTTCAATTTTTCAATGAAAATACATGTCCGTGTAAAAAAGGAAAAAAAATCAAATGCAAAATAATTTCATTCATCGTAAATCAAGCTACGAACATATAATATACTAAAGTCTTGCCCTTCTAAATATAATAAGGAAACTATTGTTTAATTCTGTGGTGTTTAGCTTTTATTATTAGATTTAGATTGTATAAGGAAGAAAAAAAATTGTAAACACGTTTCGAACTTGCACCCGATTTTGTGTTGTTTAATTATTATAATTAGATTTACATGGTATAAGGTAAGAAAAAAAATCAAGATTTAATTTTAAATGTCTAAGGTAGAGGATAAAAACAAGACTATAATTAGATCGTATAAGATATGAAACGCATGCTATAAGCATGTTCAATGGTGTAAGGTACAAAAAAAAAAAAATTGCTTACAACATGTCTCGAACTCATGACCTTTATATAAAAAGGGGTGAACAAAAAAATAGGGGTGAACATGTCTCGAACAAAAAATATTGCTTACAACATGTCTCGAACTCATGACCTTTTATATATATATATCATTATACTACTAGGCTAATAAAGCATTCTGTAATAGTTTAGAAGACTTAAATACATATTGTATACTAATAACAATACTAACACAATTACAGTAAAACCTCTATAAATTAATATAGTTGGGGCCGGAAGATTTTATTAATTTAGAGAGGTATTAATTTATCGATAAATTAATAATTATTAATTTATAGAGAGTTTTTGATATCAAACAAAACTAAATTTTAATTATATAAATTTAAATAGAATGAACTGTAGCAGGAGATTCTACCGTGGGATATTAGAAGGTAATGAGTTGGGACAATCTGATCCAGGAAAGATTAATGTTTTAGATGCTATCAATTATGCATTCTCGGCTTGGACGATAAATGTAAAACAAGAAACAGTAGCAAGTTGTTTTAAACACTGCAAAATTCGTTCGACAGATGAAGTTTCAAGCAATTTAAATGAACAAACAACTCCTGAAAAAGACATTCATGAACTTGAGGTCATGATTAATGATCTAGGTTATCACAATAAAATGGATGTCAATAGCCTGTTAGATTATCCGGGTGAAAATGACGCATGTTCAGAGGTCCAGACCTTAGAAGAAATTGCAAATACCATTCTTGAAAATAATGCCGAAGATGATGTTGAAGACGATACAACACCTTTGGAACCCGTTACACGTAAAGAAGACTCAACGCATCAAAGCGCACTTAACAACTTTTTGATGCGCAGCTCGAAAGCACCACACCCGAACTTTTGGATGTAATAAGGAAGATTAGAGATGAGCTTCAAACAGATTTAAACTTTAAGAAAAAAACAGACAACAATAGAATCATATTTTACAAAATTGTAACATATATATTTTTGTGATTATGGAGAATTATTAATTTATGATATTATTGAGACTGTATATCTATACAGTGATTTTCTAAAAATTATTATCTTATCGAATTGGTCATTTTTTGAACTGGCCCAAATCGGGACCGGAGAAAAATATTATTTTAGAGAGGTTATTAATTTAAAGAGTATTAATTTATAGAGATTTTACTGTAAACAAAAAAAATTGTTAATTTTTTTCAAATTTTGAAGTAGTCTTGAGACCACCCCACCTCCTTACTAGGTCCGCCCCTGTTGCTTAACCGCTATGTTTTTGTACCAGATGTACGTGTTGTCGGTCAAATGTGGACATATATGTCTCCTGGGCCGGATGGACCACCCCCTGTATTTTTCCAAAAAATAGGGATATTGTTATGGATTATCAATTTTGTGTTGAATGCTTTCCATGTTTCTCTTAATCGTATTTTTATTAACTTTTTTCTTTCCGAAACGAAAGATATATTAAACAGAAAAGATTACAACCGGACAAACGCCGGGAACACACCGGAAAGACACTCGATCTCCACCAGCCTGTTGTTGGACACCACTAGAACCACTACCATACTAACGAAACAAAAAAACAACGACTTGGAGAGAACCCCAAGTAAGCCAAGATATGTCTCACCAGGGAGAACTTGTCTTGGTAGGATAATAAAAAGGATGCAATCCGTCATATCGCGGATGCCCTTAAACGAAAGGAAATATAGACACCACTCAACAGTAGAGGTAGAGACCAATAACTCCGACGAGTCCCACAACGATCCGTTGCCAACATACATACGACAATTACTAAAAACAAGAACTACAACCGAAATACACCTAAACTTGCAACAAAATACAACACGCAAACCATCTATATCGCCACCGCCGCCACTGCTATAGTCACCAACCGTGAAATAAAAGCCCATCCAAAACCAGCCACCGTCCACCGGAGCCACCAACCAGAAGATGGAGAGACCCGGACCCGTCAAAAGATTTGCACCAAAGATACGATCGGTCCAAGAGACGGCCATAATAATACCACCTCCGGCCAGCTTTAGGTTGACATGCCGGAATCCGATGAAGCCCAAAAATGCAGAGCCGGGAGCCAAAAGTGTCTGATCAACCCCGAAAGAACCCTTCTCGTTCATCTTCCTCCTGAAAGAACCAATCTTTATCAGAGTTTGAGGGGGAGAGGAGTTTTCCGGCCAAAATTGCCACCAAAACCCCCGCCGGAAGCAAAGGGCGGCGACATCAGATCTGATCGAAAAAAGGCGGAAATAGGTAGATCTAAAGAAGGAGAACGAAAATACATGAAAAGATCTAAAGGAAAAGGCCTCCGGCACCGGCGCCTTTCGGCGGCCGACGCCAAAAAGGAAGGATGAAGTTGCTTGAAGAAAGAAGGGAATATCTAGAGAGGGGATGGAGAAAAAAAGAGAGAGAGAGGGGATGGCCGAAAATTCCTAGTCGTATTTTTATTACTTTGATCGCCCAAGGTGTCGCTGCCGGAATATAATAATCAACTTTGGCCTATTACCTTAGCTAATGTTATTGTTTAAATCATTACCAAAGTGATTGTTGGCCGGTTGAAACTTCAAAGTGTTGATGGGTGAGTTAATTCCTAATAGTCAAAGTGTGTTCATCCCAGATAGGCGAACAACAGATATTGATAATGTGATTGTGATTTAGGAGGCGCTTCATAAAATGCAAAAGATTAAAGTTAAAAAGGGGTGTATGGCAGTGAAGATGGATTTGGAAAAATCTTATGATAGGATAAACTGGGATTTTCTTCGAAATATTTTGGAAATAGTTGGGTTCTCAATGCATCCATGTGAGTTAATTTCTTATTGTCTCTCATCAATCTCTGTGTCCCTTCTATGGAATTGTAGGCCTCTTGATGAATTTCAACCTCAGCATGGTTTGAGAAAAGGAGATCTGTTGTCACCATGTTTGTTGTCATTGTAATGCAAGCCCTAAGCACTTTCATTGAGGAGTCTATTGAAGATATGAGCGGAAGCCCTTTTGTATATTTAAGGGCTGAAAGCGTCGCATTTATTTTTCGCTGATGATTCGCTACTTTTCTTCTGAGGCCTCGATTGATCAAGCTCGGGAGATGGAAAGAATGTTGATCATGTTTTGTAACGTTTCATGTCAAAAGGTGAGTATCGGCAAATCAAAGTTTTACGTTTCCATGAATGTTGATGATTTTGTGGCCGGGGGAGGTTGCATGAATTATGAGACACGGTCATGGATCTAGAACGACACATCATATTTATATTAAAAATCTAAGTATAATTACGGGTCAATGATCAATATTTTAAAAAAAATTAATGGGTCAATAATTAGACATTAGTGGTTTTATGGGAACTCAACTCCTCCCATTGCCAATGCTTTGCATAACATAATAAGTAATATTAACTATGCTGCTCCTAAATGAAGCTAAGAAAGCATTCAGAAGAAGATAGCATTCTTACTAGAAGTGGAATCCCGATGTCCTTCCAGCATGCTGCACCAAAAAAGATACAGTCAATTCAATTGCAGTTTCCTACATATTCCCAATTTAAAATTAATTGTGATGATTCTTCTTTGGGCAATCCAGGACCTGCTGGTGATGGTTTTGTGATCAGGAATAATCTTGGTAAAGTCCTAGGGGCTGGATATGAGGCTTATGGAATTGGTACTAATATGAAAGCTGAAGTCAAAGCTATAAAGGCATGTATTCTTTATTGTTTGGGGTTTGGTGGAGCTAATATTATAGTGGAATCAGATTCCTATAATTTGATCCAAATGTTAAAAGGGAATTTTGATGTTCTGATCTTGGAATGCTGATTACACAACATCATATTCAAATCCAACACATCTACAGGAAGGGGAACACAGTTGCTGAGTATCTTGCCAAAAAAACTAACACAAACAACAGACTCAACTACTGGATTGCACAAATTTGGAAAGCTCTCTTGAGCTACTGATCCTAAGAGATACCATATACTTAACAAAAAGAAAATAGCACCCCACCTCCCACCTTTTTTTGCAAAATGAATTGTTTCTCGTAGAATCCTTACCCCACACACCCATAACCCTACCGGCTAAAAAAATACTTTTCCATGACACACACACCCCCCCCCCCCCCCCCCCCCCACCTTACCGGCAAGAGGTATTGCCGGGGCATTAAAATTAATGCCAGAGAAATCTTCTAGAATAATAATGAAAATAACAAAAATACCCACTATATCTTGTTAAAAATCTCTCCTCCAAGTTGACTTCGCCATTCCCACCCACTATATCCATTAATTTTAGGGTGGTTAATGTGTAAGTTTTAGACAATCAAGTCATCAATTTTAACATCATTGATTGGTGGTTTATTTTTCAAGGTAGAGACTCATTTTAATTATAAAAATTCTTATTGATTATAGTGTACCAAGTAGGATTTATATCATGATCATTCTAAAATTTGTGCACTATATCAGGTTTGATTTAATAACTAGGTTTAAAGATGGGCGGGGCTTGTACGAAAATATAAAGAGAAAAATATCAAAAACGGCATTCAATATTTTCATATGGCATTTACAACAACTACAGCATTAACAATTCAAAATTACTCTTATAGCCACCACACAATGGTAGAGAACATAGTGACAATGACAAGGTGGAAGCGAACAATGACATAGTGATAGATAGGGGTGCACATGGTCCGGTTTTCCGGTTTTTAACCACTTTTAAAACCAAACCATTTCTTACGGTTTTAAAATTTACAAACCAAAACCGAACCATGTTTGCAGTAAAACCAATTTATCCGGTCCGGTTTGGATCAACTTGGTTACGGTTTTTTCCGGTTTTTAGTCCCTCTTTTTTCATAGATAATTCACCGAAAGAAAGATTATCACGGCTCAACGAATTCACGTCTTCATTCATACGACAATAATACAATATTCTCATTCTCCATTTACCATACACCATAACTCGAATGTCACTATGTGTGTGTGTACACACAACATTATATTATCATATTTTTCAATTAAGATAATCATATAAAATCACGTAAACCGTTTTATTTCATCTGTCATTATAGGCCCTATTGATGGACATCAAACTACGTGTGTGAGGTAGTTGATTAAAGTATTAATAGATAATACACCGAGATATTAGTTATTTACATACGTAGTGATAATGAGGGGGACCGACGAAAAGTCGGTTCACCGTGATGATCGCTCACAACGTACCGATGAAAAGTCGGTTTCATTTGCGTACGCGGATAGAGTGGTATACGAGTGGACGTGGCGCGCAAATAAAGGTCCCCTTAATTTATAGTGTCGATATTCACACACACACACACACACACACACACACACACACACACACACACACATATATATATATATATATATATGTATATATCCGGTTCCGGGTTGGTCCGGTTTTTAGCTTAGAAAACCAAAACCAAATTGTTTTTTACGGTTTGGTTTTTTACAATACAAAAACCAACCAAAAAACCGTGGTTTACGCATTTTCGGTTTGGACCTGGTTTGGTTCGGCTTAGGTTGGTTTGGTTTCTGGTTTTTTTGTTCACCCCAGTGATAGATGGGGAATGAACATGATCTAGTAGTAAATGTCATTGTATTTTTTGATATTGACAATGGTTCGAAACTCAATATTGTCCCCAATAAAAAAATCTCCTTCCCATGCCCACAAAAAAAAAAATAGTAACACATCATAGTAATAACCATGTCATTGTAAATTTCCATTATTTCAATATTTATATTAAAGTTTCGAAATTGACATTAAAAAAAATCAAATCAGATGTGAAAATAAAGAAGACGAAAAAAATCAAAGATATGAAATTTGTATCAAAAGATATATTTGTTTTAATAAATGATTAGAAACGATCGTTAATATTGATCGTTAAAACGATCAACCTCAAGTGGTCGAACCATTCTTTCAAATGGTTGCACAATTCATACGGATCTTTCACCGTCAAATAATCATAGTCGAACCCTTTTTCAAACGGTTCTATAATTCATATGGATCCATAACTCATGCGGATCTTTCACCAATAGTCATGTTTCAATCCCTCATCAAGATGATGACGGAGAAATATCATTGACCTTGCATTGTCTTGATTTATCTATCAAAACCGATAGGTTCTAAATGCATTTTAACGTTAATGGCACATGATAAATAATTTATCCCCGATATCTTTAGGGGTTTGTTTGATAATGTTAGCCATTAAAAAAAACTAGAAGAATGCACAAATAAATTCTTACCTATTATAGGATTAAGAATGGATTAATCCAATGAAATTTTAACTCTGGCTTGAAATACTCCATCGGTAGATCTGGTTCTCTGCTTGGAATACTTCATCGGTTGATCTGGTTGTAATACTCCATTACTCCATCGGTAGATCTATACTTCATCGGCTGATTTGGTTGTAGTACTCCATCGGTAGATTTAGTTGGAATACTTCCATTGGTAGACTCTCGTGCCGATAACGTGTTATGAAACTAATAAAAGAATGAACATGAACAAAGTACTGAAGAGAAAAGAGGAATACTTGTGTATTATTTCATTGGTATCATGGGGTATTTATAGTTGATATTACAGTATGAATACAATGCAATAGATAAACCAGAAAATCTTGTAATCAATTAATTTGAATAATAAATAAACATATTATTATCTTTTATAACATATATATTATTATTTTCTGTTTTTTATAAAAATAATAGGAGTAATACCATGTCCAATAAAATTTTAAAGTACCCTTAATGCCATTAAAAAATTCACTGAATTAAATTACTTACTCCGTTCCGGTCGTCAAAAAGTTTTGTTCTAAAATAATTAAGGAAGAACTTTTTCAAAGTAGTATTTATTACTAATTTTCATACTTTATCATTATTTAATACTAGATAAGAAATTGAAAAGAATATTACATTAATTGTATAATAAGGTTTTCTTAGACATTGCATTAGTAAAGTCTTAACATTAAATTACATTTTTAATAATTGTATTTTTAACAATTATATTAGTTATTTTGGAATGAGAGTAAATATCAAATAATAATTTCATATCTCTTTCTTTAATGAAGTCGGTTTCCCGGGTTCTTCCGCTCTTTTATAGTCTTGCGTCCCAAGGTAAGGGAAAATCAAATAGAAAGAACACAAGAAGAAAGAAAGGGAAGAAAAAAAACCCGGCAAAATCCACAGCAGCAGCGCTTTCGTTTCCGTCGAGTGCTAACGAGAAGTTGCTTTCAAAAAAAAAGGTACTAACGAGAAGTTAATTCAACGTTTTGGCTGGTACCGTTTCAGAGAACTAGTTGAATTTATTAACTTATTAAACTTTTTTTTGCTTTGCTTAATTGCATCGTTTTTATTGTTATTGAATTTCATTAGTTGGTATTCCTGATTTTGAGTTCGTTGTATTGGATTAGGTGATTGTTCTTTTTTCTTGTTCGATTGATACTTAGTTTCATCGTTTCACAGGATTACGCAATTAACATTATTGTTTCTTGCTTATCGTTAATTTTTTTTTCCCGAATTCATGTTTAGAACCGGAACTTAGGGGTGAGGAAAAAAATTAGAAGTTTGGGGATATTCTTTGGTATTTTAACTGTGAATTTCAATTTTTGAAATTGCAGAAGATTATTATGGTAAGACATAATTATGTTTGACACTTTCAACTCACCAGCTTATATTTTAATTTGTAGCGTTTAAACTAGTGAATTTTAAAGTAACTCGGGAACAGCCAGAATGTCTAAGAAAGGATTGATGGAGAAAGGATTGATGGAGCAAGATCTAAGTAAGCTGGATGTAAACCAGTTACATCCGCTTTCGCCTGAAGTTATATCTCGTCAGGCAACTATTAACATCGGTATGCTCATAAGTACCATCTTGATCAGGCTTCCCCACAGTGCAGAATTAGAGACTGACTGAAGTTTCTAATTTATGTATCAATGGTAGTTGTTGCTTGTTTCTTTCATTGATGATGATGCCTCGATTTCTTGACTTGTTTTATCAGGTACTATTGGACATGTGGCACATGGGAAATCGACTGTTGTGAAAGCAATATCTGGTGTCCAGGTTCAGCTTTGGTTATTTGTACTCTTTGCTTGACTCAAGTATACTATCTCGATTTCGGAATTTTTTTGGGTGGTACGTCTGCACCATGTGGATATGCATATATACATTGTAAAACACTTGTGTTTTCCAATGTAAGTGATAATTGAGGAAAAACGCTCGTGCTTTCCGTGCGGATGTACTAACCGAAAAATCTCCTTCGAGTTTGTCCTGTAGTCTGTTTTGTTTTGTTTTGAATGTTGTCATGATTTTTCTCTTTTTGACTGAATAATTGCATTGCTAGCTAAATTGTGATGTGCTGAGTTTGGTGACTGATGAGGACATTACTTTGACATCGTGAATCTGAAAGGCTAATCTTAAGATTTGCCTTGCTTTGTAGAAATAAGTAAATCAGAAAGGTTAATCTTAGCAAGTACAAGTCAGGGTATTTGGAGAAGTAATCATAGATCCAAGCCACCGTGTGACTCTCCTGTTATTCCATGTTCTGTTGTATGCAATAAACCTAATTTCCATAAGATTTTTGCAGCCACGGTTGGTCATACTGATCTGGGTGCATTGAAGACTAGGTATCTTTGTTGGTCAATTGCTAGGTTTCCGGCATATCTTCTTGGATAGAACTTGCATTTGCAACTTATAAATGATTGAGTATTGATAAGTAATTGTGCTTTTCTGTATGTATGCAGACTGTTCGTTTTAAAAATGAGCTAGAGCGTAACATCACCATAAAGCTTGGTTATGCAAATGAAAAGATATATAAATGCGAGGATGAAAAGTGCCCTAGACCACTATGCTATAAGTGAGTACATTTCTTCAAATTGTTTTTCCTGTGCTCCAATGAAAACTGCGGTTGTGATTACACAATTACCTTTTCAGGCCATATGGAAGTGGAAAGGAAGACAGTCCAATGTGTGATGTGCCTGGGTTTGAGGACTTCAAGATGAAGTTGCTGAGACATGTTTCTTTTGTTGATTGCCCTGTAAGTAAAGTGTTCTCTGATTAACTACTACAAGGTGTTTATGAGCTTTACAGTGTGGATGTGTAATACATACCACTTCTGAATGATCGTATATGCTTTCTGAATATGATGGTTTATAGGGTCATGATATTCTGATGGCTACAATGCTTAACGGAGCTGCAATTATGGATGGAGCGTTACTTCTCATAGCCGCCAACGAGAGTTGCCCTCAGCCTCAAACAGCTGAGCATTTGGCAGCAATTGATAACCTGCATCTCAAACATATAATAATTGTTCAAAACAAGGTTGACTTAGTACAGGAAAATGACGTCATAGAGCATCACAAAGCCATTCAGGCATTCGTACAGGTTAGTGCTTTTTATCTCTCTGTGAAATACTCATCTTGCTGAACTTACATTCATGCTGATATTATTTTCTACTTTTTTCAGAAAACTGTTGCAGCAAATGCACCCGTGATACCAATTTCTGCACAGCTGAAGTATAATATCGATGTTTTGTGCGAATACATAGTAAACAAAATCCCTATCCCGGTGAGAGACTTCACTTCACCACCGAAAATGATTGTCATCCGGTCTTTTGATGTCAATAAGCCAGGGTCTGAAGTTGATGAGGTAAAAGGTGGTGTTGCTGGTGGTAGCATCCTTCAGGTATAAGACATTCACTTTATTTACTCTCTTTTTTACTATACGTAATTGAGTAACTAATTGATGCACGTTTACCCGACTTGTTGAAGACTCTGTTTGGTTGCTCTATACATATGGATTGAGAATCTGTTTCTGGCTGTGTAGGGTGTTTTGAAGCTAAATCAGATCATCGAGTTTCGCCCGGGCACTACCTATAAAGATGCAAAGGGAATCATCAGATGCAATCCATTATATACCAGAGTGGTTTCTCTGTTTGCTGAACAAAACGAGTTACAATATGCAGTTCCAGGTGGACTTATTGGAGTTGGCACAACCATGGATCCAACTCTAACTCGTGCTGATCGAATGGTGGGACAAGTCATTGGGGAGGTTGGGTCTTTGCCTGAAATTTATGTTGAGTTGGAGGTAAGCTGGTGGTTCTTTATAAATACACTGATGTCAAGAAAGAGAAATTGTTGGGTAGTACATGTACATCCGCAAGGGGCATTATAGTCTTTGTTGTGTTAATGGAAAATTATTGATGTGCAGGTTGAATATTTCCTGCTAGATAAGCTTATCGGTGTACGGACACAAGGTGAAGTCACAAACCTTGTAAAGAAAGAGATGCTCATGTTGAACATAGGATCAATGTCAACAGGAGCATGTGTATTAGCTGTGAAGAAAGGGTCCAGAAAACTGGTAGCCGGGAAAACCGGGTTCGTAAAACTCCAAGTCACTTCTCCAGTATGCACAAGTATAGGAGAAAAAATCGCACTAAGCAGACGCATTGAGAAGCACTGGCGTCTAATTGGGTGGGGGCGAATTCAAGCTGGCATTCCTGTGGATGTTCCACCGTGCCCCGACTTTAATTGGAGTGTTGTGTTACAAAGAAGCAGGAGGAAGAGGAAAGAAAAGGTACAGCAGCAGAAACAGTTGGTTTTTAAGTACAAAAGTGGTTAGATTTGTGGGAGAAAATGGCTCTTGTTTTCTATGGTATATGGTCTCTTATATTACTACTTTGCAGCAAAATTCAACTTTGTTTTTGTGTAGTGGTGGTTGGAAGTTTGATGAAAATTAGCATCATGCCCTTAAAACTGGATTTCAAGTGTTCATTAATGTTGTGTTTGTATTGCATGTGAACTTTTTGGTTAGTCTCTCCACATATTGACATTTCATATGTGTAAGACATCTAATAGAATTTCTTGTTTTGTGTACATCAATTTTCCTTAAAACTCAACTCGAGCTCGAGTTTGAAATCATGTTCAAATTCGAACTCAAGAATTTTTTTAAATTGTTTGACTCGTTTTTATTTTTAGCATTAAAACCAACAAAGAGTAAAAGAATTTTACCAAAAAAATTATAAAATCAATCAACAAATAATATAGTACTCAAAATCACAACATAAGTCCAACCATATCAAATTCATATAATTTAGCTTTAATCAAATGTACTTTACACAAATAAAAAAACACAATAAAAAGAGAGCCTAACTTTTTTGTAGATGATTACATCAACGAAGAGTACCAACAGACCTCTTATACTTGTACCTTTTTGCCAACACAATATAAACTCCCAAATTCACCACACTTAAAACAGCCAAAAGCCAGAAGAAATAATCCAGATGCCCATAGTTCAAATTGTCCGGTATCCATCCCGGTTTCCCTCCTCGTGTACTAATGTCCGTCACGATCAGCACGAGAAACGAGCTCAAATAGTTCCCGAGGGCAGACGTCGTTAACGAAAGAGCAGAACACAAGCTTCTCATAGAATCAGGTGCTTCCTGATAGAAAAACTCCATCTGTCCAATGAATGCAAAAACTTCAGCACAACCTATAATGAAATACTGAGGTACTTGCCAAAACACCGAAATGGGGACTTCCTTGACGTCGTATAGCCCGTGCCTTCTTACGATTCCAAGCCTAACAACTTCCAAAAGAGCTGCACATACCATAGAGAAAATGGATATGAATAGGCCAATCCCCATTCTCTGTAGCTGTGTTAAGCCGTTTTTTCGACCTGTGAACTTTTGAGCAAAAGGGATGATAAGTTTGTCGTAAACCGGGACCCAGAATATGACACTGAGAGTGTCGAAAATGCTGAGGGCTGCTTCTGGGATCTTGAAACTTTTACCCATATGTGTGTCCATGAAAGTGGCTTGGGATACAAAAAGATTGCCCATTTGACCATAAACAGCACTTAGGACTATCCCAGTTGCCCATATTGGTAGTAGTCTTAAGACTGTTTTTAGCTCCTCAACTTGAGTCACTGTGCAGAGTCTCCACGGATTTATCGAGCCCTTGTTGTAGTCGGATGGTGTTTCAACAGCGGCTTTGTCCAGGCAACTGAATTTGATAATAAGCAGGCTGAATTAGGATTTCTTTCAACAAAAAAAAAAAAAAAAAAAAACACAAAGTCCGGTTGTTTAGAGCATTACTCAATTAGACTAAGCTTGTTTACGTACCTAAGTCCGGTTGTATGATCAAGCTTGCGGCTTCCAACAATGGCAGATTTCATGTCAGCAGATTCATATAGAAGAGACTTATCCTCAGGTAGCTTAACTCCATGTTTTCTCACAGATGCAAACACAACCTGGCATAGGCGTGTAAGGGGACTACCTCCAGGTCTCTGATACCGATAACGCTTGGTGCCCGAAAAAAAAGAAACGACGGCTATAGCCATGGCAACAGCGGGTATACCAAACCCCCATCCCCATCCAACGTTTTCTTGGATCCAGACAATCAAGGAAGAAGCAACCAGTGCCCCAATATTGATGCAAAAATAGAACCAATTAAAGAAAGAGCCTTTGTGTTCTTTTTCAGCTTCATCAGCATCATCAAACTGGTCTGCTCCAAAGGATGACACACATGGTTTGATCCCACCAGTTCCTAGTGCTACTAAGTAGAGTGATGTGAAACAAAACGCGGTCTGGCCCTTCGTTGCAATGCAAGCGTCTTTTGTGTGACATGTAGGCTTTAGCCCCTGGACTGATGCTGATAAAGTCAGAAGCGTCATACCCTACAATATTAATATAATTATTCATCGTTTTTCATATACATATCAAAGACCAGCTAGACTAGAAGGAATTATAAGGCTTGTGTGGTGGTGTAGTTGATTACAGCTAATCCAAGAAAAATGCACAATCAAGAATTAATGGCTGTTCAAGAAGTCTTACAATAACATAGATAATCGAGAAGGAACCGATTGTCCAATATCGACCAAGATATGCATCAGCAAGAAAAGCTCCAAGAAGGGGCATGATATAGCATGTGCCTGACCAATTTGACAGATTCCTCGAAGCAACAGCAGTGTGCTGATTGAGATTAACAGTGAAATAAACCATGAGATTGCTCCCCATTCCATAGTATGCCAATCTTTCACTGCATTCGTTTCCTAGCATACGGAAAAAAAAACATATATATTGCAAGTGAATACAACACAGTGTACAACAACAAAAAATGAGAGCAAAGCATCAAAACACATACCAAGAATGTAGGGGCAAGCCCTCCATGTCCCAGTTTTCTCCTTGTTTGCAGGCTTATTGCGATAATCGAGTGTACCATCTTTCGTATAAACTTCTTCTCCTTCCATGGTTTCCATCAAGGCAAGGTATATGCAATTTATCTCAACTTTACAAACTTCCCCTTAAATCTGATGAACAATTATCAATATAATTATGGAAAACAATATAAGTAAAGCGTTCAAACACATTCTAAATAAAGTATATAAAAAAATACTACTGATGTTCCATAAAACCAATAGAGTTCATCAGGCATAATAAGCCAGCTTGTTTAGTAATTGCAGTATGTTAGTTACATCTGGAGGCTCATATGACTCAAATAAAGACAGAATCTTTATGTTTTTCATCCAAAAGTAGAAGAGCAGAAAAACAGAAATGGATTGTCTTATTCTTACAACTACTTCAACAGAACAACACGTTTTACCTTAAAAAAAATAAAACAGGGGTAAAAAGACAAATTTGATTTATGTATAGATGAGAGACAAGTACTTTATCAGCAAAGCACATTAAAATAGTAAATTTGCTTTCATGAGGACCAAAAGACAATGAAATTTACTAAAATTTCCATCCACGCAACGTTGAATTCAGTACAAGTCACACAAGAAAAGAAAACGGACAAAAAAAAGAAGGGACAGCAACTGCATGAGTTGAAGAAAAAAATAAAAATCCAGTAACACATTTAAACAAAATTTGTAATATTAGTATGATTCAAAATGGGGGATTTTGTTAGCAGGATTTCATAAAACCCAATACAGAATATTTTAAATTATTTTATTCAATTATGCATGGTTCGCCCCTTATCTATGTATCTGAATGAATATTTATTTTATTTTGTAGCACACCTAAGAGGCTAAGACTAACATCATACCAAAGACTGAGAAGGCAGAAAAAATTGATTAATAATTACACTATAAATGTTGATAATGAAAATTTGTCACTTGCAAGCAACAGTCAAACTTGGAGTCTATTTACAAGGGTCCAATTCTTTTGGTTTTATGCTGAATTATTTATGAATTGTGTAAAAGTTCAAAGCCTCTCACATCAAAAGATTCCTATTGATTATTTTTTTTTAAAAGGTTGAACTCGAATGTCGCGCGAAAGTCGAACGTATTGGCAATATGCAATCTTATGAAAGTCGAATCAGAATTGATTGTGCGGAAAGTAGCATGTTGTCTATACATTCGACTTTCACACGATCGATTCTTTGAAAATGCCACAATTCTGTGAATGGTGCAGTGCCGATCATTAGCCCCCATTATTTATTAAACGCAAAATTTCTTCAATCAGTCAAATGTATAATAACTGTCATATAGATGCGTAAGTAGATCACAGAGATTTTATATCATTTCGTATAACGATTCAAACTGTGTTTAAAAAAATAACAACACAGAAACAAATTTCACACCAAATACCAACCGGATAAAGTAAAAAGACTGAAACTTTTAATCAAATAATATACTCGTGCAGCAAAATACACAGGAAAAAAAAAACCCCTACAAATGTAAAGCGATCCAAATGCAAATTCAGTGCCGGAAACTGATACAAACAGCGGATTACACAGTGATACGGGAAGAAAAAACATACCGGAAAACGATCAGTAATTAAACTCCCACGGCTTTCAATTCATCGACGAAGCTAATTATAAGGAGTGTATGATTGACAGGTGGTGTTTTGGTTTTGCCAGCTTTGATAGTATGAATTTCCGCCTTTGCTTGTATATATTCTTCTTCGCACTATATTGACTATCAGCAACCTGCCATCAATGCCATCATAACTAACCTTCTTTTTTTCAAATATATATTATTATAGATATTATACTATTTTTTTTTAATGTATATATATTATACTATAAGACGTAATAAAACAGCCGAAATATATAATTTTTTATAACCCAAAATGTATTATTCACCAATGGTCAGGAATTTGATGTCTGATTTTTATAACTCAAAAGGTATTATTCACCAAACATTGTGTACTCACACACCACAACAAAATGGACTCGTTGAGCGTAAGCACAAGCACATTACTAATTTTATTCATTTTCTAAAAAGTACTAAAATTTATTTAAATATCAAAAAAATATTGTGTATAAAAATAATTTTTGTTATTTTATTTTACGTCATTTATCGTATTGTTATAAGTAATTCGTCCGATATAGCTAATTGTTCCTAGTTAAATTTTCTTCCCTTTGTGTAGTGTTGTACCTCTATGAGACTTATTTTTCTTCCTCGCCGTGTTAGAGCATTTGCCGTAGATACTGTAAATCATTTAAAAACTCTATTGCAGAGATTTCAACAGGAAAAATAACACTGCAGCAGATACTCTATTTTTTATTGTAAACTACAGATTCTGTAAAATTTCATTTACATCTACCGCATTCATCCAGATTCTGTAAATTTTATCTTAAATAAAGATTAAACTAAAAACACGTGTTTTTAAAACTGTATAATAGAATATTCGTTAAGAGTATCTGATGCGACTGCTCTTATAAAAAAGAATTATGTTAAAAAGTGTTTTTTTTTTTTTTAATCTTTCACAAATCGAAGCGACAAATAGCAAACAAAATTACCTCCTCATCTTAAAAGACGATAAGCTCATACGAATACAGTGGGACTTGAACCCAAACCTTCAAATTATGTTTTATTATTTTAATATTTTTTTTGACTGAAATGTTTTAATATTTCATATTAATACAATTATTTCTGTAAAAATAAAATAAAATAAAAACGTACTCGCTCCACTGTCTTATATGGTGAATTTTATTTTTAACACATATGGTGATTTGTTTCCTGTTAAATGAAAATAATGGATATCTAGCATTTATCTTTGGAAAATGATTTTGGCACCGAGAATAGTACCGAACTCATCCCCCAAAATGGAAATATGTGGTCCAGAATTTTTGTTTTTTTTTTTTTTGGTTTAAAAGTTAAAATGTATGGTTATAAAGTGTTGTATGGATGATTTATGTGGATAAGTGTGTGTGCCTAAATCATCCTCCTTTATCTTTTTCCAACCACAACAACGGATCTGGACGGGAAAATGAACAGAGTAAATTGTGCGTAATGAACTTGCACAGGTTTTTTTTTTTTTTTTTCAAAATAAAATAAAATTAGGCAGTTATATTGTTAAACTTAGGTCATTTGGTCAAAAGCTCCCGTTGGTGTGACCGCAGGAATTTCAGAATACGGATAGAAAAAACATTATATTTTATAACTATTTCATTTAGTCTTATATTTTAGCTCAATATCGGTGAATACAATTCATTATATAAAAATAAACGAGTCGATTATACATAACTACGTGTGTATTAAGAAAATGGGCCAATTATTTAAAAGGACTGATTTTCAACTTATTAGGGGTAATAGGACACTCCGAAATCTTATTTAGTTATAATGACATTCTAATTTCAAGTGGATAAAGAGGAAGAAGGAAAAAAAAAAAGCTTTCAAAGTAATAATAAAAAAAAAACATAACAAAACAAAAAAAAAATTACTGTGCGTGGGTTTTTTTTTTTTTTTTTTTTTTTTTTTTGTTTTTTTATTTATAATTCGCCATATTTCTAAAGGTTATATATTTTGATCTAAAACTCGGATCATCATAATTTTTTCACTAAAATTCATATTTTTTCGTCTTCTTTATTTTAAAATCAAATTTTATATTTTTCCGAATAAATTTCATAAAATCAATTTTTTTCTTCATAAAAATCGACGTGACGTATTGATCACTGTCATGCATTGACCACCTACCCGGATGCATTGGCCACTGTGATCCATTAACCACCCCGATGTATTCACCGCCGCGATTCATTGGCTACCATGATATATTGACCGCCGCGATCCATTGACAACCTTGATCAGTGACATCTCATTGTAGCGATTTATGCAATGACGTCTCATTGTAGCGATTTATGCAGTGACTTCTTATTGTAGCGATCTATGCAGTGATGTCTTATTGTATCGAATTATGCACTGACGTGTTATTGTAACTATTTATGCAGTGACGTGTTATTGTAACAATTTATGCATACCTTTGGTTGTAAAAATATGCATTTAAACCAAAAAAAAAAATCAAAAGAAATACAGTTATTTTACAAAGTTATCGAAAATTTAAACCAACACTAATCAAATAAACCAACATCAATCAAATATTTAAAGATAACAAAGAAATAAAGTTACTTTACAAAGTTATCAAATGTGTGTATCAAGTTGTATATGCGGTGACATCAATATCATGCATCAATTATCTAATTGTAAATACAGTCATCAATGTCACTGCTTCAGACATCAATATCACTGCAAAAGTCATCAATGTCCCTGCATCGACATCAATGTCACCGCATAAGTCGTCAATGTCACCGCATAAAACCTAACAATTGCATCAATCAGCTCTCGCTCTTGTTTTGCATTTCTCCAAATGTGGAGCTTTTAATATGGATAGAATTACAAGTTTGGTGAAACTACAAAGACTCTTCACTATGACTCTTGTAATGGCCACACGTTGTTTGTGCCCTCCTGATAATTGGATTCATTGTGGAATCCCTCAATTCTTTAACACGATCTTGAATCATTTGACGATTTTGTTTAGCTTAATGTCCCTGCATCATTCATCAATGTCACTGCATCGGACATCAATGTCCCTACATCGACATCAATGTCCACGCATCAAACATCAATGTCACCGCATAAGTCATCAATGTCCTTGTATCGACATCAATGTCACTGCATAAGTCATCAATGTCACTGCTTCAGACATCAATGTCACTGCTAAAAACATCAATGTCACTGCATCTTAAAAAAAAAAAAACAAACAAACAAACATCGGCTCCAGCGCTTCATCTTCTTCTTCTTCTTTTTTTTTTTTCTTTTTTTTTTCTTCCAGCGTTTTTTTTTTCCTTTTCTTCTAGCGTTTTTTTTCTTTCTAGCGCTTCATTTTTTATTTTTATTTTTAATTTTTTTTCCTTCCTTCCTTTTTCTTCTTTATCCACTTGAAATTAGAATGTCCTTATAACTAAATAAGTTTCCTTCTTAAAATTAGAATGTCCTTATAACTAAATAAGATTTCGGAGTGTCCTAAATGATCATTAATTCTCTAACGACGGCTTTATAACTAATTTGCACTAAGAAAATTTACTACCAGCTTGGCTAACCCATATATCATTAATGTGTAGCCGCCACCGGCCACCGGCTACGTAGCGCCTAGTCATTATTTCAGCAAAAGAAATAAAATAAAGTTTTGAACCAATTTTTAATAAAATATTTTCCTAACTTTGTATAAAGATACGGAAGATATTAAGAAAGAAAAGTATCATATCCCTAACGTTTCTTAGATAGTTTTGCTGAAAAGGGATACAATAACACCCCATTAAAAACACAATTATCATGATTAGAAAAAGCATACAAATATACAATCACATAAAGAAGTTTCAGCCTCCAATTAGTAATGAATCAGTCAAAAGGGGAATAAGAAGTTTCAGCCTCCAATTAGTGATTAATCAGACAAAAGGGAAATTGTACAATAATTCAACACGCCAACATACATAACTGTTAAAGAATTCAATCAAATATATATTACGTCCCCCTTTACTATATGGATCGAGAACTATCAGAGGCCAACAGTCCTTAAGATTCCAAATATAAATTCTTATGATGGAACAAATGATCCAATGGATCACCTGCACCAATACGTGCAAAAGTGATCATATATTCTGTTTCGATGCAAAGCCTTTCCGAGCTTCATGGAAGGAAAGGCTTGTGGCTTGTGGCTTGTGGCTTGTGAGTGGTTCAACAGGCTGCCATCCCGTTCGATTAGTAGTTTTTACCGAGCTCGCAACCAAATTCAGATACGCATTCATTTCAACTCGACCGTTTCAGAGAAACGTCACCCGCCTTATCACTATTAAACAAAAGGAGAATGAATCAACGTTAGACTATACAGAACACTTTATGGGTGAGTCTAGACAAGTTCTAGACTCAGATGAACGCATGGTCATGTCCTCTTTTATTGGAGGCTTCAAGGAAGAAATGTTGTATGCCAAGCTGAACGGTAGGCTCTCTTACACCTTGGCTGAATGCATGGACATAGTACACAAACATTGTGTTGGAGAAAATGAGGGAATTGAATTAAAAGTGAATTAAAAATGATTTTATAATCATTTTATTCAGTGACTTTGTAAGCGTAATTCAGATATATTCTTGTATAGAATATATATAATGTTTTGTTAATTCTGAAAACTACGTGAGTCGTAGATGAATTCAGGATTTGGAATCATTCAATTCGGATAACGAGTGAATGAGAAATTAACGCTTAAAGTCGGGTGGTTGAAAGAGCTAATGTTGGAAGTGGAAGTTGAAAAGTTTCAACTTGTAAACCACATCGGGAGTTGAGAGAAACGGTTTCTAGTATATATGTGAGAAGAATGTTGTATGTGGTATAAGCTCCTAGAAGAAGGAGAGATATCGGGTTGGTTTTAGGAGGGTTGACGTTCTGCTAAAATAGCCACGCGCGCGCGCCGCCGCCCGCCCGTGCCCGAGCCCGATGACCTTGGGCTTGGGCTTTGGGGAATGGGCCTTCTTGGGCCTGGGGGCCCTAGGCCCAGGACAATATTAAATTTTTATACAAAGTTTAATTGGCTCAATACACATTCTGATCTGAGTATCAGCTCGATTCGATTCGTACAACATTCAGTTGTTGGGCTCAGTTCGATTTATACATCATTAAGAAGCCTGCATTCTAGAAGCCTCTTCAAGGCTGGCTCTCCAACCTATTTGAAGCGATGAAGATGAAGAACTCATCTTGAAGGAAATCAGCCATCAATTCAAGATGAAGGAACTCATCTTGCTCAGCAGCCTATATAAACGTCCCTTTGCAAGAGTGGAAATCACACTGATTTGAAAAACACCAGCAAATATCATACCATATTTCTGCATATTATCCTGTTCTTGCATCATAGTGAAGAGAATAAGCTGAAGTACTGTCAAAAGTTCGCCGGCGTTCAGAGTTAGAGACCGGGGTACTTACCGGGGCAAATTTGTCTTAAGGAAAGAGTGCTTCTCGGCTCAGATTTTGCATATCCTTTTATCATTTCTATTGTAGTGTTTTCTTTATTTATTTCTTGTTGTATCTGCTTCGTCAAGATTAATAAAATTGTTGGTTTAATTATACACGGGTTATAACACATTGTTAGGGTGAAGAGGCGAACCAGTTGAAAAGAAAAAGCCGAACAAGGAGATAATCGGAAGAACATGACGACAAGTCTGCCGGTCAGAAAAGAAAGGCAGTTTGGGTCCCGTCATTGATCGGCTAGAAAAGAAAGGAGCCCATCAAAACCACTTAACCATTCACATCTTGCCACCTTCAACTCCATATTTCTCTTTCTCCACCCTCAGTCATTCATTTCATTTGCTTTTCATGCCACCTTCAACTCCACCTTCATCTTTCTCCACCCTCAATCATTCATTTCATTTGCTTTTGTTCTCTTTACTTAATTACTTTATCTTGGAAAAAGTCATTTTCAAAATGTCAACTTTTTTTTTTAATCTTTGTTTTATTTCTTCACCAAACACCACTTCAGTTTCTAGTGTCTATTTTATGATTCCTTCCAAATGCTTGTTGATTTAAACTCTGAGATCTCCACCTCTTCTGCATTTCCTTGGAATTATTTCCTTATATTGCGCTAATCTTTCCTATGTTTCAGCCAAAAAATCGTTACCCTTTTCATTTTCTAGCTGAATCATACAAGTTAGTTTAGTTTAATTCATATGCAAAGCTGGCTGTTTGAATTTGAGGATAAAACAATGTGGAGTCTGTTGGAACCTATGGGTGAGCGGTAAAATTTTGAGTATTAATTTAATTGGACTATACTATGATATCGTTAACGTGACACATAGAATTTAATAAATTGTTGAATCACTCGATTAAAACAATATATTGAGTGAATGGAAAATTAATGCTCAAAATAAAAATGTAATGGACTTGGACTTGGGTTGGATCAAATACATCCTTTGGATAAAGATTTACTTTGTAAATTAAATCCAATAAATATTTTGACGCACAAAAGGATAAGATTGAATTATCTATTGACCTTTCTTGATTTGGTATCAATGAAGTTTCCTTTCTTCGTAAAAAAAGAATTATCTATTGACCAAATCCAATTGCCACTCAAAGTAGTTTAATGAACGTGTATCCATGGCCATCACCTCTGTGACCGCCACTACCTTGCATGGAATGACGGAAACGGCAACAATCGTGGGAAAAAACCATGCAAAATGGCTGCATAGTGGAATAGTAGTTACTTTCCTACTTTGCTATAAATACCCACAGTATGGAGGCTCATAACACACAAACGGCTTTCACAAAACACTGCATTCATTTCACATATTTATAGAAGGAGAATACGGAACACAAGAAAGTTCGCTGCTTCGTTTCAATTGTAGTGCTGCTTTGAACGAAGGTACGAACGTTGTATATTGGGAGACGATTGCGGGTACCGTAAGCACCATAGCGGCGCAATATCGTCTTAAGGATAGAGCGTTGCGCTCGCCTCGGTCTAAGTTTTCTATTCTAATTTCCTTTCAATTCGTACATTTAATTATCTTAGTATATCCGAGTTGCATGTCTGTGATGTATCTGTTCAATTTGAGCAAACTGTTGTAAATTAACAGAGTGAGAGGAGCAACAACTTAAGACGATACCTTTTTTTTTCTTGCTCTGTTTTGGCATCTCTTGTAACGGATAAAAAAATTTATAAAAAAAAAGAAAAAAGACGTATTCTTCGTAAATTGTTTTTGTGTTTATATTAGATTTTCTCGTGTGCAGTGGTGGAACTTTCAGCATCTATATTTGCTTTCTGAGCTACGACATGTCCTAATTTCCTCAAGCACCTGATTTTATCTTCTACATGTTTTAGTGTTGTTAGTCTTCTAATTTCAGAACATACATATATTTATCTGTATCTGTTTACATGAACATGGCTGCATGTTTAGTCACTCACGCCTCACGGCCTTTATTAAAATGTGATGTATTTATATATATTCTCTATTGAGCGCTACTCAAGTGTTTGAAGAATACTACTTTGTTGAGTATAATAAGAATAGTAGTTTGCAACTTTTCATGGTGTAAGTGGTTGTAGGCTAACTAATTTAAATGGCCGGCGTCCGATATTATGTACATTTTATCTCCATCCCTGAGCAAACCTGCAATTTCGGAACTCGTAAATTTTATTGGCTGGGAAATACGTATCATGCAATAGCAGTCTGGAAGCTTGTCTTGAAAATACGTGCATAGACTTCATGTATTACAGTTGAATAAAATAATTCTCGTACCTAGTTGTAATTATAATTGCGAGAACGAGTCAAGTACATGAGATATGTTTCAGATAATTTTCTGGTTTGGAATTTGTCTTCAGCGAAAATAAATTTTCTGAAACTAATTAATGATTTGATTTGAACGAAGGAAATGGAGGGGACATCTGGAATGTCAAAGGCTACTGCTGTTGTGTCGGGTATGGCGCCCACTGCTGTGACCCAAGCTGCTGCCCTTATTACCACTGGCGGATCTAGGAATTTATTCCAGAGGTGTCACCGGAGTCTAAAACTACATCTCTTATCTAAAAAAAAAAAAAAATTCGGTCACAGTAGCTAAAACATCAATTTTTATCGCAAAACAACACTTTTTAACAACAAAACTACATAATTTTAATACTAAAAAAAAAATTAAAAATTCAGTGGGGTCAGGTGACCCCCCCAGGGCACGTGGATCCGCCCCTGCTTACCATTGTGCATGTTGTTGCACCGTTTGACTGCTCCGGCTCATCCTATCCATGCTGAGAGACCAGAGAAATTCGGCGATATGAATTTCAAAAGGTGGCATCAGAAAATGTTATTTTACTTGACCACTCTTGGGTTGGCTCGGTTGTTGACTGAAGATCCCCCTGTTATGCAAGAGCGAGAAAACAAACATGACTCTATTCAAGCATTGGATGCATGGAAGCACTCGGACTTCTTATGCAAGAACTATATTCTCAACATCCTGGAGAACACTATTTATGGTGTTTACTCTGTTTATAAGACTGCGAAATCTTTATGGCAGGCGTTGGAGAAAAAAGTATAAGACTGAAGATGTTGGAGCCAAGAAATGTATTGTTGGCAAATTTCTGGACTTCAAGATGGTTGATACCAAGACTGTTGTCAGTCAAGTTGAGGAATTGCAAATGATCATTTCCGAGATTCTTGAGGAAGACATGTTTTTGAGTGAATCTTTTCAAGTAGCTACTTTGATTGAAAAGCTTCCACCTTCCTGGAGGGAATTCAAAAGTTATTTGAAGCACAAAAGAAAGGAAATTAATATGGAAGATCTTGTGGTGCGCCTTAGAATTGAAGAAGATAACAAATTAAAAATCTGAAAAGGGCACACAGATCGGGCAGTCCAAAGCAAATGTTGTTGAATCCAGTAACAAAGGAAAGAAAAGAAAATTTAAAAGTGATGCCCCAAAGGACAAGAAGGGTCCCAAACGGTTTAATGGAAACTGTTACAACTGCGGCAAACTTGGGCATCGAAGCAGCGAATGTCGAAAGCCAAAGAAACCACGTGATCAGGCAAATGTGGCTGAGATTGTGACTGATGGGATGCAAGAAATGAACTTGTCAGCTGTGGTGTCAGAATGCAACACTGTTGGAAATCTCCGAGAATGGTGGGTAGACACGGGGCTACTCGCCATGTATGCGCTTCAAAGGCAATGTTCTATGAGTACAAGTCTGTTGATGGGGAACAATTGTTTATGGGGAATTCTGCTAGCTCAAAGGTTGAAGGACAAGGAAAGGTGATTCTGAAGATGACATCAGGAAAAGAGCTTACCTTGAACAATGTCCTGCATGTTCCGGAGATCCGGACAAACCTTGTTTCTGGTTCACTTCTTGTGAAAAATGGTTTTCAGCTTGTGTTTGTAGACAACAAGTTTATTCTGTCAAAGAATGAGATGTATGTTGGGAAGGGTTACATTCTGGATGGGATGTTCAAGATGAATGTCCTTACTATTGTACCTAAACCTGTTGTAACCAATGTTGCTAATGAAAATGCTACTACTTCCGTTTAGACTAGGACATGCAAATTTCAAATCAGTACAAAAAATGATGAACTTAGATATACTACCAAATTTGAAATTTGATCATAATCACAAATGTCAAATATGTGTTGAAGCCAAATTGGCTAAAGCACCGTTCCCAACGGTTGAAAGAAACACATAACCTTTGGACTTAATTCACACAGATATATGTGATTTGAAATTTGTGCAAACCAAAGGTGGCAAAAAGTACTTTATTACTTTTATTGATGATAACACTAGATACTGTTATGTATATTTACTAAGAAGTAAAGACGAGGCTCTTGAGGCATTTAAAGACTATAAGAATGAAGTTGAAAATCAACTTGGCAAACGAATTAAAAGTGTTCGTAGTGATCGAGGTGGAGAGTATGATACACCGTTTGATGAGTTTTGCTCAGGATCCGGCATCATTCATCAAACGACGGCACCATATGCCCCTCAATCAAACGGTATTGCTGAACGCAAAAACCGGACTCTAAAAGAGATGATGAATGCTATGTTGATAAGCTCTGGTTTACCCCAGAACTTATGGGGGGAAGCTATCCTCTCAGCTAATTTCATTCTTAATCGAATCCCATTGAAGAAAAAGGATGAAACCCCATATGAATTGCTAGCTACAAATTCATGAAAATAGGATTCAAGAAATTATGTGATCACCAGAACCCCAACACAAGTAGCTAGCCATGCTCACAAGTACTTCATTAGGCAGCAGATATCAGGTGGAGAAGATAACAAAAGTACTCAGATGATTCCTTTATCTTCTTCTCCAAAGACGCCACCGCCGCCACCGGGTCGGTCTAGGTTGTAATCGGGTCAGGTCAGAAGATGGTCCCTTACCAATGGAGTAATTATGGGACATGGATGAATTTTAGCAGAGTGGTTATCATGGTAATATGTTGGTGTATGTATGTATGACTATGACATGAAGAGTCAGAGTATGTAAAGAGAAAGAGGTTATATGTATGATGCATATTTTTTAGGATGTCAAAACATGTGGTTTCCACTTTCCATATGCAATCAACATATCAGTATCCTTATGCATAAGATAATTTGTATAAATTATTCTTGGAGCCTTTGAAATGGATCACAATGTTTATTTCCAATGAATTCCACAGCTACCTTGTTTATATATATATAGTATGGATATGTTTTTTAGTATATATGGGCTGTGGTTCAAACTTTCCATTGTTCCTTCTTTACATCATGTCATGTGTGTTGCAACAAATAAACGATATAATAAACGATTAACAGGAGTGTACAACAACACAGCTTAAGGGTGTCTTAATTCACATCACACTCATTCTACTCGGGCACCACGGCAGAACCGACATTGTGAAAGTTGGTTCTGGAGCAAGAACCGACTTCTCATAGGTTGGGTTCTCACAATGCACCTACGGAAAGACGGTTCTCGGCTCCATAACAGATGGTTCTTCCTATATTTCAAAGGCAAGCTGTCTGTTTGAGGAGATAACAAGGTGGACTCCAGCAGAAAACAAGGCCTTTGAAAATGCACTTGCGGTGTTTGATAAAAGTACACCACGTAGATGGCATAAGGTAGCTGAAATGGTGCCTGGAAAAACTGTTTTGGATGTGATTAGAGAGTACAAAGAACTGGAAGACGATGTAAGAAGCATCGAAGCAGGGGTGTTTCCGATTCCAGTCCCTGTAGTAGGCTATGAAATTGGAACATCATCATCTCCTTTTACATTAGAATATGGAGGTTGTGATGCTAAAGCTCAAGATTTTGGTGGATTCAAGCAGTATTCTCATGGGGTGACTGTGACAGGGAAGAGATCATCTTCTTCAAGGCCTCCTTCAGAACAACTAGATAGGAAGAAGGGAATACCATGGACAGAGGAAGAGAACAAGTAATTCATTTTTTTTTTTTGTAATACAAACTTTACAAGTTTTTTGATGGGTTATACTCTGCAGTAATGTTACTGTCATAATCATATTGACACTACAAGTACCGTCTTTTCAACACGGTTTCATTAACACTTGGATCATGATATAGGATCATGATATACGTAAATACTAGTTCGACAACAAAAGCATCATAACGCACTTTTACACCATTGGTCATGGTGGGACCGACCGATATCCACCTTTAGGTCCTATATAATAATTACTTTTGTAAAAATGAGTTATGACCGCCTATTGTGACCGTTTCTTATAGGAACTATAGCACTATTCCATGATATATGTATTTTGAGGAGGATCTCTGTGTGTTTTTAGACTCTGATTCTGCAATATGCAAATCTTTTGATGCATAATAATGCATGATGATTTTGCAGGTTGTTTCTAATGGGGCTAAAGTAAAGAAATACGGAAAAGGGGACTCTGGAGAAATATTTCAAGAAATTACGTGATCATAAGAACCCCGACACAAGTAGCTAGCCATGCACAGAAGTACTTCACGAGGTAGATATCATTCAGGTGTGAAAGATAAAAGGAGAGCAAGCATTCATGATATAACTACACTTAACCTCAATGACACTACTCAGATGATGCCTTCTTCTCTTGACAATGAAAAGACGACGCCATCATCACTGGATCGCTCCATGTTGCAGTCGGGTCAGAAGATCCCTCCTTATCAATGGGAGTAATTTTAGCAGTGGTTAAATATCATGGTCAGAATATGCAAAGAGAAAGAGGTTTAATGTGTGATGCATATTTAGGATGTCAAAACATGAATTTCTATATGCAATCAGCATATCAGTATCCTCATGCATAAGATAATATATAATTATTCATGGAGCCTTTGAAATGCATCACAGTTTCTATTTGTGGCCTTTATTTGCATCACACGATGTCTACTCGTGCACCAATCTACATGCGTACCACAGTAGAACCACCGACTTTGTGAAAGTCGAGTCTAGGCTCCATAACCGACTTTTACAAAATTACACATATGGATTGGTGCGAATAGATTGAGCGTAATACAAATGTCCTTCTATTTCCATTGAATTGCACAGGTACAAAGTATATGAGCTGCTTAAATGTTGTTTTTAGCCTGAGATTTAATTCCGTACTCATAAAACTTATAATAATAATATTAAAATTTCATCCCACACAGAGATTTTAGTTTCTGTTTGCCTGGTACAAATCTCCTTCATCTGTCTTGAGATACTATCTGATCGCTAACGACATGAATGGGCTGCAGTAGGCATTTAATTGTTTTCTTAAGCCCAGGAAAGTCCCCGGGCCAATTTTGCAGAGATGCAAGTCCGAAAACGGGTTATACTTCCATGGCCAGAGTTTCACAATTTATGTGATGGGCTGAGACGCGTGTGGAGCCTTTATACTCTGGTCCAGGAGTTCAATTGGCCGATAAACAGTTATTCATGTGGCCCATCATGGGTTAACAGAACGGGGCTTACGATTAGCGATCGTCCTCTTTTCTTTTTTCTTTTTTTATTTTTATATTTCTTTCTTTCTTTTTTGGAGATATTTCTAGTAATTTCGATCTTTACTTTGTGTTCACACAACTTTGGTCCGAGAGTTTACTTGGTCAGAACGGGGCTTACGATTAGCGGTTGTCCTCTTTTTTTTTTGTTGAGATATTTCTAGTAATTTCGATCTTTATTTACTTGTGTTCACACAACTCTGATCCGGGAGTTCACTTGGTCGATGAACATTTGATGTTCGAGTGGCCCGTCTTTGGGTTAACAGAACGGGGCTAACAATCAGCGGTCGTTTCTTTTTATTTTTTTGATTATCCTAATGAATTTTATAATCAATATATACTCGATCCGTTTTGTTGAGATATTTCTAGTAATTTCGATCTTTATTTACTTGTGTTCACACAACTCTGATCCGGGAGTTCACTTGGTCGATGAACATTTGATGTTCGAGTGGCCCGTCTTTGGGTTAACAGAACGGGGCTAACAATCAGCGGTCGTTTCTTTTTATTTTTTTGATTATCCTAATGAATTTTATAATCAATATATACTCTGATCTGTTTTGTTGAGATATTTCTAGTAATTTCGATCTTTATTTACTTGTGTTCACACAACTCTGATCCGGGAGTTCACTTGGTCGATGAACATTTGATGTTCGAGTGGCCCGTCTTTGGGTTAACAGAACGGGGCTAACAATCAGCGGTCGTTTCTTTTTATTTTTTTGATTATCCTAATAAATTTTATAATCAATATATACTCTGATCTGGGGAAAGTTCACTAGGCCGATGGGAGTTCACTTGGCCGATGAACATTTGATGTTCGAGTGGCCCGTCTTTGGGTTAACAGAACGGGGCGAACGATCAGCGGTCGTTTCTTTTTATTTTTTTGACATTATCCTAATGAATTTTATAATCAATATATACTCTGATCTGGGGAAAGTTCACTTGGCCGATGAACAGTTATTTATATTGTTTATCAACGAGTAAATAGAATGAGGCTTACGATTAGTAGTCGTCTCCTTTTTTTTTTTTTAGGTACCATTTCAATCATGAGTTGTGTTCACACCCGGATTATCCCTATAAATACCATCATGACATGTGTTCACACCCGGATTTTCCCTCTAAATACCATGTATCCTGATAAAGGGTAACATCATTATATTATCAATATATACTCTAGTCTAGGAGTTCACTTGGCCGATGAGCAGTTATTTATGTGGCTCGTCAATGGGTTAACAAAACGGGGCTTACGATTAGCAGTCTTCTCCTTGATGCTATTAATTATTGTCGGCACCATCCCATGCAGGACTCTGGATTAGTTCGAACAGTTGCTTCAAAGTTTTTAGAAAGAAAAAAAAGATACAAGTTGGAATATTAAATAGGGCTCGTTTCTCATGCAAGATACCGAGTTGTACAGAAGGCACTCGATCTCAAACATTAAAAATATATGAATCCCTACATTGTGTCGCGACAAGTACAGTATTATGTCACTATACACTTGTTGACCATTGACCGATGCGTGAGACGGGACCCACATCAATCAATGAATCGGTCACCATGATCAATGGTTTGCTGTGACCGAATCATTTTCGATTCCCAAATAATCAATCACATTCACAGGAGATATAGTTTTTACTATCTGCTTAGAAAGCAAGAGCTTTATCCATGCTAATAGTATCTATGTATTATCCTCCTATAATACCTCACCATTGTTAGACAACCCGAAACCAATCGAAAAAAGAGGCTCCTCCTCGGAGTTACTGTTCTTCGCAGCAGTTATCGGAAGCTGGTCCACGGTTCTAAACCATGTCACCGGAAGCCGTCCTTCAAACTCATAATCACCAAAAATGACATCCGTCATTCCTTTACCTTCACTTCCAGGTAACCAGGCAGCAACTAAAGCTTCGATTTTATCGTAGAAACTGGATTCAAGAACCAATGGTCTGCCAGATATTAGGATCACCAATGTCGGGACATGATCGGAGACTAACCGGATGAGTTCAGGTCCATTGAAGGGAATTGTTAGTTCTGAATTGTCCCCAGTAAATTCTGCATATGGGCTTTCACCAACAGCTACAATTGCATATGAATAATCTTGGTTTGCTAAGGTGTCAGGTGATGGGTGCGGTTCGTATACGACTTCTGTTGAACTCCCAACTGTCTCTTTGACTGCATCTAACAGGGTTTTGCCTGAAAGACAATCACTCATTTCATTCTTTTAGGCTAAAACAAACAACAAACAACAGACAAACAAGAAGTTTTAGAATCTTATTTTCTGTCTCAAAAAATACTTTTAAGGTCAAAACGAGCTTACCAACTGTAATCCTGCCGGTTCTGCCGTCCCAAGTGGCGGTCCACCCGCCACATTGGCATCCAAGATCATCAGCATGCATTCCAGCAATCAAAATCTTTCTTGCATTTCGATCTAACGGAAGAAATGACTTCTTTGGTTCCTTCCCATTCTTTAATAGAACTAAGGACTTTCGAACCGCTTCACGCGCAAGCTCCCTATGCACCTAACAAGATTTTCCAACAATAGAGCCAACAACTAAACTATGGTATTCCATAATGACAATTGATGATAGTAAATACCGGAAATTCTACCGTAGAGATTATCTATTGGGAAGTAGTTATCATCATTACTACTTAAACCCCTTCTCCCTCATTTTTTTTATAAAAAGTGAGACACATGTCACAATGTGATTGGAGCAGCTATGAACTCCTCAATACGGAGTCTCTGCAATAGAATTTCTCAACAAGTATGAAGCGAGCCATAAATTAAACTCCCTTTCTATGAGAATTATTATGGTACGACCGTAGAAAGGTTGTATCAACTAGATGCATGATGCATCATGTCTATCAATTTATACCCTCTTTCAGACATAGACACCTCTACTATGTGAAAGAGGGTAAAAATGGGAATGAACATCATGCATCCACTTGGTACAACCTTCCTACAACGTTTGTACCATACAAAAATAATTTTTTAAATTTAACAAAGAAATCAATGAGAGCAAAATTTGCAATATGTAAAGCAAGATCACCTCACAGCCAACACTATCTAGTAAAGATCTGTCACTGAAAGGGTATTCGAAAAGCCCGGCAGCAAATTTAACACGCAATATACGCTCAACAGCATCATCGATCCTGCTCATCGGTATCTTTCGAGTTTTTACAAGATAAGTCAAATCCTCTAAGAACAACTGGTAGCGAAAAGGCACCATCACCTGTATAAGTACAATGTTACAATGTTACAAAACAGATAAACAATTTCTATGAATAGGTGTAAAAGTTCAATTGAACTAAATGAATTCTTTTACCATATCAATACCGGCATTTATGGAAGTTAGAACACTCTGGCGATAGTTAGACCCGTAAGGATGAGAAAGACGGTCAACTCCTTCAGAATCAGAAATAATGAAGCCCTGAAAATGAGGTTATGTAATAAGTATGTGTCCTAATCTACCAGGGCAGTAGACCATACATTCAAGCGCTTTTTCGAGTATGTAACTATGGTCCTCAACATACAAAAACAGACTCGAATTCATATTGCATCCTTATTGTCTTAGCATAATCGTTTCGGCTTACCTTAAACCCGAGTTTCTCTTTCAATATTTCTGTGAGAAGAAAATGACTGGCATGCAAAGGTATTCCATTCCAGCTAGAGTATGAAGCCATAACTGTGCATACTCCTTGAGAAATGCAATCCAAATAAGGAGCCATATGGATTTGCTCCAGATCATCATACGAAGCTATGGTATTTCCCTCGTTTTTACCATTAAAAGTGCCTCCATCTCCGACAAAATGCTTTGCACATGCAACAACCTTGTTCCTGAAGTTAAAAACATGAATTTAGCAAAAAGATATTGCAACTGGAAAACATACAAAAACAAGACAAGGAAGCAATAAAGGCTACGGACAATTCAAAATCAAGAATTCACATTGAGAACATCCAATCATACAACAAGATACAAGAAGATATTTTGCATAAGCCAAAGAAGAAGTTTAAAATTTCTTCTCTGTCCAGTTGAAGATACATAAACTACAAGGGATGAACTCTTTTTACTTGGAAGTTACGGGTTCCCACTAAATACGAAAGGTACAGTAGTCACACGGGACAAACTGAGTCAGCTATACCTTCCAGCAAGAAATGGGTACCCCTTTGGGTGTCCTTCAGGTGGTTTACCCTGCAAACCTGTGATTACAGTAGTCATCTTCCTAACAATTTCAGTGTCCTCGCTAAAACTCTCATAGCATCTTCCCCACCTTGGATCTTTACAAACCTGTTTTAACAGTGCAAAACATCATCACATATTAGAAATCTGGGAGCCTTTACCTCTGAGTTTTTACAGTAGCACCACGCCATAAAAAATCGACTTTTTAAAAGTCGATTATAGACCTTAGAATCGACTTTCATCCGGTTTACTATCACAATTGACTTCCATCACAACCAACCGGATGAAAGTCGATTCTAAAGTATTTTAAGGTCTAGATACGACTTTTAAGGAAAAGAAAAAAAAGATCTTACAGCAACACACGGTGCAAAAGTGTAGTGGATACCACTAGCCCTGACTTCAAGAGCTGTAGCTACACCAATCCTCTCCACCAAATCAGCATTCCTATATTCAGTTAAAATGTTGATCAAAGTTTCGCCTTGAAAACGATAACAAATTCAACTACTTAAGACAAAGTTGAATCCTTGCACATGAATAATGCACATTGCATTTGCATGCACATAAAACAGAGATCCAAAGTATATCCAGATATTCATAGATATTTGTTTTGTATATGAAATTATGATTAGAAACGCAATTTAAAAGGGTGAATCAACTAATTTCCAACCTTGTGGCTCCGAGACCAACATTATGAGGAAAAATGGTGGCACCATAAACATTATTGTTGCCATGAACAGCATCAATTCCATACATAATAGGAATCCCAAGTCGAGATTCTAAAGCCAATTTCTGGAAATTATCCACCATGTCAGCCCAGTGAACGGAGGAAGCCTGTTCAAATGGCCCACTACCTCCAACGCTCATTATACTCCCTGCAAATCGAAAGCCATCATTTTTCCTTTCATCCATAAGGAAATGTCTTCACAACAAAATGATACAACACTCATTCAAAAATATTGATCATGATCAGACACAGACATGAATACACCATATAAATCAAAAGGTCCGATGATCAATCGTGTAAAAATGCCAATTTATTGTGACAATTTGGCGTGTACCTTTGCTTGCACTACTCTATTCCATTACCATATGAATATATACTTGAAAAATAGAGGATTGGATGGAGAATCATCTGATTTTACCTATGCCAAGGTCCCTGACGGCAGCAGGGGTGGCCACTCGACGTTCAATCTGAGTCATCTGGCCGAGTTTTTCTTGGATAGTCATGCGAGAAAGGAGGTCCTTGACGCGGGATTCGATGGGGGATTTTGGGTTTTTGTAAATGCAAGACATGGCTGATTTGATCATGTGCTGCTATCTGTTAACACACTCACAGTTAGCAGCTTGGTTGCTGAATCATTAAGTGGAAAAAGGCGATTCTGCTTCAGATGTAAAGCATATTAAGCGATAGCTTCTAGTCTAACACTCTAAGCTGCCATTGTTGCACTGCAAATGTTGAAGAATGCACATTCGTCAATTCGTCCATCCAAAAGACGACAAGGAGCGAAGAAGAAAGAAAGAAAGGACGAAACATTATTTGCATTATCTTTTTTCTTTTTCTTTTTAAGAAGGAAGTACCTATTATTTGTGATAATAATAGGACGACCACGTTTTTTTGGCGTTTTGCTATTTTTTTTTCTTTTCTCTTCTTCGGCTAAAACGGCGTTGTTGGCTTTGTATTCGACGTCGTCCTCATGTGAATGAGGAACCATCAGACGTGGCTCTTCTTCTTCATTTCGCGTGTGCAATGACTCAGCGTATAGCACCACCGCTTTTGCTCTCCGCTACCGCCTCCAACGCCCTATTACAGTCCTTCTTCTCCACTTACACAATCCACTCAAACCTAAAACGGCTGGTGGTAGAATATGAGGCCCCATGTTTGCTGCTTGCTGTCTTTGTTCCTCTTGCAATCGACTTATTGTGGCTGCGACATTTTCTTTCATCAGGTATTTTTTTGCTGTTCTAATTTTCATTTTTTCTGCAACCTCTTCTTTCTATCTATTTGTTCTTCTGTAAAATTGTTACGATTGAGGTGAATTTAGTTGAAAAAATATGTTCTTGCTGACCAAAATTGACTTATGTGCTTAGATAGGAACATTTATCAATAATATTGCAGCGTTTTTGCCAAAATTGGGTGCTTGAATTTTATTTAAACATAACGATTAATGTATATTTTCTTCTTCTTCTCATTGTATCAGTGAAATTGTACCATTTCTGCAATTTAAACATACGGCAATGCATGTTCTTGCTTGTGCATTGTTAGAGGGCTGTGATGAAACCCAGTTTTTAGTTTTTTGGGTGCGTTTCAGTTTTTATCAAACGCTTGATCTCGGTTTTTTAATCAATCCTCTTCAGGTTCTTAAATGCACAAAAGTTTGGCCGTTTAGAACGTATTTGCAGTGTTGTTTGTATTTTTACTTATTTCAGCATTTTTTTGGGTCTTCAAAGATTGCATGATATAATTAGCAGGTCAGGAAGTGTGTTATTGATTTCCTTTGGGACAGGGAAATGGATTTTACCGGATTTATGGATGTTAGACTCAGAAGTTGCTTGAAACTAGGCTCAAAGTTTGAACTTATTTTAGCCTCTCACTCTTCAGATGTATGCAGCTTACTCTATACTCCATTTATGCTGCATGATTTGAGCATCATACTTACTTTTGATGTCTCAGCATACAATGCATGACTGTTTCTGCCTTTTGGCATTTGATGAAATTACATATGTTCTTCGCTTTATATTTTTGGTTGTCCTATTATACTTTCACTTTTAATTAATAAAAAAGCTGTTGCTCATTCATTATTCATTCGTGGGGTCACAGGTTGTGCGAGTTCGTTGGTTACGTGCATACTTGGATAACAGTTGGCTTCTCGACAGATTGTGGTAATTCCTATATGCACAACCCTGCACTGCTTTTAGCTTTATATGCATTTGTATAAATGCACATGTACATATATGTGTGTGTATGTGTCATTGTATCAGTGATATTGTACCGTTTCTGCAATTTAAACAAACGGCAATGCATGTTCTTCATTGTGTATTGTTAGAGGGCTGTGATGAAACCCAGTTTTTATTTCTTGGGGTGCGTTTCACTTTTTATGAAACGCTTGATTTCGGTTTTCTAATCAATCCTCTTCAGGTTCTTAAATGCAAAAAGTTTGGCCGTTTAGAACGTATTTGCAGTGTTGTTTGTATTTTACTTATTTCAGCGTTTTTCTCCGTCTTCAAGGATTGCATGATATAATTAGCAAGTCAGGAAGTGTCTTATTTAGTTCCTTTGGGACAAGGAAATGAATTTTTACCGGATTTATGGACGTTAAACACAGAGGTTGCCTGAAACACATTACTCGGCTCAACATTTTGCGCTTATTTTAGCCTCTCACTATTGAGATGTATGCAGTTTACTCTCTACTCCATTTATGCGCATGATTTGAGGATGATACTTACTTTTGATGTCTCAGCATACAATGCATGACTGTTGCTGCCTTTTGGCATTTTTTGAAATTACATATGTTCTTTGCTTTATACTTTGGGCTGTCCTATTATACTTTCACTTTTATTTAATAAAAAAGCTTTTGCTCATTCATTATTCATTCGTGAGGTCACAGGTTGTACGAGTTCGTTGGTTACGTGCATGATTGGTTACCAGTTGGCTTATCCACAGATTGCAGTAATTCCTATATGCACAAACCTCCCTTGCTTTTAGCTAAATATGCATTTGTATATATATACATGTACATATATGTGTGTGTATGTGTACATATACATAAAATATATATCTAATTAGTTTGTAATTGTACATCATATTTCAAAACTCTCTTTAAGGCTCAGTTGTTCCCACAAAGTTATGTTACTGAAGAAGCTTAACTAGGAAGCGATATTTTTTTGCTAAACACATATTCGAAGATAAGAACCCAAAATTCTTACTCTAGGACGTCAGGTAAGCTTCCCAGGTTGCAAGTTTTAGTAAATTACCCGGTTCGAACTTTGTTTGTGTAGGCTGTAATAGATTTCTAAAGACCTTTTAACTTGGATGTATAGTGTACATGGAATACAGAGTCTTTACTTCAACCAAAGATTCCAGTAATTAGCATTGGTTGTTAGTTTCATATATACCGATATGCATGTTAAATGGAGAGCTTGCTTCAAATGTGTTATTAGGCCTTCATATTAGACTTTTTAAACATTATTGGTCACTCTGAATCGATGCCATTTTATTGATGCACCATTTTTGTTACACTCCTTTTGAGTCTTATCTTCGAAGATTGATGCCTGTAGATTGCTTATTACTATTTTGCTGCATGTCTTTCCCGATGCCACTCTTGCATAGACTTTGTGTTCGTTATGTTTTATTTTGGGTTCCACTATCTGCACTACATATATAGTTTCCTTTCTGCTACAACCCTACTTACATATCATGTATTCTTCAGGGTTTGCTTCCAAACAAGGTGTTCTTATCACTCTGCCAAACACCCAAGGAAATTGCTTCAGGTTAGTATAGTTAGGGGAACTATTGCAAACCCCAATAGTTAGGGGTTCTATTGCAAACCCCGTAGTTACGGGATCTACAGAAAATCCCGATTTTGTGGCACGCCTGAATGCTTTGTACAAAAGGAATTGAAGGAAATAAGATAGCAGTTTACTACATATTTTAGCTGTTCATATTTATTAGTTAGTTTGCTGTTAGGCTTTTACCTAATATATTTTGTGATGTGCCCTGTAATTAATGTAGTTAGGCATAGAGTAAACTCAGACATTAACCGCGTTCTTACATTGCTTCTTAGGCAATAGTTCGTTATTAAAAGTAACTCCGTCTGAACTTTACATTCCCTCACATTTGCTCTTCAGGGTGTTGTGAACTGATTACTTCCATAAACAGATTATTAGGTTCTTATCTGGCAAACCTAAGTACTTTCGGTTAGCAATTTTACCTTTGCTGTTATTTACCAGTTTATTCTCCTACATAGGTTCTTTGGTTCCAACCTGTCAAACCTAGATACACTGACTCGAAAACTTTACCTTTGCTCGTATTCTTACGTCAGTTCTGTATTAACATGGAACATGAAATACGTAGTACTAAGAATGAGAAGAGACGCGATGCTTATTCCCGTATGAATGAAGCCGACAAACAAAGCTCTTCTCAAACGTCGGCGCCTTGATAAATAGCCGAAAGGAAAAAGGCAAATACCGCATCTACCTCTTTTGTGCAAAGTCCGGTTGTTCCCAACGAAATGCCTGTACAAACATCAACTTCTATCTTACCCAATGACCGTGGTGCAGGTATTCCTGTATCAGGTCCTAATACTATTCTCGCCGATCAAACTCACCAAGAGAACATCATCCTAAGTGTTGCCAGGTTACCTAGGCAAACGATGTTAATTGGGACAGCCCATGTAAATCAAAATTTCTACCCCTCAGAAACATTTAGGGAAGAACTCCGTGCGAGGTACTTAGCAACCAACGTAGTATCCTCAGGAAGTGAGGAAATGATTCCCAACTTGCCTAGGGTACCCAACTGTGTGCATTGTTCAGCCAAACGATTCTTCCATGTAGAGAGGACATCAGTGGAAACATAACAACAACATTGTTCGTCAAATGTGCAGAAAAGCTCGTGAACAAACAGTCAGAAAGCAGGCTTCATGAAATGAATCCCCAGGTAAACAGAATAAGGTTTACAATATCTTGATTCAGTCATATTGATAGAAATATTGACAATTACTCTTGCACCATTGAAGCAAATACAAGACCTGCTTGCTGAAACAAGCAAGGAACTGAAGTCAACACCATTAATTGTCACCATCAGAGGCTCAAGCAAGAAATACACGGACAGAAAGACAAGATACACAGTCTATGAGTGGATCAAATCTGTCGTTAATGAACCTTCAACATCTGCAATTACAGAAAGCACAAAAGAAGTCGGAAGCACTCCAGGTAAGACAAACCAAATTAACACTCCTAGCCAACCCTTAAATATCAAAACAGCTACTAAAGTATTCAATTGCCTATTACAGACAAACAAGAGGGAAAGAGAGTGATAACGGCGCTAGAGGAAACACCTGAACCTGAGAACACAAAAAAGCAGAAAATAGCACCTAAGTCCACAGATTCCGCCCCAGTCAAAAAAGTGAAGCTGGAGTTCCCAGATAAGACAGAACCAACATCAGATCAAAAACAATCATGATGTCTTGAACTCAATGACAAGATTTTGCATGTTAACAAGGCCTTATGAATATATCATTAGTACATTTTGTAGACCTTCGTAACAACATTCGTATGGCGGTCCTATTTTTGCACATATATATGGGGATCGCTGTACATGAAACCAAGAAGGATAAATATCCAAGCAAATATCATTTTGTCAACTTCAAAAGGTTCAACAAAAACTTAAATTGATTAACTATGAATGTAATGGACGACAAATACTACTTTTGAACTATAATGTACATCTTTATATATTTTGCATCAACAAGGGCACACCGTGCATAGCACGGTGCGTCCAACTAGTATAAAATTATTTGCATTAATGGTAGGTAATATCTCCCCACCAGTTTATATTTTTTTTTTAAATTTTTTTTTTTTACCGAAAACGAAAGGAGGGAGAGGGGATTCGAAACCTAGACCTTTCACTGGAGGCCATGGTATAAACCCTAGTAGCTTAGAGTGACCCCAATGGGGCTCCCTTAACCCTCCCTAAATGTTGTATAAGGAGAAGATGCAAAATTCAGCTCCACAGTGGTTCCCTTTTCAATTCCTTATCCCTTGTTGAAATTAAGTGTCTCCCTTAATTAAGGGAGACTGCTAATGTGAGTAGTGTTTCCTTTTTAACCACACAATTCACTTTTCTCTCTCCACTTATTTATCATAATCTTCTTCAACTATACCAAACTCAATTTTAACCACTTCGGTAATAATCTCCTCTAATAAAAACGATACGACATTTATTAGAGGACATTTAATAATCCCCTATTTGGTTGTTTAAACGCATACGACATTTTTTTGACAATTATACGACATTAAAATCTCATTTTGCAAGTGTAAAATATTTTATTTTGATTTTTGTATAAAAAAAATGAATTAATTGGTTGAGATGTGAAAAAAAATAGTATTGAGGAATTGTATAGGGAGTGCTTATTGGAGTCGATTGTTTTATAGGGTGTTGAAAAAGTAAATCTGGAACGGAAAATAAGATAAATGAGGAATGTGATAAGGAGAACCATTGGAGACATCCTTACCACTAGGGTATGAGCTTAAGTTCGACCCCATCAGTTTATTTGTTAATCCATTCTTCGAGCAATTGTTTAACTTCATTGTTAATCCATTGTTTGAGTTCAATCTGTCCTTATAATTTGTGTTGATGGTAAATTTTACGACGTCAATATCAACAGATTCAAAATCTGAAAATTAATACACAATCAACACTATAATGATATGTGTCTATTGAGTTGACAACCATAAAATTTTCCGTTGAAATATATTTATATGTATAATAAATATCAAACGTTCGTTTACTAGCTTGCTTGTTTTTGTTCACATACAAAATAATCCAAGTTTATACGAATTAAACTCAAGTTTGTTTATGAACAGTTTTATTTGTATACACTTCTAATAAGAATCAGTTTTGAAAATGTATGTAGAAAGGTAGCGTCAAATATTATAATTTATATAAGACACTTGTTATTGACACCATAACTAATCTACTCACGCAACATTACGGTGACATTCAATCTCGAGAAAAAATCAAATGTTAAATGTATGTAGAAAGGTAGCGTCAAATATTATAATTTATATAAGACACTTGTTATTGACATCATAACTAATCTACTCACGCAACATTACAGTGACATTCAATCTCGAGAAAAAATCAAATGTTAATTCAACATTAATTCAACTCTATTGAATATCCATTTTTGACATCTTAAAGTCAAATCTAACATTAAATGTGATGTCATAATAAATTTATTGTATTTTAAAAACGACATCTTCGTATAATACGGCCTCGTCTTTTGTTTAAGAAAAAACGACGCCGTTTTGAATTAAGAAACAAATTGGATTGCTACAATTAAAAGCAAATAAAAATCAGGTGGTTTGCGGGAATTCCAGAAACCTCGTGATATAGAATTGTGTAGAAGGAATCAATAGATTCAATTTCAATATAAAACTTCCCATAGCTCCTCAAGCTTAATTTTGCACACAAAAAGCGAGTGGTGAAATCGACATTACGATGTTCTTCTTCTTCGTGGGCGGATTGAGCCAGCAAGTGAGCCAGGTGTTAAAAAAAGATGCAGGGAGATGCATAGCGTGTGGATCGACGATGACTGATTTGGTCGAATACGAGAAGGTATTGAAGGTGTTCTTTGTTCCCGTTTGGAGTTGGCCGGGTAAAGAGCCACTAATGCACTGCCGTAACTGCGATCTCTTCTTCCCACCGTCAATGTCTCCTCGTCTGACTCCTGGACCGGAAAATAGGGAGCGGCGTGCGGCGGCGTTGATGGATGTTTTGAGGTGCCAGTACTGTGATCGGGAGATTGATGCTCAATTCAGGTTCTGTCCCTTCTGCGGCTCGGCTCAATAAGCTGTACGGTTCGATACGTAGCTAGTATTTTAGGATTAAGAAAGCTAAATATGTAGAAAAATTGCTACGTCTATTACTCAATTATGTAATGTTGTTTCTATGCTTTTGTTTGTTGTTAAACGCATCACACTACAACAAACCGACATTCGACTTCTTGAAAATTATTATTACATTAGTGATTTACAGTGCTTCATTCTGATCCTAGTTTTCCTGAAACTGGGCACTTGGAATCTTTGTTATTGTTGTATGTATTGCTTCATTCTGATCCTAGTTTCTTCTTAGTCAAGTTTGCCAGCGGTGGACGGACGGACGGACGACGATCTCGGATGAGGGGACAATAATTTTTTTAAGAGAAAATAAAAGATTAAGGCAAACAACATGCATACTACATATATTTCGGATTGAGAGTTGCCTCATTAGGTGTATGTAGGTCTGCTGTTGTTGAAGGAAAAATGAGGGTTCACTAGAGAAAAAAAAATAAAAGATTTGAGAGAAAATCTGTGCAATAACAACAACAATCTGCAAATGTATACTAATAAAAAAGGAATTTGACTGAAGTAGAGATGTTAATTAGGTTATCATTGAAATGTCTTATAATAAAAAAACTAAAAGAAGTCTTCTTTACGTGGTTTGAACTTCCACCCTCCAGTTTAAGGTCACGGTTGCCTTAAACATCAAGGCAGGCTGAAGAATAGCAAGCCTCCTTCGGGATTAATGCGGATCCTTTAATTTCAGTGTGGCAGTGTCCAACGCATGAGTAACGAAAGCATATTTAGCAAATAACTTCATATGGAGCAGACATTACTTTTCAAGCATACATCTTCAAGTTTCTTTTTTTGTTGGGCATTACTATCACAATCACAAATAACTTTCTCAAAATCAATACTGAATCTTAAAATCGACTTTCAGTTGGTTGATTATGACAATTCATCGCACTAAAGTGAATTATATAGTCTGAAATTGATTCTTTTTTTTTTTTTCAACGTCATGTCACAGTAGCATGTCAGGGTAAATACACGGTGATGACATTTTTTTTTCTTCATTTGTAGAAAAGGATACTATATCTGGCTAAGGCTCCAAGTCAAGACTTTAACATAACAACCAGATGTGCTTTCGTTTCAATTTTGCGGTTATGTACAGATTAGAAACGTTCAACTAATCAATACAACTCGTGTATTGTCAAAATGTCCAAGAGGAAAAGATAACATTACAAAAAAAAAAAAAAAAAATCTAACAATTTGATTTACACTTTGAAGGACTTCCTTGGTACTAGCAAAAGTGTTCAGCTGGGATTGTTTTTTGTTTCATGCACTTTGCCTTCTGTATTCTCTGGGATTCCTGTACAATGAAAGGTCCAAAACAAAAGCAAATTATCCTATTTCTCTCGATACTTTGTTAGCTTATGTGAAAGATTTGAGAATGCAGGTTATTTTATACTAATGTATACACAAAGGAGTTGGTGATAAAGCTACCTTCTTGTTTACCAACACTGAATTGAATCATATGCCTTGGTGATTGGGATTGGCCTAAGCTGGTGGAGGTACGTCTTCATGAGGTTCGTGTGGCTTGTCAATGGTCTTGTCCACTGTTGAGGGATCTGTTTCTTCTTCTATAAGCTTTTCTGGACCTGCTATTGTTGCACTGCTGTCAGCGTTTTCTCGTCTACTTTCATCTTCAGCAATTGCAGGCTTAGGGTCAGACGGCGGGGAATCGAATTCTGTCCCAGACTTTGAGAGACGAGACAATTCCTGTTAAAAATCAGAGGTAAGAAAAGCAAATTGGTATCTTCATCCTATTATTTTTTTTTAAACCTTATTTTTTGTGTGTAAAAGTCGGTCTTTCTCCTCTAATTGTTCATTAGATAAATATAGATAAGGAAGCCTTAGCATCTTGTAGGAATTGGCCTTTAGTTTAGGAAGTTTCAAATCGAATTTTCGAGTAAGATTTTACGTAGAAGTGTCAAAAGCAAGACGAATTTGAAAGTGATTGTGTATTCTTAACAAATGTTTGCTTGTGCCTGTAATGTAGTTTAGTGTAACAAGTCTCCTAAGAGAAGTAGTCTTACCTCCGTGTTGACTGACTCTGTGCTTTCATTGAGTTGTTCATTGGGATCAGCCACAGCTGGCGATACTTCATGTGTAAAATGTTCGACTAGGTTGTCATTGATCACGTCCAAAATTGAGGGATTTGTTTCTTCCACGGGCTTCTGTAGATCTACAAGTGTAACTGGGCTGGTAATATTTTCCGTAGTGCACTCAGGAATATCCCTGGTTTCATTTTGTGTTATTTCATTTTCAGCAACTGCAGACATGGAAGCAAATTGAAGAGAGTCGGTTGGCTGGGCTGATGATGAAGGATGAGAGGATTCCTGTACAATCCAAGGGAAGTTAGAATAATACAGCCCAGAGAGAAGGAGAGTGTTTATCTCCTTATTATCAATGGAAATTTCTGTTTGCAGACCTTTTTATTCCAACAATGATATCTTAAACAAGCTTTAAAAGAGACAATTCATGTACACATCATGGAGCAGTTAGGAAAATGAACACTAAGTCTTGGTTAAAAAGCATGATTATCAAGTGCAAAAAAAAAACATGTTGATTAGTGATTAATTTGATGCCTATAATTTGACTACTGACCTGTGATGCTTTAGCCTTCAGACCATCTAACGATGATGGAGACGTTGAATTCTCTCTCAAAACAGTTGCATTAGGAGGTATGGCTGAAGTTGTACTTTCCCCTCTTTCTACCTGCGGCATATTATTTTCTACTATCTGTGCATCCAGTTGCTGAATTTCAGAATGCAAATCTTCCATCATGTTTGATATGTGATCCATAGATAATTTTGGTTGGAGAACCGATCTGGGAGAGGATATTGGTGAAGATACTTCTGGTACTTCTTGAAGCACCGGTGTAGGCTGTAATTCTACTGCTTGGTGACCGAAACTCTCATTTGCCCCTGAAATTCTATCCTCTGTTGTATGTTCCCCTCCTTCATTTGCTTCAGTTGATTCTACAGTGTGTTTGTCCTCGATCGGCATATGATCATCTATCTCTTCTTGTTTTTCTGATTCCCTTTGAGTGTCTACAGGAATTTCAGAGGCATCATTTTCATCAAATTGATTATTTTGTGGATCAGCTTTGTTGGGATGATTCTCTGTTTCCTCCTGATGACTTCCAATGTGTCCAGGAGATATAGAAGTGCTTATCTCTGTCTTTTCTCCTGGTTCTGGTCCACCATTCGTATTCAGTAAGTCAACTTCACGATCTGTCTCGTTGATACTGGAATTTGAACCATGGACCTGTAAAATTTTGAACCAGTAATACTATGTGCTTTCTATTGCTTGATTGTTTATGGATGTGACAACAAAGGTATTGTAGAATTCTCATAGTAGGGATTCTACAATAAATAGTTCAAGAAAGTCTATTATGCATCCTAAAATATACAATGCTAAACCTGTTTTTGTCAGTTGGAGAAGTTTGCACTTTACCTCCGAGATTTGAAAATGCTGAAGCATTTGGTTCTCTGTTGACTGCTCCACATTCTCGAACACCGTAAAAGCTGGAATACCAGATGGTGATGCTTGTGATGATTCAGGAGTAGGTTTGTGAGAATTTTCTTTGACTTCCATCTGTGAGCCTGATACGTGCTCTTGACTGCCATTCAGCAATTCATCCTTTGAAGTTGACCTTAAAACCGAATCACCGGCATCTTCATTTATGTTCTTGTCCAGCTCATGTGGCACAAGAATATCTTTATATTCTTCACTTCTTGAGAATCCAAGATTCATTTGGTTTTCCTCATGAAGCTTGTATATTTCCTCAACATCATCATTTCTGGTTGGTCGAGACGATGTTTCCCAAGTGGCTTCATTTCCATAGGTGATGTCATTCGTAACATCTTCTTCTTCTATTGAACTTCCTATATCAAGCGATGAATTGCTTCGTGGAGGTGAACTAACTTCAGAAACCTCCACCTGCAAGTCAGATTCAATAGAGTTTGCAGGTTTATGATGTGGAGAAGAAAAGGAATTATGTAGATCGTATTCCATATGACTGCCACTGCCCCTATTCATAGAACCGTTCATTGGACGTAGAGAAGCAAGTGAATTTGAGATTGCCTCCTTGTCTTCTTCAGAGGAAGTCGAGCTACACTTGTAATTAGGATTGTCTACCACAGTCTCAATGTCAGTGCTATGGTTTTCTTCATGAACATCACCATCAAAGCTTTGAATTTCTTCAATGATACAATCGGCATTGTTCTTGCTCGAGTCGGACTCAGGTGATTGACATGATTCTATCTCTATGATTTTGTCAGTGTCTTTATTATCTGCAGTATAAAACGAATAAAATGTTATACACCAAATATTGTGCATGTGCTTATTTCAGAAATCATTGTCTTGATTTAGAGGGAAACATTTTTACCTGCATCGAGGTTCTCAAGGCTCTCTCGAGCCCTATGATTGTTGGTGAAAGATATTTGAGGCCATGGATGGTGACCCCCTAAACTGAAGCTATCATGTCTGCTGAAAACCGCATCCTTAGGGTCTGGTGCAATGAACTCTTGATCAAAGCTACCACCGGTAAGATCCGGTTTCTCCTCTTGCGGATCATAAGGAATATCAAACGGATCCTTTCCTGGTAGCAAAACCGAGGGAGCTGAACCCGGCATAGGAGTACTAAACTGGTCAGTAATATGGTGGGGGAAAAATGGCTTGTTGTTAGGTATAGCTATCGGAGCTATAACGTTCTCTTTGCTTGGTGTCCTCCTGATTTGAAGGCTCATCATTTTCCTTGCTCTCCTCCTGGCAATCAAACTTTCTAGCCTCTTGTTTCGTTCCATTTCCGAAAACCCGAGATCCATTAGATTTTTCTCATCATCCGCCGTCCATTGAACAGCTTTATTGTTCTCCTCTCTTTCTCTTTCATCTTCTTCTGAACTTTCAGACTCTATTATCTCACATCCGCTAACAAACTTCTGGGATTCTTCCGGGTTCGATTTATCGTTAGAGGTTGAACATTCCTCAACTTTCACCTCTTGAATTTCTTTTGCATTTTCTTCTAGTAAAGGGCTTTTATCATCAACCGTATTGTTGTTAACCGTGCTCTTGTCATCCTCGCTGCTTTTATCAACCGCATTGTTCTTAACATCAGATGAGCTAACTGTGCTTTTTTCATCCTCGCTGTTTTGCAGCGAACTATTTCTGCTAGTTTCTCTAGATTTTCTTTGCCTAACGGATCGTGCACGAACAATTGGTCTGTCATTTCTGAGATTACAGGCATTTTGTTTTGAATTATTATCTGTATTGCTGGTATTATTATTTGCAGGGGATCTCTTGCTCTGAGAAGAGGATAAATATATTCTTGTGACTGAACCCACAAGAATGAGAAAAGCTAAAAGATGTATCAGAGCCCAGAAAAACCAAGGAAAGCATGCATACAGAAAAGAGAAGAACAACAAGGTACATGAAATAAATGGGTGATTTTTTGCTTGATTCCAACCTGAATTGATTGAGAATCTGATAAATCTGCAAATGCAGAATTGAATATCATCTTTAGTTATGGACATTTTCTTAAAAAAATCAACTGGTTTTCAAAACATTGTTTTTTTTGTTTATTGACATAGAAGTCAATAAAATGGAAATTCAAGAGGGCTTGATGGTTTTCTGCATGTTGGGAATGTAGTGGCCACAAAAGATGAATATCTGATGCAAAAAAAAGGAAACACTATTTTGAGGAGAATGAAGTGTTTTAAAATTATTTGGTTAATAGTAGTGGTTTATTGGGATCCTCTCATTCCGGATGGTGTAGTAAATTTCCTCCTATTTTCATGCTCTCCATCATCCTTCTATTAAGCTACGAAATTTGACCTTACGAAAAAGCTATAATTGCAATGAGTAAGAATGTTAGAGAAATAAAATGTTTAGTCACAGATTCCCTTTGACCCTATGAATTACCTAAGGGTAGTGTTTATAGGTGTGAAAGAGTGCTTGAGATGTGGTCTTATGTGGGTCGGTATGTGATGCCAATTTTTGTTTGACGAGCCGAGGACAATGTTTGATGGTCCGCAATGTATGAGTGTGTGTTGGAGTCACAACACGAGATTGTTGACCGCCTTGATTTGATTGGACTAAAATTTGTTGTGTGACAACACGAGATTATATAACTGACACTCGAGAACCGAGCTGAATAAGAGAAAATTTCTCTGACATGTTTATGATATGACTTGCACCCGAAAATACATATAAGATGTAGGTTGAGGAACCGTTGTAGCCGGGGTACGAGCTGAACAACGGGTAGTCGGAGCTCATAATAGGGAAATCCGTGAAGAATAAGTCTTGCGGTGTGGATGTCAAAGCTAGCCAGAGAAGAAGTCGGACAAATATGTGTGACGATCCAAAAATCGTCACCTTCTAACTTAGGGTTCTTACTCTTGGTGATAGCCTGGAGAAACTCTCAGAATATGAAGATTGAAACGAGGAGGTTTATTTGGGGGTGATTTAGACTGCACTTGAGGTGTTGTTCCTCAAGCTGCCTACGTATCCAATGATAGAATTGGAATCAAGTCTTCGTAGTTCTTTAGGGAGTGTTTATATAGAGGGGCTTATGCCCTAGGGTTTAATGTGGCTTGTCTATGATGGACACTGGTCAACGTGTTCCCTAAGGAAAAAATTATGATTAGTAAATCCCCTTGATCTTAGGAGATAAACATGGCATTTGAATATTCGCAATAAATGATTGAGATTGGAGTCTTTATGGCTCAGGATTCTTTCGTAGTTATCTGTTTATTATGAACGCGGGGAATACAATTAGGGACCGACTCTGGCTGACTTAGGTGGTCCGAGCCGGACTGGGTGAACCGACCTACAGAGGTAGGGGAGAACAGCCTTGCTGTCATGAGCTCGGAATCTTGTGTGTAGGCTAATAGGTCCGAGAGGGACCTGGCCAATGGTGAGTTAGATTACAAGTGTTGGCCGACCCTCAACGGTCGGGGCTGAATCCAGGGACTTGGTCTCGAGGATTGGAGGTCGGTGCTGGGTACGGTCGATCGGGGAGAGATAGGGTGACCAGCCGAACTGGGCTGCCCGAGGCTTTATTCATCCCATGCTTAGTGTCGAGCCCAGTGAAAAGGTGCCACGTAGGTAGGTCCATTTTCTGGCAGCATCATAAGCTCCCTAGATCCAGCCGATCCTGGGTTGGTCGGTTCGGATCTACCATGGTGGCTTGGCACGAATGTCCCGGAGTGTAAGTTTTGAAATTAGATTAAGGGGTTGCCAGGTGTCAAGTCTAATGCATGACGTATGATAGCTATTCCAGGAAACGAGGCGTCATTGCCTATTTGGGGCCGTTTTACGAGGTTAGTGGGGAGTTACGCTCTGGTTCTATTTAAACGTCATTTCATTTGTGGTTATATTTCCTTGGTATTATCTGGTAACCATTATCATTACGCCCATTTTCCTTCACATTACGTTTGTTCCCATATGTCTGATTCGTTTGGAGAGGAGCCACTTACTCCTAGGTCAGAGGCAATAATCAGGGAATCCTGGACCACGTCTGTGGTTGTTGAAGAGATTCCTTGGGTCCCTCCTCAACCATTACTCGTTACTTCGTCGGCGCCATCATCAAGCACCTTCGATCCTTCCTTTAGGTATAAGATTCAGAAGGCCACTCACGATATTATGGGGGGCCATGGGTTGTCCTCAGTTTTGGTACAAAGCAGTGTGGAGTATATCTGCCGGGAGTATGGAATAAATCATGAGGAATTTGTTCCCTTGCTTCCCGCGGAGCCCCGTCCCTTTGCTTCGCATCCTCCGGGGGGATACTTAGCGGTTTACGAGGCTCAGTTGAAAGCGGGTATGAGGCTGCCGCTATGCCCTGCATTGGTGGCGGTACTGAGGCATTATGGGCTAGGTGTGGCTCAGTTAGCTCATTCGGGAGTGAGGACTGTAATAGGTTTTATCGTACTTTGCCATGTGGCCAAGGTGCAGTTTTCCGTGGGCCTGTTCCGATCTTTCTATCGCCTATCCCAGAGTCCGGGGCCGAGAGGATGGTATCACTTTTCCCGCCGATCTGGGGTTCTAGAAATGATGCTTGAGGGCCCTAAGTATGGCACGTGGCGGGGGCGCTTCTTCTTTGTCCGAGATCGGGGAGATTCCAAGCTGGGACGCTGGAACACCAGTACCTTACAAAGGGACGAGTGCCCACAGCTTCCCGACTCTACCAAGGTAGATGCCATTCGGAACGTGGGGGTTGTTTTAAAGCTGCGCGAGCTGACGTCCGAACTGATCACCGCGGCACGGCTGGACGATGCCGGACCTGATCCTTATCATCCCCGTGGATGATGTCTGCCGTGAATTAGGTAAGATCTACTTCTATTTGGTACCCTATATGATGATGATGTGTAACTTATTTTCTTTCTTGCAGTGTGGACATTGGCCGGGCTCCTAGCCCTCGATCCGGGAGTGGGGGTAGGGCCTTCGATCCCTAAGGTGGTCGAGCCCACCGCTCCTGGAGGCCGTCGTTCGCCTACCAGGGTGGTGGGGTCGCTCGTTGGACCTCATACGGCTCACCTGTTGGCCGAACTCAAGGATGACGTTCTGGAGGACCTTCCTCGTTCTCCGAGGAATGTGGGCATTCCCATCGTAACGGTGAACGAGTGGGAGGAGGATGAAGACGATGAGGAGGGGCCTGAGACTCCTCTAATACGCCGATCTTCTCGCTCTAGGTCGGAAGATATATGTTCAGATGAGAGAAGGGAAAAGAGGTGCCGAGCCGTCACAGGACTGGGCTCAAAAGATCGTGGAGTTGACGGATCGAAAGTTTGTCACGACGAGGTCAGGGCCGACCCCTCTGCCTCGTGCCATGCGGCCGACGAGGCGCAAGATTTTTCTCAGATGTCTCTCATGGAGTTGACCGAAGCCGGCTATGCGGCCATGAGACAGGTAATTCTATCTTGTCGTACACCTAATACCTACTACATCTTGTCTGAAGTTTCTTAACTATGCTGTGTTTTCTTAGGGGACGATCGTAGGAGAAGAGATCTTCTGCCGCCTAGCGCGCTCGGCAGCCGATCAGCAGAAGAGGGCCATAGATCTGAAGTTAAAAGACGACCGCATAAAAGAGCTTGAAGAGCGCTTGCGGATACAAGCATAAGAGACCAAGGATTTAAGGTCCGAGTACGAAGTTCGCCTTCAAGAGTTCATGAACGAACACTTAGAGAGGGAGGCCGAGCTAAGGGATCACGTCACAAGACTTCGGGGGGAGCTTTCGTCTGCCGAGGCTGTTGTTCGTGACTTTCCTGCTCGTCTTCGGGAGGCTTCCGACCAAGCTGTCGGCGCTTATAAATCTTCTCCTCACCTAGTCGAATCTTTGAAGCGGTTGCTGAGTCCTGTCGTGAGGGCTAGTTATACGCAGGGAGTGGACGATTGTCGGGCTCATCACCCAAACCTTACAATCGACAGTTTGGCTCACCCCTCCTTGTACGCTCCTAACGCCGAATCAGACTACTCTGTTCGGGTGAATGAGTTTCAAGCAGGGGTGGATCTTGAAGCGAAGTACCCTCTATGAGGATAATGCCTAAATATTGATTGTAGACTTTTTAATTTATGGTTGTAAAGTTTTTAACGAAATTTTTTGGTTTGATTGTTTAGTTGGTTTTTGGTTTGTTTGGTTTGTTTGGTAGTATGGTAGCCCCCTAGTACGGCATGCCTATGATTATTCATGAATGGCGTACTAGTGTGTTTTTAAGTTTGATTGCGCAATCAGGTTGTTTTGAAATGGTACGGGCAAGGCCAGTTCGGGCTGACGACTTGTCTAAAAAGGTAGGTGAGCAGGGCCAGGCTTGTGCTGACTTCTCACCGAGCAAGGCCAGATCGGACTGACGACTTGCATGCCGAACGTGTCTTGTCAGGCTGACGCTGACCTTTTAACGGGCAAGGCCAGATCGGACTGGCGGCTTGCCTAAGCAAAAATCACATAATTGAACAAGACGTTTTATGAATGTCAATAATAGCAATTTTATTTGAGAATAACAGAACGTAAATAACATTTAAGTAGAATCCGATCATGAGACACCTCTTACGGATAGAACTTTCGTAGGTTGTTGGCGTGCCAACTCCTGGGGATGGATTTTCCCCGAGAGTCTGCTAACTGATAAGCACCCTTTCCATGTACCTTTATCACTTTGTAGGGTCCTTCCCAGTTTGGGTCTAACTTGCCTTCAGGACCTTGCTTGCTAACTGCGTTCTTTTGGAGGACCAGATCCCCTCTTTAAAGTATGAGTGTTTTACTTTGTTGTCGTAATATTGAGAGATTCTCTGCTTATATCTTGCCATTCGAATGAATGCTATTTCCTTATTTTTTTCTAGGTCGTCCTTTGCATGTCTGATTTCTGCTTCCATATCCGTTTTTCTGTGAAGCTCGAGCCTTGGCGACGGCAATCCGATCTCGGCGGGGATGACAGACTCGCTTCCATACGTCAGGGAGAAAGACGTTTCTCCCGTTGCCGAGTTAGGGGTTGTTCGGTATGCCCACAGTATGTTCGGCAGATGCTCTACCCAACTTTCTTGTGTCAGTCCTGACACTTGAAAAACAGGTCGTGCCTTTTCTGACATGGAAATTCAGGTAAACGTAAGGTTCAACGTAAGGATCCTTACGTTTAAACGTAAGGAATTCACATATTCTTCTGCCACAAATCATAGCTGTAAACGTAGGTTCCTTACGTTTAAACGTAAGATATTTCAATAATTAGGATGTTACAATAAATGTGTAATTCTCTACGTTTAAACGTATGTTAAAATGCATTTCTCTACGTTCAAACGTACTGTTTCTACGTTTAAATAGCTATTATCTACGTTTGGAAGTGATAGATGGCAATTAATGTTGTTGTAAGGTATTTATTCAATATACACCACATTAACGGGCTATTTTTCTCATTCCTTCAAAGTCTTTCAAGTTAATATAAATTTTCTAACCACTTCTTCATCTTTCAAGTCCATTTCTTCATCATTCAAGGCTCAAATGGGTAAGTTTTTGCTATGTAATTTGTCTTAATTCAAGTGCTCAATGTGATTATGTTATTAATGCTAGTAATGAAATGTACTTAAACGAAATGTGTGTTTTTAGTAGATTGTTTATGTAATGTTTATACATCTAAGTAGTGTGTTTAAGTCTTTTCTTAGTGTTATTGTTTAGGGTTTAATTACTAGGGTTTAGTGTAAGTAATGATATGTATTTAACCGAAATGTGTGTTTTAAGTAGTGATTATGTTATTTATATTATAGTAATGATATGTTTATCGAAATGTGTGTTTTAAGTAGTGATTATGTTTTATTATATTGTAGTAATGATATGTATTTAACCGAAATGTGTGTTTTAAGTAGGTTGTTTTTGTAATGTTTATACATCTAAGTAGTGTGTTTAAGTCTTTGGTATTGTTCGATTGTAGTAAACTTTGGTATTGTTTCCTTGTTGGGGTTTAATTAGTAGGGTTTAGTGTAAGTATGTGTTGTTTTCTATTTGTGATAAATTTGCTTAGGTAGGGTTTCGAATTACTATATTGAGTGTCTATAATGCATTTTAAGTTGTTATCTAAGTTGATATTGAATGAGTTAATAATGACTTGAATTGTTTTTAAAAAAAAAAGATAATCGCAACACTATGATTGTTGTCTCGTTCAATGGAGAATTTACGTACGATCCTCTCTATAACCGGTGAAATCATGTAAATGGATCGATGTTCTCATTATTTGTCCGAAAGAACATAAGATTGAATGCGTTGTTGGATAATTTGCATGCGAGGCTTGGTATTGATCGGTCTGATTCAATGCTCGGCATAAAAGCTTTGTTTACTTATGGTAGTGTGGGGAATATACCACCTGATGATATCTTAGACGACGAGACACTAAATGGTTACATCGAAGCGGCCTCTGACAGTAAAAATGTAATTTTTTGCGTGAATGCTACACCAGTGGAGGCAAACAATGAACCGATATTTGAGGATGATGGCATTGATTTAAATCAAGATTGCAATGCCCCGGATGATAACAATAATTCGGATTATAGTCTTAGTAATTTACCTTCTCCGGTACAAGAACTTGCTACATATCCAAATTTTAATCCATTCGAGCAACAGTATGGATGTAGTGGGTTTGAAAACTATGTTTCTACACAAAAGCTTAGTGAAGCTTCGGACCAACAGTTTCAGTATCAACTAGTCAGACCAAGTCATAATCTTTCAAATCAACCTTCAAGTAGTCATGTTCGTGTTGAAATGGTTGGTGAATACACTGCTCCGTTTGAATTCGGTCCTCCAAGTTATAATGTTATAAATAGCCAATCACATAATCCGTACAGTGCCCTCCTAACCAACCTTCAAGTAGTCGTGCTCAACCTATCCAATAGCCATATAATTTGTTTGGTGGATCAGTCACTAGTTTTTTGGCTTCTCCGTTTGCACCTCATATTCAAACCGATCAAACGGGCAGGGATGACAACAATAATCAGGGTGTCAATGCTAGGGCACGTGTACGAGAAGATTATTCATGGAGGATTCCCACATTTGAAGATGATGATTTACCGCAGTGTCTATCTACCGGTACGTTACATATGAATGACGTGAACGAATTGTTCATTGGGAAGAAATATGATTCGAAAGAAGATTTTAATTTAAAAATAAAATCGTATGCGGTTGCCAATAATTTTCAGATGAGCTTGGGTAGGTCGGACACACGTTGCTTGTATTACACATGTCTAAACGATACATGCAAATGGCATGTAAGGGCGAAAAGGGTGAAGACGAATACAAATGTCTCACATACATTTGAGATCACAACGTTGAATGATGTGCATACTTGTGCCTCTCAGAATGCGGATAATGACAACGACAAGCAACACCTATTGTTATTGCGAGTCTGCTAAGTCAGAAAATAGAAGAACTCGGCAATGAGTATAAACCCGGACATATTATGGAGGACATGCTCACAACTTACAGGTGTACGGTTGACTTATGACCAAGCATACCGAGCTCACGAGATGATGAGAATCTTTGGTTAGAGGTTCACCGACTGAGTGTTACAATGCGTTACCCTCGTACCTGTGGATGGTGCGTGAGGCCAATGAAGGGACCTTTTGTTGATTTTCAGCTTGATAATCTGGGAATGTTCGGTAGTTGTTTCATGGCTTTGGGAGCAAGTCGTCGTGGGTTCAAGTATTGTCGACCTATTTTGTGTGTGGACGCCACTCATCTAAAAACCCGTTTCTCGGGGCAACTATTTATTGTTGTTCTTTGTAGATGCCGGTGACCACCTATTCCCGTAGCCTTCGGTATTGCTGAAAAAGAATGCAACGATTCATGGGGGTATTTCATGAGACAATTGAGGGTGACCATTGGAGGTATCCATGCTGAAAATTTGAGCTTTATATCTGACAAACACAAAGCTATTAGAAATGCGGTTGGTCAGGTATATCTTGGGAAAAGATACGCCTTAATGACAAGCAATTACGTTGAAAGTTTCAACTGTGCGATTAGAGGAGCTCGTCGTTGGCCCGTTCCTAGCCTCTTGGAATTCATTAGAGCTACACTGCAGAGATGGTATAATGATAGACGACAGAAGGCGCTTGATTGTGCGACTGTGTTATCACCGGAGATCGATACAATAGTGGCTTCGAATATTACTGCTAGAAGGAAGTTCAGGGTTAATCCTATTAACCCCGATGAGTTTGAGGTTCATGGAAATAACTTGCTTCATGGAGTGGTAAATCTACGAGAGAGGAAGTGTTATTGTGGTTATTTTGAGAAAATGGAAATACCATGTACACATGCTATAATAGCCGCAGCAACACGCATAATTAGTCCACCCGAACTCTGTTCACGGTATTATAGAGGTGAATGTTTCAAGGAGATTTACATGGGTAGCATATATCCAGTTCCTAACAGGGAGGATTGGGATGTTCCGGAGGCGGTAAGAAACATGAAAATTGGAGTGCCTAATGTGAGATATGCGCCTGATGCCAGTGGAGCTCCAAGAAGAGGTAGAATTAATACCACTAGAATCCCTTCTGAATGGTAACGTCCAGGCCATCAGAATGTATGTAGTAACTGCAAACATCCAGGACATAACAGAGTCAGTTGCACGCAATACCGGTAGGAAGTCATTGTTTTTGTATGGTGATATTAGAATGGATCGTTATTGTGTAACGTATTAATGGATTGTAGTATTTTATTAATGGATTGTAGTAATGATTGTATTCAGTTATTAATCGGAATCAAGTTTGTCTTGTATTACACTACCTCTGTAAAACTAACAGTAATTATTACGGGGCTTACACACACAAAAAAAAAGAGTAATTATACGTTGACTTACATACATGGCTTACAAACATAAAAACAAAGAGTAATGATACATTGAGATAACAATAACATGACGCTTAAATAAACTAAGGGTGATCATTAAATACGACTACAAAATCATGCTAAACAATATCAGGCCAACATAACTAAACCACTACAAACCACTAAAAATTGGAAAATACATATCAGATAAAGGGAAATAAAAATTACAGACTGAAACGTTGTAAATAGAAGATTATGGGAAATACATACACTTTCTGTATTGAGTTGATCCATTGAACTTGAGAGATTGTGGCAAATGTAAACTTTTCTTGCAAAATCGCCGTTTAAACGTAAGGAACTCCCTGATAATGAACGTTTGAAAGAAGATAGAAGATAGAGACAGAAGTAATTCAAAACTTTATAGATTCCTTACGTTTAAACGTCAGGACACTTACGTTTAAACGTAGAGAAATGAACATTTATTGTAACTGCCTAATATTGAACTACCTTACGTTTACAGCTATGATTTGTGGCAGACGGATATGTCATTACGTTTAAACTTAAGAATCCTTACGTTTAAACGTAGGGAATCTTATGTTTACCTGAATTTCCATGTCAGAAAAGACACAATCTAATTTTCAAGTGTCAGGACACAACCTCATTTTCCAATTTCATAGCTATGACGTGACTCATTTACCTCTCGCTCAAGCTTCTGCCCCACCACTTGTGTAGATGCTTTCAGCTTCTTCTGGCTGTGCATATGGATAATTCCTTCATATATATCTATATATATACAGATATACATATGAATAATTCTGTTTGACCTTTTTAGCTTCTGATTGAAAATGGCAGCTGCAATCGGGTGTCTGCGTCCGATTATCCACAAACAAATTTCAATAAATTATCAGCAGAATCCAAATAATTTGTATAGTGAAAATTGCCGTCGTAATCCTTACCGAATTTCATACCGGAACTCCTGTTGTTTGATTGGGAAATCGTTGTTGTCTGGGCCTCAATCAAAGATTCCAATCCGAAATTATTCTATTGGCATCTGGAAACTTTTTTCGAGGAATCATAAGCTATTAGATGGTGTTAAACTTCGGGCCAACACTTCTTGCGAACACGATACGGATTCCTCAGAGAAAAATGATGCAAATTCCTCCGAAAAGCAAAGTCAGGGTTCGGGTTCGGGTTCTGCTCCGACTACGAGTTCATCGGGAAAGGAGAAACAAGGGAAGGGGAGTTGGTGGTGGTGGTCAAAGGGGAATAATAAATGGACGTGGCAACCAGTTATTCAGGCACAAGAGATTGGGGTTTTATTGTTGCAGTTAGGGATATTTCTATTTGTCATGAAACTGGTTCGACCCGGGATTCCTTTGCCTGGATCCGAACAAAAACCCGAAACAACGTTTGTGAGCGTTCCTTATAGTGAGTTTTTGAGTAAGGTTAATAGTAATCAAGTGAAGAAGGTGGAGGTTGATGGGGTTCACGTTATGTTCAAGTTGAAAGGTAGTGAAATGAGTAGTGTAAATAGTGAGGTTGATAGTAAGTTGCAAGAATCAGAAATGTTGATCAAAAGCATGAGCCCGACGAAGAGAGTTGTGTATACCACAACACGGCCTATTGATATCAAGACTCCATACAAACAAATGCTTGATAATGATGTTGAGTTTGGGTCTCCAGATAATCGGTCCGGGGGATTTCTGAATTCTGCATTGGTAAGTATCAGTGGTGATCTATGTAATGTTGCCTTAATGAAAGAATGTTTTGTTTCATTTCATCTATGGGGAATTGATTAAGAAGGTAAAGTTACTGCTTAGCTTTCCTATTGAAGTATCTCCACTTGGGTTGTGGTGTTTTTGCATTCATTCGTTTGGTTGTTAATCTAATTGCTTATAGAAACTAGTCTTGGTCGTAAATTTAACTTAGGACTTTAGAATCAGTAATGACGTTACTCAGGAAACTTGGGATCCACAATGAAGGGAACTTCTTTCGTCAACAACCTCTTAAAAGTTATCAATGGGCAATATGCAAGTAAGAAATGCATTGAGAAGAAGCAAAGAGGTTTCATACTAGATAGTGGGTAGGAGGAAAGGCTTTAGCTGCAAGAGCTATCTTGCAGCTATCGCAAGAGGATGCCTATGCAAATGACTATACCATCTCAATCAAGACTACATTTTTTCGTCAATAGAAACTGCTTTACTTTATCTCTAATATGCTCATTTCATATCGTGTACATCCTTTGATGAGTGGAGGAGAACAATGCAGAAAAAAGAAAGAGAAGAAAAAGAGATATGAGGGGGAGATGAAGGACGAGGAGAGTGTTTGTGCTGCTTTTCTCCTCCATGAAAACCAAAAAAAAAAAAAAAAATCATTCAACGGATCTGCCACCGTGTCAGAATTTCACGGATGCCATTCAAGATGCTTTCGTTTTGGTGATTTCAGATCTAGATATCACGTGCTTTTTAAAGAAAAATGTTTTCATATTCTCTTCCACCGATCTACTTTTAACAAGAAAGATGGAAGATTTTTGAGGATAAGTAGAATGTGCTAGAAAATTGATTGCAATGATATGTTTTGTGATGGCGCTGTACCATTCTTTCTTTCTTTCTTCAATTGCTTGATCATATTTGTCCTTCAAGGTTGTTTCTTACTACTTATATGTGAAAAATTCCGTCTTTCAGTATAGACGTGTACTTTATTTGTATGTCTTGTGTCATTCTGTTCAAGTCTATGGAAGACAGAAACTGCGTGTCCACTATTTGGTAGAATTTTTGTTTTAGCTTTGCGGTATCTGATGCTGTCTTAGTTGATGCAGATAGCATTGCTCTATTTTGCTGTACTTGTCAGTCTGCTTCAACGCTTCCCTGTGAACTTTTCTCAGGTATGGATTGTAACAATAAATCTTTTTCTTCTGGCATTATATTGTACAACTGTTAAAAAAGCGCATGATTTTGTACTTATGCAGCATACTGCTGGTCAAATCAGGAACCGTAAGTCCGGGACTTCTGGTGATTCTAATGCATCTGGTCAGGTTGAAACAATTACCTTTGCTGACGTTGCTGGTGTTGATGAGGCTAAGGAAGAACTTGAGGAGATAGTGGTAATGTAGATCTTCTTTGAACATTTTTATCAAACTAAAGTGATGGATTTTTTTTGGGTTGGATTTTGAAATGTGATTTACTGTGTCTTTTTATCTGCTTATGTTTGCACAGGCATTTCTCAGGAATCCAGAGCGATATACACGACTTGGTGCACGTCCCCCTCGAGGGGTTCTCTTGGTAAGTGCAGGTTAAATCCCGGACGAATTCAATTCTCTACTTATATTTGTTTGATTCCTTTTCTTTCTTCCATGTCTATGTTTTCCCATCTAATTTATTGAGCTCTCATTTCAAGCAACAGCTGTGGATGAGTTTCCTTGTTCTCTTTATCTGGAAAAGAACCTGGTAGTTATATTCTCTACCAACTTGCCCCTAGAATTTTCACTTGCAGTCTGAAGTCCCCGAAGTATCAGGAGTCACATTAAGTCAATCTCCAAGATCTTTTGTTTTTCTATCTGGGGAGAGGCGTGAATAAATTATTCACTTTGCGTTGAACAGCAATATGCCCCTATGCAATTGCTTTTAGCAGTTCATATTCTTGGAAGACTGCACTTTTCTGTTTCATAAATAGAATAACCTCCTATCCAAAAAAAACAGGAAAAGAAAAAAGAAAAAAAGAACCCTGCATGTTTTGACTTTCTGCGCTACTCATCATGGACGCATACATTATTTTCTAAACACTCATTTTCCAGATTCAATTTTTTCCCGTCCATCTCTCTTGGTACTATGCACTGTGATTGACGCTATGTTCTATGTGATGATTTATTTAGTATTTAAATGTGCAAAAAAGTGGTCAGGTAACTTCTCAACGACTTCAGTTGCATAACATCTGTGTGTTTGGATTAATCTTGGGTGGACTTGCTGTCATCTTGCAGGTAGGTCTACCTGGGACAGGTAAGACACTTTTAGCGAAGGCTGTGGCTGGGGAGGCTGATGTACCTTTCATTAGTTGTTCTGCAAGTGAGTTTGTAGAATTGTATGTGGGCATGGGAGCATCACGTGTCAGGGACCTTTTTGCTCGTGCAAAGAAAGATGCACCGTCAATAATATTTATAGACGAGGTTTGTTAATTCAATAATTCTCTTTACATATTCATCATCCTATACTTATTTATCAAAGCCAAAGGTGCATCAGAAAATAAACTTCTAGCTTCTTGGCATGCAGATAGATGCAGTGGCCAAAAGCCGAGATGGAAAATTTCGTGTTTCTAGCAATGATGAACGAGAACAAACCTTGAACCAATTGCTTACAGTGAGACTTGCTTCTGGGCTTCGTTTAGTGTTTTATTATTTTGCGTGTTTTTCATTTCCCTCCTTTGTTTGATGTGCCAGAACTATGTTGCAGGAGATGGATGGATTTGACAGTAATTCAGCTGTAATAGTTCTGGGAGCGACTAACCGAGCAGATGTTTTGGACCGGGCGCTAAGGCGGCCTGGGAGATTCGACCGTGTAGTTATGGTGCGATGACTGTTTGCTGCAGTCTTTACCTGCTCAGGATCGTAGCTAAAAAAAGCCTTTCGACTTTAGCGCTTCGTTCATGATAAATCGCATTGCAATTTGTTAATTCAGGTGGAAACTCCGGATAGGGCTGGAAGAGAAGCCATTTTGAAAGTCCATGTATCAAGGAAAGAGCTACCTCTTGCAGAGAATGTGGACATCGCTGATATTGCTTCAATGACAACCGGCTTCACAGGGTAAATTTTCTGGCTTTGCTGTTTGTTTGGGACTTACAAATCTGGTAGACTTGCGTGTTATGTTGGGGAATCTGACAGGAGGAGCTTCCTTCTTTGACATTTGATAGGGCTGACCTTGCTAACTTGGTAAATGAAGCTGCTTTACTGGCTGGACGACAAAATAAACTGCTTGTTGAGAAAAAGGATTTTATTCATGCTGTGGAGAGATCATTGGCGGTCAGTTCCTCTCTTTGCCTATGTTTGTGCACACACCCGTATAGTCACGAAACTAACCCCCCCCCCCCCCCCCCCCCCCCCTCTCCCCACTCTTTTTTGTTACGACTATTTTTTACGTTTTCTGACCCATATGACTAAATTCATTGATTTGAGGATCATGCGGGTTGGTTTTTATAGAAAGATGATACATGTAAGCACTGTTACAGGATGTACTGTTCATGCTACTGTTCACCTTTTTATATTCTTCTTTTTATTTTGTTACTAATCCTAGGATACTTTATTTATTCCTAGTATAGTATTCCTTTTTTTTATTAGTTTAAGGCTTAGGATTATCTAAGATAATCTAGCCGTTTATAGCCGCTGGAGGCAAGGCCCTTATGGCCCTTTTCTTTCTATAAGTAGTTGTAATAATGTTGAAGTTTATCCAAGCAATAAACTCTCTTTTATTTGCTATCTTCTCTCAACTTCTATAGTTTTATTGCTGCAGGGAATTGAAAAGAAGACTGCCAAGTTACAAGGCAGTGAAAAAGCAGTAGTCGCTCGGCATGAAGCTGGTCATGCTGTTGTGGGAACAGCTGTCGCAAATCTTCTTTCTGGGCAGCCACGGGTTGAGGTAATATCAGTTGGCACTTTTGCAATTTCCACTATTCAGCCTGTGGAGATTCTGCCCCCCCCCCCCCCCCCCCCCCCCCCCCCAACCCCCCACCCCCCACACACACACCTTCCCTCTGTGCTTCACGTAAGAACAATTCCCATCTCCGTGGCCTTTAATGAAAGAATAAGTAGGATAAAAGAATTTACAGATAGGCACATTGTGCCACAACCTTGTGTCACAACATACTTGTAGACAATTGATAAATGACCGACACCCATAAATGGGTCCCCCTGGTCTACAAATGTGTAGTGATAGAAAGTTGTGGTAGTATCATTACCCAACGACTGGAGTGGGAGAGTCAGAGTCGAAAAGAGGATTCCTCACTTCTTTTATATACAGTGTTCAAAATTACAGCCGAGATTCTTTGCCACTATTTGTGTGGATCCCTTGATGGGAAGTCTCCTGGCCTTATTGCGAAAAATTGCCCATCATCATGTAATGTCATGTTAAAGTACCATGTTTCCTAGAATAGAAGAATAACATGATGTACAGTTATAACTAATTTTGTTTTGTTAGAAACTGAGCATATTGCCAAGATCAGGAGGGGCATTAGGGTTCACATATATTCCTCCTACGCACGAAGATAGATATTTACTCTTTGTGGATGAGTTACGAGGACGCCTGGTTACTCTTCTTGGCGGTCGTGCTGCTGAAGAAATTGTCTACTGTGGACGTGTGTCCACCGGTGCATTTGATGACATACGACGAGCTACAGATATGGCTTACAAGGCTGTTGCTGAATATGGCCTTAATGATACCATAGGTCCTGTTTCTTTGGCAACACTATCTGGTGGTGGGATGGATGATTCAGGAAGTGCAGTACCTTGGGGAAATGATCAGGTGATCCACCTCCCTTTTGTCCACCTCTGTGTCTTTCGCTGACATTTTTAATATTACGGAAAGGATAGGCTCACTAGCTTTGTTTCCTACATGTGTCACAACCGGGATGTGCTAGTAGGACATGGGCTCCACTTTTTGATTCTGTAGCAAGTAGGGTGTGGGTCCCACCGAGTGGTTGTAGCACACGTGGTGGAGATAGGCTTCGCTACATGTGCCACAACCGCTGATGTAGTAGTGGGACCTGTGCTCTACTTTTTGATTTTTCCATTTTGTAGCAAGTGAGGTGCAGGTCTCACCGAGTGGTTGTTAGTGAGCCTATCGTACCCCGATTTATATTATTAACCCCGTAGGGATTATGTTACCCTGCAGGGGCATCTCGTTGAGTTAGTTCAAAGGGAGGTTAAATTATTGCTGCAATCAGCTCTTGAAGTAGCTCTGTGTGTTATACGTGCTAATCCTACTGTTTTGGAAGGACTTGGGGCCCAGTTGGAAGGTAATTCATAGTTATTGTTTCATCCTTTTTATTGCCTGCATTTTCATTCCGGTTAAGTGATGGAAAGCTCACAGGGGAAAACGTGAATTTGCAAAGTGAACAAGTGTATTTGCAAAATAAACATACAGTTCAAATATTAGAAAAACGAGGCATATTTGTGTGATTCTTTGAGTTGCAAGAATTCACGAGATTAAGATTATCCATGAAATCATTTCGTGGTACAGAGGCATGAGCATTCCCATTCTCATTCAAATTAATTTGCCATTGTTCATATTTGGTTTAGTTGTTACTCATCTTTCCTTGAATGTGTCTGTATCCATTGCTGCTGCTCAGAGAAGGAGAAAGTCGAGGGCGAAGAATTGCAACAGTGGTTGAAGTTGGTAGTTGCACCAAAAGAACTTACCTCCTTTGTTAAAGGCGGTTAGTATGTATATCCTGTGTAAATATGTCCGGTATGGAAGAAGAAACCCCATTTTGTTACAAGGACCTAGAAAGAGTATTTGGTCGTATACATGTAGTATGTACATACATACATGTCTTGTACACCTTATATATTATCATTCTTTCTCTTCAACCGAGGAATACATAAGGCGTTTCATCTGCTGCAATGAAGAATGAAATTGTTGAGGGTCCCCAGATCTCAAGCAAATGAAATGCCCTATGGGTTGTGCGGCTCGTGCCTTAATGGCCACAACCTTATTCATTGTTCATCATCCATCACACTCTGCCTGCTTAATTTTTCACGGGCAAAGGCAGGAGACAAAGATCTGTATGCAATTTAGGAGTCAAATTTGTCAGCAACTTGTGCCTTATGTGGCATGCTGTATATGACCCCCCCCCCCCCCCCCCCGGCATGGTTTAAAGAGGATATAGGGTGTATGTGTACAGTTACTGCTGAAGTGTATTATTGGGCTGCCTGCTCATTGTAACAATGTACTTACCATATAGTACTTTTGTTCTCGTTACAGAACACTTGATGGTATTCTTGTTCTTGTCAATGCTCTTATTCAAAAACTGTAAATAGCAGAAAATTTGGAGCGTGTGAAATTACGATTAAAGAGCTTTATGTTGAATCGTTGTAAGCAGAGGATGATACAAAATCACAGTGAATTGAATGCTTTCAGCTATATAATTAGTACAATGTCATAGGTATTTTACATCAAAAGAAGCGAGTAGATACTGCACAAAACTTGATACAAAAACCAGTTTTTTTTTCCATCAAAGATACAATGCAAACTCAATCTCCCTGCTATTGATGTGATCTAAACACCGTGCTTCAATGATCCAGTAAAATCATAAGCCTCATGTTTCCGCGTTTTCATCTCCCTCTGCTCCTGAATTTTATGATTATTATTCAGAAGATAAGTTACTCGGTAAAAGATCAAACCAGTTTCACAAATTCAAAAAGTATCATAGATTCGATATTGTTTTTGGTGAAAATGAAGAGGAAACTATTCCCTAAACCATGATCATAAAAATGCCGAGGAATGTTTTAGAACAATAAGAATGTTTTACCTACAACGGTGGTATCGTTAAATTAATCTAAAATAGAGACTACAAATCCTTCTTAAACATTAAACAACACTTGATCTAATTTAAAAGAAGTGAACTAATGCATCAGCCCAAGATTGAAGTAGTAATAGTATAAACTGTGAATTTTTAGGGGAAGAAAATTTAGAATACTGCCCTTTTCATATTGAAAGTCATGGCTAAACTTAAATAGATGAAAGCATTGATACTCCAATGCACACTTCAAAACCAAGCAATCTCCCTAGTATCAAAACCTTAACAACTATCACCCCCAAAAGTTGATTATTGACTGTAGAGTAGTTCATAAACTTATTGTAAATGCCATTGAATGAATGAATGAAAAGATTATCCACATTTCATGATTTACTAAAGGGTTATGAATTCCCTTAACACTATCACAATCAGTGATATAGTATAGCTTTTATGTGCTGCAAGTAGCTCAATGAAATGAAAATCAATCTTGAAAAAGTTTGAATAGACTAACCTTCTTCAGATTCTTCTTCTTCAATACTTTCATCGGATTCTAATTCTACACCGTATCTCTGATTCAGGAACTCTACTGCACCTTTAGTCAGTACAAGTTTCTCTGAATCCAAAATGTCGAAAAGATTCAATGTCCTGGGTGTTAGCATCTTCAATGTAGCGATATTCCTGCTAGAAAGTCTCACGTTTTCTGGAATTTCTGTCGCCAAGAACATTGCTTTCTCCTTAGGGTCCAAACCCCATCTCCTCATCAACTCAATAAAATCCTTGGTCTTGGGTTTCTCGAATTTATCCTCAAAATCCTCCACAACAATTGTATTCTCAACAGCACTAGAAATTGCTGTGGATATAGCAAGTTTTTTTTCCTTCTTGTTGATTTTCACTGACCAATCCTTTGGTTTTGGCCCAAAAACCACTCCTCCTCCCGGCCGGAGTGGGGTCCGCTGGGACCCACGCCGAGCGTGGCCGGTTTTTTTCTGAGCATAAGGTTTTATTCCTCCACCACGGACCTCAGCCCGGGTTAGGGTAGAGGCAGTACCACGACGACGGTTACGGAGGTCCGTAGTTATGCCACGGTGGACAACGGAGCGGGCGGTTTCGAGGGGGGCGGACTTCAAGTCGAGCGTGGTGGAGCCCACCTGGGTGCCGTCGAAAGAGAGGATAGGGAGAGTGGCGAGCTCTGAACGCAATACAGGGACAGGGACGGGGGTGAGAGGGAGAGAGAAACGTGGTTTATGGGATTTGAAGAGAAGTTTGGAGGGGTGGTTGTGGAGGTGAGGGGAGGAGGTGAAAACGGAGGAAGAGAAGAAGGAGATGGAGGTGGACATTTTCGCCGGCGGTAAGATAGTGTACCGGAAAAGGTCAGTTGTATGATATCTGGAAGAGGAAGGACTCAGAGGCTTATCTGAAGTGATGTCGTGTCGGGGAAGCTGGTGTACGGGTGACTCGTAGAGGAGGTCTTAACGAGTCGAGTCGAACTTCGAGACAATATATTTTATCAAAATTTAAAAACCTTAAGCAGCTTTATGTTTCTCACTCGTTCAACATTTGAGATCAAAATCTGTATAGGGATAGATTTAGATTTTCCAATGACACGTGTTGTAGATCATGTCTCTAAAAGTGTAAGGCCAATCATGTAAGCCTATCGTATTGCGAATATTTTGATCAATCCAAGTCTTGGCACTATCTTGTTCAGAGAATTCAGCCCAATACCTTCTTGGCATGACTTTTTTCAAGGCATTATGAATGGTCTTGCCATCATGAAGAGCATGGATGTGAGATTCATTCCCCTGTTTGTAGATAATTAAGGCAAGTATCAGAGCTGCTCATAAATCCTCAACAAAGCATACTTAAGGTGGTAAGGACTTTTTTTTTGTTACACGAAAAGGTCCAAAGACCTAAAGAGGAGAGGGCAAGCCTGAAAAAGAAAACCACACAAGAAACTAGTCTCTTGGGAGATGGACTCCCCGTAAATCATCACCAAGAATGGTTATCATTTCCTGCGGGGGTTTATCCAAGGTGGTAAGGACTCGTGAGAGGCTTGTCATAGCATAAAATTAAGCCCGCCTAGGTGGTAAGAATCGGGGTTGTCGGATCTAGGATTAAGGTATTTGGAATTTTTTGGAGAATCTCTTTGACACAACCTCAACTTGTGAGGAGGCACCTTGGAATAGAGGGCTCCTCGACTCAATCTCAACTAGTGAGAATGCACCTTAGAATTTCACATCGACACCTAGAAAACCTGTCTCTAGGCACCTTGGTATATTGGATACCCACAAGGGTTGCTCGGGCCTTTGATAATCCGGTTTGAAAACTCTATCCAGAGAATTCACACAACACTTTAAAAGTGAAGAAAATATTTTATATATCAAAATGAGAGTTGTTCAGTACAAGTACAAGATATGTCTATTTATAAGAGTAGAAATAACACAATTCAAAGTAGAAATCAAAAGGCAATTTTCGGCCCACATGCTTCAAGAAGCCTCTTGGAAGTTCAAGGCAAGTCTTTTGGTCTTTCCAAGGAAATCTTCTTGATTTTGACATCTTGGATTCATTGAATGTAGAAAATTTCCAAGAGGACTTCTTGTACCCATTATTGGCGCCATTTTGATAGGGTTTTAGGTAAATAATATTTTACTAAGTTACTTAAAATATAGTAGTAACATATAGTACTTGAATAATCATTCCGAAAGTCCGTTAGCATATATGAGTGACTTGATAACTTCAAAATCTTGCCCATGCTTGGTCGTAGGTTCTTCAAAAACTATGTTGACCAAATTGTTCATTGACTCGAGCCTCATTTGGCGTTGGCGCCGAGTCTCGGGTCCATCGTGAAATAACATAGGTTCCGAATTCATATCACTAGGTCTTTATTTGACCAAATGTTAGACCACAACTGGTCAGTATCTTGGTTTTCCGGATTGGTTAACAAAGCATAGGCTTCTGAGACAACATATTGTCTTGCATTTTTCCCTTGCCAAATGATTTTGACATTACTGACTCCCACCATCTTTCAAAGTATGACACTTAGTCTCGTCTGAAAGTCGGTCAAACCCCGGGTCTGGTATTAATTACTTAGACCGTCGTTCTAGTTTGGTCTAAAATGGCTAACTTGAGTTGACAAGACATTTATGTCTCATACTTATATGAGGGTGATAATTCTACTACTTTAACTATGTGGAACATTACATCCTCCCTTATAAGCAACTGGTGTCCACACCATGAATTGTCCCAGACTCGTCTCTACCTTAGGAATTTAGAGGTGGCTTCCACTGTCCCTCACGGTATGGTACTTAGCCCTGTATGGTAGTCGGCTCTTATATCAATTTATAAGGCCCCCATATAAGTGAGAGAAAATGTTTTGTCAACTCGGGTTAGCTCTTTTAAACTAAGTGAGGACGACGGTCTAAGTAGTTAACCGGATCATTTATAATGGCTCACTTAGCGCTACCAGACCCGGGGTTTGACTGACTATCAGACGAGACTAAGTGTCATACTTTGAAAGAAGGTGGGGTCACCTCTAGATTTCTTAGGTAGGACGAGTCAAGGACAAATCCTAGCGATGACGCCATTAGCTTATAAGGGGGAAGGAAAATGTAATGTCTCACATAGTTAAAATAGTAGAATTCTCATCCCCATATAAGTGTGAGAAAATAAATATCTTGTCGACTCGGGTTAGACCTTTTAAGCCAAGCGATGACGATGATATAAACAGTTAATTTGATCATTTATAGCTCAATTAGTGTTGTTAGACACAGATTTGAGGGCATTACAAAATGATAATTTGACTATTCAATTCAATAAGATTTTACATGAAACGGCACATGGAGAATAGTAAATTAATTTTGTTATGGAAATATCAGTTTCATAGATAGCGGGAATTGCGTTTGGATATAATCACACCCCCGCGTTGTAACTGATTTTGACCAGTTTTTGAACAAAGGTGTTCGATTTGTGTCACTAGAAAATGAATTTACCCGTAAACAACAACTCAATTTCTCATTCTTTTTAGCCCCTGCTCAGATCGAAGGAAACATATTGAAAATAAAAAGAAAAGATAACAATAGAAAAAAAGAGAGAGAGAAATGAGAGATTGCAAATGCTACTTAGGGTGTTTAAATTAAATCGGACGGAAACGAAAGGAGAATGACAGATTGCAAGTCTATTTTTATCGTAAAAAACAATGGTTTCCTTTAATTACCAACCCTATTTTGAAATGAAAAGAGGTTGTCCAAATTGTAATGGGCATTTTTCTTTTGTTTTCTCTCTTCTTCCATTTTCTATATCTTATGCTCTCTTTAGATCAAAAGAAATAAGTAAAAAGAAAAGAGAAGATGACATTATATAAAGAAGAGGGGAGTGAGATAATGGGTGCATTTGCACAATAATTTTTTGAATAAAACAATCTTCTATGTTATTGTTATCCTCACAATACATCACATCCACAAGAAACCGATACAATCTGGAAAGTATTTTGACGGAGGTCGCCTTAGCTAGCCTTCCCGACCTCGGCAGGACGATCAGAGTGCGAAGGAGCTCGGCAGACTTAGCTCGGACCTTACAGGTCGGCGTGAGTTTACCTTAGATAAGATTCTCCACGTGCATAATATAACAAATAAATATGTAAAGAATCCTCACCCACAAAAGCTCTGATTCTACATTCAAATTAGCGTGATTCTCTCTCATAATCGAGGAGATTAAACAATAATTATCCATTCTTTAGGGAACACGAAATCAGAGTCCAACAAGGACACGGGCCATGCAGGCCTAGGGAACATGCCTCCTCTATATAAACAATCCCTAAGAAATTACGAGAGACTTTCTGATTCATATAAGTGAGAGAAAATGTTTTTTCAACTCGGGTTAGCTCTTTTAGACTAAATGAGGACGACAATCTAAATAGTTATCCAGATCATTTATAATGGCTCACTTAGCGCTACTAGACCCGGGGTTTGGCCGACTAGCAGACGAGACTAAGTGTCATACTGTGAAAGACGGTGGGGGTCACCTATAGATTCCTTAGGTATAGACGGGTCAGGGACAAATCCTAGCGATGACGCTAGTAGCTTATAAGGGGGGAGGAAAATGTAATGTCTCACATAGTTAAAATAGTAGAATTCTCACCCCCATATAATTGTGTGAAAATAAATGTCTTGCCAACTCGGGTTAGACCTTTTAAGCCAAGCGATGACGACGATCTAAATAGTTAATTTGATCTTTTATGGCTCAATTAGTGTTGTTAGATACAGATTTGAGGGCATCACAAAATGATAATTTGACTATGCATTTCAATAAGATCTTACATATACATGGCACATGGGGAATAGTAAATTAATTTTGTTATGGAAATATCAGTTTCATAGATAGCGGGAATTGCGTTTGGATATAATCACACCCCTGCGTTGTAACTGATTTTGACCACTTTTTGAACAAAGGTGTTCGATTTGTGTCACTAGAAAATGAATTTACCCATAAACAACAACTCAATTTCTTATTCTTTTTATCCCCTGCTCAGATCGAAGGAAACATATTGAAAATAAAAGACAAGATAACAATAGAAAAAAAAAAAGAGAAATGAGAGATTGTAATGGCTACTTAGTGTGTTTAAATTAAATCGGACGGAAACGAAAGGAGAATGACAGATTGCAAGTCTATTTTTACTATAAAAATAATGGTTTCCTTTAGTTACCAACCCTATTTTGAAATGAAAAGAGGTTGTCCAAATTGTAACGGGCATTTTTCTTTTGTTTTCTCTCTTCTTCGATTTTCTATATCTTATGACTTATGCTCTCTTTAGATCAAAAGAAATAAGTAAAAAAGAAAAGAGAAGATGGCATTATATAAAGAAGAGGGGAGTGAGACAATGGGTGCATTTGCACAATAATTTTTTGAATAAAACCATCTTTTCTGTTATTGTTATCCTCACAATACATCACATCCACAAGAAACTGATATAATCCGGAAAATATTTTGATGAAGGTTGGATACGCACCTCGCCTCGTGTCATCTCCACGTCAATTCTACAATAAATGCAGACAGAAAAGATAAAAACCATAAGGCTCAAGAGCATCCACCTTAAGATCCAACATCGGACCTAACCCCCTGGCGGGAGGTCGGCTCAGCTAGCCTTCCCGACCTCGCCAGGACGGTTAGAGTGCGAAGGAGCTCGGCAAGCTTAGCTCGGACCTCACAGGTCGGCGTGAGTATACCTTAGATAAGATTCTCCACGTGCATACTATAACAATAAATATGGAAAGAATCCTCACCCACAAAGGCTCTGATTCTACATTCAAATCAGCGTGATTATCTCTCATAATCGAGAAGATTAAACCGTAATTATCTACTCTTTAGGGAACACGAAATCAGAGTCCAACAAGAACACGGGCCATGCAGGCCTAGGGCACATGCCCCTCTATATAAACAATCCCTAATGAATTAAGAGAGACTTGCTTCCTGATCCATGTACATGATACGTAGGCAACTTGAGATACAACCATTCAGGCTCAGTCTAAACATCACACAAACCACCCCTATTACATCGTTTCTTGTTCTTAGATTTTGAGCAGGTTGTGACTAGGGTAAAATGATCCAGATTTAATACCCGACGACATCCATCATCGTCATATTTCAACCAAAATTCACTTTTTGAATTAACACTAACCAAAAAAAAAAAAAATATTAACCCACTAAAAAAATTAATATTAACCAAAAAAAAAAACCATTAATAAAATGTCCCATTGTAAAGTATATTTTAGGTGTTTGAATCAAAATGGATAGAAAGAAAATGAGACTAATAAATTCTACTAAAAAAATAGTTGTTTCCTTCTATTTATTATTATTATTATTATAAATCCTTCTATTTACTACTACATTTGTTATATCATGTGGCTATTTTGTACAAAGCAACAGATAATCATAAGCTAATTAGCCCAACAACTAAAATAAAATGAAAATACTGGTCAAGTCAAACACATCATTAAAGTGTATGGCTAATCCAAAAAAAAGGGAAAAGAAAAAGTGACCTGTAGAATAAAATAAACATGAATGATTCTTTTTTTCTACGAAAGACGAAAGCTTTATTATAATCAAATGAACAAACACTTACACCTCGGCCTAAAGCCGTACTACATCTCGGCCCAAAGCCGTACTACACCCCGGCCTAATGCCGGACTACACCGTGGCCAAGCCGCACAAACAACAAGAAGCAACAAAGCCGGATAATGGATCGGGTCGAGGGTGCTGAACAAAGGGAAGAATATTTTTCCAAAGAAGACGTTCAGACACACGTGGATCCTCTATGCCACGTGTCATCCTTGTAAGTCGTGTAATTAATGACTAGCCCCTATAAAGTAGGGCGTTAAGGGCCAGGAGCCCCAAACACATATCCCAGGGCAGGTCCCTAACCCTAGTTGGGAGATCGGCCAATGTTTCTCCTCCAGCCACCGCAGGTCGGCTAAGGCTTGGCGAAGAGGAGCTGACCAGTTCGGCCATAGTGGCCTTGGAGGCTCGGCGCAGGACGCATAGAGCAACCCCGGCTGTTATTCCACGTGTTGGATAACTGAAGATGAATAAGGAAAGAATCCTAAATCATAAAGACTGTGATCTTGGTATTTAAATATGTCCATAATTATCCCCGAATCATAGGGATTTATGCGTGTATATCCTTAGGGAAATAATATTAATAATAATAACGTGATTCATTGCGGGACAAGGAAAGGGATGAAACATCCCTATATAAACAACCCTAAGGAACTACGAAAGACTTGATTCCAATTAAGCTATTTGATATGTAGGCAACTCAAGAGCTCAGTCTAAAATACACCAAAAACACATCCCCATTAGCACGATTTAGGGTTCACAGGATTAAAGATCGTTATCACAAAGGTAATCGATCCGGATTTATTCATAAACGATTTCCAGCATCGTCAACCCTCGTAGTTGTCAGGTTATGGTTTATTGAGTTACCAGATTTTATTATTATTATTATTATTATTATTATTATTATTATTATTATTATTATTATTATTATTATTATTATTATACACTAAGGCTATGATTTCTTTTTAGTTATTATTATATAAATGATATACTTTGTTTATCTGCGTGGGTATGTGACATCGAAGAGCATCGAATGGCAGATCTACACATTGTGGCGGGGGATGGACCATGCCCTCGTTGAGATTCGATTTTTTTTAAAGTATCAAAACGATATTGTTTTGTTAATAAAAATACGTAAAAACATCATTAATACATTCAATGGAACTTCAAAATTTGTTTCGGTACCCCATTAGATTGAATTCTCGGTGATAGAATGCATGCAAATCAATTTTTTTTTGTTAGCGTTTATATATATCGTGATTATAAACGGAGACAAAACGAATATAACAATTGTTTTAAAATACTATCAGGTTTTACTATAAATTGGAGCATTTAGTGATAATAACAAACGAGAAGTAAATGAAAGGGAAGATGGAGAATTATTTCTTACGACGAAACGCTCCATTTCATTTATTTATTGATAGTAAGAAGTTTTTAAGCTATTTGGATTTGTTTCCCTTTTCCATTTCTTGCAGAACAATTAAATAAGAATTCAAATAATTTTTTTTCTTTTTTGAAACAAGAATTCAAAGATTAAGCTGAAAATTTGGGATATTAGAATTTTTAATTTTGCAAGATAATTTCATAAGGTTTTTGTTTATGGATTGCAATCAAATATTCATTCAAAGTAGGTACACAATATCTAGTAGGGGGATTTTATGTAGCCACATGCACGGAGCTGATATGCTTATTTGAATTAGTAATAAACACTTGAATTGATTGAAATAAACATATTCACAATGAGCTGATATGCTTATTTGAATTATTATTAAAAAAACACTTGTATTGATTGGAATAAGGATATTCACACCGAGTAGATGTATCACCCGAATTTTTTCCATGCTGATGAGATATATAAAGATCTTGAAATTCTTAGGTTGCACTTGAGTAAAATGGTAGTAGCATTTCCAAAGCTAGATAATTACCCATATAGGGTAAGCCTTATGATTCAAGAATTAATGTAGAATTATTGTGCGAGAAAGTCAAAGTATGGGATGCTGTTTAAAAAGTTACTATTTGGTGTATCTGGATGGCTAGGAATCAAATTGTGTTTAACTTAAAAGATCTCAATGAGAACATGTTGTTTGGGGAAATTCAAAGTAGAAGCTTCGTTTGGTTCACCGTTAGAAAAAGCAATATTAGTATCGATTGGACAACTTGGAAGACTAGTCCGCTTTAGCATAGTTTAGTCCTTCGCTTTAGCATAGTTTAGTCCTTGTGTAGCTGATTCGCGTTATTTTTTTCATTTTGTTTCACTTCGGTTCTGGTTTGGTCGGCTTGTTTCTTAAGTTCAAGTGAACGTTTGTAATTGGGCAATTTTGGACTTCTAGCGTCTTGCTAGACCCCTTAATAATAATATCAATTGCTGTTCAAAAAAAAAAGTAGAATTATTGTGTTACAAATTGATAAAAATAAAAGGTGTCTAGGAGTATAGCTCAGTTGTAAAATACCTCTGGTGTTGTAGTGAAAACTTTGTCTTTGAGCTGAAATATGAAGTTGGATACCTTGTATCAATTTTTCTTAGAAAAAAAAAGATTTACATGCTACATTTGCAAACGGAACTACTGAAACACATTTATCGATTTACATCAACTACGAAACTCTAAGGGCAGGGCAGTTTGGGCCATTTGGGTTGAGGCTCAACCTTTTGATAAATATAAAAGGAAACAAATTGGTGTTGAATTACCATATCTCCCGAAAACTTAAGCCGATCGGAAGGTAGATAAATGGCACAACAAAGCCAACACGCCCTCTCAAGTGTAGGCTTATAACAAACACGGGCCAACATGACACACAAAGGCATATAAAGAACACAACAAGGCCAACACTTGCACAATATAATTGAGAAACAATGTGCTCTCTTGACCTGAGTCGCATTTGAAACCTCAAAGGTCCGATGAGATACAACCTCATGGCGCTTCGTCATATATCCATTACCTCGGCCTGCCAGATGTGTGATCATCATTCGGAGACCCTTATTCATGCTCTGCGCGATTGCAGTTGGTCCCGTAGTGCTTGGAAAGCAAGTTCTCCACCCCACCCATTGGGAGACTTTTTTCTTCACTTCTGATACTCAGGACTGGGTCATCGAGAACATTCAACAGACCCTGAGAAATCAAGCTTTGGGCAGACATCGGCCTTACCTTTTCCGAGAGATAGTTTACAGGATATGGTTCTGGCGAAACAAAGTTTTGCATTCCCCAAACTGTATCTGACCTCCAGCACATGTTTTTATTTCTAGAGCAGTCACACGACTTGAGATTAGCTTGGTCTTTAGATTCTTTTAGTTATTTTCCAAATTTTTGTTTCCGCTTTCTATATGTACTCTTTGGTCGATTTGGACCTGCTTAACTAATAAAGGATCTTCTTCAAAAAAAAAAAAATTGGAAAACAATGTTGACAACAAAGATTCATCGATTATTTCCTGCTCTGATACCATATTGAATTATCTTATCTCCCAAAGGCTTAAGCTGATAGGAATATAGATAATTAACATCTTAAACACTTCAACAATTAGAAATACATAAAGTAAGAAAACATCAATGAAAGTTATTATATTTCAATCTTATATGCTGATGATTTCATTTTTTTCAATTTGAATATTACATTCTTCACTCACTAATCACTTGAGCTCTATCAAAGGATTCTAGAGGACCCTACCATGTGTGTTATTTAGTTCCAATACCACCTATAACGCCCCTTACCAGAGAATTCACTTCTACCATCTCTCATGGTGCAGCACTTGGTTTCAATATCTCTTGTAACGTCTCGAAATTCAAGCCTAGTAACGCTAGCTACTTTGCTATAATGAATCAAAAAACTATTTGGATTCTAATCATTGTTTTATTTCAAATGAATAACCAAAGTTATCAAATTAATATATCATATCTCAACATTATATAGTAATAATTATCATATTTTTCTTTTTTTGAAAACTTATCTTATTTTTCCAATTTGTGATTTTACGGTTTGCATAGTAAATTGCATGCCAATTTATCATTATGTGATACTGTATTAAATATTAACACGTCTATCTATAAATCTAAATTTAATGTATGTCTTTTTCATCTTATAAAAAATCAATACACCCGCGCATCTTTTAGATAGACATGGTTTGACGGATGAGGATCGAATTTCTTGAGGTATTGCTCCACTCTTTGATGTAATCTTTGTTGTGTCAGAGAATTTGCCTTAATAAAATTTGTTGGTTGTTTTTCAAAAAAAAAAAAAAAAACTCAATACTCATCATTTCTTTTTTCACTTAACACATTTCAAATTTATCCGTTTTCTGTGCATTCGTTGTTTGGCTCAGAACATATTGCATATACTTAACGACTGATATTGAGCATAGAAACACTTAATACATGTGACTCGAATTGATTCAAAATTTTGTCAAAAAAAAAAAAAAAAAAAAAGAATTGACTCAAAATAATCATATTTTTGTTTTACTCAAATTAGGAAGCTTCCTAGACATATCGAAGAATAAAACAAAAATGCGTATTTTTCCAAAAAAAAAAAAAAAAAAAAAAATGCGTATAGTATCACGTAAACCATGAGCCTCCGGTATTATTACGACCGACAAAGATGACGAAAGATGACCACCAAATATTATTTGTCTTTCTCTACTTTTTTTTTTTCTTTTTCTTTTTCTTTTGTCTCACGACAAGATGGTACTTATATCCTGACGACATCATATGACTCGATGTTCTTGTTTATATTAGTATTATTTTAACTTAGTACAAAACTTATACTAAATGCCTATATTATATTTTTTTATTTTAATTTTTACTCATATAATACAATTTTATTGTGTTTGACGGATAAAAAGAGTGATTCTAATGTATGCCACATTGTAAAATTTGTCATCATAACTATTATTGTGATTTTTAATCAAACGATATGTTAAGGCGGTTTCGTTTGCTCGAAACAAATGTCACAACATACTAAACTTGAATCACAGAATTTTGAATAATTTCTGAAGCAAATAAGACTTGGTATTGCTTGCTCGAAACAAACGTTACAGCATACTAAGCATGACTCACAAAATTTCGATTATTTGACTTTGTGTCGATTGCTCGAAACAAACGTTACAGTATAATAAACGTGAATCACAAAATTTTTATTTGTTTTTTTTAAAGCAAATATAAATCAGCGTCTCTTTACAACATATATACTAAACATGATTCACAAAACATGATTTAACTTGGTGATTTATGATTAATACATTTAAGATAAAACATGATTCATTGGTAAATCCTCTTATTCTGATAAAAAAAAAATCATTTGTTGATGCACATTAATTAAACGCATTGTAGTGTTGAGACCAAAAGGCATGAGTAAATTTCTTTTATGGAAAAAGCTAAATAATTTTTAAACCAATAATATAATATCACACTATTAAATCACACAAAAAAATAAACACTCTTCTTACTTGGCAAATACATGTAGATGCATGTGGATTTTATTTAAACGCATAGATCACAAGTTTTTGTCAAGTAAAGTAGTATGTTTACTTTAGAATGATTTAGTATTGTGATTTTGCATATTTCACATACTAGAGTGTGTACATATGATAAAAGAAAATAGAAATATATAAACACAATGAATTATACTTGATACAACGATTGTACTATAAAATCTATATTTCACTTGTGAGAACGGTCAAACGAAGGTATGGATATAATGACACATTAAAGACAATGGCTAAACGGTTCATAACTACTACTAAATCTCAAACTAAAACTTTAAATACATTACAATACTACATCATCAATGTCAATATATACAATACAACTTATTACGAGTCAACTTAAAAAATGTTGAACCATAACCCATAGAAAGGGTTTAATCGAATTATTGAGCAAATGAGTTTTAAAAGTCTTTAAGTGTAAACTTGAGCTAATTTCGTGATTTTATTGGTAATTATCTATGGTTTTACACTTTGCATGTCTTTGTGGTTTTGTAGGTCATAAACATGTCATAATTGGAGATTTAATGGAAGGAGGAAGATGCAAGTTGAGGATTTTGAAGATTTACAAGTTGAACGAGCGTTTGATCATTTTTCCGCAAGTGTTTCATAATAACCGAAGCTATTTGATATGAAGATTTCAAGTGGAAGCGTCCAAATTAAAGAAGGACGGGCGTCGATCCCGGCTCGGCCCGACTCGAAGTTTTTATTGAAGATCGGACGTGCGTCCACTCATCCCGACGGGCGTCCACGGCCGACTTAAGCATAGCCGACCTAAAATCTTATAAATAGCGGCGCATTCTCAACCCTAAGTTGCGTGAAAACCCTAAATTTCGAAGCCGAGATCGGTCGGCCAAGCCTTGGTGCTTGGTCGACCGAGGGTTAGATTAGTTGTTTTATTTAGAAGCCGATCAAACTGGGGCAAGCATGTGAAACTTTTCAACATCGTTTATTTCTCCCTTTGGATGATTTTGTGAGTTTTAATTAAGTTGTTTCTTTTCTATGATTATGTGTTATGCAAATTTATATCGAGAGATGTTTTGCTATTGATGTTTTATACACCTTTTAACCTAGATATAGGAAAGATTGGATCCTTAACCTATAAGTAACGAGAGTTGATTATGTTGAATATCTAGATTGTTAGATTGAGAAATCTTGCACCTTGGTTTGAAAGTAAGATCGAGAGATAAAAGATTGATGAACTTTTCAAATGCAAGATAGGTGAATCACGTCATAAGATAATCTAGAGAGGAAATTACGGGATGGTGGATCACTTGTTCTATTTTTAATCGCTATAGTCGTTATCATTCTTTTATGAATTGTTTTTCTCGTTTATAGTTTAGTTACAACGATCTTTCCTGGCTTTGACCGACAATCCTCTCGTCCATTCCGGTTTACTTTTCGTTTTGTTATCTTAGGTTTTAATAATAATAGCATCAATCTTAGGAAAATTAATGAACTAGATACCCCGATTCCCTGAGATCGACTCCGGTATTAGTTGCTATACTTAAACACTTGGGGTATACCGGATTTATAAATTCATTACTTGTTATTTTTCATTAGATAAAATCCGAGACAGCTTTGTTTTTAGAGTTTTATGAATGATATAAATCTGGAGTTGTCTCAATAGTCTAGTGTACAAATGACTGTTTATACACCTTTTAATGCGAGAGAAATCGGACCCTCAGAGTACTTTTGTTCAAATGCAAGACCGTCATATTACAACACCCCCGCTCAAACACAAGACTTGTTAGTGTAGTACCCGGTCCAACCGGGTCAAAACGACTTTTATATTAAAACGATATATTTTTGTTGTAAAAATATTAAAAATACCACTAATACCCCCGTGGAATATTAAACATACGGTGCCCCCATCGAATTTATTTCTATATCCTCCACAGCTATCATAAATGGTATTTTTGTTATATTAAATTAGTTCATTTATTTAACCGATTGATAATATGTAATGACGTTCTTAGAATTAAAATCGCACTAGAGAAATCACAATGTGTGATAATGAATGATAGGATCTCGATTCACAATAAATGATTTATTTCTTAAATATCCATAGTCGTATGTATCCCACAGACGCGACGGTCTTTACCGCGGCCGTGTGTTACCCAACTACCTCGGAATCATAGCCATTTGTTCTGAGTTATATAACATGTAACAAAACTGATCATTTTGTTGCAAGTCTTCATAATTTGCTTTGATGAAACTATGTTGAAAGAGTAAATGAGACATATGCAACATATAACCTTTGTAAAACAGTAATATTCGGTGATTTCTTTGGTGCGGTTTTCGGCTTACCGGCATCCCACATATAATTAATGCATTTTTTTAGAGGGAAAGATAATTTATTCATTCACATCAAAGTATCAAGCCATGAGTATATGAGAAGACGACGTACGTAGTGCCTCGTTGTTTGAGACCGACCATATTCAAACATTTCTTAGCCAAAAGATAAGCATACGTGTTACTTTCTCTTTTGACGAAAGAGAAATAATAATTAGAAAAAACATGCTAACATGCTTTTACAATCTTAGATAATACTCGCAGTATGACATAAAATCTGGTGCATCCGTCTGCAATTTTTGGATAATATGCATATTTAATTAATTAGATCTCATTCGTCCACGATGGACCATTAATTTAACATATGATTCTAATGTCCTGGAATGAATAAATAACCATAGATGGGGAGTGCACCATTAGTTAATTTAGTATTAGGGCCAGAAAAGTAATAAACGAATCTGGTTTAATTTAATTAAAGATTAAGTGAGATTAATTAAAGTATAGTTTGATTAACCTTGTTTGAACTTGAGCGGATTTGTAGTTTGTGTTGAAACATATTGCAAGAAGAACCCAAAAATTACAAAAGCAATAAATCATAAAATCAAACAAGAAACAAACAAACAAAAGAACACCAGATTTAACGTGGTATCCGACAATGTGTCGTCTAATCCACAAATAAAAGAAGAGTATTTATTATACACAAAAAGTTCACATATTGTTACAATAATGCTGATATTTATAGCATTGGGAATCAAATCATAGCCGACAAAATAACCAACACAATATTTTACTAAAAAAATACCCTTGACTAAGTCTTCCAGATTCAGATTAGGACTGCCAGTTGTAACCATATTAAGTCCCCGAGAGACCGACATTGTATCATACTGAGCTATGCACAATGAACCTAGAACTAGTAGGTGTGATTTATGTCACATGAAGACATGCCACCGCCAATTTTCGCAGTATTAATGATATTTCATTGAAATGGAACTAGAGAATAAATACCTTTAAAATGATTTCAGTAATAGACTTCGGATGCTTTATGGGGAGAATGCGCTTCCAGCTGATGCGGCTTCGGAGGATTCCGAGGACTTGTTGTCAGGGTAAGTGGTGGATTCAAAAAATTTCTTTAACGGGGTCTTAATTTTTTTTAAGAGTAATTTTTTTTTCAACGGGGACAAATTTTTTTTTATAGGTAAATCTTAGCTTATTTATTTATGTAGCAGGGTCCGTTAACCGCATTTATTAAGGCATAGATCCGCCCTTCAAAGTATGATTCTTGTAATTGAAGACCTGCAGTTATAAGTTGTTTCATATTGGACACTTGCTATTGTTTCTCTCAGCATATTATACAATAGAAGAACTTTCCATATCTTATAGCCTAAGTTTTGAAATGATGTCCCCCATCTTATAAGTTGTTGGACTAGATTTTCTACATTATATGCATTTGTGTAGGTTTTTATTTTATGTTAATAACATTTGGATTATAAACAAGAACACTTTTAACGGTTTATGAAAATTAGAGCTTGGATTCCAAAGGCAAGTATAAGGACATCAGTGTCTAATTTTCTTATGTAAGGGTAACTTTAAACAAGTAAAACCTCATCTTTTTGTAAGGGTATTTTAGTTCATTCAATTTTATTTCTTTTTTAGTTTTTCTTTTCCTCCAATTTTTTGGAATACCGATCTAAGTCCTGAAAATTCTATAAAAAAAGCTCTAGGGAGTCCCTTGGGTGGGGGGGTGGGAATCGGCTAACCGAACCGACAATAGCCCTCGGTTAAGCGTCCTGCTTGCCCCAGACGTGCCCCAGACATGTCCTATAGTGTCCAGGACGAGTCCGAGACATCCTAGGACAAGCCTAGGACATGCCCAGGTCTTCCGGCACGTTAAACCGAGCACTTCTCTCTGTTCATCTGCCTAGTTTTAGTGCTCAGGACGCGTCCGACCTTGTCCAGGACGTGTCTGTAGATCAGAGACTCGGTTTCAAGGCAGATCCTGATTCAAGAGCAGTTTTGGATCGTGTTTTTATCAAGAAGGTAATTATTGTAGTCTATCGTTAATTCGTAGTTTGATCTTGTTAAGTCAGGGTTCTTGGCCTTTGATGTTAGGGTTTTGGTAGGTTCTTGAGGTTTCAAAGGCTAATCGTAGTTTGGTTGTTGTTTGAGTTCGGCTCGTCGGTAAGGAGTTCTTCTTATAAAAAAGTTCCATCTTTAAGTTTAAAGATTATGTTTTAAGTTGATTTGAATATTGTTTTAATGCAACTGCACAAACTAGACATAATTACGCGTTTCCGGATATTTGCCAAACTGCGTTTTCAAAACGTTTTTCTATTTTTAGTTACTTTTCTATAAATTGTCGTATGTGTCTTGGTTACGAGTAGTGGAGATAAGATGGGAGTTCGGTGTTGGTTATATGGCCTTGGAATGTTCCCGTAGGTTAGACATGGTTTTATGTGCTTTATGTGCTCCTATTGGTTTATAGACCTCGCAATGTAATGAACGGAGTACCATGGGTTCTAAGTCCCATGTCGGACGTGTGACTATTCCCCGTGTCGTTTTCAAGATGATGTACCGACCGGGTACCGTGACCCAGCCCCACGTTGGACGTATGACGAGTCATGTTCCCCGTGTCGCACCATGCCCTCATGTCAAGTAAGTAACGAGACAAGTCAAGACAAGAGAAGAGTATCATGTCAAGAACACGAGTAGCTAAGTAAGTACGTAATGTAACTTAACAAGCGTGCAAGATAAACCGATATAGTAAGTATGCATGATTCTATGCATTAAATATGTACGTTAAAGTAGTTCTCTTTATGTTTCAAGTATTGTTCATCAAACTATTTGTGAAACTGGATGAAGTACATTCATGTCGTGTGTCCCGGCATCTGACATACATGAATCTCCCCTTTGATCCGACATACATGAATCTCCCCTTTGATCTTCTTTCTCCTTACTGAGCTTGTGGGCTCACTCCTTTATTTAGAATAAGAAGGTCGTGTAAGGTGTAGTGTCCGAAAGACAATTGTATAATTGTTTTAGGACAGAGTTAATAATTCATCTTATTATATGCATGTATGCTTATAATTAAGACACTACTGAAAACCCTAAGTACCTCGTTTATGTAATCACATAACTCAGTGTATGGCTATACACAAGAGGATTGAGTTAGTGAGATGTACTAAAAATTAACTTAGTCCGTAGCGTTTATTAATCTGAGTATGGGTCTCGTGATTAATTTGCTATTAATGCGCCCAGAACACTTTAGGTGTGACAGTCTTATCCGGATTGTCGGTAATATGGTATCTAGTGGGGCATTTATATATGATGATGATCATATAGGGCTGGACCGATTTGATTTGAGTTCTCGATATAATTCCGTAATCGAGAAGTCTTATCGAATCACAAGATGATCATATATGGATTAATCTTAATCCTGAGGTGATCACAGACGACTGCTTAGACTAGGGTAAAGTTTGATGTGTTAGTAAGGATCACTTCGAAGTATGTGGTCCAACACTTCTCGTTGGCTCTATTCTGGGATGAGTGAGTAGTCTGTGCTATCACAGATATGGAATCCATTCCTTCCATCGGGAAGTAGAGAGACAGTTCCCTTATTTATTGACCCTAGAAAATGATCGATCGGCCGAGTTCATATTATATTGGATATGAACTAATTGATCACTAGGGGGTTAATGGTAAATAAGGATAATATGTTTCGAGAAGGGTTTACGGAAATATCCCGAATCGAAGTGAACAGTCTATGAGGATTTATCCGTATGTAATGATTATATCGAATGGACGCTTTCGACTCATAAATTGAGTGTAAGTTATCTATATTCGATAGAGTTCAGTTTCGGGTTTATGGTGGTGTAATCCCGGAATTAATAGGTTGGATATAATTATTCTGTCTGACGAATAATTTTATCTAATTTATTGTAGCTACTGAATATGGGTCCATTGTCCCCGACGTGGCTCCTAATATAGCATAATTGGATTTCTCGTCGTTGCACCTCAATTATAATTAAATAGTGGATTGGGCTATTTAATTTGATATGTGGATTAATTGTTTATTTGGATTAGATAATTAAATACACGGAAAAGACATTTTTCGATTAATTTTACCAAATTGGTGTGTTGACCTTTTGACATAATTGGTCAAATATGATAATATGCGTGTAACTCCTTTTGGGTTTACATATGGCGCATTTTTGTGTTGTTATTTAATTATTGAGAAATTAGTTTTCTTGGATAATTATTTAACGCGTGTTTTATCTTTTATTTGTTAATTGATAATTCGTGGAATATTAGATAATAATATGATTTATCTTAATTTGTTTGGGATAATCATTTTATTTATCTTTTATTTAGAAAAATGATTAATGTAATAATTATCTCTTAATTATTAAATCCTTGGAGGTTAAGTTTTACTCTCCTATATAAAGAGAGTTCTCCCAAGCCTTTTGACACAACATATGTACACGCCATTAGTGTAAGAATATAGCTTGGAATTTTCGGCTATAGTTCTTTGGGTTTCGAGTTGGAATAATCTTCGGGATTATTCCGGTAGCATATCAAGGAGGTCCGGCGGCGGGAAACACCATCCACCTGATGTTCTTTGGGAGACACACGTTGGAAGGCTGTGGCTTCTCAATCACGTGTTCTTGGAGACCTTTTTGTTCTTGGAGTTAAGCACCATAAAAAGGTAGGCTCCTAAACCCCCTTGTAGGATTAGATCTTTTATTTATGTATTTTGTTTCGTTTAGATCTAGATCCGATACTTCCGCTGCGTAATCGGGTCAATCTATGATTGATCCGACGATATTACATCTAACAGGTTGCAGGTACATGCTGTTTTGACGACGAGTTTGGAGTGCTAGCTTAGGAAGGAGTTGTAGAGTCGTTTATGTTTTAGTTTCCGTTTGTAGTTGTTCTTTCTTTTCATTCAAGTGAGTTGTGATGGATAATACTTTTGCTTTCAATTATTTGTAATATAGTTTGGTAGCAGTTGCAGTTCTGGTCGAGTTGGTTGTTATTGGAAGACCCAGAGGGTCTATTTTCTCGAGTCTTCTGCTTGTTTTCCTCCGAGCGAATCTTTTATACTCTGATATGACACGAGGTTTACGTGAGATTTAGGGTTTACTCTAAATGTCACATGACGAACGTCTCTTTTCCGGATAAGGACTCGGTATCCGAGATAGGGGCGTGCGTTACAACATATCAGTATTGTTTAATATACACTTTCAATACCCTATAATAACCAGGTGGATTCATTGTATTAATAGCATACACGATCACCTTGTTGCATATCACATACGAATCAAGGCCGATCTCACGATAGTCAAATTTAATAAAATAAATTCAACCCTCCAATTGAATTGAGCAAAGTTTAGATCTTCCTATCAACGTTCCGAAATCTAGTTGCAAATTAATTATCTATCTTTACGTATAAGTATGAAAATAAAGACAAACACAAATCTAATCGGTCAACAACACAAACGATCTAATTCTCCCATTTTGACGCAGTTCAAAAAATTCAAACATTTTACCTAACTAAATTCTTGATCAGAGTAATGCAATTTCCTGAATTAGCTAATCCCCCGTCTTCTAATATAAGTCGTTTCAGCTCTTTGTAATATCACATGATATAAGTGTTGGATTTAACTTTATGTGATATATATAATCACTTCCAGAATCATTTATGTCACACTATCTAGATTCTCAAGAAAAAATGAAAACGGAAACGTACATGAATCCGTAGTACTGTAGATCTTCCCATGAATCATAGGATCCGATCTTATAGATCAACACACTTGGTAGACTTTTCAGAATCCTTGTTTGTTTGTAGTTCTATCGGATGATTGGAGACAGAAGAATGGAATAGTGTGTGACCCACGGACCATGACCTTATATATAATGAATTACGTTTAGGTATTTCCATTTCTACCCAACCCCTAATGATATATTATAGCCCAATAACCCAACCGTAGTAGATAACTTTTAAATTGAACTAATATTTATTGGCAATCTATAACAAATATTTATTTAACATATAAGTCTGACGTTGGATTAATGATTCAACAAAAAATCATTCTCGTTTAGCGAATAAAAAACAATAAATCATTCTCAAGTTTTTTTCACAATAATTAATGTATTTTTCAAATTTCACCATCATTGCCTAAATCAACTCACTCATATGTTGACTTGTGGTATTCTAATGCATAAACTATATTAAAAGATGAGAACATTTTTGTCATTAATGGCTATGAATTAAAGCCATATATTAGAGCTCAAAATCACAAGAAATATAAGAATGATGTTCAAAAAGAGAAATTAATATATATAGATATTGTTTTGGTAAGTCTTGATAGATGTTTAATTTATAAAAAATATTTTTGCGTTTCATATATAAATTCTTTTTGGTATATGATAAGATTTTTTCTTTATATTTCTCTTAAATAGATTTTTTTTTCTTCTATCATTCTCTCATATATAAAGATATGTGTTTTAAGAAATTTATTTCATTCAATAAAACAACGAGTTGAGAGACTTTTTCTTCCGTCGTGTATTTTTAATTTCCTTATCTTATGTTCAATTTAATATCCTACTGATAGGTGGAATTAGGATTGTTCATGTCCCTCTCCATGTCCCTGTCCCCAGTGGCGGACCTACATACAGCCAAGGGGGGCAACTGCCCCCCTTAATCCGAAAAAAATACATTAAAATTTGCACGCTATACATATAGTTTGTCCTCCCTTAAATTTTTTATTTGTCTTTAAAAAATTTATTGCCCCCCTTACCCGAGATCCTGCGTCCGCCCCTGCCTGTCCCTGTGTAATCCTGTGGCCAGCATACGTACTAGATCAAGAGCCGTAAAAAGTGAATATAAGAGAAATTAATCTCATTTCAGATCATGCATCTAGATTGAATCTCAATTAACCAAACAACAGAAACAACAAAATCTAGCTAACTCGAAACCGAAATAACAACTTTGTGTAATTAAGTTAAATATAACATAAACTAAATGCATGCATCAGGGGGTGAATACTGAATAGAGATTATACCAACAAATATGAGGTTGATTGATGCAAGGTAAAAATCAAGCACATATTCTTGATTTCTGTTGACAGAGCCACTATAAAAAACCTGTCTTTCTTTTATGATCTAAATGTTTTTGGACGCGCGAGATGATATTTCTCTTAAAACCCTACCATGTGGCCCCACAATATGTGGAATGGGGATTAATTAGGGTTTAAGTAATGCAAGTTTCCCTTACAAAGGCTTGGGAATAAGGCATCATTAGAATTTCTGGATCCTTAATGGCCTTTATCATATATATATATATAGACATTATCAAAACCCATTGGCCAATACTTACTCTAATTAAGCAATTAAATCATTAAAAATTTGTTTCCGGTTTATCTTTTATGCCATTTAATGTCATATAAAATATTTTTTCAAAAAAAAAATGTCATATAAAATAAGTATTAAACAATAATTACTTTGTCTCAACAAAAAAAAAAACAATATTTACTTTTCCGCAAAAAAAAAAAACTATATTTATTTTATTTTATCTATTATTTATCTTATAAATAATCCCTGACACGCACACATGTATTAATATACACTACTTTTGTACTTAATATATACTATTAAACATTACTTTTCATGAAAAACCATTTTTTTTTTCATTTATCATATAAATGATCATTGGTTCAATCATTTAGATCGACGAAACAATATTTTTCTCATTTTATCAAGAAGTGCTTTCAGTGCGTACTGCGGTAAGCCAAACCAGGAACATGAGTCTATGCCCAAAAACTCCAATAAATCAAGTGCCAACCAAACTCTTTAGTTGAGCCACCTGACCTATTAATCTTGGTGTCACATACTATAGACCTAGTTGAGACTATGCTCTCCAGAATATACAACATCTTACTCTGCTATATATGCATATAATTACTAAACGTGCACATTGATATAACAAATACTTATGGATAACACACCACACACGAATAAACCAAGAAATTCCCAAATTACTCCAATTAGCTACAAGTGACCTTAACAATCTCTAATACATAACACTCTTCTGTGTTTTCTCATGTTTAAGCTTTATTTGCCTCAAATACTTGTAATTATCATCAATGCACGTCTATATCATTCTCAAACTTTCTCTAATTGAGAATATTGTTTGCCATATACAACAGGGAAAGTGTAAATATCATTCCAACCTGGTTTATGAGGATAATACACTAAATACCTATATTTTTTGCATATATAAACCTAATTAAGTGCATTTTAATCATCTTTTGCACAAGTAATACAAATTCACTCCTATTATCTAAAAAATAAAATAAATAATAGCATAAAATATCATAAAATCAATTACATCATTGAGCAACTCCAAGACCGTTGAATAAAGGCCTAGGAAAATACTTGTCAATGATATAGTTAATTAACAACAAGAACTTTAGTATTAATTGCAAAACAAATCACACCGATTTGTAAAAACACAAATTTGCATGTATATATATATATATATATATATATATATATATATATATATATATATATATATATATATCTCCCTTGTTCTATATTTGTCTCTGACAAGTTTTAATAAAGTAATAAACTTGAGAATCATTTAGATTCTTGTATTCTCATATAGAGAATGTTTTAACAGGGTAAAAACTATAGATATATAGTATTAGTACACATTAAAATGAAATACAGAAGTGAAGCTCCATGTGATGATTCAAGATAAAAAGAAGAGAAGGACATATATATATACAATTAAGTTATTTTATCCCATATTCTCCAAAGCATTCATTTCTCATCAAATGAGCAATTAATAATGAAATGCTTGATGGTTTCCCTGATTCCTCCCTCTTCATTATTACCTTCAATTTAGAATGAAATCAAATGGCAGCTGATAATACTTGTTTTGGCTGATCTTCACCTTTCAGATCCTTTTTTTAAAAATAATATCCAAGCTAACATATTATATATATATATATATATATATATATATATATATATATATATATATATATATATATATATATATATATATATATATATATATATATATAACTCTTTCTTTGGCATCTTCTGTTTCACAATAAAACTGTCATAACAAAATGACACAACGCAGTTTTACGTACGTAATTGATCAAGGTGGGATTGACATAAATCAAGTAGTCGTACATATGAAGATGAATTAAAAGTGTGTAATGTCGTTGTGAAATTAACATTATAAATTTATTTGATCGTCAACTTAATCACTTTATATCTTTTGTACGTCTAACTATATATACCAATCCATAATATAACAAAATAATTTGTAGTATTTGCACTTTTTTTTTTCCTTTATTTCTAAATCATAATATTTCAAGGGAAAAAAAAGTAAAGCATTGATCATGTAGTAAATTTTCTCTTAAAAAGATTAATTAGGGGTAGCTATATTTTTGACCCACTAATCTTTCCACACCTTTGTTTCAATTAAGAATGTGAGGGGTTAATCTTAAACACAAAACATGAACCGTTTGATCATTTTTCACATCAACGGCTAAAAAATACCATGAAAACAAAAACAAAAAAGGACTTCTTACATACAAGGCTATACATAAGTTCTTTTGTCCACCTTTATATTAGAGCACTTGTCTTCCTAACAAAGAATAAACTTCAAGACAAAAACTGTTTCCTTGAAAAGAGCCCTTTTACTAGCTTAAAAGTAGTCCCATTTTTTTCTCCTTCTTATTTACATTTAAGTCCTCATCATTCATGGAAGGCGTAGGAGGTGGAGGTGGAGGAGGAGGAGGAGGAGGTGGTGGTGGTGGTGGTTTTCCCGATTATAATTACAATGGGAATGTTTCTCCATCTAATTTGGTGAGACAAGGGCCACCATTAGCAGCCATTGATAAGTTCTTATGGGGTCATAGCAATTTTAATTACAATCAAGAAATCTTGAACAATTTCAACAACAATGGGACACTCCTTCCTACACCAACTAGTGTCAATTTTGATAATTCATCAATCTATGGGCATGCAACCAGTGGATTATCTTGGCCACATTTTCAAGATTCAAGCTTTATAAATGATGGGTTTTTGGTCAATGGAAGTCAAAATTATGGGTTTGAGATGAATCCCAATTTTGATATCAATGTTGGAGGAGATGATATCAATTTGGCACAAAAGGTTTTTAAAGTTAATGGAAAGAAAGAGAAAAGTGCTGTCTCTTCTATGAATTTGATCAAAGGCCAATGGACTGATGAAGAAGATAGGTTTATATCATTTTTATTTCCTTCAATTATTTTTAATTAATCCTTTATAATAAAAAAATATAATAAAAACTAAAACTTTCTGAATTTGTTTTTATTTTATTTTAATAGGAAGCTGATTCGATTGGTGAAGCAACATGGAGTGAAGAAATGGGCACAGATTGCTGAGAAAATGGTTGGAAGAGCTGGGAAACAGTGTCGGGAGAGATGGCACAATCATTTGCGTCCAGATATTAAGGTTTTGATTCAATCTTTTAATTTAATTTGTCGGAAAATTGTACAGGGATCTGCAAGTTTACTTTCCATTTTTAAGCATTTGTCAGATAAAGATTCAGACTTTTCTCACTTCTAAATTCTGAAATCTAACTTCTGTCAGATTTTCAGGCGAGGATTTTGTGGGCTTGTCCTAAATTATTTTTCTTGGTGTTCAGCCATTAATTAATATTACTTTTGAAATCTAAATTTTTTTCTGAGGGATCTAAAAGAAACAAACCCTGATCTGCTATATTTCTCAATTTTATCCAAAACCCCCATTTTCTTACAGAAAGATCTACTAAGTCAGTATGTACATTTCTCAGTTCTTCACTAAAATCTTGCAGAATTTCAAGGATTTTAATTATTTTATTTTTGACAACTGCGTTTTTTTAATTTATATTTATTATTTATCTGTTTCTTCCGACAATTCTAGGGTTTTGTGTGTTCTCAAGATCAGTCCGCAAAGATTCAAGCTTTTTCTTCACAGTAAAAGCAAATTTTTTTCCTCATTTTTTTTTCAGTGTCTCTTTCAGTTTGTTTTTACAAAACTTTGAGTTTTAAATTCTATATATATTCAGTTTATTTTTAATTTTTTAAGGTAGCAATCATCTAGATGAGCACTTACAATTTTTGTTTTATTAGTCTATCACATTTTTTATCACACTTAGCTAATCATTCTCACAAATGATCTTTCATGTGATTGTAAGATAGCAATCATATTTTCTGTTATCCCTTCTTCTACTTTCTGTGAATTTTTTTTTCAACTTTTTTTTCGAAGGGTCAACGATTTTAATTAACGATACTTAATTCCACAATAAACGTTTACAACGAATAACGAATAGTTACAAAATACTTTTACCGAATTGATTCGGATCTAAGGTTTATTGATTGATATCTTATCGTTACGTTTTTCAACGACAATAACTTTATTATGAAACTAACATTTCGGTTTCCAACTGTCTGATGTTCATCTCATTTTTGTTTTTATGTTTATTTTTATTGAGGGATTTTTAGAAAGATAATTGGACTGAAGAAGAGGAGAGGCTACTAGTAGAAGCACATATGGATCTTGGAAACAGATGGGCAGAAATTGCCAAAAGAATCCCCGGAAGGACTGAAAACTCTATCAAGAACCACTGGAATGCAACCAAGAGGAGGCAACATTCAAAGAGGAAGACCAAGAAATCTGAGGGGCAAAATGGGAAAAACAATGACAACCAAAATCAGCAGCAGCAGCAGCCCACCTTATTACAAGAGTATATCAGGAAAACATGTCCTAGTCATCATGATAATTCCTCCACCAATCTCACAACCACCTTAACTGGCAGCACCACCAATAATACCCCTGCTAACTCCACCATGTCCGACGCGAACTTCGGTCATCACATTTACCAAGAATTCTCCCAATCAAACTCTGATGACTCCCCATCTTACCTAACTCAATCCACATATGATGATGAAATAAACTTCATGAAAAATCTTTTCGCGAACCCCAACTCCAATGATGAAAATTCCAGCTCTAGAATCGACTGTCCCCCAATAGTAACCACCACCATCAATGTCGACGTGGAAAACCGTCCAAATTATGGCATGAATTCTATGGGATATGGGTTGTTTTCTTCTTCATCAACCGAGCAAAACATAACAAACAACACAGAACTGAACGAAGTTCAAGAAAACTATATCTTATATCCAGATATATATCTGTCACATTTATTTGAGGGTCAATCCATGGCTGTGGGCCCTACTGGTCAGACCTACCAGGAGGTAAGCAACATGAACATGAACATGGAGCTAGATGTTTCTTCTTCAGCAGAAAGAAAGGATGTTGATTTGATTGAGATGGTCTCTAATGCTCAGTTTTCTTCTCATGCTACTTCAAACAAAAGCTTTGTCTTTTGAATATGTAGGCATGCACTCTTGTTTACAAGTGTGAGAGTTGTTCAATCAAAAAAAATATTGACATAGAAAAATAAATAGAATTAACGTTATTTAACGTGTATTCTATACGTTTTTTGTGTCGATTTTTTTTTGGTTTTGTTTTTTTTATGTGCTGCTATCAATCAGTCTTGATGATTCAATGTCTTGTAAAATTGTTGTTCAGACTCCTAAGCGTGGAATTGTTTGTATTTCCACCATTGTCTTGTGTTATCTATGAGGACAGAATCTTATTCTAGCAAGCTTATGTTTGGTCTTCTTTGGTGAATTTCATAGGTCCATACCAATTTTTCCCTTTCTATTTATTTACACACACACACACATATATATAGGGGTCGGTATACTTTGGTGTGTATATATATGATATTTCTATAAGTAATATTATTTTAGTATTCATATATAAATATACATGAGAGAGGTGAACATGGAGATATATAATTCTTATCAATTAATAAAATTATGTGAATTAATAAATTTACTTGTTATGTATAAATGATAAATCATTCATTGTGGCATTTATTAGAATTAAGTGCTTTTGTATACATTAATCGTTTTGCAATTGTAATATAAGATACAATAGACAATATAATATTGGTGTTAAAAAAACTCATGATTTGATAACTAGAGTGTAGGGATGATTTCATCGTATAACCCTAAAGTATCAGAGGTTAAAAAAAAATGATATCCTATATATAATGACAAAGTATTTTTCTAGGCCCTTATTCTATGGGCTTAGAGTTGCTCAATAATGTAAATGATCTAATTTATGATATTTTATACCGTTTATTATTTGTATGAGCTTACAAATGAGATAATTTGAGTGAATTTGTCTCGCTAGTGCTTAACTTGATTGCTTAGATTGTACTTAATCAGAGTTATGCTTAAACTATATATAGGGATTTGGTGTAATACCCTCCCAACCCAAGTTGGAATGGGATTTACACTTTCCCTATAAATTGTTTAGGGCAAAAATCTCTTTGGAGAAAAATTGGAAAATGATATCGCCGTGTATCGATGATAATTACAAGTATTGGAGGCAAATCTAAGCTTAAACATGATAAATGAGATTACGTGTTGTCAATGTAGCGACAGAGTGTTTGAATTTCTATGTAGTACGTCGAGAAAATAGGAATTCAGACCCCTGCATGTACACTTTTCAGGTCTGATCATACCTGATATTTTTTTTTTTGAAGTTCCCCATGGAAATTAGCATAAGTTGAAATTTCAAGAGTTCAAAACAAGGGCTGTAGAAAATGTAGAACACTAAATTCATGTCAGCTCCAGGAATTTTCCACAGGCTAAGGCCAACCCAGGAAATTTCCTGAGGCTAACATGAATTTAGCGTTCTGCATTTTCAACGGACTTTATTTTGAGCATGTGGAAATTTTCAGGGATTCCTCCCAGCCCGTGTTAATTTCCACGGGGGACAACAAAAAAAATGTCAGGTCTGACAAGACTTTAAAAAAATACGGGCACATACAGGGACCTGATTTCCTATTTTCTCATGTAGGTTTTGTAGCTTAGCAAAGTAGTCTTGGAATTTCTAGGTAGATTTGTGACGAAAGCATATAGACCGACCAAAATCCGGCTTTTAATGAGAATTGTCCTCTTACTTCCTTTTCCCTAATTGATTTTCTGATAAAATTGTTCTTTTCCCTAATTGTCCTCTTATATATTTTCCTATCATCCTATTACAGCGTACCACGTGGCATAGTAAAAAAAAGCAGAATATTAAAAGACTAATAAGTAATATTCTAATACCCCATTCAAGATGAACTTGGTGAGGTGTATATGTATTTCATGTTGAACGGATTAAGTAAGGAATGAAATATCGGCCCATCCAATGCTTTAGTGAAGATGTCTGCAAGTTGCTCTAAGGTAAGGACAGAAATTAAACGAACCAGTCCAACTTGAAGTTTTTCTCGCACAACGTGGCAGTCGATTTCGGTGTGTTTTGTACGCTCATGAAAAACTATGTTACGAGCTAAATATATGGCACTCACATTATCACAATGTAAAGAAACAGATCTTGAAAACGAATGTTGGAAATCCTGAGCTAGGTAACACAACCACGTATCTCACAATTTGCTAACGCTAGGGAACGATATTCCGCTTCTATTGAACTTCTAGAGATTGTTGTTTGTTTCTTTGACATCCATGAAACCAAAGACTGACTGATGACCAAAATAGTGAACGACCAACCTTAACCGGCAGAGTACCGGGTCGGAAGTACTATAGAGGTGAGCAATGTCGTATCCCACGAGGAATCAATCAACTACCAAAGTCGTTTCTCAACTTAGTTTTGGTTAATCAAAGGTGGTTCATGTTCTAATTACACTAATGATGTGATAAAACTAACAATAATAAGGAAGAAAACATAGCCAAACCATGACGCAATTGATTAGTTTCACCCTCTAATCGACTCATTGGGAATGGAAACTACCAACCAACCATCCTAATGCTTATATCGACTCGTTCATGGGTGCAAACTCCTAAGATAGTACTAGACGCCATGCAACAACCTAGTACCCTTTGCCCGGTTCAACAGTCCGCCTTTAAGGATTTAACTGACCGAAACAAGATTAAGAACTAGAGCCGCTCGATTCACACCGACAAACCTCGTTACCCAATTGATCTAAACAACTCAGTCAATTGTAAAGAACGATCTTAAAACCCCTTTTCCTACACCCCTTCGCAACACACATTTATAAAAGTGGTGTGTGAGTTCATGAACTAGGTGTACAAGCTAATTCAAGTATTAAGAACAAGTTTTAAGACATGAATTCGTCAATATAACAACAATTAAACACTACCCATTCCCAATTTCATCAATTAGAGGGTGATTTCTTCAATCTTCACATAACTTGGCTATGAAAAGTTTAGCTACTCATCATAAAGCAAGAAATAACAATCAAAGAAAGGATTAAAGCCATTAATCAAGAGAAGAAATGAAATTAATTACTAAAAACGCAGATAAGTTGTGGTTACATCAATCTTCATTCAAACTCATTGTCACTTGGGGAGGAAGACCTCAAAACACCAACAAGAAAGAGGGAAATCTATGCTAAATTGTGTTTAATCTAAGAGAAAGAGTTAAATAAGAGCTAATCTAAGGGGAAAAAGAGATGAAAATCGGCCTAAGGGTGTCCTAATTAAGTCTAGGTATGAGTTCCTATTAAATGGGGGTGAAAAATCTATTTAAAAATGCCCAAAAAACGTGCAGATAAAGCAGTTTTGGCTTGCCCAAAGTCCTCGGCGCGCGCTGAAACTGTTCTGTGACTTTCTGTGATCTCTGTTCTACTTTGGCGCGCGCCAAAGTCTTAAGCGCGCGCCAAAAATCCTGGACTGATACACCTTCAGTAATATGGTAATATCTTTGCGTGTAGAGTTCCGATTTGAGTGATTCAAAGTGCGTTGGAAAGCTCATTCAATTGTCTACAACTTTCATGAAGACTACAAGTCCAGAAAATGCTTGTATCTGGGATAAAATGGCTGATGAAGTGCACATATGTTGAAAACAACAACTATTTTTGATCAATTTCCATTCCCGGGCTTCGGTTTCGTCTTTCTAAGCCTCGTGCCTTAACTTCCGGGGCTCATAAATCACCTAGATCCTGCATCACAACATTCAAACACATACCGAGCATAACTCCGCAAGATAACTAGGGCTCGAAAAGGGTCAAAATACCGTAAAATGGTAAGGTTTTCCATCTATGTGACGGTTTACCTCAAAGTGAGTGCTCAATGCGATTTTGCCCTATAAACGGTCTAAAACTACCCAAAATAAGCCAAAAGTGTCATAAATGGGGCTTAAAACATGCACCGAAGCATAGTAAAGTTGACACTCATCACTGACCAATAAACATACAATATCCTGTAATGCTTCGTCTTGTATCATTGCAAGCTCCCCAGTCTGAATCGGCAAAGGCAATCAATTGGACATGATTATCATCCGGGTAAAACAAACCTTTCCATGGTGCACTATTGATATAGAAGCACCTGCTAGGCTGCATGAAAATGGTGCACTATTGGGGCATCCAAAAACTGTCTCAATTGTTGAGTGGCAAAACTGATGTCAGGTCTTGTAATTGTCAAATATAGGAGCTTTCCAACTAGACTACAGTAAAGAGTATTATCAGCCAGAAGTTCAGAATCACCATGAAAGAGAGCAATCTTAGGCTTCATGCACTACTACAAAAAAGCATAAAGATCACGGTTTTTAAGTGTGATATATTCACATTAGTCACGGCTTACATAGTGTGGCATATTGAGGTGTGACATAAAGTACTTTAATCCAATCACAGTTACAAACTGTGACCTATTATAATAGTTATCACACTTAGAAACCGTGATCTATCATAGTTGGTATCACACTTAAAAACCGCAATCTATTATAACTTCATCACATTCAAAAACTGTGATCTATTAAAGTTCTTATCATACTTAAAAACCGTGATCTATTATAGGTTTTATCACACTTAAAAACCGAGATATATTACAATTAAAACACATTTAAAAACTGTGATCTATTTTAGTTGTTATCACACTTAAAAACTGTGATCTATTATAATTTAAATCACACCAATAAAAATGTTTTTTTTTCAAAAAAATATATAAGCACACATATATTTTTGTCTTTGTCGGGACTCGAACCCGGATACTCTGGATTAACGAGCCACACTATTTACCATTAGGCCGATGTTTTTTTTCTTCTAATTTTCGACCACACTTAACTAAGATCTCAATATAAAATACCATATTATTTTAATCACAGTCAAAAACTGTGATTGATTGATGTTTTTGTCTCATTTTTTCTAGAAACCGTGATAATAAAAATTATGATATATTTTAGTTGTTATCACACTTAAAAACCGAGATCTACTATAATTTCAACACATTTAAAAACTGTGATCTACTTTAGTTGTTATCGCTCTTAAAAACCGAGATCTATTAAAATTTCAACACATTTAAAAACTGTGATCTATTTTAGTAGTTGTTATCACACTTAAAAACCGAGATATATTATAATTTCAATCACACCTAAAAAAGTGTGATCTATTATAATTTCAACACATTTAAAAACTGTGATCTATTTTAGTAGTTGTTATCACACTTAAAAACCGAGATATATTATAATTTCAATCACACCTAAAAAAGTGTGATCATTTTTTTTTCGAAAACAAAATAAACGCACACATATTTTTTGTTGTCACTGGGACTCGAACCCGGATACTCTGGATTAAGGAATCACACTAATTACCGCTGGGCCGATGCCTACTTTATTATCATTTTCGGGCACACTAATCTAAAATATCATTATAAAATATCATATTATTTTAATCACAGTTAAAAACCGTGATTGATTGATATTCTTGTCTCAGTTTTCTTAAAAACCATGATAATAAAAACTGTGATCTATTTTAGTTGTTATCACACTTAAACACCGAGATCTATTATAATTCAACACATTTAAAAACTGTGATTTATTTTAGTTGTTATCACACTTAAAAATCGTGATCTATTATTGTTGTTATCACACTTAAAAACCGAGATCGATTATAATTTCAACACATTTAAAAACTGTGATATATTTTAGTAGTTGTTATCACACTTAAAAGCCGAGATCTATTATTATTTCAATCACACCTAAAAAAGTGTGATCATTTTTTTCACACCTAATAACTGTGATAAAAAAAATTTAGTGTGATAAATATACATTTTACTTGTCTCGGTTTTTTAAAAGTGTGATCCTTATCTTTAGATAAGTGTGATCTATGTCTCTTTTCTTGTTAGTGGATATAATTTGTCTCACTTTTTCTATAGTTGTGACAAAACTATCATGAATTCAGTCACTGTTTAAAAATGAGATTAATTGATATAATTTATCTCACTTTTTCAATAACCGTGACAAAAATATCAGACCAATTTAGTCACAGATTAAAAGTATGATTGATCGGTATAATTTATCTCGTTTTTTGAATAACCGTGACAAAAATATCATATCAATTCTATCACTGTTTGTGAGATTTATTGATATAATTTATCTCGCTTTTTAGAAACTGTGACAGAAATATCATATCAATTCAATCACAGTTTAAAAATGAGATTAATTGAAATAATTTATCTCGGTTTTCCAATAACTGTGACAGAAAAATCATATCAATTAAGTCACACTTTAAAAATGAGATTGATTAATATAACTTATCTCAGTTTCTCAATAAGTGTGACAGAAAGTTGTAAGTGTGATATATATATTTTTGTTGTCTAGGTTTTATTGAAACTGTGATTGTTATCTTATCTTAAGTGTGACCTATATCCTATTTTGTAGCAGTGATGGGTGTGGCAGCAATATAGGAGCTTTCCAACCAGACGGAAGGAATCGATGTTGGAATACCTCCTGCACAAATCTTCCCAGATATCGCATGCGGTGTCCAACCATAGTATGGTCCTTTGAATTGGCTGAATGATGGTCTTCATTATCCATGACTTAACAGTCATATCACATTGCTCCACCGGAAGATCAACTGCTCATCTGCAATCGGTTTTGGCAGCGATCCATCAACAAAACCTAGTTTATTCTTCGTAATCAGCACCATCCTCGTTGCTCTACTCCACGAGTGGTAATTTTGACCATCGAGTAGCGGATCTACGAGAACTAGGGCTGGATTCTTGTTAGGATGCAGGAAATAGAGGCTCAAAATCTCGATTTCTCGAATTTGACGCTCTGCCGCCATTGAAACAAAACGAAGAAGAACAACCGCAAAAGCGAAGAAAAACTTCAACAAATTGCAATCAATGGCTGCAAACCTTGCTCTGATACCATGTGGAAAGTGAATCCAAATCGATCAACAAAAGGAAAATTAGGGTTTCAAGCATTGGGGATGAACGAGAGAGAATTGGGAAAGAACTTTCCCGTAATTGATTTTCTGATAAAATTGTTCTTTTACAAAACAGAAAAAATAACTAATATATTTTCCTATCATCCTATTAATTACAACGTGCCATGCGGCATAGTAAAAAAAAATATTACTAAAAGACTAATAACTAATATTCTAATAATTAGAGCCATCTATTTATATTATTCAAGTGTTCGACTATGTGTTATAGACTTTTACTTGAGAGAGTAAGTTAATTTGTCCCACATTTGACATTTAATTTTGTTTCACAACCACATTAAAAAAACTTGTCTCACATCACAGCTTTGGTTTTGAGTATGAGACCATAATGTTATATGTTATTTAACTGATATTCTAAAACAAAACAAAAAAATACATTAAATATTATATTGACTTATAAGAATAACTTATATTATGAGAGAATATAAATAATAAAAATAAAAAACTAAAAAGTCTTATATTTCGGGAAGAATGGAGCAGCTTATTCAAGCAGTTGCTTCATTAATCTAATCAAGAATCGGTTAAGATGTTTGGATTTCTTTTAACCGTGTCAAATAGGGGAATTAAGTGCCAAAGCAATTGTAATGTCATGTTCCCACCCTTGGGATAAAATGAGAAAACTTGGCACGTGCCAAATCAATGACTATTGAACACGTCAGACTTAGATGATTTGATATCACACAAAGGTTTACACAGAAGCATTTAAATAGAAGCTCAGAAATTGAAGAAAAATGTATGAAACATAAAATGACTCAATCCCGGAACATATACGTACTATGGCTATTGCCGAGTCGGTGGTCTGTTTTGTTTTGATTTTTGAAGGTATTTACGGCCGTTGATGAGAAGAATAATTAAACGATTCATGTTTTGAGATGAAGATAACCCCTCATATTCTTCTCACATGTATTAATTGAAACAAAGGTGCAAAGATTAGTGGGTCAAATATATAACTAGCCCTAATTAATCTTTTCAGAGAAAATTTACTACATGATCAATGCATTAATTTATTCAGTTTTGGATCGTCCTAGAAAGATTTTAAATATAGAAAAAGGGGAAAAAAAGAAATTGCAAACACTACCTGCAACATATTTAGCTCTATTCAGGATCATGTTACTTATACACCGTTGTTTACATAATAGATAACCCGTAGATCAATGGACGAACTATTTTTATCATTCGAGTAATCATTTATTTATTTAAGGTTTGTTGTCAAGATCATTTAAGGTTCCTTTTATGTATACCAAAAGATTAGACCCATCATTTAATATTAGATGCCTTTAAAGACATCACATTAAATATACAATTATCTTTTAAAGCATCCCAATACATGTATATTTTTTAAAATTGTTATGATGGCTCAAGTAAATTTAGTTGAGCGTCTTAAATTAAAAGCCCCTTTACATTTTGGAGTGGTATATATTTTTATATAAACACTACATATATATTTTGTTGGTTAATACTGATCATCAACTTAATAACCACTTGTGAACACATAGAAGATAGTGTAGTTATTAAAATTCAGAAATGAAACAATTTCTAGAAAAACTAAATTATCTTCTTCACAAATTCAAAACAGAAAAATGGCGGAAAACTGGAAACTAGATATTTTGATCAATAACATCTCTAGAATGAATGTTGTGTATTCTTGATAATTAATCACTACTCTAACTACACTTTATATAGGATTAGGATCTCCAACTTGTTGTAACTAACTTGTGGCGGTTGTAACTAACTCCTCAATTAACCATGTGACAAAAATGCACTCCTCTTGTGTTGTTTTGAGCTTTAACACCCCCTCAAGCTGGAATGGTGTTGCACCAAGAACAGCTTGCAAAAATGCACTCCTCTTGTGTTGTTTCATGCTGCATACAGATCTTTGAAAGGAAAAGCCTGAAGGAGTGTTGTAAGAATCTGTTTGTTGACAGGTTTTGTTAGTATGTCAGTTGGTTGATGATTTGTGTGAATTGGGAGAGGTTTGAGAACCTTGGCTTGGTATTTTTCTCTTACAAAGTGACAATCAATATCTATGTGCTTTGTTCTTTCATGGAAAACAGGATTTTCCACTATATGTAAGGCACTAGAGCTGTCACAATATAAAGGGACAGGATTTGTGTAGTTGATTTGAAAGTCTTTGAGTAGATATAGGAGCCACTGTATCTCACAAGCAGTGAGTGCCATGGCCCTATACTCGCTTCACCGTAACTTGAGACGTAACAAGATATCAATCTTGATGAGAGTCAACTTTACTATGCTACGGTGCAAGGTTGCTTATATTGGGTTTTTGATTTCCAAGATATCATTGATGGAAAACCGCGCCGAAGACTTTGGGGCACGCCAAAAGCGCTTTATCCGCACGTTTTTGGGCCTTTTTAAATAAATTTTTCAGCCCCCATTTCATAAGAACTCATACCTAGACTTAATTAGGACTCCCTTAGGTCGATTTTCTTCCCTTTTTCTCCCTTAGATTAGCTCTTCTTTCACTCTTTCCCTTAGATTAAACACAATTTAGCATAGATTCTCTCCTCCTTGTTGGTGTTTTTGAAGTCTTCTTCCCCAAGTGACAATGGGTTTGGATGAAGATTGATTCAACTTCAATTTCCTGCGTTTTTGGTAATTAATTTCATTTCTTCTCTTGATTAATGGCTTCAATCCTTTCTTTGATTGTTATTTCTTGCTTTATGATGAGTAGCTAAACATTTCATAGTCAAATCATGTGAAGGTTGAAGAAATCACCCTCTAATTGATGAAATTGGGAATGGGTAGTGCTTAATTGTTGTTATATTGACGAATTCATGTCTTAAAACTTGTTCTTAATGCTTGAATTAGCTTGTACACCTAGTTCATGAACTCACACACCACTTTTATAAATGTATGTTGCGAAGGGGTGTGGGAAAAAGGGTTTTAAGATCATTCTTTATAATCAACTGAGTTGTTTAGATTGATTAGGGAGTGAGGTTCAATCGGTTGTGAAATCGGGCAACTCTAGCGCGTTAATCTTGTTTCGGTCAATTAAATTCTTAAAGGCGGACTATTGAACCGGGCAAAGGGTACTAGGTTGTTGCATGGCGTCTAGTACTATCTTAGGAGTTTGCACCCATGAACGAGTCGATATAAGCATTAGGATGGTTGGTTGGTAGTTTCCATTCCCAAATAATCGGTTAGAGGGGCGAAACTAATCAATTGGATCATGGTTTGGCTATGCCTTCTTCCTTATTATTGTTAGTTTTATCACATCATTAGTGTAATTAGAACATGAACCACCTTTGATTAACCTAAACTAAGTTGAAAAATGACTTTGGTATTCGATTGATTCCTCACTATTTTGGCCATCAATGTTGCCCCTAGATAAACCAACATGCCTATGACTGATCTTCTGGTTTTGGTACATGTTGCCCAATCAGAATCACTGAAATCTTTGAGTGTGAAATGCCCTTCACTTGGAAAGAATAGACCTTTACCAGGTGCTTCTTTTAGGAATCTTAAGAGTCTATGTGCTGCTTTCATGTGAGCTTCATTTGGCTTGTCTAGAAACTGACTGAGTTGTTGTGTTGCAAAGGCTATATCAGGTCTAGTGTTGCCAAGGTAGATCAGTTTACCTACTAGACTTCTGTATTCAGAATTTGATGATAATAAAGGAGCCTGGACCTATGTTAGATTCTGTGTAGGATCCATAAGTGTTGAAGCAGGTTTGCATTCCAGAAATCCAAATTCCCTTAATAGATCCAGACAATATTTCCTTTGATTTATCACAATTCCAGATTTGGACCTGGCCACTTCAAACCCTAAAAAGTACTTTAGTTCTCCCAGATCCTTGATGGTGAATGCATTATGGAGCAGATCTTTTAATTGTTGTATAGCCTGCAGATTTAAGCTGCCAACTATGATATCATCAACATATACCAAAAGTGCTATGAAGTCTGAACCCTTGCCTTTGGTGAAGAGACTATAATCATTTTGAGACTGTTTGAATCCATTCTCAATAAGTTTCTGTGTCAACTTTGCATTCCACTGTCTGCTTGCTTGTCTAAGGCCATATAGTGACCTATTTAATTTGCAGACCATGCCATTTGTGTCCATTCCCTCTTGAGGATTCATGTAGACATCCTCATCTAAATCACCAAGCAAAAATGCGTTGTTGACATCCATTTGATGTAAATTCCATCCTTTGAGTGCTGCCAAAGCCAAAAACAATCTGATGGTGGTTTGTTTGGCAACTGGTGAGAAAATCTCTAAAAAATCAATGACATCTGTCTGTGTAAAGCCCTTTGCTACAAGTCTTGCCTTGTACCTTTCAATGCTTCCATCAGACTTTCTTTTAATCCTATATACCCATTTACATCCTATGGGTTTGATCCCTTTTGGTAAAGAAACTAAAGACCAAGTGTTAGTTTGATTCAGGGCTTGGAGTTCCTTTTCCATTGCTTCTTGCCAATTAGGATTTTGATCAGTTACTTTGTATGATCCAAGTTCAGTTTCTTTGTTGATGCTACTGATAAGTTCCTGATAAGTAGGAGATATGTTAGCATAAGATATAACATGATCTAATGAATGTGGTGATGTTCTATGTTCAGGATTATTGTACACATAATCATTGAGATGTGTGGGAGTGATTTTGATCCTGTTGGACCTTCTAGTGTTTTGAACTGATGTTCCAACATCATTTGTATGTTGGTCAGATGATGTATCAGAACTTTCAATTGCTGCATTATCACCATGAACAGAATCATGAGGTGTGTAGTTGAAAGAATTATCAATGTCAGCAATAGGTAAAGGTAGACACGGATCATTATGATCTTGTGTGTTTATGCTGTCAACAAAAGGATATGTGTTTTCATGAAATACAACATATATTGATACAGATATGTTCCTGGTTTCAATATTCAAAACCTTGTATCCCTTCATATGTTCCTCAAAACATAGGAAAACAGATTTGTTGCTCCTGTCATCAAATTTACCTCTTCCCTGTGAATATGTAGAAACAAAACAAAGACATCCAAAGATTCTTAAATTGTCATAAGTAGGTTTTTTGTTGTACAACACCTGATAATGTGTGGTGTTACCAAGAAGTGGTGTAGGAATGGTGTTTATCAGATAAGTAGCATGTAAAACACAGAATCCCCAATAAGGTATAGGCAGATTGGATTATATCCTTAGAGCCCTAGCTACATTCAAAATGTGTTGATGCTTTCTTTCTATTAAACCATTCTATTGTGGAGTTCTAATACATGTTTTCTGATACACTATACCTTTGGTTCTATAGAACAACTTCATGTTAAACTCACCACCATGATCTGACCTAATCACTTTTATGCACTTATCAAATTGTGTTTGTACCATGTTACAGAATTGTTGCAGCATTTGATTAGCTTCAAATTTAGCATGCATCAAAAAAATCCAAGTAAATCTGCTATGATCATCCACAATAGACAGGAAATAATATTCACCATCAATAGTGGGAATTCTATTTGGTCCCCAAATGTCAACATGTATCAGATCAAAACAAGACTGTGAAACAGAAGTACTGATTGGAAATTTTGGCTTTTTCTGTTTTGCCAAAGGACATACAATACAAGGATGAATAGGTACTTTAATACTACTGTCAATAGCATTCAAACACTTCATCCTTTCTACAGAAGGATGGCCTAGCCTAGTATGCCATAACAAAGAATCAGACTTATTACAGTTCTGACAAACACTATTAGACACTGAAACACGATCTTGTTGCGAATTGATATGAGGATCTGCCACTAGAATGTATAACCCCTTTTTTAATTCAGCTGTACCAATCCTCTTCAAAGTTAGTTGGTCCTGCACAAGACAAATGTTAGAAGAAAAATTGACCAACAAACCACTGTCAGATACTAATTTCTTGACAGACAGTAGGTTATACTTGAAAGTGGGTATACATAAGACATTTTGCAGTGCTATGTGTGAATTTATTCTATCTTTTCATATATTAGTGACTGCAATAGATGTCCCATTAGGTAATCTCACAGATAAATTCTGTACAGGGCTTATATCAAACATATTTTGTATGGAGAAAGTAATGTGATCAGTAGCTCCTGAATCCATGATCCATTGGAAGCTACTGTCAGCAATACCTGGCCTTTGTGAGACATTGTCTGCAGCTGAAATTACAGAATTGCATTGACTGGTGTTGGACTGCAATCCCTGAATGAGAGACATTAAATGTTCATCCTGAGAATGTGAGATTCCACCAGCAGTGTTTGAATTTGATGCTTTTTGGCCAAAGACTATAGTATCATGCTCTTCAATATTATCTTCAAAATTGACATTGTTAGCCATAGAACCTCCTGCGCCTCTGCCGCTGCCAAATTTTGGAGGAAATCCATACTTTCTGTAACATTTATCCACTGTATGACCCTTCTTTCCACAGTATGAACACTGAGGCTTCTTGTAACTGCCTTATCCTCTTCCTTGTGCATTATAACCTCTGCCTTGCCCCCTTCCTTGGCCTTGAAACTTAGATTGCATAGCAACATTAGAACTACCAGGAAACAAAGGGTTATTGTCAGATTGTGTAGCAAGAACCACAGAATCAACAGACATAGAATTATAATCCAATTGCTGCTCATGATTTAGTGCCATTACAAAGGCTGTTTTAACACTTGGCAAATGAATAGTCATCAACACTTGAGATTTAACCGCACTAAAATTGCCATTCAAACCTTTTACAAATCTGGTTGTGTATGCATTATCATAGTATTCCCTGATTATTTGCAATGCAGGACATACACAAGGTGGAATAGGCTTCAAGATTAAGTATTGATCCCAAAGAGACTTAAGTTTGGTGTAATAATCAGGAACAGATAATGTTCCTTGCTTAATTTTTTCTATTTCTTCTTCAAGATTTGAGATTATATAAGCATTACCTCGACCAAATATCTCTTGAAGATCAGTCCAGATTTCCCTTGCTATGTCAAAATACATGACACTTTCTGCAACAGTAGAACCATGGAATTGATAAGCCATGAATGAACAAGATCATTAACTTGCATCCAAGCAGCATAACCTGCATCAGTAACTTCTGGCATCGTTGTGGAACCATCAACAAGATTCAATCTACCACGAGATGATAAAACCTTGGCCATTGACCTTTTCCAATGATTGTAATTGTCAGCTCCTTTCAAGAGAGGACGAACAATCACCAAACTCGGATTAGCAAGACTGGAATTAGAACTTTTAGCCATTGATGAACACCTTCAAACAATTGATAACAGAAACGCAATTACTCTAAGAATTGAAATGAGAATGATCAGCGGATAGTTTGCTCTGATACCATATTAAAATTCAGAAATGAAACAAGAATCTAAACAAGATATAATTCGATTTCCAGAAAAACTAAATGAAGAAGATGAAGATCTTCTTCACAAATTCAAAATAGAAAAATGGCGGGAAAACTGGAAACTAGATATTTTGATCAATAACATCTCTAGAATGAATGTTGTGTATTTTTTATGATTAATCACTACTCTAATTACACTTTATATAGGATTAGGATCTCCAACTTGATGTAACTAACTTGTGGCGGTTGTAACTAACTCCTCAATTAACCATGTGACAAAATTGCACTCCTCTTGTGTTGTTTTGAGCTTTAACAGTAGTATACATTGACATTGAATTTATTGTTAATTACCAACATAAAACTGGCCTTAGATAAATACGTGAAATAAATAAAGAAAATTTAAATACAAATACACAAACATATAAAAAGAATACAAGTATTGAGATATAATGTTAATTATCTACCTTCCCATCACCTTAAGCTTTGGGAGAGAGATGGTAGTTAGAGATGGTAGTTCAACAACAAGAGACCCCGTAGCACCGGAAAATCTCTCTTTGTATAGCTAGACTCACACGGGTCAATCTTCCTTCTTATAGGCTCACACTGATCTCTCTCCCTTCTTATAGGCTCACACTTAAGGGGGTGTATTGACTATTGAGATATAATGATAATTATCTAATTCCCCATAGGTTCAAACCCTGCTCCAAACATAATTTCCATAAATGAATAGATAAAAACTGACACCTTAGTATTTTTTTTAGCGAGAGACGCCTTAGTATTTGTTGGAAGCTCATGCCATGCATACAATATTCAAAACGAAGGTTTTGCCTCACTGTCCACGCATCATGATAGACAAAGATTGAATCCATATTCCCTACGTGCCACATCATCCCACTGATCAGTAGATCACGCCGGATACGTACTACGCCATAGAAAGGAAGGCCTAGCACCCAATTGAGCCGTCGGAATTGTACCATCTCCATAATATAAGTCAAATGTTGGATTAATGATTAAATAAATAAATAAATAAATATATATATATATATATATATATATATTAGCTCGGATAATTTAAGAAAAAGAGGACCTGAAAGGTGAAGATCAGCCAAAACAGGTATTATGAGGTGCCATTTGATTTCATTCTAAATTGAAGGTAAATAATGAAGAGGGAGGAATCAGGGAAACCATCAAGCATTTCATTATTAATTGCTCATTTGATGAGAAATTAATGCTTTGGAGAATATGGGAGAAAATAACTTAATTGTATATCATGTCCTTCTCTTCTTTTTATCTTGATCGAGTCATCACATTGAGCTTGCCAACGAGCCGAGCCTTTAGCCAAGTAGTTAACCTAAGGTCCCATGACAATGAAGTTTTACTAAGTGGTTAAGCTGAGGCCCATGATCTTGAGGTTTCGGGTTCGAGCCTCACCAAATAAAGTATAATATATATATATATATATATATATATATATATATATATATATATATATATATATATATATAGTTTATGTTATGATTTCATTTTGTTGGGGGAAAAAATTTTACATGGAGCTTCGGTGGTGAATCTACACTAAGGGTATGTTTGGATTGCTTGAATGAAATTGAATGGAATGTTTTTTTCATTTCATTCCATCATTTTGGCGTGTTTGGTTGCGAGAGAATGGAATGGGTTTTCATTTCATTGGAATGATTTTTTACCATTTTCATTCATCAAAAAAATGGATGGAATGGACGGAATGGTTTGATGGAAGGAAATGTAAACATAACACAGTGATAAAAAATCAACCACCACCACTCACCGCCCGCCCGCAACCTCCCATGGCACCTGTCCATCCCACCGCAATCCACCACCACCACCCTCCACCGAACCACCACTCTTCACCACCGCCGCCTACCTTGTCACCCTTAGCACAACTCATCACCATCCCCCATCATAACCCAACCCACAACCATCACAAACCCACCACCACCACCGCCACCGTTATAACAACCAATGGTATCGCACACCATAACCACCACCACCTCAACCACCACTATCGCACACCACAACCACCACCACCACAACCTACTATCGCTACCTCACACCTCACCCATCATCCTCCGATTTTATACCACCCACCACCGTTTGCTACAAAACTATGATTTATGTGTCAACGCTTGGGGCCGAACATGTTCAAACGATTTGAATAAGTTCCATCAGGTTTTTCTATTTCCAATCTGAGTTTATGTTGTGATTTTAATTCAAAGTTGTTATCTTTTCTTTGATTATTTGTTATGCAATCAATATCGAAAGATGAATTGTCATTGATGTTTACCGTATGACGAGAGTCGGTGTAAACCTTAGATCACCATAGGAAAGATTGGATTTTTAACCTTGACATAACGAGAGTTGATAGGTTAGATTTCTAGGTTGCTAGATTGAGAGATCTTACACCTTGTTTTGATAGCGTCAATTTTATATATCGAGAGATGAGAGATTGATAGGCGAATTATCTACGAGAGTAGGAATTCATACTTTTGATAGGTGACCCACATCTTTAATTAAATCATCACAAGATAACTTTAGAGAGGAAATAGAGGGCTGCGGGATTGGAGGAATATTTGTTTGTTCGTTGTTTAATCACCATGATCATCGTTTTTATTGTTTTATATTGACGAGTTATCATACACGCTCATCACCCACCGTGTTACTTGTCACATCTAATACAATCTTCCATATTTCATTCCATTGCATGCCAAACATAGGAATGGAATCGGTTTCATTACATTCCATTGCATTTCATTCCATTAGTTTCATTTCATTCCGTTACATTCCAGCAATCCAAACGCACCCTAAGGGGTTGGGGGAAATCGCCCCTTTGAATTGAAAAGATACACTAGTATATATAAGATGTATTTTATTTGTCCCCTATAAAATATATTTTCGTCTCTATTTTCATGTTGTCACATAATATAATTGAATAACTTAACATTTTTTACTAATCATTACCACAGTGATAGATTTTAAGAAATTTTATTATAATAAAAACAATGTAAAATAAAACTGTATAGCACACCATATTTTTGTATTATATTATTATTGACAATTCAAAGTTAAAAAGTGGGATAAGTTGAACTCTTAGCTATAAACTGGAGACGATTTTCCCTACTAAATTTATTATTCAAGCAAAGTGGACTTGTCGGACTGTAAAAAATTACCATATGTATCGTCCCTCATCCAGGGCCTGCGTCCAACCCTCTGCAGCTTCAATGATGTATTTTATTTAAATGCATGCTCTTTATGTGATTACAAGAATCTAAATGATTTTCAAGCTTATTACTTTATAAAAACTTGTCAGAGTAAATATAGCACAAAGGATGGGATCCGGATCTTCTGCTTTTGCACCTCAGCTTTACCCAGCTTTTGGTGACGTGGACGCAGCTGAGCCACACAAAAGGCCGAGACTCAAAAGCGAGACTCGGTTTTGGCAGGCGAGACTCAGCTTTTGTGTGGCTCAGATGAGTCCACGTCCCCAAAAGCTGGGAAAAGCTGGGTTAGCAAAAGCAGGTGATCCACTTCGCAAAGGATGTGTCTTGCTAACTTGCAGATTTTTTGGATGCGATTTCTTAACTACTGCGGTTTCCACCCCTGTTAATAGTTTAACACATTCGTTGTTGATTTTCTATGCGATCCTGAAGCACAAAAAGTTTTACACGTTGGTGTCGATTAGATGGTCAGTGGACTTTTGTTACTCTCTACGGCGCTTTCGGCTTAATAAGTTTCATGTAATGTCGATTCGAGCTTGCTCGATCTGTTCAATTACGACCTTTTAATGCAGTCGCATTTTCTGCTCCAATTGCTGTTTTTTGTTTTTGTATTCGTGGCGAAGGGTTATGATAGATTTAATTTGAAAACCAAATCGGTTATAAAGTTGATCTATTTTCTTTTATGATTCACATGTTTAATGTTAGCAATTTCAAGAATTGGTATGATTTGCTAATTACTTAATTAATCAGGATATGAAGATTCTTTTTACCTTGTTTATTGATTGCTTTGGTTCTTTTGTGTGACATAATTCTGTTTCCCTAAGTTAACTTTTTTTCCGTCATTGGAGCGTTCGTCTATATCACTGCAACGACATGATTATAATATGACCGAGAAACATTGCTTGATTAATAACCCTATACCTTAGCTTGTCGAGTATAATCGAGCTGAACTCAATCAAAATTAAAACGTATTCAAATCAATCTCGAGCGATTCCTTTATTTTTTCCTCAAATGAACTCGAACCGAGTTCTTCGATCACTGTGTTAAGAAGTTTCTCAACTCAATAAGTAAACTTAGTAATTTATATCGGATCGGATCAGATCGTTACCCTCAAGCCGGGATGGAAAGGCTCAAATGAAAGAAAATGAAAAGGCCTCAATGTCATTCAAATTTCTGGCCCAATAAAAGTCGTCAAACAGATAATGACATCACCTCAGTATCTTTCATTCATCAGAATCTTTCTCTGCTCGGCCCAAAGCCCACAATGTGTGGATCTGGAGCAATTTTATAACTTTTTCTTTTTTTGAGGGAAAAAATATCATGTCTATATTCTACATTCCTTATTACTAAACTCAAGACCTCTCATTAAAAGAGGATGTGTTATTTCTGGTATTAGATCAAATGACTTTTTCACTGAGATACGCTCAGGGGCGGACGCAGGATCCCGAGCGAGAGGCGATAATTCTATAGAATTTTTGTAATAAAAAAAATGTATAATTGTGTTTTTATGTCCCGTCAGATCTAAAAATAAGCATTACTTATCGCTATAATAATACGACTATACATTTTACGTTAGATAATAGAAAAGAAACACTACACATATTATAGAATCTAAACACATTTACCCTTCTACTCTTATCGATAAAGATTTATAACACTACAAACAATGTTTTTTATGGAAAAAAAAAAAGAAAAGTTATTAATATTTGTTTATATGTATCACTATGGTATAACTGTGTATTTTTATTTACATAATAAAAGTATTATGTCAAATTATCCAGTAATTATTAAAGCATATCAAAACCACAAGCTGCAAGAAGATTCGCAAGTGGATAAACGCCCCAACTGACTAGACCAACAACGGAAAAGATCCCATCTAATACACTTGACCATTAAGTAAAAATAAAGAATGCCTTTATTCGCACCACGTCAAACCTACCGCTATACCACTTTATATTTTACACCACACCTTCTACTTTCATACCACACTTTTAAACTATATCCACACCAAATTTTAAGGAGAAAGGAGGGCCGGGATTCAATTATTCAAATCGGGGTAGGGGGGTTGTGTTCAAATCGGGGTCGGGGGAGGCGGGTTTAAATCGGAGAAGGGGAACATGGTTTCGGATTGGAGGAGAGGCGGCGTTCGATTAGTTTCGGATAGGTTTCGGGTGCGGGGTTTGGGTGGGTTTCGGGTAACGGGAGGGAGATGGTGGAGATGGGTGGTGGAGATGGTGGAAATGGGTGGTGGTGGGTGGAGAAGAGAAGATGGATGAAGATGGATTGATTTATTATTTGATTCTCCTGCTAGGTGTGGAATTGTCCGGCCATGGTTGCTCCGGCAACTCGCCGGTGGTTTTTTTTTTTTTTTTTTTTATATTAATTTTTACAGCAAAGCTTGCCGGTGTTGGTCCGAACCTTCTTGATTCAAAATTGGGGACATGGAGGGATACATTGTATGTTTTTGATTTGGTTTTAGGAGGATATTATTTTATTAAAGCATATCAAAACCATGGGTGGTGGTGGGGAATGGGTGGTGCAAGAAGATTCGCAAGTGGATAAACGAAAAAAATTGGGTGACTAGACCAACAACGGAAAAGATGGTAACAAGTAAAAAAGGATTTTAATACACTTGACCATTAAGTAAAAATAAATACATAAAACGACGTCATTTTCTATATAAATTACACATGAAACGACGTCGTTTTGTGTGTTATGTTGCATTTGACAGTCAAGTGCATTGGAGGGGATCAAGGTCTGACCAACTACATGTACGCATGCATGTGCAAGACAACGTACCGGGTTAATACCAGATCGCCAAATAAAAATGAGCAAGACTCCAAGACCCTAGCCAGATTCAAACAATCAGAGACTAAGCAACCCAACGAAGACATGTATGTGCCCGCATTCTGGTGACGGTGCACACATGCAAGAGAATCAGTCTCAATCATAACTCGTCGGTATCCATGCGTAGAGACCAGAAAAAGTGCTTGAAAAATAGTCCTAAGCTCCAATGCTTCCACATCCAGGTTGCCCATAACTCTCTGCGAAACTGAATGCATGATATGCCAACTATGGTCACGAAAGATAATACCAATAGCTGCTGCCCCACCAACACTAGCTGCTCCGTATTGACTTTAATCACTTCTTGAGAGGTGGAGACCATACAGACGGCCAAGAAGCTCCTGCCAAGTGCACCAGAGAGGTCTGCATAGAATGAATATAGTCAACAGCCTCCGCCTGTTAATTCACGAGCAGGCCGCCATTACCCACGGGTCTATCATCAAATAACCATGTGCACTTAGCCTTCCAGACATACCAGATAGACGTAAGAAGCACCACTAACCATCATGGTCGCACATGTCAAGCAGCGCCTGTAGAAACCCTAGAAAATCAGAAGACGACTGGAGGGCGGCATGCAATCGGTCATTACACAAACAGGTCCAGACTTCCATCCGGACCACATAGTGAAAGAGCGCGTGCCCCAAATCCTCCTCCAAAGAACCACAAAGCTTGCATATCCAGACCTAACACCCATGCACTGCAAAGTAGTCCCAACTGCTAGACAGTGGTGAAGCCCCCGCCATAAAAAGTGTTTCAGCTTGGGCCGTACATACAAGTTCCATAGGTATCTCCAAGCTCGGTCGGGGCCCGATGAGAAGGATGAAATATCCGAACGTAGCTGTAAATGATGAACATATGTAGCCAAACGGTACCCCAATCGAATCGAATATTGCCCCTTCGTGTCATAATGTCACATGATATCATCTCTGGGAGCCCACGTCGGAAGCGGAAATGTAGAAAACATATTAATTTAAAATTATTTTATCTCCATAGTTAGATACATTGTTAACCTATTGAAATTATTGTATAGAAAACATACTGATTTTATTACAAAGCTACTATATATTGAATCGTGAATTAAACATCACACGTAGTATTTATGTTCAATATGACAAATGATTAATTACTAGAAATAACGCAAAATATTTAGATTGACATCTATTGCATCATGTTTAACTTTGATCCCTTTAAGATTCTTTTAACTTGTCAATTTGATATGGATATGACTCGATCTCATACACGCGACATTCAAAGACTAAATTTGAACTTTCTAAGTAAAAAATGCTTAAAGAGCTCAGCTCGATACTAGGTCTTGAACAAAAGTTTGAACTTTCTAATTAAAAAAGACCTAAAGAGCTCAACTTGATACTAGTCGATCTTGAACAAACACTGATCTTAGTGAAGTTGTAACGCCTCTAAACTCTCTGGTAGTGCTAAGTGAGCCATAAAAATCCGGTTAACTGTTTATGTTGTCCTCTTCGTTTGGTCTAAGAGAATTAATACAAGTTGACAAGATTTTTATGTATCATATTTATATGAGATCGAGATTTCTATTATTTTAACTATTTAGGACATTATAGAAGTAGACCGTATGAAACGCGTGTTGCACTTATACAGTGGTATCACTTTTAAAACAATGGAAAAATATTATTGATGTATATGGTGGATCATCATTTTTGCTGACAAGAATTTTTTTTTGGATCCGTAAACCAAGTGGGTGTAACACGAAGTGACTATTAATTAATTTAGGTAATAATACATCCTTTTTTTCTTTTTTTTTTTTATTTATTTTTTTTTTTTTTGGTTTTTCATAGATTGTCGCATTTGGGGCATGTTCAACGATATATTACGATACAGCTGCCATTTCATGCAAGTCAAAAAAGCAAAATACAAAACTACTTTACAAATCTAGGCTCTTTGTATAGAAATGGAACACCCCCAACAAAATAATAATAATAAAAACAGGGCCCAACTCCTAATTTTGATGAAGAAATAGACACAAGCACCTATAATTGATGGGTTTGATAGGAAAGAAAGTATGGGTCAAGTCATGTGAATGGTAGTTGTAGAAGAAGAAAGAAGAGATAATGCATAATAGTAGTAGTAAAAGAGATGGCACAGGGCATGGGATCACAATACGCATGAGTTTTTTTTTTTTTTTTTTTTTTGGCCTTTTATCTTTTTTCATGTGCTTTTTTTTCCTGTCTGTCTTCTTCCCCTTGTCTAAATTAATTAGCTGCAAAAACGCAAGCTAGAAAATGGCCGACAATTTCACATTCATTTTGTATTCCCTGTAGTACTATATATCTTGATTATTTTCTCATGTGCGAATAACAACAACGCGCGCTACTTCAATTACTTGAATCAACCTCCTTCACTGTAACAAACTAGTCTGTCTTGAGACTCTTGAAATTAAACTTATATTATCGTTTGAAGAATTGTAAGGTATTCTTTTTCACACATTTAAAATGTTTAGATGCATGTGAGTTCAATTTGTGAGATTCATCTACTTCTTCATACAATCATTGCTACGATTGTCCCCTGATGATTTTGGTTCGTGTTTATGGGATACGTGAGCCGCAGGTTGATGGACCCCGTTTCATACTATATTTTAAAGGAAATCGCGGATCAAATATCACCCTAAAAGACGGGTTAGTCTTATATGAGGAGGATGTTTGAGGAGTGAATGGCCATTTCGGGACCAGCATAATGGCTTTCATTCTGACCAGATGGTCGAGAATGTAGCCACGTAAGCCACAAGCGCAGTCTGAAATGGAATGACCACCAGACCTATTCATTATTGTAATTCAACATCATTAACAGCAAAGAATTGAAAAAAATATAAAGAAACATATCGCCAACTGTGCAAGAATAACCAAAAGGTAACAAAACTATCACTTGAGAATTATTAACAATTTTATTTATTAACGCTTTATTATTATTACTTACAAAAATTGGCATTATGAGTTTTTTGCCACAAAATCAAATGCCATTTGTAAGAGGAGGGGAAAAAACAAGTAAAATTGGCAGATAACATATTCCAAGCAGCCAACAGAAAGAGATAGTAAGCCATCGATTTCGCTCTTCAGCCGCCCTATAGTTTCAGTCAGTTGCAGCATCTATGCTTAATCAACCCATTATGCTTTGTTCACTTGTTCCAAATGGCCCAGAGGGAAGGGTATATTTGTCACTTCACTATTTTCCCACCATGCTCAGAAACAGAAACAAAAACATCAAACAAAACTAGGGGACAATCAAGAAAAGTATCTATAAGGAATCCCATCTTTCCCCACTCATGTCCTATCAGAAGAGTAATCAATTGTAGTCAGTTGGTGTTGCATCATGTATCGATCTCATCATCCCGTTCCTTAAGACGAATCACTGGATTGCTTTGCTAACAGTAAGTTTGTCTCTGTATTGGGATATCTAGATAGGGTAACAAGTGTCTTCCCCGCCGGTGCTCCATAGGAAATGAGCGTAATTAGACGCGTAATAGGAGTTGCATGGATCAGCATCAATGGCTTCTAGATAGGTCTGTTCAGCTGCCCAAATGTCTTTCTTAACTAGCCATAGAAAGTTTGCGTATTTATTGAGTGCCTCCGCGTCTTTAGGCTCCACTTTAACTGCCTTCTTGAAGTATTCTTCAGCTCTGTTGTACAAAGATAAAACCAACCGAATAAACACCAGCTTTTTGTAGACAGAGACCAACTCGACACAAGAAAACCGAAGTCCTAATTGACTCGAAAAACTACCAAGCACTACATTAGTTATAAACAGTTTCATTCAAGCGCACTAAGAACTAGACTTATCCTTGTATCTCTATATATTGGAATCAGATATATCGGCTCATCTAGCTTGCATTATACTAGACAATCAAACCAAGATACTGATAATATGATTAAATATGTATGAAGTAATACTAAACTAAGGGAAATTCTAAGTAAAGACGGTAGATCAAATATCAAAATCTAATCTCACTAGGATCTTGAATTAGCCCAGAAGCATAAAAATGTAACCGAGAAACGTTTGTAAATTCAATTGGAAAGTTCATAATTGTTTGATCCAAGAAAGATGAGCAACAAGCATTTCAAAGCTATGACCAAATTAGAAAAAGATAACCACAACTACAAGGGTAAGAAATATGTACCTATCATTATCACGGTTGACCAGGCAAAGAAACTGAGCATAATTGGTAAGCAATAAAGGATTACTGGGATCCTCATCCAGCACCATTTGATATTGCATTTCTGTTCTGTGATAATCTCCATAGGTATCAGATTCAATCTTTGCATTGATAGGGGAAACAAATCTTAACATGCTTTCATGGTCTAAAGCTTCATCTCTTAAGGCAGCTTGCATCTTAGATGCTTCCTCTACCACCGAATCCCACAACGAAAACTCCTCTTCTCGGGTCAATTGCCCAGAATTTGATGCTTTATCACCGGTTCTTGCAGGGTTGCTAACGGTATATGCTCCATCAGGGACTATTGGTCCACGATACTCCGAGGAAACCTTGTCAAAACTTCCCTCACCGCTGGTTCCACTAGCCACTGGAGGATACTTTCCACCGCAGCCATTGTTTCCTCCGATGGAAGCAACCTTTCCACTCGAAGAAGACACCGAAAATGTCTTGATATTGGACGAATCCAACTTCTGCTTTCCATAACTCTGATCATCCACCACAGAAACCATCTCTGTTTTAAGAGCATATGCTTGCGATGGATGAGCAGCAGCTATGGCAGCATTATTAGCCATGGAATAAACACTATAATTGGCAAGCAATATCATCACAGACACCATTAAAGTAGGTGTATGAGAAAACACTTGCTGAAACAACCAAACAAACGAGGCATGGATCTCGGTTTGCACCCTAGCTAAAATCCCTTGTAGATCCTCAAAATAGAGCAATTCCCTCATCTGTAAGGTATAACTATGGAGCTCTTTAATTATGAACACCATTGATGAGAACGCCTTCTTTACGGAACAATAGGCCGAATCACCAGCTTCCCGAACACCACCTTCCCACTGCTTTTTTCTCTTAATTATCCTAAGGGAAAGTGGAAGTTCCAGGCTATTAGCCTTGCGTTCTAAGCTATCTAAAATCATTTCATCACTCTCAGCCCAATTTGGTGGTTCCATAGGTTCAAACGCATTCGAACTCTCTAAGAATTTCGATCTTGTTTCGCACACCTGTTCAGCACCAATATCTTGCTCTGCATTCGAAGAAGCATTAACCTCCCCTGATTTTTCTTCATCATCATCATCCCCCGATAAGTGAAATTTCAACGCGAGCTCTTGAATTTTCAGAGAAAAGTCCTCATCCGAAAAGGAATCAAAATTGGCACTGCAAACTCTTCTCATTCCACCACGTCCTTTAGATTTGAGGTGTTCCGATGAGCCAGACCGGTAGAGCTTAGAAGATGAATATCCGAGAAAACTGGAACGTTTCAGCTTGTTAACGTACCTGCAAACCAAAACTCCATCACCATTGCAAGAGCTACGTCTTCGTGAAGAAGGAGACGCAACTGATGAAGCTAAAGCTTGCTGAGAAGATGGTGAATGAGGAACTGAAGGCTGTGTCCAATTTAAACAAGATGACGCCACTTTTACTCCCATTTTTAGCACAATTTTTTTGGCCTTCTAAATCAGAAACACAAGGGGAGCTAAAAGTGCCTAAAAGTTAACGATTCGAATCCAGCAGAACCTGCAAAAGGAATTACCATTACAGATTAAACAAACAGAAGAGAAAACAATTACATATTATAATTGCTAGTTGCTATTACATTTATATGATTAAAACCACTCGCACAGCCGTACTAATCGCATCAAAATCGGATCGAAATACCAAAATTCAGGAAACAAGACAATGGCACAGAATTTCACAGCAAAAAAACTACGAATAAGTTTCGTCATAGACGTACGCTAATGTATCACCGTCACAGGAAGGTAATGATTATACAAACTCCGGCGAGCGTACGGCGGTGAAATAAGTCGAAAGAAGGACGTACGACCACCGTATCGTAGCTTCACTCTATCAACATGTGAAGAAGCAGTGAGCTGATATTTATATACACACAGCTGTACTTAGTATTATTTTTTAAGTCTTTTTTTTGGAAAATATTTTTTATTATTGCGCAAGAAAAAATCTTTGGTCGCCCCCCTCATTTTTCTTAAAAAAATAAAAAAAAATCTTTGGTCGGTGGAAACGTGAGGCGTACCGAAACGTAGAATGAATAGAACCGGTAACCAAGTGGGATACAAATTGAAGACTGAGTCCGACGCGGCCGAGTTCACGGGAATTCGATATTTAAATAACCAATTAACATACGCCACGTGTCTGCTTAGCACAACTTTTTTTTTTTCTTTTCATTAATGGTTCTATTGATACGGTTGTCATCACACGATTACTACATTGCATGGTAAGTTTATTTGCATCATGTAATACATATCTAATCAATGGTTTTTTTTATTTTTAAAAAGAGTAGTAAATTTGTAAATAAAAAGACTATATATTTACAAAATATATTTATCTAGTTTTGTATCGTTCCATCTTAAAATTTATGTATTTACGTAGGATAACGATTATTTTTTTCCAAATTTTTCATCATTGATGTTGAGGTTGTCTTATCATACTACAAAGTCATTCACGAAGACAAATTTACATATCGGAAGTGACATAAGAAACAATTTAAATAACATACTGATAGTGACAATTTCATCAAGGTTACTAACATTCGGGACTACTTAGTTATTTTTAAACTATATTGTGTTAATATGTGTAAAAGAATGGTATATAATTGATTAAACATTATTTTCTTAATCGAATATATGCATAAATTTGTGTCTTATTAAGTATTTTTAATTTAAGTAAAATACACTACAAAAATATTAAATAGAACTAAAAACATGTCGATTTTAAAGAGGACCTTAGGTTGTAGCATTGTTGAGTTGTGCTCGGAGATGCTTATGCTAACAATTACGTTGAGATACTAAAATAATTTTACGACTCTATTAATAAATAATATGGTGAACAAAGTAAAAAGGTAATATTGCCGATATAAACCGTTTTTATTCCGGTAGATCCTCTTAGATTAATTACTTGCTTTGCCATAATTCAGTCCACTTCCATAATTACTTGAACAAATAATTTAATTCCGTAATCGCATAATTAAGGGAAGAGATTTCGCCATCCAGTATTAGCTATCCCTCTATCCAAAAGAACACAAGTCGCCAAACCTTCTCCTCGCATATACTACCCTCGTCCCAAAGAATAAGTCCATTTAGCTTTTTGGTTTTGTCTCATAATGTAACTTCATTTACATAACCAATTAAATATTTATTATATATATTTATTTTTTACCTCTCATTTATTATATTTTCTTCTTTTTACTCATCATTATTATTTATCCATCAACTTTTCATTACTTTACATTATACAATGAAAATGTCATTTTAGATCTTTTCATTAAAATTAATGACACATAACCAATTTAACTAATTTTCTTAATCTGTGTGAAAAACTTCAAATGAACTTGCATTTTGGCACGGATGTAGTACCAAATAAAAGGCGCCCCAACATATCCCACATTAGCAAGGTGCCAAGGTCACAATCGGAGAGGGCATTCTGGAATGCAACAATCTACGGATAAGGATGGAGATTCGTGTCATCTTGCTCTGTGCGTAATAAAACCTCATTAAAATTCCGTGCTATAAGCCACGGAAGTGACATCCGTTCATGCAAACGGCGCAACAAAGCCCAAAAATGCTCTCTTTCCCTAACAATCGGATTGCAATAAAACCCCGTGAAACGCCGGAATGAGGCCGTATTACTACGGATGATCGCATCTATAGGACTAGGATTAAATGTAGATATTAATACATCAGTATCATCATTCCATAAAAGAACAAGACCTCCACTCGCACCAACACTACCCACTACAAGTGCACTAGAATAACCATGCGAACATCGAACGTGTTCAAAACAATTTTCACTTAACTTTGTTTCAGACAAAAATAAAAAGAGAAGGCGGATAAATATATACAAGACCTTTGAGTGCGTTAACCGCCCACGGGTAGACTAGCCCACAGCAGTTCCAACATAGAATATTCATGGCGCCGGGTGGGCTTGCCCCTCCACAGGCTCCACCAATGACAAGTTAAAAGTAGATTTCTTCATTATTACCTCCCCGTCAACATCCATGCCCGACTTCCGCTTCCCCCCCCCCCCCCCCCCCACCGTGCTCCAAAATGATCGTTTTGTCCCCTATTATCGTCCATTTCTGTCTAGCCATGTGTTTAAACATGGAAACCTGTATTCGCCGCTCCCGATCCATCATATGTATCGGCAGCGTAACAAATTATTATCACAAATAGAGCCGGCCTATCTCCTACTAAAACCCCCAAGCTAGCCTCCTCTTCGATTTTCATACCCTCCATCACACCAACACCCATAACCGGACTCCCCCCGGCCTGCCTTGGCCACCACTAGCCGGCCCACCATCCGACACTAGCACCAAAGCCAATGCTTGTGAGTCTTCAACCTGGTGCTGAGTGCAAATTCTGATGTTCCACTTCCTCATTACCCTGCTCAAGCACAGTCTCCGCCAAAAGGTGCGAACGCCGATCAGCATTGAGCCAAGACCTATATGGCAATTTCTTTTGTGCATCCACTGTTAGTTCACGCGAAAGAGAAGGACAAAACTTCACGGTATGGCGTAACATGTCGCAACTAAAACACATATACGGGAGCAACTCGTATTGCACCACCGCCGTCGCCTGCTTTCTGTCGATCTTCAAGAGGACCACTTGCCGCAGGGGTACTGCTAGGTCCACAAAAACCCTAATCCTGAAGAAGCGGAGGCCGGTCTCAATATCTTCTCGTATCTGCCCATGTGAACACTGCCCCAAAACCTTCGCTACCGTCTGGGCGATCAACTGTGTGTTCAGATGGGTGGAGAGCCCTGTTACATGCAACTAGAAAGGGGATGAATCAAAAAGTTCCAACTTTCATTCCCAATCATCATCCCACTCCCTCAACACGAGCAAGAACCAATCAAAACACCACGACCCCTCATTCAAAACCCTAATCGCGTCAGCTTCCTTGTCGAACACATATTGATACGTCTTTCTTGCTAGCTGCATCGGCTTCACCAGACATCCCCACGACTTAGTTAGAGCATCTTGCATCCCTCTGACCTGAACTTCTTTCATTACACAAAATTTTCCAATCAAACTCCGAGCCCTAATCCGCAATTCCTCTTCTGATCTTTCCATCCTCACCGCTGCCGGCTGCTCGGACCGCCTCATGGGGCCTAAGGGACATCGACGCCAGCAGCTACGAGATCTCCTCCTTCTCCATGATCGCCGGAGAGGAGTGGACACCTTCAAGTAGGGGGAGCCTTCGAAAACGAAGAGCGATCTCCAAAGGAGGGAAATGTATCGCCTTTAAATTTCTCTATAAAAAATAAAAATAAAAATGTAGTATTACTAAATATATGTGCTGCCTTAAGAACAATCATTTCCCTCTTAAAAAAAAAAAAAAAAAAAAGAACAATCATTTCATATTTCAGAATAAAAAAAAAAAAAAAAGAACAATCATTTCATATTTCAGAATAGTCGCTTCGGCTCATGCACATTAAATGCTAGAGATGGACGGTTAAGGACAAAGGACAATAATAACAGCAAATACTATTCTGTCGACTGAAATCAATATTATCTATTCAAATTTTGCTTTCTAAGGACAAAGGACAATAATAACAGCAAATATTTCTCTTTTTTCTCACATTTCCATAGTAGAATATTTTGTATTTTAGGCTTATTTATTTAATATACATTTAAATAAACAATGCATTATGTATATCAGTTGTCAGTTGATATTTTTAGTACATTTTGGATTGTGGTAATGGAATGGAAATGAAATGTTTTTTTTCATTTTATTCCATTACTTTGACGTGTTTGATAATGGAAGAATGAAATATCGATTTTCACCTCATAAAAAACTCAATGGAATGGTTGGAATAGAATAAAAAAATAAATCATGCAATAAGAAATAATTTCATTCCATTGCCTACCAAACGCAGTTTTAGAATGATATCATTCTATTCCATTGCATTTCATTCAAACAGTTTCATTTTATTCCATTATATTCAAGGGCGTACCTATGTGTAGACTAAGGGGAAGTTTCGAAAAAAAAAAAAAACGTTACACTAAAAATTCTATGTTTCGTTTGATCCATAAAATATCCTTAATCCAACCCACCCGACGAATCATAATTCAAACGAAGTTTAAAATTGATTATATTCCATCAATTCAAACAAGTCATTATTCTTTTTATACTTTTTTTTTAGAAAGTCTCTTTACACTTTTTTTTTGTTGAAATAATGTCTTTTTATACTTAACCATAAAACATTTGATCTTGATCTAAATAATATTGATAATTGAATCATATAATAAACAGATTTATATATATAGGTTACACCAGAATAAGGTTCACAACTCATTAAAATAATACGTAAGGCGATTGTCATTGTACATTATTATTCGTTGCATGATTTTTTTAGTTTTTTATTTTTTTTTAATTTTTTTTGCAGTATCTGATCGAAATTGGTCCACATTCTAGAGAAATCTAACGCATAATATGTTTCTAAAATTCAAGACGACTTCTATTGAGATATTATCTTTTTATTATTGATATCTATTTTTTAATTATTTTTTATGATCAAGAAAACATTAGTGTCACTGATGTTGATTGAAACACCAACATCAAATGGCGTTCTTAGTAAATAAAACACCAACGTCGGTGGAAAGAAATGATCGACGTTTTTAAATTGTGACACTTTTATAATGTGAATGTCGGTGCCATTGACTTTCGTTGTTGAACACCACTGACGTTGGTTTTCAATAGCAATGTAAAATCAACGTCAGTGCCACCGACATTCCGTTCATAAAAACTCATCGTGGTGCCGAAGTAATTTTTTATGATGTCGGAAGTAATGTGGTGTCAGTAGTATGAACTAATAGAATCCCCAAAATCAATAGCACATTACCACGTGAGAGATTTTCTTTATTTAAAAAATCATATCGTTTTCGTAGAAAGAAAATGAATACAGAGAGAGATGTGAGAGACGACTCTTCCTAGTCTTTTCTATCATTCGAGAGGTAAAATAATGTACAAAAATACAAATTACTAGTGTCGTCATACTATAGCATTCGAGAGTAAGCAATTTATAAATGTAGCTACACAATCTAATGGCCGGGCTTAAAGTCTCTTATACAAATGAGACTCTATGTTTTCGGAACTAAAACGATGTATGTTTTGTTATAAGATAAATCTTGACCTTCATCACGCAAACATGAAAGAATCATCTATGTTACCTACTCCTTCACCTCATGCCTAGACATCTGTGCATTCCATTTGAGCCTATTGATTTTTTTCAAGCATCGATCTTCTTAAGCACCTTATATACTTTCACAACAATGAGCGACATTATTACTATAACCATCCATAAAATAACCAGAAGCATGCAATTGCACGTCTTCAAATTGACGATCTTGGATCTCGTCGGGTAACAAGTAACAACCATTGGTTGTATTATCCTAATGACAATTTATTCAAGATCTAAAAATAAGAAAAGATGTGAGCGGGGGGTGGTTTGTGTGATTTTTAGACTGAGTCTGAGATGTTGTATCTCAAGTTGCCTACGTATTCTATGTATCAGTCAGGAATCAAGTCTTTCGTAGTTTCTTAAAGATTTTTATATATAGGGCCTTATGCCATAGGCCTGCATGGGCCGGGTCCTTGGTGGTAACTAATTTCGTGCTCTCTAAGGAATGGATAATTATGGTTTAATCTCCTTGATTGTAGCAGATAATTACGGTGATTTAAATATAAGATCAGAGTCTTTATGGCTGAGGATTCTTTCCATAATTTATTTGATAAATTATGCACGTGGGCTATTCTGCCTAAGGGATACTCAGGCCGATCTAGGTTCTGAGGCCCGAGCTTCACCAGCTGAGCTCCGTTGCGCCCTAGCCGATTTGCGGTGGACTGAGAATCTAGCTGAGGCGACCTCCCACCTGAGGTTTAGGCCCGGCCTTAAATCTGTTTGTATCTTCTCTGTCAGCATTTATTGCTATATTAATGTGGGGATAACACGAGGTGAGGTGCTAGTCCGACCTCCATCACAAGTCATTTAACTTAGTTATTGTATTACCATGAGAATCTAGAAGCTCTTTGATTGTATTTTGACGCCTTCATGATGATGCTTTGTTATAGAAGTAGGATGCATTTTTATCCATTGATTTCAACTAGTATGATTTACCTATAACACGCCAAGATTCTTTTTCCATGATAATTAAGGAGTTTCTCTGTTTCTACTAGCAACATTTTTTCTTCATGAACGCAATATGAAACACTTGAATGCAATTCCTCTAAACTCAGTTGAAGCGTGTGGAGTTTCTATATACCCATGCTTTCGTTTTTGCCTGGTTGTGCCTCAAAACCGGCCATCTATATTTTACATACAAAGAGATGGCCGGTTTTAAGACACTCTCCCCCCCCCCCACCCCCCACCCCCCAAAAAAAAGACGTCATTTACACAGTCTTGCATACGCTTAATCTTTCAAGAATTGAATTTCGTTGCAGACAAAAAAACAATAGTTGACCGGTTTTGGGTCACTCCCATCTAAAATGAAAAAAGACATTGACATCGTTTTGCATACGCTTCATCTTTCTAGAATTGAATCTCGTTGCAGACAAAAAAAATAACGAGAAAAGCTATGGTACCAAATGGAGGGTTGATATACATTTTCATTCATTCTATCTCACATAGCAGTGATGTAGAGGGGCAGGGACGGACGTAGAATCTTGGATAACGGGGGGCAATGAAATTTCTAAAGGCAAATAAAAAAATTAGGGGGGGGGGGGGACTATATGCATCATATAAATTTTAATGTATTTTTTTCGGATTGTCCCCCTTGATTGTATGTAGATCCACCACTGTAGAGGGGTGATTTGAAATGATTTCATCTCTTTATTCGGTGTAACTCGTGAATCACCGATTCTTCATAACTCTTCTCTTTTGTTGGTATAATTTTAGAAGAAAATTAACTCAAGAGATAGAAATTAATCCATTATAATTGTCCACCTCAGTAAATACATGTAGATTGAACAATGCATTGTGTTTATAAATTTACTCTCTTACACATATAATTCGAATAAATTAACATGATGCATCCTTTTTAATACAACATTTCTTACGCAGCTATTTATAGTACAAAATTTCTCCATATGAATCTATTACTTACGGATTCGAATCTACAAAAGGGTAGTACAATATAACCTTTTTGTGGAAACACATTGCAAAAAATAAAGGGATGTGGACAAGTCAATTTAACTTCTAAGATTAAGCAATGATAAAAATTTGCTAAAAAGGGAAAATAAGTGGAAAGCATCGACACTTTAGATGGAAATATGAGATGAGATCCTACAGCAGAAGGTGGTGTGTGTGGGGAGGGGTACATCAATAATTTCAAGCCAAAACTATAAAAAATAAAAAATTATCAAAGGCAAATGGTTCACAGCAGGAGGCTTTTTACCACAGAGGATCACAATTCCCTAAGGTATATATCCGTTTTAAACATTTTCACACAAATTAAAAAATTAGTTAAATATCATTAATTTTAATGATAAAAGTTTAGAATACGCTTTGACTCTCGTTAATGTAATTAATTGTAACGCCCCGTTCCCGGATACTGAGTCTTTATCCGGAAGAGAACGTTCGGCACGTATAATATTAGATAAATCCAATATTATACGTAAGTCTCTACGTCGTCGTATCAAAATAAAGCAACGGAAGCCTCAAAAGACTCGGGTAAAAACATAAATATCTAAGAATAGAATACAAACCGACTATAGCTGAATTGTTTAATTTACAACAACGAAAGGTCCAAATGTTACAACGTACGATGTCTAAAAGAAAGGTATAACACTTGTCTTACAAACATGAAACAAAAGTACAACATGGTCTAGTACATCATACAATAAAAGAAACTGAAACGTCTGAAGAAAATCAGAATGCGTGTCGAAACGAAAAGAATCTGAAACTGTTGTTTTTTTGATTGATTAAAAATGATACAATGGATCTCATTTATATAGGAGATGAATGAGATAATAACTGAATTCAAATTAAATAAATAAAAGATAAAACTATAGATAAATATTATTAAAGTGATTTATTTCAATTAAACTCTATCCTATCTCTCTTTTAATATCTTCTTTATCTCATGAGATTTATCTGCTCTAATACCCTCCCGCAAACATTGCCGGGTCAGAGGCAATGTTTGTCTGATCAACGGAGAAGATGACTCGACTTGTGACTCTTTGGCTCACATCCGTCAGCTTTTGGCTCTTGGCTCCTGGCTCTTGGCTTTCAGACTTGTGACTCTTTGTTGTCTACAGTCTGTCGTAGCTTCTCGGATGACTTGTATTTTTTTTTTCTCAAATTTTTTTTTTGGCTGGGCATAGTACTATTTTCTCGATGATGAGGCAATGATAATAACAATATGAGAAGGACTTTTTTAGACACAATATGCATGAAAAAAGAGGAATTATGTTCTGTATGCAACGATGACTAAAAAAAATGGACGAACTGGACTTAAAAAAAAAATGGATTTGGATAAGAAGGATGAACTTTGATTTATTGATATTTAAATTAAAATAATGCATTGCACAAATAATTGAACGAATATTGAAAAAACAACCAATGCATGTTTGATTCAGTTTTACTCAACCAAATTGATGTGAATGCAGACAGGAAAAATGCAAAAATGAGGATTTTTTTTAAAGCGGAAAAAGGATCGGGCGACGATTCGTCAATATTAAAGCACTCGAACCTCCGTCTCCTGCTCCAATACCATGAAGAAAATCAGAATGCGTGCGAAAACGAAAAGAATCTGAAACTGATGTTTTTTTATTGATTAAAAATGATACAATGATCTCCTTTATATAGGAGATGAATGAGATAATAACTGAATTCAAAATAAATAAATAAAAGATAAAACTATAGATAAATTAAATATTATTAAAGTGATTTATTTCAACTCAACTCTATCCTATCTCTCGCTTAATTTCATCTTTATCTCATGAGATTTATCTGCTCTAATAACGTCGTCCAAGCATCAACAAGGCATCATCATCACGTATCATTATCAAACTCCTCATAGAGCTCAAGATCAACATGTTCGTCTTCTCATCCCAAAAACACACAAAACAACACATGCAATTGAGGTAAGTACAAAGTACTTAGCACGAGAAATAAGCTTATGTATAAGTAATTTTTACAACGAAAAGGCTCATACTATTAATTAAGTTATCTTTATGCGACCGACTCAACTCTAGGGTTCGCTTCATGCTCATCAACGTGTTGTGACTAATGGTTTCTAGCTTAGCTTATCTTTGTTACATCCGTATTCAAGGGCACTACACATGGTGTAACTCACCACGAAGTATCTGGGTGCAACATAGTGGTGGATCACACCAATAACCACGGAAGTATATTCTGGTAGACTCCGATAGTGCACGCGTTCGATGAAGTCCCTCTACTCCCAGTGCTCTTTCGAGGCCAGCAGAGTTATTCATTCACGAAGTTCCCCTACTCCCGGTGTCTTTCAAAGGCCAGCAGAGTTATTCGATTTATCCGAATGGCCACACATCGCGATATGACCTTGTGTCTTACCAAGAATAACATGATGTTTAGTCTTTTACTACACAAGTACGTTTGTTATTAATTATTAACTAGCCACCTAAGTATTTTCAAGTAAGCTCTCTCACTACTCATACACTCTTACTTAGACCACTAGACACGGACAAGGCCTAGCACATACACAGACATTGATGAATTCTAAATCATCAAAGCACAAGCCAATCATGTTCTTCCGACGGTCCCGAACTTCAACTCCTACGAAGAATTCATTCTGTGCCGGAACTAAACGCATCAGAAGCTCAATCATGGCTTTTCAAGTTCATTTAATGTTATTAGATCAAGAAATAACAATTAAAACTGGACTCGGGGTTTAAAACACAACATTTCACAAAAACAGGGCTGAATGCGCACATATTGAGCTTCCTGTAAATTTCAGGATGATTCTACCAGGGTCCTCTGATGCGCACACATTCAACGATTTGACAGATTCAGGATGCTTCTACTCATCCAATGCGCACACATTGCTCAGGAATGCGCACACATTCACCCAGAAACACCCTAAAACATACTTTTATGCACTCTCACAATTTCTAACCAATTCCAAGCATGTTCAACATCAATTTGAAAGTAAAAGAAGCAGAAAAACATTACATTAAAATTCTACAACATACCATAGCACCACAACAACTAAACATGATTTCTAACCATAAATCAAAACAAAACTCAACCTTAATGCTATAAAACCGTAATTATTCATTAGAAAGAGCTTCTTACCTTATATCCAAAGCAAAATCAAGCAAAGAAGGCAAAGCAAACATCAGCAACTCTGAAACTTCCCCAAAACCTAGATGATCAACAATTAATTCTAAATTAATCATGATCGTAGGTTTTTACTCAAACTATTATATGAATTGAACAACTAAAAACAACAGGAAAGGTTCAGAAACTAAAGATTCTAAACTAGGGCTTTTCTATTACCTTTCCAAAGCTTCAACTTTCCTGCATGAAAACGATCCCCTTCTTCCGCTGATTCCGTTTCTACAATTCTTTCTGAAATCCGATGAATAACTTGTGAGAATTCTGGAGAACTCTCTTTGGCTTTTCCTTTTCAAATTCTTCCCTCATAGAAAAATGATATTCTGACAAAGACCAAGGAAACTGTTGTCTGATAACCTCTAACTGAGGGGAAGTTATTTCCAAATAAAACTTTCCACTCAATTAAAGCCAAGTAACTTCTTAAATTAAATCTCAATTAATTCCTTTTATTTCCTCTTTAATACATATTTCGAAAATATATGTATATATAATACCTTAAATCCATAATAAAAAATATAATATTCCGTCTTCGTAAAAACACACGTCTGCCATTTTCCAAATGGTCGGGATATTACAGTAATAGTCGTAAAGTGGAGAATGTATAATAATTAGGGGTAAAAGAAGAAAATATAATAAATTCTTCGATTGTAATCTAAATGGACTTATATTATGTGGTGAATTCAAAAAGCTAAACGGACTTATATTTTGGCACGGAGGTTATATTATACACATCCAGTGCTCACGGAAAATTCTGATTCAGAGACCCCTTTGTTAAAACATGTCGTCGGATGACTGTCACGTATAAAAAGAGACAAAACTGCTTTGATTCCTTATGCATGTGACATTCATTAGCCGGTCCATTCTAATAGGGTGTGCATGCAATAGAATTACCAGTCTGTGCTCAAGGGCATTGCATAGTGGTTAAAAATTTTGGGTGTTGTAGTGACAATTTAGACTAGGTAGATGTAAGGTTTGAATTATGTATGGAACAACGTTTGTCCGCAAATAGGTTTAAAGATAGTCCGCGAGTATAATAAATCGTTGAGACAAATCTCCCGATTTAAATTATTCATTAATCCTAAGGACGGAGTGGTAGTGACTCAACCGGTTTATAAAATACTTCATCTGTCTTCCGTCAACCTTTTGGATTTGTCATATTATATAAATTATTCAAGATTACCAATAAAACCTTTTTTTTTTATGTATTTACCCATAATTTATTGACAATCCAAAAGTTATTATTTTGTTATAATTATTGTATTAATAATAGTTAAAAATTATATTAGTCATTTTGTTTTAGAATATAGGGGGAAGGGGCTACGAGGACAAAAAAAATGATAAATGGGTCCAGAAGGACAAATTTCAAAATCAGAGATTAGTAAGGACAAATTGCTAATATAGTGACAAAAATGCCCTTTATAATTTTAATAGTAACGATCGAACAATTAGTAACAACCCATAAAATGACGTAAATTCCAATGAAAAAATAGTAATAAATTAAAAACAAGTAGTATAAATTTACCCATAAAATGTCGTAACAACCAAGAAACAAATAGTAATAAACCCCATAAAATGTCGTAACATCCAATAGAAAAATAGTAATGACCACTAAACAAGAAGTAGTAATGTATTTTAAAAACAAGTAGTAAATGTACCCGTAAAAAATAGTAACGGCTAATAAACAAGTAGTAACATCCCATAAGCAAGTCGTAACATCCCATAAACAAGTCGTAACATCCCATAAACAAGTAGTAACCGCCCAAAAAATGTAATAACGTAATAGTAACAACCCTAAACCTTAAACTTTCTCAAAAAAAAAAAAAAAAAAAAAAAAAAAAACAGCCTCCATAAGCAGGTTTTCTTCTCCGGCGGCCTTGTCTCCTCCGGCCGGCCTGTACAGAATCACGCCGGCGCTCCAAACATCAACTTTATCATTGTAATCCCTTCCGGCCAAAACCTCCGGCGCAACGTAATAAGGGGTGCCAACGATTCCACTCATTAAACCCCTTTCACAATTCATCATAAACCACTCAGCTGAACCAAAATCAGACAATTTCAACCTTCACCTTGAATCAAACAGAATGTTGTCTGGTTTAATATCCCTATGGGCAACCCCTAAATGGTGACAATGACTAATTGCATACATCAATTGCTTCGAATTAACGCCGCTTCCGTTTCGGGAAATGGACCACGAGAAGAAATCCGAGCAAACAAAGCGTCCCCCCCGCCGGACACGGCTCGAAATCAAATAAAGATGATCCTCCTCGTCGTAGATTTTATGGATCCGAAGAATATTCGGATGGCTAGTGACGAGCCGCAAAATCTTGCTCTTTATCAAGACACTCACGGTCGGTGGAATCCAAAAGTAGACTTTTGTCAACGATTTACAGCAAATGACTCGCCGGTAGACGGAGAAAAGCATCGGTAGACAACGCCGACTCTACCACGGCCGATCTCTTCGCAGAATTGATTGAAGGATGGAAAATAACTGGGCCGAAAAGAAAAATTGGTGAAAATATTTGCTGGGGGTTGGAGAAGAGGACGACGGAGCAGTTTTCCGGCGGCCATGAATTTTCCGGCGGCCATGAATTTTCTGAACCATGCGGCTAGGTTTTTTATGCAGGTTGTTTTTTTAGAAGGAAGATTTTTTATTTTATAGATTTATAGGAAAATGGTGTTTTTGAAAAGTCATATAGTTTTTGTCCTTTCTAATTAACAATGTCCTCGCATCCTGGTTTCTTTATTTTTTTGTCCTTCCTGACAAAAACCTATAGAATATATGATATTTTATTTGTATGAAAACTCTTTTTATTTTTAATGTATGAAAACTCTTATAATGACTTACTCTCTCCGTTCTAGAATACAAGTCATTCTACATTACCACGGAAACTTTTATTACTTTTTTTCTTTTCTATTTTACCCCTAATATAATAACAATCCAACTATTTTCCAATACTTTATACTTATTTCATTAATGATACTCATATGATATTTTAGACATTTCTCGTTCAAATTTATGATATTTAATCATTTTCTTAATTCTGTTAAAACACTCAAAAATTTACTTGTATTTTGGGACGGAAGGAATGTATTTTATGACATATGAGTATATAATAAATTGGACGCTATTAATGGCATGGCAGTCAATGTACCGTTAGGGTAACACGGTGATATTTGACTTCTCCCGGGTGGAATTATACACTAAATTCAACTCTAGAGGGTCGAAATCAGATTTCGACATCTGTAAAGTCAAAAAAATTCTGATGTGTGATGACCAATTGATCGACTGTGATAACTGTAACACAAATTTCGTATTATCCCTGAAATACAAAGAAAGAAAACACGAAAAATGTAACAACTAAAATTTTATTAATTTAAGAAATGAAAGTGGTACAATCTCTAGAATTCTTTGATTATCCTTTTTCTTGTTGGTGATGATTAATGCTTTTCCGGATATAGCGGAAGTACTTTTAATTTGGTGTTGATTGTTGACCTTCCGGATATAGCGGAAGTGCTTTTAGTTTGAGTTGAAGACTCCGGATATAGCGGAAGTGCTTTGAAGTTGACGAAGATTAGAAGGAATTTTTGCGTTACCTTCGATTCCCTTGTTGAAGAACTTCAAGTTTTTTTTTTTTGTTGATCTTCGAATGTCGGAGATGCTTTTGGATCTACTTCTTTTGAAGAACTTCCGCCCCCCCCCATTTTTTTGGAAGATCTCTCATGCTCTTGGTATTGTTGCATGCTCTTGGTGTTGTTGCAGAGTGCTTGAAGCTTTTGCTCTAAGACTTTTACCTATTTATAGTGGTAGATGTAAGCCAATGATTGATTTGCATTAAATGTCGGAAATATTCTGATTGATTTCAGACAATCCTTGGAATATTCCACATTTATTATAAATCAATAAAATCTCCTAATTATATTTTAATTTTTTTTTCCTGATTTATTGCTTTTATATTATCTCTTAATATTTAGTGTAGGAAAATAATACTAAACAATTTTGATTTCGTGGCATATGTAATATGTAACATATATAATGTGTCGCACATATATTCTTTTTTGTATATATCTACATAGCCATTGAAATTAATTAAATCTCTAATACTTAATTAAGATATTTTAATCAATTATCTATTTTTAAATATTCCCTAGAATTTTTATAGGAAATAACATAAAATAAATTCCAACTTAAGACAAATATATTATTTTGACATATATAATTCGTCACATAAAATTTATATACCTACAATAACATTAAGAGCAAACGTATTAGCTGGAAACTACCCTACATGCCCTGAGAGACTGTCCCGGGTTTATACTATGTGGAAACAGTTATTCACCGACATTATTGGTCTCCTTTCATCTCAGCCGTGGATACCCCATCCTGGCTGGAGCATTGTCTAAAAATAAACATGTACAAGCACGACACCATTGATTTCTGGAGATTCCTATTTCGTGAGATTGTGATGAGTCTGTGGTATTGGCGGAACAAGGACTACCACGACTCAAGCACCCTACGGCCCCCGAAGACGATCTTTATCTCTGAAGCTATCCGCAGAGCTCGGGAACTTAGAGTAGCTTGGCCTTGATTTATTTGGATGCACTTAGACACTTGTATCTTGCTTTAATTTGTTTTTTGTACATTGTGTACAGTTTGTACAATTTTATTAATAAAATATCCGGTTTTTGACACTCAATTATGACACATTTTTCCGGGTGGCATTCTTCTATTGGTTTGATATTATTGGTAGATTTATTAGAAGCTGTTGTTTTGATTAGATGCGGTAAAGGTAAAATATAAATACTCTATTTATCAATTAATTTAAACCCAATTTTAATGGTAATGTACTTTGACCAGCCCATCTTCCGGGAGGTTCTTGTGTGGTGTCTCCACACGGTGGAGAGACACGTGTGGAGACATACACACCACACAGTTTCATTCTGTATTTAAACTGTGTGAGTTCGATCGTTTCACCCGTCACTTCACCTCAAAATTCCTCTCCGGACAAGTATTTCCCCTCCCCCCACCCCGGTTTGCTACCCTCCTCCTTCTCCTATACTCCTAAATTTCACATAAATCTTGTTCAACGAAGAAAAAAGGCAAGCATGCTTCTCATCTTTTTTCTTTCTTTGTTGATTGTTAATTTGGATGGATTTAGTATCATCATCTTCGATCCCAACCAACCTGGAAATATCAAGTGCTTGCATTTTCTGAGCTTTGTTGACCTGCTGTTTCTTGTAATATATACATAAATTAAATCTGTGTATCAAGCTTAACTCCGATTTTTTATACTCAAATTCCCATCCATCATCAAGTATTTGGATCATAATCTCATAGTTCTCTACTCCATCTCAACCTTTCAATTTCTCTTTTTCCATTGTTTTCCCCCCCGCTCTTTCTTGAGCAGATCCACGACCAAGCTCATTTATTTACCTACAAAATTTTCATCAAATTAATTACAAAATTAAATTTAACTTATCGTGTGTCAACTAAATGGATCTGGGAAGAATGAAACAAGAGAGGAGAAATGATGAAGGCTTTGTGAAGAGGATGAAGAAACAGGGGACAGAAAGAAGAAATATGTAACTTTATCCATGCATGAGGGAGAAAGTAGAGAGGTTCGGAACTAACTTCTCTATTTCTATATAATTAATGCAATGGAGAGTCTCTTTTAAAACTTATCTACATTCCTTTTATTATTTCACTTTTACCGGAGAGAACGTATCTAGACTGACAGATAGAAGAAAGAACTTCTCCAAACCTCATCCATTATGATTTGCTAACGATACCCAAAATAAATACACTTTGTCATATGCATGTGGGTAGAGAGTTTTCGTTCGTTGATTTGAGCTCGTTAGGTAGCTAGTCTATACTTAAAGAGCTATATAGTGACATATCACAGTACTCTTATTCTCTTAATCACAGATAAGAAAATGGCAAGTGCATGTATTTATTGGTGCATTAAGACATAATTAGTTGATAAGTTATCGTAATCAATTGCTTAAACAGGTAGCTAGGTTTAATAGAAAACGATCGACTTTGATTGCTGAATTAATGATCACCGGTCACAATTAAATATTTGTTTTCTTGAATAATTAAATAAGTGTATCACACATCTTGTTAGTACATCTAAATCACACTTTTACACATTGTCATTAATATCAAAAGGGAAATCCCAGTTAATAATTTGACAAGGATATCAGTTAAGCTATTGTGTTGAGCCAAGTGTCATGTGTTGTGTACAGGTGGCTCCACTTCGGTAGATTATTGGTAGGACTAGTGTATACTGTATGTATAGTATAAGAGAATCTTTTATATTAGATTATGGCTATGCATCGATCAGTGTATTAACTAATTAATATTTGCATTTGATGAACTTATAAAATGGAATGAAAAATATCTAATGAACTCATCCTAGCCTGTTTTTCTTTATTGAGTAATTCTTTGATTGTATCAGAGTCATGGTCGTTGACATCATTTAATCATCAGATACTACTGTGTTGTTGTGCATTGTCACTTCGGCACCGATCGAACGAATCATTAATACTAGTAAACGGATTAAGCCAACTGTGATACATGTAACGACACAGTTTTAGGGAGAGGAGAGGCCGAAGTGGTGCGACCGAGGTTCCTACCGGAGTAAATTTCGTTTTCGGCAAAAAAAAAAAAAAAAAAAAAAAAAAAAACTGTGATACATGTAACGACACATTTCCGAGGTCATCGGAGTCATTTTAGGAGCAGGTTGCGCTTTCGCATCGACATCAATAAAATACCACAAATCCCAATTATTGATATAAATCCGTCAAAACAGTTACAACATTTCACTAGCTAGTTACATTAAGAATTACATCAAATAAAATCCCAAATTGATTAAAATCCCCAACACGAACCACGTCATCAATTTCTCATAAAAGTGTCCACCATGTAGTGATCTTGATAAATATCATTTCTCCTATTTTTTTCATCTCTGGTTCAACAACCTGTATTTATATTACAAGGAAAAGAAAAGAAACGACAGAAGAAATATAGTCGTCAGCAAAAACGCTGGTATGAGTCATGTGCGTTAGTGTTACAATTACAAATACAATGTCAAGAAAAGCTTTAAGATATTAACAATTAAATACAAGAACCATCTACCATGGAAATATGGAGGAATGCACCAATCGATCGGTCATTACTTGAGTTTAAGCCGTGTCTTTATTGTACAATTGTTATTTGAATTTACGTGAAGTTATCATTAGATTACTTGACACCGACTTGGCCTAGCCGATGAGTCAAAACCAACCGAACTCCATACGTGAACACGATTTACTACCGCACTCCAACAAGCAAGCTCTTGCCTGACAACTCCGGCTGATTGTCAGGGAAAGGATTCAGACCTTCGCCCAGTGAACCTCCCAAAGGGCTCCATCCAACTCCTCTGCCCTCCGAACCATGACACAATCGTCAGCCCTTGCTTTCCTTATCATGCACATGAAACTTTGCGGAATTTTTGGTACCATTACTCTAGGACTGTCGATGAGCTAAAGTCAAGAGGCCCCGAGACCGGTGACTGGCCGTTCTGCGGTGCAGTAACCCTAACTCAATTAGTCGCTTAGAGTTCTGCACTGCACACGCAATAAGCAGGAACAAGTGTTAAATATCATAATCTTTCGTTAAACATGAAATGGTCAGGCATACATGTCAAGATCAAACCTTATAAAATATAGGGGAAGGGCTACAAGGACAAAAAAAAACATAAATGGGTCTGCAAGGACATTTTTCTTTTTCAGATGTTATAAAGGACAAAAACAAAATATTTGGACAAAAATACCCCTTGTTACTTTTTACCCTTCTACAAATAGTAACAGTCAAGAAACAAGTAGTAACTGCCCATAAAATGTCGTAACATCCAATGAAAAAGTAGTAACGGTCTAAAAACAAGTAGTAACAACTAACAACCCTTATTTGTTAAAAAATAAGTAGTAACTGCCCGTAAAATGTCGTAGCGGAGTAACAGCCCGTAACATTAAAATGTCGTAACGTCCAATAAACAAGTAGTAACAACCTAAAAAGAAGTAGTAACAACCCGTAAAATGTCGTAAAATCCAATAAACGAGTAGTAACTGCCTATAAAATAGATAAAGTACATCAAAAAATGTAGTAACGTTACAAAATTAATAGTAACAACCCTAAACCCTAAACTTTTTCCAAAAAAAATAAAAATACAGCATGTGATACTGGTGCGCCGTCACCCCTCCTTCTCCGCCGGAAATCTGCAACTTCAGGCGGCACAGTCGTCACCTCTCCTCCTCCTCTCCAAATCATCCCCAAATCCTAATGCCCATCATAAACAGAACCGAATCGAGACATTAAGGCTCCGTTTGTTTTGGCCGGAGTTTTTTTCGGCGTTTTTTTCCCATCACATCACCAATCATTTCTTACAATTCTTTCAACAATCAAATCTTCAACTACAAATAAAAAAATATTAAATCATCTCTCATCATTTCACTTTATCAACTTTATTACATTTTTTACCATTATTTTATTCATTATTCTACTTTATTTCACCAATCATTTCATAATCTACACCAATCATTATTCTACTTTATTTTACCCCATCAACTTTCTAATCATTATTTCAATTACTTTATCTAAAAAAACTCCCAAAAAAAACTCTAACCCAAAACAAACACAACCTAAAGGTCCGAATCAGCCTGTGATTTGATTGACCACGCCCATAAAAACCTGACAATCGGCCATTGGAATTAAACCCATAAATCCAATTCCAAACAGAAGCCGGATTTCTGATCGGATTTTTGCAGTTGAAGGACGGATCAAATCGTTGGAGAACAGAGTTGCTGCGGTGGTCCTTCCCGTCGGAAATTTCACCCCTCTCGCCGGAAATTGCAGCTCCGGCCCCATCGTTGTCCCTTCCGCCGGAAATTGCAGCCGCCGCCTCCGACGGTCTCCGACGGTAACATTTAACAGAAGAATCAGTATCTAGATTATGGATTGAGGATGAGAATTGAGTAAGACAAATGATGAATTTTGAGAAATGGGCACCAAGGAAACAGGTAAACTATAAGAAAATGCTGCAGAAAGATTCATATACACAAAAGGAAAGACAGCTACCGTAGAAGTGTTGAAAAAAATGGTATATTGGTAAGTTTACACATGTTTTGTCCTTATTAATATTTAGTTTCCTTAGATCCTGATAATCAAATTAATCCGTCCTTCTCGGCAAAAACCTATAAAATATATGAAAAATGATATTTTAAAGAGCATTAAGACAATGATAAGTGCGTTGGCACCAAAATAATCAAACCGTAGATTAAAATAACATGTGGAAATAATAATTCTATCGAAAGAAACAAATTGTCGAAAGACACTCTTTAGCTTCCACCGGAATAAAACTCGCCACTTATTTATGACACAAAAAAAAAATAATCAATATCCAATAAGTATTCTTTTGAAAGTAAATTGATAAGAAAACACACTTTTACCTGTATTGGAAAATAAAACTCTTATTTGTTTAATAATAACACATTTGCTATTATCGAAAATATATAAGATCTCACAGGTATCATAGTAAAAATAAATTGAGGAACACACACTAATTAGCTTTTATGAAAATAGACCTCACCTAACGCTCTCGTAGAGATATCAGCTCGTGAAGTTGTCGATCAATCCTACTCCACACTCTCTGCTACTTATGTACCTAAGTAACACCTCAAATGAATGTTGAGACCTCAAATGATTGTTGAGAAAATCAAACCCATCTCCACCATTTCATGGTGGCACATCAATCATGCCTGATGATGGTCGTGTTCACTTTCAATTCAAACTTTCCTGAAAGGAATTGGGCCATAAGATTTATAGATTTTTGTCCAGAAAGATAAAATTATCAAAAAAATCAGGATAGAAGGAAACTGTAATTTAATAAGGACAAAAGTAACAATTATGAAGTAACAAATATGGAATAGAGTAAATATGTAAGTAACGATTGTGAAATACAAAGTAACATTAACACGCGTGAAATAACAATTTTAAAGTTACAATTATGATTTTTTGTCCTTTATAATCGTGAAAACGTTACTTTTGTTCTTGGGGCCATTTATTAATTTTTTTTTTTGTCGTCGCGTCCTTCCCCCTAAGATTTATGCCGGTTCGGCCGTTCGAGCTCTCGAAAAATCTGTTTGGTCAGAAAAGAAAATTGACGACATCTAGTAAAGAAGATGCCAAGATGGTTGTTATAGCGACATGCTCGTTTGATGAATACATCAAACGATGATATAGATGATGAAATGGCGGCGTTTACGGAAACGGCTTTACCAGAGTGGTTCAGATGAAAGTAGCAAAGAAATTTAGGAAAATTTCCAAGCGGCCCAAAACTGGTTGTTTTAGATTGCAAACAATCTAAAGAGAATCTAATGGTTGTTTTAAGTTGGAAAGATTAATTGGTGGAACAGCTTAAATTTGATAGGAGAGATAGGACTTGGATCGCCGGAGGTCGTAAAAGAGAAAGAGTATTGAGTTGAACTGGGAGTGTTTTCAAGGGTGAGATGTATATATCAATATATATAGTTGAGAGTGACCTTGATAATTAGGGAAATTTTATTATGGTCCTGGACCAATGATGACTTGGTGATCCAGGACCAATAGAAAAATGACAAATAACACAAGCACCGTGTAAAATATAAATTCCATGTATTGACGTTTTTACCCTTCTTATAAGACATTTCATTGGTGGACAAGTATGACATGGTTTTCCTGGACCATCATAAAACCACTGAATTAATTATAATGATGAAGGTAACGCCGTAACGGCAAAACGGCGGAAAGAAATAAAAGACTAAATGCTATACTTTAATTCTTTCGTTACAATTCTAGTGAAATTGACCCTTGACAACTAATTAATTATCATTATCACATTAAAAGAATATAATCAACAGAACCGTTACTAAAAACATACATTATTCATTTGTTTATTTGACTAGGTCCCTTGCCCAACTTTAAAGGAAATGAAATGTTTTACGATATATCACTCGGTTCTATCAAAGATGATGATATCAATAATAATCATAATAATAATGGTCTTTTTAGTATAAAAAAATACAATAACAACGAAATCATTTTTGGGTTGAAAATAATGCCGCTTAATCAATAGTATGAAAATAACATATATCACTAAAAATTATTAGTTGAAAATAAATATAAAACAAATATAAATAAATTATCTAGACAGTTATTTCAAAATGCCTATAAAGTCCTTTATACTCAATATGGCGAAAATCAGGGTGTTACAATACATGCATCTCAATGAGGGAAGTTATTGTGTGGTGAGGTAATTTGAGGTGAAGTGACGGGTGAAACGATCAGAACCACACAGTTTAAATATATAATTAAACTGTGTGGTCTATATGATGTCTCCGCACCGTATGAAAACACCACACAATAACTTCCCCTCAACGAGGGTCAATGTCGTTCCCAGCGTGCATGGGCTAGCTAGACACAATTAAACAAGCATGCATTAATTCACTTTGTGATGCCGATTACTTGAAACTTCTCATCTTGTGATTGTATAAAAGTGGTGTAGTTATTTATGTCATATTTATTCCTTCAACACGGTTCATTCATAATATACTACAAAAGCACGCAATAAACGTTACCGATTCCTTCATGTACAATCAAAGGACTATTTGATTACAAAACACATAATTCTCGAGGCTAAATACACATTTTTCCTAACCTTAAATTTATCGTATAAATGTCCGTTGACTAAATTCGGCAAAAAAAATGATATTTCTCATTTATCGAGGAGTGCTTTTAATTATGAATTATGAATTATGAGGAATAAGCCGAGAACAATGGGCTTATATTCAGAAGTTTAAATGATTCGAATGACAGACTCAACTCTTCAGACGAATCACCCAGATCACTAAATTTGGTGTCTATCACCATAGAGCTGAGATTACACTTTTCCGGAATATATAACATCTATACTCCACTTACTTACAGTACGTCGTTACCGAGCGCACATTGATATAACCACTACGTACCTATGGATAACCTTCCACAAACAGTTCGTATATGGAAAATGACATTGTCCGTAAGACCTCTTCATATTATCTTATCCTCGAAATACGATTACCCCACTAGCGACCGATATCCTTCGATCATATCAAAAGTGCGTGCAATCGATCAGTACAAGCATTAACAAACGGGGTAGCCGTCTATCTACTTCATCTTCTGAAGAATGAATGAACTTCGTCTTTGTGACTTACATTTCTGGCTATCAATCCATGATCAGTGATGCTAAAATGGTCGAGATTAAATAAGACACGATTTAGCAAACCCTACCGCCAAACACCATTGAAAATGCATAAGTCTATAATCACACCAGGATTAAAATTTATCCATAAATAATCATCGAATGATGCAATTAGAATCTCTTGTTACGGACTTAGTACAAGATCATCATATCGAATCGGTCCACTCTTACGTGAACTCTTTCATTTATAAGTGCAGTCACCAAGGTGTCCAACACCAACGGCTACGACCAGATGGTTACCCTAGTATGTATGGCCGGCGTATGAAATATCACACGTGTAGTTTAATTTTTGTTAGGATCAAGCAACACCCCCTCAAGTGTGGGCAATCTCTCCCAACACTTGCACAAATTTTTTTTTTAAAATTATGTTCACAACAGGGTTCGATCCCATGACTTGGTTCTGATACCATGTTGGGATCAAGCGCTTATTATTTTACTAAAATCAATTGTTGGTGGTAAAAATACTACTCTATTTCCTTATACATTTAAGAGTGTGGGCAATCTCTTCCAACATATTCAATATTGAGATTTTTCTTTCTCTCTTTTATTAGTTTGGCCTACGCTGATTTTAGTTGAGATCAAAGGGCCAATTCCCATGTATGATAGAAACGTAGAGAAAGCAATTCAACATACACGTGATGGATGGATACATTTATATAGTGGCCAAATTAAACCACGCCATATACCTTATCTTCTTTCCTCTTCCACACCTATGAATTTACAACTAAATAATAATATAGGATATAAATTTTTTGATAATAAAAAACATCTCAACCTTCCAATTTTTATCATTAACACCGACCCTCCATATATAATCCATAGATAGTTCTAAGTTATTAGAGTATTATGAAAAAATTAAAATTATTATTTGTATAAATCGTTATCTTATGGGTCAGGCACGAATGACTGCATAATTTCATATTCTTGTATTAGTTTTTGTAATATAATATAGATAGTACGCACATTGATCTATGATGGTGATTGTTTTGTTTTTCATATATCTATGGCATGTGTAGAATTCGTAATAGAGTTTCTGATATATTTTATCTTCAATAGAGATTATATAAAATATAGATGTAAATATTTATCACATCTTTTGAAGAATAGTTTAGTCTTTTGAAATATGTTTTTTTTTCATTGCTCTTTTTCTAACAAGTTTGTAAGGTTTTCTTTTCATCTAAGAATCTGTCCGTAAGAACCTACTAAGAGCACTTGCAGTAGTGTCTTTAAATAACGTTAAATCTGTAAAAATACAGATTTACCACTTCAGATTTATCTAAGATAGCGATGTATTAGAATCTGTTAGATGGATCTGAAACTCACAGATCCTGTACGCTTTGCACTGAAAATACCGTATGAAGGCATGATCTGTACAGCCACAATTTTATTTCCAATTGTTTATCTTTCGGCTCTGTACGTTGTTTGACTCTCTTCTTTTTTTTTTTTTTTTTCTTCCACTTTGGTAAACGTTCTTTTGCTTGAAGTTGTTATCTCTTTTCTTCCTTAATTTTGTTTGTCAAATTCTATTTTTTTTTAATATGTTCACAGGGCTTCTTAGATAAATAAAATATAACTCAAAAAACGAAGAGCGCTCTTTCGTGTGTGTGTGTATATATATATATATATATATATATATATATATATATATATATGAGAATATCTTTTTATTATGATTTTTAATTATTTTAATGTTGTATACAATATTAGAAGACTACGATGCGATTGAATTCGATAAAGATTCTGTAAAATGGGTAAAAGTGGTGTTTGAGTCTGTAAATTAGAGAATCTGTTAGGAGACACTTATGCGAGTGCTCTAAGTCAAACCTAGGCTTTCACAAATTTTAGTTTGGTTATGGTGTAAATTCTACTTGGTGCACTACAACCAATAAAAATCATGTGTTTTAAGATGGACCCCTACATGTAGAAAAAAACCACCAATGATTTTCTTTGAAATTGATGACATGGTGATCCAAAACTTGCATTTGGACCATCCAAAAATTAATGCTAAACTTCATAGTTTTACATTTTATTCTAGCTGAAGGTTCGGCCATCCCATGGCCACCAGCCATTTGCATGAGTCCGTCAGTTTATCGGGTATGAATGGTGTTCCATAATTGAGTGCTTAGATTGAAACCGGATCATGAGGACGTGATTTAAGGGTGGATGTATATAGTCTCTGATGAATTTATTAAAGTGAAGAAGAAGACTTTACACCCCCTCTCAAGATGGTATGACTTGACTTTGTACATATTCCATATAGAGGATAGCATGACACCAGATTCTGAAAGGTGGCTTTGTCTAGAGGCTTGGTAAATAAGTTCCTAGCTGTAGATGAGTATATATGGACAGTGGCTTTTGTAATCGTGGCTGATATCTGTCTCTAACCACATGACAGTCTATTTTTATGTGTTTAGTACTTTCATTGAATATGGGGTTCTCCACAATGTGTAGTGCACTCTTGCTGTCACGGAACATAGGTATACATCTTTCTTGCATTATGTTGAATTCTTGCAGTAGATGGGTTAGCCATTGTAGTTCACAAGAGGCCATAGTCATGGCTCTATACTCTGATTCAGAAAAGCTTCTAGATGGAGTTGTTTGCTTTAAATTAATAAAAAGTTAAGTAGTTTATATATGTCTTTTTTTTAAAAATGTTAGTTGTCTGGAAACTCACTCAAGCTCAAGCTCACTCAATGAAATCGCCGAGGCCGAATTCATCAAAAGCCAGGAAACTCTGGGAGCCACCAACGCAACTGTTTGTTAAATTTAATGTGGATGCAGCGGTAAAAGGGTACGAGGTAGCAATTGGAGGTTTGGTGAGGAATAGCTCGGGTGACATTCTCCGTAGCTTCTCCTCAAAGTTACTTGGGTGCTATGATGTTGCAATTCTTTGAAGCGCTTAGTTATCCATCGTTTATGGTCTTTGCCATTACATGGGGATACTTCAATATCATATTTGAAGGAGATTCGCAAATGGTCCACCAAAAGCTTTTATCGAATGAAGAAGATTTGTCTCAGTTGGGTCCAATTATCGACGATTGTAAAGTCCTTATTCCGGTATTTGCCAATCAGCGCTTCTCTTTTGTCAACCGAGAGGGCAACTTTCCAGCTCATCTCCTAGCAAAAGAAGGTTTATCGCTAGTTGGTTTTAAACAATGGGGCACGAGGCCGCCTTCCAATGTACTATTGGCATTCTCTGCTGATTTAATTGAATAAAAGTAACGCTTATCCTCAAAAAAAAAGTTAGTTGTGGAGAATGTAAGTAATTTTCATATGTAAACACAATGCATTTTATAGAATTCGTTTTTTAATAAGCATGTAATCGTTATTGAAAATTGAATTAGACCCGAATCGGATAATTTGAACCCGCGACACCATTGTCGAGGATATATTAGTATAATAAGATTATTGTATTTAGTATTTAATATTTAATATTTATCTTATAGTGACTTGTTGGTTAAGACACTCAAGACTATATATATGTACTCTCATTACTCCTATTGAATAAAAAAAAAGCACAATAGAGTTTGAATTATGTTATGGTATCAGAACGAGTCAATTTTTTCTCTCTCGTTAAACAAAAAAACTGGAAGGAAAAAGTCTATGACCTTAGTTCTTTGACCCTAGACCCCACCCATCTTCTATTTCCGACTTGCTTTCGTCACAACACCAAAAAAAAAAAAAAAAAAAACCAACAACAACAAAAACACATGCAAAAAAGAAGAAGAGAGAATGACAGCTCGAAGAAAGAGTCTCAACTTCTGTCCTTCCACGCATAATGGCCATGTTTCGGATTTTTCTCGAGGCCGGGGGTGAGCCTGTGATCGTGGAACCCCTCGTATCCCACACTCCTGCTTCTCTATTGGTCCAAACTTCACCACCTGCCAGATTTGTGCCGCCACCGGACATACCGCACCAGTCTGCTCCTTGCGATATCTGCGCTCCCCTCCTCCTCAAGCCTATGCATCGTCCGCACACCCCGGCTTTAATTGGATTGCGGATACCGGGGCTACCCACCATCTCACTAATGATGTTCGCAATCTCAATCTATCATCTACACCTTATGCTGGGCCCGAAAAAGTGCATGTAGGTGACGCACAAGTTTATCTATTACTCATTACAGCTCTTCTTCTGTAAATTTCCCTTCCCAGTCATTTTATTTATCGAATATTCTTGTTACCCCTTTCCTTACCCGCAATCTCGTATCTGTGCATAAATTTGCCTCCGACAACTCTGTGTACTTTGAATTTTATGGCTCTTATTTTTCGTGAAAGACTACTCCGGTCACGTCCATCTTAGGGGATTTGTAAAAGATGGTCTCTATCACTTCTCCACTCCGCTCCACCAACTCTCTGCCCCTCCTCGTGGCATCAGCTGTCTTATGTTACCGTAAACCAGTAACGCATATTAATTGAATGAGATGGACATTTACAAACTAAAAAATATATATAGGCAGGGTGCGAATGAGTTTAAAAAATGTGGAAGTCATTACAACTTAGAAATAACGTCCCCCAATTACAAGAAATAACAAATATCAAACTGGACCAAAAACTATTATTCCAATTGAAAACCAAACCAAATGACTCAAGAAATTTCATTGAAAACCCCTCCTACACAAAACCAAGTGTTATAAAATGTGAAATAAATATCCACCATTGTGGAATATTGTACTATATTATATAAACAATGTCCAAATGACTGTAGAAATTATATATACGGTGTCCCAAATCACTCTAGAATTTTCCTTTGTTTCTTTGCTAATTAAAAGTAGCACCTACACATTTCCTTGGGAGGTTATTGTGTGGTGTCTGCACACGGTGTGGAGATACCGTGCAGCACATCACACACCACACACCACACATCTTATTGTGTATTTAAACTGTATAGTTCTGATCGTTTCACCCATCATTTCACATCAAATTCCCTCACCACACAATAACTTCCCCATTTCCTTCACATACATTGTTTGTTCCCAATGATTCTCAACAAATCCTTTGTTTTGTTTTGTTTTGGCAGTTTTCTCCTTATTCATTGTTCATAGCTTTTATACCGTAGATTTTTTTCCTCAATAAATAAATAAGGTACTAGCAGCAACTAGAGAAAATTTATTACAAAAATATCTATGCATCAGTCATTTTCCAACATGCCTTGATGGGCCACTTTGATTTTTTTTTTCCACACAAATTGTTGTCTGCTAAAAAAGTCCATTCAGGTCCATACAAACCGTTCAAATCCAGCACTATTTTCATTTAAATAAAAATGTCCCACCTCCATTCTTGTCAAAGGCGTACATAACTACAAGTCATTGTCTCTAAGGATACATTTCCATTTTGAGTATATATAAATACTACCTAAAGAAAAGAAATTAATATGTATGTATGTTATGATGAATGTTATGATACATTGTATACATAATAATATATATACACACATGTATATCTATGTATGTATATGTATGTAATTTGTAACTGTTATGAATCTAGTAACTATAAATGTACACCGTCATCACTTAGTTAAAAATAGATAAACAAGTTACTATTAAACTCATTTTATATCTCAATTATGTGTAACAGTACCCCGCTCGTTGATACCGTCGTTATCCGAAATGGCGTTTTCGCAAGTGACTTTTGGAGTAAATTATAAAATGTTGGAGAAAAAACTCACGTAACTCTGACATCATATCGTAATTAAAGTACAACACGAATTGAAAGCAGTAAAACATGTTGTGACTCGTGAAAAAACATGGTAATTAAACAACAACAACGGAGCAACCAACATCCATCCAAAGCTTGCTCCTCATGAGCATCAACTTGTTAAACATATTCCTGCAAATCTTCTCAACCCAAAGGAAGGAATAAGCACTAACTATATGTTTAGTATGAAGTACAAGACCAACATTAGATCATGATTGTCATAGACTGAGAGTCGTGATTTTAATCTACTTTATCAATTTGCAAACAATTCAAAAGAATAAATCGTAAAGCATACAGAAGCTACTTCAAAATGATACTTTCTAACAATGCATATACATGTTCAACAAACGACTTTCATTACCGTTAATTATCTTGCACGTACTTGTTAATTAGTGACTATTTTTACTTAGCATTATTATCTTTGTTCACACTCTTAGTCGATGTGCAGGGCCGGCCCTAGAAATTTTTGGGCCTTCGGCAACTTTGCCGAATGGGGCTTTTTAGTTCGATTTTTTTTCCTTTTCGAAAATATACTTACAAAAGATTATTTAAACATCGTGCTTCTAATATCAGTAGATTGAAAATTTTAATTCATTGATGTTAGATATTTTTTTATATTTTGTTATCGTTTGCATTTGAGTTGCCGAAACAAAACGGGATATGACCTATGAAATTCGAATTGATGCATCTAAGTTATTATAAATTTGGGCCTATGACTTGGCTCTTTCTCAATTCAATTAAGTTTTTTTTTAACACATTAAATTAGTGAGTCTATAATTTGGGTATTTATCAAAGTAAAAAAGAATTTTACACATTATATTAGGTCGGTTGTGATTGGATCTACACGATTTTTTTTTTGGAGAAACATGTAATTTCGGGCCCCCGGTGACGGTTGGGCCTTTGGCCGTCACCTAGTTTGCCTTAGCTTTGGGCCAGCCTTGTCGATGTGCTTGAAGTCATGCAAAGACAATATACCCAAGGGTACTATGCATGTTGCCACCTAGCACGAGAGCACGTTGCAATGCGAGTAATATGACTAGAATACATCCCTCATGACACGTAAGATTACGGTATTCATGTATTACATTCAGGGGCTGATCTAGTAAGGAGTAAAGGGGGTCCACGGACCCCGCTAAAAATAAAAATACTCTACATTTTACCTATAGAAAATATTTCGGACCCCGTGAAAAAAATTATTTAGTGTGTTAAATATTTACGGATCCAGCTGAAAAAACATTCTGGCTCTGCCACTGATTACATTGCGTAACAACATGGGTAATATAAGTAGTAACACACCCGACAAGATGCTTAGATCATGGTACTACGTTTAGTACATTGTGGGTTCAATAATTGTATCATATCAAGAATATCCGGACACACATAATGGCATTTAAGATCATGTAAATTCATGTTCATTTCCATATTCTAACCTACGTGATTATGCAAAAGTCAACATCAACACCTTACTACCAATCTTATCTCCACCACACGTAACAAAATAGAAAGAGAACAAAGTCGCGAAATAACCCATAAAACTTGCTTATACGGTTCAACATACTTTACGAGCACACAAAACCATGAAAAAAAATTCAAGAGCTACAAAGCACGTGAATGTGGTGTCTCTGAGCCATGTTTGGCTTCGTTTTAGTCAATTACCCGGCAGAACTGTCTACACACAAATGCATGTCTAGTTCATGATAATGTTTCAAAAAAATTAGTAGCGAAAATAAAACCTTAAACTAAAAACGAACTACGCACAACTTCTAACAACAACACACAACGAACGTTACAACCCGGGGCGGACCCAGCCCTTTAGGGGTGGGTGCATGGAAACCACTCAAATTTCCAGGCGAAGTTACTAATATACCTCTCTTATAATATTGAAACTGTGTATGTATATTATTTCAGACAATTTCTAATATAATTATTGTCTTAGTTCAACTGGTTAGAAGCTTTGTTATTTATTCTAATGTTATGGGTTCAAAACTTGTCTACTGACTTTTTCTTTCACCTTTTTTAAATTAGGCTCCCACTTGGAAAAAAAAAAAAAAAAAATCTGAGTCCGCCATACAACTACTAAAAATTTCATAATCCTTACGTTACAACTACTAAATCATGAAAGCTGTGAATCCCAACTACAAACAAAACGAAAAGAACAATATTTTTCTTGAAAATGTTATTTAAAGGATGGAACCACGTTCTCAACTACTAAATCCTGAAAGCTATGAATCCCAACTACGAACAAAAAGAAAAGAACAATCTTTTTCCTTGAAAATGTTATTCAAATGATGGAACCATGTTCTTGTGATCGTACTATTCAAAGTGGCCACTCGAATATGACATACAATGGAACGACCAAACATGTTCAAAGTACTCGCGAGTCGCGGCTTGGTGTCTTGTGGCCGCAAACTCATTTAGGATTTCGGAGTTGAAAAAATGCAACTATACAAATAGACAAAAATACTTTTACAAAAATTTAAGAGATTTTATATTATGTTAATGTATTTTTTTTTCTCATTTTCTAATATTAGACGGTAAAATACAACAGCGTAAAATCATTGAATACAATATCATACACTTTATAATTCAATGAGTAGGCACACTGTGCAATGTACATTCAATGTCATGGAGAATATCACACAAAAATAGTATAAGGGATAGGCTATTGGGCTAAACCATATAAGCCCAACAATAAATGGTAGGCTATTGGGCTTATTGTTGGTAAATGTACGTATGACTATCACAAATTTAATTTGGCAGTGGACTAAATCTGACTTAGTGATTGGTCATTTGACTAAAAAATTACATTTTAAAACTTTAACTTGCAAAAAGTATGACATGGTGATCTAATAATCGATCCACGAGAGACATGGTTATTATAATAACTATTGTGATGCAGTAAATAATATAATACTACATCCTTTAAAATATAAGTCATTCTATGAGTTTTCACATAAATTAAGGAAGTGTTGAATGTTATAAATTTGAAGGTTAAATGTCTAAAATACTCATTGACTATCATTAATACAATAGTTTTTTTTGCCCCTAACGGGGTTCAAACATTGGTCTTAATGCAATAGTTGTTAAGTAATGAAAAGTTGTGGGATTTATAATAAATTATGGGAAAGATAGAAAAAGAGACGATAAATATTGCATTAGTAGAGTAAAATGACTTATATCATAGGACAAATCTTAAAATGTATGATGACTAATATTTTGGGACGAGTGTAGTATATTTTATATCATTAATTATGTCGACAATGACATAATATCAAGTGATAGGTTTTACATCATGAGAGCAACACTAGTGGGAGCTTTCTGGGGGTAATTCTTCCCTACTTACTCCATTTACACCGTGGTCAACCACGTAGACTCACTCTTCAAATGGAGTGAGTAGGGAAGAATTTCTAATATACCTCTCTTATAATATTGAAACTGTGTATGTATATTATTTCAGACAATTTCTAATATAATTATTGACTTAGTTCAACTGGTTAGAAGCTTTGTTATTTATCATAATGTTATGGGTTCAAAACTTGTCTACTGACTTTTTCTTTCACCTTTTTTTAATTAGGCTCCCACTCCTTTTTTTAATTAGGCTCCCAGTGGAAAAAAAAAAAAAACTGAGTCCGCCATACAACTACTAAAAATTTCATAATCCTTACGTTACAACTACTAAATCATGAAAGCTGTGAATCCCAACTACAAACAAAACGAAAAGAACAATATTTTTCTTGAAAATGTTATTTAAAGGATGGAACTGTTAATTATCTAGGGGCTTGAGACTTGATCACCAATGCTTCCAATGCCTTTAATATTCCTGCAAAATCTGAAAACGGATCCTCTCGGTTTCGCAACAAGTTGCTGTCCTTCTTAAATTTATTCGTCCCCTTATTTGTCCGGAGTATCACGAATAATCTAAGTGAGATATAAACAGAGAGTTCTTCCTTTTTGTCTAGGACAAATAGAACAAAAAGATCACTTGGAAGTGTTTGTATGTATGTAACTTTTCAAGGATGCTTGCTTATGTTATATCTTTGTTCAATAATGCAAACTTGCTTTTATAGCTTTTAGATATCTGAAAAAGAGCAAAGAGAATCGTCCCTTAAGTAAGAGACACCAAATGAAAAGGTTCCATTTGGTTGTATCCACTTAAAATGACCAAAGGACACCAAAAAATCAGTTTTCGGACCACAGGCGGGCGCCTGTGGTCACAGGCGGGCGCCTGTTATAACCCCAAAACCGAACAAACATCCTGTTCAACTTTTGGCCTAGCTGAAGTTCCACAGGCGGGCGCCTGTCAGTGACAGGCGGGCGCCTGTCACTCTGTTTCACTAAATCCCTGATTTTGGTCCTTTAACTGGTTTTCCGGTCCTTTAAATGACTTTATCAACCTATACTTGCTTATTTTCCATCCGTATACTCATATACACTTATATAAGCGTGCACTCCGCACCTCCAAACTTATTATTAAGTGTTACGAGTATATCCACCCTTGTACTAAACCCCAATTACCTCAACGGCTTGTGATTATACTTAAATCACCAACATTCCTCCCCCATTTAAGTGTAATCCTTGGTTTAGTAAAACAAAACGATCACAAAACAAACCAACTCATGATTCAATGAAAATGTCACGAAGATTGAATTTCCACCTAGCATTATTACACGCAAATATTCGAGTATTGGGGTGTGACTAAGCATTGAACCCCTTTACACATTTTGAATACATGTACATAACAACACATATGAATTGAAACTACTCCAAAGTATTATACTTGACACCATTCTTTGTAATCCGGCCTTGTGTCCATATCCATTCATGAGCATTTAGAAAGCCAACCCAACTTTCCTTGAAGCGGCCATACTTCATACTCATATAGGTGAACCTTTAGTTAACCGTGCACTGCATTAGCATTTTGTAAGATTCATTAAGAAGATTTCACTTCAACCTAGTCTCACGGGTAAACAAAGACATACCTTCGGGATTAATACATGTGCTCAAGTTTCCAAAAACGGGCTTACCACATTGAATTTAGCTAAGGCATTGTACCAAAGGGAAATTGGGCGTCCCGTATTCGAAACTTATACAAGTGTAAACCCATCCCGACAACCGAGTTTTGTAATAAGTCCTTAGCTAATCCTTTCGTCAAATGATCAGCCAAATTTCTTTGAGATCTCACATACACAACCGATATCACCCCGTGAGAGATCAACTCACGTACTGTGCTATGTCTAACGCCTAAGTGTCGCGATTTTCCATTATACACTTGACTATATGCTTTAGACGGTGTTGATGAACTATCACAATGGATAGATATTGGTGATATTGGTTTAGGCCATAAAGGAATTTCATGAATCAAATTCTAAGCCATTCTCGCCTCTTTACCGGCCGCCGCCAAGGCAATGAACTCCGACTCCATAGTCGAGCTAGATATACATGTCCGTTTCTTAGAAGCCCAAGAAATGGCACCTCCACCTAAAACAAACACCCATCCACTAGTAGAAGAATGATCTTTACATTAGATATCCAACTAGCATCGAATATCCTTCAATCACCGAAGGATATGCAACATAAGCCAAACCAAAGTTTTTGGTAGACTTAAGATATCTCAATACACGAACAACCGCTCTCCAATGACAATCACCCGGGTTACTCGTATATCGACTTAGTTTTCCAACCGCATATGCAATATCCGGTCGTGTACTAGTCATTGCATACATTAAACGACCAATGACTCGTGAATATTCAAGTTGATTCACTTGTTTCACCTTTATTAGGTCCAAGCTTCTCATGAGGCTCCATGGGAGAATTTGCCGGAGTACAATTTTCACAATTAAACCTTTTCAACACTTTCTCAATATAATGAGGCCGTGTTAGTAAAAATCCTCCCCGATTTCTCTTGATTTTAATTCCAAGAATTACATCCGCCTCCCCATGTCTTTCATAGAGAATCTAGAAGATAAAAGTTCTTTACACTTATCAACTTTGATTTTGGTTTGTACCAAAAATCAACATGTCATCGACATATAGCATGATTATCACACCGTTACCGGTTTCATCAAATCTACTATAAATACACTTGTCCGACCGATTGAGTTTAAATCCACTAGCCAAGACAACCTCATCAAACTTTTGATGCCATTGTTTAGGAGCTTGTTTAAGTCCATACAATGACTTCACAAGTTTACAAACCTTATGCTCGTTACCGGGCATAATAAATCCTTCCGGTTGCTTCATGTATATTTCCTCATCCAAATCTCCATTTAGAAAATTTGTTTTAACATCCATTTGATGGATCACCAAGTTATGAATTGCGGCTAAGGCAATCAATAACTTTGATTGAGGAGATTCTAGCAACGGGAGCATAAGTATCGAAATAATCGATACCTTCCTTTTGCCTAAAGCCTTGTATAACTAACCGGGCTTTATAACGATCAACGATACCGTCGACTCTCATTTTCTTTTTGAAAATCCACTTGCAACCTAATGGTTTGCGGCCTCGTGGTAAATCCGTAATAATCCACGTATTGTTACCCATTATGGAATCCATCTCGTCATTGATGGCTTCTTTCCAAAATGATACATCCCGAGACCCCATTGCCTCGAGAAAATGTTTTTGGATCATCCTCAATATTGTAACAATATGAGTATTGATATCCAATTTCATTTCTCGAACCTTCCACCAAATAAGTAACAAAATCCGGTGGAAAAGTCTTCGCTATTCTAGCCCTCTTACTTCTTCGAAGTTCAGAAGGCTCAACTTGAGAATCTTTATTCTCCCCATTCTCCACTCCAACTATTGTAGGTGCAATATCCTTTGGTCTAGGAATAGAAGTAAACCTATTTTCATCAAAGATAGCATCACGTGATTCTATAACCGAATGTGCGGCCACGAATCACTAGGTTCTATAACATAAAACCTATAAGCCTTTGAATGACTTGCATATCCAATGAAAATGCGATCGATGCCTCTTTCTCCTAAGGTTTTAATTTTAGGATCGGGAAGTCTAACAACCGCCCTGCACCCCAAACTTTTAAATAATTCAAGTTTGGTTTCTTTTTGAACCAAAGTTCATACGGGGTAGTAGAATTCCTTTTATTAGGAATTTACGTTTAGTAAATAACGGGCCGTTAACATGGCCTCTCCCCAAAATCACTTTGCTCAATCCTGAATAGGATAACATGGAATTTACCATCTCTTTTAGAGTACGGTTCTTCCTCTCCGCAATGCCATTTTGTTGTGGCGTATACGGTGCAGTAACTTCGTGTATAATACCACACGACCCGAAGTAGGTTGGATCATAGTATTCTCCACCTCTATCGGTACGAAAACGTTTGATACTTGAATTTAATTGCAATTCAACTTCACTTTTATAAACTTTAAACTTATCAAGTGCTTCGTCTTTTGTATTAAGTAAATATACAAAACAAAAACGAGTACTATCATCTATAAAAGTAATCATATATTTCTTATTTCCCAAAGATGGTGTGGCATTAAAGTCACACAAATCACTATGGATAAGTTCTAAAATTGTAGACGATCTTTCAACACCACGAAATGGTTGTCTTACAATTTTATTAAGCATACAAGTAGCACACTTATCCACATTGATATCAAACGGGGGAATTAAAGCATTTTTAGACATAACATGCATACGTTTGTAATGTATGTGTCCTAATCGTGCATGCCACAACTTTGAAATATTAACATCAGAAATATGCATAACTTGATTAACTTTATTATTAACAACATTAAGCATAAACATGTTATTACACAAATAACCAAAACCAACAAATACACCATGTTTTGACAAAATAAACCTATCGGACTCATAAACTTGTTTGTAGCCCGATTTACACAACAAAGCACCCGAAACAAGGTTTTTCCGAATGCATGGCACAAATAAAACATTAAATAGTTTTACAGATTTTCCAGAGCGAAATTTAAAGTAATAGTTCTACACCACTTATTACGACCTTCGACTCGTTTCCCATCTTTAAGATAGATCCATCGTTCTGCGGTTCAAAGTCTTCAAACCGGCGTCGATCTTTGCATACATGTCTTGTTGCTCCCGAGTCGATCCACCACGTAACATCATCATCCTGCATATAAAAAGCCTCGAAATAAATGGCACATAATTCATAACCGAATTAACACCGTAATTAGCATTCGACCTTGATGATGTGGTGGTCCTTGGTCTTTCGACCCTTGCTGCGGACCCTTGCCTTTACCATTCTTTCGAACTCGGCAATCGGCCTTGTAGTGTCTGTCTTTCCACAAATCCAACAGGCCCTTTTGGCCTTTTCCCGGATTCTTTGTCATTCGACTTTTTCTTTTTCTTGCCATGGTATTTCCCTTTGTTAGTTTTAGAACTCTCCCCACCTCCATCACATGTATGGAAGTGGATTCATCAATCTCCTTGCCCTTGGTTTTAACCCCCTCCCTGCGCCCCGAGGGATTCCTCGATGCGTAGATGGCTACCAAGTTCAACCAAGGAGAGTTCTTCCTTTTTGTGCTTTAACATATGTTTAAAATCTTTCCATGATGGTGGTAGTTTGTCAATGATACTAGAAACAGAAATGGATTCATCCATTTCCATTTTGTGTTGTGCAAATTGGCCTAAAATGCGTTGTAATTCATTGAATTGTTCCACTACGAGACCGTGAATCAACCATCATATATTTCATAAAATTACCAACTAGAAACTTTTTAGCGAGATGCATCTTCATTTAAATATTTAGTTTCTAGTGCATCCCATAACTCTTTTGCGAAGCAAAGTTTTGATAAATGTCAAATAATGAATCGGACATACCATTGACAATGTGACCACGACGGATGTAGTCATCATTTTCCCATTTGTTCCGCCTTCGCAATTCCTCCAACGGTGCATCATCATCAACACGGAATTTCGTGCTAAGAACATACACCACTTTCAATGTTGTGAGAAGGAAATGCATCTTCCTTTGCCACCTCCGGAAATCAACTCCTTCGAACTTGTCTAGTTTCCCGAAATTCATCATCAAATCCTTTGCATTCACCATTGTGATCAACACAATAAATTTAAGAAGATTGTTAATTATCTAGGGGCTTGAGACTTGATCACCAATGCTTCCAATGCCTTTAATATTCTGCAAAATCGAAAACGGATCCTCTCGGTTTCGCAACAAGTTCTTGTCCTTCTTAAATTTATTCGTCCCCTTATTTGTCCGGAGTATCACGAATAATCTAAGTGAGATATAAACAGAGAGTTCTTCCTTTTTGTCTAGGACAAATAGAACAAAAAGATCACTTGGAAGTGTTTGTATGTATGTAACTTTTCAAGGATGCTTGCTTATGTTATATCTTTGTTCAATAATGCAAACTTGCTTTTATAGCTTTTAGATATCTGAAAAAGAGCAAAGAGAATCGTCCCTTAAGTAAGAGACACCAAATGAAAAGGTTCCATTTGGTTGTATCCACTTAAAATGACCAAAGGACACCAAAAAATCAGTTTTCGGACCACAGGCGGGCGCCTGTGGTCACAGGCGGGCGCCTGTTATAACCCCAAAACCGAACAAACATCCTGTTCAACTTTTGGCCTAGCTGAAGTTCCACAGGCGGGCGCTGTCTCACTGTTTCACTAAATCCCCGATTTTGGTCCTTTAACTGGTTTTCCGGTCCTTTAAATGACTTTATCAACCTATACTTGCTTATTTTCCATCCGTATACTCATATACACTTATATAAGCGTGCACTCCGCACCTCCAAACTTATTATTAAGTGTTACGAGTATATCCACCCTTGTACTAAACCCCAATTACCTCAACGGCTTGTGATTATACTTAAATCACCAACAGGAACCACGTTCTCAACTACTAAATCCTGAAAGCAATGAATCCCAACTACGAACAAAAAGAAAAGAACAATCTTTTTCCTTGAAAATGTTATTCAAATGATGGAACCATGTTCTTGTGATCGTACTATTCAAAGTGGCCACTCGAATATGACATACAATGGAACGACCAAACATGTTCAAAGTACTCGCGAGTCGCGGCTTGGTGTCTTGTGGCCGCAAACTCATTTAGGATTTCGGAGTTGAAAAAATGCAACTATACAAATAGACAAAAATACTTTTACAAAAATTTAAGAGATTTTATATTATGTTAATGTATTTTTTTTCTCATTTTCTAATATTAGACGGTACAATACAACAGGCGGGCGGGCGAAGGTCCAAAGGACACGTAGCCGGGGGCGAGTCACAAAATCGAAAAGTTCCATTTTCCCGTAAAATCATTGAATACAATATCATACACTTTATAATTCAATGAGTAGGCACACTGTGCAATGTACATTCAATGTCATGGAGAATATCACACAAAAATAGTATAAGGGATAGGCTATTGGGCTAAACCATATAAGCCCAACAATAAATGGTAGGCTATTGGGCTTATTGTTGGTAAATGTACGTATGACTATCACAAATTTAATTTGGCAGTGGACTAAATCTGACTTAGTGATTGGTCATTTGACTAAAAAATTACATTTTAAAACTTTAACTTGCAAAAAGTATGACATGGTGATCTAATAATCGATCCACGAGAGACATGGTTATTATAATAACTATTGTGATGCAGTAAATAATATAATACTACATCCTTTAAAATATAAGTCGTTATGAGTTTCACATAAATTAAGGAAGTGTTGAATGTTATAAATTTGAAGGTTAAATGTCTAAAATACTCATTGACTATCATTAATACAATAGTTTTTTTTGCCCCTAACGGGGTTCAAACATTGGTCTTAATGCAATAGTTGTTAAGTAATGAAAAGTTGTGGGATTTATAATAAATTATGGGAAAGATAGAAAAAGAGACGATAAATATTGCATTAGTAGAGTAAAATGACTTATATCATAGGACAAATCTTAAAATGTATGATGAGTAATATTTTGGGACGAGTGTAGTATATTTTATATCATTAATTATGTCGACAATGACATAATATCAAGTGATAGGTTTTACATCATGAGAGCAACACTAGTGGGAGCTTTCTGGGGGTAATTCTTCCCTACTTACTCCATTTACACCGTGGTCAACCACGTAGACTCACTCTTCGAATGGAGTGAGTAGGGAAGAATTTCCCAACTTTCTGGCCAATTTTTTTATGCAAAATGTCAGAATAGAAAATGTCTAACTTTTATTTTTCTTTTTCCGGAAATGAAAGGACAACGCACACACACGCCCCAGCAGGGTTCGAACCCTAGACTCGCCAGTGGAAGCCAGGTTAGACCTTAGTGGTAATCCACTAGGGTATGTACTGGAGCACTGATAATGTCTATCTAATTTTACAAATTAATGGTATCATTGTAGAGAGATTTGTTTGGATAATCTCTATCTCATTCTCTACTTTGAGAGAGCGAAGGTGACTATATTCTCAAATGGCCAAACCCATTTTTTGGGGCAAAAAAAACCAAACACAGAAAAAATTTCCACTTCCCATTTCATTTCTTCATGATGATGAATTCCATCCTCCCAAATTATCGAATTGAAAGCAAAGGCCAGGAATGATTAACCTCGCCCTTTCCCATCTAGTCTTCACGTCACCGGCCGCCGGAAATGGCGTAGCAATTGGAAGGCATGGCCAAGTCGACGTTGAAGCTGTTGAAGAAGAAGGAGAAGAACTAGATGGCTTGAAAAGCAGAAGTAAATGGAGCAAGTTTTCTTTGTCCGTGTGGTTTTCTTTTGGAAAGAAGATGATATGGGCATGGATTCCGGCGCCGAGAGTGGTGGCTGTGATGAACTGGGTGGAGAGTAAATGAGGAAAGGTAGTTATCCATTACACCATCTTGTCAACACATTCCACAAATAAATTTCTTCCACATTTTTCACCCAATATAGATGTGCCATGTGGCATTTATTGTCAGAGTCGATTGAATTATTTGACAAACCATTACGGTTGCTCTGAGTGCTTAAAATAAATCATGATTAAATATGTAAAATATATTGACTATGATGCAACTGTCATGTCAATAGAATTTCCTCCATACACATTTAGACTCATTGCTTAAAAAATTAGTGGTAAATGAAGAAAGACATTGCAATGACAACATTACTTTTGAATTGAGAAGTCGAGTTAAATCCATTTGATCTACTTCCCTCAACAAAAAGTATGTGCTGACAACATGTTACAAATTAAATCACTAACACGTAATATTCGATTTAAATCGTTCATGAAAACTGAATAAGGCATTGTTAATGGGGAATATTTGTTTGGTGTCTCTACACGTGATGAGACATCGTGTGGTTCGATATGAACCACACAGTTTCATTATGTATTTAAACTGTGTGGTTCTGATCGTTTCACCCGTCACTTCACGACAAATCCGCTCTCCACACAAATATTTTCTTTTGTTAATGACATAATAATCAATCTATTTGGATTACCACATTTCATGTAAATTTCCACTTATTTTCAACCCTACTAAAATCAAATTTTATATAAAATTTTAATTTCGAAAATGTCGAATTTTTAATCGTACTACCCAATAATAGATTGAATGTAGTATCGTTATAATGTCCAGCTAAATAATGGGACCTTTGGGCTCAATTTTTTTTCCCTTTTTTTTAAACGAACAGGGAGCTCACAACTCGAGCTGATAGCCTCTGTGTCTAAATCCTCCAACCCCTGCCGCCACCAATGGAAAGCTTGTGGCGATCGGTGACCGGAGCCAACCCGGATCCCTCCGACTACACCGGAATCAGTTTCTGGTCCAACCCTGAACGCTCCGGTTGGCTTACTAAGCAAGGTGAGTACATCAAAACCTGGCGTCGGCGGTGGTTCGTTCTCAAGCAAGGCAAGCTGTTATGGTTTAGAGACGACTACGATTCATCCTCTCCGGAATCCATTCCTCGCGGCGTGATCTCTGTCCCCGATTGCCTTACTGTTAGAGGTGCCGACGATACGATCAATAAACCTTACGCTTTCGAGCTCTCCACTAGCAGCGATACTATGTACTTTGTTGCCGATTCCGAGAAGGAGAAAGAGGACTGGATCAATTCGATTGGACGGTCTATTGTGCAGGGTTCTCGATCCGTTACATATTCTGAAGTCACCGATTATGACAGCAAACGGTAGTTTCTACTTTCTATCATATGTTTTGTAATTTAATTTCTTTCTTTCATTTTGGTATTTGATTTCCTTGAATTGTCTGTGTTCTGACTTCTTCCTTTTCGTATACAACTGCTTAATCAAAGTTAAATGTGTTGTAAATAATTGTTGCAGTTCACTTGGTTTATCTTTTTTGTATTTGATTTCCTCCATATAGATTTTCCATGCTTTAGGTCAAGAAGATATTTATTGTTCTCCCATTTTTTTTGTTGGCTTCTGAGCTTGTAAAACCTGTGTAATCAGCTGTGGTGATTGATGATGATGCCTTCAATTAGTTGGGGTACTCTACTCTGATTCCATTTCCCATATTAATTTGATAACCGGGTAATAAGACCACTGTGATCATGTGTCAAAGTGATAGGCAAACCCTGGTTGAACCCTGGTTGACTTGGTCGCCTACGCATTGCCTAGGCTCGCCTAGTGCTGGGCGATCATTGAAAAGTTGAAAAATAGAAGCCAGGCGGCGACCCTCCTTGCTACCTTCTAGGCGCTAAGACCTTGACCCTCGCCTAGGTGCACCTAGGCAAGCACCTTGAAGAAAGATAGAAGCATAAACTGAAAATGAAGGATAGAACTTGTAGAAACTTTTCTAAAAGTCTGTAACTGCACTTTACAGAGCTTCCTTTTATATAATCTACTCCAGCTAAGCTAGTGATAAGTACTAAGACGAAAGTATCTAGCTAAACTTTGTAGTTACAAGTCTGTTATATTGATGCATCACGGCTAAGTTAAATCTGCTCTAAACTGGTGTTTGTGTTGTGCTGCATCAAGTTTGTGTGAGTTGGCAAGAAAGGTTATCAACTTCACCATGTGCTAAGTTATCTTTAGGTAGTAGTTTTTATGAGTTGTGGTTGCGTTGATGGAGCTAATGAGCTTTTGCTCTTAGTTCATGTGAATTACTCTTCAGCTGCATTTTGCTGACTTATCAGATCATACGTATCCAGTTAATGTAGCTTCATGGAAATTGCTTGTACAAATGCTAGTAAGCTACAATGCAGGTATGAAAGTAGATGGTAGCCGTTTTGTCTAACAAATATGAGAATTTTGTTTCAATACTGAATTAGAAATACAAATTCATGCATAGATGGTCCATGAAGTGTTTTGACAAAGGTCGTTCTGCTAATAAGGCCTTGGTGATATGGCAAAGGCTGAGGCGTAAAGGTATAGAGTGTCAGTTTCCAGTTTCAAAAGGAAATATGCTGGATGTGTTCTGATAGAGCTGATTTTGTAGATTATACGTAGATTTTATCCCTATTTCAAGAATAATGAATCATTAGGAAATCTGTTACGAATGCCCAAAATTGTGTTTGTAAAGCAACCTTGACTTAAAAAGGGAGGGGTTTTGCCAAGCTGACTTTGGGTCAAAGGAGAAAGTAAAAGAAAAACAAGGCTTTCTCTCTTAAATCATAGAGGTTTATGGTTTTCTAGCTTTGAGGGATTAAGCCAAATGTAGTTCTCTAACTAGGGACGAGAGATCATACCTTGCCCAATGTTGGATACATCCATAAGAGCTTTGCAGGATGTTGCATAGTGGTAGGTAGAGAATCCATAAAGGAGTGTACGGTTGTTTTGATTATACAGTTGTAGGACGGATGGACCATATGCGAGATATGTCTTAGGTTAAAAAGAAAATATCTTCGGTGAGACCCAGAGAGTCCTCTTTAAGGGTGGCGCTCTTTGGAGCGATGACGGGACGGGATTTTTTTTTTTTCGGTGGGGGCGGAATTCAAAAAAAAATGTTAAAAAACATGCGACGGTAGGGTTTTGAACAAGTAGCATAAATGTATAGTTATAATACTTCTAAGGTTAATAACTAAATAAGAATTACACTAGAATTTGTCCGAAATAATATACATACGATATCTTTAATATTATTAGAGGGGTATACTAGTAACTTCACACGAAAAGTTGAGTGGGGGCCGTGCACCCCCCCTCAATACACTGGGTCCGTCCCTGCTTTGGAGACCTTGGGAATGTTGGGGCAAAAGCTCCTTTGTAATCTTGCACAGTAGACCCGCTCTATCCACTCTTATCAATATGTGTTTTTGGTTTGGTTTGTTGATCAGTTGTGTGTTGGAAGTTGTTCTGAATCTGTTTCTGAGAGCACTACGGTTAAAAAAAAACTTGAGAGCGCAAATCTATATATACATATATTGGCACAAAAAACTGCATTGTAAAGTGCACAAGATAAACATAAAATAAGCTTCTTTTTTTTTTCTTTTTCCTCACAATGGAAATTTCATTAACAGAAAACTAAGTTACATTATCATTCACGGCTTGAAGAAACCAAAGAGGCAAGGATGAATCCCAAAACACTCCACTCTTTACATTTTTAACAAAGCGGGTCAATTCATGACTAGCAGAATTCTTGGCTTGATTAAAATACTCAACTCTCGAACCTCTACAGACTTCCAATAAAACCCAAATGTATGCAATTAAAACACTAATGTTCGGCCCTCTAGGTCCAGAGTGATTAATAACATTAACAATCGGTTGAGAATTTGAAAGGATCAGTATGTCATCCCATCTTTTCTCCTTGACTCGCATAAGAGCTGACCTTACCGCCATGGCTTCCGCCACTGCTGCCGATGGAGCTCTAGAAATGAACGAGCCCCCCACCCCCGCTTCCAATATGGAGTTATCTTTTACCAATACTTGCCCTGTGCCTCCAGACTTCGAGTTCTTATCCCAGGCTGCATCCATCAAGCAAATCGTTGAGAGGGGCTCCCGGATGGAAGTGGAATCCGATGAGAGAGCTTCCGATGAAGGAGAGACTGGGTCACCTTCATCAGAGGAGAAGGAGGCCTGCACCGAATGCCAGTAGTTCAAGGCCCTTTGTAGTATATTAGCGATGGAAGGGTGGCTATTTTGGAAGATACCTTCATTCCTAGCCCTCCATAATTGCCACACAAAAAAAGAGAGGCTAGGTTTAACCCCAATTCGCGTTTGCCCCGATTCAGAGCCAACTAGATGATTTACTTCGAGTCACGAATTGTTTCGAAGCCGAGTCACGAATTGTTGAGATTGAAGTTTTGTGTATTTTTTTGAGAAATTATAAAATAGTGTCTTCACATGCGGAGATTACGCTTAGGAATGTCAATGGGTATGAGTGGGTACGGATTTAGCACTATCCGATATCCATATGACACGTCGCACAGACACGGACATGGCGATACGGCTAAATCCAAAATTTAAGGACACGACACGCCGCCGACACGTTATATATATATATATATATATATATATATATATATATATATATATATATATATATATATATATATATATATATATCATAAACATCTGAAAAAAACTAGATAAAATAAGATAGGAATTACATAAACTCTATGAATATCAAAAATAGATATTCGACATTTATACGGTGCCAAAAGAAATTGTGATTGATCTTCAAAATATTAGAAATTGTAAAAATGATGTTTATCAACAAAAAATATATAAACTTGATACAACGTATTATTTATTTAATTATTATAGAAACGAAAATCGTGTATTTTAACGTTTCCATTGAAGAAAACTTAAATAAAGAAAAAAAATTAAAAAATTGGATTCAGGAGTGTCGGTGCCGTGTCCGGGAGTGTCGACAGTGTGTCGGATATTTAAATTTTAAATAATATTAATTTAAACACCCGACACGTGTCGGACACGGTGTCAGAGCGTGTCGTGTCGCGTCTTGTGTCGGATATAGCGCAGGGCGACCAGATTGAAGTGTCGGTGCATCATAGTTACCCATCATTTTTTTTACCCATACCCACCTCACTACCCCTGCGGGTAAAAAAATTAAAACTCATATCCTCCCCATGCGGATATCTATATGCTTGTGTTTGTTTTCGTTAGAGTTTTGTTTGGAGTTTTTTTATATCCTTCACATATCATTTCTTACAATTCTTTTACTAATCATTTCTTCAACTACAAATAAAAAAAATATTAAATCATCTCTTATCATTTCATTTTATCAACTTTATTACCATTATTTTATTCATTATACTACTTTAATTCAATTTCTCTCACCAATCATTTCTTTATTTACAGAAATTTAAAAAAAAAAACATCTTTAACTCTATAATCATTACTTCAATCATTTTTATTATATTTTACTATCCACAAGTATCTAAAACAACCCCAAAAAAACTCCACATATAATGAGGAATGGATTTTTATTGTCATCGCAAAAATGCCCCGCACAATACATATTTTTAATAAATTTTATTACTAAAAGGTACCACAAAATTATTTTTAACACTTATGTTAAAAATTGCTCTAACAAAAACGTCACCGTGCTTGATGTTTGTTATACAAATTAACATCATTGATGTTAACGTTACTCTTCATCGTTCCTATGAGTGTCATTGATGTAAAGTAGAAAACGCGTATATAAGGGAAGTTTATTTCTCATGAAACATGTGGTGTTTTTAATAATCATGGTGCTCAAAATATTTTGTAATATCAATAGAACACCTAATGTAAATCAAGTCATAATTAAGAACAATGAAAATGGACGAACAACTCTAAATATAAATATATTGGACGCAAGAACAATTTTTTGGGCAAAGCAATTATGTAATATTCCGATTTTCGAGAAAGGGCAGACGTGTCATTTTGCGAAAACGAAATATTGGGTTCGGTTCCTTTTATTCGGAATTTAATAATTTGGATATTTATGTATATATTTTCGAGATGTATATATAAATATTTAAGGAAGAAAATCTGGTTTTATAAGGGTGAATAAGGAAAATCAGAGCAATTAGGTCATTTCGGGATTTTTCCTATTTAAGGAGATATTAGCCTAATCAGTCCCTTAAACTTTTAATCAGATTTTCCACCTCCAAAACTCATCTCCTGCGTGTGTGTGTGCAAGAATTAGGGCTGAGGGATTGTTGTCATCGGTTCTAAGTCAATCCTTGACGGTTTTCAGATCAGAGTCGAGCACCGGAATCGTTGTGAAGAGAGCAACGTTGTGACATCAAAAAGTTGAAGCTTTGATAAGGTATGATTAAGCCCTAATTCTGTTCATCTTCGCGTTTGATGGATTCAGACTCATCAATTCGTAGTTTTTTTCGTTTAGAAGTGTGTGATCGAATCTAATCTAAGTTTGGATTTATCACACATGTTTCCTGCAGAAAAAGAGGCGGTTTTAGCTGCTGTTTTTTTGAGTTTGGACTTGGATTTAGCTGCTAAAAAGGTAAGAAGCTCTCCTACGATTTCAATTATCGTTATTGAAGTTTAGATCGTGTTTTATGATGCGTAGATGCAAGAAAATTGTGCTTGTTCGTTGATCAAAGGATCATAGACATTTAGATATGTTTTCTACGTTTTACTGAGTTGAAATCGATGTCAATTAGGTTAGAAACGGTTCAGAAATCGCGTTTTGAAGATTTAGCGTTTTGGGGAAAACCCAGGCGGACGGGCGTTTGCATTAGACAAACTGGCGTTCGCGACCCTAGTAGCTCAGACGGGCGTCTGCACAAGGCAGACGGGCGTTTGAGGTCAGAATTTTGATTCAGGATGTAGCTGTTTTTGTCGGACGGGCGTCTGGGGTTTAGTGGACGGGCGTTCAAGGCCAAACGGGCGTCCATAGGATATCAAACGGGCGTTTGACCTGTTTTACCTTGTTTTTACCATTTTAGCTTTTCAGCTTGGTTTTTGGCTTCATAATCGTGTTTTCACTGTTTTAAACCCTTAATTCTGATATGTTAACATTAATTAAACATGAACAAGCTTCGATTGAACTTCTGATTCGTTCAGTTAAAACACCGAATGTACTCTTAAAGGGAGTTGAAGTTCGGATCCGTCGGATGGTCATGAAAGGGCTTGTGCTTTGATGAACTAGGGTTCATCAATGTCTGTGTAATTGATAGGATGCGATGTCTAGTTGTCTAAGTGAGGGAGTAGAGTTGATAGGGTGAGTTTTATTCTGAAAACACTTACGTGGCTAGTTAATTCACATTAATAATTACATATGTGTTAGATAAAAGCTAAAACGTCATTTATTCTCGGTTAGACACTATTTCATATCGGCGATGTGATACGTTCATAAGAGGTGAACAACGCTACTGGCCTTAAACGGCTGAAGGGTAGTGGAGGAAATTCATCGGACGTATACGCATACCGGGGAGACCCCGGAGCTAATCGGTGCTAATCACCGTTAGTTAGCAAGTATATCTTCAGGCTGATGAACGCCATGCACAGTGTCCTTGAGTAGTGATGTAACCAAGATAAGCTAAGCTAGAAACATTTAGTCATGACGTGTCGATGGGCACGGAATGAACCCTAGATCGAGTCGGTCTCGCCAAGATAATCTTTTAATAATAACCTTAATTGAATTGTATCTTCTACTTCTTACTTTGTACAATGTACTTACCTCAAATGAATGTTTATTTATGTGTTTGGGGGAGAGAAGACGAACAGGTTAGTGAAGATTTCGAGGAGGACTTTGATGACGACGTTTGAGGACGCCGGACTTGAAGACCTTGTTTATTATTCTTTTATTTACGCTTATTTTTCAGTCCTGGATTATTGTTGGAATTTGTAGTTTTCTTTTAGTCGTTGAGATTAGTACTTTTGGATTCGTTTGGTTTTCCGATGTAATAAGTATTACATTTTATTCTATCTTTAGTATTTATATTCTTGGTTGATTGAAAAAAATTACCAGGGTCTTTTAGCTTCCGTTTGCTTTTATTTGATACGACGTTGTAGAGGCTTATATGTAATATTATTTATTTAATATTATACGTGCCGAACGTTTCGATTTCCGGATAAGGACTCGGTGTCCGGGAACGGGGCGTTACAAGTTACCACACTAATGTAAGTGAAATCGGAGCAAATTTATCAAAAGTAGTAAGAAAGATATTAATTTAACTCAAGCGAATAAATAAGGTTTCTAAAAGTCAACATTTATACTTAAATTTCTTCTGTGATGACCTGGTTTGCCGATAAGGGTATAAAAGTCTTTTCGTGTTTTAGCGTGTCCCGACAATATTAATAATTTGGGCTTTAGATTATTTTTGGGAGTCAAGATATATTTTATAGGGTATTTGTGGAATTTTAAAGGTGAATCTTTTAGTAAGGGTAAAACGGGAAATGTACCACCTCTATATATAACCCTTTTAACCCAAACCCTACCATTTCACTTTCCCCAATTCTTTTAGTGAGCTGCCGGCAAAATTGGAGGGAGAGAAAGAAGAAAGGAAAGAAAAAAAAGAAAAGAGAGGAAGAAATCCACTTTCCCGGAGATCCAACCGTCGGATTTTCATGTGTAGCATATCAAATTGATCGCGAGGAAGAGAGCTTCGATCCTATCCAAGAAAATCGACGATCAAGTGAGGGCTTCTCAAACCCGTTTTGGATCAGGTTCGGTTTTTGATGAATTTTAGACTTGTTTCTTGGTTCCCTTGAGTCCTAAAGCTTTTAGAAAGATCCCTAACCTCAAGCTCTTCGTTTTGGTTACTAGGAAGGTAGTAAAGATCTCTTCTTTGGTGGATTAGAATGCTTGGAGCTTCTAGACCTAGATTCTTGAAGATAAGAGGTAAAGGGGTGTTCAACCAAATCTATGCGTGTTTATGTGATTTACTTTATGTTCTTATACCGATAGAATGTTGGATTTAATGTTTGATGGAGAAAGATTTGGTTTTAAAATAGATTTAATGTTTGAATTAGTGAGGAACACCATGATTTTAAACTAAATTAAAATGTCATTCGTTTTAGATAATGAGTTTTATATATATATATATATATATATATATATATATATATATATACAATCTTATGTTTCAAACATCTACTTGCTTTGGTCATCGACCTTTTAATTCTTTTTGCGTAGTGAAGACTACTCTGCTGATGCTTTCCCTTTTCATTTTCATTTGATAAACTTACTTAATGAATCATTATAATAATATACTTACTTTCCATGTTTTCTAAAGAGAGAGCATGTTACTCTTCTTTGGATTATGTTGACATCGTTACTTTATAACATATTTTATGTTATATTGCTTTTTACCGATCAAGTAAAGCCTTTTATGTGGAATGTTGTAAAGTGTAATGAGTGTGTTCTAGTGACTTTGGCTATACACCGTGTTTCACGGGGCATTAGAAGACACATCATTAACTTTATGTGATGTTGACTTGAGTTCAATATCGTCCTTGTTACGTGACAAGTTGAGGTTATGGTTTACGGTGGCCTTGGCTCGGCACCTTGTGGAGACCCTCTGCGGGGAGAAACTCGGGAGCATTGGAAACCTTATCTCTCGTCTTGTGGGTGTTGACTTAGTACTCAACATTTACGTGCAATGTGCTAAGTTATGATATTAGAGTCGGTCTAAGGTAGATGTCCTCAAGAATCCTTTTTATGTGTAATCGAATGGTGAATGCTTAAGCGCTTAAAGAACATACGTGTTGTACGTCTAAAAGCTAAAACGTGTTGATCTTTGGTGAGGTACGTTTCAACCCCGCAAAGCATGGCTCATTACCCCACTATTCCTAGATGCTTAGTACGGGTAATGACCCACACATCCCATACGTAATGGCCTTATAAGCCAAGTTTTGTTTGTGCCGCAAGACGGTCTTGAATGTGTTCGGATGCATGATCTCATTCCGCATAGTACCCTTTGATCAACATGTAACAAATGTCTTATTTTGTTGAGTCAACTAGTTGGACTAGTGGAGTGTTGTGAGCGAGTGAAACATACTTGATCTTCGTTTGATGATTATCTTGTGTTGTATCGCTTGTTGATGATTGATGTATGGATATGGTGCTTTACCCTTTACTAAGTACGTTTGTACTTACCCCTTTTTATTGTCCCCACCCGAGAAGGTGGTTTTGGCTTAGGTTGTGCTCGAGATCGCTAGAGGGTGATTTCCGAAGATACAACCGTTGATGTTATCTTTCTTTAATTTCTTGTTAATGGTATAGATACTTCTCTCTCTTCTTTTGTTATAGATAGATCTTTGATCTCTATGTTTTGGAACTTTTGGGATCTTGTTATAGTTGCGGCTTGTGTCGCTTTTCGATCGTTTGTAATAGATTTTAGTTTATCCCGAGTCTACCCTTCGCTTTCCGCTTTGTTCTCCGGTGTTTTGATGTCGGGCTTACGTGTATAATTGATTAATTTTAGTTATATACGTGCCGGGCGTTCGTTTCCGGTTAAGGACTCGGTAGCCGAAAACGGGACGTCACAGTTGGTATCAGAGCATGAAGCAACACCGCTGCATAGGTTTAGATGTCTTAAGATGTGATCTTTAAGTTGTGGAACTTGACTTAGACTTCTCAAGTTCTGGTCTTTTAGGTTAGACCTTCTAAGTGTGAGTCACCTTAGGCGGAGTTTTGAAGAAGTGTTAAGTCTAAATCTTAAGATGGTAACCATTCTAAATTGAGTTTCGCTTAAATTTGTTAACGGAACCTCTCGGCCTTTCTTGATTCTTATGGACCCTTCATTTCCTCGTTTCTTCGTTTGGTTCGACCCAACAAGTCCTTGAAGTTTCTAGCTTATGATTGTTCTTAATGATTTGCACGTGAATCATTTTTAACTTGTCATTCACAGTACAATTCCTTATTCCAAAAGCCTCTTGTTAGACACTCCCTTGTTTCTAGCAAATAGTCCATTCATTCTTTTACAACTTTGCTCTAAACAACCAGTATAAGCAGTTTTATTTACACATTCGTTTTTGGTGCTCAACCATTTTATCTATCTTGTAAATTGGGAGTTTTACCCCAAGAAGGTTTTCTTTCCTTCAAGCACTTCTTTTAAAATTACTTAACCTTCTTGAAGGATTATTATAATGATTTCCAAAATTCGAGTTTGACATTTATTTAATAAGTCTATTTTGAACCACCTTTCCTCAACACGTTTTGAATAAGCAGTATAGTTTTAAATGACTTGATCTTTATTTTGTTGTGACCCACATTCGATTTACACTCTCAGAGTTTGGACCCAAAGTACAAATCTTCTTAACTTGACCACAATCCACCACCCAAGCAAGTGCCCTTTTAACGTGAGGAGTTTTTCAATGAAATGTCCTTTTAAGTGAGAAATGTTATCTCGACGACTTCTTCATGTTTATGGATTTTTTTTACTTTTGGAAAAACTCCAAGATTTGTAACATCTATCTTTCCCTTTTTCCAATATCCGTTTCTTTCGAAGCATACAAGTCTCCGATTTAAGACTTGGTGTAAAGATTAATTTCAACAACTCATCCTTTTGATGCGAAATGGTAATCCCATCTTTTGATTCTAAGATTGGATATAGAGTTCTTTGAGCTTAGAAGTCTGTTTTGAGAGAGGGAATCCCTTAGGTTTGTGTTCCCCTAAGATAAGGCTTTAGTAGGAAGTTGGTAAGTGTTAGCGCTCTGTTACTTTCCTGTGGTGAGAAACTTAAGATGTTGCCCTCCAACTCGACACCTTCATTGTCCTTGTTCTCACGCGTTTTTCTCTGACCAACATTCTTCCAAACAACTTGTACCTCAGTTGATCGTTGGTCAAGATACTTTAAAACCTCCAAGACACTTTCTGCTTGCCTTGATCTATCTTGAGACTTTAACACCATGTGTCCTCTTTAAAGCTGTTCTCTTGTGCGACCGTTTTTAATCACGATAACAAGCTTTTCCTAGTTTTATTACTGTTACTTTGGATTTACAAGTTTTTCTTTAAATCAAGTCCGGCAACTTTTTGTTAAGTTTTGATAAACCTTAACTACCATTTTAAAATAAATTCGAAATGGTTAACTCTTTGTTTCCTAGAAACATTCTTTTTTTTTCCTAGCATGTATCTTAATACCCGGTCAGGCCTCAAACTTTTTATAACATCTTTTTTCAGCGTGTTCATCGCCTGTTTGGTTTGAACCCGTAAGGTTTTGTTTCAAAACAGAGATAATTTTTTACCGAGTTTTTCCAATTGAGCTCCAGCTGGTCACTAGCTAAATTTCAGTTCTTATCGAGTTGTCTTCTTCAAGCTTTTACTATCTGTCTCTTCTAACTAACCAAAACTTCTTCGGAACTTGAGTATGTTACTCGGTTACTCCAACTTTTCCTAAACCATGTTGGGTATACGGGATAACCTCTTAAATCAAAACCCACCAAATTCTTCTGAAGTTTGGTTTTACCTCTTCGGATCCTTGTTGTACAAGACCGTCATACTTCTTCCTTTAATCCCTCAACTTGTTGTGCCTTCCAGGGTTAGCCTTGTTTTTCTCAATCAATCACTTCCAACATTTTTGAGTGATTAAAACTTTCTGACGATCTAGTCAACCATGACTAGAGTTTCATGCGATCGTTTTTAGATCCAAGCCTTCCTTTCTTTCGTCTTGAAAGTTTACCTTGCATGTTTGGCACTTGTGTTTTGGTTTTGAGCTCTAATAACTATTGTAGGCATTTTTCTTGGGGCCGACAATAATTCTTTTCAAGACACTTGTTCTACAAATGTATTACCTTTAAGGAACCTCCTCTTCTTGATGTCTTCCTAAATTTGATACTTGCCTTCGACCTTTTGGATCGGTCTTCACCTTTCAAATTTGGGACCAAACCTTAAATTTTATCTTTTCGGGTGCCACCGCATAAACTCTTATAGGTGTATTAGCCAATCACCTAATCTTCTCGGAAGGAAAACTCCACCTAATTTTGGGATCTCCCTGTTTGGCGTTCGGTAACGTCATAACACCTTAATACGAGTTCATCTTTTATTGTGTCTTTACGGCAACTTTTTTTTGGAGAGATCCCATACTCCCTTTGAACTTGTCAAGTTGCTTCACTTCCTTAGTGTGCAACTCTCCATTTTGGAATCCGAGTGTTCATGCAATCCTTGTAATCACTCTTCTCCGATTTTGTCAACTTGACTTCAAATCCTTTAAAGTTTAACTCAGTGGTTTCCCTTACTCAAGGTCTTGTGCCTTTGCTTCTGTAATTCTGAATACTCTTTAACTTGGTGAATGCTTTATCCCATACACTTCTTTTTTTTAAGTAAGCGCGTGGATGTTTATTTCTTTTAGCCGGTAAAGCAAATTTTTCACAATCACCTTGTTTTTTTTTTTTTAAATGAAATTTCTAAGGAGTATACTTTAAACTCGTTTTCAACGTTGAATTGATTTAGTAAATCTAACATTTTCAAGTGTTTATCAAGCGTCTTTTCTCCTTCACTCGGTAACCTCTTCATGACGAGACTCATATCCACTCGTTGGTTCCTCTTTTGTCTTAGCTCGCTAGATGATCAACCTTGTCTTTTCATGTGTTGTGAGATGGTCGTCTTACCGCAATCTTGCGAATTGGGGTTTTTCTCGGATCACCAAGAAGCCTTTGTCAATCAAGCCAATAACACCTAAGTTTTCTTGAAATACGTTCCCGAGCTCATGTCCTCTCCTCGGAGGAATTATTTGTTCGTATGCGTTTCTTTCTCCCTTGAGACTTTGGACTCGTTACCAAAGCCTTTTAAACCTTTGACAAGCACTACCGTCTCCCGTGTAGTTGAGTTTTAGAAGTGATAGGTGTGTTAGGCGGGATGTGTTTTGGCTACTAAATAACCCCTAAGAGCTGGAGTAGGTTTTAGTCTTAAATTAAGTTTAGTAGACACCCCAGAGTTTGTACCATAACACCTTGTGGATGAACTAAGTGGCGAGAGACGAGACTAGTGAAAGTGAGACGTTTAAAGATGGAAATAGTGGTAGATCCTAAGGAAGTGTAACCTCTTTTGATGTTTTACCTAGTGCCTCTAAGTTGAAAGACTTAGGTTAGATGTGGCTTTCATGTTGGATTGAACCCTTAGCACCTAACATATAGGATGGTGCAAGCTAAGTTGAACCTTGTCAGTTGCTTACGGAGGTAGATAGAGGTTAGTGTATGTTTGGCCATGGGAGAGTTTATGCGGATCTTAGGGTCTTCAGAGACCAGTTTGGGTGTGGCACTAGACTTGTGATGAGTTCCGGTAAGATGGGATAACGTTTAAGATTTCAAACCGAGTGAAACTCTAAGTTGGACGAGTTGAAAGTTTTTCAAGGTGATAGCTTAAGATTTGGGGCTTTAGTTCTTAGTAATCGTTGGTTTCGGCGGGAGGACCGTAGCAAGTTTCGAGGACGAAACTTCTTTAAGGGGGAAGGATGTGATGACCTGGTTTGCCGATAAGGGTATAAAAGTCTTTTCGTGTTTTAGCGTGTCCCGACAATATTAATAATTTGGGCTTTAGATTATTTTTGGGAGTCAAGATATATTTTATAGGGTATTTGTGGAATTTTAAAGGTGAATCTTTTAGTAAGGGTAAAACGGGAAATGTACCACCTCTATATATAACCCTTTTAACCCAAACCCTACCATTTCACTTTCCCCAATTCTTTTAGTGAGCTGCCGGCAAAATTGGAGGGAGAGAAAGAAGAAAGGAAAGAAAAAAAAGAAAAGAGAGGAAGAAATCCACTTTCCCGGAGATCCAACCGTCGGATTTTCATGTGTAGCATATCAAATTGATCGCGAGGAAGAGAGCTTCGATCCTATCCAAGAAAATCGACGATCAAGTGAGGGCTTCTCAAACCCGTTTTGGATCAGGTTCGGTTTTTGATGAATTTTAGACTTGTTTCTTGGTTCCCTTGAGTCCTAAAGCTTTTAGAAAGATCCCTAACCTCAAGCTCTTCGTTTTGGTTACTAGGAAGGTAGTAAAGATCTCTTCTTTGGTGGATTAGAATGCTTGGAGCTTCTAGACCTAGATTCTTGAAGATAAGAGGTAAAGGGGTGTTCAACCAAATCTATGCGTGTTTATGTGATTTACTTTATGTTCTTATACTGATAGAATGTTGGATTTAATGTTTGATGGAGAAAGATTTGGTTTTAAAATAGATTTAATGTTTGAATTAGTGAGGAACACCATGATTTTAAACTAAATTAAAATGTCATTCGTTTTAGATAATGAGTTTTATATATATATATATATATATATATATATATATATATATATATATATATACAATCTTATGTTTCAAACATCTACTTGCTTTGGTCATCGACCTTTTAATTCTTTTTGCAGTAGTGAAGACTACTCTGCTGATGCTTTCCCTTTTCATTTTCATTTGATAAACTTACTTAATGAATCATTATAATAATATACTTACTTTCCATGTTTTCTAAAGAGAGAGCATGTTACTCTTCTTTGGATTATGTTGACACTGTTACTTTATAACATATTTTATGTTATATTGCTTTTTACCGATCAAGTAAAGCCTTTTATGTGGAATGTTGTAAAGTGTAATGAGTGTGTTCTAGTGACTTTGGCTATACACCGTGTTTCACGGGGCATTAGAAGACACATCATTAACTTTATGTGATGTTGACTTGAGTTCAATATCGTCCTTGTTACGTGACAAGTTGAGGTTATGGTTTACGGTGGCCTTGGCTCAGCACCTTGTGGAGACCCTCTGCGGGGAGAAACTCGGGAGCATTGGAAACCTTATCTCTCAGTCTTGTGGGTGTTGACTTAGTACTCAACATTTCTGTGCAATGTGCTAAGTTATGATATTAGAGTCGGTCTAAGGTAGATGTCCTCAAGAATCCTTTTTATGTGTAATCGAATGGTGAATGCTTAAGCGCTTAAAGAACATACGTGTTGTCCGTCTAAAAGCTAAAACGTGTTGATCTTTGGTGAGGTACGTTTCAACCCCGCAAAGCATGGCTCATTACCCCACTATTCCTAGATGCTTAGTACGGGTAATGACCCACACATCCCATACGTAATGGCCTTATAAGCCAAGTTTTGTTTGTGCCGCAAGACGGTCTTGAATGTGTTCGGATGCATGATCTCATTCCGCATAGTACCCTTTGATCAACATGTAACAAATGTCTTATTTTGTTGAGTCAACTAGTTGGACTAGTGGAGTGTTGTGAGCGAGTGAAACATACTTGATCTTTCGTTTGATGATTATCTTGTGTTGTATCGCTTGTTGATGATTGATGTATGGATATGGTGCTTCTACCCTTTACTAAGTACGTTTGTACTTACCCCTTTTTATTGTCCCCACCCGAGAAGGTGGTTTTGGCTTAGGTTGTGCTCGAGATCGCTAGAGGGTGATTTCCGAAGATACAACCGTTGATGTTATCTTTCTTTAATTTCTTGTTAATGGTATAGATACTTCTCTCTCTTCTTTTGTTATAGATAGATCTTTGATCTCTATGTTTTGGAACTTTTGGGATCTTTGTTATAGTTGCAGCTTGTGTCGCTTTTCGATCGTTTGTAATAGATTTTAGTTTATCCCGAGTCTACCCTTCGCTTTCCGCTTTGTTCTCTGGTGTTTTGATGTCAGGCTTACGTGTATAATTGATTAATTTTAGTTATATACGTGCCGGGCGTTCGTTTCCGGTTAAGGACTCGGTAGCCGAAAACGGGACGTCACATCTTCTTCATTCAATCTGCCTCTCAATCTAAAATTCGAGTCTAACTGTCAAATAAATCATTGGCATCGTTAAAGTATTTCTTACAACAGATTGTTGTGATGACTACTTTGATCTCGTTGTTTTTATTGTTCAAGAACACCAACATTAATAGATATGAGGAAAACATCATTCAAATTATGTCTAATTCTGATTAAACTCACGTTCATATCATATTTTTTACTTCTAGCTATCATGGGGGGAATATCTTTGACCATCAACACCTTGATCTTTATGTGATGGACTATAAAATTGTTTGTTCGTATTCCTTTGATTATTTTATTTTGATGAGTTAGGTAATATATATAACTTATTTGTCTAATGTCGAGTATGATTTATTTATTATATATTGGGTCGGGTGGCTATTGCGACGGGTAAAATATATATATCTACACCTTACCCACGACAGGTTTTGAAAAGTCAAATACATACTCTATCCACACCTTTAAAATACCCGGACCTTAACTGGTAGGGTAGGGATGATATTCACCAAGTTTAATCGAAATTGTCATCCTTAATTATACCGATAAAGATATATATAGACTACATAGTTTTATCATGTGATGAAACTGTGCTATTGAGACGTGGAGTGCAATCTTCACCTATGCAGTCTTTCATGTGTACCCCTTTTGAACCAAAAGGTGGTTATGGAGTTTGAGTGTACCAAATTGGTGCACCTTTGCATTTAAAGTCTCATACTAGTGTGACATAGTTTTCCAATCTTTGAATTATGACGTACCGGTGAAGAGAAGGAGTAATGTGAAGTGAGAACCACGGCAACGTGTTTTATTTATACACCAAGAGGCGCGACGACTTTGTATAACACAAAGAAAAGAAATTGATTGAAAGCTTAAATTAATACTTACTTATAATTATGCTATGCAAGTCTATATCATCCCCATAAGTACTAAGTTGTGATGTGACATCACGGTAATCACAATTGAATTATATTCTATTTCAACTTAATTTAACTGTTTTCTTTGAATAATTTGAAAAACGAACAAAATACTTGCATGCAATTTTTTTTATTATAATAATAATATGTTTTTGTGTGATTTTTTTAGAAGCCAAATATTTTTGATCAATAATGAACATGTATATATAATTCACTTATGCGTTTATCAACTTTGCCGCTAGAGCATTGGCTCACTTGCATGTTTTTTAAATTCATTTTATTTAAGTGGATAACCTATGATGTGGTGTATTTTTCTTTTATTTTTCGTCTCATAATACATAATGCACCCTTCATGTCTTTATAAGGAGGGTGATTCTTGTTTGCTAACTCCTTTAATTTTTTTTTGTTTTGAAAAACGATCTATCTTTATTTAATAAGTGGAAAACCACCATCCCGGTACGTACAACAAAGTGTTTAGCAGCAAAACTATATTAGAGCGATAAAGGCAATAAATATAATATTTACATACTGTCCCATGCCAGTCGTAGACCTTTCGCACGTCGAACTAACTTCTTTAATAATGTATGGACATATGGATTAATTTAAAACACACACTGAACCAAAAATGAAACATATTTCTTCAGATTGAGTTACATAATCTAACTCCACAAATAGAGTTAATCAATGTTTCTTCTGTGATCAAAAGTTTCTTTAATCAACGTTTTTTTAGTTCACATTACTTTTGTGAAAATAATTTGAGTGAAATACAATAACGAATATTTTGTTTTGAGAGCTAATAATGAATATTTTATACACTGATAATAAACAGTAAACAAATTTTAAAATGGTCCAGGACCATTTATGACATGGTGATCTCCAAACTTAACTAAGACACTTTGTTGACGCTACTCAATTTGCGTTAGATGCGATGTATTCAAGGGAGCCCCTATCAATTTTAGGGCCCCTAACCCAAATATTTTTTTAGTGTCATTATCTATTTTTCTTAACAGTAACAAAAAAAACCAAAACAACTAAAAACATTACAAACATTTTAAAACTCAATCAATTCTTTATTCATGGTCATGCTTGTTGTTAAATATAACATAAAAAATAATTTTAGGTTGCTTCTGCCATGACTTTTGACATTGGACTGAAGACTCAGCGAAATCCTAAAAGTTTAAAATAAACACACTATTGGATTAGGTTTTTTTTTGGCTCCTTAAATATAGAGATCTTTGGAGGCTTTGGGTTATGGCCTGGTTGGCCTCCACAATGACGCTCCTGACATATTGGTATGATTACTTTTTTATTGAGAGAAACTCGATACTAAGTCATTTTATGATATGTGATTACTTTTTTGTTGGGAGAAAAATCATCGATAATAACTTATGTTATGAAAATAAGAATTAGGAAAAGTCTAGAGAGAATAATTTTACAATATCATAATAAATAATAAAATAATGTGGTATTACAAAGCGAGGCCGGTCAAGATGGGAGGACTCAAGTTGCTTAAGCAAGCAAGTGGTTATCTCCATCATTAATACTCAGCAATAGATCGGCAGATTAGCGTCTGATAATTGTTTTGTGGAATGCCCTTGTTTGTTTTGAGTTGGGTTTTTTATTTGGGAGTTTTTTTATATATCACATAATCAATCATTTATTACAATTATCTCACCAATTAATTCTTCAGCTATAAGTAAAAGAATATTAAATCATCTCTCATCATTTTACGTTATCTACTTTATTATTTTTTTAATATTATTTTATTCATTATAATGCCTTATTTTAATTTCTCTCATTATTCTTTTTTTTTATCAACACAAATTTCCAAAAAAAATTTAACTTTCTAATCATTAATTTAATTATTTTTATCATATTTTAATATCCACTAATATATAAAAAAACCAAAAAAAACTTCAACCCAAAATAAATAGAATCAATTGTGGATATATTATGGGGAAAAAAACAACAATACAAATATGTGGCTTCCATAAGTTCACAATTTCTTAAAGCTTAGATTGTTTGATTAATATATATCATATATGTGTTTTGAATACAGTTTTCTTATGAAGTGATATATACAATTTAAATTTAAAAAAATTAATGCATATATCCTTAATCATCTCCTAATCTTATCGAGTTACCCCTTTGCTGCCGATTGCATGTTAATCTTGCAAGTAATCTCAACTCAAAACTGCCGCTTAAAGGCACAAAAATCAAATCCTACCAGTAAATATTTGATTTTGTCGTCATTGTTTGTTTTACTTTCTTTTCTGCCGATAAGTCTGTCGTCATCTTGATGCTCTCTCCCTTTATAGTATACTACTTTTCCATGGAAATTGCTGTATTTTACAAACCGCTACTCCCATTATTCTCCTAATATAATCGCATATTCCCTATCTCTCTTTATCTTTCTAATCCTCAATATCTTTCAATTGCTACATATACTTGTTCTTGGCTTCTCCACTATCTATCCACCAAAACAAACCGATATTGTTTTCCTCCCATCACCGGCAGCCGGGAAGATGTTCTCCCGGAAACTGTATATTCACTTGATTTTATCTTTCTTCCTCTATTTAATTTTGCTTCCTTCTCCTTCATCTTCCTTCTCTTTTCATAAAAAGCACAAAATTGATGGACCCATCAAGACTGTTGTCGTTTTGGTCATGGAAAATCGCTCTTTTGATCATGTTTTGGGTTGGTTGAAGAGAACCCGGCCGGATATTGATGGGTTAACCGGGTCCGAATTTAACCGGGTCAATGCATCAGACCCGGAATCGGATAAGGTCTATGTAACCGACGATGCTTTCTTTATTGATTCTGACCCGGGTCACTCTATTCAAGCTATCCGGGAACAGATATTCGGGTCGAATGATACTTATGCGGATCCTGCTCCGATGAATGGGTTTGTTCAGCAAGCTGAGAGTATGGGTGTTGATGGCATGTCGAAGAATGTAATGAGTGGCTTTAAACCGGAAGTTTTACCGATTTACACTGAGTTGGCCAACGAGTTCGCCGTTTTTGACCGGTGGTTTGCTTCGGTTCCGGCGTCTACACAGCCCAATAGGTTTTATGTCCATTCAGCTACATCCCATGGAGCATCAAGTAATGTAAGGAAAGATTTAATTAATGGGTTTCCTCAAAAAACAATCTTTGATTCTTTAGAAGAGAATGGCCTCAGTTTTGGTATTTATTACCAAAACATCCCAGCAACCCTATTCTTCAAGAGCTTAAGAAAGCTTAAGCATGTAGTTAAGTTTCATAACTATGCATTGAAGTTCAAATTGCACGCGAAATCGGGGAAACTTCCTAATTATTCAGTGATAGAACAGAGGTATTTTGATGTTAATCTTTTACCTGCAAACGATGATCATCCATCACATGATGTAGCTTTAGGTCAAAAGTTTGTTAAAGAGGTTTATGAGACATTAAGAGCTAGTCCTCAATGGAAGGAGATGGCTTTGTTGATTACATATGATGAACATGGTGGGTTCTTTGATCATGTGCCAACACCTGTCAAAGGGGTGCCTAATCCTGATGGAATCATTGGTCCGGATCCTTGGTATTTCCGGTTTGATCGTTTGGGTGTTCGTGTGCCTACATTCTTGATTTCACCTTGGATTGATAGGGGCACTGGTATGTTTTGCATGTATTTTGATGTAATTTGTGCTTCTTGTGTTGGTTACATGTTTGCCAGGTTCAATGTTTAACTTTCTTTATATCATTTTGTTTGAAATGCTTGGCTAGACAAATGCCTTCACTAGGTTTGCAGATAAGCTTAATCGTGTCAGTTTACTGAAGTCTTTTCTACCGGAAATCACTAATCTTGATAGAGTACAAGAGGACTTGGAGATTATACATTAACTGAGCAGTAGGATGAAGGGTAGCTAACAAATTCTTATTATTTTGAGAAATTGAGCCCAAAGGAGGTTTGTATTTGGCAGAGTTGTGCTAGGTTCATATATGAACATGTTAAGGTCTCAGTTGATTTACATAAAGTCATTGAACTAGCTCCATAAACTGGTGAATGGTTTGATTGCATCCTTAGCTTTTAAGCTAACTCTCTTGCGTTAATGGTGTCTTAAGTAGAAGCCTTGGACTTTTGGTGGGATATAATTGTTTATACATCGGTCATCAGAATGATATGTAGAATTTCAAGGTGATACTTGTAGTTATGTGACTTGAGGTTATCCATTTGAGTTGCATTTGGCACGAATTGTTTTTGGCAGAGAATCTAATGCATCTATTTTTGCTGTTGTTTTTGTGTTATTGAAATTCTTTTTTCTTGCCCGTTTAAGCACATACTGAATTTGCCTCGTGCAGTGATCCATGAGCCTAATGGCCCAACCCCAGATTCACAGTTTGAACACTCGTCTATCCCAGCAACTGTAAAGAAACTTTTCAAATTGAAATCAAATTACCTGACCAAAAGGGATGCTTGGGCTGGAACTTTCGAGGATTATTTCCGCATTCGTCAGACTCCTCGTGAAGATTGTCCAGGTTTGGCTTTCTTGCACAACATTGTGCTATTACACACTTGTACGCACAATTGCACGCAGTTGAACCGATGAATGCATGTTAACTGTTTGTGTAAATGTTTCAGAGAAACTTCAAGAAGTTAAGCAATCATTACGGCCAAGAGGACCACAGGAAGATGTTGAATTATCAGAATTCCAGATTGAGTTGATCCAGCTTGCATCACAGCTTAATGGTGACAGTGTTCTGAACACATATCCAGACATCGGGAGAAACATGACGGTGGCTGCAGCTAATCGATACGCAGAGGATGCAGTTGCGAGGTTCTTGGAAGCCGGAAGGGCTGCTTTAAGAGCCGGAGCAGACGAGTCGGCATTAGTAACCATGAGACCTTCACTCACTACTCGTACATCAACACACACCGAAACTCGTGCTTGGGAATCTTACTAGGATCGTGTATACTCCCACATTTATATATCTAGCCTGTACTACCTCTACCTGTAAACCGTGTGTATATGAAATGCGTTATTGTTAAAGGCCTCACATCGAACCTACTGTTTTCGGCACAACAGTGCCGGTCGGTTATGACAATCAATCAGCTGAAAATTGATTCGAGTTGAGAATCGATTTTCGTCGGGTCGATTGTTTTCTGTGTGATGTGGTGTTAGTGAAAACATTGTGTTGCCTTCAAAAGGCCCATATATGTATCTCCTTCATTATGACAGATTATGGAAGAAAAAAAACCCTATGTTTTTCAATGTACTAACGTATCATTGCTACCTCATAGTAATACATATACTACATTACTTATTACCATAATAAAAATAGAAATGCAGTATATAATGCTATTATTCTCAATGTATCTCTTTTGTCATTATTAATTACTATAACTATTTATTGGTAGGAAAAATAAATGACAATTTAGTTTATGTAATGAAAAATGGACCATTTAAGAAGGTTGTAGCCTTTATTGGTTTTTTTTTAACTCTGTTTTGCGCCTATAAGGCCTTGATAATAATAAAGGTTCCTTTGTCTAAAAAAAATAAAATAAAATGGACCATTTATTGAGTTTCTCGTAGCACTTGCAGAAGATTATTATGTACAAGCATCCAGCGGTAAAAATAAAAAAACTCTAAATTATGTACAAGTTTTATTGAATAAAATATAAGCTCTATGCAAATTTTATGTTAAAATAAATGGAAAATTAGGGATAAGGACACAATTTGAAATATTTTTAAGTAACAGGACAGCTACATATTTTTTATAGGGAGAAGGACAACTGCATAATTTTTATAGCGAGAAAGACAAACATTGAATCTCGAAAATCAGTGAATCCCGAAATCAGTGAATTTCGACACTGAATCCCGAAAATCAGTGAATTTCGACAATGAATTTTGAAAATTATATAGTGAAATTCGACAGTGAATTTCGGCAGTGAATTTAAACAGTGAATTTCGAACACAAGTGAATTTCGTCAGTGAATAAATAGTTTTGTCCTTTATGCAAAAGTTTCAAAAGACTGTCCTTCTACTCAATTGATGAAATATTTCTGTCATTCTCCCTCATTCCAAAAGGGTTTTGAGATTCTGATGAATTCAATCTTTCAAGTTCTTCATCCTCCTCTTCTGACCGTTCTACCATTATCTTCATCTCATAATCTTCTTTTTGGTTTTGTGTTTTCTTATTTCTATCCATTTTCTTATCATCTCAATCTTATTGTACATAATTCCCCAAACTGCAAATTCCTATCCATTTTCTTTCTTTATGTCATCTTTTGTTATCATGGTTAAATTCCCAAATTATTTTCTTCGTTTAGAGAGATCATATGATACTCAAAAGAAAGTTTTTTCATACCAACTATTACGAGCCTTGGACTGAGAGCCCAAGCCTCGATCAAGGGATCGCAATTTTCTTCATGATAAGCAAACAGTGAACAAGGAAGAATGAAAAATGAATGAAGAACAAAAGTTCCGGAAATGCATATATGGGAAAGCAAGAACATAATGAAACTATCAATTATTAGACCTTTGATTATTCAATCTGATGTTTACAAAGTGTTGGAACAGCCTTATATAATACTACTACTTAGTAGGGTGAGGGAACGGTTAATTAACTTAATCAACTGCCTAACTAACTTAATTTAACGCTAATAGAATCTGCAAAGTATTAACTGCTTTCTGCTACGTGTGTGTTCGACCAAATGCCAATGAGAGAAAAAGACTTGCTGTTGTCTGTTGTGCTTCCTTGAGTGTGCAGCTTGTTAATGTTACCTTCAACCGTTCTAAAAAGACGTGTTTGCTGCTACTAACGTTATTTGTATTTTTGTTATCATTTCTTGTAAAAGGTACATAAATTGACTACAATCTCTACTACTTCAAATTCAGATGACCATTAGCATCTGTTTTTTTCCGCATTGGTTTAATGAAGCCTATATAAATCAAGTACTACCTCTGACGATTTCAAAAATCGTCTATATGAAATCTGGGGTTCTTTTTTTAGTAATAACCTATTCAAAGCCTCAAGAACTGTTATAGCCCGTGTATAATTAAAATAAACAATTCGAATAAAATCAACAATTTTATTGATCCAAAGAAAAGATTACAAAAAGAAGTACGGAAAAAAATGATAAAGGTTTCCTTAAGACAAATTTGCCCCGGTATGTACCCCGGTTTGCAGCAATTGTCTCCCAGGAATTCTCAGATTACCTTTCAGAATAGTGGTACTACAAATTCTGAACTCCGGCGAACTCTAACAGTGCTTCAGCTTTCTCTTCACTTAATGCAAGAATAGAATTATGCAGAAGAATAATATGTATGCTATTTGCTGGTGTTGTAATTCAGTGTATATTCCACTCTTGCAAAGGGACGTTTATATAGGCTGCTGATCAAGCCTGAATTGATGGCTGATTAATGACATTAATTGAAGATGAGGTTCCTTCATCTTCATCAGTTCAGCAATTGGAGATGGTGGAGAGGGACGCCGAAAAATGCCTCGGACAATTTAGTTTATGTAATGAAAAATGGACCATTTATTGAGTTTCTCGTAGCACTTGCAGAAGATTCTGTAAATAAGCGTAAATATGTTGCATAAGAATCTAATTATGTACAAGCATCCAGCGGTAAAAATAAAAAAAAAAACTCTAAATTATGTACAAGTTTTATTGAATAAAATATAAGTTCTACGCAAATTTTATGTTAAAATAAATGGAAAATTGGGGGTAAGGATACAATCTGGAATATTTTTAAGTAACAGGACATCTACATATTTTTTATAGGGAGAATGACAACTGCATAATTTTTATAGCGAGAAGGACAAACAGTGAATCCCGAAAACCAGTGAATCCCGAAATCAGTGAATTTCGACAGTGAATCCTGAAAATCAGTGAATTTTGACAATGAATTTTGAAAATTATATAGTGAAATTCGACAGTGAATTTCGGCAGTGAATTTAAACAGTGAATTTCGATTGCCATTGTGTATGTTTGAGTAATTAACTTACATATGCACCTACGCAACTAGTAGAAACCGAATGGAGACATTAGTTGTGAGAAGAGGGTAAGAAGAACGGAAGGTAGAATCGACCCCAGTGGAATTCGGTTCCTTATCCGGGAAGTTTACATTCAAGTGTTTATCTTGTCAATTCATTAGGTTTAAGGTACTTAGACCAAGGAGGAGACAAAGTGTGGTTTCATTCACTCGTATGAGGGGAAATCACTTGTTTAGGAATGCACCATTCACACATTAGAATACCATTGGAAGATGGTAGGTAGATCGTTTCCAAGGAATTAAGGGGAGATAACTTGAACTATGAATCATCTTGGCTAGATTCTTTTATCGTTTGAACAACTTTTGTAGTCAATTATTACTTTTGTAATCAAACTTGCGATTCGGATCAAGATAATAATAACTAATTGGTGTTTGACCTCACATCCTTGTGGGATACGACCTTGACCACCGTACTAGACTACGATTGACCCGGTACACTGCCGGTATGATTGGAACCCTAGGAAAGTTTGCATCACGTGTCCATGGTGGACACTGATTGACGTGTTCCCTAAGGAAAATGATTATGATTAGTTGATCTCTGATGTATGTCAACCGGATGATCAAATTCCACGGTATTTTACCCCAATTCTTTAGTATATAGTGATATTTCGCGTCAATTGTGGTGAATTTTGCAATAAAACGAATCACGTTTATTTTGTGTAGACACGTCTAATATCCAACAGTTTATCATCTTTTTAGAGCTTATCAGTTATAATCTATCGTCGGAATTACTCGTGGTATGTTTGTATTGGCATTTTGCAGTAATTACAGGGGCGTGGAGTAAAAATATCCAAGTTAGATCGAGCTTACTGTCACAGTTGGAGAGATTAATGGAGTTAGGAAATTCTGAGCTTGATTCTGTTTGATTGGCAACACAAATTGAGGTCTCGGAGTAAGCCGAGTGAATCATGGCGCAGGCCGAGACATGTTACGGCGCGTACTGAGACATCAAAGTCTATAATTGCAGGAGCATTAATTATGATGTCAAATTTCAACAACCCTGTTAAGCTCGGCATGCACCGAGGACACTATGGCGTGCGCCGAATTACATGAAAAAGCAGATTAATGCAATTTAAGCTAATTTGAGACGGAAGAAAAAAAGACATCATCAGCAGAGAGCAAAAAAACTATCTGTTGCAGCACCTTGAAGGCACCTCCACCTCAAGGCTTCCCTTAGCCAAAATTCCACCATTTAACACTTAAATTCATTGTAAAAATTTTAGAACTATCATTTTTGAACTCAAGGCTTTCAATGGATGTAGAAGGCAACTAGCTTGTGTTCTATCTTCATCAATACATTGAAGTAGATGAAACTCCATTTCGAGTTCATCACTCAAATTTGGTAATCTATTAATCTTTCCTTTGATCTAATTGTTCTTATCACTATGAATACTAGCTTTAACTTGTTAGTAGTTGTAATTGCTAGTTCTTTATACTAGCTAAGATGATATAGTAATGATAGTTAATCCTTTTTATTGTTTGGAAGTGATTGTTTATGGTGCTAGCTTCTATTGTGTTGAAAATCTTCTTGTTTGCATTGATTGGTAATGTGTATGTTGGAGTAATTAACCAATGTATGCACCTACACAACTAGTAGACACCGAATGGAGACGTTAGTTGTGAGACGAGGGTAAGAAGAACGGAAGGTAGAATCGACCCTAGCGGAATTAGGTTCCTTATCCGGGGAATTATGCATTCAAGTGTTTATCTTGTCAAGTCATTAGGTTTAAGGTGCTTAAACTAAGGATGAGGCAAAGTGTGATTTCATTCACTCGTATGAGGGGAAATCACGTGTTTAGGAGTGCACCATTCACACTATAGAACACTAATGGAAGGCGGTAGGTTGATCATTTCCAAATAATCTAAGGGAGATAACTTGAACTATAAATCATCTTGGTTAGTTTCTTTTATCATTTGAACACCTTTTAGTAGTTAAATATTAGTTATTTAAACAAACTTGCGATTCGGATCAATATAATAATAACTAATTGGTGTGTAACCTCACAATCCACGTGGAAAACGACCTTGACCACCATACTAGACTATAATTGACCTGGTATACTGCCGGTGAGATTGAAACCCTAGGAAAGTTTGCATCAATCTCCTTGATATTAGGAGATAATTGTGATGTTCAAATAATTATTAAATGATAAAGATTGGAGCCTTTATGACTCAGGATTCCTTCCATAATTATCTGATTAAGAGCGTGTGCAAGGGGTTTGGCCCTAGGGAGCCTAGGTTGACCTTATAGGTCGGACATGGGTAAGTTTGAACACAAGTATTAGCCGACCGGCAGAGGTCGGGACAGTGTGTGTCTAGATCGCTCGGAGGTCGGTCCTAGACATGGGCCGACCCCGAGAGGCTAGGGAGATCAGCTATGCTAGCTCGGCTCCTGAGATCCGACCCTTTAAACAACCTTTCTCTCTCAGACTTAAAGTCGGGCCACTAAAGAGGTGCCACGTAGATACGTTCAGTTTTTTACATCGTCAACCTCCGTCCCAAAATATAAGTCCATTTAGGTTTTTTGTTTTGTCTCATAATGTAAATCGATTTAAATACCCAATGAAGAATTTATTACATTTTTCTCATTTTATTCCTCATTCATTATCTAATCACCCACTTTTCACTACTCTGTATTAATAACAGTCAAATGTCATTTTAAATTTTTTTCATCAAAATTAATTACACATAACCATTTTAACCAACTTTCTTAATCTGTATGGAAAAACTTAAATGGACTTACGTTTTGAGACGGAGGTAGTACTAAACTTTTTTATTTATTCCAGTTTATTTTGGGGATCTTTATTTGCATCACCGCACCACTCTGTATATCACACTACACTTAAAACTTAAATCTACCTTTATACTACAATGAAATTTCTATGTTTTTCATTCTTTTATTACACCCTAATTTCTACCTTTATACCACACATATATACTATTTCCACACAAATTTTTTATATTACAAATTAATCCTAATTTTACCAAAAAGTATATTGAAGTAGTCAATGGAATCAATGGAGGTGTTGGTTGAAGTTGGCTTTGGCCGGAATTGGCCATAGAAAAAGTATTGCCGGATTCCGCCATTGGAGCAGCATGGGCGGGTGGTTTGGGGAGGAGGAGGGGCAGACAGGGTGGTATACTGGTATTGGTGGCGGGTTCAGGTTGGGGCAGGGTTTCCGGTGGTGGATGCTCGACAAAAACCTGTATCGGAGCTGAAAAGCCGCCGAAGGTCATGGTTGTGGAGGTGGAAGGGCGGCGAGGAGGGGTTTATGGCCATTTGTGCTTGATTGAACAAGCTTGCCAGTGATAATAATAATTCGACGCGGCAGGAACGGGAACACGGAGGATCTAATTCCGCCATTGCTATTGAATCCAGAATCTCCATAATTTAGCAGTGCCTTCGCTCATAAAAAAATTTAGCAGTGCCTGCTGTTTGGTTTCTTCTACCTGCAATTCAGATCCAAATCCGGAAAATGTCTTCAACTTTTAGCGGAGATGAAACTGCCGGTGGTTGAAGGGAAGGAAGGGAGGCTGAGAAGAGGAGTACAATGATGGTGGTTAGGTGCCGGTGGTTGACAGCGGCAAACGGGGTTTTCGGAAAAAAAAAAAGAGAGGCTTGTATTAACTTAAAATGGGGAAGGGGGAAGAGGGAAGAGGGAAGAGGGAAGAGGGAGGTTTGTTGAATTTTGTAAATTTTGAGACTTTGGGGGGGGGGGGGGGGGGGGGGGGGGGAATGACAATATAAAATTTTGGTGGTGGTAAAAAGGGTTTAGTATAAGAGTGACCCCAATGGGCTGAATTTATCTCCCCCTAAATCTGATATAAAGGCCTTGACCCACCCTCAAGCCCACAATAACACCCAAAACCTCCCCATATCTCTAAATAAAATTAAGCCACACTTCAAAAATAAAGTGTCTACTAATATGAACAGTACACAAATCCTCTATCATCCCACTCAACAAAATCATTTCAGTTTCAGTGCCAAATTTTTTTTCATTGCAGCTCCAAAAAGAAGATGTATATCTAGTGCCAAAAAAAGATGTATATCCCTAGAAGTACAGTTCTGACATCCAAAATTGAAATCTGTAGAAGAAGAAGAGAAATCACTGTTCATCCAATTGAGGTATGCATCTGTGTAAAATTGAGAAAAGTTTTTTTAGGGGGTGTATAGAGGTTTCTTATTGGAGTAAATTATTTTTTGGGTGTTGAAAAAATGTAACTGAAACGGAAAATGATGTGTTTGAATGGTGTAATTGGGGATTATCATTGGAGTCACTCTAAGTGGTTTTTTTTTTTTTTTTTTTTTTTTTTCTTCTTTTCAATTTTGGAATTAAAATTGGGTGTAGAGGTAGGTTTCGTAATCTTGAAATATTAGATGTGGTGTAAGAGGTAGATATCTTGAACCGCACGGTCTTTGGAAATATTTTTTATCGCAAGAAACGATGTAATGTGAGAATTGCGGGAATTCAATTGGCACTTTCCAAGGCTCCTTCGAATTTTCTGACTAGCCTGAACAAGTCTTTAATCAATGAATACGAAGAGATTCTTTTGCAGGAGGAAATTTATTGGCATCAGAAATCACGATTAAATTGGATTGAAGATGGCGAAAGGAACACGCGGTACTTCCACCTTTCTACGTACCAAACGCAGACGAGGTAAAAATAATATTTTCTATCTTAAAGACGCCCACGATAACTGGATTTCTGATAAGGAGACTCTTCAATCTATGGTCCGCCAATTCTTCATTGACTTATACACTGATGAGCATGTGGTTCCCCTCCCTCATGGCCTGTTTGCGCTTGAGATAAATCATGCAGATAAGCACTTATTAAATCGTCCGGTTAGTGAAGTGGAAGTGAAAGCAGCAATCTTTCATATGGGGGCTTATAAATCTCCCGGGCCCGATGGTTTTCAACCAAATTTTTACCAACAGAATTGGGGTGTGCTCGGCCCCTCCATTACGGCTTGGGCTCTTAAGGCTTTTCGAGACCGTGCTTTTGACCGGTCTATGAACCGCACCTTCATCGCCTTAATTCCAAAAGTCCAACCCCTGCAATCAGTCTCCCAGCTTCGGCCCATTGCTTTGACAAATGTTACGGCAAAGATTATCACGAAATTATTGCAAACCGCCTCCGGTTAATTATTGGCAAAATTGCAGACAATAGCCAAAGTGCGTTCATCCCGGGCAGGCAAACCTTTGATAATATTATTGTGGCACAGGAAGTTCTTCATACGATGAAGCAGAAGAAAGGTTCTAAAGGAATTATGATAATTAAAGTGGATCGCGAAAAAACTTATGATAGAGTTAATTGGGATTTTCTTCGCCATATTCTTCGTCTAATGGGATTTAACGACGCCATTGTTGACATTATCATGTTCTCCTTGTCAAGTACCTCCCTGGAAATTCTTTGGAACGGAACACCTCTTGAAGGCTTCCGACCGCGGCGTGGCCTTAAACAAGGTGATCCCCTAGCACCGTATCTCTTTGTCCTAGTAATGCAAGTGTTGAGCTGCCTTATACATCGATCGATTAATGGGGGAAGATGGAAACCGATCACTGTTTCTCGAGGGGGTCCCAAAATTTCACACCTCTTCTTTGTGGATGATCTTCTCCTCTTTTCAGAAGCATCGGTTGTGCAGGCAACCGAAATCGAACATGTTCTTTCTGTTTTTTGCGGCTTCTCGGGTCAAAAAGTGAGCGTTGCCAATTCTAAATTTGCTACATCTGAAAACACGGACAACCATATTATCAACCAGATTGCGAATGCATTGGGTATGTCTCATACGGCGCACCTCGAAAAATACCTCGGCGTCCCTCTCCACCATACTCGGGTTAAAAAAGATGATTTTCAGGGCATTGTGGATAAAACCCGATCGAAACTTCAGACTTGGAAGGCAAATACGCTTTCAAGAGCTGGCCGCGCCATTCTTTCTCAAACGGCGCTTTCTACAACACCGTATTATCTAATGCAAACAGTTCGCCCGCTCGCTTTGCTACCGTAACAGATGAATTAGATAAGATCGTCCGATCTTTTTTCTGGAGGCATGACACGGATAAACGGGGACTTCACTTAGTGGCATGGAACCTTATATGCCAACCGAAAAATAAGGGTGGTCTGGGCATTCGAAACGCGCGTGACATGAATATCGCTTTCCTTGCAAAATTGTCTTGGCAGATGTTGACTGAGCGAGGCAAGCTTTGGGTCCAAGTACTTAACCAAAAATATGGCTCCCCACTCGATGAACCCAAAGCAAATTGCTCCTTCATATGGCGACACACATGTTTTGCGGCAAATTCTCTACGCGATGCTTTTGACTCTAATGAAAATGGAAATGTTCTATGGAAACCAACGGCATCCGGAAAATTTACGGTGAGCTCTGCCTACTATGAATCCAAGACTACACTCTTAGTGCAGATACTACTCATAGTGGCGTTTGGAAGCTGATATGGGCGATTAAGGGACCGCTTCGTGGGAACATGCTATTATGGTTGATTCATCGAGACGCCCTTCCTACTATAGGCCTATTAAAAGGGAGACACATAGGAGATAATGATGTGTGCCTTGGCTCTGGCACTCGGCCCGAGTCCATGCTCCATCTGAAAACACGGACAACCATATTATCAACCAGATTGCGAATGCATTGGGTATGTCTCATACGGCGCACCTCGAAAAATACCTCGGCGTCCCTCTCCACCATACTCGGGTTAAAAAAGATGATTTTCAGGGTATTGTGGATAAAACCCGATCGAAACTTCAGACTTGGAAGGCAAATACGCTTTCAAGAGCTGGCCGCGCCATTCTTTCTCAAACGGCGCTTTCTACAACACCGTATTATCTAATGCAAACGGTTCGCCTGCCTGCTACTGTAACAGATGAATTAGATAAGATCGTCCGATCTTTTTTCTGGAGGCATGACACGGATAAACGGGGACTTCACTTAGTGGCATGGAACCTTATATGCCAACCAAAAAATAAGGGTGGTCTGGGCATTCGAAACGCGCGTGACATGAATATCGCTTTCCTTGCAAAATTGTCTTGGCAGATGTTGACTGAGCGAGGCAAGCTTTGGGTCCAAGTACTTAACCAAAAATATGGCTCCCCACTCGATGAACCCAAAGCAAATTGCTCTTTCATATGGCGACACACATGTTTTGCGGCAAATTCTCTACGCGATGCTTTTGACTCTAATGAAAATGGAAATGTTCTATGGAAACCAACGGCGTCCGGAAAATTTACGGTGAGCTCTGCCTACCATGAACTCCAAGACTACACTCTTAGTGCAGATACTACTCATAGTGGCGTTTGGAAGCTGATATGGGCGATTAAGGGACCGCTTCGTGGGAACATGCTATTATGGTTGATTCATCGAGACGCCCTTCCTACTATAGGCCTATTAAAAGGGAGACACATAGGAGATAATGATGCGTGCCTTGGCTCTGGCACTCGGCCCGAGTCCACGCTGCATGTGATGAGAGACTGTTGCTGGGCTACATCTATGTGGAAACAAGTCATCCATCGACATTGTTGGACGCTTTTTTCCACTGCCAATAAGACTCCGATTTGGCTGGAAAAATGCTTGAGTACAAATATGTACAAACACGACACTATTGAATTCTGGAGATTCTTATTCCGAGAGATTGTTCAGGGACTTTGGTATTGGCGCACCCATGAGACCCACCACGGAGACCGATCACGCCCCCCGAAGATGATCTTCATTTCGGAAAAGCCTATTCGACGAAGACAAGAAGCTCGACTCACCAGAACATGGCGACTTCTACGTTTTTTCAATATAGAAAAATTACCCTAGTGCCTTGTATAATTGGTTTTTGAACACTTTTGTACACTTTGTTGATTTTTAATAAAATATCCGGTTTCGAAAAGAAAAAAAAAACAAAATTAATGATATTTATTGTTACTTTTTTTTTTGTGGAGAAGAAGATATTTATTGTTACTTAACCGTGTCATTTCAACGTACAATGCCAATATACATTCATGAATCAATAGATGAGATATATATTTTTCATAAGATTTCTTATACATTAACAATATTCATTATTATTTTCAAAAAAAAAAACAATATTCATTATTTGTTAACCAAAAAAAAAAAACAATTTATTTTCAAATTAAAAAATATATATATATATATTAATAATTGTCAAATATGATGATAAACTTGACGATTAAATCAGATAAATCGGAACCGCACCGCAGCCTCCCCACCCAACCTTTAATTATTATCGTTGCGGCTGTTTGGATTTGGGATTGGCGAAGAGTTCGCACTTATGGGATCGTCTCGGAGAATACGGTACCGGAATATTGTGCTTTGTGCTTCTGCATCACAACGAGGGAAAAAAAAAATATTGTGAATTATAAACACCAGAGCAAAGAAAAATAACCAGAGAAATATATCAATCAATCATCTTCAAAAGCAGAATTAAAAGAAAATATTAATCAAAATACCTTGATTTGAAGGGAAAATGAGGATTAATCTTGCATCGCCAAGTTGACTATGAGGATTCATGGAGAAAAATAAGACGGTTAACACTAAAAGATGAACAATACAACGGAGGATACTAAAAACCCTCATACTAAAAAGATGAATAATATGACGGATACTAGAACTCTATAGAAAGTTTACAACTCTGCTGAAAAGAAAGACTCCAAATGCTTGTCTTCTTTGTAGTACTATTGAATATACATTTATATATATATAAAGAACGTTAACCATGGAAACCCCAGCTCCTTTTGACTTCAAAATCATTCAAGTTTAGCATCTGACCATACAGATACTGACCAATTCCTCAAATTAATACTTTCGAATCACGGTTTAAACCGCCCACAAAGTCAATAAGAATGATTGCTACAGGCCAACCTCTTATTTAGGCATCAGTATCGGGGGAGGTTTTTGTGTGTTATGTCCACATGCACCGAAGTCATGTGTGGATGAATCAGAACCACACAGTTTATATGCGGGATATAAACTGTGTGGTTTTGATTCACCCACACATCACTTCGCTGCATGTGGACATACCACACGGAAATTTCCCTATCGATAGTGCCCAAAGTGCGGAGTGTTATATAAGGGCGGACGCGGATGCGGATGCGGATGCGGACGCACAACATATTGGTCGAGGCGGCGATAATTCTAAAGAGTTTTTGCAATCTGAATAATGTATATTAGCTTCTTTTTTTCTATACTGATGATGCTAAATTACGCACCTCCGGTTTAACAGGCCACGTGTAATCTAAGGGTGAGTCAAGAAGAATATGCACGGCTCAAACTGTGTTAAAGGTGGTGTTTTTTTAGGGTTTTGGGGCTGAGTCCAAGAATGTATCTTGGATTGCCTACGTATCATGTGTACTATTCAGGAATCAAGTCTTACGTAGTTTCTGAATTAATGTATTTATAGGCATAAGTCCACCTTCTGCCCTAAAACTTATGGCGGTGTTGTCTATTGACACAAATAACCCTTATTGGGCCTTACCCCTTGCCCAAGTAACCCCATAGATATTGGGCTTGTGAGCTGGGCTGGAACTCTGGTCTCGACTCGTATACCACCGACATGGGTGTTCGAGATGGGACACTTGCAAAAACTGCTGGCTGCTGTGGTCTTCATCGACACGTCACTTATTCGACCCGAGGCGTATACCAGAGGCTTGGAATCCCCCACACGCTAGCTGGTTTAATTAGATAATTCCATGTGGAGGGGTGAAATCCCGTATCGTCATATACCACTTGGAAGCACTACTATGTATCACAAAAAAATTACAACTATACATATTGTGTTTAATGAACTATCTGAAAATATAGGATAAAATCTTATAGAATAAAACAATGATAGAGAAATCATAATATAATTATTATTATTGATGAAATTTCAAGTCACGGTAAATGATTTAGTTCTTGAATATCGGTAGTCAGATGTATAAATGAACGGGAAATTATTGATACATTCAAACTAGAATGTATTGAATGTCATATATGTTGTGAAAATGATAATGAATTCATCCATTAAAGTGTGTCGAAACTTAGACGTGTACGTGAACATTACTAGAAGAATACATATGTTGGATGACCCGCTTATTTATATAAACGTTTCGATTATGTAGCGGTCATATATATAACTATCCTTAAACCAGATGTCGTCATATTATCACGAAGTAGATTGTCACGTTTTGACATTATTGAGGTTTCTCTCGACGAGACGATCATACGGTAGTAATTAAATGTGATATTGAAACACGCGTAGGATATATATCGATCGTCCAAGATTTGAATATATATGTATATATATCTTTTTTTATATTAAAAGTATGAGTTTGTTTCCCCAAAATGTGTTTCTTCCTAATTAATTTATTTCATTAAATCTATAATAATCATTATAAGTAAAGATAATAATTATAAAGAAAAAAAAAAAAAAAAAAAAACCTTGCAACGCTGTCATTAAGATAACTAATATGTTTTCTCAAAAAAAAAAAAAAAAAAAAAAAAAAAAAAAACTAATATGTTACCTTTAATCGTGAAACACGAATTGCAACACAGCCTTTTAGTTTGCCCGTACAATATACATAACTAATTTGTTATCACCCCCCAAAAAAAAACTAATTTGTTATCTTTAATACGTGGTTTTTTTTTTTTTTTTTTTTTTTTTTTGTTGTTGATAAATTTAATAGGTTAATAATTAGAAGAGCGAAACACTTTATAAGGAACCATTATCTAAAGCATTTCTTTCCGGGGGGGGGAAGGGGGGTCATGACCCACAGCCCACAAAATCAATGAATTTAAAGGCCTCATGAATATTTGACCCAATAGCATTTACTATCTCAGTTAAAATATAAGTCATCATATATTTTTAGATTTGCCCACGGTATATGTCATTCTACATTACAAATGCAATATTTATTACTCTTTTCTCTATCTTTCCCCTAAATTATTATCAATCCAACAATTTTTCATTACTTAACCATTATTGCATTAATGATAGTAAATGGGCCTTTTACACATTAACCATAAATTTTATGACATTCAACCGCACTCTTAATTTATGTCAAAACACCTAAGATGACTTATATTTTGGAACATAGATTGTATGTATTGTTAATTGAACAAGATATGGTTGATAACATTGGCTATGCGAGTTTGAGTAATACTTTTGCTTCTAAAAATGCTAGGAGAGAGGTGTTTAAATGATTTTCTGTTCGGTTACAATAACTATAGTATAATGACCTAAAACAATATCTGGCCCCAGCATAAATTTGGATATGGACGCCCATGTTTCTTCCTAATTTAAAATGTGAGTGTTTTCCGATATATGATTATATACTATATATTCAAAATAATGATAACGTGACATTGATAAGATGAAGTATGTTTATCTTTGTATATGTTGGATAATTGATCAGACAAATTTTTTATTTCTTTTTTTAGGGTAATTTTTTTATTTCTATCAACCTGTTTTTTCATCAATGCAAATTAATATTTAACCGTGATTATTGTATCACTAATTAATTACACAAACATACTGATCAAATTAAATTAGAGAAATGAAAAATGAAATGAAAAATGAATGCATGGACAAAACACATGGAATATGACTTCAGAAGATCCGTGGAATGCATATTGTTTATATTCTTCTCATCACATGGTCATCAGCTTTGTTTTTAAGTATTGGAATACAAATATTTTTTCCTTTGACGATTTTATTTTTCTGGAGCCCAGTGTGTTGTACTCTTCCTATGTTTTTTATTTTCCCAAACCAGGTTTGCCAAACATAGGTTTTAAGGAGGCATAACTGCGTTTCGGCCGCGTGTTATGCTATAAGGCGAGGAGTAGGATGCGGCAATGTAAAAACTTTTTCTTTTAAATTTCTAGGATATGTAAAAATAAGGATAAGCAAGAAATTTACTTACTAACTTCCGGATTATACTAAATTAAAAAAATAAAATAGAAAATCTGAAAAGCATATGGCACGAAAAAACAATATTTATTCAAACACACTATTGAATACAAATTAAGCAATACTAAACATAATTTATACGCTTAATTGCAAAAGCAGAATAAAAATAAGGATAAGATCCGGGAAATAATAATTTTACCGATATATATAAATATTTTATTTTATTACACACATGAATATTAAATTAAACTAATAAACGATATGTTAAGCAGTTTTAGGAAAATACTAAACAAACATTCGAAACATATTCTTCTTGATTAAACAAAAGAAAGATAAATATAAGACACTAAAAATAAGTCAAGCATAGGATTCTAAGCACATGTTACATTACCAATTAAATTCAAGATAGAAGGGCGATAAATTTAGGAAAATGAATATAAGGATAAACTTCCAATTCATACCAATTAAAAACAAAAAAATGAGAAGAGTCTAAAAGGACGTAAGAAAAGGTTTAAACATTGGTATTTAGGACATGGGCTACTTTTCCTTGATGAAAAAGACATTGGTGCCTTTAAGGGCACCTCATTAAAAATATTATATGCACCACAATTTTTTTTTTTAAATAAACATAAACTGACGTACCCTTAAGAAAATAATAGATTTAGTGTGGTGCCCCTGAAAGGTCATCAAATGGAGTACAAGCCAACACAAAATTTTGACTAAATACCTCTTTTCCTTTTTTTAAAGGGGAAATACCCTTTTTCTGTGCGGAAAAAAAATGAATTTATTTTTTCCTACCCAAATTTTCAAATGACCATAACTTTTGATCCAAACCTCCAATCATTGTAATTCATATTTTTTTTCTTCTTGTTTATTTTGATTTCATACATATACTCTTCTATCATAATTTCTAAAATTCGAAGAATCATTTCCCTTAAAAGCAATTGCCCCTGCCTATACAGTGACTCACATCAACCTTACATATGCATTAACACATTAACAGTGATTGTCATTGCTTTTGCAATGTCTCTGTACTGTGACATCAACATTTACATATGCAGTAACACCTTATATATGACTGTGCAGTAACCATATGCAGTGGCAGAATGCAGACAATGGACTTGCCTTCTGCATCATTGTAGTGACATTGGTAGGGTGCAGTGACAATGACAGTAACAAAAACATTAACGTGTGTCACTGTGTATATATAGTGATTAATTTTACGTGGCCCTGCGCAATGCCAAGGAAAAAAATGCATTTAGAATTAAAAAACTTATGTGGTTTTGACGGACGTTTTCTAGTGCTATACAATCCTTACCGGCAGTGTACCGGGTCAAATCATAGTGCTAGTGTGGTGAGTCAGAGTGTCGAATCCTCAGGGAAACGTCGTAATTCTTTTAAGTGTGGTTAAACACCAAAGAGCTGTTATTAACTCGATCTAAACCGCAATTTTATAACACGATTACTACTATTCTACTTAACATAAAGTAAATGTGTAATTTAAAAGTTATTCTAATATAATATATATAGATATATAAATATATATAGATGTACATGGATTGTAAAATATATATATATATATATATATATATATATATATATATATATATATATATATATATATATATATATATATATATATATATATATATATATACCAATATATAGTTTATAATAATAGACTAGACAGATAATTTTATAGAACTAGCCAAAGTTTATATAATTGATTTATACGATCTTTTTCAGTAAACGGAATGTGCTCGATCTTTCCTTTTATATTAGGTCCAATTGAGTATATGAAACGGTGCACTCCTGAGGTTAACAATTCCTCCTCACACGAGCGTATGAAATTGTCATATGTCAAATTGTCATCAGTTTAATCTCCACAACCGCCCCATGCTAATCTCGGTTAGTACGAAGCAGTGTACCGAGTACAAATCTACCCCGGATAAAAGAGGTTATTCCGTTTGTCAGACGGCCGATGTTATTGAAAAGGCTCCGGTTGTCAGGCGGATCGATTTAACTTTCCGGTGTTAGTTTCAATTAAACCGTTGATTTTAACATTATTACGATCTTGAGCACAAATTTAATAAGATTCATCTTTCCCAAGACAAATCTGCCCCCGGGTAGGAAATAGGATTCCGTTGTCACGCTTTCGCACGGCCAATTTTACCCTCCGGTTTTTCTATCTTTTATCTCATATCATAACTTCTCCGGTCGGTTCATCGTTAGGTTATATGTTGCGATTCATCTTGGTTAATTACGTCAATCCGAATATTATCAATACGTTGCAAAATAGAAAAAGATTCAATTAACTCAATTTTAGTAAAATTTTACTTAGACAGCATTCCTTTACCAAAAAGATCGAAATAAAACGATTACATAACTTTGGCTAGTTATTAGATTTAGCCTAAAAACATTATAACGACTAAAAAGATAAAAACAAACATAACAAACGTAAATACTTTAGAAATTTTACCCGATTACAAATGCTGAATCAGATGTCGCATTCTTCCGGATATTACAACGACTTCAACAACACCGAACTTCCGATAATTTCTCGAGCATTACAACAATACTACGGTATTATTATTTTTGGCATAAGGCCTATTTACAACTACTAAAATAAAAAGAAAATAAGAAGGCCGGACCGGGCCGGGTCATAGCCGGACTGGGCCGGTGTAATCATCACATTCATCCCCCTTAATTATCCAATTTCCGGATAAAATTATATATTTTGGAATAAAACTTCTAAAATTCATATCTCGAGTTCTGGATCTCCAAACAACATGATTCAAGAGGCATCGGAAAGCTCTTGGAAAAATCTACAACTTTCATGAAGGACTCTTCTTCAGAAAATGTCGTTTTGATGAGCCATTCGTTTGTCGAAGATATCTCTCGATTACCACTAAATCAAATCGATTAGCCACTTGACCACTTCGATTGACCATTTGACCACTTAAGCGAATTCGATTGACCACTTAAGCTCGTGACATTCTCTAAATCCTTTCAGAGATATGATTATACTTCAAAATGTCGATTCTCGGGGTCTTGGCTTATACATCTGCAATAAAATACCACAAATATCCACGTAAATCTGACACGACATTCCGATTTACTAAAATCGGTACAAAATGATAACTTTTCACTATTATTACTAAGTTTTACTACTAACTACTCTAAACTATAAAGATTAACATTTCATACTATTTATATCATAATTTCATATATTTTATATAGAATTCGTTGATAAAACATAATAATATAACATATATTTAATCATATAAAAGTAGTATATCAGGTAACTATACAATCTCACTGTGTATGTAGAAGCATGTCGCATTGACATAGTGTAGTTACATCGAATTTAAAACATTGACAATGTATTCAGGAAAAAAAAATTAACATAGAACAAAAAAATTAACAACTACGAAATGATATTGTGTATGTAGTAACATAACACAATGACAACTTGATATCAATAAATTTCCTTTGTATTATTCGAAATGTAAAATGTCACTACAACATCATATGTCACTGCCCAATGATTTTACAGTCAACATCATAGTTAATAAAATAACTTAATTTAACAACTAAATGACACTAAGCTTTTGCATCTTTTTCTTACTAAAATATTGAAAGAAGTGCTTGGTGCAAGTGTTTTCAAAACGATAAACAAAATATTTCGATCTCTCCCTTTCAATGGTTTTCATAATAAACATAAATAACCATAAATATTCATGCTATAAGCATAGTTTTCCATGTAAACACATAGATATGCTTAACACATTAATTTAACTATTAGTAGCACATAAGGCAACATGACATATCTAAGTAACATCGATGCATAAGATCTATGTCTATTCAACATGGCATATCATCTATGTCTATTTCTCCTCTTTAATCAAAACACGTGCAGAGCACGTGTATTTTGCCAGTATGTATATATGTGTGTGTGTGGAGTTGATTATCTATTACAGGTGTGGTATATTGAAATTCATATAGCGTTGACACATCTTCTATAACGATATTTTCCTATTGTTGGGTTGTTAGTTATAGTTTAATTTAATAAAAAAGTTCGATGAGTACTTTTTTTTTCTTCCCTTTCTTTATTAATGCGACTTGTGACTTGTTAACTAGAATGTAATGACACGATCAAAAACAAAAATTTTCTATCACTGGTTTTTAAATCAATTTTTTCTTTCCACACAACGAAAGAAAATATTTTGACGGAAACGATATATACGCACACACAATTTTGTTCTTACTAGGACTCGAATATGGATAACTGCGGATTAAGTGGCCACAATAATCTATAATGTTTGATTTGTGATAGAAGGTAAACCAACACCGAACTGAATCAAATCGTTTAATATTTTTCAAACCTAAATATTTAAGTTGATTTTAAAAAAGATTATAATCGAATCAAACTAAACCGTAAAAATCCTAATTACCCCTTACAAAATGAAACCCACTTAAAACATGAAGCGGGAGGAGGGAAAAACGAACAAGCAATGATAAAAGCACAATCAATTCGGCACAACAAATGATATAACCTAATCATCCACCTTTAAATATGATGAGTCTAGATCATGATTAATGAAGACACAACATAATCAAGAGTGAATGAGTAGGTTGTGTCACTCGTTGTGACGAAGAGCAGTAGCATCCATATCGTAGTAATAGTGCCAGAAAAAAATGTACACAACATTTGATATAACACAATTTTGAGTCATTAATCATGATATGGGACCTATTAATTTATATGAATCCTATAAAAATCAATGATATAAAAGTATGTGTTGTGTCAAATATTATGCAAGTGCTACACAAATTTCTCCTAAACAATAATTCACGGGAATTGACGGAATTCGGTAACTTTTCAAACTTTGTTCTGCGCCTAAATATCGGCGAGGTGACTACGACTGAAAGGCCGTCCGTGCAAAAGTCCCGCTCTATTCTCCAACTACCTTTACTCTCTCCCCCCAATGCCATGACACTTGTATTCAGTGCTTCGTTTCATCAAACACCTATTCTGCTATTCACATTTCTCTGGACTTCTCTCTCCCTAAATGCAGCTGGAACGCTAAGGAAAAAAAAATAAAAAATTCTTCCATTTTCTGAGCGCTAGGTAGTTAGCTAGACGTCAATGGCGGCTTCAGACGGCAGTGAGTATTTCGATTGCGAGTCACTTTCACGTAGATGGAGTTTTGCTCGTCCGTCAGGTGCTGAGATCGCAGAATTGGACCAAGAGGAGCTGTTATGGGCAGCAATCGAACGGTTACCGGCAGAACAGCGTCCGAATTATGCGTTGTTGAGGCATACAGCGTCAACAAGGGATATCGCCACCCCCGATGAGCAGCAGCCGCACACGGAGACTGTCGATGTGAGGAAATTAAATAGGTTTCATCGTGAGCTTGTCGTTAGAAGAGCTTTGGACACGTCTGAACAGGATAATTATAAGCTGCTCTCCGGCATCAAACAACGTTTCGAGAGGTGTTGATTGTACTGTAATTGATTCAATGTCTACTGTCCGACATGTATGCATGCACAATTAGTGGGATTAATATTATGCCTTTTGATTTGTTTCCGATTTCTGCTTGAATTTGTTGTGAATAAATTGTACGATAGAAAACAGTACTGGATGAACATGCATCCGGACATCTATAATATATATAATGAGCTCACTGATTAATCATGCTTAAATTACCTTTTTCTGTAAACCATATAATCATTGGAGATAATATGTTTGCTTTCTGATTTTTTTTATTTGTTTATTTTACCTTCTGGACATGGAGCTGCTGTGAAATAGAACGCAGGAGATCTATATTGATTCAATTTTCTATTGCATTTTTTTGGTGGCAAGGTATAGGCGAAAAAAAGAAGTAAAAAACACTTCAATTTTGTGATCACATATGATTGATATAGATTGAAATTATGATTTTCAACCTAATGATGGTGTATTAATGCTTGAGATTCTTATTATTAAGATTACAAAATTTAAAGTACTCTATTTGTATATCTTGGACTTCCAATGTTGTCAAGCTGAGTTTTGGCTGATTATGTTTTATTTTAATTGCTATGCTAAAAGAGTTGGAATTGAGTTGCCAAAAGTTGAGGTCCGCTACGAGAACTTACATATTACAGCTAATGTACAAGTAGCTTCCAGAGCTTTGCCAACATTAGTGAACTACACTCGTGATATCATTGAGGTATGTATGGTATTTTAGGTGTTATGCGATATAGTAGCTTTTTGATTAGGCTCCAACACTTTTTTACACTCTTCATTTGCAGGATATCTTAACTCGGATGAGAATATTTCGGGGGAAGCGAAATTCTATTACAATTTTGAATAATCTCGACGGTGTAGTGAAACCGGGAAGGTATAGATTCTGTTGCATTAAACTTTATTGCAGATGAAGCACATATAGCTCTAATCACAAAGTTCATAGTTTTGCAATGGACATGGAGCATAGTGTCTTATGCCCCCTTGCAACTAGGAAACCTGTCAGTTTCTTTAGCTGAATATTGTTTGGTAGACAGTCTGTTCTTCCGTTTCTTACAAAGAAAGAGAAGAAAGGGGCGTGTGTGTGGGGGTGGGGGTGATAACGGAGATAGTAGAATTGATTGCCAAACACCAATATTTATAAAATACAAGCCAGCTAATTACAGAAAATTTGCTTATCAAGCAGGAGGTCATACAAAAATGACAAACTCTTCTGTGAAATAAGTTTTCTTCGAATGAAAACTAGAGCATTATTGATAATATTCAATATCATGTTCGTATTGTTGCGTTCTTTTGATCGTGTACATTTGGCTTTCACTAGGATGACTCTTCTTTTAGGACCTCCAGGATCTGGAAAGTCAACACTGCTTCGCGCTCTAGCTGGAAAGCTTGACAATAACCTGAAGGTTAGTGTGAGCAATCAACATCTAACTTTCTTGTTGGACAAATGATGTTTTTTAGTCAACTTCTGTAAGAGGGATGCGTTTAAGTTGTTAAAAAAGAAAATGCTTTCTTAAGAACAACTGGTCACATACATTTCCTTAGAAACAAAAGAGTCTTACCAGATTGTAGAAGGTTAGTTTTTGGGCCAAACGTGGTTTGATCCTGCTAGGGGATGAAATGACAGATCTATCATTAACATGAATGTAGGAAAAAAAAGGATTGTTGTTAATGTGACTTACCGACGTGTGGTAGGTTAATTGTCTAGTGAGATATCATTATTGTTTAAGATAACAAATTTGTTAGCCTTTACTTTGTCATCTTTATTGGCTGCTTCAAAAATCTGAAAGTGTAATGTAGCCACGTAATTCTTGTTCCCATTTGGTTATTTGCAGCAATTAGATCTTTCAGGATTTTTGTACATTTGCCTGTTTGTAGAATAACTGTAGTTTTATGCATATTTGAAACCACTTGGAGTATCTACTTCATGCAGAGTGAGCATAATAAGTTCTCATGGTGGATGTTGTCTCTCTGTTCCATAATTATCTACGCTTTCAGAAATCCGGGGATATTACATACAATGGTCATAAGCTTGATGAATTTTGTGTTCAAAGGACTTCAGCGTACATAAGTCAGACAGATAATCACATTGCTGAGCTAACTGTACGGGAAACTTTAGATTTTGCAGCTAGATGCCAAGGCGCCAGTGAACTTTTTGCTGGTTTGTTCTGTTCTTAATCTTAAATTATCTCTTTAACTGTTAACCTTCGAGAGTATAATTATTTGTTTTGTTGGTATGAGCATAATTCGTTTTATTTTTTGTGATGTTGCATAATCCCAATGAGGAACTTCAAATCTCTTGCTGCAACGTGTGTTGGTCATCTATTGCACCATTAAAAGTTGCCACATGTATTTATTTTATTGTGGAGATTATCTTGTCATTGTAATTTAAATAACATGACTCATGTAGATATTGTGAAAGAAATGAAGAAACACATACTGCAACATGAGAATTGAATCGTTTAATTAAGGTTTTTAGGCACCGTAAGTACATATTTTGTTTTACAATAGAAGATACAAACTTAAACTAGCTGTGCACCTAAAAATTCTTGGATAACGAATTTCTCACGCCACTCAAACTTTTCCTTTGTATCTTCAATTACAGAATACTTGAATACTATTACTAAAAGAGAAAAGGAAAGAAGCATACGACCAAGTCCTGAGATTGATGCATACATGAAGGTTTGATTTGTAAAAAATAATTACAGCATTTCACTTGTGTGTGTGTGTGTGTGCGTGTTTCATATTTTTTGGGATCACTCACCTTTTAAAATATATATTAATCAGGCATCGTCTGTCGGTGGTAAAAAGCACAGTGTATCTACTGATTACTACCTGAAAATTCTTGGTCTGGACGTTTGCTCTGATACAGTAGTTGGAAATGATATGCTCAGGGGAATTTCAGGAGGCCAAAGAAAGAGAGTTACTACAGGTCCCTTCTTTCCAGAAAATTTCATTCATAGTAGTCAGTTTAGAGACATATACAATTAAGTATTGCCGAAGGCATCTGTGCGAATCTATATGTTTGAAATTGAGAACATTTATCTTTACTTTGTCAAGTATACGAGGTTCAATTTTTAACATACACCATCAGCTTCAGTTGACCTAGGGATTACTGATACTGATGGCTATGCTTGCACTTTCCCATATCTACTATAGTCCAGAAGCCATTCATTTAGTCTTTCTGCTCTTGAATTCAAGGACACAGAATGTGAGCATTACAAATCAAATATAGTTGAGGAATTTGGTTTCCTCTCTCTAGGCTGTTCGCTACAATGGATACTTCTGTAGAATAAGCAATGCTCTTACTAGTTTGTTTTCAAGTTATTTTCTATTTATCTCTGTTATTCCTTCATTGAATGACTAGGTGATTCAAACAGTTTGATAATAATGATGTGTAGGTTGCAAGAGTTTGGAAGCATGCTGAATACACAAATCTCTTTTTGTATATAGTCATCTATACTCTTAACACATACAACATTGACAGCTTTGGACTGATGCTCTTTGGACAACCTTATGTACTACAATAACCTTAGAGAAAGTGCTGCATGATCAGCACACTATTGTCACCCTCCGTTTTTTTTTAATCGCAATCCAATTTCCTAAAGCAATATTTGTTGCTAAATATAATACCAGCCATTCTTCTTTTCTGGTTAGTTAAATTCACAGAAAAATCCTTTATAAACCACTGCCAATTTATGTGTAATAGAACCAATTTTATCTTTGCCATCATTATATTTTTACTGTGGTGAAGTTTAAGGTGCAGTATTTTTGTATTTGTAGTGATAAACATTAGCATGATTTGATGCTTTATCAATGGACAACCATTTCTTTGATAAGAAGGAATATCTAGCCAGATCACATACGTGGCTTCCATTTAGTTATAATCTTTAACATATTTTCATTGTGCAGGAGAGATGGTTGTGGGGCCAAGGAAAACGCTTTTTATGGACGAAATTTCCACTGGACTAGATAGTTCAACAACATACCAGATTGTGAAATGCCTGAGAAACTTTGTACACCTGATGGAAGGAACAATTTTGATGGCTCTCCTTCAACCTGCTCCTGAGACTTTTGATTTATTCGATGATTTGGTGGTTTTGTCCGAAGGATATGTTGTGTATCATGGTCCTCGAACGGAAGTAGTAGATTTTTTTGAGTCAATAGGTTTCAGGTTGCCACCTCGTAAGGGCATTGCGGATTTTCTTCAGGAGGTACATGGTTTCTGGTTTTGATTAATATTGATAACTTACACCAGGTATTAATATGAATCCGTCCCTCCAGGTTACCTCGGAAAAGGACCAGGCACAATATTGGGCAGACAGTTCAAAACCCTATGTGTTCATTCCAGTTCCGCAAATGGCTGATGCCTTTCGAAATTCCAAGTACGGTAGTTCTTTGCAGTCTTCGATGTTTGCTCCATATGACAAGTCAAAGAGTCATCCTTCGGCTCTTGCCAAAACAAAGTTTGCAGTACCCAAATGGGAGCTCTTTAAAGCATGTTTTTCCAGAGAGCTGCTTCTGATTAGTAGACATCGTTTTCTGTATACGTTTAGGACATGCCAGGTATGCCTTGACTTCTTATATCTTTGCCAAAGATGTCTTCTGATGTCAGCTTTGCCAGCATGCATCAATATGTACGGTGGTAGTAGCAAAGTTTGTGAAAGTATAAAAAGTAATTAACCATTTGAAGAAAATGGAAATGAAATGGCTCCTTGGCATGGAAGTGCGATTCATTTGAATGTTGGAGTCAATCCTTATCTGACCAGATTGTGTCATATGTTTAAATCGTGTAGGTGATTGTTTAAATGAAAAGACTAATGAAACCAATACACCAACCTTGGTTTTTTTTTACCGCATTTGTGATCCTAAATACCACATTATTCGATTTGTCTAAAAACTATGTTCTTTATACATATTTCATCATTGTCAGAAAAAAATCTACACTTCTGTTGAACACCGTAAGCTTTTGAGTGAGTTGGTAATTTTTTGATCTCTTCGTGTAACAGGTTGCGTTTGTAGGATTTGTCACTTGTACAATGTTTCTTAGGACAAGGTTACATCCAACAGATTTAGCTAATGCCAACCTATATCTTGCTGCATTATTCTTTGGCCTGGTGCATATGATGTTCAATGGATTTTCGGAGTTGCCTCTCATGATCTTTAGGCTCCCAGTATTCTACAAGCAAAGAGATAATCTTTTCCATCCTGCGTGGGCTTGGTCTGTCTCTAGTTGGATTCTACGCGTACCCTACTCAGTGGTTGAAGCCGTTGTTTGGTCTTGTGTTGTATACTATACTGTAGGATTTGCCCCTGGCGCTGGGAGGTACGCTCTGTTTACTTTCTTCACCTTGAGTTTTTCTGTTCTATATTTTTAGGGCACCACACCGAAAAGTGTCAATCTGCGGAAAGACAGAAAGTTGATTCTAAGTTCATTCAGTCGATTATGTGGGAGAAAGTCAATTATCACCTCTAGAATCGACTATGAAAAAGTCAATTGTCACTATAGTGCCACAAACGGTAGCTTCAGTGTGGTGCCACTAAAGATGCCCATATTTTTATTTCACCTCTATTCACTAAAACTGTCTCAGGTTCTTCCGCTATATGTTCGCACTCTTTACAGTGCACCAAATGGCACTAGGTCTCTTCCGTACGATGGCTTCCATTTCTCGAGATATGATCATTGCCAATACATTTGGATCAGCTGCCCTTCTAGTTGTATTTCTGTTGGGTGGATTTGTTATACCAAAAGGTTTGTTTAGTGGATTCCTTTGATTTTGTAATGCTATGATTTTCCTCTTTCTAAAACAGTTGTTGTTTACCCTCAGGAATGATCAAGCCATGGTGGATATGGGCTTTTTGGATATCACCACTGTCTTACGGACAACGTGCAATTGCTGTTAATGAATTTGGGGCCAAAAGATGGAAAGAGGTGTGGTTTGTAAGCGCAAATTGTTAACGCACTATAAAGGATAGTTATTTATCGATGTTTTTGTTAACAGCGCACATATTCAGTTTGAATTTAACTTCCATTCCTACAGATATTGACAACAGGAAATACAACTCTTGGACATCTTCTTCTCCAATCTCACAGTTTTCCAAGTGCTGGCTATTGGTATTGGCTAGGAATCGGCGTTCTATTCGCTTATGCTCTACTCTTTAATGTAATCGTGACATTGGCATTAACTTTCCTCAATCGTAAGCTCTCACAAAATATTGTGCTTTTGTACTCTAATTTGAAACATCAAGAAAATTTTTACCGCCAAATTCTGCTCAAACTGATTTATAATGCGGAGACTTCTTTTTTCTGTATTCAGCTCTCCGGAAATCTCAGGCAGTTGTTAGTCCAGACGACACACAAGAGAATGCAGTAGATAATGGTAAAAGATTCCTTCCTATTTTCCCACTTTACTTTCTCTGAATGATTCAATTTCCTATTTACAATTATAAATTCTAGGAACTAACATTAAATCTGAGCCGAATGGAGTTGCTAGAAGAGACGGTGGGAAGAAAAAGGGAATGATTCTCCCTTTTAAACCATTAGCAATGACTTTCCATAATGTCAATTACTTTGTTGACATGCCAAAGGTAACTATCCTAAGCATTTGTAGTTTCTTTATACAATCAAGAGTTTGTAATTGAGTATTTGGGATTCTAGGAAATGATTAAACAAGGTCTACCTGAAAAGAAGTTGCAACTCTTGTCAAATGTAAGCGGAGTATTCTCTCCAGGTGTCCTTACAGCACTGGTTGGGTCAAGTGGAGCCGGGAAAACTACATTGATGGACGTTCTTGCTGGAAGGAAGACAGGAGGGTATATAGAAGGCGATATTCGAATATCAGGTTACGCAAAAGAACATCAAACTTTTGCAAGGGTTTCAGGATATGTTGAACAAAATGATATACATTCTCCTCAAGTGACTGTTCTAGAGTCCCTCCTGTTTTCCTCTTTTCTGCGTCTTCCAAAAGAAGTGAACAAGGAACAAAGAGAGGTCTTAATTTATCTCCGGTACTTTTTTGTTTTTCTATAAACCCTGTTTATTTGGTTGATTTAATGACTCATCAGATATCTACATTGCATTACTTTTCAGGAATTTGTTCAAGAAGTAATGGAATTAGTGGAACTCACAACTCTTAGGCATGCTTTAGTTGGGATGCCAGGAAGTTCAGGTTTATCCACCGAACAAAGAAAGCGTTTAACCATCGCTGTGGAGCTAGTGGCGAATCCTTCAATCATTTTCATGGATGAACCTACCTCTGGACTCGATGCTCGAGCAGCTGCCATTGTGATGCGTACTGTACGTAATACTGTTGACACGGGAAGAACTGTTGTTTGTACGATCCACCAGCCAAGTATTGATATTTTTGAAGCATTTGATGAGGTTGATGATGTTACACTTTTATTATTTATATTTATTCATTATTGTCATGTCATCTGACAAAAAATTCGCATGTTACTTTAATGGTTGTGATTGCAATCTGTAGCTGCTTCTTTTGAAACGGGGTGGAAGAGTGATATATGGTGGAAAGCTTGGTGAGAAGTCACAAACAATGATCGATTATTTCCAGGTATATTTCATTTGTTTTAGTATTCTGCAGTCATATATAACCCAATCTCTTCGAAAAATAAATGGATAAAAGAATTCGCCCTTAGTGATTCTTTTTGCTACGTATAACCTGTATTAAGTTTGGGTGAACAACACCTGATTTGTATAAGCTCTGTATTTTAATAAAATATGATTTTTTTTTTCTTTCTCTTTTGCTGGATCTGTACTTTGCTTATTACAGACCATTCCTGGGATTCCTCCCATTCCTGATGGCTATAATCCAGCAACATGGATGTTGGAAATAAGCACACCTGCTGCTGAAGGGAATCTCGGTGAAGACTTTGCAAAGTTATATGAGAAGTCTGAGAATTATAGGTGATCATGACTGTTCTTATAAGTTCTATAAAAATACCTTCGTCGTTTAAATACTAAAATGTAGTTGTGATCAAATCTAGGGAAGTCGAAGCTGCCATTCAGCATTGGGGAGTTCCACGCTCAGAGCCCCTCAAGTTCGATAGTGAATACTCTCAAGATTTTTTTTCTCAGCTTCGAATATGCCTTTGGAAGCAAAACCTTGTATACTGGAGGAGTCCATCATATAACGCTGTTAGATTATTTTTCACAACTTTGAGTGCAATCATAATCGGAACTATATTTTGGGATATAGGCTCAAGAAGGTAATTCCGTTTAACTTGTTCAAAACCATAATGCACTTTTCAAATTCTTGCGAATACTAATGCATGTGGCATTCAATTTATTTTACAGGAATTCGACCCAGAATTTGTTTATAGTAATGGGGGCATTATATTCTGCTGTCCTTTTTCTTGGAGTGAATAACTCCTCCTCTGTGCAACCAATTGTTTCAATTGAAAGGACCGTCTTCTATAGAGAACGAGCCGCTGGATTGTACTCACCATTCCCTTATGCAGCTGCACAGGTACTTAACTCCCTCTAGTTTCTGATTCTTCATTGATTAAACATTATAATTAGCAGATTCCTGGTATGGTTAATGCCAGAATGCTGCTATGGGATCAGTAACGCATTCAACGAATAATCCTGCATAAAATTTATTGGATTTATATTGTTGCAATTGCCTAAATTGTCCTTTTTATCCATGTCAGGGACTTGTTGAGATACCTTATATTGCAGTTCAGACGGTCCTATACGGAGTCATCACTTATTTTATGATCAACTTTGAAAGGACGGCTGGTAAGTTTCACTTTCTCTTTTCTCATCTTTTTAGGTTTGTGTAATATTGTTTATGTATGACAACCGTTATCTATTAAAGATCTTGAAGGTTTCCTAAAGAACATATCAATCTAATTACTTTTGTTTTGTGAACTCCTTTCTTTATAACAGAAAGCTATTCTTGAACACCTTTGATAGTGAATTTATCTTTGACTGAGATTCATGTTTTTAATATCTTGCAGGAAAATTCTTCCTATACCTATTATTCATGTTTCTCACCTTCACCTACTTTACCTTCTACGGCATGATGGCTGTTGCTTTAACTCCCACCCAACACTTAGCTGCTGTTATTTCTTCTGCATTCTACTCTTTGTGGAATCTCCTTTCTGGCTTTTTGGTTCCCAAACCAGTAAGTATTGCATTATAAAGTCCCTCAATATCTATCATTTTCTTAATATGTTAGAGAACCTAAACAAAAAAACCGACTGATATTGAAGGACGGATGTAATATCATATAGAGTTGCATGTACTACAATATATGGTTATCCAAGAATGATGAATATACTTATGATTGTCTCGTATAATGATTATATGTAGAGCATCCCAGCATGGTGGATATGGTTTTACTACATCTGCCCCATCGCGTGGACCTTGCGGGGGATCATTACCTCGCAGCTTGGTGACGTGGAAACACCTGTAGTGGGACCAGGCTTTGAGGGCTCTGTGAAAGAGTATGTGAGGCAAAGTTTTGGCTACGGACCTGGTATGATTGGTGTATCAGTTGCTGTTCTTATTGGATTCTGCATTCTCTTTTTCACTGTGTTTGCTCTGTCCGTTAAGCTACTTAACTTTCAGAAAAGGTAGCACATTTTCCATGGGTCACCCCACGTAGCGGATCCAGAAGAATAGGTCAATGGGATGGGTTTAGTATGAGATAAACTTGACATTTTTTTTCATCATTTAAATCGTAATGCCAATATATATACGTATGGAAAAGAAAAAAAATCACAAGGACAGCCGCACCCGGTCCAGGTAGGTTGGCTCTGCCCTTGACATCATATGGAGACTTTTATTAACACATAAAGCATGTGTAATTAGTATATACATTTAGTAATGCTAGCGTTTTTATGTGTTAATAAATAAGGTCTCCGTCAGGAATAGAGTGACCACCTAAAAATTTGAATGAGATTTTCTCCGTTTTTAACTTGTAACAAATCAAGCATGGTGTTTACATGAACAATTTGTTTTTGGTAAAGGATCTTTGTTCCAGATTTCAATCCCCTTTGTATGAAATGAACTATTTGATCAAGTGCTTTTATTCTTTACCTTTTTTGTGATAATATTATTTTCCAAATGCTGAACATCATACTGACCATACAGATCAGTTTAAACAGTTAATTTAGTATATATATATATATTCCCTTCATTTCTAGGAAACTTGTAACCTGAATAGGAAGTTATTAAGAATGAACATAAAAAAAGATATTAGTACTATTTTTTAAACTCCTTTTATCTTGGGGGACCGTGTGGGAATGAGAGCCGTAGTTGACTAAGATTCTGAGACCAGATCAGTTTAACAAGGAAACATTAATTTAGTTTATCATTACTAATGCTGTCTTGTTACTCTTACCAAATTGTTCCAACTGTTTCTTTATTATTCTGTTTTCTTCCTCTCTTTTTTCTTTTTTCTTTTTTCTTTCCAGAATAACTAGTCTATTTAGTAAATGCTGCATACATTCTAAAATAACATGAAGAATTCATATTCCGAAAAAACTTATATTGTTGGGTGAATGCAATACTACTGTTGTTAAGGTACGGTTAAAATGTCTAATACACCATTTGACAATCATAAATGCAATATACGTATAAATTAGGGTTAGACGAAGAAAAATGTTAATAAATGTTTTGTTGGTACTGTGCACGACTTGTATTTATGGACAGAACTAGAAAAACTAGAATGACTTATATTTAGAGTCGGAGGGGATAGCATTTTGTGTTGTAATTTAGAATTTTATGATGATCATTTACTACCAAACTCAATAAAAATTTGTCGGAATAAAGAAGACTGTATGTATATGTTAGTAATATCTTATCCTTTAAGATTAAGATTGTAATCGGCGGACAATGACCACTATAAAATTTTGTTAACTTTTTGATGCAACATTGTATGTCTAAATAACGACACAATAATAATACTAATAATTCAGTAAATGTCAATTTGTTCATTATGATTGATGAATGATCAACTAATACAAGCTTTAATGAATTTGTTTAGTACACTTTATGTATCCCTATTGCCCTGTAACAAACAAGAAATTTTTAGATGATATAGATCTTTACGTTGTAAATACAAAATACACACGTTAAGATACTTCTATCATTACATTTTGTATCTGCATAAGGATAGGATATATCAGCGAAACGATTCACGGTATCAACCTCTCTTGCCTTGCCACATCAATCCAATACAGAATAGACTCCTGTGTCTGATACCTCAAAGCAAACCCCAACTGATCAACTTTAGCCCTACTACACAACAATTTCTGAGGCAATCTAAACAAAATATCCAAGAACTCCCAGTTTGCCAAATCCTCCATCTCTGTTTCCACTAGTCCATTTTTCCTAACAATCTCCTTCCATATCTCTCCCTTACCCTCCATTTCATTACAGTAACTAAAACTTTGACATAAACCTTCACTCCCATTTCCCTCCAACCCGAATTTCAATCCTATTGCTGGCCACATCTGCTTCCACGTAAACGCCATTCCGTTTATTGCATTAAAAGCTTCACCTTCGGTTTTGATTCCGATCTTTGCATCATCTGTTGCTGCCCATATGTGTTGTTCTGCTACTAGCCTTGCATCTGATGCATCTATATGCATTTGTTCCCAACATTCTTGTGTACCCCCAAACAAGAATGGAAGGTTTAAGTATTTACAGATGCTTCCGTAAATGCATAAACTACCAATGATGTTGTAAAATGCTGATTTAGAACAGCCCATTATCAAACCAGGCCTTTGAATAGACCAGGCAATTTTACAAACAGCTAGTCTCTCCTTGAGTAAATCCTCAAGATCATAGTAGAAGTTGTGCCCGGGGCTCGCGGGCCTCGGGCAATTCTCGTCGTAATAGCCTCCATTTTGTGAAAATTGGAGTGACATATAATGCTTAGTCCCTGTTTGAAGAGAGACATGTTTGATTGACTTCGCTCTTGGGAGCAATGTGTTCAAGACATTGACCATCATTGCTCTGTTTTGATCACTACATTCTTTGGAATAAAGAGGGAACTGACTACCCCATGTGACCCAAAATATATGGGTTACATCATCTAGAAAGTCTAGTTTTTTCTGGGTTTCAAAGGGGTTGAGGAGATCACAAGAAATGAAATGGAAATTTGGATTCTTGAAAATGGGGGTGCTATTTTGTGATAAGGGTCTTCTTGATATGCCATAAACTTTCCATTTGGGTGAAGAAAGTAGCCTTTTGGCTATCTCCTTACCAACTAGACCAGTGACTCCAAAAATGGCTGCCACACATCTGGACTCTCCTCCATCTCTTTTGATAGCCATTAATGGTTTTGTTTTGTTTTGTGTGATCTTTAGCTTTCTGGTGGGTGACTTTATATAGGGGGATATTGATTTGTTAATGACACTTGCTAATCCCCTCATTAAGAGGGTTCCTTACCTAATGGTATGGGGTTCTAGAAAAAGATGAAGCTTTATGTTCAAGTTTACTGTTAAATGTTAATCCCACAGAAACCATGCTATAAAAAAATGAAAGATTCTAAATGAGATTTTAAACTAGTAGTCAGTCTGGCCCCGTGGCATTATATATATACACATACATATGCTCTTGAGCTAAAAGGTATACACAGTCAAAGGATCTGCCATTTGTATTGTAATATAATGGAGTGGCAACTTGCAGGTATAGGGGAGGGGTTGGGAGGAGGGAGACAATTGCCTTTTTCTACCTTTGTTATTGTACACGGAGAGGACGCATATTTCACACAGTTCACATCCAGCTTGGAAAAAAACAAATTAGCCCTAACCCAAAGACTTTCAAGGTCCTTCTCCTAGAGTTTTGTGGAGGATTTTAAATCGAAGGTCATGCTTCAGTGATTTAGTTTATAAATGTTGCTTCTATACATTTTTTTCAAAAATCTTTTGTCGAGAGAAATCTCGATATATGATATCAAACTCTAGTCAGCTCTATTCAATTATCATTGAGCTATGTCCTTTAGCTCAAATCTAACATGAAATGTGTGCTATAGTTTTTCTTCAGATGTGCTCTCTTCTGAATAAGGCCGTTTGTGTATAAAACTCGGGTGGCCCTAAACCTACCCAACCTAATTATAATGAATTTTCATAACATTATAATTAATGATCTAAATATATTTTGTGTCTTATGATATTATTATTGTGATAGTAGCATTTTAATACCTTTTTTTTTTTCCGGAAACGAAAGAATAACACCACACATACGTCCCAAACGGGGTTCGAACCCTGGGCTCCCCACTGGGTATCCAGGTTAGAACTTAGTAAACCACTAGGGCAATGTACCAAGTACATTTTAATACCTATTAAGAGACTGTTTTGTTGCTTATCATGCTTATTTGTAATATTTTTATTTTTTAGTTTTACTTTTTAAATAACTTAACTGTAATAGTTAATGAGTTTTAATCAAAAGCATTAAAAAATCACCCCCAAAAAAAAAAAAAAAAAACCCTTGTTGCCAGTTCAGCTACAAGTATTAATAATTTATTTGGTCAATAATAAGAGATAGAAATAGTGCAATTTGTTCCCTCGCTTGACAGTTAAGAATTCTAGAAGACCAAGTCAATTATTTGAGTTGATCGATTAATCACACTTAATCTTAATTATACATCATCATCATCATTATTAAAAAACGGTTAAACCCTAACCGAAAGGGCCTCACTTTCCCTGTCCCACGGAATAAGTAAAGATATTAATCAGGTAACCTAGTGGCTCAGAGTCAAGGACTGTCATTATACCAATAAACTAAAAGAAGTCGTCCATTTACGGGATTCGAAGCTCCACACTCCAGCTCCCGGTCCAGTTGCCTTCACAGCACACAAGCCTTTTACCACTAAGCCATATCCCGAGGACTCATCATCATCATCATCATTATTATTATTATTATTATTATTATTATTATTGGAGGTGTAAGTGTGATCAATGTGTGATTATTAAGGTGCCATAATATAGTTAAATTAAGGGGTCAGAGTCCATAAGGACATGTTTTAATCTAAAATTGTTGTGAATGACAGTTACTACATGTGTTACTATATTTTTGTACATGCGTTACTACATGTTTGTTCTTCTCAACCATTTTAGATTAAAACATGTCCTTCACAACTTTTAACCTTTAAATTAACAGTATAATTTTATACTCTCCGTCCCAAATTGTTTGAGACTTATTCCATTTATGGATGCCCCAAAATATGTCCCATAAGTAAATTTAGACTAACATAGTTTCTTCTAAAATTCCCAAAATGCTCAAATAACTACATTTATTAAGAAGTTTATGAACAATAAAGGAAGGACATAATTGTAAAGTAGTCATATTTTTAATGAGTAGACAAACTAATAAATGATGTTCTCTTAAATATTGTAAGTTTCAAAATGTTTCAAACAAATTGTGACGGAGGGAGTAAGGGATATTAGTATCCCTTCGGGAAGTTATTGTGTGGTGTCTCCACACGGTGCGGAGACACCGTGTGGAACCATACAAATCACACAGTTTAATTATGTATTTAAACTGTGTGGTTCTGATCGTTTCACCCGTCACTTCACCTCAAATTACCTCACCACACAATAACTTCCCTACTCGATCCATGAAAGGGTTATTCGATGCGTAGAAACGATAGAGAAGCTGCATACGCGCAACATCCGGACCACACGCGTTTCATCCTCAATAGGGAATTGCATACGTGGTATGAAACTATGTGGTCCAGATGTTGCCACGTATGCAGCTTTCTATTGAAGCCTCCCTGCATCGAATAACCCTCCATGAAATGTGTATTGGCTATTGGGGAACACGAGAGGGACAGCCTGACAACATCGCCCCTATAAAATTCTTGACTCCCACTTCCAAGGGTACCTCACATGGTTATTATGGGAAAGTCAGGTAGAAAGACACTTTATTCAAGAGTTGTCATTTAGTAGTACTTCAATAATACTACTATGATCTACATTGCACATTTTTTCTAAAACACTCTATTGAAAAAGAGTAGTGATACATCCGTAATGTAATTAAACCAAACGGTACCCATGTTTTTTCACCACGACGTATATTTCATGTAATCGCATAATAAATAATCTCTGCGGTAGAATTTTCCATGCATAGATAGCAAAAATTCGTAATATCTTTTTTTTTTTGTTTTTTTTTTGTTTTTGAGAAGAGTAATATCTTTTTCCTTAGTCTATTCTTCTTCATCCGTTATTTAATGAATACTCTCTCTCTCGGTCTTTTAAATAGTTTAATAAGTTTTTCAAAAATATTTACTCTTAAATTTGACATTTTACATTTCTAGAGAAACGTTAATTACTGCTCCATATGTCTCAAAATATAAATCATTTTACGTGTTTTTACGCATATTAAAAAAGTGGTCCAATGTCATAATTTAAAGAAGAAATGTCTAAAATATCATTTGACTATCATTAATGAAATTATTATAAAATATTGAAAAGCAATTGTATTGTTAATAAATTAGGGGTAAGATAGAAACAAAAGGAATACATGACTTATATTCTGAGACAACAAAAAGATGTAGAATAACTTATATTCCCGGACGGTGGGAGTACATTTATCACTTTACCTTCTTTTTTTTTGAAAACCTTTATTTTTTATTATATAGCAATAAAAAAAGAATGCATTGATTATACTCAATATTTTTTTTCACAGATACGAAATATACACATGCACGCACACTTTTTGTCTACTTTTTATCTCCACATAGATTCAAACCCAAAACCTCTGGGTTAAGGACGACGGTACGTCACTCCGGGTTATGCTCAATGTCATTTTGGTCCTTTTTACTACCAAAGTCAAAGCAACAACTCAGTTTTAATCCGCATAATTTTGATAACTTTTTCAAGTAATAAGAAATATATATATAATGTAATATTAGATGCATAAAAAGTACTTTAATATTTTAATTGTTTAGATACTGCTATTTGTCAGCAATACATCAAACTCTTCATGTCACATAAACAAAGAATAAATTAATTTATTTTATTGATGATATAACCAATTACACAGGTGACGTGGCATCTTTAGGCGCCAGAATTCATCCAAATTTTTTTTCCTTCCATTTTCTTAATAATGCATAATTGCATCATCATAACACAAGGTTTAGTTAGCAACTTGAAGGTCCAAGTTGAAATTAGGACATTGGCATCACACATGGAGGTCCAAGTTGTCCTAAGCAAGTTGCCACGGGCTCAAGTCCTCCTATACATGATGATGTGGCCATCACGCTCTCATTCTCAACTTGAATCCTCCAACATTGTTTATTTATTTATTTTTTTTACAGTGGTTTTATGGTGGTCAGGATCACCATGGTACACTTGTCCACCAATGAAAATCATTATAAGAAGGGTAAAAATATAAATTAATGGCATTTATATTTTACACGGTAGACCCTTATATGTTTTGTTGCTTTCCTATTGGTCCTGGATCACCAAGTCATACTTGGTCCAGGACCATAATAAAATTTCTGATTTTTTTTATATTTTTTTAAGGGGAGAATCCCCAACATTGTTATTTGTTATATACTCCCTCCGTTCCTAATTATATGTCGTGTTTGAGAAAAACACACAGATTAAGAAAGCGATTTATTGTGTTGACTTTCATTAAAAATTATTAAAAAAATCTTGAAAAGTGTAGTGGTGTATTGTATTGAATATAAAAGATTGATTGGTTGATTGTTTGAATGGGCCTAGAAAGTTGAAAAGTAAGATTGAAAAGCGGAAAGAGTATTAAAATATGTATTGAAAATGTAAATACGATATATAAAAAAATTAATTTTGACACATATAAATAGGAACGGAGGGAGTAATGCATTATTGGAGTATTTTAAAAATAGATATCATAAAACAAAAATAAATCAATAATGTACGTTGAACAAGAGTTTATTTAAGTTAATTCTTATTCGATGAATGAATTTTGATTGAAACTTCCTTTAAATTATTTCGGATATCGTATTGAATAAAATGAATGCGACAGATTGTGAGGAATTTTTTTATATTTTATTCAACGAATAAAGTTGTTTTTTAACACGGTGAAGAAATGAATTTTGTTGACCATTGCATGCGTATATATTTAAACGACTCAAATTCAGGAAAATAAAAGTATTTGAAAAATATTTTCTCTTCGTATTTGTAAAGGGGCCAGAGTCTATAAGGACAAGTTTATAATATAATGACTATTTGTAATGTAAATAGTAACACCCTAAAACACTAGGGCCGCAAATTGAGTCATAATGAATCAAGCGCCTACACATGTTCGTCATTCTAGTTTGACTTTAATTTGTTAAATCAAATTACCAATTTCATTATGTGTCAACTTTTATGTATATGGTGTTTTTCTCCACGCAGGCGTCCCTGTCCAAATTTAGGCTCGGGGCCAAAAAAAATTTAGGCCCTCGCCTTTTGAAAAAAAAAAACAATAACCAAAATATATATTAAAAAATAAAACAAAAAACCTGAGTGAGATAGTCATGAAAAAAACCTGACATGATTATCTGACTCCTAGCCCTAGTTTAAAAAAACCTAAATTATTGTAGGTAGCAAGATTCGAAACCGAATCTTATGTCTCGTATATTAAAGTGCTAACCATTAAGGTAATACATTCCTTATTCATATAAATACAGTATATATATAATATTAAATCGAAATTTTATGGGGCCTTTAAATTCATTGATTTTCGGGGGGCTCCGGGCCATGGCCCCCCCCCTCAGAGGCGCCCATGTCTCCACGTTTCAAATATGGGAAATCGAGAATAAATGAAAACAAAAACATGTCATTTTTTTTCCCTCTTGTTCTTCTTAGACGTACGAAAACCAACTATCTTTCACTTCTTTGTCACTCAAAGACATGTTAGTTTTTTTTCCCTCTCATGTCTTATCTTAAGGATTTTTATGAATTATATATATGTTATTAAATATTGTATGTATTAATTCAATATAAATTATTTATAAGAGTTGATTTTTTAATTGATGAATTGAAATGAATAAAAGACAATTTTCTTATCGTCTTCTTGTCAATGTCTAAGAGTTTTGACGGTATGAGTAGACTTTATTGCTTTAGAAGATACCGTTTCACCTAATCGATCGTGAGGAAGTCAGGAATGGATTCGGCGGATCATCCATATCACGAATTGGATGGTTGAGGGAACATATATATGATTTTGTGATATTATTCTGCTATTGATATATGTAATTATTCTATACAAATCATTTGCTAATTAAATCATTTACTTGGGCTTACTCACATACTAGTATTGCAGTATTACATGAATTATTATATGTCAATCCAAAATAATAGATTATACCGTACGTACTTTGAAAAACTGGAACCATGTCAAATCAAACATGATTGCAAATAGTTTTAACTTTAAAAGCATTCAAAATTTTAGTTTACAAAATTGAAAAACGTATAGAACGGGGTTTAATTTTATAAACGAAAGAAAAGAAATGTAACCAAAACCCAACAATATTCACACCAACCAACCAACCAAAGTTCTATAACCTGACAAATTTGCTTTTGAGATGGAATTTAGTTTTTCCCTGACATGAATATCTTTACAAAATCTAACAATTTGAGTAGTTGCATAACCGTTTTGTTGATTTGTATTTGAGAACAAAATCTTTTAATTAATTCCCTCCCCGTTAAATTCAACTTCAATCTTTGAACATGGATTTTATGTCGGTTTACATACATAAATAAATATATATATTTTTTATTGATTTATTTATACTATACCTAATGGCAGTTTTTCAGTTAAGTATATCCTATCTGATCTCCACAATCTCAAAGAGCACATATAAAAAAAATAATAGACCCTGATCCGAGGATGTCATGATATATATCATCTAAAAGATTTGAACAACATTTGGTGTGAATGTAATCTTAATGCAAGATTTGTTCACCTATCCTATTCCTCATCTATATATATATATATATATATATATATATATATATATATATATATATATATATGAATACCATTTTGATTCTTATATGTGTTATGGTATATTCAGGTATAATAAAGACATTATGATATGTTATTATTACCGTGATACCACGCATCGATCCAACTTTTTAAAAGTCGAGTATATATTTATAATTCATTTTTAGGACATTGAATATGTACGGTACGTACCGTAGTTATATATGATGCCGACCAGGGGCGGATCCAGCATACCCAGGGGGGGTCACGTGACCCTACTCAATTTCTATAATAAATAAATAAATTTTGTATTAAAACTGTGTAGTTTTGTTGTTAAAAAATCTCATTTTATCGATAAAAATTGATGTTTTAGGCTTCGGTAACCCCACTGGAATTTTTTTTTGGATAAAAGATGTAGTTTTAGACTCCGGTGACACCACTGGAATATATTCCTGGATCCGCCACTGATGCCGAGGACGGAGGTAGTATGATGTCGTGGGCGGTATTTATTTATTTTATAGTTTGACCCGTCGTGTCATCTTAAGTCACTCCACCTGATTTGATAACAAATCCTAACTTTGTCCTTGTGTGATTCTCATGAAAGTAAGTTTATCGTACTACTTGGCTTGATTTAAACGGAAGTAACGACTCGGGGTTAGTGTTGTGTTGTGTTGTTAACAAAATGATCGAGTCTTTCACGAGCAACTTTTATGTAACGCCCATTTTCCAGACACCGAGTCCTTATCCGAAAAGAGCGTTCGGCACAAATATTATCAAATAAATTCAATAATATATGTAAGTCTTACGTCACACATCAGAACTAAAACGACGTGGAAGATAAAACGACTCTGGAAAAGCAAAAGACAAAAGATTGAACACACGGTTTTCAATGCCGTAAAACTAAATCCACTAAAGAATACTAAATCAACCAACACTCCAATCCGAAAGAACTCAAATGGAACTAATCCAAAAGAAAGACAACATTGTTTGAAACTAAGTCAACAACATTATTGAATGAAACCAAAAGTAAAAGAACTAAGTCTTCAAGAGCTCCGTCTCACACGCCCTCGTCAAAGAACTCATCAACATTAGCAACATGTTCATCTTCTTTGAGGAAAGGGAAAGACAAACAAAAAGTAACGGGGTAAGTACATAAGTACTTAGTAACGCGTAGAAGATCGTACAACGTCGGTCTCATAAAGAAATAAAAGCAACGTCGTCTTTTATTAATTCATTCCGTTATTAACCCTAGCTAACTATCATATTATGTTCATAGCATAACATGAGGTTCCAAAGTTATCTAGCTTAGCTCAAGTTTGTTACATCATGAATAACAAGGGCACTACGCCTAGTAATAGGATGTACTAGGACAACTGGGTGCAACCTACTTAGAGACACGCTCTAGTAGCCCCAGGAATATCTGAGTCCCGATATTGTGATAATCGGCAGAATGTACCAGACGCTTTATCTAGCCAATCGATTGACCGGCGTGGGTACAGTCTACTTTGTCTGGTCAAAGAACACATCGCGATATTGTACTATGCCTTACTAAACATTGCATGATGTTTAAGATTATTAATCTAGCACATACGTTTGATTAGATGTTTAACTAGTCACCTAAGTTGATTCACATAAAAGGCTCACCTATCAATCTACTCCCTCTTCTTAAGACCACTAGACTCTAACAAAACCTAGCACATACACAGACATCGATAAACCCTAACTTATCGAAGCACAAGGCAAATCCAAAGCTTTCAACGGTCCCACACTTCATCTTTTTAGGGAATTCATATGGTGCCGGAACTAAACGCATCAAAAGCTAATTCAGGGCTTTGTCACATAAGGTTAAGCAGTAAAACATGATTATAAAGCCTGAAACCAAGCTGACACGAAAAACAGTGAAAAACGGAATAAATAGGTCAAACGCCCGTCTGACCCCATGTGAACGCCCGTCCGACTTGGACGTGCGTCCACCAACCCCCAGACGCCCGTCCGTGAAATTCAGCCACATCCTGTATCTAAACAGACCCCTCAAACGCCCGTCCGAAATACCCCAAACGCCCGTTTGAGCTTCCGCTACCGCGGACGCCCGTCTGCCTGGGATTTACCCAGAAAATCTGCAACTGCGTAAACGCGATTTCCAACCCAAATCCAACCCAAACTCCAACCAAAACAGATTCAAAACCATGAAAATAAACATACAAATTGCTCTACAACTTTATGACACCTTAATCATACGATAAGAACACCACGCTACCTTAATTGCGAGCTACTACGATCCACGCTACCAAAGTCTTGAAAAGGTTAAACCTTTAACTCCAAACCTATACACGATCAATCCAAAGACGATCACTACGATGTTTAAACTCTGAAAACGCAGCTAAACAACGATGATGAACAAACCCTAATATCAAGAACGATGAGGGAAAACTTACGTTAACGGATTTAGGGATTGTTGATATCAAAACGATCCTCGCCTCGCGGTGATCCTTTCTCTCTTGAGATGTCTGTTGAAAAGAACAACGGTTTAGCTTCGAAATTCGAAAGCCTCTTCTCTCTTCTTCTCCAAAACTTGCGCCTCTTTCTTCAGATTATTTCTCTTTTTACGTAAAACAACAACTAGGTTAAATTTAGGTTTAGTTTTACTAAATATTCAGATTTTTCGTGAAAAGATAAGGATGCCCTTTTAGAAAAATCGGGATATTACATTTTAGTTCGACATCCGCTGTTGTTTCTCCTAGCTATCATATTAAAAAACTAATAGCCCGAATCCTTCGACTAATCAAGGACGGAGCCACTATATGGGCTGAGGGGGGCTAAGCCCACCCAGCCCTCAGCCCAGCCCACAGCCCTTTTTAATTTTTTTCCCTTTGGATAGCATGAAACAAACCTTCAGCCCACCCATTTAGATATTTTATCTATATAGAATATGCGTGCATTTTTCTTGTCAAGAAATGAAAAAAAAAAAAGAGCTGTCATTAGTTGTATTACTACTTGATATTATGACTTGTTACGATTAGTGTAAAAGAATTCCTCTTGAAAATAAATTAAGAACCGTCACTGAATTATTACTTGATTAAATCAAAATGGTTTTTCCAAAAGTTATTTTTTATTTCTAATTTCTATACTAATTTTTTTGGGCTATAATTTGTACTCCACTCATTTTACCCCTACACCTACCTACCGGTGCACCACACCGTTTTCACCAAATCGGCCCTGTAAAAGTCGGTTTTGGGGCCAAAATCCGACTTTTTCTGGGTCGATTTAGAATCGAATCTGCTGGAAGTCAGTTTTTTATTTCAGAACCAACTTTTGACAAGTTTAATTCTATTGTGCTACATAGGTAGTGTGGTGTAAATAAACGCTTCATTATTTTTTGGTGTAAAAGAACACTACAAAAATTTTTTTCTAGCCCACCCGAAAAATATTTCCTCGCTCCGTCCTTGCGACTAATAGCATTATTTTTAACTTTTAAGGTTTCTGTCTTTCGTATTATATGTTATTGAACTCATACTTTCGTAACGTGCCATTGCTCTTAATTCCATATGTGGTGATGTGGCCCATGTTTTTTATACCATTAAATTTTTATTGTATGTGTTCATCACAAGTATTTACCGGCCAGTTTTCTAATTTATACTGCAGATCATTTATAGTAGTACGTAGTACATTATGCATGAAGTGAATTTCTGACTACTAATTAAAAATAAATTAAAATGTTGTTTTCTTTTTAAGCTGGTGTAACATACGCCCTTTATAAATAATACAGTAATCCTTATAAACTGCATCATTTATTTAAAACTTCTTCTTTCTGTTTAAAATTCTAATTCATGTGCAGAGCGTTTGGTTAGATTCCAAGTTTGTCGTCTTGTATGCTGAAACATGGATGAAATGAAGGCCAAAATGGGGAATTTCCAAAACTTCAATATCAGACCATTATGAAAAGGACCTTAATTATAATCAAAGGCAAAATATCCTGGTCATAATCACCACAAAACAGCATGGCTTTTATTTTATTATATACATGTTAATACATTTCATTTGTGCATTAAGCAACTCTTTGACCCAATATTTGTTAATTTGGAACATGATTGTAACGCCCTAGACTTTGGGTCTAGCGGCGCTACTTGAGTCATAAATGATCTGATCAACAGCTTAAACCGTCGTATTCGCTTGGTTTCAAAAGACTAATCCGAGTTGACAAGACCTTTATGTTTCACACTTTTATGGGGTGAGCATTCTACTACTATACCGAGTCCGATTTTACATTCTCCCTCCTCCCCTTATAAGGGGCTGGCGTCCTCGCCAGGAGGCGTACAAGATTTGTCTCATTCTCGTCCCTACCAAAAGATTCTAGAGATGACCCCCATCGTCTCTCACGATGTGGCACTTAGGTCCGTTTGATAGTTGGTTTTGATACCAATCTGTAACGCGCCATCGTCCCTACCAAAGGATTCTAGAGATGACTCTCACCGTCTCTCACGGTGTGGTACTTTGGTTCGTCTAATAATAGGCTTTGATACCAATCTATAACACCCTAGAACTTGGATCTTGCGGCGCTACTTGAGTTATAAATGATCCGGTCAACTGCTTAGACCATCGTCCTCGTTTGATAAAAAATGACTAATCCGAGTTGACAAGACATTTATGTTTCACACTTGTATGTGGATGAGCATTCTACTACTTACCGATGTGGGATTTTACAATGATGTTTATACACAATAATAAGAAATTATTAATACGGCTAGAGTAGCATATGTACAGTGTATTTTATCTTAGTAAGATAGTGGTTTATCTCATCCATTGAAGTGTGTTGACACTTAGACATATATGTGGACATTGTACTGCAAACAAATATGTTGGTTTAACCCATTTATTTAACAATGTCATTATTATGTAACGGTTGTCTAATTATTTTTAGACTGTTGTTTTCAAACTATCACGTTGTATATTATCATGTTTTGACTATATCCGGAGTCTACTGGACAATCATACGGTGAAGATTGGATATGATAGTGCAGCATGCGGTAGAATTAATGTCTCGATTATCCGGGTTTTGTGTTTCCTGAATGTGAGAATGAATATTGAAAAATGACATTCTTACAAGAAATGTTTTATTCCCAAAAGTCACTCCAAAGCGAAAGTCAAGAATTCACTTTGAGTGAATATTGTGTTCCAATTATAAGAGTGGATTGTTTATGTTGAACACTTGAATAACAACTATATATATGGATATTGATTACACAAAAGTATTATAATCATACGATAACCATTACGCATACTAGGCTGCAATATATACGATGACTCTTCCGTATGATTGAGGATAATGACATATTACTAGATGTCCCTTACGATGTTAAATATGAATTGCTTAAGTAGAGAAATCAATGATATATTAAAGGAATATGTTCATATGATTCTATTTTAGAATTATAATTCATACTAGTACAATTTAAGGAATTCATAATTTCAAATTCAAAACATTCATCTCATGATTTCCTTACGGTATCCGCACATGGATATACCAAAAAAAAAAAAAGACCCTTTCTTTTTGTCACGATAATAGTCCAAATATCTATATTACACTGTGGAGTGAAAATGTGATAGGTTTATGGAGAAATAAACTCAAGCATAGTCATGATGAGAATAGATCCCCTTCTTATGTCTTTGTTTCAAACCTAGTTTACAGAGCAAGAAACATTCGACTTGCTTAGGCATAGATTATGCCATAGTTATTTTGATTGGAAATTTTTTATAAACCTTATGGTGTTTTTGCCTCTTTGAGGATTATTAATAAAACGTTTCCTTTGATAAAATTAAAAAAAAACAAATGTGATGGTTTGTTTGTTGACAAATTTTATAATAGAATGTAATGATTTTTCATTCTTGTTGATTTCATTATTATGGGAGGTAATGTTTGTATGATTGTAAGATAATTGAATGAAATGAAATTTTGATTCAACAAAAACAAAAATATCATTTTTTATTACTATTAGAATATATAAAAGGAAATGTAATGAAAATCGACAAAAACACAACGCTCTTGTACCCTCATCCCATCATAACAATGCGGCCCATTCTTACTTTCATCATTCCTACTTTCATCCCACCCTACCCATTCATACTCTAACCCACCCTCACCATACCATGGCCCCCACCCCACCTTACCCACAACCATGTGCCTTCACTGAAACCCTCCCTCCACTGCACTCTTCCCCACTCCATTCATCCTACCATAGACTTTCCCCCTTACCTCACCCATCTTATCTTATCCCACTCTACCACCTTACTCTCACCTTATCTTTACCCCACCTTACAATGCGCCCTTGCCCTACCACACCTCCATCGTGCTCACCCCACCTTACCCATCACGCCTTGCTCGCTGTACTTTACCCCACATTATCACCTTTCCCACACCAACCTCACCCTTACTCCTTTACGCCGCCCAATCTTACCTCATCATTCAGTATCATTTGGCATGTATGATGTTACGAAATATGGTTTATTTTTTCTCCGAATTTAGAGTTTTTTATACGCTTTTGAAGTTATTCTTACATAGCGAAAATATACAAATTTATACAAATTCATCCATTTTAAGAGCAGTTCGTAGTATTTTGGAGATATTATCTACAAAACTCCACGAATGCGTATATAATATCTCCAAATGGATATGAAAATGTAAAAATTCGATCGTCTTCTCTAACAAGCAAATTCAAATGAAAAAAAAAACCTCTAAATTTGTAAGAAAAACTAGGGCTGAGCATGGGTCGGGTTGGGTTCGTTTGGGTTGGGTTTTTCATAGTATTAGTCGGGTTGGTTTAAAAAAATACTAACCCAAACCAAACCAAATTATTATAAAACCCAATGGTTTGGTTCGGGTTGGTTTCGGGTTGGGTTGGGTTGGATTTCGGGTTTTAAGCCATAAGCAATGTATTTATAATCAAACTTTGATGTAATAAAATCTATATATGTATTCCATCGAAATTCAATTTTTTTACCAAATGTCCATAGAGAACAATAATTAAAGACAATTTTTTATGGACATCATATTACAAATCCAATAATCCATGACACAAACAACAACGTATAGAGATAGTAACAAAGAACAATAGTTAAATATTAAGGAAATCATACATGAAAATTTAAAAGTTAAAGAAATGATCCATGATTAATTAAAAAAAATACTAATATTCATCAATTAGTCATTTTAGTCTAATTCTGCAATCATACATATGTTTCTTCATTTTCAATTATCACACCACAAGAATAAATGTTGATCGAAATTGAATAGCAATAATATTTTTCGGGTTGGGTTGGGTCGAACCGAAGAAAAAAATAAAAACCCCAAACCAACCCAATAGCATTCAGGTTGGGTCAAAAACCAACCCAAAATTTTTGGTTTCAACTGTGTTGGGTTAATTTGGGTTGGTTCGGTTTGGGTTTTGGGTTGGTTCGAGTTTATTGGGTTTTGTGCTCGGCCCTAAGAAAAACACTCTGTAACCCGAGAAAAAGCAGTTGGTAGTATTTAGATGCATCACAACATTATATTTAGTACAATTCATAAATCACTGTTGTAACATAATTCTTCCCTTGAAACTCCGGTTCTCAATTGTCAAGAATTGTTGGACATTTTTCCAAACCCCTCCCTTGACAAAAAAAAAATATATATACTATCTCTTAAATAAGTTTTTTTTTTTTTTGAAGAGCTTAAATAAGTTATACAAGTGATGTAATAGATTCACACATTCCTACCACTTCGTTACCCATAGTAAAGTGTATAGTGGTGAAAGATTCGTAATAATATATGGTTATAAGGGCACTATTATCAAATACCTAAATTTTATACCTAAAATAATATAAATTAATACATATCTCTATTTTACAACATTTCAATTCAAAAATCTCTATAACAGCATCCATCTTTATCTCTATAATATTTCAAATAATATTAAATAATACACATTAAATATTTATTATTTCAGTCCGGCAGCATCTCTATCTCAATTCCTATAATTTTTAATAATTAAATATGTTTAGGATGTGAATAGTGCATCCCCACAAATAGGGATGCACTGTTCATATCCCTAAATAGGGATAGAGACTCTGCTGTGAAAATTATTTTAAGATAAACTCTATTTTTTATCTTTATTTTAAAGATATGACATCAATATAGGGCTTCTGCTATTAGTACCCTAATGCATTATTTTTTAATCGGATGGTGGACGTAAAATCGAAAATGAAAGAAGAAAAATAAATTCTTAAAAAAAGAAGAAAGAAAATAACTCTTCCACCTAACGACCCGCCGGAGAGTTAGCTGAAAATTCAGGAGAGCAAATGGCAGAGAAATTGGCGCCGGAGAAACGCCATAGCTTCCTTCACAATGGTATAACTGTCGCAGATTTTCCTCATTTTGAGAGCTTTCCAATCAATAACAATAATTCTATCCACATCGAGTGATTTTTGCAGGTCAGAAAGTGTTTGAGTGGGACCAAACCCTAGAAGAAGTGAACATCTACATTACTCTCCCGAATAATGTTCATAAGAAGCTATTTCATTGCAAAATTCAGTCTAAGCATTTGGAAGTTGGGATCAAGGGCAACCCGCCATATCTTAATGTAATTTAACCTTTTCCCCCCTTTTTCCTTTTGGTAAATTCGATTTCAAGCATATTCACATAATTTGATTGCTGAAATTTGCTTCTATTTGTGTACTTTCGGCTTGGGGTTTTGGTGCTTTTCAGCATGATCTTACTGATGCAGTGAAGACGGATTGTTCTTATTGGACTCTAGGTAATTTATTTTGCTCATTTTCTTTCCTTTTTGTTCTTTCTCTGTCAAACATTTGAACTGAAAATGGAGATATATAATTAGTTGGCTTGCTTCTACAACTATGTTCAATGCGAGGACAGAGAATTTTAAACTTCTACCCAAAAGAAATTAATTAAGTAGATAAATATACTGTTCCCTGACTTAGAATTAATGGAAATGGTTTGCAGAGGATGACATAATGCACATCACCCTGCAGAAGCGGGATAAGGGTAAGACGTGGTCTTCTCCTATAGTGGGTGAGGGTCACTTGGATCCTTACACAACTGATATGGAGCAAAAGCGTCTCATGCTTCAAAGATTTCAAGAGGAGGTATGTTGTAGCTTAGTTACTATTCACATTTCAGAGAATGAATGGTTTTTTGGGGGTTGTCCAATCTGAGCATGGTCGATTTTGTGTATTTTTTTTCATCTTTGATTTACATGAACAAACGTGTGCTGATTGAGCCTACTCTTGATAAGTGTTGTGGTGTTTTCTTCCTTTTTTGAACCTCACATCCAAGGAAGCTGTACAAGGACTTTATCTGAAAGACGCTGACAACGTCTGTTTTTTTTTTTTTTCGTTCGACCCTAAGTTGATCATATCACACGACCCAATTTTAAGCCATTGATTGATTGCTCTCGAGCTGAACATGTAGTGCGGATACATATTCATGGATGTAGATTTTGAATGTTCAACAAGAGCTTTTTGTTGATGCTTTGGCTTATCAGGCCATTTAGTTTACTAAATAATTACCTTTTTTCTCATCAGGTCATTCAGGTGGTAGTTAATCTGCCACTAACATTTACTTGAATGATACATGACTAAGGATTTTGGGGAATTCAGCTTCAATGTTATATGTTGTGAACATAGAATGCAAAAGAGTTGATCAGTCAATACCGCTAGGGGGCATGGGAAAGGAATACTATCCATTTTACTGTCTAATCTTGTACTCTGCAACCCCTCATGCGGCGTATGTTTAATGTTGTGGGCTTGTCAAAAAAGATTGCGCTTTAATATGCTTGTGTAATTTAACTTGAAGTGATAAGGACACGACAATTAAAGGAAAAGGAAGAAACAAGAAAACATGAATCTTGTGCTGCATTATATAATCTGGATCTTCGAAGTTTGTACAATTATTATTAATTTGAGCCTCTTTAATGAAGATAAATCGCTAGGCCGCATTCCGATAAAAAAATATGCTGTATGTGGCTATCAGCATCAAATTTTTGATGACATGCTAGTTTATGACATTAACATAGGATTTTGGACATTTGTGATTGCTGGCTTTCTCCTCTAGTTAAGTTGGATGCAGTTTGCTGAAGTTTTTTTTCTGAATTGTGCTCTGACTGCTCTCCGTAAAACTGCTTTAACTCTGTTGTGGATAGATTCTTTGTTGTTTTGAACATTTTATTCATTGATTGCAGAATTGGAAAAGTTGTATTTTATCTGATAGTAGTTTGACAATGTCATCCTGTGTTGCAGAATCCAGGGTTTGATTTCTCGCAAGCCCAATTCACAGGGAATTGTCCAGATCCAAACTCGTTTTTGGGTGGAATCCGGTCTTAAACGGAAACGATATTTTACCTAATAAAGCGGATAGATGAAACCCACACATGTTGGTGAGATTTGAACGCAAGAGCTTTTTTTTTTTTTTTTTAAGTCCTAGGGCCTCAATGGTTACCAGTATGGTAAGTGTCATTGTCAAGGAGGAATCCGATCAAGTTGAAGCATGTATTTATGTAATGATGGTGGTACCTGTATATTGCTCTGTGAAGCTTCTGTTTTAAGTGAAATGTTGTTACCCTTTTGTTAAATTGGTTAGTTTGACATGATATTACTAAGTTTATAAGATTGCTTCATCTATTCTTATATTCCTCTTTAGGATATGTGGTGTTTGTCAATAAAGATTGGGTAGTAGATATTCTTGAATATTACCACTCTGGGAAAGGGTTGTGTATCTCTTTAAATAAAGCAAAATTTATTATTCCTTTCTCGAATATTCCCTCCTTTTTTTCTTCATCCCTTTACAGCTTTTAAACATTTATTCTTCATATATAGTGTGATCCATTTTTCTCCCATCTGGTCTGGGCTTCATCTTTTTTGAGTTCCCAGCACACGCGTATATGGAGGATTTCACTATTACAAGCTCACGTGTTTCTGCTACTACTAATTCAATGCTCGAGAATCCTTCCTTCTCTCAGCAAGTTACTGAAAGCAGAGCAGCTGCACAACACGTACATCGTGGAGAAAGGCGTTCCCGCCGCCGCCGCCAGCATCAACGCCATTTGGATATACATGGGCGGCTCCACCTATCTGCGGCGGTGCAGTTGGTTCCCCCCAATATGAGAGATGAAGCCTGCTCAGCTTTCCTTGTACTTCTCTCGTTTTGGATCCTTGGTACTATACATACTATCTTCTAGTCTCTTCAATTTTTTTATATTTCTTTTTTCCTTTTGGGATGTTCATTAAGCTGTATTTTTGTTAAATCTGAGACCTTGAAAGCTACTGCATCAAAATTCAATTTGAATAAAAGTTCATGTGTAATCTAAATAAGAATATGAATTATATGTACAAAGATTTATGCTACGAATCTATAAACTAATCAACAATCTCCGATACACGAGAAAAACGCTATCCGAAACCATCACACCCCATAATCATGAAAATCTCTTTCAGAATATAATGATGATTCAAATTGTGATCAACTTGATATTCAAAATCACGCTCGTTTTTTTGAATTGATCGCGATAATACGTGTGCAAGGATGATTGACTCACTAGCTACTACCTGATTGGATAGATCGATCCAAGTTTTGTTGTACCAACATTTATATGAATTTCAAATTCATTACAAAACAATAACAAACTATGTAAATTTATGAAAATGCTGAACAAGTTATATAATACTACCATTTATTCAGTGTGATTTAAGAACTCAAATATAAATTCCAAGATACATGTGTTAATTTCACAATCCTCTAAAGATGTGTTTTGAGGAAATTCTGGGCATTAAAGACGAACATAATAAAAACATTTATTTTTCAAATTAAAATTGATAAAAATGACTTTGATCAATACTTAGAAATACAAGTTAAACATAGGCTTCAGGATTCTGAACAAGATATGCCTCCACAGCTTTGTAAATTCCCAGAACCTTCTCTTTCCCGGCCTTGATTTCATCTTCATTGAGCTTCAAATCTCCTTTGGTATAGTAATTGCTCGTCACCTTAGAGATCGACCCACCCTCTGAGCTCGGCTCGAACTTTACCTCGTAAGTAATTTTCTCAAGATCCTTGTTCAAAGACTCCCCTTCAATCAATGTGTATTTGTATGTGAATGTCTCCTCATTGAGTTCATCAATTTGATACTTAATTGAGCTAAAATGGCTGCCTGCAAATTAAATCCCATATATATATATATATATATATATATATAATATTAGTGTGTGTAGAATTACTATTGAAAATGTACACAACTTAAAAAAGACACAATCTTGATACAATGATAATCTATATCCATGAGTCAATTCTTATAATTACCTTCAGTAAAATTAATTTGCTTGATGCTGCCTGCACCACCATTGCCTTGGGTAATATCAATGGTCTTGATCTGAGGGACAAGCTTTGGGACCAGATTATGAGAATCCACTATTGAAGCTTTAAATATTCTAGCTGGAGCAATTGGAGAAGTGTATTCATCATTGAATGTTGTAACAGCCATTATTCTTGGTATGAATATGAATAAGGATTATAGAGAATTTCAAGATATTGGAATTAATAATGTCAAGGGGCTTCTGTGTTAAGAGGTTGGTAAGAATGAGTGTATTTGTAGGTGTAATAATCCACTGAAATCCATTAGGAGGCTTTTGAAAGGGACAAATTTCAGGATATGATTATAGGTACTGTGCAATTTTGGAAGGGACGAATTGTAGGATCTCTCAATCTTCTTGTTTTTGTTTTTGGGAATTTGGAAAAAATTATGCTTTGCCGGGAAAATAAATTTTTTTTTTTTTAAACTGATAAAACTATGCTTTCGTCAGTTTATTTCTGATGATCTTGTCGGTTTTTTGACGAGACTGCTAGAAAAACCGATGAGATTGTATAAACATTAACAGACGAGAGCATAGTTTTCTGGTTTACTTTTGAAGTGTTTCCTCTTCAAAAACATATTTTTCAGATTAACTCTTTTGTTTTAGGAAATTGAACAAATTAATATGCTTCACATAGAAAAGATTTGAAAAGCAACCACATTATTTTATTTTATTTTTTCTGAGCTGATAAGACTATGCTTTCATCGGGTTATTTGTCATGATTTATCGGTTTTTCTGGCGATTTCGTCGGATTTTAAACGAGACTGTCAGAAGATCCAGTTCAATGTGAATGCTCATGTGGATTATGTAATGTACCCTTTAATCTTGATTACAATATGGTTATTTGACAGCATGCACAATTGTGATTTTCGGGTTTTATGGAACTTCAACTACAGAGTTAGGACCCAATTGCTCACGTCTTATAAAACCCAATCCATTCTTTGTGCAATCAATCAAGGTAATTATTATACTCATCAACTTATGTTTTTTTTTTGTTGTTTTTATTCGACTCCATGTACTGTAATCACTTCATTAATTTTACCTACAGGTAAAGGAGATACGCGAATCAGTACCTGGATCAATGCTGTATGGATTTACCGAATTACCCCCTCTTGATGTTCCTGTCACTTGGACAGAGGTGCATGATGTTTTCATTGAATCCAATGACCACAAGGTTATATTATTTTCTTTCGTGATATCAGAGCCCACATGCTTCGTTCATGAAGAAACGTGATTTATGTATTATGCATATATATATTCAAAGAATGAAGTATATTTATTAGTACACAACCTTTTGAGTCGCAGGAGTGGCCGTTTTTCCTCAACAAAGGGTCTAAAATACGTATCAGCTACGATGTTAAGCGCCCAAGCTCTGCTGCTTTGTCTCTTGTAATAGCTGAAGGTTAAACATGTCAATCATTTCATATTTTTTCCTATCTCTATCTTCCATTAATAGTGCAATTAGGAAAGATTGATGATGCATGTTTGAATATGTAGAATAATGAATTTCCGTTAAAAACAACTGCGCTTTGTAATTGTTAACTCGTCTTCCAGGAAGAGAAAGGCTTGCGGAATGGATTAATGACCCGTCATTTGCTGCTGATACAGCAGCATTGTCCTTCAATATCATTCATGGTATATATGGTAATTTGACAACCTTACCCCCCCAATGGGAAAACCAATATAAAGTAATGTAGTAACTGCTTTGTTTTTGCAGAAAACGGCACGATTGAACAGGAGATCCGTAGGTCTGCTACGTATTACATTGCAGCGAGCAATCTCAACTTAGAGGAGGTGGAGGTATATATGTATAGTATACCCACAAACCCTACACACACGCCCCAAGTCAAAACTGTCTTCTTTTTTTTATATTTTATTTTAAATATTCTAATGAAATGCTTTGATCTACATACAATGTGCAGATTCAATTGAATTATACCATTTTCGCCATCACGTACAATACGTCTCAAGCCCAGTACAATTGTTCATTGAGTCATAGCATGTGTACTTTGACATTGTATCTCTTTGGGCCTAATGTTGCTGTTCTTACTTCTCCTGATCCTGTACAGGTTAGAAACGACATTGATGCACTTTTTTTTATTGCCATATATATGCTTTAGTTTTTGCCAGATTTATTACAAAGTAATGAGATACGGTTGTCGGTCATATGCGCTTATCAGGAGGGTACTTGTAACAACAACAAATGGTATGTCCAATTATCCTATGGACAAAGATGGATCTCATACCTTGTTGGATCAGGTCAGCCGTAATGAGTTTATCAGAATAGTGCAACAGAAACTCTGAAATGGTTCTTTTTCTTAAATCATACAATTGTCATGTTTTTTTTCTTACATGCATAATGCAGTTTCAACTAGTGTCCTAGTACTTGTTCTACTCCAAATACTGAGTGTATATCAGATAAGCAGAGGACGTGGGGCCGTGTTTGATGATGATGGGAGGACATCAAGAGCAACAGAAAGAACCCCGTTGCTTGCCTCAGACGATGATGCTGATCTTGATTCATCTAGCGATTCTACATCACATGAAGAAGATGAAGAGGATACCGAAAAACTTGACAATAAGAAGCAACTGAATAAGGAAGAAGAAAACGAGAGACGGCTTTGCGTTATATGCATGGATGCACTGCGCAACTGTTTCTTTCTTCCTTGCGGCCATTGTGCTGCTTGTTTTACTTGTGCTACAAGGTCAGTAGAGAACCCCCATCGATCAATCAATCAATAGGTTCCAAACCATGATCAATGGTGGTGTAACCTTCACTTATAAGTTTAGAGTGCATTTTTGGTTGGTCGCTGTCTTTTATGTTTTCTATATAACCGTATGGATGTGCAGGGTGATTGAGGAGGAGGCTGGAGATTGTCCAGCTTGCCATAAGGCCGTGAAGAAGGTGTCTAAAATTTATACCGTCTGATTCTGATCTACAAAGGAACAATTTTTTTTTGAAGGGACAAAGGAATGATCATCAACTTGTTCAGTAAGGAAGACAGTATCAAACGTTGTTCATATCTCATCCACGGATAAGACGACATTTGAATTCATTTCTATCACAATTGCATACATATTCAGATTGACAGAGCTCGTCACGTAGCAAGTAAGCACATATCATCACATTTCTTATTCACATTGCACGTATTCAAGTATACCTTCAAAGTTCGTATTGTTTGCCGTTTTACACAACCATGCTGTTGATTCTGGGGCGTCCTTGTGGGGGGCCGACCAGGCCACGGCCCAGAGCCCCTCCAAATCGCTAAATTTAAGGGCCCCGAAAAATAGTTGATCCAATAATATGCATATGTAAGTTTCTAGGATTTAACTGAATCTTTAGCCCAATGTCAATGTGAAAAATTGTGGCCCAATATTATTTTTTGTGTTATATTTATCAACTAGTAACTATGACCATGAATACTGATTGAGTTTTGAAATTTTTATAATATGTTTAGTTGTTTTGGATTAACTTTTTTGTTACTGTTAAAAAAAAAATTAAAGAAGGGCCCTAAATTTTGTTTTTGGCTTAGAGCCCTAAAATTGACAGGATCGCTTCTGAGTTGATTATATTGACTCTTGTACATTCAGTAATCCCGGCAAGGACATTTGTATACATTTGTCGACTTCACCAAACATGCCACAACTGGAAGTTCATTTGTGTATGGGCTCATATATACTCCATACACGCGAACGAAAATAGTATCTCGTCAGGACATAACCATTGCACAAACACTCAATAAAACACAATCATGCACACCCATACTGCTTTTTCCTCATCGCGTCGACCTTACATCTCGCACACATGATATATGAATGTCAAATATGGATTAGGAAAGTAGTATGTCAATTAACTTACTCCCTCCACCTCAAAAATATAAGTCATTGATATATGAAACTGATATATTTGTATCACGGTAAGTCGTTTATCATCAAACTTAATACTAAGCCGGTTTGGATTGATAAAATGTAATGAAATAAATCTGTTGGAATGGAATGATATCATTCCATTACTGTGATTGGTAGACAACTAAATGTAATCATTTCTTATTGCAGGATTTATTTTTTTCATTTCATTCCGATCATTTCATTGGAAATTTGATGGAATGAAAATCATTCATTTTCATTCCGTTTGAATTAAAACATATTTCATTCTTCCGTTGCCAAACACGTCAAATTGATGAAATGGAATGAAGAAAACATTTCATTTCATTATATTACTTCAATCAAATGTAAATAAATGTTTTTCGGATTAGGTCGTTCACGGCCTAAGCGGAATAGTGACGGTCTTTCGGTATTGCAGAACCTTTCTTCTTTCTTTTACATTTAAAACACCTGTGGCCAAATTGGGATCAGGTATACATTATCTTATTGCCAGAAAAAGGAAGATAAAAAAATAAAAAATATTATACCTATTTGATTTCGTTAAAAGACAAACCTTTTTAATTATAAATAATTATTCTTGCACCATATACACACTAAAGCACGGAACCAATGTGGGCCTCTGTAACACCTCGTTCCGGAAGTCGAGGCATCAACTGAAAATGAATCGTTTGATTTTTAGAATAAACTTCAATGTTCACGTAAGTCTCTATCAAAGATTAAAAAAAAACACCAAAGCGATATAAATTGTAATGACTCGAAACACATACCCTTTGGGTTTTAGCAAGTCAATGGAACATGTGCTCATGTACTAAAAGGAAACGATACTACTACCACGGAAACATAATACAAGTTAACATAAACTCCAAAACCTGCAAACCTTCTCAACCAAAAGGAGTTAGCACTCGCGACATGCTCAATAATGAGTAATGGATCAAAATGATAAATTCATGTTTGTCATAAATTGAGACACATGACTTGAATTCACTTAGCCAGTTTTAAAAATGTTCAAAAGAATAAACATAAAGAACTACTTTTAAACATATTTGTTTTACAATGCATAAAACATGCTCAACTACCACTTCAATTATCATTACTTATCTTACACATACTTGTTAAGTTACTTATCATTGTTACTTCACTCCTCAATCTTTACTTTTGTCACTCTTGCATGTTACGTTCATTCAAACACAAACACACCCATTGCAGATGTGCTTGTAGCCCAAAACATATAGAATACTCCAGGATACAACGCATGATACCACATAGGTAATATGCCAGTATAACTAGCTATAAATTCAACGTGACACGTGAATCACTATACTTTTGTAGTACATTACCGTAATTCAATATATGAAATACAACTAGTTATATATCAAACATAATACATAGATCATGGTACTTCACCCAATACATTGCGGGTGAATAATTGTACATGACCAAGAATATCTGCGACACAAGAATGAACATGAGCACAAAAGTAAAGATTGAGGAGTATCCTACGTGATCATGAAAAAGTACATAGCCACTACTAACTCCTGAACCTATCTCTACCACGCGTTTACATAATGTATAGAAAACAGGTTCGCATAATGAATTTCCAGAAACTACGAATATTGTTAATTAAAAAAATAGCAGATTGAAAAGCAGCTCGACTTGCGGAAGCGGAATTGGATCACGCAGACACAACGTCATTGTACTCCATTCAGCTTCATATATGTTTAGCAACTACCCAGAAATCTTAACGCAAACAAATAACTATGACTTGTTCATGCTGATTTTCCAGAAAACAACTACTTAAAAACAATTACTTTAAAGGAAAAACGTAAAAAGATTTATAAAAAAAAAACATCCTTACCTTAATTCCGATAAACTGTGACCAACAAGTACAACTTAACAATGTATCTACAAAAATCTTACGAAGAAAAACACATATTCTTACATCAAATCTATGAGAATCACAAACCCTAATCAAAGAATGGAAAGAAACGATAGAAAAGAACAATATGTATCTTGAAACTACGAATCATAAGACGAAATCACGTCCTTGTTACCCAATATTGCAATTTGAGCACTCAAATCTGGAACACAAAACAACAGAATGATCAAAACCTCTATCTAGTCTCGTTGAACTCTTAGATGCACGATATTCGAAGAATTTGGAGAAAAATATGTACAAATTATGAAGTCTAGGTCAACTATTAGCCTATTTATATTTGTTATACATAAAGAAAAAACCTTGGCTAAAATGAAATTTCAAATTAATTAGAAAACATAAATTAAACTATTTCTCAAATGAAAAATTACTCTTACAAAAATTATAAAAGACTTTATATAAAGGTAGAGTTGTTAATGAAGAGCCGTTCGTGAACAAATTTGGATTCGGCTCGTATAAGCTCATGCTTGTTTGTTGTTTAAGTTAAACGAACCAAACTCAAACACATTGTTGTGTTTGTTTATTAAACAAACATACAAACACGAGCAAGCTCGCGAACGTTTGTATTCGGCTCGAATTCGATCAATCGACTAACGAACAAAGCTCAAACATAAAATTAATTTTGTTTATTAAATAAACAAGCTCGAGCTCATTTGTTTATTAAACAATCACAAACTCAAATATTAAATATTCGTTTCGCCTCGACTCGACTTGTTTTCGGCTAATAAAAGTTGATGGTCTTGCACCTTTGGGTATGTTAAAGGAGATCTTTTACAAAGATGACAAGTGTGGCCAAATTGGGATCAGTAATACATTATCTAAAGCCCAATTGAAAAAAAAGAGGTCTGCTTTATTACACACAACCCAAAGTAAAGAAAAATAAAGGATGTCCGCAGAATCTGCAGCCAGTAGCCACCGATAAATTCCCCCAATCTCCCTTCACTGCTTTGCCCACTCCTTTGCATCGATAAATATCCCCCAAATCCCATTTCCTAATCGAAACCACCTTTTCTTTTCAAGCGTTTTAAGAAAAAATGGCCGAAACCGGCGTTGTTACTCTCTATGGCAACGGTGCAATCACCGAAACCGCCAAGAAATCCCCTTTCTCTGTTAAAGTTGGTCTTGCTCAGATGCTTCGTGGTGGTGTTATCATGGACGTTGTTAATGCTGAACAGGCCCGTATTGCTGAGGAAGCCGGTGCTTGTGCCGTTATGGCGTTGGAACGTGTGCCGGCTGATATCAGGGCGCAAGGCGGCGTTGCTCGTATGTCGGACCCTCAATTGATTAAGGAAATCAAGCAGGCTGTTACTATCCCTGTTATGGCGAAAGCCCGAATTGGGCATTTCGTGGAGGCCCAGATTTTGGAAGCGATTGGAATTGATTATGTTGATGAATCGGAGGTGTTAACTCTGGCGGACGATGAAAATCATATCAACAAGCATAATTTCCGTATCCCTTTTGTTTGTGGATGCCGTAATTTGGGAGAATCCCTTCGTAGAATCAGAGAAGGCGCTGCAATGATCCGTACTAAAGGTGAGGCCGGAACCGGAAACATCATTGAAGCTGTCCGCCATGTCCGTTCTGTGATGGGTGATATCAGAGTCCTCAGAAACATGGACGATGACGAGGTATTTACATTTGCTAAGAAAATTCAAGCCCCATATGATTTAGTTATGCAGACAAAGCAACTGGGAAGGCTTCCGGTGGTGCATTTTGCTGCCGGAGGTGTTGCAACACCTGCAGACGCCGCATTAATGATGCAATTGGGATGTGATGGAGTGTTTGTGGGATCTGGGGTGTTCAAAAGCGGTGATCCGGCGAGGAGGGCACGGGCAATCGTGCAGGCGGTGACGCATTACACCGACCCGGAGGTGCTGGCAGAGGTGAGCTGTGGACTTGGTGAAGCTATGGTGGGGATTAACCTTAATGATGATAAGGTTGAACGATACGCGAATCGATCCGAGTAGTGGCAATGGGCTGTTCTTGGTTCTTGAATTTGGATTGAATCCAAATGCTTATTAGGTGAGATTGAAGTAATCTCTGGGCTTTGTTTTGTTTCAATTTCCTTGAAAGTTGTTAGCTTTATTAGTTTATGGATTTGTGCTGTTTCTGTTGGCAGTTGTTGGATAATTTATGTATTTGGAGTCATATGGAAATGACTGTTTGTGTTAAATTGTTATGGATTTTGGTTTTTGCTGCATATATGTTGTGGCATTATAATATAAATTGAATCAATTTGGTTTAATGTTTTGTTTTGTTTTGTTTTGTTTTGTTGTTTGAAGATGAAATGTTTATCCAATCCAATACTAGTTGATGTGGTGATTGTTTACCATTTTCAGATTTTCTGAGGAGTAGTTGCAAATTTGTGTTTGGGTTGGTTGTATGCTACTTTGCACCTGTACGAATACATGTCTATGGATAGATACACTTATATATGCAGTTGAGGGATGTTTGAAAAATATAGGATACGGATATGAGGACATGCGTGTAAGTAACAAAACTACAAGGATCACATAACAGATATTAAAACACATACATTACAATTACAACAATTGAATGAATTGATAGTAGTTGTCTAAGTTTTTGGTAGTAGTTTTTATCATTTTGGAGTGCTTCCATTCATTTTTGGGTGGTTTTTATCCACTTTTCAACATGATTCTTCGTCTCACAAATGTGAGTTATTCATGATATGCATATCTGAATTCTATATCTAACTTTTGAAAAATACAAATTCATTCTTAGGTGTGTATTCTAAATATCTGATGTATATCTACGTATCAGATACGAGACACATTATTAGATACAAGTATCCATACTCATTAGCTTGTTGAGCACTTTTGACCGGAGAGATTTTATGGTGTAACGGTTGTAGAAAGGTTATACCAAGTGGCATACATTAGAGCATCTCATTTTTACTCTCTTTCACATAATACACTTTTATCGTGTGTGAGAGGTTAGAATTGAGTGGTTGTAATGTATGCCACTTGGTAAAACTTTCCTACAACGGTTGTATTTTAAAATTTCACTTATAACTGTTCTGAATTCTGATAAGATTCATAGACATATCTCAATGGTAGAAGAACAGGCGTGTTTTAATGACGGCCTAACCTTTGAGCTGAAGTGTGGAGTTTGATACCCCGTATCGAAATCTTTAGGTGGGGCCCTTTGGTTGTGGCTCGATTCATAAGATCCGAGTGTTTTAACATCTTTAAAAGTGGATTGGTCACATTCACCTCAATTGGTAGGATCTGATTGTTTTAATATCTTTAAAAGTTGGCCTTGATTTCTTGCTTTTTTCTGTCAATGTGTTGCCTGTTTGTTTGTGTGCTCTACTTGAATTTCAATCTTCAATTTTATGCTTGAAAGGGTAATCCAGTGCATCAAAGCATATAATCCTTTCCAAAAACAGAAAAGCAATTTACAAAAGCCGTTTTTCTGATAACTTTCAATTAAATGAGCACCAATTGGCCTATGTGCTTTTAATACTATTGCAAGTGATGAATTATTTTAAAAACTTTTAGTGAAAGAAATGCACCCAAATTGACAACCACCCCCTCCTTTACCCCGAAAAAAATTCCTTGTAAAAGGTATTTTTTTTATTCATCAGAGTTCATCATACAAATATGAATTACATGAGAAGATGGAAAAGATATTCATTCCTTACATCCAATTAGAGTAAGGTCTCTCGTAGCTAACAAATGAGCAGACAAATTATCTTGTCTTTTGACAAATAAGCAAACAAACCCACACATAAGTTTTCGAAAATCCTTGATATATAATACTTCCAACATAAAACAAGTCCTATGAACCATTCTTGAGGCGTTGACTGATAAGATAGGAATCACCCTCTAAGATAGCATTGAAGTATCCCCATCGGAAAGCCTTACCCTTGTAACTCGGCCTTTGGCTCTCAATCAAGTACAAGAATGTACACCAACTACTCATTCTACTTATTTTAAAGCGATTCCCGTTGCATCGGCGAGCGAAATGGGAACAGCTTAAACCATAAAAACAGGGTTGTGGGAGAGCAATAAAAGCGTTGTGCTGCTAGGCGAAGCAGCCCAATGTAAGTGCAAAAACAAGTGCATGATAAACAGATGGGCATCCCCAACTAGGACATCACAGCTTCCTTCCAATTTCTTGGCAAAGCATCAGATTATTCTACCTTTGACTATTATACTATAAACCTCCCACAATTGACAATCATAGAAATGTATATGGAATCATAGAATACACACAAATAACACCATTGGGAGGGGAACTTTTTTTTTTTTTCCTTTTTTCTGAGCACATGAAAAAAAAAAGAAATAATGTAAGATTGAAAATGTATGATGTAGATTACTCCACATATGATATCTTCACACGTAGAGTAATCTACACCACATATTTTCATGCTAAATTTCAAATGTGTGATGTGAAATACTACTCAACACGTGAGACGCTAGGCCAAAATCTCTTCTTCGGTGGAGTTAAAGAATGGACAGTGATATATCCACTTCATACGTTTACTCCATGTATGACTCCGCATCTTTGCCACCATTGATTCTTGTGAGATACATATCAATCGAAGGGTCATACACTTTGATCAACGGTGATAAAAAAGCAGAGAGGTACATGTAGTGAATATATGGAGTGCATGTATCATTTTCATTTAAGAACCATGAATTATGTTGATGGTTGTTAGGGTTGTAAGTGCACCGAGCTACTCGTGAGCTACTCGCAGTTGACTCGTAAAGGAGTTTGACTCTATTCATATTCTTTAAAATTCAAGCTTGAGTCGAGCTACTGGAATGATCAACCGAGTCAAATATTGAGCTTCATAATATTATATTCAAGTTGCTCAGAGTTAATTAGTTAATTAATTAATCATATTATTATAAAATTACTAAATATTTTTTATATAAATAATTAATTATTACTTAAGTCGTATAGTAGATGAGGCGAGCTCAATCATGTCATATTTTTATGAAAGCAAAATGAATTATAAATGAATAATTGAGCTTACAAGCCGATTCGAGTTATATCGAATACCAAACTATTCGAATTTGACTTTGTATTTTATAACTCGAATGAGTTCATGTAGAGTTTCGAGTCCAAGTTTTTTTAGCCGAGCCGAGCCAAGCTCGAGTCCTATAGAGCATCGACTCAAGAAGTATATTACATCATCATACTCTTAACTATACCGTGATAAATCATATATATTCTCAAAGTATGATATAATTAATAACAATCTCAATATGATTAAACATTAATCAAAACAACAACGTAGTATCATAACAAAGATTAAGAAAGAAAAAACACACATTAAAAGTAATTATTAAGGTAGTCACCGGAGATGTTGTTTAGAGATTTCAGGTGGCATCGGGAAACTTGGGAGTATCTTTAGGGTTGGCTGAGGTTTCACCATAGTCGTTAAGGTTCACTTGCTGGAGATATCTTCTTCTCAGATTTCGGGTGGCATCAGGAAACTTGGGAGTATCTTTAGGGTTGGCAGAGGTTTCACCATAGTCGTTAAGGTTCACTTGCTGCAGATATCTTCTTTTCAGCAGGTCGCCCATCCTTACATTCTCGTTTGTAACTAATTACATTTGAACACAACACAACATTATTAATATTATGTTAATTAACATCTCTTACCAGACTAGACCAGCATAATTACATGTTATCGTGATTTAAGGAGGAACAACACCTTGATGTTTATAAGTTAGTTAAAGTATTAAAGTAGTGAATTAGCCATTTTAAACCGATAGAGGACAGAGGTAGGAATTGATATTGAATTCCGAGAGACTCGTAATTAATGAAGCTATCAGACCCAAATTCTGCAATATTATAAAAACATTGTTCCAAAATAAGGTGTGTAATATTGCATTATCACATGAACCGGTAAAGTTAATATTCTGTGACAATGCAACATAGATGCAAAAATTGGAAAGGTGCATATCCTTAAACCCCTCCCCCCACCCACCCACCCACCCTCCCACAATTGAATAGTGAAAAATTGATATTAAAAAAAAAGGTTTAAATCTCTTATATCCATGCCTAAAGTTAAATTCAATTATGTTTAAAACATAAATTATCTATCTTCTCAACAACTTAAATTTTTAGGATGAATAGTATTAAAACATGAGGTTATGAATTCGAAATTTTCTATCAATAAAATATTAATTCCATTTATATTGTTCAAGTCCAATATCTCCTTGTTGACTTTAATTTGATGTACCCTTTATATGACTTTGTGCGTTATATATTGCTAAACTCTTTTATTATAGACTCAAACTTGAAGAAACATATTTTGAAATCAATTATATTGAAATCTTTATGTAATTCCGTGCATCAATATATTGTTGAAACTCTTTGTTATAAACTCACACCGAAAAAATACAATCTGAAATCAACCATGTTTAAAATATAAATTACAATCTTCCAAACAAGTTAAGCTTTATAAGAGCAATAATAATTCAACCACTAAAGTGGTTTTCAAGACAGACCAACTGGACAAAACTCTAGTTTTGCAAGTGTATATGTATATATCACCCTAAATTTCAATCAATAACATTGACACTGAAGGGGTGCAGGGTTCCTTTACGTGAAATTTTTATCATTCACACACTTTTGCAATGTAAATAGAAAAAGGTTAGCAAATAACTTGTGGTTTTTTTTTTTTCTTTTTCTTTTTTAAAGAAGAAGAAGATAGAAATAGTACCTGTATCTGTATAGGAAGAGATTAATACGGAGTTCCTGGCAGCGGACGCCGTCGTCGTCGAATATAGAAGTTCAAAGAGCAGCATAACACACATGAGACGGAGAGAAACCATCCGCCGACCGACGGCGGCCATCTTGTCACCGGAGAGGGAAAAGAGAGAGAGAGAGATGTGCTATATATTTCTGAACGCAGACGGTGAGATTATGATTTATGACAATGTTTATGCGTTTGATGAGGATCAGTTGACTTTTTTGTTCTCCTATTTATAACTAACAAACCCCTAGTCAAATGGGTTGATATCAAACTTTTCCTTTTCTTTTCTTAAAACCATTGCTATTCCGGATCGAGTGCCCCGTGTCACGTCCCGTATCACTTCTAGCTCATACTTTAAAAATAAATTTATTTACGTAAGTATATAGAATAATTATCATTAAAAATTAAAATAATCTGTTATTTATCCTAAACCGTGAAGTACCGCACGATTGTCTATTGTCTTGAATGAAACATATTCTTGAGAATTTAACTCTCCATTTATTCACCGCTAAAACAACCATCATTATCTTCCACTTTCTCCATTTCATCTTTCATTCTATTTCTCCCATTCTCTAGCATATAGTCATATTCAAACACTCTCACAATAGGAAATACTAGCAAGCTATAAGCCTTTTTGAAAAAAATTTCTTGCAATGCTGGGAGAGATAATTCATGAGATTTCTTGGTGCGAGGAGATGCTGATGATTCCATTAATAAAAATATAAGGAAATGTTATCAATTGCTATTTTTATTATATGTTTTTTTAATACATTATTTTCATCAAACATTAGAATATGATAGTTAGAATATAGATTAATACATGATTTCATATAAACTGGGCTTTATGATATACTATATAAATAATGCTAGAGATTTTAGACCGCTGTTACAATTTTTTTTTATAGACTATTCCCAAGCTTATAATTTTCCTACCATATATATGTATTTCTTTAGAAACTTTACTTTGTAAGCAATACGAATTATATTATATTTTGTTAGAATGATTATACGTTATGATATTTATAATAATATCATGATAATGATTTTCGAAGACATATATATATATATATATATATATATATATATATATATATATATATATATATATATATATATATATATATATATATATATATTTCAATTATAAAATGGTTGTGAAATACCAGATTTATTTTTAGGCATTAAATAGTTATATGGAAGAAATTTTGGAATTATGAGGTTTAGGATTCAAGTTTGATATATGAATCTTGAATACTTATATTAAAATAGTAAATATATGATAAAATATATGACTTATAAACATTATAATTATAAGAAAGTATGTATTTTGATTAAAGTATATATTTTGAGGAAAGTTTATTTTACTAGATTTAGTATATGTTTGAATCATGAGATATTTTTGAAATAATATATTTTATAGGATATGTTGAGTCATATAGAGTTAAACAAGTAGAGTATAAAAAGATGAACACGAAGCAATAGTAAATCAGAAAAATGCTACGGTTCATGTCACCCTATTTATTTATTTTTAGTTCGCAGTGAATCTTCAAGTGTCCCTAGCACTAGCTCTACTCACAGGTACCAGATGTGATTTATTGCCGGAGCCGGTTAGTCCCCGTCAATGGGTAAGAATAATGGATATCCGGTCTACATCTAGTTCAGTTATTTTAGTTGACATTAAAACAGTAACATTAGTAACATTAGTTTAAGCTCCTTATAATTTTTGGAGATAGTCATAATTATAATTTCAGCAGAATTATTTCAGTGTGTTAGACTTTTAGTTAATATATTGTCTTTCATTTCAGTACTTTTTTATGCTATTTATTTTCTAGTATTTTAATTTCAGTATTATTTAACCAGAAACTTTAGATAGCTTGCCCAGTGGCATCTTTAGTTTTCTTTTGATAGTCTATTTCCTTACAGGGTTTTCGAGCTCACCATTTCCATTTTTTTTTCAGATGATGATCAGTGTTTGGTATACAGAGGATAGTTGCTCTTAATAAGCGTCATCCGAGTAGCTCTTTCTTGTGATTGGTGATGTTTTGTATATATTTTTTGGGATGTATGTAATAATGGATTATAGACCAACTTTTTAAAATTATGACTTTTAGATTCCGCGGTTTATTAAGTTTGTAATATTGAGGCTTAGTGTTTCGAGGTTTTTGTCTTGAATCATGACCGAGCGATTTGTTTTTCAAAAAAATACCAACTTTCGGGAACGGGTCGTTACAGCTCGACTAATTCGAAACGGGTCGTGCTCGTGAAGTCTGACCAAGCAAAATTAGATAATCATATACTTTTATATGAGTATTATCATTTTTTATAGTTAAATTGTTTTTTTCTTCTTTCTGAAAAGGCTTATAGTCAAAATGTTATGCACATATGAACATAATTTGTTATTAGATCAGAAATTTTTGTTATTAATTTTTATACATAATAATAAAGTTATGTAAATGACCATATTTAAAGAATTTCAACAACTTCCTTTTAGTTGTTTGTTAGTTGTACGTGTTTTTTTTATTTTGATTCGATCTCACCCCTAGTTTTCTCCCAGTGTCCTTTATTTCGCGGAGTATTTAGAGTATTTGGGTTAGATTTTTCTTTTACAGATTTATACGTCATTTTTCATTTATAGAATCCCTATTTAAGGGTAATAGCATGATAATCTATATTATAATGTCTACTAGTACAACGTTAAGAAATAGAGAACTTGTATTTCATATGATAGAAATAGAGTAATATTTACAATAAAATTATAGTATATGGTGCATTTTTTTTTTATAAATCTGAAGACCTAAATATTTAATGTAAAACCACGAATTTGGGCAGAGGCCTTACATTTAAAATATATATCTACAGATATTTACGGCATTTACTACATATGGTTTTAGTAAGTAATTTTACTTCAAATTCTTTTGAATCCCAATTTTACTTCAAATTCATAATGAAACAATTCCTATAATAAAAAATCATAATGAAACATACACACACAAAAACAAAAACAAAAAAAAAAAAATTGTTTAGACAAAATTGAATAACGTAAAACAGATACTCGTAAGCATTAATATGATACATCATATGCCACGCCATTAAAATTGTTATGAAAAGTCCAACAACAATAATGTACTAACTCATATAAAATGTCATCAAAACCATAAATAAAGTCTAATAATTGTCTTTCTTCCATGCTACAACCTTCACCTCATCTTTTCATAGCTTATCAAATAAAAATCCTTTTGTATCACCTTTAAGAGAAAAAGTTTGATTTGGAGAAATCCATCTAATGATTTTGTTCCCTTTAACAATATTTCTTTAACTTCTCAACCAAATAAAAAAGAGGGGGAAAAAAAACAACAATTTTCTTTAATTTTTTTCATTCAAAGAATTCAAGCCATTCTATCATCACGTGAAGGGGGAAAAGAAAAATCCATATTTTAAGTCTAACAATTTCCTTTTTATATATATATCACCCCGTCCAAAAATACAAGTCATCCTATACTTTTAGTTTTGTCTCACAATATAAGTCATTTTACATTACCAATGCAACTTTATTATTCTTTTCTTTATCTTACCCCTAATTTAGCATCAATTCAATAATTTTTCATTACTTAACAACTATTGCACTAATGATAGTCAAGGGGCATTTTAGACATTAACCATCAAATTTATGACATTCAACTACTTTCTTAATCTGAATGAAAATACATAGGATGACTTATATTTCTAGTACCAACAAACACATGAAAGAACACATTTGGAGGACTTAGGCAGATAAGTCGGTGCATATATAAATACCAAGTCATTCATCCTAATGCCATTAAACCCACATCTATCTATGTATATGTGCATCTATCTACCTTTGACATATACACATTATATACAAAAAAATGACAAATAATGAATGGGTTAATTGATTATTATTAAATGTGAAAAATGTGATATAACACAAATGATGACCCAATACCAGTTTTCCAAAAAATAATAATAAATAAATAAATAAAATAATAATAATATGGTGGTACATCCTCACGGTGCATATATATTTTTATTTAAACCGAAAAATATCCGTGTTTTCTAATATAAATAAAAGATAAACAAAGAGAAAACAATCTTGTTCTTCACTTCAAATATAAACGTATCCATACCAACAATTTATTCTGTAAATGCAAAATAGATTAAGAGCTTAGAATAGAAATGTATTATAGTCGATCACACTATCACGCGTATTGAGATTACCAAACGATAACGTAAAGTAACAAAAAAAAAAAAAAAAATTGAAGTCAAACGAAAAACCCACCAATTATTTGCATTTCATTACCCACAAAAGGCATGCTCCTGCATCCCATAACCAAAAATAAATAAATTATGAAGGGTTGACCTACAAACTTCACATTCCGTAAAGGGGTCGAATTCTCTATAACAATAAAAGTAACTGCAACTTGTATAACTTAAGACTTTGCCTTCATACAATACACAATATATACTTAAGAAAATGTATTAATGGCAGCCATGAGATCATAACATAAAAAAATGTTGAACCCCAACATTAAGGGTCCCCCACCCCCGATCCCACAGGAATGTGGGAAGATGTTAATCAGGTAACCTAGAGCTTAGAGTCAGAGGCTTTGCTGGTTCCACATCATTGAAGGGTGTTATCAATCGGAAATCAACCCCTTTTACGGGAATCGAACCGCTGACTTCCAGCTTAGGGTCCGGCTGTCATTATAACACCCCGCTCCTCACCACTAGACCATATCCAGGGGATGCCATGAGAGCATAACAAAATATGACCCTCATAGGATAATCACAAAGCAAGATCAAGATGCAAGCCATCAAACATGTATGTCACATCATATATCGAATAAACGCACCCGAAAAAGAAAAGAAAAAAAAAAAAAAAAAAACACAACCGCTAATCATTCTTATCAATTACGCCATCGAAGAGGAGCAAGAAGCCTATCACCCTCAAGTACAAACCACAAAAGCAATACAGACTCGCACTAAATAAGACTCATTGATTGTTCAGGGCTACTGCATATTACTACCATTTTAGTTGGATATTGTTCACATTTATATTTCTAGACAGGGTCAAGAAACATATAACAACACGACATAACAGTTTTTGTTCTTCCCATGATATAATAGTAGCACAACTACATTCATCAAATGATCCCAACATACAACAATTGAGTTGGAAACCGACCTTCATCTCTTTTTAAACCCATACTTCTTTCGTTCATAGAACAAATCTGTTTTCGCACTGCCCAGATTCACGATCTTGGGACATCCATCACGATCTTTCTCTTGCTGTGTACACTCTTTACAGTAGTATGCATCAGAGATTCCAACTCCACCACAAATGACACACCGCCCTTGGAATGATCCGTAATTGCATTCATCACAAACTCGGACCAGTGTGCATGGTCGAACGTACGAGTCACAGATGACACACTTTCCATCACATTTCTCACAGAGACGTCCAATAGCTATTCCGGGTTGCTTACGGCACATAATCAAGTCAGGATGATGCTTTGCCATGCTTTCAAGATTTCAACTCCAATTGCAGAATCACCTAATGAATGTCAGAAAATAGTACAATTTAAGTCAATGGTGCCATAAAACAAAACTTTGGCTGTAAAGAGGCCAAATATAATAATCCCATATGTTACAGATATAAAATATACGTTAGCCAAGTCCGTTACTAACTTGCTATACATGGAAATCACGAGTCGGATGCAAAAGTGGCAATTCTTAAACAAAGAGAGAAGACTACTACAGTCAAAAGGAGAATCGAAAAATCAGGCAATAAAAGCAAATAACAATACAAGCAAAGACAAATTTGTTCAAAATGAAATACTGCATACTCATTGAGCACTTAAAATTTCTAGCAAGTCAAAATCATTGGATAAAGTTTAGCTGTTTACATCAGATATCATCATAAGGACCCAACCCAGGCAAAACTTGAAGCCAATAAAACGAAAAAGTGCATATCGCATCTCACAATCCAAAACTATTTTCAACTTAAAAAGCTTGACAGTTAATCATTTTCTCAGAATTTTGATGCTTCGACTGCCGATCAGTCGCTTTGTGTGATCCTCACCACCTTTTGCCAGTTCTATCATTAACCTTGGGGGAGGAGGGAGGAGGGAGGAGGTGGGGGGGAGAAATTCTTATAAAGATAAAACTTGATGTACCATAAGAAGTTTGGGGCAATACAACAGAGCCATTAGCATGCTAATTTCACTGCTAAAATACTGAGTGAGGCAGAGGCCTAAACGTCCACCAATTACATTACCGAGATCAAGAAACCTACGGCTGCAAAACTCTATTGTATTAAACAAACAGAGGCATCCAAACTATGTATTAAAAGATCGTGGATGTATGTTCTCCATCCTACCTAAACTGCCCCATCCTTCCTTAAAATCTAATCATCGTCCTTAATGCATTTAACTTGTCTTAGGTCTCTTGATTTCCTCTCTCATTCTACCGAATTTCATACATGTCTCTTTCACTCTATTACGTGCTTAACATTTTAGGAAAACCTTAACCAACCCTTGTTTTAGCTAAAGTTAATGTTTTCTTTTTAGCTTCTTTCTCAACACACTTATATTTTTCTCAACTAAATCCATTTCTACACAAGTGCGACTTAAAGCTGGTTTTTTATTCATCATAAACACACACATAAGAAGATGAATTACTTAGCGGTGTGTGACTCCTCGACTCATCAAGTAGCAGACTAGCTACTTCCTTTACATTGAGTAGTACTAGTGCCGCATCAAAATAGTCAAAAAAGAAAAGTGACACAACATGCTTTTATACCATTGATACTGTAAAAGCACATTGTGTCACTTGTGGCGATTCTGTAGCGGCAATAGCATTTCTGCTTCACCTTAATCAACCTATAGTCTGCATTCAACTGTTGTCACCACCTAAAAAAATCCCATGTAACTTGTTAATTGTTCGAAAACTATTTTCTTCAAATGAATCTGTCTATTTTCTTTTTCTATGCCTAAAACACAAAACCAAACATACAAGCAGATCACATAACATCATATCCCAACACCATTCATGAAACAATACATTCGAGACTTATATACGAAAAAACATCCATAAAATAGTTCAAACCAACAGTATTATCAGGTCTCTACATTCACGACCTATTTATTGATCACGAATTGCGAAACCTGTTGCAAAAAAGTAAAGAGAAAAAAAGCACTATTACAAAGAGTGTTGAATGTGGGACACAGAAATAATAGAGAGCACTAAACAAAAAATGCTATGGAAGCACCATGTCCCAACAAATTCTTGTACATACTGAGAATTTTCTGCTATCAAGAAGAGACATAATTATAAATCGGTTTGTGGATGAAAGCAGGAAGAAGATGATCCAAAAAAAAAAAAAAAAATTGAAAATGAACCCAAAATCCAAACCACAATATGAAAAACCCCTGTAAATCAAAAACATTAAAAATGAAAATAAAAACAATTCTTCAAAGCTCACCGTCTACAGATTGATTTTCTGGTGCTACTACGAAGAGAGAAAGGAGGAAAAAGAAGGAGATAACCTAACTGTGGGAGATTATAAATACTAAAAAAAACACCGGCGGAAGCTAACCAAACACATTAACACACAATAAAAACAACAACCAAAAAGAATATGAAACCTAACATTCAATCAATTCAGGAAACGAAAACGAAAACGTAAACCAGTAGAAAATCATCAGTACATATTCCATAATACATAAGAAGGAGAACAAAAAAAGGAAAATCATAGCGAAAAAGAAAGTACCTTCAGGAAGAAGATCGAGATAGGCTACTAATTTGCTTCACGTTAATCGTATGGGGATCCTCTGCGTATTCAAAAGCAAAGAGGTCGATACTTGATGGAACCGATTGATATATCTGAATGGGCCGTAATAGGTGGGCTGGAGTTTGGACCACTAACTTTTAACTCCATCGAATCAGATTCTATTGAAGATAATACTGGAGCCCGGTAGAAGAGCCCAGAAACCAGTAGAAAACTTCTTTTTGGTTCTATCGAATAAGTGGATTTGATTTTTATTTTTTATCGGTTTCGATACATGCACAACACCTTTGTGCACAACATGTGCACTACACACGATCCCACCATTATGGTGGGATCTAAATCAATTGATGTGTCCCACACATTATTTACGATGAGATCATGTGTAGTGACACATGTTGTGTATGTATCATTTTTTTTTTTTTTGTTTAAATATTAGGGAGAGTTGTTGAAACGGACAAAAAAATTATTAAAAATAGCAAAAAGGATACTAGACATATGAAGTACAAAAATACCCTTATAAAAACATGTGGGTGTTGTTGTTTTGTTGTTTTTTTTTAATAGAGAGGCAAAACTGTCTTAATACAAGATATTTTGTCCTTTTTACTAAAATACAAATGTTATTGTTCTTTTTGATAATTTCATAAAGTTTTTTTTTGTCCTTTCTCATAATTTTCCCTAAATATTAGTCTTAGCTTTCTAATATTTTGATGATAATATACCTATATCTTAACAAGTTTACATTTAACCCCTCAAAAAAAAAAAAAAAAACAAACAAACAAACAAGTTTATATTTTGATAATTGTCATAATACACTATGTTTATTTAAGGGAAAATTGTGAAAAAATACGAAAAGATTTATCAAATTAGTAAAAGGGACAGGTACATTTTCTTTTTAGTAAAAAAGACATTTCATATTTTAACAAACATAGATTATTGAAATTGACATTACACAATAAATTAAAGAAACTACACCCAGCACCTAATTCTTTAATGCAATCAAATTTTTATTTTTCTGTAATCAGTTAGCTTCTCCATTTTTGAAATAAACATTGAATTTCAAAACTTACGGTCTTTCATTCATCTGCTTCTCTGAACTTCTTGTCTTCATTTTTTTTCCTTTCAATTGGTTCCGACAAAAAATATCGATTCTTGGACCTGCGTTTCTTGAATCTGTTGTCTGGCTCTATTTTGACGTGCGTTTCTTCACTTTGACTCTGTTGCCTGGGTCTACTTTTTTTCAATATGTCTGTTCCTAAATTGCTCTGGAACTCCGTATGTTTTCTGTACTTGCTCCAATTGTATTGTAGATTTGGGGAGGAAGAATGGGATTTTGTTCTCATAAGAGTCGGTTTCAGATTTCCTTCTCTTAGAACGTGGGTTTTTTTTTTAGGGAAAGAACGTGGGTTTTCAGCAACTGACTCCATGATTTCAGTTCCTTTTTGCGGTTCCTCAACCCTAAGATGCACGGACACGGATACGGGGACACGAGACACGGGGATACGAGATTTTTAAAAAATATAGGACACTGACACGTGGGGTCAAAATGTAAATATTAAAAATATAAGGACCAAAACGTAAAAAAAAAAGAGTAAAATGTAAAAAAAAATACGAAATTAAATCAACTATCAAACGTCCCATTCCCAGGATAGTTTCCATAATAACAAAGTTATATAAATATGGCTACCACGTGATCAGATCAACAAATTAAGGATTCTCATATGAATAGGGGGTGATGCTTTAGTTACCACTTACCAGAAGGGCTTACGAGATAAAGATTCTAAGAACATGTAAACAAATGAAGCAAAAAAAATAAAAAGAGTATGACTTACGATCACGCAGGAGAACGGAGAAAGGTCGCCGTGTCTTTGGGAGCCTGGGAGTGATATAATATTTTAGGGTTTTGGTTTGTAGTAGCCGACTAGCCGTGAATATATATAATGCTATTTTTTTAAGAAGATAATTTTTTTTGAAAAAACGTGTCCACGTACCGGACACGTGTCCATAGACGTGTCCGTCGCGTATCCGAAGCCGTGTCCAACTTTTGAGTATTTCCGATTCAGCCCGACACCGTGTCCTGTGGCGTGTCCTGCGTGTCGGTCGCATGTCGGACACGGATACGGCCACCGAAATGGCGTGTCCGTGCATCATAGCCTCAACCCTTAATATCGGCTGAATTTTAAGAGAAAATTGCTGCCGTGATCTCTCTCATAGTAAGGGTAATTTTGTCATTCTAGCTGTTAGTTTGTCATTTTTACTAAAAAATTAAAGTGTCTGTCCTTTTTGCTAATATATGAAATATTTTTGTCCTTTACAAAAATTCTCCCTTTATTTAACAAGTTCACTTGAGTAAGAGATTCCACGTTTGTGAATTCTTTGCGGGTGAAATAAACAAGTCTTGAATAACGAATGCTTTTGTATAGTCTCTCAACATTCTATTAATTTCATTTTTTCCGCACACAACACCTATACAATCATATTGAATTATTAAGAAATTCGAGGTGTGACAATATTTTCTCCGGATAAGCCAATGGATGGGTTTATATCAACAGAGATATGACCCTAAAAAACCCCACAAAAGAAAATATTATACTACTAAATAAAGATTAAAATTACACCATTAATAATGTGCAATAATGGAAAGTATTGGTCCACCAATAATCCACAAAACCCTACAAATTAACAATCCCACGTTTGAGCAGAAAAAAAAAAAATAATAATAATAATAATAATAATGCATGGAGCATAATTCTTGCAGTATATTCGCCCATGCCGTAAGTATTTGGCATAAATCTTTGGCATAAATCTTTTTTTGGTATGTTTTTATTGACAAATTATAAGAAAGTTGCTACATTGCTATCCTATGTGTAAAAATGGAATCTTATGTTTGGAATTTTGTCGTTTTAAGATAAGGGTGTGTCGTTGGTATCTTTTGTGTGAATATATTTATGTAAAATAGGTAAGATTTGCATATACCAAATATCCTTTTTGATGCCGTCAAAAGGTAAAATCATATTCAGTCGATCATGATGACTCTAATTCTTTTTGGGTTCTAAAAGCACTCCTAAAATTACTTCCGACACTCATTTAATGAATATTTTTTCTGACGGAAAAAAAAATGTCGGTGGAACTGACGTTCCTTGTTAACACCAACGTCAGTGGCATTGACGTTGGTGTGTAACAAGAAACGCAGGTGGGAAATCGTGGACTGACGTTTTCTGAGTTTTAACGCTTTTACATAAGGAACGTCGGTGGTACTGGTGTTCCTTGTAGAGCACCAACATCAGTGTCAGTGACGTTGGTGGTTCTACAAGAACACACCGCATTTCACCGACGTTCCTTATGAAAAAAATCATCAGGTGCCTGAAGTAATTTTTTGTGGTGTCGGGAGTAAGGGGGTGCTAGTAGTAAATAGGGGGGTGCCGATAGAACCCCCCCTTCTTATTTTGAATGATATTTATTTATTTTAGAGTTTATATATAATCACCGTAACGGTGGTGTTAATCACTCGGATCATAAAATACTCTATTATACAGTTTTAAAAACACGTTTTTCTAATTTACATAATATTTATTTAAGATGAAATGCATCAGATTCTTTATTTTACATAATACGGAATATATAAAGGAAAATTTACAGAATATGGATGAATGCGGTAGATGTAAATGAAATTTTACAGAATCTGTAGTTTACAGTAAAAAATAGTGTCTCTGCTGCAGTGTTATTTTTTCTGTTAAAATCTGTACAATAGAGTTTTTAAATAATTTATAGTATCTACTGCAAGTGCTCTTAATGATATGAATCTGTAAAATTCAGATTTAGTGTCTTTTACAGATTCTACTGCGAGTGCTCTAAGAGCATTTGCAGTAGATACTGTAAATTCTTTAAAAACTGTATTTTAAATATTTTAACATTCAGATTTAGGAAAAACATCACTGCAGCAGATACTCTATATTTTACTGTAAAGTACTGATTCTATAAAATTTCCTTTACATCTACCGCATTTATCCAGATTTTGTAAATTTTCCTTTATATCTAACATATTATGTAAAATAGAGAATCTGATACATTTCATATTAGATAGAGATTCTGTAAACTAGAAAATAAGTATTTAAAACTGTAAAATAGATTATTCTCTTAGAGTATCTGATGCAAGTTCTCTTAGAGCACTTGCATGAGATGCTCTAAATAAATACTCTATTTTACATTATTAAATACATATTTTTGTAGTTTACAAAATCTTTATTCAAGTTGAAATGCATCAGATTTTTTATTTTACAAAATAGGGTGAATATAAAAGAAAATTTACAGAATCTGGATAAATACTGTAGATGTAAAGGAAAATTTGCAGACTCTGTATTTTACAGTGAAAAATAGAGTATCTGATGTAGTGCTCTTTTTTCATTTGAAATCTCTAAAATACAGTTTTTGAAGTATTTACAATATCTACTGCAAGTGCTCTTACGACCGGGAGAGGCTGTAGGATTTTTGATATGAGAGTAAGAAAATTTGTCATTTTTTTTCCTATCACAAATATATTATTTGTATATTCAATTTTATACATTTATTATGGGGTCAAAACATAATAATAGTGTGGTCAATACATAAAAATAATGAGGTCAATTTTAGGGGGGTCAGTTGCATTATTATTAAAAAAATCTACTATTTACACATAATTTTTTATTTTAGAGGGCCGGCTGCCCCACCACGTTTAAGGGTGGAGCCGCCCCTGGTTATAACCCGTTGCGGTAATGAATTTGGCATTTAGTTTTCTTAGGTGCGCATTCTGATAAACCTAAAATCGTTCCAAACTTTTAACGAAATTCATGATCATTTGTATGGCTCGGGTTGTGTTGCGTAATCATTGGGGTGATCAAAGAAATTATGCCAACTCTCATAGTCATCGCCTTAGCAGTGGCTAGGACGTCCAACAGTAACAAAATATTATCAAAAGATTAAATCACGTCAAAACACATTGTCATGCCAGATATTCATAAGTAACAAAAGATTGTAGGATTCTTCAGGCAGAGGTTGTACTGCCAGAAAAAAGTGAATCAGGTATTATCAAAACTGTTTAGTTAGTATCTTTTTTTTGTAACACGAAGAGGCCCGAAGACCTAAAGGGGTGGGAGGGGGAGACCTACTCTCCAAGATTGCCTGGACAGATCAAGAAGGAGATTTGGAGACTGGTCACTGGTCACTCCATAAGGGAGTTGTTGTCCCATCTGTTAGATATAGTGTGCCCGAAAGACAATTGTTGCTTGTCCTTACGGGCAAGTGGGAGATTGTTGGAAGTTGCGCCTGAAAGACAGTTTATGTAATTATTTTTAGAATTAATAAATGACAGATTTATTATCATCTTATTACTTGCTTCGTGCTTGTAAGTAATACACTACTGAAAACCCTAAGTCGTATCATATGTAGCCATGTAACTTAGTGTGTGTCACACATGAGGATTAAGTTTATGGTGATACACTTGAAATGTTAGTCCGTGGTGAAGTTAATCAGAGTATGGGGTCTATTGATTAAACCACTATTAATGCGCACAGAACACTTTATGGTGTGGCCGTCTTATCCGGACCGTCGACATTGGTTGTCTAAGTGGGGCATTTATATATGATGAGAGTCATATAAGACTGGACCGATTTAATCTGAGTTTCTCATATAATTCCGTGATTGAGAAATTTTATTAAATCACAAGATAATCATCTATGGATTAACCTTAATCCTGAAGTGATTGCATACTCCTACTTGTTTCAGGATAGGGTTTGATGTGTTCGTTAAGGATCGCTAAGAGGCGCGGTCCGAATCACTTTCACGTTGGCACTATTCTGGAATGAGTGAGAAGTGTGTGTCTCACGAGATATAGAATTCATTCCTTCCCTGCGGGGAAGTAGAAAGACAATCCCCTTATTTGTTTATCCTAGAAACTGATCGATCCCGGGAGTTCGTATTGGTTATGAACTAATTGATCACTAGTGGGTTAATGGTAAATAAGGATAAGATGTAGTGAAGAAGGTTTACGGAAATAATCCTACTTCAGTACGGATAGTCTATGGATGGTTAGTTTACATGAAATGATTATATCAATGGACACTTATCGACTCGACTCAACGTTTTGAGAATAAGTTATATCTATAATCGATAGAGTTCAAATTCGGATTTATGGTGGCGTAATTCCGGAATTAATAAGTTGAGTAGAAATATTCTGTTCGATGAATATTTTATTCAATTTATTGTAGCTACTGGTTATAGGTCCATGGTCCCCAGGTTGGCTCCTAACACGTGAGTGTTTTCTCGTTTTATGGAACCTCGAGATTAAATTAAATAGTTGGTCTATTTAATGAATATGCAATATTATTTATTTGATAAATAATATGTAAAATAGAAAAGATATTTTCTATTAAAAATGATGAAAAGGTGGCGCCACATGTGGATAATTAGGAGAAGAAATTTTTCTAGATTATGTCACATGTGTAATTAATTAATTATCTATTTGTTGGATAATTAATGGAAAAATAAGAGATTGATTTTTTGGGAATTATCTCTTATTTTGTGGGAAAAATATCTTTTCCTTATGGGAATAGGTAACTGTATTGTGAAAATGATAACTCTCTCTTCACTAGTTATTTTCCTATATAAAGAGAGTTCTTCCTAACACAACACACACACTAAATGGCGCCACAAATAAATTAAAAGGAAGAAAAATTAGTTTCTTGCCTTAGTCATTAGAAGAAGAAAAACGGGCATATTCGAGGAGGTTCTACGGCGAGGATCGACGTCCACCAGTCGTCGCTAGGAGATACAATCCGGAAGATTGTGGCTTCTCCCTTGGTCGATTTTATCATCTCTCTCCGATAAGGTAAATGTTCAACCTTCTCGTAGGATTAATTAGTTATGTTTCATATCGTAAATAGCATAAGCTTCCGCAGTGCTAATATCGAGTGTCTCGATCGGTGCTACTACTCCTAGCACCATCTTGGCCAAGTAGTCCGCCCCTTTGTTGGTTTATCTCTACTTAAATACAATTTTGACATGCCAATCCAACTCGAGCATTCTGCCGATATCCAAGACAACCTCTCTTAATTCTTGCTTTTGCTGCATGTCAAGGCTAACACAACATCAAGTTAGTAGTGCTCACTTAGGAACACATTAGTTGTTTATAAGTCAGTATAAAAAAGTAGTAACATGTCAGTGAACAACAGTCATGTATATATGTATGTATGTATAGTTATCATGGTTCTTGGTGTGGTATGGAACACAATGCTATGAGTTCTCGATAACCCCCAAGCCTCTAAAGAGTGCCCTCACTTATGGTTTTAGAGTAGCACGTGGATGCCTGGCCGATCAGAAGAGTCCCCGTCTATAAGACGTTAGTAGATAGGTCCAGTTTGCTTAATCTTGATTCCCATCTTCATGGGACATATGTGAAGGTACAAAATAATCAAAGTTCAAATACGATGCTTGTGCATCAATCAGTTATGTCATTCAATCACGAGTCACTCACCTTATATGATGACACGTAGCGAACATTTATGCATATTTTCAGCATTTTGTTATTACGGCATGCACTATTTTTATGCTTTGCATCAACACTGAACTCTAGCGGTATTTGCAAATACCATTCGTTATATTTTCTTTATTACGCCATCATGTTCACACCAAACATCATAACATGAAAATAATTCCATGTGGAGCCAAAAATAAAAGGGCAATGCACAATGTTCTTGAATCTTGACAATATATAATACACAACATAGGTGAGCATGACTTTTAGTTTAAGCCTTACTGCTCCAACCATTAACCTACAACCAACAACACTACACAACCAACAACCAACAACCAACAACCAACCACCCCATAAGTGCCACATATGCACTTCTTATTTTATTTTACACAATTCCATTAGCAATTAAACAAGCAGGGCAAATAAAAACAACACCCTACATACATATTCCTCTCCCAAGAACAACACCAAGACAGAGAGAGAGGTGTGTGTTTTTCTTCTTAAAAAACATTAGCTTTGAATAGTGACCTCTTTACCAACTCCCACGATATGCGGGACGTTATCGATTATCTTATTAGTTCCTCCTAACTTTCCAGTAGGATGATTCTTCTCATAAGCTGAATTGTGAACCCCTAGTGCAGCCCTACCAGAAGGATCAAGATTCTTGGACCATGAAGCATCCCATTCGATAGCTGCAGCCGTGCTACACGCCACACTCGGTCCACCCGGAACAGTCAGCCTTGCAGAATTCTACAGAAAAAAAACTCAATTATAACTTTACGGTGTTGTGAATGATATACAGGGGCATATCCGTCATAGCAGTGTAAGGTTCAATGTACAGGATCCGGGCTCCACTTTATATATAACCTTAAATTTCTACATGTAGGTTGAAAAATGATTTATGTCTCAATATATATACCTGAGGGAAGAACCTCTCAAATATCATTCTGTAATAGTATGCTTCTTTTGTAGTTGGAGTGTTGTGAGTGAAGATATGTGCAGCATTAAGCATCATCTTGTTCGTAACCTGAAACGAAAAAAACACCGTCGTTTCAAGAATCATACTCGATTAATTATATTACATTAACAAAATAAAAGGGATTAAGAATCATACATGCGCTTCGGCGTGGGCTTTTAGGCCATCAATCCAACTGTAGCCTACACCGTCACTGAATTGCTCTTTCTGTCTGTATAGAATATGCTATATATATACGCTTAAACAACACAAGTTAGTAAAAGTTATATATACAAATGGTAATATTTCGTAAAAATGAGACATTGTTGATGTTGTATGTACCTTTGGGAGGTAAGGGTGTTCCTCGTCGTCAAAAGCTCTACGAAGAATCCACTTCTCCATACGCCCCTCGTCACGTTTAATCATTTTCCATTCGGGATCAATGCTCATTGCAACATTGATGAATTCTTTGTCAAGAAACGGAACCCGGGCTTCTAAACCCCAAGCAGATGTTGACTTATTTGCCCTCAAGCAGTCAAATTGGTGAAGGGCCTTTATCTGCACACACACACACATATATAGAGATTAACAGCTACAATTTTTGTTGTTTACACACGATGGACTAACAATATGCTCGTATCGCTATATGATTAATTACCTTGTGGCAAGTTTCACGATGCAACGCTTCTTTGTTTGGTGCTTTGTGAAAGTATAAGTAGCCACCGAAGATCTCATCAGAGCCTTCACCGGAAATGACCATCTTAACCCCGAGGGACTTAATCTTCCTCGACATGAGAAACATAGGTGTGCTTGCTCTGATTGTAGTAACATCATAAGTCTCAATATGGTAAATCACATCTTCAATCGCATCAATACCGTCTTGAACAGTGAAGGTAAACTCGTGGTGGACCGTGCCTAAATATTCAGCAACTTCTTTTCCAGCTTTCAGATCAGGTGATCCCTTTAAACACGAAGATCCGCATTCAGTATAAAGTCTCGAAAAAAAAAAGGGGGGGGGGGGGGGGGGGGGGGGGAATGAATTTCATTTGTGAAGAAACTAGAAAGAATTAGAACCTCAAGGCCAACACAAAAGGAATGGAGTTGTGGCCCCCACTGCTTGGCGGCTTTTGTGCCCGCCAAGTAGCGAGCGGTAATTGCAGCAACAAGTGATGAATCAAGGCCTCCAGAGAGAAGAACACCGAAGGGCACATCGGTCATTAGCCTTTTAATCACGGCCTGAATCGTGTATCAATAAGTTAAAACTTCATCATACACATGTTGTTATTTAAATCAAACTTAGGAAAAGTTGATTTAATCATGCATTACTTACATTCTCGAAAGCGCGTCTGAGAACTAGAGGATCATAAGGTGTGGATGGAATAGCTTCAGAAAACCATAGAGGATTGTACCATCTACGAAAGCCACCGGACTTGCTTGAATACAAGTGGCCCGGTGGGAAGGCTTCAAAATGTTCACAATCATCATTCAAGCCTTTCATTTCTGATGCGATCCAGATCGAACCTGAATAAAGATAAAACTATGTCAATAATACATACATGTAATGTGTGATTCTTCCAGTTAAATGGTCACAATTCACCAACTATTTACCATCAAGTCCCCAGCCAATGTACAGAGAAGTGATCCCGATAGCATCACGGGCTACGAGGAAGCTGTTATCACGAGAATCATATAGTACAAAGGAAAACATTCCATCCAGCATATCCACGAAATCCTCTCCATGTTCTTCATACTGATAAAAGAGATCAACCCGTTTTAGAGTCAAATTAGAAAGTCAAATACAAAAAGGGCAGAGCCATCCCCGGCCATAGGCCAATTTAACAAAACAGGGCTTTCTGAAAGAAAATAAAAACGGTTTTTAAAGGATGTGACAGACGTTTAAACTAATAAACTCATTGAGCTAGAGAAAAGTAGGCCCTGATCATTTTCGGGGCCCGATTGTCTAACTAAAGGTAAGAGATTTGAGTCATGGAAACAACCTCTATAGTAATATAAGGTCAACCCTTCCCTTAGGCCATGCATAATCAAAGAAATTCTTCTCTAAGGACTCCATTTGTGGAGTAAAACACGTGGATGATTCTGGACCACATGAATTCAAACGGTGTGGTCCAGATTCATCCGCACGGTACAACTCCTCAAATGGAGTAACCATGCAAGAATCACCCGCATAATCATTATCCTTAAAAGAAGTCAAATACAAAAATAGTGACAGCGTTGTTGTAGACCACTGACCGTGATGCGATTTATAGTGACCCGGTGTAACGGTAGTATCGGTTTCCGAATTCTAAAACTTGAAATATTATTAAAAGTCAAGTGGGGAAATCAAGCATAGAAACAAAAAATCAAATTAAAGTACTTACAAGATGAGCAATAACATCACAATCACTGCCAGTTCTGAACTTGTGATTTGGCAAGCTCTTTCTAAGTTCCTCATGATTGTAAATCTCCCCATTAACCTGATTTTCATTACATGAATACACCCCATTTGAAGAAAATAAAAGGGCATACAAATATTATAATATTGCTTACAGTCACAACAATGGATTTGTCTTCATTAAAAAGAGGTTGATCACCAGAAGCAGGATCAATGATAGCCAAACGTTGATGTGCAAGATAGCAATCACCATGTTGATACAACCCACTCCAATCTGGACCTCTATGCTTCAATCTGTTTTCACCATTAATTGAAACAGAGCACCAAACAAAAAAGATTCGAGTTTTAAAAGATCGATTCAATGTAATGTACACTAGCTATAAACTATATTGCAACTGCAAATATTACACATAAAGGGTTCCACAAAAAAACAATCTTTTTCCACCCCCGAAATGAAGAAGATCTTGGTGTAAAGATTACTGGCAACATGGGTTCGATAAAAACTCCTAATATAGTAAAATCAGATAATAATAATAATCATCAATAAATTTTGTCGGCAATTTTCCCATTATATGTTTAGTAGGCCTTATGTCCATAGTCATCATAATAATATTACACAGGCCAAAAAAAGGACAGTATTTATTCCTTTAAAACATGATAGGGTCACTCAACTCAATTATTATCATCAATCACTAATCACTGTTTCCTACTTTAATGAAACTGTCAGATATTATATCTTAAAATGGGGAAGTTAAAGTAGTCAACTTTACACGTATAGATGTTTCAAACAGAGAGATAAAAAGGAACAGAGAAGAAGAAGAAGAAGAAGAATTGCCTGCGAGAAAGCTCGAGGACCCGAAACCTTTTGGCTTGAGAATCATCTGAACAACCCAGAATTGCTAGTATTCCACACATGATTGTTTTGTTTCTTAATTTTCAAGAATTATTACAGGAGAAAAAAGAAAGGAAATTGGAAAGAAAGTAGTAGAATAGCAAAGAGAGAAACGGTGGGGGAAAGAAGAGAGTAGAAAGAAAGAAGGAGTCTTGAGATCACAAAAGAAGCAAATGTTGCTTATTTATAGGAAGTTTTGAGTGGCTAAAGTTATTATTACATATAACATAGTACTAGTAGTACTAATAATAATAGTACTTACAAATTACAATAATAATAATGCGGCGACGATTTCATCAACCACCTTCCTAATAATCGTTATTCATCTTCATACGGTGTGACCGCCCTTACCCAACCACGTGGTGATGTTTGTTTTTAAGAGCTTTAGCATCAAATTCCCTACATTTTTTTTGAGCCAAGTTTTGAACTCATAACTTTAAGATATGTATTTAAGTTTCTAACCAATTGAGCTAAATAGAGAATTTCATTAAGAATTGTCTGAATTAATATACATACACAGTTTTAATATTATTAGAGGGGTATATTAGTAACTGCGGCCGGAAATTTGAGTGAGATCCATGCACCCCACTCCTACCGCTGGGTCCGCCCCTGCCCCAAATGTAGGGTGATACTGTAGCTCACCTTACATATTTTTTATTCATTCTTTCTCTCTCTTTCTAACAAAAATTAATTTTGAAAAAATTGTTTATAGATAAAAAAAAATGAATATTTTAATGATGTAAGAACAGAGATAGGGAAGCTGATGTAGAGTACTCTGAAATTAGTTGCTGTAAAGTAGTGATATGTATTTTTTTTATAGTATTTTTTGGGATAAGGATATGGAGACTGATAATAATGCTCTAAGTGGCTTTCATTTCAGGAAATTCTAAGGCGGAGACTCTCATACGACTTCATGTGAACCATACAATTTCGTTGCGCAGAATGAAATTGTGTGATCCAGATGAAACTGTGTGTCCCTCATTTTAATCGTCTGCACGTTAAAATGACTAGTGAATTGAACCGAATTATTGATGTCATTCAGTTCGATTAATGATTGTTTTTTTTCTTATTGCAATTAACGATATAGATAAACCGCAACATTTGGTTCGATTACACTAGCTCTATAAATTATTCGTAATCGAACAAAATTAGAATCGAACGTTAACCAGAAACTAAACCAAATGAACCGACTCGTATAACTTGTTTTCATGACTAGATATTGTAGTAATAGTTTATGGAAAGTTGCTCATAACTGAAAACGTTATCCAAATCATTTATAACTGAATGATAATAACCGATTCATAAACCCAATTGAATTGTTACAATTTATTTCGGTTTTTGGTTAACCGAATTGAACCAACCAAATATTTCAGTTCGGTTGTCTAAAACAACGGTTCGGTTTCGGTTTTGGATTTCAAATTACCGAAAATTTATGTTCGTTTTCGGTTACAAGCATAATCCGTACCGAATCGAATCGTATACATACACCTCTATTAAAGAATATCTACCGTGATACTGTATTTTGCACTTATTTCATGTCTTGTATATTCAATTTATGCAAAGTCAATCGTTGATTATACATTCAACTTTTCGATTAACGAATGTCACTGAATGTAGTGCTTTAAAAAAGCATATTAAGCTTGATGTTTTATTTTTTCCTTAACTAGAGTGAAAGTTGTCCATGAGTAAAAGTCAGACTCTGCATACACGACCCGGGCCGAACTCCGGATTAGTCGGACCAGTAGGTTCCAGATACCGGGGGCTTTAAGCGGAAAAAAAAATGATGTGATGACACTTGACTTATTCATTCCGTAATCTATATACCACAAAATATCTAATACTACCTACGTCCCAAAATATAAATCCATATAAAAAACCAATAGATATTTATTATATTTTTCTCGTTTTACCCGTAATTTATTATATATTCATTCATTTTTCACTGTTTTGTATTAATAATAGTCAACGTTTATTTTAGTTTTTTTAATCAAAATTAACGACACATAACTCATTTAACCTACTTTTTCTTAATCTTTGTAAAAAAAACCCAAAAAAAACCTTATATTTTAAGACGTAGGTAGTATAAATGTATTTTAACATAATGCAATGACATAAAATATGTGATAGTGTAATATTACAACACAGGAAAAAAAGTTAATTTCTTCACATGTCCACCATCATATTTTCAGTTTTCCTCTCGATTTTGGGTTGAGTTATATATGCGAGAGACACAACGATTGTTACAATGAGCGACACAAAAACCTTATGTTTTTTATTATAATTCGACCTACATTACAATCGATAGATATTATATTGTGTTATTCATTCTGACACACTTTTTGGCATTTATCTTTTGAGTTGGTGTTTATCCGGTTAGAGTTTCATCATCTGACTCAGCATTACCTTAAATAATTCCAAAAAAACAATTGTGAAGATGACATAGGAGGGGAAAAAGTCCAAAAGATTCCACAGTTAGAGATATAGTTATTTCAACTGTCCACGTATTTACGACGTCGATTTATAGAGGTCACAATTCACAGCAAAGCATGTGTCTTTTAGGGTGGTGATACATTTACTACAACATATTTACACTGTACATTTTTATTTATTGATTATGATAAAACACATTCTAATCAATCATCCAACACTTTTATCAATGATAACAAACATGTAGTATTTGTGCACTACACATATTATGTATTGCACATATATTTTCCTGTGTTTTATTGGTTGCTTTTACCGTTTAAATGACTTTCTCTGTACTTTGGGATAATATTTTTTTTTTTTTTTTTTTTTTTTTTTTTTGAGTAGAGGATAATATTTTCTAATCACATGTGTAGTAGATGGTAACTTTATTACGAAACATAATTTGTCAATTTCAAGATTTTGGTTATAAAGAAAGAGATATATCCCTCTACAATTTTTTTGAGGAAAAAAAACACTTAATAACTAATTAAGTACCCTTAAGTAATTTCAAATTGTATTATGAGCTTCAACACCTCCCCCCCCCCCCCCCTCAAGATGAAGTTACTTAACTTTGTAGATGTTACATATAGGGTACTTTAACTTTGTTTTGTGAAAACATCAGCCAGTTGTAGGTGTGTACAAATAGGTAATGGTTTCAACAAACTATCTCTATGTGTTTTGTTCTCTTATGGAATATAGGGTTTTCCACAATTTACAAGGCACTCTTACTGTCACAGAACATAGGTATAGGCCTTTCTTGTTTTATACTGAATTCTTCTAGTAGATAAGTCAGCCATTGCAGTTCACATGAAGCCATGACCATGGCTCTGTATTCTGATTCAGAAAAACTCCTAGAAGTTGTGGTTTGCTTTGCTCTCCAACTTATTAAAGAATCTCCCAGGAAAACTGAAAAACATGTGATTGACCTTCTAGTGTCAGCACGGCCTGCCCAATCTACATCCACATAAGCTTTAAGTTCTAGGGAACCTTGTGCAGAAAATAGAATCCCTCATCTAGGTGCATTTTTCAAATATTTCAAGAGTCTGTGTGCTGCCTTAAGTTGAAGTTCAGTTGGTGAATCAAGGAATTGATTCAACTGTTGCGTAGCTAGAGTGATGTCAGGTCTGGTTATGCCAAAGTACAAAAGCTTTCCAACTAGACTTCTGTAATAGCTATTTGATCCTAGTTTTGGTGAATCTTTGCTATGCAGTTTTTGGGATGTATCCATTGGAGTCTGAACTGGTTTGCAATCTATTTAACCATAATCCTTCAATAATTCTAAGTAGTACTTTCTCTGTGATAGTACTATACCATCCTTAAACCTGGCAACTTCCAACCCAGAAAACACTTGAGATCCCTAAGATCTTTAATGCCAAACTTGGAATTCAAGAAGCCTTTTAGGTCTTTTATCTGATCCATATTAGGACTAGTGATTAGCACATCATCAACATAGACTAGTAGTGCAATAAAGTCATTGTCCTTGCCCTTGATAAACATAGTATAAACTTGTTTTGATCGCCTAAACCCCATCTAAGCAAAGCTTGGGTTAACTTGATATTCCATTGCCCGCCAGCCTCTTTCAACCCATAAAGGGACTTCTTTAATTTACAGACATGTCCAGGTTTTGAATTACAGCCCTGGGGAATGGTCATGTATACATCTTCGGTGTGATTTCCATGCAAAAAGGCATTGTTCACATCCAGTTGCTATAAATTCCAACTTTTAGTAGCAGCAATGGCTAGCAAAGTTCTGACTAAAGTGAGCTTTGCCACCGGAAAAAAAGTGTCCAGATAATCCGGTCCCAAATGTTGTGTATATCCCTTGGCCACAAGTCGTGCCTTAAATCTTTCCAATGATCCATCAGCATGTCTTTAATCTTGTACACCCATTTACAGCCTATAAGAGTCTTTCCTTTAGGTAGAGGCACTTTTTCCCATGTTCCAGTATTTTGTAGAGCATCAAGCTTATCTTGCATAGCCTTTCTCCAACCCTCATCTTTCATAGCTTCATCATAATGTTTTGGTTCAGTAAGTACATAAACATTTAAGACGTGTCATATGTGACAAAATAATCCACATTATGGATGTTATGAGGTGAAGTTCTTAGTTTTGAATGATGACAAACATAATCATTCAAGTAAGAAGGAACACCTCTAGATCTAGATGACCTTCTGGTTAGAGGCATCATTAATAGGATTATGGGCAACTACTTGTTCTTGCTCATGAATATCAGTAACATTTTGTTGTTCTTGTTCATGAGAAGCATCTGAACCAGTTCATGTTCCTGTTATATCATCGGTCTGTTCATGCAGTTGGTGAGAAGGCAAAACCTCATATTGCAGTTCTCCCATAAATGGTAAAGGTAGTGTAGAAGTATTAGTGTTACCTTATTAAGGGATATAAGGAAACACAAGGTCATGAAAAGTGACATCCCTACTAATAAAGATATGTCTAGTTTGTAGATTCATAACAATATCCCTTAACATTCAATGCATGACCTAAATAAATAGATCTAATACTTCTTTGAGGAAATTTATTTCCATCAGTATGTAGATTTCAGGTATATGTTAAACAACCAAAAACCCTGATTTTTTATAAGAAGGCACAAAATCAAAGAGCAATTCATGAGGTGGTTTTTCATTTATGACAAGAGTAGGCAAACTATTAATTAAATTCACAGCATGTATAACATAGTAAATCCAATATACAACAGGTATCCCAGATTGAATCTTCAAACTTCTAGCCATATATGTGCTGGTGTTTCCTCTCCACAACACCATTTTGCTTTGGAGTATGAACCACAAAAGTTTGATGTACAATTCCTTTGAGGGTATGAAATTCACAAATTCTTAGATTCCAATTTCGAAACAACAAAAAAGAAAGGAAGAAAATTGCTTACTTTACGTGTGAAGGAGCAACTATTTAATGATTTTAGTTAGGTATTGATATGATATGTAAGTAACAATATGTATAGCTTCCGTCTTGATATGGCTTTCAATTTGATGTAATTGTACTGAAAGTATATCGTAGATATTATCTAGATTAAATTCTTCTCATTTTCAGGCGGGGATTAAAAAATCATTACATTCCTTTTAAAAAAATCACTTTAAGTCCGATTTTGTAATATTTTGAACATTGATAACACAATGTGTAATGTGTTACGCTGGAAAGGTAGAGAAAAAAAATAGTAAGATATAAGGTTGAAAACATTGGATTTGATTTTTTTTATCGGGATGGACTTGGTAACATGAGTTAACCATTTTAGGTCAAATGAGAATGATTAACGCAAATACTTAGTGAATTCACTGTGGCTCAAGAATGTCATCGAACCTGAGTTCTTGGGCATTACATGTAATGTAATAGATAATGTAAGAGAAAAATTATTAAGATATACTATGGTTGAGATTTAATGAAATTGGTAACTCGGGTTAACCATTTTAAAGTAAACGTGGATGATGAGCCTAGTAGGTACTGGATCCATTATGAATCAAGTAGCGCCACTAGGCCCGAGTTGTGGGGTGCTATAGGTGATATTTGAACATGTTGTTGGTAAATTGGGTTAACCATTTTAGGATAAATGCGGATGATGAGACTAAGTAGGTACTAGATCAATTATGCATCAAGTAGCGCAGCTAGGCCCGGGTTTTGGCTTGTTATAAGTGATATGACAGGCTATCAGATGAAACTAAATGCCACTCCGTGAGAAACGTTAAGGCCACCGCTAAAATCTTTTCGTAGAGTCATATCGAGGATGTCAGTTTGCTATCAGTGATATTTGATCAGGCTATCAGATGAAACTAAGTGTCATACCGTGAGATGGTGATGTTAACCTATGAATCCTTATTGTAGGGTCATGTCAAGGATGTCAGTTGTTATTCTCGAGTTTTGGGGCGTTATAAGTGATATATGAGCAAGCTATCATATTAAACTAAGTGTCACGCCGTGAGACGGTGAGAGCCGGCTCTAGAATCCTATGGTAGGGTCATGTTGAGGAAGAGGTTTTTTATGCTCGAGTTCTGGGGCATTATATGTAGACGGTATAAAAACAGACTATTAGAGGAAACGAGGTGTCACGTTGTGAGAGACCGTGGGAGTCTCTTCCAAATTCCTCTGATAAGATCTTGTCGAGGTAGCGAGTTCGGTAAGATGGGTGAATATAATATTCATTTTGGAAAAGCAAGAGAGCTGGACGAATGTAACATGCCATATTGGAAAAATAAAATAAACATGATTAAAATCTAAATATTTACTGAATTCATTATACTTCACGTAGTGCCGGTAGGTCAGAGTTATGTGGCGTTACAATTTGACACATATCTATACTATATCTATAAAGAGGAGCACATTTAACTCAATTACCTTCAATTTTGACCCAGACCCGTAAATTACCCAGCTAAACCCGCTGCCAAAAAAAACAAAAATACAACCCAGCTGTAAAACTATTATCAAAATATTATAATATCCACTGTTTAACATCTACACGGTTAACAAAATTCACCAACCAAACCTCAAACCTCTTCACCTGAAAAATCGAACCAGCCATTTATCCCCAATACCTAACTTCTCAATTTGAAGATATCACTTCTCCATTTAATCTCCGATAAATCATCCTTTTAACCCCATCGCATTTATTTTAGATAAAGGTAATCGTTAACTCGACGCTTTGAGTTTCGATAATTGACGGCAGCGGCTTTGCATATACGCAACTCCGCCACCATCTTCATCGAGACCGAAGCCTTCAATATTCTTTCATATTTCACGGAAAGCTCCATTTTTTTCGCTGCGGCCGATTTTTCGAAATGAGTATAGATCTAGAAAGTGTTTACTTTTGAATATTTGGTATATTTGTGCTGAATTTTAGTAGTGTTTTCAAACGTTGCATGTTTCATTATTTTCTCTTTGGTTGAATTAGTTGCATTTGAATTATATGTCAGGGTTAGTGGCGGATATGGTGATTGATTTAATTTTGGAGGTTTGGAATTGATGGAGAGGAGAGGAAAGAGCCAAACACGTTGGTAAGATCCTACTTCTTTTTCTCTCTATTGACATTGGTGCTTACTTTGTTATTTTTAGAGCTTAGGGTTAGGATTGGACTGACAGGTTTAAGTTTTAATATTTTCTTACATGATATTCTTTTAATTTGTACCTTTTTTTTAAGGGAATTTGTGCCAAATTTTTGCTCATCTAACAAATTTATGGGTTTTGATTTTGATCTTCAATATCCCAGCATGTGGATGATGCGGTTCAGAGGTTGCATTCAAATTAAAGAAGATAATGATCATTGAAATTTGAAGTGTTTACGTAGTTTGAGGGTGATGATGGATAAGTTTTACAGGTTTGGATAGATACCTAATGTTGGGAAATGATCCGTGTATTTTTTTTTTTAAGAATTGATTTATTCCTCATTGAATATTGGTATGGTCTCAGGTTGGTTTCTAACAGCGAGAAGAATAGTTATTAATTCTCTAGCTCATGTTGATTTTCAATCACTTTATGCAGGAAATTCGATGGAATCCTATTGTAGGGCTCTCTTTCGGTCAACGAGATAGTTATAGTGACATAATCAGTTGCATTTATTTGTACAATTGGATCGACAAGGGAACCATGGTATGTGCTTTTTAAATCGAGCAATAATATTTTATTTTCGTTCAATTGAAAGAGTACAATTTTAGTTTTTTTTTTTCAATATTATAAAAGTTCAGTTTAAATTTATTTGTGTGTGATTATTAAAAACAAATCCTAATCGGGTTCATTGCCCTCGAGCGCAGCTGAAACTGAGATATTTCAACATTGCCGAAGATGAGGCTGAAAAAGATTATTGATCACGTTGATTGTTTTCTATATTCTATATTGTGAGGCTATTCTTTTCCCCACAATGTTAGAGCATCCGCAACCGTTGACGGCAAATACTACACCAAATCTTCAATTTGGTGTAAGTTTTACACCAAATTTTTTCCATCAACTCCAACAGTTCAGCATCAAAAAAGAATATTCTTGGAATATTCTATATTAAACTCCAATTATATATTAAAAACATGATTGTATTATTATTTAGTTATGCATTTTATTTTTATGACAAATTGTTTTTCGTAAAACCGGTAATTTTTATTAAAATGAAATAATTATTTTAAATTAAATAAAAATAATATTTAATTTATTGAAAACGAAACAAAATGACCACGTGCAGGAACTGGCAGGAAATTGTTAAGTATTGCTTGTTGTTTTTTCTTTCTCTGTTTCCCTTTTATTTATTGTGAAATCTTGAAGTTTTTCGTTCGATTTGGGCTCCTTTATAACATTGTTGGATTTTTGTTTATTTTCTTGCCTGTTTTTTTTTAATGTTAAATATTGATGTTTTTGTTTTTAATGTCAAGTTTTGTCATTAACTATCAATTTGCAATGAGTATATGGGAATACACTTCCGATCGTGCTATTGCAGGACAAGAAGCTACATTGAAGGACACTAAGTTTGTTCGGAATGCACAAAACAATCTCTGCAATCTTCCTTCTGTGGAAGAAGCAAGTGACAATATGCACGCAGGTGATCTTAAGAAGACGTGGGATCCCTTTCTCATGGAGGATGATTTTTGCCCAACATGTATTGAATGTGATTTTTGCCCAACATGTATAAGTGATTAAAGAAAAAAAAAATTCATCGATAACACAAAATTTACAACAAAATGTGATCGTCGATTTCGTCTTGCATGTATCCTTGAAGTTAAAAGTTTGACGGGATAATTCATTATTAACCAACAATATACTGACATGTATGATGATTCTCACATTTGAATGTCACTGATGCACAATTGCAGTATTACTCTAATTTTTCAATCCAAGAAATATTGTGTAGGGCATTTAAGTCAGAGAAAAGGGAATTGAGGAAATTTCGTATAGACCAATATGGTTTACTTACCTAGCTAGGGTAATATTTTATTTTCTTAAGGAACAATGATATCCCGGGTGGTTTAGTTTATAAGTAACATGCTGTTGGAAACAAATACCTTGACATCAAAAGCTATTTTTAAATCCTCACTTCCATTTCCCCTTGCCATCTTCATACATTAGAGAAGTGTGGTGCAATGATGACGATGATTGTGAAACTGGGATTTGGTCCTACCTGAGCATTTTCTTTTTTTGTATTGTAGGGGGGGGGGGTAGGGGGTAGGGGTTGATTTGAGGATGATTTACAAAAAGTACATGAAAGATAACTTGATCATTTAAACATTGTTTTTCTCACAACTTTTCTTGACTACCTTTTTCATTGCTATTTTTTTTTAATTAAATTAAAGTTTTATTAAGTTGTGATCCAAATTTCATACAGTGCCATAACCTGGCCCTCCCCCATACAATGCGTCTACAGTACATAGTCTTGCATCCTCAAAACCTATAGCTGACAAGCCCAGTGTGGGGAAATCCATCACTATAGGAAAGAGTACAACACCCTTATCTCTATTTTGTAACTTATCATAGATTGATGGTGGAAGGTGCAACTTTGCAATGAATGCATATCTTCGTTTAACCGGAGTTACAGTGGAATTCACTGTTTAGTTGATAGAATGAAAATAGTTCACCAGCGATGTGAGGAAGGGGGAAAAGTTTTTTGGAATGCTACTTTCAGTAGATCACATTACTTTTCAACCAAAAACAAGCTCTATATACTGCCTTTCCAAGTCATTGATAGTGGTAGTGTATTAATTATGCTATTTTTTTTCCTGATGCTGACCATAAGAAAATTCTTGACATAAAGGATTTCCTTCTTATTGTTGGAAGAAACAACGTACATTGTATGTAGATCTAAAGGAGAAAATATTGTCTTTAAAATTGAAGGTTCATGTTTTCACACACACACCATGTATTCAAATCTGAAAAGGCTGACAAACTAAAGTGATTTATTTCCTCTGAATTAATAATATTTTTTGGAAGCTTTGAAATTATGATTTCATATTGTACATTAGGCCCGGTATCAAAACATTGCGGGGAATACAAATTCAATCGGACCTTAAGTGTAAGAATGATTGGTTTTTGAATGTAGGAAGCAAAATCGTGATGAACTTTCTATATGTGTTCCTGTGCATTGAATAATTCAAACGCTTGCAGACGTGAGACAAGTGATGCTTTCATCAAGAATGATAATTTGCTTTTAAGCTAATATGGAGGTTGGAAACATAATCGACGTTGTAGATAGGTTATTTTAAATTATTTTTCAGCTATGATGTAATGCGAAAATAGTTTCGATCCACCTTATTGCCCGAGCTTCATTTTACTCTCAAACATAGAGTTTCAACCACCATTTTTTGTTCTTTATACTAAGAATGTATGTAATTTTCACATATTTTTCTTTGCACATTTTGCATGGAAACAAAAATTTTAACAAAGATAATCATACATTTTTTTCTTTTTTTTTAGAAAACGAGCCCTTATTTTATTAATAACAAGTGGAAAAAAAGCCACAAAAGTATGCTTACAAAGCAGAAAACCGTGGGTAAAAGAGGCACAAAAAAAAAGATTTATTATTGATAACATTTTTTTTCTTTTATGAATACATAATCGTACATTCTTAAATTGAAGTCATTTTTCAAGTGATACTACCTCTTGTATTATGCACGGGTTTTTGACTAGTCTATTAATAGGGTTAAGTAAAATGATTTATTATTGATACAACATTATCCTAAAAGAAATTTTATGCGGAAAAACAAAGCATGGATTGTGGGCCCCCGGAATGGAACGGATAAGGTTTGGTTTACGAAGAATTATTGCTCAAAAAAAAAAAAAAAAAACAGGAAAGATATGCTTGTCCGTGATAATGTATAATAGGAGTATATTCCTACGTCTATGTGATAATCTATTTTTCTTCTTTTTCTAATAAATGTAACGATTATCTTGGAAAGGTTTTATTTAGATCTTAAAATAATTACAACTAATCTCAGAGATATACAACCCATTTTCATTTGTTAACCTTTTACTCAAATTATTACATCATCCGTTCTTAAATATAAGTCTTCATTTGTTAGATATTATAAATGCATGGCTAAAATATCTGATACTACCTTCGGTTCATAAAAAATGTCCAGATTAATAAAATAATTAATATGTTATACTTTAAATAGTGATGGACATGTGTACCCTACCAAATATTAAATGCTCTTTTATAATATGAAATGAATATATAAATATTAAATGTTATTATAGGGGTATATTTAAAGAAAATACATTAAATTATGTATTGGTTTCTAAATGGAAACTTTTTAAAAGGACAATTCATTTTAAGAAAATAAACACTTTTTATATGACGGAGGTAGTACATTATTTAACTATTAAGTCTATCAAATATGTATCTTATAAAACTGGATTGATTCAACATAATGATCTTGTAGTAAGATTATGCCCTCACATTACTATGATTGATATTAAATAAACATGCTGCACATGGCATATCTGGTCACGTTTCCCCATCTTTTTAATTATATTAGTAATTTTTTCCAAGGGAATTGAATGTAGTCTAATGATAAATGCAATTGCCCTTCTTGATAAGTTTAATTTTAATAATGACCCCAATTTAATAAATATCTCTTTCATTTTCTTGACAGGAATTTGTGAAGAATGCCTGAGTATTAACGTATTCAAACATCATTTTTATTATTATTTTTTAGAATATAATTATATAGATGTATCAAAGTCTCTACAATAGTATTTCCTGTGTTTCAATTTAATTGATGGGTGTAAAATCTCACATCGGCAAATTAGTAGAATACTCACCCTCGTATAAGTGTGAGACATAAATGTATTGTCAACTAGGGGTAGCCATTTTAGATCAAACGAGAACGGCGGTCTAAGCAGTTAACTGGACAATTTATGACTCATTTAGCGCTACCAGGCTCGGGGCCTGGGGAAACTATGACTCATTCAGACGGAACTATGCACTGCATTGTACAAGAAGACAGTATAAGGATGACCTCTAGTTACTTCTGGTAGGGATGATCCGAGAACAGTCTTGGCCGTCCTGACGAGGACGACAGTCCCTCATAAATGGGTGAGAATATAAAGTCTCACATCGATAAATTAGTAGAATGCTCGCTACCAGGCCCGGGGTCTGAGGGCGTTACAGAATGGTATCATAGCCGGCTATCAGGCGGAACTATGCGCTGCACCGTACACGAAGACGGTGTAAGGATGGCCTCTAGTTACCTCTAGTAGGGACGATCCGGGAATAGTCTTGGCCGTCCTGGAGAGGACGCCAGTCCCTTATAAATGGGGGAGAATGTAAAGTCCCATATCGGTAAATTAGTAGAATGCTCACCCCCATATAATTGTGAGATATAAATGTCTTGTCAACTCGGGTTAGCCCTTTTAAACCAAGAGATGGCGGCGGTCTAAGCAGTTGACTGGACAATTTATGACTTATCTAGCGCTACCAGACCCTGGGTCTGGGGGCGTTACAATGGTGTTGTGAAAAAAATTGTTCGTTTTTAGTTCATGTAGTTATATTTCAAATCACTTCTAACATATATCCTTATTTATTAACCGTTGAGAGAATAAAAAAACAATGCTTTAATGTACTCAGTATATCAGCCTAGTGGTTAGCTAGGATATACCTTGGCGTGGAGACCAGGATTCGAGCTCAAATGACATAATTAGTGTGTGTAACATTTCGTATCAGGAAAAAAAAAGGAAAAAAAATGCTTTAATTATAATTAAGGTTTTTTAGTCATTATGGTATAAAGGTTAAATTATTAAATCATCTTATTAATTTATGTGTTTTTGGAAATTCCATTGGTTAAATTGGGGCGAAGAGAGTATAATTTTAAAAGAGAATATATATTTTATGTAAATAAAAAATAATAATTTACCAATATTGTATTTTATTGATCTGATTAGATATTTTATTGATCGGCAGATAATTTTGAGTGGATTTAAACAAGGGGTGTAAACGATCCGAACCGAATCAAATATTTATTTATCGAGTCGAGTAAACCTAAAACATAATGATGCTCGAACTCGGCTCGAGTTCGTTCGAGCATGAAAAAAGATGCTTGAGTTTGGCTCGTTGATGTTGATGAGCTGCTCGAGTTTGATTAAATCTTATTTGAGCGTGTATTTCACGAGCGAGTGTCGAGTTGCTCGACTAGGTCAGAGTTTTGGTAGGTGGTTGATTTTATATTCGTAAAAAGCAACTCAAACATTTTTTTTTTCTTTTTAAAAATTCAAAAGTTTTTCTAGAAGCGGACAAAAGTAATTCTATTAAACAAAATGAAAACGATGGAATGGTGAAAAATATATATAAAAGTACCGCTCGATTAGACTCGCGAGCATTTCGAATCAAACATTACACTGCTCGAGTTTGGCTCAATAATAATGATGAACTGCTCGAGTTCGATTAAATCTTATTTGAGCGACAATTTCACGAGCAAGCATCGAGCTGCTCATGAGCGGGTCGACTCGTTTTACACCCCTAATTTAAACCATAGTGTTAATATTTATTGTTCTTAGGATTACCTCTTTTCCTCCCACTCCATAGACACTTGTTCCATTTTACAATGAGAATCCCCTGGATATGGCCTATGGTAAGTGGTTGGGGTGGCGTAATGTTAAGCTGGACCGAAAACCGAAGGGTCGGGGTTTGAGTCCCGTAAAGGACCGGCCTCTTTCGGTAAGCGGTTTATAACAGCAAGCCTCTCCCCCGAACTGCTAGGTCCCTGATTAACCTCTCATCGCACTACTGTAGGATCTGAGGCGCAGTGGCGAAACCAGGAAAAAATCACTGGGTGGTTACCCTCATGGAAAACCGTTGCTCTTCCCATGGCCGTCCCTGTGTAATCCGAGGTCCTAAGCCAAAAAATTTTAAGTCCTTCAACTCTGTAAAAAATAATATATCATAACTATTTTTGAAGTATACTACGTTGATACGTTGATGAGCTTTATAAAAAAGGTAATGAAATTTGATTAGATTTTTTTTTTTCACCGAATTAAATTTATAAATTTGTGCCTTACCGTGTTTTAACTTGAGTAAAAAAATAAAAATTAACCTAAAATATACTTTTATATTACATAAAAACGCGCCCTAAAATCGCAAGTTTCGATGTGGGGGCCAGCGCAGCGCTTGTTAGCTTGTTAGCCGCCCCCAGGGACGGCTCTGGCTCTTCCCCTCAAGAAAAAAAAAAAAAAAAAAACCAACCAACAACAACACTTGTTACCATCATTCACGTCACTATTTGTCACCTTCAATAGAATTATTATGTAAACTCTATTCGGTTACATTAATAGATGTATATCTTATTCCATCACGCATCAACAAATTAAATTTCATCCATTTTATTATATATTACATTAAGTATATTGCAGTCCAAACGTACTCTAAATTTACGGAAATGATTTGTAAAATTACATGTTTGGTCACAATATCTTTCACTACATATTTTATCCATGACTCATTGATTTATGGGAAATAATATGTGCATTAACACATGATGTTACAACCTGTAACACGACACATAATCTTTCCATTGATTAAAGTATATAGTATATCTCACTAATCAATGGTATGAGTCACATCGTAATTGATGATGATAAAATGGAGTTGTGAAAGATATATTGCACTTCAGTAGAAGATGTATCTTGACCGTTGATTTATTTTTACGTTCCACTATGATCAATGGTTTTGAAAATGCGTAATAGCTATGGTCGTTAATCCGAAGATTTCGGGTTCAAGTCTCAATTGTGCGTGCGTGTGTTTTTTTAACATAACATATAATAAATATACGTAACGTATGCATGATTATCGGTAAATTAATTGGATATAAGACATAAGCGGGGGGGGGGGGGGGGGGGGGGGGCAAAATTGATATGGGCTGCATATTGGCCCATACAAGGATCGACAAAATCTCTAGAAAATGATAAAATCCATATTAAACAAAAACAAAAATAAAAATTACCCCATTAAAACAAACTAAGCAGAAAAAAATTAATGAAGTATTATATCATGTGCTTGTTGCCATGAGAGATACAATGTATCTGGACGTATTTATAGACACTACGACATGTTTTGCCGTTAATGTATGTGGACATGTTTGTATCACGGCTTGAATCTGGTTTTATTCTTTGGCCCAATTAACTTATTTTTAATTGCCTTTCGAATTTGGAATTAATTTCAAGGCTACCAAACATTTACATCTACTACGCCATAACAATTCTGCTACTTGAATTATTGATGACTTAATAATTCGTATAAAACGGAAACAACTAGATCCTCTATAGTTAAGGGTATCCCGCATTAGAGATTTTATTATGCAACGGTCGTAAGAATGTTGTACCAAATGACATACTACAATACATCAAGAAGGTAGTACATTAGAACCTTTTATTTTTATACTCTCACACAATACATTTTTATCGTGTATAAGATATTAGAAATGAATGGCTATAATGTATGTCACTTGATACGTCTTCATACAATGATTGTATTCTAAAATTTTCAATCATGCAGTGAAATGTTTAACATCAAAACAATATATTGTCCCCTCAAAAAAAAAACAAAAAAAAAATGTTTTAAACATCATAAATAGTCTTATATGCGCACACACAAGAGTAAAGAGTTGTAGTACACATAAATCAATAATTCATGCTTAATTAATTATTGAATAACTTGTGAAATTTAGAAATTAGTTGGGAAAAATGCAAATGCTCATGGAATTTAAGTAGTACTGTATTTTTTTAAACACCAAAATGTATCAGCTAAAAAGTACAACTTAAACCGCACTATAATTATATAATGCATTTTAGTTTTTTTTTACGGTTTTCTATAATATAAATCATTTTCATAAAACAATTCAATATTAAATATTGTTTTGTTTCCAATTTTACATTAAACAATATTGTTTTATATGACACTCTAGAAAACAGTACAACAAATCTGTGATGAAGTGTCAAAAAAAAAAAAAAAAAAAGATTCATTAATTATGTTTTTAAAACTCCTTGTACGTAATAGATAATTTTTAAAAGTATGCAATAATGGAATTCTTATTATTATGCACTTAAATGTGATTTCAGTGATTTGGTTGGAGTACACTCATAGTGATACTGATAGATGTAACTAATACTAGTATTTAGTAGTAGTACTAAATAATTGTAATAAAGAATAAATGAGTGCATTAGATATATTAAACAATAAACTGATCTGAAAGGGTAATTAAAAGGGTTGACAAAACCGAAATTTAATTTTGATTGGTCTGGTCTAAAGGCAAGTGACTTGTGGCGATACGTAGTAGTCAGGTCACCAGAATGCGGCGACCGGAAGATGTTTCAATGAGATTATATGCATATTCTATCCGGTAGGTGACGAATTAAGCCAAATAATTGGACCAAATTGAACCAACTTGACATAATTTTAAAACAAAAACCAAAAAACCCTTGACCAGCTGAAAATGAGTTATTTGGTTAGTTTTGAAATGTTCCTATTTTCAGGGCTGAGCAAAAAATCCAATGAACTCAATCCAATCCAAAATCCAAATCGAACCAACATGAAAACCCAAATCAATTGAAACCCAAATTTTTTGGGTTGGGTTTTGACCTGATCCGAAAAGATTTTGGGTTGGTTTGGTTTTTTTAATTTTTTATTCAGGTTGACCCAACCTGGCTCAATATATATATATATATGTATGTATTCCGTCCAAAGTAAATGATGTTATCATATTGCTGATATCACTTCATTTCTGGTTTCCATCTACGATTCTTTGACCTTTGTTCGTAAAAAAGAGTCCGTGTATGTTTTCTTTATGTATGACTGTTGGTCTTTAATTATTATCTCTATATGTTGTTGGTTTGTTATATGTTGTTAGACTCTTAATTATCAAATTTTAACATTTTCTTCCTAAAAAATGTTTTCTTCAAGGATTATTGTTGTGAACATATGGTATGGAACTCGAATTTGGATATGTGCATATGTGTGAATTTTATAGCATAAACGTTTTATTATGGATGCATGTTTTATGGATGAAAACCTGAAACCCAACCCAGACCAACCCGAAACCATCCCGAACCAACCCAATTGGGTTTTATAGTCATTTGGTTTGGTTTGGGTTAAGTTTTACTTGAACCAACCCGACATATACTATGTAAAAACCCAACCCAATTCAACCCAACCCAACCCAACCCAACCCAAGCTCAACCCTACCAATTTGTATCGATTTAGTTTGAGTTATTTCGATTTATTTTAAAATCATCTTGAATCTAACTCGAGCAATTATATATTTTTAATGTGTTATGTTATATATAAGACACAAACCGTGGCGGACTCAGAAATTTTTTACGATGAGCCATCGTTTTTTATTAAAAATCGGATATTTGGTAAGCCACTTGCCGCCTAAGGGTGAAATCGGGTCGAGACACTCGATCACCATCCGAAGCCAATCCTTGTTGTTGAGGCCCTGTCCCCTTACCCTCTCACCCGATCCCGGTCCGAGCCTACGGGTGGAATCGGGCCGAGATCTGTCCCCTAACCCTCACACCCGATCCCGGTCCGACAAGAATCGAGATTACATTTATCTTCCCAAACTCGTACCTGACAAGAGTCAGGATGTGTCGATCGGGACACACGAATGTTTGATACACCATTGATTCAGGAAAGGATTTCCCGGAAAATATAATATTAAAAAAGTTTCATGTTTATGTAAAGAAAATTTCCACGTTGAGAAAAACGAAATAGGGAACAAATAGACGTTTGAATATAGCACAATGACAATTTTGTTTTTTTCGAAAGCACCACCATGACAAATTAAGAATCTCATGCAAGCCCATATGCTGAGTCCGTATTACGAATAAACAAACACCTTACAATAGATAAGTAAGCCTAAACTCAGCCCACCCAAAATTAGGTCAGCCCAACCAGTAACCATCTTCAGCCCATCAAATGTCCAACAAAACAAAACCCTATAGTTATTCATTTTTTATGCGCATTTATCAATTTTAAAAATAAAATAAAAAATCGAACAGCAAAAGAAAGAACGGAGGAGTGAGGGCGCAGCAGCCAGGCAACATCAGCCTTCTTCATCTTCCAACCTTAACGCCGTCGGGCGGCGGACGGCCGGTAGCTGTCACAAGTAGACAAAGGCACTTCCGAGTTCGATATTGTCTACATCTTTGTAAGTAATTTAGTTATTTTCTAACTTCTTCGATAATTAGCATCATTCTTGCTCGATTTTCTTCAATTAAAACAGAATTTGTGGAATGTTGATTGAAAAGTTGTGTTTGTTGAAGAGCTGAATTTATTTTCCTGTATTGCTCATTTCTTCTACTGTTTTTTTTATGTACTTTTTTTAACTGTTGTTGGTGATAACTGATAAGTGTCCTGTGTTTGACATTAACAAGCTATATGATCAATGGTTATCTTCTTAAAATAAAATAAAAAAACCTGCTGGACTGAATTTTATTTCTTAGAAGCTTTATTGAGAGCAATTTAGGTTCTCTTTATTGTTGAAAATCAATGTATTATTAAAGAAATCTTACAAAAATTAACAACTATTAGAGAATCACTTGACTAAATCAACATTTTTTTCCAGCCATATCAGGTGGTTTTTTTTTTATAATATTAATACAAAAATTGAGTCATCGAAATTACATTGTTTTCTTCAGTACATATATGCTGTGTTGCTCAAGGATGCTCATCTTTTGAATTTACTTGGATTGAGCTGTGCTTATCTTTGTCTTGCTGACTGCTTCTGAGTTATCTAAAATTTTCACTTCCTTGTTTGACAATGGATAGATTATAGTTGTTAGCTCTAAATATATGTATTTCATTTACAGCTTGTACACCCTAGTACCAGTTGATCACCGTCGCGATGGAGGTGGATAACGAAAGCCCCCAACCGCAGGCAACAATCACCCTTCCTCCTAAACCGAATTTCCAACCTTTGAAAGCTCATGAAATCTCCTCTGGTCAAGTTCAATTCCGCAAAGTCCCTGTTCCACCCCACCGCTACACACCTCTCAAGAAATCTTGGATGGAGATCTACACGCCCATATACGAACAGATGAAAGTCGACATCCGTATGAATTTGAAAGGCCGAAAAGTTGAGCTCAAAACCCGATCAGACACGCCTGATGTGAGTAATCTTCAGAAAAGTGCAGATTTTGTCCATGCATTTATGCTGGGGTTCGATGTCTGTGATGCTGTGGCATTGCTTCGCTTGGATGAATTGTATGTGGACTCGTTTGAGATTAAGGATGTGAAAACACTCAGGGGAGAACATTTGTCTAGAGCTATCGGTAGATTGTCCGGTAAAGGAGGGAAGACAAAGTTTGCGATTGAGAATTCAACAAAAACAAGGATTGTAATTGCGGATACTAGGATTCATATACTTGGTTCTTTTGCCAATATTAAGATTGCTAGAGATTCGCTATGTAGTCTCATTTTGGGGTCTCCTGCTGGCAAGGTTTACTCCAAGCTTAGAGCTGTTACATCGCGGTTGGCTGAGCGGTTTTAGTCACTGTTGGCTGCAGTGAATTGGTATTTGCTGATTAAATTTTGTATCCTTTCTTTGTTTTTCATGTCTGATACTAAAAGTTGGTAGAGTGCAATATGGAATTGAATGTGGAACTGGAAGTTGACCTCTGGAATGGTGGATGATTATAAGAAATGTACTTGTTTAATGTTTTTGGGCATGTGATTGTGACTGTATTATAGTCCTTAAATTCAATTTCAACTTTGATGATTTGATTTGTTATTTTTGATCATGTGTGCTTAATGTTACGGTTGTTTATTTGAAAGTAAACATTGTTTGTATATTTTGTCAAAAATATAAACATTGTTTTGCATATGGTTGTAACGTAAATGAATGTAACAAATTATTGCATAACCAATCCTACACCCAAAACCCATATGCCACATAACACCTCACCACCCTATCTCTACCATTACCATATCACCTCTACATTAACTTTTACTATCCACCTCCCTACCCTCACTCATGCACTTAACCCATCCGCACGGTGATACACATATTTTATCTTTAAAACACCCGTATTCAGAGTATTTTACATTTTTGACTATTTACACTTAAAAACACGAAGGTTTTTAAGTTAAAATAGGTGTATCCGCACCGTGCAAATACACCATCTAAAAATTCCCCCCTATTTACCCATACCTCTACTTCTCACCAAGCTCACTCCAATCACATGACCGATCTCTTATCATCCCACTCTTGCTCCCTTACTTTTACTGCCTCACCCAGAGGCCGGCCGTAGGATTTTCGTGATACGGATCAGTAATCAAGAACGACGCCTCGTATTATAACTTTCTAACGTATTAGTTTTGAAAATCCAAGTAGATATATGCATATTTTTCTTCTTCTAAATAGTGATAAAAACACATAAGATTTATTTTTTTTGCGGGTTCACTGACCCACCACTTGGTTGAGCTGCCCCTGACCACACCCTGGCCATTCCATCATACCCTAAACTACCATCTCCCCTCTTCCTCGTTTTCCACGTCCTCTACTTCACCCACATTTTATTCCACCCACCCCACCCACCCATCATCTTATAACATCGTTACTGTCACCTGCTTACCTTGATCGCACTGTCACCTGCTTATTGATGTTGATGGGTACGTCATAGCAACCGATGTTCCATAGGTAGAAAAATCGTTACTCAACATAGCTCCAATTCTGCGGAAAAAACGTGACTGCCATAGCCGTTTTGTAGAAAAAAATAACGTCAATAGCAGTAACGTTGCTTTTGGCGAAAAATGATCATTGTTTTTTAGGTAATTTTATAGGTTTGTGAAGCAATCGAGGTGTCATAAATAAAAATCGGATGCCAATTAAACCCTGAAAAAGAAAAAAGGAAAAAAAGTTGGAGTTGGAGACTGTAGCCGCCAATGTTAACTAGTTGGATCGAGTTTCTGGATTAAGTCAAGATTGAGAACAGTCTCATCAGTTGAATCATGGCCCAGTTTAAGATTTTTCAACAGGCTTCTAGATTTGAAGGCCCATAAAGAAAAGTTCACTGTATAAATAGATTATTTTTCCAACCTCCTACTCTTTTTTTTTTTTCTTTTTTTTATTTTAAATTTTTACGTTGGAGAGAACAATCACAAAGATTAAAAAAATAATTAATTCGTTTGAAAAAGAGTATAAAATAACACAATTTCCCTTCATTCCTTGTATATTGAAAAATGAACCAACATTTGGGTTATTGAAATGAAGGATAAATGTAGAAAAAAATAATAAATGCTGAATTAAAAATATAAATGACAGACAAATCAAAACAAAATAAATTTTAAAAAGTGACGATTAGAAGAAAACGGAGGGAGTATATTTTGCCCCGGTCTTGACGAAGATATTTTTGTGATAAACACACAAATATATAGTTACAAGCCAATCAGAATGTTTCTAGAGTTTCCAAAATGAATAAAAATAATAATTACACGTATAAAATAACAAATACAGTACTACGTATAACATATCTAATAATACGGACCATGATGAATGATGATGTCTTCAATGGTTGAGGCTGAGGAGTTTTGTGGCACTTTACATGTGGGCCGTTGCCCAAGCTACGTACCCGGTAGTGTGGATTACCCTCTTTTGACATGATCAAATGCAACGTGGATGCTTCTATTATCGATAATCGTCATGCGACTAGCCTAATTTTCCAGATCATGACGGTCGCATTCTCGATGCCATTTTGGAATATATTGATGGCTTATTCAATGTTGAAGCGCTTGAAATGAGTCGCAATTCTTTGAGGTCTCAACGTTGCACATCAATTGGGCTATCAAAGTCGGGGAGTAGGCCTGTAAATGAGCCTTAAAGTTCGATTCGATTCGACGTGTTCGGCTCGAAAAAGTTCAATTCGGGGCTCGGCTCGTATCATCAAACGTAGAATAGGGCCTTGGAAATTGGTATTCGGACAAACGAGCCGAACATGTTCAAACATGTTCGGCTCGTAGAGCTGCAGAGTATTTTTGGACATGTAATGTTATATTTTGGAATAGGGCCTTGAACATTTTGAACATGTTATGTTATATTTTGGGACATGTAATGTATTATTTTGGATTCGAACATGTATTTTTGAACTAGAATTATTTATTGGGTATTTTTGAATTTTCGGACCGAACATGTTCGAACTATTTGAACTGTTCGAGCCGAATAATACCGAATTTTTTCCCTTTTTTTAAGTTCGAGCCGAACCGAATCCTGATATTTTAGGCTCAAAATTTCAAGCCGAATCGAGCCATGTATTCGAATACGTTCGAGCCGAACCAAACTACTCCAGGGTTCGGTAGGGTTCGGCCCGTTTACAGGTCTATTGGGGAGTGTGGTTCCACTAAGATCCAAAAGGGTAAAGCGACCCCCGAAAAAATCTATAGATTTTTTACATTAAACCCTAATATCTACTAATTGACCTTTTGATTTGTTTTAAGTATTGATCTTTGACCCATATGATGTAAACTTGTATTTTAAAAATTAATACTTATAAACTTGTAATATTACCCTCTCAATTCCTGATCCGTGTTTCAGAATACCAGTAGCCGCCCCTAGTTGCGACGTTTATTTCTTGTTCTTTTAGCTTTATTAAACGCTCTGGCAACATGTCGGTTCATTTGCTTGTCCAGACTGGGTTGTCTTCTTTAGGTGTTCGAATTTGGGGAGTTTCTTCTCCGGATGATGTTCGTCGTGCATGTAATTTGAAATTGAGGCAATAAGATGTTTTGGCTTCTAAAAAAAGTTTTATTTGTATAAGCAAATAATTTCCCATCAAACAAAAAGCAAATGAAGGATAAAAGCGCAAAACCAAATTTCCATGGTTCTGATAAAAGGTAATGCCATTGTTATCAGGGATGGAGCCATGCAATTTTCGTCGGGTGAACTGAGATTTTCTTTTTCATTGTTATTTATACGCCATAATTTACGGAAAAAGACTAAAATTTATTTATACTTTATGATGTATTTTTTTTATTTCCCGCACCACAGTACAAACGTTAACTTCAGTGTCAATTCATTGGATATGACGTTACTCACAAGTGATAATGTTGTAATTATAACGTCAGTGTCATCACTGACGCTATTTTTTAAACGTCATGTACCACTCACATTATTTTCATTAAAAGTAATTGTGGTGTTTGAAATAATTTATTAAGTGTTTGAAATGATCGTGGTGTTGGAAATAAAATATGATGCCAATGGAATCATTTTTTTGTTGTAACATATACTTTTAATGGCTCAGGTTAGGTAGGTGGTGAAGAAATTTAATTATCTAATGATCGATTGATGAGTTGTTGAAATTTGAACATACATACCAAACAAAAAAAAAAAAAAAAAAAAAAAAAGGGCTGGGTGGACTTAGCCCAACTTAGCCTATACTTAAGCTCCGTCCTTGATTGTTACAACCTCTCAGCACAAGAGCAAAGACAGACCGTGATAGATGATGGTATAGGTGGGCTAAGGGCGTCTGGACAATTTTCTTTTTACATTGAAAAGTCCATATAGTTCAGTTTAATCAATTAAATCATCTTAATTCAATACCGACCATCAAAATATAGCCCATTAATTAGCCTACCTCCAAGTTGAAATCTTGGTTCCATCAAGAGTAACACAATCTATTTTAATATCGTTGATCATGATGTAGGATTCATCTATTACGACGTAGATTTATTATAATCAATGATGTAAAAATTGTTTATTTAATACGTTATGACTGAATGTAGAAGTTTAAACGAACCGAACGAAACCGAATATAAGATGTTTGACATTAAATCGGTTTAATACATGAACAATCTTGTTTTTGTTTGTTATACTAATAAACGAACTAAATTTTTTATGTTTCCACTTCTCGTATCCCCGCTACACATTTTTTTTTTGTGCTAGGGAAAAAAAAGGTCAAATGAAAGGATCACCAAGGGGATCTGACCAAGTCAACTGAACACAACGAAATAATATAATACTAATAATTTGTAGTAACAAGGCATGCATTTTTGGAGAGTATAGAGTTGTCTGCATTTGATTGTCAACTTGGCATTCATTCATTAAGAAGTTCTGAAGTTCCAATGCAAAAAAAAAAAAAAAAAAAAAAAAAAAAAAATCAGAAAAAATCAGAAAAAAAGAAGAAGACGACCATAAAATATATAATAATAATAATAATAATAATAATAATAAGTTGTAGCTAGTCAAAAACTCTCCACGCAATAAGATGCAGCCTCTTGGCATCATTATGCAGCTGGATTTTGGTGTCATTTTGGTATACTCCTAACTTTAATATATTCACGTTTACAGAATCCCATTTGTGCACTACTATTTCTTTTCTTTTCTTTACTTTTTGTTTTTCACTACTATTTCATATAATTGAAAAATCTAATTAATTTTAGTTACTAATCTCAACATTAATGTGCTTTGAAATTGTTACAGAGCTCTATTAATTTAAGAAACACTACTAAGAGTACGATATATAGACCGATGGTGAAGTATAGTTACCTTGTTTGACACTACTTTTTATGAACGAATGACCGGTTAAGGAAATATCTTTTTACATAATTTTTATCTTATCACACAGAAATTTATTTCCAATTTCGCCCTTACTTTTTTTATTTTACGCGCGTTCAAACTGACCAAAGTTTGGTCAGAATGTGACACATTATCCATACTGAAATATGGTCAGAATATACGTGTTGAGAGTCCACCCTGGTTGATTCTAACCATCTTTTAGGTAGAATGTTTGAAGTTTTCCAAACTCATATATAGTCAGAGAATCATTTTGACCAATATTGAGTCCGGAATACTCTACATATTCAGACTAAAATTGGGTCAGGATAACAACAACAATATAACCGCACCACTATTGATTCTGACTGAAATTCAGACAGAATATTAAAAGTTTTTTTCACTCAATTTTAGTCAGAATGTCTTTCTGACCGGTATTAAGTATGAAAAACATTAAAAATTCTGACTGGAATAAAATCAGTATAATGATCGTATTCTGACTCAAAGTGGGTCAGAATGGTTGTTGTGTTAATTGACCATAAATTGGCCAGAATAGTATATATTTTCCGGACTCATTTACGGTCAGAATGGCAGGCGTGTGGAATATCCAAACGAAGCCCGCTCTCGGCTCTTGGTAAGTGTAAAACAACATTTATATGAAAAGATAGTCCCGAGGTTAATAGTCTAATATAGTATTATGATTTTTGGATTTATACTGCATGTAAAATATGTTTTTGATTGCTTTTCTTGGTGAGATAGGTTAATTAGGGCTTGTTGAGGTAAAAGGTAAAAGAAAAGATGTTGCTTTAGGATAGTTTAGCATCCGAAAACTATACAATTTATTTCACGTGGTGTTGCTCTTCTAAAAACATAAACTGATTATGATGTAGATAATTAATATTTTTTTCATATGGTGTTGAATTACTATTTCTTCTAAAACTTTAAACTGATTATATATGAGGTAGCACATGCATATGACATAACAAATAAAGTAAACTAGTAAAAAGAAAAGGTGGGAATTGAATAGTTGATTGGATGAGAAATTATAGTCTCATTTGGTCGGTGGCAAAAAAGACTGAGCTAGCTTTGGGACCATATGCTTTTCTTTCTTTGTAGTAGTGCGTGGTTAGGCTTTAGTGTGGTCTTTACGCAAGCATATATCCGTTTTACTGTGACGGTGTCTGTAGCATGACGGTGATCTTCACTCGTTGATGCGTGTAGGATCTAGATGTCATCTAGATCCTACACAGATCAACGGTGAAGATCACCGTTGTGGCACACCGTTGTGTAAAACGGATATGGCCGTAGATTGCTGTAGGCTTTATGCATGGAGGGAGGGAGGGAGGAGGTTGACCCGTCTCATTTTTTGGCCGCCTTCTTTTTTCTTCTTCTTTCTTTTCTCTCTTTTCGATTGGACCGAACTCTTCTATTTATTTTTGTGTCAAACTGATCATTCTGAGATATATGAAGGGGAAAAAAAATTGCTACTTCCCGTAACAAAATAATCATAATAAAGTTACACAACAATGTTTTAATATTTTAATTAATGATGTAAATATATATCGTACGAAATCTAACTTTGTTGCATAACTAATAATTTTGTTGTGAAAATAATATCACAGTATGAATAAGAAACAAGATGACATGCACATAGTAGTTTTCTCTGCTTCTTGCTATTCACCATGCATGGCAGCCCTTGTAAGTTGTAACTCTCCTTTAAACATGCATGTTCGCGCGGGTGGCACTAATTGACCATGATACATATGATGCTATGGTCAAAAAACAATACATATAATTATGTAAAGTATGGGATGCATGTGTGCGATGGTCAATAAATGGATGACATGGTAGGTATATATATATATATATATATATATATATATATATATATATATGCAGTATACGGCGGAGGCATGTATATTACGATCGAGTTGATGTCGGTGGCTCGTGTTTTGAGGCTACTGCCTTAGCGGTAGACATCACCGCCTCATCGGTGGATCCGAGATCCAGAGGATTTGTTTCCTGAGCTTTCAGTCGTTTATGTATTGCTTTTGCATACTTTTTTTTTTTTTGCCAGATTGACGTTTTTATTTTGAATTTGTTTTACCACAAATTTTATTGTCTTCAGGGACCAAATCCTACTGTCAGCGCGCCCAACCAATAGGAATTCAACTTCCACCACCCGAATCTTATCCGTAGAATCTTTCCACCAACGTATCCCTTTCGCGTGTATCAGCTTTGAGTCTTTCGTGGTCCAAAACTCGCACCGACCACCATAAAATTACCGTTGTTTTACAAGTCGTTCGCTGAACATTACATTTCCCGTTAATTAATGGCTGGATTTCCGGAAGAAGACGTTACAATGCCTCCGTCTTGTAACCAACATCTTCCGCGCATATTCGAATACGCGGAAATTTTATGGTGGTCCTGGACCAAGTATAACTTGGTGATTCAGGACCAACAGAAATCCAAGAAAAACACACGGAGCTCACCGTGTAAAATATAAATGCAATGTTTTTACAAAGTTGCCAATCTTTTAAAAATTCTATTGAAGGACAAGTATGACATGGTGATCCTCGACCACCATAAAACTACTGTCGAATATGGGATTTCTTTTTCTTATTCTTAAAGTAAACTATCAGATAATTACATCAATACGAATAATTCTTGATATAGTAGTACCTTTGTTCACTCCATGCATCCTGTCACTAGTAATTACCTTGAAAATATTTTACAGGTAATTTAAATAATAACAACTAATGCCTATTACTCTAAAATCATATTATTGTCTTAAAATGAAGTCTTTCTCTCTAATTTTTGTAATTTGGGATCATGGGAAAAAAAAATCCCTTTAAAACAATTTTAGAAGAGGTTAAATTATTATACATTAATCTCGAAATGTAAATATATTTAGTTTTTTTTTATTATTTTGTTCCATAATATAAGTCAATTTAGATTTTCTCCTTTTACCTCTTATTTATTATTTAATCACTCATTTGTCACTGCTTTGCATTAATAATAGTCAAGGGTCATTTTAGACTTTTTTATATCAAAATTAATTACGTATACCGATTTAACCAATTTTCTTAATCGGTGTGAAAAACACTAAATATGCTTATATCGGATGTCTTTAAAGGCACCATACATTTTTACTTGGGCACCCAAATTAGTGGCATCACACCTTCATCTGTTAATTTACTCAAGACACCACACCGAATTTTATATATCCCTAATCCACCACACCGTAATTACTATAATGTCAATTTTACCTATGACACCACACTTCTTAAATTCTTCCACTCCAACAAAATAACTACATATATAACCCTTTTTTCTCCCTAATTTCTTTTCAGCCACCACCCTAGCCCTGCCACCCAGCACTGCCGTCCCCTTCTCGCCATCCCTCCTTCATATTCCATATTCAATCAAATTCCTCTCGGTCACCATTATATAAACCATATCCTTCTCGATTTTGCTTCCCCATTTCAATTATTATTTATATTACTTCATTCAAATTCTGATTTTTGCTCATCGAACGAAAAAAAAAAATCATAAATCTGAAAGTGTTCTAGCTTTTTAAGCGAAATTTGAGCTATATATGTCAATTTAATTAGTAGAATCATTCACTTGTTGACCTGGTGTCAAAGGTGATTTTGAGTATTAAGTACATCCATTTCCTCCACCTTCATATCACAGCCGGCACAACAGAGGGTTTGGATTTTTATTTTTTATTTTTCAAATTTGAATCAGAATTTCATTGTTTGGTTGGAAATTGGGGTGAGATGGTGGATTTAATCCATAGGATGAGAGAGAATGATGAACTTTTTGGATGATAAGAGGTGGTGGAAATGGTGACGTGGGTGGTTGGAGGGTGGAGAAGACGGTGGTTGAATGTTGAGAAAAAAAAATGTAATATATTATGGTTGAAAGGATGTTATTGTAATATTATAAAAAATTGAAAATAGTAAAAATAATCTGCATACAGTAATTTTTAATTTTGATTGGTGTGGTGTCATAAGATTGATCATTTATAAATTTAATATGTGGTGCCTTGTGTAGGCCTGTAAACGAGCCGAACCCCGGCAGGGTTCGAGCTCGGCTCGGTGTGTTCGAACCTTAGGCTCGGCTCGGCTCGAAATGGCCGAGCCTTATATTTTCATTATCCGGCTCGGGTTCGGCCTGGTATTTGGGGAAAAAAGCTCGGCTCGGTTCGGCTCGAACTGGGTTTTAAAAAAAAAATCTGAATTTTGTGTGATACAAATTCAAATTATATATGTGTAAAAATAAAGCCACATTGAAAAAAATATATGATATCAATATATCATTATGAATTATGATATATATATTGATATCATATTGGGGAAAATAAAAAAATAAAAGGGGATTAGGGTTTTATTTTATTTTATGAGTAAGAATGAAAATTAAAGCCTATAATATATATATATATATATATATATATATATATATATATATATATATATATATATATATATATATATATATATATATATATATATATATGGTAAGGTATAATTCCTATTTCCTAAACACTTCGAATTGTATATGAATATATATGAATTTAATGATATTTCCTAAACACTTCGAATTGTATATGAATTTATGATATCCGAACATGTTCGGCTCGACCATCGAATATCTAATTTGTAAGGTTCGGCTCGAAGTTTGAACCCACGAACCGAGCCCGAATCGAGCTTTTTTGAGCCTAATACTCCGAATCGAATCGAATACTTAGATTCATTTACAGCCCTAGTCTTGAGTAATCAACTATTTTTCATATATATTGTTGTGGTACTTAAGGTAAAAAAATGTCGTGCCTTTAAAGGCATCCGTTTATATTTTGGGACGTATGTAGTATCATTTTAAAACTCTTTACAAATTACACCGAGTTTCAAAATATTATATGTGGAGATTTGTTTTCTTAGAATAGACACAGCAAAGGCCAATGAAAGTACATTTCAATGGGACATTTGTACCCCTCAAAAAAAAAAAAAAAAAAATTCTGAATATAAACGAAGATGCATTTCATAGCTGATGTAGTATAATTTTACTTAGTAATTTACCGAAATTCAAATGCATTTTATGTATTAAGTGGTTGCCTAAAGTTGTAGAAACTGATGCACATTGCATCAAAAAACGAAAGGAAAACTGAAAAACATATCGAATATCAACAAAGAAGAAAGGTGTTCTTCATTTCGTAGAAAAGATGAAGTTACAAGCTGTTTTACATCAGTATATTCTGTTTTTGAATCAATAAAACAGTTCTCTAATGTTAGCAACTTATATACACATGCTTCTAACACCTACAGTGGTTATAACTTCCTAACATACTTATTAACCGACTTTGTGTGCAAAGTGTTTGATGATGTCCTCAATGAAACTTCTTGCTCCACTATGATGTCAATTCATTCTCTATATCTCCAATAGCCCCCTCAAGCTGAATTTGAATGAAGCTTGAACTTCTTGCTCCACTATGATGTCAATTCAGGTTTGGGAGGTTGAAATATGGAATGAGTGCCCATCTTGTTGAGGAAAGAATGAAACAGAGGTGCATTTATAGCTTTTGTTAGAATGTCTGCCAGCTGATGTTGTGTTCTGACAGGCATGAGTCTAAGAAATCCAGATTGTACTTTAGCTCTTGTAATGTGGCAATCTAGCTCTATATGCTTTGTCCTTTCATGGAATATGAGGTTTTTTGCTATGTGAAAAGCACTTGCATTATCACAGAATAGCAGTATAGGTATTAAAGTTCACATGTTGCAGAAGCTATTGCCTTATATTCAGCTTCTGATGAACTTCTGGCAATGGTGGTTTGTTTCTTGGCTTTCCAGGACACTGGTGCAGCTCCTAGGAACATTATGTATCCAGAAATAGATTTTCTTGAATCCTCACACCCTGCCCAATCTGAGTCTGTGTAGCCTTTTAACTGTAGATCATTGTCAGTAGGAAAGAACAAACCTTGTCCAGGATTCCTTTTGATATATCTGAGTAACATGTGAGCAGCTTGCATATGGTTAACTGTAGGATGTGATAGGAACCGACTTGATTGCCGCACTGCAAATGCTAGGTCTGGACTTGTAAAAGATAGATAGATCAGTTTTCCTATTAATGTTCTATAAGATGTGTTGTCAGTAAGCAATTCTAAATCCTCTGCTGTTAATTTCTGTTTGGAATTCAGAGGTGTATTCACTGGTTTTGCTTCAGTGAAACCATATTCTTGTAATAGATTAAGGGCATACTTCCTTTGGTTGATTGAAATACCTTTGTCTGTTCTTGCAACTTCCACTCCTAGAAAATATCTCAGGGTGCCAATATCTTTGATCTGGAACTTGCTGTGTAGGAGTTGTTTGACCTCATTGATTGGATGCATTGAAGCACTAGTGGCTATAATATCATCCACATAGACCAGGAGGGCTATGAAGTTGTCCTTTGATCCTCTTGTGAAAGGACTATGATCATTTTGAGACTGAACAAAACCAATATCTGTTAGGGCAGTAGTCAGCTTTGTGTTCCATTGTTTGTTGGCCTGTTTAAGGCCATACAATGATCTTGTTAACTTGCAGACCTGATTAGGCTTGTCTAATCTGAATCCTATAGGCAAATCCATGTAAACTTCTTCATCAAGCTCTCCATGTAAGAAAGCAATGTTTTACATCCGTTTGATGGATGTGCCAATTCTTTGATGCTGCTAGAGCTAATAGGTTTCTTATGGTTGTGACTTTGGCAACTGGTGAGAAAGTCTCTTCATAGTCTATTCCATAGGTTTGTGTGTACCCATTGTTAGATGTAGTGCCCGAAAGACAATTATCTAATTGTTTTTATGAAAGAATTAATAATTCATCTTATTATATGCATGTATGCTTATAATTAAGACACTACTGAAAACCCTAAGTACCTTGTTTATGTAATCACATAACTCAGTGTATGGCTATACACAAGATGATTGAGTTAGTGAGATGTACTTAAAAATTAACTTAGATCGTAGCGTTTATTAATCTGAGTACGGGTCTCAAGGTTAATTTGCTAATAATGCGCCCAGAACACTTTATGTGTGACATTCTTATCCGGACTTTCGGTAATAGGGTACCTAGTGTGGCATTTATATATGATGATAATCATATAGGGCTGGACCGATTTGATTTGAGTTCTCGATATAATTCCGTGATCGAGAAGTCTTATCGAATCACAAGATGATCATATATGGATTAATCTCAATCCTGACGTGATCACAGACAACTGCTTAGACTATGGTAGAGTTTGATGTGTTAGTAAGGATCACTTCGCAGTATGTGGTCCAACACTTCTCGTTGGCTCTATTCTGGGATGAGTGAGTAGTCTGTGATATCACAGATATGGAATCCATTCCTTCCCTCGGGAAGTAGACAGACAGTTCCCTTATTTGTTAATCCTAGAAACTGATCGATCCGCGGAGTTCATATTATATTAGTTATGAACTAATTGATCACTAGGGGGTTAATGGTAAATAAGGATAAGAGGTTTCGAGAAGGGTTTACGGAGATATTTCGAATCGAAACGAACAGTCTATGGAGGATTTATCCGTATGTAATGATTATATCAGTGGACGCTTATCAACTCATGGTTGAGTGTAAGTTATCTATATTCGGCAGAGTTCAGTTTCAGGTTTATGGTGGTGTAATCCCGGAATTAATAGATTGAATATAATTGTTCGGTCTGACGAATAATTTTATTCAATTTATTATAGCTACTGAATATGGGTCCATGGTCCCCGACGTGGCTCCTAATATAGCATATACGTTTTCTCGTCGTTTCACCTCAGTTATAATTAAATAGTTGGATTGGACTGTTTAATTGATATGTGGATTAATTGTTTAGTTGGACAAGATAATTAAATACAAGAAAAGATATTTTTTTCGTGGACTCGGCCCAATGTGTAAAAAATGCGTGTGGACCTATTTATCTAGGGGTTGGGGCGCATTTTGTGAGTGTTAAATAATTAGAAAGAATTAGTTTTCTTGGATCATTATTTGATTATTTATTTGTTAAATGATAAGTCATGGAATATTGGATAATATATTTATTTATTCTAATTTGATTGGGATATATATTATATTTATCTTTTATTTAAAATAAGGATCAATCTAATAATTATCTCTTAATTATTAAATCCTTGGAGGACAATGATTACTCTCCTATATAAAGAGAGTTCTCTCAAGCCTACTGACACAAGTAATTTTCAACATATTGGGAGAAAAATAGCTTAGAATTTTCGGCTATTTTTCCTTGGGTTTGAGTTTTAAAAACTTCGGGTTTTCTAAGGTAGCATATTGAGGAGGTCCGGCGGCTTGAAAAACCATCCACCTGGTGTTGCTTGGAGACACACGTTGGAAGACTGTGGCTTCTCATCTAGCTTGGATCTTGGATTGACCATTGTTCTTGGAGTAATTGCACCATAAAAAGGTTGGTAATCTAAACCTCCTCGTAGGTTTAGATCTATTATTTTATGTATTTTGGTTGACTAGATCTAGATCTTATACTTTCCGCTGCGTAATCGGGTGGATCTATGATCCATCCGGCGATATTACATCAAACACCCATTAACTACTAGCCTTGCCTTGTATCTTTCTATTGAACCATCAGCATGATATTTTATTTTGTATACCCATTTGCAGCCTATAGTTTTCTTTCCTGGTGGCAAAGAAACCACCTCCCATGTGTGAGTGGCCTGCAGGGCATCTAGTTCCTTTTGCATAGCTTCTTTCCAACAGTCATGCCTGATTGCTTGGTTGTATGTCTTAGGTTCTGTGAGGGTGTCTGTCAGGCACACAAAACTTTTATAGCCATTTGTTAAGTTGTCATAGCCAATAAAATTGTTGAGGGCATGTGATGACTTCTTTGTAGGAAATACATACTGATCCAGGTATGATGGTTGTTGTCTTGTCCTTGTAGATCTTCTGGTAACAGGAGGTGCATAATGCACTTTGAGTTGTTGCTGAGATTCACCCCTGCACTTTGAGTATGTGATGCATCAACTGATAAGTCCTCTGTAGTGTCAAAATATGGAACTGGTAGGGGAATGGCATCCACTGTAAGGATTGTACATGTGTCTTTAATATGTAAAGGAAACAAATTTTCATAGAACTTCACATCCCTAGATACAAAAATATCTCTAGTAGATTTATCAAGAAGTATATGTCCTTTTGTATGTTGAGGTATGCCTATATAGATGCACTCTCTTGCTCTAGGTTCAAATTTTGGTCTGTTATGAGCTGAAGTAGAGGCATACACCAGACAGCCAAAGACCCTTAAATCATTATAAACATGCAACTTATTGTACAACAATTGAAATGGTGTCTTGTTTCTTAAAGCTGGAGAAAGAGTGAGGTTAATCAAAGTGACAACATGAGAAACACAATAACCCAAGTATGACAAAGGTAAATTTGATTGAAATTTCAAAGATCTCGCTACATTCATAATGTGTTGATGTTTCCTTTCTACTATACCATTTTTCCATGGTGTGTCTACACAAAATGTTTGATGCACAACTTCTTTTCTCTATAAAATTCAGGCATATTGAACTCATAACCATTATCAGTCCTTATCACTTTAATATGTTTAATGAATTGAACATGTGCATTTTGGAAAAAAGACATAACAAGCTCCCTAGCTTCTGATTTACATTTCATTAAGAAAATCCATGTAAACCTAGAGAAATCATCAACAATAGTTAGGAAATAAGACTGATTATGTACTGTCTGTTGTCTATAGGGACCCCATATATCAACATGTATCAAGTCAAAAATAGCATCAACAGAACTAGTACTCAAAGGAAAAGAAGTTCTATTATGTTTGGCTAAATAACAAATATGACAGACTGTAGTTACAGGTTGCTGTTCTGTACACAATTGTAAATCTACTAACCTCTTATTTGACAAGTGCCCTAGCCTGTAATGCCAAAGCTCATTATCAGCAATACTAGTTGTAACATGAGGATTATGGTGTGCATGAGGCAAAGAGGAACATGTAGCATTTAAAACATATAGTCCATTCCTCTTGCTAGCTGATCCAATCACAGTCCCAACTTCCTGTCCTGTATCAAACATTTATTAAGAGCAAATACTACATTAGAACAGTCAATCTAGCTAAAGAGATTAGATTAAATTTAAAAACAAGAATGCACAGAACATTTGATAGAACTACATTAGGGTTCAAATGTACTTGTCCTACATGTGAAACTGCAACACTAGAACTATTTGGTAGGCCAACCATCATATGGTTGACAAGTTTGGCATTGACCAACGAACCAATCCTATTAACTATATGATCTGTGGCACTACTGTCTATGATCCAAAGACTAGAAAATTTAGGAAAACCTGGTATATCTGATGTAGGATCAAAGTTAGCTGTGAGGACTGTGGCCTGATTAGCCATATGAGCAAAGTTGTATGTTCTCTGTGAATCCAGCAGCTTCATAAGTTGTTGATACTGCAGTTTGTTCAATGTGAAAGACTCTGGATCCTGTGCAACATCAATGAGGCTCTCATCAATACAATTATCTGGAGTTGTTTCTACCATGTTGACTCTGCTCTTAGGTTTGAAACCAGGTGGGAACCCATGTTTCTTGTAACATTTATCAACAGTATGCCCTGTGAAACCACAGAAAGTGCACTGAATTTTCTTTCTGTCTTGCACATTGTTGCCCTTTCTAAAACAAGTATTCCCAGCACCATTGAAATTAGGAACCTTATTGTATGAGTTCTGATTCTGTTGTGAAGAACCAACAGCTGAATTGAAAGCCTTATTATAGAAAACCTGATGAGAAGTCTGTGCTGACTCATAATTCCTTTTGTGCCTCAAGTTTTAAGGCCATAGCAAACACATTGTTAAGATCTGGCACATGATGCATCAATTGTGCTTGTGTCATTACTTGGGAATACTCATGATTCAAACCTTTCAAAAACCGGACTACTTTTTCTGTTTCTGCATAATCTGCAAACGTTTTAAGCACATCTCAAGTGCATCTTGGTTCACATTTACAGGTTGGAGTAGGTCTCATAAGATCAATTTCATCCCAAAGTGTCTTCACTTTAGTAAAGTAACTAGTAACATCAAGATCTTTCTGCTTGACTGTATGAACTTCTTCTAACAAATCAGAAACTCTGAAAACATCCAATCTTGGAAACCTTGATTCAAGATCTAGCCAAATAATCCTAGCACTAGGTTTGTACATTATACTTTGTGCTATGGAAGGAATCACTGAATTAACTATCCAACCAGTAACAAAGGCATTACACTGTTGCCATACCTGAAATTCAGGAGAATTTGCAGCTGGTTTCTCAATGGAACCATCTATAAAACCGATTTTATTCTTGGTAATGAGGTGACTCTTCATGGACCAACACCAATGATGTCAATTCTTGTTATTCAGCGGTGGTTGCACCAAGATTAAGGAAGGATTTTCACTAGGATGGATATAGAACGGACTTCCTGGTAACAACGCTTGATTCTGAGCCATTTCTGCCATAACTTGAGCAAGAAAATAGGAGTTTAAGAAGAAACTGATGAAACTGGAAAATGAAGATAAGAATCTTCAACAAAATCAGAATGAAACAGCAAAATCAGAGTAAACAATGATCGGAAGCATCAAATGCTCTGATACCATGTAGAAACTGATGCACATTGCATCAAAAAACGAAAGGAAACCTGAAAAACAGATCGAATATCATCAAACTGAAAAAATCAAGATCTCATAAGTCACATCTTTAATTCCACAAAATAATTTAAATTTTGCTACTTATGGTTAGACATGAAATTTTCGATACCTTATAAATAGTGCATGTAGATATTAAATTTTGACTTCTGATACAAATAGACACGTATCATGGGTTTGATTTGCCCTACTAATACCAAATTTAAATTTTCTTTTTTGACGGGCCAAATTTAAATTCATGACCTTACAAACTTTACCATTGAAGATCCAAAGTACATTCGTATAAGTATCAAATTTTGTTTTGACTCATACGCGCGCATTGGACATTCCCTAAAACATTTTCATGCAGTCAAGTGTGTTTTTATGGATGTTTAATATTATTGATGACACTTGAGTAAAATTTCTAAATTTGATTTCATCTTGACTTGGTGAATAAAATAATTATTACCTTGTTTATCTCAAAATATAGGTTCTTTTAAAGGTTTTACATGAATCAATAAAGTGAATAAAAACCACAAATTGTAAGGAAAAAAAAGTCTAAAATACAACCTAATTATCTGATTTTGGTTGTAGTTATATACAAGGACGGAGGCATGTAGTATGTTTAGGGAGGCTAAGCCCATCCGGACAAAAAAATATTAGACAAAAAAATCGATGTAATCCAATTTGATCCATCAAAATTTCGAAATCCAGCCCACCAGACGATCCAGATATAGAGCTCACCTTAAATTAAAATCATAGTTCCGTCCTTGATTATATATAACCTATAACGGGAGCACCCAAGAGTCTTGAATCTTGATGGCCTCACCACTCCTCTACACACCTTTAGGGCTATGAGGATTCCTCGAAAAACACCGTTCGAGGCTTCCATAGTCTCAAGTCTAGATGCCTTGAGCTCGGGGTAAGCATGCAAAATGCTTCTACTAGGGATGAGCTAAAATCAAGGACGGAATTGGTATATGGGCAAAGGTGGGCTAAACTCACCCAACTTTTTTCTTTTCTTTCTATGTAGCACGTAAGTCCACCAACCGATCAGCGCAGTAAATAATTAGCCTTACAATCCACATAACCTGAGCCACTAAAATATATATTACAACAAGAAAATATTCTATTGCTTTAACTTCCGGCACCACAATTATTTCTAACACTCAAATAATTATTTTAAGCACCACGATTATTATTCATGAAAATAACGTCAATGGTACATGACGTTAAAATAGTAGTTTCATTGATGACACTGACGTTATAGTAAAGTGTACTGGTGAGTAACGTCAGATCTACTGGATTGACACTCGCCGTAACGTTTGTCTTGTGGTGTTGAAGTAAAAAAATAGATCATAAAATATAAATAATTTTTAATTTTTATCAGAAAATTATGCCTTAAAAATAATATTGAAAAAAAAAAGGTTCAAACCCACCCGACAAAAAATTTATGACTGTCCTTGGCTAAAATCACTTTAAACTAATGCGAAATTAACCCAAAGGTGTTCCAAAAAAGAAAATAAACCAAAGGGACACTTAAAATAGAACGGAAAAAGTTAACAAAAAGGAAAATGAGATAAGGGAAAAAAAAAAGAAAAAAGAAAAGAAAAGAAGGAGGTAGGTTTTATCGGCACATTCCAAATTACTATTGACATCCATTTTCTGATTATTTTTTCGTATGAAGAAAACTTCAATCACACTGGTGTTCCTTGTTGAACACCAACGTCAGTTGTTTAACAAGTAACACCAGTGAAAAGTCGTGGACTGACGTTTCTAAGTTTTAACACTTTTTATAAAAGGGAATGCCAGTCACACTGGTGTTTTTTTTGTTGAATATCAACGTCACTGTCATTGACGTTGGTGTTAATAAGGAATATCAGTGTGACTGACGTTCCCTTTATAAAAAATCACCTGATGCAGAAGTAATTTTTTGTTATGTCGAGAAAATCACAGGACGCAGAAATAAATTTTTATGGTGTCGGAAATACGTAGTAATATGGTATCAGTTGTAAATTTTAGTGTGTCAATAGAACCAAAAAAAAAAAAAAAAAAAAAGAAAAGAAAAGAAAAGAGAGAAGGAAAAATGGTGGATCCGTGTTTATGACACTACATTGATTGTCCAAGACGCGATATGGAAAGTTGGAAACCGACGAGATTAGAGCACTCGCATTAGAATCTGTAAAAAGTGGTAAATCTGTATATACAGCTCCAGATCCAACTAAAATGTGCTGCATCAGAATCTGTATACATGATCTCTATTCAACAGATTCTACGGATAAAATGGACATCATACTCTATATCTACCGAACGAATTTTTTACAGATTCAAGTTTTTCTTATTTCTAACATATATATATATATATATATATATATATATATATATATATATATATATATATATATATATATATATATATATATATATTTCGAGTCAAAAAATCTTTAGAAATATTTCATTAATAAGATCTTCTATACATATTTTGAATATCCATACAAGGTAATATTTATCACTATAATAATAGAAAATAAATTATTTATATGTGTATTTGTTTTTGTAAATATGTCATAATTATTTTGGTTTACGATTCTTTATTATTGTAGTACGGTAGAGATTCAGTATGCGTGTTATGTGTAGAGATTACGTAAATGATGTTAGAATCAGAAGGTAGAGACTTATTCGAGAGGCACGATCACGCAAAGTCTTCTTACGAAGGAAAGCTGGCAAAATAAATGAATAAAAAAAGAGAAAACCAAAAAAAAAAAAAAAAAAAAAAGAGCTGTTCGCTGGTCAAAACCCCAATTAAAAGGAACCTTTGACGCTATCGATACACGCGAATGACCGGTGGCCCCCACTTTGACTCTACCGTCTCTAGACCCCAGCTGCCGTTCATATAAATATCCACCTCTCACCAAATCCTTATTTCATAATTATTCTTACTACAATTTTTATCTTGAATCAGTCGAACTTTGAACGTTGATATCCCAAAAGCTACAATTCAAAATCAAACATTAGAAGAAAGAAACTAAGATGTCTTGTACCGTTGCAATGTCCGGCTCACCGGTTTTCTCTCCGTCAACCCGGCACTCCTCTTCTCTGTTCAGTAAAACTGCCAACACTTCTTGTAATTCAACTGAGACACTGAAGAACCCTTCATCGCCGTCGGCGTTGAGGCTTTTAAGGATTCAGAAGCCGCCACCTAGTCCGAGTGGTTTTATCAAGGCTGCAGGGGATTTCGTGGAACCGTCTTCGACGTTGTCGCCTCCTGTTTTGAAGAGGAAGAGGCCGGCTAGATTGGATATTCCGGTGGCTTTAACGAGTAGTAATGGAAATTTTCCGGCCACCCCTTGTGCCGCGGCTGAGGCGTTGGAAGAGATTGGAGATGGGTTTGCGGTATACTGTAAAAAGGGGAGGAGGGAGGCTATGGAGGATCGTTATTCTGCTAGGGTTGTTAATCTTCAAAGCGATTCCAAACTGGTAATGTTCTGTTCACTTGTTTCTTTTTCTGTTCTAGGTTACCTTTCCTTCTCTTTCTTTTTTCCTGTAGAACATTATATTTTCTCATATAAATAATCTGAACCCTAGAAGGTGCCTTGGCCCTCTGGTTTTAAGGGGTTTTTTAATTAGCTGAAATTGATGTTCAGATTTCCCCTTTATACTGTTTAATTCGCAAGCATCAATTAGTATTTAGATCTTGGGTCACCCTTTAAGTTGTGGATGAATGATCTTATTAGGTTAAAATTGATGTAAATATGAAATTAATGATGGTAAAATTGATTTTACAGGCTTGTTTTGGTGTATTTGATGGGCATGGAGGTGCAAAAGCTGCTGAATTTGCAGCTGAGAATTTGACCAAGAACATAATAGATGAAATAGAAGGAAAGACTAATAATGATATTGAAGAGGCTGTGAAGATTGGTTATTTGAAAACGGATTCTGATTTTCTAAAGCAAGATGTTTGGGGTGGATCTTGCTCTGTAACAGCATTGATCAAGAAGGGTAACCTAGTAGTTTCCAATGCCGGTGATTGCCGTGCTGTTTTAAGTAGAGGCGGTGTTGCTGAAGCCCTCACTTCCGATCACCGGCCTTCTAGACAAGACGAGAAAGATAGAATTGAAGCCCTTGTAAGCAACTATTCATGAACCCTTTTGTTTCCCCTTCACTAAGACCAGATATTCCCGTGAGGCCCGCCTTGTGATTCGTCTAGTAACATCATATTGTAAGTTTTGTGATGTTACTGGACGAATCACATGGCACGGGCCATCCCCAATGAAAGGAGGCATGTCCTGTGATTCGTCTAGTAACATCACAACGTATTGTTTTGTGATGTCATTAGGTGAGATCACAGGACACGAGGCCCGTCTTGTGATTTGTCTTAGTACATCGCACGGTAATACTTTGTGATGTGATTGGATGAATCATAGGACACGAGCAGTCCTCACTGAAAGGAGGCCCGTCCTTTGATTTGTCTAGTAACATCACAACACAATCTCGGCATATGCTTTGTGGTGTTACGAGATGAATCAGATGGCGGGCCTAATTGAAAGGATGCCGATTCCCTCATACCACGGTATTTGATGAAGCTCGAGTATTTACTAATGTTTTGCTTGATATTTTTTGCAGGGTGGATATATAGATTGCTGCAAAGGCACTTGGAGAGTACATGGATCTTTAGCTGTGTCAAGAGGAATTGGTGATCAGTACCTTAAGCAATGGGTTATAGCTGAACCCGAAACCAAAGTTGTTGCACTCGATTCGGAGATCGAATTCTTGATCCTTGCATCTGATGGATTATGGGACAAAGTTAGTAACCAAGAGGCTGTAGACATTGCTAGACCTCTTTGGATTAGCTCAAGTAAGCCCGAAGCATGTAAAAAGCTCATTGATCTTGCCATTTCTAGGGGTTCTGCTGATGACATTAGTGTTATGGTAATTGATTTGGGGGGATTTTGTTAATGCCCTTCTTAATTAGATGATAGATTATATGATGAAGGATTTTGATCTTATTAGTTAAAGTTTAGACACTACAAATCATAAATTTTGATAGGGTTTTTTTTTTTACTTTCCTTTGTAGTAATTAACATATATTGTATATAATACACATTTCTGAGATGACTGGACCTGTACAGAATCTCTCGCATTGCAGTTCGTTTTGAAAATGCGTTCGTTTTCTTGAATGGTGCTTCCGTAAAGTTTTGTTTGGTTGTTAGTTAATTCGTTTAGATTTTGAATCAATGAATACACATTGATTGAAATATTTAAATTGTATCGGATTTAAAATATCTTTGTTCATCAACTGCTTACTTTTCTCACTAAGCAGATGTGATGTGTTTCAAGTACTTATAAGGAACAAGAATATGTAGGTCATATGGTGTTTAACTGGTATGTATTTCTGACTGGTGACTGTTATGCTTAGAGGTTCTTATATTTTTGATGTAGGGGTAAAGATGAGGGTAGGGTAAGATAGTGGGGGTGGTAAAAGGGTAGATGGGTAGGGGTAGCTGTTAAGATTTTGGGGTGAAAGGTCGAGTTAGAGCAAGCCGCCGAATGGGAAGCATTTTTAGACATAGTCAGTTGAGAAAGTGGCAGAAAAGAGCGAGGAAATTTTAATTTGCAAAATAATGGTGTTGATGAAATGGAGAGGACATTCTCTATGGCATTCTAGATGATGGCAGAGAACATTATCTATGTATGATTCACAACTCATCTTCTTCTTCTTCCCTTTCTCTTCCTTCTGTTTCTTCCCTTCTTTTACCAAATTGCTGAAGAGGCTATGAAGATGATGAAATTACTCAAGTTTAGATATGGAATTAAACATTTTCAATTGGAGTGGGGATGAATCACCTAGGCTAGGACACCACTTTAGTTGCTTTTGGTCATGGATTTTTTTTTAGTGGGATTTTGCACGCAAAACAAGCGAGACTAAAATCATAATGAATTTAGTTACCATACTGCTATACAGTTATTTAACATTGGCAGAAAACTCGGGGAAATTTTATTATGGTCCTGGACCAATGATGACTTGTTGATCCAGGACCAATAGAAAAATGACAAATAACATAAGGGCCCACCGTGTAAAATATAAATCCTATGTATTGACGTTTTTACCTTTCTTATAAGATATTTCATTGGTGGACAAATATGACATGGTGGTCCTCGACCACCATAAAACCACTGGAAAACTCGAATATCTGTGTGGTGATGGTGAAAATTAAATTAAAGGTGTGAATAACAACCGGCAAGAAATAAAGTGCAATGGAAGCAAATACCAGAAAAATAGTATTCCCTCCGTTTTTTTATATATGTCACAGAAAGAAGATTCATATATATCAAGAAATTAATTTAATATGTCTCAAATATAGTGTTGGTGTAAATATTTTGTTGGTAAATATGTTTTTAGTATTGGAAATGTAATATTTTATTGGTAAATGTATTTTTTTTATTGAAGATGTAAATATTTTATTGGTAAAGGAGGAAAAAGTAATAAATGATGCATTGAAAATATACACTGACAGATATGTAAATAAAAAGTAAATTATGAAATATAACAGATAAAAAAAACGGAGTGTGTATTTAATTATAATCAATAAATAATGAATCATAAAGTGTGTTGAAAAAATCCTAGAACTACATGATTGTATACGTGTTTTTCTCCGTCCTCTGAAATGTCCATTTCTACAGCCTAATAATGATAACACAATTTCTATTATATAGAACGCGCGTATTTTATATTTGGACATTGTTTCATTATATATATTTTTAGTTGCTGATCCTGGAATATTTTTCAGTTTCCAGTGTGGTCACCGATTAGTAAAGTTACGCTTTTCATTCAAAAAATTGTTCCAATAGAGTCACTAGAGTCTAAAACTATATTTTTTAACAACAAAATGATATTTTTTAACAATAATACTACATCGTTTTAATACTAAAATAATTTTCTCGGATCTCGATGGGATCATGTGACCCTTCCTTGATGCACTTTAATCCGCCATTGATATATTCTTATTAACAACACACCTCGGGTTATGATCGATTTTAAGAAAGTCAAAATGAACATTCATCAATGTAAAAACGAATATTGAATTTATATAACGTCGAATGTACGTAGGTGTTATGTCTGAGAATAAATTCGTTGTAACGTCGATATCAATTATCTTTTTTCTTTTTTTTTCGAGTGGAATCAATTATTATTTTTCTCTAACTGAATAATTCTTCAATTCAACCATGGGATCATTCTTTATTAGATAGATATCTGTATTTGTTATTTCAGTTTTAAAGTTCAAACTGATTTCACCAATACAATAATTAGATGTACAGTAAATAAAGCGCGTATTGTAACATTTTCCCGTTAAAACAGGGTTATTCGATGCGGGGAGGGAACGATAGAGAAGTAGCACGTACGTGCGCAACATCCTGGACCACGCGATTTTACGCCACGTATACAATTCCCTATTGAGGATAAAGCGCGTGGTCGGGATGTTGCACGCGTATGCAGCTCTCTATTAAAGTCTCCCTGCATCAGAATAACCCGTTAAAACAAGTGAGAAAACAAATGGTAAGAAAAGGACCTATAACCGTGTAAAGATAGAGAAAAGGTTTGACCTTTGACTTTTTTTTTTTTTTTTTTTGCCCTACAACTACCACCACGAAAATAAACAATTTACACTATTTACTACTCTCTCCATTTATATATATATATATATATGTCGAAGAGAGAAAAATCACACGAATTAAAAAAATAATTAATATGTCTAAAATTTAGTATTGAAAATGTCTTTTTTTTTTGTTGGAAATGTAAATAATTTGTTGGTAAAAATATTTTTAGTATTGGAGACGTATTTTTTTTATTGAAGATGTAAATAATTTATTGATAAAGGAGGAAAAAATAATAAATGATGTATTGAAAATATAAAATTACAGATATATAAAAAAAAAAAAATCTGAAATATGACGGATAAAAAAACAGAATGAGTAATTTACTATAACTAAAACACCTTCTTTTCTTGCCAAGTGGACTCCTTTTGCTTTTTTAAAAGGATACACAACTAAGAACTCCTTTTGTTTTTTTTTTATAATTGAAAATGATACACAACTAACTCTATGTATAGTAAAAATGAATAAATAATAATCTTTATTGATAGATATAAGTCTGTGATCAATGATTAGAACCGTGAATATGCGAAGAAAAAAAATAGTTGTATCAAACATCTTATTTAATACTTTTTTTTTGAAGGGTATTTAATACTTTTTTTTAAGGGTGTTCATGTTAACATTAATATTGAGTTTGATTGTCCAGGATAAGCATTAAGCATACAGAAAATAATAAGTTTATTTTTGATATTTTATATATTTTTTTCACAAAATATCTTATTGTGAAGATAAGTGATTTTATTTTTGTTTTATTATATTATAGATGAAAAATGTGTGGTAGGATGGTGTGAGCTTAGTAATTGTTAAAGTCGTGAAAGTAAACCTAAGATTTTCCTAATTTTGTCATATTAAATATTAATGCATAGTTGTTTATATCATTCCCTTAATATATGTTTATCTGAAACTTGTGGATACTATTATATAGTTATCCAAAAATTATATCAAATGAAGTGATACATTAAGATAATTTGTTATGACATTTCATTGCGTTAGTAGCAATTTTACTAATATCAACACATCATACAAAAGGAACCACAATAATCGTTAATTTTTCATTATTCAATGCAGCGTCTTCTTTTATTTATATTTATTTTTATTTTTGAAAGCAATTCTTCAATCTGGAACACTGTCATGTAACTACTCAACTAGGGAAGGGTTATTACAATAGGATTTTTTTTTCCCCAACAAATTAGCCAAAATAAGCTGATGAGGTCAGAACTTTACTTTTTAGGAAAATTATACCCATATTATATTATGTAGTTGTAGTATTATTCCTTTCATTTGGAGTAAAAAAAAATTAGACAAAATAAGGCTCTAAGGCAATAATTTATGGTTTCCTTGACACTTTCTCACCACCGTCCACGGAAAGACAATTATTTTTCTTGCCAGCAAAATGTTTTATAGTTTTTGATTAATTTCCATTGGCATTATTTAGAAGAAATGCCCTTTTTCTATTTTTTTTATAATTTTATTTTTGATATATTTCTCCTTAGTATACAAATGTTATTACATATAATTAAGAAGGTTAGCCCCCAATCCAAATAACCTTCATTGTCCAATTCTTATAACTTTGTGAATGGCGTAAATCCATGATTATGACTAGCTGTCGAGACTTCAAACATACAAGTAAAGTAGAGTTTACAAAATCTGTATTTTACAGATAAAATCTGAATATCTGATTCATTTTTTCTCTTATGGATCCATAGAGTTTGATTTACTATCTTTACACTATGCAAGGCATATACTATTACATAGGTATGAGATGTTCATAGAACTTCTTTAAGAAAAAAAGTAGTCCATAAAAGAATGGGTTTACAGATTAATTTTGAGTTTAAGTTTTTCCTATTTGGGCTAGAATACGGATATCTCTCGGTGGATCAATCAGGCACAAAGAGGTGAGTCGACAGCCCAGATAAGAAGCACAAGTTTGGGTTTTCAAATGAAAAGTTGTAAAACAACAGGCCCTAAATTGGGCCAACGTCACCTTTAGTTATAGATGAGTTCTACTCGGTACCACAAATTTACTGTAAACACCACAATATTTATATAAAATATTTTACGTGTAAATATGATTCCATTAGAAATTTCGTAATGTCGATGGTACTCACCTAGTTATATATTAAGGCTTCTTCCCCTTATACAAGTTTTAGGCAACCGACCCTTTAAATTAGCGAGTTCTTTTTTATACACGTATATCTTTATTGGAAAAATTAAGGATAAATTCATTTTTTTCCTCCTTAATTAAGCTTTGATCCACACATTTTTTTAGTTGCAATTAGGACAAAATAATTTCGTTTGGACTAAATTACCCCTAATATATTAGGCACAAAGCTGAATCAGAACACACGCCCTTTTTTCCTACTCTTTCTTCTTCTTTTTTCGACTATTATTCTTCACCACTGTCACCGTTAGGGGAGTTCAATGTTTTGAAGACCGAACCGATGCAAACCGAACCGTTTAGATGGTTTTCAAAACAATGAAAACCGAACCGAGTAAAAACCGAACCAAACCGACTTGAATTGGTTTGGTTTTGGTTTTAAAAACTAAGACCGAAAAAACCGAGCCGAACCAAACCGACAACTATGATTGTTAAAATATATATGTTCAATTTTATATATATATATATATATATATAGAGAGAGAGAGAGAGAGAGAGAGAGTGATAGAAATATAGATATAATAACATAGATATAGCAATTCAGCGTGAGGATTATATGAATATATGAACTTATGTATCTACGACGGCTGAAGTATGTTGAAATTCACTTAGTGCTGACATATTTTGGATGACTTAATTTTCTATCGTTCGTTTTGTCGCTCTTAATTACATATATTATTCGACGGGGTGTTTTCCTTTTAAAAATTTAGCGACCTAATACTAATTGAGTAGCAAATAATGAAATAATGAGAAAGTAACTTTAGTAATTTGTCTATGTTGGGGTAATCATGTGTTATTAGATCAAATTAGTTACTATGTTTAATTTGTGGTAGTCTTTGTAGTGTAAACCGACTAACCGAACCGAACCAAACCCCGATTAATTGAAGAACCGAACCAAAACGTCTATGATATGATTGGTTTTTTAGTTTCATATTTTCAAACTGAAATATTTGGTTTGGTTTTAAAATTACTTAAAACCTATGATGCACCGACACTTCAATATGGGTGCCGTGCGCCGTGTCCGACACAAGACACGACACGACACGCTCCGACACACTCCGACACCGTGTCCGACACGTGTCGGCTGATTAAATTAATATTATTTAAAATTTTAATATCCGACACGTTGTCGACACATCTCCGACACGTTGTCGACACACCTCCGACACGGCGCCGACACCTCCCGACACCTCTGAACACAATTTTTTCAATGTTTTTTTTGATTAAACCTGAAAATATACAATTTCTATTTTGATTACTCTGTATTATGTTTATATGTTTTTTTGTTATAGACAATCGTTTTTACACTTAATTTGTAATATTTTGAAAGTCAAATCATAATTTTCTTTTTACTTTTTACACCGTATAGATAACAAATATCTATTTTAGATATTGATAGAGTTTAAGTATTACATATCTTATATAGATGTATATATGTGTGTATATACATATATATGTGTGTGTGTGTGTATATATATATATTATATGTAACGTGTCGGGGCCGTGTCGTGTCCTTAAATTTTACAATTAGCCGTGTCGCCGTGTCCGTGTCGTGTCGTGCGGCGTGTCCGTGTCCGTGTCCGTGCAACATAGTTTAAAACTGAACCAAACCGAACCGTGAATACCCCTGGTCACCGTAGTCGTCATTTAGTGCTCCGTTATCCTTTACAATAAGCAGAGCAGCAATTTCTTCAACTGTGTGTGTGTTTATTTTTTTGAATGTCCAGTAGTGTTGTTGTTTTAGTGTTTTTGCATATCCTCATCCACCATTTGTATTTTTATCTCAAGAAAATTAACCCAATCAGGGAGATGATTCGGAAGACAAACTTTATGGATATGAGAACATGCAAATGAATGTATGGTTAGGTATAGATACTGATTTGTAGAAATTAACAGTAAAAGGTTATGCAAAGTTACCATTATTCTTCATATTTACTTTTCTCATTGCTATACAAATTTCTAGTTCTCGTTCTTTGAGTTTCAGAGCTTCGATTTTTCTACGCCCGAAAGGTATGATTCCTCCGTTTCTCAATTGCAATTTTCTAATATATGGTTGATTATTTTGCTAATTTCAGTTTACGTGGTGCTTTCTTTTCATACATTTGGTTGCAACTAATCTTGCATTAATTTGTTTAGGTTCCAGGGTTGGATTGTTCTTTGAGATTTTTTTTTGAAAGTCCGTTTTCTGAGTTTTTTCTTCCTCTGCTTTTCATTGATATTGCTCTACACATTCATTGATTCCGACTACCCCTTTGAGTTATATGCGGGGAGATCTCTACTAATTGGTTTAACTAGCAGCTATGAATTCAAACATAGGAATATTTTGCCCCTTTCATTTTAGTGATTAAATCAGCCAATCTTGTCTGTCCTCTCAATATTAGCTCATGTTCTTGAAATTTTGATTTCATGGACCAGCTGAGACTGTTCTAGGGATCTGGTAATTTATTATACTGATAGTACTATGCTCTCAACGCAGACCAGTATTGTTTGATATGGAAGTAGGTCCATGTTCGGCTTCTTTACTATTGTCATATCGGTCTTCGGAGGATATACCTAAATGGAGCAATTCCTTAAGTGTGTTATTCACTTGGTTCATATCATTAAGATTTCAAATACACTTGTTTTGGGGGTGATACTGTGATACTGATACATATAATGATATTGTGATACTGATACTGTTATTGTGTTATGGTGTTGAGGTCAACGAATTGAAACCGAAGCCGGAGATCTACGAGCTAATGTTCCAAGAAGAGGCTAATGCTCATTGGTAATGATCTGTGAATTGAGATATGATACAAATGTTAAATATTTGGTATATAAATTGACTATATTGAGAAAATGTTAAACCATTTGGTGTAGAGTTGGAGAAAAAGATGATGATAGCTTAAACTATTGAGAAAATGTTAAACCACGTTGTCGAGATTTTTAGGTGCTTAAATAATTCTTTCTTTGATGTGACTTAATTATCATATATGTTGATGTTAAAATTGTTTATCATATATGTTGGAATTTTTTTTCCATTGTGATTGAATGTGTTATTTCAAAATACACAAGTTTTTTTGGGTGTTAATGTAATTACATTATTGTCCAAATGATTTTTAGTTTACGGTTTGTTCGTTTTAATTTATAAAGGAATATAGGCTGTCGGTGTTGTTGTAAAGCTTGCCGAGTCTATGATTTTTGGCTAATTGTATACTATTAATGGTAATGGTATCATTGTGTTTGTTAATAAAACGTGTTACTGTGATACTGTTACTGTGATACTGATACTGTGATCCTAATATTGTTATTGTGTTAGTGTAAACGCTGCGATTATTCGGATTTCAAAAACTACGTCGAAAGGGTATCATATGAGATCCTAAAATGAAGAGAAAAAAATGATCTTTGTGAATGAATTTTGATGATCGGTGTTCTAAATCAAAAGTTACGGTCGTTTATAAGAAAACGCTCCGATTAATGAAAATATTTTTCCGGCTTTCAAAATTTACGTCGGAAGGGTATCGTATGAATCTCAAAATGAAGAGGGGAAAAAAATATGATTTTTGGTGAAATTTTTTTGATGATCGGAGGTCTAAATCAAAAGTTACGGTTGTTTGAAATTTTTTTATTAAAAAAGACGTTGGGAGCTGGGACGCGCGTCTATCGTATAGTAAATATATTTTTGTCCGTCTGAATTTTTTTTTGCCCATTTTACAACTAAAAAAGGTAATGTGTCACGTTTATTTATTTTGTATTGAAAAGTGGACTATATGTAACATCTATACCTCTTAGACTATTTATCGGTTTATTTTTAACCATAAACTATTGTTTCGCTAAATTTACATCCTTTGGCTAGTTTTCATGGGCATCTCTGAGCACGGTCCAACAAGGCCGCGGCCAGGCCCTATATTATGAATGACATTTTAAGGTCCTTTTTTAAATTTTTATATAGTGTATTTTAAATATATTTTGATTTTACTTGAATCAAAAAACTTAATAATACTCAAATAAAAACACATATTTAATAATAAAAAAAACGTTTAACCTACTTATATACACTTTCATACATATGTTCACATAGGTTAGCCTAAAAAAACAGTTACATCGTAATTTTTTACACAGTCGAGGACCATAAAACAAAATATTGGTTTAGGACTCCCAATTACACACATGGACACCTTGCTAATTTTTTTATATGTATTACGAGCCACATTTACACCCCTTGTTAATCTTATATTTATTACGAACCACATTTACATCCATTGCTAATCTTATATTTATTACGAACCACATTTACATCCCTTGCTAAATTTATATGTATTACGAGCCACATTAACATCAACACAATTTAAACCAGGGGTGTGTTGGACAGGGGGTCACGTGACCTCACTGAGTTTCGAGAATTTTTGTTTTTAGTATTAAAACAATGAGGTTTTGATTTTTAAAAAAAAAAAACGTCGTTTTGCAATTAAAAAAATGTATTTTTAGGCCCCGGTGACTCCATTGTACAAATTTTTGGATAAAAATTTAGTTTTAGACTCCAGTGACACCATTGAAACAAAATCCTTAATCCGCCCTTTTCTTTACATCTACAATGTTATGTAAAGTAGAAAATAAGATGCATTTTCTTCTTTAGATAGTTTTGTAAACTAAAAAAACGTGTATATTCGTTTCAAGTATTTGATGTGCTTGTTGTATGTCATATTTCATACTTACTTGCATGTCCCAATTAATACTAAAAAAAAATAGTTGACTAAACATAAAGTATAATAATAAGTGCATGAAGCAAACAAAATATAAAGTGAACATCCCATTTTGTGCTGTCCTGTGGGCTGTGGGCTGTGGCCGGTGAAAAGGATATGATTTGAGTTAAGGCAAGTTGATTTTCACCCACATCTTCATCGTCATGTTGCTACTACTTACTTGCCTTTAATTGGTTGGGAACATTTTTCGTTTTATCTGCCTGCGAATTCTGCATTGTTTGTTTGGAGCATTTACATTTTTTATTTATTTATTTATTTTTTATGATTTTAATTTGCTTCAATTTGGCATTGAAGGTGTATTCTGACATTGGACCACTCACTCTTAAGGTCTGCTTCAATTTGGCATTCTAGAGTTTTAAATGTTAGATACTTTTTTATTTTATAATGTGTACATTTTAGTGGTCGTTTGCATTGAAGTTGTCGTTCATATACTTGTTTTCGCAAGAAAACGGTGATTAACCTGTCCAGTCAAGGTCGCGGTTGGTCGAGGGGGCATCGCCCAATCGTCGGAGCTCAGGGGCAGCGCCTCCGAAACCTAAACAACACTTACGGAAAGGACAAAGCTCTGCATATGAAGAGATATGTTTGTTGTCCTATTATTATTTCAGATGATGCATATTTCGCCTATAAAGGGTACGGTTTGCAAACATGATCAAAATCATTAAAAAAAAAGGCATCATCAATATATTATTTTAGTGTCTTTGGTTTGATTAATAACCGTTTGAATTAAACACTCTCCTTGTATCCATAAAGACAATGTCTATATGTCATATGTAATATGTGTCTTGGAGATTTCTTTTTCTCCCTAACACTAAAGCCACATATATAATCTTGATTAAATTAAAAACAAACTTCATCTGAAATCGTTGATTAATTACCCCAGTGAAATGCTATTGCTACAACGAGTGCAGTAAATCACCTCAAAGCATCACGGGGCACAATATGATGTCTTGCTACGTTTTGCTATGTCCTGCGTTGTTTGCTATGCTTATCAACAACCTCACAATGCCCTGCTATGTATACAATTTGACATTCTCATTGTGTTAGTCGTTGAGATATTTCGTTCCATTAGTACGCAGCTTGACTCTAACTACAATTGCTTTGGATAGTGTTTTTAGTTTCTAACTCATTATTATTTTTAAGGGTGCATCAGAGCATGTAAGATCTGTTCTGTTTAATACAATGAATCCATTGATTGCATTTGAACAATAACATAAATAGAGTAATAAATAGCTATAATAGAACTAATAATGAATGTGATTTTTTTCAAGAAACAATGTGTATAAATTGATATGTCTACCATAATAACAACAAAATGTGGCACAACTAGTACAAAGGTGGGGGCCTGCATGTCTCCCATGATTTAAGGTGGGGATGTTATGGATTTCCAGATTAAGATTGCAATAACTTGTAAACCTCCATGTTGATGTCTAGCTCTCCTGGGACAATGGTTCACTTAATGTCCACAAAGTCTGCAAAAATGCAAAACATCTTCAACTTGGAAGATGCCCAATTGCCCATCATGCCAAAGATCCTCTATTCCATGTTCAAGCTACACAAGTATATCCCGATATATTCCGAGAATGTCGGATACGCGTCGTGTCAGAAATATATCCAACAAAAAGACGCAACACCATGTCGGAGGAGTGTTGTGGATTCTGAAATAGAGATATCATATACTATATATTTTCTATCAAGGAAATATATTATTATATATCATACTTAGTAGTAGACTATTAATTTTGCATCCTTGTACTAACATTTTGTCTTTTTTTTTTTCGTTCGGTAAAACGAAGTCGTATGATTTGGTACGGTGTTATCACATCAACGTGTTTATCACTAGGGTTTTTATTTGAAGCATTCAATTCTCTGATTCAATTTTTGGAAATTTTAATTGTGTTATTATGTAGTTTCTATTGGTTCACTGAAACTCTGGTTTGACTTTTTGTGCACGAAGGTGCATTTCGATCTTCAGAATTTTTTGGTTAAGTAAAACGAAGTCGTATGATTTGGTACGGTGCCACAAAAACTACTAGAAAATAAAATATTGTAAAAATTAGACAAGGAATGAGAATGTTCATTCGATCTATGATACATAAAAGATACATAAAAATAAAAAACGAGATCCAACTCCCATTTATCTTACTTATCCTTCGGTTAATTTACTTCGATAAAAGATAAGAATATGAAAATCTTCCGAACCTTTTCTTTTTTATTTTTTTTATTAGTATTAGTTAGGGTTAAGTCTGACATGAATAATATTATACGACTAACAATTCATTTATTCGAGTTTGAGAAATTTTAATTTTGTTATTATGTAGTTTTTATTGGTTCACAGAAACTCTGGTTTGACTTTTTTTGCACGAAGGTGCATTTTGATCTTCAGGATTTTTTTCCCCACACGTAGCCTTTCTTGCTGCAAGACGCAGGCATATTGTCACATCTAGATGATGGTTTAAATGCTTTTCTAAGCATTGAAGTAGGTTGATATCTTCTTTATTTTTGCTAAAGTAAATTTATTGCAGACATAAAAATTATAACCGGTGCATAAAAAAAATACGGGCACACCGTGAATCGCACGGTGGCCCCCACTAGTTTATAAGTTATAACCCACATAGAATAAGTTTGGTAGTGTACGGGAAAAAATGATATCCTAAATTGTACATAAATGATGACTTCAATTGTAGGGTGTTCCAAAGTGGGTTAATTGGGTAATATAAAGAATCCAATATAGTTAAAGTGGAGAATTTACAGATGTCCATGTCCTAATCCTCTAGTTTAAGGTTAAGCATTTTGGTTAAGAGGAATTAATTAATGCACCTTCTAGCATTTTTTTTCTCTCTCTCTCACTATTACCAATGGATTGAAGATGAAAAAAATGAAAAGAGGGGGCCGTGTCCCCGCAAGTATTCTGATAAGAAATCTCCACACATGACACAGGAGATAGATGACTTCCCCGCCCAAGGTTTAATGCTCTAACGAATGTTCCTCCAAGGGGGGGTTGAGACGCGGGCATAAGAGTCTTTATGATACAATTAATAATTCACGCCCCTAGTTAAAAAGATGTTGCTACAGTTATCGGCGTTTTTTTTTTGTCCAGCCATCAACCAAAAATGCAGTTATGCATGAGCAGTGATGGTTTTACAACAAAATGATTATAAAGTGTGGGTCCCATAATGATCCATGATGTAAGTCTTCGTTGTAACTATTTTGTTGTGGTAGAAACATTTTCTAGGTATTACTGAATGAGAAATGTCATCACTAATGAATGTAAAAAAATCACGCAAATTGAATGAAATACTAAACATATTACATTGCTGTGTTTGAAATGTGAAAAAATTCAATGAAAGAAATTTTATAAGAAGTGATCACACATCGAGTGTAGAGTAGAGCATGATAGTGGTTTAAGGTTGAGTGAAGTTGATAGCAATGGCGGATGCAACTTTATCTAAATGGGGTCCGCGGACACCGCTAACAATAAGAATATTCTATAAAAATATATTTCGGACCTCGTGAAAAAAGAATATATTTACAATAAAAAAGATTTACAGAATCCACTGAAAAAAATTCCGGATCCAACACTGGTTGGTAGCTAGGTTATGATGCATATGGTAGGATAGAGTGGAAGAGGTAAAGGTTAGGTGTAGGGATGAACAAAAATTCTAAAAACCAAACCAACCGGTTGAACCAAATTGAACCAAACCGGAAATGTATAAACCGTGGTTTTTCGGTCGGTTTTCATATAACTTAAAACCAAACCGTTGAATACAATTTGGTTCCAATTTAAGAAAATAAAAACCGTTTAAAACCGGACCAAACTGGATGATACGCACACACACACACACACACACACCTACATCTAATACTTTAAAATATCTATACGCTTTTTACTATCTATCTCAATCTATTTGAACTTTTTACGTGTAATATAATGCTGCTACATAGTTAATTTCATATCCTACATATTCGAATTTTGTTGACCATTTCACAAAATTGTCTTCAATCCTTTGAAAGAATCTTGAGTACATTTCGGTTCACAACTCACCACTGCTAACTCGTTCTTCTCTTTATACTTGCTCAACACCAATATTTGAAATATGTGGATGCTCATTTAATTGACTTACTTCTCTCAATGATATTGATGAACTTCGTTATGGATATTTGTCGATGTTGATTTGTATGACTTACTTCTCTTAATGATATTGATTAGCGCATAATGTATATTTTTTTATTATCCGGATAAATGCATTTATAAACCTTAGTTTTATATACGATTGTCTTTGATTTGCTTATAATTAGGTTATGATGGATAATAACATTGTACAAATAATCAATATCGGTGTTTTGGAGATCATAAAATCATGAATATTTTCTTACTAAATAAAGCTCAAATGTATCACATGTTTATTCATTTGATATATATGTTTATTTATATATATATATATATATATATATATATATATATATATATATATATATATATATATATATATGGGGGAATGAGGGAGAAGGACGAAATATTTCATCAATTGGGTAGAAGGACGAGTTTTTTGAAACTTTTGCATAAAGGACAAAACTATTTATTCACCGTCGAAATTCACTTGTGTTCGAAATTCACCGTTTAAATTCACCGACGAAATTCAATCGTCGAAATTCACTATTTTTCAAAATTCATCGTCGAAATTCACTAATTTTCGGGATTCACCGTCGAAATTCACTATCGAAATTCACCGATTTCGGGATTCACTAGGGAGATTCACCGATTTTCGGGATTCACTGTTTGTCCTTCTCGCTATAAAAATTATGCGGTTGTCCTTCTCCCTATAAAAAATATGTAGTTGTCCCGTTACTTAAAAATATTTCGGATTGTGTCCTTATCCCTAATTTTCCATATATATATATATATATATATATATATATATATATATATATATATATATATATATATATATGTGTGTGTGTGTGTGTGTGTGTGTGTGTGTGTTATCTATCTTTCATTTGTCTCTCCTTACTTATGAAACAAATCTATTCCTCTTTCTTCCCTAATCTTACTCAAAATACTATTTTGTGTTATGTATTTTGAGATTTATGTATGTCATTTAATAAAATAGTTGTTTGTTCATTAATAGTAGTTTTTGTAAGTTGATGATCGAATTGAAACGAGTAAGATAAGAACCATGTGAAAACCGTAATAAACCAGAACCAAGCCGAACAAAACCGGACCGAATAACATGGTTTACGTCTTCAAACCGTTCTAGTTTGGTTTCAAAAATTTGAAACCGTATAAAATGATTCGGTTTTAAAAATGATAAAAACCGGTCGAACCGGACCATGTTCACCCCTAGTTGGGTGGGGTGATCGGTAGCCTTCTCTATAATTATACGCAAATATTGGAATGAAATGAAAAATCATTCTATTTTATTCCCGTGTAACAAACAACCATAAGATGTGGGAGTGATGGTTAATTTCCTTGAACCAATCCGAGACTGATACAAAGACATAAAATCAATAAAACTTTCAACATTTGATGTAATGATTAAGATTGACTATAAATATAATGATAAATATACATGTCTATAATTATCTACACATGGAATATCCCAAAAAAATACCACGTTTTGGAGAGCAAACATTACATTAAATTTTATATTAAAAAGTCAATCAAACTACTCGCACAAAATGTAGCTAAGCAGACTGCAGACAGAGTATCGTGGGTTTGGCAAGATCCAACCATTTAATGCAACAAAATGTGAGGTTTAATGACATTGCATGATGTTATATAATATACTGGCAATATATTACACTTACCCACGTTATGATGAAATAAATTTCGTTATAAAAAAAAATCAAATTGTCTGTCAAAAAAAAAAAAAAAAAAAAATAAAAAATTGTCGAATAAAACTATTTGATGAAAACTGCATGCAGCTGGAATCCTGCAGACTTGTCCTAATTAAACAATAGAAAACAACGTGACTTGATCATATCCATTTATGTAACCGAATATATTATTATCACAATAGTTGTGTTTGTAACACTCATGTCAAAAACAAATTTTAAATGGATAAAAATACTCTTACAAAAAATTGAGGGGTTTTACACTGTTACAACATATGCAATAATAATTTTTTTTATTATAATTAATTTATAATATATAACTCGTTGATTGATATGAAATTCACTATAATCACCGGTGAAAATGTTGGATTTCATCTTTGTGTGATTTAATCATTTCGATTTATGATCGTTTATGTTAAAATTTCAAAAATTCAAAGGCAAAATAAAAACGAAAGTGTGCATGAATTGATATATGCATGTTGTTGGGACATATTGCCCACACTCTTACATGATAAAGAAATAAAGTTGCGTGGTTTTAGACAACGGTAAGTGATTGATTCTCAACATGATATCAGAGCCAGAGGTTAAAGGATCGAACCCTGGTTGGAACATTATTATAATAAAAAAAAAGTGCAAGTGTTGGACATATTGCCAACACTGGAGGGGGGGGGGGGGGTGTTGGGACGACATATTGCCCACACTACTCTTACATGATAAAGAAATAAAGTTGCGTCTTTACTTCCACCAATTGGTTTTAGTACAACGATAAGCGTTTGATTCTTAACACATATCTCATTTAAATTGAAAGATCAGTCTTCTAAATCTACACACTTTTCAGCAGATTTTTCACAGAACCTTTCAGTAATTATCCGTAGTTCTATATGATTAGGAGAAACCTAATAGAAATAGTCAGTGGCGGACCTACATACAGCCAAGGGGGGGCAACTGCCCCCCCTTAATCCAAAAAAATGCACTAAAATTTGTACGATACATATAGTTTGCCCCCTCTTAAATTTTTTATTTGCCTTTAAAAAATTTATTGCCCCCCTTACCCGAGATCCTGCGTCCGCCCCTGGAAATAGTGAGACAATGACCTCTTTATATAATAAATTATATTTAAGTATTTCTATTCCTACCATCGCAAAAACAAAAATTACATATACCTCACACCTTAATAGATACATTATATACCCTAATTAATAACAACAAAAAAAAACCGTAGTAGATTACTTATAAATATGGATAGTCATTATTAATTGCCTATGAAAATTAATCATAATGTTGAATTAATGATCCAATGGAAAAGTCTATGGGGTCAAATCGTTTTGACACTATTGTTGTAACAAAATACTTTTACATAAAAAGAAAGATCTTTGTTTGTTTGTTTTTTAATAGTGTAACAAGGAAAAAGATATAGTCTTATAAAAGGACTTTATATAGTATTGAACTTTGGGATATGTGTGTATACATGTTTTAACATAAATAACATTCTTCAATCTTCATCAATACATGGAAATAAAAATGGTAAAAGAAATTAGACTTATGCAAGGATGTTGATAGAGCTGTTAACGAGCCGAGCCGAGCTGAGCCGAGTATTGGTGGTTCGAACTCGAGCTCGTTTAGCTCACGAGCTCATTCGTTTGTTAAACGAACAAAATATTATGTTCGAGCTCGGCTCGTTTAAAAGATGAAATGTTCGAGCTCGTGTTCGAGCTCGGCTCGTTAAACATATTTTTTGTCTTTCGGCTCGTGTTTGGCTCGAATTCGGCTCGAGTTCGGTTCGTTAAAATATAAAACATAAAGTGCAAATGTAAAAATAACAAGTTAGACATTAAAATTACATATATTACACAACTAAAATTACTATAAAAATATCTAAATATTATATAAACTCAATCTACAATCTGTAATATCTATTAGATGAATGAATAAATTATCCTATTTTGAGTCAGGGTTACTGTAAATTGATGTATTTATATAAGCACGTTCGCGAACATAATCGAACGTTCGCGAACCAAGCTCGTGTTCGTTCGTTAAGCAAACGAGTCTACAATCACGAACACTAACGAGCCGAACACGAATTTGTTCACGAACGGCTCTGTTCGTTTAACAACAGTATGTTGATGGTGCACGTACGACAACCAGAGGAACTGCACTGGGGGGTTGGGAGGGGGGGGGGGGGGGGGGGGAAGACATATTGTAATGGAAAGATGTGGAAAAGAAAGAGAGGGAAAGCCAAACACAAGCATATGTATTGTATGGTAATTGACAACACAAACGAAACAGGGTTTCCTCTCTCCTATTTTGGTACATCTACTCCTCATGCACTTGTTTTTCTCTTCTCGTTAAAAATTTTAAACTACTTACTTGATGTTTTCATTTTCAATTAATAATGACAATAACTTCAAGAGATTCATATATTTACCAAATAAGAGAGCCAACGAGGCAAACTAAATAAGTTGAGGTTCAAAGACCAAGAGGTTTTAGGTTCAAGTTTCTATCATTTTTAAGTGTCGACACATTTTAATGGATAAGATCAATTACTATCTTTTACTAGATAAAAGACAATTGATATGTGCTAGTCTTACTATACTTATAAGTTATAATGATATTTAAGAAGTAAATCATTTACCGTAAGTTGATATCTCATCAATTATAATCTTACAACATGATTTATCTATCACGGTTTGATTATAAAGGAGACAAATAAAATACACCTCATATATACTAGTGTATTTTTCCGACCCAAGGGGGACGATGTGCGACTGCCCCTCTCCCACTACTGTAGATCCGCCCCTGGTTATTCGGGTATCTGCTAAACTGTGTTTTCAGAACGTTATTCTGTTTTCTAGTTACTTTTTATGAACTGTTTTATGTGTTTTGGTTACGAGTAGTGAAGATATGCTGAGAGTTCGGTGTTGTTGTGGCCATAGTAGGTTCGCGTAGATTAGTATGGACTTTTAACCTGATTTTTGTTCTTTATGTGCTCTTACGTGTTTATAGTTAGTGACCACGCAATGTACTGAACGGAGTACTATGAGTTCTATAAGTTCCATGTCGGACGTGTGACTAGTTCTATATTCTCTATGTCGTTTCTAAGACGGTGTACCGAACGGGGTACTGTGACCCAGCCCCACATTAGACGTATGACTAGTCATGTTCTGCGTGTCGCACCGAGCCCTTATGCACAGTCTCGTGGGTTTCAAATCCCATGAGTGAAACAAAACAGTCAAGACGAGAACATGATTATGCCAAGTATGTAATTAAGAAACATGAACAAGACAAGCATACGACAAAACACGAACATGTTATTGACAAGTAAATTATGAGTTATTAGATGGCTTACGTATAATTGATCAGCATGCTAACCATGTTAAGTAAGTAATTAATGAAATGAACAAGTACATGCACGATGAACTAAACGTAGTTAATATGTCATTTTTCTTATGCATTGATCAAGTTGGGTTTAAAGTGGATTAATTCCTATGTTTCAAGTTATGTTTTAAAAGTGGTTTTCTTAATATTTCAAGTAATGGTATTCAACTATTTTGTAAACCGGATGAAGTAGATTCATTTCATTTCTCTCGGCATCCGACGTACATGAATCTCTCATTTGATATTCGTTCTCCTTACTGAGCGTCCGACCGGTGCTCACTACTTTATTTGGAATAAGAAAATATGTAGGTTAAAGACGAGATGGATTAATGAGCATGGAGAACAAGTTAGAGTTATGAAGCTAAGTTTCATTTTTAGTCAAGTTGTAATAAATATTAGTATTTATTTATAATTTAGTCTGACATCAATTGTAATCCGTTGAGTTGGTTAATTAAATATCTTAAGTGTCAGATTCTCGAGGTCTCTTGTTCCGTGCTTTACTTTACTCTAATATGACATATATGAGGTTTACGTGGGATTTTGAGTTTACTCTAAATGTCATTGGCACGTCTTTTTTCGGGATGATGACTCAGTATCCGATGTCATTAGCAATACATTACAATATCAATTGTTATTTACCCCATTTTAGCTTATTTTATTCGACAAAAGATTTAAAATTAAGTCTACATTAACTTAAAATTTTATATTCAAAAAGTTATACATTTATTTTTTAATATTTGTGAATTTTAACAATTTATAATAAGAAACCTAAGGAGTAAGTTTGTTCATAGAAGCGTCGACAAATCGCTGTCTGCACATTCCCTTGTTGCCCGATGATTCGTGCTTTTGGGAGGTTTGCCACGCTTTAATATTCAAGTCCATGATCCTACTGTACATATTTTATTTTAAAAAACTAATAATTATACCAATTTATTTAATTATATATCCTGGTGTCTGCTTCGGATTAGTTTGAAGACAAGTATAAATTTTTGCGTGTAAGTAAACTTAAAATTGAAGTCTATCTTTGCTGTAACCTTGCTCAATTTTTTGGATTCTTCAGGTTTTTTCTTGGCTATTTCTTTATTTTGTCTTGGTAGGAATTAACCTGGGGGCAACAAATTAAATATCTTGATTCCAGTTTTCGTTCATGTATGTGATGAATATACTATATGCTTAAATTGATATTCTTGAAGATGCTGTAAAAAGACAAAGGTAAAGCAAACAAAAACAAAAATCACTAAATAGTCGGTTTGGCTGATAATTTTGGCTCAACCCGAGATATTCTGTTGTAAGTGTTTAAGCAATTGGAGTATTGAAATCGAAAATCTCTGCTTTATTTGATAACCAATGTAGCCCTTAAATAGCAAATTACAATCAGAAGGAAATAACAGAAACCCTACAAAATCTGCAACTATGGAGACCAAGCACTACCCGTAAATGTAGGAGCATAAACAGAATTTTAAACAACTATTCCTATTATTCAGCAAATTACTAGATAATGCAGAGACTCAGTCAAACAAATCCTCCCCTAAACTAAAATGCATAATGCATATCAGTTTACATCAACTACCATCTTCATTCCAAGTGCAGTCTTGAGCTTCTCGAATGCCTCCAGTTTCAAAGGTTTGGTCATAATGTCAGCAACTTGATCAATTGTACCACAATGCTTGAGGTTGATGGTGCCCTCCTTAGTGAGATTTCTTAGAAAGTGAAATCTGACAGCAATGTGCTTGCTCTTTCCATGAAATACTGGATGCTTGGCAAGTTGAATAGTAGATGAATTGTCACACAGAATAGTTACTGAATCAGCTTTGGTCTCACCAATTTGCTTAAGAATGTTTTGCATCCATATACTTTGACAAGCACATGCAGCAACAACAATGTATTTTGCCTCTGAAGTTGAAAGAGTCACTACAGATTGCTTTTTGGATGACCAGGCCACAGCTCATTTACTCAATATAAACACATATCCAGATGTGCTCTTAAACTCCACAGTATCACCATCATAATCACTATCAGTGTATGCTATCAAGTCATCAGGACATCCACTTTGGTACATTATACCAAGACCAATAGTTCCTTTTAGATACCTCAGGATCCTTTTTGCTGCCATCATATGAGATTCCATAGGATTAGCCATGAATCTACTCAATAAACACACACTGAAACATTAAATCAGGTCTGGTGGCAGTCAAATACATCAAGCTGCCAATCAGTTGCTTGTAAGAAGTTGGATCAACCTTTTTTCCACTTTCATCTTTAGACAGTTTAGTACCAGGTACCATAGGATTCTTGACAGGATTGCAATCTTTCATACCAAATCTTTCAAGTATCTCAGTAGCATACTTCCTTTGACAGATGTGAATACCTTTGGATGTCTGTTGTACTTCCACTCCCAAGAAGTAGCTCATTGTGCCCAGATCAGTCATCTCAAATTCATTTTTCATGGAACTTTTAAATGAAACCAACATGTCTGAGTTATTTCCTGTGAACACAAGATCATCCACATAAATGCTCACAATAAGTATGTTCTTTCCTTCCTTTTTGATGAACAAGGTGTGTTCATGACTGCTTCTTTCAAACCCCTGTTTGACAAAATACCCTTCAATTCTACTAAACCAAGCTCTAGGGGATTGTTTTAAGCCATACAGAGCTTTCTTTAACTTGTAGACCTTTGTTTATTCTCCCCTTTTTCATATCCTTGAGGTTGAGCCACATAGACATCTTCCTGTAATTCTCCATACATAAAAGCACTCTTTACATCTAATTGGTAGAGTGTCCATCCATTTTTAGCTGCCAATGACATGAGTGTTCTGATAGTGTCCCATCTAGCCACTGGAGCAAACACCTCATTATAGTCAATCCCCTTTTCTTGAGTATATCCCTTGGCAACAAGTCTTGCCTTACATTTGTCTACTTCTCCATTCTCATTCAGTTTTGTTCTGTATATCCACTTGACCCCAATGATTTTTGCCTCCTTTGGTGCTTCAACAAGTTTCCAAGTCTGGTTTTTAACAATGGATTCAATTTCTGTGTTCATCGCATCTATCCATTTTTTTGCTAATCACAGCTTCCTCAAAACATGTTGGATCATCAGAAGAAGTGAACATGATAAGATTTTGTACCTCTTCTTCATCAGATAGACCTTCCCCAAGTATATAATCTTTTAGATAGGCTGGAGCTCTTCTCACCCTTCTGTCTAGCACTTGATTTGGCTCAACATCTGTATTCTGGTCAGGATTGTCCTGGTCAGATTATGTTTGATCATTGACTTGATTTTGCCCTTCATCTGTAGCATCGGTGATTTCTGTGTTTTCAGTTCCTTCTTCTTCATCACTTGAGTATTCAAGTTCACTCTCTTCATCTTCACAGACAAGTATATCATTTTTGCATTCTGTATCTGTCCTCCCCCAATCCCAACATTCACCTTCTTCAAATACAACATCTTTGCTCACAATAATCTGTTTTGTTGAAGGATTGTACGTTTTGTACCCCTTTGATTCATCACTGTAACCTAGAAATATGCATACTTGGCTTCTAGCATCCAGTTTTAGCCTCTTTGCATCTGGCACATGAACATTCCCAAGGCATCCGAATACTCTGAAGTAGTCAATGTTGGGCTTTCTACCACTCCAGCATTCTTCAGGGGTCTTATCTTTTACAGCAAGCAGCTGTGGGTGTTCTATTTAGAACATGGCATGTCCATTTTGCAGCATCTGGCCAAAATATTTTGGGCATTCTCTTTTCCTCAAGCACACACCTGACCATGTTCAAAATAGACTCTGTTCTTGCGTTCAGCCACCCCATTTTGTTGGAGAGTATATGCCCTGGTCAATTGGCGTTTTATGCCATTGTCCACACAGTATTTCAAGAATTCCTTTGAGGTAAATTCTCCTCCCCTGTCAGTTCTTAAAGCACAGATAGGCAAACCACATTCCTTTTCTACATTTACTTTGAATCGTTTAAACATAGAAAAAGCTTCATCTTTTGCATTCAACAAGTACACCCATAACTTTCTGGAAAAATCATCTATGAAAGTTAGAATGTACCTTTTATTGCTGTTTGACATGGGACTGATGGGACCACAGATATCAGAGTGAATGAGCTGTAGTTGTTTGCTAGCTCTCCATTTACTCCTTTTTGGAATTGAAGTCCTATGCTGCTTCCCTTTCATGCAAGTCTGACAGACCTTATTTGGAACCTTAATTTCAGGAAGGCCTTGAACCCACTGTTGTTGATGCATCTTCTTTAGGTTTTGATTGTTGATGTGTCCTAGTCTTTTGTGCCACAGCTCTCCCATTTCTTCTGATTTTGCACTAAAACAGTTTGATCCTTGTTGCAGCTTGGCCAACAACACAAACATTTTGTTAGTTGTCATATGGCTTTGTAGAATGCAACCTCTTATCTGATGGTAGATTTTGCAGCTGTTTTGCTTGATCAGAATGATTAACCCCCTTTCTTGCAATTGCCCTATGCTTAGCAGGTTGTTCTTTAACTCAGGCACATAATATACATTGCTGATGGTCTGATTTGTTCCATCAATGTTTAGCTTGATAGCCTTTTCCCAGTACCTCCATTCTATGGTTGTTCCCCAATTTGACAGAATGTCTGAACTTCTCATTTAATTGACCCTGACCAAACCAATCTTTGTTCCCAGTCATATGATTAGAGCATCCATAGTCAAGAAACCATACCTCCTCCCTTTGACAGTTATTGAGCTCCACATGTGCCATTAGTAGCATGTCATCTTCAGTACTCATCTCAGCATCAGCATAATTAGCATTCTTTTCCCAGGTGGGACATTCATACCTAAAGTGTCCAAGATTATGACACTTATAGCATTCCACAGTTGATTTATCTACAGGTTGTCTGCCTCTTCCTCTTCCACGACCTCCTCTTTGATTTCCTCTTCCCCTTCCTCTGTCATCACTGGATACTTTCAACACTTGTTCCTCTTCTGCAACATTCTTCATTCTGAGCTCATGAATCAGAAGACTGCTTTGAAGTTCATCCACAGTTAATGTATCAACATTATTGGATTCTTCAATAGAGCATACCACATAGTTAAACCTTGACACAAGTGACCTCAAGATTTTTGTTGTGATGTCCTTTTCTTGCATTTTTTCTCCACATGCTTTCATGTTTTTGGCTATGATCAAGACTCTTCCAAAATAGCCATTCACAGATTCCCCTTCCTTCATTCTCAACATTTCAAACTCTGTCTTAAGTGTTTGAAGCTGAGCCCTCTTTACCCTAGTGGATCCTTTGAACTTTTGGGCCATTGAGTCCCAAATCTGCTTGGAGGTATCATCATTCAGAATTGTATCCATAATCTCTCTATCAATTGATTGATAGAGATAATTCTTGATCTTCCTATCCTTCAATCTTTGATCCGCCAGTTCTTTCTTCTGAGCTTCTGTTGCCTACGTTCCATCTGGAATATTGATGATTCATTCCTCAATCAAACTCCAATATTCCTTTGACCGCAGGAAATTCTCCATGTGCTTGGCCCAATGCTCATAAAAGCCATCAAACTTTGGAATGGCTGGTTGAAGGAACTTGCCATTTCCATTGCTGCTTTCTGCCATTTCTTTCGAATTCTTTTCACACAGATCCTAGTGAGTAGGCTCCGATACCAATTGTTGTAAGTGTTTAAGCAATTGGAGTATTGAAATCGAAAATCTCTGCTTTATTTGATAACCAATGTAGCCCTTAAATAGCAAATTACAATCAGAAGGAAATAACAGAAACCCTATAAAATCTCCAACTATGGAGACCAAGCACTACCCGTAAATGTAGGAGCATAAACAGAATTTTAAACAACTATTCCTATTATTCAGCAAATTACTAGATAATGCAGAGACTCAGTCAAACATATTCATCCTATCTTAGTCATTAAGTTGAGCAAGTAGGGTATTATTATTATTATTATTATTATTTTTGTTTTGTGTGTGTGACCAAAATGGAAACAAACACACTGCTTGGTTCAAGTGGTATGTAACTATTCGATCGATGATTATTATTATTTTTCATAGAAATTTTGAAATTGAAGCTGATAAAATTATTTAGTACAATGCTCATAATGACTTGATCAATCAATAAGAAAAGACGAATAACATCGGTCACCCAAAACCCTCCATTGGCCGCATAAACACTGTGCTACCGCTACTTCCAACACCTGGCTTCTCGACAATGATGCTACACGTCACATTACTTCAAATCTTAATCTACTAGCTCGTCTTGGTCCCTACCATGGTCTTTGATAGTGATAACAGTGCCATGCCCATCACCGAAAGATAATTTATATAATTTTTTTTTATTTAATAATTGATAGATTTTATTTCATCTTATTATTTGCTTTGTGCTTATATTTAATACATTGCTGGAAACCCCAAGTCGTATCATATGTAGCCATATAACTTAGTGTGTGTCACACATGAGGATTAAGTTTATGGTGATACACTTGAACTATTAGTCCGTGGTGAACTTAATCAAAGTATGGGTCTATTGATCAAACCACCATTAATGCGCCAAGAACACTTTAAGGTGTGACCGTCTTATCCGGACCATCGATATTGGTAATCTAAGTTGGGCATTTATATATGATGTAGTCATATAGGACTGGACCGATTTAATCTGCATTTCTCATATAATTCCGTAATTGAGAATCATATTAAATCACAAGATGATCATAAATGGATTAACCTTAATCCTGAAGTGATTGCATACTCCTACTTGTTTCAAGATAGGGTTTGATGTGTTCGTTAAGGATCGCTAAGAGGCGCGGTGCGAATCACTTTCACGTTGGCACTATTTTGGAATGAGTGAGGAGTGTGTGTCTCACAGATATGGAATCCATTCCTTCTTGCGGGAAGTAGAAAGACAATCCCCTTATTTGTTAATCCTAGGAACTTTTCGATCGGCCGAGTTCGTATTAGATAAGAACTAATTGATCACTAGTGGGTTAATGGTAAATAATGATAAGATGTAATGAAGAAGATTTACGGAAATAATCCCGCTCCATTACGGATAGTCTATGGAGGGCTAGTCTGTATGTAATGATTATATCAATGGACACTTATCAACTTGACACTTTGAGAATAAGTTATATCTATAATCGATAGAGTTCAGTTTCGGATTTATGGTGCGTAATTCCGGAATTAATAAGTTGAGTAGAAATGTTATGTTCAATGAAAATATTATTCAATTTATTGTAGCTACTGGTTATAGGTCCATGGTCCCCGGGTTGGCTCCTCAAAAATAAATTAAATAGTTGGTCTATTTAATGAATATGCAATATTATTTATTTGGTAAATAATATGTAAAATAGAAAAGACATTTTCTATTAAAAATAATGGCTAAAAGTGGCGGCTCTTATCGTGATAAAATTAGGAAAAGAATTTTTCTTAGATTATGTCAAATGTGTAATTAGTTAATTATTTATTTGTTAGATAATTGATGAAAAATAAATAAGAGATTGATTTTTTGGGAATTATTTCTTATTATATTTTCCTTACGGAAATAGATAATTGTAGTGTGAAGAGGATAACTCTCTCGACTAGTTATTAGTCTATATAAAGAGAGTTCCTCCTAACACAAATTATCATTACAAAAAATTGCGCCACATTTAATTAAAAAGAAGAGAAAAACCTAGGGTTTTTCTTGGAGCATATTCAATGAGGTTCTACTACGAAGATCGACGTCCACCAGTCGTCGCTTGGAGATACAATCCGGAAGACTGCGACTTCTCCCTTTCTGTCGATTGCTTATCCCTCCTCTATTGGGTAAATCTTTAACCTTCTTGTATTAATTAATTATGTGAATTATAATCGTGGTAAAATCGCATGCGAATTTAATTCGTAGCTTCCGGTGTGTATGATCGAGCGTCTCGATCGGTACTGTGAATCAGATCTGATAATTCAATTATAGATCGGATTCGGATTCGGGTTTTTGTATATCCAGCAATTCTACCATTTGCCTAGTTCTACGATTTCTTTTCAATTGTCTAATGTTTTCTGCGTTCATCGGCTTTCTATTTTAAACTTTTGTACCTTATAACTATGTATCCATTGAGTTCTTATATCGTTTAGTTTATTTGATTTAGTCAGGTTAAACTATTAAAACAAAAACTAAACCATTATATATTGGTTTGGTTCACTTTTAGCTAGGCCGGTCCGTTTAATCAGTTTTAAAAAAATCTTCTCTTGTTTCTATATAAAAAATATAATTGCAAATCATACATACTAGAAATAAGTTAATCAACTGACTTTAAAATAAAATGACTAAAAATTCTTAAATATAATTAATGCATTATATTTTTCGTCACTTACATTTTTTATTGTAATAAATAAAGGCAAAGTACGTGGAAAGAATAATAATACATGATGTTTTAAAGATATATGATGGTAATACGCCACATAAAAAGAACAAATATTTTTTTGACAACTACACTATTTCATAACCGTATACCTCTGAAACCGACCATTCTGCTGTTTGTATACCTTTTGTATGTAGAGTTTATTTCATTATAAATGAATGTCTAATCTTTTGCAGGTATTTAATGTCCATCTGTAAAAGACCAATTTAATTTGCAGATTCTTCACTTTGCTTCACAGCATTCATTATCAAAGACTTTCTTGTACCTTAAAAGCAAAGCAATTTACCTTTTTTATTATTTCAAATGTTATAACAGAGAGGCAACATTGCTTTTTTTACATTCGTTGTTCTCCATGCCTTAAAGCTATGCAAATGTAATTCGTTATTATTCAATTCCCATGTCTGTCCAATTCTAAAAGGCAAATTTCTCATGGTGCAACGTGACTTCTATTTTCAAAGATTAATTCCAGAAATCAATTTTGTTTGTAGTGAGGATGACTATGTGTTAGATATTTTTTTTCGTAAGTTAAATATTTTTGTTATCGTTTGAAAACAGGTTGCCGTAACAAAACATGGCTAAATGTCTCAGCCTGAACGGATGTCTTGTTATGAAAGCTGAATTCATGCATCTATGAAGTGGTGCAATCGAATTCATGTATCTGTGATAAAATCCTTGATAATTCAAGGTAAACTAAGAAAGATGAAACTAGAACATTCAAAAGAAGAAGAGAGCGGGAAAATCTTCATATGAATCTTATTCATTACTTTTACAGAACTGAAATTGATAATTACAATGTATAATTGGGAGTATATATAGATATTTGGAAGTATAGGACTCGGTTGAAGTTGGTTGTAACTGCCTAAATTGTCAATTACACTTTTCGACTGATTTTGATGCTAGGTGTTCGTCCTATTGCTCCAGAGAGTTGGATCTTTGTTGCTGCTGCTATTGTTGTGCCTTTTTGATTCAGTTTGTTGATCCTGAAAATACTTCAACACCCCCTCTCAAACTGAATGCTAAGGCTAATAGATGTTAACCAAAGGATAAGAGCTGAGTAGTGTCTTTAATCTAGACTGATCCATAGGTTTAGTGAATAAGTCTGCTAGTTGTAATTGAGAAGATATAGGCAAGGGTTTTAGAATGCCTTGCTGGTATCTATCTCTAATTACATGGCAATCTATTTCTATATGATTTTTTTTTAATGGAATACTGGACTCTCTACTATATACAAAGCACTTTTGTTGTCACAAAATAGTGGGATTACTTTGTCTTGTTTGATATTGAATTCTGGCAATAAGTAGGCGAGCCACTGTACTTCACAAGAAGCCATTGCCATGGCTATATACTCTGATTCTGATGAGCTTCTTGAGATCGTAGTTTGCTTAGACCTCCAACTGATAAGTGAATCTCCTAAGAAAACTGAAAACCCTGTGACTGATCTTCTGGTGTCTTCACAACCACTCCGGTCAGCATCTACATAACATTTTAATTCAAGATTGTCTTTGGCAGCAAAGAATATGCCTTGTCCTGGTGCCTTCTTTAGGTATCTAAGAAGTTTATGAGCTGCATGCAGTTGTAGTTCAGTAGGATTTGCTAACAACTGACTCAATTACTATGTTGCAAAGGTCATATCAGGTCTTGTTAATCCTAGATACAATAACTTTCCAACCAAGCTTCTGTAATAGCTATTTGACTCTAATGGAGGAGAATCCTTGGAATGTAATTTGACTGAGACATCCCTAGGTGTATTGCTTGGTTTACATTCTGAATAGCCATACTCTTCAAGAAGTTCTAAATAGTATTTCCTTTGAGATAGCACAATTCCTTTTGTTGATCTGGCCACTTTAAGACCTATGAAGTACTTTAGATTTCCTAAATCCTTGATGCCAAACTTGCTGCTTAAGTAGGTTTTCAAATCTTTAATCTCTTGAATATCAGGACTGGTAATAAGAACATCATCTACATACACCAGGAGTGCCACAAAGTGATCACCATATCCTTTAACAAACAAGCTGTAATCTTGCTTGGATTGCCTAAACCCCCTCTCAAGAAGGGCTTGGGATAGCTTGATATTCCATTGCCTGCTAGCTTGTTTCAATCCATATAATGACTTTTTTAATCTGCATACCATCCCCGGTGCAGTGTCAAAGCCCTGTGGTACTTGCATGTATACTTCTTCAGTGAGGTCTCCATGAAGAAATGCATTATTTACATCTAATTGATGTAAATTCCATCCTTTAGCAACTGATATGGCTAGTAATGTTCTGACAGTTGTCAATTTGGAAACTGGTAAAAAAGTGTCCAAATAGTCTAGGCCAAGTTGTTGAGTGTAACTCTTGGCTACCAATCTAGCCTTGAACCTTTCAACTGTTCCATCTGAGTTTTTTTTTTAAACCCTGTATACCTATTTGCATCCTATTGGTTGTTTTCCTTGTGGCAAAGGAACAACTTCCCATGTCTGTGTTTGTTGAACGGCATTGATCTCATTTTGCATTGCCTTTCTCCATTCCTCATCTTTTACTGCTTCATTGTAAGATTTTGGTTCTGTTAAAACTTGTGTATTCAAAACATAAGACTGATAAGTAGCAGATAAATGCTGCAAGGAATGCACTTTATCTATTGTGTGTGGAGAAGTGCTCTTGTGTGCAATATTACAGTGATAATCCTCAAGGTGAGAAGGTGCTCCTCTTGTCCTTGTGGATTTTCTAGTTTGCTGTAAATCATCCTGCACTTGCTCCACATAATCTATATTACCAAGAAGATCTGGTTAGACAAGATCATTATCAGGATCACTATGTTGAGCATTCTCAAAATCATTGTGTATAGATTCTTGTGAGAATCAGAATGAGTTGGTGCAGGTGATTCACTGTGTGCACTTTCAGTGGGTATTGGATGTGCACTTGGCTATACAAGATTAGTATCAAACCAAGGTGTGTTCTGATCAACAGGAACAAGTAAAGACAAATGAGAGATGTCACCTGATTGAAGAGATGTGTCTTTGTAAGGAAAACACAACTCATGGAACACCACATAACTAGCTGTGAAAATCTGCTTATTATTGAGATTTAATAGGTAGTACCCCTTCACATTTGGTACACTCCCTAAGTAAAAAGATTTGCTGCCTCTAGAAGCAAACTTATTATTGTCATGATGCAGATTATAAGCAAAAGTTAAACAACCAACCACCTTCATATTGTCATAGTTAGGTTTGTCATGAAACAACAATTCAAAAGGAATCTTGTTATTCAACAGAGGAGTTGGAGTAATGTTAATCATGTTTACTGCATGTATAACAAAATAAGACAAATAAACAAAAGGTAAACCAGATTGAAACCTCAAACTTCTTGCCACATTCAAAATGTGTTGGTGTTTTCTTTCCACCACTCCATTCCGTTGTGGTGTTTTAAGAACAGAAGTTTGATGTAACATGCCCCTAGCTGCATAAAAATCAGGCATAGAAAACTCTAAACCATTATCAGATCTGAGAACTTTAATATTGGCATTAAACTAAGTTTTGATCAAGTTACAAAACTGAGGGATGAAAGTTCTAACTTCACTTGTGGCTTTCATCATAAAAATCCAACAATATCTACTAAAGTCATCTATTACAGTAAGGAAACATCTATGACCATGCACACCCACCAATCTATAAGGCCCCCAAATATCCATATGAAATAAATCAAACAAAGCCTTAGAAACAGAAAGACTAGCAGGAAAGCCGAGTCTTTTTTGTTTTGCCAAATGACATATTTCACATATATGATTCTCAGGTAGTAAAACTTGTTCATGTGCTTGTTTAAGTGCTTTGAGCCTCTGATCAGAAGGATAACAGTTTAGAGACTCCAGCAGTTTGAATGTGATTAACAGAAAAAGTATAACATGATGAATCTGGTTTCAGAATATAAAGGCCTTTGACTAAATCAGCTGAACCAATCATCCTTAAAAAGATCAAGTCATGTATCACACAAGAATCCATAAAAAAACTTAACAATATAGGCCCTAGATCTAATCAACTTGCTAATTGACATCAAATTAAAAGTAAATTCGGTACACATAGCACATTATCAAGAATTAGGACCTTGTTCACTCTAACCTGACCAATGTGAGAGATTCTAGCACTTTTACCATTAGGCAATGATACAAAATGATTTTCAAGCACTTTACAAATAATAAACAGTGCTTTATGAAATATAATATGATTGATGGCCGTTTTACAGCATAGCCAACTTTAACCAGCAGGGTACCAAATGGGACGTACTATAAATGGCGAGCAAGGTCGTATCCCACGGGGAATCTGGTTAAGTATCAAAGCCGGTCCCGTTCTTAGTTTAGGTCAACACAGTCTTTGAAAAGGGTGATTTGTCAGATCACCGATTCTAACAACTAAATATACACAAAAGAAAAGAGTTTAAACTATGAAAAAAGAGGTAGCCGAGCTATGATCCAATCTAATACTCACAAATCCATGCTAAATCTGAAAGTGTTTTTGACTTACCTGAACGTTCTCAATGTCACTCGAAGGGTGCCGTTTCCGTGAATAGACATTATTTCAATAATCTACCCTCCTATGTCAGGTTCAACAGTCTGCTGACCGTATTTAACTGACCGAACACGGTCTACGTTCGATGAAACGCTCAACAATGTTGATATAAACCTCTTACACGTAACCAAATCGAAACAACTCAGTCGGTTTTACAGGGTGGTTCTTGAACTACTGTAGCATCGATAATCAACAATCAAACATCAAGAACACCACATGAACAAACTATGGTTCAATTTCGAAGATTATCACATAACTCAACTATAAAACGGTTTACCTACATATTATTCTAACCAAATAACAAGAAATCAACATTACAGATAACAAGAATCAAGATTACCGGAAACGGAGATGAGGAACAATGGAAGAAAAACGAAATCCAAATTGAAATAGCAATAGCCAAGTAGCATCGATCATCGAATTACACAAAATTAAATCTAATCTAAGCTAATATATGTACAAACTAATATAAACCTAAGAACATGAAGAAAGAGTGTAGAAAAGAGCTGAAAAGCGATGACGATCTGACCTAAAACGAATTGGGGGGTATTTATAGTGTTAAAAGGGTAAAATGGGCAAAACAGTCCGTAGGCGGAGGCCTGTGATTCATAGGCCGTGGCTTATGAGGGGCAGCAGATTTCTGTAGCTCCCAGCATCTTGTAGGCGGTGGCCTACAACTTATAGGCGCCGGCCTGCTGACATATCTTCAGTAAATCAGCTATATCTTTGTGTATAGGCCTCCAAATCCAGTGATTCAAAATGCATTGGAAAGCTAACGTAATTTTCTACAACTTTCATGCAGATGACCAGCCCAGAAAATACCTGTAAGTTTGACCAAAATTCAGATTAAGTGAAGGTATGGTTACAACACCGACGAGTTTTAATCCGTTTGAACGTTTAAGCTTCGGGCACACGCTCAAACCCTCGTAACTCGCCTTCCGCCCCTATCAAACACCTAATTCCTGTAAATAATCACAGAAAAAACTACACGTAACCCCTACAGGACACTAGGGTGACCGAGAATACATCAAAACACAAAAAAATAACGAGATTTCCGGACTTTACGTCCTAGGTCTCGAAATGACAACAAAGTCTCTCATCAATGATCAGATGCACCAGAATCTACTATCCATTCAGAAATATTAGAGTGCTTAGACAAACCTGATTCTGTACTACCAAAGTTTGTAGACAGAACAACAGAATTAATTGTTGGAAAGTTATCAGATCCTCCATAAGCCATAGAACCCGCCTTCAGAATATTTAGTATCTGCTGGTACTTCTCCTGGGTGACAGGCGGTACTTTAACATCTGTTGAACTAGAATTCTGTGAATCTTGATCACACCAACCTTCTTGATCACCAGAACATTGCTTGCATAGGATATGCCCCTTCCTCTACCCCTAAAATTTAGAGGAAAACCATGTTTCTTGTAGCATCTATCATTGGTATGACCAGTCATTCCACAATGAGTGCATTAAGGCTTATTATTTCCATTATTGTAATTCTTTCTGAAATTTGCAGAATTCTGACCTTGATTTTGAGAAGCCAATGCAGCCTTTTCCACATTGTTAACCAGAATATGACTCAAAATACTTGATGAATTGGTCCACTTGAAGAATAATGCCTTTGCCTTTCTTGTTTTAGTGTCATAGAGAAAACATTTTTGATTGAAGGAAAGGGAGAAATCATTAAGACCAGGGATTTCATTGTGCCAAAACAATCATTAAGTCCTTTTAAAAACTGGATTACATGATTTCTCTCATTATGCTCTCTATACCATTCTTGACCACAAGCACAAGTGGGGGGAGGAGTAAGAGCCAAGAGCTGATCCCAGAGAATCTCGAGCCTTGCAAAGTATTATGTGACTGATGAATCACCTTGCTTTAATGCTTGAATCTCATCCGCTAAATCTGACAATCTGTCTGCATCTCCACCTCCATACCTATCCTCAAGATCATCCCAAATATCTTTTGCAGTGGGATAACTCATTACACTCTGAGCAAAATGCTTAGAAACCGAATTGGCCAGCCATGCTTTAACCATACTATTATTCTGATGCCATAGCTTGAAATTAGGATCATTAACATATGGTTTAACAACAGATCCATTAATGAAACCTGTCTTATTCTTTGAAGCCAAGGCATTCAACACAGCAACCTTCCAGCTGTGGTAATTTGTTTCATCAAAAATTGGCTGAACAAGAATAAAAGTGGGACTCTCACTTGGATGAAGTACAAGATCAAGTGGAATTACAACAGCTTGATTATTATTTATGATTGTTACAGAAAATTCAGGAATCAAGAATAGAATGAACAAGCAACTAATCAATTCAAGAAGAAACTGAATCGGAAGACGATCAAGAACTGTTTAGTGCTCTGATACCATGATAAAATCCTTGATAATTCAAGGTAAACTAAGAAAGATGAAACTAGAACATTCAAAAGAAGAAGAGAGTGGGAAAATCTTCATATGAATCAAAACTTATTCATTACTTTTACAGAACTGAAATTGATAATTACGATGTATAATTGGGAGTATATATAGATGTTTGGAAGTATAGGACTCGGTTGAAGTTGGTTGTAACTGCCTCAATTGTCAGTTACACTTTCCAACTGATTCTGGAGCTAGGTGTTCGACCTATTGCTCAGAGAGTTAAATATTTGCTGCTGTTGCTATTGTTGTGCCTTTTTGATTCATTTTGATGATCCTGAAAATACTTCAACAATCTATGAAGTGGTGTACCTCTTCATCCGAGTGCATGCATCTGTGAGCAGAGATAACCATTTTGTGTTGGTGTACTTTGGCCTATAAAAGACACCAGACTGCAGACGAAATCATTTGAAGTCCGAAAAAGCATCATCAGAACTTTTTCAGTGTTATCGGGTTTGATTTAAACAAGTCACTGTTTGAATCAAAAATATCCATTGTATCCTGAGAAAGACTTTCGTTTGAAGCCCAAGTGTCTTTATAAGGACGAAACATCTCTTAAAAGACAACACATGTCGCATACTTTGGAGTTTTGATTTTGTCGGCCCTTTTTTTAAGTATAATTTTTTTTCCAACACTATGTGTACGTGAGATTTGGGGTTTAATTTTAAATTCTGAAGTATATACATTTTAGCATTGGTAGATTCAGAAAAATGATTCAATGGGTGCATAAATTTTTTCCAAATGTAATCTTCACTGTTTTTCTTCGATTCAACAGGGACCATAGACCCCATTGTGTAAAGTGTTTGTCTATATATATATATGTGTGTGTGTGTGTGTGTGTGTGTGGGTGGGTTTTTAAGGGCTACATTTATGGATTCTAATAATGTTTATAATAACGTGTGGCAAGGAATGAAGGTATTTTACAACAAATTGGTAGGAGTGTTCCAATGAAATTCCAATAACCTTTTTTTTAAACTTGTTATTTTTTATTATTGCATAAGCTCAACTGAATGATCTACATGGGATAAGGATAAACCCCCGAATATGACATCCTTTGTTCACGTCAACTTCCATGTCCTAACTATTATTAGGTTGTAGTTTTTAGTATATTTCACTTTTATTATATGTTAAACTTCTTCCTTTCCATTTAGTTTGCAATATATTTACTTTATGAATGTTTTAAAAGTATGCCTATTTATCGTAATAAACTAACAGAAAATAAATTTTTTTTTAGAGAAAATTAGCTTTATTTCTAATATGGATCTTTCAATTGCTTGAGCCTTTAAATGAATTTAGAGCAAATAATCAAAATAAACTATAAATATTGAAAATGAGAATGCAAAATAATTTTAATTATTAGTCACCACAATTGATATATATTTTAAAAAAATTGAACTTTTTTCATCACAACGAAACAATTAATATGTATTTGGTTTTAGGGAAATATAAAAGCATGACCATTGTTTAATCAATCATGTCATTTAATTCGAGTAATTGATTAATCCAACTATCTGAAACGATTGAGAATATTAACTACAAAGTGCATTTACGAGTATATTTTATAATATTTGGTGTTAGGGAAATATAAAAGCATCATCATGCCATCATATAATCATGCACTCATATCTTATTATATGAGCGATTAGTTGCGCTGAAACACCGTCACAGTAGTTATTGTTGAGCCGTAGCACCATAAAAAAAGAAATATAATTGATTAATCAATCAACTATCTAAAATGAGAAAAGTTAACCGCGAATTGCATTTACAAATATTTTTATCTCCGTCCAACGAAAACCGACACACGTCCTGATTGTAACGTATAGTCATGTCATAACACTGACACACGTCCTTAATTTTAAAGTGTGACACAAGCATCATGCTAGTAACATTTCATTAAGTATTTGATACAAAATATGATATGTTTCCACCGTTAAATTTACATAAATTATACCTAATCAACATTCGTTTTATGAAAATGATTAAAACTAATACAATGTATGTCAATGCGATTTGCCTCAATGGTTGTATGAGTATGAGTATGTTATAGTTAATTAAATATGGTAATTCCATTTCGGGAAAAAGAAAATATTAATACAATGTATGGTTTGATGCAAATGAATCTTTAGATAAAGACATTCAATGTATAGGTCCCTTAGTATGCTTATGATAAGGAAACAAAAGATATGTTCAAAATCATATCACGTTTTGCAAGAGGTGATGTATCCTTTTTTTCATTTCCCTCCCACACTCCTATAAATACCCAACCTCACATGACAAACTTTCCATAAACACGACTCTATCTTCAAAAAAAAAAAAAAAAAAAAAAAAAAAAAAAGGTTCACACACCCCTGTTTTTTCAAACGCTTTTTCCGACATGAATAAACTCAAATTTCATAAGGATTGGATCAGAGATTGCACTATAGGCCGCGGCGCAAATGGAACTGTAAGTTTAGCGGCGGTGCAAAAGCATGGAAGCGGCGTTTTCGCGGTGAAGTCTGTGGATATAAACTCTTGTTTGCCTAATCAACTTGAAGCTTTGGAGAACGAAATTGAAATTCTTCAGACTCTGTCATCGCCGTACGTGGTGGAGTATCTTGGTGACGGTGTTACGGCGGAGCCGCAGTTGATGAGGAATCTGTCTATGGAGTACTTGCCGGGTGGTTCCGTTGCTGACATGGCGGCGGGTGGTCACTTGAAGGAGACGATTATAAGGAGTTTTAGCTTCTGTATAGTTTCGGCTTTAAGTTATCTTCATTCTAAAGGCATTGTGCATTGTGATGTGAAAGGTGCTAATGTTTTGGTGAACTCCTCCTCTGTTTCTGGTTCTTCTGCTAAGCTTGCTGATTTTGGATCAGCAATTAAATTGGATTTAAGTCCCGATAATTCAGTTGGGATTCAAGTGGATAATCGGCGTATTATGCCGCGTGGAAGCCCACTGTGGATGGCGCCGGAAGTGATAAGAGGCGAATTTCAGGGACCAGAATCCGACGTTTGGTCGTTGGGTTGTACTGTTATAGAGATGCTCACCGGGAAACCGGCGTGGGAAGATAAATGCGCGTTGGATACGCTCTGCCGGATTGGTTACTCAGACGAAATGCCAAGGTTACCTGTACAATTATCGGAAATGGGCCGTGATTTTCTACAGAAATGCTTGCAACGAGAGCCTGATCGGAGATGGAGCTGCGATCAGCTTTTAAAACACCCCTTTCTTTCAATCGATGGTTCCTTTACCAAGTTACAAATTCATGAATCTCCTCGCAGCATTCTCGATTTCTTCAGTATAGAATCTGATGAAGAAGATGAGGCGATTGCTCCGGCAAGTTTTTCTGTCCAAAAACATGATCACAAAGAAAAAAACCGCAACTTTGAACTGAATTCAAGGATGAAAGAACTAGTCTGTGATTCATTGCCGGTTTGGGAATCAGATGGGTGGTTTGGGGTGAGGAATAACAGCGAAGAAAACGAGAAAGCCTCAATATCCGGTGCTGGATGTTGCAGCGGCGGCGACGACGCCGTGGAAGGAACAATACCGCTTATACCAAGAGGGGTAGAAAGGGAAATTCGACTGGGAGGTGGGCAATTTGCAGAAACCACTTGGGGAGACTCTGACGAAGAACAGAATGCCGGTGATGCTAACGACGTAGTATTATCATCCTGCTCGAATCGATTTACCTTCAACGGTGATTTTCAAACAGAAACACCGAGCTGTAAAGAATTATTACTGTTGTTGTCATGTTTATTATTGTCTGGGGTAAAAGGCAATTTGGCATGTAAATATATTTTTACTTCTTTGATTTATTATAATATAAGAAATTTACACTACCTTGTTCTTTACATAAATTATTTCTTTCTAGCTACCAATAAAACTATATTTTAAACAAGAACTAGTATTGCAGGACTTTTTACCATACATTTTCCCATCATTTTTTTTTTTTTCAAAAACGATAATAATAATGTAAAAATGTGTATTCATTTTTGTTTCGTAACAATTTTATAATGTCAATAGAATTTAGATATGTTTTATATCATATATCATATATATATATATACAACTAGTTGGCAAGTAAGTGGAGTGATAGAGCCGTAGGTGGTGAAGCAATTGGAAATTGGTGTCTATCCACAGCCATATGTTAAGCATTTACCCACGCATCAATGATCGAATGGCTGCAAAATGCATATACTCTCAACTTGAAGTTGAAGAAGATAACATTCCATATCTGATGCACTTGTAAAAAACAAACACACACAAACTTAGGAGGCCTTATCCTCTCCTTCCTCCACCGCTAACCCCGCATCCACATCTTTTCTTCCTCTCTTATGACGTTTAACGTACGATATAATAAATCAATAAAATATATGTATTATGATAGATAATACCCATATCTGCAACGTTTTAAAATTAACTTGGCTTAATAATGCAACTTGAGTCATAATGAATTCATTAAGTAGCTCATCATCAACACTTGATCTAAAATGGTAAGTTGACAAGTTCATTTTGTTTCACCTTTATATCATTTGATAATTTACTATGATATCATTTATAATGTCTCATAACTTAGGTCTAGCGATAATTGATTAATTACCTACTTAGATCCATCATTCTCATTTGGTCTACAAGACTATAATGGTAAACTCAAGTTACCAAGTTCCTTATGTCTCAATCATATATCTAGGTACGTTTCTACCACTTTTCTGACGTGGGATATTACAACACCACCCACCTCACACACCCCACATTTACCTTACCTCTCACCCTAATCCACCCACCCACCCAACTCACATCTACCTTACCTCTACCCCACCTCACCCGGACCTACATACAACTAAGGGGGGCAACTGCTCATCTTGATCTGAAAAAATACACTAATATGTACTATGTTTATAGTTTGACACCTCTTAATTTCTTTATTCGCCTTCAAAAATTATATTGTCCCCTTATCCGAGATCCTGCGTCCGGCCCTGGTGATGCCAATGGAAATCATTTTTTTTTTATACTTTTAGTGGCTCAGGTTATGTGGATTGTAATGCTAATTATCTAGTGGACTAATGAGTTGGTGACTGGACATACATACTATTGAAAAAAATAAAAAGGGTTGGGTGAGCTTAGCCCACCGTCCTTGGTAACCTAGTGTCCCATTAGATACAAATCCCTTTATGAAATCACTTTTGTACTTGGCCGCACGTCTCCGGGGAATACAAAAATGCTTTCAAATCTATACAACAAACGAACAGGGGCACCTCTTGGGGAGGGCCAACGGGGTCATGGCCCTTGCCCCCCCCCCCCCCCCCCCCCCCAAATCGATGAATTTAAGAGGCCCGTCAATTTTTGCCTAATAGCATATATATTTTGTATTTTTATATTGGCTTCAATAAACTTACCAACCAATAAAATATCGCTCTAGTGGTGAGCATTAAGGTGTAACATGGTGAGTGACCGGGGTTTGGGTCCTGATATGCCTAAATCGTAATTCGGTCCGCGGATCCATATTCGGGTCTGTCCGGCCACCAAAATAATGGATAAAACCACCGGCCACCATAATCCACGAACTCGCAAGCCGTCGGCCCCGCCCCAAGCCTTTGGTTCTATGCGACACTATCAGGCAAGGGGGCCGGCCCTCGAACCCCAGGTCATTAGGTCCGCCCGAGACCAGAGCCGCCAACATAAGGAAGACAAGCTACGACCCCAGGCCACGAGGCCATCAGGACACGAGGCCCTCAGGCCGTTAAGTTTTCAGCTCACCAAAGGCTTCCAGGCCGCTAGGCCCTCCCGACAATCAGGTCCGCCAGCGACTTCGCCTATGACACTTAAGAGGAAGAAGCTACCTCTCGTTTGACATGACAAGGATATAAAAGATACAAGGATCGGCGAGGTCATCAGGGGCGCAACCTACTGACTCCGCCACGAGCTCGCTAGTATATATAAATATCTATTATGTATTGTGTCCTTATTTGTAAGCTTTTCCCTATAAATAGGGCACCATGTAACCTCATTGAAGGGACACAATTTAATCAATAAAAAGTCAAGGCTAAGCCAAATTCCACCATTTTCTCTCTTCTATATTAGCACCACCGTGCACCACCACCGGAATCCCACAGCACCACCGTGCACCACCACATTCATACACTTTTTATAGTAAGATATCCACCACATAAACACCGCTAAAACAAGATGATATTTTCGACATCATCAGGTCCCGTTAGACGCAAAAAGGGTGTGCGTGTATAAAAACTTTTTTTTTTTTTGTAAAAGATTAACCTACATGTCCAATAAGTTTTTTAAAAATAACCCAGGTTAAAACCTGCTGTTTTTTTTAGAAGGGCCTAAATTTATTTTTTGTCTCGAATATAAATTTAAACAGGAACGCCTCAGCAAACGAACCAATAGTATTTCCGGTAAAGTTGTGTGGACTGTGGCTACTGATCTTGTTTTGAGTGCCGTTGTCTGGGACGTGTAACGGTGACCATCATTAATTAATTAGGACTTTTTTTTTAATTTTAAAGTTTTTTTTATTATTATTTTGGAGTTGTAACTTGTAACTCAAATTTTATGGCAAAATTATTTCTCTATTAGAAGCTCTCGACACGTATAAGATTAGCATGGATGTTAATAATTTACCTAATAATTAGTACACTATAAGAACCACATGATTGACGTACTTAGTCTGCATGGGAAGTTCTTTTCTGGTGTGTCCATTTGAGGAGTAACACACGTGGGAGATTCTGGACCACATAGTTTTAACTCAAATTTAAACTGTGTGGTCCAGAATCATCCATGTGTGTCTACGGTGCAAATGTAGTGACTAGAAAAGAATTACCCAGTCTGCATGTGCTTTAGTTTATGGATAGAATCATAACTATAAGAACCACATGATTGACGTACTTAGTCTGCATGATAAGTTCTTTTTTGGTGAGTCCATTTGAGGAGTAACACACGTGGGAGATTCTGGACCACACAGTTTTAACTCAAATTTAAATTGTGTGGTTCAGAATCATGCATGTGTGCCTACGGTGCAAATATAATGACTAGGAAAGAATTACCCAGTCTGCATGTGCTTTAGTTTATGGATAGAATCATAACTTTTATATACAACTTTAATGAGTGCAATATGATTAGTTCCAATGAAAGTGTTATAATAAGTATAATTAGTCTGACTTGTAGCTTTTAGGTTATTGTCTTTTGCTTGTGGATTAAAAGCATCACTCAGAGTATCTTAATAGAGAAGAAAGTAGTTATCCTCACGTAAGTTATCCTTTATACAGATGAACTAAGTAACTTATTGATGATGATTGATCGATCTGATATTATATAGTTTTCGGTGTATGTAATATATCAGAGTTCGGGTCTAACGACATTGTTTGAGTCGTAATGAATTAAGTAAGTTCAATATAGACACTACATTTCCCCTCTTAAGAAAGTGGGGTCCTCACCGGGTCTCTATCAGAAGATTCTCTAGATGTGCATCTCTCCGTCTTATATCAATCTGGTTGTCTATTATGATATTATACCTGTAACGCCATAGAACTTGAGTTTAACGACATTATTTGAGCCAAGATAAACCCAATAAATTTTGAGATGCATCGTCCTTATTTGGCCTAAATTACTCAACCTAATTTATTAAATTAATTATGTTTCAACTTTATATTTTGGTAATGTTTCTTTATTTTTTCCAATTTGTGATATTATGATGTATGCCTCCATTAAATAATTAATAACATTTCCTATAATTGCAATGCAATGGACACAATATGTATTACATTTGGATGTTGTTATTTGTACCACGGTCAATATATTTTTGGGCGCCACTGTAAAATCTTACTTCTCTAGAGTCGAATTTATACATAAAACTCGACTCTGAAGAAGTTAAAAGCAAATTTCAACAACTGCAAAGTCAAAAAATTTCTAAAATGTTGTATCCGGATAAATCGACTTTGATGTAATTAACAATGCACTCAAATGTTTAGCCATCTATTATAAATTTATTTGTAACTAAGCAAATTTAGGGACAAATATCGTTTGTAGTTGGCATAGTTTAAGGTAAAATGATTGTCATGACTAGGAAAAAGGTTGATGCGAATATTCATGATAGGTCTTTTAGCTAGCCTATATAGTACAGAAATTGGAAAATCAGGTCGTGTCAGATCTGACACTTGAAAATTAGGTTGTGTCTTTTCTGACATGAAAATTATGGTAAACGTAGAGATCCTTACGTTCAAACGTAGGGTTCTCTACGTTTAAACGTAGATAAGTTTAAGTCTTACAAAAATTGCAGTTGACCTTTTCTACGTTTAAACGTAGGTTTTCTACGTGTAAACGTAAGGATATCTACGTCTAAACGTAGAAGACCTATTTAAACGTAGGGAAAGTCAAGCGGGATATTTTGAAATTAGCTACGTTTAAACGTAACAAACTCTACGTTGAAACGTAGAATTCCTACGTTTAAACGTAGAGTTTGTTACGTTTAAACGGTTCAAATTCATGCATTTCCCTTTTATCTTCCTTCTTTCTATCCCATTTCAAATTCTCATTGGCGATTGGCGATTTTTGGTGCGATTTTTGCAAGAAAGTTTCAGAGTGCTTTTTGAAGTCGAATTTCACAATCTCTCTAAGTGCAATGGCGGTTGAAAGCGAAAGGGTATGTATTTTCCCTAATATTCTTTTATAGTATGTCCGAAGCTTTTAAATTTAGTATGTGCTTGATTTCACTATAATATGTGCATGATTTCCGAATATATAGTTTGTGGTGGTCCTTGATCCGTTGATTGTGATTGTATGATTTGTCTTTTTCTCGGGTTTAAGAAGGGTTTTTTGGGTTTTTTGTATGAAGTTTCATACGTTTGGACGTATGAAGGATGCATTATGCGTTTGGACGTAGAGATGTCCAAGTCTCTACGTACGAACGTAATATTTCTACGTTTGGACGTAGAGATCGAATTTCTCTACGTACGAACGTATCTTGTCTACGTTTGGACGTAGGAAGCTAGATTTGTACTTTATATTGAATTTAATGTATATGTTTTTCATATTGCTATTCGATTTGAATTAATGGGGCTAATTCTATTAAAATGAAGTGTAATGATATGTATGATAGGTTTTTAGAAGTAAATTAATGTAAAATTATTAATATGTGAGAATATGTATGATAGTGTTATAATTTTTGATTTAATAATGTAGTGTAATTTATGATATTGAATTTGATAGAAAAAATGGGAAATGGAAGCATGTGTACGGTGTTACATTGGGATTGATAATGTATATGTTATTTGATTGTGATTTATGTTTGCTTTCATTTTAAGGTAGCACGATAGTAGTATTACTAATGACCTAATTATTCCCTTGAAAGTATGGCTAACATGGGGAACAATAAAAATGCCCTTTAAAAAATTGAAACAAACAACAAACTACGTTGTTTGAAAATCCAAAAATCAATATCTTGAGTGAATTCCATGGTACGCCTCGGCCCGATGAGGTTCTTAGAATTGCATGCTTTCCCTAGGGTGTTTTCGATTCCTTCGATCCATTGTGTCATGCCTAAGCTCCGAGGCTTTGTAATGGGGCTCCCTGGTAGGTAGCTCGTAGAAAATTTCATTAGGTCCGCTCAATAGAGCATCTTTTCTTGTCCCCACAGCGGCACTGGTAATCCTCACCGGAAGTGAGGCACCCTTTAGATTGAAAATATAAGGTCCGTTCCGCCGGCTCCGTACGGCCTCTCGTTCTCCCTCGTCATCATGAAGTATTCTATGACGTGGTAAAAACCATATTATCTTCTTCTCTTACCCCCCTTAATGTTACAACAAAACAGAACACAACACAAAACAACGATGTTTCAAAGAACAAAAAAGAGATGATAAGACATTTCGCGTGTATATACAACACATATATCTATATGTGTATATATATGTATACATATGTGTCTATATATGGGTATATACATGTACATATATATGTAGATATATATCTATGTATGTGTGTGTATATATATGTATACACACACATACATAGATATATATCTACACATATACATATTGGAGTAAATAATTACATATATAAGTACATATATATACACATATATCTATTTGTGTATATATATATATATACTTATATACACACACACACACACATATATATATATATACACATATATATATATATATAGTATATCTATATGTGTATATATATATACACACACACACATAGATATATATCTACATATATACATATTGGAGTAAATAAATACATATATAAGTACATATATATACACATATATCTATATGTGTATATATATACACTTATACACACACACACACACACACACACACACACACACATATATATATATATATATATATATATATATATATATATATATATATCACACACACATACACACACACACACAATATATATATATATATATGTATATATATACACACACACACATATATATATATATATATATAACACACACACACACACAATATATATATATATATATGTATATATATACACACACACACACACATATATATATATATATATATATATATATATATATATATATATATATATATATATATATATATATATATATATATATATATATATATATATATATATACACAAACACACATAGAAGGTAAGGGAAAAGTATATATACATATGTTTGTGTGTGTGTATAAGTATATATATCCTATTTACAATGTATATGTTCATGTTGACAGTTGGTTGGCCCTCATGGTACTGATGTATACAAGGTAAGGGAAAATTTGACATGGACTTTTAGAGGGGAAAAGTCCAAGCTCACGCAACTTCTCGAGATCCACATGAAAAGGATCGGATTTGAAGACACGTTGAAAAATGGGGTTTTTAAAGAATTTATTCAAATGCACGAGCACTGGCAGTTCTCCTCCGTAGTACGCAATATGTATGTTTCAAGGCTATATATCCGAATATGCCTAATGAGTTGCGATTTAGATTCGGTGGTACGACCGCAAAATTCGGTAGGAGGAGTTCGAGCATGATCACCGGTTTACCGTTTGGTGATCTCCCGAGAAGATCCCCAACCTTATTCAAGGTGTTTTGAAGAGGGGACATACGACCACATCCATTTTCCCGACAATAAACCGATAACCATACCGGATATTGAGAAGTGGTTATTGGATGAGCGGGGAGGATCCCGAAGTTCTCCAACGTGTCGGTTTAGTCTACCTTATTAACGGGATAATGATGGGTCACGATGAGACCGATAGGGTACCCCGTTCGCTTTCTATTTGGTGGAGAATGTAGAAGACATAAACAAGTATCCATGGGGCACTTATTTGTGGGACCGGACTTTTAAGAAGATATGTCATTTGATGAACACATACAAGGACGCTTCACGGGCGGGGTGACCGTACGGGGGGTTATACATGCGTTACGGTTTTGGGCTTACGAGACCCTCCCCGACATTCTTTGTTTCGACCGTTGCGGCCACCCTTAGAGATCCTAATGCAGCTCCTCGGATGTTGAGATGGAGTTGCAAAACTACCCCTCCGCAGTGGAAAGGATTAGCGGCGAAGGCAGATAAGGTAATAAGCTTAATAAACATTGTTATTGTCTTTTAATTATATCCGGTTATCGTAAACATTTTGTTATTCTTAATTGTAATGTAATATACATTGTTTGCAGAGTCGTGTGATAGGGTATCGACCGCAAGGGAAGGCGATAGGCGATTGATGCTAGGTAGGGGCATGGTGGATGCCGAGATTAACGAGCCGCCACGTGTGATCAATCGCCCTGCGGTTATTGCACGTCCTCCACCTAGACAGCGATCACGACCGCACACGGCGGTCACGACCGCTACACGGCGATCACGACTGCTACACACAGCGGTCACCCATGCTACACAACGGTCACCCCCCGCTTCAACACCTCCTACTTCTAATCCCGCTCATTACCATGCCTCTTCTTCACGGCGCGTGCCGCACACTTCCTTCGTCCGGATGCTAGAGGATGAAGATGACCAATACGATGAAGAGGAAGAAGCCGCCGGCCTTTATAGAGCTCGAGGAGAAGGATTGATAGTGGGTTGAATGAGCTTAAGGAGGAAATTCGCCGGGTGGCTCGGCGTCGAATGAGCATGGGACGATACTTCTTGGGCGAAGGGGATGATGCAAACGTTGTTATCCGAGAGATCGGGTAAAAAATTATATCATTGTCAAATTTTTTATGCGATAAATTTATTTGTTTGTATTATGATACTAAGCGGGCCACATTTTTTTAGACTACCCCTCATCGGCAACCGGCCTCCTCCACCTCCTCCATTTTCTCCACGGGTAAAAAATTATATCATTGTCAAAATTTAGTTATATGTATTATGATACTAAGCGAGACACATATTTTTCAGACTACCCCTCATCGGCAACCATCTCCTCCACCTCCTCCACCTCCTCCACCTCCTCCATCTCCTCCACATGATACCTACCGGGATACACATGGTCAGCATGATGATCGAGCTGCGACGACCGGACGTTGACGTTCGGGTTTGATAAGATTCTGCCTTTGGAGTTTCCGAGCCCGTTGAAGAGGGAGTGCATGGGGAGGATTTCGTAGACGATTTATTGGTGGACGATCCTTATATGGATGCGAGAGGCGGCGATGCTACGGCCTCTCCTACTCATCACGAGACTACGGCCTCTGCTCCTCACGAGGCTACAGCCTCTCCTACTCCTCACGAGTCTACACCCTCTGCTTCTCACGAGGCTACGACAGGAGGCTCAGCTACGACCACCGACCAGGCATCGTCTACGCTTCAGTATAGTAAGTAATTTGAATTTAAAATTCAAAACTATAGTAAGTTATTTAAATTATAATGTGAAAAAGTATATAAGTTGATCATTTATTGAATTTTGTGTAGCTGGGGGTCCAAGTGAGAAACAATTGGGTAAACGAAAAGCGGACGATGCTTCTGATAGAAGATTGAGGACACGTCAGACTGTGACCCGTCCACGTTATTTAACTGATGGGTCGCACATAGTCGATTTTCCCGGAGATACCGTTGTGAGGTGGACACCGCGAAAAAAGTTTTCGGACGAGTTTGAAAACAAGTTCATCAAATGGTTCAATCAAGAAAATCCGCCCCCAATTGAAATTCCCGTCGGGATGTCGGTGGTTTTCGCCGACTCTACCGCTTCCCAAGGCTTGGTGGACACGTCTCCGCGGTCCACTTATGGAGTTGGAGGCTACGGTATATTCTTTTGACTTCACTTGCATATTTCTTATTTCATTATCTCTAACTTCAATTTTGAATACGTACGGCATATGGATGCGTATATGGACTTGGTAGAACGCCAAATGGAATCATATCCGCATGCTTCACACCACATTCGGCCATTGCGTACTCGATTTTGCTTATTATTGCGGATCGGTTGATGCACTCACAAATACCGAAATTCCAAAGTGTTTGTGACTCGGTACCTTCGAAGTGGGATGAAAACACTGTGATATACTCTCCCTGGGCCATTACTACATCTCACTGGGCAGCCGTGGAAGTGTCTATTCCCCAATGGAAGGTTAGGTTGTTTGATTGTCTGTCGGGTCAAAAGTACAAGCCTGATGTAGAAGCCAGCATCAATAGGTTGGGAGTTTCGTTTAGGAAAGTGTTCGAGACCGATGCACGATTATGTCAACTCCCAAAAATGGTTGATCCGGCGAAGCCTCCTTTGGAAGTGAAAATAGTAGAAGGCGTACCACAAATGCCAGTTCCGTAAGTGTTATAAACTTCTAACTATTTATCACATTATATACAATACACTATTCTGACACTATCCATTTTATACAGGGGTGATTGTGGGTTATACACGGCAAAATTCATTGAGCATTTGTTGCACAAGGAAGATTTTTCGCTCCTCCATCATAAGAACATGCCGTTGTTCCGGAAAAAAGTTTCGTCCAACTTTTTAATCAAATAGTACGATTGTAAACTAATTTGTATAAACATTGTTTTGGTGTATGTTAATTTTGGAATTTTTGGTGTATGTTAATTTTAGAAATTTTTGGTGTATGTTAATTTTTGGAAATTTTTGTTGTATGTTAGTTTTACAGAGGTAGTGTAATGCAAGACAAACTTGATACCGATTAATAACCGAATACAATCATTACTACAATCCATTAATAAAATACTACATAACAAAAATCAATAACAATCAATAACAATCCATTCTATACCACTACTTGAAGGTTGGTTAGGAGGATACCGAAACGAATGGTGTGGTTGGCTGTTTATGACAATATTACGACTACTTGAAGGATGATTTGACAGATTATGACTTGGTCTTACTGGTTCATACCGAAACGGTTGGTCCGAAGCTTCACCAAGCCTTTGTGTAGCAACATTGTTTTCATACCCACTACATCCATATTGTTGCTCGAACGGATTAAAATTTGGATATGTGGCAAGTTCTTGTACCGGAGAAGGAAATTTCCAATACCGTAATCCGGAGTATTGTTATCATCCGGGGCATTGCAATCTTCATTTAAATCAATGCCATCATCCTCATCATTTAAATCAATGCCATCATCCTCCTCATTTATCGGTTCATTGTTTGCCTCCACCGGTGTAGCATTCACACAAAAAATTACATTCTTACTCTCATAGGCCGCTTCGATGTAACCATTTAAGGTCTCGTCGTCTAAGATATCATCGGTGGTATATTTCCCACACTACCGTAAGTAAACAACGCTTTTAGGTTGAGCTTTGAATCAGACCGATCAATACCAAGCCTCGAATGCATTTTATCCAATAACGCATTCAATCCTATTCTCTTTGGGACAAATAACGAGAACATCGATCCATTTACATTATTCCACCGGTTATAGATAGGATCGTACGTAAATTCTCCGTTGAACGAGACAACAATCATAGTGTTGCGATTATCTGTTATAAACAAACAAAAAAAAAAACAATTCAAGTCATTATCAACTCAATCATTATCAACTTCAAAAACAACTTTCATATTTCAAAAAAAAAAAAAAAAAAAAAAAAAACAACTTTCACTCTAATTGTAAATGTGATCCTTTTTCCAATGACAATGGTCTCTGTACCAACAGAGCCATTTTCAGTACCATTTTTGGGTAGGAACAGCACCCTGATGGACGATCAAACCATCAATATGGACATATCCATTACTACCAACAACAAATGTCCCAAATTCTCAAAACTATAATACCAAATCAACAATACCAAAGTTTACTACAATCGAACAATACCAAAGACTCAAACACACTATCATAAACAACCTACTTAAAACACACATTTCGGTTAAATACATATCATTACTACAATATAAATAAAACATAATCACTACATAAAACACACACATTTCGATAATTACATATCATTACTACAATATAAATAACATAATCACTACTTAAAACACACATTTCGGTTAAATACATATCATTACTTACACTACACCTAGTAATTAAACCCTAAACAATAACACTAATTAAACCCTAAACAATAACACAATACTTAAATGTATAAAAATTACATAAACAGCCTACTAGAAACAAACATTTCGTAGGTGTATAACATAATCACATTGAGCACTTGAATTAAGACAAATTACATAGCAAAAACTTACCCATTTGAGCACTTGAATGATGAAGAAATGTATTTGAAAGATGAAGAAGTCGTGAGAAAATTTATATTAACATGAAAGAGTTTGAAGGAATGAGAAAAATAGCTCGTTGATGTGGTGTATATTGAACAAGTATCTTACAGCAACAATAATTGCCATCTACCACTTCCAAACGTAGATAATTGCTTAGTAAACGTACAAAAATTACGTCTAAACGTAGATAAATGCGTTCCAACCTACGTTTAAACGTAGAGAAAGAGACGTTTATTGTAACTTCCTAATTATTGAAATACCCTACGTTTAAACGTAGGTTACTTACGTTTAAACGTAATATTACTTACGTTTGAACGTAGGGAAACCTACGGTAAAACGTAGACAACCTACGTTTAAACGTAAGGAAATTCAAAAACAGTTTTTAGTCTAACTGTAAACGTAAGTAAACCTACGTTGGGACGTAGGAAATCTACGTTTGGACGTAGGTTTTGCTCTTATACGTTTGGCTGTGTTAAATGCAATTTATTGCTCTTATACGTTTGGCTGTGTTATATGCCAATTATTGCTCCTACGTTTCAGGTTCATCACAATTTTCTAACCCTTTCATCTTTGAAGTTCTTCTTTTCTTCCTGATTCAAATACTCAAATAAAGCAAGCTTCGCTTTCAATTTATAATCCACACTTAAGCAATGGATAATGATCGTTTCTTTAAAGTTCTTGGTGCCGGTTTCGCAACAAGTCCGGTATGTCATTATTAATTAACACCGATTTTATATCGCTTGTATTATGTTATTCTTACACATGATATGTTTATTTTTTCATAGACACTACCTCAAAGATACGTTAATAGGCTGAACGACACGCTGAGGAACCTAGATAGGGCCGTTCTAATAAGCCGATTAGGGACATGGGAGGTGAGGGTTGGAGCCACGAACAATGAAAATCTTCGTTTCTTTGGGGAAGGTTGGGAGGAGTATGTGGCGTCTCATTACTTGAATGAGAGGGAGTTTATTGTGTTTGAACATAGGGGGAATTTCACTTTCAAAACTATTGTTTTGGATCACACTTATTGTGAGAAGAATTTTTTCGAGGCCGAGAATGAAGAAGATGATGCGAGTCCTAGTAACCAAAATCCCCGTGTTCGGGAGTCCGAGAGTGAAGAAGATGATGATGCGAGTGTTGTTAACCCAAATCCCCATTTTGAGACGACAACGGCAAACCGGGTTTTTTCACATGCTTGTTATTACGTGGTGAGAATTTTACTTGCTATATTGTTTTTTATTTTTATTTTTATTTTTTTAAAACAAAGTATTTAATTTTGTTTGTGAATTGTAGAATATTCCAAAGGCATTTGCTAGAGCAAACGACATGTTGCGAGACAAGACCGTGGAACCGAGAATTGCCACAGGGGAATCATGGCTGCTAGAATTGTTTTCATGGTCAACTCCCGAAAGTTCGTTTAAGCGGGTACATGTATGATTTCATTACGGACAATGACCTAAATGCGGGAGATGAATGCGGCTTTGAAGTCATTGATCAACGTATAGAAAATCACGTCGTGTTTAACGTGATGATTACTAAACATTAGTGATATTATTTAACGATCACCCTTAGTTTATTTAAGCATCATCGTATTGTGTAGTTGTTTTTACAAATTATGATTAAATTATTTGTATTATGCCATATAATTAAGTTATTTTAAAAATTATGCCATTAACATCCTAACAATTATGTCACTTTCAATAATCTCAAACACACTATACAACATAATAAATAAAAAAGATTGACGTTGATGTTCAATCAAATTATAATCTACGTAGATAATCAAATTAAACGTAGAAAAACTACGTCCAAACGTAGATAATCTACGTCCAAACGTATATTATCTACGTCCAAACGTAGGTTTTATTACTTTTACGGGTGGATAAATCTAAAAAACTATTTTTGAATATACTTACGTTTAAACGTTCAAAAATCTACGTTTAAACGTAAATTACCTACGTTTAAACGTAGGGAAAGATCTTTTGCACCTGGTTATGTGTTTTGCATTTCCTTACGTTTAAACGTAGAGAACCCTACGTTTGAACGTAAGGATCTCTACGTTTACCATAATTTTCATGTCAGAAAAGGCACAACCTGATTTTCAAGTGTCAGGTCTGACACGACCTGATTTTCCAATTTCTGTATAGTACTGGTTCACAGACATGGGTTAAAACAGTTTAATTAGAAAAAGAATCTTAATTACTATGCAAATGTCAAACCAAAGAGTATCTTTCAATTAATTTTAATTTAACTAAGTAGCCCGCCATGAATAAAGTATTTGTTTACTTTTTGGTTATAGTAATAATACACACTCCAATTAATAATTATAAAAAAAAAATGTATCTGTCACTATAAAATATACACAACAAATGTCACAACACATTTTTAAGTCATTGATTTTTATAAGACTCATATGATTCAATAAGTCTCATATTATAATCAATGGTCCCAAAGATTGTTGTGCACGATGTTGCTAATAAAAACTACAACCTCCCAACAAAAATAAGTCATTATGTCTATGTTTATTTGTTTTAAAAATTAAGTCATTCTATATCACAATAAATCATTAATTACTCAACTATTGTATATATATCATCAAACTTCAATCCAAGTTGAATGTGTAGAGTTCTTTAAATAAATTTAAAAAAAAAAAAAGGAAGTTGGATGTGTAGAGTAGTATATCAATTGACTTTATTTAACATGTGCCCCCTATAATCAAATTTTAACCCCTCAAATATAATATTTAAGTTCGTTTGAAAGGCCATAAAGCTCACCTTACCAGCTCTTCATTAGCCATTTCAATAGATTAAAAAATAAATAAATAAATAAAAAAAGGGTTACAACGTGATCACAACAGTGTTTTTTTATTTATTTTATATTAAATACATACTATTATGATATGTGTTAAAATTAAATCACAGAACAAAATGATTCTTATTTATATAATTCCACAAATGCTCCAACTGCAACATTAAATTTTTATTGCTTAATTAGCTCTGTATAGAGATCACGGTGCTAGTAATTGTCTTCTAGAATATAACGACTTTAATTGTTTAATTTAGTGACACCTCAAACTTGAACCTGGTATGGTCAGCAAGGTACGGAGAAACCTTTGACTTTGCCAAATCCTCAGCCATCGGTTGGAAATCAGACCCCACCTGCAAGTTGTCATTGTCCATGGATACTCCCCTTCGGTGATCATACCTATTTTCCAGGTTATCATCAACAGCTTCAAAGGAATTCTTATTTCGGTTATTAGCATTGGATTTTTTCTTTGACTGTTTTTTCTTGGCATATGAGACCTGCATCCAAGGACCATAAGAGGTGTTCTTTTGGATGATCTAAGAGGCGTTCCCTTACATAGGGTGTAGTTTTTTTTTTGGGGGCTTTAGCCCCCCGTTTTGTACCCCAAAAAAAAAAAAAAAAAAAACTTCAACAGATGGCGATTTATTTTGATGGTCTGACATTCTCTTCAATAGTTGCAAACTCTAACCACAATTCAGAAATGGTTAAACCCTAACCACAAGGGTTCCCACTCACCCTGTCCCACGGGATGAGTCGAGATGTTAATCAGATAATCTAATGGCTCAGAGTTATGAGTTTTGCTATTATACCAAAGAACTGAAAGAAATTCCTTTTACGGGGTTCGAAACTCATACCAGCTGCCCTTTTAAAGCACCAAATTCTTTACCACCCAAAAACTATAACCACAATTCTATATAAAATGTTAGTACTATAATGCTTAGAATTCTTTTTCCTCAACTATTTCTAGCAATGAAGGCTAAATTTATCTTGCTAATGCCCATCAGAGGTGAGCCAACTGAGATCCGAAAAAAAATGTATTACAATGTTATACTTTTGTTGTTAAAAAACGTAAATACATGTTTTAGGGACTTGAGATTGGCATGTGCCATAGACTCAATTTAGTTTTATCTATGTCGATTATTTCCTGATTGTTAGACTTTGGTCTCTTTGACCCGTTTAATTAATAAAAGATATCCTTAAAAATAAAATAAATAACCGTAAATACATACACCATTAATACCCCCAATGGATCATCGAATTTTCTTCGATGCCCTCATTTAAAAATTTTATACATCCGCCACCAATGACCACTACCTTAGCACTTAAGGCCATTTATAATACTTAATGATCACTTAAGCCCACCACTAAGCCATTTTCCCAACATTTTTTTCACATAGTGAAAAGCATAAACTTTATACAGAATGCACTTAAAAAGACTTAAAAACTACATTAATGTAGAGTCATTAATCCTTATCAATCTGCAGTGAAATTCACATTATCAATTAAGAATAATTTTAAATAATTGAATTGTGTTTTAAAGTATACATACTAAATTGTTCTACTTAGCTATCACATTTGTTTTTGTCTAGGTTTTGATGACCAACACATTCTTGGCCATTACACATGTTAAGCTTAAGTAGGTTTCTGTCCCCTTTCCCTAATGTCACTCCCCACTTATTGAATCAAACGATCAAGACAAATTAATACTCGTAATTTAATTACAAAACTAGTGTCCAATGTTTGACACTGAATTTTAGGCTGTCCCTTTTTAATAAAATGTTATAATTCCACTCTTTCTATTACTCGTGAACTCTAAGATTTCTTATGTTGTCTGTATCCCTCATTAAACTAGAAAATAATTAGTGATATTAGTTAATTAATTAGGGCAGAAACAAATTGCTATAAGATATATTTTTCATTAGAGTCATACATGGACTAGCTGCTTTGTTATTTTTACTATATATCAGTATCAAATTAAACTGAAAAGGAATATATGAATATCAAATTGATTCACATGTCAGCTATATGGAGATTGATGAAGATTTTGGGGAGCAAGAATTGTGCTTTATGTGATTTTTTGGACATGATTGTTATTATTCTTAATGTTTCCTTAACCACATAAATTATGCTAAATAATTGTCTGCAGTTTAAGTTGCAGATCGGGTTATATTTTGCTAAAGATATGGGGTTGACATATCGATCACTTTGTGTCTTTATTTAATGGTTTGCCAACTTAGTTATCAATCAGTCCTAGCTGTAACGATGAAGATTGATCTCTGCTGTTTAATTATTTGATTGATGAAAATGGATGTTAACATTGTATTAATAATCTCCTAACATATATAGTTAACTGTTATGTAAAAATTAATACTACTATTACAACCACAACAATTAACATATAATACTTTTTTATACGATTAATTAAGTTTATGATTTATAACACTTATTTAATTTTGTAAGAGCTAGTGTGTTGTTACTTGTTGTGATACTAACATTTTTATCTATTGAGATTCCTGAATGAAATATATGAAGTCAAACTTAAATTGGTTAATTGGATCAAAATGTTTATTAAAAAACCGAAGAGTCTTTGGGATTAGCTTAATTTGGACTTGACTTGATGTATGTATTGTAAAATTCCATGTATTGTTTTAATCTCCATATTTTTTTTTTTTCTATCTAAAACTAATCACTTTCTTTTATAATAACATTTTTGGTCCTCTAATTACACTTATTTTATTACAAAAAAGCAGGAAAAAAATGTTGCACATCCACTACAAATCAAGAAGTAGAAAACAAAAAGGACCAAAGCCATAAGGAATGGAATAAATATTTTACACAGAGAAATCAATGTCACAAATTTGAAGGTAAGGATTACTTGACATTACATGTCTTGACCAATAAGATCTGTACTTTGCTATTGCAAGATCCAACCATGGTTTATAGTTTCCATTGTAATGCACAACACCTGCACTTTCTATCTCCGTCTCGTTGAGGGCCGGATCATACCCAAGTCCCAAAACATGCCATGTCCTCTTTAGGGGATAGGTCAAGTTGTAAAAGGTTATCAACCCCGGTGGTAACGTCCCTAGCTTCCAAAGCGTTCTGTCCTCGTTCATAACTTGCCAATGATGATATATTCCTGTAATATTGCGTTTCCTCCATTCCTTCAAGTCGAAGACATTCATGCCAAATGCCCAGCCACAAGCGTTTGGATCAAAGGTGTTTGATATTTTTGGATTAGTGAAGTTCAAGTACTTGTCAAACCTATGAAAACTCTCCTTGCAAGTCTCCACAGCACCATTTACCATGCCTTGCAAATCAACAGACCATAGAGGTGTCAAATCCTTCTGAACAACGATATCATCATCCAGAAAGAGTATTTTATCCAGCTTTGGATAAACCTCGGGTAGGTAAAACCGAAGATGATTCAACATGGAAAGGTATTTTGGATTTCGGTATTTGAGGTTGTCAGACCCTGCATTTAGAGAAGAATCTTGATGTGCCCTGAAGTAATATTCGATCATCCTAGCAGATTCAAGCTGGCGGAGAACAGGGCAGTAAGAGGAGTTTAACCATGTAAACTCGTCTATATTCTCAACCTCGATTGCTGCTGCACCAGGAGGAGGATTCAGCAAAAACCACATCTTCATTGCCGCGAAATTCAGCTTATCTGTCACTATATGGAAAACATGCTTTTCGGGTTCCTTTGCATGCAGCACAGTTGAGTTGACCACAACAGATGTCGCGAGTACATTATCAGAAAAGATGGCATAATGGTATAGAGAAGGGTCTTCGAGTTTTTCTTTGTTGGGAAAATTCTTTTCTTCATAACCTTGTAGGAAATAATCAGTAGCCAGTAACAAGGAAACACAATGCAACGGCTTGGGGACTGTTTTTGCTGCAAGCTGTATCAAGAATGCACTTTTTTTCTTTAATTCACTCACACCGTCATCTGTTGACTGAAGCATGACCCTCAACTTTCTTTCCATTGTCATACAATCGTATAGTCGGACTTTAGCTTTAGATAAAGCATGCCCCATCTGTATTGCCTGATCAAGAGCACTATAAACAGAAAAAGTGGAGTTTGAGAAACAATGGATAATATTTCAACATTAACAAAACGTGGGTGGGTGGATGTATGCATGTGCATATATGTGTATGTAGTGGGTGCACTTTTGAAAATATACATATATTTGGCCATGTAGGTATATCAGTAGAAAATAACATGCCTGGGCTGAAGTTCAGCATCAGAGGTTGCTTCTCCAATTGCAAGCAGACTTTCTCTAGAATGTTTAAGGAGGGAGTCGTACAGATCTGTTTCATTCTCAGCTTTAGCAATAGTTGCGTAAGCTCTAGCTAGTATTATTTGATCGCGTATCAGTTTCAACGTGGCATCAGCATTAGGATTATCATATTCCTTCCTCCATATGCCATATTTACCCTTGGTGGTGGTGTCTAGTTCGGTTGCTCGAACAATGGCAGCTTCTTGCATTTGGTTGTCAATCTCCTTGCTTTGGTTGATCAACTCTGCAGCTCGTTGCTCTCTCCTTTCTTGACGCAATATCTGAAACATTGTAGGTACAAATGTCTTTGTCAAACCACCCAGAAACAGAATAAAATCAAGGAAACAACAGACCTATGTGGGATGTGATACTCACCCGGCGCTTGAGTTTCAAAGGATGTATAGGGGAAACAATTGGATGAGGAGTTCCACTCTCGTACTTGTGTTTCCCCCAGGGATACACACTTTCATTTAACCTCCTTATGTGTTGGGGTGAATAACCTATTACCTGAAGGCATAGCTCAGCTGAATGTTAGGTCATTGTAATGACTATACATTAGCAACATCAATATGTTGGAAAACTGACACGGAAGTTGAACCGGATACCTGTGAACTTGAAGCCAGATCACGGTTTTCAGGACTGGGGCGTTTCCATACCCAGGAAGAGGAAAGGTCCTTAAGCTTCTTGCTCATCACTCTAACTGTTCCTAAAGGGTCAATATATGTCACAATTATGTCAATATCCTGCATTATATTGAGAGAAATAATCAGTATGGATGTAGAGAAAGGGGAACAGAGGACACAGAAAGAAGAGAAAACTCAATTTAGTGACCTTTTTCTCTGAATATGTGGCAGAGCGTATTTGATTATATCCCTGCAGTGTCAACATTTATTTTGTAAATGTTGATGGAAAAGACACATCGTTTTCTCTCCAGTGCATATAAATACACTACAATACAGACATAACATACTTGCAAAACAGAGTACCAATTCATGCACTGGTCGGATGAAACTCAGCTCCAAGAAATAACTATATAAGTGCATACAAAAATACACTTCAAGAGCATAGGTTTTGGTAATGTTACCTTTTTGTTAATACAGTTTGGAGAAGAGTCATACAATGGAAAGGGCCGTCTGAAATCTCTTCGACTGAGGAATAAAACCCATCAAATTTTAGCAGTGTGAAACCATAAGGTGAATCAAAGTGATTAAAAAAATTGGTCTTTTTTCTTTTTAACAAAAATCCAAGTAATCTTACGGTCTAATGAAATCTGAAGTTTCAGCCTTGGCTAGAGAAACAAATGTAATTACCTGCATTCACGTGCAGAGTACAAATAAAATAAGTTGGAGGGTGAGCCAGAGTCATATATTAAAAAACAAGTGATAAATAGAGAAAAAAATGAGTTCAACAGTGAAAGGGGGAAGGAGAAAATCAAACTTCTGACTATAAATGACAACAAGTATAGTGTCTCCTTAATCTCATAATGCCCAAACGCATAGACAAAAATGTGTACAGAGAAAATATGAATAAGTAAATAAAACACAAAATCTGAGTGACTGAGTGTATATATACGCTACAGAGAGAGGATACGCCAAAGTTCCAAACCTCAACATACAAATTGTTCATCGTATAATGTTCACATAAAGGATATAAGCAGGCGCAAAATGGCAGTCAGATGTGAACAGATTTAAGATCTTTGGACCATAAAATTACAGGCAAAACATGGAGGCACGTTGTAAAAAGCAGTACCAGAGACAGTAAGATGCTTGCTAGCAAAGGAGAAGCTGACATTGAAACTTTAGTCCAGCGATACGCACAGAAAAGATCCACCATTTTCTAATTTCGGTCAAATCCAAGGCAGCGTTTCCCGCAGCTGACTGTTACAGACAACCCCAATAATGTTAGGACAACAAGAGCAAGAACACAACTTAGTATTTTGGACAAATCAAGTTCAATCGCCAATGTCCAGAACCAGGGTACTTCCAGTGGGACACGCAAGGGTGCCTTTTTGGTAGAATATATCGGATGGCTAAAAACACCGTCGTGTAATTCCACCATGAACATACACAAGTAAGGAACGCCAAAGGCCCCTACAAAATTACACAGGAGTATTATCAACCTTATCATCATTGCACGTCAAATTTTCCAATTACTTAGATCAGAGCTAACAATTCACACTCGTACATCCTTACTGGGAGTAACAATTGATTACGATACAATTTTGTATTCCAAAAAAACATAATCAAGCCATACAATTTCCCTCTGCATACAATGAGCAATACAGCCTATTATTAACATTAGGACATCTCTAAAATGGGAAATACATTTACCTTATGCAGGAACAAACAGCAGAGCATAAGGCTTTAAAGACAAAGTAAACAGCCAAACATTTTATTGATTGGCAAAAGGATTCAACATAGCACTCCAAGGGTATGTCAGTGGTACTAACAATGGTTCAAATATTGGAGCTTAATAATCGTTATTACAAAAGCGCAAACGTTCTCAAAATCAGCTAACCATACTCGGTAAATTTAAATAAATTAAAAAACACTGATTGCAAGAATAACCTACCCCGCATCCAAATAAGACAGCTGCAACACATATAGAGTTCAATTGATTACAACACCCAAAATCATAAAAGAAATTCAGCAATCAAGTTACTAATATAACCCACATGATCAACGCCAGACAGACATTTGAATGGAGAAGTTTTAAACAAACTGTACTTTATGAAACAGTGATTTTAAAAGAAACGACAATTTATATACATATCTGCACTTCTAGAGTAGAGATTATCGTCTACTAACTGACTAACAGCATGCATCAAGAAACGGAGTTTATACATGTGAGTTCATAACAATCAAGACCAATCATGGAATATGATCCTAACATATCAAACAACTTCTATCCATTTTTTATACACAATTTCTATTTTTTAACCAATCATACAAAAAATTTCATGAGAAGACAATTTCACCAAATACATAGAAATAATACGGTAACAGAATGATCGTTGTTTGTTGAAAATAAGTGCGTGCATTCTACACTGAGGGGAGGGATATGATTACATTAAAAAAATTACACTTCAGAGGTTCCTAATTGTAGGAAAATGTAAGTGGACTATTTTTATGGTTGGCTTAGAAAGAATTGAGCTTTGACCTTAGTCTATTTGAAGCCTATCTACAAAATGTACCACACATCAATACAACACAACAAACATTTCTCAAAGTAAAATCAGGAATTCATTAAGAGAACCAACAGTCAATGAATAGAGAACAATGAATGTAATATCAACAACATTCAAAGTTTTCTGCTCTGCAGAAAACCAAACAGAAGCAAATACAACAGAAGCATGTTAAAAGGCTGATAAACACATTACACTATGTACTAATCCATCAAAAAGGCTTGATGAAACTTCAACTTAGTACAGTAAACACATTAAATTTTGTTCAAGTTTAATTGCAAGACAACCACCATTTATCTTATATAGCCTAAAAGCTAAGAAAGTAATGCACCCACATAAACAAAAAATTCCCATTCCTAAAACTAATAAAGTAACTTCTGGCGTCAAAAGCAATTTAGAACAAAACTTCAGTATGTAAAAAGTGATGCCGGCAATATATATATTGGAACAGACCACAATATGATAGAGAAATCAGATGAAAGGTAGAATGTGGTTAGTTGAGGCAGCTTTCGTCAGTTAGATTTTTAAATGTAGCTCATACCTGCAAAAATCACTTGACGTTGAATTGATATCAGTAAAATCTTGCGAAATTGATAGATAGCCTTTCTAATTTCGCTCAGATGATAATCCTAAATCCGTTGGATAATTAAAATCATAACCAAAAATAACATCAGATCAGTTGGCAGTAGATTTCAACAAAAAAGTGCTGGAAATCATGTGACAGATAAGTGTAGAGTGTAGATGACCTGAGATTTTGGCACATATATTTTGGCGTCTCTATTCCTCTACAGTCTATTAACGATTGCAATTGCCAGGACCGTAAGAAAAAAGGAGCCAGAAAATGGATTTATTTGGAAAGTTCATTTTTTCTTCATCCTTCAGGTGGTTGAGGAACGGTGGAGAAAAGTCGTCGGGTGTGGAAGGAGATCCGGTGGGTTTTACAAGTTTTTTTTTTTTTAATTTTTTTTTACCGAACTTGAATTAGAAAATAATTTTTAAGGGTAATGAGCATAAAACACCCTTAGGGTCAATTTTGAGACTTGTAGCTTATATTTAAATTTAGCATTTTTAATCTCTATCTTTTTGTTATATTTTATAACAAACATTTTTTTTTTGAATTTTACGTTAAATGAAATGGGAAATTACGCGTTTGATATTCATTCGCCGTGAAACGGAAATTACGTTAAATGAAACGGAAATGTTGACGGCGAGTGAATGCTAAATGCGTAATTTCCGTTTCATTTAACGTAAAATTCGAAAAAGGGTGTTTGTTGCAAAATATGACATAAGACAGATGATAAAAGTGCTAAATTTAAAGATACGGGACAAATCTCAAAGTTGACCCAAACATAGGGGTGTTTTGCGCTAATTACTCTGATTTTTATTACGGTCGAACATGAGATATTAATTTATTTATTTTGTGGGGGGGGGGGGGGGGGGGGGGGAGGGGATCTAAACTCTTGATGGGTTTCGTGGAGCGGTGATTGTTGAGCCTTGCCTTGCACTATTTTCTATTTTTTCCTACGGTTTTCCGGTATCAGATTGGTATTAGAGCTTTGGTTTTCAATGGTTGGTCAAAGATGGAACATACCAAACATTGAGAACTCCACAACTCGTCAAAGAAACCTTCGAGATATCGAGTTGGATGACTTACAGAGACAAATGCAACAGCTCGAGCAACGCCTTGTGCATGAACCTTTGAATCATGATGTTGAGAGCCGTTATTTAGAAATTGTTTTTGACAATTATGAGGTATATGTTAATCCATTCCATTGTGAAAGAAATGATAATTCTATAAATTAAAACAATATGGCTTATCAATCAAAAACTATGCATTGGACACTTTGTTGTGGACTATGCCAATCACAAGATTATCACTCTTATCGAGGAAGAAGTCGTTAGAAAATAAAATTATAAGACAACACCTATCTATGATGAAGAGGAAATTATTTATGACGATAAAGCATAATCTTTTGTTGTGAGAAGTAGTATTAATGCCATTAATGTTGAAGATGATTAATGGCTCAGTAACAACATATCTCACACAAGATGCTCGTCTCATGGAAATATATGTAATGTTGTTGTTGAAACTAAAAGTTTGCGGGGACATCAATTTTGCAAATTTTATCTAATTTATGATGAATATCCAGTTTATGATGATGATGATGATGGTGATGTCATTGAACGAAAGATTATATGGGATGATATTAGTGATGGTTTGGTTGGTAATCCAATATATATCTTTGATGATGACGAGGAAGTGTTTAAGAAGGAGCTAGACTGTATTCAACCGTCACGATTTTGTTTATAAAGATTGTTATGACGAAGTCATTGGTTTATTCCAAAGTGGGAAGACTTTCACAAGTGAAGCTATCCAAGTTGCAAAGTACGGGAAGTTTCCTAATGAGATTGATTGTATGTTTCATGTTGTTTTCGCTCTGAATGTACTACATATAAATGATCCGGAATCTGCACATTTATAAGGAAAATCTTTCACTTCATATCGTCTGATGATGGTCGGCTCGGCCAAGGCCACGCGTCGTACAACCATTGGATAGCCGTAAATAGGGTCGGGAATGTTTCCTGACCGGTGAGACTGGGACAAACCATGATCAACTTTACCACCGCAGGACGGTCGGTCTATAAGGAATGCGCAGAGCGCGATTAGGTCAACCCCTCCAGCAGACCTGAGCGGTCGGGCACTTATAACAAGTAAAAACGTGGGAATTGAACCTAGCCTGAATTAGAGGCATGGTTCGTAACTCGATATTGGAGAATCCCTATCTCCTAGTAATTAGGAGGTCAGATCAAATCTAATCTTAACCGAATCCTTGGCGGATACGGCAAGATTAGGGTTTAGACTCCCTATATAAACCACTTCAAGAACTACAGCCGACTTGATTCCAGTGAGGCAATTGGATACGTAGGCAGCTCAAGAACAAACTTGAGTTCAGTCAAAACCCTACAAAAAACAATATCTCTTCTCTTACCGCCGGTCGGTGACCGGAAAGCTATCATTAGAGCAATTGTACCCGTGAGTTAATATTTGGCGAAATCCGACTTCATCATCGTCCTTGTTACCTACGAGGGGTTTGTCATGGGAATCACAATACGAAGGCATGTATCTATTCTTCAAATTTGGTGAAATGTGCTTTTTGGTCTTCTCTCTTGATGCGAAAAAGTAGATTAAATTGTTTGGACTATCATTCGATCGATGAATGTGTCATTATGTCCGCCTTTCTACGGTGTTGTCTTTATTTTTGACGATTGTAACGAGAATAAGCTATCTATTATCATGATTACCACTCTCTGGTATCGATGCTTCAAATTTGAACCCCATTTAACAACATATCATCGTTGGTTGTTTGGTTGCAAATTTTGTTTGTCAAACAAATTATGCCAGTTTGAAATAAAAGCTAAAACTGAAATATCTCCATTGAAGGAGTGTAAGCTAGATGAAGAAGATGATGTTTTTCATTAATTGAGCAAGGACCGAATGGATCTGTATTGTACACAATTATTCTCAACAGAATCTATCACACTTTCCAATAAGATGACACATGGCATTAATCTAAAGACACACATGTCACACTCACATTAATTACTAATACCCTTAATTTTATCTCCCCCTCTCAAACTAATGTGAGGATCAACCACATTGAGTTTGGTCTTGAAGTTGTAAAAGGTAGAAATAGGCAGTGACTTGGTGAAGATGTCAGCCACTTGTGCTGAAGATGGTATGAAGCAGACTTTCATCTTTTTGTCCAGGATCAGGTTTCGAATGTAGTGAACATCCACCTCTATATGTTTTGTCCTTGCATGATATACCGGATTTTGAGCCAGAGTTGTGGCTCCTGTGTTATCACACCACAGAACTGGAATACCTGGCAGATTGAACTTCATTTCTTTCAGAATCTGCATGATCCACTGAATCTCAGCACCCAAGTTAGACAAAGCCCTGTACTCTGACTCACAACTGGATCTAGCAACCACTTGATGTTTCTTAGAACTCCATGTGATGAGAGACTTGCCCAAATATACACAGTAACCTCCAGTGGATTTCCTATCACTGGGATCAGCAGCCCAGTTGGCATCAGTAAAGCCATGAAGTGACAAATCTGCACGGGAATGAAATGAAGCCCCTGCTTCAGTGTCCCCTGAACAAACCTCAATAACCTCTTCAATGCTTGCCAGTGTTCAGTGCAAGGCTTTTGCATAAACTGACTCAAAGTGTTTACAGCATATGCTATGTCAGGCCTGGTAATTGTCAAGTACTGAAGTGCTCCTATAGCACTTCTGTATATGCTAGGATTAGATAAGGGCTCACCCTGATCAGGTTCCAGTTGCTTTCCTGCCACCATAGGTGTTGGGCAAGGTTTAAGATGTTCCAGATTCAACCTCTTTAGTAACTGAGATGCATAGTAGGACTGAGTTAAATACAAACCAGATTCATTTCTGGTAACCTGCATTCCCAGGAAGTGTGAGACAGGCCCTAGATCATTGAGGGAGAATTTTGTGTCCAACTGCCTGATGAACTTCTGGATCATGGAGTGTGAGTTTCCTGTAATAAGGATGTCATCCACATACACCAAAACAAACATAACTATATCATTTATATGCAGCATGAAGAGTGAGTTGTCTGATACAGACTGAGCAAAACCCCAGTTGACCATCTGTGATTTGAAGGCATCAAACCATGCCCTAGGAGCCTGTTTCAGGCCATATAATGCCTTGTGCAACTTGCATACATAATTAGGTCTGGACATATCCACAAATCCTTCTGGCTGTTCCATATAGACTGGATCCTGCAGAGGACCATTCAAAAAGGCATTATTTATGTCTATTTGATTCACCGGCCAATTCATAGACACTGCTAGGGCTAGAACTATTCTGATTGTTGTTGACTTTGCAACTGGACTGAATGTCTCTGTGAAGTCTATACCATAGTTTTGACTATACCCTTTTGCAACCAACCTTGCCTTGTGCTTCAAAACTGTACCATCTGGTCTTAATTTCAATTTAAAGATCCACCTATTTCCAACTGCACTTTTTCCTGGTGGAAGTCTGACCAATTCCCAAGTTTTGTTGTGCATAAGTGCCCTGTATTCAGCAGACATAGCATCCTTCCAGTCCTCTGACTGCAATGCTTGTGACACACTAGTTGGTTCAGTAGGATAAGAGTGAGCATTACTAATAGCAGCAGATTAGACCTTAGGCTTGTAGATGCCACTTTTTGACCTGGTTTGCATATGGTGAGATATGACTTGAGTGGTTTGAGTATTTACAGGACTTTTTTGGTTGACTTGGCAACTGATCATCTATAGAACTACTAGTGGCAGAAGTGACTTGTTGTGGTGAATCAGTCATAGACTCATTTGAGTGTGTGGGACTAGAGGAAACACATGGACCAGTACTAGGAACACTAGTACAAGGACTAGGAACAGATGTTGATTCAGTCTGAGAAGTATTGGAGTGACTTACCTGATTTGTAGGACTTACAGCAATGTCTTCATCAGTAGATCTCCTCAGGATGCCTTGTTCCCCCTCTGCATGAGATGATGAAGGAATAGGGAGATAGGAGAAGGAAGAGTAATCAGACAGAACTTGTGTGGCAGGACCTTGGGTGAAATTTTGAGAGAAAGGAAAATTGGTTTCATCAAAGATAACATTGTTGGAGATGTAGATTCTCCCAGTAGTATCTAGACACTTAAACCCTTTGTGACAGGAACTGAGGCCAAGGTTGACACATTTCTTGGTGTGAAATTGAAACTTAGTGGTTTGAAATGGCCTAAGGTTTGGGTACACAGCACAACCAAAGACCCTAAAGGTCTTATAATTTGGTCTAGACTGAAAGAGACATTCCACTGGAGATTTATTTTTAAGGACAGGCGTGGGAAGAGTGTTGATAAGTTGGACTGAGGCTTGAAAGCTGTGCCACCAGTACCTCAAGGGCATGCTGGCTTGAGCCAGAAGAGTAAGGCCAGTCTCCACAATGTGTCTATGTTTTCTTTCTGCCCTACCATTTTGGGCATGGTCATGAGGACAAGGGTGTCTGAAAATGATTCCTGCATTGTTAAGATATTCCTGAAAAGATCTATACTCACCCCCCCCAATCAGACTGAAGACATTTGATCTTGACAGAGAACTGTGTTTCTACCATAGCCTTAAATTTTTGGAAGGTGCTAAAGGTCTCAGATTTAGATTTCAAGGGATATATCCAAGTGTGTCTAGTGTTATCATCAACAAAGTGCACATAATAATTGTAACCTTCTACAGATTTAATGGGTGCAGGACCCCATAGATCTGTGTGAATCAGTTCAAAAGGTGCAGTGGCATGAGAGTTAGACAAATGGTGAAACAAGTTATGTGCTTTTCCTAGCTGACAAGATTCACAGAAAGATAAAACACCAACAATTTTGACATTACAACCATTCAAGATAGTAGTTAAAACATGATTAGAGGGGTGGCCAAGTCTTCTATGCCACACATCAAGGCTAGAATCAGAATTATTACAAGAAACTGAGTTTTTGGAGACATGAAAACAAACTGAACCAAATTTGGAGTGAGGGGAGTTCTGATCAGTGGCTTCAAGTTGATGGATCTTGTAAAGGCCATCCTGAAGTTGACCCCTGAGAAGCATTGTCCTTGTATGCTTGTCCTTAACAAAACAAAACAAATCATCAAACTCCACAGACACTGGATTGTCAGAAATCAATTGAGAGATACTAAGTAAATTTCTTGTGATTTGAGGAACATGAAGTATATTGTGCAGTTGTAAAGTGCCATGTGGCGTGTGAAGGAAAGAGTGACCAATATGTGCTACTGGTAATTGCTCACCATTACCTACAGTCAGTGTGTCATTACCATTGTAGTTGGAGTTGATGCTCATGTTTCCCATGTCAGCTGTGACATGATTAGTAGCTCCACTATCCAAGTACCAGGAGTGGTCTGAGATTGTGCTTGGTGTAGCAATAAAGGCTGAGTTCTGTTTGTTTCCACTGCTACTGTTATTGACTGTTGGCCCCTGAAAATCATGTTCAAACCTATGCCAACAGTCAACAACTGTATGACCATTCTTCCCACAGAGTTGACATGTCATTTTTGGTCCAGACCTACCACTACTTCTTCCACCTCTGCCTCTTCCACCTCTATAGCTTCCTCTGCCCCTATTATTGCTTTGAGAGGAATTGTAGTTACTGTTTCGATTTTGAGGCCTCCCAGAGCCATAAGCAGCCATATGAGCAGAGGGGTTAGACTGACCACTCACAGCTCCACTAGTTAGATTAACTGTAGGATTAAACCTTGCAAGTAGTCTCTCATGTGTCAACAATTGGGACTGAACTTCAGGCCAAGTAAGAGAACCAATCCTGGAGGTAATATTAACTATTACTGCATCATAGTCCTTGTCCAACCCTCCTAATGTGGCCATAATCAATTCTGATTTGGACACAGGATATCCAGTTGCAGCCAAGCTATCACTATAGGACTTCATTTGTGCTAAGTAGTCACTCATGGATTTGCTGCCCTTCTCAGATTTGGTGAGGGCACTCTTAAACTCCAACATCCTAGCCTCAGATTGACTGTTAAATAGGGTTTCCAATGTTGTCCAGATCTCATGAGATGTGCTACAACCAATAACTTCAACCAGTGCTTGCTCAGTCATGGAGCCTAGCAACCATCCCATTAGCAATTGATCCACTGTATCCCATTCATCAGTGGCCGGATTTTGAAGTCCAGTATACAGGTTCATGTTTGAAGGCCTAGGTGTGGTACCAAACAAGAAACCATCCAGTTTATGACCTCTCACTATGGGCAGAATCGTGTATTTCCACAATAAGTAGTTATCTCTAGTGAGTTTCACTGTGCAGGTTTGATTCAAGTGTCCTTGAAAGGGCGATCCAGAGTGACTCAGTGTACTCGGAGATGGTGACCGGAGAAATGACGGAATAGCAGAGATCGTAGGTGGTATTACGGTACCTGATATCTGAGTGAGAGGAGGAGCTCTATGCATGCTTGAAGTGGGAAACATGAAACCTGGGTATGGAATCGATCCAAAAGCCGTTTGAAACTGAGAAGATGCACCAAGATCTGCTGTAGAAATGATGGAGCTGACAGGCACCTGAGTCGGAGTGGAACTTGCATTTGTTGACACCATATTGGTGGTTTCCGGTCCTGAGCTTCCATGGTTCTCTCCAGTGTTTGGCGGTGCCGTCGACGGCAGAGTTGAGGTCCCAGTAGACATGACGCAAGTCTATAGCTCCGATACCAAGTTTGAAATAAAAGCTAAAACTGAAATATCTCCATTGAAGGAGTGTAAGCTAGATGAAGAAGATGATGTTTTTCATTAATTGAGCAAGGACCGAATGGATCTGTTTTGTACACAATTATTCTCAACAGAATCTATCACACTTTCCAATAAGATGACACATGGCATTAATCTAAAGACACACATGTCACACTCACATTAATTACTAATACCCTTAATTTTATCTATGCCTTTAGTACTTCTTTTTCCTTTCATTAAGCTAATAGGCTATTGAATTACCTTCTCTTTCAAAAGTTTAAGTTTTTGGAAGAAATAATAACTCAACATGTTATCAAAGCAGGATGTAATATGATCAAATTTATGTACAGACATTGTCTTCCCACAAAAAATATTAAAAAAAAAAATAAAGGGTTGCGTCTCTCCAAACTTTGTTATAAGCTCACATATAAGGAGACGTGTTGAAGTATATAAAACGTTTATTATCTACCTCTACACCAGTTTAACTTTTTGAGAAAAATGGTAAGTCAACATAGGTCGACTCATTTATTAATGTAAGAGTAGTAATAGTGTTGCAACATAATATATACAACAAGTCTCACAACACATATTTTTACACCATTGATTTTGATGTGAGATTTATTGATTTATTTGGGTCACATAAAAATCAATAAAGTAAAAGTTTATTGTGACGCTTTTTATACACATCTTTGTTGTGGCATGAATATTTCTTTTACCGTAACAGGTCTATCTGCTTGGAGCTTATTTTTTGAGAAATTCATCCCTTCTAATGTTGTTGTCATTTGTTTGGCTGATGTAGCATAATAAAATGTATTTTCCCTTATAAAAGAAAAGACTGATGACCAATGACATTGATTATATATCAATATGATAGAAGTATTCTATTTTTTTATTTAATTATTAGTATTATTATTATTGTTATTAATATTATTTGTAAGAGAAATTGAGGGAAAAGGATAAAAAAAAAATTACAAAATGAATAAATAGGACACATTCTTTTTTTTAGTTACAAAAATGACAAACAATTTCAGATGGATAAAATTACCCCTTTATAGAAGGGACGCGCGCATATGCATATCTTCGGTACTTCTCCTGCTTCAGGACCTTCAGGATTGGTTTTTTTTTTTTTTTTTTTTTTTTCCAAACATCCGTAACTTTTGATTTACAACTCCGATCATCAAAATTTTTTCACCAAAATTCATATTTTTTTGCTCTTTAATTTGAGCCCAAATACGATACCCTTCCGACGTAAATTTTGAAAGCCGAAAAAATATTTGTATTAACTGGAGCGTTTTTCTTATGAACGACCGTAACTTTTGATTTAGAACATCGATCATCAAAATTGTTTCACCAAAGTTAATATATAATTTTATCTTCATTTTGAGACCTCATTTGATACCTTTTCGACGTAGTATTTGAAAGCCGAATTTAATCGCAGCATTTACACTAACACAGTATCAGTAAACAGTATCAGTGTCGTATCGTATCAATATCAGGCTCATTTAAGGCTTAATTATCATTAATAGTATACGATTAGCCCAAAATCATGGACTTGGAAATAGCAGAGAACAAGGCTGCATACTCAATGAAAGATTCCATTATCAATGAAGTTGTTGAACTGCTTGTTCGAACTGAAAGTTTGAGCAGATTCTTGGGGCTTTAATGGCTGTTTTAACGCCTGATATTCAGCAGCAAGTTGTATCAGCTTGAGGGCTGAAGCTTGATGTTATTGAAGCAGATTATAAGCGGAATTCACAACTGAAATAGAGCAGCTTTTGGACTGATTTCAAGCTGCAAAATGAACGGAAAATTAATTGATTCGAGAGCAGATTTTCAACACCATTTTTGGCTGAATCAAAACTGCTCAAGGCTCTTGAACAAGGCTTTTGAACTGAAAGATTGATGATTTTGGGAATGAAAATTGAATAAAATAAAACTTTTATTCAACAAACTTTGGAGAAGGGAAAAAGTCATTATCAGATCACAACAGTATCAGTAAAACAACAGACAGTATCAGTATGACATTCAAACACAAGAACACAGTATCACGGTGCGTGAGCTTGCTAATGTTTGATCCTTATGACATAAACAACTTTTATAACAACATTAACATCAACATGTATGATAATTAAGCTCACATGGTAACACTAAGATAGATAATCGCTCTAATTAATATTGTATTGCACTCCATCTTGTTGTACCGCTCCATATGCTGCTCCATATTATGTCTTAATCTCAGTTCAAAAGAAGGCCTTGATCATCTTTAAAAACGGCTCCAAACAACCATAATGTTCAGCCCAAAAAGCTATCAAAAGAGGGCTGAAAAATCTGCTCCAATTTAGCTCATCTTGTGATGAGTTATTGATCATTTCTAGACTGACAAAGTCCGATGCAACTGACAAATATGTTAACTGTGAAGGAGAACAAACCTAAAAAGGCGAAAATATTGGATGTAAATACGATAAAAGGGTCCTATATAACACCGAAAACTGACTTCTTTGTTTTAAACATAAACACCACCCAACAAAAAGCTCAAGCAACGTACTATAGTTCCTTCCATTTTAGCTTTCAAAGCCACAATTAATCGTACAATAACTCAACAAACAACAATAATGTTAAGAAATTGTAATGCTAGATTCCCTTAGCTTTGCATTTCTTGGATCCTTAAATCGTCTATTAGCTAAAACACATATGACAGAAGAAAAAAAAAATCAATGAATTATTTTTAGCATGTGTGTCAAAAGAGATCATATGCTTTTGTTCATTTGAACAAATCATTTAGTGGACTTGAATTTCCCTTTCGTGCCTTAACATGTTAGGAGAATCTCCATCCGAAAAAATCGAAAATCGAAAAAATGATAAATTACCTACCTTGGAAACAAATATCAGACTCAGAGACACCCAAGAAGTTTTCTGCTCTTGCAATTGATCAGGTAATGCAGAATTTGACAGCTACAAAGAAGAAGCCGCATAACTCAATGCTTTGTTGGGCAATACTTTTTCTTGAAAATCAGTTGAAACCGATGCATTAGCAACCAGAGAAGCAGCAATCATTAGCGAAATTGAGAAGAAATTGAAATGGAAGAAAGTGGGTTTTCCTGCTTAGCGAACAAAGCCGGTTAACAAATAAACAAGAGTATATTCGTCTGGTGGAATTTATTTGTCCTTAATGCAACTAAAAAATTGAATCTGGATTAGCACTTAATTAAGGGGGAAAAAGTGGACTATACACTAATTTTTCATATTTGTAATTGTTTCGGCTGGGTCAACTTGACTTAATAGTGGTAACCCATAGAACAAGGGTACATGTCACGAACCTAACCATACCGACTGCCCCATGGTTTAACCTAAATCTTTGCCTAAAACATGGATGAAAAACTGGAAATCTTCCCAACATTGACTGTTGCATGCCGTGGTCCTATTTCTTAATTGACTTTTATCTACTATTTAATTGATAAAAATACATTTTCTATGTCAAATGTTATGTCTTATATTAATGAATGAACAGAAGTATAAAATGATAACATATAAAAATATATCGTGTACAATCGTCATTGCTAAATCATTTCTCTTCTAAATTCTCAAGCAGGTGATCAGCTGGATCTTGAGGCAGGTTCATATATTTGATGGATGTTTTTTTGTTTTGTTTTTTTTTTTTTGTTTTTAAATCCTAAGTGACGTGAAAACTTAAAAAGATGGAATATCAAAGAATACTAACGAAAGCGAATAAACGAGAGACATCTAAAATTAAAATTTATGAGAAATAATAAAGCCATAATAAAAATACACAACCAATTGTCTCAACGTTGATCTATATCATTGATTTTTGTAGCAACTATATTGATTGATCAAGGTATCATAAAAACCAATTGTGTAGATCAACGTTGTGACAATTAGTTGTGTATTTCGTTGTGCCTGTATCATTATTCAAAATTTGTATGGGCAGTTAGAGTCGAAAGGACTCTTGACCTCTGGTCGTTTAGCCCAAACCTCCCTCTATGCCTTCTTCACCCCATCAGGGGCGGACGGACGTGTACGCAGCTACTACGGGCCCATTCGACCCCCTAAAAAAAAATTTATTACCTATATATATGTATATTTTACAATCGTAAAAAAATTATTCTACTTAAAAAAGTAATTACGGACCCCCCTGAAAAATATTACTGAAAGAAAACTCTACATTTTACCTATAGAAAAATATTTTAGACACCGTAAAAAAATTATTCTACTTAGACAAAAAATTACGGACCCCCCTGAAAATTATTTCTGGATCCGCCACTGCACCCCATTCACCATACCTAACACATTCATCCCCCATCTTACTCACCCATCTCTCTAACGTAAAACTAAATGTCGCATCATGCAAGATGATACGAGGTATCTTTTCGAACCAAGGGCGGACGCAAGCCCCCGGACAAGGGGGGTGATACAGTAGTGGGGTTTTTTACTGTGCGATAAGCACATTATTTTGAATAATAAAGATAATATATAGATGATATTGTCTTCGGTCTATACCTAAGAGTTACAAATTATCTGTCTTTCTAACTTTGATTTGATAATAATAATATAATACAACAATACTATTTGACAATAATAATATAATCTAACAATACAGTTCGTTTCACGGTTTGTTTTCTATTGTTTTGCCTATAATAAAATTTCTTAAAATGTATCAATTTGTTAATGATTAGTAAAAAATTGTTAAGCTAATCGATCATATTATATCACAAGACAAATATAGGGGCGAAAATAAAATTTAAAGCTGGCAAAATCTAACACATCTTATATATATACTACTATACTAGTGTATATTTCTGACCCAAGAGGGGCGACTGCCACCCCTGTCTATAATGTACTAGTGGTGGCCAAATGCCCCAACCGACCCCCCCCCCTTAACCGGAACCGCCGGTTTTGGTATTTTCCGGTTTGGGCCGGTTGACAAACCGCCGGTTGGTTTGGAACGCCGGTTGACAAAACCGCCGGTTGACGGTTGAAAACCGCCGGTTGCCGGTTGGTGCCGGTTCACGGTTTTGCCGGTTTGCTCCCGGTTCCGGTCACGGTTCAGGCCACGGTTTTAAAATTTCAATTTTTTTTTTAACTTTTTCATATAATACTTATTATTTTCACTACAATAACAATTATTATTCTTTTTACTATAATTACTAAAACGATTATAATATAATATGAATTTTTTTTATAAATAGTTTTCTATTCGGTTTTAAATATAATAGTAATATTGTGTTATTTTATTTATATATAAAATATGTTATTTTTAAAAATTATGTTATTTTTTCAACGCTTGTACTGAAAATTCGGTTGCCTACGTATCTTTTATATGTAATCGTGTCGGAGGCACGATACATATAAAAAAATCAAAGCGAACGTAGTTCTTATTGTGTTTTTATTTTTATTTTTAGTTTGTTTGATAGGTTATTATATTATTTTATTATTGTTGTTTTATTGTCTTTTATAGTTTTATTTTATAAGTTTTTTAGTCGGTTTTAAGTATACGTTGATTAAAAATGTTGTTTAATTAAATATTACTTGATATATAATGTTTTTTTTATGTAAATTATGTTATTTTTTCAACGCTTGTACCGGAAATTCGGTTGCCTACGTATCTTTTTTCAACGCTTGTATCAGAACAACTTCAAAAATCGGTATCGTAAAGTAAATTTGATTGTTGTTTTTAACAACTAAACCAACTTGATAATTAAATAAATGAGTAGAAGATGTAAGAAATTAGGGAAGAAGATGTAAGAATGGTAAATTTGAAATGGATTTGGGAAGTATTTATAGAAATTTTTGAGGTGTTTGAAAAAAAAAAATAATAAAAGAAATAAAAAAAGAATCTGACCGTTGGGCCGGTTCAACCGGCGGTTCCGGCCGGTTCCGGTTCCACCATAACCCTAACCATACACTAACCGTCTAACCGGCGGTTCACCCAACCGCCGGTTACCCCACCCGCCGGTTCCGGTTAACCAACCGCCGGTCCGGTTATTTTGGCCACCACTATAATGTACATCCACCTCTGTTTAGAACCCTCTAATAGTTTTAGGACGATACAAGAAGAGGGAGATATGTCACTAATATCCACATTGAAAAACCTGGAGCAACATTATTGATAAATATAACAAACTTGGTTGAAATAAGTGAGAGTTACTCTAAAAAAAAAAAAAAAAAAAAAAAGAGAAACATTATGGATAAATATAATACAATGAAAGTACATGGCGAGTGTCTGATCAAATTGATCAGGTCGTGTAGGAACAAGGTTCTTAGTAATTGGAGGATCAATTGATGACGATGAGTTATACCATGTCGCTCAAGAATCGTTGCTTGGAAAATGGACAAATATACATATATAAGGGTATTTAATTGAATCACATTAAATCTACGATTGTTTATAAGGACATATCAGTAGGTGTCTATTTAAAAATCTTGTTGTGATGCCATAAGTAGATATAGTGATACAGTGTGGTGCCTTAGCATATATATTATATATTGCTGCCGTCGCCTTCACGAGAGCTGTATTTCTGGCTAATTTGGCTTATAGTATATGCATGCAATAGTCTTTAAACTCCTCGGATACAGGATTCTCTTTGACCTACTTACAAACAAAGTATGCATAGGAGATAGCTGCCATATGCAAATTTCCAAGAAACGAGGGCTCATCCCAGCCCTTAATTTTTTGAGGAGCCCGCCCTTAATTAATAATCCCCTTCTAAAGCACAACTTTATTTTCACGCAATCATCTCGATTTTCATAATTTATAAGAATAGAACAGATCCCAATTAATCTTTTCCACCAATTTAATATCCATTCTTCTGACCTTTTTAACTGGGTTGTACGAGCATAAATATGTAGTAAAGTTTAAAAAATTAATGATCGAAAGTATACAATACCCTTCTCAAAATATATATACATATATTTGTATATGTACAATAAAACCTTTTGTTTTGATAAAGTATACGATAAAACTAGCGATAAAAGATGTGTGGAATAGGAATTAATTGTATTAAATGTTGCATTAATTTGTGAGAATGATTTATAATTCATCTAAAACAAAATGAAAGATAAAAAAAAGTCCTATATTTTGGAACGGACCGTAGTATAATGTACTAGTATTTTTACTTTTTTCTTCATTTTTTTTAAAATTGTTTTTAATCAATTTAGACAACTGTCATTCCTCATTTAGTGGTTTTAATAAATGGATTAAGGTTGAAAAGGACCAAATTAGTACTTAATTGTTCTTTAATAAATTTCAATATGACTCTTCATTTGAAACATCCAACTTATTTGAATCTCTTATCCAAATTATTTTAAATTTACAAATTCGCTCTTGTAAGTAAGTGTATGAGCATGTATACATTGCATATTTCTACCGGACAATAGACAGACTACCGGATAAATTAAACTATTTTTATATCATCGTCTCAAAATATAAGTTCATTTGAGATTTTTTTACACAGATTAAAAAGTTGGTTAGAATGATTATGCGTCATTAATTTTGATTAAAAAGTCTAAGATAACCTTTAACTATTATTAATGCAGTGAAAAGCGGGCGGGTAGATAATAAATGAGGGATAAAAAGAGAAAAATATAATAAATCCTTCCGTTATTAATTAAATTACATTGTGAGACAAAAAAAAAAAAAAAAAAAAAAAAAAACTAAATAGAGTTACATTCTAGGACGGAAATAATAGCTTCTTAGATCTAAACTATATAAGAGCCAAGTTTACTGCTCATTTGGTCATCATATCTCTAGTAAAAAAGGACCATCTTCCTCTTCAAGATTACTGCTCATTTGGTCATCATTTCTTGTTAGCCCATCTTCTTGCTTTTTGTTTTACAAACAATGATCCTAACTCCACCAACCCCTCTTACAACATCACATAATCCACCAAACAACCTAGTACAAGCCATTTTCTCAGACAACAAAAGCATCATGGTTGCTGCAATAATCTTCTTAGTTTTGGTGATTCTATTCGTTTTACTACTACATGTTTATGCTAGATGGTTTTTACTTCAAGCCCGTCGAAGAAGTGCTAGAAGGTCAGTTACACTACCCCAAGTAATAGGTGCTAGAGTTCATCAACCAATTCGTTCATCGATCACAATCGATACTATTTTCATCGATGAACTTGCAACAAAGGGTCTTGATTCTTCGGAAATTTCATTGATTCCGTTGTTTGTGTACAAAGTTGATGAGCATAAGAAGAATGGATTAGAATGTGCTATTTGTTTGAGTTTCTTTGAAGAAGAGGAAATGGGTAGGAAGCTACCACTTTGTGGGCATTCTTTTCATGTTGAGTGCATTGATATGTGGTTGCACTCTCATGCAACGTGTCCAGTCTGTCGGGGGACATAGTCATTCGTCTCGACAATAACTTGGACACGTCACTTGATGTCGTGGATACGAATCGTGATATGTCAGATGAAGTGGTTGTGATTAGTAGTAGCAGTAGTGATCAAGATACAATTATAGAGATAGTAGGCGATGTTCCGAATCCCGAGGAAGATATTGTAAGTAGGAGGGATTCATCAACTATGTGTTTGTTATCATCATGTTCATCAATGTCATCTAGTTCACAATTTGATAGAGATTCTTTGAAGAAAATTGTTGGTAGGAGCAGATCAGAACGGAAGGTTCATCCATCTATGGATCTTCATTAAGTTAGCCACCACTGACCCCTCCCCACTTCCCACCCCTATTTATTACAATCTTTTTTTTTAGAATACAACCGTTGTATAAAAATTGTATAACGACATGCATTATAGTTTTTCACTTTTATCCTTTTTTTAATAGATGTGTGTTATATATAAATAGATAAACATAGATGAATGTCATTTAGTATAACTTTGACAATACTGTTGTACAATAAATCTAGAGTAACGATACGCACACAACGATTATGTCACAACGAGTTACACAACGGTAATCTGCATCGTTGATATTTACGTCATGATTAATTTACACTTACTATGATCAACTGTACAGATCACCGTTATGTTATTCGTTGTGCCACAACCGTTGTGTCTATATCATTACTCTAAAATCTATAAGTCCACCCGGGCCCACCGTGAGCTTAAGTTGAGGGAAAAAATAGAAGAGTCAGCTTTCCTCAATATTATTGTTTTCATGAAATTCATGGACATGCCGTTGAAAAGGCGTCCAATTTTGTTCTTTTCATTGCACGTTCTCTACAACTTAGTTCACGAGTATAGATATGAATACATGATCCGTTCAAAAAAATTGTTTCAAAATAAGTAAGAAAGTTACATTTCCAATACAACATTTATTGTGTATTTTTTATATTTATCCTTATTTATTGGGGAGTGAGAAAATAAAAACAACATTGCATTAATTATAGATTAAGAGCTTTGTCATTTTCTCTGCATGATAAAGCTTATATAAACAAACTTCTTGATCAGATTAAAAGAAAAACCAGCAATTTGCTTCTTCTTACTTCTTTTCTACATGAAAATTGAGAGTTCAAACTTCAAGGTTCTTAAGCAATCGAAGACGTTGTGCTTCCTGTCATTGCTATCCGTTCTATCCTGGGAGATTAACGTCATGTAGTATATGCTTTGTGAAAAGTGATTTGAAAGCTATGTTTAAGTAAAATTTCGGTAGGATTTACGTAGGACATCACATAATTTCGTTGGTTTCGGTGCTTAATGTACCACCAACATATTTTTTTGAACAAAACGTTTCAATGGATCAAGACTGATGTTAGTAAGTGCGACGTCAAATGAATTTCAATTAATATACTATCTCCGTCCCATAAAAAGTGTCTATTTTCTTAAAATGAATTGTCTCATAAAAAATATCCATTTAAAAAACCAAAACATCATTTAATGCATTTTCTCCAAACATACCCATATCATAACATTTAATATTTATATATTAACTTCATATTTTAAAAGAGCATTTATTATTTTATAGTGGTATATGTGTCAATCACTACATAAAATACAACACAATTTTTTTTAATATACCAACAACATGTAAATGCTAATTTGGATCTTTTGAGACGACGAGTAGACCGAGTAGTACCTTAAACATGGAGAAGAAGACCACCCCCAAGAATACGCAACTATTGCGCCGGTATTAGGTGACGGCATGACGCGCCACACTCATCGCTTTCTTTGTCGGTAAGTTTGTTTTCACGGTAAGAAGTGTCCGGTGATGTGAAAAGGGGTTTTTGTTTTTAACTTTTGAAGAGGTAATGGTAAACTACGCAATACGCGGCGTTTGAGTATTATTTGAGTAGGGTTTGAGTAACGGTGAGAAAGATGACGAGAAAAAGGTTGTTGTTGTTTGCTTGTTTTTTTGTTTTTGTTTTTTTTAAATAAGTTTTGAAGAGGTAACGACAAACTTAAAGTTACGCGGCGTTTGAGTGACATTTGAGTAATGTTAGAGTGAGTTAGGTCATTTACACGGATATCGAAAACCAGGCTATAAAAATGAGTCACTTATACGTGGAAAATGCTTGGGTGTTTTTTTCCTTTCTTTTTCTTAATTCAACTTGGGTTTTTTGGCAGCTACCGCAAACCCACGAAATTACGTGGCGTGCTATGCAAATCCTACCGAAATTCTACCAAAGCATAGCTTTCAAATCACTTTTTACGGAGCATACTACATAAATGTTTTACTTTTAAAGCATATTTTCTTAAGTATCCCTTAAAATCAGATCGTTTGACACGTGCCAAATACGTGGTTTGTAGGACACATTATGCTCATGTAACAATATCATCACAACAATTAAAGCGTGAAATGAATGATTGACTGAAGTAAACGTGGCACGGAATAAAACTAGCGTTTGTAGCCTACGTTATTATCACCGCTATAACGATAGCCTTATCGCTTGGGCGATAAAACATGTGTAGTCCGTAACATATTCTTTTGCTACTGAACGATCATGTATATCATGAAATTGATAAGACATGTCATACATCAAATACTACATCCGCCTCTGACTGACATATATACTCCTAATAGCATGCCGGCGGGAAGCAACCCCGAAATGAAAGTACAACTAGAATAGTGAAAGAAATTATTTGGAATCAGAACTGATGGTCTCATCGATATGACATGTCATATAACAATATAATTTCATTTGTCTTTTTTTTGTGACTCTTAACTTAAGAATATGCCTTAAGAACAAGATGTAAAACGGGGGTGGTGTTTGTGATTTTTAGATTGAGCCCGGGTTATTTCCCAAGTTGCCAACGTATCCAATGCGTATATTGGAATCAAGTCTTTCGTAGTTTCTTAGGGCTGTTTATATAGGGGATGGCTCATCCCTTTCCATGTTCTACAATGATTCTAATTCTTGATCCATAGGGATAATTATGGATAGTTTAAATATCAGAATCAGAGTCTTAATGGGTAAGATCCATAGTATCTTCCCATAATTATCTTATAAGCGCGTGGGCTAATTATCATAAAAATGAGGCTCCGGTCGACCTGCGTCGAGCCCCCCAGGCCGTCTCGCCCCGAACTACACTGGCCCAGCTCCGTAGCGACCTAGCCGACCTGCGGTGGTTTGGAGAGCAGGACCGATTTCCCACCTGGGATTCGGATCTGCCCTTAGGCATGAGGTGGGACTCCTGGCCCTTAATGTTATAGTTGTTATGTCTTCATTTAATATTTGATCAATTAGAAGATGACACGTGGCGAGACTTAGTTCAAACCTCGTTTTATATATATATATCCGGAAACAGACTTATATAAGTTCTAAAGTTATATTAATTAGGAAAATACCGATGAATGTTACGATATTGGATTGAAAATGTCTAAATCATGCTATGAATAACACTATATTATTAATATAAAAATTTCAAAATAACAAAAACTGATTAGATTGATATAAAGATAAAATGAATGCCTAAAAACAAAACTTTTAAAATGAAAAAATAGAAAGAAAAAAAAAAATCGAATTGTACATGCTTGTGTTTTGGTTCCATTGTTATGTGATAAAAGAGTAGGTAAACCACTTTTGGTTTTTCCTTTTTCGATTATGGATATTTTAATATAGCTATATCCTTCAACTCTTGTCATATTGTTCTTGCTTTGTTTTTTGAGGCGTCGTGAAACGTTTGCAACAACTCTTATCGCGGGGTTTGATTACACCATCATACCCCTCCCCCCGCTCCCCTCTCCCCCCGCTCCCCCAAAACAAAAAAAAATTGATTACAATATAATAATAATGGGCAAAGCAGTTAAAAAAATATGGGCAAAGAGAATTAGTGCAACTTTTATTTGACAATGATTTGGATGACAATTACCAACTCTGATATATTTCATACAGGGCCGGCCCTCGATTTTATTGGGCTTAAGACCAAATCTTTGAATTGGGCCTTTTAGTTGAAATTTTTTTTTTTTTAAATACTTATTGTTAGATATATTTTCATAAATAAATATTTTGGTTATCGTTTGCATACGAGTTGCCGTACGAATTAATATTATCGCAACGAATTAATGCATCAGTTCATGAAGGGATATGCATTTTCAGATACATGCATTTTCGAACTGATATGTATTTACCCTCCTGTAAGGGTTGCATGCTTTCATCCTGTGAACAGTGACAACCCAACCCTTTCGTGCAAGGAGTACCTCTATTCGTTTATGGGGTACTTGCAACCTATAAAATGCATAAGTATGCAGACGAAAATTCATAAGTTTGACAACATCATCAGAAAAACATTGAGTGTCCTCGGGTTTGATTCAAACAAGTCACTCTTTGAATCAAACACCCCCATTGTATCCTGAAAGAGATTTTCATTTGATCCCTTAGTGACAAATCGTGTGGAATGAAACAAAATTCAACTTTAAAAGACAACGTTATTAACGTGCTTTGAGTTTCTAATTCTCTGTCAAATCCTAAGTACTACATTTTTTCTAACACTTATCGCGTTTTTAACATCCCTAAATGCAAAAAATTAATAAAACTTGTTTGTATGTCTATTTTTTTTAGGTCAAGTAAATTTTTTTATTGGGACCTTTATCAATTAGAGTAAAAAAAAATTTGGGCTTTTATCAAAAAAGAAAATTAACATATTATACTGTATAGGTTGGATCGGATTAAATCTATACGAATTTTTTTTTTCTTTTAGCGAAACATGTACCGTTGGGTCCTCCGACACCGTTGGGCTTAAGACCCGGGTCTCGCAGGCCTTAGCATAGGGCCGGCCCTGATTTCATAGCATGTTGACGACAATAATGGAGATTTAGAGGGAATATTTAAATGGTGGAAAGAAATTTATATGCACTACGCCATTTGTATCATGACAAATGGAAATTTGTACGTTAACAACAAAATGAATGCAGTAGAATGAACGTAATATGTCAGCATTTCTGATTCTCATTATGGTTCCCGTTATTATGTCAGCTTTCTAGATGACTTTACAAAGTAATTATGGCTTTATCCATTGAAACACAAATCCGATGTTGAAACAATCTTTCCTAACTTTCTTGCCTTAATTGAACGCCAGTTTAACACAAAACCCAAATCTATCCAAACTGACTGGGGCGGTGAGTATCGTCATATCTTCACTCTTCTTTCCTCTCTTGGCATCCATCATCGTCTTTCATGTCCTCACACCCACGAGCAAGTTGATGCCATTGAGCGTCGCCACCGTCAAATTGTCGAGGTCGGCCTATCCCTTCTTGCCCAATCCAACATTCCACTTCCCTATTGGGAGGATGCCTTTATCACCGCCACTTATATCATCAATCGTCTTCCAACCAAAGTTCTTCATGATAAGTCTCCCTTCGAAATGGTCTACCATCGGCCTCCGGACTATACTTTCCTTCGGGTCTTTGGTTGTGTATGTTGGCCCTATCTGCGTCCTTACAACCATCACAAGACTGATTTCCGTTCCAAAAATTGCATCTTTCTTGGCTATAGTACGTCCTTCCCACCACGGTTATAAATGCTTGGACCTTACCTCTGGCCGTATCTATATTGCTCACCACGTTGTTTTCGATGAATCCGTCTTCCCTTATACACCTTCTCCCTTCAAACCACACTTGATAATCTCACTGTCCCTCTTCCTGTCCTCCTACCCGCGCCAACACTAAATCCATCTCCTTTTCCGGCCCCTTCCACCCCGGTCCCACCCCCTGCGGCTCCCCCTCCTGAGCCTTCGCCACCCACCTCTCCTGCGTCCACTTCGGCCTCAGCTTCTCCAGCCTCATCTCCTGACCAGCCTGCTCCCACTCATACCATGGTTACTCGAACCAAAACCAATTCTCTCAAACCTATCTCTCGGCCTGAATTCATTCGCTATCCACTTCCTAAAGCCCTTGTTGTTTCTACCGACTCCCTGGACCCTACTTTCTATACCGAAGCCTCCAAAAACTCGAATTGGCGTAATTCTATGAGAGAGGAGATTGATGCGTTGTTGCGCAACAATACCTGGGATCTTGTACCTCCACACCATCGTATGAATATTGTTGGAAATAAATGGGTTTATCGCACCAAACATCATGCATATGGCCGTTTTGAGCGTCACAAGGCCCGCCTTGTGGCCAAGGGTTTTCATCAAGCTGAAGGGGTCGATTTCACTGACACATTTAGTCCGGTTGTTAAACCGGTCACTATTCATCTTCTTTTGTCTCTTGCCGTTTCGCATGGTTGGTCTCTTGTTCGGAGGATTTTTGCATCACTAAACAAAAACAATTTATAAACCCTAACCTATATGCAAAACTAACTCCTAACCGGCCGAATACCGGGTAATTGCTAGTAAAGCGGGATAAGTAAGGGGTCGATCCTCAGGGAATTGGGTTGATGAATCTAATCTTATTAATTCCTTTCAATTGTTACTTACGAAAACAAATAAACAAAAGAACAAACATATAAACACATAGAACAGATAAAATAAATCTAAGCTATAAAAACTAAGAAAAACATGGAATCAAACAATATACAAACCGAGTGATTTCAATCCAAGTTTATCTCATGATTTTAATTCAATATTGTGGTTTCACCTTTACACGAGATACGAACTCCTAATTCCTTAGTGAATCCGTTTCTCAAGCTATGAACTCCTAATTCCTTAGTGAATTCAATTATCGATCTCTCTTCTCTCGAATGTTGAGACCAATTTCATACAAAACGAAGGTGTAGATTCAAGTTAACTCTCGTATTTTAGAATCTAGCAACCTAGATAATTAACCAATTAATTTGTCACGAATTAACGATTAAAGATCCTATCTTTCTATGGTGATCTAGCCTAACAACGATTCTCATCAACGTTAGACAACGATTAGCAACCGATCTCTCGATCTAGTCACACAATAGCATCATAAATCATAGAAAGATACAAAACGAATCAAAGATCATAAGAATAAACAAAGGATTGAATAAATTAAAAGATAAACTCACTTAGTTTGGTACAATGGATGATCTCCATGAATCAACAACGAAAAGAAAAGCATCCTAATCTAACCCGGATCACCCGAGCACAAGGCTCGGGTGATCGGCTCTTGGAACCCCGCAGTGCGGCCGCTCTATGTATTTTGTGTATAAAAATCGATGTAATTAGGGTTGGGGCGATGCGGCTATATATAGAATACTAAGTCGGCGGTGGTTAAGTCGGCCGTGGACGCCCGTCTAAGGTACTGGACGCCCGTCCGATGCGTTGAACTTTCGAGTCGGGCCGAGTCTTCGTCAGACGCCCGTCCTATGCAATTTTGGACGCCAGTCCACTGAAAATCCGAACATCCCGAATGTAAAAGCTCCTCCTGGACGCTCGTCCATCATGTCAAACGCCCGTCCCTCGGATGCCGTTTGATGAATCCGGACGCCTTGATCCAATTCGGTTCAACACTTGATTTCTTTCCTCACATCCTCTATTCTTCCATAAATCTGATTGATTCCTTTCCACTCGAATTTATCTCTTTAAAGATCATCTTTTCCATCAACAATGTGTATCTACAATGTAGGAAAAACATACCAAAGCGTGACGATATTCCAAAATAGTATAAAATCACAATTTAAACACATAATTCGTTACGTTTTGCAATTTAACTATTGAAAACACCACTTGCTCAATATTTCAATTATAAAGCTCGATTTCTATGAAAAACATCCACATATGGGGGAAATTGATATAAAATATATCCTTATAAAACGTATAAAATCACCCTTAACATCTCTTCGTCAGGTGGCTATTCAAAATGCTTTTTCCATGGGCATTTATCTGAGCCGGTTTATATGCGAAGCCACATGGATTTGTTCACTGTGATTATCCAGACTATGTTTTCCGTCTTTGCCTCAGCCTTTATGGCCTTCGTCAGGCTCCCCGTGCTTGGTTCTCTCACTTCACTGATGTCTTGACTCAGTTTTCATTTGTCGGCTCCAAAGCCGACACCTCTTTATATATTTATATACTCATGATGGTGCTCACGTTTATATTCTGATTTATGTGGATGGCATTGTTATTACTGGCTCGTCGTCTTCTCTTGTTGAGCAGGTTATATCCTATCTTGGTCGGCACTTTCCGGTTAAGGATTTGTGTTCTCCTGTCCTATTTTCTTGGCATTGAGGTGCTTCCTATCTTCGATGGGCTATTTCTCACTCAGCGCAAGTATATCTTTCAGCTTCTGCAGCGTGCTTCTCTGGACAAGGCCAAGCCTTGTCAGACACCTATGTCGGCCTCCACCCGTCTTACCCTTGACGACGGTCCTCCCTGCGCCGATCCATCACTTTACCGCACTATTGTTGGTGGTCTACAGTATCTCAGTTTCACTCGGCCTGATATTGCGTTTGCGATCCACAAGGTTAGTAAGTATATGCATTCGCCTACCGAAGCCCACTGGGTTGCAGTTAAACGTATTCTTCGGTATCTTAAGCACAATGTCTCTGATGGTCTCTTTTTCTCCCGCCGGTCACCTATTTCACTCCGGGCTTATTCTGATTCTGATTGGGCTGCTGACAGTGATAATCGTCGTTCTGGTGGGGTATATTGTGTCTTTCTTGGTGACAATCTCATTAGTTGGCCTAGTAAGCAACACTTGACTATTTCAAAGAGTAGCACTGAGGCCGAGTATAAGACTCTTTCTAACACCGCCGCAGAATTTCAGTGGCTTTGCAGTCTTCTTCGTGAGATGCATGCTCCTTTATCTTCTCCGCTTACTCTTTGGTGTGATAATATTCGCGCCACATACCTTGCTCACAATCCGGTGTTTCATGCCCGCACGAAGCACATTGAGATCGACTTCCACCATGTTCGCAAATTAGTTGCAGCTCACAAGCTCGACATCTCTTTTATCTCCTCGAAGGATCCGTTAGCCGATGTCCTCACCAAACCGTTGATGCAGCCTCGTTTTGCCAGTTTAAAGTCCAATCCCCGTGTTCAGCCACTTCCCACAGGATTGTGGGGGCGTGTCGAGAATAATATTGAGTTAGTTAAATATTATTATTATATTTATAATTTATTATTTATGTCTTGTTGGCTAAGTCGGCTTGAGTCTATATATTTGTATCTACACTATTCAGTTAATTCAATGAATATGTTTATTCTAAATTATGATAAAGAATTTATCTATAAGGTCGGACGTAAGCCCCAGACGAGTGGGCGATACAATAGCAGGGTTTTTTACCGTCTGACAAGCACACACTACAACAAAAATAAGATACGGCGACATCAAAAAATGCAATGGAATAAACCAATAAATTAACCAATTGAAATCGGCAAATGAAATCCATAATACTTGCAACCATACTTGATTCTGGATTAAGAATAGCTCATCTCCGGCGACGAAACCCTAGGTCGTTTGCAGTGATTTTACAAACCGGCAAAGGAAATCCATAATACCTGCAACCAGGCATCTTCGGTGAACTATGAAGGTAGAACTCCGCACAACCCGCTTCAGATGATCAAATAAGTTAATAGCTACTGCACCGATGCGAAGAGCGACGACTACTCAGGTATCTCAGCCTTCGATCCTCAGATTTTGTTGGGAAGAGATTCGCATCGACGCGACGACGTCTACTCAGGTATCTCAGCCTTCGATCCTCAGATTTTGTTGGGAAGAGATCGAAATGGAAGAATTGATTTGAGCGGCGATTTTTTTATTCGGTTAGGGTTATGAGAGTGCAAGCCCCGTATTTGTATAACTAAAAATATATTTGGGAAGAAAAGCATTTATTCCTTTGTTGGTCCGTGTATCTTCTTCATGAGCTAAAAATATTTGTATTTCCTTTAATATTCGTATTTGATTAATGATTAATGATTAATGATTAATGTAGATACATTTGAAAAGGTCTTCATAGGTCACATTTGCAAGATTACAGGCCAATTGGGTGAGGTTGGGTAGTTTAAAATGAGTATTCGGCTGGCAGACAAAATAAATATAGATATAGTTACATAAGATATATTTAAGTGTCTTCATTGATATAGACAGAGCCGTCCCTGGAGACAGGTCAACAAGGCAACGGCCTAAAGCCCACGCCGAAAGTTGGAATTTTAAGGGCCCGTTTTTCATGTAACAGAAGTGTATTTTAGGTCAATTTTTATGTTTTATTCAAGCTAAAAAACCACTAAAACCCAAATCTATAGCCGAATTCAGTGAAAGAAATTTTAAACAAATTCGTTACATATTTTATAACGCTCATCAACATAGTATACCTCAAAAATAATTGTGATATATTATTTTTTTCACTGGGTTGAGGGCCCTAATCTTTTTTGGCCTAGGGTCTCCGATTTTACAAGGACGGCCCTGGATATAGAGTTAGAACATTTGAAAGTGTCTTCACATATTCTCACATTTACTAAACAAAATAATTATGTACCAACCAAACTTTTTTTTAATTTTGTATTTTTATATACAAAACATTTTAAAGTGTCTCAACTGATATAAATGTAAGACATTTTAAAGTGTCTCCACAAGGTCATACAAAATTATACCACATAGAAGACGCTTTAAAGTGTCTCCACATGTATAACAAAATTAAGACATAATAAAATGTCTCCACATGGTCTCACACATTTACACTCTACTTGTTATAGATACGTTTTTTATGCTAGTGACTTTATATCATGTCTTTTGAGACATTTTTTGAAAAATGCCTTTATATGTGTGTCTCTATAGGTGTTTTTTTCTTGTAGTGTAGGCAATTGCTATCTGATGTGTTGTAGTGTATTACGGTGCTTGGCAATAAACTGATGCTCGAGAACCATGAGGTCTTTGTTTGAAAAAATTAGTACTTAGGATATTGACGGATTATGAATAACTCCAAGGCACGTAAGAACGTTGTCTTTTAAGAGATGTTTCATCTCACACGATTGTCACTTAGGGAATAAACAAATATCTCTCTCAGGATACAATAGAGGTGTTTGATTCAAACTGTGACTTGTTTGAATCAAACCCGAGGACACTCAAGTTTTTGGTCTGATGATGCTTTCTGACTCTATGTGAAATTCGTTTGCATGCTGTGCCTTCTTATAGTCTGAAGGAACCCTATAAACGAACTGAGGTATTCTTACACGAAAGGGTAAGGGACATCACCATTCGCATGCAAAAGTGCATCAGTTCGAAAACATGAATCCGAAAAAGAGTCTTGAGTTCGATAATAAAATATTTATTTAAGAAAAAATATCTAACAATCTTGAGTTCGAATCTCATTAGGTACAGTGTGGTTATACTTGTCCACTATATGTGGAAATTTCGTTTCGGTGAAAGAAAAAACGAATGTTCCTTGTGTCATTTACATAAAAAGAAACATTATCTTATATTTATCTTTGATGTCACGAAATCGATGTTCACCCGATAAATAATCTATTATTTTTTCAATAATTATTTTTAGCATTGAAAATCATAATTTGTGCCGACAAGACATTGAGCCAGTAAAAATTATTGTGGCCCTTAACCCGGAGGTTTTGAGTTTAAGCCTCGTTGAAACAAAAAAGTATGCGTATGCATGTATATTTTGTATCCGTGGAAAGAAAATCATACTTTTTGGTTAAAACTGGATATTTATATTAATTGAGTAAACTGTACAAATGTTTGCGAGCGAAGCAAAGAAAAAAAATTCAAAAAAACATGAAAAATAAACTAAAGACTTATTTATGTCACGCTAGATGAAGCTCTCGGGCTTTCCGTATAGCTTGAGATATAAAAATTGCAACAACTCTTATCGCGGGGTTTGATTACACCATCATACCTCCCCCCTCCCCCTCCCCCCCTCCCCCCTCCCCCCACTCCCCCCAAACAAAAAAAATTGATTACAATATAATAATAATGGGCAAAGCTGTTAAAAAAATGGGCAAAGAGAATTAGTGAAACTTTTATTTGACAATGATTTGGATGACAACTACCAACTCTGATATATTTCATACAGGGCCGGCCCTCGATTTTATTGGGCTTAAGATCAAATCTCCGAATTGGGCATTTTAGTTGAAATTGTTTTTTTTTAAAATACTTATTGTTAGATATTTTTTCATAAATAAATATTTTGGTTGTCGTTTGCATACGATTTGCCGTACGAATTAATATTATCGCAACGAATTAATGCATCAGTTCATGAAGGGATATGCATTTTCAGATACATGCATTTTCGAATTTACCCTCATGTAAGGGTTGCATGCTTTCATCCTGTGAACAGTGACAACCCAGTCCTTTCGTGCAAGGAGTACCTCCATTCGTTTATGGAGTACTTGCAACCTATAAAAGGCATAAGTATGCAGACGAAAATTCATAAGTTTGACAACATCATCAGAAAAACTTTGAGTGTCCTCGGGTTTGATTCAAACAAGTCACTGGTTGAATCAAACACCCCTTTTGTATCCTGAAAAAGATTTTCATTTGATCCCTTAGTGACAAATCGTGTGGGATGAAACATAATTCAACTTTAAAAGACAACGTTATTAACGTGCTTTGGAGTTTCTAATTCTCTGTCAAATCCTAATAAGTACTGTTTGAATCAAACACCCCCATTGTATCCTGAAAGAATTTTCATTTGATCCTTTAGTGACAAATCGTGTGGGATGAAACAAAATTCAAATTTAAAAGACAACGTTATTAACGTGCTTTGGAGTTTCTAATTCTCTGTCAAATCTTAATAAGTATTATTATTTGTTCAAATCCTAAGTACTACATCTAGCAAGACTTATTTAATCAATAGACCCCATACTTTGATTAAGTTCACCACGGACTAATTGTTCAAGTGTATCATCATAAACTTAATCCTCATGTGTGACACACACTAAGTTATATGGCTACATATGATACGACTTAGGGTTTTCAGTAGTGTATTACTTATTAGCACGAAGCAAATAATAAGATGAGAATAAATTTATCATTTATTAATTATAAAAATAATTACATAAATTGTCTTTCGGGCGTTACTTCCAACAATATATTCCTTTCCTGCCTTCATAATTTTGATTTAATTCCTGTAGGCTGAAGTTCCACATCCTCTTCTTTTTTTTCTTTTTTTTCTTTTTTTTTTTTTTTGAGTTCTTTATTCAAAGCCAGCGAGTGATTATTAAGCAAGTAAAGTTGTTCATTGACCACATTTTGTTACTATTCTGAGTCTAGCTTCTAAAGAGTGGGTTGATTTTGTGTACTGAACTCTCCATGGTTAAGCCATCAGTTGATTTCGAGCTTTAGTTTAGTCAAAATGTTTGGCCATGGAAAATTCCATTACACAGGCATACTAAGCATGCTTCATCTAGCTCTAAAGTCGAAAGCTCCAATCCTTTTTGATTCTGATGGCGAGTCGGACAAGAAGCACGTGTTTATGTCTTAAAAAAAGAACTTCTTCAGAGCCTACACTATCTACACCCAAGTTTAGTAGTACCAATCCATTTGATGATGATGAAGTCAAAGGGACTTCTTCATCTTTTTTTCTGCTGGTTCTTCTATAGAAACATTAGCCCTTGAATTTGATTGCTCAATTTTTAATCTCAAATCTTTGACTATTTTCTTTTGCATCCATGAGCTATGATTCTGCTTGTGTACAAAAATGCAGTGACATTTTTTTTGCATCCAATGCAGTGACATTTTTTTTGCTCATAACACTATTTACAAAAATGTGCTCTCTCATTTTTGCATTTAGATTTTAAAGAAATGTCTAGAAAATTAAGATTGCTGAAACTTGTTGTATCAATATTGGCCAATTTGTTGAATATTCAGAAATGTGGATTGTTGAAATTTGATATATAAATTATGTTGCCTCTGTTTGAGCAGTTAGTTAAATAAGGCAAATGAATCGTCGCTACATTTACAATTGTCATTGCACCATTTGGAATTGTCACTGTATTTTCACTCGTCTTTGTCAAACTCTCTTGCGAGTCGAGTACAAGTAGCTCACGAGTAGCCCAATTCACATGTCACTTCATCGTCAAATGTCATTGCATCATCAAATGTCATAACATCGTCAAATGTCACGGCATCGTCACATGTCACTGCATCCCGTTGGTCACTGCATCGGATGGTCATTGCATCGCGGTGTTTAATGCATCGGGTATTTTGGTCTATCTATCTAATTTGTGTCCTTATAACTAAGTGTTTGTTTTGGGTGTGTCTTTTTTGCCTAATTAAGTCCAATATGTGTCATTTTGGATAATTGTCTCTAAGATGTCACTTCATAAAATGTTTATATTGTAGTTCTTCAAGTGCATCTTCAAATTAGATTGATTTTCATCATGTCCGTGAACTCGTCACTTCCAAGCAACTTCGGATTGCGTTTATTTCTTCTAAAGACCAACTGGCCGATGTTCTCACAAAACCGCTGGGCAATCCGCGTTTCTCCCAGTTGAAGGCCAATCTCCACGTCCAACCTCTTCCCGTGGGATTGCGGGGGCGTATTGAGGATACTATAATTACTACTGAATGATTTAGTATTTATTGTATTTGTATTGTATTTATTGATATACTTGGTCACCAAGTTATGTGACCCTATATATATTTGTAATGTACCATTCAATCAATCAATGGAAATCATAGAATTATTTCGACAATAGAATGTTATTGTCACTAGAATCTATTTTTTGTGAAAAATCTATTGTTTGTCACCAAAAGTTTGTCACAAGAGGATTTTTTTTGTGTAGTGAAATGTCACTTTATCTTCACATGTCACTGCATCGCGATGTCACTGCATAATTCTTGAAGTTGTGCAACTCTTGTTGTAGTGATAATACAAAATATCACTCTTGGATAAAGACATTGTGTATATATTAACGTTGCAAAAGAGTGAAACGATGTATATAATGTCACTGCATCCTGATGGTCACTGCATCAGGGTAGCCACTGTATCGCGGTGGTCACTGCACCGGGGTGGTCAGTACATCACGGTGGTCAGTGCATCGGTGTGGTCACTGCATCGCGGTGGTCAATGCATCGGGGTGGTCACTGTATCGTAGTGGTCACTACATCTCACTGCATCGCGGTGGTCAATGCATCGGGGTGGTCATTGCATCTCACTGCATCGATGTGGTGAATGCATCGGGGTGGTGAATAGGGGTGAACAAAAAAACCGGAAACCAAACCAACCGGCCGAACCAAACCGGTCCAAACCGAAAATATATAAACCTGGTTTTTTAGTTGGTTTTTGTATTGTATAAAACCAAACCGTGAAAAACAATTTGGTTTTGGTTTTCTAAGGAAAAACCGGACCAAACCGGAACCGGATATATATATTTATATATATATATATATATATATATATATATATATATATATATATGCCTATTCAAAAGCATTATTATTTTTATATACGCGTGTGTATATGTCTATGAATATCGACACTAGTAATAAAATGGGCATTTATTTGCACCACACCAATCCACTCGTGTACCATTCTACCTGTGCACCACACTAAAACCAAATTTTCGTCAGTACATTGTGAGAACTGATCATCACAGTGAACCGACTTTTCATCGGTTCCCCTCAATTATCGCAACATGTAAATAATTAATATCTCATTCTATGATCTATTAATACTTCAGTCAACTACCTCACACACGTAGTTTGATGCTCATTCTAATAAGACCTATGACAAGATGAAATACAACAGTTTACATGGTTTTATATGATCGTCTTAGTTGGAAAATATGATAATATAATGTTGTGTGTACACACACACGCACACACACACACACACACACACACACACACACACACACACATATATATATATATATATATATATATATATATATATATATATATATATATATATATATATATATATGTATGTATATATATATATGTATGTATGTATGTATATATATAGAGAGAGAGGACCCAATGACATTCGAGTTATGGTGTATGATAGATGGAGAATGAGAATCTAGTATGTTTTCCATATGAATAATGACACGAATTCGCTAAATCGTGATAATGCCATTTCAGTGGTGAAAAAAAGAGGACCGAAAACCGGAAAAACCGTAACCAAGTGGATCCAAACCGGACCGAACAAAATGGTTTTACCTAGCTATGGTTCGGTTCGGGTTTGTAAATTTTGAAACCGTAAAAAATGGTTTGGTTTTAAAAGTGGTTAAAAACCGGAAAACCGGACCATGTGCACCCCTAGTGGTGAATGCATCACGATGGTCATTGCATCACGTTTGGTCACTGCATCGCTTTGGTCAATGCATCGTGGTGGTCCTGCATCGGGGTGGTCACTGCATCCCGATGGTCACTGTATCACGGTGGTCAATGCATCATTGTGGTCAACAAATCGCGGCGGTCAATGTATCGGGGTGGTCAATGCATCATAGTGTCTCTGCATCGCGGTGGTCAATGCATCGCGGTTGTCCGTGCATCGCGGTGTCACTTCATCGCGTTGGTCAATGCATTGCGGTGGTCAATGCATCGGGATGGTCAATGCATCACGGTGGTCAATGAAAAAATAAACTTTCTCCGTAAAAAAAAAAACTTTCAACGTTCAGGAAATTAAAATAAAATAAAAAACTTTCAACGTCTAGGAAATAAATTTTAAAAAAAATTTAACAACAGAATTAAGCATTAAGGCCGCCTGTTCCTCCTTTTTTTTTATTTTTTCATTTCATTCTTTATTAAGGGTATTTTGATCTATCTATCTAGTTTGTGTCCTTATAATCAAGTGTTTGTATTAGGTGTCTTTTTGCCTAATTAAATCCAATATATGTTCTTTTGGTTAATTGTCGCATAAATTAATTCTAACACACACAAGCTAGTATACTCTTGAATTATGAAGAAAAACTTGAATTTTAATTGAAAACGATAATATGAATAAAATTGCTGAAGGCAAAGGTACACTCTGCTGAATTTTGCCTAATTATTCTACAAAAAACCGACCCAAACATAACAAGGGTAAAAATGTGCAATTCTACCTCTTTTTCTCGCGTGCCGTCCCGCCTGTCCTCCCAAGATAGTGGCCCAGGGTTGACCTGCAAGTTGGTCCAATGACTTTGTCTGGATCTGTTCTGGTTAAATCTTGGGCTGTTCTACATGCTCTGGCCCAATCACGCTACGGCTCTAAATTTTAATCCACAATACATCTGCATCAAATCTTTTTTTTTTATGGGAAAACGTAAATTTATTAAGCCATATCGGCGAAGCAAGCATTTACAATTTCTGTTGGGGAGAGGTGCCCCAAACATTTAAGCCCCTCGCAGACAGGTCTGCTTGAGCTAATAAATGGGTCGGCATATTGCCATTACGCTTAATGAATGAAAAAGAATAAGACTGAAAGGCCTTTGCTATACTTAGGCAGTCCACAACAAGGCAGCCGTGGGAAGATAGGTCATTCACGGGGGCTTCCAAACGTGTTATGCAGGAGAGGGAGTCCGTTTCAATGATCACGGCCTAACTCCGAGGGTTGCTGCAGTGAAGAGAACTTGATGGATGACCATGAGCTCAAGAGTTTCGACGTCGAGGTTTCCCAAGATATGTTGTGAAAGGGCATGATGAATAAAATTCAAATCATAAAATTAAAAGTAACATATTTCGGATATAAAAATATGACATAAACAAGATAAAACTCTCACGTAACTAATAATCAAATTAAACTCCTTTTGGTATGATTTATCATGAGTAAAGACCATTTAAGCTCTATATCGATGGTAATTCGATACTAAAATTGTCACAAAGTTGATTTAATTTGGATTAGTCTATCTACCTCCCATAGGATGTTTTCAATTCCATATTTGTGATTTATACATTCCCGGTTATTATTTTCTGAATGATGCCAACGTGGATGAGATTGAGAAAAACTCCTACTAACTTTACCGCCAAGTTAAACACTACGATATGCTTATGATCACATGGTGCCTATATATGCCTATGTCCTAAAAATTCAGCTAAGAGTTTTTAACAACTTTTTTATGAAGATATACTTATGTAAACATCCTAAGAATCTGTTCTAGAAAGGTTTCACTGAATTTGGAAATTTCTAAATACATGAAACAATTCATCAAAAACCGGATACATAGAAAAACTAGCTCGAAAAACTTGAATTGGTTAACTTGCATGTCATTGACCAAGTCAGTGTGACTTTATGTCGTCTTTAATTAATCGGAAATTTCACCAAGTCAACTTACTTATTTATTGAAATACGTAAAACCCTAAAGAATTGAAATGCCAAAAGTAGTAATCTCTGAAAGACCAAAAAAATAAAAATAAAAATAGGATTTAACCATTCACGATGAACACCAACCAGGCTTCTTTGATATAAAATATTGGCAAAGCCAGTTGTCAGTTGGAACTATCGATGATGAGCAGTTGCCAAATTATTAAAAGAAAAAAGAAAAAGCAGTAACAGATATCTGTTTGGAGACTTGGACTATCGTAGGATTGTATGCCAAGTCCAGACTCGATGCTCTTTAGCGATCGAGCTCGACTAGTCTCAAAATTGAAGTCCGGTTCAAAACTCAGCTCAAGCTCGAACGATTCATAATAGTTCAAGATCGAACTTGATTTTTTTAGTATTCGATACAATTCGACTTGGCTCTTGTTTTATTAAATAATTTGACTTTTTATGAAGTCTGATAAGATCTTTAATAATTATTGATTAACGTAAAGTATAATTAGTTAAATAACTATTTAATATAGTGTGATTAACTCGTGAGCTACTCGATTACGATGTTTTGAAGCTCGAGATTGATTCGATTAATTATTCGAGTCGATGTCAAACTTAAGAAAAATCGAATTGAGTCAAATTTATTTGAGAGTCGAGTATAAGTAGTTTTACTTAAATTTTAGTTTATTGTTTATTATACTTTTCAAAAATACTAGTTTTACAACAAAAGAATCTCAACAAGGTAACACAACACGCTTTTGAACTATTGATTGATATTATTGATAAAATGTACACAAATCAATAGGTTTTACACCGTTTTGAATCGATCATATAATGTCAACAATGAATCGACCCACCGGTAATTGCCGTGGTCCATAATTCGGAGGTTTCGCGTTTGAATCTCAGTGGAAACAAAAAAAATTATGTGCATGCGTGTGTATATTTCGTATCCATAAAAAAATTTAATATAATTATAAGATGTGTTGAGTCACTTTTATCCTAACTATTTATAACGCAACTAGCATTATGCCATTACCCTTTTATTTACCAATCATTTAAAAAAATGATAATGACATTTTGTTTTGTTTTGTTTCTGATATTGACTTGGCCGGTTTCATAACAAATTCAAATCCTTTCATATTGGACCAGTGCCGTCTTCAAGTTGATAAACCAATGAGAATATAATATGCTGGTCCGACACTAGATAACCTAAGAAATGTGATCAAGGACCCGCATGGGTACGTAGCTCACTTGTTGTTCCCGGCAATCTGCGAGTCCTGTTAAACCGTTTTAACAGAGTCTCTACAGCAGAATATCAGAGCTAAAAAATGGGTATTGAAAATTAATCAACCTATGGATATTGCTGGAAAATTCTGACGTAGGGAGTCTCTGTTATATTCGACCTTCAGATTTGCATCACGTAGTCAAACAAACCAAACCGTTTGGATTGTATATACACGTGACAAACATGAGACGGTTTAATCTAATTAATAGAGACTCCTTACGCCAAAATTATCTATGGATCCTCATCTATAATAGTGTTGTATGTCGGGTGTGTTACGGCCACGGTAACCATGATTAACCTCCTCACCATTCTATCGGGTCGGGTGGAGGGGATATCGTCTTTTGAACCAAAGAAATGTGATCAAGGTCCTATGGATCGACCTCATATATAATCATCCTGTAAATCAAATTAAGGGCACTCTGGAAATTATTTTGGAGTTTATTCTTTGCGCATACTTTTTTTTTGGTGTGGCAAGTTTCATTAATTTGATTGATGTGATTTGCTGTTAATTTGCACTCTTTTTTACAGGTATGGCAGATGCAGATAACACTAATTATAAGGGACTACTACGCTCAGCTGAATGGGAAATTTTTAGGTAGTGTGTACCTACGTAGGTACATACTACGTGGCACAATCAGAGCCACAGGATCAGAACTACACACCATACAAACAATTCTGCAATCCGATCCTACGCACGATTGCACACGTACGTATACCTACGTAGGTACACACTACCTAAAAATTTCCCCAGCTGAATCTCCAAGAAAATTATTGCCGTCAAGAATAATGCATGGGCTATATGAATGTGAAGACTATTATTGTAAATTAGTTAACGATAAGTTGGTCTGTGATGAACCTTGTAATTCTTGCCCTGGTGGCATTATCTGCACCGTTGAATAACATCACTCCAAGTCAACCTCCATATATATATATATATCCTTCTCTATAAGAAAAGAGAAGAAAAATTCAAGGAAATGGCCACGTCGACAGGTTTTCAGCATTTTTTTTTCGTTTGGGCTTTTTTTCCCCGACCCAGTTTTCTTTCTTTCAGCCCTTAAGCCCAGCAACCTTAACTATTATCCACCTTATCCACCCTAAAAGCAACAAAATCAAAACATTAGGAAGGGTTGCCAGGGTTTTCTTTCAAGATGGAGTATCGTGTACCTGCGGCGGCGGCGATTTACGTTCACCGCTCTCCCCACGCCTCCAGGACGTTTTGGAGTTTGTCTCCCCTCTTCATCTTCTCGCTCTCGCCGTCAAAGTTTCTTCACACGATTCTCGGGTTAGAAACCTCATGCTCATCAATTCTTTGTCGTACGGAATTTTGTTGTATTACTTGACGAATTGGTGCGGGAGAACGGACAACACCCACCGCACTTGTCTTCTCCGGCCGCCGACCGTGGGTTCTTCGATCTCCACCGTAGAAATCGGCCGGGTTTGACGTTTAGAGGTGGGGGCTGCAATCTCGGTGACGATTTCGGTCCATCGTACGGATAATGCGTCGTGTTCTTTCATCCCCATCACTTTCGGACGGTGGCGATAGATCTCAAAATTTCCATGCTTTCTTCTTCATCGGTGGTTAAAGCACAAGTGAACATTTGTTGGGATTTGACGTCCATACCGTGTCCGCGAGAATCGGTTCAACACTTTTTGACCGAGCAATCGGTCTCGATTTTATCCTAAATATCAAATATCTGTTTAATAATCGATTCAAATTTGTTAGGCATTCATTTGCGGATCGTGGAGTTGCTTCTTCTCCATTCACTCAACGCCGCTGCACCACCCTCTTACGATGGTATTGATCGATTGTATTGCAATCTACTTCTTCTAGGGTGCCTGCTTGCCCAATAATTTACCCTTTTGCTTTCTTATTACATGTATATCCTTTTTTTAACTCACGAAATATACAATTGAAGGAGAAATTGGGATAACATGGGTTTCTCAGCTTGTTTATATTTGTTTTCAGAAGCTTCAAAGAAAGAAGGAAGAGTAGGACAGACCACAAATGTAGCTATTGGAGGCAACGTTACGGATGATTCTACGGATGAGTGGCTTTCTCTGGATCGAAGGTAATTTTTTATGGCCTTGCTTTCTTTTTGGGCTTTAATTATTACCTTTGTCTTTATAGCTTTAGCAATTTAGTTTCGATTTTAGTTTGAATATAATCCCAATTTCTTAGGGCTCTTGTTAAGGTCACCACAATGAATTTACCGTGGCACCACACTTTGGGGTAGGTTCGATTTTGCGAGAGGCCGAAAATGGATATTCGACCTATGCAAAGTCAAATGTTGACCTTATATTCGATTTTTCTTGAGGTTGAATCTCACTTTGTGGTGTCCCAAAAGTAGATCAATTGTGGTGCCTTTAACAAGCTTGCCTTTCTTTTGTCTCTCGTTGAGAATTAACGACATTGTTGTTGAGGATATAAATTTTTGTGGATTTTGAATGCAACATAACAAGACAACTAATTCTAATGGATCTTAGGCACTAGCAATCTATCTAAGCGAATTGTGTCATGCGCTTGTGTTTTCGTAGGTGAAATCTTATCCCACGAGAAAGAGGATTCACGGCAATTGGAAGCTGGTGGTGATGATTTTGTAGAAGCTATGGTAGTTCTTTGTAGAATCGGTACTTCAAGACGGCCGATCCCGGAGGTAAATTCGATTTCAATCACAAGTTGCTTTAGAATTCAATTGTCTATGAATGTCTATTTTGTCTGAAGTATATGTTTGACCATGAGTATGATTTGGCTTAATTTTCACTACTACAAAATTGGACATAGGTCACACTTAAGATATGAAAACAATCACAGTTTCAATAAAACTGAGACAACGAAAATATATATATCACACTTACAGCTTTCTATCACGCTTATTGAAAAGCGAGATAAGTTATATTAATCAATCTCATTTTTAAAGTGTGACTTAATTGATATGATTTTTCCGTCACGATTATTGAAAAACCGAGATAAATTATATCAATTAATCTCATTATTAAAGCGTGATTTGAATTGATAAGATATTTCCGTCACGGTTTCTAAAAAGCGAGATAAATTATATATATCAATCTCACATCTAAAACGGTGACAACATTGATATGATATTTTTATCACGAGTTATTGAAAAAACGAGATAAATTATACCAAACTATCACACTTTTAATCTGTGACTAAATTGGTATGATATTTTTGTCACGATTATTGAGAAAGCGAGATAAATTATAACAATTACTCTCATTTTTAAGCGTGATTGAATTCATGATATTTTTGTCACAATTATAGAAAAAGTGAGACAAATTATTTCCACTAATAAGAAAAGAGATATAAATCACACTTATCTAAAGATAAGGATCACACTTTTAAAAGAACCGAGACAAGTAAAATGTATATATATCACACTTAAATTTTTTATCACGGTTATTAGGTGTGAAAAAAAGAATGATCACACTTTTTAGGTGTGATTGAAATAATAATAGATCTCGGCTTTTAAGTGTGATAACAACTACTAAAATAGATCACGAGTTTTTAAATGTGTTGAAATTATAACCGATCTCGGTTTTTAAGTGTGATAACAACTATAATAGATCACGATTTTTAAGTGTGATAACAACTAAAATAAATCACAGTTTTTAAATGTGTTGAATTATAATAGATCTCGGTTTTTAAGTGTGATAACAACTAAAATAGATCATAGTTTTTATTATCACGGTTTTTAAGAAAACTGAGACAAGAACATCAATCAATCACGGTTTTTAACTGTGATTAAAAAAATATGATATTTTATAATCATATCTTAGATTAGTGTGGTTGAAAATGATAATATAGTGGGCATCAGCCCAATGGTAATTAGTGTGGTTCCTTAATCTAGAGTATCCGGGTTCGAGTCCCAGTGGCAACAAAAGATATGTGTGCGTATATTTCGTTTTCGAAAAAAAAGAATGATCACACTTTTTTAGGTGTGATTGAAATTATAATATATCTCGATTTTTAAGAGTGATAACAACTACTAAAATAGATCACAGTTTTTAAATGTGTTGAAATTATAATAGATCTCGGTTTTTAAGTGTGATAAAAACTATAATAGATCACGGTTTTTAAGTGTGATAACAACTAAAATAGATCACAGTTTTTAAATGTGTTGAAATTATAGTAGATCTCGGTTTTTAAGTGTGATAACAACTAAAATATATCACGATTTTTGTTATCACGGTTTTTAGGAAAAATGAGACAAAAAATCAATCAATCACAGTTTTTGACTGTGATTAAAATAATATGGTATTTTATAATGAGATTTTAGTTTAGTGTGGTCGAAAATTAGAAGAAAGAAAGCATCGGTCTAGTGGTAATAAGTGTGGCTCGTTAATCCGGAGTATCCGGGTTCGAGTCCCAACAAAGACAAAAAATATGTGTGCTTATATATTGTTTTTGAAACGAAAAAAACACTTTTATTGGTGTGATTTAAATTATAATAGATCACGGTTTTTATAAAATAGATCACAGTTTTTAAATGTGTTTTACTTGTAATAGATCTCGGTTTTTAAGTGTGATAACAACTATAATAGATCACGGTTTTTAACTATGATAACTACTATAATATATCACAGTTTTTAAATGTGATGAAATTATAATAGATTACGGTTTTTAAGTGTGATACCAACTATAATAGATCACGGGTTTTAAGTGTGATAATTATTATAATAGATCACAGTTTGTAACTGTGATTGAGTTAAAGTACTTTATGTCACACCTCAATATGCCACACTTTGGAAGCCGTGACTAATGTAAATATATCACACTTAAAAACCGTGATCTTTATGCTTTTCTGTAGTAGTGTTTTGTGTGCAAATTTCTGAACTAATTTTCATTTGGCTCTGTTGGGGATTGAATATATGGGATTAATGTTCGACGGGGTGGCCTAACAAAACAAACATTTCAGTTGCGAATCGAAAAGTAGATTGCTTACCCAATGAACGGTGAACAAACATCTCTCTTTTAAAGAAAAAATGTATAGTTCATCATTAATAAATTACTTCATCTCTTTGTCCGTGTAAATATAAGCACCAGGTGGTGTAATGTAGACATCGGTGTGTGTGTGTGTGTATATATATATATAATGAACAAAAGCAATTCTTCTTTCATGTGTGTATGTGTATAATATTAAAAAACTTGATAAAGCTTATGAGCATTTGATTCAGGCTTCAAAAAGCTCGAGTTCGACTTGTTATCCGAGTAGCATATCTATTGCAGACGGTTTGTAGTGGGTTCGTACGGTTTGGATTTGTAGGTTGCCTCGTTTCGTTTCATGTATCGGTCCGGTATAGATACGGTTTGTAGTGGGTCCGTACGGTTTGGATTTCTAGGATGACTCGTTTCGTTTCATGTATCGGTCCGGTATAGATATATTGTGTTTCCCTAAGATCTTGTTCTAATGGAAATTTTTGTGTGCGATTACCAACACGGAACACCGTGATACTAAACATTGTACCGAATGTTGCACGAGCTTCAAAGCATACAAGTTCGGAATCTCGGTTCGTTTGATGAGGAACATATGTTTATGGAACAATATTCTAGCAATGCCGGCACTCGAGAAAATCGCGCTCGACGATCTTTTTTGAGGTAAGATTCTTCCTCATCTTAGAAGTATTCAATCTAGCCTTCATGATGCAATTGCAAGAAGTGAGAATTGTTGCGATCGACGTGTTTTGTGGTTCAACGGATAATGAGACGATGTCCCGATTAATGCGTAAAAGCTGAATTGGTCGTGCGTTCTTCCTTTGCCTTGAAAAAAGTTTGGTGTTCAACACGATTGGGACCTCGTTTTGTTTTCTCCCGATTCCTATATTGTAGGAATGAAATTTGGATGTTCCGCGAGAATCGAGCACGTCCCGCATCATTTTGTTATGATGACATAGTTGTTTGAGAGGAATGAGATGCTAGGAAATTTGTGATGTTTGAGCCGGAAATTAATGATGTTTGATATGGTTTTGAGCGAGAAAATTGAAGCTTAAACACAACAAAAAATGAGGCCGCAAATGCGAGGATTTACAACGGCAAAATCGAAACTATAAAGTGAAAAATAATGAGGTCACGAGAGAATTATCCCTAATCGATTTTGTTCTATTCTCTATTGTTGTTCTCTGTGAACTTGATAATTCTTTACTTCTCTTTTGCTTTTAACGTTTTGATAGTTAAATTTTGTGAATTTGATAATTCTTTACTTCTCTTTAATTTGTGAACGACTTCTTGGACAAAATTCGACCCCACCCTATCCGGTAAAAGGAACACGGACTTTGTTTCTTCGGTTGTAAAGTTTGAGAAAGCAAAAAAAGGTACAATCGGTGACTCTCGAAATCTACTATTATTCGAGCAACTTTTTGTGTATGTTGAGAGTGAACAAGGTACTTGTCAAAAAGAACGAGGGACCAACTAGAGCGAAGTAGGCAATTCATGATATATACAATGTTGCTTTTTGCTTGTAGGGAAAAAATATTCTCCATCGTATTTTGCTACATGTTTGATAACGTATTACAAAGCATTACACGTTTCGTTACGTGCGGTGCACGGTAATACGACCATTTTGTATCAATTTCATGAATCGAGATTATGTATGGTGCTTTCTTCAATCATCTTGCACTAAATTGCTTATTTCTTGCTGTGAATTCTTTACTTTTCTATGGCTTACTCCGATGGTTAGAGGTATAAATAATATTTGTTCATCTACATTCCTTAATTGCTGTTGCTCTATAGACTTCGCCAGGGCAGTTCGTCGCCGTGCCTTGCACGGCCGGAACTCACTAGTATATATATATAATAGATAGAAAGACTTTACGCCACGGTGAAATTATCTATCTATCCAGTTTGTAACAGGTATAACACAAGTTTGCTTTCAAGTTAAGGAAAATGATTAGTACACAGAATTGTGTACCAAACTCATCCCCCGAGCATTCAATCAGTTATACACACGTTTCCATAAGCTAAGGATAGACGTGAGGAAAGAATCCGGCCTCATTAAGGCTCTGATTCAACATTAAAGATAAATGAGGTATTATCTCCTAATAATCAGGGATTCATATCAATCCTACTTAATATCAGTATAACCGAATCCTTGAAGGATACGGCAGGATTAGGGTTAAGACTCCCTATATAAACCCCCTACAAGAACTACGGCCGGCTTGATTCCAATTAAGTGATTGGATACGTAGGCAACTTGAGAGCAACTCAAGTTCAGCCATAATACCGCAAAAACAACCACCTCTTTTTGTGTTTATCGGTGATCGGAGAACTACAATTAGATCGTTTGGACTGAGAATAATAACCGGTGAAATCCTAAACCATCAATGACCAATCAAGTCATATATGATGTAGAATCATTTTAAAATTCGTGACTGTTTTTGTGTTTTTTTTGTGAGGAACCAAACATTTTATTAATTATGATCCGCCAAACAAGCGGTCAAAACGTAATCCGAGGGTGAAGATCCCCAAAGTGTCCAGGAAAAAACCAACAAACCATGACGAGCTAAAAGATGCGCCGAGACATTCCTACACGTCAATAAAAGAAAAAGAAACATGCGTAAAACTAGGTAAACGTGCTAGACAATCCTGGACAAGACATCCATACGCAGTAAGATCCTCCCCTGGACGTTGAAGACGCGCAACATATGCCACACAATCACTTTCCACTTCTAACCTCTGAATCCCTAGATACAGCGCCTTCTCAAGAGCCAAAGAAATGACCTTAAGCGCCAAATATTCCACCTAGTCTCCAGGATCAAAATGATACGTAAAAGAGTGTAAAACTGAGCCATGTGAGTCGGAAGATCATCCCAATACATGCATTTGTCCCTATGACTAACGCGTCAATATTGCTCTTTGATGATGACTGATTGCGTCACCTAATTTATCCAGGCATGTGTGGATCTAGTGATGAACACCCAAAATCTTAATGCCTGAAGGACGGGATGGTGGGTTTGATGATTTGTGGCTGAGTCTAAGAGTTTATCTTAGATTGCCTACGTATCCTGTAATTGTCCAAGAATCAAGCCTTACGTAGTTCCTGGAGTGTGGTATTTATATAGACAACACTGCCTTAACCCTAATATTAAGTCGGTTTGAGCTATTGTCATATTTACCCTTAATGGGCCTTAACCCTTGCCCAAGTTATCACATTGTTAATGGGCCTTGACAGCTGGTGCGGACTCTGCCCTGCGGTACTCGACTCTGGGACCCCTTGTCCTACACTGCTCGATTGTCGATTATCGTAGCCCCCAGTCCGGAACTCGATATGTATAACTTAGTACTCATTAACACTCTGGAGACCAACTGCAAGACGACACGTGGAGGGGTGAAACCCGATATCGTCACTCTTCACTACCCAGGCTACTGTGACTGTTTTATTACATCTTTTTTTTGAGGAAATTATTACATCTTATTAATTGGCCGGTCAGTAATTTTAGGTTGTTCTAGCATGTATAACAAAGAAATTTAAAAAGAAAATTGACGATGACGGATTTTGTCACCTTAGTTATCCGGGCCCTAATTGAATCTAGTGATGAACACACACAAAAACCCTAATGCCTAAAGAGTGGGATGGCGTCGTTTTAATGTTTGCGGCTGAGTCTAAGAATATATCTTAGATTGCCTACGTATCCTGTTAGGTTCTAGGAATCAAGCCTTACGTAGTTTCTGGAATGAGGTATTTATAATGACAACACCTGCCCTAACCCTAATATTAAGTCGGCTTATGTTATTGTCATATTTACCCTTTATGGGCCTTAACCCTTGCCCAAGTTATCATTGTTAATGGGCCTGGTCAGTTGGTGCGGACTCTGTCCTCCATGTCGATATTGCCGACCTGCGGTATTCGACTCTGGGACTCATTGCCCTACACTGCTCGATTGTCGATCGTCGTAGCCTCGAGTCTGGGCATCGACATAAGTAACTTGGCGTTAATTCCTAATGTGAGGACCAATCGATAGACGACATGTGGAGGGGTGAAACCCTGTATCGTCATAAGCCCCCCAGACTTAAGAGAGGCGACTCCCGTTGTCCGAGGTCGAGTCTGTCATATGAAACGTTTCCGAGTTGGGTCATCCTTTGGGCGGGAAAAAGCCCGCCATTTGCAACCCTAACTGCTTGTAGCCACGTGGCATGATGTCATGGTACACAGACGCTTCGTATCCCGCAAATCATAACGCGTCATTGCCTTGATTCTCGCGATTTCAAGGGGTTATAACTCCCCACTACTCACGTCTTTTCAAATCATTTGCAAATCTTGGCTTGCATAAAAGGAGAGAGACAGAAGTTGAAGCTGAGCTTATTCATCACTTCGTTATCACAAACTCCAAACGCCAAGTAAGCTTCTTTTTCCTGTGTTATTCATCTTTTTCTTTGATTCACCCATGTCCAGTAGCAGTGCAACTGAATCGGATAGGGGTAGTGAAACACCGGTCCGTAACCAAACTCCGGCGCCTATTTCTTCTGATAATCTCCTCCGGCAAGATTCCGGCGAGCCCACAGCTCCTCCCCTCCTGTCCCTAACCAACCCAAAAAACTAGTCACCAGGATGGATGGGAAAGGTGCTAAAGGGTGTCTCAGTGCTCTTTCCCTTGAAGATGTTACCAGACTTTGCCGGAAATGCAATACATCAGCCCTCCATTCGAAGCTCGACTCCCTTCTGGCCTTCATAAATTTGCCGATGAGCCCTCAGAAGGATTCTGCACCGTCTACGAGGGGCAACTCTTGAGTGGATTAAGATTTCCACTCTGTCCGGCCGTCCTCGCGGCCCTAGACCATTACGAGATAAGCGTTTCGCATGATGTCAGCACTCTGATGGGGATTTTCATAGCATGTCGAGTCGCGGGAGTCTGCTTCTCGATACCCCTCTTCCGACATTATTATCAGATCGCTGCTACACCCGACAAGCTTTGGTATACTTTCCAGAGGAGGCCGAATCGGCACGAATTCGTAACCAGAGGGCCATCTTCTCACGGGGAGTGGAAGCCCCGTTTCTTCTTACTTCGACATGGCCTGGAGAACCCCTACATAGGACAATGGAGGTCGAGGGACGTGAAGAAAGACAAACTTTGAAACGCCCATGTTCCTAACGAGGCCCGCCTACTATGGGGTTTTAGCTTCGAGGTGTGCACTCGAGACTTGAGTCTCCTTTACAATCTATCCCACCTGGAGGAGGCTGGACCGATCCCATACGCAAACCTCCACGCCCAAGACCAAGAGAACCGTAGGGACTTTCCTTGTTTTGCTGTCATATTTCTTATTTTGTCGAGTCTGCGAACTTGTCATTTGTTGATCAAAACTAACCTGTTCTTTATCTTTTGCAGTGGGACGGTTCTCCAAGATCAGTGATCCGACACACCTTCCACCGTCGGTGGTCGCAGCTGCTCCGCCTCCCGGAGATCAGGCAGCGCCTGGAGTGCCTGTGGCTGCAACCAGGGCGTCTTCTTCTGCCAGAGAGGGGGTGCTACTCAGCCTGAAGCTGTTCTTACTGTCGTTGTATCGAGGGTGCCGGATCGATCATCCGAGCTACCTCCGACCTCTAGCGTCTTGTCGGTCCGTTTTGGCTCGCTCCGAGATGAAGATGATGAGGTGATAGTCGGTTCGACTCCACCTGTTGAAGTAAATGTCGAGGAACGAGTGCCGCAGACGAAGAAAAGGCCAACCGTTCCCGAATTGGTGAGGGAGCAACAGAGGCAAGCCAAAAGGACTAAAGTTGGTGAGGCTTCTCCCGAGCCAGAGGTCGATGTGAACTGGGTCGCAAATGATTACGCGGCACTAGAGGACAAGGCTCTATCCCACGCTCTTCGGAGGTCGGCCCGCCTCGTAAGTCGATTATCTTTCTCCACTTTAAATGTTTATTTCTCTCGAGGTCTATGCCTTGTCTATTATTTGACATCTCATTTTCTTTTTATAGAATAATCTTCTCAGTCGAGAGGCTGCCCGACGGCTGGCCAAAACGGGAGAGTCGGAAGACGATATGCGGAAAGAAAACGGCAGGCTGCTGCAGGACAACGTTGCAAAGGGTGCCGCCATCGCCGGTATGGAATCTCAGTTCGAGGCGCTGAAGCTCGAGGCGAAGGCCGAGGTCGAGAAATTGTAGTTTGCCCTAACTGCTACCGCTGATGACTTGGCCCGAACACAAAGAGAACAGCATGATCAGGGTAAGGAGTTACTCAAGCTGGCCGAGGACTTAAAAAAGGTGCAACAGGCGCACAAGGCTTCGGTGGATGACGTGGCGAAGGCTCGACATGAGAGAGATTACGCAATAAAACATTAAATCTATATCTACAAGGGGGTTGTAGATCATACCTCTTGGATCTCTAAATCCAAGTTGAAGAACCGCAATAGGATGAACGAAGGAAAGCATGAAGAGCACCACGATCTTCCGTACGTGTGATCCAAGCAACTCCCGGTGGAAGGAATTCTCGACTCGAACCCCTCCGATATGCTACCCGGAAAAATCTCCAAGATTTCTCCCTAATACCCCTTGGCCGAAAAATATTTTCTTCTCCAAATAATATGGTGAAGTCGAAATTTGCTTGTGTGTTATTTGGCTTGGGAGAACTCTCTTTATATAGGAGAGTAAAACTTAAGCCCCAAGGATTTTATAATTAATACAAAATCAATTATGATAATCCTATAAAATAAAAGATAATCCCAAAATATTCTAGAACAAATCTAGAATAATCTTTATCTTTATTTTCTTACCATAAATATTTATCCAATAAATATTTTATGCACATGTCTTATTAATCACAAGAAAACTAATTTCTTGTTCCAAAAATAAGAGGGGGCGCCACTTTCAATTCATGACCTAGTCATAATTAATTTTTGGGCTATAACACAATTGGGCCAAGATTATGGAAAATGTCTTTTCCACATATTTAATTATTTAGCCCAACTAATTTAATAGTCCACTAAACAATTAATTCACATATCGTTTTAATAAAGTCCAACAAGAACTAAATTAATATTATTAGGATTCGACGTCCGAGAATAGCTATGCTATATAGGAGGCACGTCGGGGACCATGGACTAATAATCAGCGGCTCCGATAAATCAAATAAATAATTATAGAATAATTATATTCGATAAATCAATCACAGGAATATGCCACCATAATCCCGTGACTGCACTCCTCCGATTATGAGATTATATTTATCTCCTCACGAGAATAATAATAAGCGTCCATTGATATAATCATTACATATGGATTAATCCTCCATAGACTGTTCATTCTAAATCGGGAAGTTACCGTTAACCCTTTTTAGAACCTCTTATCCTTATTTACCATTAACCCCCTAGTGATCAATTAATTCATACAACTCACCGGTGATCAATCGGTGTGATATGAACTCGCGCGATCGATCGGTTTCTAGGATTAACAAATAAGGAAGCTGTCTATCTACTTCCATAAAAGAGATACCTTGAAGGTCGAGCGAGAGAGTCGATTAAGCGGGGAACACATCTTGTCAATCCTGCAAAGATCGAGGAGGCCGATAAGGCGGAAGCAATCCTTGAATATCGAAAGTCGCAAAACCTCGGGAATGACAAGAGATACCCGAGGTCGAGCAGAGAGTCGAGGTGTCCTTGCAAAGATCGAGGAGGCCAAGGCGGAAGTGAATATCGAAAGTCGCAAAATGATGGGCGTGCGTGCGGCCATGATGGGCGGCTTCACTATGGCGGTGACTCAAGTGAAGGCTATCAACCCGGGATTCGATGTGTCGACGCTCGAGACGCCGATGTTCTACAATTCGATGTGTTGTATACGTGGCGGAAAGATTCGATGTGTTGTATACGTGGCGGAAAGATTGTACGACCAGTACAGCGAAGAATTCCAACAGGGGGGATCTTTGGCCATTAAGTATGGTCCTTCCACTTCTGCTCCTGCTGCCGATCCAACTTCCGCCATTTCTGAGCCGACCCCTGAAGCCGACCCTTGATTGTTGTTTCTTCAAATTTCTCTTTTGTTGACTTTGAACTTGAAATTCGATCTGTAATAATATTTATTACTTTGAATCAACTTTGGCTGGTCTTATCGACCTGGCTTTGTTTTGTATCAACTTTTGCTTTGAATTTGATTTGATTTTGCAATGTTTTTATTTACAATGTTGTTATTGTCTATCTTTCTTGTCTCGATGTTTTATAGCCTTTCGGTTGTCGAGCCTTTGCCTCTGTTTGCTGTTTGCTTTATTGATGTCGTGTTGCCCCCCAAGTGTATTACGAACCTCTGGTTCTTATTGCACTTGTGAGTTTAGTTGAAATCGACCCGTTTGCCTTGGCCTTTTTGCCTCGTATGCTTATTTGGCCTCAGGTTGAGTGTTTTAGTCCGACTGTGCGAACTGTACTTTGTCTCGAGCCTTTTTCGCCTCTTAGGCTCGTTCGGCTTTCGACTAGGACATTTGGCCCGACTATGCGAACCGTCCTTTGTCTCGAGCATTTTTCGCCTCTTAGGCTCGTTCAGCTTTCGACTGGGACAATTGGCCCGACTATGCGAACCGCCCTTTGCTTTGGCCTCGTTCGCCTCTTGGGCTCGTTTGGCTCTTAGCTGGGACAGGTGGCCCGACCATGCGAACCATCTTTCTGCCTTAGCATTTGTTGCCTACTAGGCTCACTTTGCTTTTGGCTTTACTGAGGGGTCCGACATGCGGATTTCCCTATTCTTTGTCAACTGTATTGCCTTAAGCACATTGTATCACATTGGACTTGTAATGCCACGGCTATAAATCCTAACAAACATAAAATCATCTCGAGGAAAAACATGTTTATTAGAATGCTTATAAAATTGTCTCATGGACTTATTACAAGATCGATAAAACGAAAAGCAAACAGAAATTGATTGAAACAAAGCTTATCTTAAACATAGTACTTCCTTAGGTTGTTGGCATGCCAATGTCGAGGAACCGTGGTTCCATCTGCTCGCCCAAGTTGATAAGACCCTTTTGGATGAACTTTCAGAATCTGATATGGGCCTTCCCAATTCGGGGTCAACTTTCCAATCGCTTCTTGCCGACTCGCTTCGTACTTTCTAAGAACCAGATCTCCGACTCTGAAGTATATGTGCTTTACCCCCGAGTTATAGTTCTGAGAGATCTTCTGCTTGTACCTTGCCATCCTGACTGAGGCTATCTCTCTTCGTTCCTCGACGTCGTCTTTTTCATGCCGGATCTCGGGATCGTTTGTTTCAACATTGTAGGCCAGAACTCGAGGAGAGGGAACACCGATTTCCGCGGGTATAACCGCTTCGCATCCGTACACTAGAGAAAAAGGTGTTTCTCCTGTTGAGGAATTGGGAGCTGTCCTATAAGACCATAGGATGATCGGAAGTTGTACTACCCAATCTCGACCTTATGCCTCTAGCCTCTTCTTTAACCCTAGCTTGATCTGTCGATTGGTGTGCTCGACTTGACCATTTGCCTGTGGGTGAGCTACGGAGGTGAAATGTTGACTAATGTGATACTCACTGCACCATTCTCGAACACCTCGATCTTCGAATTGGGTGCCGTTATCTGTGATCAGAGACTTTGGAATGCCATACCTGGACAAAATATCGACCCACAGAAATTTTTTGATGGTTGCAGCTCTGATGTTAGGCAAAGCTTTGGCTTCTACCCATTTGGTGAAGTAATCCACAGCAACAACCACATACTGGTTATTCCCCGGGGCTCGAGGTAGAGGTCCAACTATATCGATTCCCCACTGGTCGAAAGGCCATGCTGACGAGATGACATTCATTTCCTGGGCTTGTTGATGGGAGATGTTGTCATGGATCTGACAAGGCTTGCATCTCTGAACAAGATTGTTCGCATCTCGTTGCATCGACGGCCAAAAATAACCAGCTAACTTACACCTTCGAGCCAACATCCTGGCCCCACAATGATTCCCACAAGCTCCTCTGTGGATTTATTCCAGTAGATATTCCCCTTCAGCTTCGGGAACACACCTCAACCACGGGCTCACAAAAGACTTTCGATATAGGACATCGTCAAAAAATGCATACCGTGTTGATTGAAGTCGAACCTTCCTTGATTGTGTCTTATCGGACGGGAGAATTCCATCCTTGAGGTAGAGGGCAATCAAGTCCATCCATGTGGCCTGCTGAGTGATCGGCTGGGCCTCGGACTTTTTGTAGCTTCTGTCTGTCAATAGCTCGACCAGAACCTTCTTACTCGAGACGAAACTCGATACGAGTTTAGACAGTGCATCGGCCCTCTTATTCTGACTTCGGGGAATCTATTCGAACTGAACTTTCTTGAATTTAGGTATATGGCCTTGCACCATTGCTAGATAGTTCCTCATGGTTTCCTCTTTAGCCTCATACTCCCCTTTAACATGATTTACTACCAACTGTGAGTCACTGTAAACTAACACATCCTCGACACCTATCTTCAGAGCAAGTTTCAGACCTGTGATCATAGCTTCATACTCGGCCTCGTTGTTCGTTGCTTTGAAATCAAACTGAAGGGCGTATGGGAACTCTCACCTTTTGGGCTGACCAGAAGGAGACCTGCTCCTGCCCCTTCCTTGCTCGAGGCTCCATCTACTTAGAGGGTCCATCTTTCCCCCGGATTCTGCTTCTCTTGATCGAGTTGGATGGAAATCCCTTCAGCTAACAAACTCGATATCATACTGTGCCATCTCTACTACCCATTTCGCCAGTCGACCTGATGTGTCGGGCTTCGCTAAGATCTGCTTCAGTGGTTGGTCAGTGACTACCATAATAGGATGAGCTTGGAAATAAGGCCTCAGCTTTCTCGAGGCATGAACTGTTAGGTGAAGTGCCCGAAAGACAATTTGTGTAATTGTTTTTAATAATGAATGATGGAATTTATCTCACCTTATTACTTGCTTTGTGCTTGTAAAGTAATACACTGCTGCAAACCCTAAGTATATCTGTATGTAACCACTTAACTCAGTGTATGGATTACAGTGAGGATTGAGTTAGTGGTGATATACTTAAAGCGTTAGTCCGTGGTGAACTTAATCGAGTTTAGGGTCTCTTGATTAAAACACCAATAATACGCCCGAACACCTTAGGGTGTGATAGTCTTATCCGGTTTGTCGGTAGAGGGTACCTACGTGGGGCATTTATATATGATGGCATTCATATATAGATTTGGACCGATTTAATCCGAATTTCTCGATATAATTCCGTAATCGAGGAATCTTATTAAATCATTAGATGATCATATATGGATCAACCTTAATCCGAGGTGATCACGGGGTCTTTGCTTGTCTCGGGGTAGTGTTTGATGTGTTAGTTACGGTTCACTTGAATATGTGTTCCAAGCCACTTCTCATTGGCACTATCTCCTGATGAGTGAGTAGTTCTGATTTTCACAGACATGGAATCCATTCCTTCCTGCGGGAAGTAGAGAGACATTCTCCTTATTTGTTAGCCTTAAGAAATTGATCGATCCCGGGAGTTCACATTTGACTAATTAGCTACTAGTTAGATATGTGTACTAATTGATCATCAGGGGGTTAATGGTAAATAAGGATAATATATTCTATGTCGGGTTCACGAAGACTTCCCACTCAGAATGGACAGTCTCTAAAGGGTTAATCCGTATGTAGTGATTATATTAATGGACGCTTATTCACTCTGTGGGTTGAGTATAAGTATACATCTATAATCGGTAGAGTTCAGTTCCGGGTTTATGGTGGCGTAATCCCGGAATTAATAATTAATGTGCTTATTCTGTTCGATGAATAATTAATTATTGAAGCTACTGGTTATAGGTCCATGGTCCCCGATGTGGCTTCTGTAATTCGGACTAATAATCTTGTTATTTGGGCCTCAATGATAATTAATTGGCTGGGCTAATTAATTGATATGCATGGATATTATTTAGTTGAGCTAAATAATATAATACACATAAAAGATATTTTATGTGGGCTTAGTGACCCTACAAGGTGGCGCCAATATATGTTATTTAATTAGAGAGAAATTAGTTTTCTTGGATAATTATTTGACATGTGATTTATCTTTTATTTGTTAAATGATAATTCATGGAATATTAGATAATAATATGATTTATCCTAATTTGTTTGGGATAATCATTTTATTTATCTTTTATTTGGAATAAAGGATTAATGTAATAATTATCTCTTAATTATTAAATCCTTGGAGGACAAGGATTACTCTCCTATATAAAGAGAGTTCTCCCAAGCCTTAGGATTGGCATAATTCGACCACCACACTTGTAAAAGAGAGGAAAAATTGTTTTTCTTGTCTAGGGTTTTAGTAGAAGAAAAACTCCAAGTTTTTCTTGGTGTTGCATATCAAGGAGGTTCGTGTATCAAGAAGGGTGTCCACCAACCGCCGTTTGGAGAACACATCGGAAGATCAAGGCGTCTCTTCCCGATATTGGTAACATGATCTTAACCCCCTTGTAGTAGTTTAAGTCTTTTAATTATGTATTGTGATGTATAAGTCGTGATCCATCCGCTGCGCGTAGATCTAACTCGTTTAGATCTAAGATCCTACATCCTTCATGAACAAGGCAAAATGCTAGTTTCTCAGCTGGTGAGTACCGGACCTCGGGGCCATGTAGTGCCTTACCGACAAAGTAGATAGGCACCTGGCCATGTACCCCTTCTCGAACTAAGACCGCACTCACTGCTTCCTCGCATACTGCCAAATAGACTAACAACTTCTCCCCTTCTCGAGGTGAAGTGAGGGTGGGTAACACTGACAAATAAACTTTCAACTCCTCGAAGGCTGTCTGACATTCATCGTCCCAATGAAAAGGACTGGCCTTCTGGAGAATCTTGAAGAATGGTAGTGCACGCTGTGCGGACCTCGATAAAAATCTGTTGAGAGCGGCCATTCGACCGGTAAGCCTTTGCACTTTCTTTGTATTCCGAGGTGGGGGCATATTCTTCAAAGTGTCGATTTTGTCCGGGTTCGCTCGAATCCCGTCCTTCGAAATCATGTATCCTAAAAATTTGCCCGACCTGACCCCAAAGGTGCACTTCTTTGGATTTAACCTCATCTGCGTATCCCTCAACACTTCGAATACCTCTCGAGCGTCATCCAAATATTGCTTCATTGATCGACTTTTGATGAGCAAGTCGTCCACGTATACTTCCATGCATAGACCAATCTGTTTGGCAAAGATCTTGTTGACTGCTCTCTCATATGTGGCCCCTAGCGTTTTTCAAACCGAATGGCATGGTTACTTAGCAGAAAGTGCAAAATTCTGTGATAAAAACTGTTTTTTTGCGTCTCGGGGGTCCATTAAGATCTGATGGTATCCCTTGTACGCGTCCAGAAAACCAAACACTTCGAAATCGATGGTAGAGTCTACTAACCTGTCGATTTTCGGCAACGGATATGAGTCCTTTGGGCATGCTTTGTTCAAGTCAGTGAAGTCTACGCACATACGCCAACTGGCATCGGGTTTCTTGACCAACACCGGGTTGGCTAGCCACTCTGGATAAAATACTTCTCTTACTATCTGGGCCGATAGTAGCTTACCGATTTCCGATTCTATTGCTTCCAGTCGATCAGACGTAAAGTTTCTCTTCTTTTGCTTAACTGGCTTCTTAGTTTGATCTATCTCGAGCTTATAAACCGCGATGTCGGTAGACAACCCTGGCATGTCCGTAGCTTTCCAGGCAAAGACATCTCTGAATTGGACCAACAACTCAATTAGCGACTATTTATCTTTGGCTGGAATCCAAATCCCGACTTGTACACACTGATCATCTTATCCTTCCCAGAGAAAATCAGAAAGCTGACGTGGCCTTTTCTAGTGCTAGTCCAGTCCTTAACCGACAGTGTATCGGGTCAAACTGTAGTGCTAGTGTGGTGAGTCGGGTGTCGAATCCTCGGGGAAACGTGTGGTAATTCGAGTGTGGTTAAACACCAAGAAGTTCGTTATTAACTCAATCTAAGTCGCAGTTTTTCTTTTTCCTTTTTAGTAACCGTAAAACGGTAAATAAATGCATAAAACTAAAACGAGATATATATATAGATACATATATATATATATATATATATATATATATATATATATATATATATATATATATATATATATATATATATATATATATAGGTACCAATACAATATATAGAATATAACTACTAGTAATATTATTAGAAACTAGCCAAGAATATGTCACTGAATTAGTATATCTTTTTAGTAGAAATACAAAATGTTTACAGCGCTGCCGTTATCGATGCAGACTCTCGATACACGGGCTCGACTAATCACAGCCTCGATAACCAACCCTTCACTATGACTCCTAGACTTGAGGATATCATCTCGGGGTCCGTACCCGACTTCCATCGTAAATCTGAGCAGCTTACGCTCTCTCGAGCTATCAGCTGGCTCTCAATTACCTTGGTCTTTGTCGCTCTCCTCTGGTCCAATGATCATATTGACATAACTGTTCGGCCGGTTATAATCATATCTATCTCGACCGTAGTTATCTCTTTTATTTCCATCGCGACCTGGAGATCGATTCCTCTGAGGTGATCGATCTCTCCGTCTCTGATTATCTCGGCCTCGACCCCTATCTTGATCGGAGTTCTTCCTATTATACTCTCCACGCCCCCTGGGCCCATCAAGACGAGATCTATCGACCACTTCATCTAACTTCCATTCCTGAATGCAGATGTCAATATCTTTTTTCAGGTCATGACAATCCTCGGTTGTGTGACCTATGTCTTCGTGAAACTCACAATACTTGCTCGAATTCCTCTTTTCTCGAGGTTTTTTCAATGGCGGCGGTCTTCTCGCTATGTTTTTCGAGAGCATGATCGATAACACATCGGCTCGAGACCGATTAAGCGGAATGAAATCCTTATCACGTGTGGGTCCCTTCTTTCCCCCACGGTCTGAGGCGGGTGCCTCTATACGATCCCAGACTGAAGGTTTACTCTCGACATCCTGTCGTTTGGATTGATTCCTGCTCGGACCTCGATTGTCCTTCTTCGAATCCATCCAGTCGGATTGGGTGTGCCTACGCACTGCCTCTTCCCCTTGACAGAATCGATGCACCACGTTAACACACTCGTCCATGGTGTGAGGAACATCTCTTCTCAACTTCATGTATAACTTCGTATTACGCAGTCCCCCCACGAACGATGTGATCAGAAGTCAATCAGTTGCGTCTTTGACTTGCATGGCCTCGAGATTAAATCTCTTCAGATAGTCTATTACTGTTTCATCCTTTTGCTGCCTCATATTCATGAGGTGCGTGGCACTTAAATGAAATTTCTTGTTGACGATGAATGCGTCCCGAAACTTGCGGGCTAGCATGGCAAAACTGGAGATCGACCCGGGCCGTAGCTTGGTAAACCATTCCCTGGCTCGACCCACGAGCAGCGTCTCGAACGCCCGACATCGCATCGCATTGGGTGCGCCATCCAACCTCATCTGAGATAGATACCTATGTAGATGGTCCTCCGGGTCGGTGGTACCGTCGTAGGGTTCTATCTTCGGTATCTTAAACCCCTTGGGTTTCGGGAAACTCTCGATCTCTTTCATGAAAGGGGACTCCAACCATAGCGAGACCTGGTTTTTCCCCAAAATAACATCCAGCTCATCCCGACGCTGTCTTCGTCCATTTTCTGATGCTTCTGTTGGATCTCACGTCTCTTTCTCTCTATAGAGCTGGAGGACGCACTGACTTCGTCCCTGGGAGTCTGCTTAGGCTTTTCTGCAGCATCTTTCAGACCACCATCTGCCGCGGCGTCTTTCTGGCCGCCGGCTGCTTGTTTTTTCGCCATAACCGCCTCTGCTATAATCCTGGATATTAATTCAAGATCCGCCCCTGCCAATTGATCCACAAGCGCTCGGTGTTCTGGAACAAGACCTTGCTTTTCTTGCTGAGGATTTTCACGGACAAGGTCCAAGACTGGATCTTTTCCTCCTTGCTTTTCTTGATGAGGATCTTCATGGACAAGATCCAAGACTGGGTCTTTTCCTCCTTGCACCTCTGGGTCTGCCTGCTCGTTAATCTGTGAACCTTGATCTGGGTGGGATGCGGCTCTGGATACAGTCTTCCTGGGAGGCATGGTGATCATGGTGTATTCAACAATAGAAGACCTTCCTTCTAGCGCCAATGACGATGACGGATTTTGTCACCTTAATTATCCGGGCCCTAATTGAATCTAGTGATGAACATACACAAAAACCCTAATGCCTAAAGAGTGGGATGGCGTCGTTTTAATGTTTGCGGCTGAGTCTAAGAATATATCTTAGATTGCCTACGTATCCTGTTAGGTTCCAGGAATCAAGCCTTACGTAGTTCCTGGAATGAGGTATTTATAATGACAACACCTGCCCTAACCCTAATATTAAGTCGGCTTATGTTATTGTCATATTTACCCTTTATGGGCCTTAACCCTTGCCCAAGTTATCACTGTTAATGGGCACCGGTCACCAGTGCGGACTCTGTCCTCCATGTCGATATTGCCGACCTGCGGTATTCGACTCTGGGACTCATTGCCCTACACTGCTCGATTGTCGATCGTCGTAGCCTCGAGTCTGGGCATCGACATAAGTAACTTGGCGTTAATTCCTAATGTGAGGCCAATCGATAGACGGCACGTGGAGGGGTGAAACCCTGTATCGTCAAAAAAATGTGGTTAGTTTTTTCCCAAACTGGAGTCCTCATATTCTTAATTCTTAAATCTATTAGATGTAATAAGACACAAATCAGATTTGATCCGGCAACTAATTTAAAACTTGCGTTGACCGATTTAATAAAATATGACAAAATTAAAGTAGTAATCTCTGAAACACTAATAAAAAAACAGAATTAGGATTAATGAACGCCACGGGTAAAACAACACATTACAGCAATGAGCTTTTGGTTTACGACTTTACGTATGGCAAATAATTTAACGATTTAAAAGGAAAAAAAAATGAATTAGAAAAAACACAAACAACTATATGGGGTGTCTGTTTCAAGACTTAGTCTATCGTGGGTCATAAATGAGCCGAGTCATCTCGATATTTTTTTTTGGGCAAAAAAGATTGATTGTTCATCGCTACATGTGAGGGGACATAAGCCTTATTCTACACACCCAACTAAATTTAAACATTTCTTTGCTAAGAAATGTGTTGGATAATTAATTTCATTCTCTTTTAACAAAAGAAAAAGAAACAAAAGGTAGACCAAGAAAAAAGACCCGACAATCCTCTAGAACACTGCCTTCAACTGATAAGCTCTATTCACGTGTCGTAAGTAAGTAAAAAGTCTCCATCAAATATCACTTTACGATACCCCCAAGAAACTGCTAGAAAAAGGGCATTATACGTCACCACGCTTCCTGGCGCAATGCTTCTCCTTCAAAGACATGGCTCAACTTCACACTTTTTAGGAGGCTCAAACTTGATTAGACCGTAAAAGCTTGAGTTCAAAACTCGGTTGAAACTCGATCGGGACATAATATTTCAAGATTAAACATGACTCTTTTAGTCTTGATATAACTCGGCTTGGTTTTAAACGCAATGATCTTTTAAGAAATTTCATTATTGTTTTCTTAATATATAACAAGATCAAAATCCACTTGTTTAATACTTGACTAGACAAATAAATTTGATTTATCAATATTACCTAATATTAAAATTTATAAATAAAGTTAAGTAAATAATTATTTTATATATCTCGATTAACTCGAATGTTACAATATTTTGAAGTTCGAGATAAGTTTGGTTAATTGTTCGAATAGCACAAGTCCAGCTCGAACCTAAGAAAAAACCGAATCGAGCCAAATTTGTATACGAGTCAAATACAAGTTTCTCGCGTGTAGCTAGCCTAATTAATTTTCTTTGCAGAAAGCTAGCACACGCTAAATCAAATCAACCACACAATAAATAAACAAAAAAAAACTAAAACACAACTAAAATGAAACATCCCATCCTATAATTCTATTCTTTTCCGAGACGTTATTTTGAAAAAGCACTTGGCTAGACATTACCCTTGAGAAAGAGTTAGACTCTGCAGAAACGACCCAGACCAAACTTTGAATTAGTCGGGCTAGTTGGTCACGGATAACGGGGCTTAAACAAACACCCCATCATGTAGATCTAACATGAGTTTTTGTTAAAGTTGTCCCATATTGGGCACTTGTTATTGTATCACTCATCATAATAAGAGATGGACTTTCGTCATCGCACGTTCTAGGTTTTGAGAATGATGTCCCTTATCTTATATGAGTTTGAGTCTAGATTTTCAACATGGTTTCAGAGTCACCCATTTATTGTGCAAGTGATGGGCCTCTTTGTTGGCCTTGTCGTGCCCTTTAAATGCCTTGTGTGTCATGTGACCCAGACTTTTTATAGGTCCGCACTTCCCAGACTCTTTATAGACCCACATTGGTGTCAGAGTCACCCATTTATTGTGCAAGTGGTAGGCCTCCTTGTTGGCCTTGTAGTGTCATTTATATGCCTTGTGTGTCATGTGGCCCAGACTTTTTATAGACCACACTTGAAGGAGCGTGTTAAAGTTGTCCCACATTAGACACTTATTGTATCACCCACCATATTAAGCGATTAACTTTTCTCACAATACAACATAGGTTTTGGGATGAGGCACTTCCTCTTATATGAGTTTGAGCCTAGATTTTCAACACTATTCTTTCGGTAAAACATTTTTTGTATGAATTGTGTGACTTTATGGTAACCAAGGGTAGTCGCCTCCCCCTACTAATCATTACTAAAGTGATAAATAAAAGAACTATTATTATAATAACAATAGAAAAAAAAACTGTCAAGCAATTCGTATTATCGTATTAATCAAGATTTAAAAGAGTGATAAATAATCACAACTCTAAGATATAGATCGAAGACAATTTTCTCTATTATCTTTATTAATTGTTCATATAATACGTACCCGTCGGGCTGTAAAATAAACATAAAAAAAAAAAAAAAAAATTATTATATCGCCTCCCTTCATCGAGAGTCCACGTCCAAGAAACGAAATTTCTGCAGTTCACATGAGGATGAACTTGTGAGAAAAACTCTATAATATAATATGCTCCCATTTATGTGGCCGCCCTTGGTACCATTAATTCATTAGTATAAATGGAACACACTATATTTGTCATAAGAACTGACCACATCACCACAATATACATTCTATATATATAAACAGTCGGCAAATTGACTGGGATGGCTAGGCTTATTACTTATGTTGTTATGTTATGTGTGCTAGCCATCTTGTTCGTTTTCGGTTTGTCTCTCTTTCTTACGTATTCTCATATATCATCAAACCCATCTTTTTACGTATTTTTGATAGCCGGAATGCATTCTTTAATTTGACAGGTATGGCAGAAGCAGAAGCAGAAGCAGAAGAAGCAGCGGACACTTATAAGGGACGACGCCCAACTAAATTATCGCCGACGTCAAGGAAAATTCTAGAGCAACAATATCAATGTGAAGGAAAGGATTGCGCATTTGAAAACAAAAAGCTGCTGGTATGTCCTGGCTTGCGTAGGCGGATCCACACTATAATAAATGCGGTCCGCAAACTCCGTTAAAATTAAGAAAACGGTGCATTTTAGTTGTAGAAAAAAATTTCGGACCACGTGAAAAAAAAAACCATTTACTTAAAAAAGATTTACAGACCCCGTTGAACGTAATTTCTGGATCCGCCATTGCTAACTTGTTATTTTTTTTGTGCTAGCTGCTGGTCTATTTAATTTCTACAGAAACCGCATAATAATACAACCGTGGTACTATAAATGGCTGCGAAAAATGACATAATACACTAGCTCTAATATAATTGATTAAATTGTGAGAACCGTAACGTCTCAAAACCTGTGTCTGGCAAGCGGTAATTGAGGCATGTAATAAAACCGGTTAACTATTTAAAACGTCGCATTCGTTTTGGTTAACTCGAGTTAATAATTCTATTAGGCCTCACCGTCGTATAAATGTGATGTTTCTCCCACGTTAGCAATTTGCGATATTACAAGAACTATTGAACCCACCAAGATTGTTGGATTAAACATGTGATTTGTCGGTGTTTCATTACGAAAATTTTCTGGGAAAATGACCCTGCACAATCAAGTGGCCGGATATCACAATTCAAGGTAATTATATTCATTAAAACGGACCGTCAGATTACCGCGTATGTGTGAAACAAACAAAACAGTTTTGTCTTTCTCTACACGTGAGAGTCGTCCGACGGTTCGTTCTAACATGGAGATTCTGCATCAGAATTTTACCACAATTCAGGGTGAAATGTTGCAAAACGCGTAATTTGAATGGAGAATATTTAATATGTGCAGTTTAAGACGGAGATTATGGAAGGTCGATTGACGACCAAAACAGCAGAAATCAAAACATTTTCCTTGAAGAAACTCTTTGAGGAGGATGATGATGAGGTTGGGTATGATAAATGTAAAAGCATCACATGCAAAGATATTGACGATTGCGATTTCCATGGCTGCAGTGATTGTGGTGCTAAGCATCGTTGCTTCAGGTAGTTAATGATGATGACAACACTCGGGGGTGAGAATTAATATTCGGAATGTATGCTTGTATGTGTTCATCCTTTACATAATCTGGATTTGTGTCATGTTCTACTGCAGCTTTAATTTTGCGTTTTTATTGAATACAATAAATGAAAACTATTTCACTTTACCTTTTTTTTTTTTTTTTTTTGGTTTAGAAACTCATATGCATGAATAAATATGGTGCATGCATTTATTTAAGTTTGATCGAGCAATCAAGTGAGAATTAATCAATATAAGACATTTCTTCAAGTGCAATAGCGCTACCATACATGTATTTTCTAAGCATATCACTTTTAACTTGTTCTTGCTAACAATTACCAACAAATTATGGTATCACCTCAAATGGCATCAAATCAATCTCCTCCTTCATATTTACTTATACTCTTATTCAAGTTCTAATATTAATTTAAAGGTGTGCATTTCGGTTATTTGAGTTTCCGAATAGATACTCCCTTTATTTCCAAACAGGGGCGGATCCACGTATCGGGGGGTCACGTGACCCCATTGGATTTTTTTTTTTTAAAAAAAAAAAAATTCTTAGTATTAAAACAATAAAGTTTTGTTGTTAAAATGTGTCGTTTTGTCGATAAAAATTGATGTTTTAGACCCGGTGACCCCACTGGAATTTTTTTTGGATAAAAGATGTAGTTTTAGACTCCGGTGACACCACTGGAATAAATTCTGGATCCGCCATTGTTTCCAAAAATATATGAGATTGTGGATGAAGGTATTGTAGAACCATCACAAGAAAACGATGATGAAAATGCACGGAGGCTAGCAAAAATAATACCAGAAAAATATAAAGAAAGATGCAAGTGCTCTCTGGTTTATACAACAAGGATTGAGCACGGCCAAATATCCGAGAATCCATGATGTCAAAAGATCAAAGCACATAAGAAATCTCGAAACAAGGATTTCGTGGCAATGAAAGCTAGAGTTGCTATTGTTCTGAAACTGTTGGGCAAACTGGGGCAAAGGAAAAATGGTATGATTATATTCACATTACAACTCATCGACTTATCAGAAGTTTTATATTGGTCCTTGTACACCATGTCGCATGTGTTCAATCAATAGAATTTCTTAAAAGAATGATAAATTTATAAAAACTAGACATATTCATCCTTGGTCCCAGGAGATGAATCACTCTACCTCTTTTTGTTTGCCACATAATGTAAGTAATTCTACATTATGAATAAAACATTTATTAATTATTACTTTTTCACTATCTTACCACTAATTTATTGTTGAACTACAATGGAAAGGTACATTATCAATGAAACATTTATTAATTATCACTTTTCACAATCTTACCACTAATTTATTGTTGAACTACTATGGAAAGGTACATAATTATCTTTTTTTTTTTTTTTTGAAACAGAGATCTTTATTAAATAACGCATGGGAATAGCCCCCACCGTGGCAAACAATTTTGAAACAGAGTGCTAATCGGCTAATCCGCAACTAAAATAACCAATGGAAATTTTGTGTGAAGCAAGCTATTCTTCAATGCCCCAAGCTAAACGAAGGTCCTTTACTCTTTTAATCGCCTTCGAGATGAAAACTTGTGACGGGGGCCTGTCCGAGTTTGGATCATGGACGACCTTATTACGCCAATACCAAATACCATAATAAACTTCACGAAACACATAGGGCCATTTGTTAGCCTTTCGAAGGTTGCTAACAATCCAGTTTTGCGGGCTCTGGATTGCAAAGAACTGCTCCCACTCCATATCCGGGACTACACTTCGCCATATTGAGTAGGAATAATCGCAATCGCGAAGGGCATGGAGGGTAGTTTCGTTGTGGTGATTGCATAGGCTGCATTCCGGTGTAGAAGCAATTCGCCGATGGAATAGGAAGCTTCCCACCATGAGGCTGTCATGACCAATCTGCCATAGAAGGAAATTGTATCGCATGGGGCCTTTCAAACTCCATATCAACCTCCAAGGATCTCTCTGTTGGTTATCTTGACAATCCAATTGCCAATTATAAGAACTCTTAACAGAGTACTTTCCTTATGTGGAAGGGTGCCAAATCACCTCGTTATTAGCAACCACGAAACCCTCTTGGAGGACCTTGCTGGCTACATAAATCCCTTTCCAAGTTGTAGAGGCATCGAGTTTTGGTTTCTCAAAGGGGCTCCCGTATTTGTTTATAAGGATCGAAACCCAAAGGGAGGAATCATCCGTGAAGAGTTGCCATGTGGCGTGGGATCAACTTTGTAAACCGAAAAGTGAGGGGGGGCTTGGTTTCAAAAATATTGAAGCCATGAACGTAGCCTTACTAGGAAAGCTTACATAATTATCATTTTATATATTCAACACGCTCTCTAAAAGTTGGGTCTTTTATATTTTTTAGAGAAGCCCGACACTTGATTTATTTTTTGTTTTTTTGTTTGGGTGAATATGGTTGGAGCGGGGTTTGAACTCCTGTACTTCTTGCTCTGATATCATACTGAACTATCATCTCTCAAAAACTTAAACTGATGGAAAGGTACATAATTATCATTTATATATTCAACATTTATTAACAATACAATTATTTTTAAATACTTATAACAATTTCATTAATGAAAGTTAAAAGATATTTTGGAATTTATCTTTCAAATTTAAGTTATTCAAAACAACTTTATTAATCTGTATGAAATTACCCAAGATAACATACATTTTGGGTCGAAAGGAAAACATTTTACACGGTAAAATCGCATATATTTTGTACATAACTTTTTATTGGTCCTGTATACTTAAAGTTTGCGTTGACTTATTCATGGGGACTTTATGTCATTATCTTATTTAATTAGAGCCTCACCCTGTCGATTTACCTGCTTCATAAACCCCATACGTATCTCCTTAAAAAATGAAGCATTATAATTAAAATTATTAATCATTGAATGACTGATAAACAAATAGGATTACCATTCATGAACACCAACCTTCCTTGTAATAGAATGAGGGTTTGGCCAGCGGTAACCTAGGGCCAAAAAAATAAAATATTGCCATGACAGCAATTTATTTGCTAATACTTTTATTTTTTTTTATTTTTTTATTATTTTAATAAACAGCTAAAGAAGTCGAAGTTCATATCAAGAAATAAATCAAAAATATATAAATCAAAGTATTCTTTCCACCACACCTCCCCCAGTTCATGGTGTATACATACATCATTGATGATGGCCGACTCGAACTACGCCACGTGTCATCATTTTAAGTCGTATAACAAATGACTAGTCTCTAAATATAAGGCATTAAGGGCTAAGAGCCACAAACACATACCTAAGGGCAGTTCCCTAACCCCAGGTGTGAAATCGGCAGATGCTCCTCCTCCAGCCACCGCAGGTCGGCCAAGGCCTGGAGAAGAGGAGCTGCCCAGCCAGTTCGGCTATAGTGGCCTCGGAGGCTTGGCGCAGGACGCACAGAGCAATTCCGGCTGTTATTCCACGTGCTGGATAACTAAAGATAAATAAGGAAAGAATCCTGAGTCATAAAAACTCTAATCCTGACATTTAAATGTGTCCATTATTATCCCTAAATCATAGGGATTTACGTGTATATATCCTTAGGGAAATACTATTAATAATGATAATGCAATTCCTTGCAGAACAAGGAAAGGGATGAGACGTCCACTATATAAACAACCCTAAAGAACTACGAAAGACTTGATTCCAATTCTGCTATTGGATACTGATGACCAAAATCGTAACGACCAATCTTAACCGGCAGAGTACCGGATCGGAAGTACTATAAAGGGGAGCAAGGTCGTATCCCACGGAGAATCAATCGAGTACAAAAGTCGTCTTTGTACTTGGTTTAGGTCAATCAAAGGTTGTTCACTGTTCAATTATACTACAATGATATTTAAATGAGAGAGAAAGAGAAACATAGCCAAACCATGATCCGAATGAATACTTTTGGCCCTTTAATCGACTATTTCGGGAATGGAATCTACCAACCAACCATCCTAATGCTTATATTGACTCTTTCATGGGTGCAAACTCTTAAGATAGTACTAGACGCCATGCAACAACCTAGTACCCTATGCCCTGTTCAACAGTCCGCCTTTAAGGATTTAACTGACCGGAACAAGATAAACACTCTAGAGTCGCTCGATTAGTCAATCGATAAACCTCGTTGCCCTAATCGAATTTAAACAACTCAGTCAATTATAAGCAACGATCTTAAAACTCTTTTTCCCACACCCCTTCGCAACATACATTTATAAAGTGGTGTGTGAGTTCATGAACTAGGTGATCAAGCTAATTCAAGCTCTAAGAACAAGTTTTAAGACATGAATTCATTAATATAACTACAATTATGCACCACCCATTTCCAATTTCATCAATTAGAGGGTGATTTCTTCAATCTTCACATAACTTAGCTATGATATGTTTAGCTACTCATCATAAAGCAAGAAATAACAATAAAAGAAAGGATTAAAGCCATTAATCAATAGAAGAAATGAAATTAATTACCAAAAACGCAGATAAGTTGTGGTTATATCAATCTTCATCCAAACTCATTGTCACTTGAGGAAGAAGACCTCAAACACCAACAAGAAAGAGGGAAATCTATGCTAAATTGTGTTTAATCTAAGAGAAAGAGTGAAAGAAGAGCTAATCTAAGGGGAAAAAAAGAGATGAAAATCAGCTAAGGATGTCCTAATTAAGTCTAGGTATGAGTTCCTATAAAATGGGGGTGAAAATCTATTTAAAAGCACCAAAAAATGTGCAGATAAAGCAGTTTTGGCGTGCCCCAAATTCCTCGGCGCGCGTTGAAACTGTTCTGTGACTTTCTGTGGTCTCTGTTCTACTTTGGCGCGCCCCAAAATCTTCAGCACGCGCCAAAATTCCTAGATTGATACACCTTTAGTAATCTGTCAATATCGTTTCGTGTAGAGCTCCGATTTGAGTGATTCAAAATGCGTTGGAAAGCACATTCAATTGTCTACAACTTTCATGAAGACCACAAGTCCAGAAAATACATGTATTTGAGATCAAATTGCTGATGAAGTGAACGTATGGTGAAAGCAACAACTATTTTTGATCAATTTCCATTCCCGGGCTTCGGTTTCATCTTTCTAAGCCTCGTGCCTTAACTTCTGGGCTCATAACTCACCTAGATCCTGCATCACAACATTCAGACACATAACGAGAATAACTCGCAAGATAACTAGGGATCGAAAAGGGTCAAATACCGTAAAATGGTGAGGTTTTCTATCTATGTGACGGTTCACCTCAAAGTGAGTGCTCAATGCGATTTTGCCATATAAACGGTCTAAAACTACCCAAAATAAGCCGAAAGTGTCGTAAACGGGGGTTAAAACATGCACCGGAACATATTAAAGTTGACTCTCATAGATACGTATGCAACTCGAGAGAGATACTCAAGAGCTCAGTCTAAAATACACCAAAAACACATCCCCGGATTTATTCATAGACGTGATCCAGCATCGTCAATTGACGTTAGAAGGGTTGCCTCTTTCTGATAAATCGATCTAAAATCCCAAAATTCTCGTGATCAACAATGGCTAAAAACACCACCAAGAAAACTGCAGATCTTGCAGACCTGGTACAACAAGGTGGGGTAGCCACAACCACCCAAGGAGAAGGCCATGCTACGGCCTGATGACGGTCAAATTATACCCGTAAATGTCATCAACATTATCCTTAAATCGAGATTAATAATGTATATTTCATATTAAATCACATGTTTATATTTATTATTTAATGTTAAGTGATTATTAATATGATATTTGGTATTTAGCTGTTTTTATTATTTAAAGCCGATTTATTGTGCGATAATTATTGATTTTGCGAGATCACAACAAATCGAGAGGATTAATGTCATTCAATCAATTATCTCAAGATAAGGAAGGAAGAAAATCGGAGCATTGGAAGATTAATCGGATCAACATGCAAGCGTGCGATGGGGAACAAGCTAGACGAAGAAAACGTGTTAAACATGCAAACTTAGGTTCGGTCGACCGAGCCTATAGCTTCGGTCGACCGAGTGCAGCTCTTCGGTTGACCGAGCCTTAGGTTTGAGTCGGTTTCCGGCTTATATCGTGCTTATCTTCTAGAACCACCCTAAGTCGGCAAAAACCTCTATATAAGCAAGCAGCTACGAGAATTGTAATTCATACCTTAGAATTCCATTCAATAATTCCATACAATTCTACATTGATATTTTGATACAATGTAGCATAATTAGATTGAAGGTTTCCAGAGTTTAAGGGCTGCAAGTTATGTAAGCCTTTATTTTCTGTTTCTTTTATTTTAAGTAATTAATCCCTCCCAATTATGCTTTATCGTTTGAATTAGTTAATCGTAGCTAGATGATGTAGATCTAGGCTATGACGTTAGGAAGGTGGCGATACCTTGTCTATGAGGATCCCATAACCTACGTCATACACTTAGTATTTATCCATGAATCTGCTTAGTTTAATTAATGCGTATCTATGTTAGTTTATATGAGTCTTTGTGCGAATTCGTTTAATACGTTACGTATGACGAAACGGCGAGAGATATGTTCGGGGATGTAATGCGGGAACGAAATTGATTCGGGTGACCGAATGAGTTCACTCGGTCGACCGAGCCCACCTATTCGGTCGACCGAGCCTTGTTTTATCCGTTAAATAGCCACGTCTTTATGGTTAGGTTAACTTAATAGAATTTATTATCTCAGTAGGTATGGCTATGGCTACGTTACTCACTTAGTTTAATTAAAACGTGTAAAAAGGAAATACCAATATAAAACTCTTAGGTAGGCTTATGAATTGCTCTTCACGGACGTTCAGCAATATCTAGGTAGGTTTATATTTGGGAATTGCATGCACCTGCTTATACGTACGTCGTAGATTAGCATGAGACTATAACTTGGTAATTGCTAGTTGGACGAGAGCTTGAGTAATCGTTTAGGAAGTATAAGTACGCCTAACCATAGGAATGTTGCCTAGACGAGGTGTACGATTAATATCGGCATCCTTAGTGTCGTAAGCGTGCAAGTTATATGAGATGGATACCCAAAAGGTGAAGTCACGTAATGTAGCACAGTGATCTAGCAACCTAACCGGTGCTAAGTCAAGTTTAAGAGGATGACTCCCGTAGCCAATCTAAGATAGATACAAACGGATTGACGAGTTAATAAGTTCGAGTTTATTATATAAATTATCTAGGTCCAAACGATAAAGACTATAATTGGGGAGGTTAATTACGTTGTGTCGAGTCGTGTCAATTTATCTTTTCTTGTCTTATGTTGGTCGTAGACCGCCTCATGTCCTTGACATGTTTAATTAATTGTTTGTATATAAGATGATCCACAATTGGTTCCCTGTGGGATCGACCTTGATTCACTATAGCTATACTACGATGGGCCTAGTCCTCTTGCTAGTATTGGTTTATGGTGGTCAAGTATATTATAACCTGATTGACCCCGGCATCAAGTTTTTGGCGCCGTTGCCGGGGAACCAACGGTCAATTTTATATATAAATAATTTTCTTATTCATGTCAAGTTTTCTGTTTGAGAGTCTGTTTTTGAGTCCCTCTGGTTATCTGCTTTGTGTCAATTTCGCGTGTCTGTTTATCCCCGTATGTTTAATCCATAGGTCTGATAGCAGCATGGGAAACCATGTTAAAATCAGTCTACGGTCTGTTTTGTTCTGTTTGCAGAAACCAGAGAAACAATAATCCAAGTCAGTAATTTTTCAAGGGCGCTGAGAAAATAACCCAACAACATGTGGAGCTACGAATCTACAATGGGAAAAGCAATGGAAGCAATACCTTTAAAGCACCAAGATGGCTCCGGGAAAAAAAAAATTTAAAGGCTTAAATTCTTCGTGGTACAATGTTGAAGGCAAGGTACTACCTTTTTTTTTTTGCTTATGTTTTATTACCTTTTGGTTTTTTTTTTTTTTTTGAGCATAAGTTAGCCTATACATGAATCTTAGTAAGAATCTTAGCCCGGAGTTGGTTTGTAAGAATAATTTTATTAGTGTGGAAGGTTCTGCCCCCAAATCTATCTCATCTAGAGGGTGTAAGGAAACATGTAGTCGTTGAAAGGAAGCAGTGAATAAGGAGTTCCTCGTAGTTCTGTTAAAATCTCTTTGTCCTATGCATGAGATTGCTTCTACTGCCCATGGGAGCAACAAATTGTGTAGTTTAAGCATTCACAATCTAAAGAAGATGTTGAGTTTTGAGAGAACACAATCTTCTGTTTTCGTTGATGTTTATGGTGATGGCTTCTCGGTGAACTCACCTTAAACAAAAACGAGATTACGCTTTGGGTGACAATTTAGAAATCGAAGAATCTTTGTACATAGGTTCGGAAATGGTTTAACCATGGCTGGGCGAGTTCAAACGAGCTTCGGCTCAATCAACTCCCCTCCACGTGTGATGTACGTTACGGCGGTTCAACAAGACTTAGCATAGCCGATAAGCCTTCAGGCTAAACGGGGCTTATCTTGACGGATTGGCCTGAACTGTCACATATGTTCCAACGAATAAGACGGCGTAGGCTTGCCTACATAACCGACCTTATTCGGAGTACTTTGATTCATTATTTCTTATTGTCAAGGCCAAAGCCGTAATTTTAACCGAATTTCTTAGAATTCACTAATTCCTAAAACGAGAGCCGAGGTAAGAGCTTTGGATAATTGGTATGGATAAATGTCGTTTCCTAGGTCTCACAACCCAAGGAAAAGTATTAATCCGCAAAAGTGACAAGCCCACCTCTTATAGTGCACGAAGGGTCAATATCTCGTGATCCAAGAATAATGACTGACAAGGATAATTTTTGGAAAGTCGAGCTGAGGACTTTAAACTCAGAACTACTTCTTTAAAACCCTTAGGATTTCTTTTTAGGATTATAGGTTTTGTTTTCTTTAAGTCAAATAAGAGTAACGTGAAATATGTTGAGGTTTTTTATTTTGCCGTGTTCCGATGGCCATTGGGCTAAGGATGTGCAAAACTTTTTTACTCAATATAGGCTACGTGAAATAGAATTCCGTAGGAGAGTCAAAAAATTGCTAAAGAAAAGGAAATTTAGCAATCCACCTTAAGATGGAAGCATTAAGAGAGCTTGAGAATTACTGAAAATGTAACAGAGAATGATTGGTGCGAACAAGAACAATTTTGGTCAACTTCCAAAACCTTTTAGAATGGTGATCCAAGTGAAAATCCAAAGTGATGTGCAATTCATTCTGCAATTATCCTTATCTTTCCCTTTACACTTTTTCACCTTAAAACTTTTCATTCTTCTCACCAATCTGCCCCGAAAATTCACATTTCTAACCATTCTTTCATCGCCGCTCTTTCTTTCCATCCATTTCACTCTCCCACCCAATCCCATTCCCTTAAACAATACCCACCCAAAACACAATTTCTTACCCACCCTTTATCTTTTCTTCTCAACGTTATGTGTATCTTTTTCTAAACCAATCATACTCTCAACCTCCATTTTGTTTACAAAATACCTTTGTGTTGCGGAATTTGAAATATTGCTAAGCTTTAATGATTATCTTTTATCATTTTGATTTTCATGATCCTAGTTGGGGTAAGTGTAGCTCTGACCCTAGCTAGATTTTAAAGGTTTTTGGTTCGATCAAAGTACGACTTATCTTTCTACCGGAAGTTTTAAATTTCACACTTTTCCGACTATTCCGGCATTTCTAGATGATAAGTTTTGTTCTGAACTATCATACTAATCCGACCTTGTTGATGACGGTTATGACTTTTACGTGATACGTTGGGTTATTAGTAATTTCAAGGAGTATTTGCATCTCCCTAAGTTGTTGATATCCAATGCAAGCGTGAAGTTTACGCGCTAAGTATTTGATTTTATCTTTAGTCAATAGGTTACATTGAATCTGTTATACCTTACCAAGTTTCTCTTTTCCTGGATTGAATACCTTTTCGATCGAGTCACCCTCGTGTTTTCCCACGTCGGGTAATGCTTTTTGATCTTTGTCTTCTCCACCCGGTTTTAAGAATATTTAGGCGGTGGAGGTTGTCGATAAAGACTACCATCTTTAGTTGCTTGTTTATTTTTCTTTTTATTTAGTATTTTTCTTGTCTTTGGTTGTATAAAATTAAGTGGCTTAAAATGTTTTTCGGTATTCATACCTAATTACTGCCACATTATTTTATAACTTCCATAGAAATGGTATTTTACGGTTTCGTGGAGTTTGTTTGCTTATACAGGATGTGTCTATCTCTCCACGACGTGCTAAAATTTACTCGATGTTCGCATTTACTTGAGAGCCGTTTCCCGGAGCTAAGTCTTTTTCTTAAATTCTCATTTATTTTTGTCATTGAGGACAATGCCATGTTTAAGTGGGGGTAGGAGACTTAGCCATGTTATGTTATAATTGAAAATTGAATGAAACGGCACATGACTGAAAATTTGAATACATACCATATTATTTATCTCGTACCCTTAGAATTGTGAGTTCCTAGCTAAGAATTGATAGGAAATAAACCAAGTTGCATGAGTACGTGATCATTTTATACTTATGTTAAATAAATTTAAGGATATTCATGCCCGTTTTTTGCAAGTAGTTATTTATTATTCAATTACTCAATCTGTGAATCGAGTATACCGCACGAATCATAATAACTGACGAAAATATTGTGTACATTGCGTAGATAATTGGTTATGTAGACTTAGTGTCAATATCTATCTGCTGATGTATTTTGATATTCTTGCCAACAAAAACAGAGTAATAAGCTTGAGACGTACCTGTGTTTGACAATGCGTTAAAACACTGGGCTTGTAGTAACATTACCAAAGTAGCCCCGCGCTTGTGGTAATATTCAATGCTATATTTGATCTAAGATAGGGGGATACTTTAAAAAGTTTTCTTCCTTGAGATTGATAGTATTTGAAAAATATGAAGATATGAAAAAATATTCAACTCTTTAAGAGGCTTTGAGTAGTACTCGGTCTCCAAGTCCAAAAACCCTATAGATACGCTCTTGCTTATTGCTCTAGTACTTCAAAAATTTAAAGGCTTGAGAAGTATGAATGCCGAGGTTGGTAGGTTGAGATTGCGAAGTTAGCATAAACTCTAATCTTGCCAAATTTATATAAAACCAATGCACATGCACACATCACTTCGATTCATAGTGAGTAGTGAATAATGGATATCTTATGAGCATGACTAGTATGAGTTGACTTGAGTTTCTTGCGTAAGTATGACACGACCATAGAAAATGTTGTCTTGGGGAATGACTTATTAATGCTTTGTTCGGGACGATCAAAGTCTAAGTGGGGGTAGTTGATGACGGTCAAATTATACCCGTAAATGTCATCAACATTATCCTTAAATCGAGATTAATAATGTATATTTCATATTAAATCACATGTTTATATTTATTATTTAATGTTAAGTGATTATTAATATGATATTTGGTATTTAGCTGTTTTTATTATTTAAAGCCGATTTATTGTGCGATAATTATTGATTTTGCAGATCACAACAAATCGAGAGGATTAATGTCATTCAATCAATTATCTCAAGATAAGGAAGGAAGAAAATCGGAGCATTAAGTGGAAGATTAATCGGATCAACATGCAAGCGTGCGATGGGGAACAAGCTAGACGAAGAAAACGTGTTAAACATGCAAACTTAGGTTCGGTCGACCGAGCCTATAGCTTCGGTCGACCGAGTGCGGCTCTTCGGTTGACCGAGCCTTAGGTTTGGGTCGGTTTCCGGCTTATATCGTGCTTATCTTCTAGAACCACCCTAAGTCGGCAAAAACCTCTATATAAGCAAGCGACTACGAGAATTGTAATTCATACCTTAGAATTCCATTCAATAATTCCATACAATTCTACTTTGATATTTTGATACAATGTAGCATAATTAGATTGAAGGTTTCCGAGTTTAAGGGTGCAAGTTATGTAAGCCTTTATTTTCTCGTTTCTTTTATTTTAAGTAATTAATCCCTCCCAATTATGATTTATCGTTTGAATTAGTTAATCGTAGCTAGATGATGTAGATCTAGGCTATGACGTTAGGAAGGTGGCGATACCTTGTCTATGAGGATCCCATAACCTACGTCATACACTTAGTATTTATCCATGAATCGCTTAGTTTAATTAATGCGTATCTATGTTAGTTTATATGAGTCTTTGTGCGAATTCTTGTTTAATACGTTACGTATGACGAAACGGCGAGAGATATGTTCGGGGATGTAATGCGGGAACGAAATTGATTCGGGTGACCGAATGAGTTCACTCGGTCGACCGAGCCCACCTATTCGGTCGACCGAGCCTTGTTTTATCCGTTAAATAGCCACGTCTTTATGGTTAGGTTAACTTAATAGAATTTATTATCTCAGTAGGTATGGCTATGGCTACGTTACTCACTTAGTTTAATTAAAACGTGTAAAAAGGAAATACCAATATAAAACTCTTAGGTAGGCTTATGAATTGCTCTTCACGGACGTTCGGCAATATCTAGGTAGGTTTATATTTGGGAATTGCATGCACACGCTTATACGTACGTCGTAGATTAGCATGAGACTATAACTTGGTAATTGCTAGTTGGACGAGAGCTTGAGTAATCGTTTAGGAAGTATAAGTACGCCTAACCATAGGAATGTTGCCTAGACGAGGTGTACGATTAATATCGGCATCCTTAGTGTCGTAAGCGTGCAAGTTATATGAGATGGATACCCAAAAGGTGAAGTCACGTAATGTAGCACAGTGATCTAGCAACCTAACCGGTGCTAAGTCAAGTTTAAGAGGATGACTCCCGTAGCCGATCTAAGATAGATACAAACGGATTGACAGTTAATAAGTTCAGTTTATTATATAAATTATCTAGGTCCAAACGATAAAGACTATAATTGGGGAGGTTAATTACGTTGTGTCGAGTCGTGTCAATTTATCTTTTCTTGTCTTATGTTGGTCGTAGACCGCCTCTATGTCCTTGACATGTTTAATTAATTGTTTGTATATAAGATGATCCACAATTGGTTCCCTGTGGGATCGACCTTGATTCACTATAGCTATACTACGATGGGCCTAGTCCTCTTGCTAGTATTGGTTTATGGTGGTCAAGTACATTATAACCTGATTGACCCCGATCACGGCCGCCCCCAAAGGAGCCAACTCTGCTGAAAATCATCCTAATCCGGGCCATCAAGACCCAGCCAACCAGGCGTTGGTTGAAGCATTGAAAAATATAGACAATATCACCCTCAAAGCAATTTTGGATGAAACCCTCAAAGGAAGGGATCCCCCGGAAGTTTCCGAAACCGATCTCCATCAAGCAGCTCACAAAAAAGCAGGTAAACCCACCGTTACGGTTAAGTGATGAGCCGTGTAGACACAAGGTTTTAGATCTTATTGATGATCTATCATTGCTTGCTAGGGATGGTAGTCAAGGGTTTCCGGTGGCTCATATCGTTGCTTATAAGGGTGGGCATGCCCTCCATGTTGATTTTATTTGGCATCTGATGACAGGCAGTTGAACCAGAATCTGGGCACTGTCTAATGACAGGCAATTGAACCAGGATCTGGGCATTGGGCTTCCGGTGGGCGTTGGCTCATGTCATTGCTTATAAGGATGGACATGCCCTCCATGCTGATTTTCTTCGGCATCTAATGATTGCCAGTTAAACCTGAATCTGGGCACTGGCTTCGGAGGGCGGTGGCTCGTGTCATTGCTTATACCGGTGGACATGCACTCCATGCTGATATTATTCGGCATCTGATGACAGCCACTTGAACCAGAATCTAGTCATTGTGCTCTCGGTGGCTCATGTTGTTTCTTATAAGGGTAGACATGCAGTCGGTGCCGATTTTATTCAGCGTCTTATGACAACTAGTTGAACTCTGGAATCTGGGCATTGTTTGCATAACGAAGAAATCCCATGTTACAATTGTGGCCGGTGAAGTGTTTTAAAGGGTAAGTTGATAATAGAGGATATTAAATTTGTGCAGTTTATGACGACGGAGAGCATGGAAGGTCGATTGATGACCAAAAACGCAGAACGAAAAACATTTTCATTGAAGAAACTCTTTGAGGATGATGAGGAGGAGAGTGATCGATGTAAAACAATCACATGCGATAATATTGATGATTGCGAGTACCGTAACTGCAGTGATTGTGGCGCTGGCCATCGTTGCTTCAAGTAGATTATTAATTAATGAGTGGAAAAAGGAACACTTTCGAGTTCTTATTATATGTTGAGAACTATGAATTAATGTATGCTTAACTGTGTTACTCCTTTACAATCTCTGGGTTTGTGTGATGTTGTATTGCAACTTTTGCTTTTTTTTATCCAATAAAATAAATTAAAGCCATTTTGCTTCCCCATCCTCCTCCTCCTCTTCTTATTCTTCTTCTTTTTTAATTGGGGGGAAGGGGTGCAAGATCCTCCTCCTCCTCTTCTTATTCTTCTTCTTTTTTAATTGTGGAGGGGGAGGGGGGAGGGGGTGCAAGATCGGATTCTGACTCACTTTATTGTTCAATCATACCAAAGGACAACCTCCTGTCTCCAGCATAAAAGTGAATAAAGAAGAAGACACCATATAATTGAACAAAGAATATTCAAAAACTCTAACATAGAAAAGAGGCTGGCACTGTGACACGTACCCCAAGATATCGAGATATTATCCAAGAAAAAACGTCCATCATGCATATTATTCATGATTCGCAGCTGTTGTTGTTTTTTTTTTTTTTTTTTTTTTTTTTTTGAACAACAAGATAATTCTATTATACACAATCTAGCAAGATGCTAGATAGAAAAAAAGTACAAAATCCAAGGGTCAAAGTCTCAAACCAAGCAAGAAAGGGAATTAATTTTCCACGAATTCCAATCTAAACTATGTTTGTTATTTCTATCCGAAATCTAGGCAAAACTGGGAACTTCTATCTCTCAAAAAGCGTGTCAAACAAAAAGGGAAAATCGTCTTCATCTGTTTTGAGTAAATCATGCTGGAATTACTTATGGTCCAATATATAAACATTCCTCCGGAGGCTTTTGTGACAAGTTTAGTATTCATAAATCATCGTCATTTCTTGTATTATCATAAAGTCACGTGAAATGATCGGCTTTTGTTCAATTAGATAAATTGTATTTTCAATTAGTTAAATTATACGTACGGCGGATTGAAATAAATCATATGCCCCTTGTTTTTGTTTTTGACTTCATTTTATGATCTTATTATTAACGTTAAATAATGACAAGATAATGATACCCACAACTACGCTCGTAATTAAGTATAATTAGTTTGCATTCATATTTAATTACGTGTTGAAATTTTTTTATCTGATAACTCTCATTTGTAAGTTAAATTGATAATTACATACTCTCAACTAATTTTTAGGGTTAACTAGTTTTTTTTTTACATTGTAACCAGCGGCGCAAATAATAATTACAGGAGCAGGTGGGTTTGAGCCTCATTCACCCAACTAATTTTTAAGCCCTACATTGATAGAAGATGGGCCGAGATATATTTTCTCGCACCTGAAAAAAAAAAGAGAGAGAAGCAAACAAGATAGCCTCTAATGGGCTTATCTAGTTGTTCTCCTCGGTCTCTCGAGTTAATTTTGGTCTGGTGTTATCATACGTTTGAATTTGGTTTGTATTATTGTAACTTTTTCTAGCCCCTTGCTATATTCTCTTAATATATTCATTGCTGTTAAAAATAAAAAAAAAAACAAATCTTAATATATTCATTGCTGTTAAAAAAAAAAAAAAAAAAAAAAAAAAACAAACAAACAAAAGTAATAACAATCTATGAAAATGTTCCCCAAGTCTCTAATGAACATGATAAGCGGTTTATTTTTCATTTAAAAAATACATTTTCATTTAGCATATTACATTGAATTCAATTATAACAAGATTAATTATAAATAAAATACAACTGGATTATGTCATAGTTGCTGTGCTATTTTGAAATAAAAACATGTATTTCATTTAACTCTAAATAAATTCGAATTCGGCTAGAATTGCTCTCGAATTGAACGTGATCGTGATCGTTTTTGAGTTTTTGTAAAATTTAAAATAGGCTCGACTAAATAATCTCAATACTTGACTCGGATCGTTTAGACTCTAAATTTAGGGTTTTGGGACAAGTATGATAATAAATCATCGCCGTTCTTTATCTTATCCTTAAGTCATGTGAAATATGCATTTGTTCAATACGAAAAATATACGGTTTTTTTTTAAAGTTTAATATCTCACAACGAATCAAAATAGATCAAACGTCCGTTATGAGATATTGAACCTTTAAAAAAATCGTATATTTTTCAAAATCAAGAAGCATATTTCACGTGAAATATTGTTGCACTAGTAACAAAGTGCGTTGTCTTTATATGGAAGAACCTTAATGAATTAAGTTTTTGAACTATCATATTTGAAAAGCTCCAACCTATAACAAAATCAAATGCGCGCTTTATATTAATTTATCAAAATTAACCGTGGTAAAAACAAAGTAAATTTACAATTCCATGAGTCATGACCTCTAGGGAACAAATCGTGGAAGCGACCTGATTAATTAACTCTCATGCTCGTTTTTCTTTGCTACAATTACTTGAAAATTACACTAAACTCATAATCATGTTTTTTTTTTTTTTTTTTTTTTTTTGCAAATTACTATCAACGCATTATTAAAAGTATGATCAATTCAAACTTGTTTATATTTTAATGCAAGCTAATGATACTTAATTACAAGTTCAGTCGTGTAGACCATTATCTATACACGTTAATAAAAAGATTATATGATTGGGGGTGACCCGGATCAGTCCACGTGTCAGGCAGAACGGAGCGATCAGACAGAACAGGACAGGACCGCACTCGATCGATCAGGGCAGGTCCCTGATATGGAAGAAGAAAGGCGGCCGGGGCGGGTCCTTGGCACGGAGAAGCGAGCGGACCGAGCGGGTTCTAACCGGGGAAAGAAGGCCGGCACTGGCCAAGGCGGGTCCACGATCGCTGAAGCGGATCGAAGACATCCTCATCCCGAATCAAGAGCGGTTATTGAACGTGAGGCGTGGGGGTTTATACAACCGCCCACTAACCCCACTATCACGAATAACCGCCTGAACTACGGGGGGACTTGATTCCAAGTATATACTTGGATACGTAGGCAGCTTATTGATTAAGTTCAGTCCAAGAGAAAAACGCTACGATTCTCTGTAAAATCCTAGAGCAAGTAAGACCCGATTAATTGTTCGTTTCATTCTTAGATCGATCATTGGCGCTAGAAGGAGGGCATTTCTTGTTCTAGCGGGGAAATTGCGAGTAATCGAACAATGCCACCAAAAAAGAATCAACAAGGGAAAGAATTAGCAAGTTCTTCACACGATCCGGAAAATGTGGATCGGAACCGGGATCGAAACCCGGAAAAGCAAGCTGCAAGATCAACCAAATACTAAGGAAATGGCGAAACAACTCTAGTGGATGCTCTAAAAACCATGGGAGATGAAGATTTTCAGGTTCTTTTTGAGAGTGTGAGAAAAGGAAAGGAAAAGGTAGATACTTTTGGAGAAGAAAAGCAGTTATCTTTCGAGAACAGGGGTGGTCATAAGGAAGTTGCAGAATCCAGTGATCAAGTTGTTAAGAGCAAAACCCGTCACGCTGATGAGGCTGCAAGAGCCGAGTTAGATGCGATGTTAGAAGACGAGGAGGATGAATTTCATCTTGCTTCACCTTTCGCAGAGTACATTGAGGCATGCCCCTGTCCCAGAGGGTTCAAAATACCCAAAATCGGTCCACTATGATGGAACCAAAGACCCGTATGATCATATGCACCGGTATATAGCGCATATGCGGTTATACAACGCCCGGACGAAATGAAATGCAAAGCTTTTCCCGCGCTCCTATACGGAAGAGCTAGGGGCCCGGTTTAACAAGTTGCCGTCCGGATCTATTACCGGCTTTACGGTTTTAACGAAGAAGTTCATGAGCATGTTCATTCTTTGCGAGGCCGTTTCAAAGGAACGGTACTCATTTGCTTACTATTAAGCAAAAATCCGACGAAACGGTTCTACGGTTCATAAAGAGGTTCAATGCGAGAATCAACCCGGGTGGGCGATGTGGATGACCGATTTACGGTAGCCTCATTCGTAGCGGGACTACGAGAAGGGCGTTTACACGCTAAGTTAAATGGGAAAAACCCCAAAACTATGGAAGAATGCTTAGCCATTGCTTTTAAACATTGTCGGGGGGAAGAAGCTAACCGTGCCAAGCGCGAGTTGGAGAAAGGAGATCACGAAAGGGAAAAGCGAGAGGAGAAATCCGATAAAAAGCGTAAATCGGTTTGGGATAGGGTGCGGGCACCCATAACCGGCAGTTGGGGAAACGAGGCGCTGCGGGACGGAGACCGATCCCGTTGAATAGATCACGAGAGCAAGTTCTTGCTATTATGGAGCGTAAGGGCATAGCGAACTCCATTTTCTATGAAGGGACCAAGAGAAAAGAGAGATCAAACCAAATTTTGTAAGTTCCACCAAGATGTTGGTCACGATACGAGTCGTGCGGGGAGTTAATCGGGGATATAGATGCGGCCGTCATGGAAGGACAACTCGATGAGGTGGTGGACGGATCTCGTAACGAACGGCCCGGGGCGCGCGGGGAATTTAGGAGAGGACCATACCGGAATGACGGGGGTAGGAACAACGAACGAGAGAAGCGAGAGACATCCATCCCCGGACCGGGACGGACAAATCGATAACCGTCCGATAAACACAATTAACACGATCATGGGAGGCCCCGGCGGACGGATCATGAGGAGGAAAAAGGCTTAGCGAGGTCAAACGGGTCAAAACCAAAGTTACGGTAAACGTCAAAAGGTATCGGGAGAAGTGAGGTACGGACCGGAGGATCCACTTACCGGCGGTAATCAATAACGAAGGGCTGGTCATTGAAGCCGTGATCAACAAAAGCTGGGTGAAGAGAATTTGCGTTGATACGGGAAGTCTTGTTAACATATTATATCACGGGGCTTTCCAGGCCATGAAGTTAAAAGATTCTAATTTAACACCGATATACGCACCACTTTTTGGATTTGCCGGTCCACCTATTCACCCTATGGGTATGGTCACATTACCCACAACTTTTGGTAAGCTACCTCAGGGCAGGACCCTCATGGTAAATTACATCGTGGTTAAAGCACCTTCAGCGTACAATGTCATCATGGGAAGACCGGCCATCATCGATCGCGGCGAGTTATCTCACCGACCCACAACGGCATGAAGTTCCCGGTCGGCTTGGGATCGGTCGAAATTAAAGGGGATGTGGAAACGACGGGAGGCGTTACACATACGTAGTCGGTGAGAAACGGTTGGTTCAACGGGTGACTCTTGAAGAGTTTGTTGCCGGAGGAAGAAAAGACTTGGATAACGGCGGACCGGACCGAGTCTATTCGGATAGGAGAACCGGGAACGAGTCAAGGGTGAATATAGGATCATGGATTCCGGACCCCCCGTAAAAGAACGTTAACGAGATTTGCTCAAGGAATACCGGGATGTCTTCGCATGGAAGACGGATGATATGCACTGGTTTGTCACGAGAATTCATAGTACATAGCTTGAATGTGGATCGAACGGACCCCAGGTTCGTCAAAAGAAGAGACATTTTGCTCCGAGAAAGGATCTCGGTCATCGAACGGGAAGTTGCCAAGTTGAAACAAGCGAGGAATTGTCAAGGAGGTGGTTTACCCGGAATGGCTCGCCAATCCGGTTCTAGTAAAGAAATCGGATGGATCATGGAGAATGTGTGTAGACTTTACTGATTTAAATAAGGCTTGTCTAAAGATAGTTACACCTCACCCGAATTGACGGGCTAGTGGATTATTTGTGGGTTTTGAAATTTTTGGATTCTTGGATGCGTATAAAGGGTATCACCGGATATTCATGGACCCGAGAGACGCGAGAGAAAACGGCATTTATCACGAATTTGGCACGTATTATTATGTGACCATGCCGTTGGGTTGAAGAATGCGGGTGCCACATACCGGAGAGGGCGAGTTAATCGAATTTTCCACGACCGGATAGGCAAGTCAATGGAGGTCTATGTTGATGACTTGCGATCAAAAGCGAGGTCTTTAGATCAATACTTACAAGATGTAAGAGAAGTTTGCAAGGTGCTTCGAGCGACTAAGATGAAATTGAACCCCAAAAAGTGCACATTCGGGGTCGGATATGGAAAGTTTTTAGGTTATATGATCTCCAAAGATGGAATCCGGGCCAATCCGGACAAGTTGGATGCCTTGAAAATGATGCCACCTCCTACCAATATTAAAGAGGTTCAAAGATTAACAGGAAGACTGGCAGCATTGAACAGATTCCTTTCACGTTCAGCACAGCGTGCACTGCCTTTCTTCAAGATTTTAAGGAAAGCTTCACCATTTCATTGGGGGACCGATTGTCACGAAGCTTTTAATGATCTGAAAAAATATACGTTAGAGTTACCAACTCTAACCTCTCCCCGAGGAAGGAGAGGTTACGTACCTTTATCTATCGGTTTGTGATGAAGTTTGTTAGTCTTTGTACTAGTTAAACGAGCGGGACGCATTTCGAAGCCGGTCTATTACATAAGCAAAGCGTTACATGGACTGAAGTGAGGTACTCGGACGCGGAAAAGTTGGTACTTGCATTGGTACACGCGACCGAAGCGAGGTCTTACTTCCAGAGTCACCCAGTCATCGTCTTGACCGATCAGCCATTGAAGCAAATATTGAGCAGACCAGATAACTCGGGTCGTTTAGCCAAATGGGTAGTAGAATTGGCAGGCTATGATCTGGAGTATAGACCACGAACAGCTGTGAAAGCACAGGCCCTGGCAGACTTCCTGGCAGAAGAGAAATCAATCTCTATCGATCATCAAGTGAATCCGAAAGAATCAGGTCAATGGAAATTGTTTGTTGATGGAGCGTCCAGCAAGAATGGGTCAGGAGCAGGTCTCCTCCTCATAAGTCCAAAAGGTGAAGAGTTCCCCTATGCTTTACACTTTAACTTCCGGGCAACCAATAATGAATTTGAATACGAAGCACTAATTACCGGTTTGAACTTAGCTCAAAAAGCTAGGAGTTAAACGACTCAAAGTTTACGGTGACTCTCAATTGGTAGTAAACCACATCGGGGAGATTATGAAGCAAAAGAGGAACCTATGAAGAAATATCTATCTACGGCCCGATCACTCATAAACCGGTTTCAAGAATTACGGTGGAGCGAGGTCTCGGATCGCAAAACACCGGAGCGGATGCCTGTCTAAGTTGGCCTCTAATTTTTTATCGGATAAAAAAGTTCTTATTGAGCGATTAAATCGGCATAGCTATGAAATTACGAGGTGCAACCGGTTACACAAAGGGAAACATGGATGGATTCCATTGTATCATACTTAAAACACGGCCGGTTGCCGGAAGACCGAGGTCAAGCTCGCGAGAATTCGGCGCTTATCGACGGGTATGCCTTATTCAATGATATCTTGTATAGAAAATCATTCATATCTCCTTGGCTACGTTGTGTTCTTGTGGAAGAAGGTAATTACCTATTGAGAGAAATTCACCTTGGGATTTGTGGAAACCATATGGGGTCAAGGGCATTAGCTAGGAAGTGCGGGTTGTTCGGCTATTATTGGCCTAAAATGCAACGGGATGCGAGAGGAGTTAGTCTTGGCGTGCGAGTCATGTCGGGTTCATGGTAATCTATCCCATCGACCATCGAAATTTTGACTCCGGTCATTGCGGCTGGCCCTTTGATCGGTGGGGTGTCGATGCGGTAGGGCCACTTCCCGGCGGCACCGGGAAATTATAAGTTCTTAGTAGTGGTGTTGACTATTTCACTAAATGGGTGGAGGTGAACCCTTAACCACTATCACGGCCAAACGGATCCAAAAATTCTTGTGGAAAAACCCGATATGCGGGTACGGAATACCAAAAACCATTATTTCGGACAATGGTACTCAATTTGAAGACGAGTGGAGTTCGGGAATGGTGTGCGAGTTGGGCATAAAACGACATTTCACCTCTGTTGGTCATCCCAGGAGCAAATGGTCAAGTGGAACAAACTAACGGGCGAGATCAAGCTTGGTTTGAAAAAGAGGCTAGAGCAAGAGGGAAAGCCTTTGGGTAGAGCATCTACCAAGCATCCTTTGGGCTTATAGGACTACCCACAACATGTCGACACATGAAACCCCATTCTCGTTGGCTTATGGGTGTGAAGGTTATTCCGGCGAGAAATTGGACTGCCATCCCCCGGGACAACGCTACATAACGACCGAGGTCCAAGAAGAGGAAATAAGGCACACTAAGGATGAGCTGGAAGAAAAAAGGGATATTGCCTTAATCAGAATGGCTAAGTATAAGCAGCAAGTCTCCCAGTATTATAACTCCAAGGTAAAGCAATGTTATTTTAAAGTTGGAGATCTGGTCCTACGAAAAAATGAGATCAGCAGGCAGGAACCAAGCGGAACTCTCAGTCCTAACTGGGAGGGTCCCTACCACATTATCAAAGTACATGGAAAAGGGGCATATCAATTGGCCGATAGCAAAGGGAAGACCATTCTAGAAATTTGGAATGCAATTAATTTGAGGAAGTTTTATGTTTAAGGCAAGTGCTTGTCATCTTATCTTGTAAACTATTATGCACTATGACTTTTTAAAGTTCTTAATTATGTTGAATTGATGTATTATGTTACTGTTGCTAAACTCTTTAAAAGAGAAAAATTTATTAAGTCTGAAAAATCAGATCGTTCATTGACCTCAGGTCAGGTCAATTATTTAGACCTCAGGTCAGGTCGAAAACTCTTTAAAAGAAAAAAATTTAATAAAGTCTGAAAAATCAGATCGTTCATTGACCTCAGGTCAGGTCAATTATTTAGACCTCAGGTCAGGTCGAAAACTCTTTAAAAGAGAAAAATTTATTAAGTCTGAAAAATCAGATCGTTCATTGACCTCAGGTCAGGTCATTTATTTAGACCTCAGGTCAGGTCGAAAACTCTTTAAAAGAGAAAAATTTATCAAGTCTGAAAAATCAGATCGTTCATTGACCTCAGGTCAGGTCATTTATTTAGACCTCAGGTCAGGTCGAAAACTCTTTAAAAGAGAAAAAATTATCAAGTCTGAAAAATCAGATCGTTCATTGACCTCAGGTCAGGTCATTTATTTAGACCTCAGGTCAGGTCGAAAACTCTTTGAAAAATTAATTTGTTAAGTGTGAAAAATCAGATCATTTATTGACCTCAGGTCAGGTCATTTATTTTAGACCTCAGGTCAGGTCGTGTATTTTAGACCTCAGGTCAGGTCGAAATCTCTTTAAGGAGAATAATTCACTTCCTCAAAATCAGATTAAGTCTGAATCAACTACAGTATGACGTGTGCTACATAGCAAATCACACGTCATGCGGGGGAGGTGAATATAATGAAGGAATGCATTACAAGGCGAGAAAGGCAAACAATACGCGAGATGGAACCAAAAATCAAAAACTTTCATAAAGATAGTTGGAAAGCAACGCAACAACGACAAAAATATAATGTTATACAATGTTTGAAATCAAAAATAAAGTAGAGGACGAAATTTGAATGTCTTCACTTGGAACTCGGAGGAACTTGAGATTGGGACGAGGAACCGGTTTGAACAGGTGGAGGTTTCTTGCCATACTTAGAGACCAAGTCCACCCCATCTCTAAACTCCTTGAATCGGTCTCGTAGATTTGAGATCCGTCGTTCTGTTCCGGCCCGCGTGGGGGAGCTTGGTAGCATCAACATTAAGGCCGGCGGCTTTCATGTCCTCGATGGCCGAGGAGTACCCAAACCAAATTATTGGGGCAAACAACATTTTGATATTATCGCCCGGTCGATCGGACCTCCTATAGCTATCAAGGGCTTCGACAATGTGCTCGGGTAGCTGCTCTTCAAAGTGTCTCTCTCCTTCTCAAGGGTAGCTACCATTTCTTCCAATTTGGTTCGACTTGAGTAGCCGTGGCTAGTTGAGTACGGAACTCGTCATTTTTAACTTTCGGCTCGTCGGATAAAGCCGGTTTCTCGGCGGCGAGAGGTATTCGGTAAATCCTCGTTCTTAGCTTTCCATTCCGATAAAGAGTTGGCTAAGTCTTCCTCAACCTTACCCGAATTCCTTAGTCGGGTCAAAATTTCCTTCCCGAGTTTAGCCCCCAGCAAGGAAAGCGGGGTACACAATTAATTTATATATTCTAAAGGAAACAAGTTATTATCTATGAAACAAAACACTTACAAATGTCGATATATCTTGATTGGACCATTCTTTCCAATCATATCTTTCTCCCACGATGGCGTTACGAGGTCCCGAGCATCCTTGTCGGCCCGATCACGAGATCTAATGCGCTTTGAGGCACGTACGGTTTCATCGTATTCTCTATCAAAGCGGTGCGAGGAACCAGCGATAGTCATTGGTCTCTTGAGAATCACCCTCACCACGATCAATCTCGTTTGAAGGCTCAATTGGATATTTGTCAACGGGCTTGGCGTCGATGCGGTACATCTTGATTGATAACGGGACCGGACGCGTCACGGCCTCGGGAGGTGAAGCCTCGTCGGCGATTTGGATGATGTCGGTGAAGCTTGCCCTTGCAAATAACAACAAAAAAATTAAAATAGGCTACGAAGGAAAACATAAATGCTTCGAATAAGAGGCCCTACTTAAATTATATCTTTCCTACGATAGTTCAACATAAGGCTGCGGGCCGGCGGTCTCCGGATGAGCGGCATCAATCGGATTAGAGCGTAATGTCTCAAACCCAAATATATCGGGGACTCGCGATATCCTTCAACAACTTTTTATTTGCTTTGCTCTCAGCACATCGCTATTCTTGGTGGCGGTGTTCCATTTACCCAAATCCCTAATAGTGTTGTGCCTAATGAAGAAAAAGTGTTTCTTCCAATCGAGAGAAGGATCGATCGGTTTTCTTAATCAAACGGACACCACTCAAGTTATCGGTTCTCTACGAAACGGTACCGACGGGGTTCTTCTTAATTTGTTTGCCTTTGGTAAAAGGTCTACAACGGTGACAAGGAGAAAGGGGTCACAAAACACCTACACCAAATTAAAAAACCGGTAATGGCCCTTATACTATTGGGAACTATCGGCCAAGCCCCGGGTCGTAATATCGAAGTATTTCCGGGAAAGCCGGAGGAAGAGGAAATGCGAGACCGCATTCAAGCTTGTTCTTTATAAACGGTGCGGTACCCGGACGGGGAGGAGCGGCGGCACTCTTTCCGGGTGCGGGACGGATAGGGGCATAAGTATTCTTGTTTATCCCAAACCTATCGCGGATATCGTGATATACGAATCCTTTAATTTGGAATCGATTCCGTGGCAAGCCATCATTTTCTTGGTCTCGTAGGTCCTCCTCAATGCTCTTATGGGCGCAGATAAACCGGAAATGTTGTATTCGGTCGGAGGTGATTCGACAAGGGAAGGAACAATAGAGGCAATCAAGTGCGGGGGAAGAATAGAGAAGAGAGGATTTTCACCGGGATTGGAAATCTCAGGCAGATTTGGATTCATAAGGAGCAAAAACAAAAAAGAGAATAGATTTCAATTGCAGAAAGATGAAGGACTTACTTGTTAATTGAGGGAGCGAAGTTGTCAAATTGAATCTCTGTGTCTTTAAATAATGATGGATTTTTGCGTAATCCGATAGATTTAACAAGCTTTTAACCAAAGGATGGGACGCTTGGGCTACGCATTGATTGAAGTGACAAAGCGTGTGCACTTATGGGGACGTTTGAGTTAACCGAGACACAGGTGGAGAGGCCATCCGGACGGTACACGTGGAGCGACTTTGGAATTCGGATCTTAATCTATAATAAAGGCCGGACGATCGAATAAGATGCTAGGGGGCTTTGATTGGGGGTGACCCGGATCGGTCCACGTGTCGGGCGAACGGAGCGATCGGACGAACGGGACGGGACCGCACTCGATCGATCGGGGCGGGTCCACGATATGGAAGAAGAAAGGCGGCCGGGGCGGGTCCTTGGCACGGAGAAGCGAGCGGACCGGGCGGGTTCCTAACCGGGAAAAGAAGGCCGGCCTGGCCAAGGCGGGTCCACGATCGCCTGAAGCAGATCGAAGACATCCTTATCTGAATCAAGAGCAGTTATTGAACGTGAGGCGTGGGGGTTTATACAACCGCCCACTAACCCCACTATCACGAATAACCGCACGAACTACGGGGGGACTTGATTCCAAGTATATACTTGGATACGTAGGCGACTTATTGATTAAGTTCAGTCCAAGAGAAAAACGCTACGATTCTCTGTAAAATCCTAGAGAAAGTAAGACCCGATTAATTGTTCGTTTCATTCTTAGATCGATCATTATACAATGAAGTCAAAAATCAAAAGCAAGGGACATATGGTGGTCTATTTCATTAATTCCGTTGTGAGATATTAAATCTTCCAAAAAAAAAAAAATTAAAAAAAAATTAAAAAAAAATCAAATTGTAGAAGATTGTTTCACGTGACATAAGGATAAGTATTGTTGCACGACTTGGCGTTGTCATCATTTCTTTTTTAAGGGACCGTTGTCTTCATTTGGAAATACCTTAATTACACCTTCTTATGAATTAAGTATATGAGCTGTCATGTTTACAAAGCTCTAAACAGCAATATAATTGAACAAACGCTCTAAATTAATTTTACAAAATTATCCCTGGTAAAAACAACATACACAATCCCATCGAGCTCCAATTTTTTTATTACATATTTTTTTAATCAATGTGTTAGATATTTAACCAACATTATTTAGCACTTCCTTTGTCCCATAATATACGTTTGTTATTCATTTGTTTGTTGTTTGGTAATATAAGTTTTTTAGAAGGTCTAATAGAATTTTGGAAATTTGGTGATAAGTTCTTTCTTTACGATATAGAATTCCAGTAACGTAAGATCGATAAGTCATCTTATAATTAATTTATAAAGGGTAGTGTCATATAGCATGAATCAATTGTGAATGTGTCATATATAAAAATCATTCCATATTTAATGACAAACATATTTCTTCCGGTGAATTTTTATTTTTATTTTTTTTTTTTTTTTTTTTTGTGAGGGGGTGGAATACAAGAGCGGGGCCTTTTTTTTGTTGTAATTTTTTAATCATTTTCGTTTTTTTTTTCTTTGAAGAGGATTTTCGTGATTTTTTTATTTCAAAAATTTTTCCTTTAAAATTTTATTATTGTTTTCTAATAATAAGTTAAAATAAGATGAATGCAAAATATAGTGTTTTTATTTGCATACAAAAAGAGGAGAGACCAAGTGCCAATTAGTCTATTTGTTAGGCCTTGCCACTAAACCCCAGGATATTTATTACATTTTACTTCATTTTTCTTATAATTTATCAACAATTCAACTAATTTATAATACTTTTTTTTAATGAATGCCATTGAAAAGATATTATTTAAATTTAAATTTTATGACATTCGTCAACATTTTAACACTTTGTTACGTTTTTTAGGAAGATATCTATATTTTGTAAACGAAGAAAGTATTTCTTATTAACCAAGTAGGTTGACTCAAGTAAAAAGTGAATTGGGAATACCTAGGAAGATCACCGGTTCGATTCTTATCTGGAGCGTCATCATGAAAGAGCTCTTGGCCAAGTCTTACACATGAGTAAGAGTTAAACGCTGCAGACACGACCCGGACTGAACTTCGGATTAGTCGGGTCAGTCGGTCCTAGATACCGGAGCTTTAGTTATTTTCTAATATAAATTCCGAGGAAGACATTTAACATTCGGACAATGTTGATTTGTCTTACCCGGAAACTTGGACTAGAAAATATCTAAATACTTAGAAAATATTTTCTCAGTTTGCAAAAAATAAGTAATTTAAAATGTTTTCACATAGATAATAAAAAATTATGATTCCATAAATTCCAAATAAAAATGTCTAAAACATAATTATAGTGTCATTAATGTAAAATCGGTGAAGTAACGAAAATATGTTTCTAATTGAACTGTCTATGCGAAATGAAATTTTTCCAAAGGACTTAGTTTTTTTGAAAGACGCACACTAGGGGCAGTCCAAAGTAGGGCTGTAAATGAGCTGGGCTACTCGTGCGCTAATCGTACTCGACTTGTAAGAGAGATCGACTCGATTCGGTTTTTTTCGAGTTCGAGCTCGAGTCGAGCTACTCGAATAATTAACCGAGCCGAGCTCGAGTTTTAAAATATATTAATCGAGTAGCTCGTGAGCTTAATCGAGCTTGATTAAATAATTAATTAAATTTATTATAAAATATTATTTTCATAATTAAAAAAATATTATTCGAGTCGAGTATTAGACGAGCCGAGGTCGATCTTGCCATATTTCATTAAATATTGAATGAATTCTAGGAAAATAATCGAGCTTACGAGTCGAGTCGAGCTATATCGAGTACTTAACGAGTCGAGTTCGATCTTATTTTTTGAAGGCTCGATCAAGCTCGAGCCGAGTTTCGAGCCCGAACTTTTTTAGTCGAGTCGAAGCTCGAGCCTTAGAGAGTATCGACTCGACTCGACTCGGCTCGATTACACCCCTAGTCCAAAGTGGGAGGGAGGGGTTAATTAGTGCCCTAGTAAGATTCAAAACACGATGTATTTTTGTTGGTGAAAATGTAAAAACACTACTCCCTCCGTTCGACAATAATTGAGGCAGTTGTCAAAATATTTTGTTCCATTTTATATGAGGCAGGACAATTTCCAATGCAACATTTATTGTGTTTTTACTTGATTTACCCTTATTTATACACTAGGAGATATAAAAAAGAATGTCACATTAATTATATCCAAGGACATTCTAGTCATTTCATTGTAAAACTTAATGCATTAACTCACATCTTTAATATTTGATTTTAGCAACTGCATCAGATAAATTGAAACAGAGGGAGTATCAATGTTCTCAAATTATCTTTAAATTTATTTCGATGCCTCCACTAAGAGATTTTCTGAATTCGTCACTGACACAACACCTTACACCCCTAGTACTCAGCTCCACCCCTATTACAACATCCGTAAAACTAGAACGTAAAACTACAATATGACAGTCGTAACAATATAAAATAATCTAAACAAGATGAAATGACATAGAAAAATGACACAAACTTGTATCAGCATAAAATGACATGAAAAAATGACTTGACAACATAAAATCCATAATCGTCTTGCAATTTTGATAGAACAAATAAACATAACACAAAGTGAAGTACAAAGTAAACGTAAAAGGATAGAATGGCAAAAACAAATTATAGTATCAAATTACAATTTCAAAAAAAAAGAAAAGAAAAAGGAAATAACTATTCCTTAAATTTTATTGGTTATGGAACGATGAGTCATATTTTCATATGACCATCTTATTATTTTTAAAATCAATTCCTTAAATATTATTTTTAAAATCAATACTATTCAAACAGTAGACTTTATTGAGGCAAGGGGGAAGTGTTGGAAATATGGGGGTAAAAGATCTAAATTGAATCGTTCATTAGGTTCATCGAGTCGAGAATACTTCAAAATATACAAACTTGAATTCGAGTCACGACCACATTCATAATCCGTATAAAATCAAGTTGTTTTGAGCAAAAAGAAATTACGTGTTATCATTCGAAAGAGTATCAACAAATGTCAATTATTCTTCATATATTAAAATGAAAATTATTTATTAACCAAAACATCTAAAATAAAAAACATTACTCATAAATAAGAGTAGTGAAACATGATTAAAAGCTAATTCCATAACAAACGGCCACTTTAATAGCTGCAACACATTTTTTAGACATCAATTATGATGTGGAATTTTTTTGAAACCCATGATGTGGAATTTATTAATTCATATGCATCATAAACAACAGTATAAAAATGTATTGTGGTATTTTGTTATTGAAGTAATGTTCGTTTAAAAGTTAATAATTATATCATTCAACTCGTACATAATTTTTACACTTATCATAAGTTCTAGCATACTTGAAAACTAACGAGTTGGGCACGATATACTTTAGAATGACTTATTTGGTATACGGTCCGGTCTGAGTTAACATTAATCACAAATCATAACGAATCGAATCGAACACGAAGTACTTGTGAGTAGCTTAACTCGTTTACACCCTAGTTTTGGGTATTTATGTGGTGGGATAGAGCTTGCTAATCTCACTCCAATCCAGTGAAATACACTGTACTCCTAGCCTAGAATCCCCCTTTCTTATTAAGTGCTTCCTACCTACTATTTTTTTTAAACTTCTTCATTTTAAGCAAAATGCAGGATAAGGGCAAAAGTATTCTTGAGGCTGGACATAGTTCCAACAGTCCTAGCAATGTACCTAGACTGCCTCCACAACCGCACAACATGATGGAGCATATGCCATACATGTTGGCGTTTGTAAATAATCCTACCTTGATGAATATTAATATTCATCAAGGTAATTCTAGCAACAATTTTGTCCGTACGAGATCTGTGGGTTCTTCAATTTTACCCAGATCCCGTAGAGTTGATGAAACTGAACAACAAAACACTCAAATCCTCAACCTTGAGGAGGCTGTTGAAATTGAGCTAAAACATGCTCATGTGTTAAACCCTGATGTGAACATGAAGAAGTTGAGAAGGTGAACGTGCGATTCAATTTAATTATTATACACACAGTTACAAAATTTCTTGTCATTTTTTTCATTTCAGGTGGTTTTCTTCAACTTTGCCTCCTTTTTTTGGCAAAAATAATTCGATGACTTTCCTTAAATTTTCAGCAGGTTTTTTCATTTCATATATCCCAATTCTATGTATCGGATCCTGTATACAAATTTAAAAAAAATTCAGATCGACTTTATAAGTGTATTCAAGTGTCCTATATCTTTAATTTGGCGTCATAAATGGATTTTTTTTTTTTTATGAAACCACCACAAAACATTAAACATTTATTCCTTTTTGTTTATAGAACTGTATCAAATAGGCTTTCTGCACAGAGAGCTCGACTGAAAAAGTCTACATACATACACGAGTTGGAAGTCGAGATATCAAAGTTACAGGTATGTAATTAGTTCAAATTAAGCTGAATAATTTATAAACCATTTGTCATATATAATATTATTCATTTAGATGTATATGATTTTTTGATTTGAATTAAATTTTTTCTGCAGGAAACCATAGACTACCTTACTCCAAGAGTAGAAAGCTACAAAAACGAGAAAAGTATGCTACGTGTTGAAAATAACCTATTGGAGCAAAAGCTCAACACCTGCACTGTGCAATCTAGACTCTCTCAAAGTATATATATACTAACCCATGCAAATTAAACTCTATTTATTTTTTTTCTTACTTTCTTTTTTGGGTACTCCTTTAATTTAGAGTGTTTGTTTAATTAAAGTTTGCGATTTGTTTTCAATTTTTACGTACAGTTGAAATTGAGAAGAATAGAAGTGAAGTGAATAGGCTCCAAGAGCTATACAGGAGGCAACAACAGGAGCGTGAGATGATGATGATGATGAACAACATGATGATGCAAGATGAATCGTGGTTCGGAAGATTCCAGAATCTTCTTGTGCTTGATGGAACCAACATTGGTGGTGATTTTTATGAATTGGACTTCCCTTTATTAGGGGATCATGATGATCCATTTCCGAATTCAAATTATCAGCCACCCTCCAACCCTGATAACAAGAACAACTTTCAGCCACCCTCTGATGGTCCATTTTAATTTTTTGGTTTCTTAATTTATGCAGAAGAATTTGGGTTTTTTTTTTTTATTTATTGAAGAAGAATTTGTCTTTATAATTTCTCATTACCTTGTACTAATGTCTTTGTTTTGTTCCAATGAAGTGGATGTTTTCTTGGACTTAAATTTTCATGATTTTGTGTGTGGGAGCTTTAGCTGATGATGGTTATTTTATTTACTATTTATTTGTTTTTTTTTAAGTGGAACCGATGGTTACATGAAAACTGTGTGCTTCTTTAACTTTTAATGAAGTTCGTTATGATTCATTAACTCATTAACTAATTAAGTTTTGGCCTCTAATTTACACATTTTATAGTCGGTGAAATTTAAAATGTGTAATCTTTTAACGGTTTAGCTGAGTTCTCGTGACCAAGAGGTCACGGGTTCGAATCTCACCATGTGTATGTTGTGTATGTCTCATGGGTTTGAGTCCCGGCCACCATTTGCATATTGTGTATTTGCGGGTTATCGTCTGAGATAATTTCGTTTCAATGAAGAAAAAATAAAGCCGGTAAAATATATTTCAAAGGAAATATAAATAGTCCAATTTTGAATACAATTTTAACCAAGAATGATATGAATAGATGAAACTTTCGACATGTACTACCCATCCCTAAAAATAGTCACTTAGAGTTTTACATACACAATATGTAAATGGTGGGGATAATTTCGTTTCAATGAAGAAAAAATAAAGCCGGTAAAATTTCGAAGGAAATACAAATAGTCCAATTTTGAATACAATTTTAACCAAGAATGATAAGAAAATAGATGAAACTTTCGACATGTACTACCCCTCCCTAAAAATAGTCACTTAGAGGTTAACATATATGTTAAAGAAGAGGTTGTATGTAATTAATTTTATATGATAATATCTAATCTGTGTTTTAAATATAATTAATGCAATAAACGTGAAGTTTGAAATGTTGTTGAATTAATAACAAATTAGAGGTAGTAACTAGTAAGTAGGAAAAACGTTATAGATGTTTTTTTGTTTTTTGTAGTTTTTTTTAGAAGAATTTTTTTGACATTTTAAAGTGAATAATAATAAGAGACAAATTAGTCGGCTTAAAACGACTGTTATTTAAGGGCATAAGTAGTATATTTTACTTTTATTGTTTTTTATATGACAAATTAACCTAACATGCTCCATTAGATAGTTTTTGTCAAAATATTATGTGTAGGGTAAATAGTCATAAGAATCCATGAATTATTTAGCTATTCCTATTATGGTCCGTAAGCTATTTTTAGTATCAAAATAGTCCGTTTACTTTATTAATTTCTCTTCACAAGTCCACTATTTAGCAAATATGGAACATTTATCAAATCTTATGATGGTTAGGAGTCTAAGGTGCACCCTAAGAAGTCTAGTCACAGATTGATTAGGTGTTGATGGATGTTCCTTTATCCGTGTTCATCGCTTTCTCCATGTTGGTCGTGTCTAGGTTACCTTTAACGGTCTGAATTCACTTCATTTTGTTGTTGAGCCTCTGATAGGCATAGGAGAAGAAATCCAAGAATTCCAAACAATCGAATAGAAAACCGTCATTCATGTGGATAAATCCTCATGAAAAGACAATTTATTGAATTCACAATTACTTTGTTTTGTAAAATTAGGGTAGGATGTAGAAAAAACCCAATAAATTCTACCCGCATCAGAGCCGAGGAAGCTTCCTTGTTTGCTCGGAAATTCAATGTCCGTTTGGAAATTACCATTGTTGAGTGCCCCTCATCTAGAAACGCCGTTTAAAAAACCTCGTGTGATCCTCCGGGCACCGAGGTAGTACGAGCACATGCTTACTGTCGACTAATCCCAATTTACAACCCACCTTTGACCCTAATTTTACAACAACCAAAAAAAAAAGGTTAGCCCGATTTTCTGTTATAACCTAGCCATCAAATTTCAAAAGGTTTTGATAAATTCTGCATGACAATCTTCGATGTGAAGAACACTTGTTCGCCGACTCCAACAATTGGTTTCAAGGCCCACCATGGCGAAGAAGAGGACATGAAAAACCACCGTTGAATGGCCAGATAAATATTCCGGTGGAAAACAAAGCAGCAAATCTAAGCGGCCAGCACGAGTGCGAGGATAAGCGCAATCAAACGCAATAAATCGCAATCGCAAGAAAGGATAGGTACTTATATAAATTCTCTTTATTGATTTTCCTACCATTGATACAGTTATATGAATTTTTTTTTCTTTTCTTTTTTCGTATTTGAGGGCTAGTTCTAAGAAAATTTTAAATTGGACTTAGACCAAACATTGGGTTGGGCGGTTGGTATGGAAAGGGTAATTTTTAGCGACACATTTGTCATGTATTTACCATCAATTGTCTCCATCAATTACACATCAATTGTCTCCATCATTGGGTAAGGTGAGATAGGGTATGGTATGGTTCATAAAGTAAGATATGGTGAAGAGATGGGGTTAGGTAGCATGTAGTGGGGTTAGGTAGGGTGGGTGGGTAGCCCTACCCCACACCCCAACGCATCTTACATTTCTACCCACCTCACCCTACCCACCCCTACCCTACCCACCACCTCACCCGACCTACCTTACCCACCACCTTATTACCCTGCCCTATCTCACCCTATCCTACACTACCTTACCCACGACCCACCTTACCCTACCCACCACCCCACACCAACCCTTCCCACCACACTTTAACCTTATCTTACCCACTATCCTACCCTACCTTACCCTACCCACCCTTATCATACCCACTACCCCACGCTACCATACCTTACCCAACCTTATCTCATCGTACCCTACCTTTCGCATCCCGCCTACCTTACCCCACCACCTAATCTACGTACTCCATCGTCACCTACCCTACCTTACCCCACCCCACACTACCCCACCCTACCTACCTACCCTATTTCATCACCTACCCTACCACCCAACCACTCTTACCCCACCACTCACGTGTTTTGTCATTTTTTATTTTATTTTATCGCATTCATTTTTTATTTTTCATTCCATTGGAATAAAATTTCATTTCATTCCATTACCTCATAATCATACACAAACATTGAATGGAGAATGAAAAATCATTCAATTCCATTCCATTTCCACCTAACAAATACTCCGTATACCATTAAAGTTAGATCAGTAATTGTTGATTCTTATTATTATTCTTATACATTTTGAACCGTTGAAAGTCAAGAATCACAAACTAAATTAAGAGCAATGATAGAGACGCAATGAATTTGACACAACGGGTGACACAACCTGATCTATCACCCTTGATTTTGATGAATCTATATCGTAATAAATAGAGACTCGTCAAAATCAAGGAGGAGAAATTAAGTTGTGTCATCCGTTGTGTAAAATTGGTTGTGTCTCTATCATTGCTCTTAATTTAGTTTGTGATTCTTGACTTTCAACGGTTCCAAATGTATAAGAATAATAATAAGAATCAACAATTACTGATCTAACTTTAATGGTATATTTGTTAGGTGGAAATGGAATGAAATTGAATGATTTTTCATTTTCCATTCTAATGTTTGTGTATGATTACGAGGTAATGGAATGAAATGAATTTTAACTGTATTGCGTTAATAATTACATGAGGAGGTGGGTTCGAGCCCATTCACCCAACAAATTTTAACCCTATTGCGTTAGAAGATGGGCCTGTATTTTATGTCTCTCATGAATGAAGAAGGAGAAAAATGGAAACCAAAGAAAAAATGACATGAAAATGTTTTCCAAGTCTCTAATGAACATTAAGCAATTTAAATGTTTCAATAAGGAAATAATTTCTTTAGCATATTACATTAAAATAAAATATAAAAAGCTTATGCTATATTTGTTGTGCTCTTTTGAAATAAGTACATATTTTATTTGACTCAAAATAAATTTGAATTCACCTCAAGTTCGAAATTGCTTGTGATCGAGTTTGAGTTTTATAGGTATGAACCAATTAGTGTTTGTGACCAAGTTAGTAAAATTTAAGATACGTCTGGCTCAATAATCATAATCTTTAGATCGTTTACACTCTAAGTTTAGGTTTTTGTGACAATTTTAATAATAAATTACACTCATTTTATATCTTATCCTTAAGTCATGTGAAATGCTTTTTCTCAATTTAAATAAATATACGGTTTTTGAAATGGAATGAAATAAGTCATGTGACCATCGATTTTAGTTTTTGGCTTCCGTTGATGATCATTAATGTATATGAACAATGGCATTATAATGATATGCAAGAGTGCTCACGTAATTAAGTATCATTAGTTTGCATTCATACTAATGCAAAGTAATGATACTGAATTATGGGTTCAGTCTTTCAGACCATCATGTTGCCATTATTCATAAACATTAATATAAAGTTCAAAAAATAAAGCCAAAAACCAAAAGCAAGGAACATATGATCTATTTCGTTTCGTTTAGAACTATTAAATCTTCATAATCCATTTTTTTTTTTGAGGTGAAAATGAATTTATTGCACTAAATTACCGTGGCTAGCAATAATTACATGAGTTGGCGGCGCATTGCCCCATAATTTTAGACCAATTAGGTTCAAACCATCTTTTGCCAAAAAATGAGCTGGCACATCGCCCTCTCTCTTAACAAAGAAAAACTAGCATTACAGAAGATCGGCAGTAGACGACGACAGTCTTCGATAATGCATCCGATATTCGATAAGTCTTCTGAGTCGCTTGTCAATTTATGGTAAACGGATAAGGAGTCTCCTTCGAAGATAGTGTACAAGTATCCTCAAGTCGATGCAAAAAAGATGGCGTGGTACATGGCTAGGGCCTCTCCAATCATAACATCGAACTTGTCTACCAGTTTCATAGCTAGAAAAACTATTCAGAATATCTCCATTGTTATTTTTCGCTAGACCGCCTATTGCCATGCCTTCATTATTGGTAGCGACATCAACATTAAATTTAATTTTTCCCAACTCGGGTGGTTTCCAGGATTTTGGGTAGCTCAACTTGTTCTCAGGTGGTGCGACCTTCTCGTGAGCCCGTAGGTACGCATTAGCTTCGGCTTCAGTCCACTTACAAATGGCCATAGCATCAGTCTTTTCATTTTCAAAAACGAAAGCACATCTGGCTTTCCAAATTCCCCAAATAAGGCATATAATCCGTGCAATACCTGCTTCGTCTTCTTTAAGCAAAAGATACCCAAAGAAATCTAAACAAGTATATTTTTCAAATTGAACAAGTATATTTCACGTGACTTAAGGATATGTATGGTTGAACGACTTACAAAATCCTCTGTCTTTATTTTGAAAATCAAGTTTAATAATAATTCATCGTCATTCCTTATCCTATCCTTAAGTCACATGAAATATGCTTTTGTTCAATTTGAAAAATATACAGTTTTTGAAGGTTCAATACATCACAACGAACCGAATAGTTCATGCACCCATTGATTCTAGTTTTTGGCTTCATTTTCTAATCATTAATAATGTATATGAATAATGGCCTTATAATGGTCTGCACGAGTGCTCCCTTAATTAAGTGTCATTAGTTTGCATTCATATGAATGCATATTAATGATACTGGATTATGTGTTCTGTCTAGCTTGCAGACCATGATCTTGTCATTATTCATAAACAATAATAAAAAGATCACAAAATGAAGCCAAAAAATAAAAGCAAGGAACATATGATCTATTGCATTCCGTTTGGAACAATTAAATCTTCATAATCCTTATATTTTTCAAAATGAACAAGTATATATCACGTGACTTAAGGATAAGTACGGTTGCATGGCTTACAAAATATATATAAGAAATGACGACTTATTATTATGCTTGGTTTTTTCTCAAATAAAGTCAAAAGATTTTGTAAGTCATTGCAACCGTACTTATCCTTAAGTCACGTAAAATATACTTTTGTTCAATTTGAAATATATACGGTTTTTGAATGTTTAATATCTCAAAACGAACTGAAATACTTTATGCGTTCCGTGATTTTAGTTATTGGCTATATTTTATGATCATTAATGTATATGAGTAATGACGAGATAATAATTTGAACGAGTGCACACATAATTAAGTGCTATTAGTTTGCATTTATATGAATGCAAACTAATGATACCGAATTATGTGGTTGTGCAGACGATTATCTTGTCATTATACATAAACATTAATAAAAAGTTCACAAAATGAAGCCAAAAACTAAAAGCAAGGAACGTATGATATTTTATTTCGTTCCGTTTAGAACTATTAAATTTTCATAATTTGTATATTTTTGAAATTGAACAAGCATATTTCACGTGGCTTAAGGATAAGTATAGTTGCAACGACTTACAAAATCTTTTGTCTTTGTTTGGAAAAACCAAGCTTAATATATAATAAATCATCGTCATTCCTTATCTGATCGTTAAGTGAGGTGAAATATGCAGTTTTTTTATGGTTTATTATCTCAAAACGGACTAAAATAGTTCACGCTGCCGTGATTTTAGTTATTGGCTTCATTTTATGATCATTAATGTATATATATTAATGGTAGCAACATCCGAACGAGTACATAATGTAATCGAAAACTAAGACCTGGTAGACTCGATATCATTAGTTTGCATTCATACAAATGTAAACTAATGATCTCGAATCCATGGGATGCCTTACTCCATATTAAGCCCATTGCGAATCAACAATCTAAATAAACAATAGCAAAACACAAACACAATAAAGAGTCGTAAATCTACACATAACTCTCCTTAAACCTCATATTCCACCACATTGATCTCTAAATGATCAAAGACACCAAATAAAGTACAGAGGCCGAATGCACTACAACAAAATATTTACTTGTTTAGTTGTCAATGTTCCAAAACAGCAGGATTAAAAAAAAAAACAAGCACAAGTATACACCAACCTGAGAGCAAATCATTCTCTTCAATCCCAAAGCCAAAGAAGAACACAATAACAACACACCTTCAAAAAACAACAAAAAACAACAGAAAACAAACAAAACCATACAAGATTAGCCCTGCAAATTCATGTCGTAGGGAAATTAATTGTGAAGAATGAAGAGCCAACCCAGACCTGAAATTAACCTAGAGAATCAAATGCAAAGAATATTGGTTTACTCTTTTGCAAGGCTTAGAAAGCTATGAATACTTCCAATTGGTGATTTCTCAATCACCATTCCTTTTCCACTGAAGAAGCATGCACGCTACTGCACAGAAAATTATATTCTTTCGGCTGAAATAAGAAACTCCTCACGAGTTTATGGTACAAGCAATAGTGAAAATAAGAAACTCCGTGAAATATCTGGTTGAGGTTAAATCCTTCCATCGTTTGCTAACACATTGACATCGAAGTACATCTTTTACTGGAAGCCTACTTAAAATTTCAACAATTATAACATCCAAAAAACTGATTCATTGAAAAGAGAAATTTCAGTACTCTTTTCGGGTCTTCTCCGTCGGCATACTGATGAACATGGGCTTAACATGCTTGAAATTTTAAAACTACATTCAACACAGCGGCTGACATGCTTGAATTCCAGCGACATTCTACCAAATTTCCAGTGACTTGCTTAAATTCTTGCCCTAAAAAACAAGCCCGAGGTATGAACCAATCGGGAAAAAAATCCGATGAAATAAAACTGAATCTCAAAAACGAAAATCTTCAGATTGTAAAAGCATAACAGATCTCCGATAAATTAACGATTCTACAATTATCGAACTTAAATTCAGCGCTACTGTTATTCTATTAGAAAGCTTCACCGGAACGCGACTTACCGGCGAAGGTGGTCGGAGCTCGGTCTTTCAAGGTTTTATTTCTATCAATAAGTTAAGATTCGTAGCTACTTACTTCATCTTCACAATGGATTTAAGGAGTTTTGCAAGCTTCGGTGGCTGTTTGATTGTAAAATGGAAATCTTGATTTCCCGGCGTCATTTCACCGGAACCCCATTAAGATGATGATGAGAAGCGTGGAGAGAAAATGGTTTTATCTCTATATAGCGCCCCAGAGACCAGTCGGTGCTTACCCATAGTGGAAGCTCCACTGAAGAATGAAGTTGTGATCTCAAGTGGTGGGTCGTGCCACCTGGAACAACATGGTGATTCCGACGCCTTGCAATCGGTAGTGGAGCATTCGAACGGTAGTAGTGGAGAAGGCCGGCATTCATTGGGCAAACAGACTTAGTGGGTGAACTCCGGATGAACGGCGTAGTTCTATGTTAAAAGGGAGGAAAAAAATAAAAAGCGTCGCAAAAGGAGGACGACGAAAATGGATGCAAATTTAATAAGTTACTACAAAGTATGATTAATGGTCTGAACGAGTACACATGTAATCAGATATCATTAGTTTGCATTCATACAAATGTAAACTAATGATCTCGAATTATGTGAGCAGTCGTGCAGACTAAAATTTGTGTTTGTCATAATTCATGTAATGAAGCCTGTAAAGATCAAACGCTTACCGTTCTACTAAAACCAATTGGTGTTAGTAAATGTGCTACTATATTTCGTTATATTTAAGAGTGTAGGCAATCTCTCCCAACCCCCCAACCCCCAAGTGCGAGCAATCTCTCCCTACACTTGCACAATATAATTGGGGTGTGTGTAATCTCTCCCTACACTTGCACAATATAATTGGGGTTCAAACACGCCCCTTCAAGTGTAAGCAAATATCTCCCAACACTTGTACAATATAATTTAAACCAGGGTTCGATCTCATGACATCTGGCTCTGCTACCATGTAAAGATCAAGCGCTTACCGTTCTACTAAAACCATGGTAAGTGCTTGGTCTTAACATGATATCGGAGTCAGAGGTCATGAGTCGAACCCTGGTGTGAACATTATTTTCACAATTTATATTGTGCAAGTGTTGGGAGTGATTGTCCCACATTTGAGGGGGTGTGTTGAACCTCAATTATATTGTCAAGTGTTGGAAGAGACAATTATATTGTGCAAGTGTTGGGATAGATTGCACACACTTGAAGGGTGTTGGGAGAGATTGCCCTCACTCTTTATTTATAAGGAAATATAGTAGCATATTTACTAACACTAATTGATTTTAGTAGAATGGTAAGCGCTTGATCTTAACAAAGCCGGAAAATATAAGCAAAGAACGTGTGATTTATTTCATTCCATTTAGAACTATTAATTCTTCATAATCCGTATATTTTTCAAATTGAACAAGTATATCTCACGTGACTTAAAGGTAAGTACGGTTGCACGGCTTACAAAATCAATTGTTTTTGTTTTGAAAAACTTTAAATCATTCTTAAGAATGAAGTTGTCACACACCACCTTACGCCCCACCAACGCCCCTGGCCCCTTGTGGCGCTATAAAAACGATAATACGGAATTCATTACACTATAACAAGACATTATCAAATAATCGTATCAATCCTAGTTAGGAGCTCTAGGAGTTGCTTTGGTTTGTTTTGCGGTGGTTGTTATATATGAATAGGTTGGTGTCATTTGAAACTGGTTGTTTTTGTTTTGTTTGGACTTTGCTTAGCTTCTTGCTAAACTCTGAGGGTTTTCTTTTATAAAAAATTTAGTTGTTGTTCAGACAAAAGAAAATGTAATAGTATAAAATAATCGTAACAAGATGAAATAATCACATCGAAAAATGACAAGACAAAACATGTATCATATATACAATGTAAATAATGACATGACAGTATGAAATCCGTAACAATTTTCTCAAAAAAACAGAAATCCTTGACAATAAAAATAAATGTCTCATAGTTTTGATAGGGGAAAAAAAAAAAAAAAAAAAAAAAAAAAAAAAAAAGAGAAAACGGTTACAGCATGAGACGACAAAATGATTTGGGGGCTCCACTACAAATAGATTTTTTGTTTTCGGTGAAATTGTTTTTGTCCGTTCGGGGGAGGGACAAGGAGCGTTGTAATTGTTTTATGCGCTACGGCACAAATTTAAAAAACTAAACGGATTTATATTTTTTTGATAGGTATTATATTTCTTGTATTTTGTTTTAATTTTCTGTATTTTTTTTTTAAATCTAAGATTTTTTTTTAATGAAAATAGTGTCGTTGTAACATGAATATAGGAGTTGTCTTTGATGCCTTGAGAAATATTAAAGTGTTCTTATGGATTTCTAAATGTAAATGACTAGAAGTGTAAATAATCAAAATAGTTTGTGAGCCGTTCGAGTTTGTTTATGCTTGTTACTTCAAAAGCACGTACGATTCGATATGTTTTGAGGTCGAATAGGCACGACTCGAATGTTGCTCGAATATTAAATGAATTAATCTTATCCATTCTTATTCTCGAATTGTTAACTCGAGAACATGCTCAATTTAAAAATACTTGCTTTTTCTAAATGAAAAAATACTTGCAAAAAATATGAATAAATGGATTAATATTTATGTAAAATTACGTCCGATAACTCTTATTTTAAAGTTAAATTGATTATTTACAGGTTTTTTGGGGTAACAGTTCTTTTTTCATCGTACTAAACGACGGAAATAATAATTACATGAAGAGGTGAGTTCGAGCCCCATTCCCCAACTAATTTTGAACCTTGTATTTTTAGAAGATAGAGAGAAGAAAACAAAAGAACGGTCAATAAAGTGTAACAAGATAATTTTTTGAAATGTAATATAACAAGATTATTTTTTAAAAGGGTAATATTACAAATACTATGTTATAATTGTCATGCTGAATTACAAAACATATGTTTTATTTAACTCAAAACAAACTCGAATTCGGCTCGAGTTTGAGTTTGATAGTAATGTATAGTACTTGCTCGTGCTCGAGTTTATAAAATTTGAAATATACTCGAATCAATATTTTCATTATTTGACTCGACTCGTATCGTTTACACTCTAAATTACGGCTTTCGTGACAAGTTTAATAAATCATGAGCATTCATCATCTATAATCTCAAAAAAAAAAAAAAAAAAACAAAAATTCAGCATTCATCATCGTATCCTTAAGACATATGAAAAATACAGTTTTTAAAAGCTAAATCATATTTATTTGAATCCGTTGTGAGATATTAAAACAAACAAAAAATGAATATTTTTCAAATTCAAGATGTATGTTTCATGTGACTTAAGGATAAGTATTGTTGCACTACTAACAAAGTACGTTGTGTTCATATGGAAAAACCTTAATCTCACATACTTATGAATTTAAGTTGTTGAACTACCATATTTAAAAGGTCCAAATTATATTTCACAAAAAAAAAAAAAAAAAAAAAAAAAAAAAAACCACAACCCACCTCCAAATTATAATAGAATCAAAGGTGCGCTCTATATTAATTTTACAAGATTATCCGGGTAAAAACAATGTAAACAATCCCATCGTGCTATAAATATTTTGGAAAATTAGGGATAAGGACACAATCTGAAATATTATTAAGCAACATGACAACTATATATTTTTATAGGGAGAATGACAACTGCATAATTTTTATAGCGAGAACGACAAACAGTGAATCCCGAAAATCAGTGAATCTCCCTAGTGAATCCCGAAATCAGTGAATTTCGATAGTGAATTTTGACATTGAATCCCGAAAATCAGTGAATCCCGACAATGAATTTTGAAAATTAGTGAATTTCGACAGTGAATTTCGGAGTGAATTTAAACAGTGAATTTCGATAGTGGATAAATAGTTTTGTCCTTTATGCAAAGTTTCAAAAGACTGTCCTTATGCAAAAGTTTCAAAAGACTGTCCTTCTACTTAATTGATGAAATATTTTTGTCCTTCTCCCTCATTCCCCTAAATTTTTTAAAGGCTTTATTGTAATAAAAAAAAAATCTGAAAATAGAAAAATATTCAAAAAGCGTTATCCCACCATGTTTCTTCCTCGATTACAAAGGAAAAGAAATTGATTTAAGTGCCAAAAGATCAAAATTCTTGCACCACATTTCTCATTTTTCCGTTTTCTTTACGTAGACATTTCATTCGATATTTTTCGGCCGTTATTTTTCGATATGTTTCCGACGTTATTTCGGGTCTATTTGACAATAAAACACTGTTGCGAGCTAGGGTTCCCTTGGGAACGTTCAAATGTCGGCTTCTCATTCCAATCAACATTTGCACGTGGCTGACCTGGTCATATACACTGCAGTTGATGTATGCATAACATTGCACATTTCTCTTGATTATAGCTGTAAATGAGTTGGGCTACTCGTGAGTTACCCGTACTCGACTTGTAAAAGAGATTGACTCGATTTGGTTTTTTTCGAGCTCGAGTCGAGCTACTCGAATAATTAACCGAGCCGTCTCGAGTTTTAAAATATATTAATCGAGTAGCTCGCGAGCTTAATCGAGCTTGATTAAATAATTATTTAATTAATTAAATTTATTATAAAATATTATTTTTCATAATTAAAAAAATATTATTCGAGTCGAGCTCAATCTTGCCATATATCATTAAAAATTAAATGAATTCTAGGAAAATAATCGAGCTTACGAGCCGAGTCGAGTTATATCGAGTATTTAGCGAGTCGAGTTCGATCTTGCTTTTTTAAGGATCGATTGAGCTCGAGCCGAGTTTCGAGCCCGAACTTTTTTAGTCGATCTCGAGCCCTAGAGAGTATCGACTTGACTCGACTCGATTACACCCCTACTCTTGATCATGCACCATTGTTCTTGTACTAACAGCTTCTTGGTTTTCAACTAATGGCCTGGCTGCGGGAGTTTAGTCAGCATGTAACTGACCTCCCAGACCATTATCGATGTAAGGATATCGAGTAGGCACATTCTTAAGAACTAGCCCTCTTTTATAAAACTCAAGTCGGTATTTTAAAACAGGAGAAAGCTGATGACCTAAGTACCTTAAAGCGGCTTGAGGAAGAGAACTTGAAGTCGGCTACCGAGCCGGAGTCTATGAGAAAAATGGTCCCTCGATCCCCTAACTCAGACTATTGCTCTTGTTCACAATTTTGATCAGGACTTACACGCTGCAGTCCAAAAAGGCATTGAGGATTGTAAGATCTCTGCTCGGATATTGAACCTTAGGCCTTAGCCATATTGGAGCTCTTGACACATGCAGACCGATCCATGTGGCATGTAGTGGACCCTAATATCTCTGAACTGGCTTTACTTTATGATTCGGGCGTTGTTCAAGACTCTCTAAGAATCGACTAAAAGACCTATTTTGCTCTTCGAAGTCACCACCCTTAAGGGAAGAGTATTCCATCACTCTGAACTCTAGAGTTGGCAGTTAAATAGCTTTTGTATAAATTTTAGCTTAATTTTTACATTGATCGTTGTAAATTGAAAATTCCCGGTGATAGCTTGACACGTTATTGAATAGATTTCGTTCGATGACTCGTTTTTCTTCATTTTCTACATAAGTTGTGCTTTCATTTCTTGTCTTATTTATTATTGCATGTTTATATTCTTTTGTTTTGAGTAGATTAATGAGTAGCTAATCCCTTAATAGTCAAGTTTTGTGAACATCGAAATAGAACCCTAATTTGTTGATGGAAGTATTATGATGTTTTGATTGTTAGATTATTGGCTTGTTAGTGATCTAGAACTTACGCTTTATGCTTTCGTTGACGTCATGAATCTATTTATTTCACACGTCTTCTTTACATATGTAATTTGCGAAAGGGTGTGGGAACCGAGGTTTTAGAATCTCCATGTAAACTGTAATGGTGACTTAAACTATGTTACTGAGTCCGGTCTGCTGAGTATGGCACTCAACAGAGTCTGGGGAAACTGTGGTGGTCAGCAGAGCATGAAGCATCTGCTGAATCTGGTGTTCAGTTGGGGCAGGTCAGCAGGGTTGATCAACCTGCTGAAGTAAAGGCTGCTGAAGTTGAGTCTGTTGATTCTTAGCATACTTGGGGAACACGTCTGCATGGTTTTCCGTTTTGGATAAGGTTACTTCTGAGGTATTTCATTCATTTACTGGGTTGAATGTTTAGTCATTTAGGGTTTGATTCCCAATGCTATAAATACCATCTATATTAGTTGTAACTTAATGTAACTTTCTCGTGATAATAAAATATTCTCGTTTGTCCGTGGAGTAGTTGGCACATTGCTGGAAACCACGTTAAATCTGTGTTTGTTTACTTGTTATTCTTTTATCTTTACTCACAATCACCATCAATTCTTGATCGATCCGTCATAAAAAACTGGTATCAGAGCGTCCAAGTTCATCAAGAAATCTGTTTATCTGTTTTAAGCAAGGTAGATTGACACCAAGGTCATAATTGACTCTAGGATTTGGGATCTAGACAAGCTTTACTGGTGAGAAAGATATCTGCTTTAAATGTTAAGATTGACAAGTTCACAGGAAGAAACATTTCCAGTCTGTGGCAGATCAAGATGCGTGCTTTGTTGAGCAACGGGGATTATGGGTCCCTATTCTAAATCAACAGAAGAAAGTGCTGCTGAGAGAGCCAGTCTAGAGAAGAAAGCACATTCAACAATTATGTTGTGCTTGTCAGATGATATTATCAAAGAGGTTGCTGAAGAGGACACATAATAGAAGTTGTGGTCCAAACTTGAGGGCATGTATATGACTAAGTCTCTAACCAACAAGTTGTTGTTAAAACAACGTCTGTTCAGTTTAAGGATGCATGAGGGCACTCAACTGAGGGATCATATAGACCAATTGAACTCAATATTGCTTGACCTAAGTAATATTGATGTGAATATTGAAGATGGGGATGCCGCATTGATTTTACTTGTATCATTGCCTGCATCATATGAGAACTTTGTGCAGTCCTTTATTGTTGGAAAGGACTCGGTATCATTGGAGGATGTAAGGTCATCACTCCATGCTCGAGAGTTATGCCATAAGGCATCTAGTTCTGGGACAGACAGTCAGTCTGCTGGATTGGTGGCCAGTGGAGTCAGCAAGAGTCCGGGAAATTTTGGAAAGAAGAAATTCAAGAAGAATTCCAAGGGTCATAAAGCTAAGGATGTATGTAATTGCTGCAAGGAGCAGGGATACTGGAAAAAAGACTGTCCAAAAAGGAAGAAGCAATAGGGTACTCAGCAGGGTACAGTTGCTTTGGCAGAACAAGACACCAACTCTGAAGAAGATCTGGCCTTAGCAGTTTCAGAGTCAGTAGGGCACAGAGATGTGTGGATTCTGGACACTGGGGCATCTTAGTATGTGTGTCCAATTAGGGAGTGGTTTTCAACTTATCACCAGGTGGATGGAGGCCATGTTGCTATAGCTAACAGCAAGGTCTACAAAATAGTTGGGATTGGATCTATTCAGGTGAAGACACATGATGGTAAATTCTACACACTAAATGAGGCTAGGCGTGTTCCACAATGACCAAGAATTTGATATCACTTAGTCTACTGGACAGCAAAGGGTTCAAGTTCAGGGGTGAAGGTGGAGTGGTGAATGTCTATAAGGATTTAGTTGTGATTCTGAAGGGTATCAGGATGGGGACATTGTATATTCTATAAGGGTCTACTGTATCAAGTTTTGTTGTTGTTGCATCATCAGAGGTTCACCAGTCACAGTTGACCAAGTTGTGGCATATGAGATTGGGTCATATGGGTGAAAGAGGGATGCAAATTATGTCTAAGTCTGATCTACTTCTGGGACATAAGGTCAAAGAGTTGGAATTTCTTGATCACTGTGTGTTTGGTAAGCTACATAGGAGCAAGTTCCCAAAAGCAATTCATATCACAAAAGGGACACTTGATTATGTCCATTCTGATTGTTGGGGGGGACCTTCAAGGGTGGAGTCATTGGGTGGTCACAGGTATTTTGTGCCCCTTATAGATGATTATTCAATGATGGTTTGGGTAGTCATGATGAAGCACAAGAGTGAAGCATTCAAGCACTTCAAGCAGTGGAAGGATTTGGTTGAAAATTAGACAGGGAGGAAGATCAAGAGACTTAAAACTGATAATGGACTGGAATTTTGTTGGTCTGAGTTTGATGAATTTCGCAAGAATGAAGGCATTGCTAGCCACCATACTGTCAGAGATACTCCACAGCAGAATGGTGTTGCATAAAGAATGAATCAAACTCTTTTGGAGAGGGCAATGTGCATTCTCTATAATTCTGGTCTAGTAAGGAGATTTTGGGTAGAGGCTGTTAACACAGCATGCTACTTAATCAATATGGGGCCTCACACTGGGATCAAGCTCAAAACACCACTTAATGTTTGGTTAGGAAAGTTAGCAGACTACTCTGGACTTAGGGTTTTTAGAAGCATTGTCTACTACCATGTCAGTGAGGGTAAATTGGAACCTAGGGCCAAGAAGGGTGTGTTTGTTGGGTATGGATTTGGAGTTAAGGGGTATAGAATCTGGTCATCAGCTGAAAATAGGGTTATACTTAGCAGGAGTGTAGTCTTTGATGAAAACTATATGCTTAACTCATCTGTGTGGGGCCACATTTGAATCGAAAATGGGATATGAGACTGAGAAGGTTGACAAACAGGTGGTGCTTCAAGTAGAGTCTACTGAATCAAAAGACTCAGCAGGGGATAGTCAACACTCAGCTGATCTAGAACTGGATCCAAACCAGACTGCTGAACAAGGGTCAACAGATACTCAAACAGTTGATGTTGGTCAGCAGGGTATAGCTCTCGACGAGCTAAGAGGACCAATATTAGACCTCCAAGAAGATATGGGTTTGAGGAGGATATGGTTGGATATGCACTACATGTAGCTGAAGAAGTGGAAGGTTTTGAACCTAACACTTACAGGGAAACTGTGACATGTTCTGAGGCATCCCAATGGCTTGTTGCTATGGGATAAGAAATGGAGTCACTTAAGAAGAATGAGACTTGGTATCTGGTCAAACAACCACATGATAAAAGGGTGGTCAGCTGAAAATGGATCTTTAAGAAAAAGGAAGGAATGACATATGCTGAGGGTTTCAGATATAAGGCATGTTTGGTTGCTAGAGGGTTCAGTCAGAAAGAGGGGGTAAACTATGAAGAGATATTTTCTCCAGTGGTCAGACATACTTCCATCAGGGTGTTGTTAGAAATAGTGGTACATCAGAATCTTGAACTTGAGCAATTGGATGTGAAGACAGCCTTTCTATATGGAGATGTAGATAAGGAAATTTATATGACTCAGCCAGAGGGTTTCCAAGTTCCTGGCAAGGAAGGGCATGTTTGCAAGTTGAAGAAGTCATTATATGGACTTAAGCAGGCCCCAAGACAATGGTATGAGAATCTTGACAGTTGTATGGTTCAGCAGGGTTATAACAAGAGTCCATATGATTGCAGTGTTTATCACAACAAGTTGAAGGATGGTTCAATCATCTATCTAGTTTTATATGTGGATGACATGCTAATAGCTGCTGCAAACAAGTCTGATATTCAAGATCTGAAGAATATGCTCAAGGCTGAATTTGAGATGAAGGATTTGAGAAATGCAAAGAAAATTCTGAGGATGGAGATCCATTTAAGAAGCAGGGTAAGTTGTTCTTGTCTCAGCAGGGGTATATTGAAAAGGTATTATCCAAGTTTGACATGTCAGCAGCCAAACCTATAGATACTCCTATGGCACCAAATCTACATCCGTCTATTGTGTTTGCTCCACAGTCAGTTGAAGAGGAACAATACATGTCAAGGGTTCCATATGCTAGTGCAGTGGGCAGTTTAATGTATGCCATGGTCTGTACTACGCCTGATTTGGCTCAGGCAGTCAATGTTGTCAGCAGGTTTATGGCTCAACCTGGAAAGGAACACTGGAAATCAGTGAAATTTAGGAACCTTAGGGGTACATTGATCGGCCTTTTCTAAGTGTCCAATCTCACCGGAAGTGTAGGGTCAATTGTAGCCTAGAATTGGTGAGTCAAAGTCGTATCCCACAGGGAATCCGGTCGAGTACCAAAGCCGGTCTCATTCCTAGTTTAGGCCAACACAAATTTGAACATAGTGATTTCTCAGATCACCGGTTCTAATAACTAAATATACAAAACAAAATAAAGATGTAAAACTATATAAAAGAGATAGCCGAGCTATGATCCAATCTAATACTTACAAACCCTAGCTAAGTCCCGAGGTATTCTTGATTCACCTAAACGTTCTCGATGTCAAGTAGGGTGTCGTTTCCTGGATCTGAGAATAGACATTATTTCAATAATCTATCCTCATATGTCAGGTTCAACAGTCCGCTGACCGTATTTAACTGACCTCACACGGTCTACGATTCATGAAACGCCCGACAAATCGATACAAAACCTCACACACGAAACCGAATCTGAACAACTCATTCGGTTTTACAGGGTAATCCTCGAACCCTAGTTCCCGTATCCTCTCGCAAAATTCATCTATAAAGACGATACATGTGATACAATTATCGAGTGATCAATTCAACAAACGTGATAAGAATAAGTTCTAGAACTACGGTAACATCGAGAATCAACAGTCAAACATCAATAACACCATAAGAACATGCTAGGATTCGATTTCGAAGACTATCACATACCTCGAATATCAGGAAATTAGCTACTCATTCTAACAACAAAAACAACAAGAAAGATAACATAAATCAATATTGAAAGCAAAAACAAGAAAGTAAATTGAAATACCAAATATATTATGCCGTAGAAAATCGAATCTCCGAGCGAAATCCTGTCAATAACGCGTCAAGCTATCTTCAAATCCTCCGGATTACAACAATCTACAACTAAACTAATCTAATCTACCTAAAAACTAAGCTAAACTAATGAAAATGATGAAAAAGTTGCAGAAAATGAGTTGGGGAAGATGATGTAGCAATCTAGATCCAAATGGGGGTATTTATAGCGTTTTGGCAGATCTGGATGCTAGGCATGTGCCTAGTCTAGGCGCACGCCTATCATGATGAAAACACGGACTGAAACTTCTGGACCAAATTAACTGCCAGGCGTGCGCCTAGAATTTCTTAGGCGCGAGCCTAGCTGACACACCCTCAGTATATCGGCCATAACTTTGTGTGTAGACCTCCAAATTGAGTGATTCAAGTTGCGTTGGAAGAATCATTCAATTTTCTACAACTTTAATGCAGATGTCCAGCCCAGAAAATGCCTCTAAGGTAGATCAATATGCAGATAAATGGAATGTATGGTTGTAAAACCAACACGTTTTGATCCGGTTGAACGTTTAAACTTCGGGCACACGTTCCAATCCTCGTATCTCGCCTTCCAGACATCTCAAACACCTAAGTCCTGTACAAAATCACAACAAATACCACATGTAATCCCTACAGGACACTAGGGTGACCGAGAGTGTATTAAAACACCGAAAAATAATGAGATTTCCGGACTTTTCGTCCTAGGTCTCGAAATGATAACCAAGGTGTAAAATACATCAAAATACAAAAAAATGTCTCCGGAAACATATAAAACGAGGTATAAACGGGTCTAATCACAAAGAAAATGATAGTTAATTTGACTTTCATCATACATCAGATAGTGGACTTATTTATGGAGGTGGTACTCAATGTTTTGTCACAGGGTATTGTGATTCTGATTATGCTGCTGATGTGAATAGCAGGAGATCTATGACTGGGTATGTGTTTACTTTTGGTGGTTCTGTGGTAAGTTGGAAGGCAACTTTACAGGGTACAGTGATATTATCTACTACTGAAGCAAAATATATGGCACGGACAGAAGCAAGTTGGTTAAAGGGGCTAATCAATGAGTCTGCATCAAGATCAAGCCAGGGTGTATTGGGACAGTCTTAGTGAAATATGTTTGGCTAAGGATCATGTTCATCATGAGAGAACCAATCACATTGATGTTAGGTACCATTTTCTAAGGAATGAGAGGAGGGTCAAAGTGGAGAAGATCAGCACTGATGTGAATCCTATTGATATTTTCACTAAACCAGTTCTAAGGGCAAGGTTCAGTTGTGTCTGGACTTGCTGAATATCCAAAGCTGTTGAATCTGTATCTGGGAATACTCAACTGATGATGGGGGTCTGCTGAGATATTCAAATCTGAAGACAAAGAGGATTTCTGGCACTTGGTTTGCATCTGGTCAGTTTGCATGAAGTTGAAGTCAAGGTAGAGATTTGTAATGGTGACTTTAACTATGCTACTGAGCATGGTCAGCTGAGTGTGGCACTCAGCAGAGTCTGAGGAAACTGTGGTGGTCAGCAGAGCATGAAGCATCTGCCGAATCCGTGTGTGGGGGCGGGGTCGGCGGGGTTGATCAACCTGCTGAAGTAAAGGCTGCTGAAGTTAAGTGTGCTGATTCTTAGCATACTTGGGGAACACATCTGCATGGTTTTCCGCTTTGGATAAGGTTACTTCTAGGGTATTTCAGTCATTTACTGGGTTGATTGTTTAGTCGGTTAGGGTTTGATTCCAAAGGCTATAAATACCATCAGTATTAGTTGTAAAATAATGTAACTTTCTCGTGATAATAAAATATCCTCGTTTGTCTGTGGAGTAGTCGGCACATTGCTGGAAACCACATTAAATCTGTGTATTTCTTGTTTCTGTGTTTGTTTACTTGTTATTCTTTTATCTTTACTCACAATCACCATCACTTCTTGATCGATCCGTCATAACATAAACCGACTGAGTTGTTTAGATTCGGTATTTTTAGTGAGCTTCATCAACGTATGTTGAGCGTCTTAAAGTTTTTTAAGAATGTAAGGTCAGTTAATCCCTAAATGCGTGCAGACTGATGAATCTAACATAGGGCGCTGGGTTATGTTATCAGTGCCTAGTTAGTCAGAATTCATAGTGTGCGACCACCAACATACACCAAGAACAGAAGAAGTATACCATATTCACTTTCGTACTCGAGCTAGGGTTAGTGAGTAGTTGATTGGATCATAGCTCAACTATAGCTTTGTAACCACTCTTTTAATTTGTGCATGTTAGTTAATAATACCGGTTATCTAACGCATCCTTTTCTCAAAGTTTTGTTGATATGAACTAAGAACGATGTTAGCTTTGGTAGTGAACTAAGATCCTCGTAAGATATAGCTTTGCCCGCCATTCTATAGTACAACCGACTCGGTACTCTGCCGGTCAAAATTGGTATACTATAAAACAACTATCACCCTTCTTCTAACGGCAACTGATTATATCCAAAATCGACACGTGTAAAATTGTGTAAATAGTATAATAAAAGCAGGAATGAGAAGAACAGTAAAGTAAAGGTTTGGCGAAAATATTCCGAGGAACGTCACCAAAGTGTATATATGTGTGCACCATGTCTTGGTGGAATCAAAAATACATAATTCTATTGGACTTTGGACAAAAAAAATAATTGTTAGTGTTTACTATTCGAATCCGGATTCTCGGCTTTGAGAATCCCGGCTTTCCATGGCTTTGGGGACGTGGCTGGATCATGGCCGCTCATTCCAGTCGGGGAAAGAGAACACACAATTTTTGGGTGGTCGCGGTTCAGCCACGTCGCCAAAGCAGGGGAAATGTGGGATTCTCAAAGTAGAGGATCCAGTTTGTTACTATTCACTAAGATAAAGTGAGGTAAACGGTATATCTTGCTGGTGAAAGCAGTTATGGTACATATACATGTGGCATGAGATTAACCATAATGGACGATTGTAGGGGAAAATGTCTAAGTATAGTGGTTTTAATGGAGGCTAAACTACTCTATAATTAACGTAGTAAGCATAAAAGATGCACTAGAATGACAGTGATTGCATGAAGATAGGGAACATGTACTATTCACGCATTAAGAGCCATGGAGCATGTTGAAGGTGTCTTGAGGGTGGAGATCAGACAACTCTCGTCCATGACCGAGGTTCGAGTAGGCACTAAGAGACCCAATAAGATGCCGAGGGTCAAGCCAGCGCTCAGAGGCCCTATGCATAAAAGATATTAATGAGCGTTTATGAAGCCAATATGATGTTAAGGCCATGTTTCAAACCCTCGTGGTCAATCTATAAGGCTGAGAAGCCCATCTGAACAGTCTATTAATGGTCAACCAAGACTAGACTAGAGCTTTTTTGTTGAGCCTTTGAAAGCAAACGAGCCTGGTTGCATGAGCACATGCTTAGAGTCGTGTAATCCTCGCGTTACCCTGGTTGCACGAGCACATGCTCAGAGTCGATTAATCCCAATTTACAATCTACCTTTAACACTAATTTTACAAATAATTTGCGTAGATCATCATATTGGAGATATAAGCCGAATCTCATGAAATGGGGGCTTGAAACATGTGTTGAAACAATCAACTTTAGCACGAATTTCGGATAAGGTCCGGTGTGATTCACCGAAAGATTGTTATACCTAAAAATACTACTCAAGGAGTACATGAATTTTGGCTTTGGAATCACTCGATTCGGATATCGGGTGAATGAGAAATTAATGCGTAAAGTTGGTTGAAAATATGTAGGAGATGTGAGTTGAAGGGAGGACCTCAACCCATTCTCCAACATTGATAACTTGAGGTTTGGACAATCAAGTAATAAGAGCTAGTGTGACTCTTATGGATGTTCCCCAAAGGGCAAAGCACTTTTGTGCAGGAGGGAGGACTTAAATAATTCCACACGCGCGCCGCCGTTGCCGGCATGTGCTCGGTTCGGTTAATTTTTTGGATAAAAATTCTTTATGAAATCAACTAAAAATAATTTTGGCATGTGATTGTGTCACCCAACCAATCAGAATTCAAGAATTTGTGTGATTGAGTCATTTGACCAATCAGAATTCAAAGATGCGTCATCCGACCAATCAAATTGAGGGATTTTAATCCCAACATGCGTGTGCAATTAGAGGTCGGCCAAGTGGATCTTTCTTGAGGGAAAAGTCGGCCGACTGTGTCATCCAGCCAATAAGAATTGAGTATTAGCTCATCCTTTCTACGATATAAAGAACCCCATGGATGAAGGTGTAAGCATCGAATTTTCTCTTGTGTCTTCCAATACAAAGAGTCTCTCATATAGATCTAGTTCTTGAGTCGAAGAGAAGACGGAGCACTCTGTAAGTTCGCCGGAGCTCGAATTTTTAAGTGCATCATACCGGAGCAATTTGTCTTGAGGAAAGAGTAACTACTCACCTCGGTTTGATCTCTAGTAATTTATTTTATGCATCATACTTTTGTTTCATTGTTTCGAGTCAGATCTGTACAGTAATATTGATCTGTTACTGATATGGGAAACCCGCATACGGTCCTACGGACCCGGTTTGACCCGATCGGAGGTCACAACATACGTCAGATACCACTCCATCTTCACACACTCCGATTCATCTTGTTTACCAGGATGGACTCGAACGACAAGTTGGAAAGCCTATCAGTCAACCCGATGCAAAGCCAAGCCTTGACAGCCCGGGTTACGCTCAGACACCTGTAGCCTCCTAACAATTCAAGGCGAAACCGGACTCATCTCCTCAAGACGGGACGGTTGAGCCCGGAAGGATAAGACCGACGATACATCAACTCCAATCAGCTCCCACCAACGGAGATCGCGTCTTACACTTAATTATACTTTATTGTGTCTTATCATCATTAGAATAATCATGATTAGTCCATCGCCTATAAATAGGAGTTGTATGTCACGAATAAAAGATCTATCCAATAACAAAAGCAGGCCAAGCCCTGCCAATTTGTCGACTTCTTTGTTATGTTCATACCCTCACCGAAACTTCATACATCTCTCGTAAAACCACCAAAGTCACCACCACCTCCACCGGAAAAATCACACATAAATAGCCAGATATCCCCACGGCCCAGCCGTTACCGCCACCCTGATTGTTCACGCAACATCAGTTACATTTGTTAGATAAAACGAATTTTCTTTCCGAGTTGTTTATTTCTTATTCCGCAATTACCTCCGTTAATTACGGATCTGTTCCGTAAATCACTCCACACGCGATACATTTTTTCAACACATCAAGCTTAGGCGGATATTTTGCAAACCTAACAACCAAATCCAAGAGGTTATGATAAATTTTGCATACCAATCTTCGATGTTTTTGAGAGCTTGTTCACCGTCTCCAACAATTGGTTTTAAGACCATCATGGCAAAGAATAGAACATGGAAAAGAACCATTGAATGGCCCGAATAAATATTCCGGTGGAAAATTAAGGCATCAAATCTAAGCAGTCAGCACGAGTGCCAGGACAAGCACAATCAAAATCAAACGTGATAAATCGGGATGCACTCATAAATGATATTTAATTACGTGTGAGGAAGTGCATACCTGGGGCCGAACATGGGTCCGGGCGAGATGGGCGACTACCCAGGGCCCATGATATAAGAGGCCCCAAAATTACACGTTTTAACAATAGTGTAATCTAGTAGCAGTGGTTATATACTTCTATTGATGAAAGTTTGATTCTTTTGTTTGACATTTTTTTTACTAGTTATTGTAATGATATATGTATTAATCATGAAACTCTTGTAAACTAATGATATTAATTAATGAAAAATCTATTCAGCCGACCACGTAAGGTCAATGAACATAATGATATCAATGATGGAGGCATGCATATTTCTAGGGCACCCGAACAAAAAAATATTACAATACAAATTCTATGTAGTCCAGTTTGATCCATAAAATATTCTTAATTCAGTCCACCCGACGAACTGGATATAGTCCATTAGTCCACCCAAGTTCAAATCCTGACTCTGTCCTTGAATGATATATTGAACAATATTAAAGATAAAAATATTATTGATGATTGCATCTATAAAAGCACGGAGAATTTTTTAAAAATAGGTCATTCTTTTAGTTTTTCCCGTACCCATTAAATGTTAGGAACGACCATGTGAGAACATTAGGCCATCTCCAATAATAAACCTTTTAAAAGGTTTATGTATGTGTCACGTCATCAATTTATAAACATTTTTTTCTATAAACTTTTTATCCACTATACATAAAGCTTTAAGAAAAATAAAAAACCAAATAAAGTAACACAAATATCAGCTTTTTTGTTTCATAAACCGGTTCAAGAATTTGGAGCTTTTGCTCCAAAGCTTTGTTGACTCAGCCTCACACAACGGTAAAAAGCTTTTTATAAAGCTTTAGAAGAAATCTTCAACCTTCTATCGGAGGTGCTCTTATCTTGTCATTGAGGGATATTAAATCTTGTCATTTACGTAATAATTAAAGATCATAAAATGAAGCGAAAAATCCTAAAGTGAAGCCAAAACTTGAAAGGAATGGACGTATGATTTATTTCTGTCCGTTGAGGGATATAAAACCTTTAAAACTATGTATATTTTTCAAATTGAATGAAAGCATTTTTTTTTTTTTTTTTTTGAGAAAACAAGAACTTTATTAATCAACATCCGTCAAACAAGCGGCCAAAACGTCACCGGGGGCGAGACGCCCCAAGATGTCCTAGAAGTAACTGTCAAAGCATGTCTAGCTAGAAGAAGCGCCGCGACATTCCCCACACGCCGAATAAATAAAAAGGAAACTGATGAAAAACTAGATAAGAGGGTCAAGCAGTCATGCAACAAACAACCCTGAGGCGTAAGATCCTCTACTGGCCGTCGGAGACACGAAACACATGTCAAACAATCACTCTCCACCTCTAATCGTTGAATTCCCAAGTGCCTCGCCTCCTCCAGAGCCAAGAAGATAGCCTTAAGCTCCATGTATTCCACCGGGACCCTGGATCAAAATTATACGCAAAGGTGTGAAGAACTGCCCCATTAGAATCTCGGAAAATAACTCCCACCCCTGCTAAAGTCTTAGTAACTAACGCATCCACATTCCTTTTAATCACCCCCTCCGAAGGCTTCACCCATATATCCGGCAAGTGCTGGACCGAGCCCTGCGCCCTATAGGTCTCCAAAGCCGCCACATACTCAGCCGATGCTGGTAGAGATCATGTACATACTGCAAAAACATAAACAGCCTAATCATCAAACACTGCAGAACAACGCGCCTTCCAAATCTCCCACATAAGCCATATAAATCTCGCGGTAACCTGAGCACCCTGATCCTCGAGCAACCTCATAAAAAAGTCTTCAAAAGTGGCAGATCGGAAGCGCCCCAATACCCCATAAAACGGTGACACCTGCCAGACTCTATCTGCCATCTCGAATTCGAAAAGTACATGCCGCAGCGTTTCCAATGTCTCTCCGGAAGCCAAACAGACACCCCCCCATATTCCTCCTGTGCAGCCCATGGCCGATAGCGAGACAATCATTAAGGCAGCGCCACAAGAAATGCTGAATACGAGGTTGAATAGGGAGCTGCCAACAACTCCTCCAAATCCTGCTCTCCCCCACCGAAGTAGTCGGCCCAACCACATATGCTGGTCGGTAGAGTGATAAGGCCAGGAAGTACCCTGAGTGAACAGTATAAACTCTCTTACGATCATAGTGCCAGATCCGCCGATCCGGGTGCTCTCCGAGGGCAATAGTGGTGCCCAAGATAGCATCAGACTCCCATGGACGAAACAATTGTTGAACCCGTTGTACATCCCACACCCTGGAGTTGGGAATAAACAAGTCCGAAACCTTAGCATCTGTTGAAAGCTCATGTCCTACAAAAGGAATACGGAATGAAGGCTGACGACTAGTCCATGCATCATGAAAAACAAACACCGACTCACCATCTCCCACCCTCCATCTCATCCCACTGAGTAATAGGTCTCGCCCCTCTAAAATACTGCGCCAGAGAAAGGACGGTCGAGTCCCCAATCTTGCCGCAAGAATTGTGCTATCCTCGAAATATTTCGCATGCAAAACCCGTGCCGCCAGCGAGCCCGGGCTTCACTGGATCCTCCAGGATTGCTTTGCCAACAAGGCCAGATTGAAACATTCCAAATCACGAAATCCTAGACCCCCCAGATTCTTTGGTAAGCAACAAGCCTCCCAGTTCTTCCAATGAATCCGGCGCTTATTCTCTGTGTCTCCCCAAAAGAAACCCCGGATCGCCTACTCAAGTTCCCGAAGCCGGGTAGTGGGAACCTTGAAACACTGCATAATAAAAGTAGGATAGCTTGAAGTGCCGACTTGATAAACACCTCCTTTCCTGCGGGCGAGAGCAACTTGTCCTTCCAACTAGCCACCTTTTTCCGAATTTTATCCCTCAAGAACGCAAACACCTGACGTTTATTTCTCCCGATCTTATACGGTAGCCCGAAGTACTTACTAGAGCCATCCCCCAAGGGAATCTGCAGCAGCTCCGACACCGCCTCACGCTCCTCCACCGAGACTCTTTCTGAGAAGTATAGACTGGATTTATGAAAGTTGATAGCCTGACCCGAAAGAGCACCATACCTGTCAAACAACTCTACCAATGTCTCCACAGCCCCGTCCAACAACTCAAAGAACACCATGCAATCATCCGCAAATAACAGATGAGAAATAGAAACCTCTGTCTCTCTATGCCAAAACGGATACCCCGAAGCGCACCTCTGTGTACATAGTCGTTAAGCAAAGCTGTAAATCCCTCAGCACAAATAATGAAAAGAAAAGGCGACAATGGATCTCTTTGCCGAATCCCGCGAGTCGGCACAATCCTACGACTGGGCTTCCCATTAATCAGAACCCGATAGGAAAAAGACGTCACACATCTCCGCACCAAATCATTGAAGGACATCGGAAACCCTAGGCGCTCCATAATTCTCCAAAGATACTGCCACTCAACCCGATCGAAGGCCTTGGCCATATCCAACTTCAAAGCTGCATGAATATCACATCCCTGAACACCTGCCTACAAAGAGTGAAAAGCTTCAAAGGCAACGATCGCATTGTCCGTAATGAGGCGGCCTGAAACAAACGTACTATGAGTCTCCGAAATCATATCACCAATCACCCCCTTTAGACGATTAATTATCACCCGAGAAATAAGTTTGTAAATCGAATTGCATAGAGCGATCGGGCGAAACTCAGTCATAACGGTGGGAGTAGTAACCTTTGGGATTAGTGAAATATATGTATCGTTCAACATACCTAAGGGGGCACCATTATTCAAGACATCCAACACCACCCGTAGAACATCATCCCCCACAATACCCCAAAATTTCTGTAGAAATATCACGTGCATGCCATCAGGCCCAGGTGACTTCCTCCCTGGCAACTGTTTTAAAGCGACACAAACCTCTTCCCGAGTAAAAGCAGCGGCCTGGTGCTGCTTCCGACCGGCTGCAATCTCAGCGAACTGTAACCCATCAAGATTAATAGCGGTGCCATTCGATGAGTATATTGCATGAAAGTAATCCACCACCACACGCTCCATATCTGCAGGCTCATCACACACAACCCCTTGAGTATCATGCAACAAATGGATCGAATTGCGCTTCCGCCGAGTCGCCGCCTTATGGTGAAAATATCGGCTTGTTCCTGTCCGTCATTACCAGCCACTCACTTCTACCTCTCTGCCTCCAATACTCCTCTTCCATGGTCCAACGCCGCACTGCCATTGATCTATTTGCTGCATAAGAACACGTTCCTGTTGTACCGAATAACGAAATTAAAAGACACCTCTATCCAACCTAGCTCGAGTCGCCAACCGGTCCGCTCGTTTATACCATGTAAAGGGTGCCCAACATATCCCAAATCGGCTAAGTCGCAATCAGTGAGGGCATTTTGAAAAGCATATTTAACGTGACTCAAGCATATATATATATATATATATATATATATATATATATATATATATATATATATATATATATATATATATATATATATATATATATATATAGTGGCGGTAACGTGCCCCGCACGTTTTTGGCCCTCGTTGCCGCCGTTAATGTTCCCTGAGTTCGAATCACCGGTAAATCAATAATACCAGGGAGATCGAGCAACTACCAAAAGAAGGAAAGAGGAAAAATTAGATAACATATCATTCACCAAAAAAAGGTCAATGCTTAAGCCCTGAAAAAGAGTATCATCATCATCATCATCATCAAGGAACTTACTGAAAAAAAAAGTTATCATCAACGGTCAAGGAACTTTCGTGGTTTATCTAACTAAATCATAAACTGAAGAAGATAATGCTTCTTTAATCAATATCATGAAGTCCATAATGTCGGATAAAAGAGCGAGGAAGATGTAGATCCTAAAGATATATTACGGTAATGGGGCCCTTTCATCTCAGGGTGTCTTAGAATTAGTTGCGACATAGTAGTCTGCGGCCATTGACACTAAAGATAGCTAAGAGCCTAAGACAAACATTTTGTTTAATAAAGAGTTCATTGTTATCTCAAGGCAACAATTAATATCATTTAACGAAATTTGCATGAGTAGAAACAACGAAAGAGAACCCAATTCATGCATCTAACACATATTCGCCCTCGCTTATTTGACAATTTGCAAAGCCACAACTTGATACAGTCATAGCTTTCAAAAAACGCATGAAAGTCGAGTACTCGAACTTAAGAAGACACCTGCTTATAGAGCATCTCTTATCAATGATAAGAAATCATTAGGAAAAAAGGAACAATATGCAAGTTTTATCACTTACCTGAATTTTAGCTCCTCGATAAGTTATAACTCCCGGAATGCAAGTCAATGTGGTAAATTCATACGAAGCTACCGTTAGGCACATCGAGCAAAATTGTAAAAATTCCGGGTGTGAACGAGAAATTGCCAATAATTAAGCAAATCTATGAAGTACGGATATACGTAAAACACCGCATGCTAGTAAGCGGTAAATGCATGATAGTGATACACAAAAACAAATATGTGTATGATGCTTGAAAATGAGTATCCACCATCCTTTAAATAAACAATGATTCAAAGATCCATCTATGGCACACATTTAAAAGCGAAAACACATGATAGCGAGAATTTTGGGAATCAAAGGGACATATAAAATAACTCTAATGCAACCGAAAATGACGCGAGTGTACCATAACGGGAATTTCACGCACCTTGATTGTGTCATAATGGTTTAGATCTTTGTTCTCTTCTGCTTTTAGATAAAAGGCAGCTGGATCAAACTTGTTGCAGCAGTCATTGATGTGGATACGAATTCCGTAAATGATCCAACAAAGAAACCGGCCTACTAATTGGTTAAAGATGTGGATTTTCAAGAATCTGCTTTGTTGGTGTCTTGCATCTTGTCTTATACTCCATTTTGACAAGTTAAAATTTGCTTTGCGAATTTCTGGTTTGCGTTTTAGTTTCAGGATTGATTTCTATCTGGTTTAAGTTCAGGTCTGCCATATGTTTTGCTAGGTAAACAGCACACCAAACCAATAGAACAAGGGTTAGCTCCGCGGCTGGTCTACAAGCAAGGTAAGTAGGTCCATTACCGGCCAACTCCGGACCGAAAAAACTATTCAATCAATCTCACACAGCAGGATGAAGTTTGACACGAAACTACAAAGACATACATAATCAAAGGTCCTTCAATCAATTCAAAAGTTAAAAGTTTATCACAATGGAAATTTATAAGTAGGAAATACTATCGAGATTTTCACGAAACAATCTCCTAACTCAAGTTCCCATTTGAGTGACCAAGCAAAAATTCATTGATAACGTCTTTCCATTATTCATATTCATTTTTATTCACATAAAGCCGTTTACGCGGACGTGTAAAGGTAAGATCTATCTAGACTTTCTTTGTTCAAAGAAATTATTTCCCATTTCGCTTCTTTAGCCGAGAATGCGGATGATATTAATCTACATTATTTCACAAAATTATGAATAATACTAACCGGATATGTTATAATTACTGGCGATATTGAGCGCGCTCATCAAAGGCGGTGATAAATAACAAGAAGTTGGGAAAGTTGGAATGGATGAACCGGAATCGGTTTCCAAAATTGGCTCAAGCCAATGACGCCCCGCGTCTTGGCAACATCAAGAGGGAGCCACCTGGAAAACGTGCAAAATTCAGTTTAAATCATGACTATGCTTGAAAGAGAGAAAAAAAAAGGCAAGAACAAGATATATCCAGTCAAATACCCATTGGAGTTTCGCGCCAGCCGGCTGGCACTTCTTGAGAGTAGAAAGCCCATAAACAAAGAAAAATAAAATTAGAATCATAAAGAAACCCTTTTTTTTTTATGGGAATACTTAGAGTTCAACGAAAAATTACAGATCAGCACCTGCCAACATTTCAAATTGCCCCCACAAGCGGTGTAAAGTGGAGTACTTCCATCTCCTATAGCATAAGTTCGTGGATAAAACAAAAAGTCGGGCACGTTACAAGTTGCACCCAGAAGCTCCTGATACATTTGCTTGAAGATCAAGAAGGAGCTGTATACAATCCAAAAATCCATTCAGAGCAGGCCATATGCAAAGCGTAATACCCCTATCAACAATTTGTATTTATAAACTTATAAAGAGCACTGCAATTAAGCAAAATGATTATGCCTTAGTGCAAACAAGAGACTATGGCCCTTCAACACAAACGTAGGACGGTGTAATATCAATACTCTGTTAAAGAACCGGAAATTGTAGCAAAAGACCAAAAAATTAAAACAAACAAATTCAAATTAGTGTGCTCTAAAACTTTGTTCCGAAAGATAGGTAATCAAGTCATATGAAACTAATATTCATTACCATGCATAATTTAGCTAGAATGTACCCAAATCCATCACCCCTCATATTCAACGTCAACTCAGAATCCATGTGTCTCAGGATTTTATCTTTACAGAACAAATGGGCATCGAAGCATAAGGGAAAAGAACTAAACAATGAGCTACATTAAGCTTCTAAGTCCATGAATTTGAATTTGGGAATATACTTACAGTAACCTTCCAAGCTCTTTCGACTTTGTAATGTCATTGTAATGTCATTTCAATCCATTTCCTAATACAGTTAAACCTTATGATTTTTATGGCAAACCCCCAAAAACAACCACAACACACATGCATAAGAAAAAACCAAACATCTACCCAAAGCCGAACCGCAAAAAGATGGGAACATAAGCTGAGAGGCATCAAACCGTAGCTTAAAAACGAGTTGAAGATGACCTAGCACAGATTAAAACCAACACACAACACCAAACAAGCATGCGGCCTACCTCAAACACAAAAGAAAGACGAGAAGAAGGAAAAAACGCATACCTCGGTCGAATCTAAGAACAAAGTCGTTGACGAGATAATCGATGACCAGTGCGGACTACAAACCAAAAGATCGTTAGCATCGAAAACAACCATAGAACCCCGAAACTCAAAAAATCAAAGCATGCATCTACAATGGCGAAAAACATGGAGTGAATAACATATACGAACCCAAAAAACAAAGGAAAACAATTGAAGGAGAGAAGAGAGAAACCAAACCAAACCCAAGCCCATTAACGTGCAGATAAATGCAAACCGATACATCATAAAATCAGACCCAGAAGCAAAAAACGGATAACGCATAACCTAAATTACCTGCAAAATCCCCCTTTCAGTGCAATATCGAGCTCACACGAAGCACCTCAAGCGCAAAAACCACGGCCAAACACACGATTAACCACCAGAAAGAAAATCTAAGAGAAGAAGAAGGTAGGTATCAATAGCTCACCGCAAACCAGATCATCACTTTTTCTCAAAAAAAAAAAAAAAAAAAAAAAAGAACAGATCAGAACCCTTTTTTTTGGAAAAAGAAAAGAAAGGAAGAAGCTTCAAAGAACTCACCACCCACAAATCATTTTCATACTTCAATTTCACAGAAATCGTGATGAGTAGTAGTGGATCCTTCTCTCTCTACATTTTGTTAAAGAAATGAAAAGGTAAATCACGGCTATATATATAGCTAGCTAAGTTTTTCTTCTTCTCCATTTGTTTTTTTCCGGCCGTCGTGAAGGTGAAGATGGCGCCGCCGGCGACAAGTAGAGAGTTGCGAGAAGAATATTTCGGGCATTAAGAAATTCTCACTTTGCCGTTAAAGCGAGAGTCAAAGATTTTCCGCCGCTTTGATTGTCCTTTTATGTATAATCACATACGCTTGGATTTTTTCTTCATTGAATAGCTCTGAAAGCTAGACAATATTAATTGGAAGGAAGAAGATAGGAGTTGAAGCGGTGGTGCGGTGATGGAGCGAGAAAAGGACGCGTGTATTTTATTATGACAAAAAGGACGCGTGGGTTGATACATAACGGCGTCGTTTTAATTTCTCTTGGGCCAAAAAAAAAAAACAAAAAATAGGAATAGCGACGACCAAAACGTCGCTAAAGGCGTACGACCAAAAACGCCGCAAAAAGTCGTCCAACCAAAACAGCAAATTTAAATAGGTTACTCCAAGTATGATATATATATTGCTGCACTACTGACAGAGTCATTTGTTTTTATAAGAAAAACCTTAATTACACATTGTAAAGAATTAAGGTTTAATTATCATATTTAAAAAGCTCTAAAATTTCCCTAAAAAAAATAAATAAAAAATCCAAATTGTAACAAAATCAAATGCGCTCTAAATAAATTTTAGAAAATTGTACCTAGTAAAAACAATGTAAACAATCTCATCGAGCTATTTTTTTTTTTTTTATTTACTTACTTTTCTAATTCGTTTAGAAATTTAAACTACACTTATTTAGTACTTCCTTTGTCCCATAGTATGCGTTGAAATTCGTTATTCTTTTGTTTATCGAGAGATTTTATGGTGCAACGGTCGTAAAAGGTTATACCAAGTGGCATATATTAGAGCCTCTCATTTTTACTATTTTTCACATAATATACTTTTATCGTGTGTGAGAGGTTAAAAGTTAGTGGTTGTTATGTATTCCACTTTGTAAAACGTTTCTACAACGGTTGTATTTTATAATTTCACTTGTTTATCAGTCATTAAGCACCGATTCATACTTGTTCCATGAACATTCTATTTCTTTTTACAATTAATACCCATTTTCTATTCAAACGCTAAACTTTATTGAGGCACGAAAGAAGTGATGGAAATAGGGGTGTAAATGATCTCAATCGTTCATGAGGTTTATCGAGTTGAATAGACTTCACACTTTACAAACTTGAGTTTGAACTCAAATTTGACATGACTATCGAAGATCACTAACTCATTCATACTCAAGTAAAATTTGAGCTTGTTTAGAGAGAACTAAAAATTATGTGTTATCACTTATCACTTAAAAGAAAATGTTAGTCTTGTTGTATTTCATTTTATTTTATATGCTAAAATAAAAATTATTTCTTGACCAAAACATCTAACTCATAAATAATAGTAAAACATAATTAAAAACTAAGAGTAATGTTACTTTCATAATTAACAAACGCCCCGACACTTTTTGAACGTGGAATCTATTAATTAATTTGAGTCTCAATATAATTTTTTTTTGCGCAAGTCTCAATATTAATGATGTACCCTCAAAAAAAATATAATTAATGAAGTAAAAATTTAAAGTGGTCATTCGTTGTAATAATTTGTTGTGTAGCTAGCATTTATGAAAAAACTAGTATTAAGTATATCATATAATTTGTACATAATTTTTAGAACTATGTTAAATTCAATTATACTTGGAAGCTAAGAGTCAAGCATGATAATATTTGAGAACGACTCACTTGGTATACGATCCGAGTTAAGTTCAATCCCAAATCATAACGAATCGAACTATCGAACAAAAAATCAAACCAAACTTAGACTGCTCGTGAGTGGCTTGACTCGTTTACACCTAAGTTTTGGGTATTTATAAGGTGGGATAGAGCTTGCAAATCTCACTCTAATCTAGTGAAAAAACAATCTCGTCCTAGTCTAGAAACCTCTTTTTTATTAAGTGCTTCCTAGCTTCTAAAACTTCTTTTAAGCAAAATGCAAGATAAGGGCAAAGGTATTTTTGAGGCAAGACATGATTTCAATAGTCGTACTAATGTACCTAGACTGCCTCCACAACCACACATCATGGTGGAACCTACACCACAAATGATGGCGTTTGTGAATAGTCCTACCATGGTGACTACTAATGATATTCACCATGGTAATTCTAGCAACAATTTTTTCCGTAAGAGATCTAGATCTGTGGGTTCTTCATCATCCAAATCTAATACGGTGAAGAAAACTAAACAAAACACTCAAATCCTCACCTTTAAGGAAGCTGTTGAAATTGAATTAAAACATGCTCTTGAGTCAAATCCTAATGTAGACATCAAGAAGCTGAGAAGGTGAATGAGTGATTCAATTTATTAAACATACCATAACACAATTGCTAGTCAAAAATTTTTTTTTCCTCTTCATTTCAAGTAGTTTTCTATATTTTCGGCGTTTTTTTTTAAAAGTAAATTTTCTCCATTTTTCAGCAGTTTTTTTTATTTATTTCATATGTCCAATTTCTATGTACGGGTTTCCGAATATACAAATTCTAAAAATTTGCAAACTCACTTTATAAGTGCATCTATACGTAATCGATTTACATCTTTGTCGGATACAGGAATAGCTATCATTAACTAGCATCATAAATGAAAATTTGTATCAAATAGATGACTAAAATATTAGAATGTAACAATCTAAAAAATATATATATTTGAATGTCACAAATCACTAACATTTACTATTTTTTTTTAGAACCATATCAAACAGGCTTTCTGCTCAAAGATCGCGACTGCAAAAGAAAACGATTATAAACGAATTGGAAACCGAGATATCAAAGTTACAGGTACTAAGCCGAATAATTGAACTCATTTATAAATCTCTTATGATCATTTAACTATACATATATATGATTTGATTTGTATTAAAATTTGCAGCAAACTATAGCCCTCTTGTCTTCAAGCGTTGGTGATTACGAGAAAAATAACCAATTGGTGCTTGATGAAAACAACCTATTGGAGGAAAAGCTGAACACGTGCACCGTGCGGTCTAGACTCGCCGAGGGTACGGACCGTTACAACATAATTTTACAACATTTATTATTTATGATAAAACCCATAAAAAATATGTTATAGTCATTTATTGTAACAGTCAGTAATTGTGACTTAAAATTTTTTTTTCTTCTCATTATTTTCATATATATGTTAGTGATATGTTTTCCATTTGTAACAGTTGAATTAGAGAAGAATATGATTGAATTTAAGAGGCTTCAAGAGGTGGCAAAGGCACAGAGAGAGCAACAAGAAATGATGAATAGAATGAAAGAGCAATCTTTTAATTTGGGAAGATTCCAAAATGCTCTACTCTTTGATGATTTTGATGAATTGGAATTGGATTTAGAGTTTACTTTTGATGATTTGGACTTGGATTTAGACTTTCCTATGGTTGGGGATGACAACAACAACTTTAATGACAATAATAACCCTCAACCCCCAAACAACTCCAGTGATGACATGAACAATAACTTTCAACAACCCCCCAATAACCATTTTCCATTTTAGATTTTTTTTTTTTTTTTTTTTTAATTTCCTCCCCCTGTTGAAGAATTTGTCCTTATTTTCTGAGAATGAAGAAGAATTTGTCATCTTTTTTTTTTTTTTTTCTCATTATCATTAATGAAATGGGGGTTTTCTTGGTCTTAATTTTCATGATTAGAATTTGTGTTTGTGTGTGTTTATCATTTTTTACAAGGACATGAAAAATGTGTGCTTCTTTAAGTTTTAATGCGATTGGTTATGCTCATGCATGCCGATTAAGAATATACCGATTTGTAATTTACCCAGTCGATGAAATTTCAAAGCTAATATAGAAGGTTCAATTGATTTTCCGGTCCTACGTTTTGAGATTGGCCTTAGGCGGAGGAAAAAAATAGGGCCTACGTTTTGAGAGGCCTTAGGCGGATTAACTATTAACAAAAAAAATTCGACCGAAAAATGATTTTTTTCTAGTATTCAAATTCATTTCATCATTTTCATACCCATACCCAAAACATATATATATATATATATATATACATATTACTAAATATTAATTCAAGTATTCAACAATTCAACAACGCTCTTGAAGCACATTTGGAGGCGAAATCACTAATCAAAGTATAATCGTCAATTTCATCAACCGATTTCCGCTCAATCGATATTATGGCCAACCCATTCAAGCGTTCTTGAGTCATCGTGCTTCGAAGATGGGTCTTTATTAGCTTCAACTTCGAAAAACTCCGTTCACCGGATAATCGTTACCGGAATAGTCAACAATATCCGGTAAACAACTTGTGTGTTTTCATAACTTAGAGGACATGTCTTCAAAAAATTCAAAATTTCGAGAGGTTCATCCACATCTTTGGGCAAAACATGTATAAGAAGTTGTAACTCATAATACAACTCTTCCCAATCAATATCCTCATGTGCACCTTTTGTCAACATTTTTGCAAGATACTTACAAGAATTCTTCAAACTTTCTTCATCTTTGCAGCTTTCATCCAAATCAAACAAGAAGCCAAACATTTTTTCATACTCATGAAAAGCTTCAAATCTAGCTTTAAGTGAGGCAAGAGCTTGGTCAACAATAGAAATGAAGTATTCCACCCTAAAACTCTCTTCGGGAGAAAACATGACTTGTTCACTTGAGCTCTCATCAAATTGTTTTTTTCTATGAACGATTCTTTTTGTTGGGAACACCGGCTCAATACCCACTTCAATAGCAAGTTCTTTTGCTTTTGCCAAAGCTTTATCGAACCCGTTCTCTCTATATTCTTCAAATTTGGTAACAAGTCCTTTCAAATTCTTTATTGCGGTAGTAATAATCATGTCCTCCGTTTGTAGATCCTTGCTCACAACATTGATAAATTTGAGAACATCATACCAAATTATTGAGCTAAGCAAAAACTCAAAACTCTCAAATTCACTATAAGCTAGATTCTTGGCATGTTTTGTTCCATCGTAACTTTCCTTTTCTTCAATCAACTCATACAAAGCATCTCTAATTTGAGAAAATTGTTGCACGATTGGTCTTACACTTTCAAAGTGGCTCTCCCAACGAGTATTACTCAACCTTTTAAGAGTAAGAGAAGTTGCATGCTTTTTTAGTACGTCCCACCGCTTTATGGACAATGCAAAGAAGTTGTAAATGTGTTGAATCGATCCAAAAAAATCTCCGGCCTTGGAAGAAGATCCGGCCATATCACTCAATGTAAGGTTTAAACTATGACAAGCACAAGGTGTGTAAAATGCTCTAGGATTCTTTTCAAGCAATTTACTTTTTACACCTTTGTAATGGCCTCTCATGTTAGCACCATTGTCATAGCCTTGGCCTCGTATATCATCCATGTTCAATCCAAGGTTAGATAATGTTTTTTCAAGCTCCTTGAATAGGCCCTCTCCACTTGTATCAACAACCTTTATAAAGCCAAGAAAATATTCTTCAACCGTAATGGGCGACTCATCAACATTGACACAACGAATCAATAAAGTTAGTTGTTCTTGATGGCTTACATCGGGTGTACAATCAAGTATAACCGAAAAATACTTGGACTTTTGGATCTTTTCAATGATAGCACATTTCACCTCATTAGCAAACATCTCAATCAATTCATTCGAATTTTGTGACTCAAGTAATGATGTCGAATTTCTTTGCCCTTAATCCTCCGTATGTGCTCTTCCATGATATGATCAAACCGTGAAACACTTTGCATAAAACCTAAGAAGTTTCCATTGTCCTCCGCAAATAACCTCTCACTAGACCCCCTAAAAGCCATATTATGTGTGGCAAGATATTTGATACCATTAACTATTCGCAACATAACTTGCTTCAAACGCTCTTTTTCTTTCGAAACTAGTTCATGAGCTTTTTGGTCAATTGTTCTTCCATGCTTCAATCTCTTTTCCAACTCATACCAAGAATTCATACATTTGAGGTGCCCCGGGCTTGCTTCATGAGCTCTAAGCCTCGATGCAAGATTATGCCAATCATTCGTACCAACACTATCCAATTGGTAAGAGGAATCACAATTTGTTGTACCCTTGAAAAGTTTACAACAAAAGCAAAATACTCTATCAATGGATTTTGAATAGACAAGCCATCTTCTATCATGTTTCTCTCCATTCTTCATCACACGAGTATAATGCCCATTTAAAAAACGCCGGTTTTGTTTTGAGCTATCCTTAGGATATTCACTATCATCCATTTGAACTCTTACGGGACCTTTTATCACAAGAAAGTCAACAAGATCTTGATTAGGAAACTTCCAAGTGTTTGGATCCGAATCAAAATTTTGAAACATTTGTTCTTGCTCTTCATCTTGATCTAAAGGAGTTTCATGACTTTCATCATTGACACATTCTTCTTCTATGTCATTATTGTCCATTTCTTCTTGTTCATTAAAGGCATCATCATCATCATTATTCACATTTGCCCCTTCCCCTTCATCGTAAGTATCATTCATCCTTGTTTTTTTGACAAACTTTTCCATGGCTCCATATTGTTTCTTCTTTTCTAGTTCAATCGCCTTTTTCCTCTTTCTTTTAACATTCCCGGATTCCCACATAGGCATTTTTCTAATTCCTACACACAAGTAAAATAGCCAATAAACACAACTACACACAAGTACACAAACCAAGTCCAATGACCCAATTTTTCTAATTTCCACCACAATTCCACATTTTTGTCAATATACAAAGACAAAAAAGCTTCTGCTTCACCATATCCTCAAAACAAAAAGTTCATTTAACAACTAATTATTGAAATTGACAACTAATTTATCAAGTATTAAGTAAGTATATACAACTACAACAACAACAAGTCAAAAAAAAAAAAAAAAAAAAAAAAATCCTTTGATTGAATTGGTATTTGGTAACAAGGAAAGGAAACATACCTTGGCTTGGAGACTTGGAGAGTTGGAGTCTTGGAGAGTTGGTGTTGGAGTTGGAGTAATGGCCGCCTAATGGGAGGTGCCGCCGCAACGCAAGAGCCCAGTCGCAAGTCAGAAGATGAGCAATTGAGCAGGAGGCAGAGGCAGAGCCGCAGGTTCTTTGATTTGGATAGGATTTTTTTTTTTTTTTTTTGATATTTGGGATAGGATTTTTGGCTATTTAATTTTTATTTTTTTGTATTATGAAATTTTTTTTTTTTTTATTTTTTTGTATTATGAAATTTTATGGGGCCTTTTTATGTACATGAGAGACATTAATTTTTTTTTTAAAAAAAAATAATTTGGCCTTTTTATTAAAAAAGAGGAGCTTTTTTTCGTCGAAACATTCCGTTTATATTTTTATAGCAAAATTTTTTTTTTTTTTTTTTTTTTTCGGGTATAAGCTATTTTCGTAGACAATATATGTATTACGACATATTGCTCAATGACCACTTCAAATTTTCCTCAAACTATGAAAATTTGTTTGAAATAATGAAAGGGTAGAAGATAACTAAAATACCTGCCCATTGCCCTTTTTAGGGCTTCATATCCAAAGGTTTCGAGACGTTGTAATAATAGGTTTATCTGTCAAATATTCTCTATTACAATTGGATATGTAAATATTGCCGTGACGTTGTAATAACTAGATGGTTTGTCGTGATGTTGTAATATGTAGATTATTCATTAAGACGTCATCAAAAGTGTATTATTTGTCGCGACGTTCAAATAACTAGATTACATACCATATTTGCCCTCAAGGTTATAGTGTATTACTGGCTACCAATCTCTGAGTGGTGCCAAAAAGTGAAACTTGTGATTGTTTCGGTTATCATTTTAAAAAATGAACTTCTCTCGCCTCATAACCTAAGTTTTGTGATGAGGCTTCTCCTCTTATAAGGGCTTGGGCCTAGATTTTCTACACGGTAGCAGAGACACCCACGTTCAAGTGTTGAGCATCTTTGTTAGTCTTATAGTGCTCTTTATAGGCCACACTTGAGGGGGCGTGATAAAGTTATCACACATTGAGCACTTGCTATACACTTGAGGGGGGGCGTGTTAAAGTTATCCCAAATTGGGCACTTGCTATACACTTGAGGGGGCGTGCTAAAGTTGTCTCACATTAGCCACTTGCTATTGTATCACCCATCATATTAAGAGATGGATTCCCTCACCTCACAACCTAGCTTTTGGGGATGAGGTACCTCCTCTTAAATGGGTTTGGGCCTAGATTTTCTACAAAAATGTCGGGATTAATGAAAGTGCCACTGCGCTAATTGTACCGCTCAATCAAACGTCATCCCAAAAAATGCATGAGTCCATAATCACATAAAGGTTAAGATTAAATCCATAAATGGTTATTTGTTGATTCAAATAGAATCTATCGTTATCAAATTAGTACGAAATCATCATATCGAATTGGTCCAGTCCAATGTGACTTCTTTCACATATAAGTGCAGGGACTGAGGTTATCAAACACTTTTTAGATCATGTTATGTGGAAGATTTTTTTTTTCTAAACAATTTTATGTGGAAGAATCTCAATGGTTTTTTTTTATAACGAAGCAGAATTGTCTTTAAGGGATTTTGACACTTTTGATCAGTCGTGTTTTAGCTTTGTTTCAAGTAAAACATTTATGTTTCTAAATGACACTTTTGCTCCCTTATGTTTGTATTTTGTTTCAATTTTAGGACATCTTATGTTTCTGAATGACACTTTTGCTCCATTATGTTTGTATTTTGTATTAATTTAAAGACATCATATGTTTCTGAATGACATTTTGGTCCTTTACGTTTGTATTTTGTTTCAATTTTAGGATGATTACCTAATTAGCCGTCCAAGTTAACGTCGGCCAAACGTTTGATGATGCAACCTGGCAGCCACGTATGATTTCATATCTTATCTAAATGATTAAACATCGACATTCCCCTCATTCTTCTTTCAAATCCCTAATTTCTTTCCCTCAAATTGACAATGTAGAAAATCTAGCCCAAACTCATATAAGAGGAGGGACCTCATCCCCAAAACCTAGACTGTGAAATGAGGGAAGTCCATCTATTAATATGGTGGGTGATACAATAGTAAGTGCCAATGTGGGACAACTTTCACATGCCCCCCTCAAGTATGGGTCGGACACACAAGGCCAGAAAAGAGGCCCAACACTTGAACAATAAAGGGGTGACTCTGATACCATGTAGAAAATCTGGCCAAAACCCATATAAGAGGAAGGACATCATCCCCAAAACCTAGGTTGTGAGGTGAGGGAAGTTCATCTCTTAATATGATGAGTGATACAATAATAAGTGTCTAATGTGGGACAACTTTAACAGACACGGTTGCACAACAAAAAAAATCTTTACAAGTTATTTAATCTTTGTTAATGTTAATGTTGATGTTTACAAGTTTCAAGACATTTCATTATATTGGGATTGAAAATGATGTAGTACTATTGCAGCCCTGACGATAACTTAGCTAGGTTCAATCATCATCGCCTCCCAATAAAATAATAATAAAAAAAAATTATCCTTTATTTTACCCCCAAAAAAAAAGTGTACATTTCATTATTTCGATTAAAATTATGGGGTCTATCATTTTAGTGAAATTTTAAATTCTATTGGTTGATGAGAATCAAAACATACTTGCCCAATGACCAAACCAAAATTTGGCTCCAAACTATGAAATTTTGTATGAAAGAATGAAGAGGTAGGAAATGACTAGATTGCCTGCCAATTGTCGGTTTTAAGGGATTGTTATACAAATGTTTCGCGATGCTGCAATAACTGATTTATGCATTATACAAATATTGTCATGACATTTTCATAACTAGACTGTTTGTCGTGATGCTGTAATATGTAGATTATTTGTCACGACGTCAATCATAAGTAGATTATTTGTCGCGGCGTTCATGCAAATAACTAGATTACCTACCAACTCTGCTCTCAAGGTTTTAGTATGCCATTTTGGCAAGACATTGTAATGACTCATGTCTATCAAATGTAATATAGCAAATTACAAGGGAAACTCTCTTGGAGGCGTTTTCAAATGCCCTTTTATGTACCTTGATGTGTTTTCATTCTTCTTCTTTTTTTTTTTTTTTTTTTTTTTTTTTTTAAATTTACAATTATTTCTTTTCAATTTACGCGTAAATTAAATGTTTCTTGACCTGAATACACTCAATGTGGCATTTTAAACTTTGTTTCGATTCAATAATGTTGGAAAAAAATAGTACTTAGGATATTGATGGATTATGAATAATTCCAAGGCACGTAAGAAACGCTGTCTTTTAAGAGATGTTTCGTCCCATTCGATATGTCATTTAGGGATCAAACGAAAATCTCTTTCAGGATACAATGAAGGATGTTTGATTCAAACAGTGACTTGTTTAAATCAAACCCAAGGACACTCAAGTTTTTGGTCTGATGATGCGCTTTCAAACTTGTACAAAATTCGTATGCATATCGTGCCTTTTTATAGGCTGAATGTTCGAACTGAGGTGTTCCTACACGAAAATGTAAGGTTTATCACCTTCGCATGCACTGGTGCATCAGTTCGAAATTCTGAATCCGAAAAGGAGCATGGATTCGAAACTGATTAGTCGTATCAATTCGAAAATTCATGAATCTGAAAATCCGAAAATACATATCCCTTTATGAACCCCGTTTCGCTGCGATAACATTAATTCGCAGCTTGTATGCAAATGATCAAATATTTATTTAAGAAAAAATATCTAACAAAGACTTAGCAGAGACCTCATTCGGATCCGATTCTCACTTCCTTCATCAAGTTAACATGGCCTCTGTTTGGTTCAGTACGATACAACTAACTCGTAACGTCCTATCTCAGAAACTGAGTTATTAACAAAAAAAACGGAATGTCAAGCAAGTGTTCTCTAAACAATTAACTGAGTATTATTTCTAGGCGGTCGTTCTTCACTTTCTAGAAAAAAAAAATTTTCCTCTCTCAGAATGGAACGTTTTATGGTACTGACAAACTGAATAATGATCTTTATATATTAGTTATGCAATCGATGTACTCAATATAAACTCTAAGAAAGCTAAAACTGATAACCTGAATGAATTCTACTTATGGAATTGTTGTCTTGACCACATAAACAAGAATCGTATTTCTAAACTCCACAATATTCTATATTTTACAGCAATGATAGATTTCTTAAGTAACATAAAATAGAGATTTTTCATATGCAGATTACAAGGACACTCACTTTGAGACGGTTTGAAAAGCCTCTGCAAGTACCTTGATGTGTGTGTGTGTTTCCACACACCCCCCCTCTTCTCAAGGGACCTTAATCAATTGGACACATGAATTGAAAGTTTAACCACTCTTTTTTTGCAACTAACCAACAATGAAGATAATTTTCATCATTACAAAAAAAAAAAGAAGATGTGAAAGGTCACCTTACCAAGTCATAATAGAATTGTGGTTGTTGATTTTAACCTAACAATGTAACCCACCAAAAAGAAAAAAGACAATTCCATTCTAATTGTTAACACATCACAATTCATACACTTGAAATTATACATCTTTGTTTTAACATGCACACCCAACCATATCTCACCTACAAATAATAATAGTAAATAAATATATAATAATAAAACACACACAAAACCATACTTTCAAATAGATATACGGCAATATTACAACAAAATAGTCACAAATAACACAACATCAAAAAGAGAAAACCAGTAATTGTAGTTTTGATCGTGACGTAAAATTGTATTGCTGCATTATTTGTTACGGGTATTTTATTGCGATATAATTAAACTAATCAATCAAGTAAAAAGGTTCAGAAAGACGCACAAGAACAAGAGGGGCATCTGATCAGACCATTCTCATTGCAAAAACTACAGCTTTTAAATCTACCTTTCTCTTTATAGCACCTATGGCTTCCGCTGCACTCGTCGCAGAGGATAAATCTATAACCCCCACATGCTTCGCACGTGCCGGGTTTAGCCGGTGCAAGACCTTCTACGTACCTCTTCAGCTCCCCTGACTCGTTGAGCCGCCGGATCTCTTTAACGCCACCAATGTACCGGCCGCCGATGAAGACTCTGGGCAAGGTTAGTTTGGTCTTTTCAGGAAGACCCGGAATCCTCTGTAGCTCCGACATGAAGCTAGAGTCCATGGACACATCTCGTTCGTCAATCAAGACACGGAAGCCACGAAGGATTGATCCAACGGCCTTGCAATCTTCGAATGTTTTACGAATGACTCGAAGGCTCGTGAAGTATACCACTATACGCTTCTCGGCTCCCGGAAGAGAAATCAATGGCGGCGCTGATTGTGATTGAGCTTCTTCCTCTGGAAATGAATCCTTTAAGGCAGGTAGAACTGAGTTAACTCGGTGGATAATTGACGATGATCTCTTGATCTTGTTGTCGGAATTGAAACCGTCGGCGAAAAGGGTATCAACGTCCTTGAAAGAAGAGCATGAAAATCTGGTAGAATGGATCCGAGCAGTTGATTTCGATCGTCTTAGCCACATTAGTATGGAGATTCCGAATGCTATATAACTTTATCGGAAGATAACAATATAAGTGAAGAATCTAATAGGGAAATGAAAATGCAATTAATCTTGAGAATAATCTACAGAATATCTTGTTTTGTTTTTATGATTTAGCTAAGGCCTAAGGGAGTAAAGTTTGTTGGAGGAGCTGCAGCCTGCAAAAGCGGCGGAGGGTGTAGCTGAGCTAGATATGAGCGGGTGAAAGGAACGAGTAATATGGGGCGGATTACGGATATGTTACGGATCCTTCTCGCGGGAAAAGAAAAAACGAGCGGAGAAATAAGCCGCTGTGGGGACTTTGGCTTTTCTTTACGCTTCATTCTTACTCATTCTTAATATTATATACTCCATTCTCTATTCATATAACTAAGACAGTTATCAAAAACACATATATTAAAGATGTGAGTTAATATTTTAGTTTGAATATTAAAATGACTAAAAAAACATTAGTCTATAATTATTATAATGTTGTATTTATTCTCTCAGTTCTTAATAAGTAAGGATTAATATAGGAAAAACACAATAAATGCTGTATTAGATTTGAAACAAATATTTTCGGCAACTGCCTCAGTTATTTCGGAACGGATGGAGTAATATTGAACCCCATATCAAGGGTTCTAACTCTTCTGTCTCACGTCATGAGTGAAAATGTTAATCAGATTATCAGTGGCTCAAAGTAATGTGCTTGTCTTGTACCAAAGAACTGAAAGAAATCGGGTTCGAACATCTTCAGAAGTCTCATTTACGGGGTTCAAATCTCCATCATCCAGCTTAAGATCCCGACTCCTTTAATCACCCAAACTCCTTACCAAATGCGTTATGTCCTTGCGCTTCATTCTTGTTTTACCAGTTGAGAAACTCAAAAAAAAAAAGCTGGAAAAATAATATTAAAAAAGAATCATAATATTAAAAGAAAATTGGTAAAATTGACATCTGCCAAAAGTTTTTTTTTTCACATACGAAAGATTCACACACACTTGCCTCAAATGGGGCTCCAACCCTTGTCTCTTGCAAGGGTATGGCCTGATGAAACCACCAGACCGATGCCTTCATTGACACCAAATATTAATTTTTACTGAAAAATAAGAAATTGCATTGCAGAAAACGAAAAATAGATAAAAACAACCTAAATGTATTCACTAAGCCAATGAGAAAAAGTTTAACTTAGATAAGGAGAAAAAAACTTATGGAAAAAAGTAACTTCATTAAAAGAAAACATAAGCTCAATGATCTCTTAGCTCTTCATCCAACACTTTTACCTCAAATTCTTGAACAACAGACACATTTTGATACTTTTGCGTTACGATTATAACACTCAAAACCATAAGATCGAGTGGTTCTCACAAAACAACAAGCCCTTAACAAAATCAAACTCATGAGGAGACTTCAAGAAATCAAAAGGAATCTTCACCAACTTCAGTAGATCCAAGCCCATCTAAAACATATGGGAAGGCTTATGCTAATATAGACGCCAATGTTCTCCTTACTCCGCTTGAAGACAATCCAACACCCCCTCCATAGATTATTTTTCTCATGTAACCGGGGGCCTAGACAATTGGGTTCTTGCTAACTCTCAATATTTCAATGCCATCATGGCACAATAAAACATGCATTTGAAGGAGTCAACACCACAAGCCCCCCAACCAATGTGTCTTGAAAAAGTTACCTCATTCAAGCATAAGGATTAGTTGACAGGACAAATTATGCCTTAAGTTGCTTGCCCATCCGGTATCCCAAGTGCCTGACAGGGAAAACCTCATACTCATGTAGTTGTCTTAAGAGTCATTAATTCAGTCTTCATTTTGTGCTAGTAATTGCAGTGCCCCAGTCCTTACCAAGGCCCATTCAGTATCACAAGGGCCTAACAGGAAAACCTGTTGAAATAGTGTCTTAAACCCATTCGGGTTGGACCGGATCCGACCGGGTCGGATCATTTCTACTATTTCTTTATGTTTGTACATATATAAAATGGCTTTTTTGTTGTCATATATATGTTCTTTTAAAGAACCAATTATGAATTGTTATATGATAACGTCCTTAGTATTAAACTGTGATAGAGAAACCATGATAGGCGATTATGGTTGATGAGATCTCTAATCACTTTAATAAGTTTGATACTTAAATGTCTCGAAGCCGATGTACTATTAAACGGGGCATTGATAGTATAAACGGACTAGCACGTATTAGATGTCTTCGTCTTTAAGGACCAGAGATAGATCTCGTCTATCAAAGTGTAGAGACACTTGGACTGTACGTGGACGTGTATTAGAGAATGCGTATATTAGACTGACCCACTTACACGGATAAGTGTCACACTGTGTGACGGTTGTGTAATTATCCTTTAGACCGGAGTCTTCATGGCATCACGGTGTGGATTGTCATGCTTTGACACTATTGAGGTTTCCCAGCCACGGGGCGATCATGCGGTAGTGATTGGGTGTGATACTGAAGCATGCGGAGTATACATGATTGGTCGTCCGGGAATCGCGTATCCTATGATTGGGATCAAATATCCGAAATGGCCTTTTTATAAGGAATGTCTAGCTCTCGTGAATATTTGCAAAGTGGGAGTAAATGAGTTACTTCGAGAGAGCATGATATCCAGATTATAAGATACGGTCGTTGATGTTTTGACACTCGACTAACGACTGTAAGGATATTATTATAGCGATAGGATTGTAAGTTACACAGTAACTGTTTCACATGAAAGGTATTAGTCATTGCATTTTACTCTTCCGATGATTGGGGGTCACGGTGTGTTGCTAGATGCTATCCCGTGATCGTTAGGCATGAAGAGCATTTTCGTAATTTGCACTTTGTGTCTACGGCCAACATATTCGGAAGTCTATCGGGTCACACACATAAGAATATCTAGCCGGATTAAAATGTGGTTATGGATGATAACCAAATAAGGAAAGAATTTATCTCGTACTATAAAGGTTATTGTGGTAAATTAATATGGAGGTATTTATTTATTATGAATAAATTAAATACAAGATATTAATTAAGTTGATTAATTAAATACACTTATATTGATAAGTGGCGCCACATATGTGTATAAGTGATACACTTGGATTGTGTAATCTAATTAATGGTATTACCATATATTAATATTAGATATTAATATTTATATGTTTTTTGCTCCCAGCGTGTGATGCATATTGGATATGCATGTGCATGATTGTTTCCAAAATATTTATGTATAGATTTATATGTGTAATATATATTTGTGATATATACACATGTGTAAATTGATTTATGGTAATAAGATAAATATAGTCAATATTAGATATTGACAATATCTTGGAAATATTTAATATAAGATATTGACAATACTAGATTTATTTAATATAAGATATTATAATAATGAGATAAATCAATCTATTATATTTTCCTTATTTTATTGGGAAAATGTTTTCTTCTCCTCCACACATCTTGGGGCGCCACTTCCTCTATATAAAGGAAGTGGGTGTCAAGCTCTTTTGTACATCACAATTCCAAGAGCTAATAGTTCTTGTGTAAAATAGAGAGCACCCCATAGAGAGTTGGAGAGAGGGGGGGAAAAGGGCCGGTCTAGCAACCGGAGTTTTCTAATAACAATCCATGATGGGATTCCGGCGGGCTGTTCGTGTGGACTAGCGGTATAGGCCGGACACTTGGGCGGCTCTATGCAGAACTACTCTCATTAGACGGTCAAAGCGTCGATCTTTTAGATCAAGCAAGGTAACCACCGTCTTTAGCTTATTTGTTTATTGCTTAAACGAAGTCGATCCTGGCTAAAAGGAAATAAATTTTAAATTCCGCTACGTTCCCGCGTAGATTTCCTAACAAAACACTCATGATCATGTAGTTGTCTAAGAGACATTAGTCTCCGTTTTGTGCTAATTTTTGCAGTGCCCCAATCCTTACCGCTTGCGAACGACTGAAGATCGCCACTAACATTGGGAACAAATATCCAAATGATCGCTTATGAAAGTATGTCACGGCCACGATGACTCAAGCCACAACCGACACGATTTACTATAAGTTCTTTCCTATATTTATGTTAAGAAACGCTCGTTGATGGTTTCAGGAGCTCCCCCAAAGAAGCATACAAAACTTCGATGTAACACCTCCAAACATGTGTCTAGAAAGCGCTAATTGAACCATAGGGGATCCGGTTAACTGTTTAGACCATCATCTTTATTTGGCCCTAGAGGACTAACCCGAGTTGACAAGACATTAGTGTCTCAGACTTATATGGGAGTAAGAATTCTACTATTTTAACTATGTGAGACATTACATTCGACCAGTTAGCCCAAATGTTTCGGGAGCTTCTTTTCGGCCCGGCCATTCATTGAATTTTGTGGTCAATTTGTTTTTCATCCAACAGAAAGCTGGCGAATCTGTTTGTGAGTTCATGAAGCTAGCGGTTTAACAAAGAAAGTCTTCACATGCAGAATTGAGACGGTCATGTTACGATGTATGCCTTCATACAAGAACGCCATCATAGTCACTGATACTTAACACTGATCAAGTACTCTCCATTTTCTCAACTCAAGTGCCTCGAGCAGGGCCACGCCTGTGCTGAGGTAAAAGAGGCTGCCAAAGTGAGAAAGGAGACAAAAAAAGGGCCGGATTGAAAAGAGGAGAAGAAATCCAATGAGGATGAAGTATTCTTCAAGAAGAGCTTTGGGTCTCATGCCGGAAAAAGAGAGCATAGTGAGCTAAGGGGTTACTTCCCCAAATTGCCCCGAATACTCGAATCTTTGCGGTGATGGGCTAGGAAGGGCTAGGAAGACCCCCTCAACCCAAGGACGTAGTTGTTCTTTGGGCTGAGGGGGGCTAAGTCCACCCAACCCTCAGCCCTTTTTACTACGTATAGCTTATATCCAGCCCAAAATCCCACAAGCCCACCGATAAAAATTCAGAAGAAAAAAAATATTCCCTCCGTCCCAATTTGTTTGGGACATTTTGGGACTCTAAAAATTTAAGAAAACATCATTTATTAGCTTGTATATATAGTTATTGAAAACATGACTACTTTACAATTATAACATTCCTTTATTGTCCTTAAACTTCTTAATAAATGTAGCTATGTGGGCATTTTGGGAATTTAAGAAGAAACTTTTAGTCTAAATTTAGTTATAGACTTATTTTGGGACATCAAAAATGGAATAAGTCTCAAACAAATTGGGACGGAGGGAGTAACAAGTTAAAAATCCAGCAAGTTAAGAAGTTGGAATGATATTTTTTTCTACTAATTTTTTTTTTACAAAAAAATATTGGTGTAGGGGAGAGCCGATAGGTAATGTGATGTTGCAAATGTCAAGAGAATTTGGTTTACAACAAACATAAACTAAATGTTTGCTAATCTCTAATTACTAATTCTGGAGAACAAATTCAATGAACCTTCTCTACTTCACCCAGAAATGTTTGTCAAATATTTGTGTCATTCACATTATGTTTTGTTGTTCCTTGGCTTACCTTTTAAATGAAATGAATGTATTTGATCGTTTCTTTTAGGTGCTTTTTGTGTTTTTTTTTGCTAAATTATTGATTTCTCATAAAATTATGCTATAGTAAATAACAATACAATTTTTTTAGGGGTTATATTTGGACCCCCTTATTACTACTTACATCCATTATTTGATTATTTTTGTTTTACTTCTGCACACCCTCATTTTACTTATTACACCACATAAAAATTTAAAAAAATACACTTTGGTCCCTTCAATTACACTTTAGTCCCTAAATAATTACACTTTAGTCCTTAAACAATACAAAAACAAATTTCTCTTTTCTTCTCCAAACCAAATACCCTAATTCATCTTCCACCCTATTCCCCCACCTTCCGGCCGCCGCCTTTTCCTCCTCTCGAAAAAACGACCCCCCCCTTCTTCCTCCCTCAACCACCCAAATCGAAAATCTTCTTCCCAAATTGCAGGGAATCGAGCCCCCAAATCACAGCAAAATCAAACCCCCAAATCGCAAATCTTCTTCCCAAATCGCAGCGAATCAAGCCCCCAAATCGCAGCCCCAAATCTGCGTTTTTTTTGGATGAACCTTCGAAAATGGATGGAGGAAGACAATGGTGGTGGTGGGAAGATAGCGGCCGGACATTGGGGCTTGAAGGTGTTGAACCTGCGTTTTTTTTTTTTTTTTTTTGGATGAAGGGGAAGTTGTTTTTCAAAGGGGCGGCCGGGTGGTGGTGAGGCATGTCTCGCCGGAAAAAGGCACAAATGGAGATTGGGTTGCGGTTAGAGGGGAAAAAGGCGGGTGAGGGTTTGGTTTTGGGGGTGGTTTGATTTCCGGTGTTAATGGTGGTTTATGGGTGATTTTGGGGGTTGAGGGTGGCGTGTTGGGTGGCGCCGGCGGGGGGGGGGGGTGTATGAAAACGCGAGAAGAGGGGTGGTTTGGGAGGTTGGCCGGCCCGATTCCGCCATTAAAGTAGCAGGGGCGGTTGGTTTGTGAATGAGACAGTGGTGGGCGCCGGCAAAACAGGGTCGCCGGAAAATTTGGGGAGGTGGGGGGTGGCTGTATGAAAATGTAGAAGAAGGAAGATGGAGAAATGGGGGTTTTGTTTAATTTTGTTAGGAGGACTTGTTTATAATTTCAAAAATATGTGGTGTATGTAGTAATTTTTTAATTAATTGTATAGTGTAAGAAGTGTAAAAATAATCAAAATAATCTTGTGGTGTCAAAAGTAAAATTTTGTGGTACAAGTAGTAAATGTGTGTAAGTAGTAATAAGGGGGTCCAAATAGAACCCCTTTTTTTAATCCAACCTTTATGACAAAAGTTTTGTCTGCCTCATAAAGGAAGAAGTGAGAATTTATTTTGTGAGTTGTGATTACTGATAACGGAAAAATCACTGTTATTTTTATAACTTTTCAACCCGTTTCTGATATCATTTTGAGTATTTTTATATCAGTTCGAGTCATTAATTCCAATGTTTCATCTAAATATGTTAGTAGTAGTTATTTTATAAAATATCGTGTTTTTATCGTGTTTTTACTAGTGTTTGTACCGGTTTAGTAACCGGAGTGTCGTGTCGGATTTACGTTTGGTATTTTGGTGGTTCATTGCGGGATTATACATTGACCAAGATTCCACGTAACGACATGTTTTGAGTCTAAAAGATGTGTTTAGAGGATTAGAAGAAGATGCGCCACAACTTTACGAGTTCAAATGGATCAAATTATCTTGCATACTTAAAACCAAAACCTGTTTCAACGGAGATTTGACCCATCTTAGAGGCATTTTCCGGGGATGACTTCTTAATGAAAGTTGTAGATCTTCACATAAGCTTTCCAACGCACTTTGGATCACGTAAATTGGAGTTCTACAACTCAAGTTATGGTCAAGTGGCTAATCGATTCGTATCAGTGAAAATCCCGAAAACGACACGTAATGGGAATGGCACATCAAAAAGGCGTTTTATGAAGAAGTGTCCTTCATGAAAGTTGTAGAGTTTTCCGAGAGCTTTCTAATGACGTTTAAATCATGATTTTTGGAGGTCTATAACTCAAGATATGAATTTTAGAAGTCTAATATACAATTATTGATTATATATAACTTATATAATCATTAGTTTGTAACCGCCTGCACATGGGTTATGATTACGGCATGTGGAGTAATCATGATTCAGGACCGGTCCGGCTCATTTCAGGACCGGTCCGGCCTCACACTTTGCCTATATATATGAGAGAAGATGCAACAGATCGAGGGGCCCCCCCTCTTCTTCCCCATTCTCTGTTTCATCTTTTCTCCTCCTTAATTTATGTTTTGGGGGCCTATAATAAATATATATATATGTAGTTATAATGTCGATGTAATAACCCGACTAGTTATCGTTTTAATATAATTTCGTTTCCGTCTTTTATTGCTTTCTTTTATTTTTATGCAATTAGTATAATATATATATATATATATATATATATATATATATATATATATATATATATATATATATTTACTTTTACGCATTTACTTACGTATTTACTTTTACGCACTTATATATATATATATATATATATATATATATATATTTACTTTTACGCATTTACTTACGTATTTACTTTTACGCACTTATATATATATATATATATATATATATATATATATATATATATATATTTACTTTTACGCATTTACTTACGCATTTTACTTACGCATATATATATATATATAGTATATTTACTTTTATGCACATATATATATTATTAGCTATATAACTATATATCTATATATATAAATATATATATATGTACTTATAAAAAAATGAATTCGTTTTTACTTTACGTCGTTAATATAATATCCGTTAATCATTACGTTATTATCGCCAAAATGAATAGCTAAACGTACGTATAGTCGTTTTGTTATTTTCGTTGTTATTTTCGTTAATATGAGTAGTTAAACTAAACATAGCCGAATTATGTGAAAACGGGTAAAATTGACCCTCGGGAGACGAGATGGGTGTTGTGTGCGCGTAATTAAACGTTCATATGATAAACTCATGTTTTAAAACCCGTTTTGATCATGTTAGTAGCTTTGAATAAAATTGACAACTTTGTTCACGGTTACATCGAGCTTATAAATGTATTTTGCGGTGAGATGTGAGATATGGATATCACTAATCATAGTCCTGATTGTTAGATTGACAATCTAAGTGACGTAGATCCGGACTATGCCTAAGTGAGATTCTTATTTTTACGAGATGTGCGAAACATGTTTTAAAATCACTAAACCATAGTCTTAATCGTTAGATTGGCAACCTAAGTGACACGTTAAAACTATGTTTTCTCGTGAGGTTTTTCAACGGCTTTTTATTCGGTCAACCATGTTAGGCGAGTTAGCTCTCTAAAGGGAGGGTTAATAAACCTAGTGTGGGGGTTAAGTGAGAGCCGTTCGATCTTAACGCAAGAATAAAGAGTTGACACCCTTGAATGTCATATGAACCGAATCGATAAAACACACTCCTTATCAAGTTTTTCCTGTGGGGAGATAACTTGTTGGATCATGGCTCGGCTATGCTTTTTAATCACCTAGTTAAACTCGTTAGAATAATCTTTACTTTTTCGCATTAGTATAAACACTCCACGTAAAACTTTGATCGCCTAGACTAAGTTCTACGTTCGCTTTGGTACTCACAACCACATTTCTCTTGGGACGACCTCGTACTCCTGTAGCTATCCTAGCAATCGACCTGGTACTCTGCCAGTTAGAGAGTTAGTTTACCCACAGTTGCGAGTCTTTATAAATGTATTTTTGAGGGGTAAATTTTCGCTCATCAAAAATTGGCGCCGTTGCCGGGGAAATGTGTGATATTGTTGTGATATCTTGTAAGTGAACCGAAGGCTTGGGCCTAGGTTTTTATTTTCTTTGTTTTATTTAGATGTCGATAAGAGCTATGGATCTTTGAAGTGATATTGTCCCGAACTCGGTTTGAATACGACTTTGGTACTTAGCCTCTTCAGAGGGTGATATCTTGTAAGTCTGGCTAAAACTGGGGATTAGGGCCTTCGGCTACCATAACTTTTTGAGGGGTCTAAATATCGTGTGTTTTTAAAAATAAAAAAAATAAATAAAAAAAACGAAAAAAAAAAAAGAAAAAAATTTTATTGTTTTCGTGTTGTTTTCTGAAATCTTGCAGTTTGAGCTTAAATGGATGGATTTTTCAATCAATATTACTCACCTGAACAACAATACCCCTACCAACCTTATCAACAACAGTTCGTGTCTGAGCCTCAATATCAACAGCAAAATAACCAAGGTTCATGGGATTATAAGTGCTCTAATGCATATCAGGATCAGAATTTTGGTTATTCGAGTAATGAGCCACCATATTACGAGGGTTGTCCTAACCCTGGTGCTTATCAGGATTACGGTGTTCATGCTCAATGTGTTGATAGCTTCAACCAGATTCAGCCACCTGATAAGTGTCTGGAATGGCAAGAAAACTGCTACTCACCTCCAATATATCAAAGTCAATACGATCAGTTTTCCCCCATGCCACAAGAAGAATTCACCGACAGTCAAATAGAGCAATTAGAACGATTGAACCAGGTCTTGGAAGAGCGACTGTTGGACATGCAGGAGTTCAAGGTAAGTACCGACTCCGCCATAAGAAATCTTCAAGACAAGGTGGGGGAATTGATTGAATTAGTGAGGTATGTGAAAAAGGTTGAGACATGTGAGGTGGTTAAGGATGATGATGTTATCACCGAAGAAGTTCGAGTTGAGAATAAAGTTGAGGATTCGGTTTGCTATGCTAAGATTTCGAGCCGGATACGAGCTAGAGGAGCGGGAGATTGATTGGCCATCTTTAGTAAAGCCACCGGGAGAGTTGGTAATAGTAGATATGTTGGTCCCGGATTACTACATTCGTCCACTCGTGAGGATGAATTTTCGCGGTCCGCTTTGTATACTCCCCAATGGATGAGCTTTATGGTAATTTTCAAAAGAAGATGGTTCGACGATCGATAAAAGAAGATTCTCTCGTCGGGAGGAGGTAGCATCGAGAGCCAAACGAGGTACGTTTCTAGACAATTTAATTTCTTTGGTTCTCGCATTGTTAATTTTTCTTAAGCTATTGATCTTCTTAAGTTCTGATTTTGGTTGATAACTTGTAAATACTACTTTTGTCGAGCAAACGACGTTAAACAAAAGCGCTACCGGGAGGCAGCCCGATAATAATAATTTGGATAAGACTAGTCTGAATGAAATGTAGAATTTGTATGAAAGATGAACACAAAGCACAACCAAGTCTCAGGATGAATGTTTGAATGTCATTAAGAGGGAATGATTAGGTGGTTATCCGAAAATCCCGAGGGAATTTAAAGAAAACATTCAAATACATCATTTCTTGGACTTAGGTTGTAGAACCCTTGAGGATACGGGTATAAAAGACTCACTACATTTCATTTTATGATCTAGTCTGTTTCAAATTTCTGGTCGTTGTAGTATAGTGGTGAGTATTCCCGCTTTAATAAAACTGTGTGTAATAAAAATGAATCTAGGAATAGCTGACTTAACTATGATATATGCTCATATGATACGTATATGCTTAGATGTTCTGTGCTTTACCCGTGTGGGTTATTTTTCCATCTAAAGCTATATATTGCCTATCGAATTTTCTGACGTGACAGGGCCATTATCTTATTATTCCCATATCCCTATTGCATATTTTGGCACGAGGACCATGTCCCGTGTTGGCTTTGTTTTGGTTGTTTTGGTACAGGGATTCGGGATGTGCTTTCTCATGGCTGTTACGGGATTTGATAGCACCTTTCTGCCTGGTTTATAAGCTAAGTCTTCCTCTCTATCTCATTTACACTCTGAGAATAATGTAAAATCGTAAGTGGGGGGTAGAGTATGGTTGGTATAGAAATGGCAGTAAGTGTTTAAACCCTTAGTTTTTGATTCTTTTTCGAGCATTATTTAGTTGATTAAAATAATCGTATAAGGTATATATTTCATGGATTTAAAGATGTAATGATCAATTTGGATATGTATAACCAATGTGAACCGTAAGTGCATTTTAACCCCAAATTTATTTGTGTAACATGAATTCATTGTTCACGTAAGCCTTTGATATTGAAGCGAAAATTTTAAACTGTATCCATTCAGTATCCTAGTGGTTATTCTAGAGATAATTGCAGTAACTTAGTACCTAATTTTTGAACGTGTACTGTGAATATCTGAAGGTTTGAATGTGATAGAAAGGATATAAGTTAAGTGGAATGAAAGAAAAATACCAAATTAAGATGAACTATATATATGTCGGTTGTAGCTACCAATGATTTGAGTGCGGTAGGGCGTTATCACGAAACGTCCTATATCACTATGAGGTTTAAAAGCTCCCGACTGCCTGATGATAGTAGTCCAGCTAGGGTGTTATCACGAAACATCCTATTGCTGGGAATGAGGGCATATGCTACACGTCTAAAAAAAAAAAAAAAAAAAAAAAAAAAAAAAAAAAAGAGAGAGAAGTTATCTTCTGACTATCCCCAGTATAAACTAAATGATATGCATTAGGGATTATCCTAATAAGTACACAGGAGGACATTGTGTGGAACTGTTACTGCCTATACCTAGGAAAATCATTAGGACTGTCTGAATGGATATTTGTGCGTTTGCTTGAATTATTCAAGAGAGGATAGTGGAAATTGTAAAGGCTTGTCACACACTCACTCTGTTATACATTTATATTGCGGTTAACGTGTAGTTATGATTCGAATGGTTGCATCATCTGATTGTCATTCATATCTTATTTTCATGAATTTTTCCTCATTCATTTTATTTTACCGCTTATTTTGTTCGAGGACGACCAAAAGCTAAGTGGGAGGTTGTGATAACGGAAAAATTCACTGTTATTTTTATAACTTTTCAACCCGTTTCTGATATCATTTTGAGTATTTTTATATCAGTTCGAGTCATTAATTCCAATGTTTCATCTAAATATGTTAGTAGTAGTTATTTTATAAAATATCGTGTTTTTATCGTGTTTTTACTAGTGTTTGTACCGGTTTAGTAACTCGGAGTGTCGTGTCGGATTTACGTTTGGTATTTTGGTGGTTCATTGCGGGATTATACATTGACCAAGATTCCACGTAACGACATGTTTTGAGTCTAAAAGATGTGTTTAGAGGATTAGAAGAAGATGCCACAAGCTTACGAGTTCAAATGGATCAAATTATCTTGCATACTTAAAACCAAAACCTGTTTCAACGGAGATTTGACCCATCTTAGAGGCATTTTCCGGGGATGACTTCTTAATGAAAGTTGTAGATCTTCACATAAGCTTTCCAACGCACTTTGGATCACGTAAATTGGAGTTCTACAACTCAAGTTATGGTCAAGTGGCTAATCGATTCGTATCAGTGAAAATCCCGAAAACGACACGTAATGGGAATGGCACATCAAAAAGGCGTTTTATGAAGAAGTGTCCTTCATGAAAGTTGTAGAGTTTTCCGAGAGCTTTCTAATGACGTTTAAATCATGATTTTTGGAGGTCTACAACTCAAGATATGAATTTTAGAAGTCTAATATACAATTATTGATTATATATAACTTATATAATCATTAGTTTGTAACCGCCTGCACATGGGTTATGATTACGGCATGTGGAGTAATCATGATTCAGGACCGGTCCGGCTCATTTCGGGACCGGTCCGGCCTCACACTTTGCCTATATATATGAGAGAAGATGCGACGGATCGAGGGCCCCCCTCTTCTTCCCCATTCTCTCGTTTCATCTTTTCTCCTCCTTAATTTATGTTTTGGGGGCCTATAATAAATATATATATATGTAGTTATAATGTCGATGTAATAACCCGACTAGTTATCGTTTTAATATAATTTCGTTTCCGTCTTTTATTGCTTTCTTTTATTTTTATGCAATTAGTATAAATATATATATATATATATATATATATATATATATATATATATATATATATATATATATATATATTTACTTTTACGCATTTACTTACGTATTTACTTTTACGCACTTATATATATATATATATATATATTTACTTTTACGCATTTACTTACGTATTTACTTTTACGCACTATATATATATATATATATATATATATATATATATATATTTACTTTTACGCATTTACTTACGCATTTTACTTACGCATATATATATATATATAGTATATTTACTTTTATGCACATATATATATTATTAGCTATATAACTATATATCTATATATATAAATATATATATATGTACTTATAAAAAAATGAATTCGTTTTTACTTTCTGTCGTTAATATAATATCCGTTAATCATTCTGTTATTATCGCCAAAATGAATAGCTAAACGTACGTATAGTCGTTTTGTTATTTTCGTTGTTATTTTCGTTAATATGAGTAGTTAAACTAAACATAGCCGAATTATGTGAAAACGGGTAAAATTGACCCTCGGGAGACGAGATGGGTGTTGTGTGCGCGTAATTAAACGTTCATATGATAAACTCATGTTTTAAAACCCGTTTTGATCATGTTAGTAGCTTTGAATAAAATTGACAACTTTGTTCACGGTTACATCGAGCTTATAAATGTATTTTGCGGTGAGATGTGAGATATGGATATCACTAATCATAGTCCGATTGTTAGATTGACAATCTAAGTGACGGATCCGGACTATGCCTAAGTGAGATTCTTATTTTTACGAGATGTGCGAAACATGTTTTAAAATCACTAAACCATAGTCTTAATCGTTAGATTGGCAACCTAAGTGACACGTTAAAACTATGTTTTTCGTGAGGTTTTTCAACGGCTTTTTATTCGGTCAACCATGTTAGGCGAGTTAGCTCTCTAAAGGGAGGGTTAATAAACCTAGTGTGGGGGTTAAGTGAGAGCTGTTCAGATCTTAACGCAAGAATAAAGAGTTGACACCCTTGAATGTCATATGAACTGAATCAGATAAAACACACTCCTTATCAAGTTTTTCCTGTGGGGAGATAACCTGTTGGATCATGGCTCGGCTATGCTTTTTAATCACCTAGTTAAACTCGTTAGAATAATCTTTATTTTCGCATTAGTATAAACACTCCACGTAAAACTTTGATCGCCTAGACTAAGTTCTACGTTCGCTTTGGTACTCACAACCACATTTCTCTTGGGACGACCTCGTACTCCCGTGTAGCCTATCCCAAGAATCGACCCGTACTCGCCGCTGTTAGAGTTAGTTTACCCATGATTGCGAGTCTTTATAAATGTATTTTTGAAGGGTAAATTTTCGCTCATCAATTACCATCGTGATCGAAGGTGGTTATGATACGGCAAACTATAGGTAATTGCAAAAGGAAACGATTACTTAATCCAACATGCATGGACATTTAAGTAGGTTTCAAAGTTTAATAGAGTGTAGTGAGTTCATGTAGTAAAACTTATTAAAAGAATTATTTACAGTGGATAAATTAAATGTTATAAACTCATAGATCCTCCAATCAATAAACGAAAATTTGAATGGTAGACTTAAGAAAGAAAAGAAAAAGGTAAGTTAAGATTTTTACAGACATAAATTTCTTATACCAATTATGTATTTTTCATTTTACTTGTATTAGTTGTATACAGGGGCGGAATATTTTTACAGACATGGCCCCAAGCCCCCCCCAAATTTTTATTATCAGTAGTAGTAGTGTTAATATTAAGATGTTATGTGTCTTTTTCGAACAAAAGACCTTATAATTAAGAACAAACCCTTTAAAAGCCTCCATAATTCTAGATTGTTCAAATCCCACAACCAACATTTTTTATTTTTTTTTCCGGATTTTTTTTAAATTTTCAGTTTATATAGAAAATTTTTGTTCCGCCACTGGTTGTATATATGTTCACAAAAATATACCGTCATATTGTCAGAGTTCACATGCTCTCATTGATCCTTAACATTGAAGAATCAAACTCCAAAAAGATATTACTATCTCCAAAAAAAACTCTGCATTCTCATCAATTTATTGGCTTTCGACTCAAGTTCCTTTCTTTGCTTGCAAGGGAAACCTGCCTTCTTTTTGCAGGTTTATATATATATATATATATATATATAATATTGTCTCACTTAAAATGAAATATATTACCGTATGCGTTTGAAAATATAAATCCGTTAACCTTTTTGAATTTGTCCTAGAATATAAATCCATTTAGAATATCTTTTTTGGTCAAATCCATTTAGAATATCAATGGAGCATCAATTATATTTTTCTTCTTTTTACTCATTATTTATTATACATTTAGCTATTTTACAACTATTAAATTAATGAGACTCAAATGGTATTCTAGACTTTTAACATTAAAATAAACACTTGACCATTTTCTTAATCCGTATGAAAAAATGTCTAAACGGACTTACATTTTTTGTATGGGATAGTATTTCATTTACTTATCTGCCCTTTTACCTTCAAAAAATAAAATGCAGTAGAATCGACCAGCATCTCGTGGATTGTTATAACATGGTGTTAGAGGTAAATTCATTATAGACGATTTTTATTGACACCACTTAAATATTTCGACATAATATTTTACACATAAATTTTTATATGGAAATGTGATACTCAAAGTATCTGTGTGATGATATACATTCATTATATTGCCTTGGACTGGGACGTGGACTAAAATCGACATACTAATGCTATCCATAATTTTGCGCACCTACTTTTGTCCACTGGATCCTCTTTCATAACACATAGGACTAGGTTCAACGTGAACTTCAGTATTGGGCTTTAATAACAGGGCTTTTAACTAAAAAATTAAGCTGATATGCCACGATGACACTATTTAAATTGTCTTTGTCTTATACCACAAAAATTTAAAAAAAAAATTAAAGCAACATATGATAGGAGAAGTTCTTAATTTGACAACAATCAAAGAACTACAATGTTATTTGATCTTAATCCTAGTGCAACTAAAATAGTTACTCCAGATCTATCGTAATTCAATATTGTATTAGAGTAGAAGGTTGTGCTTGGTTTCTCTGCCTTTTTATAAGTCACCTAAGGAGGTGTTAGGATCGAACGCTTACCATTCTACTAAAATTAATTGGTGTTAGTAAATGTATTACTATATTTCCTTATAAATGAAGAACGGCAATATCTCCCAACACCCCCTCCCTCAATTGTGGTCAATCTCTACCTACACGTGCACAATATAATTGGGGTTCAACACGCCCCCTCAAGTGTGTGAAACCTCTCCAACACTTGCACAATATAAATTGTGAAATGTGCAATCTCTTGTTATACTTGCACAATATAAATTGTGAAAATAATATTCACATCGGGTTCGATCTAATAACCTCACTCTGATAACATGTTAGGATCAAACGCTTACCGTTCTATTAAAACCAATTGGAATTAGTAAAACCGCTACTATATTTCCTTATTCATTAAGAGTGTGGGCAATCTCTCCAACGGGGGTGTATCATACTCTTCCAAAAAAAAAAAAAATTGTTACAAGTGTTTGGTCTCTATGCTTTAATTGCTTTTTTTATAGGTCTACGCTTGAAAATGCAATTTTTTATAGGTCTAAATCTGAGGGGCGTGTCATAGTCTTTCAAAAAAAATGAAATTATTGTTACAAGTGTTGGATCTTTCTACCTTCTTATAACCCAACACTTGAGAATACGTGTCATAGTCTTTCGATATAAAAAATTGTTACAAGTGTTGGTTGCCTTGTTACAGGCTCACGTGAGCTTGAAAATACGTGTATAGATACATAAAATGTTGAGTATTTACTCGTCATCAGTTCAATTTTTTGAAGTGATGACAATTCAACAAGATCCTTGAACAATATACTTTATTAGTACGTGACAAAATGAGGAGTATGATATCAATCGAATCATTTTTCCTTTAAGAGAAAAGGTTCATGTTAATTTTTTTTTACCAAATTCATTTATTACATAGTATTTACTCGACCAAAGTAACATTTCCTAAAAGAATAATACAATGGTCCTAACAAGTTTGTTAGTATTATAAACAACATGATGTGATGATGATGTTGCAGTACGTCTCATTTAAGAAATAATTTTTTTTAATTAACTAATGTGCATGGACCATTAAGTTTGAAGATGATAATTGTATGTTTGTGTGGTAATATAATTAAAAGAGGTGGATGTTAGTTTAGGGTTCTGTGAGACTTGTAAGGAATCTATAGATTGAGTTAAAGTCATGATATTGAGTGGAGATATATGAAGATACGATTATAGTCTATATTTGAGGGTGTGATTCTTGACCTTGAGATGAACATGAATCCACCTATAATAGTTCTAATACCAAGTTAATAAAGAAGATTTACTTCATTGATGAAAGCTTGAGAGCATCACATTTACAAAGCATCAAATACAAACCATTTAGGGGGGTGAGGACCCTTGTGGTTAGGTTTAACCATACAAAGCATCAAATACGAAAACAATACATTACTTGAGGAACATGTTAGAAATAACTATTGATGTTATGTGTCGCATAATCATTGCTCAAAGTAGCTAAGGATCTTACTTATATTCAATGGCAAGTTATAAAACATTAATTGAGAATTTAATGGTGCATTGCATTGCCGAAATAGAATGTTTTATTCATACAATTCCATCATTTTTAGCGTGTTTGGATGCGATGGAGGAATGAATTTTGATCATCTTTATTCCATCACAAAAAAAAAAAATGGATGGAATGTTGGATGAAATGAAATGTAAAACACAAAACATTCATAAAAAAAATCAACCACACCACACGCTACGTCCTCTGCCACCCACCCTCCCAACCACAATCCACCTCCTCCTACGATGTCAACGCCCTTGTCAAAACAAGCCACCATGCCCCATTTCAACCCATCCCACCACCATTCACCTCATGTTACCTCCCACATCATCGTTACCCCTGCTACCACCCACCTCACCACCATCTTCCCATCCTCGGACAAAACATACCCCACCACCACCTCTTACCACCATCCTCTACCCTAAGTTGATGGATCTAGAAATTTGTTTTAGTGGTGTCACCGGAGCCTAAAACTATATTTTTGGTCTATAAATTTGTTCTAGTGGGATCACCGGAGCATAAAATGACATTTTTTAACAATAAAACTACAAAGTTTTAATACTAAAAAAATCCGGATCTCAGTGGGTCACGTAACCCCACCCTTCAACATGTGGATACGCCCGACCATAACCAACGATCTTCACTCGGCCTCCACTGCCCAACTCACCACTAGCCATCACCGCAGGAGCGTCCCTGTCCAAATTTAGGCTCGGGGGCAAAAAAAATTTAGGCCCTCGCCCTTCGAAAAAAAACAGTAACCAAATTATATATATATAAATAAAACAAAAAAACTGCGTGTGATAGTCATGGGTTTGGAAGGAAAACCTACTTATTTCGCTCCTAAATCTCTAGTTTAAAAAAACAAAAATTATTGTAGCTTACGCAATATTCGAAACCAAATTTCATGTTTAGTATACTGAGTCTTGCAACCATTAAGATAATGCATTCCTTGTTCATATAAATACAGTATATATATAATATTATGTCAAAATTTCGTTGGGCCCTTAAATTCATTGATTTTCGGGAGGCTCCGGCCACGCGCCCCCCGCACCCCCCCCCCCCCCACAGGGGCGCCCCTGCATCACCACACATCACACCACCTTTATCACCACAACTAGCCCCACCAAAATAACCACCACTGCACACCACATACCATTTGCCACCACTCACCACCTTAATACCTCACTGTTGCACACCTTACCACCTCTTCCGCACATCCCACCACCGCCCATCACACTCATCATCACCATGTGCGCACCACCATCACTCACCGTGTCCCTCGTCGTATTATATGTAATCTTGTACATTTCATTCCATCACGTATCAAACATGGGAATGGAATCACATCCATTCTGTTTCATTTCATATTATTTAATTCCATCAGTTGCATTTAATTATATTTCATTCCATTCCAGCAATTTAATCATACGTGTATCACACATCTTCACTTGCTCTCATCGATCACTTGATCTACACTTTTCCAGCATGATATCAACATATGCAGTATCGTTTCCTTTTAACCTTTGCTTATGATAACGTTACATAGGTTAATTTAACAGTTCCTATAATACACAATCATATCATCCTCATATAATATTGTATTCATTATTGTGACACATTTGTTACGGTTATTCCATTTGTCTAACGCGTGTTATTGTTATTGTAAGTATATAATTGTTATTAGAACGGTTGGATTGTAAAGATTTGTCATAAAGTTTGTTTTTTTTTTCTTCTTTCTATTCAATCCAGAAGACTGCACTAAATGAGTGTTACTCTCAATAGACCTTGTTTTGTTTTTTTTAAAAAGCTAAGAGTACATATTTCCACCCGCATGGATAGCTCAGTTGGTCCTCAGATGACAGTTTACACACAAAAGAAAAACTCATGATTGAATCTTGGCATTCCGTATTGTGGGAGTTAACTGTAAATTTCGGGTAACTCTTTATGAACAATGGATACTGGTGCTTCCACGTTCAAGATCGCCGAATCACCATTATTAACCTCTTCGGCTCCCTTTGTTTTGCCAAGAGTTTTTTACCAATCAAATCTTTAATTACAAATAAAAAAATATTAAATCATCTCTCATCATTTTACTTTATCAATTTTATTACCTTTTTTACAATTATTTTATTCATTATTCTACTTTATTTCACCAATCATTTCATAATCTACACAAATTTCAAAAAAGCATATTAACTTTCTAATCATTACTTCAATCACTTTATCTTAAAAAACTTGAAAAAAAATTTCAACCCAAAACAAACACAACCTTCATGATTCTGTCGAGTCTGAATAAGCAAATTTGTAGGCTACGAAGATTGCATTTCTGCACCAAGGACTAGGGAAATACTTGTGTGGTGTCATGTAGTTTAATATTAACTATTTCATTCTGTATTTAAACCGTATATCTTTGATCGTTTATCGTCACAACAACTCAAAATACACTTTTCATACAAGTATTTCCAAGGATTACACATGACTTCCTTTGTTTGTTCACGTCCCATCATTTCCACGCTAGCAATTTCCCCCTACCGGCCCCTCCCACTATTCCCATCCCATCCCCATCCCCATCCCCACCCCACCCACCCCCTCTAAATAAATAAGTCCACGAAAACGCTCTCTTGCTCACGGAGAAAAACAATCAAAACTTCATTATTATTATTATTATTATTATTTTCGTAAGAAAAACTTCATTATTAACAAAAGCAAATCCACAAACGTCAATTATTCAAAACCTCTCAACATCATAATAAAAAAATAAAAAAATAATTGCATCTCCTAGATATGCTTTAATGGTAAACGGTTAGGGTGGTGTAATATCATGCTGGATCGAAAGACGGAGAGTTGGGGTTTGAGTACCGTAAAGGACCGGCCTATTTCGGTAAACAAGGAAACAGCAAGCCTCCTTCCCAAACTGCTAGGTCCCTGATTAACCTATCATCGCATTTTTGTGGTATCGGGACGAGGGGACTTTCCAGTTAATTAAAGTTTAATATTTTTTTTAAGAAAGTAAAATTGCCATATTTCATTTATTTATTTAAAAAGGACACAGTAGGTTTGAAGATCAATTTAACACTCAAGTAGATTGTCGGCATCTTTTTTTCTTTCTTTTTCTTCAATTCCACCCCGTGAACAAATCCCTCCTCCACCTTCTTCTGTTTCCTGAATCAGAATCACTCCCCACCTGCCATTATTGCTCAATCAAAAGCTTCTTTTAACCCAAGTCAAACAGATAAAGAACCCACTTAAAGAACTCAGTTTGCTCATTTTCATGGTCGTTCAAAAGTCTCTGTCCTCCAGCAAAGGATCATACATAGTCAATCCAAAATTAATTTGAATTCGAGCCCTCGTATCCTATTTTATATTCTTTCGAGAAAATTGAAGGATAAATCAATCATGGATTCAACTTCCGGTAGATCACCACCGGACCAAACCTCCGGAGAAGGCCCATCTACAGCAGCGGCGCCGTTAAGTCGGTACGAGTCACAAAAGCGAAGAGACTGGACAACTTTTCTACAATACTTAAGGAATCACAAGCCGCCATTAGCATTAGAAAGGTGTAGCGGAGCACACGTGATCGAGTTCTTGAAATACCTAGACCAATTCGGAAAAACAAAGGTTCATGTTCTAGGCTGCCGTTATTTCGGCGAGCCAAAACCTCCGGCGCCATGTCAATGTCCATTGAAACAAGCTTGGGGAAGCCTTGATGCACTTATCGGACGGCTTAGAGCAGCTTATGAAGAAAATGGAGGACGGCCGGAGTCGAACCCTTTTGGTGCAAAAGCTGTTAGGATTTATTTAAGGGAGGTAAGAGAAAGTCAGGGAAAGGCTAGAGGGATGAGTTATGAGAAAAAGAAACGGAAACGGGCGGCGACGACGGTGGCCGGAGGTGGTGGTGGAAATAGTGGTGGCGATGATGCTCGTGATGGTGGCCGTGGCGGTGACGGTGATGAGGGTAATATGGTCAGTGTGATTAGTAAAACAATATAATAGCATTGATTGCAGGAAAAAAAAAATTAGCATTGATTGTTTTGGTTAAGTTCTAGATTATTGCCAATTATTTATATTCGTAGCATATTCCTGATATTTTAGTAATGATTATTATGAAATTATATCTAAATCATGCTAATGTTTTTTTTGTTTCGATTTTTATTTTTGCATTTAGTGTTTTTTTTTTTTTTAGAATCTCAAAAGATACAAAATACCCGGACCAAGTTTATGTTGTCTAGCTTTCTTGAAAATGTAAGATTGATTTCATCTCTTTTTTTCCAACAAATTGCCAGGTTTCCATAGCATGTTACTACCTCCATTTTTTAAATTTATATTTCTTACGATTTACGTAAGAAATTTTGAATGAAAATGTCTAAAAAAAAATCACAACAACTTAGTATATTTGAATGATAGTTCTTACATTAAATTTTTTTTTTTTTTTGATTTTGAATCTAGTTCTTACATTAATTACTTTTTCATTTCACGGCTGACACACAAATAAACATGAATTATGAATTGTGATGCATGATATACATCAATCTAATGTATAAGAAACTTGCGGTAGATATTACTATAAAACTTTTAAAAATGTATGTAAGAGATTTCAATTCAAATTTATGAAAAATAACATTGTAATAGATATATTTTATATAAAACTCTGTTAGTATTTGTTTATAAGATGAATTTAGATGACAAAAACAAAATTATGGGTGCAAAGATGAAATATTTTTAGTTAATTTAATTGTCTAAACATTTTTTTCAAAATAGAAAACTGAAACAAGATGCAAGAAGCAAAAATATTGTACAGAAGATCCACACGTGGGTGTTGAAACGGAGGAATCAATAAATAAGAAGTTTCAGGTGCCTTTTTTTTTTTTTTTATTCGTTGTTTGCTTATTACGCTCAACCACCTTTGTACTGGTCTCCAGTACCTCCCTCTCACTTTACTGTTTTTGAACAGAACAGCCCTCTGTGTAGGACAATATGTCTCATACATGCATTATTTGTTAGATTAATTGTATAAATCATGTTAAACATTAGAGATTATGGTTGAGCTTGGTTTGATTTATGTGAGTTTGGGTTGCATGGTTTTAATTTGATGACCGGTTTGGTTGGGAAATATTGTTATACCCGTCGACCCAGCTGAAACAGTATGAAAAAACCAATTGTTTGGATTGAATGTAGGTTTCGTTTTGGTTTGAGTTGAGTTGGTTTCATCTGTTTCGTATTTATTTACAACAACAAAAAAAATCATAAAGATCGTATATGTGTAGATTTATGCAAATCAAACAATTTATAGATTATGCATTCAGCAAATCATGCATAATCAAACTTATCAATACAAGCTAAAAAAAAGAAAATTGATGTTTGAAATGTCCATTAAGTAACGATTTTTTATTTAAATGCTCGAGTGACATCGCGCCTCATATAGCTCTATGAGTCACTTTGTACCTTTCAATCTATAGATTGCGGTTATGGACTGAGTGAGATATGGTTATATATTCAACTCCGGTTAAGCGGTTATTATTATAAAATGATAAATTTTAAAGGGTAATTTGATTGGATTAGTTTGGGTTGATTTGAAGATAAATGGATTGGGATTACCAGAAATAAACTAATTCAATTCAGGTTGTTTTCAAACCAAACTGAATTGTCTAGATTTAACTTTTCTTGATTGATTTTCTTTGGCTTGATTTGGCTGGTTAGACTATTAGTTTTTTTTCTACTCACCCTTGATAGAGAAACCATACGAGACTGTAAATAAGACCATCTTGTTCTCATAGATTTTAAATTTGGAAGGATTTTAAGAGTACTACACTAAATCTATTATTGTCTTTAAAAGCACATCGATTCATGTATATTTTTAAATCTTGATGTGGTGCCCCAAATAGATTTGATATGATACCTTTAAAGCCTCCATTTACCTTTTCATCCTCCAGACGTTCGACATCTATGAAAAGTGTAAGCCTCTAATAAAAAATGGTTTTGATGTCTAAGTAGGAATTATACTCAATAAACACCTTACACTTTCGGGTTGGGATTACATGTCTAATCTTTGTGTCTAATTTTGGTGTCCAAGTAAAAACTACGTCGTTTCATATACATTTTATTTCTTAGACAAAATTTAAGAAAAACAAAACTCAAAAATAAAAACACATGAAACGACTTAGTTTTTACTTAACACCGAAATTAGACACCAATATTGAACAGATGATCTGGACCCTACAGTTTCACGCATTATTCTGAATTGCTTGGATTGGGTTCACACATTAAAATACAGTAGACTCTCGATAAAATAATATTCGATAAAATTATAACATCGATAAAGTAATAAATTCTTACAGTCCCGACTTGGGCCGAATAGCTAAAGTAATAATTTCGATAAAGGCATTAAGTAATATAAAATTTTAGCGCATATAGGTCCCAACTGATATATAAATTAATAATATCCTATTTTTTTAATAATTCAGAGTGCCTTAGTGAAATATGAGTCCACCTTTGTCTGCTTTGTATGAAAATTTATATCCATTTGAATAATATTTCGATAATATAATATTTTTTAGCTGGCCCAACGTTATTACTTTATAGAGAGTCTACGGTAAATCCTTCTTTTTCTTCCATTAAATACCTCAGTTTTATCTTTCAACACAAATTTTAAAATAATCTCTCTCTATATTATATAATTTAATGCACTATGATCAAGAGAATTCAATATAAAATATAAAATACTTCCGTATATATTATTTTAAATTTTTTTCTTTTTTGAGGCTTGAATTTTTGTATTTAGAAATTTTTTTTTCAAATCTAAGTTGCCAGTGGATGAACAAATAAAAATTAATTTTATTTGAAGAGTGGAAAGAAAAATTGATACCATAAAAGCACATCATTTAATCCTAGAGACATGTTATTATATACTACATCCGTCCCATAAAAAGTGTCTATATTTTACTATTTATACAGATTAAAAAACTCAATTAATACTTGTATTGGAATATGAAATGAACATACAATAATAAATATTAGGCTAGAGTACGTTTAGAAAAATAGTATTAAATGATGTATTGGTTTTATAAATTGACAATTTTTATGGGACAAAACTTATATCAAATGTCGACACTTATTATGGGACGGAGGTAGTGGTAGAGTACAATAGTAGTGTTTTAAAAGAGCAGTTGGATCTTAAGTTGGAGTGTGGATGTTCGAATCCCGGCAGTGACGGACCCAGGAATTTTTTTCCAGTAGGGGCCAAATTAAAAAAAAAATTGTTAAAAAAGATGAAGCAGCCAGGTTTTGAACAAATGACATCAAGTATAGTAGTAATTCTTCTAACCAGTTGAGCTAAATAAAAGATTACATTAGAAATTGTCTGAAATAATATACATACATGATCTTTAATACTATTAGAGGGGTATTTTAGTAACTTCGCACGAAAAGTTGAGTGAGAGCCATGCACCCCCTTGTGTACATTGGGTCCGTCCCTGAATCCCGGAACTTCTTTCAGTTCTCTGCTATAATAACAAATCCATAACTCTAAATCTTATTAACATTTTCACTTATCTCTTGAGACAAGAGGAGTAGAGACTCTTATGGTTAGAGTTTAATAATTTTTTTATTTTATTTTATGTATAGTACAATACTAGTGGCTTGTGGTGGGACTAAAGAACAATGACGACAAAACTCAAAGAAACCCATAACAGGCACAGCAAAATGAAAAAGAAATATATTAGTAAGCGGGGTGCGGGAGCATATCTTCAATTCTAGATTTGGTATATATATTAATTCATATGAATTATTAATTTGAAAGGGACTATCTTTTCACACAAATCTTGTTTTACACTTACCAAGAGTCGAGAGTGGGCTTCGTTTGGATATTCCACACGCCTGCCATTCTGACCGTAAATGAGTCCGGAAAATATATACTATTCTGGCCAATTTATGGTCAATTCACACGGCTGCCATTCTGACCCAATTTGAGTCAGAATACGATCATTATACTGATTTTATTCTAGTCCGAATTTTGAATGTTTTTCATACTCAATACCGGTCAGAAAGACATTCTGACTAAAATTGAGTACAAAAAACTTTTAATATTTAGTCAGAATCAATAGTGGTGCTCTTATATTGTAGTTGTTATCCTGACCCAATTCTAGTCTGAATGTGTAGAGTATTCCGGACTCAATATTGGTCAGAATGATGCTCTGACTATATATGAGTTTGGAAAACTTCAAACATTCTACCTAAAATATGGTCAGATCAACCAGTGTGGACTCTCAACACGTATATTCTGACCATATTTCAGTATGGATAATGTGTCATATTCTGACCAAACTTTGGTCAGAATGAACGCGCGTAAAATAAAAAAAATAAGGGCGAAATTGGAAAAAAAATTCTGTATGATAAGATAAAAATTTGTGTGAAAAGATATTCTCATTTGAAATCATGATATCACCCTTTTTATTTCCCACAAACATAAAAATTACAATGATGATACCCGACCCGAGTTACGCCACGTGTCACCTTTTGGGGTGCTTAATAAATGATCAGTCCTTAAACTTAAGGCTTCAAGGGCCAATGGCCCCAAGGACCGAACATAGGGCAGATCGTCTATCACGGAGATCGGTTTGAGCTCCTCCTCCAGCCGCCGCAAGACGGCCAAGGTCTGGCGAAGAGGAGCTGCCCAGTTCGTCCAGATTAGTTCAGGGGGCTGAGCGTGGTGTTGGAATAGTGTCCTAAACCCAATCGGGTTGGACCGGATCCGACCGGGTCAGATTATTTCTACTATTTCTTTATGTTTATACATATATTAAATGGCTTTTATGTTGTCATATATCTGTTCTTTTAAAGAACCAATTATGAATTGTTATATGATAACGTCCTTAGTATTAAAGCGTGATAGAGAAACCATGATAGGCGATTATGGTTGATGAGATCTCTAATCACTTTAATAAGTTTGATACTTAAAATGTCTCTAAAGCCGATGTACTATTAAACGGGGCATTGATAGTATAAACGGACTAGCACGTATTAGATGTCTTCGTCTTTAAGGGCGGGGATAGATCTCGTCTATCAAAGTGTAGAGACACTTGGACCGTACGTGGACGTGTATTAGAGAATGCGTACGTAGGCGATCGACCCACTTACACGGATAAGTGTCACACTATGTGACGGTTGTGTAATTATCCTTTGGACCGGAGTCTTCATGGCATCACGGTGTGGATTGTCATGCTTTGACACTATTGAGGTTTCCACAGCCACGGGGCGATCATGCGGTAGTGATTGGGTATGATACTGAAGCATGCGGAGTATGCATGATTGGTCGTCCGGGAATCGCGTATCCTATGATTGGGATCAAATATCCGAAATGGCCTTCTTATAAGGAATGTCTTACTCTCGTGAATTTTGCAAAGTGGGAGTAAATGAGTTACTTCGAGAGAGCTTGATATCCAGATTATAAGATACGGTCGTTGATGTTTTGACACTCGACTAACGACTGTATGGATATTATTACAGCGATAGGATTGTAAGTTACACGGTAACTGTTTCACATGAAAGGTAGTAGTCATTGCATTTGACTCTTCCGATGATTGGGGGTCACGGTGTGTTGCTAGACGCTATCCCATGATCGTTAGGCATGAAGGGCATTTTCGTAATTTGCACTTTGTGTCTACGGCCAACATATTCGGAAGCCTATCGGGTCACACACATAAGAACATCTAGCCGGATTAAAATGTGGTTATAGTTGATAACCAAATAAGGAAAGTTTATCTCGAGACTATAAGGGTTATAGTAGTAAATTAATATGGTGGTATTTATTTATTAGGAATAAATTAAATACAAGATATTAATAATATTACATTAATTAAAGAAAATTCCGGATGCCAAAATATTGGCTAAAGGTGGCGCAATTTTGGGATGTATATGATACACTTGGATTGTGCAATTTAATTAATAGTATTACCAAATATATATAAATATAAGATATTGATATATATGTATATATCTCAAATGTGTGCGGCTAACATTTGTGTGCATGTCACACGTGAAAGCCAAGTTGGCATGTTTGAATATTTATATAGATTTATTTGTGTAATATATATATGTGATATGTACAGATGTGTAAATTGATTTATGGTAATAAAATAAAGATAGTCAATATTAGATATTGACAATATCTTGGAAATATTCAATATAAGATATTGACAATATCCTAGATTTATTTGATATAAGATATTATAATAAATGAGATAAATCAATCAAATATATTTTCCTTATTTTATTGGGAAAATGTTTTCTTCCTTTTTACTCTATTTGGGGCGCCACTTCTACTATAAATAAGAGGTGGGTGTCAAGCTCTTTTATACAACACAATTCCAAGAACTAATAGTTCTTGTGTAAAATAGAGAGCATCCATAGAGAGTTTGAGAGAGGGGAAAAAGGCCGGTCTAACAACCGGAGTTTTCCAATAGCAATCAATGATGGGATTCGGCGGGTCGTTCGTGTGGACTAGCGGTAGAGGCCGAACACTGGGCGGCTCATGCGAACTACTCTCCTTAAACGGTCAAAGCGTCGATCTTTTAGATCAACCAAGGTAATCACCGTCTACTAACTCGTTTGTTTATTGCTTAAACGAAGTCGATCTTGGGTAAAAGGAAATCAAATTTTGAATTCCGCTGCGTTCCCGCGTAGATTTCCTAACACGTGGAACGCTCCGTACAGCTCCGCTGTTATTCCGCGTGAGGGATAATTATATATGGACAGAATCCTTATTCATAAAGATTCCAATCCTGGCATTAAATATGTTCATAATTATCTCTGATTTATGGGGATTAAGTCGTGTATATCCTTAGGGAATAATTATTAATTATAATACTTGCTCAACAAGTAATGGGGGCGAGGCATTGCCTATATAAACAACCCTAACGAACTACGGATGACTTGATTCCAATTCAATTATTAGATACGTAGGCAACTCTCAGAAATTTTTCGAGAGCTCAATCTAAAACAAATAAAACAATTCATCCCTCTTTTACATAAATTAGGGTTTCTAGGGTTTTCGATCGTTTTCACATAAGAGATTAACCCAGTTTAATTAACTCACGATTTCCAGCATCGTCATACATCAAAGACATAGCTTTCATATAAAATCACCCAAGAAGGAAAATTTGGGAAACAGAGATTTCAACTTTACCGTTTGTTAAAATTGAATTCTGAAATACGAACTCAGATTTTAACAATGTTTCACTAAATATTTCAATAAGTTTTAATTACATCACTTATAATGTGTTGTGAAAATTCAGATGCATTTCGTATATTGAATATAGTTTTAAAGAGAAAATTTATTTTTAAAAAAAAAGTAAATTTATACGTGGGTTGACATTTTGACATACTTTTTAAGTCTTGGTTTACATTTTCTCAGTAAAAAAAAAATTTGCGAAAGAAATGTGACAAAAAGTGAACAAGATCAAGGGCGGTGGTATTGCCGGGGCAATTTTTAATAACATCATAGCAATGGTGTATGGATTTATTTTGTCTTATTACGAAATAGCCTTGATAATACTAAATATTGCCTGTTAAATACTGCTCGCCCAAAGCACTTCTCCATTTTTATTTTTATTTTCTTATAAATGAAATTACCATATTTATTGGACACGAACCCACTATCTTTTGGTCCTGAGCTGGGGCCAGGACTACCACTATCAAGGCCGGCTCTAAATTTTTCAAAGTCTTAGACGACTTTGTCGGAGAAAGCTTTTTAGTTCTTTTTTTTTTCTTTTCTTTTTAACGAAAACAATATTACAATATTATTTTAACATCGCGTTTTTTTTTAACAACGATCTTTAATATTTATTTATCAACAAAAGCCAACATGTACAAGATGTTCCAAAATGCATAAGCGTGAAAAACAACAAACTTGTAGGAAAATAGAAAGACTACATCATAATATGTCCCAAGCCAATCTTTAATATTACATATATAGATACAAAATTCAAACTCGTTGGTACCTAAAAAAACATAACTACAAAGCAGTGCTTAACATTTTTGTTCTATCATATGTAGATTCAAACTCAAAATTCATACGTATACACAAAATATACTTACAAATTACTACTTCAACATCACTCTTCTAGCATATTTTGATGTAAAATCATTAATCAAAGTATAATGATCACTTTCATCAACCAAATTCTTCTCAACCTGTATCATGGTTAGCCATTCAAACGTTTTTTTATTAATTATGCTTTGAAAATGGTTCTTTATAGAGAAAATTGTGGAAAAGAAAAGAAAAATACTGAGAGTGCGACTTGAGCAATGCAGTTGAGCTTGACCTTGACGGAAGAACATGGGAGCTGGGAGGGTTTCCATGCATTATGCACAATCGTATATACAAGGAATATGTTTTGATAAAAAAAAATGTTATTTAATTTTTTTCATACACGTTGAAATTGGGATGCTAGTAATTGGCATGTTTGAAATTTGTTTTTATCAAAACAAGTCTATGGAGCCCTTCCTATTAGGTGGGCTTAAGACAATTGACTGACTTACCTAATGGTAGGGCCGGCCTTGACCGCCACGGTATGCCTCATTGCCGAACAAGATCAAGGCACTTCATCCGAACAACTTTTCAAATTGTATGATGATCTTTAAGAGTAAACAAAATGATGTTAACAAATATGCTAACCAATGTTGAATCCAAGAATTTATTCTGTTGGGTTATCTGTGCAAATTTAATGATACATCAACATTCAAAATATTTTTTTTAACAACAAACAATATTGTCCTATTACAAAATAAAAATTCTGAGATTTTAGAGGGGTCCATATATGACCACACCTTGAATATACATTGGATCAACCCATGAATATATATAGTTTTTTAATTTTTTTTGAACAGCAAATAATTTATCATGTATCAGCAAGATGTTAAAAAAATTACAAAATTCGTCCCAATCCTAAACCGAGCTACAGTAAAGATAAATACAACCGCAAGAAAACAAGATCAAAAGTCGGCTGCAATTCTTCTTCAAACAAAGAGTGATCCATCATCGATTTTCCAAACACAAAAGTTGCTGCAATCATCGGGTTAGCCTTCCATTCATCCCACTCCAGTTTTCTTAAAAGTTTAGAGTTTGATAACCAAGAGAAGGATAATCTCTGTACATCTTTAAAAATCAACTCCGGATCTAAAACGTGAGATTGAAAAATAACTTTATTTCTATGAATATGATACTATGTATAGGGTTAATATGATGCTTACTATATATAAGTTTTGGTAAGTATATATTGAGTTCGGTGATATATAATATATAATCATCATAAAATTTGATATCGTTGATTAAAAAAAGAAACAATTATCATCATATGAATGTTAATAAAATCTATCATCCTTTCGATTAATTTGGATAAACATAAAATAAAAAATAAAATAAAAACAAAAACAAAAACAAAAACGAAAACAAAATATTGTGGGTTTACGACAAGGAGAAGGGGAAGAGGAAGAGGAAATGAGCTGGCATTGCCGGAATAATATTTGGAAATGTGCGTCAAAGTACATTTTCAAATTTGTATTATGTTGTAGTGATATTACCTAATAGTATCCGGCAAGAGTACACAGATAGTGTACAAATGACATTTATATACTCCATATGTTTCTAATTATATGTCGCAGTTGTTAAAATCAAAATTTTCTTTTATATGTCGTAGTTATATTTTCAATACATATTTTAATACTCTTTATGTCTTTCAATTTTACTTTTCAAATTTCTAGGCTCACTCAACCAATCAATCTTTCATATTCATTACAACACTACACTTTCCATTTTTTTTTGGAATAATCATTTTCTTAATCTGTGTATTTTTCTCAAACACGATAAATAATTATGAACCGAGGGAGTATTTTTTGAAATACAAAAGCTACAATATTTTAGTATACAAGAATTCATAAATCAAAATTAAATCGTTTCAATACGCTAGGTTGTTAATGTAATTATGCCGGTGCCTTAAATTATCAATAAAAGACCTAGCATTAATGGTAGGTCGGGAGGGGGGAAGGGGAGGTAAGGAGTAGAGTATGTGATACATTCACTTCACACATACATATCTATTGGACAAATTTTATAATACAACCGTTGTAGGAAGGTTGTACCAACATACATTACAACCATTTATTTTTAACTTTTCATACACGATAAAATTGTATTATGTGAAAGAATGTGAAAATAAGAGACTCTAATGTATGGTATTTGATACCATCTTCATACAATCGTTGTACCACAAAATTTCTCGGGTACTATGATACTAATATACTACGGTAGTAGTACAGTTTAATAAGGAAGAGTAACCACCACCCTTTTTGAGAAAACGACTAATAGCCAACCATGATATCTGTAGCATTTCATAAACACAATTGTTGTTTTTTAAATTATTCATTGGATATGTATATATCCTCCAAAAAAAAATTTATTAATTGGATAAAATAATACTAATAATAATAGTGTAGATGATCCACAATCCAATCACACACACACATTTGCACCAAATATTTATGACCTATTATATCTTCATGCATGAATCACGACAAGAAATTATAAATCACAAATTCTCCGACCGCCACCATACCAATTCACATTTGAGTGACGAGTAATGATAGGGACACAATCAAAATTACACAACGGATGTCACAACGTGATCTTCACCGTTGATTTTGATGGGTCCACATCACAATCAATTAATACTCATCAAAATCAAAGGTAGAATATCACGTCGTGTCATCCGTTGTGTAATTTTGGTTGTGCCTCTATCATTACTCTTGAGTGACATGACAACCATCATAGTTTACATTTGAATTATGCTCATTTATCTTATATTTGGTGTAATATCTCAAATCTGAAATTATATATTACAAAAATTATTAAGGGGTTATTTATATAGGTTTTTGCCAAGAAATACGCACTAATGTGTTTATCATGATTCAAGAAAACTGAGTATTAATTAGGATAAAACCTACATACACTTACCAAAATCCCCTTTTTTTTTTTATTGATTTAAAAAAAAACGAAAACCAAAACAAATCCAGCCGCATCTTCTTCTTGTCTGTGCATGTTAAGATCAAGCGTTTACCGTTGTACTAAAACCAATTGGTTGAAGTAAATGTGCTACTTTATTTCTTATCTTTAACACGCCCCGCAAGTGTGGCTCATATAAAGACTATGTCAACTAGGCACACAACAAGCCTGAGCTAACTAGGCTCACAAAGACCAACTAGGCCAACCCAACACTTGACAATATAATTAGGGGAAAATATGTTCACACCAAGGTTCGACCTCATGACCTCTAGCTTTGATAGCATTTCATGATCAAGCGCTTACCATTCTACTACAACCAATTGATTTTAGTACAATGGTAAGCGCTTGATCTTAACATGGTATCAGAGACAGAGGTCACGAGATCGAACCCTGGTTGGAACATTATTTTAAAAAAAATTATGCAAGTGTTGGGACAGATTGCCCACACTTAAGGCGGGTGTTGGGAGAGATTGCACACACTCCTGAATGAAAAAATTGTGCAAGTGCGAGAGCGGATTGGGGGTTTGAAGAAAAACAAATTAGCTTAAGCTTTTGAGTGCCCAAAGAGAAGAAAAGGGAATGAATCAAAACGTTTAAAAAGTAAATTATCTACCTCATAATTAGCTTAAGCTTTTGAGTGCCCAAAGAGATAATTCAACAAAAATAGACATTCCATTTCACTGTTTTAATACTCGTAACGTAAGCATAGTGACTTTCAACGTGCCCCTGTTAATTTCCTAAGAGAATCCACCATGGCAAAGTGGATGTGGGTGTATTATAAACAAAAAGCTGACACAAATCTATATTCATATTTAAGAGTAAAAAAGTGCCAAATGACCCAATTAGGCCAATTGACCCGTTCTATGACTCGTTTATTACCTCTACACCTGCGAATAACCCGAACTCTGTACCCCACGATCTGTTCCCATCATCAGATGCACGGACCATCAGAATCGTGGCTATCCTTCACAAACCGCTCCCCTTTCAACCTCATTTCTCAACCTATGTAATCTTATTTTCATCCTCTTTTGCAATCTCCAATTCAAGTTCAATCCACAATTAAAACCGTTTCCATTCTACTAAACTACATAAGACTGAAAATATTTTCGAATTCAGGCTAGAAAGACTGAAAATGCTTTCGATTTCAGGCCGGAGGATGACTGCTTGGTAAATGAAGATGTCGATGCCAATTCGTCACCGTTGGCGCACATATGTGAACTTAAATCCGCCATCGCTTTAAGCTTACAAGCTTCTTGCTGCTAGCGATTCCAAGACAATCAAAGGATGTGGCTTCCCTGAGGAGGCTGTACATTGACGATGCCGGAAATTGACCACACCCACGTGTCACCTCCACATCAGTACAATAATAAATAAAGGTAGAGAAAAGCCTCCCTCAAGGGCCAGAACCCCCAGTACCCGAGCTGTATGAGTTCGGTCACCATCCTCCGACCCCTCCAGGTCGGCCTGTACTTGTGATCAAACCTACCCCTGCCTAACCGTATAGGTCGGCCTAAGTCCCTCTCGGACCAAACCTCATACGCATGCAAGAATCCGAGCTGATCCCAGCTCGGCTATCTTCCCGACCTTCGTAGGTCGGCCCAAAGGGTTCAGTCAGTTTAGCTCGGGCCATCTAAGTCGGCCAGAGTTACTTCTCAATCGTATTTCCCACATGTATGATAATCAGTTAAATATGGGAAGAATTCCTCATATTTAATAATCTGATTCTGACATTCAAATATACACGCAATCATCTCCTACAATTAAAGAGATTAAATCGTAGTTATCTTTTCCTTAGGGAACACGGCAATCCAAGCCCAAAAAGGACAAGACCCACGCCGCCTTAGGGCATAACTCTCCTCTATATAAACCATCCCTAAGGAACTACGAAGACTTGATTCCAATACACGCGTTGAATACGTAGGCAGCTTGAGAAATAACATCTCAAGTCCAGTCTAAACCACCACCAAAACACCTCCCTCATTTTCATCATTTTTATAGTGTTCTTGAAACTTGTGCAGGTTGTCTTTAGGAGAACGGCCCTGAATTTATCATCGACAATTTTGGTTCGTCAATTGGCGCTAGAAGGAGGGCCTCCTACTGACAACTTCGTTCATAATCGAATAGAAAAAACGCATCCAGATCTACGGCCAATTACCGGGGATTGAGCCGTCAAAAAAAAATTTCCACCGTTCAGATTTAAGAAGAAGGTGGAAGGAACAAGCCCTCCAAATTTTGTGCCGATCGGAGTCTGTTTCGATGCCCGATCATTGCCGGAAATTTGTTGTTGCTGTTGTATCACCAAAAAACACAGATGACAGATCGGTGGTTTATTGCTAGAGATCGAACCGTTGAAAGATGAATTCCACCGTTCATATCGATTAAGAAGAAGGGACGGACAAGCTCTCCTAATTTCGTACCAATCGGAGACCGTTTCGATGCCCGATCGTCGCGGTAAAGTTGCTGCTGTTGTATCACCAAAAACACAGCAGTCACATCGGCGGCTTATTACCAAAGATTGAGCTGTTGAAAAAATATTTCCACCGTTCATATTGAAAAAGAAGGAGGTACTAAACAGCCCTCCAAATTTCATGTCGATCGGAGTTCGTTTTGATGCCCGACGTCGCCCAATAGTTGCTGCAGTAACACCAAAATAAGCTGCAAGCTTTATTCCTTATTCTCCATGATTCGAGCCGAGCTCCCCCAGTTCTCCATGATACAAGCCGAGCTCCCCCAGATCTCCATGATCCGAGCCGAGCTCCCTCAGCTTCATTATGATCACACTTCTTATTCATTTTCGGAACTCTCCCGACCTAAAGAGTCGGGACGAGTTTTCTCATATTTGGAACTCGCATTCGGGCGAGTCTTCTATAAGTCCGATTTAGTTCGGCATCACATTTGGAACTCGCCTTCGGGAGAGCCTTCTATAAGTCCGATTTAGTTCGGCCTCATATTTGGAACTCGCCTGCGAGCGAGCCTTCTATAAGGCCGGCTTCAGTTCGGCACTGACAGATTACACCAATAAGCAAACGGTACGTTAATTTACTATTATTTTGTTCTCCATTATGCTTGGTCTTTATTGATTTTACAAGACAAACACATGTGCAACTCTTTCACACGAGAAGTCCGCACTAGCCTGGCCCTACTCGTCGTGCCTTAAAACAAGAAGTTAACACTAGCCTGGCCCTGCTTGTCGTGCTTTAAAAAATGAGAAGTCAGTACTAGCCCGGCCCTGCTCGTCCAATACTTTCACGTGAGAAGTCAGCACTAGCCTGGCCCTGCTCGTCGTGCTTTAAAACGAGAAGTCAGCACAGCCTGGCCCTGCTTGTCCAATACTTTCATGCGAGAAGTCAGCACTAGCCTGGCCCTGCTCGCCCAACAGTATTCAGGGCAGTCGGTCGCTCTAAATCACACAACTCAAAGCTGTTGGAAAGGTGTCCTAAATCCAATCGGGTTGGACCGGATCCGACCGGGTCGGGTCATTTACAGTCTATTTAGTTCATGTAATAACTTTATTATGATTAATAAAAGCACTTATGTTATTATATATTGTTTATCTTCATATTATTTGTTGTATATATATAGTAACGTCCCTAGTATCAATCTGTGATAGAGAAACCATGATAGTGATTATGGTTGATGAGATCTCTAATCACTATAACAAGGTTGGTGCTTAAATGTCTCTAGTCTTACATATTATCAAATGGGACATTGATAGTATAATCAGACTAGCACGTATTGGATGTCTTCTACCTTTTAGGAGGTAGGGATAGATCTCGTCTATCGAAGTGTAGAGACACTTGGACTGTACGTGGACGTGTATTAGAGAATGCGTACGTTAGACTAACCCACTTACATTAAGTGTCACACTATGTGGCGGTTGTGTAATTATCCTTTTGACCGGAGTCTTCATGGCATCACGGTGTGGATTGTCATGCTTTGACACTATTGAGATTTCTCCTAACCACGGGGCGATCATGCGGTAGTGATTGAGTATGATATTGAAGCATGCGGAGTATACATGATTGGTCGTCCGGGAATCGCGTATCCTATGATTGGGATCGAATATCCGAAATGGCCTTCTTATAAGGAATGTCTAGCTCTCGAGAATCTTTGCAAAGTGGGAGTAAATGTGTTATTCCGAGAGAGCATGATATCAGATTATAAGATACGATCGTCAATGTATTGACACTCGAGATACGATCGTATGGATATTATTACGGCGATAGGATTGTAACTTACACGGTAATCGCTTCACATGAAAGGTAGTAGTCATTGCTTTTGACTCTTCCGATAATTGGGGGTCACGGTGTGTTGCTAGACGCTATCCCGTGATCGTTAGGTATGAAGGGCATTTTAGTAAATTGCTCTTTGTGTCTACGGCCAACATATTCGGAAGCCTATCGGGTCACACACATATGAACATCGAGTCGGATTAAAATGCGGTTATAGTTGATAACCAAATAAGGAAAGTTTATCTTTAGACTATAAAGGTTATAGTGGTAAATTAATATGGTGGTATTTATTTATTATGAATAAATAAAATACAAGATATTAATTATATACAAATTAGATTAATTAAAGAATATTCCGGAAGCCAATTAATTGGCATATGGGGCGCCACTTTTGAGTGTATAAGATACACTTGGATTGTGCACTTTAATTAATAATATTGCCATAATATTAATATAAGATATTAATTGATTTTGGAAAAAATAGATTTATGGTAATAAGATAATTATAATCAATATATGATATTGGCAAAATAAATTATAATTAAAGAGATAAATCAATCTAGTTGATTTTCCTTATTTTATTGGAAAAAGGTTTTCTTCTCCTACACACCATTAGGGGCGCCACTTTCTACTATATATAGGAGGTGGGTGTCAAGCTCTTTTGGACAACACAATTGCAAGAGCTCATAGTTCTTGTGTAAAATAAGAGAGCCTTCCATAGTGAGTTTGTGAGGGAAGAAAAGGTCCGGTCTAGCAGCCGGAGTTTTTCCGATAGCAATCCAAGGAGGATTCCGGCGAGGGGTTCGTGTGGATTAGCGATAGAGGCCGGACGCGTGGACGGCTTGCTCATTGAACTACTCTCCGTTGGCGGTCAAAGCGACGATCTTATAGATCATCTAAGGTATAACCGTCAAACTACTTAACGTGTTTAATGCATTAAACGAAGAACGATCTAGAAAAGGAAATCAAATTTTAAATTCCGCTGCGTTAAACTAGTGATTTCCTAACAAAAGCGCCATCGTCACATCGGTACAATCAACAATGCCTCTGGTGCACCGAGCGGTCAAGCCCACGATAAGGACATCGCCCCATCAGGTTCTCCTTAACGCTATTTTAATGTCATATTGACTCGTTCTATTATGCATTTTATCATTAAGTTCTACAGAATAGACGCTCATATATCGAGTTTGCAAAACTTCAAACTCGCTGAAATAGTCATAAATACTTTTGACTCTATTAAAATATGATATCTGAGCTCCATCAAGTCGGGCTCAGTAAAAAACACGCGAGGTCAGAAAAATCCGACCTAGCTCGCAGAAATTTAATATGCAAAGTCCGCACAACTTCTGACTCAGTTCGCCAAAAAATGATATCCGCGCCTCCCGCGTCGGATCAAACGAACATGGCCGTTAAACTGTGTACAAGCCAAACAAGCCGAGTTCCGCAAGGCGGACTCCACTCCAAACGTTATGACTGAAACTTGAGCTCCGAAGGTTGGAATCAACCTGATCAGCAAAGACCAAACTAATAAAGTCTGCGTGACAGACTCAAATAATTAAGTCTATAGGCCAGACTCGAGATTAGACAAACAAACAACCAAGTATGTCATCCAAAAACTATAAGTTAGTGCATGGTATACTGAGGGGCAAGACGTCCCCTGTTATAAAGCATTCAAGAGACTAAAAGTTTGGATTAAGAAAACTCATCAAGAGTCAAATTCTAAGTCAGCAAGACTGAAATCCGAGCCCGCGCAGTACGGAACCAGCTTAAAATCAAATCTGCAAGACAGATTCGACCTAAACCTTGCTCTCTGTAGGCTAAATGTAAAAAATCATCGTAAATAAATTAAGTGCTTAAGTATATCTCCAAGAAAAAATCCAGAAATTCTCATTGCTAAAATATTACAATGAATTCAAACAAAAACAAAACAGAAAAACCCCTAAGCAAAGCAGTGGGGGTTGGATTCTGCGGCTCTGAAGAAGGAACCGAGGAAGCATCAACAGACAATGCCCACTCTCGCCTTAGTCTTTCACCCGCTCGTCGGGATAAAGAAGATACCTACCAGCTCATACAACTTTGTTTGGAGCTCAGACACGGCCTGCTCCCTACCCTCTTGTCTCCGCATACAACTGGCCCGACGCGGAGTTCAGCTCCTCCTCTTTGGCTAAAATCTAATCCTGGAAAGCCTTTATCTCCTTGTCTTCGAGCTCGACGGCGCCCCCCATCTCCCCTCGGGTTTGCCTCAACTCGGTAATCTTTTTCTTGTTGACTTTAGACTCCTTGGAGGCTTCCCCCAACCTCTGGGAAACCTCCTGACCAACTTCGTAGGACAAACTCAGCAAAGTTTTTCGGACAAGCTCATTAGGTCCCCAAGTCGGACTCGAACCAAAGTCCACGGGTCGGACTCAAGAAGTTTATAAAACAAATCTCTTAGCTGATTTCGTTGTCTGTAGGACAAACTCGAGCAAAAACATGACAAAACCTTTAGTATGCCATCCAAAACTACAAGTTAATGCATGGCATACTGGGGGGCAAGATACCTCACCATTAAAGAAGTGCTCGGGATAAAGTTAAGGCTGAGAACTTAACGAAATACTCCCTCTATTATCAAATTGTACAAGTACAATTTCATTTGAAATAAAATTTCAAAGCAAAAAACTACAAGTCCACAAGCCTTCTGACCTAAGAACCGAGGGCTGGACTCTACGGTGACACGGAAGAAGCAAGAGCCGAGGTAAGCAGCCACAGCACGGCAGGAGTACTCGGACACAATGTCCACTCCCTCCGAGAAGTTCTTCAAACGGTGTTCATAGATCGCATCCATGTCCATATTATAAAAACCTCGCTGGGGAGATTGTCCCTGACAAAGTCAGCAATCTGACCGTCTGCCTTGTCCACCCTCAAAGTGTAGACATGGTTAGGCCTACCTTGCCTCAGATCGGCAATCTTCTTCAAATCTCCAGTAAACTTTCCCAGCCCGGGGATAACGTCCTGGCCACTCCATTTTCCCTACAAGTAAGAAGCTCTATCAAAGTACAACACTCGGGTAAGAAAAGCAAGCTTGAGTATTCCATGGCCTTGAAGACAGAGTCAGCTAGATCCACATCACTCATCCCAGAGATCGTCACCTGTTTCACAAATCGGACCCAATAAGTCGGCATGACAGACAATCTGAGCTCTGCATGCCTGGCTCAGCAAGCCTATGACAACTAAAAAGTACGTTGAGTCCGCTTAATAGAATGGCATCATAGCCCATCCGCTTAATAACGCGAGAAGTCAGTCCGACCTGGTCCAACTCACCGTGCTTTTAAACGAGAAGTCCAACTCGCCGTGCTTTAAAACGAGAAGTCAATCCGACCTGACCCAGTGACCCTGCTCGCCGAGAAGCTTAAGGCTAGAAGTCAGTCTGATAAGCCTTCGAGCAAATCTTTTATATGCCCAACTCCACCTCGACACCATATTTAAAGCTTGCCCCCGAGCGAATCTTCTCAAAATTGTGTCCTTACGCTCTCAAGCCTGACACACTTAGAACCGGTTGCTATCTAAGCACAACACCGGTGCACTACGCTATATAAGACTTACGTTATCTTAGTATATCGCTCTAGAACAAGTCACCTCAACAAACGGTGTATCAAGTTGTTACAACTTTACACCATGACCTTCACTTACACGCTCGAAAGCTCAAAAAGTAGGGGGACATCGATCTGTCGAATCAGGCCAAGTCCCTAGCTCTGGAAAGAGCCCATGGATCCGAACCTGGCCTATATGTAAGCCCATAAATAGATAGGCCCTTCGGCCCAGCCAGTCCGTCCCTTAATAGGCCGGACCAAGCCAAGCACGATCAAGCCCACCTCGCACCATCACGATTCCCGTCATGAGCTAAGGTAACGAAAATAAAGCAACAAGCAGTTAGTCTGATGCAAAGCACTGGGGGCTCGACCCGCTCGCCCCTCCAGTCCGCCATCCTTTAACGCGAACAAAGCCAACACAACTAAGCAACAAAGTTCATAAACAACGCTCTCACGCCTCAAAGCTCTCAGCTCACCAAAGGCTCCCGTTTCGCCAGCTCTTCAGCTCGGTGCTCTAAGACCGATCTCGGTTCGGCAGCTTCCCAATTTGCCAGCTCGTCCAACATCATGGTGACAGCCAACACATAGCCATATAAATAACCATGCACCCTTGGCAAAATAGGGCTCTCATTTTCGAAGAACTACATAAAATGGGCTTGATCCCTTACAAGCTGAGGGTACGTAGGCAGCCTTGTATGGCTCAGCTCATAATCATATCCATAATCATAATCACAAACACAACATCGTCTTCATCCTTATTCTTGAGCGCCACCGCGCAACAACCATGGTGGGCTAAAACGCCTCGCATTCCGTAAAGTCATAGCAGAACTCTATCAGATTGGCTGAGTAAGTTGCGTATCAACTCTTCAAGTCTAGAGAACCGTGGCCAAGCTACCTTAAGAAGATCCGAACTGACCTCAAGGGCTCAGCTGAATCTGGGGGGCTTGTGACGATGCCAGAAATTGACCTTACCCACGTGTCGCCACCACATCAGTACAATAATAAATAAAGGAAGAGAAAAGCCTCCCTCAAGGGCCAGAACCCCCATTACCCGAGCTGCATGAGTTCGGTCACCATCCTCCGACCCTCACAGGTCGGCCTGTACTTGTGATCAAACCTACCCCTGCCCGACCCTATAGGTCGGTCCAAGTCCCTCTCGGACCAAACCTCGTACGCACGCAAGAATCCGAGTTGATCCTAGCTCGGCTATCTTCCCCGACCTCCGTAGGTCGGCCCAAAGGGTTTAGTCAGTTCAGCTCAGGCCATCTAAGTCGGCCGAGTTACTCCTCAATCGTATTTCCTACGTGTGTGATAATCAGTTAAATATGGGAAGAATCCCTCATATTTAATACTATGATTCTGACATTCAAATATACACGCAATCATCTCCTACAATTAAGGAGATTAAATCGTAGTTATCTTTTTCTTAGGGAACACGGCAATCCAAGCCCAACAAGGACAAGGCCCATGCCGCCTTAGGGCATAACTCTCCTCTATATAAACCATCCCTAAGGAACTACGAATACTTGATTCCAATACACGCGTTGGATACGTAGGCAACTTGAGAAATAACATCTCAAGTCCAGTCTAAACCACCAACAAAACACCTCCCTCATTTTCATCGTTTTTATACTGTTCTTGAAGCTTGTGCAGGTTGTTTTTAGGAGAACGGCCCTGGATTTATCATCGACGAATTTTGGTTCGTCATACATAACACTTATGGATCTTGAATATTGTAAAGTTTTTCTTTTTTTCTAGCAATTCATAAAATGCTCAATATATTTTCTCCTTCTCGGTATTATATTCTGCACAAATTCGAAGATTTTCCAATCATAATTCAAGTTAAGCCAGACTGTTTATCCTTTGTGAGAGTTTATATCTACGTATCATCCTTTACGATGATAAAGATTTTTTTCTTATACATAATTATGATTTCCGTTTGAGCTTTACGTTCTGAACCATTTAAACATTTGTTCTATTATTCCAGGTTCGGCAGTCAGAAAAGTGGTGATTGCAATTTGAGCTTAAAGTTTTGAACCATTTCAACAATTGTTATATCATTTCCGTATTTCAGGTTTAGAACATCACGTGGGGTTAAAACCAGTGCCCAAGCCGCATCTCCATCCTTGATGGATGATTCGATGAGCATTGCAGATGATTTTCTCCACATTTTGAATATTATAAGATTAATGATAATAGCGCGAATTTAAAATGATCTCCCTCCATAATATAATTATAATAATACTAATTCTATTCTTTCAGGTAAAAGAAGACATAAGGAAAAAGAAGACACATGAAAGTATAACATATATTTGGACCTACAACTATTTTTGTCTATAACTTTGACTTTGGTAATGCTAATCCTATTTTTCAGTGCCTTATGTTTCAGGTAACCATAAGATGTGTGTTTATTTTGAATTCAAAGAGACCCAGTTTTAGTACATGTAATATTAGTGATCCCAATATTTGTAATTTCATTATTGTTTGTAATTAAACTCTCTCTGCTAACAATTCATGATTTCTGGATCAGAATTCTGTTTTTTCAAAGAAGCAAATAATTGGCTTTTCTGCTATTTGGAGAAATCGTAAAGACTAAAGGTAACTAAAGACCATATGTTGATGCAAATTTTTGGCCGTCTTTATAATGCTTATTTTCATTCGGGATGCAACTACGTGTTACCACGGGATCCCGGTTAAATTTTTTATTTTCACTTTTTTTTTACTCGATTTAGATTTTTTATGGTTTCTTTATTTCTCCAACTCATGTTTTACAGAAGTATTGTAGTTCTCTAATCATGGATGCTTAAAACAATAAACCTGCACTTACAACTGAAATATTTACATAAACATATGTGATGGTAGTTTATGCGGTCAATCATTGATTCACTTTTTGTTTAATGTACTGAATAATTTTTTTGCAGTTACAGAGAAATTTTCATTAAGCTACAAATTTTTTGCAGTTACATAGAACTTTTCATTAAGCTACAAATTGTTAGCCGAAATCATAAGACATTTACAATTGCATTTCGGCCACAAACTCTCAGAATAGTTTTCAATCTTATGCGGCTTGTGGAGATGGAGGCATCATAGAGGACATCAGAGGTCGCAAACAGCTTCAATAGTTTTTTATTTTCGACATACTGCAAATTTTGTGATTTGCTGCCCTATTTTACTCCCTTCGGGTAAATTTTATTGTGTTTTTCCACTGATTATTTTTATGGTTATTTGTGTTTGATGTGTTTTATTTCTGGAAATTGAATATGACGACGGCCATGGTACATTTTGCTTGATTTTCTTCTTTCACGTGTGATTTGGCTCCATCGATGTTCAGTCGATGTTTTCTCTCATTGTCACCCATCCGCAGATGCAACCTTCGTGCTCCATAACAAAGTACCTATATATGATTTTCAGATCGGGAGAAGGAGGTGGTTCATCAAAGTTGGATTCCGTAGGTTAAACGATGCCAACTTTTGATCGGAATAATAAACGATGTCTGCCTCTGTTGAAGTTTTTTAAGTTTTCTTCAAATTTCAACCTTTCCCTTTTTGTGTACTGTTCATAAAATTTGGCTACTAATCTCGATTAGGTCAACTTTCTTGATTTTTATTTATGCTCTGTTTTTTTAACTCTTAAACTGTTTCTGGTTGGAGGTAGGTTGGTACCCAGAGATTTGTAGAGCTTTGGTGATGGAATATTATGGGCTCCAACTCCAAGGAAATTTCACTTCCACTTCAAGATTGTTTATATGTTGAGTTTTATATTTTCTGGAGATTTCGGATAGTTTCCTTTGGTTAACTTAGTGATGTGAAGTAGTTGTATGTACATGAACATTGTATACATGGTAAAAGAGGTGTAGACAGATGAGTTTCTCATCTGAACAAATATAAATGATATGTCCATTTTACATAAGTTTTATTATCATCATATGTTTGTTGAATATTTTTTCTTGCAAATTACCTATGTTCTTGGGTGTGCTTTGGCTTGGCGTACTCGGTTACTATCGTATATTGTCTCATTTTGGCACGTACGGTTTTTCCCTATATTGTCTAATAATTTGATGTTCGATACTCTTTTTGTAAATATAATTTGAGATGGATTATAAGGATTACACGGCCGTGTGACTTCTGCATTTCAAATGATATCTTCATCATTTATTGAGCATCACGCAATTTCGATAAACACAGACGCAAAACTCAAACATCAAATAGAAACAATCATTTTACAGAACAACACACAATGTTTGATAGAGAATGACATACAACTCAAGCATCAAATAAAACCACTCAGACAAATTAGTGCGTATTTTTTCATTTTATTTTAGACTCGTGCATTGCACGAGTTTTCCTACTAGTATATTAATATTTTAATGGAACACATTTCTTTACTATTATAGCTCATATTACCACACTTAAAGAAAAGAAATGTGAGTGCGGATGTGTACAGAACCACTTCACCTCCCACACCACGTGTCATCTCAATGTATTTAATTGAGTCATAAAAGAGAACACGTAATACCACATCCTTTTCACACTGCGGAATACCAAGCCATAGTGAATACTCTAATATGAGTACAAAGATCTTTAATGAATTGTTTGATATCGGCTTACATTCAAGAAATTCTAACAATAGAGTGTCTTTAATGAGCCAAACACTAAACTATTCGTGAAAAGCTCAACTTTTTTTTTTTTGTTGAGTTACCACTCCCACCCTCCCTACACCCACACCCACCACACACCACACCCACACCCACCACCCCACACACACCCACACCCACACCCACACCCACACCCACCCCTACACCCCCACAACCCCCACACCCACCCGACACCCACCCGCACACACTACACACCCGACACCCACCCACACCCACACCCCACCCTACACCCACCTACACCCCCATTACCCCACACCAACACCCCCACCTACCCTACACCCACCCTCCACACACCTACACCCACATACACACTCACGAAACAAATTCTAATATCAGATATAATAAGTGTTATCAAACAGTCTAATCAATTTCAAGACTTAAAATATTCAGTTACTTAATTTATTCAGAATTAAGACTTCAGATTTCAGACTTGATTTTAATCTTATACAAACTCGTAGTGCAAAAATAAAAAAGGAAAAAAGAGATAATGAACCCGGTTTATAGTCCAATTGAACATCTTACTGAGGCTTTGCTGCGTATTGGACTTCACCGTTCGTGGCCCAAATAAAAGAAAGCCCAACGTTGTGTTTCCTTGAAAACGTATATAAAACTGCCCCTGGTTTGCTAGGGTTTTAAAGAGCAGCACAGGATAGCAAGGATACTAAGCGCCACCGTGTCGGAGGCGGCCAAGGAATAAGGGCGAAGATATCAAGTTCAGGACATCAACATGGTTAGTACATCCTTAAATCTGTTTACTACATTCATTTGACTAATCTATGTCACTTTTTTGCGTTCTTCACTCTTTTCTTTTACATGTATGCTGTGTTGGTCTCCATTTTGGATATATGCTGTTGCGAATTTTTGTATTTTGGTTTTGTATACGAAGAATCAGGTCATTCGTGCTGATAAATAACTATTCTTCATATAAAGTTATGATTTTCCCAAGTAAATATGGTTCCATTGCGTTTTGGTTAGTTTTCAGCTGTTCTTTTGCTTTGCTTTTTGGATCTCCCCAATGGGCTACTCCTACATCCAATCATTTCGTGTTTTGTTTTCTCGCTTAGCCGGTGGTGTAGTTTTGTTCTCATATAGTTTTTTTGTAAAGATTATTCCAATCCCCTTGAGTTTTTCATTTGGTATTTCTGATAGAAAATGAAATCATTTTCCTGACCTAGGTTTATTGTATTCAATTTGTGGAATGAATGCATCCTTTGTTCTCTTTTTCTTGTAGTAATGATGATTTTCAAAGGTGGATCTTGATTTGATGATATTACATTATGCCTGACTTTTCGTCCAATTCTTACAGGCGAGAGGTCTGAAGAAACATTTGAAGAGGCTCAATGCCCCGAAGCACTGGATGCTTGACAAGCTCGGAGGAGCATTCGTAAGTGAAGATTCAAAATCTAGTGGGTTCTTGACTAACCTATTTTATTAGTTTCCTAGATATCTGATTGTCTTGTGTTCATCTTATAGGCTCCCAAGCCATCTTCTGGGCCACATAAGTCAAGGGAGTGCTTGCCCTTGATTCTCATCTTGCGAAACAGGTTGAAATATGCTCTCAACTACCGTGAGGTTATCTCTATCCTGATGCAACGACATGTCTTGGTTGATGGGAAGGTCAGGACCGACAAGACTTATCCTTCAGGTTTCATGGGTATGTATTTTTCTTTCTTTCTTTCTTTATATTTATGTATCCTCTTTATTTTAAACTTTATGATTGCTGGCTTGGACCTGTATCTTGTAATCATTACTGTTTCTTTTCCATTGCCAGATGTTGTGTCAATTCCCAAGACAAATGAGAACTTCCGCCTCCTTTATGACACAAAGGGACGTTTCCGTCTGCATTCAATCAGGGATGAAGAGGCCAAGGTTAGCCATGTTCATATTTCTAGGAATTTGTTACTGTTTATAAATATTGATGATTCGTTTATTGTGTTTAGACCACCATGTCTCGTTACATCTGTTTTAGGAATGTTGCTATATTTTGCCATTTAATTGTCATGCTTTTACAGTTCAAGCTCTGCAAGGTACGATCCATCCAATTCGGTAAGAAAGGCATTCCTTACTTGAACACTTATGATGGAAGAACCATCCGCTATCCAGACCCCCTGATTAAGGCTAATGACACCATCAAGCTTGATTTGGAGTCCAACAAGATTGTGGACTTCATTAAGTTTGATGTGGGTAACGTTGTGATGGTTACTGGTGGAAGGAATAGGGGACGTGTTGGAATCATCAAGAATAGGGAGAAGCATAAGGGTACCTTTGAGACCATTCATGTCCAGGATGCTGTTGGTCACGAGTTTGCTACTCGTCTGGGTAATGTCTTCACAATTGGCAAAGGTACCAAACCATGGATTTCTCTACCTAAGGGCAAGGGTATCAAGTTGACTGTTATCGAGGAGTCGCATAAGAAACAAGCTACCCAAGCTGCTGTCAGTGCTTGATCAGTTGTGTGTGTGCAGCATGATGCTACATGCTACATGTAGTCTCCATCTATGGCGGTCTAGATGGTATTTGCTCGTAGACGATTACAATTTTCTATTATATATGAAATGTTGAACTATTTATATTTCTACTTTGGCTGTTTTATCAGTTCTGTTTGCTTTTGCCTTTGCCTTTGCCTTTGTTGAATCATCAACCGGATAATTTTGCTTTTAGCCTATATAAGTATTACGCTTGATTGTTGCTAATTATTTGGTGTGATTCTGACAAGTTTTGAGGCTGTTTGTTGTTAGTACTGATCAATTCACAGTTCTGCCATTTTTTTTAAAATTAGAAATCCTCATTGCAATTGTAAAAATAATAAAATTTGAGCCCAGAAAGTAGTGAAATTGCCAACTTGTTCAGGTGGTATAGCACAATTTGTTGCGAAATGAATCGCTGTTTTATTGGGTTATGAGGAATCTGTTCTTATGATAGTATTTATCATAATACAAATCCGATTTATCTTAGACAATCCCTCCATTGCCAGCCAGCATCATGTATTTGTCTTTTCTTGATATATTGGTGCACTCAAATCCCAGTGCTTTTGCAATTTCTCTCTGTACATGTTGAGCCACTTGTACATTTGATTTTCCAGCAGAGCATGTACATGGTTTTGGCAATCTCTCAAGAAACCGAAGCGTGTAAAGCACGGATGGATTCAATAGGCAGAAGAAAGGGTCTAAACACTTTAGCCCAGTAGCAGTTGTCCCATAAAACATGGTAGCATGCATGTCTAATGCAACAGGAACAATATTATCACTCACTTGTGCAAACAAAGGACTAAATCTCAGCAAATATGGTTCCCTACAAGTTGTTCCTTCAGGGCATACCACAAGATCACCTCCTTTGCAAAGTATCTCCTTCATTTTCCTCAAGTCATGTTCCCTATTCCGTGTCAGTGGAGCTGTTTTGATGGGCGAGATAAGCTCTGATACGCGGCTGACACCGTATGTGACTATCGTTACACTTCTCATCAGTGCCAATGATATGTGTACCGAATCTAAAAGTGTTCGGTGGTTGCATACATAAAGCGTACCACCACCGGATGTTGCTTCAACTAATTCACTAGCAGAGTTGTTGCTTACTCGTATTTTGATGCCGATGAAGGCCAAAATGGGGACAGATAATTTGTAGGGCAACGTGAATGCAACAAGTATCCTAAGAATGCATAGGCAAAATCCAAAGGGTACCCATAGAAACATGATTGATGTATTGTAAAATGTTGGCTTGAAGGCTAATCTTCCATCATGGAAAATCAATCTCTTGTGATATTTGTCCTTTGGAAGGACACTCCACTCCCTTTTCTCTGCTGCTTTTACCATATATATCTCCTGAGGTTACACAAGAGAGAATAAATATTACTTTAAGCAATCAAGCATCATCATCATCATCATCATAAACCTCACAAATTCAATGAAAACTTTGCACAAAACCGTATCGTGTGTGTGTGTGTGTGTATAAGACTTCAACCTTTGAATACTAACCTCGCAAGCAAATAGAAGTTGTTGAGCAAAAGAAGAAGTGGGGCTGTTAAACCCAACAATAGCCTTCAGCTTTCCTTGTCCCCTGACCTCATTGATGAGGGCATAATTGGTATTTTCCTTTTCATCCATTAACAAACCTACAAAATATCCATGTACGACCTTCAATTCTCTCCCAATGACAAGATCAATCCCCAAATGATCCTTCAAGAATACTTCAATCATAATCCTTGGTAAATCACTTACAGCTACTATTCTTTTATAACTCATCACCTCATTATACACTTGATGTCCCACATCATCTAAAAAAAACTTGGGCAAAACAGTCCTTCCAACCCTGAATTTGTCTGCTTTTAATCCGAAAAAACACAGAAAGACCAAGATTTTTACTTTGATTTCCTTGCTCAATAAACAAACAAAGGGGTACAAAAGTAAAACCACAATAGCCCTTAAAACCCCTCCAGCTTCAAAAGCTACCATCATGAAGTAAGGAAATATTGAAAAAGATTTTAGCAATCCCTCTTCCACGTGTAAAACTAATGTAGCATTTTGTGAATCATCCAATTTACAGGGAAGAGAAGAATATTTCAGAAGTTTTGATTGCAAAAAGGGGTTATAATTTAACTTGTTTTTACGTTGTATGTAGCATGTAAGGAGATATATAATCACTGTCGGCATGCAGAAAAAGAAAAAAATCTGTGTGATCATCATTTTTTTTTATCAAATTGTACTTTGGTAAAGGGTGAAGATGCTTTAGATATAAGTGGGGTATTTTTGTTACAGGTTGTTTCAAATTTAATGCTTGATAAGTGCTGAAATATAGACTTATAGTTATAGGTCGTTTTTTATTGTACTTTTACCTAATTTTTGAATTAATGGGTACAACATTCACACCGTACGAGAGGCACCGCCTAATGATTCGATTCGTTCATTACGTGATTGAATCAAGGGATGCCATCTTTGATGAACATCGGTTTACTTCTATACCGAGGCCAAAAGAGATAACTCCTACTATTGTTGGAGTAGAGAACAACAATGGTATTGATTCTCAAGTTGAGCCTTTCGAGCTTCGTAAAAGCAAAAGGGCTAGGAAACCAAAGTCTTTTGGACCTGACTATCAAACTTATTTGGTTGAAGGAACAAGAGATGAAGTAGGATTTCAATACTCATATTGTTATAATATTGATGAGGATCCTAAGACGTTTAAGGAGGCTATGGAGTCTCGAGACGTGTCATTTTGGAAAGAAGCCGTCAATGATGAGATGGATTCCATAATGGGAAACAACACGTGGATCCTTGCGGATCTTCCGCGTGGTTGCAAACCTTTGGGTTGCAAGTGGATCTTTAAAAGAAAAATGAAAGTTGACGGTACTGTCGACAGGTATAAAGCCGCATTGGTAATTCAAGGCTTTAGATGAAGGAAGGTATTGATTATTTTGATAAAAACACGGATAATACAATAATTCAATGAGGAAGGCCTATTGTCATAGATTTGAGCACATAATATTGTCCCGAAGGTATGTGCTATGACTGCAAATTAGGTTGAAGAAATGAATCTTTTGACAAAGTGCTATTGCGGGTGCACGATCAATAAAAGATTCACCTATCGAGTATGAATCTTCAAGCGAAGTTCTAGGGTTGGCTTTTTGTATACTCAAGAATGGATATGGACACAAGGCCTGTTTAATTTGTCATGTATAAACTTTTGGAGTTATTTTAATTTGTGTATATTATCTTCATGTATTCAAAACGTGTAAAGGGGTTCAATGTTTAGACACACCCCAATACTGAAGATGCTTTAGATATAAGTGGGGTATTTTTGGTAATTTAAGTGTTATGTTCAGGTTGTTTCAAATTTAATGCTTGATAAGTGCTGAAATATAGACTTATTATAGTTATAGGTCGTTTTTTATTGCCCAATCTCTGCTACTTTTACCTAATCAAATGTCATTAATCATATTAAGTGGCTTTAGGTGGGAGAATTAATGGGTACAACATTCACACCGTACGAGAGGCACCGAAAAACACGGATGTTTTTTTTTTTATTTATTTATTTTTTTACAAGTAATTTACATTGTGTTTTAAAGTATAAATAAATACTACATCCGTCCTCAAAATGTAAGTCATTTTAAGGTATTTCACACATATTAAGAAAATTGGTTAAAGTGATTATGTGTCATTAATTTTGATGGAAAAGTCTTAAATAACCTTTGACTATTATTAATTTAGAGTAGTAAAAAGTGGGTGAATAGATAATAAATGAGGGGTAAAAATAGAAAAATGTAATAAATGTTTCATTGGTTATTGAAATGGACTGACATTATAGAATAAAACAAAAAAAACTAAAAGGACTTACAATTTGGGACCGAGATAGTATATCTGCACGATGCAGATGTGCCACCGAATAATTTTCAGTTTAAAAGGTTGGTAGAAGAATATTAGAATTACTTTCGCTTCATGCGAAAAGAAGAATGTTGCACCGAGTCTTGATTCCACATACATAAACGAGGTTGAATGAGCGCTTCAAATTTCATTTTCAGAGGTAGAGCGGACAAACTCACTCAAAAATAGGAAGGCAGAGGCAACCAAGCATTCGTATAGACATTAACGAGAGATCCATTGGCACACGCCACGCAAGCCATGAATAAGAAGGTCCCTTCCTTCAAAAAGATTTTGCCACTGAAAAGAAGGCCTTGACCCCAATCCATATAAAGCACTTTTCGGCGTTAGTCCGGTTCTTTAATAAAACTTCCGTCTTTCCGCAAGGAAAAAAAAGAGCACTTTTCAAGTATGGAAGGCATTTTGAGGATTCTGCACAATTGTTTAGAGCAAAGAGCACAAAATTAAAATAGTTGAGATCCCGAAAACTAAGATCACCTAAATTTGGCATAGTGCAAATCTCCCAGTTATTTTAATGAGTCATCCTTTTCATGCCGGTGTTTGCCTAAAAAAAGTTACGAATCAATCTCTTCATCTTGTCAATAAGGGATAATGGGATCCTCAAACATTGCATGACCTAAGGAAGAATGACTACTACATATGAGAAATGATTATTCCACAACAAATATGCACAACAAAGTGCCACGTCAACTTAGAAAGTAAGTGAAAGATAAAATGATATACTTCATCCGTCCCAATTTGTTTGGGATATTTAAGAACTTACAATATTTAACGAGACGTCTATTCATTTAAAACTTGACAAATTTACCTTTTTTTTTTATTATCCTTTTTATATGTATTACCTCCGTCCCGTAAAAAGTGTCAACTTTTTGTGGTGCGCAGTGATTAAGAAAACAATTAGGCTCCGTTTGTTTTGGGTTGTAGTTTTTTTTGGAGTTTTTTTGGGAGTTTTTTTAGATAAAGTGATTGAAGTAATGATTAGAAAGTTGATGGGGTAAAATAAAGTAGAATAATGATTGGTGTAGATTATGAAATGATTAGTGAAATAAAGTAGAATAATGAATAAAATAATGGTAAAAAAGTAATAAAGTTGATAAATGAAATTGAGAGATGATTTAATATTTTTTTTTTTTTTATTATCCTGAGAATTTTATATGTATTACTCCTCCGTTCTCAATTGTCAAAATTATTTGTTCCCGTACAAATTTAGTATTTTTCTCGCTTTTTTTTATTACAACATAAGAGATAAAAAAAACAAGGCTACATTAATTGAGGGCTTTTAAGCAAAAATTCTTAAAGTTAATGCATTAATTTACATCCTTAATATGCGTAATTTTGGCAACTGCCTCCGATAAATTGGAACGGAGGGAGTATTTGACATATTCACCCTATCATATAATAAATGCTTTATTGGAATATGAAATGATTACATAAACATTAAATGTTATGATAGGGGTATTTTGGAAAAAATGCATTAAATGATATATTGGTTTTATAATTGGACACTTTTTATGGGACAATTCATTTTCAAAAAGTGGACACTTTTCATGGGACAGTACCATTATTTTCATAATATTTAAGAGACATCAATCAACGAGTTGGAGCAATTTAGGCAAATAAATCAAAAACTTTTTGGTTGAAGGTTTTTTTTTTTTTGGAGTTTTTTTTTATATCACTTCATCAATCATTTCTTACAATTTTCTCACCAATCATTATTTCAACTACAAATAAAAAATATTAAATTATCTTTCATCATTTCACTTTATCTACTTTATTATTTTTTTACCATTATGTTATTCATTATTCTACTTTATTTTAATTTCTCTCACCAATCATTTCTTATTTATTTTTTATTTTTTTATTTTTATTTTTTAAACAAGGTTTTTATTTCAGAGAAGCATTTTGAAACCCACAAAGCCGAGTTTCTAGCTTTTCGAAAGAAAAAAAAAGGAAAAAACAAAACTAGAGATCAAAGATTTTCTTTTGCTTCGGAGTTCGAGTAATCTTCTTAGCCGGAGTAAATTTCTCTTCAAAAACCTCATCCGAAATGTACTCACCCAGCTGAACTTTTGAGTCGAAACACATATATCGGAGCTCAGCTTGGATGGAATCTCGACTATCTATACCCGATGGCTTTAGTGCTTTCTTGGTCGAAGGCATAGATAGGACCTCGAACGGATTGCTTATAGGACAACCTTCGGAGTATTCTATCACAGGTGCATCAGGCTCGTTGTTCTGTTTTTCTTCCATTTGTGTAGTAAAATCCTTGCTGCCCAATTTCTCAGAATTATTCTGATCACAGGTTGTAAGGCCCGTATGTGCCTGATCAAATTTGCCAGCAGCAGCCTTGATCTCTTCAACCTTTTCTACTTCAAGGGCATGCTCAATTCCCTTGAGTTGAATCCCTTCTATAACAACCATTGGACCTGAAGCTGCTTGTGTCTTTACTGGGGCATAAAAGCCCTTACTTTGAATTGCAGCCTGTGGAGGGGATTTTGGAAATTCAATCATGTTGGTCTCAGCATTAGTATTCAACATTTCTGCCTGTTTATTCAACATTGCATCAGAGTTGGACTTCATTTGCCTAACTTCTTCATCAGCGTTTGTGCCCAGGAAAAGAGGTGCATCAGTTAAATCTTGGGTATTGTCAGCCAAATAAACTTGTTCTTTAGAGGGGGATTTCACAAGGGCTGCTGCATTTGGGGCTGTTTTTGAGACCTGCGATTCACACATTTGCACCTGCAATTCACACATAACAGCACTTGGTGTCACTTGCACCACTGCTGTTTTTGGAGATGTTGGTTTTACACTTATTTCCTGCATTTGTGCTTTCTTTTGGCTCGTTTCACCCTGTTCATGACTTGAAAAAGACTTTGAGGCAATGAGGTCCATAACAAAAGAGCTATTTTCACTTTGTGTGTATCTACAGTGGGGTCTATAACAAATGAGATATTCTCATTTTTCAGTGTGTCTATGTCCTGGCTATTTTCCCCAAATTGTTGGGGCTTTGGTATGTACTCTTGGTGTATGATTGGTCTTTGTTTTTGGGCATAATTGTACTGCAAATCGGGGTACTTAACTGTACAAGAATGCACTTGGTGTCCTATATGCCAACAATATCTACAATATGAAGGTAAAAGGCTGTTTTAAATTTAATTGCCCGCCAAAAACCAACCCCTATTTCACTTTGAACCCAAACACGAGGTGGCAACAAATTAATCTCTACCTGCACTCTAGCTACTGAGGGTCGTTTTAGCTGTTCCATAGCTTTGTCAATTCGTAGGGGTTTGCTAAACTCTCACTAATCATTTTCTTTATTAAACAAATTTCAAAAATACATTTTAACTTTTTAATTATTACTTCAATAATTTTTATTATATTTTATTATTCACTAGCATATAAAAAACTTTCAAATTCCAACCCAAAATAAACGAAAGTATATTTAGAGAATTAGAGTTATAAAACTTATTTTAAAAAAAAAAAAAGTTCCACATAAATTAGGACGGAGGGAGTAATTATTATCACATGCTCTGTCACAGATCAAATTAGATCCTGTCTTTTCCACTCAACGTGGTGGAATAAGTCCTCGACCAAAGTTCACAAAAATTCTGTCTGCCCAGCTCAATTCCCCTCCGCCACCGCTCTTCAGTCTTCACTACGCTTCACCATACCCAAATGTGAGGTTAAAGATCTCCTTTTTATCAATAATGGCTTCTAAATACTCATCCCACTTCGCATTATTGTCGCTCTGTTTTGTTGTTTTTCTTCAATCCAGGGCTTTAGCCATTGGTGTGAACTGGGGCACCACCGCTTCCCAGTCTCTGCCACCAGCCCAGGTGGTTCAACTTCTGAAGGCTAATGATATCAACAAAGTGAAGCTTTTTGACTCAAACCCACTTGTTCTTCAGTCCCTTTCTGGCTCCAATATCCATGTAACTGTTGGTATTCCCAATTCCATGCTGCACAGCTTGAACTCTTCCATTAAGGCTGCTGAGAGTTGGGTTCATGATAATCTTACTCGTTTCCTTTCTGATGGGGCCGGTGGTGTTCTAGTAGAGTATGTGATTATGTTCATTTTTTCCTTCTACAAGTTGTTCTTGTATTGAATGTAGAAATATGTTCTGTTCTAACTTCTGACTGCTAATATACTAAGTAATCTTTTGATTCACGCATTTTTACTTGTGTAATCAGGTGTGAATATAACACAATAGAACGTGCAACAATGTGCATGGCCATGAATCCAGCCTAGTGTTTGATATAAGAGCTGTACAATAGGAATCTTGGATTTTTATAAAAAGTTACATTTCCCTCTTGTCTGAAGCATTTGAGATATGTTATGTTGAGGTTTCTTCATATGAATTTGAAACTAGAAATGCGTTAATGCAAGTGAAGGCTTTATAACCTAGTCTCCTGTTTTTGATCATGTCTCAAATGTATTCAGCTATCATAGATGGAATGAAACAGTGTTCAGTGTTTCAAACTCTTTAGTTTTCTTGATTTTCCTATGTGAAGAATGGAAGATTACATTAGTGTGAAAAGCATAAGGTGTTGCTTCCCAACATTGTGTAATAATATTCCCTCCGTCCCAAAACGAGTGTCATTTTAGCTAGGTATTTTATAATTGTCATTATTGGATTTCAAGAAACATTTGGTTTTCAATATGAATCTTGTACACAATAACAGGTGGTCCTAGAGCCCTTTTCTTTCCTTGCCTTATACTGATAGAAACCGATCATGGGTAGTATTATAGTTGGCTTGTCATCACAAATTCCAATCCAAACTGTTTGCATGCCATTTTAGCCCTTTAATTTAACCTTCTTTCTGTACTGTTATTGGATGAAGTTAGCTTACCTTGTCAGATGATTATCAAGATGGTTAACAGAAAAATAAAGCGTTTTTGGGGTTTTACAAAGTGTCTTAAGAATGAGGTCTGCCTAACAGAGTATGGAGGTTTCACTTTCCATTCTGAGATTGTACGTCTTATATGTATATTCTGTAGCAACTATGTAGGATATAAACGGGTAGTTTGGCGCATTGAAGGATATCGTTTATGGCAATAGACCTATTGTATGCGGCCTAGAGGTTGTTTTCACAACTCGAACCCATGATCTTTCCTTTCCATGTCTTATTGTAGAAACATTTACAAAATATCAAGTAGAGGATATGTCGTTTTGATCTTCCGGTGTACCCTACAATATGTTTTGATTTATGGTTTCATCCGAAAATTTCATGCCCTTATTACGAGTTTCTAAACAGCATTTTACAGGTACATTGCTGTTGGTGATGATCCATTCCTCCAAATATACGGCGAACAATTTCAGTCATTTGTTATTGGTGCAGCTACCAACATTCAAGCAGCTTTGATAAAGGCTAACCATCAAGATAAGGTAAAAGTTATCGTTCCTTGCAGTTACGATGCTTTCCAGTCTGATGCTGGCTTGCCGTCAAAAGGGCATTTCCGACCAGACATTAATAAAACAATGTCTGAACTTGTTACATTTTTGAGCAGGCATCAATCTCCCTTCTTTGCCACCATTTCCCCTTTCCTCAGTTATTATCAAAACAAAAACGTATCCCTCGACTTTGCTCTGTTCAAAGATAACGCACGCCCCCTTAACGATAGCCACCATACTTATAGAAACGATTTCGACGTGATTTACGACACCCTTGTAACCGCCTTGTCCACAATCGGATTCCCTACAATGGACATAGTCATAAGTGAAATCGGCTGGCCTACAGATGGAGTTGCTGGGGGAAATACAGTAAATGCAGAAGCTTTCTTTCTTGGGTTAATGGCCCATCTTGAAAGCAAATCCGGAACCCCTTTACGGCCCAAACAGCTTCCAGTAGAGACTTACATACTAAGCCTCTTGGATGAAGATCAAAGAAGTATAGCTTCTGGAAACTTCCAGAGGCATTGGGGGATCTTCACTTTTGATGGTCAAGCAAAATATCAGGTTGAATTGAACAAGAAATCGAAACCGAGCACACTAGTGAATGCACAGAATGTTGAATACCTTTTGTCTAAATGGTGTGTAGCAAATAACAACAAAGACTTGTCTAATGCAACTGCGAATGCTCTTGAAGCATGTTCGTCTGCGGATTGCAGTGCGATATCACCGGGAAGTTCATGTTACAATCTTAGCTGGCCAGGTAACATTTCATATGCATTTAACAGCTATTATCAACAACATGATCAAACGGCTGAAAGTTGTGACTTTGGGGGATTAGGCTTGATCACGACCGTCGATCCATCCGTAGATAATTGTCGGTTCTTCGTCGGATTAAGGGCATCCATTTCATCACCATGTTGCAGATACCATATTTTTCATTGGATTGTATCTTTATTTGTTATTGTTTTTTTATGTCACATAAGATGACTTGCAGATGAGATTTCATCATTTCTTTGCTGATGGGAAGAACTGTCCCACTTTTTGGATACTTGTATTGTGCTGAGGTGTCAATTAACAGTAAGAGGTTTTGAGCTGGTACATCGTTTAAGCTATTATATTAGTCTACTGAAAAGGATCCCGGGGGAGACAAAGTGCTTCAAACGCTCTAAAGCTAGCAATCCCAGATTCGAGAGATCGTTTCCTTGGAGTTAAGCCTATTTACCGTCTTAGTCTGAAACGGGTTGGATTCGAAGATAAGATAACTGAGTGATAGCTGGAAACAATGCTTTGCATTGGCGGCTTCCTTCATTGCAAGGAACCTGCATGCTCAGGAGAGAACGTATACGCATTTTCGATCTTCTGCCTCGAAAAGGCCAAAGCCCTTTTCCATCTTTGACATCTCTCTTGCCACGCAAAGTTTCTCTCTAGCTCTTCCGTCTCTTTCTAGCTCGCAGCTCTTAGTAGTAGCCCCACATATATTATTTTTTTTGAAGCAACATGTATATTTTTTTTGAGTAGTTCACTGCACAACATGACCACTACATGTTTAGCTCACACATTTTTACCGGTAGACATCATGGACCCACATCGATCAATGAGACCTCTTTAATCAAAAAGGCTAAAAAGTGTTTAGTTGAGCATATTGTGTCAAATTGAGTACTGCACATACCATTTTCTATAAAAAAAATTACACGGTAATTATTGGTGCATAGTAAAACTTAACATAATTTTTGACTCAATACCTACTGTCCTGGGCCTCAGGCCAATGTGGTTTTTTTATTTTTTTTTTTCTTAAAAGAAGAGCCAATGTGGTGTTTTTTTTTTTTCTTTTTTTCCATTAATAAAACTTATCTTATATAGTATAATATTTAACATTATGACTCCTTTAAAAAAGCATGAAACTTTTCCTCAAAAAAAAAAAAAAAAAAAAAAAAAAAACATGAAACTGTAAAAACAAAATTAAAAAAATTGATAACTTTTCAGACGTAACAATGCGGCGGGTTTGTTTTTTGGGCTGCCTGCAGAGGTAATCAACAAAGATTGAATTTAATTTAATCAGCAATTGCAAAAGATCAGCAAAATTCCAATGCAGCTGATAATAAAAGATACGGAAAAAGATAAGCATCGACGGTGTTAGACTATATTATAATATAGATCTGCATCATCCGCTGAGTGCTCTAAAAGATAAGCATCGACACTAATTAGTGCAACGCTGATTATTTTCTTCCTTTGACTTCTAAAGTTGTTCAAAATCGACACTGTTCAATGAAGGTAAACATTTTTTGATAAAATTCCATTATAATTCACAGAGTATTTCTTACTGTTAAAGTTATACGTGTCTTATCATTAGATTTGTTACTAGATTCTCTAGTACTAAATTCTGTTAGATTTTCTGTGTACAAATACTATGTATTGTGGCTGCCAAACTTAATCAATGAATCATTAATTATCTTCTTCATTCTGATGCTGTGTTCTTAACTTGGTATCAGAGCCTATCATGGCCGGAACCAATGCTTCCACTGATAATCCGGTGACCGGAGCTCAACCAACTGTCTCACAGAGCAGTGTTGCCGCTTCTACAAGTATACCGGTAACTGGAGCTCAAATTACCGCCGGAACAACACCGAGCTTCTCTCTTGGAAGTTTTTCATCTTTTCCGTTCACCCAAGTACACGCCCACAACCTCCTTTCCTCGTACTCCACCACCAACCTTCACAAATCTACCACCGCCTCTCGACTCTCCTCACTACCAAGAATCCGGCAACCGGAGCTCAATCTCTCGCTTTTCCAGTTTCAGCCCCAGTATTCAATGGAAATCTGTCTCAAACCTACAGTGTAAAGCTTGATAGATCAAACTATCTTTTGTGGAAATCGGTTGTGATCCCTTTTGTGAAGGGCCATCGTCTGGATGGTTTTTTGTTTGGAACAGCTGCTGCACCACCAAAATTTGTTGTATCTGCATCTGGAACTGGACCGGAACCCAATCCTCTTCATGATTCCCGGCTTGCAACAGATCAACTTCTCTTAAGTGGTTAAAAGGATCTATGACATGAACCAAAGACTTCTTGAGGTGATGAAGCGCTTTCTTCATCAAATGAGGTATGGAACACGTTGGAGCTTTTGTTTAACAAACGGATCGAATCTAGAATGCTTGAGTATAAGACTCGCTCTTACAAAGATCGAAAAAGGATCCAAACCAATGGTTGATTATCTTGCTCAAATGAAAGGATATTCGGATGGATTGGCGCGACAGGTTATCCAATTTCGCATCTGAGTTGATCCTGGCTGTTCTAGGAGGCCTAAATCGAGACTATGAATCTGTTATTGTCAACCTCACCTCCAGGATTGGATCCTTATCCTGGCAAGAAGTCCAATCTCAGCTAGTGACTCATGAACGACTCTTAGCAAGATTTTCCCCATCTTCAACCCTTGATTTGGGTGGATCCTCTGCAAATTTAGCAACTAATTACTCTGGTCAAGGAAGAGGTCAATCCAGGCCTCAAGGACATGGAAACTACCAAGGGAACAATCGAGGTCGTGGCTCCAATAGAGGCGGTAGAAATGGAAATAAAGGAAGAGGAGGAAGACAAGGATATGTGAATCAAGGAAATGCTAGGCCTACTTGTCAAGTCTGTACTAAGGTTGGACATACACCTGCTGAATGCTATCACAGGTATAACTCCAGCTACAATGGTCAGGTCAATAATGGGAATTCTGGATCCAACATAAGGCCAAACAGTGGACAACAATTCTCTCAACATGCTGCATACTTTGCCTCTCCAGATTCTGTTAGTGATGCTAGTTGGTATGCTGATTCTGGTGCAACCAATCATATTGCCTTTGATCTTAACAGTCTGCACCAGAGTCAGGGATATGATGGTTCTGATGGTCTAACAATTGGCAATGGTAAGAGTCTGCCTATAAAACACACTGGTCACTTCTCCATTCATACTGATAATGCTAATCTATCCTTTAATCATGTTTTACATGTTCCTAGTATCACCAAAAACCTGCTAAGTGTTTCCAAACTCACCTCTGATAATCCTGTTATTATGGAATTTCACTCAAATTGTTGTTTTGTGAAGGACAAGATCACAGGGAAAATTTTGTTGGAAGGAATCCTTAGAGATGGCCTTTACCAGATGATCATCCCTTCCAAAGATCCTCAGAACTCTCTTCACTCCAAAGCCATTCAAGAACCAAGTTGTCTTGTGTCAGTTTGTAATAAGTCTGTTAATCAGCATGAGTCTGTTGCTGGTCAGTCTGTTCTTAGTAGTAATTCTAGTATTTGGCATAGAAGGTTGGGTCATCCCTCTTCTAAGACCTTGAGTCTTGTCCTGAGTCTGTATGACATTCCTGGTATCAATAAAATTGATTTTTGTGATGCTTGCAAATTGGGAAAACATCATTCCTTACCTTATCCTACTTCTGTTTCTAAAAGCAGCTTTTGTCTTGATCTTGTGCATGCTGATCTTTGGGGGCCAGCACCTATTGTTTCCACTAAAGGCTATCAGTACTATATAAGTTTTGTTGATGATTATAGTAGGTTTGTGTGGATTTATCCCTTGGTTTTGAAATCTGATGCCCTTTCAGCTTTCATTAAGTTCAAATCCTTAGTTGAAAAACAATTTGAGAGAAACATTAAATGCTTGCAGACAGATTGGGGAGGTGAATTTAGATCTTTTGAGTCCTACTTAACTGAATCTGGAGTTGTCTTTAGACATCCATGTCCTCATGCACATGGTCAGAATGGAAAGGTTGAAAGAAAACATAGGCATATAGTTGAGACAGGCCTAACCCTCCTAGCTCAAGCCCAAATGCCCCTCAAATTCGGTGGGAGGCTTTCCAATACTCCACACATCTTATCAACAGCTTCCCACACCGTTCTTCAATCTATCTCTCCCTATGAAATCTTTGTTTAACCACAAACCCGACTACACTCTTTCGAAAACCTTTGGTTGTACCGTTTTCCCTATTTAAGACCTTTTCAAAAACGAAATTTCAATTCCACACCACCAAATGTGTTTTCATAGGGGTTAGTCCTTTACATAAAGGGGTACATGTGCTTGGATGTCTCGGCGAGTTTATGTGTCTAAGGATGTTCGTTTAATGAGTTAGAATTTCCCTATAAGTCCTTGTTTCATCCTTCCTCCCATACCCATTCTTCATACGCCGTTGATGAATCTCCCATAATTACCTCAAATCCTTTCTATATTCTTCGGCTTTTTCGATTCTAAGGACAACACCTCTGACCATAACACACCTAACCCCAGGACACCTATATCATCTTTTGTTCCAAATCAATCCAGTAGTCCTGTGCCATCTCTAAGTTCTGAGATCACTCCTCAATCTCTCCATAGCCCCTCTTCATCCTATACCACATCTCCACCAGTGCACTCCTCACCTGCCTCTGTTCCTCCATCTCCACTTTCAAGTCCCACTGTCTCACCATCCATCTCTCCTGCACCCCCTATTCCTACTAATCATCACACTATGCAGACTAGAGCCAAGAGTGGTATCTATAAACCAAAAACTTATTCTTATTTAGCCTCTAAAGACTCTGTCCAGTGTCAATTGGAACCAACTGGAGCATCAGAAGCCATTGCATCTCCACCATGGCATGCTGCTATGAAGGAAGAATTCAAGGCCCTCATTACTAATCATACTTGGGATCTTGTACCAGCTCACCCTCAACAGCACCTAGTTGGAAATAGGTGGGTTTTTAAACTCAAACTCAGACCAGATGGCTCCATTTTAAAGCATAAGGCAAGATTAGTGGCCAAAGGATTTCATCAAACCCCTGGACTAGACTACAGTGAGACCTTCAGTCCTGTAGTAAAGGCTTCCACAATCAGAGTTGTCTTAGCTATCTGTTGTCTCCTTGAACCGGAAAATTAATCAAATTGATATTAACAATGCCTTTCTCAATGGCACCTTGTATGAAGATGTCTTTATGCCACAACCTGAAGGTTTTATTGATCCTGCCAAACCTACACATGTGTGCCATCTCAGAAAGGCCCTCTATGGGCTCAAGCAAGCACCTAGGGCTTGGTTTGATGAACTAAGAGTTCAGTTGCTAAAGTGGGGATTTCATCAGTGTAGGTCTGATACTTCACTGTTTATTCTCAATGCACCTGGGGTACTGATGTATGTCCTTATATATGTAGATGATATCCTGATCACAGGAAATGATAATCATTCAATACAGAAGTTTATCCACATGTTGAACTCCAGGTTTGCTCTAAAAGATCTTGGATCCTTGTCCCACTTTCTGGGTATGCAGGCACACAGAGATGACACAGGTTTGTACTTACATCAACAACACTATGCATCTCAACTTCTAAGTAAACTCCAACTGGACCACTTGAAGCTGTACCAACTCCTATGACTACCACAGTAGATCTCACATCTGTGCAATCAGCATTCCTACCTAATGCTACACAATATAGGCAGATACTGGGGAGTCTACAATATCTTACATATACAAGGCCTGACATTAGTTATGCAAGTCAATCAACTGAGTCAGTATATGCATACTCCAAGGGAAGTTCACTGGTTTGCCCTAAAAAGGCTGCTTAGATATGTAAAAGGCACTCTGGCATATGGTCTTCACTTTCAACCAGGTCAGGCACTTACCATTACAGGGTTCAGTGATGCTGACTGGGCCTGCAATGTTACTGATAGAAAATCTATGGGAGGTTACTGTGTGTTTCTGGGGGGATCCTTGGTTTCTTGGAGCTCTAAAAAGCAGCAGGTTGTGGCAAGATCAAGTACAGAATCAGAATACAGAGCCTTGGCAAATGTAGCTGCTGAAATCAAATGGCTGCAATCCCTACTGTCTGAGCTACATATTAAAGTTGCAGCAAAACTAGTTACCTGGTGTGATAATCTGAGTGCAGCTGCCCTTGCTTACAACCCTGTGTTTCATTCTCGGACTAAACACATCGAGATAGATGTTCATTTTGTAAGGGATCAAGTTCTTAAACATCAACTTCAAGTGGCTTTTGTTCCTTCTTGTGATCAAGTGGCTGATTGTTTCACCAAGGCACTTTCTAACACTCAATTCCAAATCAACGAGACACAAACTTAATGTTGTTGACACGCCATTAGTTTGAGGGGGATGTTAAAGTAGGCGCCATAGAGTGTTAGTGTGCCACGTGTCAAGCTTATCATTAGATTTGTTACTAGATTCTCTAGTACTAAATTCTGTTAGATTTTCTGTGTACAAATACTATGTATTGTGGCTGCCAAACTTAATCAATGAATCATTAATTATCTTCTTCATTCTGATGCTGTGTTCTTAACTCTTACCCTCTGTATTTTAATTAATTGTCATTTCTTGAGAGATGGTTTAATTTTGATGGGCTCTTTTTAACTGTATGTATAATGTATTGGTTGATTTTAATTAGGCATCTACATGGATTCTGAAAGTGTCCTATGGACGGGAACTCTCCCGATCGATCTCATAAACAATATACTATTGAGGCTACCAGCAAAATCTGTTGGCAGATGCATGTGTACATGTAAATGTTTGTATTTTTTTTTTTTGTTAAATCTTCTCACTTTATCAGAAGCCACCTCAATCATTCTAAAATCGAAGACCACGGCGTTGCTATATGTCAGAAAGGCTGTTACAGTATAATCTGACATAACTATGACATTGATTAAGCAAAGAGTTGGTCAAATCCCTTTTCCGGTTATTGAAAGAGATTTGTATATCCTGGGTTCATGTAGGGGGTTGGTTCTCGTGAAATTAAAGGTGGAACGTGTTTGTTGGCAAGTGCTCTTGTGGAACCCCTCACTCGAAAAATTCAAGCTTATAGATACTATTGTATGTGATAGGCTTGATGGTAATGAATGGCTATGCATGTTTGCTTTAGGTTTTCATGAAACAAGCAATGATTATAGAGTTGTCCGGATAGTTAGGACATCTGAAAAGTCATTTCCAAAAGACGTGGATGTGTATAGTTTTACTAAAGACAGCTGGCATCGGGTGGATATAACCCGAACTAATGGAAACGTACTTCCAACTATTGTTTTTCCTGGAAAAATGTCTATTTATGTTAATGGAGCTGTGCATTGGTTAGCTTGTCACGAACTTAAACGCTTTGTGATCCTGTCATTTGATTTTGACATCGAGGGGTTTAAAGTGATTGAGCTACCGGATCACAAAAGTAGATATGTTCATGAATGCTATGTTCTTGAACTTATAAAGTTAAATGGAAAGCTTGCTGTGTTTGGTGTTGACCCTGACCTTAGGGAATCTTCAAGCTTTACTATTTTGATGATGAACTATCCCCTTGTTGAGTCTTGGACCAATATTCGACATATATTTGAACACGAGGGACACCACCACCTATGGCCTATAGTCTACACAAAAAATGGTGTAATTGTCCCAATTCTTTATGAGAATTGGGATAAGGTCATGTATTACATTGCGAAAGAGGGGGAGGAAAAGATATTTGAACTCAAAGTTGGGGGGCCGTATATGTTTCCGGTTATTGTTGATTTTGTAGACTGTTTAGTCTTACTAGACCTGAGGATCTCAAGCTTTCGGAATCCAACGGACGGAAAAAAAAATGAAGTTTTTTTAATTTTTGTCCTCAATGTGACTGAATGTACTCATGCAATTTGATGTTATTATTATTGTTATTGATGGATTTGGTGCTACTTGAGGTTTAAGTTAATGTGTTTGTCTATGTTTGTTCAGACTTGATCTTGAAGGGATGGATGAAGTAATTGCTCTAATCTTTGTGGTTGAAGATATATTTTTGCAAATTTAGATGATTTAATAATTCAATATAAATGGGGGAAATAATTGTTCATTTTCTCGAGGCACTCCCGGCTCCGATCTTATGTTAAAGATCAAAAAAAAGCCGTTAAGAAGGCGCTACTATATTTCTTATATCACTTTAACAGTTGAATATATATTTTTGCAAATTTAGATGATTTAATAATTCTTTTCATTTTCGAAAAAAAAAGAAAAAGAAAAGAAAAGAAATCTTTTCTTTCAGTTCAATAATCTTGAAGATAAACTACGGATTTGCCAGTATATTTAATGTTGTGATGCAGTTCATGCTGTTCATCAGGACCACCGTTTTTGAGTCGGTGGCAATAATAAATTAATGTTGCATGCATGTCAAAAGAAAGTTATCAGATGTGTTTATTTAATGTCAAAAATTACTCTTGTTATAGTGAATTTTGAACCGTCTCTGATATGAAAAAATCAACAATGTTGCTAGATTAATTAATGTGGAGAATTCTCTTATGAATCCCTTTTGTTTTGATGTCGGTGATTCTTAAAAGGTATATACTTTATTCTTGAAGCTTCTTCTAATTCGTTGGGAAAAGTATAATGTTAGGTCACAACTTCCTGAAATAAATAGAACACTATCTTCTCTGTTGAGGATGGTGCGGACATTAACCCCAGGGCCGGCCCTATGCTAAAGGTCGCCTAAGACGTGTTGGTTGAACTGACCCTTTGTCGGTTGGTTGATCAGGCAGAACCGGCTTGTTGGTTAGGTGATATTAAAGGATCGATCAGATGATACCGGTTTTTATATGTAGAAATATAATAAAAAAACAAAACAAAACAAAAAAAAACATAAATTTACTTCTTTTTTTTTTCCACTCGTAGCGTGCCACATCTTTTACACTTTTTATATATGTTTTTATTTTCTGATTGAATCACGTGTGTTGTATTGTAACATTGAGTCTTTAATTTATTTTTTTTTCAAAGTATCACACATATAAACAATTCATTAATAATTTTTTTGGTAAACAGATTATGTTCAGCCGGTTGATATTAGGCATACACAAATATTTTTAAGTGAAATATGTCATTGGAGGACCATTGATATCGACACATCTAAGATCACCAAATGTTCGGGAGTTCATCTATTCAATCCTTTTCCTTCTTCTTGTTGCTGGATATCTCGTTCGTACACATCTTCTCTTTATTTCCCGGGCCTCTAGTGAGTTACAGACAGAGTTCGAAAAGGTCAAATCTTTGATGATTCCATCATCTATGATTGAGTTGCGAAAACTTCTTGATAGGTATCCTACATCTGAACCGAATTCTTTTTGGTTAAAGAATATCTTTCTAGTTGCTCTGGAACAATTAGGAGATATGGCGATCGCCAGGCCTGCCTAATGGGTGGGCCGACCCTGATTAACCCATTGAAAAATTATCATAATAATGAATTCCAGGCTACTTACTAAGTACATCGCTCTAGAGGTTAGCTAGACTATACTCTGGTATGGCGACCTGGGTTTGAGCCCCGCTTGAGGCATATTTAGTGTGCGTATTTCCTTTTGTTTCTGCAAAAAAAAAAAAAACTCCAGGCACGTAATTACGTTTTCTCTTGAAAGATGTTCGTCCTTACAATTTTGTCACTGGAGAGAACTACTGAATCTCTCTCATAATACAATAGAGGTGTTTGATTCAAAAAATAACTCATTTGATCAAACCGGAGACACTATAAAAGAACTAATGATGCTATTTCGAATTGAATGAATTTCCCTACTATAGCGTGAATGAATGTATGGCTTCACGAAAACAAAACAATCATCTCACTTTGGACAAGAGCTATAAGTCTTTGGTTTTATCGACATACATCACTTTGCATTGCAGATGTAATCACTTTCTATTGCATGTGTGTCTCAAAATAAATATCATTATAGAATATCATTACATCATTCTTAATCATTTGTAATATATTCTTAATCATGTACTTCATTTGCTGCTCAACAATTTCACATTCTAAGGAAAAAGCATTAAATAAGGTTATATATGTTCATACAATAAGAAAAGACAACACTTTTTTTCTTTAAATATGTGCGAAGTGAAGGGGAAAAAAAAGTGACGCTCTTTTAGGAATGGGTTAAGGTGAGCCCAAAAAAAAAAAAAAAAACCAAAAAAGCAATTTAAATTGGAAACCAGACCAGCCCAAACCAAAATGGCCGAACCAATATCAAACCAGATTAATTGGATTACAATTGATTGGTTTCGGTTATTTTTAATCTGTAACCAAACCCGAACTTAACCATTCTTTGCTAACTACAGCTTAAACTCGATAAAAACCTCGATAAATTCGAATATTCATTTATCGAACATTAGGAAAAAAATATTCGTTTAACACCACTATTATTCTAATAATTATCGAACTTTTTACCACATTTTAAATTACAACATTTTATTTATTTAGATTCTCGCATCGCATGTTGTTTAATTTTGGCTCTTGCTTACATGATAGTCTCAGTGTATATATTGTTTGAATCTCAGTATACGATTAGGGATCAATTGATGCTATTATACATGCTGAACCTTTTTAGCTTACGTAGTCTACCTTGGGGATTGGGAGCAGATAATCAGCAAAAGGTCGGTTACTATGATTTTTCTGTAAAGAAATTGCGTATCAGTCTTCATCCTCCCACGAAATTAGAAGGTTGTTGGGTAAGCATTATGGAGCAATCAATTGAGTCGCAAACCGCAATTGCAGAAAGTGGGTTATCAAAGATGTTGAATGAGAAGGTAATTAAACCCTACATTGTTTTTTTAATTCTTTTAAAAAAAACGATATCTTTTATTAACGATCATCAAAAAATGAAACAACTTTCTAAAATTTGGCTTAGGTCGTTGGTGAAAACTCTTGGACAACGCGAGAAAATGACATCATTCGAGACTTGCCACATCTGGATGAGATTAGCGAAGGAACCAAAACTGAAGTTAATGTATGTGTAAGTAATTTGTCATAATTAGATTTAAATTTTGCTACTTTTAGAAGATGTATAATTCAATCATGTTTGTGTGATAAAGGGAGATGGAAACTTAGGCCAAAACTACATAGGTGCAGATTATTGGCCTAGTACAGATGAACTAATCGCCGAACATTTACGGATATAAGAAGAGAAGAAAGCGGAGTTGGAAGAAAGTAACACGCAGTTAGTCGAACAAGATGAAATTACCCTCATCGTACTAGCGATGCCTGTCCATAGATAGTTCTTAGACTTCATGCTGACTGACTCAAGCTTTTCAATAGCTGGATTTTTTCTTTAAAAACTCAGACCTCTTAAGTGGGATGGTAATTTCAGAATAACTTTACAATGTTATCCTATCACTATCTACATATTTTCAAAACATGTACGCTGTTTTTACACCGGTCATTTCTTGATTTATAATCACACCCATGCTAATTCCCTAGTATTGAATATATTATAATTTTGAAAACTTCATTTGTCAAATCGGGACCGAAACATAAAAGGTGTGGTGTAGAAAATTATTTTGGGGTGTTTAGATTGCGGGGTGTAAATAAAGGGGCCCTTATTTTTATTCGAAGAAAATTATTTATTTGACGAGGTTATTCATGTATCGAGGTTTAACTGTATAGACAAAACATCGTCGTGTTTTTAATCAAGTACATTTACTAATCATTTGCTTATAATATCTTTATGTAACTACTTGAATTTGATTATGTTATTTTCATTTGAAGACATGCGAGAACCGGGTAGTTCATGAAAAAAACACATCCATTAATTCAAGGGTAGAGTCAAGATTTTAACGGGATGGAACTAATGGACTATATCGAATTCGCCAGCTGGGTTGAATTAAAAATATTTTATGGATTAAACAGAATTATTTAATTATTTAGATTTTTTAGTGAGTTTAATATCTTTTCGGCCTTGCATCCATTATCGGTATTTGAAGAAGACGAGTTTGAAGAAGTTTAGGGAAACCAATTCCCTAAATCTATACATAGTTCCGTCCTTGCATCCATTATCGGTATTTTGGACACTGTGGTTTGTTTTTTAGATTTCCAAGATATTAAGGATTGCCCAAGAAAGACACAAAAACCAGTCATAGATCTCCTTGTTTCCTCACATCCTGCCCAATCAGAGTCAGAAAAAGCTTTTAAATTCGGTTCATTGTTTGCGGGGAACTTGATACCTTGACACGGGCTTCCTTTCACATATACGAGGAGTCTTTGTGCACCTTCATATGATTAACAATCGGAGCATCAAGGAACCGGCGAGTTGTTGGGTTGCAAAGGAAATATCCGGTCTTGTTATAGTTAAGTATATGACTTTCCAACCAAACTTCGTACGAGTATTGCTTGGTAATAATTCGAATCTTGATGTGTTAATTTCGAGAGTCGTCCATGGGACTTGTAGCAGGTTTGGATCCCAAGAGGCCTTGTTGTTCCAAAGTAATTCCGCAGCATATTTCCTTTGATTCAAGATGAGCCCCTCCTTGGACCTAGCCACCTCAATGCCCAAAAAATATTTAAGAGGTCCAAGATCCTTAATCCGAAATGTGTGATGAAGAAAGTCTTTAATAGAATCAACTTCAGTTCCGTCATCGCTTGCTATAACCACATCATCAACATATACTAGTAGAGCAGTGAAAGAAGTGGTTGAATGCTTCATGAAGAGACTGTGATCATGATGAGACTGTGTATACCCCTGATGAAGGAGGGCAGCAGTTAGCTTGATGTTCCACTGCCTACTTGCCTATTTTAAACCATACAAGGATTTCTGTAGTTTACAGACTTTGTTAGTTGGAAACCCTGGGGGTGGCAGCATGTACACTTCTTCATTAAGTTCTCCATGAAGAAAGGCATTGTTAATGTCCAGCTGTTCCAATATCCAATTTCTAGAGACTGCCACTGCAAGTAGAAGTCTGATGGTTGTCATTTTTGCAACAGGATTGAATGTATCTTCATAATCTATCCCCAACTGTTGAGTATATCCCTTTGCTACCAACCTTGCTTTGTACCTTTCTACTGTTCCATCTGCTTTATGTTTGACTCTGAAAACCCACTTGCAACCAATGGGAACTTTCTGTGGAGGGAGATCAACCAAAATCCATGTATGATTCCTTTCAAGGGCATCTATTTCTGCCTTCATAGCAGCTTGCCATTCTGGTACTTGAGCAGCCTCAAAATAGGATTTAGGTTCTGCAACAACACTCATATGTAATACATAGGATTTATAATTAGGTGTCAAATGATCATAGGTCAGGGATTTATGAAGAGGATAAGTGGAAGATGAAGGAATGGAGTGAGATGAAGAGAGCAGGCTGGTGTGGTATTGTTGTAGCCATTGTGGTGGATTTCTGACTCTGGAAGAATGCCTAGTAGGTACAAGAGTAGGAACAGGGGAAGGTGAATGATTATGTTCAGGAGAAAGGGTAGGGTTTTGGACAGGAGAGGATGGAAATGAAGAACTAGTAGATGTGGATACAGGTGAGGATGGTGAGGATGGTGAGGACATTTGTGGGGAAGGATTAGAAATGAAGTGAGTTGGAGTGATGAAGTCATGATCCAAAGTATGATTGATGGAGGAGGGAAAATAAGAGGATGATGTAGGTTTTTCAACAGATGATATGAAAGGAAAAATATCTTCATGAAAAACCACATCTCTTGATAAAAAATTGTCTTTTGTATGCAGATCAAGAAGGATATTGGCTTTGGAAGTACTGGAATTTCCTAGATAACAGCATAGTTTTGCTCTAGGATCAAATTTTGATTTTGCAGGATCTGTGATAGTAGCATATGCAAGACAGCCAAAGACTTTTAGGTTACTATAAGAAGGATCTTTATGTAAGAGTTTTTTATATGGAGATGTATGATTTAGAAGAGGAGTAGGTAATTGATTGATAATGAAAGCAGCATGTTTGACACAGAATCCCCAATATTCTAAAGGAAGATTGGATTGTAGTCTAAGACTTCTAGCAACGGCCAAAAGATGTTGATGTTTTCTTTCTACAATCCCATTTTGTTGTGGTGTATGCCTAACGCTTTGTTGATGGATGATGCCTTTCTCTAAGTAAAAGTCAGTAAGATCAAACTCCTTGCCATTATCAGTTCTAAAGCATTTAATTTTGAGGCCAAACTGAGTGAGTATCATTTCATAAAAGCCTTTTATTAGCTGTTTAACTTCAGATTTGAATTGCATCAAGAAAATCCAACAATACCTAGAATGATCATCCACAATTGTAAGAAAATATCTTTGATTTTGATTGGTAGGCTGTTTATAAGGCCCCCAAATATCCAAATGAACAATATCAAAACAAGAAATAGAAATGCTACTGCTTGAAGAAAAGGGAAGTCTATGTTGTTTAGCTAGAGGACATATGGGACAATGTATATCTAAAGGAGTACAAACAAAAGAAAGCATTATTCTCTTTGATCAATCGAAGTCTTTTATTTGAAAGATGGCCCACTCGCAATGCAAAGCCATGAAGAAGAAGAAGAAGTGGTGCCAGATTGAAGAGGATCAAGCGAGTTGAATGACAGAAGCCATATGGAGATTGTGTCTGGAGGAAGGACAGGAAATGGATGGCAAACTTTTGTAAGCAGCAGATAGGTGATATAAGCCATAAGAATCTTTAGTTGTACCAATCACTTTCAAAGTCCTCATGTCCTGAATGAGACAAGTACAAGAGTGAAAAGTCACATAATATTTAGGATCTCTAACTAGAGTACTAAGGGACAGCAGGTTGAAAGAAAATGAGGGAACACAAAGCACATTGGATAGGATAAGGTCAGAATTTAGATGCACAGTACCAATGTGTGTGATAGGAACATCCTGACCATTGGGTAAATGAATGCTTTTACCTGAGACAGAAGTATAATGTGTGAAAACAGATAGGGAATAAGCTACATGATCAGTGGCACCTGAATCCAAAATCCAATCTATTAAACATGACTGAGAGACATTACCTTTATCCTTCTGAGAAAAATCAGCATTTAAAATGGCAGCTGAAACCTGATGTGGAGAATTGACATTCCCTTGCATTTGAGTATGAGTATTTGATGGTCCCGACTGTACTCGCATTTGAAAAGACCGAAACAACTTCATCATTTCTCTACATTGTTCAGAGTAAAAACGAGATGAGCCTCCCTCATAAGTATCGTGGGTGGAACAACAAACTCGAAGAACCTCCTACGATTCTTCATATTCATTCTCGAATCATGTTAGCTTGCCTCTTTGGTCTAAAATTTGGTGGAAAACCATGCTTTACGTAACATTTATCTTCGGTATGACCTTGTCTATTGCAGTAAGTGCATTGCATAAACTTCCTATTTCCATTATCCTGTACATAGCCAGTAGGAACAGCATTTTGAGTAATCATAGAACGTCTAGGTGGTTGTTGTTTGACATAGTTACCCTGATATGACTGCTGCATAGCCATGGGAGCCATAACATGCTCATTTCCATGCTGAATCTGTCTTTCGAACTTAACAGCTATAGCAAATGCTTCATTGATGTCAGGTAGAGGTTGCATCAGGAACCCCTTAGACTTAACAGGCTCAAAAGCTTCATTTAGACCTCTTATGAAACGAATTACATAATCAGCTTCTATGTAATTTCGAAAAACTTGATTATTGTGACCACAAGGACAAACAGGTTTAGGTCTAATCATAGTAGACTCTTCCCAAAGGATCTTCAATTTTGTGAAAAATTCAGTTACAGTATTAGTACCTTGCTTAAGAGCAAACACATCCTCTTGGATATCAAAGCAACTCGAAACGAATCTCCGAGTTGAAAACCGAACACGCAATTCATTCCAAACTTCTCTTGCTGTGTTCGACCACATTACACTTTGTGCAATTGGTGGAATAACTGAATTCAAAATCCACGAGAGAACCATATTATTGACTTGAATCCAAATACCTTGCAATCGGTCATCATTCATCGGCATTGGAATTGTTCCATCTACCATACCAAGCTTGTTCTTCGATAGTAACGCCATGTGCATAGCTCGCTCCGGCCATGGTAATTCTTCTCGGGTATTGATTATGTCAAATTGATAATTGCTCAATGATATTTTTATATTCTTATTATGACAATAACTATTGTGAAGATCCAAATTTCATGATACTATTTACATTTCCTCCTAATCATGAAACAATGTATGGAAAATAAGAATGGAAGTGCTTAGTAAATATTATAAGCATGAGATGAGTGCTTGTTTGTTTATGTGTTTGTATGATTTTAATGGCTATTAGAAGTGTAATACATTTGTGTTCGAGAGACCGGTTTGATTATGCTTGACTAAATATTTTGCCACTAAGATAAATACATTATATATTTTCTAATTTTTGCATTACGAAAGAATTCGAACTTGTTTAAAACCAATTCCTAACTAATCCAAACCTAAACCAGTTCAAACTAAACCATAGGTTTCATAGTTCTTCGGTCTGTTTTGGGAATATATTTTCTCGACCAAACCGACTAATATTATGAAAAAAAACAAACAAGAACTCTGTTAAAGTGTATAAAATATCAATTATATGTATCCCCATCAAGTTAAGTTTTTTGGAGAGTTGGTAGTTCAACATGGTATCGGAGGGGAAGGTCTTGGGTTCAAACCCCACTGCCAACATTATCCCACACTTGAGGGGCGTGTTAAAGTGTATAAAATGTTACTTCTTCAGTTCCAAAATAATCGAGACAGTTGCCAAAAATACGAAAATGATTTAATGCAATAACTTTAAGGATCCAATGACTAAAAAATCCCTATGATACAATTAATGCAGTATTCTTTTTAACTTCTTACCTAGTACTACCTACGTATCAAAATATAAGTCATCGTACACCGTTTGTTTTGTCCCACAATATAAGTCACTCTACATTACCAATGCAATATTTATTACTCTTTTCTCTACCTTACCACTAATTTATTATCAATCCAACCACTTTTCATTACTTAACAACTATTACATTAATGATAGTCAATGGGCATTTTAGACATTAACCATCAAATTTATGACATTCAACCACTTTCTTAATCTGTGTGAAAACACCTAGGATGACATATATTTTGGACCGGAGGTAGTATTAAATAAGAGTAAAGTAGGAAAATTAGCGATAAATGCTGCTTTTAAAATGTTCTGCCTTAGTTATTTTAGAACAAAACTTTTTGGCAACTGTCAGGGCGGACGCAGGATCTCGGGTAAGAGGAAGAATAAAATTTTTAAAGGCAAATAAAAAATTTAATGGAGAGGGGAAAACTATATGTTTTATACATATGTTAGTGTAATTTTTTCGGATAAGGGAGGTAGTTCCCCCTTTGGTTGTATGTAGGTCCGCCACTGACTATCTCAGTTATTTTGAAACGGAGTGAGTATATATCAAAATGCCTTGATATAGGCCCAACTTGAAGACGTGTTAAAGTGTATAAAATGTTAATTATCTGTATCCCATCATCTTAAGCACCTGATTCAAATTCAATACTAGAAGTATGTAGTCCTTTAAAAGACATGGAATATCCAAGCACAACGTTATTCGTGCGTGTGATTAATACCGGGGCAAAACAGAGCTTCTAAAATGTCTGATTCAAAGGAAGAAACTCAGAAAACTAAACATAGAAGTTGGCAATGTCAAAAATTGCTCAAAAAATTGAGTCCACCCACCCTTTAAGAATTTGAAGAAAAAAAAAACATGCACATCCCAATAATCGAATCTTCCATATCACTAAGCACATTAAATGTAAAAGCATTGGAGGCCGTTTCTTTTTTTTAATTGTTCCAATGGACTGTCAAGATGTCTGTTTTTTCTCAACTAAATTACTCCCAAATCTTTGAAAAACACGCTTTTAATTAAGACATAAAACAATGTTTCACTAGGGTTCTCTTCCTGTCCTCGATCCACCTCTTGTCTTTTTCTTTCTAATTAATCGCGTAGGTCAAATCTGAGTACGCCCGAGTTTTCTGCGGTAGGACACTTGTTACGATTTGGAAAATTATTACTCCCTCCGTTCCAATTTATCTCGATTCGTAATCATTAAAAACACGTATTAAGAAAAGTAAATTAATGTATCGACTTTAAGAATGAAATGGCTAAAAAGCCATTGAAAGTATAATTAATGTAGATTGTTTTTTTATCTCTCATGTTGTAATAAATAAGGGTAAAACAAGGAAAAATACAATAAATACTGTATTGGAAATGTAACCGTCTCACATAAAATAAAACAAATAATTTTAACAATTGCATCGGTTATTTTGGAACGAAGGGAGTATTCTGTATCAACCCTTCATTCTATCATGTTAAGTATTGATTATTATGTGTTGTGTATCTAAACAAATGAAATGTATTTTACGTGTGTACATACAAGGCATCATGATCTATATGTATGACACGGTTTAATACGAAGTCATTTTTTTTTCCCTTTCTTTTTCACCGAAACAAAAATACTATTGTTTGCTATCCGAATCCATTGTTCGAAACCTAAAGCTAGTCCACTATCCCAAATTCACTATTCGCTATAGTGAAGCAGTGGAAAAGATCACTGATCTACTATTCTACATCAGTGGTGTAGTAGAAGATAAAGTCATGGAGGTACGTAGAAGAGATAAATGATACCGTTTGAAAAAGATAGGGTTGTTGAAATAAATATTGGATTATTGGTATAAAAGACAATAACGGAGGAGAAATTGGAGATGACCATAGATAGCATTAAAAATAGGAGATGTATTTTATATGATAATCCAATAAAACAAATAGTTCAGTGTATTTTCGTTTCTGCTTGCTATTCTGATCGAGTAGAGATGTTAGTAGTGTTTTTACATATTTTTACCAACAAAACTAAAATTAGTAGTGTTTTTATATTTTTTTACGAGCAACACCTCATCGTTTTTTTTTTTACGTCACTGTTAACACTGACCCCGCCTTTTCTCAATTGGATCTGCCCTCATTTCACATTTCACTAAGAATTCATTATGCAATCCAACTTTTTTTTTAACGAAAATGATATCATCAAAATATAGTAATGAAGTAAACCGAGGCGGACACACCTTGTCCACAATGGGGTTCGCAGACACCGCTCAAAATAAAAAATAAAACTCTACGTTTTATCTATAGATAAATATTTCTGATCCCGTGAAATTAAAAAATATTTACTTAAAGTTACAGACTCCCTCTAAATGAAATTTCTAGATCCGCTACTGGAAGTAAGTAACCATTACTATTATATATCACTTTCAGTTTTTTTTTACGGGACACGAAATTAACATATATAGTGAATATATATTTATTATTTATAATGCACATGATTAATTAGACTTGAACTCAAAACCTCTAGATCGTAAAGTCTCAATTTAACAGCGAGGTAAGCTCTTATTGGCGATCACTTTCACCATTATATATCCTCACAAAATTTACCCCTCCTCTTAATTTCAAGACCCTAAATCCTTATACACCACCATACTGTTACTGTGTTCACTATACAGCTCAAATAACAGTGAAAAAAAAGATGCACAAGTCCTCGGAATAGAAGATGATAAATTAAAGCATGGAATCATGTGTGTGGGTGTGGATAGCATTAAATGCAAGGGAGTGGGAATCGATCTTAGGGACTCAGAAACCTCGTGATGCTTAGCTAATTTAATGACTCTCTCTGCTGTTTCGAATCTTTCCCTTCTCACGACAGTGTAATGGTGTACTCATCACATTCATAATTAATTGTTGCTCATATTAAAAAAACGGGCCTAATTAATCCTTAATAAACGTGTTTTCTTTGGCTTTCAAAAACAGGAAAAATATGACATTAATTGGTCTTTGAATACTACTCGTAGCATTAATGGAACTGTTTGCTTCACGAGCGCCTTAGCTTTCAGCTTCTTGTCAGATCTCATCTATACTATGTTTTGTTGGAACTTTATAGTCTTTTAGCTCTAAAATGAGTTTAAGTGTGAGTGACGAACAATCAACTTCAAACCCGGATTTAATTGCTAAGATAGTAGTTGATGTTAGGCTTTTGAAACTCGATTCAGATATCTCGTGAATGAGAAATTAATGTCTAAAGATAAACGAATCAGATCCGGACTTGACTGAAAGCACCAATAAGATGAGCACCGCAACCTAGGGGTGAACAAAAATTTTAAAAACCAAACCAACCGACCGAACCAAATCGAACCAAATCGAAAAAACGTAAACAATGGTTTTTTGGTCGGGTTTCATATAACTAAAAACCAAACCAATTAATACAATTTGGTTTCAATTTAAAAAATTGAAAACCGTTTGAAACCAAACCAAACCGGATATACCTTATATGAAAATTTTAAATTATCAGTCTGCTTAATTCACTCTAACTCGTTTAATTTAAATTTCTATTTGTAATATATTAGTTATCCATCATTAATTTCAATATTTAAACATTCAACTTGTTGCAAGTTGCACACGTTTTTACTTCAATAAATCGATATCATAAAAAAACAACACAACACGAATCAATTAATAACTCGCAACCTCTAATCCTATGTTCTCTTTGCTTTCTCAATACCAATATTTGAGATGACTCGTCAGTTTTTTTCTAATATGTGCAAAAATTAGTTACATTTCACCTATCTCACTCACTTACGAAAAATAATACGTTCATATTTCTCATCTGATATCACTCCAATACTATTTTGTCTTAAGCATGTTGTTATTTATCTAAGTTAATTATTCTCGTTGCGGACAAAACTGACCATCTACGGATAGGGCTTTGTTGCATGTTAGGTGGTAGTCTTTTTAGGAAGATGGAAGTTCAATATTAATAATGTGTCAGTGTTAAATCTTCAATATTGGTGAATTGAAACGAGGAAAATATGAATAGTTATTATCTTAATTAAGCCTAGTTAGGAAGTTCGGTGGTAGGTAACGCATTTGTTAATTTGGATGATGGATGATGGTTGAGGGGGGAGGGGGGTTGATTTTTTGGATCTAATTTTAGGATTGGTATGAATTAGTTCAATATAGATAATTTGTTACATCATCTCTTCGGCTTCAATCACATAGTAGTATTAATGTAACACATATATTACCATATGTTTTTTTTGGATAAGAAGTGATTTTCAATCGATAATTTTATTTGTTCATGAAAACCGTGAAAAACCGGAACCAAGTCAAACCAAACCGGAGCGAACAAATTGTTTTAGCCTAAAAACCGTTTCAGTTTGGGTTGAAAATTTAGAAACCGTATAAAATGATTTGGTTTTATAGACGGGGAAAAACCGGCCAAACCGGACCATGTTCACCCCTACGGCGCAACCCTTGGCTAACCCGAAAACCAAAAACATTGGTATATATGGACACCCATAAGGTTCGCTCACAATCTAGATAAGTCCAGTTTGGAATACACCGTGAGAAACTCACCAAAGCTTAAGAATTTCAAATAAAATATATTTATCTCAATATTTGTCTCATGATTATTATGATTCTAAATGTCCTTATATAGGCTACAGACTCCAACTAAATATTATTCCTACGCAATGTGAGACAAAAGTAAATTATAAAAATAAAAAATAAAATACCTAATAATAAATAATAATAATAATCTAATAAATCTGTCTTGAAACAAAGTGAGATAAATGATCAAATAAATGGACTACATACCAAAATGTCTCATCTTCGATCACATCACTCCTCCTGCTACCCAACAAATAGTCATTAGGGTACAACATGGTATTTTTAAACCAAACCCCAAATATGCCCTAAATACTGTCTCTAAAAGAATACTTAAGGAACCAAAGTATGTCCTTAATCATGCAGGATGGAAAGCTGCTATGCAAGAAGAGTTTGAGGCCTTGTCTCATAATCATACTTGGCACTTAGTCCCTAGAACCCCTGATATGCATGTTATAGGCTCTAAATGGGTTTTTAAGGCTAAGCTCAAACTAGATGGCACCCTGGATAGGTTAAAAGCAAGACTTGTAGCTAAAGGCTACATGCAAATAGATGGTGTTGACTATTTAGAAACCTACTCTCTAGTTGTCAAACCTAGTACAATCAGGATTGTGCTCAGTGTAGCCCTAAATCAGTCATGTCATGTTAAACAGTTAGATGTCAAGAATGCCTTTTTGCATGGCTTCATACAAGAAGACATATATATGACTCGGTCCCCAAGTATGGCACATTCCACTTTCACAGATCACGTGTGTGGGTTGGATAGAGCTCTATATGGATTAAAACATGCCCTTAGGGCCTGGTTTGACAGGTTCAGTACTTTCTTGGTTCAATATGGCTTTCACTGTAGTCTGTCTGATCCTTCACTGTTTTAAGTGTAAAAAACGTGCTTCGAATCATTGCTATTTGACTTGGATCTGTTCTAAAAAAGTCGAGGTATTTCGAATTGTTTGTTGACACAGACAAAGTCAGGGAAACTTCTGAAATTATTTCAATATTGAACATTGGACATATATGAGTTCCGAATCGAATCTCTTTAGTTAGAAGATTTTTTGTCTCATGGTAGCCTTCTCCAGTCTCCTTACGAAACTTTCGTTATTGGGTTAGCCATACACTTCTATCACTTTAACCATGGGACACTAGTCCTTTTATTGTGTCTGGATGATATCTTGCTACAGGTTCAAACTCAGCTCTACTAAATTCATTCATCACTCTCTTATGTCAAGAATTCTCCATGAAAGATCTAGGGCTCATCCATCATTTCCTTGGAGTACAGGTTCATCACACTGACACAGGTCTTCACCTAGATCAATCTTATTATACCATACTATTCTGCACAAGGCCCAAATGCTTGACTGCTACCCTATGAGAACACCCATGGCTACTAAACACAAAGAAGACACATAATCAGTTCCTCTATCAGATCCTGCAGACTACAGAAGCCTGGTGGGAGCACTCCAGTATCTCACTTTCACAAGGCATGATCTCTCATTCAGTGTTAATTATTTCTCTCAATTCATGCAACAACCAACACATACTCACCCCACTCTGGTTCACAGGATCCTAAGATATGTCAAGGGCACAATTGAACTTGGCTTGACCTTACATAAAGGTCCTACTACCAGTCTATTGGCTTTCTCTCACACTGATGCAGATTGTCCATCCTTTGTGGCCTTCTCATATGCAGATTGGGCAGGTTGCTAGTTTTCTAGGCATTCTACCACGGGATATTGCACTTTCCTTGGCCCTAATCTTATCTCCTGGTGTGCTAAGAAGCAACTATATACAGTGTCCAGATCTAGTTCAGAGGCAGAATACCGCGTTATGGCTCACACAGTAGCAGAAATTACTTGGCTCACTTATCATATACAATAGCTACATGTGTCACACTCCTCTACACCATATGACTATCAACCCAGTTTGTCATGCTCGAAGTAAGCACGTAGAGTTATTTCCACTATGTAAGAGAGCAAGTTACTAAAAACCTCTGGGTTACTAAGCATGTTCCAGCTACTGCACAATTGGCAGACATCTTCACTAAGGCTCTGCCTAATTTTCCTCATCAACAACTGAGGCACAAACTCGGCCTCCAACCCCGGACTCGTTTGAGGGGGTGATAACAGTTGAAACTCAAGTGATCGTTACACATAAATTGAATTCAAGACTAAACTCAAAGCCATTCAAGATAAAGCAGCTTAATTCAAGCAGATAAATACAAATAAACTCGCATAAATTCAAAAGAAGAATCCTATCTGCTCACAAGAATTCAAAATTCAAAGGAACTAGGGTGATTTGGGAGTGATAAGGAATAAATGGAGGGGTAAGGATGCAGTCACCATTTAAACGTCGAACTCAATGCAGTCTGGACTGTTTTGTATCAAGGGTTGAAAGCCATCTGCCTCTTATGTGGTTTTTATCCGATTCTTCATATGTTTATCTTTAAAGAATAGGACTTTATCCTTTAATTCAAAATTCAATCGAATTAGGGTTTAGCAGTATAAATAAGAGTAGAGAGTACCAATTGTTATTCAAGCAAAGCAAGAAAAGTTTCAATAAAATTCCATACATTACCTTCAATGTTCAGATTTGCTTCTCATGTTTTTGCATTATTTTCCTGACAGTGTGCGTGTGTTTCGTGTTTTTTACAGGTTCAAGTCCACCTAATGCAATGTAGGTTATATATGTTCAATTTATGTTTTCGGTGAAAAAAGTTATATATAAAAAGACAAGGGTAAGATTAAAAACAACGTTAATAATTGCTCCTTATTGTAAATGATTTATATTTTTTTTTCTTTGACAATGTAAATGACTTATATTAAAAGATAAAAAAATAACTATAATCACTCGTATTTAAGGACGAAGTGAATAATATTTTCTTCAATTTTGTTTTTAAATAGTGTTACTTTCAAAATCACCTAGACACAATAAATATTACAACCTTAATGTCTCGGTAGGACCATTTATGATGTGACAATGGGACACTTTCTTTAAATACTCCCTCCGTTCCACAATAACTGAACAGTTGCTAAAATAATTTGTTTCATTTTTATGTGAGTAATACAATTTCTAATACAATATTCAATGTGTTTTTACTTGATCTACCCTGAGTTATTACACCAGGAGATATAAAAAAGAAGGTCACATTAATTATATACAAGGCATTCTAGTAATTTCATTGTAAAAATTAATACATTAACTCACATCATTAATATACGTGATTTTGATAACTGCATCAGATAAATTGGAATGAGGAAGTAATTGTTAACCATGAGAGGTCTTGGTGCCACATAAATCCGTATTATTTTTTTTGTCACATTGGATGTGAAAATAATTAAAACTACTCCAAAGGTAGCAACGGCATATTGAGGGGCAACTCGTATTGGACGCGCTTAGTGCTTCACTACTTATACAGTAAAATTAAAAAGTTGAGCCTCAGAAATAACGACGGCCAAAGTGCAAATTGGAAAGCTGGGGTGGGGTGGGGAGAGGGTGTTCTTCATATATTAACAAAAATATCTTATAACGTTCAAGATCAAGAATCAAGCATGTATACTTCACAATCTAACTTCATCAATCATCGATAACAACAAATAGCTTGTCTCAAGTGGTAAGTGATTTAAGAATGTCTATGGAGGTCATCGGTTCGATTCTACTGAGTAAGAGTCGCCATGTTGAAAGATCTCATCTGAGACGCCATGTTGAAAGATCTCAAAGCCAGACCTTATCCCTAAATAGATACGACCCGGACCGAATTTCGATTAGTCGGATCAATGAGTTCTGTATAGCATGGACTTTAAGAAAGAGAAAAAAATTTCCTTTCCTTCATCGATAACTAACGGGATGGATGTTATTGTATGGGTTTCTTTTAGTATGAATTAATAATGGTAAATTTACACACAAATGTTTAAATAATATTTACATATATAGAAGAGAATAGAACCTCATCTCACAATATATATACATTTCATTTATAAAAAAAATGAAAGAAAAAAAAAAAATAGAACCACCGACAACTATACCAGACTGAACAAGGTACCCCTCCCCACCTTCGCCCTACCATTTTTGACTTCACTTCACCATCCTATTAAAGAAGAAGTAAGCTCAGGTCAAGATCTTTAGTGCCCATGTTTTATGGGTTCGTCGTGGAATCATTTATTATTTATTTATTAGTATGAGTATTAATTGTCATGAGAGGGAAAAAATAAAAATACATAACGTAATGAAAAGGAGAACATGCATGGCCGCCGACAAACATTCACGTCGTCGTCTGAATCCATCTTTTTAGGGTTTTAGGTTTTGCTTTCGTATTCACTTATTTCATATCCACGTAATTAACTACGTTCATCCCCCCCCCTAAAAACTCAAGCATATTTGCGTTTAAATAATATTTTACTCGATGTGTTTAGGCAGTTTAGCCAACCATGACATTATATTTAAGACGTATAATACAGGTTGAATTCGTAACCCTAAAACATCGACACCCTTTTGAGTTTTGAATTTATTTCCTTGTCAGGTAGTACAAGTTCAAATTTTTTAAATTACTTCTTTGAATTTGTCTTTTTCCCTTTCTCATTATCATACAAGTAATCTAAGTCCTTTTTTTTTTTTTTTTTTTTTTTTCTCCTCACTCGTGTTGAATACCAATACTTTTTTTCTTCTTGGTCTTATATTTTAATTTTTTATCAATCCAACAAATTTTAATTTCTATACTAGTGTTAATTGTTGATGATAATCAAATAGGCATTTAAAATTTTGAATATTAAAATTTATAATATTCAACATCTTGTTTTATCGGTTTCTTACTCATCTCTGTATATGAGTCAAGTTTAAGAAACTGGCTAACAGCTATCTACTAGAATATAATATATAATTGTTAAAGAACACAATGAAATTAATGTTTGAAATGAAAGAGCATATTTAACTCAAAGTCAATGAAGAACGTGGGATTGCATAAAAAAAAACTTCAACCCTGGTGCTTTTTAGTAATAAAATTCCTGCCTAGCACGCAGCATGCACGCCGGTGGTCAACTTATTGCCTTTCATTCTTCAGGATTATATATTTCTGCCCACGAAAATAAAATCTCTCATTTTATTATACGTTTGGAATTTTTACGCTATGCTTAATTTTGTGAAGTGACTAATGCATGTCTCAAATAAATAATAGTTGTGGTGCATCAGTTATTTGAGGGTTTTATCGACGGGAGGGATTTGATGTATAAAACGATGAATAAGATTTAATCACACGTCTTCATGTAGCATGACACTCAATTAAACTACTGCACTCAAGGAGAACGCCAAACTTCGTCAATTTCTAATATTCAGTGGCGGCGCAACTTACCCCCTCATTGTGGGATAGTCGACCACTTAAAAAAACATAGTTGTTGTTGAGTATATTAGTTTAGTACATTAGTATATTCTGTGAATATTCCTTTTATGTATCATAGTAGAAGTTGGGCCCACTGGGTTAGCTGGGGGCATATAACCAAAGTTCATTTATTATGTAAAAGAGATTGAGAAAACCATATTATATAAAAAAAATCCCAATTCTATTTTGTCTGTTAGCAGTAAGAACCCTAGTTCTTCGGTTTTATTTCTTCCCTTCGATTCCGTCCATTTGCAGAGTAAAAGTGATTGAGATGATATCAGAGAAAGTGTACGAAGATCCGATCGTTTTTTGTGTGTTTTAGCTGTAGTTTTGTTTGAAACCAGAAATGGCGAACGAGAGACAGTCACGGATTCCAGCCGAAGCAGACTTCTCAAATCCTTTCTTCCTTCATCCGAACAAAAATCCAGCTATGGTTCTCGTAGATCCGCCTCTTGATGGTAAAAAATTCCACTCCTGGAGTAGAGGCATGCGAATGGCGTTAGTTACGAAAAACAAATTAGGTTTTGTGGACGGCTCGATTCCAAAGCCCGTTGGTGATGAAAATCTGATTAATCGGTGGAATCAGTGTGATACTATAGTTATGTCATGGATTATGCGGTCAGTATCACATTCAATTGCGAGGAGTGTTCTCTGGATGAACATCGCACGTGATATATGGCAGGATTTGCATAGCAGGTACGCAAACATGGACTCATTTCGCTTATCAGACCTTTTAGAAGAAATAAGTCAAATTACTCAAGGTAATTCCTCTGTGCAGACTGATTACTTTGCTCGTTTGAAGACTGTTTGGGATGAGATAATGATTCTGAAACCCTTGCCTACCTGTGAATGTGCTGTGAAGTGTACCTGTAAGGTCATCCCTACTTTTATTAGGTATATTGAGTCCGAATACGTCATTCGTTTCATTAAAGGGCTAAATGAAATGTTTGCACCAGTGAGATCACAAGTTTTTCTGATGAAACCTCTACCTAATATTACTGAGGCCTTCGCAATGAGCATTCAATTTGAACGACAGATGGAATATACTGTGAATCATCCACAGAACATACAACCTACAGTTTTTGCTACTAAATCTGGAAATGATTTTTATGCTGAAAGAGGTTCCTCTGCAGCTAATAATGATAGAGGACAACCTAAGTGGGAAACTAGTCAGAGAAGTGGCACTTATAGGAAAGTCCAGTGCACCTAGTGTGGTTTCAATGGGCACACCATTGAAAATTTCTATAAGAAGAACGGGTATCCTTCAGATTGGAAGTTCAAAAAGAAGGTCAATCTTGCAGAAAGAGAGGAGGTTTCAGTTGCTGGTGATATCTCACAGAGAAATGAGCATGAAAGATCTCATGAGAATAACCTGGGGCTTACAGCTTACCAGTTGCAAAAGTTGACAAAATTTCTGGACCATATCACCTTAGAAGAGAAGTCTGAGCACAATGTGAACCAGGCCACTGTTATGGCAGCAAATTTCAGACAAGATAATAGGGAGCTGCAAGGTAAATCTGTTGGTACCTGGATCCTTGACTCTGGGGCAACGGATCATGTTGCTTGTTGTGTTGATGTGTTTGAGGAGGTTAATGAGGTAAAAGGTGTTACAGTAAGTTTGCCAAATGGTGAGACTGTGTGTGTGTCACATGTGGGTACAGTGAAGTTGAGTGATAAATTGATTTTATATGGAGTCCTATATATGTTCCTGTATTTCATTGCAATTTGATCTCTTTTGGAAAACTAACCACTGATAAGACTCTGTGTGTTGTGTTTGTGGATGGTCTGTATTGTATACAGGCCAAGAAGACTGGGCTGAAGATTGGTATAGCTAAGAAAGAGAGAGGCTTGTACCTTCTGAAAGTGAATGAAAGCTTGGGGACAATAAGAGGAAATGTAAAGGTTGTTTGTAATAACTCTAGCAACTTGGTAGATATTCCACCCAATAAAGGTCTGTTATGGCATATGAGGCTAGGGCATATGTCCAAACAGAGAATGAATGTGGTTAGACAGGCTCATGAGGATGTTATTTTACCTAATACTGTATGCTATGTGTGTCCACACATGCCGAAATGAAACGTTTACCTTTTCCTTTAAGCACAAGTTCTGTAGAATCGTGTTTTGATTTGGTACATATGGACATCTGGGGGCCATATAGGCATGCAACGGTGTATGGACACCATTTTTTTATGACGGTGGTAGATGATTTTAGTCGGTTTATGTGGGTTTTTATGTTAAGAACCAAAGCAGAGGCCATGCATTTAATTCAAAGTTTTTGTGCTTATGTTTCTACACAATTTCATAGACAAGTTAAGGTCTTGAGGACAGATCAAGGTGCTGAATTTAGATGGCCCGAATTTTATGATGAAAAGGGCATTATACACCAAGAAAGGCGTTGTGTCTACCCCCCAGCAAAATGGGGTGGTAGAGAGGAAGCACCAGCACATTTTGAACGTTGCTCGATCCTTAAAACTTCAAGCCAATTTGCCAGTACTTTATTGGGGGCATTGCGTACAACATGCAGTCCAACTTATAAATTTAACACCAACCCCTTTGTTGAACAATTCTACTCATTTTGAACAGCTTTATCATAAGCCCCCTGATATCAAACATTTGAGAGTTTTTGGCTGTTTAACGTTTGCATCTACTCTTATTAGGGACCGGAGCAATTTGATACAAGAGCGCGTACATGTGTTAACTTGGGTGTGTCAGAGACATGTAAAGGCTATATACTTCTTGATTTGCTTACAAGAGAGATTTTCATTTCTAGGGATGTGTTTTTCCATGAGCTTGTATTCCCTTTTCACACTGCATATACATAAGGTGCTACTTTAGATTCTGTTCCCCTGCCTGCACCATGTTTAGTGACTGATTTGGATCATTTTGCGTTTGCCAATGCTGATAGGAGGGATTCTGAATCTTGTTTATATCAACAAGGGCAAGAACAACCTGCTGCATCATCAAATGACCCTCATATTCAGGTTGCTCAAAGATCAATTCGACCACGCCGTCCACCCAGCTATTTGCAGGATATTATATATGTGCTAGTGTTAGCAAGCGCACTTCCCCCCACACCTTGGATTCTATTATTGGTTGTGCTAAACTTTCAACAGCACACAATCATTTTGTAGCCTCCATTGATAAAATACCGGAGCCCCAGACTTATAATCAGGCTTCCTTAGCACTGACTAGCAGGAAGCCATGAAGAAGGAGATTGAAGCACTGGAATCAACTAAAACTTGGGAACTTGTCGATTTGCCTAGAGGAAAATGACCCATAGGGTGTAAGCGGGTCAATAAGGTGAAATATAACTTGGATGGGTCGGTGGAACGGTTCAAAGCCCGTTTGGTAGCGAAAGGTTATACTCAAACTGCAGGAATTGACTACGAGGAGACTTTTTCCCCGGTGGCAAAAGTCACAACTATCCGTTGTTTACTAGCTCTAGCAGCAGCCAAAGGCTGGTTTCTACATCAGCTCGACGTCAATAACGCCTTCCTTCATAGAGATTTGGTGGAGGAAGTGTACATGAGGCCACCCCCGGGTTTCAAAACATCGCATCCCAATCAAGCGTGTAAGCTCAAGAAGTCTATTTATGGGCTTAAACAAGCGAGTCGTCAATGGAATCAGAAATTAACAGCGGCACTTCAACACTTGGGCTATGTTCAATCTCACCATGACCACAGCCTATTTGTTAAAACTGTAGGTACTCACTTTCTCATTGCTCTCGTATACGTTGACGATATAGTTCTTGCTGGAAATCACATGCCTTACATTGTAGAGCTCAAGGATTATCTTCATCAATTGTTCAAAATTAAGGATCTTGGTGAGTTAAAATTCTTTCTTGGGTTAGAAGTGTCTCGGTCCAGTTCTGGGCTTGTTGTTTCACAACGCAAATACGCTTTATCACTTCTTGAGACCTTTGATATGCTTGATTGCAAATCTGCTACCATGCCAATGAAGTCCAAAGTCTCATTATATCATGGAGATTCTGAGTTTCTTTCTGACAATTCGGTATACCGCAGCCTCGTTGGGAAGTTACTTTTGAAGGATGCAGGTTCTTAGATCTAAACGAGTTAGATCTACGCGCAGCGGATGGATCACGACTTATACAACACAATGCATAATTAAAGGACTTAAACTACAAGGGAGATAAGATCATGTTACCAATATCGGGAAGAGACGCATTGATCTTTCCGATGTGTTCTCCAAACGGCGGTTGGTGGACATCCTTCTTGATACACGAACCTCATTGATTGCAACACCAAGAAAAACTTTTTTCTTCCTCTAAAAACCCTAGACAAGAAAAACAATTTTTTCTTCCTTTTACAAGTGTGGTGGTCGAATTTTTCATTGCCAATTACCCTTGGAATAACTCTCCTTTTATAGGAGAGTAAATCCTTGGTCTTCAAGTTTTAATTAATTAAACAAAATAAAAAGATATTTTCCTTAATGACTAATTGTGACATGTATTGACCAATAGGAAATCAAATAACAAGTCATCCAACCAATCATATAACAAGAATATCTTTTATTTTCCATAACACAAGAAAATTAATTCTTGTGCTAAATGAAGACTAAAATGGCGCCACACTTAGGGTTAATAAGCCCACACAAAATGTCTTTTATGTGTATTATATTATTTAGCCCAACTAAATAATATCCATGCATATCAATTAATTAGCCAGCCAATTAATTATCACTGAGGCCTAAATAACAAGATTATTAGTCCGAATTACAGAAGCCACATCGGGGACCATGGACCTATAACCAGTAGCTCCAATAATTAATTATTCATCGAACAGAATAAGTACATTAATTATTAATTCCGGGATTACACCACCATAAACCCGAAACTGAACTCTACCAATTATAGATATATACTTACACTCAACCCATAGAGTAGATAAGTGTCCATTGATATAATCACTACATACGGATTAACCCTCCATAGACTATCCATTCTGAGTGGGAAGTCTCCGTGAACCCGACTCAGAATATCTTATCCTTATTTACCATTAACCCCCTGATGATCAATTAGTATGCATATCTGACTAGTAGCTAATTAGTCAAATGCGAACTCCCGGGATCGATCACTTTCTTAGGGCTAACAAATATGGGGACTGTCTCTCTACTTCCCGCAGGAAGGAATGGATTCCATGTCTGTGAAAATCGAACTACTCACTCATCGGAGATAGTGCCAATGAGAAGTGGCTTGGAACACATATTCAAGTGAACCGTAACTAACACATCAAACACTACCCCGAGACAAGCAAAGACCCCGTGATCACCTCGGGATTAAGGTTGATCCATATATGATCATCTAATGATTTAATAAGATTCCTCGATTACGGAATTATATGGAGAAATTCGATTAAATCGGTCTAGTCCTATATGAATGCCATCATATATAAATGCCCCACGTAGGTACCCTCTACCGACGGTCCGGATAAGACTATCACACCCTAAGGTGTTCGGGCACATTATTGGTGTTTTTAATCAAGAGACACTAAACTCGATTAAGTTCACCACGGACTAACGAGTTTAAGCATATCTCCACTAACTCAATCCTCACGTGTAATCCATACACCGAGTTAAGTGGTTACATACAGATATACTTAGGGTTTGCAGCAGTGTATTACTTTACAAGCACAAAGCAAGTAATAAGGTGAGATAAATTATGTCATTCATTAAAAACAATTACACAAATTGTCTTTCGGGCACTACACCTAACAATCTCTCACTTGCACGAAATGACAAGCAACGATTGTTTTTAGAGCACACCCTTTCTCATCTTATTCACAACAACTTTACCTTACAATCACTCGTCCCGATATCTCTTTTGTCACACAACAACTCAGTCAATTTTTGGATGCTACGACAGTTCATCATTTTCACACCGCACAACAGGTTTTACGCTATATCAAGTCCGCACCGGGTAAAGGGTTGTTCTATTCAGCTGGGAATTCTATACACTTGTATGTTTTTGCAGATTCCGATTGAGGGGCATGTAAAGAAACACGGCGTAGTATTACTGGCTACTGTATGTTTCTTGGTGATGCGTTGGTATCATGGAAGTAAAAAAACGGACCACCGTGTCTCGTAGTATGAATATTTCTTGGTGATGCAAGAAAATTGAGTTTTAATGACGGGAAAATGGAAGTAAAAATCAAAAGACGTTTAATGACGGGAAACCGTGTCTCGTAGTTCTATCATTATTGTTGTTATATAATGAAACGATCTTATACTCTCACTAAAAGTTCAATATCGAAGCACGATCTGCCTTAACAATATAACTCATCATTAGAATATCAATATTACATATGGCAATATTTTACTTGTCATTAATAATTATACCTTCATTAAAAGCTAATTTAATAATGATAAACTTATCGTCATTATTAATTATTAATAGCACTACAATGAATTTGCATCCGTTTAAAAACCACAAATATTCATACACAAACAATAAAAACAATAATAGATTTTATTGAAATAAACATTAACATGATGTTTTCGAACACTGAATCATCTAAGCAAGACGAGTTCAACCACAAACGAGCAAGCCAAATCAAATGTAATCAAAGAACAAATTTTGATACACAAACATTAAAATACCTACACCACTTAAACACCAGTACATAGCATCATCCCAACAAACATGAAACTACGGGGTGAACTAGAATGAAGCAGGTTCTTCATGCTTTTGCAACAATCAACCTTATCAAGATCATCAATCTTGTAATTTATTTTTTATGAACCAATTTTCGACATGGTATGCAATGAATTCAACATCTCCTGCAAAATTGTTATCAAATGTGTAAGATAACATTTAATGAATAACTAACAAGTGGCACACGACAAAAAAAAGATTTAGATACTAAAAGCACATTGATATTATCAAAGCAGTCCACGATAGAACCATTCTTTTGTTTCTCAATTGTCAGAGTTCGGGACCTCCACAAGTGACCCACTATCATCGCTCTAAGAGCAACCATATTCAGAGGGTTGTAGCCATGATGGTGAATGGAAGATCAAATATCTTAAGGCTACAACCGATCAAATATCTTAGGAGGGTTGTAGACATCGATTTGGGCCCCTATTCCTGTACTATCTTATTTATTATTCTTTTGTATATCATTGTTCAAGTGACTACAACATGTGGATGTGGAGCCATAAATAATAAAATATAAATCTGGAATATGACATGGAAGATGAGAATCATATAATTCTTATTCCGAAATTCAACCATAAAAGTGAACCATTTAAAACAAATCATCAGTCCATGTAAAGTGTTTATTAAAACCTTCCCTCTGGATCACTAGAATACCAAAGCTGGTGCAACTATTATCTGTTCCATAAGACGATTTCGATTCATCCTAGGATATGTAATAGGAGCAAAGACTAAGTTTATTAGTACTAAGATTATAAACATGACATGTGAATAGCTAAAGCTGCCTTTGCCAAACAGTTTGTAGCAGCTATGACAGAACATGAAATCGCATATTCTATCTATCTATCTATCATCTTAAAAGGTCCAGTAATCACTAATCAAGCCTCAGGACCTTGATAATTTAGCAGAGTTTTCAACCATATATAGTTTCTAGGATATCTGAGACTAAATTCTTGAAAGAAAAAAGGTAAAAGTTACTGCTCCTGTGACATTATTGTAGAATTACATCACAAAATATAATATGACCATGATTTATTACTTTCTCATCAAATTTTCAAGAATAAACTGCTGCTTCACCAATGATAAAAGAAAATTCATGGAACATGGGTGTAAATGGTCTCTTCTACGGAAAGAAAAATATACAACTAACATAAGGCCAGAATTCTCAGCAATTATGACACGGTTATAGGAGAGGGGATGAGAGGAGCAGAGAAAACTCCAAAAAATAATTATACTGGGAATAATAAAAACTTTTCTTTTCACACACATCTACACAGATCAAACCGGTAGCCAAGAAAATGGATACACAGAGCAAATAGGTTCTCACAAAAAATAATCTGGAGTCTTTCTTTTGCACACTGAGTCGGGTCATCTACATTGCTTTTCTTTTACATTTAAGTGCTATTAATCTCCTTTTTCATTTAAGTGCTATCAACATGACAAATGTCAGACTTTTATACCGGGAATGAAACGCCAAAGAAGAAAAACTATACACCGCGGACATAGTAAAATGAAGAAATCGATTGCATGAATATGGACTTTAAAAATAAAAATAAAGGAAGAGAAAATTAAATACCTTTTCAAGGTCATGGTGAGGCGTTGGAGGTCCATTTGACATTTGTTGAGAGCCATTCTCAATTTGCATCAATCAACTTTCAAAAATATCCATGCGTCTCTTAAGATTTATATTTTCTTCTTCCTTATCATGGAGTTTAGCCTCAAGCTCTTTCATATAAGTATCTTTAGAATCATTGAAATGTTTTCTTTTCATTCCTCCTTCATAACCAAAGACATGGCTATGACGTTACGGTCCAAAGCACTTTTCAACGACCTTAATATGTGATAGAGATGCATTGGATTGAACGGTCTTCACAATTTCATCCTACAAAATATACATCCACAATGTGAGTTAAGGAAAAATTTCATAACAAATTAGATAAAAAGTTTGTATAACATACATATTTTTGTTTTGATTCGGCTCAACATACTTTCCATTCTTCTGCCTAGTCACTTGAAAGATTTTAGCAACATCAGGTGGATTATTTTATTCACCTCCCAAAATATTTTAAAAAGTGAAAAACATAAAATGGGTCATTTATATTCAACCACAATTGTGTCTACATCATATTAATAACTATGATCACATTGTGTGTTTTTCATAGATAATTTGTTCCGCTACCTATAATCACAAATAGAGAAATAAACAATTTTTTCTACAACATACTAAGAAAATGTTTCTGCAACCTACAAACTATATGATGCAAACTCATCCAAGTACTTAAGCATCAACTTAAACCAAGTATTTTTCAACATCAAAACTACAACTATCCTCTCCGTTGGTCAATCGTTATGTAATGAAGAATTTAAAAATAAAATAAAAAACTTATTTGCTCGATCGTGGACAGTCGTGGAACTATGAATTTCTTGGAACCCAAGCAAAGTTGCAGCGGTTTTGTTCTTTGTGGACTTTCATCAAACACTTGCGAACAAAAACAGTTGCACTTGCACATCAAGTCTGCTAGAGTTAGTTGCAACCTGCTGATCTATGAATACAATAATCAGAGTCATAATTATGTAATTACACAAAATGCAATACATGGGTATTAATGCATGGAGCACAAGAAACAAAGAAAAAAAAAAAACCTCAAGTACGATGTGTGTGTATTTGTAAAAGATCCAAAAAGGACATTTAAATAACATAAAAGAAATACACCTTCAGAAAGTAGATGCACTTTGGTTCTGTTGAGTAAAAAATAACATATATACTTTGAGGATAGACTTTAAGGATATTCAGTCAATTGGATGTAAATGAGACTATTGAATAAAATATAAATTAAATGGTTCAATAGAGGGATTAAATTGACTGCCACTTGTATATTTTCACCCAGGGGAGTAGGTCACGTTGACCATACTATATAGAGGCGATTAACTTTTTTTTCTTAATAGTTTTCCCCTGCTCATTTTTTTTAGTTATTGTAGGGAGGTGAAAAACAGAGTTTCTACAAATCCTAAGCAACTAAGTCGCGGAAGAACACTTAATTGAGTTTTAGAAGTGTGTAAAAGAACCTTACCGACAAAAACTAATGTTATGTGTGACAAAACGAATTTAAAACAAGGTTGCACAGAATTAGTAAATCACAATGTAGCAAAAACAGGATTGCACAAGCAAGTGACAATTTTAGCACCGCAATTAGGTTGCTTATCAAAGTGATTGATTAAATTTGTTTGGCACTTAACTAGATTTTAAACCAGATGTACTACAAGAGCAATAAAAGTAGTGATCACAATCAGACAGGATTAATCAAGCAGACAGATACAAACAATACAAGTTCAGTTTACAGATTTCGATTAAGCAGGAGACTGAACTAAATTACTCCTATTACTAGAGATCAAAATGTTCAGTATTCTGATTACATAGGATATGTAAAACTACAGCAAGTTGAAAGTACAGACAGCTAAGATTACAACCAATGCAATGATATTCAGCAGACTGCACAAAGATTGTAAAGTTAGGAACAAACAGCTGATCAAACAACAGCAATTCAGTCTGATAATCAAGTTTATCAGACTGAAAATGTTAGAAAACTCGTACATTCATTAGAATATAGATTTTTCCTCCCTACAACGGACCAAATTTGAAGATATGTTTGTTTATCTAGATATTCAAGAAATCCCAGAGATACAAAGAGATGCAATTAATCTCATTTCAACAATATCAATTGGCAATTTGGATGCTATTTTAGGAACCATTGTTTAGGCAAGTACACCTGTTAATAAAAAGCATATGGATTCATTCTTGGATCATCTTTTCACCACTATCCTACTACAATCAACACATTTAGTTATTTTTATTAGAAAAACTTTACACCAAGAATCACTATGGCATGGCAACCTAGTTGATTAAAAAAATAAAAATAAAATGAAGCTAAGAACCACAAATAGTAACCCTCTAATCTATCTATTTGTAAGAATTGAAAATTGATAGACAAAGTAGTATAACATAACAAACCATCCGTATACAATACTTATTGTAACTGCCCTTTCAACTATTGTGTAACTACCTCTCCCCCTGTCAAAATTTGAGGTGAATAAACCAGAACAAAGCAGGTAGCAAAATTGAACTAGGCATAAACAGAACATGACTGATTCTAAGCAAGTTTCAAGGACACAGACCAATCTTTCACACAAGCAGGTTCAGGACTTAAGACTAGAAGGCACTAGACAGGGCAAAGACCTGACAGACTTTAAACCAAAAGTTTAATTTACTAACCATCACACATACTCAGCACACAGGTCATGAACAAAACATATTGGACAAGCAAACATAACTTTAGTAAGGGACATCAAAATGCACTTTCCAGATTAGATTCATTCAAAAGGGCATTGTTAATGGCAGCATAATTTCACAAGCAGAATGCCCAGAAATCTGTAAGTCTATTTAGAAGAAATGTGAAACCTGATAGAGCCGAAATGTAACGCACAATACACACAAGCTTTTCTATGAAAACCAAACAAGAAAAAACCCTTTGAATCACACAATGCTCAAAAGCTTTCGAAAATCGAATCATAACATTATAACACAAACATCAGAATCAATGGCGGATAAGAGTTCACAGACATTATTGTAATACGCAAAACGAAGCTACGGTAGTAGTATCTAATCTCTCAATGAAAATGACTATGTTCCAGGTGTCTTACGGCTCTCATCCACTCTATCATCTAAGTTTTAAACCATATGTAATACTCACGCAGACCACTGATTATAGTTCTTTTTGTCAAAACAACAACAACAACAAAAAAAAAGGTAGAAGCAACAGCAAATTTTATATATGTACCTGATCAAACTGATATCAACCCAAAGAAAGTCGATGTTGTGTGCCAAATTCACTGCGAATTGTTCACCTATTCAACCCAAAAAAAAAACAAAAAACAACGAAGAAAATTTAGGGAGAAATAAATCGATTTGGTAAATTAGGTGTGCAAAATCTGAAATTCATAGTAAAGTTAAAATAGCCAAAAACAAAAACAAAAAAAAAACAAAACACAAGAAGAAACGCCGACCTGTTAGGGCTGAAAGATTTGTGCGTGTCTTCGGTATGAAGATCTCCTTGATGATAAAACTGATAATCGCAACAAAATATTTCCCGTGAATGGGATTTGGCCAAAATTATTTTTCCTGCTACGGGATTTTGCAGTTATCAGATTTAAGTTTTTTTTAGATAAAATCGGATTGAATTCCTGTTCAAAAAATCGGATTGAATTCCTTCAGTGTTACTCAAAAAAAAAATATATATATTCCTTCAGTGTTTTTTATTTTCTTTAATTTAAAAATATAGTATTTATTGTATCCAAAAAACGATCCGTATCATATTTTCAGGAAAATTTAATTTGCTTTATTTTTTAAATTGTATTAATGCTGACCAAATTAAATTGGTCACTAAGATTTTACCTTTTAATGATACGAAATTCAACCTCTCATTAAAACTACAAAAATTTTATGTTTAGTGACCGGAATCTCATCCTCTCACTAATTTTTTGTCATTATATCTCCATTTTTTTGTAGTGCTGCTATCTTGCTGCTGACTTTCGGGTACCTTTTCCTACACCCGTTCCCTTGCATTGTGATAACTCCAGTGCCATACAATTGGCACGTAATCCGGTTTTTCACGAGCGAACTAAACACATCGAGAGCGACTGTCACATCGTTCGTGAGAAACTTCAAGCTGGACTTGTGAAGCTTATTCCTGTCTCTACACTACATCAGTTAGCGGACATCTTCACCAAACCGTTGGACGCCCCACTGTTTCATTCTCTCCTCAAATGCTTCAACATGAAGGACATCTATTGCTCCCCAAATCCACCTTGAAGGGGGTGTTGAGTATATTAGTTTAGTACATTAGTATATTCTGAGTATATTCGTTTAGTATATTAGTATATTCTGTGAATATTCCTTTTATGTATCATAGTAGAAGTTGGGGCCCACTGGGTTAGCTGGGGGCATATAACCGAAGTTCATTTATTATGTAAAAGAGATTGAGAAAACCATATTATATAAAAAAAAAAACCCCAATTCTATTTTGTCTGTTAGCTGTAAGAACCCTATTTCTTCGGTTTTATTTCTTCCCTTCGATTCCTTCCATTTGCAGAGTAAAAGTGATTGAGATCACTTTTCCACAGTTGTAGACTTTAATTTTATTTTTATATAAATATGTATATGTGAAATTAACCGATTAATTTTATGCATTCTATACAAAAAAAAAATTATTATGCATTGATTCATTATTTTAATTGATTGACCTAGTAAATTTTATACAGGGACCAATTATACTATTGGATTGATCCATAAGGAGTTATTCAAAAATGAATTTACAAACCCAGGCTAGCTCAAATGATAAAAATAAAAAATAAAAAAAAGAAAAATAGCAAATTTCTGACATGAATCATGAAATTTCTGCAACGGTCCAGCTAATAATAACAATAAATTAATGTTTATAAAATACCTCATTAATGTAATTAAGTTAGACTAAATAAACACTTACCGTCCGTAAGTGTTTGAGGATAACTAATGACTATAGCATACTTGGATTTTATTTTTTAATCCTTCCATCCATTAGTTCACATATGCAACGGAGCTAATTGTTATAATAAAGTGATATAATGTAATTTATACCAACATTCATTCTGATGTGACAGATTCATTGATATGGTTGTTGGTAAAACGTATCGTATGTGCGATTTACGGAATAGATACGTAATTATCGGGAATAATTACGGAATAAGTAAAATAAATAGAATGCAGCAATTATCTCCCAAGATACAGGATACAGGTTTCACGCCTCGGATTTAGAGGCTTTTCCAAAACCTGAGCTCTGGCGAACTGCTCGGATGTCAGAATGCACAATGATATTTTGTATGTAGTAGAGGAGGAAAATTTGTTGTTAATTCTCATTCACTGAGGCTCTTTATAGTAGAGATAATGAGTCAATACTCAATTCTTATTGGCCGAATGATCGACAAACTTTTTTCTCCCTCCGGAAAAGAAAGAAAACATCAGCCGCCTCAAGTATTAGCCGACTTTAATTAGGTTTTTGGCTGATTTTAAAAAAGATTCGGTTTTCCCGATCATACGTATTTTATCCTAACTTTAGGAATTAATTTCCCATTCACCCTATATCTGAATCGAGCGATTCAAAAGTCCATTATTATCTATTCCGTCAGTAGAATTTAACCATATAAATAACTCTTGATGATATACATTGGAGTCTATCCGAAATTAGCGTTAAAGTTGACTATCCAACACTCATAAATTGGGCTTTTTCCCAACAATGGTTTCTAACTTTTTTTTTTTTTGTTGAGGAAGTTTCTAACATTATTAGTGCAATAAATTAAAACAATGTTGTATCATATTTTATTATGATCTTTTAATGTTCAACTAACATTTTAACTTTTAAGTAATGTGTGTACACCATGTTGTATAAGAAAATGATAATAATATAAAATATTCCAACGAAGCAGATAGTATGGCCTCTTAGAACGTCTTCACCTAACTCCAAGAACAACTATTCTGGTGATTTTGTCTTTTTTCCGTCGCCGCATGGGTTTTGATTATGTTAAATTTGTCATATAATAAAATTTGTTTTAATAATTAATTTCTAATAAGTTTGATAGTCTAAATAATTAATCTTGGGAAAGAAATTAAATGAAATGGACTCACTAAAAAATAAAAAATAAAAAATAAAAAATACACGTTTGTCTATACTTTTCTATTTATTATTTTATCTGGGAGATGAAACCTGTAATATTGATGATGGTTCATGTTTCAAACTTCACATATCTAATCTAGTTTGCCATATATATGTCGAAATATAGATTTTAAAAATAATAAAAAAAAAAACAATTAAGAATGATCAATATGATAGAATAGACCTTTCACCGTTTTTGGCCATTGGATTTAGAACTTGTGAATTTAGCAACAAAAAATTAATTAATTACTTTCATAATAAAATATTTACAATATACTTTTATATTGATGAAACTCATAATAACTAATATGTTGGCCTCAAAAAAAAAAAAAAAAAAAAAACTAATATGTTAATATTAACATCAGCTGAACTAATTAGCAAATACTTAATTAATTAAATGGTGAACCATTTCACCATTTGACTTTAATTGTACAGTCCACTAGAATTTGGTGATATATGGCTTTTCTTTTCAATAAAACAAATAAAAAAAAAAAAATGGCTCCCTTTAAAATAAAAAAAAATTATCACCTCCCTTTTTGTCATTGTAGTTCTAATTTATTATTCTTGAAACCAAGAACCAGTTCATTTATTTTATACGTTCATCCATTCTGCCCCAAGAGACCTAACACTATCTTTCCACTATAAATACAAGCCCTCTCTGTCCCAGACTTTTCAGACTACCTCTTTCAGCAGAGAGCATAAATTTGGCAGTTGTTTGTTCAATTTTAATTATCTCCATTCTTAACATGGGAGGAACCTCACCCTGTGCTTCCTGCAAGGCTTTAAGGCGTCGTTGCGCGAAAGATTGCATCTTTGCACCATACTTCCCTCCTGATGATCCCCAGAAGTTTGCTATGGTTCACAAAGTTTTTGGTGCTAGCAATGTCGGCAAGATGTTGCAGGTATAATTAACCCTTTAATTTAGCCCTAGCTATCTTTTTTTTTATTCTTTCGTGTTGTTAAAAAGTTGAACCCTTTTTTTCTTGTTGAACCCTTTTTTTCTTGTTGTATAGTGGATCAGGATATCAAACTTCATAGATTAATGGATCACTGAAAAGTAGCAAGAAATGAAGTCAAATTCTAAGATCCAAGTAAGAGAGACATAAAATATATGAGTCCAGATTGCTGAACTTAAGGAAAGCATGTGTCTTTTAGTGAAGTCAAAATGCTTGAAAATTGAGCCTATATATGTAAATGGATAAATTTTATGTTACAAAATTGTTCTTGAAGATTGTTTCAAATACTACAACATATCTATATATTTCTGGGTTTTTTTTCCACAAGAATATGGATGTACATAATGAATTAATCCATTTTATACTACCTTCTTACAAATATATAAAATGATATGTGTTTATAACAAGATTCCTAGTTAAGACAGAAGATGTCACCCCTGTAATATCACACAATGAAAAAGTGTGAGAAATATGATAATGAAATAAAGTTGATCTTACTATTTTAGGCCTAGGACGACGGGCCGCCTAAGTACTAATTAGTTACTGGATTCACTATGACAGACTCGTATAGGTGCCGATAAGACAAAGTTTTGGGGCGATACATTATACAACCCCACCGAAGACGAAAAACAGCCCTATACTAAATATTTAGACTGATTTGTACATATGTGTTCCATATCTGTTTTTCAGGAGCTTCCAATATATCAAAGGGCAGATGCAGTGAGCAGCCTAGTGTATGAAGCAAATGCAAGAATGAGAGACCCTGTGTACGGATGCGTCGGCGCGATCTCGTGTTTGCAGAACCAAGTCTACCAGCTACAAATGGAGTTAGCAGTGGCACAAGCTCAGATTTTGTGCATTCAAATGGAGCAACAAGAGAATACTCTAAACCAACTGCCTCTTATTAACCATCATAATCATGAGATCATGGCCGATCAGATCCCAGAAGATGAAAAATCATCATCCTTTTTATGTCCAATGCTGCAAGTACTAGTTTCAATAGCTTAGAAGCACAGCAGTATCTTAGTTACTTTGCACCTACAAGCTGCAGTGTAATTCAAGACCCTCTTAAAAGAGAGTCTCTTTGGACATAACGTACTACTAGTCTTCTTTTCGTCTTTATTTTGTACTATGATCTAACTGTGAGCAGCTAGGTTGTTAGAAATTAATATTATGTAGAACTATGGATGGCGTTTTGGGTTGACTTGTTTCATTTCTTGGATTATCTTTAAAGTTTTAGTGTGTGGTTTTTATTAATAACGAGTAAAACGGCCTGTGCGCATATATTTCGTATCTGTAAAGGAAAAATATAAGTAAAAACTTGTGAACATATTTAAGGGTATCTTCCGTTTCATGGTATATATATTTGAGGAGCTTGTGGAGAAGTTTTTAGATCGTGGGGAGTAGGGTTTTTTTTTTTTTTTTTTTTTTTTGAAAATCCGAGTTTGAGTCGGGTAATTGAGGTTAAACAGGTTAAATCTATTCCTCTATATATTATATATAGGTATAGATATATATAGATATAGATATAGACATAGATATAGATATAGAAATTTGTAAGAGCTAGCTATAAATTGAAGTGAAGCAGTTCCTCGTATTAGAAGATGAAGCTAATTGAGATAAAAATGAAGTTTAAAAAAGAGATAGATATGTTATATTGATAAGTCTAGATAAATGTCTTTTAAATAAATTAAAAGATTTATATTTGGTTAGTCGGTATAGTTTTATCTGCGTGTTCTGATTTTCTTTTGTCTCGAGCTCTCAAAAGTCTAGACAGACCAATTGGTTTGAAGACTTTTTTTCCATGTACGTAGTAATTTGGATTCATATTAGGTTGACTTGTTAAGTTCCTCACCGTTTTTCTAACTCTCTTTTTCCAAAGATTAGACCTCTAGTGTTTAATTGATCATATTTTAGCATAATTAATGTAATCACATTACAATAGTTAAGCAAGTAGATTTTAGTAAGCTAATTAAGCACTTGTTCCACATGGGAATGTTCTTTGAAGGTGCATGAACTAAAAAACTTGCACGTGAACAAGTATTGTTCGTCTATACTCTATACTTTCCTAATTAGTTGTTAATGACAACAAAAACATGTTATTCATCTTAAATCCACATGCTTAATCAAGATGAATACACGATTGATAACGGGTTGAGATCATATTTCTAAATTAACTATGCAGTTTTTGTCTTTAATTTCCTCTTTCTTATTCTTCACATGCACACTTGTATGGTCTCTATGAACACCTAGAATTAGTTTGGATCATATATTTTTATCTTTAAAGCCAAAGTTTTATATACATGTCACATTTGCCTATCAATTCTCTTATTTTATCCTTACGTACATGTCTCAATATTTTGTTTTTTCATATGAATAATATTATTTAAATTTCTTTTCACAATAAGTAACACCCAATTTATTCACTGCAATACTCAATGTAATTGTAACACCCCCAGACATGTGCCTAGTAGCGTTAAATGAGTTATATATAAATAATCCGGTCAACTGCTTAGATCATCGTCCTCGTTTGATAAAAAAGGCTAACCCCAGTTGACAAGATCTTTATATCTCACACTTATATGGGGTGAACATTTTAACTACTTTACCGATGTGGACTCTACATTCTCCCCCCCTTATAAGGGACTGACGTCCCTGCCAGGACGGCCAAGACTGTTCCCATATCGTCCCTACCAGAGGTAACTAGAGGTCATCATTACTCGTCTTTTTGTACAGTGCAGCGCATAGTTCCGTCTAATAGTCGGCTCTGATACCATTTAATTTATCTTAACATCATAAAACACTAATTATTCAATATGAAAACCCTCTTACCTTTTAATCCAAGCAATTCAAGCAAGAATTCTTCAAGCAAAACAGGCCCAAACGTGACTCCTCAACCAAAACCTATGTAATCACAATGTTACTACGAATTACATATGATCAAAGGTTTCTAAACGGATAAAACTACGAATCGAATCACTTAAAACCCAAGAACATGATCAAATCCTCAAGATTCCACAATTAGGGCAAAAGTCATACCTTTACAAAACTTCAACTTGTTGATATCAAAACGACGTCCTCTTCATGATGATTGCAAACCTCTACTCGAATCTGAAATCCGACAAACGGTTTGTGAGATACCTGAAGATTTTGTTTGGCCATCTTTTCCTCTCCAAGTTCGACTAAAGCAGAATTGATGAACTGATGAATTGATTGATTTTTATTTCCTATATAAATGAGGAGTTTTATTTCTTTAAAAACTCTCATTAACTCCATTAAAAAAGTGACCATTAATTATAAATTAATACTATTCTTTTTCTATTTTTTTCTAAAATGTAAATCCATAAACAAATAAATATAATAATCGGATTTTTTTGTAAAAAAACACGTGTGTCATTTTTCAAAAAATCAGGATATTACATTCTTCCCCCTTGAGAGGAGTTTCATCCTCGAAACTGAAGCATAATCCAACTCTAGGCTCCTTCTCTAGCAACTTTCCTCAACACAAATATAACCAAAAATTCACTTGTTTTCCCACGGACAACACTAACCGATTCTGATATTGCTAACCTCTGAACCAAAACTCTACTGATTGCCAAACCGTTCAAACCCTTGTACACAAAACCCAAACCGACCAACCACATGTTGAACTACAGAAACTGCACTAACCAATCTTGTACTCATCCTTCCCATCTTAAGAACAACACTTTCCTAGTTCTACAATGCGTGTAGACAAAACTCTTGGGTAGCCAACCTATACCAAGAATCAAACCAACAACTTGTAGTAACATCCTAGCAACCTTGATTTCTCTATCCAAAGGTGTTTTTACAACCAAAAGACCTTAGAGGTTGTTCTTACTAAAACTGAGGTGGGGGGTACTTGATTCTGAAACCGGTCAACATGTTCCAACTGACCCACAATTGCCTGACCCCCTATCTTGAACCAAACCACTCGCTTCTTGTTGAGCCCTAGAACTTCCAATTCGAAACTTACCAACACGAGCACCTATGAGGTTACCTACCATTCCGAAAGATCGGGAAAGATCAGAATGGTTACTAAGTGGTCTAAAGAATTTTATCTTAAAAGCAGGGAAGCCTAGGAAAGAAAGGACGCTTCGCTTTGATACCAACTGCATAGACCGTCGTCCTCGCTTGGTCTAAAAGGGTTAACCCGAGTTGACAAAATCTTTATGTCTCACACTTATATGGGGTGAACATTCTACTATTTTACCGATTTGAGACTTTACAGTAATAACTAAATATTAACTATATAAATGGACCCTAAAAAAATAACTATATAAAATGGATACCCTTAAAAAAAAAAACTATAAACCATGGATATCTAATTATATATACTAATATATATATATATATGTCTCATATTCACCTCTTCATTGTGGTGCTATCATTGGGCCACAAACAACTTACCACTTTAGTAGATATTGAATTTTAATTCACGGGCTTACAACTACCTACTTGGGCCGGGCGTTGTAATAATGCACATATTAAAATATTCGAAAAATTAATATAGCTACCGATTTTTGCCGTGACAATTAGGACAATAAGTGCATCAGACTGTTCGTGATCTACTTATACTCGATTCATAAATGAGGATGATTTGATCTATTTTTTTCGAATTTGAACTCGAGTCTAGCTACTTGAATAATTAACAAATTCAATCTCGAACTTAAAATATATTAATCGAGTACCTCTCAAGTTAATCGAGCTATATTAAAATTGTACTTAATTAATTATATTTATATTTTTTAGGAATATTTATAGAATTTATTATTATATTATATTCAAAATAAATTAATAATTTCTAGTTGAGTTGAGTTCCATTTTATTATATTTTATAAAAATTAAATGAAATTTGAAAAACAATCAAGTTTACGAGCCGAGTTATATCAATTAGCTAACAAGTCGAGTTCGACCTTACATTTTTATGGTCAATCGAATTCAAATCAAGTTTCGACCACAATTATTTGTTTTCGAGTCGAGTTCAATCCATAGACAATATTGACTCAAGTTGACTCGATTAGAGTGACAGATACTAGTGGGCTAAGTTTAATGATTTTTTGGTTTTTAGAAACGAGGAAAGAGCCACTCAAAAAAAAAAAAAAAAAAGAAACGAGGAAAGAGACAAATAGTACAAAATTGAAAGAAAAAAAAAAGCCAAAGGGAGGAACTTTTCAAATTCAAAAAGAACAACTTTTGCTTCTTCCTTGCTCTCCCGACTTTTCCTCTCTCCGACACTCGTCTTGTCTTCCCAGCTCAGTTCAGCTGAGCTCAGCTTCAGCTCTATTTTCAGGTTCCATAACGTGTATGCATTTCTCTTTTCCCGCCTACATCAAGATTTATTTTCATCTATGATGATTTTGTATATTTCACTTCATTTTGTTGCTTGTCTCCTTTCTGCTTAAATCAAAATTTCCATTCATTTCACTAGCTGAAATAACTCGATTAATGGGCTTCTTCAAATCTAAACCCCAGAAAAGTTTCTGTTATAAAAATTCTAATCTTTATAAACGGAAGGTGGCCGTTTTTCTTATTTTGCGATTCCACATCTACTTTAGGGCTTAATTTCAAAGGATTTGGAGAAATAATTGAAAATAGACATGTTCTTTTTTTGGGTAGAAGAACTTTTTATGATTGTGAAGGATCTATGATGTCTTATTCATGTTCTATGGTGAACTGGAAATAGCTTTCACTCGGTAAAGTTAGTGGTCATTTTTGTTTGTGTTACATTTAGGGGTCTATGATTCTTAAAAACTTGTTCTGTTAATTAGCCGTTTTCTTAAGGAGTAATTGAACTACTGAACTGCCTGAAATCACCACCATATGATAGGGTTTGGTTCTGTGCAATGCGATTGGACAGTAAAAGTTAAAAAAGAAAATTTTGTTAATGCGTCTAATCAGTTTGATATGTTGCTTGAATCGGATCCAGTTTGATGATTTTATTTATTCACTTGTCTTTTTGTATTCAAATCATCAGTGGTTAGTGAAGAAGTTGTACTTTTGAAGTATCATTAAAGACTAATAATCCATTGTAATTGAACTCCATGACACTATTTATCTATAGGGTAAGTCCCATATTTTGATATCTATTGGCAACACATAGATTCATTTTGATGTGCCATTGTTTGAACTTTGCTTATTGCTCTGTAATATAGCGTTTCAACATAGGTTTTTTGAGAAGGGGAATGGGATTTTTATTTTATTCTAAGGGGAGGGGATGATTCGGACCCTAGTTGATACTAGAAGTGCAATGGTTTTTACCACTAGGTTAGAGATCCAATCCCCAAGTTTCGACATAGTTTTCAATATACAACTCTGTGCAAGTCTCTAGCAATGAAATCTCCTTTTTCTGGTTGACTTGTATTTTGAGGTAGATATCCGATGACAACAATGGCAAAGGACAATATCAGCAACAGTTATGAAGAAGCTCGTAAGCTAAGGGTTCTGGATAACAAGAAGAGATTTGAGGTACTTAATTAGGCTTCACTCCTATAATGTTGATTTTCCTCTTCTTCATGCACCTTTCCCTGTTCATTTGTGTGGCTCTGTGTAGGTAGAATATTGTGTCACTGTCGTTTAGAATCATTTAGCTTCAAAGGAAAGAAGTATTAGGTTTATGGAATAGAACTATTTAAGAATTAATAGTTCAAATTCATATTTGAAATCCTCAGAGTATCTTTAATGATGGTTTTACTGTGTAATCTGGTTTTGTTTTTGTTTTTGTAAAGGATCTAGGGATTTTGAGCATTTCCAAAACACTCACTGAAATCTCAAAACCTGAGAAAAAAACCACGGTAAGATATTGTTTCTTTTTTGTTTTTGTTATTTAAATGGCATTATCGGTTCTTGCATCTCTAGATGTTCATTGACACCGTTTTTGTTTTCCTTCTGTATATTCATACAGCCCCGCAAGATTAAACCAAAACAAAGTTCTGTTTACACATTGGAGCCTAGACGATCATCACGTGAACGTAATCCTGTTCCTTCATACCGCGATGATGTAAGTTTTCCCCTTAAGTAGTTGAACGTCGTATAATTCTTAGCCATGTAATTACAAATGAGGTAAAAGACTTGGAAGAGCCGGTAACTGTAGGAAAGCCTGAAAAAGGGATCTTTGTGTTTCTCCTCTGTTCTTTCTAATTGATGATTCATTAGGTTCTCAAATCACTGTTTCTGGATCTCGTGGTACTACACAATCTTGCTTGTAATGAAATTTATATGTTTGTGTACAACAGATTGATATGCAACAACTTCCTACATTGAGAAAAAGGGCAAAGTTCAGCTCTTCAAGTACATGGGCAAGGTAAAGCATCTGTTTTCCACGTTTTTGGACAGTTTCATACTTTTGGATAAAATCCCAAGTAGTTTAAACACACGCGAACTGTCCAGTTATCTTGCAAGACCTCTGGAAGAAGTTAAATCAGCATCGTATGAACAAAGAGCTGCTGCATTCAAGGCTGCTGAGAAGCTTCAGAGCAACTTACAATCAGAAAACCCCTCTTTTGTCAAATCAATGGTTCGATCTCATGTGTACAGTTGCTTTTGGTTGGTAGGTTCCCATGGCAAAGTCCATCTGTAACACAATATATCTGTGTCGTTTTGAGACAATGATGATGTGATGTGATGTGTTCAGGGGCTCCCATCTAGATTTTGTGAAGATTACTTGCCAAAGTCAACTGTTGAGATAGTATTAGAGAATGAGGAAGGGTCAGAATACGAGGCGGTGTACATAGGGAAGAGAGCAGGGCTTAGTGGAGGTTGGAGAGGTTTTGCTTTGGATCATAAACTGGATGATGGTGATGCTTTAGTATTTCAATTGGTTGAGCCAACAAGATTCAAGGTTAGTACTAATCGTAGTAGTTTATCTTTAAACTTTTGATGATAAACAACTGCTTCTTTATCCCCTCTCCAAATTGAGTGCAGGTTTACATAGTAAAAGCCTTCGATGAATCGAACCAAATCCAGAAGTCTGATGTTTCAGAGACGAGGGTTGATGCAGATGATGATGATGATGTTAAAGTGAAGGAAAAGCAGCAGGAGAGTATCGACAAGAAGTTCCAAACGAAAAAGAAAGTATCGACAAAAGATCAAACGCTGCTTCCAAAGACAACAAAAACCGAGGCAGGAGGGGATGAGGAGGATGGTGCTGGGAGGAGGCGTAGTAGTCGAAGGAAATGATCTTGGCCAGATTAAGCCTCCTTAAAAAAGAAGATATCCATGCCCTTTTGTTTATGCATGTTTTGTGTCTACTTTTAGGAATTGATGGGGCTAATTAATGAAGGGCCTGTGATGGTGTGGTGTATGTGTGAAATGCAAACACAAGTAGACTATTTTGGTCTCACTCTAATTTCCTATGTGAAAAAACCATGCAAAGGCTTGTAGTGGTCTAATTTACTGCACAAGGTTTAATTATGTTGGCCAAGTGTATTCAAATTCAGTATCAAATGTTTGTGTTAGTGTTTATTTGGTACACAAAACGAGCTCAAACTTGTTTGTTTTATAAACGAACTAAATACTTTGTTTGAGCTATATGTTTGTGAATCTTTTGCTTGATCTCAAACCGAGTTTAAATTACCACACATCTTCTGTTTTCAATTTTTGTCGACATTTTTCAACCCGTTTCTAAACTTCTATCAAAAGAAAAAGAATAATAAGATGGATAAATGCCAACGATGATACAACACTAAGATAACGTTAAAGATTTATAAGCGAAACATTAAAGATTTATAAGCGAATCGTCCAAATTTGGGGGTAGTATTCCAATTTCAATAGGACAAGGACAAGTAATCTAAACCCTATATCATCGTTTTTATCGGGTCAAAATTGGATTTTTTGACCAAATAAAATCTATTCTTTGTCTGGACTGGCAGGTGGGCGTTGTAACCCTAATTATCTGATCTCATCATCTCCGACGCCTCTCTGTCCGAAACTCAGCATTTCTCCTTCCACAATTCTCTTCCACTTGTCGTTATAAGAACTAGTATTCTCTGCCACGGCCCCTAAATTTACACGCCTCATGATTCTCTCTCCTCCTCTTCTCCACCGCCTTCATCCCATCAGGCATCAGCTAAATTCTAAAGCTTCTTGTGTTGTATGGGAGCAGCAGCTACCACACCTGCAACAATTTTGACTAGTTCTATAAGCCCAATTAGAACCCAGATTGCTAAATTCGAAGACCCTTTTGCGGCTGGTCTCGAATCATTATGGCAACCACTACTACGACTGATGCATCACCAAAATTTCAAAAGCCGGATCTTTTATCTATCTCGAACCGTCCAGAAACTGCCCTAGATGTTCGGGCTCACGACGGTCTTCACTTTTGGCAGTTTATGATTTCCGGGTCGATTGCCGGGTTGGTGGAGCATATGGCTATGTTCCCTGTGGATACAGTCAAGACCCAAATGCAAGCTTTGGGTTCTTGTCCCCTGAAATCAGCTAGTCTACGCCTAGCTGTTCGATCAATTGTCCAATCCGAAGGGCCTGCAGGGTTTTACCGTGGTATATCGGCTATGGCCCTTGGAGCAGGGCCTGCACACGCGGTTTACTTTTCTGTTTATGAAATTTTTAAGAAATATCTATCAGGTGGAAATCCTAATCATCATCTAGCTCATGCGGGTGCTGGGGTGTTTGCTACAGTAGCAAGTGATGCTGTGTTTACGCCTATGGATATGGTTAAACAGAGACTGCAATTAAGTAGTAGTCCATATAAGGGAGTTTGGGATTGTGTTAAGAGGGTGGTGAGAGAAGAGGGAATTGGAGCATTTTATGCTTCTTATAAGACTACGATTCTTATGAATGCTCCGTATACTGCGGTGCATTTTGCTACTTATGAGGCAGCAAAGAGAGGATTGATGGAGGTTTCGCCTGAGAGCGCGAGCGATGAGCGGCTGGTGGTTCATGCTACAGCTGGAGCTGCAGCTGGGGCATTGGCAGCTTTAGTAACAACACCTTTAGATGTAGTTAAAACTCAGCTTCAGTGTCAGGTACTAGCTTAAGCACATGTCTGATATTCTTATCAAGTTCAACTTTCTCTTTTCTCTGTGTTTGCTTTGCTTAAAATACTGTTCTTTTCACCAATCTTGTGTATATCTTGGACGAGATGTGTTTATTCTGCCTTAAGTATGTCACATTGCTAATGTACTCTATATAGCTTTAAAACTCTCGTTGTGAGCTAACGTTTTCACTATCAAGTGCTAATGTCATAAAATGTTGCTTCATATTAACCAAGACTATCCAATTAACAAAGGAAGGCAAACTAGATCTACTTTAGCTCAGTTTCATCTCAATTTCAGATCTAGGGTCACATGTCCTATGATGAAAAGGAGTGGTGTGCTTCCGCTTTCAAAGGTTCTTAAGCTTCTGATGATTTCAAGCCGCTGCATCTTATTTGTAGGACAGTTCCTCGTCCTAATTTTGTGAACTAATTGCATGATTTATTAATTAACATGTGTCGGTGAATCTTGAATTTGTTTTAATTATTTATCAATCTTTTCGGGTGGCCTATAAAGGTTTGGGATGTCCTCTTAAGAGCTTACTTTAAGTAGGTCATAATGTTACATGTAAGAATTTGTTTTGAAGAAAAGGGGAGAAATAGGATTCTATTCTGTGCCTGTAAAGAACGTAATCTTTTCATACTTAAACACACTCACGCACATCTTAGATGATTGATTTCTTCGTTCTTGGGATCCTGGGGGGGGGGGGGGGGGGGGGGTTTGGCCCTTGGCTTATAGTTGGTGTATTCCTCAGCCCGATTTCTAGTTTGGTCATTTCTGATAATGCTGTGTGTCATATGGGTTGTAAGTGTGTATCGTTCCGGATGTTTTGTTCCAGGTGCATGTGCATCTAAAGGATGTCGCTTGATAGCAGTGTATTTCTTTTCTTTTGTTTAAAAATCTAACCCTTTTGAAACTCGTTGCTGCTTTTTTATGTGTAGGGTGTGTGTGGATGCGACAGATTTGTATCTGGTTCAATTAGAGATGTTCTGAAAACAATAGTAAAGAAAGATGGATATAGCGGATTAATGAGAGGATGGATTCCCAGAATGCTTTTTCACGCCCCTGCTGCTGCTATTTGCTGGTCAACATACGAAGCTTCAAAATCCTTCTTCCAAGACGCCAATCTTACTCGAAGAAACACTAGTAGTGTTACCTGAGCCAAATACCGTAATCTTTTCTTGTATGAAAAGTCATCATAGTAGTACCACACTATCATGTGTGTTGCGGCATTGTCTGTTACAGTAGAGACTTTTTTTTAATTCAAAAAGGGCTGGAGATATCTTTAGTGTAGAGCTGCGATCTTTGAAACAATGATGAAAGCATAATTGGTGCTTGGATTTGGTTGAAGAGAAAGAGGTTTGGTGGGCCACATTATGAGACATGATACGAGGATATGTTGTATTTTTATAATATGATGATCTGGTCGTCGTCATCATCATCTTCTTCTACGACCGATTATTTTTTCTAGTTGTATTGTTCCTGAGTTCATCATCTTAAGTTATAAGATTGATTGATTAGATAGCATGATTTGTATGACTTGATTTGCTTCTAAATAATTGCCGCATATCCGGTGGACTGGTTTTTTTTTTTTTTTTTTTTTCATGGAGTAATTTCTGAATTTCTTTTCCTGCTAATAATGCAGAGTGAAAAAAGAATAGAACGCCTTGAGTGGAATCATATACATAGGCCTTGAGTTGGGTTTGAAAAATAGTTGCAAACCAAAAGTGAAAGTATACAGAGGAACGAATGAACTATTTTTGAATCCACTGAATTTGATGCAAATGCAAGTCTATGAACTAATGTATACTTCAAAAAAAGGATAATGGCCCCACCTTTATATACAAGGTTAAAGGTTGTGGAGGAATGTTTTTGATCTAAAATGAGAAAAAATGACAAGAAAAAAAAATAGTGGTTGAGAAGGACAAAAACTCGCGTATTATTACGTGTGTTACTTACGTGTTGCTTACGTACACTGTCATACAACCACGTGTAGTATACGTAATAATAACGCGCGTTTTTCCTTCTCAACCATTATTTTTTTTTTCTCTGGCCCCTATATACATACGAATGGTGCGAAAATAAGTTTTTAGATTTTAAAATCATGACCAGTTGTGTGTGTGTATATTTCACTGCCGTATTATGTTGATAATCTACGGAAAATGTTATGTCAATTAAACATTGTATCGGTTATTATACTACGAAGCACCAGTGGTCTAGTGGTAGAATAGTACCCTGCCACGGTACAGACCCGGGTTCGATTCCCGGCTGGTGCAACATTTTTGCTTTTTTTTTTTTTTGTCTCTGACATCTTGTTTATGTCTGCAAGTTGAAGTTTTATGTTTTTTCTTTTTTTTTTAAGGGATGAAGTTTTATGTTTAACTAAGCAGCATCACTGTGTGTGTATATTTCTAAAAAGAGATTGTGTTTTTAACAGATCAAACATGTCAACTTTAGTCACTTACTGATAACTTTTACAGCTATTGGCCTATTGCTCTGCTCCCCCTTCAAACATGTAGGAAAAAGCATCAACTTGGATTGTCAAGCAATGACTTCTTAGGCATGCATGAATGCATCCACAATCTGTGTTCGTTTTTTGGACCAGTAATGAACTATCTTGACTTGGCTACAATTTCACACAATCCTCGTCTACAACCAACAAGTTGATCAACGGCTGTAGATGTCTTTGGCGATAAGTGACAACATTAGTAAAAAGGTGTCTTCATAAACAGTTTGAACATATACACATGCATCATTCTGGATTATGCATCAAATACTCATTATAGTATACATATCCAAAGATTTAACAGCCCAAAAAGCCATTCAGTATCATAAAGTTTACAACTTTAAATAAATGCACATAAACACTCATACAAGTAGTACATTACAGTGACTATCACTATGAACACAACTATTTTTAGTCCTTTGTTCTCATTTCCTTCCACCACCAAACAACTCGTTAATCCGAGCTTCAACTTCCTCCACGCTATACTTAACATACTTAGCAGCATGTTTACCAAACTCTGGACTGGATCTCAACCTTCCAATGAAGTTGCTATAAGCTGGCACCAAATTGCCAGCAACCGAGACGCGCAGTTCATCTCTAAGCTGACCATCGAAAATCACCCATGTGGATTGTGTTCTACAGGTCTCTTCAAATAAAGAATTGAAAGACTTGAGCTTTTCTCTCAGTGTCTTCACCGCTGCAGTTGGAGACGATGAATTATTATTATTATCAGACTTCAATAACCCGATAACTCTACTCCATGAGCTTCTCTGATAATTTACATGATACTGCCCCACTTTTGCTGTGTGTTTTCTAATCCAATCATCTCCTAAAAGCGATCCCAGTTCGCTATCCATGGCTTTCTGAACAATGTATCTCCCATTGTTCATACGAAATACAGAACACAAAGCAGAGTCCTTGTAAACCTTTGATTTTGCTTCCAAATTACTCTCTAGTAGCTCCATAATCCAGGCCATTTGTACCCCTAATGAAGAAGATGACGACAAAACTCTATCATCTGCTTTACCATAATCCGAAAGGGATGGTGCAACGGTATCTTCAAAAACTTGCTCCAAAGTCTGCGTAGATCGACAAGCAGCACGAAGATAATTCATCACATAACGTGTGATAGGATGAAGCCCACCACCAGGAACAGCAGCTTTAACAGGATCCCTTCTGATCAAATTCTCTAACTCCATAAATATCCCTCTCATTGCTTCTCCAAGCCTCTTCCATATAGCCACTGCCTCATTTCTTAGTAACAAACAGTACTGATCAGAAAACACTAAATCGAATTCAGGCAATAAGTCCCTCATAGCTTCATAAACATCAAGAACTTTAAACAATCTCTCGGGTGCACGGCTTCCAATAGCGATTGCATCCGCGAAATTCAGTAGCTGTATAGTTGAACCTCTGCAGACCTCCATAAAGGACAGATCTGCAGCCGAGGAAAACCCGAAAAACACACGGTCACACAGACGCCGTTCACTAGGAAAGAGTATACGAAGAGCTACATTAATGGCTTTAATCCATTTATCAATCTCGTCTTCAAGCTCTGACCATTGCGTTTTCTGGATCTCATCAATGCTAAGCTTCTGTAATTGCAATCTAGAGAAACTTTCTTCTAAAAATTCCCTACGACACATACTGTATGAATGTGAACACTCCTTCCCGTACCCTGCATTCACCATTCTCTTCACGATCTTGCGTAAATCATCGATTATTCCAGATGGCAACGCATCGATTATGATATCGTAATCAGTTAGCGGATGCGCTACTGGAATTTCACTCTCATCTTCTACATCTGAATCTGAAGAATAATTAGGGTTTGCAGTCTCACCAGTCTGGTCAAACGATTCGTTCCCCTGTTCCATGAGTGTTTTGAATTCATCCTCAAGACGAAACATAGCTTGCTGTAACAAATACTCGGCGCGTTCAAGACACGAAGACACCGATTTATCATTAGCAATAGGGGTCAAATCACGAACAACGGCGATCAATTCATCAACGGCATCAAGAAAGGAATCAGCATCAGCAGAATCAGACCAAATCGGATGATCAGCAGATACATACCTAGAGATCTGACGCTCAAGAGACTTAAGGGACTGCTCAAAATTAACCCCACGGGGATGGCCATGGCCATGGTCATGGTCGTCGTCGTCGTCGGCGAGCTGGTCAGTCAATTTCTCCCTGAGCCTACCGTCGAAATTCGAAAAGATTTTCAAGATATCATCATCCGTCATGTTATCTGTATGACCCCCAAGTGTTTTAGCAATGTGACGTGCAACTGCTATCAGCTTCTCTTCTCCGTTTTCCGCCATCGGAGATTCAAGAAATTGGTCCGGTGAATATAGTTCAAAGAAAAGCAGAGTTAAAGAGAGGTAGAAGAAGGTATTAATGGAGGTGTGGTTGAGGATGCAGAAGCTGATAAGTATGCACGAGAAAGAACATGGGCAACGCGGTTTCTGTGAAATGAGGTTGAACGATGGGGGGCTGACGGTGACGGTGACGGTGACTGGTGAGACAAATTTATCAACATAGAAATCACAAAATTCGGATTACGAGTTTCGATACAATTGGGGCTGGAGGACTTGCGAAATTTGTTCATATTCGGAGATATCGGGTTGTGGGTGAAGTTCTCTCTCATCCTCCACAATCATATTGTGCATTATAATACATGCCAACATGATGTTATTGAGAGTGGCGTGGTCAAAATATCGTGCGGGACCACGGACAATTGCGAATCGAGCCGGAGCACACCGAATGCGCGTTCAACGTCCTTTCTACAGCAGATTCTTGAGCATTTGTAAAATATTTAGTCTTTCGGTTCATTGGTAAAGGAATTGATTTGACAAAAGTTGCCCGTAGGGGATATATTCCATCGGCTAGATAATACCCCTTATTGTAGTTGTGACCATTAATGGAGTAGTTAACTTGGGGACCCTGACCTCTAGTTATTTCAGAAAATACATGAGACCGTTCTAGCACATTGATATCATTGTGTGACCCCGGTAACCCAAAGAATGCATGCCAAATCCATAAATCATAAGATGCTACGGCTTAAGATGAGTGTAGGTTCATGACAATGACCAGTGAACATACCTTTCCAAGCAGTTGGACAATTTTTCCACCTCCAATGCATACAATCTATACTGCCCAACATTCCTGGAAAGCCACGAGCTTCACCGATTTGAAGTAATTTTGAAATATCCTCTGAGTTTGGCTTGCGTAGATACTCAGGACCAAATACATCAATGATTGTTTCAACAAAGTACCTCATGCTTTTAACGGCTGTGCTTTCTCCAATCCGTATATATTCATCAATGAAATCTGCTGTTACCCCATATGCCAACATTCGCAGGGCTGCAGTTGTTTTTTGAAGAGATGACAAACCTAATTTTCCGGCGGCATTTCTTTTTTGTTGAAAGTATGGCTCGTGTGCTTCCACCGCATTGTGAATCGCGGGAATAGCTCACGACTCATCCGAAATCTCCTACGAAACATATGAACTGGAAAAATAGGTTGCGTTGCAAAGTAATCTTTGAACAAACGTTCATGCCCTTGTGAAATGCCACGATCAATATATGACCGTTGTCTTCTAGAGCTTTCACCTTGTGCCACAATCCTATCCCTTTCACGTTTGAAAGCTAAAATTTGAAGCATTTCGTCGTCGTCGTCGTCGTCGTCGCTTCCATAACAAAAGTCGTCCAAAAAACTATCACAATCGTCGCTTGCACACAAAAAATCGTCATCACTCATTGTGTTGATAAAAGAAATCCCTAAAAATGAACATAAAACAGCCTGATCAACCTGACAAATAGCAAACCGTTTAGGCAGACATAATGCGACCTTAAAACAGACAATATCAAGTGCAATAGCTTAACTTGGCTAGCACCATATCCCGTATCACCTCGAGTCGGCAAGAACAAATCACCCTAGTTTAACAAGTGAACTATTTCTAAAGAAGCATCATAAAAAATATATAAAGATAAAGAAAAAACATTAAATCTTGTTCAAATCCCAAATTTCCTCATACCACCGCAACGTAATGACTGCTTACTGCTAAAGTAGTTGCATTTTTAAACAGTTTAAGTAAACTAAAACACGAAGGAAAAAAAAAAAAAAAAAAAAAAAAAAAAAAAAAAAAAAAAAAAAAAAAAAAAAAAAAAAAAAAAAAAAAAAAAAGGGAGAAAAGAAGTAGGTTTACCACGCATTTGATGTCATGATAGCCAAGTATGATGAATACATTTCGAAAGCTGCATCCGGGTACTAAGGACAACGCTGCGGAAGTCCCTATCGGGTTCATCAATTTGAAACACCCCACCCCACCCTAAAAAATGAAGGATCCTAAATCCTAAATGGACCTGGACTACCATATTCTGTCAACTGTCACCCCTGAGGTAATTGCAAATAACCTCTACACTATCAATCCCCAAATACAAGGTATGAAGATTACGAGTCGGAGAAAAATAGCAGAGAAAAATAGCAAATCAAGGAAATTCAGCAAGTCAAGGAAATAGCAGAGAAAAATAGCAAATCAGAGAAATAGCAGTCAGAGAAAATGAACCAGGAAAAGAATAGCAAATCAAATCCCCAACACATCCCCAACACTATCAATCCCCAAATTCAGCAAGCAAATCAGGAAAAGAAAACGCTGATGAGTATGAAGATCAAACAAGCAAGTCAGAGAAAATGAAGTTGAGTATGAAGATTAAGCAAATCAGGAAAATTACGAGTTCCACCCCAAATACAAGGTATGAAGATTACGAGTCAGACAAAAATAGCAGAGAAAAATAGCAAATGAAGGAAAATTACGAGAAAAATTACGAGTTCCACCCCAAATACAAGTCGGAGAAAATTAGCAAATCAGCAAATCAGGAAAATGAAGTTGAGTATGAAGATTAAGAAAAATTACCTCTTAATTTTGCTGAATAATCGATGTCCAAATTTTCAGAGCCTGCTAGCCGATATTTTACCATTTGAGACGTTGATGGAGGAGGAAATGGAGGGAAGGAACGGAGGGAAATTGTTGAGGAAGAGGAGAGAGGGAAATAAAAGCAATAAAAAAATATGTAAGGATTGATACGGTGTCTCCCCAAATACAAGGAGCGATTGTTCACTTAGACTTTATGTTTGGACACTAATTAATATTGTCTTAATTTCTTTTTTTTATTATAATTAAAGAAACAATACTACAAAGAGCTGCGGCTCATACCCTGGCGGTGATGTACCAGGGTCTACCTTGGGTTCGATCCCCGCCCCCTCTTTCGTTTCCGGAAAAAAAAAAAAAAAAAAAAAAACAATACTACAAACAATTGAATGGAAGGATATTACAAGTATTTAAAACCAAAATAAATTAACCTAGATGTCGGCATAAGAAACTGAAATGTGTACATGATAACCCATTATGATCGACACCTAAAAAGTGAATCAATATAAACAATTTAATGGGTCAATTTTAATATATATATATATTACACCGTGATATTTATTTTAAACACGTCGATTGCCCATCTTCTTGTAAACTGAAGGGGTTGTCCTAGGCTCCTAGCGTACTTTGTAGGAGGGGTTTCGACTTTTCAACAATTTCTTAAAAAATTATGATTATACTCCATGTAAAATCATGAAATTATTTTGCACCTCAATGCGGTTGATACATTTCACGACTTCATGGCAGTGAAGAACTGAAGTAACACCCTGAGATCAGTGACACCGTTGTTGTACGTAGTTGTCAAGTTCTAAAAGCTCAAGTCTCTCGGTTGTCCTACCATGCTTTCTTATGTTTAGGCCTCGGTTCATTACACTAATAAGACATCGGTTTAAGGCATTGGGAGAACATATAATACTCATGTTATTCTAATTAGCACATTTCCTTTAACCGGATGACCATGAATTTAAAGCGTGGAAAGTTATGAGCCATAAATTATTCGTTCGTGTGATGTCGAGCTGGACAACATCAGCACATGCCCTCACAACCTACTCGGGTTGGGCATTAGATGATTGTAGATTGTTTCTCATAATAATGGATGATTTTGTTTCTCGTTATGCATGTGTTTACACGTACTATCATTCAAAATAAGTTGATAAAACAAGAGTTTAAATTGTACTCTCATTCTAGTGTTAAATGACAAAACCAAATTCGTCAAAAGTGATTTATTTGGGTTGGAATCATCCTTAGAGCTCGATGGTCATTTTCAGATGGATTACTCTGCAAGACAAACAAAATGCAAAGAGCCTAGAGGTTGTATTTCCAGAAAAACCCTTCAACACTTAAGTTGGTTTAAGATACAAGATTTTGTATGTAGGCAGTGATTGACATGTTAGAAAAGAACTTGATGGTTGGTTTATACATGCAACTTAATTAATAGCGTAATCTGTAAGGCAACTTTGCAAGAATAATGTGTTAATTAATGTCCGAGTATACATTGAAGTGGTAGAAATAATGGGTTTGTAAGTTGTAACCGCATACCATGGCATGCATTAAGTAGTTACTGATCAGAACGTCCATTAACAATTTTATGGGGCCAACTCGATCGATGCTCTTCTATAACGAAGCGCCAATTGAACAGAAGAAATAATTTAACATTGTATTTTTGAATGTGATATTCTGTATCTGGAAGAATTTTCCTAACCGTCATTTTTGGCAAACGCTACGCATCCATTATTTCTTGGACTTTTTTGATCTCCTTGTGCCCAAAGAAGATGATCAGAAAATTATACAAGTTGTTTGTTTACTTTGGCACATTTGAAACGTTAAATGTGCATGGTTATTTGAACGAAAAACCGCGCATACATATGTGAAAAATATTCTAGGGCAATCGAATAGTGAAGCTGAACAATATTTCCATGCAAATTCGAAGCATCGATCAGTTACTTAGAAATGTAACAGAAAGATATTGGATCCAAAGATGTTTGTTTCATTCAACTGGTACACACATATATTGTGTTTACATAGGACACTTGTCACCTAGAGACTATGCCACCTATACAACATAATCTAGGCATAGATTCTCTAATATCAATATAACACATAGGTCCCTCAGCTGTAATTAATATATTACTCTAACAGCCCTCCTCATACTAAATAAGAGTGTTTGATCACATTTAGTTTGGATCTAAAATGAATAAAAGTTGAGGTTGACAAGGCTTTAGTGAAGATGTCAGCAGGCTGTGCATGTGAGGGTATATATTCAACAATTACATCACCATTCATAACTTGATTCCTCACATAATGTACATCAATCTCATTATGCTTGGTCCTAGCATGAAATACTGGATTCTGAGCCAGGGAATTTGCATTGATGTTATCACAATAGATCACAGGGGTGCCCTTCAGATTAACTCCCAGTTCAGCAAGCAAAGATTTCAACCATGTGACTTCAGCAGCTGCATGTGCCAGACTTCTATATTCTGATTCAGTGCTTGATATTAGGACAACCTGTTGTTTCTTAGAACTCCATATGACAAGTGAGTCACCAATGTACATACAGTGGCCAAAATCTCCTTGATAAACCAGCATTAGAGAGCATACATCTTGCCCTCTCCATAAGAGTTTGATTCATCCTTTCAACTACATGATGAGAATCAACTTTGCTTAATTTCTTACATGATTTTACCCATGTTTATGACTTATTTGATGCACTTTTGGGGTAGTTTGAGTGATTTAAGATTCATTTTCACCATTGCATTCACTTTGAGGTCAAAGATGACTTAGTCCAAAAATCTCGTCATTTTTGGTGAATTATTGCATATTTCACACATATATTATCTTGCGGAAAAGGAGGCATTGATGATGGAAAGATGACACCCGAAGCTAAAGAGTTGAAACGGATCAAGAATCGTTGATGTTTTCATGCTACTGTGACTTAATCTGAATTTTGAGCTCCATTAAAGGCATTTTATGGACAATTGTCTTCATGAAAGTTGTAGGTAATTGAACAATCTTTTCAACTCAACTTGAATCACTCAAATCGGAACTCTACACGCAAAGATATTATCGAATTACTGAAGTTGTACCTGTACAGTGGCGGATCAGCAAGTGCATGCGCGCGCATGCTCCGGTGCATGCTCGCGCATAAAAGGGCAGAAAAAGCAAATCTACATTCAGAGATTGCATGCACACGCATGCTATCCCCACGCTTGCGCATGGAACGCGTGTTTTTTTTACATATTTTCATCATTCGGGGTTGGATTTTGGCTATATAAAAGCCAATTAGGTCGAATTTAATACCCACTTCTTCAGAATTTAATTTCCTACTCAGTTCCTAGGTTTATTTTTCCAAAAACCCTTTAGAAAAATTATTTTATTGCATCCAATTACTTCAAGATTGTTAGGATTGTTGATTTCTTTTTGCAAGTTCTGAAGGATGCAGGTTCTTAGATCTAAACGAGTTAGATCTACGCGCAGCGGATGGATCACGATTTATATGACACAATTCATAAATAAAGGACTTAAACTACTACAAGGGGGTTAAGATCATGTTACCAATAGGAAGAGAAGCCTTGATCTTCCGATGTGTTCTCCAAACGGCGGTTGGTGGACACCCTTCTTGATACACGAACCTCCTTGATATGCAACACCAAGAAAAACTCCAAGTTTTTCTTCCTCTAAAAACCCTAGATGAGAAAACAATTTTTTTCTCTCTTTTTAATGATGGTGGTCGAAATTTTCATTCTTCATTACCCTTGGAATAACTCTCCTTTTATAGGAGAGTAAATCCTTGGTCTCCAAGTTTCAATTAATTAAATAAATAATTAATTAAACAAAATAAAAAGATATTTTCCTTAATGACTAATTGTGACATGTATTGACCAATAGGAAATCAAATAACAAGTCATCCAACCAATCATATAACAAGAATATCTTTTATTTTCCACATCACAAAAATTAATTCTTGTGATAAAAGAGACACTAATTGGCGCCACCATTAGGGTTTTTAGCCCACATAAAATGTCTTTTATGTGTATTATATTATTTAGCCCAACTAAATAATATCCATGCATATCAATTAATTAGCCGGCCAATTAATTATCACCGAGGCCCAAGTAACAAGATTACTAGTCCGAATTACGAAGCCACATCGGGGACCATGGACCTATAACCGTAGCTCCAATAATTAATTATTCATCGAACGAGAATAAGTACATTAATTATTAATTCCGGGATTACGCCACCATAAACCCGAAAGCGAACTCTACCGATTATAGATGTATACTTATACTCAACCCATAGAGTGAATAAGCGTCCATTGATATAATCACTACATACGGAATAACCCTCCATGCATCGTCCATTCGAGTGGGAAGTCTCCGTGAACCCGACTCAGAATATCTTATCCTTATTTACCATTAACCCCTGATGATCAATTAGTATGCATATCTGACTAGTAGCTAATTAGTCAAATGCGAAACTCCCGGGATCGATCACTTTCTTAGGGCTAACAAATAAGGGACTGTCTCTCTACTTCCCGCGGGGAAGGAATGGATTCCATGTCCGTGAAAATCGAACTACTCACTCATCCGGAGATAGTGCCAATGAGAAGTGGCTTGGAACACATTATTTAAGTGAACCGTAACTAACACATCAAACACTACCCCGGGACAAGCGGCACCCCGTGATCACCTCGGGATTAAGGTTGATCCATATATGATCATCTAATGATTTAATAAGATTCCTCGATTACGGAATTATATCGAGAAATACGGATTAAATCGGTCCAAATCCTATATGAATGCCATCATATATAAATGCCCCACGTAGGTACCCTCTACCGACGGTCCGGATAAGACTATCACACCCTAAGGTGTTACGGGTGCATTATTGGTGTTTTAATCAAGAGACCCTAAACTCGATTAAGTTCACCACGGACTAACGATTTAAGCATATCTCCACTAACTCAATCCTCACGTGCATGCCATACACCGAGTTAAGCGGTTACATGCGATACACTTAGGGTTTGCGGCGGTGTATTATTTACAAGCACAAAGCAAGTAATAAGGTGAGATAAATTTCGTCATAAAAACAATTACACAAATTGTCTTTCGGGCACTACACCTAACAATCTCCCACTTGCACGAAATGACAAGTAATGATTGTTTTTAGAGCACACCCTTTCTCATCTTATTCACAACACTCTCCCACTTGCTCTAAAAGCGAGATGAGACATATCCATCAATGCCGTACCCTCCAAGCACTCGACTTGGTACAACGATCGTTAGGTTGTCGGCTCAAGACGATCTTTAGGATCGAAACGTCGCCGGTCCTTCCAATCAGGCGGTACTCTCTCTCAATATGCTTATGACTTCTTATGACCGAGAAGATCCTACTAAGCTATCTCTTCACTTGTTTTCACGATGAAGTGATATCGGCTTATCGGACACCGGAATTACTCCCGGACCAAAAAGGAAATTCTAAGCACTATGAGTAAACACCGAGCCCGAGATCAACTTAATGATCATCCTTAATCGACTACAAGTCGAATCGGTGTAGTCAACCATATTCAAGTTTGCACCGAATATACAAGCATATGATTCCTCGTTCTCTAACGATACTTGAGGACGTACTAAACCGCTACTTATTGCTTGAATCCAAGATTCAAGCGCAATTGACTCGTTTGACTTGCCCTTATCCCAAAGAGACTCTATCCCATTTTCTCTTTATCCGAAGATTTGGAGAATCATCCCTGAGAGGTAAGGTAGGACTACTCTCGTTGAATGCTGCAACCATATATGCATAAACATCTTATTCAATAAGATCGGTGGGATAGCCAATGACTCATTCTCGTGAATTTGACCGAATCAGATTCTTAGAACATAGTCCAATTCTCTCATCCAGAGAATCTTGGCGTGTCAGTTTCTGACTTCAGATAGCACACACATGTTGTTTCCAACTGTTTCAGTGTTATCATTCATGAACACTAATACTACTATTTTACCAATATTGATACACAGTCTACAAAAGACTTATCAATATTCTAGTCAAGTCCACATATTTTAAAACATGCGACTTTTAATGACCGAGATGTTCTCTTAAATCCACAAAGGATATAAGCCATGGGAGCTTCCTACCAATGGTTCTTTCGAATAAATTAAGATATCGTTAGTCTCGCAAAAAGGTATTAGGGAATCACCCCTATCTTACGCTTTGTAACGAATCCGTTATTCATTCTCGGCTAAAACCCTTCGTTCGAATGAATTCGATTCCGTTGTTCGGCAAGAAAGTCTCGGGGAATCACCCCTATTTTATGCTTTCTAACGAAATCTAGCAAGGCGAGTGGTGAGAGAGTTCAAGGTACGGTTAACTCTCTCGCTTGTCGGGGAATCACCCCTATACCACTCAACTTTGCGCCGAAAGTTTAAACTTTCCTATTCATTCGACTCTTTTCTATGTAGATCCAATTGCTCCCCATTTTGGGCCGAGACACTCGGGTGGTTCTACAATAGATCGAACAAAGCGGAGTACAAAAACTCCATTTACGGGGTTAAAAATTTGTCAAACCAACCTCTCATAATCGAATCCTATACTGACCCACCAAGAGCCATAGGTTATCAATCACCCCAAATGAGATTATAAAGTCCACAAAATCACAATGGGTCAACGGTTAAACCATACTCCCACCGTGTCTTGGATGGATTGACATTCGATCTAGTAGTATTTATCGGTGTAATCACCAACAACTAATGTTGGACGTGGTACGATTAAATCGAGATAGTAACTACCTTTGGGTAACCGTACTCCAAGGTTTAAGGTTGTTACTTATAGATTCTATCGAAGGCTTGTGACGATTCAACCGTCACTTTCGATCTCAAGAATCTTATAATCAACCTTCACTCGTCTCATTAAGATATTTCACGAACAGTCACAATGCGAACGTATGCGCAAAATCTCCGGTCCTACCTTCAAGCATTAAATGCTAAATGCCTACATTTATGGAAGTGGTGTGAACCGAATTCACTCATTATCCATAAATTCACCGGCATCTTCTAGGTAGACTTCTCGGTTTACATAATAATGTTAACCGTTATTTTGCAACCAATTATCTTAATCGAGTTTAACGATTGTATTGTAGCACATTAATAACTATATTAGGCAAGTCTATGGTTTCTTCCTCAGTGAGAAACATTCCACTAGGAGGCAGGCCGAGCATCAGTCCCAAGACTATGCGATAGCCTATTTCTGAGCATGGAATACTCTATTCTCTGCTAAAATCAGAGACACCTCCTCGTATTCTTTCGATAAACCAACAAGTGTTTTGAGTAGTTATCGACGTAATGTCACCACTCAAAATCTCCCACTAGCTTGTATCTCTCACTAGACCCCGAAGGTCATGGTGAACAAGCTATGTTACCCTTCAAATCTATTACCCTTTCCCGATTGAAAGGAAACTTAGTCATTGTTCCTTTGAGATAGTGTTCCTAGGCGGGAGATAGGAATCACCCTTAGCCGTCGTCGGGTCTTATCTCTAGGATATATGCACTAATTAATAGATATTGAAAGGTCGCTTATCTTAATACGGAAACCTTTTACCTTTAATAGTTTTAGATGTGTTATACTTATTCAAGCTTTTCTTAGTGGTTCGACTTTATCAAACAAAAGTCCGAGTCTTGGATTCGTACTACAAATGTCATATTCACTTTCTATGAGGCAACAATATATCGAGTTGAAAGTGAATCCATTTGTTTCAACGAATCCGTAAACGAAAAATAAATTTTTACGTGATATTCAAGGATAGAATCCGAAATTCATTTCCTTATATCACTCCCACTATTCTAGCCGAAATTACGCCCGTTGTTACTCTATTAATCGTTAATGCACAACTTCCTTGTTCTTCCAAAGAACTAAGCTATCGAGTCAAGTTACTCGGTTATGAAAGTCGCTAAGGATTCATTGGTTAGTGATCTGAAATCACTTTCCTTATCCTATACTTTCTTTAATTAATATTTCGGTTTAGCCTTAAAATTTTAGTTAAGATGATTAACACTTATAGACATTCTTTCCCATTCTTAACTTTCCTTAAAAGGAAACGAGTCTTGAACTAGCGAGTTCTTTAGAGTAGACACTACTCGTGAAGCGTGGGATGTCTAATGAAAGTGTTACCCGGTGGGACTAATTTTCTAATAAATTAGAAAAAACATAAGATAAAAGCTCCCACTAGTTTATCGGTTCCAAATACCGTCTAACTAGCGACACTTTAATCGATGATTCTCCAATTTTTCTATTAGAATATTTCTCGTGTAGACACTACACAAATAAAATTCACTAGAAGAATTTTATCGTCCCAATCATCTTTCAAACTAACTATGGTTGTCTCTCGTTCAACACGAGTGACAAGAGTGACATACTTATTTACGTCACTTAAGTCTTGAAGGCTCAAGAGAAAAACCTCTTCCGAAAAATTAATCACGTGTAAGATCAATAAGTACAATGTTCTAGTTACTTACCACTTTTTAACGAAGTCATTACTAGTCAATTTTACACTAGCGAGTCTAGCACCCTGAGAGATATGTATAACGGTTGTAAATAAAATTGACGAGAAGATAAATCCAAATCATACACTACTAAGAAATTTTAGGAACATAAACTAAGTACTTATAGTCTATCCTACCGTTCCAAGGATTTAATCTAATGCCTCGGTGCCGCCTTAGGGTAGGTCAAAGAGGTTTCGATTAATATTGAAGATCGATTGAGAATCGAACATCTCATTTGTGATCGTCAATCACCTTTCCTTTTTCGCCAAGGTATTACCAAAATACCCTTTATGAGTGTGACCTACTGTTTCAGATCTTTAGATAGACCCCGAGTGTGCCGCCTTAGGGTCGGTCAGTGACTCAGCGAGTACCCAAAATCCTATCCTTTCGGAGACCAAGCCTTGAACTTTGATAGCGGTGAAGGCCTTCCTTAGGGAGGCCGGTCCCAGGCCGGCACGAGGCGTCACCATTCTCTCACGTTGCTTGTGTCAAGCGTAGAGGCCGTGGGGTCGGGCGTCGCCTCTCCCGCTCCCACTCAATATTTTGAAAAAGTGGTGGGTTTGCGATCACGTTTTTGGACTTGATGTTACATTAAGGAACAATAAATCATAGGCCCGAATGTTGTCGGTTATGTGGGCTAGCCCACCCGACCTATTCGTTAGAACATATGTGGCCGTCGGACGGGTCAAGGCTAGGAGAGGTCCGTTGAGCCGTAGTGGCTTTTCGGATGACTCAGTATTGCCAGACCCCCGTGCAAACGCCACACGTGGAGGGTGAAGTCGATTGAGCCGTAGCTACTGTTGACCACCCAACCGTGGTTAAACCACTTTCGAACCTGTTTGCCCGTGATTATCCAATCCTTAAACATCAAACTTTCACGTAGACACTACGGAACAAAAACGTAATCTCGTCTTAGGTAAGGTGGAATTCACCGAGAATCCAACACCTTAACCACGAGGTTTCGGGATTTTACTCCTTATGCTTTCGCAGAGTGGGATTCACCGAGAATCCATCACCCAACCTCGACGATTGAAAAAACCCGTATTCCTCGGTTTTTACCCTAATTAGTTTCTAATTAATATCAAACAATTAATTAAAACTAATCGCGTGTTTTATACATGCCTAACTAATTCCTCGAATTAATTTCTACATGTATGCATATGGAGTGGAATTCATGATATGATGCATGTCATGGCAATTTTCCGGTTCTACACATACAATCTAAACATGTATACTAGTGCGGAAAATAAACACCGAGATGGACCGTTGGCACCCCCGTAACTAATCTACTAGAAAATTAAAAACAAAACCCTAATTAGGGTTTACTACTTTCTAACAAAATCTGCAGCTGTTCAAAATCTTCGACGATCGGCAAACCAAACGAACTTGGATCGCGACGAAACTTTCCAGATCTGATCTTCATTCTACGGACTTCAAGATGGACGGTCGGATCGGAGCTTTGACTTGTCAATCTTTCTCAGTGAGCCGCCCAACTTGCTGCTGAAACAGACTCTCACAGCAGCGCATCATATACTTCCCGAGATCGATCGAGGATGAAGATGAATCCCGATCGTCCTGAAAATTTTATCTCATGTCCAAAACTCAATGATTATCGATCTGACCGGTCGGATTTTAATTTTAACGGTCCAATTGTTCCCAGAAAATCGAAGAAGTCACAGTTAGGGTTTCTGTAAATCCTGCGTTTTTCTGTTACAGCAGCCACTTCGCAGCAACGAACGGAAACCTAAACGGACTCTGATCGACACCAAAATTTGTGGGATTGTTCATCAACTTCCAATCTTGATTCTGACCGGAGGGATCTTCGTTTTAACGGTTCAAACAATGGGAAAAACGAAAATACTAAACAGCTACTGTACAGATCTATTTTCTGGAAATTAAACTTGCAATAAAAATAAATTACATAATTTCCTATACTTTCATATGAACGAATTTTCATCGTTTATATGAACTTACAATAGATCTAACGGGAAAACGGTGCCAACCCCAATCCATCTCTTCAACCATAACAATTTAAATATTATCAAAGCATAACAATAAGTAAATTTTACCTACATACGATTCCACTCCTTTAAGTCGTTTAATTACGATTATGACTATATAAATCGTGGAACCTTGCTACGATACCACATGAAGGATGCAGGTTCTTAGATCTAAACGAGTTAGATCTACGCGCAGCGGATGGATCACGATTTATATGACACAATTCATAAATAAAGGACTTAAACTACTACAAGGGGGTTAAGATCATGTTACCAATATAGGGAAGAGAAGCCTTGATCTTCCGATGTGTTCTCCAAACGGCGGTTGGTGGACACCCTTCTTGATACACGAACCTCCTTGATATGCAACACCAAGAAAAACTCCAAGTGTTTCTTCCTCTAAAAACCCTAGATGAGAAAACAATTTTTTTCTCTCTTTTTAATGATGGTGGTCGAAATTTTCATTCTTCATTACCCTTGGAATAACTCTCCTTTTATAGGAGAGTAAATCCTTGGTCTCCAAGTTTCAATTAATTAAATAAATAATTAATTAAACAAAATAAAAAGATATTTTCCTTAATGACTAATTGTGACATGTATTGACCAATAGGAAATCAAATAACAAGTCATCCAACCAATCATATAACAAGAATATCTTTTATTTTCCACATCACAAAAATTAATTCTTGTGATAAAAGAGACACTAATTGGCGCCACCATTAGGGTTTTTAGCCCACATAAAATGTCTTTTATGTGTATTATATTATTTAGCCCAACTAAATAATATCCATGCATATCAATTAATTAGCCACCAATTAATTATCACCGAGGCCCAAGTAACAAGATTACTAGTCCGAATTACGAAGCCACATCGGGGACCAATGGACCTATAACGCAAGTAGCTCCAATAATTAATTATTCATCGAACGAATAAGTACATTAATTATTAATTCCGGGATTACGCCACCATAAACCCGAAACCGAACTCTACCGATTATAGATGTATACTTATACTCAACCCATAGAGTGAATAAGCGTCCATTGATATAATCACTACATACGGAATAACCCTCCATAGATCGTCCATTACGAGTGGGAAGTCTCCGTGAACCCGACTCATAATATCTTATCCTTATTTACCATTAACCCCCGATGATCAATTAGTATGCATATCCGACTAGTAGCTAATTAGTCAAATGCGAAACTCCCGGGATCGATCACTTTCTTAGGGCTAACAAATAAGGGGATCGTCTCTCTACTTCCCGCGAGGAAGGAATGGATTCCATGTCCGTGAAAATCGAACTACTCACTCATCCGGAGATAGTGCCAATGAGAAGTGGCTTGGAACACATTATTTAAGTGAACCGTAACTAACACATCAAACACTACCCCGGGACAAGCGGCACCACGTGATCACCTCGGGATTAAGGTTGATCCATATATGATCATCTAATGATTTAATAAGATTCCTCGATTACGGAATTATATCGAGAAATACGGATTAAATCGGTCCGATCTATATGAATGCCATCATATATAAATGCCCCACGTAGGTACCCTCTACCGACGGTCCGGATAAGACTATCACACCCTAAGGTGTTCGGGTGCATTATTGGTGTTTTAATCAAGAGACCCTAAACTCGATTAAGTTCACCACGGACTAACGATTTAAGCATATCTCCACTAACTCAATCCTCACGTGCATGCCATACACCGAGTTAAGCGGTTACATACCGATACACTTAGGGTTTGCGCGGTGTATTATTTACAAGCACAAAGCAAGTAATAAGGTGAGATAAATTCGTCATAAAAACAATTACACAAATTGTCTTTCGGGCACTACACCTAACAATCTCCCACTTGCACGAAATGACAAGTAATGATTGTTTTTAGAGCACACCCTTTCTCATCTTATTCACAACACTCTCCCACTTGCTCTAAAAGCGAGATGAGACATATCCATCAATGCCGTACCCTCCAAGCACTCGACTTGGTACACGATCGATTAGGTTGTCGGCTCAAGACGATCTTTAGGATCGAAACGTCGCCGGTCCTTCCAATCGGGCGGTACTCTCTCTCAATATGCTTATGACTTCTTATGATGGCGAGAAGATCCTACTAAGCTATCTCTTCTTGTTTTCACGATGAAGTGATATCGGCTTATCGGACACGGAATTACTCCCTGGACCAAAAAGGAAATTCTAAGCACTATGAGTAAACACCGAGCCCGAGATCAACTTAATGATCATCCTTAATCGACTACAAGTCGAATCGGTGTAGTCAACCATATTCAAGTTTGCACCCGAATATACAAGCATATGATTCCTCGTTCTCTAACGATACTTGAGGACGTACTAAACCGCTACTTATTGCTTGAATCCAAGATTCAAGCGCAATTGACTCGTTTGACTTGCCCTTATCCCAAAGAGACTCTATCCCATTTTCTCTTTATCCGAAGATTTGGAGAATCATCCCTGAGAGGTAAGGTAGGACTACTCTCGTTGAATGCTGCAACCATATATGCATAAACATCTTATTCAATAAGATCGGTGGGATAGCCAATGACTCATTCTCGTGAATTTGACCGAATCAGATTCTTAGAACATAGTCCAATTCTCTCATCCAGAGAATCTTGGCGTGTCGATTTCGACTTCGATAGCACACACATGTTGTTTCCAACTTGTTTCGGTGTTATCATTCATGAACACTAATACTACTATTTTACCAATATTGATACACGATCTACAAAAGACTTATCAATATTCCAGTCAAGTCCACATATTTTAAAACATGCGACTTTTAATGACCGAGATGTTCTCTTAAATCCACAAAGGATATAAGCCATGGCGAGCTTCCTACCAATGGTTCTTTCGAATAAATTAAGATATCGTTAGTCTCGCAAAAAGGTATTAGGGAATCACCCCTATCTTTCGCTTTGTAACGAATCCGTTATTCATTCTCGGCTAAAACCCTTACGTTACCGAATGAATTCGGATTCCGTTGTTCGGCAAGAAAGTCTCGGGGAATCACCCCTATTTTATGCTTTCTAACGAAATCTAGCAAGGCGAGTGGTGAGAGAGTTCAAGGTCCGGTTAACTCTGCGCTTGTCGGGGAATCACCCCTATACCACTCAACTTTGCGCCGAAAGTTTAAACTTTCCTATTCATTCGACTCTTTTCTATGTAGATCCAATTGCTCTTTGGGCCCGAGACACTCGGGTGGTTCTACAATAGATCGAACAAAGCTGGAGTACAAAAACTCCATTTACGGGGTTAAGGCATGTCAAACCAACCTCTATAATCGAATCCTATACGACCCACCAAGAGCCATAGGTTATCAATCACCCCCAGATTATAAAGTCCACAAAATCACAATGGGTCAACGGTTAAACCATACTCCCACCGTGTCTTGGATGGATTGACATTCGATCTAGTAGTATTTATCGGTGTAATCACCAACAACTAATGTTGGACGTGGTACGATTAAATCGGATAGTAACTACCTTTGGGTAACCGTACTCCAAGGTTTAAGGTTGTTACTTATAGATTCTATCGAAGGCTTGTGACAGTTCAACCGTCACTTTCGATCTCAAGAATCTTATAATCAACCTTCACTCGTCTCATTAAGATATTTCACGAAGTCACAATGCGAACGTATGCGCAAAATCTCCGGTCCTACCTTCAAGCATTAAATGCTAAATGCCTACATTTATGGAAGTGGTGTGAACCGAATTCACTCATTATCCATAAATTCACCGGCATCTTCTAGGTAGACTTCTCGGTTTACATAATAATGTTAACCGTTATTTTGCAACCAATTATCTTAATCGAGTTTAACGATGTATTGTAGCACATTAATAACTATATTAGGCAAGTCTATGGTTTCTTCCTCGGTGAGAAACATTCCACTAGAGAGCGGAGCCGAGCATCGGTCCCAAGACTATGCGATAGCCTATTTACGAGCATGGAATACTCTATTCTCTCGCTAAAATCGGAGACACCTCCTCGTATTCTTTCGATAAACCAACAAGTGTTTTGAGTAGTTATCGGACGAATGTCACCACTCAAAATCTCCCACTAGCTTGTATCTCTCACTAGACCCCGAAGGTCATGGTGAACAAGCTATGTTACCCTTCAAATCTATTACCCTTTCCCGATTGAAAGGAAACTTAGTCATTGTTCCTTTGAGATAGTGTTCCTAGGCGGGAGATAGGAATCACCCTTAGCCGGTCGTCGAGTCTTATCTCTAGGATATATGCACTAATTAATAGATATTGAAAGGTCGCTTATCTTAATACGGAAACCTTTTACCTTTAATAGTTTTAGATGTGTTATACTTATTCGGCTTTTCTTAGTGGTTCGACTTTATCAAACAAAAGTCCGAGTCTTGGATTCGTACTACAAATGTCATATTCACTTTCTATGAGGCAACAATATATCGAGTTGAAAGTGAATCCATTTGTTTCAACGAATACGTAAACGAGAAAAATAAATTTTTACGTGATATTCAAGGATAGAATCCGAAATTCATTTCCTTATATCACTCCCACTATTCTAGTCGAAATTACGCCGTTGTTACTCTATTAATCGTTAATGCACAACTTCCTTGTTCTTCCAAAGAACTAAGCTATCGAGTCAAGTTACTCGGTTATGAAAGTCGCTAAGGATTCATTGGTTAGTGATGCGAAATCACTTTCCTTATCCTATACTTTCTTTAATTAATATTTCGGTTTAGCCTTAAAATTTTAGTTAAGATGATTAACACTTATAGACATTCTTTCCCATTCTTAACTTTCCTTAAAAGGAAACGAGTCTTGAACTAGCAGGTTCTTTAGAGTAGACACTACTCGTGAGCGTGGGATGTCTAATGAAAGTGTTACCCGGTGGGACTAATTTTCTAATAAATTAGAAAAAACATAAGATAAAAGCTCCCACTAGTTTATCGGTTCCAAATACCGTCTAACTAGCGACACTTTAATCGATGATTCTCCAATTTTTCTATTAGAATATTTCTCGTGTAGACACTACACAAATAAAATTCACTAGAAGAATTTTATCGTCCCAATCATCTTTCAAACTAACTATGGTTGTCTCTCGTTCAACACGAGTGACAAGCGAGTGACATACTTATTTACGTCACTTAAGTCTTGAAGGCTCAAGAGAAAAATATCTTCCGAAAAATTAATCGCATGTAAGATCAATAAGTACAATGTTCTAGTTACTTACCACTTTTTAACGAAGTCATTACTAGTCAATTTTACACTAGCAGTCTAGCACCCTAGAGAGATATGTATAACAGTTGTAAATAAAATTGACAGAAGATAAATCCAAATCATACACTACTAAGAAATTTTAGGAACATAAACTAAGTACTTATAGTCTATCCTACCGTTCCAAGGATTTAATCTAATGCCTCAGTGCCGCCTTAGGGTAGGTCAAAGAGGTTTCGATTAATATTGAAGATCAGATTGAGAATCGAACATCTCATTTGTGATCGTCAATCACCTTTCCTTTTTCAGCCAAGGTATTACCAAAATACCCTTTATGAGTGTGACCTACTGTTTCAGATCTTTAGATAGACCCCGAGTGTGCCGCCTTAGGGTCGGTCAGTGACTCAGCGAGTACCCAAAATCCTATCCTTTCGGAGACCAAGCCTTGAACTTTGATAGCGGTGAAGGCCTTCCTTAGGGAGGCCGGTCCCAGGCCGGCACGAGGCGTCACCATTCTCTCACGTTGCTTGTGTCAGCGTAGAGGCCGTGGGGTCGGTTGTCGCCTCTCCCGCTCCCACTCAATATTTTGAAAAAGTGGTGGGTTTGCGATCACGTTTTTGGACTTGATGTTACATTAAGGAACAATAAATCATAGGCCCGAATGTTGTCGGTTATGTGGGCTAGCCCACCCGACCTATTCGTTAGAACATATGTGGCCGTCGGACGGGTCAAGGCTAGGAGAGGTCCGTTGAGCCGTAGTGGCTTTTCGGATGACTCGGTATTGCCGGACCCCCGTGCAAACGCCCACGTGGAGGGTGAAGTCGATTGAGCCGTAGCTACCGTTGACCACCCAACCGTGGTTAAACCACTTTCGAACTGTTTGCCCGTGATTATCCAATCCTTAAACATCAAACTTTCACGTAGACACTACGGAACAAAAACGTAATCTCATCTTAGGTAAGGTGGAATTCACCGAGAATCCAACACCTTAACCACGAGGTTTCGGGATTTTACTCCTTATGCTTTCGCAGTGGGATTCACCGAGAATCCATCACCCAACCTCGACGATTGAAAAAACCCGTATTCCTCGGTTTTTACCCTAATTAGTTTCTAATTAATATCAAACAATTAATTAAAACTAATCGCGTGTTTTATACATGCCTAACTAATTCCTCGAATTAATTTCTACATGTATGCATATGGAGTGGAATTCATGATATGATGCATGTCATGGCAATTTTCCGGTTCTACACATACAATCTAAACATGTATACTAGTGCGGAAAATAAACACCGAGATGGACCGTTGGCACCCCCGTAACTAATCTACTAGAAAATTAAAAACAAAACCCTAATTAGGGTTTACTACTTTCTAACAAAATCTGCAGCTGTTCAAAATCTTCGACGATCGGCAAACCAAACGAACTTGGATCGCGACGAAACTTTCCAGATCTGATCTTCATTCTACGGACTTCAAGATGGACGGTCGGATCGGAGCTTTGACTTGTCAATCTTTCTCAGTGAGCCGCCCAACTTGCTGCTGAAACAGACTCTCACAGCAGCGCATCATATACTTCCCGAGATCGATCGAGGATGAAGATGAATCCCGATCGTCCTGAAAATTTTATCTCATGTCCAAAACTCAATGATTATCGATCTGACCGGTCGGATTTTAATTTTAACGGTCCAATTGTTCCCAGAAAATCGAAGAAGTCACAGTTAGGGTTTCTGTAAATCCTGCGTTTTTCTGTTACAGCAGCCACTTCGCAGCAACGAACGGAAACCTAAACGGACTCTGATCGACACCAAAATTTGTGGGATTGTTCATCAACTTCCAATCTTGATTCTGACCGGAGGGATCTTCGTTTTAACGGTTCAAACAATGGGAAAAACGAAAATACTAAACAGCTACTGTACAGATCTATTTTCTGGAAATTAAACTTGCAATAAAAATAAATTACATAATTTCCTATATCTCATATGAACGAATTTTCATCGTTTATATGAGCTTACAATAGATCTAACGGGAAAACGGTGCCAACCCCAATCCATCTCTTCAACCATAACAATTTAAATATTATCAAAGCATAACAATAAGTAAATTTTACCTACATGCAATTCCACTCCTTTAAGTCGTTTAATTACGATTATGACTATATAAATCGTGGAACCTTGCTCTGATACCACATGAAGGATGCAGGTTCTTAGATCTAAACGAGTTAGATCTACGCGCAGCGGATGGATCACGATTTATATGACACAATTCATAAATAAAGGACTTAAACTACTACAAGGGTTAAGATCGTTACCAAATATAGGGAAGAGAAGCCTTGATCTTCCGATGTGTTCTCCAAACGGCGGTTGGTGGACACCCTTCTTGATACACGAACCTCCTTGATATGCAACACCAAGAAAAACTCCAAGTTTTTCTTCCTCTAAAAACCCTAGATGAGAAAACAATTTTTTTCTCTCTTTTTAATGATGGTGGTCGAAATTTTCATTCTTCATTACCCTTGGAATAACTCTCCTTTTATAGGAGAGTAAATCCTTGGTCTCCAAGTTTCAATTAATTAAATAAATAATTAATTAAACAAAATAAAAAGATATTTTCCTTAATGACTAATTGTGACATGTATTGACCAATAGGAAATCAAATAACAAGTCATCCAACCAATCATATAACAAGAATATCTTTTATTTTCCACATCACAAAAATTAATTCTTGTGATAAAAGAGACACTAATTGGCGCCACCATTAGGGTTTTTAGCCCACATAAAATGTCTTTTATGTGTATTATATTATTTAGCCCAACTAAATAATATCCACGCATATCAATTAATTAGCTTAACCCAATTAATTATCACCGAGGCCCAAGTAACAAGATTACTAGTCCGAATTACGAAGCGCGTCGGGGACCGGGACCTATAACCAGGTAGCTCCAATAATTAATTATTCATCGAACGAGAATAAGTACATTAATTATTAATTCCGGGATTACGCCACCATAAACCCGGCGAACTCTACCGATTATAGATGTATACTTATACTCAACCCATAGAGTGAATAAGCGTCCATTGATATAATCACTACATACGGAATAACCCTCCATAGGTCGTCCATTACGAGTGGGAAGTCTCCGTGAACCCGACTCATAATATCTTATCCTTATTTACCATTAACCCCCGATGATCAATTAGTATGCATATCGACTAGTAGCTAATTAGTCAAATGCGAAACTCCCGGGATCGATCACTTTCTTAGGGCTAACAAATAAGGGGATCTGTCTCTCTACTTCCCGCGAGGAAGGCAAGTTCTTCATTGTGGATCGCTTCCAAACTATTGGTAATTTATTTTTCTTATCTTTTTCTTGCTTTCTTCCGTTTCTTTTATGATTTCTTGTTCGTTCTTGAATTATGCGTAGCTAAATTCTTGATAGCTAAATTATGTGATGGAATAACGAAGTTGATGTCTAAACAATGATCTAGGGATGGGTAGGGCTTAAAAATTGAATCTTTTGAATTGTTGTGTCCTAAAACTTGAACCTAATGCCTTTAGTGGAGTAGCTAACCATTAATTGATCATACACACGAACTTTATAAATGTATTTTGCGAGGGAGTGTGCGAACTAGAGTTTTAGGATTGCCATGCACGAACTAGTCGAGTTATTCACAGTATGTTCCTTGGTAAGGTTTTCCGGCTAAACCGTGAACTCGGTGGATGCGGGGCATCTCATAGTTCTTAATCATATTAGGTCAATTAAATATCATAGAGGGGACTGTTGAACCGAGTATAGGGTAACTGGGTTATGGTATTGGCGCCTAAGACCAGTTTAAAAGATTGCACCCACAACATATTCATTAGAAACCATTGGTTCGTTGGTCGGTTTAAGCTCGTTCATAGTGATTCGGTAAATGTGTTAAGAGTAGAGTTCTTGACCATAGTTTAGCTATTCTTGTATTCATATATTTTAAAGTCGTCATTTTTATTTTCTCTAGCTATAACTAATTTCACCCTTTTGTGAGGCTGAACTAAATACGAAAGTGGTTGTGATACTTGACCAATTCCTCATGAGATACGACATTGCTCGCCGTTGTAGTACAACTGACCCGGTACTTTGCCGGTTAAAGTTGGTTTTCTATATTTTGGCCATCAAGTTTTCTGGCGCCGTTTCCGGGGAATCGGCTGATATCGAAAATCACGGGAGTATTTAGGATTCGGTCTTTTTATTTTGTTTTATGTTTTGTTGAAGAGTCACACCACCTACTCTGGTAGTGGTAGTGACTTGATACCTTGATTGTGTTCTTGTTTTCTTTCCCATGAGTCGCATATATGGATCATATGGCCAGGGAGGCTCTTTCCCTTACTCATTTGGAGGATTTAATTTTGGTGGTATGGGTATTGGAGCACAACCATATTATAAGTTCAACTCACACCACAACACCCCTACAACAACCAGTGGGAGAGTCCTCCAAGTTATCAGTTTCAGAACCCCGATGCTTATCCGTAATACTTTTAGCCGCCACAGGTTGCTCCACCGCCGAGGAGCACAACCGAGATTTTGTTAGAGCAACTTAGTTAGGAATTAAAAGAATTGAAGGATTCCCAGCACCGCTTGGAATCTAAGGTGGTTGATCTGGCAAGCCGGGTAAGGAAGTTGGTTGAGAAGAGGAGGCTTGAGAGCAACATTAAAGATGAAGAAGGTTTTCAATCTCCACCGTCTCTCCCTGAGGTAATCACTCCTGAGGAATGCCATAAAGAATGTGTGAATACTGTCCCCATTGAATTATCAATTCTTTCTTCAGTGAGCCCTATTGAGACACATGTAGAGGTGAGTCCATTTGAGTCTTTGGATGCCCTTGTTGAGCCAACTCTTATTACGTGGTGCTTGAATCACTCCTAATTGGTATATGCTTTGTTTCGGGGAAAGTGAATTCGTTGTTTTGCACAATGAATTTCTTGAACCAATCTTTGTGGAGGGGATTGAGCCCCTTGTCTTTCTTGTGCCATTTTGAGGGGGTGCTCAATTCCTATGATTTATGTAGGAGATGCAACGGTTTGCACTCCTTTGGTATAACTATCCTTAGCATAATTGAGGGTGGAAAGTCGAGCTAAGGACTTTAAATTTAGAATGTTTTAGGTAGGTTTTTTTTTTCACTCGTATTTCTCTGTTTTTCTTTTAATTTCTTAATAAGTCGAGCCAACGGCAATAATAAAAAAAAACGCTTATTGGAGGCAACCCACTTTCTTTAGGTTGTTAGGATTTTGTTTCTTCTATTAGAAAAATAAAAGGTGAAAATACAATGATCAATACAGTTGGTATTTATAGGCACAGATCCTTAAACTCTAACCGCCAAGAATCTTTGTCGGATTTCCATAAATGCCCCATATGTTAAATTACTCCGCTGATCCCACTCAGCTGACCATTGCGTAGATGTAGAAATCAATTGTATCCAAAACACTCTGACCTCTGACACCAGAAAAAAGCTCAGTAGACTTCCCAGCTGACTTTCACAGACTTGGATACACTTCTCAACAGACCATCACTCGTTAACTATCATATTAGTTCCACCGTATGTAGAGTTTAAGATATTTTGCCGACAATATATATATATATATATATATATATATATATATATATATATATATATATATATATAATATATTTTTTTTTTTAACGGGTGGTGGTCCTAAAGGACAACTTTACATCTTAAATGAAGAATAGGACAAAAAAAATAATATTTGGTTGAGAAGGACAAAAAAAAAAGACATGTACAAAAATACCCTTAATGATAATATTTTTTTTTTCTTTTCACATTAAAGTCGTCTTTGGTGTTACTACGTGTTGGTGTTACTACGAGTTACTACATTATGTGTTACTAGAGGGTGTTTCCATTGCTTTTCTATACCCTTAAGTTATTTGTGTACCTTAAGATCGTGACATTCATAGAAAAAATATATATATATATTTTGATGAAATGAGTAAAAATTGTCTTAAGTTGATCAAAAAAAAAAAAGTCAATTGATCAAAACCGAAATTAAAAAAATGGAACAAAAATTATTGGAAAGTGCGACGCCGGAAATATTAATTGTGACGCCTTGGGAAAAAGGGTTGAAACCGGTTCGCAAAACCTAAAAAAAACCCGATTTCGGTCCCCTTTCGCTCTAAAGCGAAAAAAAAGAAAGTATATATTGCTAATTCACATAAACATTTCACGGCATTATCATGGAAAGACACTTGATTCAATGCAGAAGAAAATTACAATTTGTTTTTTGCAAAGTTTAGGATAATGAATTATTGGATAAGGCACATAAAAAAATCGACCTCTCCCTCCTATTTTTTTTATGAAATTAAAAATTGTCTTAAGTTGATCAAAAAAAAAAGTCTTTAAGCAATTATTGAGTGCATATATTAATTTTCAAAAGGGTTAGTCAATTGCTAATTCAAATAAACAATTCACGGCATTATCATGCACTTGTATTACAATTTTTTGCAAATTAATGAATTATTGGATGCACATAAAAAAATCGACCTCCATTAAACATTTTGGGTACGTGGAACAAGATGTGATCACCTGCAAACATGGGTGGCTTTACATGGGGTGGGTGGGTGCAATAAGAGAATGTGTTTATGAAAATAACTGAAATGAATAGAAATAATAGCAAAAAAAAATCACCACTCCACATTGTAAACCAAACGATAAGCATCAAACCCAATGATTATTATGAACATCACCTAGTTTGTCAACTAACTATGAGTCCGTACACTTGCCAAAACACAGCTATATATATATATATATATAGGAACCCTATTCCTATCTTTCTGTAGCATTAATCATATACTCATATGGAAATGCAATAATGAACATTTCTCCATCTTCTTGCTAAACTGCCCCCACACTACACAATTCCCCTTAGCTTTCTAATTTTACTTCTCTGTCCAAAAAAATAAATAAAACTGTTCTAAATTCTATCCTAAAACCTGTTTACTGTACGTGTACGTGTACTTGTACTTGTACCTGACTGAAATCTACACTGATCGAGAAACTTGCAAATTTCTTTCACCCTCTCAACACTTGCTGCTGAAACACTACCATAGAAGCTCTACTGCATACATCTGTGGAGATTATATAATCTCCAATTATCCCTAGCTCATGTTTTTCACTCCAATTTGACAACCCTTGTAGTATGACTTGATTTATCCCGTTTTTTCTTCCCATGATGAGTAGATTATACTCTTCACTGCTCAGAGCTCGGATAGCAGATACCGTGTCTTCCCCGTTTTCTACTATTACCTCCCTGTAAACTACCCTTTCATTCGTTTCGTTTTTCACCCAAAACCATGTAACTACTCCATCATCAAGTTTCTTTTCCATCTTATCATCTCCCTCTTCATTATGTGAAAGAAATCGTATTAATGTAAGCGACAAGTTTTCGTTTCCAACCATTCTATCCGCGAAAGAAAGTGCCTCCCTAGCATCTGCCCCACCCAAAAATAGGACAAGAACGTGGCACGGGGAAGTCCTCATTGAAACATGAACAAGATTCTGTTGAGATGGATCCCTGTCAACCAAAAGAGCAACTGAGCAAGGAGCGTGTTTCAAGACATTAGCATTCATCGACTGAACTCTTTTACGTACCCCGTCTGTCGCTGTCGTCCGGTTAACCATTCTTTCTCCATCGTAGGGTATGATGACAAGAGAAGCTTTTTTTACAAGGGCAAGCTCACAAACGTCTTGGTACATGCTTCCTCTAAACGTTATTGAGGTGTAAAGATGGACACTAATGTAATCACTTCTTGCTTCTTCAAAGAGTTTCAATGCTCTATGAATAGAGCTGTAGTTGTTCTCATCAGATTCAATCTCCTCCTCATCCTCATGATCGATAAACACAGGCGTGGCACGAGCAACAATGTCGATAACTTGCAGAGCATAGATACAAAAAGGGCTGGTCACTGTTGGATTGGATACTTCGAGCATATTTACAATACCGGTCACGTTCTTTTCATCATGAATGCATGCTACAATCTTGAGTTCCGAGTTAGGTGGATTATGTTGTATGTTTCTTCGCTTGTTGACCGTGTAAGGTCTTGTCGGATCATAGAGCAAACCGATCAATGGCGTGGATATTGCAGTCACCACTGTTGTTGTCAGTACAAACATTGTTAAGTATGGAATGGTAATGACCTGATACAAACAAGCTGCAAATCAGTGATGGGCATAGAGAACTACACACTACATGAAAAAAATTGTTAACTTGGGAACTAATAAGTACCTGTAATTCCATCCAGTGGAGGAACAAAAGAACCTCTACTTCACCTCTCAAACTCAGCATTAGGCTTAAAGTAATACTTTCCTTTAAGGGCATGTTAAAGAATTGACACGCCAACACTGTTGCTATGAATTTGGTGATGTAAGCTACTATAATCATGACAAGAATAGGTTGAAGAAATGCCCATTTCCCGCGGAGAGAAGACACATCAACAACCAGGCCCACAAACAAAAAGGAAAATGGCATCAGAATGTCCATCATAAACGTCTCGCTCTTCTCAACAAGGGTTGCTCCTAATGGAGGTCCATCAGGTATTGCTAACCCCAGGCATAATGATCCGTTAGCTATGGCTAAACCGGTTAAATCTGACACGAAACCTACGATCATTACGCTAAGCAATATGGCGACAACGTAAAATTGGTCAACTGGTTTTCCTTCGGGAGTTGTTTTGATAATCCAGAGCATTGTCATCCTAAAGCCGCCAAATATAAAAGCCATAATAAATACCGCAGAAATTACATACCACAAAGCAGCTAAATGCTTCATTTCCTCTTGTTTTGCTGCCTCGAATACAATAACCGTATTGATCCCAATAACATCGGTAAGCACTGCAGTTGTCAATGCCAATCTCCCAACCTCAGAACTGTAAAGATTGAGCTCTTTGATGATGGGGTGGATTACAGGAAATGCTGTTAGAGCAAATGAGGAAGAAAACCCCCAAATTGTTGAAGGCTTTGCGATCTTATCTTCCATCAAATGCCTTAAAGGAATAGCAACAGAAAGCGTGCAAATTAGAGGCAGACAAACACAAATTGTTGCAATGTACCAACGTTTTCTCCCCGCTTTCTTTACCATATTAAGGTCGGTTTTTACTCCCGACACAAAAAGGAAATACACGAACCCTAAAATCCCTAAATTCTTATACATATAATCAGCGTAATCCGTGAAGAGATACGACCGAAACCGCTTGCTCCTGCCTAACACAGACGACCCCATAATTATACCTCCCTATAAGAAAGTAAGAAACAAGATCGAAAACATACAATTAAACCTCAAAATCATGGAAAGTCAGATGAAATCAGATGAAACAGAGAAAAGGGTAACAATATAAATTAGACGAAATGAAGGAACTTACAAGAAGCTGAGAGACAACTCTAGGTTGGCGAAGAGGCTTGAGAATGAATCGAATAATACGAGTTATAATCACCATGAGCGCAATGTCTACTAACAAAATAGGGAAAGAGAAGTGCAACGGATCATTGCTATAGAAAATCCCATAAGGACGAGAGGTATGAAGCTTACGACAGATTACTAAGCTTCGATTGAAGAGGATCTCGCCGCCTTCTGCGAGCTTAATGTTACCCATTGCTAAAACCAAATCAAAGCTGTTGTTTTCTTTCCTTCCTTCCTTCCTTATTTCTTCTGGTAGGTTGAAGCTAAGCAATAGGAGGAAGACGCACAAGAATGAAGAAAGCACTTTGGGGTGGATGTACAGTACATCCAAAGAGAGAGGTAGACCGTTCATTTTTCAAAGTCAGTTATTTTTCCTGACATTTTTTTATACAAAGTGGAAATTCAGTTGAGGTTCGATTTCTCTGTGGAAAATTTGTGAGAAATCAAATGCATACTCATGAGTGACATAATTTTTTTTTTTATTTTTTTAAGAGCAATGATACAGGCACAACGGTTGTGTCATAAGGAATGAAATCAATCGATATAAAATTGATTTTAGAGTAGAAAATAAATAATCACATGTCCGATTGTAGCAATCAGCCATAGAAAATCTATTTTTAATTGGGCCAATTATTTAAAAGGACTGATTTTCAACTTATTAGGGGTAATAGGACACTCCGAAATCTTATTTAGTTATAAGGACATTCTAATTTTAAGAAAGAAGCTTATTTAGTTATAAGAACATTCTAATTTCAAGTGGATAAAAAGGAAGAAGGAAAAAAAAAAGTGTTCAAAGTAATAAAAATAAAAAATAAAAAACAAAACAAAAAAAAACTTACTGTGTGCGTGGTTTTTTTTTTAATTTTTATTTTTATAATTCACCATATTTCTAAAGGTCATATATTTTGATCTAAAACTCGGATCATCATAATTTTTTTACTAAAATTCATATTTTTTCGTCTTCTTTATTCTAAAATCAAATTTGATATTTTTCTGAATAAATTTCATAAAATCAATTTTTTTCTTCATAAAAATCGACGTGACGTATTGATCACCATCATGCATTGACCACCTACCCAAATGCATTGGCCACCGGGATCCATTAACCACCCAGATGCATTGACCGCCGCGATTCATTGGCTACCATGATGTATTGACCGCCGCGATACATTGACAACCTTGATCAGTGACATCTCATTGTAGCAATTTATGCAATGACGTCTTATTGTAGCGATTTATGCAGTGACTTATTATTGTAGCGATCTATGCAGTGATGTCTTATTGTATCGAATTATGCACTGACGTGTTATTGTAACGATTTATGCAGTGACGTGTTATTGTAACAATTTATGCATACATTTGGTTGTAAAAATATGCATTTAAACAAAAAAAAAAAAAAAATACAGTTATTTTACAAAGTTATCGAAAAATTTAAACCAACACTAATCAAATAAACCAACATCAATCAAATATTTAAAGATAACAAAGAAATAAAGTTACTTTACAAAGTTATCAAATGTGTGTATCAAGTTGTATATGCGGTGACATCAATATCATTGCATCAGTTATCTAATTGTAAATATAGTATCAATGTCCTTGCGTCCATCAATGTCACTGCATAAGTCATCAATGTCACTGCATCAAACATCAATGTCACCGCATAAGTCGTCAATGTCGTCGTCAATGTCACCGCATCAAACATCAATGTCACCGCATAAGTCATCAATGTCCATAAGTCGTCAATGCATCGCATCGACATCAATGTCACCGCATAAAACCTAACAATCAAGATTGCATCGATCGGCTACTCGCTCTTGTTTTGCATTTCTCCAAATGTGGAGCTTTTAATATGGATAAAAGTACAAGTTTGGTGAAACTACAAAGACTCTTCACTATGACTCTTGTAATGGCCACACGTTGTTTGTGCCCTCCGATAATTGGATTCATTGTGGAATCCCTCAATTCTTTAACACGATCTTGAATCATTTGACGATCTTGTTTAGCTTAATGTCCCCGCATCATTCATCAATGTCACTGCATCGGACATCAATGTCCCTACATCAGTCATCAATGTCCCTGCATCAGACATCAATGTCCCTGCATCAAACATCAATGTCACTGCATAAGTCATCAATGTCCTTGTATCAGGCATCAATGTCACTGCATAAGTCATCAATGTCACTGCATAAGTCATCAATTTCCCTGCATCAGACATCAATGTCACTGCATAAGTCATCAATGTCCCTGCATCAGACATCAATGTCACTGCATAAGTCAGTAATGTCACTGCATAAGTCATCAATGTCCCTGCATCAGTCATCAATGTCACTCCATCAAGTAGCATGTAAATCAGAAAAATATTTCTTACTTTGGTAGTTCTTGAGCTTATACTTCTTTGTCAAAAGGCATCAAAACCATTAAAAACAGAGCATGCTAAGCAAATGACAAACTACATAGCACGTTTTATATTGTTTTGATGTGGCATAGACATTTGTTAAATAGCATAGACATTTTTACTGATGCATCTTGAAAATGGCAAATAATTCAATAATCTACAACTATCTCATATAACTCTTCTATATATATAATAAGGCCAAAGTAGGAGTAACACACAGGCCACAATAGAGCTGACATTGTTCCTATAACAATTGGACCTCTTTTTCTCATCAATAAGCTCGTTTTCTCATCGTTCTTCTGTTCTGTTAGTTTCACCATGTATTTCTTGAAGAAGTTCATATTTGAGATCCCTTTTTCGATGTTTACGGTTTGGTTGTTCTCAGAAGAGATGGCAACATCCTCGATTTCTTTGTAGTGGATCTCTTTCTCGATTTTTCGCAGTGTTACAGGTGCTCCATTTTCTTGCAGCTTGTCTGTTTGATCCTTGACCTCCATTGGTACTTCATGTACTAGTGATCCTTCTGAGCTTTCTTCTACATTGTTAAATATAACTGCTTTTGATCTGCCTTCATTATTCTCTCTCACGATTGACGTCATTAGATCTTCTTGCGATAATTCATCTGTTTCTTGATAAATAATGTCCTTTTCGAATAACGAGTTCAATGGAATGAAGATCTATACCAACATCTTTTGAGTCAATTTTGAGCCCCGTTGCAGATTCGGCTACGGCGAGAATACTCAATTCGATGATGAAATGTTTTGGTCGTTTTCCGAGGTAAAATGTTGTCGATGTAATCGGTGAGAGATTTGAGTATGATCTTGATCAAGGATTGTTTGAATTTCTCCTGCTGCATTTATAGGGACATCAAGTTGAGCTTCTTTTTCTTCTTTATCTTCAATTGCCTCTTCGATTACTTGACATTCGATCGGTTTGCTCGTATGCTCGATGCTTGAATCGATTTTCATCCGCCTCTCCTACGCATTTGTATGAACATCATGTTGAGTTTCTTCGTCTTCAACAGCCACTCCTGCTGCATTAAATAAGGCACTATTTTTAGGCATTTTTTCTTCAACCGCCTCTGTTTCTGCATTCGTTTGGGCATCAAATTCAGCTTCTTTTTCTTCAAATTTAGGAGTCTCTGGTAGGTCTTAAATGCAATGTGCAACTCATTGACATTACACGTATCTAATTGTATAATTTATTTCATTCCCCTGCCATTTTTTTTTAATCATTTCTTTCATATTTATAGACATGCAGATGCTGATAGAACATTTTGGCTGATCTAGGTTTGTTACAAAAATTGAACATGATTCTCTTGGGTATGAAATTTAATATGGTTAGATTTGCTAGTTGTTGTGTTGCTTCTCAAATTGATGTTGAAATGTTATGGAGTTAGCGGATGTTTTGAAAGAGGCATTGACAATGGCAGCGGTAACAGTAATTACAGAGATGACCATTGTTTGCCTTTTTTAGCCAATACACTGAACACTAAATACATACAGAGAAATTCAGTGTTCGATCTGAAGGCCTATGGCGCCAATGAGAAGAACTTTGAGTGTTCAGAGACGCATCTCTCTTTCGAAGGTGGAATTAAAAAAAAGAAGTTAGATTGTCCTTATAAGATAATAAGTTTTTGGAGTGTCCTAAATGATCATTAAGTCTCTAACGATGGCCTTATAACTAATAACCACTTTTTAATTATAGCATCAATTGTGTAAAAAATGATTGTATGGTTATGCCAAAAATATATATTATATGCCCGTCGCACTAAAGAGCCTTATATTAATAATTAAGGAAATATCTTTTCACACAAATTTATATCTTATCACACAGAAATTTATTTCCAATTTCGCCCTTACTTTTTTTATTTTACGCGCGTTCATTCTGACCAAAGTGACACATTATCCATACTGAAATATGGTCAGAATATACGTGTTGAGAGTCTACACTGATTGATTCTGACCATCTTTTAGGTAGAATGTTTGAAGTTTTCCAAACTATATATAGTCAGAACATCATTCTGACCAATATTGAGTCCGGAATACTCTACACATTCAGACTAGAATTGGGTCAGGATAACAACAACAATATAAGAACACCACTATTAATTCTGACTGAATTTCAGACAGAATATTAAACGGCATACCGTGTACTCCCTCTGTCCCATAATATAAGACATTTTTTTTCATTTCACACAGATTAAAAAAATATAATAAATGAGTTACTTTTTAATATTTCTATGCAAAACATTGTAGTGTTTTCTGAAACTGACTAATAATATTACATTGTTTAGTGTGAAAGTGAAAACGAGTCATTTAACATTGTATTGTTTTGTGAGAATGACTTATATTTTGGAGAACACTATAAAAAAGCCAAAAGGCCCTATATTACGGGGACGGAGCCACGGAGGGAGTAGTTTATAATTGTCTATAAAAGGAAACTGTTATTACAATCGGTCAATTATACGGTCTTGAATCGACTTTAACATGTCGAATGTTTATATTGAGAGATCGTTAATCACACCTCAGTAAATTTATTGACACCACATTGCTTTCTTAAAAGAGTTTTAGAGACACCACACTTGTATTTACAGAAATGTCATTGCACGGGACATGAAATCTGATAACCACTTTCACCCATGTAAGGATCGACTTTCCGAATGTCATCATAGGATCACTTTTAGAAAAGTCGATTTTCGGTATGGTAAAAGCCGAGTTAGGTACATGTGGTGCGTGTCCATCTATCCAAACTCCGATGGTAGATTTTCTGAAGTCCCTTGTATTAACGTAGTAAGTTTTGGATGATGCCATTAATAATCCTTTTACGATATAATGTGTACATTAATTTGATCAGAAACCCCACTTTTATGGAAATGCAATAATGATTGCTAAACTAGCTTTCCTACTTCTGATGGTATTAAAATAAAAAAATAAAAACCTGTTCTGAATTCTGTCCTAAAACCTATAAAACCTGCTTACTCTGTGTACTTGTACCTGAAATATGTCTACACTAAGAAAAAACTTGCAAGTTTTCTTTCAGCCTCTCAAAACTTGCTGCTGAAACACTAGTATAGAAGCTCTACTGCATACATCCGAGGAGACGATATAGTCTCCAATTATGCCCAGCTCATTTTTTTCACTCCATTCTGATAACCCTTGCAGTAACACCGGATTTATCCCGTTTTTTCTCCCCATTATTAGTAGAGTATATTCGTCACTGCTCAGAGTTCGAATGGCAGATACAGTTTCTTCCCCATTTTTGGCTATTACCTCCCTGTAAGCTACCCTGTCATTCATTTCATTTTTCACCACAAACCATCTAACTACTCCATCATCAAGTTTCTTTTCTGACCTATCATTTCCCACATCATTATGTGAGACAAATCGGACTAATGTAACCGACATGTTTGCATATCCAACCATTCTATCTGCGAAACAAAGTGCCTCCCTAGCATCTGCCCCACCCAAAAAGAGTACAAGGACGTAGCACGGGGAACTCCTCATGGTAGTAACATGAACAAGATTCTGTTGACATGGATTCCTGTCAACCAAAAGAGCAACTGAGCAAGGAGCGTGCTTCAAGACATCAGCATTCATCGATTGAACACTTTTACGTACCCCATCTGTCCTTGTCCGGTTCAATGTTCTTTCTTCATCATAGGGTACAATGACAAGAGAAGCTTTCTTCACAAGGGCAAGCTCACAAATGTCTTGGTACATGCTTCCTCTGAAGGTTATTGAGGTGTATAGATGGACACTTATGCATTCACTTCTTGCTTCCTCAAACAGTTTCAATGCTCTATGAATGGAGCTGTAAATCTTTTCATCAGAACCCACCCTTTCCTCATTATCGTGTTCGATAAACACAGGCGTGGCACGAGCCACAATGTCGATGATTTGTAGAGCATAGACACGAAAAGGGCTGATCACTGTTGGATTGGATACTTCAAGCACATTGACAATACCGGTCACGTTCTTTTCATCATGAATGGATGCTACAATCCTGAGTTCTGTGTTTGGTGGATTATGCTGTATATTTCTTCGCTTGTTGACCATGTATGGTCTTGTCGGATCATAGAACAAACCGATCAATGGCGTGGATATTGCAGTCACCACTGTTGTTGTCAACACAAATAATGTGAAGTATGGAATGGTAATGATCTGACAAAGTGTAGATACAAACAAACAAGCTGAACATCAGCGATGGCATAGAGAACTGTATAGTATTTGAAAACAAAAAAAAAGTGAATGTGGGAACTTTTTTAAGTACCTGAAGATCCATCCAGTGGAGGAACAAAACAATCTCTACTTCACCTCTCAAACTCAGCATTAGGCTTAAAGTAATACTTTCCTTTAAGGGCATGTTAAAGAATTGACAAACTAGAATTGTTGATACGAATTTGGTGATGTATCCTACTATAACCATGACAAAAACAGGTTCCAAAAATGCCCATTTTCCGCGGAGAGAAGACACATCAACAAGCAAGCCCACAAACAAAAAGGAAAATGGCATCAGAATATCCATCATAAACGTCTCGCTCTTCTCAACAATGGTTGCTCCTAATGGAAGACCAACTGGTATTGCCAATCCTAAGCACAATGATCCGCCAGCTATGGATATACCGGACACATCTGACACAAAACCTATGACCATTACGCTAAGCAATATGGCAACAACATAAATCTGGTCGACGGGCTTTCCTTCTGGAGTTGTTTTGATAATCCAAAGCATAGCCATCTTAAAACCACCAAATATTGAAGCCATAACAGCTGCCACAGAAATCACATACCATAAAGCAGCTAAATGCTTGACTTCCTCCTGTTTTGCCGCCTCGAATGCAAGTATTGTATTGATTCCGATAACATCACTAAGCACTGCAATTGTCAATGCCAATCTCCCAACCTCCGAACTGAAAAGATTGAGATCTTTGATGATGGGATGGATTACTGGAAATGCTGTTAGAGCAAATGAGGAAGAAAACCCCCAAATCGTTGAAGGCTTTGCCACTTCTTCTTCCATCATATGCCTTAACGGGATAGCAACACAAATCGTGCAAATTAGAGGAAGAAAAGCACAAATCGTTGCTATGTACCAACGTTTTCTTCCCACTTTTGTTATCATATCAATATCTGTTTTCACTCCTGACACAAAAAGGAAATATACCAACCCTGAAATCCCAATGTTCTTATATATATAATCCGCGTATTTCGGGAATAGATACGATCGAAACCTCTTGCTCTTGCCTAAGACGGATGACCCCATAATTATACCTCCCTTTAAGAAGAAGAAAAAAAAACAGAGGATCTCGAAATCATGAAAAAGCAAATGAAAAAAAAAAAAAAAAAACAAAAAACGGGGAAAAAGAATGGAAAAAAGATGAAATGAAGGAACTTACAAGAATCTGAGAGACAACTCTTGGTTGACGAAGAGGCTTCAGAATGAATCGAATAATACGAGTAATCATCACAATGAGGGCAACGTCTAATAACAAAATAGGGAAAGAAAAGTGCAGCGAATCATTCCTATAGAAACTCCCATAAGGGCCAGAGGTTTGAATTCTATGACAAAACACTAAGCTTCGATTGTAGAGGAACTCGCCTTCTGCGAGCTTAATATCATCCATTGCTAAAACCAAATTGAAGCTGTTCTTTTCCTTCCTTCCTTATTTCTTCTGGTAAGCAAAAGGAGGAAGATGCGAAAGAGGTAAACCGCTAATATTTTTTTTTTAGGAGTCCCTCAAATTTCTTTTTTTTTTTTTTGAATTTTGTCCTTCAAATTTTCACGGTTACTTTTTTCGTGCTGATTTGTTGTTGCTGACATGAATATTCTGTACTAAGGCCCTTTTTCTTAACGGTAGTAACTGAAATCAAACCGTAAATTTCAGTTATATGAAATCTGAAACTTAAAGTGTGTGTTTATATAATCGAACTGAACTGAAATATATGGTTTGGAATGATTCATTTAACGAAATCTGTAAAGAAATTTAACAATTTTGTCGGTTAAAAGTTCGGCTTTTTCATTCGGTCATATATGGATAGGATAACGGTTCGATTATTAGCAATTTTCTATTAAATGTTATAATATTTTTGTTATAAAAACTAGTTATACAAATTGATTATGAACGATTCGGTTACGATTTTTATCTGGTTATATATTGTTCAATTTTAATTTAGGTTGGTTTTTGATTTGGTTACGGATAATACGAATTTCCCTACGAAGAGTTAACCGTAACCGAACCAAAATTTTAAACTTTCCTATATTACTAACCGAAACCAGAATGAAAACAATTACTATCTAAACCGTATTTAGATACTTGTATTTGTGAACACCCCTAGCTTTATCGTATATATAATTTTGGCCAGTATGGGTGACATCACAGTGATTTTACTATTACACCTCGTCGAAAATAATCTAAGTTTCTCATTTATTAATGTTTTAATCCAAGTTTTCGGCTATAGCAAAAAGCTAATATTACCTTTGAGTAAAAGTCAGACTCTGCAGGCACAACACGGACCGAACTCCGGATTAGTCGGGCCAGTGGGGGGTTTCGGATACCGAGAGCTTTAAGGGGAAAAAAAAAAACTAATCTTAGAATCATCGTTTTCTCTAGGTTATACGTAGTTCTTGCCCTCATATCCAGCTTTTGTTTGTTTTTTAAAACCTTTGCTCCATAGTTTCCGAGTAATATACCAAAAATTAACAAATAACAAATAAGAATAAAAATTATCTGACATAATAAACCAATTTCAGTGGCTGAATATAGTATTGATGAAAAGAAAATTAACTTTGTACAGTTGCAAAACACAGCTGATGTCTCTCTACTACAACAATCCTATGGAAATGCAATAATGAACATTTCTCCATCTGAATTCTAACCTAAAAAGCTAAAAGCCAAAACAACATTTCATCTAAACCTGCTTAATTACTGTGTACATGTACCTGATCTACACTAAAAAAAAGAACTTTGCAAGTTTCTTTCAGCCTCTCAACACTTGTTGTTGAAACACTAGTACAGAAGCTCTACTGCATACATCGGAGGAGACGATATAATCTCCAATTATGCCCAGCTCATGTTTTTCACTCCAATCTGATAACCCTTGTAGTAACACCGGATTTATCCCCTTTTTTCTCCCCATTACGAGTAGATTATATTCGTCACTGATCAGAGCTCGGATAGCAGATACTGTTTCTTCCCCATTTTCTACTATCACCTCCCTATAAGCTACCACTTCTTTCGTTTCGTTTTTCACCCAAAACCATGTAACTACTCCATCATCAAGTTTCTTTTCGATCTTATCATCTCCCTCTTCATTATGTGCGAGAAACCGGACTAATGTAAGCGATATGTTTTCGTTTCCAACCATTCTATCTGCAAAAGAAAGTGCCTCCCTAGCATCTGCCCCGCCCAAAAAGAGTACAAGGACGTGGCACGGGGAACTCCTCATGGAAACATGAACAAGATTCTGTTGAGATGGATCCCTATCAACCAAAAGAGCAACTGAGCAAGGAGCGTGTTTCAAGACATTAGCATTCATCGATTGAACTCTTTTACGTGCCCCCCCATCTGTCCCTATTCGGTTTCCATCATAGGGTATGATGACAAGAGAAGCTTTCTTCACAAGGGCAAGCTCACAAATGTCTTGGTACATGCTTCCTCTGAAGGTTATTGAGGTGTAAAGATGGACACTTATGCATTCACTTCTTGCTTCCTCAAAGAGTTTCAATGCTCTATGAATGGAGCTGTAAATCTTTTCATCACACTCCATCCCCTCATCATTATCGTGTTCAATAAACACAGGCGTGGCACGAGCAACAATGTCGATAACTTGTAAAGCATAGATACAAAAAGGGCTGGTCACTGTTGGATTGGATACTTCAAGTAGATTGACAATAGCGGTCACGTTCCTTTCATCATGAATGCAAGCTACGATCCTGAGTTCTGTGTTCGGTGGATTATGTTGTATATTTCTTCGCTTGTTGACCGTATACGGTCTTGTCGGATCATAGAACAAACCGATCAACGGCGTGCATATTGCAGTGGCCGCTGTTGTTGTCAGTATAAACATTGTGAAGTATGGAATGGTAATGATCTGACAAAGTGTAGATACAAACAAGCTGAACATCAGCGATGGGCATCGAGAACTGTATATTATTTGAATAAAAATAAAAATATATTATGAAATTGGGAACTTTTCTAAGTACCTGAAGATCCATCCAGTGGAGGTACAAAATAGTCTCTACTTCACCTCTCAAACTCAGCATTAGGCTTAAAGCCATACTTTCCTTCAAGGGCATGTTAAAGAATTGACAAGCTAGCACTGTTGCAACAAATTTGGTGATGTATCCTACCATAATCAAGACGAAAATAGGTCGAAGAAATGCCCATTTGTCGTGGAGAGAAGACACATCAACAAGCAAGCCCACAAACAAAAAGGAAGTTGGCATGAGAATGTCCATCATAAACGTCTCGCTCTTCTCAACAATGGTTGCTCCTAATGGAGGTCCATCAGGTATAGCCAATCCTATGCACAATGATCCGCCAGCTATGGCAAAACCGGAAATATCTGACAGAAAACCTGCGACCATTACACTAAGAAGTATGGCAATAACATAATTTTGGTCCACTGGTTTTCCATCTGGAGTTGTTTTGATAATCCAAAGCATTACCATCCTAAAACCACCGAATATTAAAATCATAGTAGCTATCAAAGAAATGAAATACCATAAAGCAGCTAAATGCTTGACTTCCTCTTGTTTTGCTGCCTCGAATGCAAATATGGTATTGATTCCTATTACATCAGTAAGCACTGCAGTTGTCAATGCCAATCTCCCAACCTCAGAACTGAAAAGATTGAGATCTTTGATGATGGGATGGATTACGGGAAACGCTGTTAGGCCAAATGTGGAAGAAAACGCCCAAATTGTTGAAGGCCTTGCGATTTCTTCTTCCATCATATGCCTTAAAGGAATAGCCACAGCAAGTGTGCATATTATAGGAAGACAAATACAAATTGTTGCTATGTACCAACATTTTTTTCCCACTTTCGCAACCGTAAAAAGATCCGTTTTTACCCCTGACACAAAAACGAAATACACTAACCCTAAAATCCCAAAGTTCTTATATATATAATCTGCATAATCCGAGAAGAGATACGATCGAAACCTCTTGCTCCTGCCTAAGGCGGACGACCCCATAATTATACCTCCCTTCAAGAAACAAGAAAACAGAGGAACTCAAAATCATGAAAAAAGCAAATGAAATCATATGAAAAAAGAGAAAGATGAATTGATGGAACTTACAAGCATCTGAGATACTACTCTGGGTTGACGAAGAGGCTTGAGAATGAATCGAATAATACGAGTTATAGTCACCATGAGTGCAATGTCTAATAACAAAATAGGGAAAGAGAAATGCAGAGGATCATTGCTATAGAAAATCCCATAAGGACGAGTGGATTGAATCTTACGACAGATTACTAAGCTATCATTGTAGAGGAACTCGCCTTCTGCGAGCTTAATGTTATCCATTGCTAAAACCAAATTGAAGCTTTTTTTTTTTTCCTTTCCCTTCTTCCTTCTGGTAGGTTGAGCTAAGCAAAAGTAGGAAGATTCAGAAGATGAAGAAATGGGTGGGTGTACATCCATAAAGATAGGTAGACCATTAAATTTTCAGAGTTTGTTATTTTAGCTGATTTCTTGTTGTGCTCTGCTTAATAATGTTTTATCCTACATACTATATATAGAAGAGAAGGGAAAATACACTCCTAAGCTGAACATGTCGACAACATTTCCATTCGTCAGAAAAGAGTTCCTCTATCCACGTCCACCTGCAATATAGTGTATCACTTTTGTTCGAATTGTCCTTAGAAATTAACCATAAACAAAATATTCTAACTTGGAACCCTCGTTTTTTTCCCTTTTTTTCATCTCAAAACCCCAAAAACTACCTTCTTCAATAATAGTAAAATCAATTCACTCCCTTCCTCTCATGTTTTGGGTTTAAATTTCGCTCACACCCCCTCTAATCGATGTTCTTTCCCCGTTAAATTCCGCTCCGACGAAGAACAACATTGGTGAGCAATCAAGTTAACCAAGGCAAATAAAAACACAACAATAGCATCAAATTTATAGAATCTATTACCTCCATAATTGAAGAACCTTCACCTTCTCTTCTTGCTCTTAAACTTTGATTCCTTCTTCCACCACGTCCCCTCATTTTTGTAAACAACTTGTAGCCTCTTGAACTCCCATTTTTTAACGGAGGGACTGTATTCTTCTTCTTCTTAAACTATCACCAGTCATAAACCTTTTATCATCTCTTCCACATCATCATATTATAAACATTTTTTTTATAAACCTTTTTTCTACAATCATAAACCTTTTAAAAAAATAAAGGTTCACTACCATAAACTTTTTTTTGTACACCACACAAAAACAAAAACAAAAGAATGGATGACCGTTCATATTTGCATAGAAAAACCTTTTTTTCCAACAATTTGCAAAGGTTTTTGTCAAACTAAAAACCTTTTCTCTTGGCACCATTGTAGATGGTCTTAGAGTATCTCCGATGGGTGGTTGGAGAATTTTCGTAAGGCTTTATAAATGGTTCAATACCATTGTAGATGGATGACCGTGCATAGGTTTTTTCCAAAAGGTTCTACATTTCTATGGGAAGTTATTGTGTAGTGAGGAAATTTGAACGTGAAGTGACGGGTGAAACGATCGAATCACACAGTTTAAATACAAAATAAAATCTGTATAGTGTGGAGGCTGCCACACGGTGTCTCCGTACCGTGTGGAGACACCACACAATAACTTCTCCCACTTTTACTGCATCAACCGGTTTTAAAATGTTCGGAGATTGGAAAATCAGGTTGTGTCTGAGGCACGACACTCGCAGCAAATCGACACGCTTTTCGACGTGGAAAATCGATTTAAACGTAAGGATTCTACGTTCAAACGTGGAAAATCTTACGTAAACGTAAGGAAATTCAAACCAAATCTCATACAAAAAGCACTCAACACAGATTCCTTACGTTTAAACGTAACTATCTAATCCATACAATAACATCTTATGAAAAAAATAAAATTAAAATTTAACTACTTGCGTCTTAATTAACCAATTAACATTTAATTAATTAAATGATTTTAATCGAAATAAAATTAACGTTAAACGATTTTAATTTTAATTTTAATTAATTATAATTATTCTAAAATAAATCAAAATTAAAATTAAGTCTCTTTTGTTTCTTTCCTTTTGATTCCTAATCAAAAGTGATCTTTGGTTGCCTAAATCAAAAGGCATCTTCCTAAACCAAATTTGGTTTAGGCCTGGCCATTTTCCAAAATAAAAAAATTTTGAAGAAGTGGCTAAAGCCAGCTTTTACAAATCAAATATTTTTATTCCAAATCAAAATTTGGAAAGGCCAAATAAATATTTGAAAAGCCGACCACTTTCCAAAATCTACTTGGCTTGCAAAGCTTTTACAAATTATTCCAAATCAAAATTTGGAAAGGCCAAATAAATTTTGGTTTAGGCTCGACCACTTTCCAAAATCAAAATTTTAGAAGTGGCTTGGCCTAGGCTTTTACAAATTATTCCAAATCAAAATTTGGAAAGACCAATATTATTTTAATGTCGTGTGGCATCCCAATGGCCAAACTATTTGAACATTTGGTTAGCCATATGACACAACTAAATAAAGGAGATATTAATTACAACTATGAACAATATTGAATCACAAATACGGGGACCACCGCATCACACCAGCAGCCGCCGGCAGCCCGGAGGCCGCCGCCGGCGATCACACGGTGGTGGTGCCGCCGCCGATCGGCCGAGCACCACCATTGCCGCCCCTCCTTTTTTTTTCTTTTTTCTTTTCGTGTATCAATTTTGCAAATAAAAAATCTTTCATCTTTTAATTACGTGATTTAAAATTAACTACGCAAAATAACATGCTTATTGCTTAAGCTCGAAGCTCTCTCTGATACCACTGTTAGGAAATCTACGCGGGAACGCAGCGGAATTCAAAATTTTGATTTCCTTTTACCAAAGATCGACTTCGTTTAAGCAATAAACAAATAAGCTAAAGACGGTGGTTACCTTGGTTGATCCAAAAGATCGACGATTTGACCGTTTAAGGAGAGTAGTTCTGCATAGAGCCACCCAAGTGTTCGGCCTCTACCGCTAGTCCACACGAACAGCCCGCCGGAATCCATCATGGATTGCTATTGGAAAACTCCGGTTGTTAAAGGATGCTCTCTATTTTAAGAACTATTAGCTCTTGAAATTGTGATGATCAAAAGAGCTTGACACCCACTTCCTATTTATAAGGAAAGTGGCGCCCCAGACTAGAGTGGAGGAGAAAACATTTTCCCAATAAAATAAGGAAAATATAATAGATTGATTTATCTCATTTATTATAATATCTTATATTAAATAAATCTAGAATATTATCAATATCTTATATTGAATATTTCCAAGATATTGTCAATATATAATATTGACTATCTTTATTTTATTACCATAAATCAATTTACACATGTGTATATCTATCACATATATAAATCTATATATATTATATGTGCACACTACATAGTGCGCATGTACATCTCAAATGCACATCACACACGCATGTGTGTATAAATATATATAAATATTAATATCTTATAGTAATACTAGATAATATAATACTATGATTAATAAATTTGCAAAATCCATGTGTATCAATATACACAATAAATTTCGACATACATATCTAACATATGTATATTTAATTAATCAACATAATTAATATCTTGTATTTAATTTATTCATAATAAATAAATACCATCATATTAATTTACCACTATAACCTTTATAGTACGAGATAAACTTTCCTTATTTGGTTATCATCTATAACCACATTTTAATCCGGCTAGATGTTCTTATGTGTGTGACCCGATAGGCTTCCGAATATGTTGGCCGTAGACACAAAGTGCAAATTACGAAAACGCCCTTCATACCTAACGATCACGGGATATCGTCTAGCAACACACCGTGACCCCCAATCATCGGAAGAGTCAAATGCAATGACTACTACCTTTCATGTGAAACGATTACCGTGTAACTTACAATCCTATCGCCGTAATAATATCCATACGGTCGTTAGTCGAGTGTCAAAACATCAACGACCGTATCTTATAATCTGGATATCAAGCTCTCTCGAAGTAACTCATTTACTTCCACTTTGCAAAGATTCACGAGAGTAAGACATTCCTTATAAAAAGGCCATTTCGGATATTCACCCCTACTGATAAGGTACGCGATTCCCATACGACCATACATGTATACTCCGCATGCTTCAGTATCATACACAATCACTACCGCATGATCGCCACGTGGCTAGGGGAAACCTCAATAGTGTCAAAGCATGACAATCCACACCGTGATGCCATGAAGACTCCGGTCTAAAGGATAATTACACAACCGCCACATAGTGTGACACTTAACCGTGTAAGTGGGTCAGTCTAACGTACGCATTCTCTAATACATGTCCACGTACAATCCAAGCGTCTCTACACTTCGATAGACGAGATCTATCCCTGCCCTTAAAGACATAAGACATCTAATACGTTCTAGTCTGTTTGTACTGTCAATGTCATGTTTAATAGTACATCAGCCTAGAGACGTTTAAGTATCAAACTTATTAAAATGATTAGAGATCTCATCAACCATAATCGTCTATCATGGTTTCTCTATCACAGTTTAATACTAAGGACGTTATCATATAACAATTCATAATTGATCTCTAAAAGAACATATATATGACAACATAAAAGCCATTTTATATATGTATAAACATAAAGAAATAGTAGAAATGATCCGACCCGGTCGGATCCGGTCCAACCCGATTGGGTTTAGGACACTATTTCAACAGTTCATATGTGTGTGTGACCCGATATGCTTCCGAATATGTTGGCCATAGACACAAAGTGCAATTTACGAAAATGCCCTTCATGCCTAACGATCACGGGATAGCGTCTAGCAACACACCAAGACCCCCAATCATCGGAAGAGTCAAAAGCAATGACTACTACCTTTCATGTGAAGCAGTTACCGTATAACTTACAATCCTATCGTTGTAACAATATCCATACGACCGTATCTCGAGTGTCAATACATTAACGATCGTATCTTATAATCTGAATATCATGCTCTCTCTCGGAATAACACATTTACACCCACTTTGCAAAGATTCTCGAGAGCTAGACATTCCTTATAAGAAGGCCATTTCGGATATCCGATCCCAATCATAGGACACGCGATTCCGGGACGACCAATCATGTATACTCCGCATGCTTCAATATCATACACAATCACTACCGCATGATTGTGTGGTTAAGGGAAACCTCAATAGTGTCGAAGCATGACAATCCACAACGTGATACCATGAAGACTCCGGTCTCAAGGATAATTACACAACCGCCATATAGTGTGACACTTAATGTAAGTGGGTCAGTCTAACGTACGCATTCTCTAATACACGTCCACGTACGGTCCAAGTGTCTCTACACTTCGATAGACGAATCTATCCCTACCTTCTATAAGATAGAAGACATCCAATACGTGCTAGTCTAATTATACTATCAATGTCCCATTTGACAAAGACTTAAGACTAGAGACATTTAAGTATCAAACTTATTAAAGTGATTAGAGATCTCATCAACCATAATCACTATCATGGTTTCTCTATCACAGTTTGACACTAGGGACGTTACTATATATGTACAACAAATAATATGAAGATAAACAATATATAATAACATAAGTGCTTTTATTAATCATAATAAAGTTATTACATGAACTAAAATAAACTGTAAACGACCCGACCCGGTCGGATCCGGGCCAAACCGGTTGGGTTTAGGACACCTATTCAACAATTGGTTGTATGACGTGGCATATTTATAAACCTTTTAAAAAAATTATTGTTTGAGATACCCTTATTAGTATTAGTATTACTTTTGCAGAGGGTTGAACAAGATGATAATGAAAGGGCGGATCCTTGCTCCGGGGGGGGTGGGGGTTGGGTAACAGCGTGGATTGAACAGCGTGGAAATGAAATTTTGTGGTTAAATAATTAAATTTGTGTTTTTGGTTTTTTTTAATATTATTCGCACCGCGGCTGATTTATTCGTTGTCCCACACATATCGGTGTACCATACTGTTTTTATAGAATGATGTGAAAAATTGAATGTATGAGGCAACATGCGAGTTACCGCACTGTCGATCCCGATTCGACTTTTGCAGGGTCGAATATTGGCTCATACATTCAACTTTCAAGAGATCAATTTTACTATGGTACACACATAGTGTGATACACGATATATAAGTTGTGATACATTTTTTCGTGTATTGATCATGATGTAAACTCATCTTGATCAACGATACAGATGACAGTTGTGTTTGATGTAAACTCATCATGATCAACGATACACGTGACAGTTGTGTTTTTGGTTGTGACACAACAATTATAACTATATCATTGCTCTATCGTGATATGACTAGTGATAGTGTCACAACAAAATGACCACAAAATAGTGCACAATACGCTTTGGACCGTTGATTATGATGTGAGACATATTTATCCATATAGGTCCCATAAAAACCAATGACTTAAAAGTGTGTTGTCATTTGTTGTGTATATTTTGTTGTGGCATAAACATTTATCATCGTAATATATCCATGGAAATGAAAATTCTACAATAAGCGCTAGCGGATTTACAAAAATTTCTTAATGGAAGCACCGGACAAATTCAAAAATCAAGTTAGTGTAGTTTTTTTATATTATTTATCAAGAAAATTTCATCGGTTTACGGATCTCATTGAAGGCACTCACCCCACCTATCTTTATTCGGGTCTGCCCCGACGATAACGTGGACAAAAATTCACAAAAATCGTGAAAACTTAATGTTTTATGATGATGGAAAAAAATGCGAAACCCCTGATGGAGGCATATGATAATTTCAAGGAGAATTTAGAGAAGACGACAAAAAAAGATACTGAAAATGGGAAAAAAGGACAAGAAAAAAAAATGGTTGAGAAGGACAAAACGCGCGCATTCGTTACTACATGTGTTACTACATTTGGTTGAAGAATACGTAAGAATAATACGTAAGAATACGCGCGTTTTTGTCCTTCTCGACCACTATCTTTTTTTCTTGTCATTTTTCCTCATTTTAGATCAAAAACAGTTCTTTACAACCTTTAACCTTAATTTCAATGGTTATCTATCAGTTTTATTTTCATAAGAAAATATTCAATTCATTCTTGGTAATTTTATTTGTTTCTTTTTTCACCCAATTAGCTAAACCAACAAAAACATATACACAATAATTGGTGTCATCGATCATTTTCAGCTTTTACTTAGTGTGTCATAGGTAATCTTCTTTTTTTAGGAGAAGGTCGTAATCTCGTAAAGCAACCATAGATGTTAATTGATAATGATGCCACGTAATGCTTACCTAAAACAAATTAGGATGTACTACCTCTATCTCGATAAAAAATGTTCACTTTTATAGTGCACACAGATTAAAAAAATAATTAATATGTTATATTTTAGATAGTGATGAACATATATATCCCTATCACATAAAAAATGCTCTTATGGAATATGAAATGAATATTTAAAAACTGAAATGTTATGATAGGGGTATGTTTAAAAAATGTACATTAAATAATGTATTGATTTTCTTTATTTTTTTTGAAATGTGAAGAGCTTTCATTAATTACGATATGCGGCACTAGCCAAAGTTACATGGGAGGGAGGAGAGGAACCCCAAACCTTACACCCAACTAGATATAAACCTTCCTTAGCTAAAAAAATGAGCGGGGACATTTCTCTGTCTTTTAACAAAGGAGAAAGAAACCGAAACAAAAACTGGCAATAAGCAGCGACAATCTTCAATAATACACTTTTTATGAGACAGTTCATATTAAAAAATTAGACACTTTTTATGGGACGGAGGTAGTATTATATTACTATAGAAATGTAATTAAGAATGCTATGATTATAATAGTTGAATTACATGATAAACACACATTTCAAAGCCTCTGGAACTTTATAGAATAAATGTTGGATTAACGATTCTTTACGAAATCAAACAATCACATTTCAGCTTAAAGACAATATTGTTACTATATTTATCACTGAGTTCTGTTTTGAAGGCCATGAAAATACATTTTATGTCATTGATAATTATATATGAGCAATGAATGATGCGAATAAACTCATAATCAGACATTACTCCTGATTAAGAGTCAGACTCTGCAGACACGACCTAAACCGAACTTCACATTAGTCAAGTCAGTTTGTACCGGATACCATGAGTTTTAAGGAAAAAAATTGAATGATGCGAAACATGGCTCGATCGTTGATCAATTGCGTAAAAACGTGTTGTATCGATCATTATGACACACTTGTATGCATAAAAAAACTATTGATCCCTAACTCAAAGAGTCACTATAGCATCACTCGTAGAACTTCGTAGGCGATGTAATCATGAGTTATGTCTCAATACCACATTATGAAAAGACTCTCTATATAACTTTTATAGGCATCACTCGTAGAACTTCGTGGGTGATGTAATAATGAGTTATGTCACAATAGTCCATTATGAAAAGACTCTACTGTATAACTTTTATAGTCGAAATGAGTTGACCATTTACGAAATCAGACATTTACCTTATTTTTTTTAGAATAACATTTACCTTTCAACTCCAACAAATATATTACAATTATTTTATGATTGTCCAGTCACATTATGCCTTTACTTTCCTTATTAATCATAAAATTTAAAAGTAATAAATTTATTTTAAACACATGAAACCACAAAAGAATAATGAAATATGATTGGTTTTGAATCATTAAATCATTCTTATGATCGGATAATCATAAAACTTACGTATGATATCTTTATTATTTTGTAAGTATGTTATATGTCCTTTAAAAATGAATTCCTCATCAACGTCGGTATCGAATCGTTTACTGCTATGATTGGAAAAGAATTTATAAGATGTTGATATTGACATCTCACCAAAACATAAAAAACGATCCCAAAAAAGATACATCCATGCTAATAACATGACATCATGATGTTAATTCCAATTATATATAAGCAATCAAACAAATTTTGCCCAACATCCCCGACACGCCTCCATGCTCTGAATACTGTATATTACCATCTATGCCAACTAGCTTCATTTCACATCATCTTCTTTCATTTCGTTGTTCTTTATTCTTCTGAAAGATGAAGAGAATCGTTCCCAAGATTTTGTCTGCAAGAAATGGTGTCCCAGTAGTTAATCGGTCTCTTTCGACACTGGCACATACTTCTTTGGACGAAAATGGCGTTTTAGTTCCCAAAATGCCACCGTTTGATTACACTCCGCCCCCTTACAACGGACCCTCTGTGGAAGAAATCCTTAGAAAACGCAAAGAATATCTCAATCCTGCTGTCTTGCATTTGTATAAAAATCCAGTAAGATTTTTTTTTTTTTTTTTTTTTTTTTGGTTGTTGTTGCGATTTCTTTATATTGAAAATTAATGGTTTCTCGATGGTTGTGAACAGTTGAATTTGGTAGATGGAAAAATGCAATACTTGTTCGACGAAAAGGGTCGCCGATATGTGGACGCATTTGGTGGGATTGCTACTGTGTGTGTTGGACACTGTCACCCTGTAGTGGTTGATGCGATTGTCAATCAAACAAAGCGGCTACAACATTCAACCGTTTTGTATTTGAATCATGCTATTACTGATTTTGCTGAAGCACTTGCATCTAAATTTCGGGGAAATCTCAAGGTTTTCTGGGTTCTATTCTTTTATGATCATCGTCTTTTCAATTTTGGTCACTCTTTTAATTTTGTGTATGTATGTTCTTTTAGGTTGTATTCTTCACGAATTCCGGTACAGAGGCGAACGAATTGGCGATCCTGATGGCGAAGTTGCATACAGGTTGTAACGATGTTATTTCTATAAGGAATAGCTATCATGGAAATGCTTCTGTGACTATGGGAGCTACTGCTCAAAGCAATTATAAGTACAATGTTGTTCAGGTACCCATGTTCTAAAAAAAAAACTATTTACTAGGAGGTTTCGAAACACCCCGACTCTGTGTTCATGAAAATTTGTTATCTTTTCCCAAAGTTTAAGTGATTAAGATAAACATTAGGGAGTAATTACTGGCACCATAGTGTTTTTAGGATAAACAATCAACTGGTGGATTCTAGAGATGAGAATTGATTTCCCAGTTTTAGTCGATTACACAATCATCTGGGGTGGAATCGATTCTAGAGTTAGAGACTTTAGTTTCACCGGGTTGATTGTGACAATCAACTAGTGGAAAGTGGATTCTTAACTCTAGAATTGACTAGAATTGACTCTGAAAAGGTTGATTGTCCTATGGTACCAAAAATAGTAGACTTAGTGCGGTGCCCTACACATAATTCATATATGTATATAGTCTGATAGCGTCTTTTGATTACTTTGGATGTCTTAACAGACAGGGGTTCATCATGCTCTCAACCCGGATCAGTACCGAGGTATCTTTGGTTCAGATGGACCTAAATATGCAAGGGATGTTGATGATCTCATAGCATATGGAACTTTCGGTCGTGTTGCTTGTTTTATTGGAGAAGCCATACAAGTAATTCTTCCCAGTATCCTTCTATGATATGCCTATTCCGAGATACAAAATTGCATATCTATAATGGTGATACTGTGAGCAGGGAGTTGGTGGGATATTAGAGCTAGCACCTGGATATCTACCTGAAGTTTATAACACCATTAGAAAGGCAGGTGGCCTTTGCATAGCAGATGAGGTTCAATCCGGGTTTGCTCGGACTGGAAGCCATTTTTGGGGATTCGAAGCCCATGGTGTTGTGCCTGATATTGTTACTATGGCAAAGGTAAATTGACAAATTTGTTTTTATTAAGGGATACCCTTGCTGTTTTCATGTTAGTTTGTTTATTGTTTCCTTAAATATTTCATTCCATGTGAAGCATCCTTCCATATGGCTGAAAATAAGTTTGTTGATAGCACTGATACTTCTGTTTTGTAACATGTTATGTATTCGATACGTATCCGACACAGATACACACTGGATAAATTAATTTTTAAAAGTTGGATACGGGATTCAGATATGCCTTCCCGAATATGTGAAATGAAGAACCGTGTTCAAAATTGAGTAAAAACCGTCGGTTGTGTCTAAATTGGTGAAAAACTACCAAAAATGAAGAATAAACGTGTTTTATATAATGTGTTTTTTTATTTATTATTTGGTCCTGATAGTTTTATTATGTACAATGCGGTCCTTAAGTCTTAATATTTTACGCCATATGCTACCGTACCTATGTCCTATATTTTAGAATATTCCCTACATGCATATCCCGTATCTATGTGTCCGTATCCATGTATCCTTGGAAGATTCATCTCACTATTTTAAGAGATTTTGTTGCTGCTGAAGTTGAATTAGGTTATGGTCCATGAAAATGGAAGAAAATCTTATCATCAAATAGTATGAGTTTACCTTGGCATATTCATAAAGAGCCTATGAAGACATGAAATTCCCCTGTATAACGGTTACCATATAGTATGCTCACACGTTTATTGCATGTTTTACGTTGTAACAATTCCACATGTGACTAAATCCTCAAATATGGTATCAACGGTACATGATACGTACCAAAATCAGCAAAAATGCCAAAAATGGCATGGTCCAGCCGTTGCACTGAACAATATCTCTATATGAATAGATAGCAAACATTCATTCAAAATTCTTGACTTAGCTTCTGTGTTGTTTCTTAGGGCATAGGGAATGGAATCCCACTTGGAGCTGTGGTTACAACTCCCGAAATCGCGTCTGTATTGACTTCACGCAACTATTTCAATACTTTTGGCGGTAACCCTGTGTGTACTGCTGGCGGCCTTGCTGTTCTGAATGTAATAGAGAAGGAAAAGCTTCAACAAAACGCTTCTGTTGTGGGAACTTATATGAAAGAGCGTCTTATATCTCTCCAGGATAAGTATGAAAGTATGTTTCCTCCAATTTTTAATGTTAGAAACTCATACGAGATTCTGTATTGTTGTTATTACAGCACTTGCAGTAGATAATGTAATATGCCGTAGAGATTATGATGCATCTCACTGTGAATAGAGAAAGATGTTTGAGAATGAGAGAATGAGAATAATCATGCAACATAGCAATGGGAAATTGTATTGCGCACGGAACTCTCCCCATTGCATTAGACTGTCAGATGTGTGACAATCTAACAGTTCCGGTGCAATAGGATTTCTCCACAAACAATGCAAGACCATATGTCTGTAAAACTGTGTATTACATAAAATATTGGTCCTATTTTGCAGTTATTGGGGATGTGAGAGGCAGAGGATTGATGCTTGGAGTTGAACTCGTACTTGATCGCCAGTTAAAAACTCCAGCTAAGAATGAAACACTACGATTGATGGATGACATGAAAGGTTCCTTCTCTTCTCTCTTTGTCTGTGTGTGTGTGTGTGTGTGTGTGTGTCTTGTTTGTTAACAGTCTCTAACACCGTTGTTTCAGATATGGGACTTTTGATCGGTAAAGGTGGATTCTTTGGCAACGTCTTCCGCATAACTCCCCTCTCTGCTTTACCAAGGAAGATGCTGGTTCGTTTTCCTCTGTGTTTTTGCAGTTTTTCGTGTTATATATCACGTAATAACATTGCCATTGTTAACATATGTAGATTTTCTGGTGGATGTGATGGACTACTCACTGTCAAAGATGTAAAGACATGGAGCAAATGCAAGAAGCTAGCACAAGGACAAATATATTTGCATGCATGCAATGAAATGTTGTTAGTGTTTGTATAATAATATATATACTAAACAAATTCTGAGATTGTGTGACAGATGGATGGTTCATTTGATATCAGGGTTGGTACTCCTAACTAAGCTATTGAAAATATTGACTGTGATACATTTTGTCAACACTTTTAATGTTCTTTGAAAAAGCATAACCATAAATAATATAATGAAGACTTTATCAATACTTACTTTGATATATTGTTGTGCCACATCCCAAAGTGCAAACCTACGTCTTAAATGTGGAGCTAAAGGGAGACATCTCAGCAATGTCAGACCACGTACTCAATTGTACTTAGTAGGCAGTGTTGTAAAAACCAATCTAATGGTTTTTTTTTTTTTTCTTATATATATATATACTAGTTGGCGAGACCGTGCTCAGCACGGTTTTGCCCTTACGTTGGTTTTTTCCGGAGGTTTTATTTGGTTGTATTAGTGTTAGGAGAAATTAATGAAGTTGTTGATTTTATGCAATATAGCAGTGGTAGGTGTTAATTCTCATGACAATCAAATAAATGGATGGAACAAAAAAAAAAAAAACCATTGAAAAGGAACCAAATTACATCTAATTAAAACTGGGCATATGGCGATTGTAAAACTACGTGATTATCAAGAACTACGTGATTCAATTATTATTACCATGGAGTAATCAGTCCAACAACACCAATGGGTTCCCGTAGCACATGACAATTCATTGTATCCATTGGAATTGAAATAGGAGTCTTTTGATTTTTGTCCAAAGCTTCAGCAAGCTCTGCATTGTACTCAAAACATCCCGCAACATCATCCTATAGGCCAAAGCATGAAATCATCTCATTATTCACAGCACAAAAATGATGATCCTGAAATCAGAAGAAAAAAAAAATTAATTCAAACCTACAATGTCCCAGGCTGCTTCCTCCAAAGGTTTCCCAGAATCAAGTGATTCAAGTCTTGCTAGTTCAGATTTCCTCTCCGTTACCTGCGAAAAACAGATGGATTTGGCATCAGATATGTCGATCAAAGCCTTCCGTCCCCAATTTCTCATGTATAATCCATTGTTGTATGAAATTGGTCCCTAATCAATATTTTGGTATCATATTTGTCCCCAACCAATTAAAAATGACAAGTACTGACCCTTATAGTATGTTTTTTAACACAACAGTACATAATTCTTGATCCCAGAGTTTAACATAATAAAAAACGTAAAAAAACAAACTTCAAATGATCGCCAAATATGCAATCAAGGTTGGTAACATATTGCGGTCAAAGTTCGATTTGGGACGGGATTTTGAAGGCCTATTTTTATGCCGTTTGTTGCAGTGAGCTCCTGGAAATAAGAGCTATACATTGGTGTGATCAAATAAGTTTTAGTACCTATAAAGTAGTTCTCAGATCTTCAACTTAAATATGTACACATTCTGAACAACGTTCTTTTCTTTTTGCACTACAATGCATAGGTTGGAAAAGTTTCTCCTATTATTAACTAAAAGAACTGTTAGAGAAACACACAAAACACCTACTATAGCAGCAATGGCACGCAAATATTTAGCACGAACTGCCCCAGGAGCGGTGGCCCAGCTGCTCGTATTGCTTGTCATGGCTCTCCTCGCAGCTGCCACCGTGATTTCGACATCTTCAGGTGTAGCTGCTGGGATAGTCCCTGTCAAGATATCAACAATACACTTAAACAAACATCAATGGACACTAAGATCAAAGACCTTGTCAATTAAACAAAGAGACAACAAAGCAAACAGCATCTTCAGTAGCACAACATCAAATTTACCATTCTCATAACCATAGTGATAATCGACTTTTTCATACACGATTTTATAGTTGAGAATCGACTTTCCACTGGGTGAAAAATCGACGTAGTGCCACTAAAGTGGTCCCACTAAATACGCCTCAATTCGACTGGGTGAAAGTCGATTATTAGATCTAGAATCGACCTACGTTATGGTGTTGTGGTACAGTAAAAACACCGTGTTGCCACTAAATACGTCCTAAAACAGAGAATATTTTCAAAGAAGTAAAACAAAACTTTCGAACAGAAAAAGGGGGAAAAAGCTTCATCTGATAATCTATTTACCAAATCATGAATTGCACACTCAGTAGAAGTCACTATGTATTATTCACATTAACTCAAATCTCACACACAGCTACAATCAACCTCGGATTATCAGATTTTCCAGATTAATCAGATAATTTCTAAAATCAAACCTATCTATGTTTCAAAATACCACAGAACAAAGTTACCTCACGATTAGCTTTCTTGGTTTCTCGAACCTTCTCTTTGACAAATTCCTGACACAAAAAAGGTAAAGCATTATAGATATTGAGATATATGTGTCGAGAATCTATAACGAGATCAAGAAACAAGTGCCCAGAACCAATGAAAATCTACCTTGAAGGCCTCGACGGTAACTTATCTATCCTCTTTAATCCTCTCATCTGCAAACTCCTAGAAAAATGTTGCAACACAACTTATGATTCTCCCAAACAGCACTTGAAATATCTTAAACCTATCATCAGTTACTTTTAGATCATTACTTTCTTTGATACGGAATCGACTCCCTTGTAAACACATAAGATACAACAACTACTATGGAATCTACTATAAAGTTTAAGCAGAAGATGTATAAATAAACTCACTCACAAGGTAAGCAATATGTAAATTTCCTGACCCGGTCTTCATTCAAATGTCTCAAACCAGCCCTGTGACGAGCCATTTCAGAAAAAAGTGAGGCACAAAATTCAGTCTCATCTTGAGAATAAGAGTACAAAAAAGAAAAATGAAAACAGTGATGCACAGACCTTCACTGTGTACAGCCAGCCCAATACGTAAATATTAGATTTAAGTCTTTCAACTTGAGATTGCCTGCAACATGAAGCAGAAGAAGGTGACCTCATAAGGCTCCTGGCTCGTCATAAAGAAGGTGTCAAAACCAAATACTTGATCCCTTAGAACATCAATCGTTTCCCTGGGTATTCGTGTTGATTCATCAAATTGCTGTGGCTGTGTATAGGGCAAATGTAATCAACTTAAAAGCATGCCAATAACTGACACTCTGACAGTAAAAACATTATTAGTATAATTTATCAAGGCCTATCACCTTCACACCTGGCAGAGGCGAGCCACTCGCAACTTGAATGTCGATATCGGCCTGTGTTAATCAAAAAGGAAATAACAATTAGTATAACTTGTTTTCTGCACAAAATCTTACTCCAACTCATAAAAATCCACTTTGAGCTCCTCCCTGAAATGGAAGACATGACTTGAAACCCGAGGACAACAAATTGGCAAACACCAAACACTAAATCGAAGGCCACTAACATTATAAACTCTGAAATATCAATTAAGGGTACAAAAACAATCTAATTCGCAATCTTTCAGATGATCAAGAATCATGAGTAGTGAAGTGAGAATAAACCGCAAGAGGATCCTGGTAGTACCTCCTCGGCTCCCACTCGTGCGTTTGTTTCCACACTATTTTGGATTTCATGTTTGTTGATTCAGTTATTCCCTCCTCAGTGAGTTGCTCCTTTTCCTAGAAAGCAGAATCTAAAGCTACAATCTTGCTGGAACAAGAATGGATAAGCAAGGAAACCACAACAGAAACAAGCAAACGAAACAATGAGCATCAGATTGTACCTTAAAATCGATGGATAGCCTGAAACAAATAACAAAACCACCACGAAACAAACCTGCAGAATCCAAAAAAACGAAAATTAACAAGGCTGGATACAAAAACAACGACAGCAACATTTCAAACCATGGAAAATTAGAGCAAATTGTTGAAGAAGATGGGCTCTCACCGAACTCTGAATTCAACAACGATGGAAGTGGGAAATGCTCCATCACCGATAATAGAAGGCCAAGCAGCAAATTGAAGCAAAAGCCAAGCAATAGAAGGCCACCGATACTCCGCTTCATCCGCCGCCACCGCCACCTACCCGATTTTGTAGGCGACAACTCCACAAACCCGATTTGCAGGCGAGAACTCCACAAATGCTCCATCACCGACTGAAAAGCTCCTATTTATAATCAAGGTTGATGAGGGCGGTGGGAAAAAGTGTTAGTGGCTTTCGTCGTTCGTCGTACTAAAGGTTTGAAGAATATAGTGGATGAAGTGAAGGCGGTGACAAAAATTTGAGTAGATAAATAAACGTGGAAGACGCTCGTTGGAGGCGGAGGCGGAGGCGGAGACGGAGGCGAGCGGCGGTGATTGCCCTTCTATGACAGGAGAAGGGAGGAGAGGACGGGAGATGGAAGACAGATAAAGCATCAGCTGTATAATAAGTGCATTGAACGTGGAAACAAAAGATGTTACACCTGTTTTGCTAGTGACACGCGTCGCTTTCTCAGAATTTGAAAAAAGGAAAAAAGGACAAAGAAAAAAAAGGAAACGACGGACGACGAAAAGAAAAGATGCACATTTATAAGTAAGAAGAACAAGGTTGATATCTACCCATGGGTGTCATTTGTTTTTCTTACCATGTTATCACATGGTGGAAAAAGATTATACCATATAAAGGCCTTAGAAATTTACGTGTAAAAAAACATTTCACGCAAGCCTAAGGCTTTTAAGTGTATCCGTACGTATACAATGTAATTTTTTTTAAAAAAATTAAACACATCTACATCATGCGAATACACCAAAAAAAAATCCATCCCATAATGAGAAAGGCTTTTGAAGTTACATGTAAGAAAAGAATTATCTTGGCACTTGTAGCAGGTGTTCTATTAGGTGTCCTATATCTAAAATAGAAATAGAAAACAAAAAAATGGTCAAAATATGGCCTGCTATGACGGATAAATTTATCTAAAAATATTTAGGTATGGTGAATAGTGTTGTTCATATATAGAACAACACTATTCACCATACCTAAATATTTTTAGGTATAACATCTATTGTAGATCATATTTGTACTGCAGCTTTTTTGTTTTTATTTATTTTAGATATAAACACTAAGGCACTTGTAGTAGATGTTCTTTTAGGTGTTTTATATCTAAAATAAATATTTTAATGTTATAGATAAATGGATAGAAATGCTGGTGTGGAGTGTTTTGAATTGAGATGTTGTATAATAGAAATATGTATTATTTTATATTATTTTGGTGGTGTAAATTAGAAATGCTGGTACAAGTGCCCTTATTAATTGTGTCATTGACATCTTGCTTATGTTTTAGGTTGAGCTGTTTTGGACGTTGTTTTTGTTTGTCTTTCTTATTGTCATCTTTTTAGGCCGGTGGTCGTCCGGAGCTGGCTGTGGCTCCTTTTGTTCAGTGGTAGTCCGGTTCCTTAATATAACTTTCGTTTCCTAGGAAAATAAATAACTGGACCTGAAGATAATCATTTGTTGGACCGAATCAAGATCCTTTTTGTTAAGGATTTATAGGTTTACATAGACTCTTTTTTTTTTATATTTTAAAAACGATCTATCTTTATTCAATAAGAAGTAAACCACCGTCCCGATGGTTTACATAGATTTTCAATTACCCTACAAATCGATGGAATTTCACGCATACAATTGAATCATTTCATTTCATTTCAAATTTTTTTAGGAATCTTATTTTAAATTTAACTAGTACGAATTGAAGAAATTTGTCCATTGAATAAAAATTTTATCAGGTCATTTTATTTCAACGGGGTCTTTATTTGCATCACACCGATTATTTCAGTGCACCACAGTAAAACGATCATATGAAAGTCGGTTCTGAAACAAAAAACCGACTTTCCGTAGAGTCAATTCTAAATCGATCTTAGGAAAGTCTTTTTTTTTGACTCCATAACTAATTTTCATTTGAAAAATGTGCTGTACATCGGTAGGTGGAATGCAACGATAGGAGTGCAAATAATAACCCATTCGTGCCCATTAATTTAGTTAATACAATTTCAATTGGTACCTTTACAAAAAAAAAAACAAAAAAAAAAAAAATCAATTGGTACCCTTTGGTTGATTACGAGAAATTGGACAAGCTTGCATCAATTTGGGCCGATTCAACTGCAAGCCCAATTTTAATTGAATTGGACTTTGACCCACCATTTCTTTTGTCCATCATTTAATGGACACCACACCTTAATTTGTTGTTCTACCCAATGCACCACAATGAATGTTTTTTTTTAATTTTTACATATACTTATTTCACTACAATGTAATCACTATTTGTCTTTTTACTTATGACGCTATATTGTTTTTATTAAAATCTTCAGCTCTCACGAAATAACTACAATGCAGTCCTTAAACTTTTAAAATCTTTCAAATTAACCCCCAATTTATCTTTTTATTCTAATAAAATACCCAAAATCTTCATATTTCGCTGGCCATGTGGTTTGAATCTTTGAAGAAAAAAAGCTGGAATCGCCCTTGATGTGCATGAAGGGCAAAAAACATTTATGATAAATTAAAATTTTCTATCAACTTTAATACTGCTCAACGCTATATTTTTTACATTTAGGCTAGGTGTTTCATCTGTGTGACATATGGAGCATGCAACAAAAACAACTTCAATATATCATGCATTGCTGGGGTTGATTCAAGTGAGAAGACCGGTCCAACTTTGGCCAACTATATATCTTTATGAAAATATTGAGTGTTGCACTTTTTCTTATTAGCATGATTTTTCCACAGTGATCTGTCACTCATAGTTTTTAAATAAACCTGTGCTATATCGTTTATATTATTATAAGAGATAACGCATGATAAGATATTGTACGAACGACCCATATCAATAAAAGACTTCGTTTAAAGAAAAAAGGAAATGTGCATTAACCGTTGGTGATGGGGGGGTATATTATAAAAACATTGACCTCGGATAAAATGATGCATTCCCAATTTTCTAAGTAATATAACGTGACCATGTGTACAGTAGTCAAAGCTGGAAAAATAATAATAATAATAATAATAATAGTACTAGATTAGATTAATTGGACTGTCTTTGTTATCATAATTTCATATTAACTCTATCAGCATCATATAATAAAAGAATAACATAACATTATATAATTAATGCATTTTTCAATGCTTTCATTTTGCATTAAAATTCACGCATGAAATGGCATGCGTGATGCGCGCGCCTGCAATGCAGCTATCAGAAAGTCGTCTATTGAATTTAATTTCTTATTTTTAGCCAACGTAATTTTAGTACTACTATATTTTCTCATAATTTTATGAAATTTGTAATTCGTACAAAAGATATTTGAGAGTTGAGACCCCAAAACTATTACCACGGTAATACTTTGATCCTAAACTATTTCATTTAAGAAACAGGCCTTAAAAAATATTAGTAACAAATTGATTCATCTTGTTCACTTTGCATTGTTCATTTGAGTATCAAATTAAAAACTCATTTTTTGTGACATCGATCAATATGCATATGTTTATCTTGTTTTTTTTTTTTTTTCTTTTTTTCTTTTCCGGAATTCAATGCACCAAATAGAATTAAAACTAGACTTCAAAATCATCTTCCATCAATCAACTTTAAAGTTTAAACGCTATACGAAATCATCTTCCATTATTTTTTAATTTTTTTTATTGCGTTGAACCCTTTGAAACAATAGCTATGTAAATGTGTGATCAAAACATTGTTTTCATATAATCTAGGGGCTATTATAATATTTTTTTGATTGGTTATAGGTCAATCTGCACCAATAAAACCGAGTAAGGTTAATTTGTCATCGAAATATTGATTAGAGACTATTGTGTTACAAAAAATTAGTTTAGGTGTCAAAATGTTAAAATATACATAATTTTATATTGAAGGACGGATTTGTAGTAGTACTATTATATTGAACTACACATTAAAATTTTCTTCAATTAGGTATCGAATGACGCAGTGATTACATATAATTATTGGGCATCCTTATCACATATATAAAAGATAATATATGTTATGCAATTTGAGGTTTTACTATTTGAAGAGTCGGTTTTAGACGTTTGAATTAATAATATTAAACACTTGTGCATTATTAAATCCAAAAGTAAATATTTATTTATTTATTTTTTTTTTTTGAAGGGAATCCAAAAGTAATTGACCATCTGAGATATTGATGGTACCCTCTACCAACATAATGAGACACTGTCAAATTATAGTAATATATTAGGCTACAAGATTTTTCTGGATTCTGGAAAGGTGTGTCAATTTCAATTGTAAAGTTAACGTAACCATTCTTGTTTTTTAAGTTTATTTATTTAACAGAAACGATGTTTTATACTATAAAAATAACTCATACATATTGGTGAGAAATAAACACAGGATTTCGTGGTTCTTAAATCCTAACTTTATTACAATTCTGATAAGCGACATTAATTAAGGTAACTATTCTTTGTTTTCTTGATAAATCTGTTCACAAAAGTAAGTTATTTTCTCCAATAAACTCAAACTTGAATCGATTAATATTGGAATATGCCATTTGTCAATCCAAGGAAAACGGTGGGTCAGGTATTCGTAGACTTTAGAAGATCCATTAACATGTATGCAGGGCCGGCCCTCATGTGAGGCGGAGGAGGCGGTGGTCTTAGAGCCAACGGTGTCGCCGGCCTAACAATATATTTTTCGCTAAAAGAAAAAAAAAATCCGTATATATCCAATCCGATTCAACCTAATATAAAGACCCAAAAAAATTTACTCGAATCGATAAATGCCCTTTTTTTATTTTTATTTTTACTAAAATGCCTAATTCAACGACTTGGTCTTAGACCCAAAAAATGTCAGGACCGATGTATGTCATCAACATAGACCAAAAAACAGACTAATTCTTCCTCGGTATGAAGATGAATAGGGGTGAATCTGAACCTAATGGAGTGAAACCCCACAGTAGCATCTGATTTCTTAAGGCATCAAACCAGGCTCTAGGAGCTTGTTTTAGCTTATATCATGCCTTGTTGAATTTGCAGACAAAATGAAGTCTTTCTTTGTCTTTAAATCCTGTAGGCTATGTCATGAACATTGCTTTGTAAATGGTCATTCAAGAACGCATTGTTGATGTCCACTTGTCTAATCTTGTAATCGAGTGAGACATCCAAGGCCAAAAAAACTCTAATGGTTGGGTTAATTTTGCCATAAGATTGAATGTTTCACTGAAGTCTACACAATATGTTTGGTGAAATTTTACTAATCCGGCTTTGTGTTTTAACATTGTTCCATATGACCTTAAATTGAGTTTGAGCATCTATTTATTTCCAACTAAGTATTGTGTAAAGGATGGTGGGACAAGAACCCAGGTCCCATTTTTGCATATTGCCTCACACTGCCTTCCTAAATTCAGTGATAGGTATAAGATTTAGGTTTGAAGATCCCACACTTGGATCTTGTTTGCATAGGGTGAGTGTGTCCTCTGGTTCTGATGGTCACTTATTCATATTAGTTCACGGACGCTTTCACACCTTCTTAACCCAAAATGAAATGGCTGGGGAGAGGAAAGGGTCTGAACCGGATCAAGGGTCTTAAGTGAGACCTTCTTTTAGAAGCTAAGGGCTTTGGTCGAGTGAAAGCCTTCTTTCGAAACCAAGTCGTAGTTATGAAAGGAAGGCAGACGCGCAGGTCAGATCAGCCTGCCGCTTATTTATCTCGTAGTTCCACTTTAAGATCGTGGAGCAACACCAAAAAAAGTGAGCTTTTAGGGTCAGGACAGCGGATCCCTCTATTGTTGATCGTAGGTAAAGGAAAGCACGTCCTTGTACATGCTCAAGGCTCTCGGTTGAGTAGCAGGAGCAACTCTTAATTTATTACGAGCCCAGATCGATTGCGATAAAAAATTATCGATTCCGCGCATCTATTTCGTCCATCCGTCTCAATAACAATTGGGGGTCTAGCTTGTTCTATGAAGATAGGCGAATGAAGACGCATACCAAAGCACCCAGGATAGGTAAGTTAGGGCGGTTAACATCAACCCACCGGGCTGACGTGATCCGTTTCCGTCAGGTAGTTTGGAAGGAAGACTTGGACGTGGGATATCTGGCCTCTTCGTGGTGCTCCGATCAATGAGGTTATCGCCGTCGGACGGTGGCGTTTATCGATGTTGGTGATGAGCCCGCGGTGGTAATATGAAATAAATATAGAGAGAGAGAACAAAGGTCGATAGAAATAAATGTGCAAAAGTTGTTCTCTATCTTCATTAATGTCACAAATGGGGGTATTTATAGGGAAAGGATAAAGCCGTAAAAGACTACTCGTGCTAGCGGCGCCGATGCCCGACGATGGCGCTGGCCTCGCATTCTATCTAAGCTTGGCGAACTTTCCATTAACTCGATATTCTCATAGAACGGGCCCGCAAGGCCGCGGGGCGGCCCCCTTATGCTTGGCGAGGATGGCGGGATGGCCATCAAGTTGGCGACGTCGCGCGCTTATGCTCGTGGAAAGAGTTTGACTTATGTCCTCGACGAGTTGACCGGGGATAACGGGACCGTGTCGGTTCCGTATCATCAATGGCCCCCTACTCGCGGCGGAAATTTGTTGCGGCGTAGAGTAGTATATCGGTCGAGGAGTCTCCGTTGTCGAACACTCTTGGAAGACAAAAGTTGAGCGGACTCAGATTGGGATACAAACTCGTAGAGCCTCATCAAAACCTTTCTTAAGAAAAACCCAAATGGGAAAAAATCTTAAGCAAGTGGAAAAGAGTACTCTCTCGTTTGTATCGAAATCTCAAGACCGCTCCTTCGAGGCGAGGCGGGGTTGCGACACACGAAGTTGATGCAACATATCCCGCGAGCGCTTCGTGAAGTTGAAGCTATACGAAAGGCTTGCCAATCACTACAAGCGGGTTTCCTCCTCCTAGTACACGCAGTGGTGATCCGGAGTCGTCGTCGCGCTCGGTAGTTCGCAATGGGCCGCAAGCAACAAGGGATCCGACCTACCTGTGCCGCCCCTTTTCGATATAGGAAGCGATCTTCTCTCATCCGGCGGCCTACCAGGTCGTCTTCCCCTCATATAGAAGCGATCCTCTCTCATCTTGGATCTCGCCTATGCGGACTCGGTGATTGTAAAGGGCCCAATTCTCGGTGAAAGACGCTTTGCCATTCTTCCCTGCATACGCGTCGACCATGGCCCCCCGGCGCTTTCCATTCCGGACTAGACGCACAAACTTTTTGAACAAGCCTTGCTTTGTGCGGTCCGTGGATCCGATCGCCGATGAATACCTCTCGATCCTCCCGTGAGCCCGCAGACTCGGATTCACTTATCTCGCCTTCCTCCTCACGCTCTAACTCCGCAATCTCGGCGCAAGAAGGCGGCGCGGTATCAAGATTCTCGTTCCATTTCCACTCGTGGTATTGAAATTGGGGGTTGTCCTTCCCCCGGCGGTTATGGAGGAAGTGCAAGCCGGATTCCGTATGCTCGTTGCCTTTGTAATCCTCCGTAAATTCGTATTCAACATTATCCGACCGAGACATTCTTGTTTTTCCGGGATTTTGTAAGGAAGAAACGAGTGATTCGAATGGGAGAAGAAGCATCCGTGGAGGAGGCGTGAAATGGCCGGCTTTTATGAGGGAGGTGGCGTGTTTGGCATGGATTACCATAATGGTGGATGTACGTAACGACGGCTATCTCGAAGAGACAAGTCATAATGACCGGCGTAATGATGGTTATCCGAGAGGTTTACCGTCATTATGAGCATTCGAAGGGACGGTTATTTATGGTGGGTAATCGCGGGCTATTTTTCGTCCGTAATAGTCCCTAGTCAAAGTAGCCCTATTAAACACGGCTAAAACTCGGGAAGACCACCAATGATGGCTTTTGAACCGTTCCATCCGTGGGATACCCGACGTTTGTGGACGCAGCGGGGAGATGCGATGACACCGCGGATCGCGATTTGAGGTGCACAAAGATGTAGAGCGATCCAGATATGCCGCGAGGAGCTGTTCTGGTCGCCGCGATCGCGGCTTGAGAGCTTGCGATGTAAATCGTCCGTGCTCGTTGGTCCGACCGAGGTCGACATGTTGAGGTGCACATGTAGAGCGATCCGATATGCCGCGAGGAGTCGTTTTCGGTCGCCGCGATCGCGGCTTGAGAGCTTGCGATGTAAATCGTCCGTGCTCGTTGGTCCGACCGAGGTCGACATGTTGAGGTGCACGCATGTAGCGATCCGCATATGCCGCGAGGAGTCGTTCGGTCGCCGCGATCGCGGCTTGAGAGCTTGCGATGTAAATCGTCCGTGCTCGTTGGTCCGACCGAGGTCGACATGTTGAGGTGCACGATGAGCGATCCGATATGCCGCGAGGAGTCGTTCGGTCGCCGCGATCGCGGCTTGAGAGCTTGCGATGTAAATCGTCCGTGCTCGTTGGTCCGACCGAGGTCGACATGTTGAGTTTCGGGAGTTATCATTTTCTGCGATCCCAGGCGAGGTGGCGAAGTCATTTGTGTTAGCGAGAGCGAAAACTGTACAAGCGAGCTATTACAGGTGGCGTGCCACGTGGAGCAATACAAATGGGCCGCGTAACGCCGCGTATCATTAAACGTGGCGTCCTTTCGCCCGACAAGGTGACGTTTCGCCGCAGACGTGACGGCCGGTAATGATGGCTTTTCGTTTTTTACGCAAACTTCAAATTTCAAAGCGTCGTGTCGGATTCTGAAACTTTTCGCTTTCCCGCGTAAACCCGAACCGTTGGATGAAGATAATCACAGCCCGCCGGTTGGTTGAATGCTCGTCTATTTAAGGGGGTGTTGCCCCTCTCTTTTGCCACTTTTTCGAAAACCTCCTCCAAAATTCCCAGCCGATCAAGCCGAAATCAAGAGCATCCCGTGGTGATTTAGAACCAAGTTTCCGTAACTCGAGGCCGAGGCCGTGTTTGAACTTCATCGGAGTGAGCCTTTTCGCCGATCGGAGCGATCATCCTTGTCTTCCCAATTTTCTCGCCATCCGCATCATAAAGGTACCATCTTTATCCGATCTAACACCGGGTTTTTCTTTGTTGATCGTCTTTTTGTGGTTGATTCTTGGCCCGTATAGATCATAAGTATGCTTTTTTGTCCCGTAGATATTCGGATTTTTGAGGTTTTCTAACCGGTGATAGAATCCGTATGCCTAAACCCTTCTTTTGTGAATTTGAAGCCCTCGTGATTAGGGTGCAATTTTCAATTTTTCCGTGTAGTATTTCTTTATGACCCCGTTGCCCCCCGTGCCGTTTGGCTTGCGCGGAAACGGGGGGGGGGGGCGGTGTCGACCCGAACGAAGCGTTGATCCACCTCTCTTCATTTTGCGCATGTCGCACGCCGGGGACGACAGCCGATAAAGAGGAATTTAGTTACGGGGATGGCGGGGCCGAGGAAATGGCCGGCGGCGAGGTTTCATCTTCCCATTCTCGACGAAGAGGACTCGCGTCCCGCGACCGGCGAGGCCCAAAGGCTACTTATAACGAGGGGCACTCACCGCTTTCGAATCCTTGCGCACTTAGCTCCCGCAGAGCGAATTCCTAAGACCGCCGGTGAAAGGATTCGACGGCGTCCGCCCCAAAGCCGCAAAGGCGCGAGGGGGACAGCCGTGGGGGCACCCAAACCTCGCTAGCTCCGCCCCGCGCAGGGGAAAATCCGATCGCCTTGGAGATCGCGGAGTCTTTGGAAGAGGGTGGCAAGTCGAAGGCCATGCATCGCGCCGCCGATGTAGAATGGAGATCTTTGTTGACCGCGGCGCCCGACTTTAACACCGCTATCCGCGCCCGATACCGGCTTTCCGACGACTATCATTTTTGTCCGTGCATGGGACACCGACGCATGATTATACTTGTGGGCGCTCTACCAGGGACCGCTTGTATGTTCCTTTCGACATTTCCCCGGCGGGGTTCGTGCCCCCTTTCGATCCTTTTTTGGTGGAGGTGATGTATTTGCCGGAAGCCTTGCCGGCGGACTTTCACCCTAATGTCGTTAGTGGCCCCGGCGGCGTTTATTGCGACCGCCGCCTTAATGGAATCGAGCCCTCCTTGGGCCTCGTTTAGGGAGTTCCATGATTTCGTCGGCACCCAAACTCCGGGTCGTGTGAGCGTGAGGGCGCGTGAGGGAGGCCTCGCCCTTTTTACCCCGCCGACAACAAAATCTACAACCGGAGCCAAAGAGTGACGCGCGTGCAATCCAGGGTCGGATGGCCATTCCCGCATTTTGGGAGTCGGGCCGCACGGGGACTAGACTCCAAGTGGCTCAAAGGCGCAGTGGTTCCTCTCGCAAGTCCCGAAGAAGCAGAGGCGATTGTGGCCTTGATAAGCTCGCGGACGATCCGCACAGTCCGCATGATCGCCGTTCGGATGTTGACGAACGTAAAGCCGGGTAGCGCGAGGATGGCGGGGATCCCGGGCCGTTTGGAGTCGGGGATTTTGCCCGTCGTGAACATTCCCCCGCCGGCCGTGGAGCTTAGTGATCCCGACCGGGTCGGCGAGTGCCACTTGGGTAGGAACTTTCCGACGCAATGCGAAGAGTGTGGCGGTGATTGGTCGAGCCGCCGTGGTAAAACCATTTCTTCTCTATTTTTGTTTTTGCTAACCCAAAAATACACAAGCCGTGCGCGGGGTCGGGGCGGCGCCGGGCGCCCCCCTACTTTTTTTTTTTTTTTTTTTTTTTTTTTTTTTTTTTGACTTGTACATTTTCGATTGCTTCCTCTTTTGTTTTTTTTTTTCGAGATGCCGGCATCCGGTCTTCGCAGAGCGCTAATGTTGCCGTCGCTAATGCCGCGAGGAAGACGCGGGAGGAAGCGTTAGCGAGGGCGCATCCCGTGATCATACCGACCGCTCATGTGGGGATCAATCGTGGAGTGACCGTTGCCGCGGCGGGTACGCGCGTCCGAGGCGGGGACTTCCTCTGGTATTGCGATCGCCGCAGCGATTACGAAGATGTCCGCCCCCCGCCACCGAAGGCTCGAGCACCGCCCGGTAAGCGCCCCGCAGAGTTTGAAGATGTTCTTGAAGACGTCCCCCTTTCCCGGAAAAGACCAAGAGTGGACGCGCCATCCGAGGTTGTCGACCTAGAGGGTCTTGACTCTCCCCCTCTCAACCTTGCACCCGTTTATGAATTCGTGCCGCAGAGCGCGCACGGCAAGAAGCTTCGGCGAGCGCCGACATTCCTTTATATTTTGACGAGGCTTTTCGCGCCGATCAATCATCGCCCGACCGGGGTGTGATGATGGAGTCGCCCGTCGCCGGTTCCTCCTCTTCCCCGTACTTACCGTAAAATGGAGCGCCGAGGCTCGCCTATCCGTGGGGACCGGATCGATAAAAAGGATTGCTCCCGCCAACATCGGCAACAATGCCTCTATTGATCCCCGCGAGGCTACGAGGGCCGCCGTCGCCGAGTACGGGATGTCGGCGCATAAGGTAAATATGTTTCCTCGCACGAATTTCCTTTTATTTTCCAAGTGCTTACCGTGTCTTTTTTAGGTCTCGCGTTGCATGCTTGCCGCTTAGATACCGTTGAGAAGTTGGTGGAGAGCGAACAAGCGAACGAACGAGCCGGCGAAGAAGGCGCAGGAGAACCAGGAGTTGGTGCGTACGATGAAGGACCCGGAGGCCAAAGTTGGCGACGCCAAGGCTCTATATACCGCTAAAGAAAAGACCCGGGCGGACAAGATAGCGGAGTTGGAGCGCCAAGTTACTCGCGAGAAGAATCATCGCAAGAAGGTCGAAGCCGCCCGGGTGCCTCGTGAGCAAAAGTTGAAAACCGCCGAGGATGCCGTCGCCGATGCCGCTAAGAAACCGAGGATGCCCGTCGGAAAGCCGAGGAAGCTATCAAAAGGGCCGAGGACCTTGCCTCGGATGTCCAGCCAAAATCGAGGCCGCCCTTGCCGAATATAAGGACATCGCCGAATATTGGAAGGATCCGGGTGACAATTATGACCAAGGTCGCTATCATACGGCGAGGTGTGTCCGTAGGTCGATGCACCGCCAGAGGGTCCCCGCCTTACATGATATGGCGGCGTGGACTCGGGAGAATTCCTTCAAAGTGCCGAGCTCCTTCAATATCATCCCGTGGTTCCATACTCCGAGGAGGAGATCGCGGAATACCGCGAGCGATGTGGTTGATGGTTTACGTGCGGCGGTATTTCCGCCGCGGCAAAGAAAAGAGAACATGCGATCACTCGTGTGCGATCTTGGATGGGGCCAATACAGCAGGGGGATCAGCTCCTGTGTGGTGAGGAGGGGGCGCAGCCAGGAGATTCGCAAGCTGGCCTTGATTCCGGAAGCGTTTGATTCTCCTTTTGTTATTGACAGAAACTTTGTTATTGGTTTGTAATATTAACTTTTGTTTCCGGCTAATGTGGGGCTCGCCACCCTGTTAACTTTGATCCTTTTCCTTCTGTGCACATTGGGGCCGCCGCATGGCCATTTCGTTTTATGCCTTTGTTCCTCTGCTTTGGTATTTTGAGTTGTTTTTGTTTTTGCTAACCCAAAAATACACAAGCCTGTGCGCGGGGTCGGGGCGGCGCTGGGCACACCCCCCCTACTTTTTTTTTTTTTTTTTTTTTTTTTTTTTTTTTTTGGGCAAAAAGGAAGAAAAATATATACACAAGGAACAAAAACTTCCAAAAAACGAGAGGACTACATGTAATATCTCTCGAGGTTGTCGGCGTGCCAAGTATTCTCATATTCACGGCCATTCCCGTCTTTGAGATAATATGTCCCCTTCTTTAGCTCGCGAGAGATCCGAAGGGGTCCCTCCCAATTGCCGTCTAACTTTTTGGGTTTGCGGCCGGCGGCTTCACATTTAATTAATACGAAATCTCCCGCCTTGAAAAAATGGTGGCGTACCTTCTTATCGTGGTGTCGCTTAGCGGCCATCTTGAAGTTAGCCAAACGGGTCGCCGCTTGCGCCTTTTTTCTTCGAGCATGTCGAGCTCAAACTCACGCGATCGTTCGTTGGTGTCCTCGTTGAAATGCGACACTCGATGCTAGGTAGAGACATCTCCACCGGTGTCATCGCCTCCGAACCATAAGTCGTGGAGAATGGGGTTTCTCCCGTGGTGGACTTTTTGGCGGTCCGGAGCGACCATAAGATCGCGGGCGCCTCATCTACCCACCCGCCTTTCTTTCCGCATGAGTGCGTTTCGTGCCTCCGAGCACTTGTTTGTTTGCGTTCTCTCGCCCGACCATTACTTTGAGGATAGCCGACCGAAGACGTCGCATGAATGACGCCATGCTCTTTACAAAACTCGTCGAATTCCGTTCGAACCGTGGTCCATGGTCGATATGATGATGCGAGGTACCCCGAAACGAGTCCACACTTGATCCATTAAAAAATAGATGACCCGGGTGGTGGCAATCTCTCCGAGGGGCTTCGCCCGTCCATTTGGTGTAATAATCGCCGCTACTACTATGTATTCACATCCTCCGCGCCCTTAGGCATTGGACCGACGAGGTCGATGCCCCACATTTCGAAAGGCCATGAAGCGGTGACGATGCTCGCTCTACGGAGGGTAACCCGGGTATATCCGCGTACCTTTGACAGGGGTCGCATTCCCTAACGAATATATCCGCATCCCTCAACAAGGTAGGCCGCAGTATCCCGCGGTGATCGCCCTTGTGCGAGGGTTCGACAGCCGGATGCCCGCCGCACACTCCTTGATGAAGCTCATGGAGGATACCTCTACTTGCTCCGGCCCGACGCAATGGGAGCGCAGGTTTGGAGAAAGAGCGCCCGTAAAGTATCCCATTTTGCACGACATATCTTGTCGCTCGGCGAGCCAAGGTTCTCGCTCTATCTTGTCCGAAGGCAAAACTCCATGCTCAATATAATCCTTGACCTCATCGATCCAAAGCAGCCGCGAGGAGGGTTGAATATCCATGACCTCGCATCCGTTGATGAAGGTTCCCCGAGGTATTCCAAAGCGGATGTCAGAGCGAGCGCCGCGTCGGCCGTCGGATAACTTGGATAAATAGTCCGCCCTCAAATTCCGAGTGCGTGGTATATAAGAGAGCTCGCAATATCCGAACCGACGACGTAACTTCCGGACCAGGTCGATGTACCGTCGCAGCTTTCGAACAATAAATCTTATAACCTCCATTCACTTGATTGACAACCGTTGTGAGTCGCAAAAGACGTGTATGTTCTCAACTCTCATTGCGAGGGCGAGCTCAAGGCCCGCGATGACCGCCTCATATTCGCCTTGGTTGTTTGACGCCGTGAAATCGAAGCGAAGCGCTTTCTCAATTTCTTCGGACGTTCCCGGCTCGAGCAAGACGATGCCGGCCCCGCAAGCTCCAATTCCACTAGCGCCGTCAACGAACAACCGCCACCGTGGCCGGGCCTCATGGGGCCGCAGGAGCCGGTTTGTCGGGCGAGTTGGTCGGCGGGGAAGTGGGTTGTGTTGTCGAGGGATCTCGGAAGCTTGCTTCAAGAATGAACTCGGCCGTGGCCCGTGCCTTGATTGCCCTTCGAGGCTCGTACTTGATGTCGAATTCGTTGAGCTCAATTGCCCATTTCGGAGACGACCGGCGAGGTCCGGCTTATGTAAAACCCGACGCAGCCGGACTATCCGATAGTACAATGATCGTATGTGATGAAAAATATGCACGGAGCTTTCTAGCCGCTATAACAAGAGAGTAAGCCAATTTCTCTCGCATTAAAATATCGACCTTCCACAGACCGAGAGCCTTCGAAACATAGTAAATGGGCTTTTGAACGGGCTTCTCGAGTCCCCTCTTCCTTTACAAGAATCGCGGCGACATGCCCCCTATTCGAGGCCGCCAAATATAAATAAAGCCGGTCGCCTATGATAGGACTTACTAAAAGAGGCGGGCCGACCAGGTATTGCTTGAGCTCTTCAAAGGCTTCGGTGCATTCTCCAAATCCATTCAAACCCCTTGTTGCCGCCTTTCAAAATTTTATAAAAAGGAAGGCACCCGTCCGCCGATTTCGAAATGAAACGCCCCGCAGCGGTTATCCTTCCATTCAACCTCTCGAACCTCTTTCACAAGCCGTGGGAGGCGCCATGTCCGTAATGGCTCGATTTTCTCAGATTTGCTTCGATGCCGCGCCGTGTGACCATGAAGCCTAAGAATTTTCCAGCCTTTAACCCCAAACGTGCATTTGACTCGGGTTTAGCTTCATGTTGTTTTTTTGTACGTTCGCGAAAGTTTCCCTCAAATCGCTATGAAGTCGCATCCGCCGGATTTGATGACCATGTCATCTATGTAAGCTTCCATGTTGCGGCCGATTTGAGTGTGGAAGACCCGGTTGATCATCCTCTCGGAATGTTGAACCCGCATTCTTCGTGCCGAAGGGCATCATTTTGTAATAATACATGCCGCCTCCACTCCGAAAGCAGTAAGTTGTCCTTCGTCCCCGGCCATACGGACTCGATGGTATCCGACAAAGGCGTCGACGAAACCGAGGATTTCAAAACCCGCTATCCGATCTACCATTCTCGTCTATGCGGGGTAGCTCATAGGGATCCCGGGGGAAGGCTTTGTTCAAGTCGGTGAAATCTACGCACATTCGCCACTTGCCGTTGTGCTTCAAAACCATAACGACGTTGGCTAGCCAAGTAGGATATTGTAGTTCTTCAATGATATCCGCCGCAAGTAGTTTGGCGATCTCAATTTTTACAAACCTCTTCCTTTGCGGTTGAAAATTGGCGAGCCCGCCGCCGAATTGGCTTGAAGTGGGGATTCACGTTGAGACGGTGGAGTGCGACCTCGTGGTCGACGCCGCATGTCGCTGACCTCCCAAGCAAAGGCCTCCGTGTTCTCTTTCAAAGACGTTGATCGCCGCGGACATATCGGCCTCGCCGAGGTGCGCCCGACTTTGATCTTTTGGTCGGGGTATCTCTCATTGATGATTACCTCGACGAGCTCCCCCTCTCGCTTCAATGCTTGGATCATCTCGTATCCGCAATGTGTCGCATACAATTTCCTTTTGTTGTTTCTTAAGCGGCGGAGGGCGTTCGTGCCTTGTCCCCGCTCGATACGGGCTTCCGCCGCTCTTTTCTTAGCGCCGCCTCTAACTCGGCCATGGACTCACCTATCCGGGGGTTGAGTCGTCCGGCGGTACTTGGGATCTCACCGTATCGATTATCACTGAGCTTCTCCCAACGCATTTATTGAATTCGTGATGGGGTTAGTCCCCGCCGGTGCGACGGGAGGTGTAGCATAAGCTTGTCCTAGCACACCTTGGACTTCGGGCTCCCGTGCCCTTTTCAACCCCGCCTTTGATTTTGCCAAGTGGTCAAGATAAGTCCGTGGTCGGCTAATCGCCCGGCCTATCTTGCCATTTTCTCGTATAAAATTTGACCCTCTCGATGCGGAATGGAAGACACCATCCGAAATTTGCGCATCGTGTATGCCCAGGATCACGTGGTAGCGAGCCGGCGCATCGACCACCGTAAATTCTATTTTTTCGATCCGGAAGGGCTCGAAGTCTCCGATGCGGACCTCCAGTGTCAATCATTCCTTTAACTTTTACCTCATGGTTGGTAAAACCCTCTAGCGAGCCCAGATACGGTTTCGCATTGGCCTCGGTGAAATTCAAACCTTTGAGGCGCTCAAGATAGATGATGTCTCCGGCGGCACCCGTATCCACCAGGACTCGTTAACCCCGCACTTGCCGATCCCGATTTTGATTACGAGGGGCATCTCCATTGCTCCCGTAACAAAGCTAAGCTCGCTCTTTGTGAAAGTCAAGGCCTCTTCATCCGGCCGCGAGTTCTAGGCCGCTCACGTCCAAATTCTTTGATCGAGTTGATCTCGTTCTTTTATCCGCCCGTTGCTAGGCGGGCTTTCGTGGATGACATTAAGCTCGCGCTCATACCGGGCCGCGACGAGTCTCTCGGTTGGCACCGCCCGCCAATTTGAATCGATCTAACTTTTCCTCCCGGGCCATTTTGTCTAGATCCTTATCGTGGAAAACAATCATCCGTGTTATGGCCGTGATAATTACGAAACTCACAGAATTTGCTTGTGTCCGCTTTACGAACGCTGTCTTCGCTACGATTGTCGCGGGGCTTCCGGATGTGTTCCGAAATTTCGTTCAGGATCGCCGACGGTCGGGCATTCAGCGGAATGTAATCTTTTACGTCGAACTTTTGCGGCCTTTTGAAATCACGGTCGTCCGTTCTTTCGCCGGATTGACGGCCTCCTCCTTTCTTTGGGGATCGGCCTCGAGTACTATTGGACGGGGCCGTGGGATTAGATTGAAGGCCCCGGTTTCTGGCGGGGATGACCTCGACCGTAGTAAACTTCCGGGCCTCGCTCCAACATGTCCCTCAAGTTGGTCGGAGCGTGCATCGTTAAGTGTGTCTTAAGTTCGCCGCCCACCAGTCCAGTTAAGAATGCCATCATGACCGTGGGTTCGGGCTCGTCCCGTGTTTGATCGTAAACTTGCACGAATTTCTCGTAATACGACCGGGCGGACTCCCCGTTGTCCTCGCTTTATCAAAAACAGATCGGTTGTGGTCTTGCGAGGTCTATGCGCCGTCTTGAATTCTCGTCGTGAACTTTGTCCGCATATCCTCCCAAACCGTTAACCGATCCGTCGGCAATTTGCGAAGCCATGTAGAGGCTCTATCTTTCATGCAACCCACCATAGCCACGCACCAGGCCGCGCTAGCGGTGAGTAGCGAGCATCATTTTGCTCTCGAACGAGGCTATCCATTCGTACGGGTCCGACTTACCCCGATAATCTGTTATGTTGATGTTGGAGACTCGGCGTCGAGGAGGCTCGCTATGAGCGAGTCCGAAAGTGCATCCATAGCAGCCGCAGTTCCTTATCCTCTTCTCGTTTGTTCTTTTTCATCTCCGAACCATCGCCCTCGCATCTTCAAATCGCCGGGTTGGTCCGGGCTCGAGGTGCGCCCGAGAGCCGGGCGTCGTCCTCGTCACCGCCGTGCCTTCTCGTTTCGGCCCGTGCTCTTCTTCTCGTGATAATGTTCCGGGGATTTTCACCGAGGGGACCCGGCCTCCGTCCGACGTTGCCTCGCGTTCCTTTATCTTCATCCCTCGGTGGTGATGGTAAAGCTCTACGTTTTCCCTGTGCGGTCGTGCGCCGATATTCTAGTTTGGCCGTATTCACCGTGCCGAGAGGAGGATACGCTTTCCCTCGATGCTCGTGACGCCGAGCTCGCGTTGTTTCCCCCATGTTTGGCCCTTTCCACGGAGGGGCGATGACGTTAGGTCCGGCGTTCATGCCCTCTACGGTCGGGGGAGGATCAATTGCTAGCGCGGGCCGGCCGGCGGAGATTAAGATCTCGTTGGTCGCCTTCATTTTCGCCGCGTATTCACCATAACTCTTTATTCTTGCCGATCGCCTCGCTAGAACCGCCGGGGCGGGGGCCTCTTTGTCCGGGCCCTCGGTGTTAATCGTCTTCGGGCGAGCTCGCCTCTAACCGAGTGTTTTTCTTTCTTAACTCTAAGAACTCGCGGTAATCGACGGTTGTACGGGCGGGGTCACTCTCACGAGACCTCGTTGGGGCGATCTCGCTTTTCTCGCCGGGTTGGGTGTGACGGGGTTAGGCGAAGGGTTAGCCATGACGGGAGGTCCGATGCCGTCCGACAACAAGCTTTCCAAGGTAGCAAGTGGGATTATTGCCTCTCGACACAAGCCAACTCTAGTATCCTTTTCAAAAGGTAGTTGATGTGACGTGACGTGACGTGATCCGCCGTCGATTTTATGTACGCAACATCCGATGAACCTTTTACCCTCCTACAAGCAATCGATCCCAACACGTAGATGCTACAAGTCGAATTTTATGGCGTTCACACCGTCCCGATCAACATACAAATCGGAAAACGCTAACCACGCCGTTTCTTAGCGGTTCATATAAGATTATCCCAATAGTGGTGAATCTTCAAACGCAAGATTGGGATAGTCTACATAAACACACGAGCTATTTTTCAACGGACTCGTGAAGACAAAGATAACCGATTTGATGATGATAAACCGGAATAACAAACCTTTTATACAAGGGAGACGGAGATCGGTACAAGCCGAGCAACTATGGAGTCCACGAAGGTGTTGAATCCTTTGAAGAAAACGTTCCCGGTAACGGAGCCAATTGACGTGATCCGTTTCCGTCGTGTAGTTTGGAAGGAAGACTTGGACGTGGGATATCCGGCCTCTTCGTGGTGCTCCGATCAACGAGGTTATCGCCGTCGGACGGTGGCGTTTATCGATGTTGGTGATGAGCCCGCGGTGGTAATATGAAATAAATACGAGAGAGAGAGAGAGAACAGTGCTGATAGAAATAAATGTGCAAAAGTTGTTCTCTATCTTCATTAATGTCACAGTGGGGGTATTTATAGGGAAAGGATAAAGCTGTAAAAGACTACTCGTGCTAGCGGCGCCGATGCCCGACAGATGGCGCTTGGCCTCGCATTCTATCTAAGCTTGGCGAACTTTCCATTAACCGATATTCTCATAGAACGGGCCCGCGCGCCGCGGGGCGGCCCCCTTATGCTTGGCGAGGATGGCGGGATGGCCATCAAGTTGGCGACGTCGCGCGCTTATGCTCGTGGAAAGAGTTTGACTTATGTCCTCAGACGAGTTGACTGGGGATAATGGGACCGTGTCAGGTTCCGTATCATCACGGGCGGGGCGTGATGCTAATGAAGACAAGCCAAATAATGCAGCTAAGTGCCTACGCTACAATATTAGAGACTTGGGATAGGGATATTTTCACTAAGCCGAATCGCTATCTCTGGTCGTACTCTCTTTAGCTAACTAATCTAAGAAATGTACTTTAAAGGACCATGCCAATAAAAAAAGATCCTATACCGAGGTGCTTTCTCGGGCTCGGGAATGAGTGGTGAACCAGCAATCGCCCCTAAAAAGAGCGTCTTGCTCAATTTCGTCCTGGGTTGGGGAGTGCTGCCGCTAGGGCTTCCTTCACCAGCCCCACTGGCTAGGAGGGATACCATCGCTCGCCATGCTCCATAAGCGTGATGCAAGATTTTAGGAAACCAAGTTGGTATCTGATGCCAGTGCCTTGGCATTTGGATCGGTGAATAGTCTACGAATAAGTAATAGAACAACACAGAAGCAAGAGGATTGTCTGCTTAATGGTACTCCTACTATGTTCATAAGTGGCTTTCTAGTAAAACCATGATCTAGTAAAAATGGAGTATCTAAGACACCATCAGCAGGTAACCAGCGACATAAAAGCCGTCTTGTATGAACCTTAGAGACTACATGCGCAACAACTTATCAACCGCCATATGAATGGATACTTTGCTGGATACCCCTGCCATCAGTTTATAGATTGAGGGGGTATAACAAGATTAGGATTGAAGTATATTCCAGAAGTTCTACACATATTGGCGAGTCGTTGACAGAATCCAATGGCCATGCTTTCTGGAGTGTTGCGAGCGGTAGATAGGAACCGAACTGTCTCACGACGTTCTAAACCCAACTCACGTACCACTTGAATCGGCGAACAACCGAACCCTTAGGACCTTATTCAACCCCAGGATGTGATGAGTCGACATCGAGGTGCCAAATGACTCCGTCGATAAGAGCTCTTAGGAGTCATCAGCCTGTTATCCCCGGCGTACCTTTGATCCGTTGAGCGAGAGCCCTTCCACACACTTATGATTCGTACCTAAGGAAGATAGGGGAATCCGGAGCACGGCAAAGAAGCACAGAAATAAGGAGGGTCGGTAGGTGGAATGCAACGATAGGGGTACAAATAATAACCCATTCGTGCCCATTAATTTAGTTAATACAATTTCAATTGGTACCTTTACAACAAAACAAAACAAAAATAATTCAATTGGTACCCTTTGGTTGATTCAGTGTGTCATTCAAGAACGCATTGTTGATGTCCACTTGTCTAATCTTGTAGTCGAGTGAGACATCCAAGGCCAAAAAAACTCTAATGGTTGGAGTTAATTTTGCCATAAGATTGAATGTTTCACTGAAGTCTACACAATATGTTTGGTGAAATTTTACTAATCCGGCTTTGTGTTTTAACATTGTTCCATATGACCTTAAATTGAGTTTGAACATCTATTTATTTCCAACTAAGTATTGTGTAAAGGATGGAGGGACAAGATCCCAGGTCCCGTTTTTGCATATTGCCTCACACTACCTTCCAAAATTCAGTGATAGGTATAAGATTTAGGTTTGAAGATCCCACACTTCGATCTTGTTTGCATATGGTGAGTGTGTCCTCTGGTTCTGATGGTCACTTATTCATATTGAATTTGCCAAGTTTGGTAAAGTGAGGTGTGGAAAGGCGCGCATGTGTGGACTTTGATGGTTTGAGACCGGTGATAATGTGTCTTGATGAAGGCTATGAGTTGAACTAGATGATGTATTATGGTATATGATAGGTAGGATCAGGGTTACTGACCTAGGACTCAACACTGTCAGTGTCTCCACTGCCTGAGTGCTTTTGATAAACTATATCATCAGATGGAGCTTCTATTGAAGTGATGACTCGTGGTTCACTAGTAATGTCACTAACTATGGATATGTGTGTGGTCCCATAAAGAAACATTCCATAAAGGGAAATTCAGACTCATTAAAAATAACATTGTTAGTGATAAACATTCTACCTGACTGAACAAACACTTTTAACCCTTATGAAGAATCCTTTTGAAGAGAACTAAGACCTAATTATACACATTTGGTTTTGCAAAATTGATAATTTTGGGTGTTATATGGAAAGATGTATAAGGTACAAAAGATCTTATACCTAGTGTAATCATGTTTGATCTTAAAGAACCTTCAACATGTGACTTAACTCTAGGTCGTTTGTGGTTAATACATTAATTATATGTGGTAAATTTTCATTCATTTTATTATCAAAATCAAACATTATCGCATTTTCTTAACATTTGTGATATAATAAATACTACATCAATTGAATATGAAATAGAGTAATTAACCCTCATATGTAGCTCAGTTGGTTTCCTGGTGGCAGATTGAATCAAGGAACGTTGGATCGAATCTCGACAGGCGCAATGTTGAGAAGTTAGTTTTGATTACATGGTGACTATTTATGAGCACTAGATACTGGTCTTCCAACCTAAGGGGTCGCTGAGTCACAATGATTAACCTCCCACCATGTAATCGGGTCGAGATGAAAGGAAAATCACCTTTTACACCGAAGAATAGAGTAATTATTATGACAAAATCATTTTTTCTGGGCCTGAAACTATTTCATCACAATTCATCAAATCTATCAATTGTTTTGTATGAAAAAAAAAAAATAAATATATATATATATATATATATATATATATATATATATATATATATATATATATATATATATAGAAATGAGTTCATATACATACCTATTGATCCATGCTTACCGTACATACTACTAAAATAGTATCCGATCACTATTTTAGTGCGCACCCTGTTATTGTTTGAGTGCGCACCTAGTTAACGAAGCGGGGGAAATCGCTATTATGTAGTAATACTGTAAACCTAACTAAACCCGCTGTCCGTAGAAGCCAGACCGAAACAATAACTGCGCGCACTAAAATAGTGATCGACGCACTATTTTAAATATACGTACGGTGCAAGCATGGATACAGATGGTATGTAGTGAACCTATATATATATATATATATATATAAAATAAGACGGAGGGTATGAGAGAAGATATGACGGAAAAGTCAAAACTTTATTAACTGGTCCACTATATACATCGTCCCTCTTTCAACCCATCACCTTTCCTAGTTACTATAAATAACCAACCCCTCCCCCATATCTTCTTACCACCATTGTGCTCTCAAACGCATTCATTCATCATTTCAACAAACAAAGAAATTAACCTAACCTAGCCAACTGCATCACATCAATTACTCTGTTTCTATAAATAGCTCAAGAATTTTACAGCAATGAAGGATCCGCAAAGCTCAGGAGGGATAGCGCCATTAATTATATAGCCTAATTAATGCTAATAGAATTTCAAAGCTGTGATCTTGATCCAAAGGCATAAATCAGTGTGGGGGATCGATGGTTTCACATTGGAACTGAAAGACTATTATTATCTCTGAAGGGATGGATTGAATTAATTAATTTCTCATTTATGGGGTTTAATTTTCATATAATCTTAATTTGGCGCTATCTATCATGAGCTTCTTGGGTCCCTCTTGCTTGCTTTTTTGGGGTAGTCAGCTGCCGTAATCTCTTGCAGTTTCATATATAGTAATGGCGGTTCTTACATACTAGTACATCCTTGGTACGTACTTTAATTTGTTTATCTTACTCTTTCTTCTTCTTCTTCTTATTGTCTTCGAAACATATAGGTAAGTAAGTTGTTAAAGAATTTGATTGTTGGCCTTGGATTTTGTATTAAAAGTTTAGCTTAATTGGGTTTATTAGAAGCGACCGTCTCAATAGAGATTGCTATGAATCATTGAAGCTTATATATCTCTCAATTTATATCGTCCAATAATTTTAGGGACGGGTTGATGGGACTCCTTGGATTGGTGTTCCCCCCCTCCCCTCTCTTTTTTTTTAAAAAAATTTATTAACTCTTCTTGAACGTAAATTTTATGGTGGTCCTGGATCACCAAGTCATACTTGGTGATCCAAGACCAATGGAAAATTAGAATAACACGCGAGGTCCGACCGTGTAAAATATAAATGTCATGTTTTTACAAATTTACCCATCTTTTAAGAATTTTTATTGAAAAAACATGTATGATAATATGAAATGGTGGTCCAGGACCACCATAAAGCTGCTGCTTCTTGAATAATAGCAAATTAGGAACAACCCCCCCCTCCCCCTCCCCCCCCCTCCCCCAAAAAAAGGAAAAGTTGAGCCCAATCCAAGAGTCCTCACTCTATTATTTCAAAGACAGGATTCATTAATTTGTTTTAGTAGGTCATTGGGTGTAAAACCGCATTTTAATACTGTTCTACGAGGTCACCGGGGCCTAAAAGTGTTAATTACAAAACGATATTTTTTAAACAAAACAAAATTCCGAATCTCAGTAAGAACACATGCCATCTCGCTAACACACATAGATTCACCCTTGCTTCCATCCTTAAAATTCATGGAACATACAAATCGAGGATTATGCCTCAGTTGTCCAGTTTAGAAAAGCTTATCGTATATCTTTTTTTAATCCTGTTTACACTTGTTTTTTACCACTGAGTTATAACAACATTTTCCTCGTCAGCTATAGTTTTAATCAATGAGCAAAACTATCGTTATTATTATTATTATGGTAGGTTATGATTTGTTTATAGTAGATGGTGAAGGCCGCTTATACATATGTCCACTTATGAAAGTACTAAAAAAAGGGGTAATATTATGTAGTGTAATAATTCTACATTAAATTTATCTTATATTAAGCAGAGAAAAGTTATTATGCAACGGTGATTGATGGGTGATACCAAGTGGATGGGCGGGATGTGTCAAATTGACCCCTACACACTCCTACTATGTGAGAGAAGGTGTGTAAAAACAAATCACACTCATAAAATCACAGTTGTATAATAACTTTTCTCTATTAATTAAGAAAGGGAGGACGTAGTCAATGTGCATATTTATGGGCATCCTTATCAAATACTACTCCTAAAATTTAAGTCTATTTAAGTTTTTGGTTTTGTCCCATAATGTAAATTCATTTAGATAATCAAGAAAATATTTATTACATTTTTTTTCTACTTATTTATTATTTATTCACCCACTTTACATTAATGACAATGAAATGTCAATTTAGATTTTTTTTTGTCTTCAAAATTAATGATACATAACCAATTTTTTTAATCTGATTGAAAAACCTCAAATGAAATTATATTTTGGGACGTAGGTATAATAATATAATAATATTACATGTTATGCCAATATGAGGTTATATAATTTGAAAGTCGGGTTTAGGAAATTGAAAATAGTATTAATATAATAAAAGCACTTGCGCCTTTTAAATCATCTGAGATATTGATGGTGCCTTCTACAAACATAAACCGACATAAAAACCAATGCAAAGTGTTTATGATATAATTAGTGAGATGTTTTTTTTATATTTTCTTAACAAATATCATTATAGGATCACAATAAACATTTATTTGATTGTAATCTAATGAAATTGCTTTTAGTTACTCCTATCAAATTAGGGGAAAGAGAAAAAGAGTCATGCACCTTAATCGTGAAGACTTCGTAATGTTATCTCGGGTATATATGTGCTAAATTCATTTGAGTTGGTGGATTATAAAATAAATGGTAGGTATGTACTTTAAAAAAAAAAATGTAATGTACGGTTTCATAACATCTTCTATCATTTTAGCCTTACGATATTGAAGTTGAATTTTTGCCATTAGTCTTGGTCCAACCACAAGAATTGTGTAAAAACAGGAAGTTCTATGATAGAGACTCCCTTGCAGAGAGAGAGCATGCGTGACATCATCTGAACCACACAGTTTCATTCTGCAACTTTATTGTATGGTCCATATAATGCTCCCTACCTTAGAGTATTCGTAGCAGAAACCCTATATAGTGTCCTATGATAAAAAATAGTTTCTACAAATAGGCTACATGCAAGTCTCTATCCCTATTTATTTTTAGGGATATGAAAAGTGCATCTCTACTGAGGATGCACTATTCACGTCCCTAAACATATTTAATTATTAAAAATTATAGGGATAAAGATATGGATGCTGCTGTAGTGAAATCATAAATATTTAATGTGTATGAATAGAATTGTGAGGTAGAATATGTATTATTTACTATTATTTGAAAAGTTATATATAGGGATAATGATAGGAATGCTGTTGTGAAGGTTTTTAAATTGAGATATTGTAAAATAGAGATATGTATTATTTTAAATTATTTTAAGGATAGAATATGGTGATTCTGACAAGAGTGCCCTTAGAATTTCCTTGTAAAAACTACTCGTAACATTTATTTCTGTACATTTTTACACCATCAATAATAATAATAATAAGATAAGTTATTGTTACAAAAACATCAACATAAATATTTTTAAATTTTATTATGTCATATTATCGTAGGAATGCAATCATTATAATCTTCTTCAACAACCATGTTTTTTTTATTTTTTTTTTTTTTTTTTTAGAACAGGACCCACTATTATATTATTTTCACCAAATCTCTCAATTGTTTTGTATGAAAACAAATTAAAAAACCAAGGCGTTGGATATCATCATGAAAAAAAGGAGTCAAAACTTCAATACCCTTTACTTGGTAGGCTTTCCCATCATCTTCCTCATTGCTATAAATACCCATACCCTTCCCCCATTTGTCTTCTCACCATGATTGCAAATTTTCTAAATTGAAATTAAAAGAAAAAAATAAATACAATTTGCATCAATATATATCTCTTAATTTCGGTTCATGGCTCAAGAAATTCACAGCAGTGAAGGGTCCGGAAAGCTCAGGAGGGATAGCGCCACGAGCGAGCGAGCTAGCAAGCGTAGCGTAATTCTAACATTGGAATCTCAAGTTTTTTCTCCATTGTTATCAAAAGTTGGAATCTTGATCCAAAGCTTCAATTCAATGGGGATATTAATTGGTTTCACATTTTATTTTTTGGCGCTATCTATCTTGAGCTTCTTGGGTTCTTATTGCTTTCTGGGGGGCCGGGGTGGTCCTGTCCTGCTGTAATATAGTATTCCTTGCAGTTTCATAGCAATGGCGGTTCTGGTACGTCTTTTTGAATCATCATAATTAATTTAAACGTAATATTTTATGTTGAAAAAGTAATTAAAATCATCAACTTTTAATCATGAAACTTATTTATTGGATTAGCTAGGTAAGTTGAGTTCACCACTTTAGACCAAATAAGAAGTACTACATCCATATATATATACAGCCTATCAATGGATGATCATTCATCCTGTTTGTTTTATCAGCATTCAGAAGTCAATGGCCAATATGAATGAATGCAATGCCATAAATTTAAATAAATAAATTTGTTATTATTTAAATAAATAATATTTTGAAGTCATAAAATCCTCATTTTATAACTAATATACTCCATCCATCTGTAATATAAGGTTTTTTTTTGGCTTTTTAAACTTTTTTTTTTCCTTCATATTATAACATCTTCTCATATTTGAATTCCACTTTCACACTAAAAAATACTGTATTATATGTGACTCCAAATTAAAAAAATTACAATATTTTTACCTTGAATAATCTTATGCTAAGATTTTCCTCTTTCTATCTAACATTGTACGACTTTGTTAAATAATACAACCAGTTTATTTAACAAAGATTTGGACGGTTTTAAAGAATGTAACTCTGCTATTTCTTCAAACATTAAAAAAACATAATGGAAAATTTCATAAATAAAAAACCCAAAACGTCTATATCTGTGGTTGCAAATTGTACTGTCAGGTAAAAACAAACAGCAATGGAAAGGAAAGGTGTCGATGGATATAGAAGAATAAATATTGGAACATTTGACTTTGGGACCATCAACAACAACCTTATTGTAATGCTGTGCAACTTATACTCTGGACCTCATCCAACTGGGTTACCGGAGGTAGGTGCAAACGAGTCGGGTCGAATTGAGTATTAAATATTTGAGTTCAGTTTGTTTAATACACTAGCGAGAGTTTGATTTTGTTCGTTTAATAAACAAACCCAATTTCTTGGTTGATGTATGTTTGTTAATCTATTGTTTGAGCTCGATCCGAGTTTAAACGAAGGAGCTGCACTGTTTGGCTTTTATGGTTGGGAAGACTTCACAAGAGGTCCTACGTAGATGCCCGGCAGCTTCAACAATTCTTTGAAAGCTCTACAACTACAAGAGGACTGGGTTGGGCCAACCTATGGTGTAATGGTTGTTATGCCAATAGCAGCGCCGGGCAGCTAAGTTGGTATGGAAGAACTGCTGCGCCGCGGGAAATCATTCTCTATATAAGTTCTCGCACGAGGTTTTTGAACAGAACTTCGATAGGCGAGAGGGGACCCCGGTATACTGTACTAATATGTGTAGGTCCCCGTAATTTGAGTGAGATTGTCATGACGCAAAAGCAAACTCATCTTCATCTTTACGACTTGTACTGATGTTCTTCAACTCGCGTATCTAAGTGTGTAATAACAAATGCATTGAATATTTTTCTAGTTTTGTTTTGTTTTGTATTTTATTTATTTTTAGGGGTTGTTGGAGTGAAAAATAATAATAAAATAAATAAAATATAAAATTGATAGAAACGATGGTAATTTTTGACTATTATTAATGTATTAGACGTAAAGGAATGAAAAAAAATGTTGAGTTCCGCTCAAGAATTTTTTTTTTGTTGAATTAACAGTACTAGGCGATGAAGCTTGACCCAGTAACCAAATATGAGGTTCCCATGGCACATGTGTGTGTGTGTGAGTTTTATAATCTCTTAGATATTATCTCATATTATAAGACTTTATTATCAGAATTCAATGCAATATTTGATAATTTGTTCCATACTTTACTTATTATCTACTCCAAATCAACTAAATAATATGTGTTCATTTTGTATTGAAATTTGTAAAAACCCATTTATTGAATAAGGGTAATCTTATCTTAAAATACAACAAATAGCTTCTCTAATCTATAGGCATAAGGCTAAAATGTCTTTATATGCTTATACTTTTGCTCTGTATTAAAGCGCCTTGCACTCTCCATCAGGCCATATGCCAATACAAGTTTCAATCCACTTACCCCTTCTTCCAATGCACAATCAATCTTCACAATTCATATTATCATAAACAACAATAATGTTAGCAGCCATTTACATAATGCATGTATCATAGAAGAGCATATATACATACCCTTTCTCTAGCTGTTGCATTGAACTTTTGTAGCAAGAATGCTTTTGGATCCATTTGACCCGGTGGCCTCCCAATCCCTGCACATATACATAAAAGTCAACGAATGATTCAGTAATTTTTTTTTTTTAAACAAGGTAGTTTTTAGGCATTGAGCAGGATAATGCAACTTCAAACTAACCGATTCTCAGTCTAGGGAACTCTTTATTACCACGAAAATTATGGATCACACTCTTCAACCTAGCAAATATTCAAATGCCAACTAACGGTTAGGTACACGCTATAAATCAATCATTATTTAAAATTTTAAAAAAAAAAAGGGAGGGGAGGGGGGTGTTAAAGGCACTACAATGAATTTACTGTAGCACCACACCGGGACCTTAGGCCGAGTTTTTAGAGGTCAAATGTGCTCATTCAACCTCTAGAAACTCGAATCTAAGGCCAATAGTCGACTTTCCAGAGGTTGAATGTCACTGTGGTTTTGGTGTGATGCCTAGAACAGAACAGGACCCATAAAAAAAGAATAAAAACGCTCGTGCCAATCTATAAGTAAATTTGCCAACTATGATGATGGACATGTATATATATATATATATATATATATATGATTTTCAAAGATCTGACTTAACAAGTATTTTGTGGGCTACTAATTTAGAGATTCTGAATTTTGAAGCTCTAAGAAAAGATTTCGGTGTGGATAGTTTTTGGTGTAATGGATGGTTTGGATCTTTATTCTACAACTGATTTAACTTGTTTTATAGCATGATTACCGACTTCCATATGTAGTAAATATTTACAAAGTAAAACCACTAAAGAGAACGCAAATTCATACCCATTATGATTTCCTTGTGATCCGTTGTGATGAAGACGGAGAACTCCACATGGTAATGTCATGTCATCATGAATCTATAACACACCATATTACAATTTAGTGCCTCGATCCATGGATAATTGGCGTGATTTATTAGTATTGGGATAAGCCAATGATGTACCACTAATACACGATTGAGAGGTAGTTTGTAATAAGCAGCAAGAGGGCCAATCTACAAATCAAAAATCAAGTCATCACCTCAAAGTAATCGTAAGGGGAATATACACACATACATACAAAAATATAATCTAACTTACAGATTCTCCGCTAAGATTCATGTATGTTTGAGGCTTTGCAACGAAAACAGGAAAGTCATTTACGAAGCCTGAGGATCAACAAAACATCCCCGATCATACTTAAACATATACACAAGCTCGTGGTAGAACAATCCACATAAAAGTACATATTCAAGCAAGCAAGTCTTTGTTATTAGACCTTTCCCGAAAATAGCTTTGCAATGCACTGTATCCATGGGCAACCTAACATCGTTGGAAAATGCATCGATCATATCAAAACCCACCTGTTTCAAACCCATCAAAAATAAATACTGAAAGTGAAAATTTTGTAACAAAAGTCAGATAAATGAATTTTAAGAAAAGTGAAAACCTTTAATCATACGTTGTGTCGTGTCCCTTTGTACTTGTCTCCTGGATTTCCTAAACCCACAAAGAGCCATGGCTGAGGTGTAATTGAGCTAAGTCCACGTTTGGAAACCCTAAAAAGGAATCTGTACTCCATCTATAAATTCTCCTGCTAGTAAATGAACAAATTACAGATGAGAACAATTACTTTTCAGTGAACCGAAAAGGAACCATTTCTAATAAATAGTATCCGACGATAGATAAATAACTACAACCAAAGAGGAGCGCGCACACACACATATCAGCCAATATGACTTTGATGGTTTACTATTTTTTAAAAACTAACCGATAAATACTGTATAAACTCAAATCAAACCATATCAATCGAAGTCACTCTCACGATAATACCATGTTAGAAATTGCAAGTAACTAGAGGATTAAGAGCATCCACAATGATGCATCTCTACATTACTCTCTATTGCAACCTTTTCATCTCTTAAAAAAAACACTCCAATAAACACTATCTGTACCCTCTAAACACTCAATTCAACATTTCTCCACTCAACTAACAAACATAAGTACTAACTTTGGAGGATCTTGAATGTGGAAAGCCAAGAACGAACCTCTTTCTCCTGCGTCATTTTTTGAGACAAGGTTGAATGCGTGTATGCATTAACCATTGATTCTATAGCACACTGACAAATACTCACCCGGACAATTTCAACCATCTCTCAAAAACTAGTTGAAGCTTTATCCAGATCACTAGACAGGAAAAACCTGTAAAATAAAGATGTCTACGTTATGTGATCTGGACAGGATTCAGATGCTTCCATCTGTAGACTCAATTGGTTGATCAAATATTACAGATATCCTAAGACGAAATTAATGCCATATTCATTCTGCAGACCGACATTGGGTATAAAACTACCATCTACTTTAGGTGCTTGCATCCACCATCTCCCAACGCTAACCAAAGACTTTAGAATGGGTTCAAAGCAGAATCTGTCAATACATTACCTTGTTCCTTAAAGTCCCTAACCAGCGAAAACAAGTCCAGATCAAGCTCCTTGCCTGAAACAATTTTCTTCAAAAGAAAAGTACAGTCTTAAGCCAACGGTTTATTCATACCACAAATTGCAAACTCTCACAAGTCCACAGCATCTTTACAAACTGTTCCAAAGCGGCAAAGCCATAACATATGTGCCTTTCTCCATTTCAAGCTCAACTTTTCTCATGTCCTCAACCACCCTCCATTACCTTTTGACTTGAATCCTTCCTGGACAAGACCTTCAATATAGAAATACATGTGTGTGATGTCCAAACAAATGATCTTGGCCAGTGCAGATTCAAATAAAAAAATAAGACCAAAGCTCTTCGAAGATCTTTGCTCTAAGTGGCGGATCTAGATAAAGTTTTCAATAGGTCGCAAAACTAAGACCATGCAAGTACCTTGACTCAATGAGGATAAAGTTTTCCTATTAATCTAATACCAAGAAGAACACATGTTTTGCTCCCCACTGAAAATCCCGCATTTGCATAACTGAATTTCAATCATCCATCAAATCAAACAACTAACTAAACACAAAAAGGGGTCCACAATAAATAATTAAATCTTCAATCCATTTTGAAATTAAAAGACTTAGTGCCTTAATGCAGACAACAAAGAGTACTGAAATCAAAATAGAGAGTAGAAAATCGTGTACTTTCATGAGGCTTATTTGAATTACCTATCTTATCAAGCTGAAGCTCTTGAAACACACACACAAGAAGGTCCACAAGAAATGCTCATATCAGCACCTTACAATGCAAATTTATAATCTTTCTACACCCAAACACAAAGGACTAAGAAAAAATAAACTCCAAGAAAATAATACAAAGAGGTGGGGAGTAAAATTACAGTAAAACCGAAATGGACCCAAAGCGAAGATCAAAACACAAGCAACTACAAACTTTGATCTGTCCCGACACTGCTCAGATTTCAGAAGCAATAGTCAGGCCACTATTCACAAAGTATGCACAAATTAAGAATCACAAATTCAGAAGCCATTGAAAAAAATAAAACAAAATAACAATAATAACTGCAATTTGCACAATGTCAGAACCTATGAGCTATTCATCTATTTTTTTGACCCAATGAAAAGGAGAGTAAATTGATGGGCTTATTCATGAATGCACAGCAGCAGAAGCAGAACAGCACAAACCCACAAAAAAAAAAAAGAAATTGAAAATTTGATACTTAAACTAACCTTATTGAGTTCTTGGTTAATGCGGTATTGCAACCAAATTTTCACGCGCTGTGCCTGTCAGATGATAAGGAACTTTTGCCTTCTGGAATTAGAGGGAAAATGGCGCTGCCGCCTAGTCATCGGTTGTCACGTTGCCTTGAGCTTTTGGATTTTTTCGTTTTCTTTTTCTTTTGAAAGGAGAGCTTTTGGATTTTATTTTTCCATCCGTCCTAATTTGTTTGAGACATTTTAAACTCATAAAATTTAAAAAAACATCATTTATTACATTGTCTAGTAATTAAAAACATGGCTAATTTACAATTATATCCCTTTTTACATGTCCTTACATTTTTCAATAAAAGTTAATATTTAGGCATTTTAGACATTTAATAAGCAACTTTAAATCTAAACATTAGTAATGAGACTTATTTTAGGACATTCATAAAAGAAATGTCCCAAACAAATTGGGACGGAGGGAGTACAAGAGAACTTTTATAAATGAAACAGGTCCAAAATGATCGAAGGATTACAACGGGAAACTAACAAGCAAATTAGAGAGAAATTTAAGCCCAAGCTAGTCGTAGGTCGCTCAAACGTGTGACTGCTCTAGAAAAGAAAATAAGTGCAGGAGGGCGAATACAATTCGGAGAATACGTCGATTTGTTGCGCCATAACCATATCTCATAGACTATCTCGCGGTAGAGATAAGGCCAATGTTTACCCAATGCGTGATTTCTTGGGATCTGCTGAATATTGTTATGGACCCAATCTTGAGTTTCTGAAACAGAAAAGAAAGTATCCCAGAGGGTAGGGTGGAGAGCTTTCTTCCAAACACTCCGAGGCCAACTGCAATCGCGTAAAGCGTGGATAGGAGTTTCCGCGTGTTGTTGTAGCATTGCTGACAAACGGAGGTGCTGGATATGTGGCGAAGCGCCAAGAGGTTGTTGACAAGAAGACAATTCTGGAAGAGTTGCCATAGAAAAAAGGTTATATCTCATCGGCCCCTTAAGACTCCAGACACGGTTCCAATCAAAGGTACTATGGAGGGCATTCTGATTCTCAAGCTGGAATAAATACGCATTGCGCACCATAGAAACACAACACAATGTTTCGATAGATTCAACACGCACAAAGACACACATTGTATTAGAAAACTTTGTTCTTAAGCTTCTCATTTAGTTGATACAATTACAATCACAAACAATACTTATTTATAAGGTACACTGCTCACATATGAACACATGTGAATTACATTGTCAATAACATGCTTGGAAAGTCCTCAAAAAAAATAACATGATGCTTGAAAAGTCTTTGGACGGTGGACGGTGCAGCCATTGATACAGAAGTAAGGCTACACATTAAGATTTTGTTCACATGTTTACACGCAGTGAGTACTTGCCATCACTAGAAGGGTCCCATTTGATGATGTCATTATCTACCGCAAAGCCCGACTCGAACACCTTGGCCGCACGACAGATATTTTTCCACAAAATAGAGCAACCTGCGTTTTGGCTGACAAAATAGAGCTTTTGGATTTTCAAAGTTTAATAAACAAATAAAAAACGTCAGCCCAGCTATTTTTATTCCAATTTATACCTTCAACTTCAATTTCTTTTGTTTTACGGGGTCATTGATTTTGACTCAATTTTCAGTAAAATGTTTTACATTTTTATTGGTTTTGCGGATTTGTTGGGTTTGGATTTGATTCACCGTTGAATCTTCAAAAAAGAAAAAGATAATAGGATGATTGGTCATGGTCGACAATTGACAGCTGAATTATAGTACAACTTAATTAAGATCAAATGGTTGAAGAAAATTAGATGTAATTCCTTTTGTAGTTAATGATTATATTTATGGTTCCATATTCTTAAATGGTGGACAGTGTGCTAAAATAGAACCTTTCGGCTGGGCGAATCCTCATTTTCAAGTTACGGCTACTGAGTTGTTTTAGCATGTAGAATTTCCTAAAGGTTGGGACGATGGTAACCTTAATAAGGTCCATGCAAATTGCCTTTTGAACCGACTACCGAGAGTCTCTTGCTTTAGTCTCGAATTGTCATGACCGGTGACATCTCTTACTCAGATCAGTATGTGATTTGGACAATGAAATAAGCACAAGAATGAAGTAACATTGGCGCCTTTTACCTAACTTCCAAAATCCAGTATGTTTCTCAAAGGAGAATAAATTCCTTTACGAAACAAACCACAGGAGAGCTGGTTTTGTATGATCTACTCAATCATCGCGAATCTGTTAACGCAGCTTTACTTGGCAGTGGGATCATTCTGGCCAAGTTTTGTCTCAATCAACATCTGAGGAAACCAGAATTAGATTTTCCAGTCCATGAAAATCAATGCATTCCATATACAAAAATTCACAGTGACACTCATGTCGAGATGGAATGATTTCATGGGTATCTTAATGGATTTTTGTTTCTTTTTATCTTCATTTGTATGTTACAACAGCAACTCTTGCAACAAAAAAAGAGACTAAATTCTGATAGCACATCGAAATATATCCATTTATTAGATTATTATACGTGACAAGACTACGTTTCCTGCTAAGTCGTTTCATGTTCATAAAGTACCGTTAAAAAACAAAACACACACACACACATTACATGACTACACTTCATTAGAAAGACTCGCCCCTTAGAATTATACCAGATTTATAATTTTAAGATGCATGCTACTACGTCTACAAGCATGTTTTCACAAAGACGGTATGCCAGAAAGACAAAAAAAATCTTTCACGGGCATTTCGTATACTTCATATCCGATCTCACCCCACGTGTGAAAGCCCGCCGCCTGTTTCAGCCTTTGTCCTGCAAATACATTTGACATATCACTTATTTAATACACCGAGAAAATACGCAATGATAAAGACACTACAAATGTTAAACCGTTTTTTTTATAATAAGCATAGGCCACACGGTCACATCAATATGTGTCATTTGTAATGTCATTATAAACCAAAACACTCACTTGTGATCTGAAGGATTTGGCATGAGTTCATAAACAATCGTCGCCACAACATCCCTCTTCATCTGTAATCGATTTCATGTTCAGATCATAATTGTTCAGGGAAAAAAAAGGGCACCATGTATTAGTCAACATAGCGAATTTACCTGGGTTGCTTCACCCTTCAAGCCAATATAATGTATTTGTGTTGTTTCACCACCAAAGTTATCAGGAAAATGCAATGTCACATTCCCTACACCTTGAAACTTTGAATATCTGCAAACACAAATAAACCTTAGCAGATCACAACTTGCATTGTTTGGTAGAAGAGAAGAGGGGAGGGGGTGTCTGGATACACGGATAACTCGGTCTGATATCGTGTCCCGTATCCGACACGGATACATGCCAGACTTAGGATACACGCCTGAGGCAATATTGCAATTTTTTAGAGTTGGATACGTGATCCAAATACGCGGATCCATAACTCGGATAAGGAACAAGCTTGTTGGAAATGGAAGACAAACCACCAAGAAATTAATGAAAAGCTACCCAAATGAAGAAAAACAAATACACATTGCTTTATTTTATGATTTTTTATATTTAAAATTTGATTCTCAAAGTTTTATTTTGTACAGTAAAGTCCCTATATTTTTAATATGTACATATATCCCATCCGTACCCGTACCCGTACCCGTACCCGTAGCCCGTATTCTTCAAAAATCCCGCATCTGCGATTCCCGTAACCATGTATCCTTACTCATGCAACCTAGGTGACACCACAAGGCGTCAATGAAAACCGTCGTAGGAAGCTTATACCGAATGAAAGCATCATATCCATCCATTTCTACCCTCTTTCACATTATCACATACTAAAAGTGTGTATGGGTAGAAAAAGAGCAGCAATGGACGGTCATGCTGCATCCACTTGGTACAGCCTTTCTATGACAGTCGTACCATAAAATTTCTCGAAAAGGACATTAACATACCTTGTCTGGTACTCAAGAACTCCTTCAAAATTTTCCACCAAATCCCACTCCTTCAAAAAATGGAGGATAGTCGATCAACCATTTAAATATTGCAAACTGTGAGAACAGCAACATATTATCATAAGACTACCTGAACAGGTTGCATTGATGGAGCATCCGAAAAGTCAATGCCTTCTCTGTTGGTAAACCTATTTAAATTGTCAGACAGGGGATGCAAAGTCAGTACTACATAATAAATCTATAATAATAGCTAGCAAAAGACATTGAAAATTGATGGTGGGACATCCTACGTGGCACGTGACTCAGCTCCATGACTCATAAAATCTATCATTTCATTTTCTGTTAATTGTTTTGTCGTTTTGTAGCAGCTGGTGGTACCTTTCCCAGCTGGTAGTATTTCTCAGTTTTCCTTTTCGAGTTCGGGTAGATTTTGGAATATTTTTCTTGTAAACGTTTGAGCTTTGAATGCTCTGGAGTTTTTCCTATCAATCTATTACGTTTCTACGTTATTTGGTATCAAGAGCCTTGGTTCTCCTTGGATCCGCTGATGGCAAGCAACGATCTAGAAACTCGCCGGACCTCCGATGAAAATCGAGATCTGAAGACCCTCTGGGAGAAAGTCGACCGTTTGGAGCTCAAAATGGAGGCTTTCATATCAGAAATGCAGAAGGCCGTCAAACAGCTAACAAAGCAGCGTGAAGAAACTCCTCAATCGGCGGAGCGTGACTTACCCACAAACACCGATAGAGGAGCTGAGCAGGGGAAAATCATAGATTCATACTTTGGGAGAAAGCAGCATGAAAGAAACATCATCGGGTGACCCAAAACAGATCAAATCCATAAGAAACAATCTGGGAAGACCACCGGACGAGAAAGAAGATGAATTAGACGTTGAAATCACGACGCCGGAATGGCAACTACAGATAGCAGATCAATCGGATTTCAAGGGACATCAAGCTAGGGTTTACACTGGAGTCGGTGCCCAACCATTCCGTCTGAAAATGGATATTCCTGCGTTTGATGGCACATTACATCCAGAGGAATATTTGGACTGGGTAGACGCACTTGAAGACTATTTTGAAGGTATGAACCCCCCTCCCACGTTTAGATGCAAATTGGTGTCATACAAGTTAAAGGGTGGTGCAAGATCTTGGTGGAAACAACTCCAGAATAACAGGGTGCCGAATGGGAAATCTAAGGTCGATAACTGGGAAAAATGAAACAACTTCTCCAAAATCGTTTTCCACCAACCACTTACCAGAGCAAACGATCCTTGACTTCTATAACTGTAAACAGAACGAGAAATCAGTGAGAGATTATACCAATGAATTTCTGAAACTAGGCTCTAGGACTAATACCCCAGAAGATGATAATGTACAAGTGACAAGGTACATTGGTGGAATGAGGGAAGAATACCAAGAAAAGCTGGAACTAGCCCAACTTTGGAACCTTAATGAAGCCATTAACATGGCATATACAGTGGAGATGCAGTTACAGAGGAAGGCAAAGAACACCACCAGGAAATTTTTTTCAAACAATCTCACACAAGCCAACATGAGCTCTTTTCAATCAAAGATCACTGAAGCAGAAGTCAGTAAATCCAAACCCACCAAGGCCCCAAACCCTTATGCCAAACCTCAACCACCCAAATGCTATAGGTGTAACCTTCCTGGGCATAAATCCCATGACTGCCCTAACCGGAAACAAGTGACGATGGTGGATAAACAAGGGGAGGACTGTGAAGAGTTAGACATACCAGAAGAGGAAGAAGAAGTGGAGGAAGTAGAAATGGATGAGGGAACACTGCTAACCTGCATAGTACAGAGACTAATGCTAGCAGAGCCTAGCCCTACACAGAAACATGCACTATTCCGGACCAGATGCACCATAAACTCCAAAGTTTGTGAAGTCATAATTGATAGTGGTGCTAGTGAGAACCTATTCTCTAGAACAGCAGTTAAGGCCCTGGGATCAAGTACAACACCTCACTCACATCCATACAAGATGGGGTGGATCAAGAAGGGCCCTGAGAGCAAAGTCACAGAAACTTGCAAGGTGAGGTTCTCTATTGGGAAATCCTATGTTGATGAGGTCACCTGTGACATTGTAGATATGGATGCGTGTCACCTTCTATTAGGAAGACCTTGGCAATTTGAAAGGGATGTAACACACAAAGGCAGAGATAACACATACTCACTCTCTTGGATGGGGAAGAAATTAGTCCTAATACCCATGGGAACAAAGGAAGGGAGCAAGAAAGAACCACAGAAGCCTGAGGCTCAACTATTGATTGCATCTCGGTAAGTCGTTCCAAAGGCGAGGTGAAGCCGGGAACGAGGTTATTTGGGTTGTATACCAAGGAAATAGCGAGATACTCAAAGTGCGATGGAGTACCCCCTGCCATCCAATCACTGCTAGAGGAATACACAGACCTATACCCAAAGGAATTACCTATTGGCCTTCCACCACTGAGGACAATACAACATAGCATAGATTTTATGCCTGGGGCATCTCTTCCCAATTTACCCCACTACAGATTATGTCCAAAGGAACAAAAAATCCTCCAAGACATAGTGGATGAGCTCCTCACAAAACAGATCATCAGGCCTAGCACAAGTCCATGTGCAGTCCTTGCCCTTTTAGTGCCTAAGAAGGAGGGGGAGTGGAGGATGTGTACAGACAGTAGGGCCATCAACAAGATCACAATCAAATACAGGTTTCCTATGCCTAGGGTGGATGACCTTTTTGATCATTTGAGTAAAGCTAAGATATTCTCCAAAATTGACCTTACAAGTGGATATCATCAAATCAGAATCAGAGAGGAGATGAATGGAAAACCAGCTTCAAGACTCAAGAGGGGCTCTATGAATGGTTAGTGATGCCATTTGGGCTATGCAATGCTCCAAGTACCTTCATGAGACTAATGCATGAGGTAATGAAACCTTTTCTCAATAAAATTGTGATCGTGTATTTTGATGACATACTAGTGTTTAGCCAAACTGAGGAAGACCATTTGCTGCACTTAAAGCAAGTTTTTACTGTTTTGAGGGAAAATAGATTATACATGAACCTTAAGAAATGTTTGTTTTCTGCCCCAAGTCTGTTATTTCTGGGATTTGTGATCAGTGCTGAGGGAGTACACACCGACCCTAAGAAAGTAGAAGCCATTAAAGACTGGCCCATCCCAACCAACATTACCTCCCTTAGAAGCTTCCTGGGATTGGCCTCTTTTTATAGAAAATTCATTAGAGGATTTAGTTTGGTGACTGCACCCCTGACAGACTGTTTGAAGAAAGGTGACTTCCACTGGGGCCCAGAACAGATGGTCAGCTTTGAAGAGATTAAGTCTAGATTGACTTCAGCACCAGTTCTTACCTTACCTGACTTTGATAAACTGTTCCAAGTGGATACCGATGCTTCTGCAATAGGTATTGGGGCTGTCTTGAGCCAAGAAGGGAGACCTATAGCCTTTTTCAGCGAGAAATTGGCACCCTCTAAGACTAATTGGACCACTTATGAGAAGGAGTTTTATGCCATAGTGAGGGCCTTACAACAATGGGAACACTACCGAATACAGAAAGAATTTGTCCTAAACAGTGATCATAGGACTTTACAGTTTATAAATACTCAGAAACATATCAACAGGGTGCATGCCAGGTGGTTTCTATACATTCAGAAATTCTCTTTTGTTCTTCAACACAAAGAAGGGGCACTCAATACTGTGGCTGATGCTCTAAGCAGAAAACAAACACTTCTCACCACACTCCACACAGAACTAACTAGTTTTGATACTTTTCCTGAGCAATATGCAGGTGACAGTGACTTTGGAGTCATTTGGCAGCAATGTAAGGACAAGGAATTCCCAGCCGACTACCATATTGTCCAGGGATATCTGTTCAAAGGGAATCAGCTGTGTGTTCCTAAAACATCTGTGAGAGAACACATCATCAAAGAGTTACATCAAGGAGCCATGTCTGCCCACACTGGGAGGGACAAGACAATAGCCCTGATCCAGGATCGTTTTTATTGGCCTCAGTTAAAGAAGGATGCAAGCAATTTTGTAAAGCACTGTGGAATTTGTCAAACCGCCTAAGGCACCAAACAGAATACTGGACTTTACACCCCTTTGCCCATACCCAACACCATTTGGGAAGATCTGTCCATGGATTTTGTCCTTGGCCTTCCCAAGACCCCAAGACAGTTCGATTCAATCTGTGTTGTAGTGGACAGATTTTCGAAAATGGCACATTTCCTGCCATGCAAGAAGGTAATGGATGCAAGTTATGTAGCTCAACTATTCTTTAGGGAAATTGTCAGGTTGCATGGACTACCAAGATCTGTGACTTCAGATAGGGATATCAAATTTATTTCCCATTTTTGGAGAGAATTATGGAAGAGGTTCCAGACCCAACTCCAGTTTAGCAGTGCATACCATCCACAAACAGATGGACAGACCGAGGTGGTGAACCGGACCCTAGGGAACATGCTCAGGTGTGTGGCGGCTGAGAAACCTAAACAGTGGGATGTAGCTTTGGCCCAGATAGAATTTGCGTACAATGCAATGGTGAACCGGTCAACTGGGAACTCCCCATTTTCTATAGTCTACACCAAGACACCTAACATGATAACCGACTTGGCCCCTATACCCAATCCTAAGAGCAGGATGGCTAAGGATTTGGCAACAAGGATTCAACAGCTACATGAAGATGTGAAAAGGCACCTAGAGCAAGCCAACAAGGAATACAAACAACAAGCAGATAAGAAGAGGAGACATCAAACTTTTGAACCGGGGGAGTTGGTTATGATTTATCTCAGAAAAGAGAGGTTCCCAGCTGGTGTCAACAATAAACTACACCCCAGAAAGGTTGGACCATATTGTATTCAAGCCAAGATCAATGACAATGCTTATATAGTGGACATTCCAAACTCATGGAAGATTTCCAGCACTTTCAATGTATCGGACCTCAGCAGATACAATGCAGTAGATGAGAGCCCCACTACGCTCACTGAAGAAGAGGAGGAGTTGCTTACTCAAGAAGAGGGAAGGACTGATGTAGGGACATCCTACGTGGCACGTGACTCAGCTCCATGACTCATAAAATCTATCATTTCATTTTCTGTTAATTGTTTTGTCGTTTTGTAGCAGCTGGTGGTACCTTTCCCAGCTGGTAGTATATCTCAGTTTTCCTTTTCGAGTTTGGGTAGATTTTGGAATATTTTTCTTGTAAACGTTTGAGCTTTGAATGCTCTGGAGTTTTTCCTATCAATCTATTACGTTTCTACGTTAAAAATGCAATGGATGAACTCTTGAATAAGTTAACTCACACTCTCATTTTGGCAGGACTTGTCCCATCGGCCCCACCAACGATTGAGATGCTCTTGATTTTCACGTCTGATGTAAATCTTCATAAAAAGAAAAGCGTAAAATAACTAAAAGTGGTGCGGTATATATAGGGTTATTAAACCAGCTGAACTTCAAAATGTAGAATGATTGATGAAGAAAATAGTGTTTTGGAAACACAAACACGATGGATATTAAGTTTCACACTCACGGTATAAAGACAATCAACTCCGGATCTCCTTCATTGCTTTCCAAGTAACCCTATCAAAGAAACAAAGTCCAAGATCAAATATCGTTAATTGTGAAGAAAGAATTTGAACATACATTTTCCACTGTATGAAATTGAACAAATAGCACCGGTAAAACAAAAGTCATCAACTTCATTACAGTCCCTATACGTACTTTTCATGAGAAAGTCACCGATTGGGGGAAAAAAAAAAGAGGAAGTCAGGAAGAAAAAGAACGTTAATGCTAAAGTTGGTAACAGAATTCAAACATATGCATCCGAAGAAATATGAACAACTAAAATCCATACTTCAATCATCGGGTGAGCAGGTGAATCCAAAAGTTACTTGGACACTTAAGACATACACTTAATCATCAGCAGTATTCATATGCGAGGGAAATGCGAGAAATCATACAGCAGCAGGAAAGTTCATTTAGAATCTAATAGCAATGCTACATAATAGTCCTTACATGTAGATAAACTTTGACCAAAATCAATATAACTATCAGCAGCACTATTATGGAGTCCATTTATAAGCAATAGACTGATTCCGCTTATGAGTCAATATGATATATCCAGTCTATGATGTTCAGCTGTGCAGAATTTGACAAACAATATTGTGTTCTTGAAAAGATAAAGACAACCGTCATAACGAATATACCAAATTGTCGTAAAAAAAACTGTTAGTCTGGAAAGCATATGAAAAAACGTTGCAAGTCAAAGACTCCCTAATACTTTCAAATTAGACTAACAAACAAACCAATACTGCAACTTAATACAATGCAAACAGTTAGCTCACAAAATAGATCCAACTAGATTACCTCTGAGGAATTTAAGCGCTGTTCCCAAGGTCTAAAAACTGATTTCACGCTTCCTGAGACAGCCTCATTCAGAGCAGATACCTTTGAATAAACCGATAAATACATCAGTGACTTGTCCACGAGGATGTTAAATAAAAATGATATATGATAATTTAAATGCAATTCAAAGACGGGGCACACCACTCATCAATTTAAGAAATATGTCAAATGCCTATGAGTGACAAGGGTTGACAAAAATTGCAAGACATAGAAAGCAGAAACCAGGAGATGTATGCTTTTATGCTGTTAAAAAACCAAATTGGTGCATCCAATCTCCCAGTCCTTAAAACACAATTGTAACACACGAATAATATTATAAATCCAATGTTTAATCTCTATCATAGCTTACATGGACAATAGATTGCAATCGCAAAAGAAAAAGGAAAACACTATATAGCTAACCGCGCATGATGGAAATAAGACTCGAGGGATGTCGTTTAACAATTAACACAGACAAAAATTATTAGCCAAAGAACCAACGAAACACTACAACCATCTACAACAGGTAATAAGCCACTTAATGATACTGATTGAATATGATAGACAAATTATTAGACATAACAACTACTTGTTTACCCACCTCAATGCCATAAGAACAACCAAGAATTTTCATAGCAGAATATGAAGCACAAAATCAACTCAATATTAATCATATGGAGGGAAAAGATAAAAATGAATCAAAGCTGACTTCGAATGCAACCAGGTATATTAGGAGTTTTACACTTTTCTGTAAGTCATAAACTAACCAAAAGATAGCATACAGCAACTGGACAATTACAAACAACTACAAACACTCCATGTTTGCAGGAAACCGTACAAGAACTGCCCGATTGATGAGCAAAAATAAGCCAATAAGTAATATTGATCAATTCCAAGCAATATTTTGAAGTGGAGTCCATGAAATCTCCACTTCAGATATATGGAAGTAAAAAATAGCAAAAACACACCTAAGAAGTTATCAAATGAACCACGAGGTTATCAATAGAGCTCCAAAATTAATAATTCTACAGCCTAAAAAGAAATTATATCAAAGGGAAAGAAAATCACGAATTACCAGCAACTCGTTGTCCAGATTCATGGATAAATCATGGACAAAAGTGATAATCAACATAATAAAAAGGTTTAATTTAATAACTTATGTTAGTCCCAAATTCAGCTAGAAAAAGTTGCCCACACAATTAAGAACATGGAAGACAAAGGATTAGAGAGACCTTGGGGAGGTCAATGTGTTTGTACAGAGACCATTCAGATGAACACTGGTGATCCTCGCAACTATGATCATGTAGGCAAGCCATCTTTCTCTCTTCGGTTTTAGTGTGCTGCAATAATTCTGTGTATATGTGACGCCGATGAATTTTCCGGGAGATGTTGGCCGACTATTCAAGCAAACATTTTAACAATATTTGGCACTTTTTTTTTTTTCCGTTCAAGTGGCATTCGAATTTTTTTTTTTTTTCATTATAAATGACTTGCGTATTTGTGTTGCTTTATGGAATAATTTTTCTTTTTTCTTGAAAAATATGGAATAAAATTAAGAGATAATGAATAAAACTCCCTCCGTTTTTTTTATCTGTCTTCTATATTTTTAATGCATTATTTTTATTTTTATTTTTTTCTAATTTATCAATAAAATATTTACATCTATAAAAAAAAAAAAACGTTTTCAATATCAACAAAGTATTTACATCTCCAATAAAAAAATACATTTTCAATACTATATTTTAAATTACTTTCTTAATCTGTGTAAATCTTCTCTTTACGACATATAAAAAAAAACGAAGGGAGTAGTAACTACTTCGAATATATATATGGTGGGTCAGCTAACTCAATCCAATCAAAAATCTATATATGTAGATTCGTTTTGATCTCTATTAGATCGAGATATATAGCGGAAGAATTATTTTGCGATCTAATTAACTATCGATCGATTAAATAAATAACTCAAAGGGAAAGTTACATGATTTCCCAACCGATAATGATGCCGTGATCTACCGGGTTGTAACTCCAAACGACGACGGATGACGTCGATCTTGCATGTGATGAATCGAGTCGAGCCAGAATCTACACAGATTCGTTCTGATCTCGATTAGATCGAGATCTATAGTAGAAGCATGAATATTGCGATTTAATTAACTATCGATCGATTAATTAAATAACTCAAAGAGAAAGATATGAGATTACCCGACCGAGAATCTTTCATGTGATGAATCGAGTCGAGCCAGAATCTACACAGATTCGTTCATGATCTCGATTAGATCGAGATCTATAGTAGAAGCATGAATATTGTGATTTAATTAACTATCGATCAATTAATTAAATAACTCAAAGAGAAAGTTATGAGATTACCCGACCGATGTGATGTCGTGATCTCCGAATTGTTTCTCCAAACGACGACTGGTGGCGTCGATCCCGCATTTGAACCTCTTTGAATACGTATCCAAGTAAAACCGGCCAAGACAAGAAAAGTGAATTTTCTCTATTCAATTCTTGTGTATTGTGTGTTTGGAGGTTATTCCAACTTCTGGGAAAAGAAAACTATAAAAAAATAAAATTATAAGGAGATATTTTATTAATCAAACGGGTTAAAGAGACTAAAGTCTTACAATCAGGAAATAATCGACATAGATAAAACTAAATTGAGTCTATGGCCCAGGCCAATCTCAAATCCCTAGAACATGTAACTACTGTAGAAAGAAAACTAAAATTTTCACGATTGATAAAATTCAGTGTATTGTGTGGTTGGAGAAACTTTTTTAGCGTAGGAAATAATCAAAAGTTTAAGCGTTTTTCTATACACACGTTCATCTTTTGCTTGAAGTAATAATAATAATAATAATAAAATCTGTTATAAAAGATAATAATATGTTTATCTATTATTCAAATTGATTACAAGATTTTCTGGTTTATCTTTTGTATTGTATTCACACTGTAATCTCAACTATAAATACCCCATGATACCAGTGAAATAATACACAAGCATTTCTTCTTTCTCTTTATTACTATGTTCATGTTCTTTCTTTTATTAGTTTTATAACACGTTATCAGCACGAGTCTCTACTGATCTCACGTCTCTTATTCTTGATCATGTCTCCTATCAATTTACCAAAAACTTACTCCTTATAACCTGCGCATCGGTGCTTCAAGGATGCCGAAATTCCATGATCCCATCAATTCATAGCATGCTGGAATGGTCGTATATGTGTAGGACAAGATCCATGAGCATATGAAGGGAAGTTGTTTTATTTTATGTTGATATTCATTTGGGCTTCATAATAATTATTTATTTACAGATTTGTTTTAATCTTTTTCCCAAGGAGCCAACCAGGAGAAATTACTATTTACGTTATTGATGGCTGATTTGGCTAGTGGCGTGCCAAATTGAGATCTATAATGTGAATTACGGAGACGGAGAATGGAAAACGATGATAATAGAATTCACTCAAGAAGACGCATGAAATCTTCTTTCCTTCAGATCATTCAGCTTGGATACAATCTCATCTGAAAGAAAAAAATTGATTACCTAATTTCGGATCAGAATTCCCGATGCTACAACTGAGATAAATATTGAGGTAAAATTTTGCTTGTTTAATTTATTTTGTAATGATTAAAATATTACCATACAATTCCATATTCTATATGAGATGAATACAATTTAATTTTACCTAACGCAATAGCGTCTTGTCCTTTTGACAATTTTGAAAAAAATTGATTATTTGGAGATGATCAATACATTGAACGGGCATATAATGGACACGAAGTTCATTTAAATATGTAAAGCTCGTAAAAGTGAATACAAAATTCACAAAAGTTGACATGTCATATTCACAAAAGTTGACATGTCGAGAATTGACGAAAGTGGATATGAAATTCACATAAATGAGTGAATTTGAAAAAATAATGCCGACATGTCATTACATTAATAAATAAGGCCATTAAGTCCATTCAAAAGGACATGCTCCAGAGAATGATTGATCAAAAGTTAATATTGCCATGTATGAATTATGGAACCGTTTGAAAAAAAAAGGTTCGACTATGATTATTTAACGGTGAAAGATCCGTATGAAGTATGGAACCGTTTGAAAAAAAAAAAAAAGGGGTTCGACTTGTGCAACCATTTGAAATAATGGTTCAACCACTTGAGATTGGTCGTTTTAACGAAAGCCATACATGATTGGTTCAACCTGCGAATGCAGGATTTTAAATCGGTTAATTCAGGCATTTTTATTGCAACATGATTGAAATAATATGGTGTAAGTGACAAGAGTGCTGCGGCAGAAGCAATATCCCGAGAAACGTCTCAAGAGATATTCTGATCTCATTGTACTCATATTGCTGGCTGATGAGTTGATCTCACTGCATGCCCATTGTTCGCTGAGGAAAAAAAAAAAATGATTTGTTATTGAAAATCAATATTGGTGCCAGTCCATTCTCTGGAGTGAATATAATCGAATTTTGGCCACGACATAATATTCCAATTTTGGCCATGGCCGTGGTCGCACTGGAGGTCGTGGTAGAGGCCGTGGTCGTGGATGCGGCCGTGGAAAATATGTTTCCTTTCACAACGACAATCATGACATAGTCGAGAAAAGGCATATAATGCCATATATTAATTGAGACAAGGCCATATATTAATTAAGAGAAGGCCAATATTTTGGTATATTAATTAAGAGAAGGCCAATATTTTAGTTGATATGCCACTATGTGAACCGGTATTTTGGTTAATATGCCACTATGTCAACTATGTAATCGGAGGTTGTGGGTTTATTTTAGTTGATTTTGATATGCCACCGATATCACAATTTGAAGTTAGTAGTTTTACGAAGTTAGTTGGCGTCTCGTTGATTGTATCCTTTTGCTCAATGGTTGGTAATTCCTTTATGTTGTGGTATGTAACTCCTCTAAGTTGACGCAGTTTTGATGGTAATTTCTATTTTAGTAATAAAATGGTGATTTTTATATACGATGGGTTGGTTTTATTTATGGGCATTAAGATGAATTCTTCTTTGACTCATATAAAATACTCTCCTAGCTACATTGATAATGATATGGGTTAATGATGTGAAATGGTAGCTACATTGAAAATGAAAAAGGTTAATGTGTTATAATAATAAATTATAGACCCAAAACTCTTTGTTTAGGATGCTCTACACTTTATTCTATTTTCAAATTTCTTTTTTGATGATCATTTTGATTTTCGGTTGGCTAAATAAAAATGATTAAATGTCTTGAACTTAAAATGTATCTTTCGATGCCAATTTTCGTGAGCATCTTAGTTGATACACCTTTTGCTTAAGAATAGATTTATACAGTTTCAATTGATATTCTCAATTTGTAGAAAATCGATTTATACTAATACAATTTTCTAACCAACGGTGAAGATTTCTTCAATATACAATTCATTTCTATCATATTAATTCACTAAAATATTAGAATTTGATAGACTATGACTTAATTCTTAAAAAATATTTTGAATTCTCATTATTTTTGAGAAGTTGAACGCATTATTAGATCAAATCATCTTTAATACTATGCTCTATGTAATGCATGATTTATCTATTCATAATATACGATAGAAACATGCATTTAGTCGAGAAAAGTTGTCGCCATTTATTATGTAAGTGATCACATTTTGGTAATATAGTGTCTATTGACATATAATTTTTACCGACTTTTTCGTTATCGAGGATTCCTTGAGTTGTTCTAGTAATAGATCCCATATGAATTGCTTGTCTTAGGAATCGTGATACATTGTGTTGTTTGATTGTCAATATTATCATTTACATGATACATTGTGTTGTTTAATTGTGAATATTATTATTAATTTCAAAATCGCTTGACTTAATCATCCTAATAAGCATTGTGAGAATTGATAAAATATCTCTAAAGGAGATAATACTTCTCCCCAAATCGGAAAATATTAAAAAAAAATTTGTTGATACCCGCATAAGAGGATCTCTAACATTAAAATGTTGAATCCGTCACGGGTAATTGTAAATTTTCTAGATACCGATTGTGAAAAAGTGTTGTCCGAGAATAAGAGGAGGAAAATCTATTATATCTCGTGACAAATATGGACATATATGAACCATGAGTTCATATATTATTCATTTACATGAAACCCACGAAGGGTACGTAGATTATGCACATTTTGCATATATCAAATATTTTCCGAGAAAGAGGGAGAAACGAACCAAAAGTCCGTTGTCTCATTCTAGTGATTTCTCTAAATATAACGTGAATTTTTTTTTTCGAACGATTCTTGAAGAATCTGAAATCACATAGTGATATATTAAACGCATGAAGCGCATGAGGGATATTGCTTTCAAAAATCTCATAGAATGAGATATTTAATTGAAACCACTATGTTTTATATGTGTAAATCGCATGAAGCGAATAAAAGAGCATCAATGTATAGCTCGGTGCAACATGTTCGATGAAGATCGATTCTCGGCATTGGGGGAGATAAAGAAAATCTCATGTTAGAATAAAAGAATGCCGAGAAATTTTAACAAGATAAACGATCTTCCACGCATCGTTTAATCTGATCGCGAAAATAATCTTACTTGTAGTATTTAACAAGTAATATGCCAGATGCCTATATTGAAATTAAATGAGTGACTATTTACAAATGCACCAACAGTATGATTGAAGATATTTCTCTACGCCAGAAGCGTAGAAGACCGATCGGTGTTAAAGATAAAAATCCGCGGAAGAATGATCAATTTATTATTGATATTCAGTCACTCATGAAATCTCTTAAAGATATTCGTCTTAAAGACGAAAACCCCGAATAAATTAGCACGTGCATCAAATGATTAAATATTGGGGTTGCGGAACAACCAATCCATACATTAATAAGTAATTGGTTTATGCTAATATCGAATTAGCAATGAATTTTATGGGAGAAATTATAATAAAATATAATAGTCGTCGACGACATATTTGCCTCGTTAATTGCTATTATTATATCGGATCCAAGACTAAGTCATTCGCAGAGTGCCAGAAACACTCAGACTAGGTAAAAATGAAATAAGCAATTGAGGTTGAGTTTGAATTAGAAATATTTGTTCGTTAATGATCAAATATATTCTCCCATTATAGATAATGTTATGTTCCGCTAACTAGTATATCTGGCAGTAACGTTGAGTTTTCATATGTCATGACCACATACTTATGGGTCGTTGGACATTAATATAGATATGAAAATCCTTGGTGGATTTCAGAAACAAGTTAATATGACAATCGCAGCATGCATACTATTAAGTTAAAAATATCATTAACATTCATGTTGAATGTAATATGACTATAGTATAGTTCTATTGAGGAAAGAATATATAAGTAACTCAAACATAATGTCATGAATTTATAGCACTACGACGTGTGAGAGTGGAATATACGCATGCAATTGCGATTGTATTACTTTCCCCATTGTTTTTATAATTATAGTGCTGACTGAGTTCCATGTGTTGCCCGAATGAGTAGTGGGCATGACAGTATTTAGCCCCTACATTCAATTATCTACATGAAGTCCAGAAGGTACGGATATACAAAGTGCGCTCTAGTAACAATCTAGAAAAATTGTTCACTAAAATCATTTCTACATCTGTTTTGGAACAGAATGTGTTTATAATACTTTAATGCGCACATAAAGTAGATGTTGTCGTCAGGGGGAGCGACAACTTCAAAGTTATTTTAAGCACAATGACTGTACTCTTTTTATCTTTGACCAAGTTTTTCCCACAGGGTTTTCTTAGTTAAAGGTTTTTAACGAGGCAGTTAGTGCAACACATAAAAACGCATATGACATGAACTATTTACCTTGTCTAGTTTTTTTTCCCACTGGGTTTTTCTAGCAAAGTTAATAGTGCATGACATATACGTTATGCAACTCAGATTGAGAAATTAATTCAGCCACATAATAGACTTGCAAAAGGTGGGGAAATTGATGTGCAACAGATCCGATCAACCGACAACTTGGCCGATTTATTTACTAAGACATTGTCAACTGCAACATTCGAAAGACTGGTGAAGAGCATTGGGATGCGACGTTGAAAGACATTAATTGATGCTTGGTACAGGGGGAGTAAATCAACATAGATAAATATGTACTCTTTTTCCTTAACTAAGATTTTTTCCCACTGGGTTTTTTCTTAGTAAGGTTTTAATGAGGCATATCATATCTATTGTTTGTTGAATAATAGATATCCAAGGGGGAGTGTTATAAAAGATAATAATATGTTTATCTATTATTCAAATTGATTACAAGATTTTCTGGTTTATCTTTTGTATTGTATTCACACTGTAATCTCAACTATAAATACCCCATGATACCAGTGAAATAATACACAAGCATTTCTTCTTTCTCTTTATTACTATGTTCATGTTCTTTCTTTTATTAGTTTTATAACAAAATCTTATTTATCTAATAAGAAAAAAGAAAAATTGGAAAAATACAATTTCTCTCAAAATTAGTATGAAAATTACACCCAAAATAAAAAATGGAGTCTATCCCCTACCTTAAGACGGGCGATATCGCCCATAAATCGCTCACATTACGTCTAAGATGAATGGTACGATCTTGAGAATGGACGAAATCGCTCGTAAGTACGATTATGATGAGCGATATTGTCCGGTGGCGGACCTAGAAATATGTTTCAGTGGGTTCACCGGAGGTTTTTGTTCCGAAAATTTGTTTCAGTGGGGTTAACGAAGCCTAAAACTATATTTTTTAATTACAAAATGACATTTTTTAACAATAAAACTAAATCGTTTTTAATACTATTTTTTTTCCCGGATCTCAGTGGGGTCACGTGACCCCACGTTGATATACATACATCCGCCACTGATATTGCCCATAAATCACCCAAGGTTGAAGAAACGCATAATTTTTCAGTTTAAAACGTATTTTATGGTATTTTTTCTATTAAACTCGTTATTTTGATATTTATTTATACATCGATTGTCGTGTGTTTTTTTTTTTGGTCCAACACAACCTAAATCTCATCCTGAACTCTTGTGGAACCGTCCCATCTCGATTAAGATCAAGAAATATTCAGGCACAAAATAATAATAAATTTCATAATTTTTTGTTTAATCGATAATGTATCATTATAATTGGGATTACCCGGTTATTGTTTTATTTTTCAAATTTAGTAAAAATAATTCACAGGAACCCAAAGAAAAAAAACCACACAAAAATTTTAGGTTGGTCATGAATGAAATTCTAGCTCGTGGTCTAAAAAAAAAAAAGAAGATTATTTATCCCATTAAGGTATATATATATACTCGATCATTTAGAATGCATGTGTATCTATAAGAATGCATTAATATGTTTGAGTAAATGGTGACTATAAGAATGCAGGTATCTTTTACATCCTAGCTACATTAATTCAAGTAAAAAATGAAAACGATTACACTCCTTGTAATGTCCCTTGTCATTTCTTTGTATTATTATACACCGTCTGCAAAGCCAAGCCATGTTCTAGGAAAATACTACGGGCATATAGTGAATGGCCTTCCAAGTTATTCAGACAGTTTAACCCTTAGCTGCAAATGGAACGACGGAGAAGATGTCGTATATCGCCACCTTCTCGAGAAGGAAGATTACCGATGGAGTGTCCATTTAGATGTCTACAATCATACAACATTGTTCTGCAACTTTTGGTGGGATAAGGAGAATATGACCGCTGCTTTTGAGGTCTTCAATGTTACAGTTGCAGATGAATTTTGTACGACAAGGATATGTAATTGGTTAGTCCATGGAGATGGTTTTTATGTCTCTGAAAAAGTACTTCCTCTTCCTGGGGATTATTCATTCATTACACCATGGCTATTCTCTTAATATTCCAAATTTTCTTGTTATCAATGAATAATATATTACATTACCAAACAATTTTTCCTTCTTGTTTCTTTTTGATTAAGTGTAACTTTTTTTTTTTTTTTTTTGAGAAACAATTAAGAGTAACTGTAATGGCCATTTGGAGCCTATTCAGACATGAAATTCACTAAATAAATGGAAATAATAAATTAAATCAAATAAGTACGTGGCTCATATATAAATAATTTCAGAAAATATATTCTTCGTGCAACAGATAGTCGGTTTGTACATGCTATTGATTCAAAATAGTGAGGATTACGAAAAGATTTTCCCAAAGAAGGAAAAAAAACATATATGTAGGAGAAAACATGTGGAACGTGGGGAACAGAAATTATAGAATTAATACTAACTTTGTTCCAAAATATACGTTCTTTTGATTTTTCATACAAATTAAGGAAATAGTTGTGTGATATAAATTCATAAGTGAGAAATAACTATAATGTCCTTTGGTTATTATTAATACAATACTTATAGAATGATTGAATTGTTAATAAATTTGGGGTATGATAAAAAAAATAATAATAAATCCTTCATTGATAATATAAAATGACTTATATTATGAGATAAAAAAGATAAAATGACTTATATTGGAAGACGGAGGTATATGTACATAACAAAAATGAATGGTCGAGAAAAAAAAAACGGTTTTGGCCTCTTTATTAGCACAGTTATTACTTAACAAGAAACATATACTACTAACAACTAATGAAATTAATGTTCTTTTTTTTTTCCTTGTTTTTTGAGGAAATGAAAGGTTCACACCCTAAATTTAATGTTTCTTTATTAAACGTTTTTGAACAATCTTCAGTTTTTTTTTTTTTTTTTTTTTTTTTTAGGAAACAATCTTCAGTTGAATAGATATGTCTTAAAAAGGAATATATATGTGATTTTTTTCCAAATACATCATTTACTAAGTAAACAAATACTACATGTTGGAGAAAAATAGAGCAAATATAATTTTATCGATTTTTAATTATTTTCGAAAACTATTTTAAAGAGCGAGTTCGATAAGATTTTTATTAAAGTTATCGAGACTTTATTAAATCATTGGAAACTACGTGCCACGTAGTTGACAATAGGATTTAAAATTATTCAATTCGGAGTACAGATGAATGAGATATTAACGCTTTAAGTTGTTTGTGAGATATTGGGAGTAGAGTTGTGTAAACCCTTTATCCCACATTGGAACATAAGTGGTCCAATGTCAAGTATTTAAATGATGACCGTTGACCTTAGGCTTTGGCGGCTTTGGCTTTGGGGAATCGGGCCTTGGGCTGGGTTAGTATTATATTTTTGGACAAAATCAACGGGGTGTCAAGTCAGCTGAGGCAAGGGTGATTCATCAATGCTGAGGCCAGCTGAAGCAATTCAACAAGGAGGCCAAATTCAATCGAGGCTGAATATTTCAGTTAGCTGACTCAGCTGAGACCTTTCACCTTTCATCTTCTTCAGCTGAGACCTTTCACCTTTCATCTTAATCGAAAATGTCATGATCAATACTGATATCAAAGTGAGAGTAAATGCATTAATGTTTATTAATGGTGAGGCTTTTCCATTGTTTGCTCAAACCTCTATATAAACAAGCCTTCACAACATGGAGAAAAACACACATAAGTTACAACAGAAATATAATACACATTCATAAAGTTTTGCATAAAAAGTTGAAGAATTTTTTTTTCTTCTGAAACACTAAAGAGTTCGACGTTGTTCAGAAGTTGAAGTACCTCTCTTTTGCATAAACCGGGGTACAAGCTGGAGCAAATGTCTTAAAGAGAGAGTTTCATCTCGCCACAGTCAATACTCAATATATCCTTATTGTTTTATTTTATTCTTGTTTTTCCATTACAGTAGTTGTAATATCTTTCAGGATTAAAATATAAATTGTTCTTTTTCTTTCTGTTTATTAATTTTATTTTGCAAAAGATAGTACGGGTATAACACTATATCCGCCTCAAATTATAAGTTGTTTTGCCTCTTTTCTACCGTCCCATAATATAAGTCGTTATCACATTCCAATGCAATTATTAATGCTATTTTTCCTAATCTACCCTTCCTCCTAAACTTCAAATTTTTTATACTAGTATTTATATTTTTGGAAAAAATAAAACATCAATAAATGAAGAGAAGTAGGAATGGAAGAGACTTGTGAAAAATTAGGGTCCTCAGAAAAAAGGAAAAAAAAAATGGAAGAGTCCAAAAAGTTCTCAAATCCGTTTATGCTAAACAAACCCTCTGAAGAAGTCCGTTCCATTAGAAAAGGAAACAACTATATATATATTCAGACTTTCTGGAATGGAGTTTTCAATACGTATCTCACCCCATACACAAACAGACGGTCGAGCTAGTTGCCTAGTTGAGATATTGAACAAAGTGTGTGGAAATGTACCTAAAGTGCATGACTTTCCATAGGCTTAAACAGTGGAAGACATGGTTACCTTAGGTTGATTGTTGGTACAACCAGTGGCGGACCTACATACAGTCAAGGGGTGCAACTACTCCCCTTAATCCGAAAAAAATACACTAAAATTTGTATGATACATATAGTTTGCCTCCCCTTTAAATTTTTTTTTTTGCCTTTAAAAATTTTATTGCCCCCCTTACCCGAAATCCTGCATCCGCCCTGGGTACAACACCAGTTATCACAACTCACTACAACAATCCTGCTTTTGAAGCCATATAAACTGTTGTTGAAGCCACAACTCTCAACCATTATGTTGTCTTGTTGTGGTTCGATTTGAATTTATGGAAGCATTCTTGCAAAATAAACAACTAATGCTCAAGGAATAGAACATTAAATGGCTCAACCTTGATGAAGTTCAAGCGCAACTTGAGAGAATGCAAAATTTATTAGAAAGAACACGTTCCCACTTCCTTAAGGTCAAGGAAGCTTTTAGGGAGGGTGTGATGTAATGAATGGAGAAAAAAAAGTTTGATGCCTAAATAAAACATTTAGCTAGACGACACGTCTTTCTAGTGTTGTTAAACGAACAGAGCAGCTCACGAACAATCTTGCGTCCAACTCATTTGTATTTGGGATTGTTCGTTTGTTTGCCTTTTCGAACTAAGTTTGAACAAGATTATAGACTCGTTTTTAAATGAACAAACACGAACTTACTCGCAAAAGTTTGATTATTTCACAAACCTTGTTATATAGATAAATCAAGATACAACAACCCTAACACATAAGATAATATGTGTTTATTAATCTAATGGATACTATATGGAGTAATTATTGATTTTTTTATAGTGTTCTCTTAATGTTTTTGGTAGTATGATATCTGAATATTGCTTTCTAACTTGCTATTTATTCATTTAGACTTGATTTTTTAAACCATAACGAGTCAAATTTAAAATCGAGCTCCAGTTGGAAGACAAAAATACGTATAGCCAGTCAAACTCGAACACAAACTAATTAATTTTCTTTTTAAATGATCTAAGCTTGAACATAAATTTTGTTCGTTTTTATTAAACAAACGGTCGCGAACAAGCTCGTGACCTTAACAGCCAAAGCTTGAAAACATTTCTTTGTTCGTTTATTAAACGAATGAGCTCAAATTCCACCTCCGGTAAAAGCAATTTTTCTCTAAACGACGTCGTTTGTTCTCGTATTCTTGCATCAAACACTCGTCACCTGTCGCCGATGTACCACTTAAACCCTCATCATCGCAGCCAAAGCAGACAAGGCGCCTCCATTCCCAGCGCGTGAAAGTTTGGTTGCAATACAGCAATTCCCATTTGCTCTTAAAGGTTAGTTGAAGTGCCGAATTTCCAATCAATTTGTTTAATTTTGCGATTGTGCAGCTCAACAGTTGTGCATTCATGAATACTCCAATCAATTTAATCTCTTTTTCATTGGGTCAAAAAAATTTAGATAGTTTGTATGTACGAAATCGTGCAAATTTCAGTTGTTTTTGTCAATTGCAATAGCTTCTCAATTTATGCATACTTTGGTAATGCTGCTGTTTTGCATTGTCCTAAACTTTTGATGCTGCCAAAGCCAGGGTGTGTTCTGGTGCTAGTTTTTGGTGGATATGATTGCTATCTTTGCATCTGTTTGTTGTTACTACTTACTCATCAAATTGACTTACAAAGTGTGGGTTAATGCCTTTTTTTCTTAGAATTGTATTTCTTTTTCGGGTTATGGTCCTATAGGAGTATTAAAGCAGATATATTGATTTCCTTCACTTTTAGCTTGTTTGGAAATTGGATGGAAATGCTTTGAATTTTTTATTTTTTGAAGGAAAGGAAATGCTTTGATTTTGGACTTATAGAGTCAGTCCTCCCCAATGCTTCTGTGATGCTATCTTCTGTTGCAATGTTGTGCGTGCTACCCATCCTTTAGCTGATATTGATTGGTATGCCTTGGAGTTTGATTTGGTTGAAAATGTGGTCATTTCGTGCATTAGTGCTCTGGTAAAGTCTATGTTGTCGTCATCGGTGCTTGCAGCAGTTTTTGGTGTTCGGATTGGATTTTCGGTTCTTCCAGTTTTAGTGTTGTTACTCATAATGTGTAGTTGTGTTTTTACCTTGTAAAACTGTTTTGGATTTACTATCGTCTTGCTACATAAGTCCATCAATTTAATTCTTACCTTTGTTCAGAAAAAATAAAACGATCTTGATGATTAACAGTGAATTACCTTTAACCACTTGTGATTGCTCCAACCATTGCACCAAAGGTCATTAGTGAACCAAACAGTGCATACTGCATATAATAGATTTGACGTCGAAGTATAACCATACGAAACAATCATACATGTAATTATGTAAATGAAAACTGCTAAGTCTGTTAAGAAAGGATACATATCACGCCCTGCATTGATTCCGATTCTAGTCTTATCTCATTATTTTACCTGCAAAGCATGAATGTTTGATGGAAAGGAAAAAAACACTCCACTCCCCTATGTTTTGTATGGGCAGGATTTGAGCCGTTTATGTTGTAATTCTTATTTTGTTAAGTACGAGTGCTACATGTTTATAAAGGTGTTTGAAAAAGCATCAGTGTTAGATGTTTGGCAGTCATTGCTATAGATATATTATATGCCACCGAGTCTCTTGGACCTTTTTCTGTTAAGCTTACACATTTAGCTGCATTTTGTATGATATTTTCTTGTCTTGCAGATTTACCATCATAGTATAATGCCCAAAAAGGGTACAAAGGCACCGCAAGTACCTGTTAAGGAAGGCAAGCAACCAGCAACTAAAAAACCTCGTAATGAAATTGATGAAATCTTTGCTGGGAAGAAGAGAAAGAAGGCTGATGTGGGTTTGACAGCAGCAGATGGCGTAAAGGAAAAGAAGAAAACTAAGAAGAGTGCAAAGGACTTTGACAGGAATACAGAGATTAAGGAAAATGGTGGTGGTGGTGGGTCTCGGGAGAGGAAGAGGACCGCAGATGGGTTCACGATATATACCGAAGAGGAGTTAGGGATTGCTAGTCGCGATGCCGGAACTACCCCTTTGTGTCCTTTTGATTGCAAATGCTGCTTTTGAAATCTAGCTTTGGCATGGATTTTCTTTCATGAACATGGTAATGTATGCCTCAAAACTCAAAATTTTTCAAATATGTCTTGTTTTTGAAACATGTCTTAATTGCTTCGTGTTTTACTTTTCTAAAATTATGCATATCATGTGCCTTGCTTCGTGTCCTGCCTCGTGTTCATGCCAATATTTTATAGTAGTGAAAAATTACTCTTCAATAACAGAATTTATAAAGTAAATCTTAAGCAACAATTAATTAGGAACAGAAGTAATATGTAATGATTGTATTTTGAAATACAACAGCATAGGTTCATTGTAACACATAGGATGATATCCTCTTTAGTTAACCCTCCTGCAATTCAACCTGATTTCCCCATTTTGCCCCGTGAGAGGTTTCATATTCCCCATCTTGATCATAGACTTCCCAAAATCATTCCAAAACTCATCCGTATTATTGCTGTAATGCAACACAAGTTTATCAGTCTGGCTTCCATCGTTTTTATATAGCTCCTGATCCGAATGAAGTAGACCTTTCTGTTGAATCAACTTCTGGTAGTAATTCGTATCGAATTTCGTAGAGGTAAAGTCAAGTGGGTTGGTGTTATTCTGAGCTGGGCAACTCTTTTGCAAGAATGATCTGTACTGTTGATCTATGTTAGGGTCGTTGTTTATCCTTGGTTGATAGAATACGCATCGTGCCATGCCAATGGTGTGAGCACTGGAGAGGACGACAAAGTCTTGATGGTCTAGTCCATGATCTTGGAAATTTGATAAAAGGCTTGGGAGATTCAAAGATGGTGTTGGAATGTTTTTCTTTACGTCGTTAAAACTAGCAGTTAATGAGTCTCTTCTGCCCAGTAAAACTTCATAGAATCCACCTCCTAACTAGAAAAAGATAGAGAAAACACATTAAATATTGTATTGAAAAGGACTTATAAAGGTAAAATGGCTTATGGGGCGGAGGGAGTACGATGTTAACGGAGTCTCGAGCAGCAACTGCTATAATATCTGCACAAGAGACGACATTTCCTTTGCAGACAGAATTCAAAGCTGATTTGATGTCATCTATCACATCGAAGCCTCGGGCAGAATTGAGATTTGCAGATGCTGTCTTTTCTCCCTTGAAAGTTGGTGTGTCGTCTAATAAGACTGATGCATCGCATCCCTGCAACATACGTGGTTAATGTAACAATAGAGTGCCAATCCCCTCCTGAGAGCTCACCGGTGATTCTTCCCGTGAGAGTCACAAAGTAAGCTTACTTTGTGCCCTTATTTTTCTCACGGGAGGATTCGCTGCACTGCACGAGAATCACAGGAGGGGGTCCTAGTGCGTGTAAATATAGGACTTACATTAACGAAACAATCGTGAAAATGGAGACGGAGGAGAGAAGCACCCATGTGAGGTTCTCGATTGATTGCCTCCTGAACAAGTTGCCTGATGGTGGGTAAAGCTTCAGGGCAGACATGGTCATAGAAATCAGGTGTAATCTGCCCACTTATTGTTTGCAAAATTGCACCACCCAAAATGACCAAACACATGAACAAATATTGAGAGTTTGTTATAGCAGCCATTTCCTCTCCCAACTTAGAATTTTTGCAAATTTTACTTTGATTCAATTTGCGGAGTCGTGGGGTTTAAAGGATCGTAACTACTGCTATTTATAATGGGAAATACTTGTGTGGTGTCTCCACACGTGTGGAGATACCGTACACCGTGTGGTTCAGTTTTAACCACACAGTTTCATTATGTATTTAAACTGTGTGGTTTTGATCGTTTCATCCGTCATTTCACCTTAAAATTCCCGCTCCGTGCAAGTATTTCCTTTTTTTTCTTTCTTTTAAGGGTATTTATAATGCCTGAAATTCAACTATTTGGTTTACTTTTTTCAGCTTAACAGTAGCTATAGGTATAGCTATATATATAGTTAGACTTCTTTGGGAGATGTAAAATATGCTGTATAAATAATTTTTTTTAGAGAACAACCGAATATTATTGCGTAAGATGAACATTCACGGGGGATGAATTCCCCGATCGCGCACACCTGTAATAGACAAATTTGTCTGTGTTATAATAAACGAGTTGAGATATTCCAATAATAATGCTTAATAGTAAAAGAAAACAAAAAAAAAGGGTAAACCCTATCCCCGAGGGTTCCCACTCCCCCTGTCCCACGGGATGAGTGGAGATGTAAATCAAGATCCCCCAGTAGCTCAGAGTCAATGGGCTTATCTTTAACAGGATTGAATAATTCGCCCCTTGTGGGAATCGCTAGGCTGCAATTACGCATCCACGCCCCTTGCCAACTGGGTTATGTCCTGGGGACAAACCCAGGACCAAACCACCGACGGACCAAACCACCAACGGAGGATAAGTAATCTTCAGGATTCCAGATACGTTGCACCCAAAGTAGGGCATCACTCTCCATAATGATCAACTGATACCCTAGCTGAGACGCCCATCGCATGCCTCGATAAATAGCAATCAGCTCAAGTCCCTCAATCGGATATGCACACTTCAAAGCCATGGAAAAGAATCGTAGAATTCCACTTTCATGATCTCTAAAAATCATGCCTACCGTAGAGCGGCCCTCACGAATCGAAACATCCACATTACATTTAACTGCAACACTGGGAGGAGCCATCCAATGCATCGGGTAATCCATTCCCTAGATCGATCATTACATAGCCAACATGTATTCCATAGCATCTGCATGCGCAACAATGATAATCATGCCCACATCAACCGGTACATGCTCAATAATTCAAGCACGCCAAGCATTTCAGACGTGCCAAAAGGCTGTGACAAGAAAAAAGCAATCTCCTCTTCTGAACTATGCTTCAATAGGTAAGCAAGCATACCTTTAAAGTCCACGCATGAACTGAAGGCTCGAAACAAATGGTCGGACTGAACCCTAGACCATACCTCCTCTTGAATCACACGATGGAATAGCATATGACAAAGATCCTCATCCACTCCATTGCACATACGTACCACATTGACTACTATCCACATTTCGTTTCTGGAGATTTACATTCGTTGACAGGCAATCGTCCACATTACGCCATAGGTAATGAATGATATGTGGCTTAAACTGCAACTTCCAAACTCGACGCCACACCCAATTCGGCCCTTCAGGTGAGCCCACTCCCTCTAAATGCATATCATAAGCCGAATGATAGCCACTTTAGCAATATAAGAACCTCGCTGATCATAATGTCATATAATATCATCCACATGAGATCCCCGTGAGAGAGAGATATAGACAAAATAGCTTCAACCTCATGAGGTTAGAAAGACGCCCTCTCTAAATCCTGTGAATAGTTGAACTATAAATTAAATTAGGGACCTTTTAAGGGCATCATACCAAACCTATTTGGGACACCACAATAAGATTTAAAACTATATATGAACAGTGGTGTCTTTAAGGGCAATGATATATTTAGTGTGGTGCTCTAAAAAGCCCCCTTGAATTATATACTTTACAAATAGTTGAATTATAAATTTTATATTCTAGCAATAATTGGGAAAAAAAATCATCATTAATATTGTTAACAAAAAGTAGCACTTGGACTAGTCTAGCCTTCTACATTTTCAGGGCTTGATTGTTTGATTTTATGTGGCCCAAAATAAAAATAATTGTAAAATATTACCAGACATAAACTTTAAGGGCCATTAACTGGAGGAAAGATCCTCTCAAGTGTGATAGAATTCGTATCAATTTTTTTTTAAAAATTATCTAGTTTATATATTGAAACACTATGATTTTGAATTTATAAAATCTCTATCTAATATGAAATACATAGAATTCTTTATTTTACAAATCTAAATAATTGTGTTAGATATAAAATTTTACACAATCTGAATAAATACGGTACATGTTAAGAAAAGTTTACATAATAAGTGATTTTTTTGGGGATGATTAATTAATTGTGATAGATGTGCACCTAAGTCGGGTGAAATTCACATCATTTTGCTACGCTTGTGTTAAATGATGTATTGTCTTGTAATTAAGCTTAATATAATTTACTACGTTTTTAATTGTCTTTGAATGAGGTAAATTTAGTCAACTTTGAAACAGGAGTCATTGAAAAGATGGTTGCATCAATTAAATAATTTACTAAATATAGTAACAACGTATTTAATTTCCCATGCAAATATAATTATGATTTAGTAAACATCACAAATCTCTCACTGATTGGTCAATGCATGCATTAATCAGTTCGTTTGATACCAAAAATAATTTTGTGGTTAACATATTTTTTTTTTTTTTACACGACACATTTTACACCATTCATTACGACAAGACTCTAATCTAACAATGTGAAAAACAAAGAACAACAATTATTACACCAGAAGTCTCTCTCTCTTTCTAGAACTCTCTCTCTCTCATTCTTGTAGCAGCGCCCATAGCTTAGCTTCCGGTGCCGGTGGCGTGATGCTGCCGGCGTCACCCATATATATATATATATATTCCCGTTTAGATTTTCCTTTCTGCTCCTGATCTGTGAAGTTTCAAGGTTCGTAGTGGCTCTCAATCTGTTTGCTCTTCGCTCGATTGGGTTGCGGATCGGTGGCCGCCTCTTTTGCTCTTGCCTTTTGCCTCACAGATCCATGACTTTATGTCGTTTTGGCGGCCGATCTGGGCTGCAGTCTGGTGCTCCGGCGGTGGTTCAACCTCAGCTTCGGGTGGCGCTCCTTGCTGGCTTTCTCACGGCGACGGCGTGGTTGAGTTGGTCATCGGTGCCCATGAGACATTTAGTCAAAATTTTATTTTCCTTTAGTTTGTGTTGTATTTTTAAGTTTGTGTAGTTGTGTGACTTTCTCCCTGTCAAAGCTTGTCTGTTGGCTCCTCGTGCCGGCTTCCCGTTGCCAGTAGCCGTTGGTTGCTCTCTTTGGATCAGTGTTGCTTTCGTGTCACTATGGTGCTGCCCCTTGTGGTGGTCAGCGGTGTCTTGCTTCTCCGGTGGCGGTGTTTAACAACGTTGGTGTAGGGAGATAGGATTTGTTTGTTGTTGTTGCTGTCTTTGTTTATTTGTGTGTTTAGTTTTGTTGTCAATTGATGGATGGACCCGGGGAATCCGTGTCTGTTGGCCAGATTATCGGAATTTTTTCGGAGATTTTTTCTCTTTTGGCCAAAGACTCGCGCTTTCTATCTATTTGTTGACGTTGTTGTTTGTTTGTGTTTGTGGTTCCGGCCCGGTGCCGGAGCTTTCAGGACCGGGTTGGTCCGGTTGTTGTAAGTATCGGGTAGCGCCGGTTTTTGTTAGTCCCGGGCTTACCGGGGTTATTAGTAATAAAAGCTTTCGTCCTTTGTGCAAAAAATAAAAAATAAAAAAAATCTAACAATGTATCACATCATAATCAATAATGTAAGATGTGTTGTGTATTAATAATATAAAATGTGTTGTGTATTATTTTTATTTTTATTTTTATTTTGTGTAAGTAGAATAATAAATAAGCGAAGGCAGAGATGGACAATTTTCGTAAAGAAAGCATGATAAATAGAAAATATGAGTTCTTCAATAATGTAAATGACGTAGGATATGCAATGGAGAAAATTTTCCTGGGGTGCATGTCTCCCCACTGTGAGTGGGGCGACAACAATTTACCTTTTAAAACACTTGTGCATGCTCTTAAGTTTTTTTTAAAAAGTTTTTTGCTTATTATCTTGCAAAATACGAACGTTTTCAAAGTGTAATTTATGTCTCCACCGAAGTCACCACATAAAAAGTCCCCTATGAGAAGGTGATAGGATCTTCTTAAAAAGAAATATTCCCCATGATCCAACCACACACCCCAAAAGTGAGATTAACTTTTTCCAAAACTAGGGCCATTATCGTAAAAAAACACTAATTTTACCCTTAAGTTATTTGAGAGGATCTTGGTCCTATGAGAAGGGCCCATCGTGTGAATTGAGGAGGATTTGCATTTTGTCCTTATTGACCTAAAAGTTAAAAATAGTTTATTCGTCAAATAAAACTTGTAAAATGCCTTATTCTCTAATTTTCTATTATAATAAATTAGGTGCGATAGACATTAAAAATGACATTCTATTCCTTAAAATGACGATATTAACCCTAAATGCCTTAATTCAAGTTAAAAGAAAATAGGGGTAATGTTGTTCATATATATTGTTTTTGTTCTTTCCACCAATGAAAAAAAATTACTGTCCTTTTTGATAATTTAGTTTATAAATTGTCCTTTTTAACAATTTCCCCTTTTATAAATGTCCTGTGGTTATATTATAGTGAGTGTTTTAAAAAGTAAATTGTTTGTTTACTGAAATAATATAACCACATATAGTGGACATATATGTGGTTATATTATTTCACTAATAATTAGGTTTTAAATTTAAAACATAGTACTATGTCATTTACTCGGTATGCGGTTGTTGTGCACCATACGTCTTCTATATTTGTGTGGAAAAGTACTTTCTTTGAGAAAAGGGAAATGATAATACATCTGTTCAAAAATACAAGTCATTTTAATTTTTATTTTATTCCATAATATAAGTTATTTTATATTATCAATGCAATACTTATTACTATTTTATCTATTTTACTTGTAATTTATTATTAATCCAATCAATTTTCATTACTTAACTATTGCATTAATGATAGTCGAGCGTTTTAGACATTAACCATCACATTTATAACATTCAACCAATTTTTTAATCTGTGTAAAAACATATAGGGTAACTTATATTTTGGGACGGATGTAGTTTGTGCATTACACTATAAGTGTAGTGAATACACACTAAGTGTATGGTCATTGATTAAATATGTCTTTATCAATGATCAATGAATAGAATTATGTAGTGAATATGTAGTGTAGATTTTGTGTGGTGGATATATCACCACACGAAAAGAAAACGATAACCAACAAGAAAATAGATAATTTCAAAATTCAATAATTATTGAAACAGAAGAAAATGAGTGAATTTTCTATATCGTCTTCGCATATGACAATATCATACGTAAAGATATTCACACCGTATATTTATCTATTACATTATGAATATGTGGTGTAAATGTTTCACATGTAATGTTTGTAGACACTATGCCAAAAATCCCTAAAGAATATTCGACTTACATTGCACTAACAGTATCTCTCACATTCGTTCGTTCGTAACCTCTCGAGTCTATTTCATAACCTCGACTTATCAGTCGAGCGGCTTGCGCACCTCACACATTCGTTCGAGCGACTGACGTACCTGTTTCTAGGTCCCCACCTCTCCATTCTGTTGATTTGACAGCCCGATCCTTTCATGGTGGAAGGACTTCGTACTGTACTCGAGTTTTGGATCAATGTCCCACCCTCTGCCCTTAGGCTATGTTGTAGGTCCCTTTCTTTGGCTCTTGAAAAGCACAGCCGTCTTAGCCCAATAGAACAATAAAATTATACGGAAACACAAATGCACATATGCATGGAAGTTTGCAAGTTACCAATAACAAAAGGTTTCATTAAGATGGTAATTAATGACATTCTAAACCTTATCAATTAATTAATGCACCATTATATTTCAACTTACGTCAATTTCGGACCATTGAGTTTGAGATACTAAATAAATTAAAGGGGCCAGAGGCCAGAAGGACAAAATAAGATACAAAATGGAAAAAAGGACAAGAAAAAAAATAATGGTTCAGAAGGACAAAAACGCGCCTGTTACTACATGTGTTACTACATGTTGACCACATGTAGTAACAGACGCGTTTTTGTCCTTCTCAACCACTATCTTTTTTTCTTGTCTTTTTTCCTTATTTTAGATCAAAAACAAATTCTCCACAACCTTTAACCTTAAATTAAATAATAAAAAATATTATATATATATATATATATATATATATATATATATATATATATATATATATATATATATATATATATATATATATATATATATCCAAACTCTTTTTCTATTCTTCAATTAATCGACTTGTGTAAAACGTTTTGTTTCGGAACCCCTAAATTAATTTATAACCGAAAAAGAGATGTTCAACATGTGATATTTCAGTCGAGCAGGCCCGATATAAATTAGAGCCCTATATAGATCAAATATATTTTACTCGATCAATATATATCATTAAATAAAGGAATTTCGTTTATTATGAACTTTATCACTTGATAAGTGTTGGGAGACACTCTTGAATAATTTTTTTGCAAGTGTAGGGATAGATTGCCCACACTTGAGAGGGATGTCGGGAGAGATTATTCACTCTTGAATGCATAAAAAATATAATAACGCATTTATTACAACCAATTGATTTGAGTACAACGATGAACGTTTGATCTTATCGATAAATATTATTTTCACTATTTGATTTGTTAATATACTCGATAAATTTGAAATAGACTTGGCAGTTGGCTCTAGACAACCCGAGCATGACGAGCGTGATGAAATAGGCATATGACATATCAATATATACCCATACTTGGAAAACCAAGATACAAGATACATAGACATGTACGACAGTTGCAATTTAAAAATGGAGAAGGGGAGGTAGAGTTTTGTAATAATAATTATGCCACTGACTAAACCTGAAAGTGTTGATTGTGATAGTCGACTGACAATCTATATTTATTATTTCTAAAATTTCAACTTATGTGGATGATGAATGATCAACATTGTATTGTTTTATGGGATAATTATTTAAAAGAACGTATATTATATTTAATTAGGTAAAAAAGACATTTAAAATAAACATTTATAAAGATAAAAAATAGATAGATAGACTCAAATACAAAAAAAAAAAAAAAAAAAAAACGGAAGGACGGATCCTGAATGTTTATTTACTTTTTTTTTATTTTATATACTGCTGCCGTTGGGTTTTGCTTTCCTCTTTTCTTTTCATTTTCTTTTTCCCTTTTCAAATACAGGCGCTGAGAATCTTTTTTTTTTTTAAAAATTTTATTTTTACCACCCCGATACATTGACCATCGCGATGCAGTGATCACTACGATGCATTGACCACCGTAATGCCGTGCCCACCCCGATGCAGTGACCTCTGCGATGCATTGACCACCGTCATGCAGTGATCATCGTGATGCATTGACCACCCCGATGCAGTGACCACCCCCGATGCAGAGACACCGCAATGAAGTGACACATCGATGCACTACCAACCGCGATTCGGTGACACCGTGATGCATTGACCACCCCGATTCATTGACACCCGAGATGCATTGACCACCCCCGATCCATTGATCACCGCAATGCAGGGGCAACCCCGATGCAGTAGCCATCCCCGATGGAGAGACACCGTGATCCAGTGACCACCCTGGATGCAAAGACACCGCGATGCACTAACAACCGCGATGCATTGACCACCACGATGCATTGACATCGGCAATCATATATGCAGTGACATCGACAATTTATGCAGTGACATCGAAAATCAGATATGCAGTGACATCAACATTTTATGCAGTGACATCATCAATCATATCTGAATGACATCAACAATTTATGTAGTGACATAAGCAATCATATATGCAGAGATATCGCGATGAAGTGACACCGCGTGCAGTGGCCACCCCGATGCAAAGACACCGTGATGAACCCGATGCAGAGACACCGCGATGCACTAACAACCGCGATGCATTGACCACCACGATGCATTGACATCGGCAATCATATATAAAGTGACATCGACAATCATATATGCAATGACATCGGCAATCATATATGGGTGACATCAACAATTTATGTAGTGACATCGGCAATCATATATGTAGAGACGTCGCGATGAAGTGACACCATGATGCAGTGGGCCACCCCCGATGCAGAGACACCGCGATGAAGTGGCCACCCGCGATGCAGAGACCATCGGGATGCAGTGATCACCGGGATGCAGTGACATTTGATGAAGCAACACCGTGATGATATTTGATATTTTTCCGACTTAATTTCATAAAATCAATTTCTTTTCTTCATAAAATCGACTTCAAATGCTATATTTTTTGATATGAAACTACGATCAACATAAATATTTCACCTTAATTCATATTTTTTCGTCCTCTTTATTTTGATATCTCATTTGATATTTTCCCGAATTAATTTCAGAAAATCGATTTTTTTTTCTTTATAAATTCGACTTCAAACGGCTATATCTTTTGATATAAAACTCCGATCAACATAATTCTTTCACTATAATTCATATTTTTTCGTCCTCTTTATTCTGATATCTCATTTTATGAAATGACACCTTATGCAATGACACACAATAACACCAACATTTTATGAAGTGACATCAACATCCAAATTGCAAAAACAAAAACTTTGTAAATTGTATACGCAGTGACATACGCAGTGACATCGATGTCACTGCATCAATTCTCTAACTATAAAAGTAGTGACATCAATATCACCGCATCAATTTTATTCCAAATCATATACAAACTCACTATCAACGTATAACTTTTCTTTCTTTGTTTCAAGGTGATGCATGTTAAACTAATTGATCATTATTACATCATGTTAAAATCACACATAACTTTGCATTACTCTATCCATTCTCACAAATTTGATTCATCATCACTAGAATTTCACAGTTTGAACCAAACTCTTTAAACAATCATAAACCCATCCAAACAAACCAATTTCAACACCAATTCCACAGTATGAACCAAACTCTTTAGAGTCGATTAAAGATACAATGACCAATGTCTTTTTTTTTTCCAAACACCACATATTACCACAATTCAAACATTTTTGATTGCGCATCAAATTATTTTCCACGACTGCCATTGTATTACCCAGATTTGAGAGAAAGCCATCAAGCATTTAAAAAAAAAAAAAAACATACACTATTGGATAATATTACCCAGTCTGATTTATTGCATAAGATGATTAGAAACATGGAATAGTATCCTCCAAAATATTACACGCATATAAGTAATGTTTTATTAGTAAAGTTTCAAGACATGAGAAAGTCGTCATTCAATTGATCAAATAGCATTAGTGTAGGCTGCTCAGAACCGTTGTCTAGTAAATTCAGGATTTGCAAGGTGTTAAATTCCATGGAAATATGTCCTCAAGTGCATTTTCAGCAGCATATCTTGTGCTTGCTCTTTATCCTTTTTTCGTAATTACTTGCTGAAAATATTGTTCTGTGTCTAGACTCTAGATGATATTACTACATATTTTCTTGCGAGTTCTAATGGGAAATACCTCCTTATTTGCAGCTATGTCATGGGAATTGGAGAAGCAGAGGCATTTTCAGAGAGACTAAAGAGAGAGCTTCAAGCTTTGGAAGCTCGATACACGAAACAACAGTAAAATGAACCGAGAAACCAATCCAGCCAAATGCAGATAACATACGTTAGTCATCAGGGCCGACCATCGTTTTTTTCGAGCTTAAAATCAAGTCTCCGAATTGGGTCTTTTAGTTGAATTTTTTTTTATTTTTAAAACATATTTATTGTTAGATATTTTTTCATAAATAAATATTTTGGTTATCGTTTACATACGAGTTGCCGTACGAATTAATGTTATCGCAACGAAACGGGGTTCGACCTGAAGGGATATGCATTTTCAGATACATGCATTTTCGAACTGATATGTACTTACCCTTTCGTGTAAGGGTTGCATGCTTTCATCCGGTGAACAATGACAACCCTACCCTTTCGTGCAAGAAGTACATCCATTCGTTTATGAGGTACTTGCAACCCATAAAAGGCATAAGTATGCAGACGAAAATTCATAAGTTTGACAACATCATTAGAAAAACTTTGAGTGTCCTCGGGTTTGATTCAAACAAGTCACTGTTTGAATCAAACACCCTCATTGTATCCTGAAAGAGATTTTCATTTGATCCTTTAGTGACAAATCGTGTGAGACTAAACATCTCTTAAAAGACAACGTTATTAACGTGCCTTGGAGTTTCTAATTCTCTGTCAAATCCTAAGCACTACATTTTTTCCAACACTTATCGCGTTTTTAACATCCGTAAATAAAAAAAATTAATAATACTTGTTTGTATGTCAAAAATTTTTTTTTGGGCCAAGTAAATTTTTTTATTGGGAACTTTATCAATTAGAGTAAAAAAAAATTTGGGCTTTTATCAAAAGAAAAATTAACATATTATATTAGGTTGAATCAGATTAAATCTACACGAAATTTTCTTTTCTTTTAGCGAAACATGTACCGTTGGACTCTCCGACACCATTGGATTTAAGATCCTGGTCTCGCCTGCCTCACTATAGGGCCGACCTTGTAAGTCATAACTCACTACAAAAAACATGCTTTTTAGCGGCGGATTTTTTCCACCGCTAAAGCTGATAATCCGCCGTTAAAGATTTTTCGCGGCGGTATAAAATCCGCCATATTTGCCTTCGCCGCTAAAAGTTTTAGGCCCTTTTCTGGCGGATTTTTGGGTCCACCGCTAAGATTTTTTTGTGGCGGTTATTTTCCGCCAGCAATTACTCAATACTCCGCCAGGAATACTTATTCCATCACAAGAGGAAAATAGAGGTTTTGGCGGCGGATTTTCACTCCACCGCGAATCCAGAAAAATATAAAATAAATACAAATATAAATTGAAATAAAAATAAAAAATAAAAATTTAAGAACATTGATTCTAACATGAATCTCAACACAAGAACACCACATTTTATTTCCAAAACACAAATAATTACATGGTCTAGGACTATTCATCTACTAAAGAAAATTTACACGAAGGAGAAAGATTGGAGTGGAGGAAATACTGTGCCTGAAGCAGGAAAAACCCAACCCCTGTGATCATCATCATCATCATCATCATCAAGCTAACTAAAAGAGAAAAAACATGAAACAAAAAACTGATTCTTACCAAAGAAAGGAGAAACCGCTAATAAATATTTTTGATTCTTACAACATTAATAAATATTTTTTCTCAACAAGCATATCGTTTTGCCGTCCAGCCAATAAAGCAGAGCTTCAATTACCAAGTTGGCAAGGTCAGCCCTGTCAAATGTCAAAAAATGGAACCTCCTCTTGTTAGTTTCCTCAACATAAAACACAGTTTTACTAGATTCGTAAGTCCCAAACTAATAGTAAAGCATGAAGAAAGTTTACACAATATATATATATAGGAGAAAAATATGAAGTTTATATGTATTCCCAAATCGAATAAGTTAGTTTTACATAATAATACAATGTTTTTTCTTACCTTCTGTTCAAGTACCAGCAAGTCCTGCTTCAGATTAGTAATATTAAATAATTCAAAGGATTATACCACATGAAAGACATCAAAAGGCCTCTTGGTCTATTTTCGAAAACAGGGGTAGTACAGAGTTTCCACGTTGACACTCACCTCAGGGCATTCAAAGTGAGTACATGCAGCATGTAACCAAACTACTTCCCCTGCAATCAAGGAAAGCATTAGCTTCAGAACAGAAACAATGTCCTGGTGCAGTGCAGAGAACTACCCAATTCAACTTACGTAAGCCCAGTCATTTCATATTGCATTCCTGGTCCCTTAAAAACCTGTCAATCAATCCAAATTATTGAAACATGAGTATTAGCAGGCCCAAATTCTTACTTGAGGCAATTCAAACAGAAAGAGAAAGATAAAATGTTTGTCATTATAGAAACGATGGACTCAGATCGAGCTCCGAATTCGCTCCTTTAATACTCTCTTTTATCTGTACCTCTTTATGGTTGAATGTGAAGAAAAGTGGAAAAAAAATTAAAACTTTATTTACACCTTAACAAATCCCAGAAGTGAAACAGACCAAGGTAGCCAATCACGATGTAACAGCTTGTGAACTATGTCATTGTGACCATAGATGCTCACAGGAGGTACATGCAAAATTGTCTCAATAACTTCAAGTTATCCGGCTCTAAAAAAACAGAGTTTGTATGATGTTAAATTCTTGAACTTCTAAATAGTAACTCTTGTTCCTACTTTATAGCATATAAAGATCAATCGCCAACTTCTTAAATATAAAACATAAAGAGAATAAAGTTCAAAAGCATGAAAATATGGAGGAATACCTGATAAAGCTTCACAATATGACCCAAACTAGCCTTTTGCTCAATTTTAGATATCTATTTCAAGTGTAATGAAATCAACAGTTCTCAATTCTCCAAATCTCGGTCCCCTGTAACTAAGTTAAGTTTCAAACAGAAAAAAGAAAAGTCTAATGAAGATCTGGTCACCAGCAAAAGGAACTAGCTAAATGACACCCAAATATGAGAATCACACAGAATCTTACTTTCAAATCAATGTTACTTTTAAACAGGGCACTTCATGATCTATGGTGTAGAAAACACACCATGCAGTTCTTATAAAACATAAAATAAACCTGAATCCCAACACCTGCCATCTTTCTTCTTTTATTGCGTATGGGGGTAGATGGCTTTGTAACACACACATCAGGAGAACAAAAAAATCAAACAAAGTCTTGAAGAAAACATGAATAACACAAACTTAAAATTGTAAACTGCTGTACATCTTCCTGGCAAAAATGGGAGAAGAAACTTACTTGATAAAAAGACAAGAGACGAAGTTGTCCTATTAGTGTCCCAATACTCTGGCCCGGTTTTAGCACCATATAAATCTCTTTATAACAGCCAACCTACACGATAATCCAAACGAAGTAAATATCAATTATCAAAGAATGTTAAATCATGACATTTTGAATGATAATATAGGTACATACTGCATCTGGAGCATGACACGTAGCTTTTATTGCATAAACTGCATCAAAATGATTATCAGGAGATGGCATCTTCATGAAATCCTCCTGCACCGTCACAAAGCATTACTTAGATAACTCACTGAAAAAGTAGATAAAAGACTTTGGACTATGTTTTCTTCACTTACCTTGATGAAGTCACAAGTCTTGTCAACTCCCGCGATGCGATTCAGTACCTACATAGTAATTGATGAATAAAAGAGGAGCCTGAAGACAATACAGTCTCGTATGAAAGAAGGTAATTAATGCCCTGTACTTAAATTCTGATCATGAGTACAGGGCACTTCACCTTTCAAACTCCAATTACATTCTACACATTGGGACATCGTAATTAGTTCACAACAAGGAAAAGTGCAAGTTTGATTATCGTGGGGTCAACAGCATATGCCTTAAGCTGCCAAACCAATTATTTAGGATACTTGCAAATATCCCAAAGATTACATAGTACATGAAACAGAGTTTACATAGTAAAAAAACGAACATATCATCTATCAAAAATAGAAAATCTACACCGAGTTCAAAATCAATCTCCCAAATAACTTTACCTTCGTTGAATAACCAAAACTCAGTAGACAATTACAGGAGAAATTGGAACCAGAAATGGTTCACTTTGTAATACCAGTCTTTGTTGCATTTCATCGAACACCTTATGGCCAGCTTCTAAATGTTTGAATTCTGAGCTTTAAGACAAGTCGGTTTTTCCATCCTTATGTGAAATAACATGAGCAGATCCAGTAGACCCATCATTTTCCACCATGAGATCCAAAATAGCCTCCTTTACACCAAGGGAATAAAAGCCGATTTTCTTAGGGTTTTCATTACAATCGGTATCAAAATCGAGACTTTTAGCAGATTTGACATCCGAAACACCTTTCTGGCCTTAGATTTCATCACATCTTCATCAAAAAATGGTAGATTTTATCAGATCTTCATCAACAATAGAATTCGAAGTGTGATTCTTTTGTGGCCACACCCGTACTAAACGCGACCATAAATCTGTTTCTTTTTCCCCGCGAGGGACTTAATCGAGTAGAAAAAAGCAAGAAAAATAGAAAAAGAGGAAAATCGTAAACAAAGCAAGGAATAGTAAATCGTAGAGATCGAATCGAAGCGTATTTACAAATGAGAAGAGGCGGAGAAACAAAGAAGTGAAAAGATTGAGATCGAGAAAGTAACAAGTAGGAGAGGAATATATTACTTTTCAAATCAGCGTTTTATTTGTTATGTTTTATTAAAATTTTAATATAAAGCTTTACCGGCGGAATATAAAAATCCACCAATAAATTATGTTATTAGCTGTGACTTTCAAACTCCGCCGTTAAATCATATCAGTAACGGTGGATTTTACAATCCACCGCTAAAATCCGCCGCTAAATAGTAAGTTTTTTGTAGTGACTAGATTTAATTAGCAAGAAGTAGAAATACCCAACATCATCTTTAAAGCAACCGAGATACAATAAGCTTGAGCTCTAGAGAAGCAACTTATATTACTGATTCTGTTCATCAAACATAATGAATAAAGGAAGGGAGGAAGGAAAAAAAAAGGGCCCGGTGATATACTGATCCCACAAATGTCTATTTACACATCCGCCTTACAAGAACTTCTCTATGCTGGTAGATAATGTAGATTGCACACAAAAACAGGTGGAACTTCAACATCGGCTTTCTGAGCATCACAGACGATTCGACTAGCAGGGCGACGGATTTTGGAGCCATAGCTTAAGCAGGACAACGAGAAAGTAGTTTTCTTGATCTTAAAGTCCGATGCTAATCGGAAGTCCGACGGAGCAGCTGCGCCGAGAAGAAAATGAAGGAGAGGAGATCGTGGCCGAAACCGCCGATGACAAGGCGGAAGAGCGAGGTATGATGACGGTTTCAAGCACAGCGGCGGCCATTGATAAAGTTGTCAGCTGCGCCAACATTGTTGCAATGGATATCAATTCTTCCCTGACATCATTGACGATACAGGGTTTCACTCCCTCCACGTGTCATCTATCGGTTGGTCATCACACTATAAATAACGTCAGTATATTCATGTCGATGCCCAGGCTCGAGGCCAAGGCCATCTCATAAACGCCAGGCTACGATAATCGACTATCGACTACCAAGCAGTGTAGGACCTTCAGTCCGCACCAGCTAGCAATGTAGGACAGTGAGTCCCAGAGTCGATCACCACAGGTCGACATCGAGGACAGAGTCCGCATCAGCTTACTAAGCCCATCAATAGCGGTAGCTTGGGCAAGGGTCAAGGCCCATTTAAGGGTAAATGTGACAATAACACAAGCCGACTTAACCTTAGGGTTTAGGCAAGTATTATCATTATAAATACCCCCATTCCAGGAACTACGTAAGGCTTGATTCCTGGAACCTAACAGGATACGTAGACAATTCAAGATTCAGTCTTGGACTCAGCCGCAATACTAAAAATCCACCCCCTCATCCCTCTTCTTGGCATTAGGGTTCTTGTGTGTTCATCACTAGATTAAATTAGGGCTCAAATCATTAAGGTGACATATTTTGTCATCGTCATTGGCGCTAGAAGGAGGGCCTTCTATTGATTGAATACACAAAAACACGATGCCTCCCAAGAAAACCGCATCCAAAACTGCATCCAAGGCAGTCGATCAAGGCTCCCAGTTGAACGAGGCGATCGATCCCGATATGCAAGGAGACGAAGATCCCGCCCTGGATCTTATTCAAGACGATCCTCAAGCAAAAACAAGGGAAAAAGATCCGAGTTTTGAATCTTGTCCGGAGATCCACCAACCGAAAAGCAAGCCCTTGCTCCGAATATCGGGTGCTTGCGGATCGGTTGGCGGAGCAAATTTGGAGGTAATGTCCGGGATAATAGCCGAGGCGGTTACGGCGCGAAGGCGGTGCGGACGCGGCCCAGAAAGAAGCTATGGCGGAAGGCGGCCAGAAAGATGTAGTGGACAAACCTAAACAGACTCCTGGGGATGAAGTAAGCGCATCATCCAGCTCAGTGGAAAGGAAGAGACGCGAGATCCACCAAAAACACCAGAGAGGGGACGATGACGGCGCCGGGGAGGAGTTGAATGCAATTTTGGGAAAGAGTCGGGTGTCGTTGTGGCTCGAGTCTCCCTTCACGAAGGAGATCGAGAGCTTTCCTAAACCCAAGCGGGTTTAAGATACCAAAGATAGAACCTTATGATGGCACCACCGACCCGGAGGACCATCTCCACAGTATCCGTCTCAAATGAGGTTGGATGGGGCACCCGATGCAATGCGCCGTCGGTCATTCGAGACGCTACTCGTAGGTCGAGCAAGAGAATGGTTCACGAAGCTACGCCTGTGGTCGATCTCCGCTTTGCCATGCTCGCTCGAAAATTCCGAGATGCGTTTATAGTCAACAAGAAGTTTCATCGAGTGCCACGCACCTCATGAACGTGAGGCAAAGAAAGAGATGAGACAAAGTGATGGAATATTTGAAGAGGTTTAATCTCGAGGCCATGCGAGTCAAGGACGCGGATGACCGACTTCGATCACATCGTTCGTAGGAGGGCCGTGTAATACTAAGTTATACATGAAGTTGAGCGAGAGATGTCCCTCATACCATGGACGAACGTGTCAATATAGTGCATAGGTTCTCGTCAAGGGGAGGAGGCAGTGCGGCGACACACCCAATCCGACTGGATGGAATCCAAGAAAGACACCCGAGGCCCGAACAGGAATCAGTCCAAGAGGCAGGATGTCGAGAGTAAGCCATCGGTCTGGGACCGTATCGACACGTCCACCTCAGACCGTGGGGGCAAGAAGGGACCCTCACGTGATAAGGACTTTATCCCACTCAATCGACCTCGATCCGAGGTGTTGTCGATTATGCTTTCAAAAAACTTGGCGAGGAAACCGCCACCGTTGAAGAAACCTCGAGAAAAGAGGAACGCAAGCAAATACTGTGATTTTCACGAGGACATAGGTCATACAACCGAGGATTGTATCGACCGAAGAGGATATCGACGTCCGCATTCGGGAAGGAAAGCTAGACGAAGTTGTTGACGAGATCTCGGTATGATGGGCCCGGCAGGGCGTGGAGAATTTAAGAGAAAAAACTCCGATCAAGACAGGAACCGAGGTCGAGATGCCCAGAGACGAAGGGATCGGTCACCTCAGAGGAATCGATCCCCGGGTCGAGAAGGAAACAACAGAGAAAACTTTGGTCGAGACAGGTATGAAGATAATCGACCAGTTAACTATGTCAACACAATCTTTGGTCCTGGTGAAAGTGATAAAGACCAGACCAGCGAAGAGCCAGCTTGTAGCTCGAGAGAGCGCAAACAGCTCAGGTTCACGACAGAAGTTGGATACGGCCCTCGAGATGATATCCCTAAGTCGAGGAATCATAGCGAAGGGTTAGTTATTGAGGCAGTTATTAGCCGAGCCCGGGTATCAAGGGTTTGTGTCGATAACGGGAGTGCAGTGAACATCATATATCACTCGGCGTACCAAGCGATGAAGTTGAAAGAAAAGGATCTAGCCCCCATAGCGTCTCCCCTGTTTGGATTTACAGGGCAAGCGGTCCACCCCCCGGGCTCGATAAAGCTACTCACGACGGTTGGAGACGGCGAGAAAGGAAGGACACTTGAATTAAGCTATGTGGTGGTCAAGGCTCCTTCTCGCGTACAATGTTATCCTAGGGCGACTCGCGCTCTTCGACCGCGTGCTATTATATCAACTTTTCATAATAGTATGAAGTTTCCCACTAGAATGGTTCCCACGAAGTAAAAGGAGACGTTGAAGTCGCTCGGAGTTGTAACTCGTTTTCATGAATGGGAAAATGGCGGTCCAACAAGTCCTAGTCGAGGAACTTATTCCGGAGGAAGAAGAGGAGAAGAGTTGGGTCTCCAAAGTGATGCGCTTGAAAACGTCCGACTACGGGAGGGAGAGGACGATCGGTGTGTGCAAGTGGGAATTTGGATCCCGAGAGAAAGATAAACGATTCATCGGTTCAAATTTCGTTGATCGAGTTCGAGACATCTTTGCCCGGAAGGCCACCGACATGCCGGGGCTATCTACCGACATCGCGGTTCATAAGCTCGAGATTGATCGGGCTAGGAAGCCGCTCAAACAAAAGAAGAGAAATTTTGCGCTGGATCGACTCGAGGCTATTGAGTTGGAAGTCGGCAAGCTACGCACAGCGCCCAAGATAGTGAAAGAGGTATTCTATCCCGAGTGGCTAGCTAACACGGTTTTAGTCAAGAAGCCCGATGGTAGTTGGCGTATGTGTGTGGACTTTACGATCTTAACAAAGCCTCGCCCGAAGGACTCTTATCCGTTGCCCAAAATCGACAGTTAGTAGATTCAACCATTGATTTTGAAGTTTTTGGTTTCTTAGATGCATATAAAGGATATCATCAGATTTTGATGGATCCTCGAGATGCGGAAAAAACAGCGTTTATCACAGAATTCGGCACCTTCTCGCTATGTGACCATGTCATTCGGATTAAAGAATGCTTTGGGGCAACATACCGAGGGCGATCAATAAGATATTTGCAAGACAAATTGGTAGATGTATGGAAGTTTATGTAGACGACCCGCTTATCAAGAGTCGATCTACGAGACAAGATCGGTCGATGCTCGAGAGGTTTTCGAAGTGTTGAGAGAAACGCAGATGAGATTAAACCCGAAGAAGTGCACTTTTGGAGTCAGGTCGGGTAAGTTCTTGGGCTATATGATCTCGAAGGACGGGATTCGAGCAAACCCGGATAAAATTGACACATTGAAGAATATGCCCGCACCTCGAAATGTAAAGGAAGTGCAGAGACTCACGGGTAGAATGGCGGCCCTCAATAGATTTCTATCGAGATCAAAGACGGCGTGCACTACCATTTTTCAAGATACTCCGAAAGGCCGTCCTTTTCACCGGGATGATGAATGTCGACACCTTTGAAGATTTGAAGACTTATTTATCGAATTGCCTAGCCTCACTTCTCCTCGAGAAGGGGAAAAGTTGTTAGTTTACTTGGCGGTATGCGAGGAGGCGGTGAGTGCGGTCCCGGTTCGAGAAGGGGTACATGGCCAAGTGCCAATCTACTTTGTCGGCAAGGCTTTACATGGCCCCGAGGTCCGATACTCGCCACCGAGAAGTTAGCATTGTGCCCGGTTCATGCCTCGAGGAAGTTAAGGCCCTATTTTCAAGCTCATCCCATTGTGGTAGTCACTGACCAACCACTAAAGCAAATATTGGCAAAACCCGACACCTCAGGTCGATTGGCAAAATGGGTGATTGAAATGGCCCAGTACGACATCGAGTTCGTCCCTCGAACTGCGATAAAAGCACAGGCCTTGGCAGATTTTTTGGCTGAAGGGATATCCGTCCAACTCGATCAGGAAAAGCAAAGCCCAGAGGAAAAATGGACTCTTCAGGTCGATGGCGCATCGAGTAAGGAGGGGCGGGGAGCGGGGCTCCTTCGGTAAGCCCGAAAGGCGAGGAATTCCCCTACGCCCTTCGATTCGACTTCAAAGCAACAAACAACGAGGCCGAGTATGAGGCTATGATCACTGGCTTAAAGCTCGCTTTGAAGCTGGGTGTCGAAGATTTGTCGGTTTACAAGTGACTCACGCGTTAGTAGTCAATCATGTGAAAGGGGAGTATGAGGCTAAGGAAGAAACCATGAAGAATTACTTAGCGCTTGTCCAAAGCCTCATACCAAAATTCAAGACAGTTCAGTTTGAGCAAGTCCCCCGAAGTCAGAACAAGAGAGCCGATGCGCTCTCCAAGTTGGCATCGAACTTCATGTCAAGTAAGAAGGTTCTAGTCGAGTTATTGACCGACCGAAGTTACATCGAGACGGAGGCCCAGCCGATCACTCAGCAGGCCACGTGGATGGACTCGATCGCTCTTTACCTTAAAGACGGAATACTACCATCTGACAAAGTGCAAGCCAGGAAAGTCCGACTTCAATCAGCTCGATATGCATTCTTTGACGATATCTTGTATCGAAAATCTTTTGTGAACCCCCGGCTAAGATGTGTTTCAGAAAGTGAAGGCGAATACCTCTTAGAAGAGATTCATAGAGGAGCTCGTGGGAATCATTGTGGAGCGAATGTTAGCTCGAAAATGTAAGTTAGCCGGATATTTTTGGCCGTCGATGCAACGAGATGCAAATAATCTTGTCCGTAAATGCAACGCTTGTCGATTCATGATAATATCTCTCATCAACAAGCGCAAGACATGAATGTCATCTCGTCGACGCATGGCCTTTCGACCATGGGGAGTCGACATTGTAGGACCTTTACCTCGAGCTCCGGGAAATCTCGGATTCGTGGTCGTTGCGGTGGACTACTTCACAAAATGGGTAGAAGCTAAGGCTTTACCCGACATCCGAGCTACAACCATTAAAAAATTCTTGTGGGTCGACATCCTCTCGCAGTACGGAATTCCGAAAGCTCTAATCTCGGATAATGGTACCGGTTCGAGGATCGAAAAGTTAGAGAATGGTCCGGCGAGTACCAAATCGACCGGCGATTCACCTCGGTGGCTCACCCCCGTGCAAACGGTCAAGTCGAACGTACTAACCGACGGATCAAGTTGGGGTTAAAGAAGAGGCTGAGGCGGAAGGTCGAGATTGGGCAATTCAACTTCCGAGCATCCTATGGTCATATAGGATGACTCCTAATTCATCAACCGGAGAAACTCCTTTCTCTTTGGTATATGGGTGTGAAGCGGTGATTCCCGCCGAGATCGGAGTCCCTTCTCCTCGAGTTCTGGCCTACAACGTGGAGACAAATGATCCCGAACTCCAACAAGAAAGGGACAATGTCGAAGAGCGAAGAGAGATAGCCTCAGCCAGAATGGCAAGGTATAAGCAAAAGATCTCTCAGTACTACAACTCGAGAGTAAGACACATGTACTTCAAGGTTGGCGATCTGGTTCTAAGGAAAAATGAAGCGAGTCGACAGGAAGCAGTCGGGAAGTTAACCCCGAATTGGGAAGGACCTTATCAAATCCTAAAAGTCCACCCCAAAGTGGTCTTATCACTTGGTCGGGCGGATGGAACTATCGTTCCTCGACATTGGCACGCCAACAATCCGAGGAAGTATTATGTTTGAGATAAGCTTTACTTTGATGAACTTGTTTACTTTTCACTTATGAACCTTGTAATAAGTCCATGAGACAATTTTATGAGTATTCTAATAAATTTCTATCTTTTCGAGATGCTTTTCGTGTTTGTTAGGATTTATAGCCAAAACGATACAAGTCCAATGCGATAGAAAAGTTAAAGGCAAAACAATCGAATACGAGTAGAGAAATCCGCAGTCGGACATCTCGATAAAGCCAAAGCAAAGTTAGCCCGATGGGCGACGAATGCAAAGGCATAGAGACGGTTCGCAGTGGTCGGGCCAAAGGTCCAAGCTAAGAGCCGAACGAGCCCGAGAGGCAAACAAGGCTAAAGCAAAGGACGGTTCGCATAGTCGGGCCACCGTCCCGCCGAAAGCCAAATAAGCCCGAGAGGCGAAAAGGCCTGGACAAAGGACGGTTCGCATAGTCGGGCCACCGTCCCGCCGATGGTCGAAAGAGCTTAAATGGCAAAAAAGACCAAAGATCGGGGACAGCTTACATTAAAATGCTCACCAAAGTTCAACTAAGCCTAAGGGGCAAAGGACTAAGGCAAGCAACTCGATCTCAAGTGCAATAAGAACTAAAGGTTCATAATACACTTGGGGGCAACACAAGATTCAGAGCAACAAGTACAAAGCAAATAAAACGAATAGCGAGTAGCGAATATCGAGAAGACAAGCAGAGTCAAGTCAAGAAAGATAGCCAAATCAAGTCAAATTCAAAATAAAGTTAATTACACGACAAAGCCGAGTCGAAAAGACCACCCAAAGTTAAAATAAATGTTATTACAAATCGAGGATTGAATAGCAAAAGAAGATATAAAAAACATCAAGATCGTGGGTCGGCTTCCGGAGTCGGCTCATTTGTGGCGTGGGTCGGATCGCCGGCGGTCGGATTGGCGTAGGGGCGGACGAAGGAGGAGCATACTTTATAGCCGGCCGACTCTCCCCGCCGAAACTCCTCAAAGTATTGGTCGTACGCCTTCTCCGAGTCGGGATTGTAGAACATAGGCGTACGGAGAGTCGACATATCGAAGCTCGGAACGGCCTCCTTCACCCGATCCACGGCCGGGTATATCCACCCATCATTGAAGCCCGCATGATCACTTCTAGGTCATCTTCAAGGTTGGAGGACTTGCGATACTCCATGATGGCCTCGGTCCTAGCCTCTTCGACTCGCGCCCGCGCTCGATATAATTCGGCCTCGTAGCGCATCTCGATCTTGGCGAGCCTTCCTTGCTTCATCGTCCGTAGCTTTTTGACACCGCCGCAACCTCTCATAGTCCCGAGCCGCCTTGAGCAGCGGCTCTCTACCCCGATCCCGTCTTTCATCTCGGAGTCGGTCCGGCCTCCTTCTCGGTAGTGGCCGCCTTTGCCTCGGCGGCCGCCAACCTATTTTGCAGCCTCTCTAGCTCAAAGAACCGACTCTTGCTTCAACTCCTTATATTGTTTCTCCACAAGCAGAGAGAAGCGGCGTCTTTTGCAATGATGTCTTGGAGTAACCTCCCATTCACCTCTTGATCTCGTTCGCCGACTCTCCCGTTTTGGCTAGCCGACGAGCAGCCTCTCTGTTAAGGGTGATTTTATATGATTTATACCGTTATATTTCGTAACGATTTCTCCCATAATCCGATAAATTGCATAGAAAAGTAAGTGCTTATTAGATTTATTGAGCAAACGAGTTTTAAATGTGTTTAAATGCAAAATCGAGATATTTACGTGATTTTATCGGTGTTTTATGTTTATTCGTATGATGTTACATTTTGCATGTTTCTATCATGTTGTTAGGTACGTTTTCATGATGAGTAAGGAGCTTAAACGATGATCACATGAAGATGGAAGAGTTGAAAGATGTTTAAGTGAAGAATCATTGAAGAAACCGGAACCAGGCACTTCATGGGGATTTTGTCCACACTTGTAGGCACTTTCAGGGAAAGTTGTCTTGATGGAAGTTGTAGAGGATTGAAATAGCTTTCCAACGCATGTTGAATCACCTCATTTGGAGCCCTAGAAGTGAAGTTATGAGCAAAATACTGGAGCAAGGTAGTGGACGGGCGTCCATAAAAGTGAACCGGCGTCCGTAATCGTATTTTACATTCGAGAGTTCGACGCGTTCGAACGAGCGTTCTTTCTCCGTTCATAGAGGTTGGACGAGCGTCCAAGATAGTGGACGGGCGTCCACGGCACCGACTCAGCGAAACCGACCTAAAAATCTATAAATAGGCGCGATTTCTCAAACCCTAGACACACAATTCGAACCCTAATATCTTAGGGGCGGCTCAGGCTGCGTTTTTACCCTATTTTCTTCCAGTTTATGCACTTTAATTTCTAGATTAGATTAGGTAGATTTATGTTCTTTAATTCATCAATTTCAAGCTTTCAAAGGATGCTAAGAGGCTAATCCCTCTTTGAACAAGCGTTGTGAAGCCGTCCATCAACAATTCAGTTTTGTTCGTGATTAATTCGTGAGTTTCTACTTCGAAGTTGTTTCTTTTATCATTGTTTATTATTGTGTATTGCAATTACATCGAAAGATCTTTGCTTTTATGATTGTTTTAACTTGATGAGAGTCATGTTAATGTTAGATCACCATGATAAAAGTTTAGACCTTTAATCTAATCAAAACGAGAGTTATTAGATTGATTTTCTAGATTAGAAATTGAAAGATTTCACGCCTAGGTTAGAAAGACGTAATCTTTAACATCGAAAGATAAAAGATTAGAAAACGAACTCGTCTACGAGAGTAGGAGTTTATGCCTTTGATTAGGTGAATCACGACTTGAGTAGAGATCACGAATTAATCCGAGTTAGAATTGAATGTTGATAGGATAGGTGGATCAATTGCTTGTTCGTTCGTTATAATTTGATTTTAATCCTTAAAACTTGAATTGTTTAGCTTTAGTTTACTTTTCTCGTACTTTAGTTTAGTTTTTATCGCTTTCAATCTTGCCTAGCATTGGAGCAATCCTCTCGTCTAGTTACTTTTTCTCGCATATTTGTTTAGGTTAGTTATTCGTTTAGGTTAGATTCGTGACATAGTTAGTTTAAAACAAAAGCTAGGGTTCACATTCGTCTAGTTCCCCGTAAGATCGACCCGGCATAGCCTCTATACTACGATCCTTGCACTTGAGGTTAACCGGTTTATTACTTGTTGTTTTGTATTGATAAAATCCGGGACACTCTCGACCAACAAGAGTATGCTACAAAATAGAAGAACGAGTTAATAAATAAACGGGGCACGTGCCTCGAAGAAAGCGAATATAAAAAGAGGGATCGACTTACGAGGCGATTCAGCTTTCGTAGAACATAAGACAAGTCTTTATCATCCACACCGGTATAATCATCAAAAATCCAGTCGACACCGATTCCTGGCTCGGCAGAGGTCTCAGCAACCTTCTTCCTCTTCGCCTCTCGAAGCTGCTCTTTTACCACCTCGGCAACAGAAGGCCTTTTCTTTGTTTGCCCCGCCGGCTCTTCAACATTAGCCTCAACGTTCGAGGTCAGATCGATAGGTTCCTCTTCGTCTTCATCTCGAAGAGAGCCATATCGGACGGTTAACTCGCCGGTGGTCGAGGGCACCTCGGTCGTTCCAGCTCCGGCAGACGATCCGATCGCAGCAAGGATGGTTCTAGGTGGAGGGACGCCCGCCTCTCGAGAGGAAGAAGGCATGTCGATCTCGGCCATCGGCAAGTCGGCGGCGGCCCGACCCCCGAGAGGTGGGGCGGCTACGACCGTCGACTCGGGGAATGCGCCGAGGGTTGGTAACCTTGGAGAATTTGCCCACCGCAATACGAAAAAAGACAAGTCGGTTTGGACCAACAAACAACAAGTTATCGACATAAAGAACTACTATTGTGTAAAAACAAGCAAGCAAGTAAACATCCTACGATTCTCGTGATCGGAACGTTCAAGCCTACGTACGGCACGGGCCCGGCTTCCTCTAAGCGAGCCGGGTGATACAGAGACTCGGGTCTCGAGTACACACCTCGAAGTTGTGTCCACTCGCAGTCGAGCCTCGTGAGGAGCCGATGCCTTCCCAAGCTTATCTTGCTTCCCCTCTCTCGACCTCCATTGACCGATATACGGGTTGTCCAAACCATGACGGAGAAAAAGAATCGAGGCTTCCACTCCCCGTGAGAAGAAGGCCCCTTGGTTATGAACTCATGGCGATTAGCTCTCCTCCGAAAGGAATACCATAGTTTGTCGGGTGTGGCAAACAATCTTGTAGTAGTATCGAAACACGGGCACCGAAAAACGGACCCGAGCCACTCGACATGCTATGATAAAACCCATCGAGTTCGACACCGTTCGGGGCAAGCCGGGAGACGCTAATCTCGTAGTGGTGAAGGATGGCCGAACGGTCGGGCGAGTGGAAACCTCAATCCACTCGCTAGTTGGTTCTCGTAAACCGCACGAGAATCCTTCGGGGCTCGTCGGCAAATATATGATTACCGGATGGAAGTCGAGCTTCGAGTGGGGGCTTGATATCATATTTTTGACAGATTTTAACGGTTTCCTCGGGAGAAAGTGCACTGAGACATCCCTTAGCGCCCTTTCCATCCATCCTTGTTACTAGTTTTTTGGGCTGGTTAGGGACGGGAGGAGGGGAAGCTGAGGGCTCGCCGGACTCTTGCCGGAGAAGATGATCGGCAGTAGCAGGTGCTTGAGAGCGGCTATGAACGGGCGTTTCACTACCCCTATCTGATTCAGTCGCACTACTACTACTTGACATAGATAAATCAAACAAAGATGAACAACACTAAGATAAAAGACAGGATCTTACTTGGTGTTTTGTAGTTTGGAGAATAAGATGAAGAAAATAGCAAGCAAGGTTGCAAAGCGTAGTTCGGTTTCTCTCTTTTTATATATGAAAGCAAAAGTTTGCAAATGATTTGAAGAGACGTGAGTTATGGGGGTTATAACCACCGAAAATCGCGGTTATCAAGGCAATGACGCGTCTTTTGCGGGATTCGAAGCGTTTCGTGGGCTAGAAACCGCTCCACGTGGATGCTAGGCGAGTTAATCATCGTCAATGATGATAAAGAAGAGATTAGAAAATAGCAACCAAGAAGAACCCTAGAAATTCAATTTGGGAGGACGCTACTTTGTTTGTTCACGGAACGACGTTTCTTCAGCTTTTTCTTTTTTCCCAGCTGAATCAGATATAAGGGTAATTTAGTCCAAGAGGTGATATTATGTTCTTATAACTAATGATATTTTAAGTATGTCATAAATGTCTATTAAGTTTTAAAACCAGTCCTTATAAAAAAATAACACTTGTTTTATTTCATGTTACGAAGGAAGAGGGGACACATGAGTTGGTTTGGGACACGAGTTTAATTTATGAGATTATCATTAATAGACATAAATGGGTAGGTTTGTACAAGGTTAGAGTTCATAAGTCACTTTTTAATTGAATTAATGACGATCGAATGAATGCCGCATAACACGTACTTGCTTGTGACACAAAAACATTTGGAGCCACAATAGCTTTATTCAGTTTTTTAAGGTTTTAGTGGCACCTCGCAACCGCGGCAAATCTATTTTTTCTTAAAAGTAGTTCTATGGCACTTTCATAGGGGAAATTCTTATCGGGAGTCTTCATATGTACCGTCCGTTAAATATATGACACGTGTACAAGAAGTCAAATACTAATTTTGTCTTGTACATGTGTTTTATAATCAACGGATCGGTACACACGAAGATGGTGCGGGTAAGAATTTCCCCTTTTATAGAGTTTTTATTGATGTTGGTAGTTGATTGTTATTAATATGGATTTTTAGGTGGTGTCTCCACACGGTGTGGAGACACATGTGATATCACAAGGACCATATGTTTTTAAACTGGATTCAAACTGTGTGATCCAGATCATTCTTCGGTCACTTCGATGCATATGGAAATACTACAAAAACTTCCCGGATGATTATTGATATTGTTGCTTATCATTAATTATATTGTCATTGATTCATATTTATTGATGATTATTGATTCTTGATATTGACTATTGATTGATTTTTATATATAAAAACAAAACTGTTATAAATATACTCGTATTATGTGGATGTCCATTAGATATAATACATATCTCTTCCGGGTAAAGTACTAGCCCCCAGCTAGTTTACTTAATAGCCAAGTCTCGACGCAAACTCGGCAAAATAGATAAGCATCGACGTAAATACACGAAGTGATCAACGGATGTTTTTATACCATGTAAAGCGTCTTTAATGTAATATTAAATAATTATTTTTTATCGGCCGTTAATCACGTGAAGATTCATATTTCTACAAAAATAATTATTTCGGATAATTATCTTCGGCCGTTATTATCACGTGAAGACCTCATATTTCTGCAAAATATCACATGAGTGATATGGGTGGAGAGAGGGGTAGCCGACTTCCTTGGCCGACATTATTTTGTACATATATTGTACATATCAAACACAGAAAGATATAGATGAAAAGAGAAACAAAAGCTTCCCGGCTCCAGCATTTCCATTGTCTCTGTTTGCTTTCTTATTTCTCTCCTTCGAAGTTATACATATTTTATAACAAAAACTCATTTTATTAGGATTCTACGTAAATGTTGAGGGCCGGCGCCATTAAACATGTAAATTCTTTCATAGTACTTGCATTAATTATTTAGTCTTTTTTTTTTTTTTTTTTTTTTTTTTTTGATTTTAAAGGAAGATTTTATTAATTAAGTTCCGCCAAACAGGCGTTCAAAACCTCATCCGGAGGCGAGGAGCCCTCAAAATGTACATGTAAATACAAATAAACCATGTATAGCTAAAAGATGCGCATGGACATTTCCTAATGCGCCGGATAAACGAAAAAGAAACAGCTTCAATTAAAGTTCGGTAGAAGAGCCAAACAATCCTGAACTAAACAACCCTGAGCTGTAAGATCAACTCCTGACTGTCGAAGGCGCGACACACATATTAGACAATCACTCTACACCTCTAGCCGCCGAATCTCTAGGTGCACCGCCTCAGCTAGAGCCAGGGAGCTAGCTAGATTGCCTTAAGTTCCATATACGCAACCGGATCCCCCGGATCAAAATGATATGCGAAGGAGTGGAGAACCGCCCCACTTGAGTCTCCAAAAATCACACCAACACCAGCTGCAAACCTCAATAACTGATGCGTCCACATTGCCCTTGACCACGCCCGCCTGAGGCTTTACCCATGTATCTGCTAGATGTACCTCCGATGCTTGAGTCCGATAGCTCGCCAGGGCCGCGGCATACACATCTGAAGCAGCCAAAGACCGCATGCACACCGAATTAACATAAACTAAATGATTATCAAACACTGCAGAGCAGCGCGTTTTTCAGGTTCCCCATATGAGCCACACAAACCTAGACGCGCCTTCAACACCCTGCTCCTCGAGCAGCCGCATAAAAAACACATTAATTATTTAGTTAAACAAATTATTTATTTTATAGATTTAAATATCATTCTTTCCCATTTTATCAAATCTCCTCTAAATAAATATATCAGAATCTTTAAAAAATATATTTTAAACTATGTCAGTTTTTTTTTTTTTTTTTTTTGAAAGGAACTATGTCTGTTCTAAGGGCCATAATTTAAATAAGTATTTTGTTTTGGCACATTCCATAGATCGAAATAATTTGATGTTGATATTACAGACTTATTTGAATTTATAGTATACATTACGTTCTCTGAGTGATGATTTAACATGTTGTGTGAGAAGACGACGGCCACGAAATCTAGTAGAAAAAACTGCATCTTTTTTGTCTTTATAAATTCCAATAATACATTCTCTGTTTCTTAGAACACTCAATTTCCACCCTACACCACGCAATCTCCATTTTATTCTTTCATGCATCCTTCTTTCACACTGATGATACATATTTCCCATTCAATAACTCAATAAATACTTCCTAATTAATTATTTCCACTTAATCTACTAATTAAAATTTTTTTTTTTTTTTGTGTGTAAAAGTTGCGAATTCTATGTTATAATTCACTACGTTTTTTTTGGTCTCAAAATGTGTCGAGAGTGGCTCAGTTTGATCGGGGCGATATGGCTACAAAGCATAAGCGGAACAAACTCGAATTTCCCGGCATACTCATCACATCTAAAAAATCTCCTTAAATTATCACAGCTTCAGCTCAACAATCTCGCTTTAGCTTCTGATACCGGAAAGCTTTTCGGGTGGATTTCCGGCTTTGCCGCCGGCCATTTACCACTTTGGTTAGTTCTTTTAATCGGGGCAACCCTCGGTTTCATAGGCTATGGTGTTCAGTATCTTTTTGTTATAAATCAAATATCATCTCTTTCTTATTGGCAAGCTTTTTTGCTAACGTTTTTAGCCGGAAATAGTATATGTTGGATCAATACCGTTTGTTACATCATAGCCATCCAAAATTTTCCTTTAGATCGTCAAATAGCCGTTGGATTATCAACCAGTTATCAAGGTTTAAGCGCCAAGATTTTTACTGATATTGTTAATGCCGTCAACCAATCAGACACAACGAAACGAGCTAAAACATATCTTTTTACGAATGCGGTTTTACCTTTGTTGGTTTGTTTAGCAATCGGACCGGTGGTTAGAAACGTTAACATCGGAAAATCGAAGAAGTTGGCTAGTGGGTTTTTGATAATGTTTATCATCACAATTATTACTGGAATTTATGCGGTGATTAGTAGTTTAAGACTAATCACACATTATTTTAAACCTTATGTTATGGTAATCGGAATGGGGTTTTTTCTTCTACTTCCTTTTATCGTCCCATTGATCGAAAAATGCCGCGAAAAATCGCAGAAAAAATGCATGTTAAGAGAGACGAAAGTGAGTTTAGAAGAGATCGTGTTGGATATTTCTTCAAGTTCATTGGATGATGAAGAGGAGAAATTACAGTGGGTAAATTCGAATGCTGTTAATAATAATTATGGGATATGTGTGTGCAGGGAAGAAATTGGACCGGAATTGATGTTGAGAAGAATAGAGTTTTGGTTGTATTATTTTGTGTATTTATTTGGAGTGACAATTGGTTTGGTTTATATGAATAATTTGGGACAAATAGTGGAATCAAGAGGGAGTTCTAAGACTTCGGCTTTTCTTGCACTTTCTTCCTCTTTTGGTTTCTTTGGCCGCCTCATTCCCTCTGTCATTGATTATTATTTCTCAAGGTATTATATTAATTTATCTCTATATGCATTTTTATTATTTTATTTAAAAGACCATTTTTTTATTTTATTATTTTTTTTATTTTTACTTTCTCAAGATATCCCGACAACAAAACAAATAAGTGATTTTGCCTTTTCCAGGTACAATTACAGATGTTCAAGGCCAGCTTCAATTGCAGCTATGATGGTGCCAATGTCTGGTGCATTTTTCCTACTTGTGAATGGTAGGAACCTTGCACTCTACATCAGCACCGCGACCATAGGCGTTTGTACAGGCGCGATCACAGCCATTACAGTCTCGACTACAACCGAGCTTTTTGGGGCCAAAAGTTTTAGCGTCAATCACAACATTTTAGTCACTAATATCCCCCTTGGATCGTTCGTGTTTGGTGACTTAGCGGCATTACTCTATAGGAAACACAGAGATGTGAATGATGGGAATTGCATAGGCACAGAATGTTACCAAAGCACATTCTTTATATGGGGATTTTATGTGTGTTTGGGACTTTCTTAGCTGTATTGCTTCACTTGAAAACCAAGAAATTTTGTTTCCAAAATATATAGGTGAATAACTGAATATTGAGTATGTGGTTATTAATTAGCACATATTGAGGTTTTTTATTTATTATTATTATTTTTTTTTTTTTTTTTTTTCTAATAGCACAATTGTATTCAAGTGTAGAAAGATAAGTTTTCTTTGTTATTATTCAAGGCATTTTATGATGTCAATATATATATACTCTGATTCAATAATGAGTTATTATGTCAGTCGGTCTATGGTCTTTGTTTTGAACATTAATATTCATTAATTTGAGCTAACCGCATCCGAATTTACCCACTGTAATATTTCCTCTACATCATCCAAATGAACATGAAACTCTACATCATCCAAATGAACTTGAAAAAATAATCAACACAATGTCTTCTCAACTCACTTTAGTCTCTCTTAACATGCATTTTTTCTGCGATTTGCATTTTTCTTGTGATGGGACGATTAAAGGAAGTAAAAGAAAAAAAAAACCATTCCGATTACCTAACATAAGCTGAAAATTATGTGTGATTTGGTCTTAAACTACTAAACACAGCATAAATTCCTGTAACAATTGTGATTATAAACATTATCAAAAACCCACTAGCCAAACTTCTTCGATTTTCCCGATGTTAACGTTTCTAACAATCGGTCCGGTTACCAAACAAATCAATAAAGGTAAAACCGCATTTGTAAGAGGATATATACGTTTTAGCTCGTTTCGTTGCGTCTAATTGGTTGATAGCATTAACAATATCCATAAAATCTTGGCACATAAACCTTGATCACTTGTTGAAAAACCTACAGCGATTTGAAGGGAAAATTTTGGATGGCTATGATGTAACAAAAGGTATTGATCCAACATATACTGTTTCCGGCTAAAAAAAACATTAGAAAAAAACGCTAGCCAACAAGAAAGAGATGATATTTGGTTTATGACAAAAAGATATTGAACTCCATAACCTATGAGACCGAACGCCGCGCCGATCAAAAGAACTAACCAAAGAGGTATATGGCCGGCGGCAAGGCCGGAAATCCATCTGAAAAGCTTCCGGTATCATAAGCTAGAGCAAGATTGTTGAGCTAAAGCTTTGATATATAATTTAAGGAGATTTTTAAGATGAGACGAGTATGCCGGAAAATTCGGGTTTGAGCCGCTTATGCTTTGTAGCCATATCGTGCCGATTAAACTCAGCCACTCGCGACACATTTAAGAAAAACGTAACGAATTGTTGCAGTGAATTCAAAGTGTAATTTGTACACATAACTGATCATGTAAAATTATTATTTTATATAGAGAAATATTTATGCCACAACAAAGTATCACAATGATGAGAGTCAACTCTACTATGCTTCGGTGCATGTTTTAACCCCGTTTACGACATTTTTTGCTTGTTTTGGGTAGCCTTAGACCATTTATAGGGTTAAAACGCATTACACACTCATTTTGAGGTGAACCGTCACATAGATAGGAAACTTCGGCATTTCACGGTGTTTTTGACCCTATTTGAGCTCTAGTTATCTTGTGGAATTATTCTCGGTATGTGTTTGTTTGTTGTGATGCAGGATCTAGGTGACTAATGAGCCCGGAAGATAAGACATGGAGCGTATAAAGATGAAACCAAGGCTTGGAGATAGAGAGAATGAAGAAAAATGAAGAATTTGGAGCCTGGAGATGTTTAGCGTGCGCCAAAGGTTTGGAGCACGCCAAGAACCAAGCCGAATGATCAGTTTGGGGGTAGAACAGTTTCAGCGTGCGCTGAAGTGTTTGGCGTGCGCTAAGAGGAAACAAGATGTATAGCAAGTTTACAACCAAGCTTCAGCGCGCGCCAACAATTTTGGAGCACACCGAGATGAAGCAGAGACCTCAGCCAGTCACATAACAAGTTTTGGGCGCGCCAAAGCTTTAGAGGGCGCCAAAACCTCTTTTCCTACACAATTTTGGGAACATATAAATACCGTTTTGCACAGATTTTTAACACATTTTTTCACACTCTCATACTTACATACTTACACTTTTTACTCCCTAGGTCGACCTCTTCCCTTTACTTCCCTAGATTCATCCCTACACTAAATTCTCTTAAATTAGACTTAGTTTAGCTTAGATCCTTGCTCAAACTCTTGGATTTTGGTATTTTGGAGTCTTCTTCTTCCTCAATTGACATGGGTTTGTATGGAGATTGAAGAAACATTATCTTCCTCTTATTTTGGTAATTAATATCATCTCTTTTCCTGTTTTATGGCTTTAATCCTTTATTTGATTGTTGTTTCTAGCTTTATAATGAGTAGCTAAACATTTCATAGCTAAATAATGTGAAGATTGAAGAAATCCCCCTTTAATTGATGAAATTGAGAACGTGTAGTGCTTAATTGTTGTTGTATTGACGAATTCGTGTCTTAAAACTTGTTTTTAATGCTTGGATTAGCTTGATCACCTAGTTCATGAACACACACATCACTTTTATAAATGTATGTTGCGAAGGAGTGTGGGAAACGGGTTCTAAGATCGTTTCTTATAATTGACTAAGTTGTTTAGATTCAATTAGGGAACGAGGTTTATCGGTTGGTTAATCGAGCGACTCTAGAGCGTTTATCTTGTTTCGGTCAGTTAAATTCTTAAAGGCGGACTGCTGAACCGGACAAAGGGTACTAGGTTGTTGTATGGCGTCTAGTACTACCTTAGGAGTTTGCACCCATTGAATGACTCGGCATAAGTGTTAGGTTGGTTGGTTGGGTGACTTCATTCCCAAAATAATCGATTAGAGGCACGGACGAAAGTATTCAATTGGATCATGGTTTGGCTATGTCTCTATCTTTATATCTCATTATCTTTAGTTTAATTGTCGTCGTAGTATAATCAAACCACGAACAACCGTTGATTGAAAAATGCTTTGATATTCGATTGATTCTTCGTGGGATACGACCTTGCTCACTCACCTCTATGGTGCATCCGACCCGGTACACTGCCGGTTAAGGTTGGATCGTCACTATTTTGGTCATCACACAACAACCTTTTTCACCATTGATTTTTGAAAAATGCTTGTGACACAACAAAATGTGCACAACAAATGTCACAACAAACTTTTAAACCATTGATTTTTTTTTGGAAACCATATGATTCAATAAGTCCCAAATCATAATCAATGGCCTCAAAGTATGTTGTGTATAATGTTATGGCCATTTTGTTGTGGCATTTCACTATTCTTTATTCTCTGTACAGATTCTCAGAAATGTGAACGGCCACTTATGACTTTTGATATTTTTCTTAATGTTGATTGACGTAATAATTACAAATTGTTGAAGCCTTTAAAGATTGCGCAAGTGTTGTGAGAGATTGCCCACACTTGGGGGGTGTTGGGAGAGATTACACACACTTTTAATGTATAAGGAAATATAGTAACATATTTATTAACACCAATTGGTTTTAGTAGAATGGTAAGCGCTTAATCTTAATATGATATCAGAGCGAGAGGTCATGAGATCGAACCCTGATATCGACATTATTTATTTGCAAGTGTTGTCATGAGATCGAACCCCGGTATCGACGTTATTTATGAAATCGAACCCTAGTATCGACATTATTTATAATTTGCAAGTGTTGTCATAAGACGACATTATTTAGGGATCTTTGCCGAAATAACACTTTTGAGACAAGGCAAATGTTGGACTACCACTCAATTGTCAAAATACCACTCCGTTTTTAGCGTTTTAGGTGTTTTTGTGTGTTGGGATAGGAGATTTGTGTACCTTAAGAAATATGAAAAAAATCCCCGGAAATTGCGAACCAAAATTGTGAAAATTGCACTGAAGTGGTATTTCCACAAATAAACCACAGAATAGGTGGTACTCAAGAAAAAATCCCCATTATTTATGATGTGCAAGTGTTGTCATGAGATCGAACCCCGGTATCGACATTATGGTCATGAGATCGAACCCTGGTATCGACATTATTTATAATTTGCAAGTGTTGTCATAAGATCGAACCCCGGTATCGACATTATTTATAATGTGCAAGTGTTGGAGAGATTGCCACACTTGGGGGAGGGGGTTGGGTGTGTGTGTTGGGATAAGGAAATATAGTGAACACCAATTATTGGTTTTAGTTCCCATTATTATAATGTGCAAGTGTTAAGAGAGATTTCTCACACTTGAGGAGGGGTCCTTGGGATAAGGAAATACGGTAAACACCAATTGGTTTAGTAGAATGAGAAACGTTTGATCTTAACACAGATTCTCCCAAAATAGTTGATTAATTTGACATGCGGTGGTTGTTGTTGTTGTTATTATTATTTATTTAGTTTTAGTTTTTGATTTCGAGTAGAAGAAAAAATCGTGATTCGAAATTTCGATTACGAAACCGGATTTTAAGATATGTGTCGGATCGTTACAAACACATTTACCATTGAAAAAAGAGTTGAATATTGCTCCAAAGCATTCAACAATAAATCAAATATACTTGGGAATTCATGTTCAACAATGTTACAAAACTAACAGTGATGGTAGCAATAGCCTGCCATTTTTTGGTGGGAGATACTCCTTTTTCAGGTCGGTGATGCCCCAAATTCGAATTTGGCAATCGATGACGAATTAAATTCACCACTCAACTATGTAATAGAGTTAATTAATTATGGTGCTAGATCAATTTTAATTTGAACCACCATGCATGCCATCATTTTTTAAGTCGATCCATTAAAGCTTTTAAAATTTCCTTAGTTTTATATCTTCCATCACCAAGTAATACATATTCCCCCAATGACAGACGTGGATCACCAAGACATACATATGCCTTATGCTGTCTCTCAATTTATAAGAACTCAAATAAATTGCCTTTTCACACACATTAAGCAAGCTTGTTAGGTGTATGAATTGCAGTTAATTAGGTGTATTTGGTACAGTCATTAAGCAGGTTTGTTAGGTGTATTTGTACAATTAATTAGTTAGCAGGCTTGTTAAGTGGCCACGTACGTACCTTATTTGGTGCAGTTAGTTAATTAGCAGGCTTGTTAGGTGTATTTGGGTTCTTACTAATTGCAATTCATACACCTAACAAGCCTGCAATTCATTTGGGTTCTTATCAATTGAGGAATAGCGAGGGGCGGAACTAGTATGGGGGGATCCTCTCAAGTACTTCAGGATAAAGTGCATTTGTTTTTACACATAATCACCAAAACGACGTAGTTTTGAAAAAATAAATGGATGGTTAGATGATTTTCATATTTTGGGTGTGTGGTTAGATCACTCTTACTTAAGAGAATACTACCTCAAGTATTTGAGAGGATAAACAATTTTTTTTTAATATTTTATTAGTTTAAGCGGTAATATTAGTATTTGAAGTGACTTCTTTTAAATTGGATGACTACTTATCTTAGTGGTTTAAGAATACATATTTTTTATATGTCAATAACCATAGAATAATTTTCCTGGTTCCGTTATTGGGAATAGCATAAGTCATAATAAGGTAGGTGACTACTTTAAAATTTGCATTTCTTCCGAAAACAGGGCACACCAAATTGAATTTCATTTTTATTGGTCGAAGACTACCGGGCAGTGATTGAAAAGATAATTACATTGACACCATACCACAGCAACACAAAACAAGATAAACATGAAATTAATTCACAATCAAGATAAATTAAGTAGGGTTCAAGCCAATCACTTATCTTGATCCAGTTGCTGCCTTCCCAGTCGAACACTCCTTCAAGATTGAGATTTGTCCAAACATCAGATAATGCAAAGCTTCTCGATCACTGTTCTTGTGTGTTAATCTGTAATTAATTTTGAGTAGATAAAGATTAGGGCTTTTTTTTATTGTGATCCAGAATCTGAGAATTAATTCATGTATAGATTGATATGGAGACTAAGCCCACCCGTCGAAAAAAAATTCTACGCCAAAAAACTTATATAATGCATCATATATAACTCATCGATTAAAACATCTTATATGAGTCCATCCGGTTGTCTAGATATAGTCTACTAGCCCATTCGAGCTTCAATTCCAGGCTCCGTCATTGCCTAAATTAATAAAGAATCGAATTGGCTGGAATTGTGTTTTACTTTTTGCTTAGTGTCACCATAAAATAACATTGATTATGTATTTTTACGCATTTGATTATGATGTAGCACATATTGATCTTATGAATTCTATAAAGATAATTGAATTCTATTAAGATGAATGATGTAAAAGTGTGTCGTGAAACTTTATCCATTCGACTTGCTATCCAAAAATTTCTACCCAGAAAAAACCAACATTGATACATCTACGTACAGAATTTCTTTTACGTAAAAATTGATCGCGTACAACCACATATTTAGTTTTAAAAAGAAACTAAAAGCGAAAATAACCTCGTACGTCATAGATAGTTGGGTAGGATTTCTGCAAACTTTTCTTTTAAGGAAGAAAAAACAGGCCATGAAGCGCACATACGAATACGATCCACCCGCGGTAAAAAGTTAGTACTGCAGTATGAAGTTGAAGAAGAAAAAAGACTTAAAAGAACAGAAAAGAGCTATGAAATCTTTTGGGAATCTTTGCAAATTAAGTCATCAAAGACAATATTCATGGAGACATGATATGATATATGTAGAGATGTGAACCAAATCTATGTGTGTAGCTAGCCTTCTGTATCAATGGCTGCACCGTCCACCACCGTCCAAAGACTTTCCAAGCATGTCATTGACAATGTAATTCACATGTGTTCATATGTGAGTAGTATACCTTATAAATAGGTGTTGTTTGTGATTGTAATTGTAACAACCAAAAGTGAGAGCTTAAGAACAAAGCTTTCTAATACAAAGTGTGTCTTTGTGTGTGTTGAATCTATTGAAACATTGTGTTGTGTTTCTACAATTGGTAGCAGAGCTTGGTTGAGCCATTATCTCCCACCGAGATTGTTTTTCCGGTGAGGTTCTTACAAAAAATTCAAACAAAAAATTCTTGCATTATTACCACGTGTTTCCGGCTGCCGGTTTTGTTCAAACTTGGCAGTACATTGCAGCAGCTCGTTGTCAAACTAGACTGTTTTCTTCTTGCCTTTCAAAAGATTCATTCTTGCTGTTAACTTTAAAAAAAAGGGAAGAGCTCACCTGGGAAGCTATTATACTGTTGATAGCCACACCATAAATTGAGGTTTGATTTTGGGTGTGAATCTTTAAAAAAATTGTTGTGGCAAGGTTTCCACCACCTTGACACGGTTGATTTTGGGGAAGAAGAACTCAACTCCTGCTTCACTTGCTAGCTGTATGAAGTGCAGACTTCAAAATTTGTGTGGTGGAGAAAAAGAAAAGAAAAGTGACTTTCTTTGAAGATTGAAGTCGACTTTGGCTGAGTGAAGAAGAGCAACTTGATTGTGATTTAGTCAAGGACTTGTCCTATCTTGACAGATATAATTATTTGGCACACATTTCTATATATTATTTAATATATGGAGGGAGAAAGAATTATACAATCTTGTCTCCGTTTTTATCTTTAACGGTAAAAATAATTTTGATCAATGGAGCGGAAAAATGAGAGATTTTTTCGAGGTTATCGGTATTTGGGATGTCGTTGAAAGCGGTTTTGACATTCCCGATGCCACCGCAAATTTAAATGAAGACAAATAAAAGCGTTGGAGAAGAACAAAAAGAATGATCGTTTGGCTCGTCATTATCTAAATAATGCGGTGGAGTTAAGCGTTTATAATAAATTTATGAACGCCAAGTCAGCTAAAGAGACGTGGAGGATCCTAGTCAACGCCAACCGAGGTAACGTTGAAGTTAAAAAGGTTCGTTTGCAGGAAATGCGGAGGCAGTTCGAGTTGGCTCAGATGAGAACAACTGAGTCAGTTGGTGATTTTATTGCAAAGGTACGAGATATCGCCAGCAAAATGGGTGCAAATGGAGAGAGTTTGACGGAGGCACAGGTAGTGCAGAAAATCCTCAGATCATTGACGCAGAAATTTCATACGAAGAAAACGATCATTGAAGCAACCGAAATCTTGATGAAATGACTATAGATCGTTGGAAGGTGAGTTATTATCCTATGAAATTTCTCTTGATCAACAATCTATTGCTATTGTTGAGGAAGCTTTGCAGGCACAACTGAATGTGTCAAATCAAAAGGCAGAATCATCAAATCATGTTGAATTCAGTCAACGTGGTCAAAATTTTCGTGGTAGAGGCCGTGGCCGAGGACGAGGCCGAGGCAGAGGTAATTTCAATTACCAAAGAAATAATGATGATTCTGGTAATAATGAAAAATGAAATGATTTTTCGAAAAAAGACAAATCGAAAATTCAGTGTTATAATTGTAAGAAGTTCGGGCATTATCAAAATCATTGTCGTTACAAGAATAATCAAGAAAATCATGCTAAGGTTGCAGAAAATGATGGTAATAGTCTGGAAACTTCATTATTGGCAAATTTTGGAACTAATGAGAACCAGAAAAATGATTGGATTTTGGATTCAGGTTGTAGTAATCACATGTGTGGGAACAAAGAATTGTTCTCAGATTTGGATACTTCGGTACAGTCAACTGTTAAATTTGGAGATAATACTGAGGTACCAGTTCTTGGAAAAGGGAAAATCACTTACACTTTAAAAGACGGTTCTTTTAATGCTATTTCTGATGTATTCTATGTACCTAGTTTACGTCATAATTTGTTGAGCATTGGACGGTTGTCACGAAAGGCTATAACATAGTCTTCAATCAAGGAACCGCATAGTAAGTGATCCAAAGAAAGGACTCATTGCAAAGGTAAACATGAGTAATAACCGTTTGTTTCCGCTGAAAATTAATTGTGGCAGTTTACCTTGTTTTAGTTCTGTGAGTTTTAATGATACATGGTTATGGCATCTAAGATTTGGACATTTGAACTTTGGAAGTTTGAAGTTTCTTGCCAGGAATAAGTCAGTATTGGGATTGCCAGATATTGACTTCCCTCACAAAGTTTGTGAGTCGTGTACTTTGGGGAAACACCACGAGAGATCCGTTTCCAAAGAATAAGGCATGGAGAGCAAGTACACCATTGCGAGTCGATTCATTCGGATTTGTGTTATGTTGAAGAACCTTCAAACGGAGGTAGTAAGTATTTTATATCTTTTATTGATGATTTCGGTCGAAAAGCATGGGTGTATTTTTTGAGAAATAAATCGATGCTCGTGATATTTTTAAAAGTTTTAAAAAGTACATTGAAAAACGAGTGGATATGAGATTAAAACTTTGAGAACGAGTGAGGAACCGAGTATATTGTACGTGATGATTTTCTTGAAAATAATGGAATCAAACATCAGATGACGGCCAGATATACTCCTCAGCAGAATGGAGTGGCAGAGAGGAAAAACAGAACGGTCATGGACATGGTAAGGTCTATGATGCATTCTAAGAAATTGCCTAAATCTTTTTGGGCAGAGGCCGTTGCTTGTGCCTTTTATGTCCTAAACAGGTGTCCTACCAGAAGTGTACCAGGTGGAAAAACACCATATGAGGTATGGACAGGGAGAAAACCAAATATTGGACATTTGAAAGTGTTTGGTTGTATTGCTTATGCCCATGTTCCCGATGTTTTGAGAAAGAAATTGGATGATAAATCCGAAAAGTGTATTTTTATTGGATATTCTCATCAAACAAAAGGTTTTAGGTTGTTTAATCCGGTAACGGGAAAAGTTGTAATCGACGGGGATGTTATATTCGAAGAACGGGAAGCTTGGGATTGGTCACCTAAGCAAGTTGAAAAACCGAGCAGTGTTTCTATTCCAGTTGTTGGTTCTAGTATACAACAAACAGAACCACCAAGAGAGGAAATTGTTACTGAATCTTCGTCTAGTCGTCCACAACGACAAAGACAGTTACCAGCTCGTTTGCAAGATTATGTCATCGGAAATGATAATGACATGTCTGATGAAGAAATTGTTAATTTCGCTTTGTTTGCAGATTGTGATCCAGTTAGCTTTGATGAAGCTTCAAGAAATGATTACTGGATACAAGCCATGAATGATGAGATTCATTCGATTGAGAAGAATGATACTTGGGAGCTGACAAACCTTCCACCAGGCAAGAAAACCATTGGGGTAAAATGGGTGTTCAAAACAAAGTATAAAGCCAATGGAGAGGTGGATCGCTATAAAGCCGGACTTGTAGCTAAAGGATACAAGCGAGAAGCGGTATTGATTATCTTGAGGTGTTCGCTCTGTTGCAAGACTTGATACGGTTCGTATGGTTATTTCACTTCGCACAAAGTTCGTGGAAAATTTATCGGTTGGATGTGAAATGCTTTTCTCAACGGTGTTCTTGAAGAAGAAGTTTATGTGGATCAACCTGCAGGATATATTTTTGAAGGACAAGAAAATAAAGTTTATCGCTTGAAAAAGGCATTGTATGGACTCAAACAAGCCCCGAGAGCATGGTATACTCGTATTGACTCTTATTTTATTGATCATGGGTTTGAACGATGCCCCTACGAGCATACCTTATATGTCAAATATTCTGATGGAAGTGATATCATTGTTGTGTGCTTATACGTTGATGATCTTATTTTTACTGGGAATAATGCACAAATGATTTCGAAATTCGGGAGGCTATGACTAGTCATTTTGAAATGACAGATCTTGGTTTGATGTCTTACTTTCTTGGTCCGGAGATACATCAATTGGATAGTGGAATCTTCATTTCACAAAAGAAATATGCGAGGTGATATTTTGAAGAAGTTTAAGATGGATTGTGCTAAACCAATCTTAACTCCGGTGGAAGAAAAACTAAAGTTGATAAAAGATGGCACCGGTGAGTTTGTTGATCCTACATATTTTCGAAGACTTGTTGGAAACTTGAGATACCGACTTCGACTAGGCCGGATATAACCTATGGTGTTGGACTTATAAGTCGTTTTATGGAGTCGCCGCGTCAATCTCATTTACAAGCGGCTAAGCGGATATTGAGATATATCGAGAGGTACACGAGTCATGGAATATTTTATTCATGTGCTAATGATATTTCTCTTGTTGGATACACGGATAGTGATTGGGCCGGTGACACGGTTCGGAGAAAAAGCACGTCGGGTTATGCATTTTTCTTGGGATCCGGCGTTTTCTCATGGTCGTCGAAGAAACAACGGGTGATTGCTTTGTCAACAAGCGAAGCGAGAATATATGGCGGCCTACAAGTAGTGCTACGCAAGCGAGTGTGGTTGAGGCGCATTCTTGATTTTCTACATCATCAACAATCTGAACCAACGAAGATTTATTGTGACAATACATCAACTATTGAACTATCGAAGAATCCTGTTTTTCATGGTCGTAGCAAGCACATTGATATCAAATATCATTATATAAGAGAGTTGGTTCGTGAAAAAGAGATTGTTATTGATTATTGTCCAACTGAAGAACAAATTGCGAGATATCTTCACAAAACCATTGAAGATGGAGTCATTTACTAAGCGATGAAGATGCTTGGAATGATGAAGTTTGAAGATTTTGGTTCAAAGGAGGCAATGTAGAGATGTGAACAAAATCTATGTGTGTAGCTAGCCTTCGTATCAATGGTGCACCGTCCACCACCGTCCAAAGACTTTCCAAGCATGTCATTGACAATGTAATTCACATGTGTTCATATGTGAGTAGTATACCTTATAAATAGGTGTTGTTTGTGATTGTAATTGTAACAACCAAAAGTGAGAGCTTAAGAACAAAGCTTTCTAATACAAAGTGTGTCTTTGTGTGTGTTGAATGTCAGTAAGGTGACTTAAACTCTACATTTTGGTGGAACCAATCTGAAGACTCAGCTGGGTGATGGTCAGCTGAGAAGTGTATTCATTTACGTGCATCGGTAGGGTGGAGTCTGCGAGCTTCGGCGGGGTAGCTTCGGCGGGGTAACTATCGGCGGGGTGATAGTCGCGAGTACTTGAATACGAGCGGGGTCCCACATCCGTTAATTACGTTATGTGACGGCTATACGGTGTCATTAAAAGGAGGACACGTGTAGGGGTATTTATGGTGCATCGGACAAAATTCTGGCGGCTAGGGTTTAGGGATTTGTGCCTATAAATACGGTTGTTGTCTCATTGTCCGAGTGTGTTGAAATCGTAAAATTCGGTGCATAATAAAATATCTCTTTTACGCCGTGGTTTTTTACCTCTCCCACCGAGAGGTTTTCCACGTTAAATCGTGTTCTTCTTGTTTCTGTTATCTCCTTTGATTGTTTATGTTTGATTGCTTCTGTTTCTGTTTCTTGCATCTGAAGTTATCTCCATCAGTTTTATAACAAGTGGTATCGGAGCAAGGTTCTGGAGAAAACAGTCTGTACGACCAACTTCATCTTCACCAAGACCTTCAGCAAGGTGCTAGGATCTGTGATAAAGTTGTAATCTTTAGCAAGGAAAGATGTCAGCAGTAAACGTAAAAATCGATAAATTTACAGGAAGGAACAGTTTTGGTCTGTGGCAAATCAAGATGCGTGCACTGTTGAAACAGCAGGGTTTGTGGAATCCGTTATCTGACAAACCAAATACAGGTGCAGCAGATTATGCCAGTCTGGAAGAGAAAGCACATTCAACCATCATGTTGTGCTTATCTGATGATGTTATCACCGAGGTTCTTTGAGGAAGACACCGCAACCAAGTTGTGGAAAAAGCTTGAAAGCTTGTATATGACCAAGTCACCGACCAACAAGCGTTGTTGAAACGAGAGGTTGTTCGGTTTGAAGATGCATGAAGGAGTCCACCGAGGGAACATCCGGACCGGTGAACACAATATTGCTTGATTTAAGGAATATTGATGTTAAAATTGAAGATGAAGATGCGTACCCTAATCCCGTTGGTGTCACTACCGGCATCATATGAAAACTTTGTGCAGTCTTTCATAGTTGGAAAGGATACAGTAGCTTTGGAGGATGTGAGGTCTGCCTTACATGCCAGGGAGCTTAGACACAATTTCTTTGGAACAGACGGTCGACAATTTCTTTGGGCTAGTAGCTAGCAAACAATAGTGGAAAAGGATATGGACGAGAAGAAGAAAAGAAGTCGGTGTCCAAATGTCCTAAGTCTACCGATGTCCGTAATTCCGTAGGAGCGGGGACATTGGAAGTCCAATTGTCCAAAGAAGAAGAAACGACAGGAAGGCAATTCGGCACGGCGGCGGCTTTGGCTGCGAGCAATCGATGAGGATGCGGTTCTAGTTGCGGGGGATTCTACACACCATAATGATGTGTGGATACTTGATTACGGAGCATCCTACCATATTTGTCCAAACGGGGAGTGATTTTCTACTTATGAGCGAGATAGATGGTGGTCAAATCTATATGGCCAACAAAGCAAGGTTTGCAAAGTTGTGGGAATTGGCTCGGTGAAGTTAAGGACGAGAGGATGGTAAATTTTGTACACTGAAAGATGTAAGACATGTTCCACAGATGACCAAGAATTTGGTATCTCTTAGTCTACTGGACAGCAAAGGGTTCAATTTCAAGGGTGAAGGTGGACAGTTGAATGTCTTCAAAGATTCAGTTGTGGTCCTCAAAGGCATCAAGAGGGGAACCTTGTATATATTACAAGGATCTACCGTATACGCCGCCTTCTTTGTTGCATCCTCAGCAGTTCACCAGTCTCAGCAGACTCAGCTGTGGCACATGAGACTTGGTCACATGGGTGAAAGGGGTATGCAGGTTCTTTCTTCAGCAGGTTTTCTTGGGGGATATAAGGTCAAGAATGCGGACTTTTGTGAACATTGTGTGTTTGGGAAGTTGCATAGAAGTAAATTCTCGGCGGGGTTGCACAATACAAAGGCAACACTTGATTATATCCATTCGGGCTCTTTGGGGTCCATCAAGAGTTGAGTCATTGGGTGGTCACGGATATTTTGTGTCATTCATAGATGACTATTCAAGGATGACTTGGGTGGTGATGATGAAGAACAAAAGTGATGCATTCAAGTAACTTCAAGCGAGTGGAAGGCCCTAGTGGAGAATCGGTTAGGCAAGAAAATCAAGAAGCTTCGTACGGATAATGGTCCGGAATTCGCCTTTGGACGGATTTTGATTCATTTTGTGCGGTGAGGGTATTGTCGGACATCATATCGTAAGGAATACACCTCGGCGGAATGGTGTAGGCGAAAGGATGAATCAAACTCTCTTTGGAGAGGGCAAGATGTATGCTTTCTCAAAATTTGGTTTATCAAGGAGATTTTGGGCGGTAGGTCGTAAAAACTTGACTTGCTACTTAATCAACGGGAGTCCTCACACGGGGATCAATCTCAAGACACCATTTGAGATGTGGTCGAGCAAGCCTCGCGACTACTCGGTTCTAAGGGTTTTTGGGAGTACGGACTTACTATCATGTTAGTGAAGGGAAGTTAGAACCAAGAGCCAAGAAGGGAGTGTTTGTGGGGTATGGTGATGGAGTGAAAGGATATAGAATTTGGTCATCGGCGAGTCCGAGTAATCCTCGAGCGGGGACGTTGTGTTTGATGAAAATTCTATGTTAAACTCATCGGTGGGGAGGTCTGCGAGTACGAAACCGTCTTGAATCGATAGTGTTGAGAAACAAGGTGGAGCTTCGGGTGGAGTCTCGATATGCAACAATCGGTGGATCCAAATCAACACTATACCGATCCGGATAATGAACCGAATCCGATCCAAGCCGGTCCGCGAGACCTCGGCGGGCGTCATACAAACATTGATCGGCGAGAGTCTAGGCGCCGGCGGTGCCTAGAAGATCTAATGTTGGGATACCTCCAAGGAGATATGGTTATGATGATTTGGTGGATATGCACTCCAAGTTCTTGAAGAAGTAGAGGTTTCTTGAACCTACTACTTACGGGGAAGCGATGACATGTACGAAGCATCCCGGTGGCATGCTGCCATGGGAGATGAAATGGAGTCATTGCGAAGAATCGGACTTGGGAATTAGTCAAACGATCTATCGACAAGGGAGTTGTGACTTGTAAATGGATTTTCAAGAAAAAGGAAGGAATAACTAAGGCGAAGGGGTCGGGTATAAGGCACGTTTGGTTGCAAGAGGATTCGGTCAAAAGGAAGGGGTTGACTTTGATGAAATATTTTCACCGGTGGTCGGACACACTTCAATCGGGGTGTTACTAGCAATGGTGGCACGGCGGGATGCGGAACTTGAGCAATTAGATGTGAAAAGCGCTTTTCTACATGGTGAGGTGGATAAGGAGATATACATGACACGGCTGAGGGATTTCAAGTTCCTGGTAAAGAAAACTATGTTTGCAAGTTGAAGAAATCATTGTATGGTTTGAAGCAAGCTCCAAGGCAGTGGTATAAAAGGTTTGACGAGTTTCATGCTTCGACGGGGTTACAACAGAAATCCTTATGATTTGTTGTGTTTACTTCGTCTATTTGAAAGATGGATCATATATCTATCTTGTCTGTATGTGGATGACATGCGATAGGCGCGTGACAAGGAAGTCGATGTTCAAAATCGAAGAACCTTCTTAGTCTTTGAATTTGAAATGAAGGATTTGGGTGCGGCCAAGAAAATCTTGGGGATGGAGATGCGGAGAGATAGGAGTCGAAGAAGTTGTTCTTGTCTCGGCGGGGTTATGTGCGAGAAGATATTGGCCAAGTTTGGGATGTCCGCTTTGCAAAACCAATAGATACTCCTATGGCATCAAATGTTCATTTGTCTGTTTATGCTTCACAGTCAGCTGAAGAGAAGGAGTATATGTCAAAATTTCCCTATGCTAGTGCAGTTGGCAGTCTGATGTATGCCATGGTTTGCACTAGGCCTGATCTGGCTCAGGCAGTCAGTGTTGTCAGCAGGTTTATGGCTCAACCTGGAAAGGAACACTGGAAAGCTGTTAAAAGGATATTCAGGTACCTGAGAGGTACAGCTGATGTTGGTCTCATTTATGGAGGTGATGCGGGTCCGGTCACGGAGTTCTTGTGATGCGATTATGCGAGTGATGTTGACGGTAGAAAATCAATGCCTGGGTATGTGTTTACATTGGGAAATGCGGTGGTCGGTGGAAAGCTACTCTTCGGGCTACGGTAGCCTTATCAACTACCGAAGCGAATATATGGCTCTTCTTGAAGCGGCTAAGGAGGGTATCGGTTGAAGGGGCTAGTCGGTGATTTGGGGTTGCATCGGGATCGGTGATATATATTGTGACGGTCTTAGTGCAATATGTTTAGCCAAGGATCGGGTTCATCATGAGAGAACCAAGCATATTGATGTCGGTATCATTTCTTGAGGAATGAGAAGAGGGTTGTGGTGAAGAAGATTGGCACAAAGGAGAATCCTGGCGATATGTTCACTAAACCGAGTTCGGCGAGTAAGTTCCGGCTTTGTCCGGACTTACCGAATATTCAAAGCTTATAATCATTTCGGAAACTCTGCGAGGGCGGATCGGTGGAGTGGATCTTTGTGGAGATAGTACGGTACAAGTACATACGGCATTGACGAATGCATACGGTACAAGTACATCCGGTTATGCAATCGTTTGACTCTAGTGAGAGTTGAAGTCAAGGTGGAGATTTGTCAGTAAGGTGACTTAAACTCTACATTTTGGTGGAACCAATCCGAAGACTCAGCTGGGTGATGGTCAGCTGAGAAGTGTATTCATTTCTGTGCATCAGTAGGGTGGAGTCTGCGAGCTTCGGCACAGGTAGTTTCAGCAGGGTAACTATCAGCAGGGTGATAGTCTGCTGAGTACTTGAATACAGCAGGGTCCCACATCTGTTAATTCTGTTATGTGACAGCTATACAGTGTCATTAAAAGGAGGACACGTGTAGGGGTATTTATGGTGCATCAGACAAAGATTCCTGGCGGCTAGGGTTTAGGGATTTGTGCCTATAAATACAGTTGTTGTCTCATTGTCCGAGTGTGTTGAAATCTGTAAAATTCAGTGCATAATAAAATATCTCTTTTCTGCCCGTGGTTTTTTACCTCTCCCACTGAGAGGTTTTCCACGTTAAATCTGTGTTCTTCTTGTTTCTGTTATCTCCTTTGATTGTTTATGTTTGATTGCTTTCGTTTACGTTTCTTGCATACGAAGTTATCTCCATCGGTTTTATATATAGAGAAAAAAATGGAAACTGTTTCAGACAGAATTGTGAGGATTAATTCTCGTTATGGACAGCAAGCAAATATATATGGAAAGGATATATTTTATTTTCTAGTAGTTTTTGTGCCACGTATAGCAATTAGAAATAAAGAATAGCAAATTTACAGGTCTAAAAGAGATGGCAGCTGCAGGAAACATGATCATGCTCTTTGTGCATCGATGGATCCTCTCTTGATTTGTTATCAAAGACAATTCCTATGAACCACCAAACCTACCTCTGTTAAGTTTGTCATGCTCTTCATGCTCTTTAATTGTTCAACGATCGATGTACGTACGTGGAGATTGAAAGTACTACCTCCGTCCCAAAATGTAAGTCTTTTTAGACATTTTCACATAGTTGGTTAAATTTGTTATTTGTCATTAATTTTGATTAAAAAGACTAAAATGACCTTTCATTGGTATTAATGCAAAATAATAAAAAGTGGTCACAGAAGAGTTGATCGGGGATTTTTTTTTTTTGTATGGGCATTGCAATTAATTTTCTGAAGATTGAGAAGAAATGAACCAAAAAAGAATTGAAAATATTTTTTTGGATGAAATTAAAAGAAAAAGGCCTAGAAAAAGAATCTGGATTCATAATGGCTCGATTTGAAGGAAATTTGGACACGTTTTTTCTTTTCTTTTCGGGCGGCGGAAGAGGAATCGGGCGAGGTTCATCAATGTTAAGGTATACGAACCCCCGACTTTGGCTCTGATAGCATAATTAAAGAAAAACAGAATACGTAGCGGAAACGTAAAGACTCAGAACTGATGTTTTATTGAATTAATCAAATACTTACTGATGAGTGACTCTTATATAGGAGAAAATTCCTAAGAGTCTAAGATAAAACAACTACTTAATTTGAATAACGTAATAAAAGGCAATTTCAAATATTTTAACACACTTTTTTTTAGGGGAATATTTTAACAAACTCTAGATAATATAACTAAATTATCTTCATTTTGAACTCCAATTTATATCTGTAATGTATTTATCTTCTATTAGCCGCCAAGTTGGTGCACCGCCAGCCAGGGGCGGACCCAGCCTTATAGGGGTGGGGTGCATGGACCCCACCTCAATTTCCGGACGAAGTTACTATTATACCCCTCTAGTAATATTAAAATTGTGTATGTATATTATTTCAGATAATATCTAGTGTAAATATCTATTTAGCTCAATTTGTTAGAAGTTTAATTACCTATCCTTAGGTCATAGGTTCGAATATTGGCATTTTTTTTTTTCACGTTTTTTTTAATTTGGCACGGGTCCGAAAAAATTTTGCCGCCATTTTGACCGCCGATACGGTGACTTAAAACCGATGTTTTTTTAATAAAAAGAGTTTTTATCCTATAACATGCTTGTCTAATACACATGCGTAGTATATATAGGTTTAACATGCAGAAAAGAGAAGCAACATGTATACCTCAAATGTCACATAATCGCATGTAAGTGATAAAAGACTTTGATGCTTGAATCATTACCTTGACAACTTAGGAGAGATTGCAACCAAGATAATCCTTTTCAAAAGAGATGCATTAATTCTCCTATTTTGAATCCACACCCGCCTACACCATATTGATAACCATAACTTAAAGCTTACGAAACTATGCTTGAAACTTAAAGAAACTTGAATCAAAACTTACATGATCTTGAAGGGCTGGTTGCTAGAGATATGAGTCTTGTTTGCATCAGAGTTTCCCCAAATCTTTGAAAGAGAAAGGTAGGTTATGAGGCTAGAAAAGTGATGGTATTTATAGACTTGAAAAGATGAATATCATGAATACAAATGCACTTTTGGACGATTGGAAAGCCACGAATCACCATTATGGTGCCATCAACAACCTAGAGTTGTAGAATTCGAAGAGGTGCAAAATCTGATGACAGAGTTGCCGTCAAGACGCCAACAATCATGCCGCCTAGACGGTGGGTCACTTCCTCGCGGACCCACTTAACGTAATTCAGGATTTTGCAATTTGCTCCTATTTCTGATTTGTTTAAAATAAGTCATTACTTACTTTTTTTTAATTCGCTTAAGCTTGCGATAAGGAATGAACATAGACATGTTTGAAAGCAACATCAATTAAGTTATGAACATATAAAGAGGGGGTGGTGGGTGTTTGGAGTACGTAGTCATGCTTTCTATGAATACTAATGGAAGAAAGAACGTGTACTACCTACATCTCTCTTTCTTTTTTTTTCTTTTTTTTTTGAAGGGACATCTCTCTTTCTTCTTATAACACTACTCTTTTTCCACCCCTACACCACGCAATCTTCCATTTTATTCTTTCATGCATCCTTCTTTCACACTGATGATACATATTTCCCATTCAAATATTCAATAACTCGATAAATACTTCCTAATTATTTCAACTTAATCTATTAATTACGAATCCTCTTAGAATGTTCTTTTTTGTGTAAAAGTTACCAATTCTCTGTTATAATTCACTACTTTTTTTTTTGTTTCTCAAATGTGTCGAGGTTGGCTGAGTTTGCTCGGCACAATATGTCTACAAAGCATAATTAAGCGGTACGAACTCGAATTTTCCGGCATACTCATCTCATCTAAAAAATCGATCTCCTTAAATTATCATAGCTTCAGCTCAACAATCTCGCTTCCGATACCGGAAAGGTTTTCAAGGCTTTGCCTGCCGCCGGCCATTTACCGCGCTTTGGTTAGTTCTTTTTAATCAATGATTTTAATTTACGTTATGATACATTGTTATGACTCAATCAATGTGTTGTGGCCCTTAGCAATTAATGCTTTAATACATATACATGCAATTACAGACAAGTGATGATTTTACTTTTTCCAGGTACAGTTACAGATGTTCAAGACCAGCTTCAATTCAATAACAGCCATGCCCATGATGGTGCCAATGTCTGGTGCATTTTTCCTACTTGTGAATGGTAGCAACCTTGCACTCTACATCAGCACCGCAACCATTGGCGTCTGTACAGGCGCGATCGATCATAGCCATTACGGTCTCAACTACAACCGAGCTTTTTGGAGCCAAAAGTTTAGCGTAAATCACAACATTTTACTCACTAATATACCACTTGTATCGCTCGTGTTTGGTGACTTGGCGGCTTTAATCTACAGGAAACACAGAGATGATGAGAATGGAGAGAACTGCATAGGCACAAAATGTTACCAAAGCACATTCTTTATTTATATGGGGATCTTTATTTGTGTTTGGGACTTTCTTAGCTATATTGCTTCACTTGAAAACCAAGAAATTTTATAGCCAATTTTTTTTTGGTTGTGTTTTTCTGACAGCACAATTGTATTCAAGTGTAGAAAGATAAGTTTTGTTTTTGTTATTATTCAAGGCATTTTATGATGTCAATAGATGCTCTGATTCAATAATGTGTTGTTATGCGAGACTTTTCCTTTTTCCCCTTTGCTATATCTTTGCAAAACATTTTTTCTCCTACATAGGAGTAGTTCTATTAGTTAAAAATGTTGGGATATTGTATCGTGTGTGGCGTGATTTACGAACAAATTCGTAATTAACGGACTTAATTACAGATTATTAAACTATAAAATAAATATTCATATAATCTAGGGGGAATGAGGGAGAATGACAGAAATATTTCATCAATTGAGTAGAAGGACAGTCTTTTCAAACTTTTGCATAAAGGACAAAACTATTTATTCACTGTCGAAATTCACTTGTGTTCCAAATTCACTGTTTAAATTCACTGCCGAAATTCACTGTCGAAATTCACTAATTTTCAAAATTAATTGTCGAAATTCACTGATTTTCGGGATTCACTATCGAAATTATTTGTCGAAATTCGGGATTTCGGGATTCACCGATTTTCGGGATTCACTGTTTGTCCTTCTCGCTATAAAAATTATGCAGTTGTCCTTCTCCCTATAAAAAATATGTAGTTGTCCTGTTACTTAAAAATATTCCAGATTGTGTCCTTATCCCTAATTTTCCATATAATCTAACAGATCTAACAAAATCAATATTACGTGCAGATCTAACTCGAACAAAGAATAAGAAAATTACGACGCATAAAATAAATGACTAGAGATCAAACCGAGACGACTATATACTATTTTCTTAAGACAAATTGCCCTGGTATGGTGCCCGCGGTAGTAGCAACTGTCTCCCAAGACACAACGGCTTACGTCTCGGATTTAGAGCCACTTCAAAAATCCGAGCTCCGGCGAACTACTCGATATTCCGACTTCTCTTCGACACACCATGACTCAATGAGTGCAGAATGATTTTTTATATGTAGTAGAGGAGAAAAATCCGATGTCTAATTCTCATTCACTGGGCTCTTTATATAGTGGAGAGGGTGTGTCAATACTCGATTCTCATTGGCCGAATGACACAATATTCTTCTCTCTTAAGAAAAGAAATTAGCCGACAACTTTACACAATTAAATTAGCCGACCTTATTAGTTCGGTCAAATTTAAATATGTAAAGTCAATTTCGGTTTTTTCTCGTCCGCAAATATTTTACTCCAACTTTAGGTATTAATTTCTCATTCACCCGACATCCGAATCGAGCGATTCAAAAGCTCATCATTATCTACTCCGTGAGTAGAATTTAACCGCATAAATAACTCTCAATGATATACATCAGAGTATATAAAAAATTAGCGCTAAAGTTGACCGTTCAACCCTCCACTCGGGCTTTTTCTCCAACAATCCCCTACATGAATGAAAATTAATGCGATGCAAATGCAGACTCTGAAGAGAAGTCAGATGGAAAAATATTGCATCAGGAGAGGTAGCTTCTGGCCTTGAACCTGCCTTAGTGACGTACTATCGGATTTACTCGGCTAATCAGTGAACTAGGTCTTGAACTGTTCAGCCTTTAGTGTAAACCTAGACAATAGCACTCACACAAAATTTCCCCTAACATCTTTCGATTCTCATGATTGTGTCCATCTCGGCCCTGGACAACACTTGGTTTCAGAAAGCGCTTTAGAGAATTCAAACCTCAAAATTCTCACAGAAGCGGCCCCACTTCACACTTACATAGGTGACCTCCTATCAAGGGTATTCTGCCCTACCCCACATGAATATCAAGCTATAGGAATCATTAAAAGCTTTGCTAACCCTTACACCCTCTGCAGATAGCACTTTTATTCTCTCAGAATCCGTAAGTGCTGGACTGTTCCTTATAGCTTAGTTGTCCCTTTTGAACCATGATCTTGGGATCTCTAGCCAACAAGGTTGGGTTGCCACTACAAGGAAGCATGCGTAATAGGCTTCAGTTCCATTCCGGTTGTCAAGATTGACATCTGATCTCTAGCTAAACCTTTTGTAAGCGGATCCGCAAGATTCTCCTTCGATCGTACATAATCGATGGAAATCACACCTTTAGAGATCAATCATTTAATGGTATTGTGTCTACGGCGTATGTGTCAAGACTTACCATTATACATACTACTTTGTGCCCTCCCTATTGGAGACTGACTATCGCAGTATATGGAATATCCTCTAGGAAATTTCTAAGCCATTCAACTTCTTCTCCAGCCATATCCAGTGCTATGAACTCAGCTTCCATTGTGGAGCGAGCTATGCACGTTTGTCTTGTAGACTTCCAGACACAGCAACACCACCAATCGTGAATAAGTATCCACTGGTGGACTTCAAATCTTTCGTATTTGATATCCAGTTGGCATCACAGTATCCTTTTAATACTGCTGGATATCTAGTATATTATAATCCTAGGCTCATAGTGTACTTCATATACCTCAACACCTATTTAATGATTATAATCTGGATTACTCATGAACCTACTCAGTTTATTCACTGCACATGCTAAGTCTGGTAGTGTACAAATGGTTATGTACATCAGAATTTCAATCACTTGAGAATATCTCAATTGATCCACAGGTTCACCTCTATTCTTGGCTAAGTGCATACTTAGGTCAAGAGGAGTGCTCACTAGAATTTCACCAAAGACATTAAATCTTTTCAAAACAGTCTCAATATAATGAGTTTGTCACCACAAGTCCATCAAATATTCTAGAGATCTTACTCCCTAGTATCAAATCTGCAACTCCCAGGTCCTTCACATCGAAGTTCCTTGTCAGCATATTTATCGTATTCATGATACTCTCATGAGAACTTCTTATTATGAGCATGTCATAGACATACTATCACACAGGCGTGTTCTTAATGTTGACATATATGTGTCCTATAACATTGTCAAACTCGATATGCCATTGCTCTGGCTATTATTCAAAACCACAGAGAGACTTAACAAGTCTACACGCCTTACTCTCTTAGCCTGGAACTATGAACCCATCGGGTTGTTCCAAGTACATCTCTTCCTTCAACTCACCGCAAACATCCATTTGATGGATTTCTAGGTTATAGACTCCAGCTATACCTATGAGAACCCTTATGTAAGTAATTCTTGTAATTGGTGAGAAAAAGTCAAGGCCTTCTCCTTGTCGATACCTTCGGGCTACCAACAACGCCTTACAATAAATCCATCAACCTTTAACTTCTTCTTGAAGATCCATTTGTACCCGAGTGGTTTATTTCCGGTTGAAAGACAAACCAATTTCCATGTAGGGTTCTGCATGATGGATTTTATTTCACTACATATAGCTTCTTTCCAGAAAGGATCTTATGGAATTGACATTGCCTCAGCATATGTCATGGGTTCGTTTTCTAACACATAGGTCAGCAAATCAGGAGCAAAGGACTTGGAAGTCCTAGCCTTTATACTACAACGAGGCTCTTCAAGTTCTTGAGGATCACACTCTAATTAAGACTCATATGTCTGCTTACTCATGCTTGTTTTATCGGTTTCCTTCTATGGAGAGAGATCTTCAAAGAACACAACATGGTGAAGACATCATCATGTCAGTTTTATGCACCAGCAACCGATAGGCACTACTCTTAAGAGTATATCCGATGAATATACAATCAATCGTTTTCGGTCCTATTTCCACTTGCTTTGGTTTAGGTACTTCTACCTTAGCCAAACACCCCCATAGTTCCAAGAATTTGTAGCAAGACCTCGGTCTTTCCACAACTCATACGGGGTGTCATCCTTATTCTTTGAATGCATCTTGTTCAGAATGAATTTTGCTGAGAGGATAGTTCCCCCCACAAGTTCTGAGGTAAACCCGAACTTAGCAACATAACATTCACCATCTCTTAAAGAGTTAGGTTCTTGCCTTTAGCAATACCGCTTGACTAAGGTGTGTATGGTGTTGTTGTTTGATAAATGATGCCGGGCCCTTAGCAAGACTCATGAAACAATACATCATATCCACCACCACAATCACTACGGATACATCTCATCCGTTTGCTATGTTTATTATCACATTCATTCTTAAAACCATCAAGGCATCACGAGCCTTATCTTTGCTTTTCAGCATTTAAACATCATAATATTTCGGTGCTATACTCAATAAAAGTAACATTATACTTTTATCACATTTAGTTTGCATGAATCTAGAGGTTCTGTGTTCCTTTCTACCGGTCTACCGGTGTATTAGCCAACATGACTTCAACACATACTATACACTTGTGATTAGGATCAAATTTCAAATTTGGTAACAACACCGTGTTCATCAACGGATGAATGAATTTGAAAATTTGCAAGTCTTAGTCATAGTGTCACAAGCAATATTATTCAAGCATGTAAGCAGAACTTAAAGGCAATCTCACTGGCTCTCTACAGAGCATCACTTCGTGCTCAACAGATAGATTCACTGTCAACAAACTGATCAATCCGGTTTGATCATTCAAACCATCGTTTGTTGCACCACCGAACTTCTCCATCCAAGGGATGAGATTAACCGATCATTGTTGCAACGTCTAGCGCTACAACCGACACGTACACTTGTGTCCCAAAAGACACAGTAACATTTTGATTCACCTTGGTGTATCCTTTCATTTCTGTCTTTGTTTCAGTTTCCACCGTTTTACAAACGATAACCTAAATTTCACTCCGTAAGCACTTACTAAACAATAGTGAAATAACTAGAGAATACTATTGCAATTTAAGACACAAAGTCATACTGCAAATTTATTCAAAGGACCCAAGTACACTAAAAAGTAAAGGTGAAAGTTTTCCCTGTAACCTTGCTGAACAGAGTAACCACAATTTAATGGTTATAATTTCGTTGCATAGCATATATCCAATCCAGTATTATCTAAGCAAGGCACAAAACATATTATTTCTTTCTTTCTTTCTTTGTACCAGCTAATACATTAATTTTTTGATTTCAAAACAACATTTCATCTGTTTGACTTGTTAATATTTCCACAGCAAATACATTGACACGCAGGCTCGTTGTAGTCGACAAGGACCCAATGATCAGTTGTTGGACGACGCAATCAACAAAATAAAAAATAATCCTCCTCCAGATCATGATGACCGGCCGATAATTCTTTCAGCAGCTTGGATTAATCCTTCTGATTTTCCGCTATTTTTGCAGGTGTATGTTGCTAATGGAGAATTATCTTGTCAAATGTATCACCACTCTGCTGATATGTATCTTGGAGTGGAGTCCCATTTTACCTTGCATATTATGCCCTACTTACATGTATGATTGCACATGTTTGTGGTAAGTTTCTCTTCTTCTTTTTTTTAAAACCTTTTTTTTAGCCTTCGGTATCCGGGATCAACTGAGCCGAGACTAAATTATGAGTTCAACTCGGGTCACGCCTGCAAAGTCAGCTTCACAACCTGAAATCAAAGACTCGTTAGCAATTTCAGCCACTAAATTTGCAGCATGGAATTCTCTTCCTCTTCCTCTATAATCTAGAGGATAGCCGTGTAGTTTGTAACATTTGTCGATTATGTGGCCTATCATGCCACAATGTCTACACTGAGGCCTACGAAAAGTTTGGCTATCATTTCATCTATGACCAGCAGCTTGTGCAATCATGTTAGATCAATGCCGTGTGAATTTTGATTATTCACTGTTGGTGCTTCAGAAAAAGTGACATGACCACAACTATAATTCAACTGACGTTCATGTTTTATAGCGATAGAAAATGCTACATTGATAGATGAAAGAGGTATAGGTAGAGGTTCTACCAAGAACTTCCAGAATGGAGCCAGGAAAGTACAATGTTCTTATTGTGGAAAACAAGGCCATACAGTTGATACTTGATAGGTGTTATCAAAAGTATGGGTACCCAAATAACCCTAGAGGCAGGGGTAGAGGGGAAATCATAGCCAATCAAGTTGGCTTTGATGCAGCTATACTGATTTCTCCTCGCTTTTATGAAATGATTTTAAAATATTATGTACAACAGTACAAGGAGCTTTCTTTGTCCAACCAAAGAAATTCGCAGGACCAACAAAATACACTAAAAACGCAGCTCGAGGCCGAGAAGAATATCAGTAAAAATACGCTCATATTCTGGCACTTTCCCAAACCCTGTTGCAGCCAAGCCAGACAGGTTTTTACAATAAAAATGAAGTGACATCCACCTTATGCGGTTATTTATGCAATGACACCACCTTATGCAGCGATTTATGCAGTGACACATTATGATATGATCTATGCAGTGACAACAACATTTGCAATCATTTATGAAGTGACACTCAACAATTTTTTTTCTTTGAGAGTAACACTCAACTATTTTCACTACAAAAGTAAAACATTTCCGACTTAATTTCTGAAAATCGAGTTTTTTCTGAAAAAATTGATGTTATTTTCTATCTAATACTCAATATTTTAAGCGTTTATATCTTTTTATATAAAACTCTGATCATCGTAATTATTTCATCATAATTCATATTTTTTCGTCATCTTTATTCTGATATCTCATTTGATATTTTTTCGACTTAATTTTAAAAAATCAATTTTTTTTATAAAAATCGACGCGATGTAGTGACATATGAAGGTGATGTGACATCAACATTAACATATTCAGTGACAAATTGTAAAAAATCAATTAAAAATGACTTGAAAAAAGATTAAAATCGCACTGTTAATTTCTTCATATATTCAGGGTCACTGCATATGTGTAAATGGAAAAAAAATACTCATCTAGCTTCATGTCTTTTCTCCACACCAAAACTTTAATCACCTGGCACCCAAACAATATCAACAACCAATATCTCTTGACTAATGCAGGTCCCAGAGAACATAATCTTCAAGCAAATGAAGAAGAAAATCATCTTTATTTTTTTAAGAATACGAGGAGAACTAGTCTAAAGCACACAAGGACGGGGACTTGACTCATCAAACATATATACAATCAGAGTTGAACACTTTCACACATGAGGATACAAAAAACTGTTGTAAACAACATTGTATCATCATGTGGATACACTGAGTGCATCATATCCGTCCATCTATTTGGACTCAGTTTGACACATATAGACCGACCATGTACAACCTTCTTGCCACAATTTTGCATCATAAAACTTATCCTACATGATGATACTAACATGAAAGTAGTTCAAACAGAGGAAAGTTGCAGCTGTAACAATGTCAAAATTAAAAGGATGATGATGAAGAATTTGTATTCAGGAAACTTGGAGAACAAGCCTCTTGATTTATCTATCCATTTGTCCAGTGAGCATTAAATCAAACATCTTGAGATCACACAATTAAGAATGACCAAATCGGATGCCCAAAAGTTGCAGGAACATTTCCCTCCACAAAAAAATGGAAAATGGGGTGAATTAATGTGTTGTGACTTATGATTGAAAAGATTGGCTGATTCAGATAAAACATTATTTATTATTCAACTAGCATCTTGGTAACATTGTCTTTTGTTGTTTATTTCTTGTTTTTTCCTGTTGGAAGTCTGATTCATCTTGGTGTATTTTACTTCCATTTTTGTATGTGTAAACTCACTCTAAACCACTAAATTCAATGAAATTCGGGTAACATGAGAGTAAAAGGTAGTATATTCTTGACAACTATTTTGTCATCCTGTTTTGATATATAGAGCTAAATTGATTCTGAGGCTGTTTCTTACAGCAATGGTATAAGTACATCAAATGGAAGACAATAAACTAAACTTCAATCAACCACTCCTATCCGTTACCGTTAGGCGCTATTCATCAACAGCCGTGTCTGAGAAAGAGGACAGAAAGAACCTCAAAAGTCATCAACCCAATATACCAAATCAGCAGCCTTATTCAAATCAGCAGCAAAGAAACAATTTTTCTTCAAAGACTGAATTGCAAGTAGGTGCTTGCCGGATTTCAACTTCATGGAGTCCATAAAACTGGAATTAGGAGCTACCTGGGGCAAATCAGCAGCAATGGATTTCCGGATGGTAGGACCTCACATGCTACGCATGAAGGAAGTGCTACTTTAAATGGAGGATTGACTCTTAGAAATGTTCTTTATGTGCCTAATTTGGCGTGTAATTTGCTATCTGTAACTCAGTTACTTGATGAATTTGATTGTCAGGTTCAATTCACTCCCACATTGTGTGTTATACGGGACCGAACGACGAGGAAGCTGATTGGAGTGGGTGAGCGCGAAGATGGACTTTTCTTCTTCCGAGGGGTTCCACGTGTGAAGGTTATGGCAGTTGATAGGAAAGATTCTATGGATCTATGGCATAAACGGTTGGGCCATCCTTCCGAAAAAGTACTGAAACAACTTCCCATGGTAAGTGAGTCTAGTTCGTTGAATAAAGATGGGTGTGACGTTTGTTTTCGGGCTAAACAACCTCGTGAAAGTTTTCCACGTAGTGATAGTCGGGCTAGTAGAATTTTTGAACTTGTGCATTCTGACTTGTGGGGACCGTATGCGACATCTTCTACATGCGGGGACTCTTATTTTTTGACGATTGTGGACGATTACTCTCGTTTTGTGTGGGTGTATTTACTATATAACAAGTGGGAGGTTGAGACTATTTTTTTGAATTTTATGGCGTTGATTGATCGTCAATTTAGTGGGAAAATTCTACGTGTTCGGAGTGACAGTGGGAAGAAATTTAAACGATTGCTTCCGCATTTTCAAAAGGTAGGAATAATTTTTGAAATATCATATGTGGGAACCCCTCAACAAAATGATAGAGTCGAGAGAAAACATCAACATATTTTGAATGTCGCTAGAGCTTTGAGGTTTGAGGGACACCTTCCTCTTAAATTTTGGGGGGAGTGTGTCATGGCAGCTTGTTATTTAATTAATCGGACCCCGTCAAGCGTTTTGAACTATAAGATACTGTATGAATGTTTGTTTGGTAAACCCCCGAGCCTTGATGCCTTGAGAGTTTTTGGATGTTTGTGTTATGCATACAATTTACGACATAAAGGAGATAAATTTGAGGGTCGGAGTCGAAAGTGCGTATTTTTGGGATATCCTTTTGCTAAAAAGGGATGGACACTCATGGATTTGGAAACGGAAGAAATCTTTGTCTCGAGGGATGTGAAATTTTTGGAACATGTTTTTCCAATGAGCGAATCACAAAATCCTAGTCTTCCTTCGGTTACGTTTCCTGCCGTTGACGGTGATTATTTTTATAGGCATGATAGTGATACGATTGTGGAGCCGTCTCCACCTAGTGGGGATCCCGTAGACACTGATATAGGGGGAGTGACGCAACCTAGTGAGGGAGTTGATGGATTACTGACAGATGGGGTTGTTGTGAGTGAGCAGTCGTCTAGAGACACAACAGAGTTGGGCAGAGGGAAACGTACAAAAGTCCCTAATTCGAGATATCACGAGTACGTGACACATACGACAGTGGATAAGAAAAGTCCTTTGGCTCACTTCACCGGTCCATCGACCTCCTCAGGTAGTTTATATCCACTTATGCATTTTGTGGATTATTCTTGTTTTTCTGCTGCGCATAGAATATATCTATGCCAATGTGACTGTGGGAAATCCACCCCGATCTTTTAAAGAGGCGGTCAAATCCGAGGGTTGGAGGAAAGCTATGACAGAAGAAATACATGCTTTGGAGGAACAAGGCACGTGGGTATTACAGGAATTGCCTCCTGGAAATAAGGCCCTGGGGAGGAAATGGGTCTACACAGAAAAATATGACGAGCAAGGTAATCTCCAACGCTTAAAAGCAAGGTTGGTGGCTTGGGTAATCACCAGGTAGAAAGGGATTGATTACAATGAGACTTTTTCCCCCGTGGCGAAGATGGTGACAGTCTGCGCGTTCCTGGCATTCGCGGCGGTTAAAAATTGGGATATTCATCAGATGGATGTCCATAATGCATTTTTACATGAGGATCTAGATGAGGAGATTTATATGAGAATTCCGCCGGGTTTTGAAAACAAACAACGGAATCTGGTATGCCACATGCGGAAGTCTCTCTATGGGTTGAAGCAGGCACCCCGATGCTGGTTTGCTAAGTTAGCCTCAGCTTTGAAGGATTATGGCTTCCGTCAATCCTACTCAGATTATTCTTTATTCACTCTTGTTCGCGGGGATATCCGGATTAATGTTTTGGTATATGTTGATGATATGATTCTTGTAGGGAATGATGCTACTGCTCTACAAGTGTTCAAACATTATTTGGGAACCTGTTTTAAAATGAAGGATTTGGGGCGTTTGAAGTACTTTCTTGGGTTGGAAGTTGCCAGAAACTCACAGGGCATATTCTTATCCCAACGGAAGTACGTGTTGGACATTATCTCAGAAACGGGGCTATTAAGGGCTCGGCCAGCCGAGTTTCCCATGGAGCAAAATCATCACTTGGTGATCGCTGAGGGTGATTTGTTGGATGATCCTGGCAAATACAGGAGATTATTGGGCCGTCTCATTTACTTAGGCGTTACATGTCCTAGTTTGGCATATTCGGTGCATATCCTTTCTCAGTTTATGCAGGAACCGCGAGTCGAACATTGGGACGCTGCATTGTGGGTTGTACGCTACTTGAAGAAGCATCCGGATCAGGGAGTTCTCTTGCGGGTTGATAGCCCATTATACTTGGAAGGGTGGTGTGATTCCGATTGGGCGAGTTTCCCGGTGACACGTCGGTCCTTGAGTGGGTGGTTTGTGTTACTTGGGACCTCACCGGTCTCGTGGAAGACCAAGAAACAGCAGACAGTGTCCCGCTCGTCAGCTGAGGCGGAATATCGATCTATGGCATCCATTACATTTGAGTTAAAATGGCTTCGGCAGCTTCTCGGGGACTTAGGGGTACGGATCCCTCTGGGTATACCTCTCCACTGCGATAGCCAAGCTGCCCTCCATATTGCTCAGAATCCAGTTTTTTGTGAGCGGACCAAACATATAGAGGCAGACTGTCATTTTGTACGTGATGCAATTACTGAGGGTCTCATAGCTCCTGCGTATGTGTCTACACACGAGCAGCTGGCGGATATTTTCACAAAAGCATTGGGGAAACATTAGTTTGATTTTTTGCCCCGCAAGTTGGGTGTTCGGGATCCTTACGCTCCAACTTGATGGGGGTATTGCGGGAATTATATAACTATAATTATGATTATTCTGATGTATTTTATACTTAATAAATTGGGGGCGTAGTTGGAATTTTATAGGACGTAGGGTTCCCTATATTGATGTATAAATATCCAATGTAACGGGGAATGAAAGGAAGAAAAATTATTTTGGCCTATCATATTTTGTCATATGTGGTTCGACAAGGAAATGAGTAAATTAAGACAAGCTTTAACAAGAATTATATATTAATATTTTTTTGAAAACAACAGCTCACGGACATTTTATGATTTTTATCATCATGTCATTTTACAAAGAGGGAAAAAACTAACATATATTTTGCTTACATAAACACATATAATCCGGCACATATATAATTAACTAGATGTCTAGAACATATTATTCTTGATGAACTCTAGCAAAACAAGATTGAATTTGATATCCTCTTTAGTTAACACTCCTGCAATTCAACCTGATCTGCCCGTTTTGCCCCGTAAGAGGACTCAGATTCCCCATCTTGATCATGGACTGTCCAAAATCGTTCAAAAACGCAAATGGATTATTTCTGTAACGCTGCACAAGGATATCAGTTTGGCTGCCATCGTTTTTATATAGCTCCTGATCCGAATGAAGTAGACCTCTTTGTTGAATCAGGTTTTGATAGTAATTCGTATCGAATCTCGTAGGGGTAAAGTCAAGAGGATTGGTGTTGTTATTCTGAGCTGCAGGATTTGGACAACCCCTTTGCAATATGGATTTGAACAATAGATTTATGTTAGTGTCATTGGCTACTCTGGATTGAAAGACTACACATCGTGCCAGGCCGATGGTGTGTGCGCCCGAGAGGACGACTAGGTCTTGGAGGGTTAATCCGTGATTCTGGAAATTCGATAGAAGGCCAGCTAGATCTGAGAATGGTGATGGAATATTGTTGTTTGCATCGTTAAAACTAGCCGTTAGTGAGTCCCTTCTCCCTAGTAAAACTTGATAGAATCCACCTCCCAACTGCGAAAGGATATCAAATATAAGACCTATATGCATGATATAATGTACTATCATATGCATGGCATATGAAGATATATAAGTTATGATAAGTAATTAATAATTACGATGTTAACGGAGTCGCGAGCTGCAACTGCGACAATATCAGCACAGGAGACCACATTTCCATGGCACGTAGAATTCAAAACTGCTTTTATGTTATCGATCACTTCGAAGCCTCGTATAGAATTGAGGTTTGGGCGTGCTGTCTTTTCTCCTATGAATGTCGGTGTATCGTCTAACAAGTTCGATCCATCGCATCCCTGCATGCAATAACATACATAATTATATAATTTATATTGTGCTCAGATATTATAACTTATTGTAAACTTGTCACATTGTTGAACTACCATCTATCCTAAAAGGTTAAATTGATGGGAATATAGATAATCAACATCTTATACAGCTTAACACAAATTTTATCGGTGGTGCTTATCGAATGTACATGTGTATATATATATATAACACTGAATGGACTCACATTAACGAAACAATCGTGAAAATGGAGGCGAAGGAGAGAAGCTCCCATGCGAGGTTCCTTGATGATTGCTTGCAGAACAAGTCGCCTGATGGTTGGCAAAGCTGCTGGGCAAATAGGGTCATAGTAATTTGGTGTAAGCTGCGCACTGACTGTTTGCATAATTGCCCCACCGAATATTACCAAACACATAAAGAAATACAGAGAGCTAATTGACATAGTAGCCATTTCACGAGCTCCGGCCCAACTTAATTAAAAACGTCTAAATATTTTTTTTTTTTTTTTTTTACTTTGATTCAATATGTTGAGTTGTGTGATTGAAGCGTCGAAAATACTGCTATTTATAGTGCCAGAAGGTTGAAATTCAACTTTGGTTTGATAATTTTTTAGATTATATGTAGCTATCAGTTTTCGTGTGAGGCTTGGTCTGTGTTGAATTTTTTTTTATTTTTTATTTTTTTTTGGGGGTTCAATTCAAACCGGGCAAAGAAGTCGTTTCTTCGAAAAGAAAGAAGGATTAGTCAAACTATTAAGAAATGAATATTCACTTTCAGTTGCAGTTGCTATTGTAGTCTGCATGTGACGTTCAGGCCCATCTGCCCGACTGCCCCCAGATTAATCCATTGCACCGTTTACTTTTCCGGAAATATGTGGGATTTTATTTTTCTTTATTTTTTCCTCGCGGTTTGAGATATGAAGTTACATCATATGACATACGACTAGGATGATAAGCATTCGTGCTCTGTACTATTAGTGTTTCGATTTATTTTTATAATCATCGAAATGCGAAAATAAAAAACGAATCAGCAAATGTAATTATCATAGATGACTGAAATAATAAACCCGAGTAAACTATAAAAATGTATACGATACGTGTCCGACAACCAACACGACATGATACGCTCTGATACATTACGAAGTCATGTCCGCCACGTGTCGGTTGATGAAATGAATATCCGACACATCTTTGACACCTCCGGACATCGAATGGATACTTTTCGACACTACTGAACAATTTTTTGTTCAATTTCTACTTAAATCTATTTTAACCGAAAAAATGAAGCTATCTTCGACATTATTTGCAACAACGCGTGTTCTACCAAAAACACGACACGACACGCTCCGATACACCCCGACGCCATATCCAACAGCTGTCGGTTGATGAAATGAATATTAATTAAAAATTTTAATTAAAATCTAACACATTGTCAACACTCCACAATACAAAATCGACATCTTTCGACATTACTGAACCATTTTTTTGTATTCTCAGATTTAGGCTAATTTTAACGGCCATGGTAAAATACACAATTCGAATTTCCATAGAACTTAAATCAACAATACACTATAGGTAGTTTAACAATATTTGTGGCCGAAATAATTTTTTTTCTTCAGGATATTTAATATTTTATATAAACGATATGTTTTTTTAAGAAAAAAAATTCATTTCAAGAAATTTAATATTTCATGTAATCGTCAAACCCAAATTTTTTTGGCATGATATAAAGATCGTAGAAAGAATACGTGTCGCGTCTTATATCTTGAAAATAGTCATATCGCCGTGTACAAACGATATGTTTTTTTATGAAATAAATTTATTTTAAGAAATTTATAATATTTCATGTAAACGTCAAACACAATTTTTTTGGCATGATACAAAGATCGTGTCGGCAACAAGTCGTGACCTTATATTTTGAAAATAGTCATACATTTGCTACGTATATTCGTACATTAAAAGGTGATACAATTGAGTCCTAAAAAATGGAACAATTAAACTCAAACCCATATTCTCAAAAAAAAAAAAATTCTGGACTGGGCCAATGAATAGTTTAAAAAAAAACTGGAATGGGCCGATGAACAGTAATTTTTTTTTTTTGGACTGGGTCGATGATCAGTAAAAAAAAAAGAGAACCAATGAGAAAAAAAAAAGTGTCAACATGGTTAACACCATGTCTTCTTATTAATAAGAGATGGAAAACACTTTTGCAAGACAATTAATTTTTTCCCATTCAATATATCATTTACATATTTGGATATTCAAGACATTCTTCTAACTGTTTAACTAGCATATAAAATGTAATGTACCATAAAATTGACATAAAAAATCCTATCGGCATGACATGTATTCCATTCTAACATGCATGTATTTAAGGTTGATACACCTCATAAACCTGATTAATTGACACTTCATACACAAAGAAGCGTCAAACTCGTGCTTTCTATTAAAACATGCATACTTCGTAGAAATTGCACAAAGTTTCATAAAAATTCATAATTGACTCATTCATGTCCCACATTACTTAAAATTCATTGTAGCTAGAGACTCTGCAGATGCCAGCCAGGGATGGCGTGGAGCTTGTGGTTTCTAGCACTGAGCTGGTGGCCTGGGTACATGCATCTGCAGAGTCAAATGATGATTTTATGAAGTTTGGTACACATCTTAATTAGTTATTATCAGTTTACTCTTAGATTATGTACATAACGTGAATACAACAACAAAGATATGTATAAACGCCATGTAACACATAACATACCCAAAAAAATGATGCATTGAGTACATACTCGGATTGATTAGGTAGCCATTGCAATCTCTTCTTCCACTAAAAAGAATTCCTCACCTACATCACCAATCATGGTTTTTACTTCAGAAAACAACATGAAACCTAGTTTATAAGGATTAAGAATGCTTAGAACTTTTAGAGCATGACTAGAGCTTACTCAGAACTTGAACTTACTGAGAAATATGAGTTTCCTAGGTTTTTCTTACCGTATTCGGCTTCAAAGATTGAAAGGAAAGAAATGATGCTTGAGTATGTGTTTGTAAGTATGAGGAAAATGATGAAAATAGAAGTTAGGCTAGGTTCTTATGATGCAAAGGTTGCATGAGATTGGGAAACCGATTGGCAATTACTTGGGAGGTTGCAGAAAGCTAGAATGGATGCAAGTTTCTGGATTCCTGCGCCACCACCTCCCTTGTGGAAAGCCAGCACTGAGCCGGCGGCCACCGTATATTTAAGGCTCTGTTGGTGTATTTCAAGGGTATTCATGAAAATTTTAATGAATAAACTTATATACATAAAAAAATATAATGTTTTTATGATGTCACGTTGACCTGAAAGTGACGTAAGATGTTTAATCAAATACAAGGTATTACACGTTATTGAAGAAAATCAGAATACGCACACGAAAGAAATGACTGGTGTTTTTTTTGAATCGATCCAAAAGGATATTATGACTCTCTTTTATATAGGTGAGAAATCATAATTTAAATAGGGAAACTTATTGAATAGGACAAAAACATTTCCAAAATTAGCAAAAAGGACACTATCATATTTGGACAATAATACCCCTCACATTATAAATAAAAATGCTGCACGGAAGTTACCACTCACTCACTCACCACATTCTCCACTATATATATATATATATATGATGATGCATAAATCATCACGGTTGTTTTAGTTGTGTTTGTGCTGTAGATATCTGGCTTATTTGGGGGGTGATTAAGTGTATGCTGGCCGGAGATGTGCGGCGGCGATGGGAGGAGGAAGAGAAGTTCTATTTTCACAGAGCTTTGGTCTGTTTTTGCATTAGAATGTATATATGATCCAGGTTACACAAAACTTCCTTTTATAGGAAGAGAAATCTTAGGAACTAAGTAATAGACAAATGTTGCGAAGCAGCTTAGTCACTAATCTTACTTAATGGCTAAGCAAATATTAAATATCTAATCTGCAAGTGGGATAGAATATCTGGACGGCGACCCTTTATGATTGCACAGGCCGTCAATTCCCTTTGTCCTATCTCTGCTCCTTGTTTCTTCTCAAGTAATGTGCGGCCCTTTGAGGGCTATAGGTCCAGGGCCTCTATCCGGCCCCTTAGCTCTGGCGACGCTCTAGGAGGGGTCGATGGCAGCGGCCCTTATTGGATATCATTGACGTCGCCGTCGAGGTGGTCGCGGAGCTGCCTCAGGTATGGTGAACCAGGGGCTATCACCGGGGCTAGACGGTGGCGATATTATTTGTATCATCATATATATATATATATATATATATATATATATATATATATATATATATATCACTCTTATTCATTTTTTAATCAGTTATATCTTTTAATTTATATTTCCAATTATCACAATTTTTTCAGCATAATTTATATTTTTTCGTTATCTTTATTTTGATATCAAATTTGATAACTTTCCGATATAATTTAAGAAATAACTTTTTGTACGTTATTCAATTTTGTCGCTACTATTTGACTGACACTAGTGACATTGTGTTACTAGAGATAATAACAAATGTCAGATATAACGTGTAACTACTAATTATCACATTATTTGACACTATCATTTGATATTTGTTATACTATGTGACACTACTATGTCACACTATTATTTGACACTACCATTTAACATTGTGATACAACGTGACACTACTAATAGACACGATGATTCATTGAAGGTTATAATCGTCAATAAAAAATGTGCAATCGAAGGTTATAAGTCTCAAGTTGACACTATTAATTGACATTATGACATCGTAAATACATAAGTAGTGTCATGTAATTTGACACTATAGATTGACACTATGACAAGAGCAACCCAGAGTTAAAATAAAGAGAACAAAAAAAATATAAATTATTATGAAAAATTTATGATGATTAAAAAAATATTAGATTGAATAGATTTGTTTTTTTTAATAGAAAACGTGGGTATTTCTTTTTAGGGGGAATGAGGGAGAAGGACATAAATATTTCATCAATTGAGTAGAAGGACAGTCTTTTGAAACTTTTGCATAAAGGATAAAAATATTTATTCACTGTCGAAATTCACTTGTGTTCGAAATTCACTGCCGAAATTCACTGTCGAAATTCACTAATTTTCAAAATTCATTATCGAAATTCACTAATATTCGGGATTCACTGTCGAAATTCACTGATTTCGGGATTCACTAGGGAGATTCACTGATTTTCGGGATTCACTGTTTGTCCTTCTCGCTATAAAAATTATGCAGTTGTCCTTCTCCCTATAAAAAATATGTAGTTGTTCTGTTACTTAAAAATATTCCAGATTGTGTCATTATCCCTAATTTTCCAATCTTTTTATAGAATATGTTTCTTTTTATAGAGAACGTGGGTTTCTTTCAGCGTGGTTTTTATTTTATTTTATTATGTACATGGTAGTTATAAACATGGAAATATAGAAAAGGGGATTTTTTTTGTCCGTACACACTGAAAAATGTCATTTTTACTAAAATTCAAATGTTTCTGTATTTTTTGATAATTTCACAAAGTTTTTTGTTTTTTTTTCATAATTTTCCCTTAATGGAATAAAATATATATAAATTCCAACTAATTATTTAAATAAAAAAACTAAAGATAAACACTAATATTTAACAATTAAATCTTAACAATATAATATCTTTTATCTTCATTTTGACTCCATTCTTATCTTTTGTAATCTAATCTCTAATAGTTATGACACTCAAGTACATAGATTTCTTAAAATAAAAAATTCATTTAACTTTATTTAGCTTCAATGTTTAAATACAAGAGAAGTTCAATGAATTGGGATATCCTCTACCCAGATTGCTCATGTGCTTTTTAGCCCCAAAATATATAGCCCCAAATGTGAACGCCACGGATCCAATAAGTGTACCGGAGAGGATCTTACCTACAAATTAATATGATTTTCAATCTTGATTATAATTTGAGAAGTATTTAGCTTATTTGTAATACGTTGATTACAAAAATATTTTGTAAACCGTACCTTTTTAAAGGCCAATCAAGTTTTTTTGTTTTCCTATTTTGTCCCTATAGAGTCCAAATGCCTTTTTAAAATATTTGGTTGATTCATGAATTATTTAACTTATCTATTCTAATTATAGAGGTTTCTTTGGATTTTGTACACCATCTACTAATAGTCTTATTATCAATGTCCTACAAAAATCATGCTAAACCTCCTCTTAATTAGTTTATTTGCATGCAAATACTGATCCAGGAATTTGATTTTAAAAAAAAAAAAATCAATTATTTTTTCTGCCATGCATATGTACTGGTTTGAATTAGAACAGTTCTACGTAGATTTTTTTATAAAAATGTTTTTTTATTTATTTTAATTTAGAATTACGGCGGTGGTACCGACTTCGCGTTGTTCACACGGCTGAGCGATTGTTTCAAAATAAAACAAATTTCAATCATATGATAGTAGCTGTCACCCAAGATATTTGGCTGACTTTTTGACTTTGGGGTCGAGAGACTTGTATATTATATCCATCCATTCAAAAATTTCCGTGATAATTTTTTTTTCTTAGAAGTCAACTTTGCAAAGTAAATAGTAGCAGTAGTATGTCTATTTTTTTCGTTGATTAGTTGACTGACTCCCATATCTCCAGCTGCTACATAAGGAACTAGTCTAAAAATAGAGCGATGTTACGTGCTTGTGTCACAATGAGTGAGACAACTCATTTTACATCATTGATTATATCAATAGATACAAATTATAGTGAAAATGTGTGTCATTTATCTCATTGTGAGACAAATTTTGTGCCTGTTACATTTCTCCTCAAATAAAAAAGTTTATGTTACTCACAATTTTTCGGACGCATCTTCCAATCGCAGATTGAAGGGTGCAACAGTGATAGATTCAGAAAAAAAATCTCAGTGGGCACCGAAACAAAATCAAAAGGCGAGTGGAGGCATCAATAGTGTTTTTCCATTTTTTACCTATAAAAATACGTCGATTTTTGGATCTCAGTGAGGGCACTGCCCCCCCCCCCCCTCCACCCCTTTCTACATTGGGTCCGTCCTTGGGGTGCAAACCAGGACGCATGTTCTAGCCACCATTGATGGATTGAAGATCACTTTGCGTGTTCTTTTCTCATTTGTATTTTCGATTGTAACTTTGTTTTTCGGGAGTCTTTGTTTTTTTGGAAGCATAGGGTGCTGCACTTTTTCCTATGAGTCAAAATTTTTCCACACTGGGTTTGCCACTTGACGAATCAAAATTCGTCGGGTATAAATCCGGGCCGTATTTTCCTAGTGACAATAATTCAAGAATAAACCCTAGAAAAAGATATGAACGAGGGGATGTTTTTTTAGGGGGATTTAGACTGAGCTTGTGATTCTTTCTCTCAGGTTGCCTACGTATCCAAAGTCTGTCTCGGAATCAAGTCTTCGTAGTTCCTTAGAGATTGTTTATATAGTGAGGGCTTGTGCCCTAGACCTGCATGGGTCGGATCCTTGTTGGATTCTAATTTCGTGTTCCCTAAGGAAAGGATTTGTCCATGTCAATCCATTGGTTTTAGGAGGTAATCACGGTATTTTACTAATGGTTTAAATGATAAGATCGGAGTCTTTATGGCTTAGAATTCTTTCCATAATTATCTTTATTTAATATATATATATATATATATATATATATCTTATCACGCTCTAGCCGACATGCGGCGAGCATCTGAGGTCATTATGACCGATCTGTGGAGGTCGGCCTCATCTCCGTCCTGACCGACCTGCGGTGGATTGTTGAGTAACCTGACCAGCTTCTCCCCTGTGGGGCGGAGATCGGCCCTTAGGCCTATAATGAGACTCATGGTGTATAAAGTGAGGGTCTTGGCCCTATTATTACCATTATTCAAGCATTGTGTGTGTGACACGTAGAGTGGTAAAATTTGACCTCGTCATAAGCCCCCCAAATCTGACTGAACTACTCGTTTTGAGGTCGGATTTGTTAGAGGTGTTGTTCGGCCACTATCATCTAGACTTGTAGAATTTGGAATAACCTACTCTGCCAGGTGGCAGAGTTACTTTTATGACGGTGTCATAACGTTTTTCGTGGTTCGAGGCATTTCTGCCGACGTCGTCTGATGTGATTCCCATTGAAGACAAATTTTATTAATTTTAGTTATGGTCTTTTATTTATTTTAGTTATGTTTTATTATCCCACATTAATAAATTAATCTTTTATTTTTGTTATTTTTATTTATTGTTATTTTGTCCACATTGCTAAATTAGTAATTGATCTTGGAGTTTGTAATTTATATAAAGGCGAGTAGAGCCATTGTAACAAACAGTTCAAACATTATTGAGTGAAACTTATGTTAAGTTTCTAAGCTTTTTGTGAGCATATCATGAACTTATCAAGGTTCTGAACTTATGTTAAGGGTTGCGGTGCTCGTCTTATTGGTGTCATCAGTCAAGTTCTTGGGTATTTTTGGATCTGATTCGGTTCACAGATTATATCAGTTAGTATCAGAGCCACACACTGACGGTATCCAAATATCCCTTTTATTTTCTTTTATTTTCTTTCCTGCGTTTTCCTTTCATTCCTGCATTCTTGTTCTTGTTATCCCCCAAAAAAAAATTCGACTTTTTTCCCGGTCCCTCTTGCTGCATATCAATTTTCTGTTGAAAAAAATAAACAAAAAAATCATTTTTTTTTTCCAGCTTTCAGCGTCCACTTGCATCTTTCCCAGCTTTTTGTTCATCTTTCCTGTTTCTTTCTTGCGTTCCTTATCAGTAAGGAAAAAAAAAAAAAAAAATAAATAAATCATATTCCCAGTTTCTTTTTGCGTTCTTCCGTTTGTAGCAATCCAAAAATAATTTTAAAAAAAAATTCCTCGCCGAATATTTTTGTTTGGGACATTCTGGATACTTGTTGTGTGCTACTTATTGGTGAATTTTGATCTTGAGTAATGTTAAAGGAGAGTCCTATAGATGTCTAATTTCGGATATTCACGGGGGTGATAGATAGGAAATTTGAATAGATGAGGGCTCAATTTCATGACATGTTAAAAGAAAGAGGTGGTGGTATAGATAAACGCGGTGGTAGAGGCAATCGTGGTAGTAAGATAACCGTGGTGGTACAGAGGTGGTTAAGAAAATTTCTACAGAGCTGTTTTCTGTTTATTGCGATCATTGTCACGGGAGTGATCATTACTATTATGATTGCTCTAATTTTTGGCAGAAAATGCGTAGTTTACGTGAGAAATCACCTACGGACGACCATGTAAATGTTAGTATCCAGAGAAGAATGTCGAGCACACCGTAGAGATTGCTACCACCCGAGGGAATGAGTTGAAAAACGATGATGATGAGAGCATGGTAGAGGAGAATCAGCCAAATTTTCTAGAGAAATTGGAGGATAATGAACAGGTGGTGGAGATAAATGTTGCACACGAGTGTGATGTTGAGAAGACGAATGATATCTCATTAGTGGTTGCGAAAATCGAGGCAGATGAGGAAGTTGATCCTACTTCACCGACCACTTGTTCGAGTTCTGTTTTGTCTGATTTGCAGGTACCTTACGAGAATTCATTTGAGGAGGGCTCGTGTTTACTTAATGTACCCCATTCAGCTCCTATATTTCCTATGGTTGTTTTTGATCATGTTGACGTTGGCGGCAAGACGGAGCATAATTTCATTGATCCATTTTCTGAGTATGTTGCTGACCGTCCGACTACGCATTGCTATCGTTCTGTTGCTACTTTGCATAGATTTCTCTGATTTTTTAGCACGTCGGAAGCCTTATTTGATGTTGCCTTTGTGACGCTTAGTTCAACATCAAACCGAGCCATTGATTTGAAGTGGTCTTTCCGCCTTGTATCTGATCCGGGCATATCATTGGGGTTCATTGGTGGTTCGTCATGTTTTGTCCTTGTTGCTGCTTTTTACGACATCATTTTGATTCGAGGACGAATCCTTTCGGAGCCGGGAGGGAATGATGTGATTCCCATTGAAGACAAATTTTATTAAATTTAGTTATAGTCTTTTATTTATTTTAGTTATGTCTTATTATCCCACATTGATTAATTAGTCTTTTATTTTTGTTGTCATTTTTATTTATTGTTATTTTGTCCCACATTGCTAAATTAGTAATTGATCTTGGAGTTTGTAGTCTATATAAAGGCGGGTAGAGTCATTGTAACAAACAGTTCAAACATTATTGAGTGAAATTTATGTTAAGCTTCTAAGCTTTTCGTGAGTATTCTTGTGTAGAATATTCGAATCATGAACTTATCAAGGTTCTGGGTATACCTGCGTTCATATACCAAGGTTCTTATGTACATGTTACCTAAGGGTTGAGATCATACCAAGGTTCTTGGTTACGGGTTAGCTAAGGGTCGCGGTGCTCTTCTTATTGGTGCCATCAGTCAAGTCCTCAGGCATTTTCGGATCTGATTCGGTTCACGGATCACGTCATCGTCTAAAGTGGAACGGTTTTTGAGAACATGTTTGGGGTTTTATAAGTCTCGCTTCTTCAGTCGTACTTTGTATGTAACTTGGTAGGATTTCCCCTACTTGATGACTTGTTGATGCGGGGATCTTTACTGGCCAGGAGGCCTCATCAAGGCTTGCTACGTCTTCGGCCAGCAAGGTGAAGTTGAAGAGAAAGATTGCCGACCTGGAGAAGATGGCCCCGATCGTCGGCAAAAACTCAAGGACATCTGTCCCACTGTTAGTGAAGATTTATTAAGAGGTATCCGAGAGTTGGGTATCACGTGGACGTCAAAGACTTCTTCACCGAACTGATCATCGCTGCTCGGTTAATAGATGTTGGGCATGACCCTTACGTGGCCTCTAGTGATGAGGAGAGGGATGTCCGTAGGACTTTCTTCTTCTTTCCGTTTATGTTTTACTTATGCTTGTATTTTTCTTTGTTTTTTTGTCTAACCGTGTTTTTGTTTGTTGTTGTAGTGGCAGACTTTGCTGCATTACTGGCCGGTACCAGTGATGATGAGGCTGAGAATAGTCAGCCCCCGAACAGATCCAGGATACGGAGAGGACTGCACGTGTGGAGCCTCCTCTAGCCCGATCTGCTGACACTACCCTGAATGCTGTTGGGGTCCAGATACTATCTGGTGACCCTGATGATGCAGTGGTACCGCCCATCTCTGTTCCGAAAGGGGACACTGACCCGATCACCCTAGATGAAGCCGACCAGGAGTGAGAAGATGACTAACTGCAAAAGAGGGGTCAAGCTGAGGTTCATGTGAACCCTCATGAGGGAAGAGCTAATCTGCTACCCTTCCCGATGAGGCTCAAGATCAGTCTCATAAAAGAGAAGATGCTTCTACCGAACCGGAACGGATTGCTAGCGAGCTGGCTGGAACGGGTTTTGGTGCCATGGAATATGTAAGTTCATATTTTCCATCTGAGTTTTTTATTTCAACTTGATAATGTTTCTCACGTTTGCTGCTTTGTTATGCAGGGAACCTGGATTGTCCAGGAAGTTTTTAGAAGATTGACTAAGTCTTCCGCCATCGAGATGAATCTGGAAAAGAAGGTTACCGACCTGCGTGTAGATTGGGAAAGGCTAAAGGGCGCTGTTGAATCCAAAGACAAAGAGGTAGAGGCTCTGGAGGAGCAACTAAGGGCTCAGGAGGCCGAGCGAAAGGCTAAAGAAGACAAGTATACTGCTAGTCTTCAAGCCACAGACGACCAGTTTCCCGCAGAGAAAACTGAGTTGGAGTGAGCCGTGGTGAAGCTCCGTACTGAGAAGAACTAGCTGGAAGCCATCTAAGAGTGTAAAATTACTGGAGCCATCTAGGAGTGTAAGGCTTCAAATGAGTTTGCTCTTGCTGCTCATCCTTGTCCTTAACCATAGTTATACCATGGGAGTTGACGAGGCTAGGAGTCAGTTTGCTGACCTTGCTATAGATAGCCTGGCCAGCCATGCTTTCTATAAGCCTGGCATGGGTGCAATCTACGACAAGCGTCTGAAAGAGTTCAAAGAAAGGGTGGACATTGTGTTCAAATACTCTCGCTGAGCTGCAGCCTCTCGTCAAACGGCTACTGGGTCAGAACCTTCTGTTTCAACTGCTTCCGCTTCAGCTCCTCATTCTTTTGAGCAACAACAAAGTCCAGCTCCTGATGCATAGATCAAGTTGCTTGTGGACTTGCTTTTCTTTTGTTGATTTTGCTCTAAAAAATTATAACTTTCGTACAATTATTTTATAGTACATGCATAGTTTTCTACCAAGTGTTTTTGCCTTGGCTTCCGGTACTTATTTTAAGCGCTCAACACTTTCATGTGTTTTGGGATTTAGTGAGTTTTACGTCTGTAAGCTTGCTGAGTCTAACTTGTAGATCTCAGTTTGTCTGTCCTGCAAACTTGGAAAGTTTGTTTTTTGCGACTTTACCGTGTCTGACGTGCAAAGCTCAGAGTTGAGTCTGACCTGCAGAGCTCAACGCTAAAATGTATTGCCGAGCTCATCCTGTGAATCTCTGTTTGACTGTCATGTAGACTTAATGGTTTTAGACTAAGTCCGACCTGCAGGGCTTAGCTCGATGAGCTTGACCTACAAGATTTGTTGAGTCCGACCCGCGGAACTCGAGTTTTCGAGTTTGTCTTACAGACTTTGGACAAAAGTTTCAAAATTGTACCATGTATAATGTTTTTATAATATATGCAAATTTTTGCAAGTTTTCTTGCCTTAATTTTATTTTCAGCACTTACGTGAAGTACTTTGATCCGCAGTGGGGTGTCTTGTCCCCCAGTATGCCATGCATTAACATATAGTTTTGGATGGTATACTTATGGTTATTTCAAGTTTTTGCTCGGGTCTGTCCTGTAGACAACGAATGCAGCTGAGTCCGGCTTGCGGACTTAGTGAGTGTTTTGCAATCTTATTGAGTCCGACTTGCGAAACTCAACTTTTTTAATCCGCCTGCGAACTTAGGGACGGTCATTTTCCAGCTGCTGTCTTCAATTCGAGTTTGTTCTGCAGACTCGGAATTTATCCTCTGCAAGCTTTGATGAGTTCGGCCTGTGAAGCTCAGGTCGAATCTGTCTTGTAGACTTGATATTTAGCTAAGTCCATCCTGCGGTCTCATTAGTTACGCTGAGTTCGACTGACGGCTCAGTTAGTCTGTTATGCAGACTTAGCGATGTAGCGGAGTTCGACCGTGGAGCTCGAATGTCAGTCCTGCTGACATGGAATTATGTTTTGAAAAACTCCAAAACTCTGTAATAACTTTGCTTTGAAATATATGTTATTTTACTCTAGATGAGTTTTCTTAATCATAAATTTTACGTCTTGTCCCCCAGTATGCCATGCACTAACTTATAGTTTTTGGATGGCATACTTAGTCGTTTGTTTGTCTATTCTCGAGTCTGGCCTGTAGAACTTTAACATCCGTAGGTATTCAGTCCGATTCGCGGATCTTGGTTCGAGTCTAGCCTATGGACCGAGTTTATCATGCAAACTTCGAGGGGTTTGACCCACGAAGTTCAGTTCGAGTATGTCCTGCAGACAACGAATTTAGCCGAGTTCGTACTTCGGAGCTCGGTTTGTCTGTCCTGCAGACTTAGAGCTTTTGTCCTGAACCGTTATGTCTTACACATAATAAAGAGGAGCAATATGATATTTAAATAATATTGCTAAATTGAAATATTTTATTGAAATCTGGAACCTGTCCTTGACATAAATTTTTGAGTCTAATCTGCGGAGCTTGAATGTCAAACTTTGGCGAATTGGGTCAGAAATTTGGCAGACTTCTCGCATATTCAATTTCGGCGAGCTGGGCCAGGTTTTACTGACTTCTCGCATATTATTGGGCGAGCTGGGCCAGATTTCATTGGCTTCCCGCATTAATATTATGCCGAGCAGGGCCAGACTTGTCTGACTTCCCGGACTTTGTTGAGCGAGCTGGGCCAAATTTCATTGACTTCCCGCAATTTAATTTTTGGCGAGCAGGGTCAGATTTTTCTGACTTTTCGCATTAGCGTTTCGGCGAGCAAGGTCGGATATTTTGCTGACTTAAGCTTACATATGTTTGCTGAGTCCGACATGCGGAGCTCAGATGTTGGATTCAATGTTTTAGCGGAGTCTGACCTGCGGAGCTCGGCTTATCTGTCCTACAGACTTAATTTTTTGAGTCTGTCTTGTAGACTTAATTTATTGAGTCTGACCTGCAGACTAAATTTTTTGAGTCTGACCTGCAGACTTATTTTTTGAGTTTGAGGGCAGACTTTATTTTTTGAGTTTGTCATACAGACTTAATTTTTTGAGTCTGACCTGCAGACTTATTTTTTGAGTTTGAGGGCAGATTTTATTTTTTGAGTCTGACCTGCAGACTTATTTTTTGAGTCTGATGGCAGAGTTAATTTTTGTTTCAAAAAATGTATCTGTACAGACAGAAAATGTACGAGTATAAAAATTATAATTTATGAAGAACTCTTTTCGCGAATTACCTTGCTTTTTCCGTTGTTTTCTTGCGAAATTTAAACTCCGCAACTTTTCTTTCATCCTTGCAATTTTCCTGCTTGTTTTGGCAATTTCTTTTGACCTAGCCCCCGTTTGTCCTTCAATACTTGTGATTTTTGCATGGCACACTTAATACAGGTTTACCTCTTGGCTCATCTCGGAGTCCATTTAGGGACTTAGGTTTAATTATTACAGATCTAGAGGTCTGCTCTTCGGAGTTCGTTCTAAGATAAATAAAATTAAATTGAATCCGACCAGCAGAATTCAGCTCGTTCATCCTGCAGACTTAATAAAATTAAGCTGAATCCGGCCTGCGGAGTTCAGCTCTTCCGTCTTGCGGACTTAATAGAATTAATCTAAATCCGACTTGCGGTATTCAACTCACCCGTCCTTCGTACTTAATAAAATTAAATTCAGCTTGTCCGTCCTGCGGACTTAATAAAATTAAACCGAATCCGGCCAGCAGAATTCAGCTCGTCCGTCCTGCGGACTTAATAAAACTAAACTGAATCCGACCTATGGAATTCAGATTGACCGTCCTGCGGACTTAATAAAATTAAACTGAATCCGACCGGCGGAATTCAGCTCGACCGTCCTGTGGACTTTATAAAATTAAACTGAATCCGACCTGCGGAATTCAGCTCGACCGTCCTGCAGACTTAATAAAATTAAACTGAATCCGACCTGCGGAATTCAGCTCGTCCGCCCTGCCGACTTAATAAAATTAAACTGAATCCGGCCTACGGAATTCAATTCGTCCGTCCTGTGGACTTAATAAAATTAAACTGAATCCGGCCTGCGGAATTCAGCTCGTCCGTCCTGCAGACTTAATAAAATTAAACCGAATCCGGCCCTGCGACTTAATAAAATTAAACCGAATCCGGCCTGCGGAATTCAGCTCGTCCGTCCTGCGGACTCAATAAAACTAAACTGAATCCGACCTGTGGAATTCAGCTTGACCGTCCGGCAGACTTAATAAAATTAAACTGAATCCAACCTGCGGAATTCAGCTCGACCGTCCTGCGGACTTAATAAAATTAAACTGAATCAGACCTGCGGAATTCAGCTCGACCGTCCTGCGGACTTAATAAAATTAAACTGAATCCGACCTGTGGAATTCAGCTCGTCCACCCTGCCGACTTAATAAAATTAAACTGAATCCGGCCTACGGAATTCAATTCGTCCGTCCTGCGGACTTAATAAAATTAAACCGAATCCGGCCTGCAAAATTCAGCTCCTCCGTCCTGCGGACTTAATAAAATTAAACTGAATCCGGCCTGCGGAATTCAGCTCGTCAGTCCTGCGGACTCAATAAATTTTGCTAAGGTGGTCCTGTGAAACTCAATTAGTCTGTACTGCAGACTCGTCTTGCGAAACTCAGTTATCAGTCCTGCTGACTTATGAAATTTTGCTGACATATGTTTGTTGAGTCCGACTTGCGGAGCTTAGATGTCAGTCTTAGCAATTTGAGTGGAATCCGTCCTGCGGAGCTCGGCTTGTCTGTCCTGCAGACATAAATTTTGTTGAGTCCGACCTGCGGAACTCAGTTTGATGTCCATCCTGCAGAGTTAATGAGTTTTCCTATGAGAGCTTGTTAAGCACGTGTTTGTCCTGCAAACTTGATTAGAGCCATTCATACGCGTAAAAGTAGAATTACCACATTGAATTAATTACTTCATATCACACCATAAGATTGATACCTTCCTGAGACATAACCACTTGAAGCCATAAGTCCTTTAGATTGTTGTAATAATTGCTCCGAGTGATGCCACGAACATATCACCACTAGATGGTTTCCCCCTTGATCTTTCTTTTTGGTCTACTTTTATGGCATGGTTATGATGGATCTTGAAAAAATTGTCTTGTCAGTAGAGAGCATGTAACATCCCGATTTTCGTCATTTTGGTTATAAAGGACTTGATAGGCATTTCCAATAATTGTTTAGATATTTTCTCTTATTATTTTCAACTATTTAGCGGTATATGTTATTTTCATAACATTGATTAAGCTGTGGAAAGTTTGGAGTTTTTTTTTCAAAGTAGAAATGATTTCATTGTGACATTATTATTTTATATTAAAAGTGATATTATTATTATTAATATTATTATTTAGCCGACTCCAATTCCACACAAATTAAAGTAGATAATGGTTTGGACGAACTTGGTATATATCATGCATTAAGATAGTTCTATTCCCATTTGCAAATCAATGAAAGTAACGGAAGTAATTATTTAGGCATATGATGATAATAATGAATAATAATTATTTGTTCCAAAGCTAATGAGATAATATGTCCTTTAATATGCATCTCTTCCTCTTCCTATGGATCAGTAGTATAAATAGAGTGGATTCAAGTCTCGTATCTTCACATTTTCTACCGTGTAAATGATAATTACACTCACCGACTAGAAATGAAATGCTAAGCTCAATATTCCTTTATATCATCACTTACAATGGTATGAATCGTGTAGCCAACACCACCATATTAGATATATATAATGTTAATTATCTACTATCACCATTAGATGCCATTCCATAATTCCCACAAATGTAATAACAATTCCATTCAAAACTCATTCTTGTTATTTGTACAAAGCCACACAACCTATTTACAAACCAGATTATACCAATTCTTTCATCTCTGTATCACCATACCACTTCTTATCACCACATATAAAGCCTTCAATGTTTCTTTTTCGTCACCGTTAAACTACCACTTACAAGGTTTCAGTTCAAACAATGCTCAATATATAGCTTTCTTCCTCCACCAACGTCACCGCCGCCGTTTATCCGCCGGAATGACAATAGCCCACCTCTATATATGAAAGCCATGAATGCCGTTCTTCATCAACATAATTTAGTATTTTGGGTAGACAGAGACAGAACTTGATAGCAATGGGTTTTGGAACAAAGAGATGAATGTTGTGCTAGAAAGACCGAAAGAAAATGAGATGGGGACATTAAAATAAACCGTAAAGGGGAAGTTTAGGTGAATGGAGTTTTGACGGGGAAATATAGGCATGAAACTTGTAATGTGGCATGACAAAGGTAAGCTGCAAGGAATTGTATATAATAGAATCAGAGAGGCATGGAGATTTGGTGATGCGAGTTTTCATTTTTGTTTGGGTGGATGTATCATGTACAGAGCTTTGAAACGAGAAGGAAAGTTGGATATGTAACTACATATTATATTTTGTTGCCGCACCGTAGGTTTACGGTGAGTTTTTTTATTTTGATATAAAACCAAAAGTGTGTTTTATATTATTTTCAAATATTTTGTGTATATATATCGAATGAACTTTTAAACTCGGAAGTCATTTTCAAATGATTTCTTTAAAATTAAACAACTCGATTTGAAACGGTAATGTTTTAGTGCACATTTTTATAAATAAATGAAACCGATACTTGGAATTGACGGATAATACTTGCTCGCTCGCTCGTGGCACGAAAGTGTCAAAGCTCTGGTGGCTAGGGGGATCAGAGTTACCGCTCTAGGAGAACGGCTAGTCACCGGTCTCGGGGCCTCTTGACTCGAAGTCTTTCCGATTGTAGCTAGAGTGCTCGCTCCTAAGAGCAGGGACGGTACCTTTTCCCCGAAGATTCATGCCACAGCCGGGAAAGCAAGGGCTGACAGTTGGTGTGTGGGTCCTAGGGCATGGACAGGGTTGGCTGGAGCCGTGTAGGAGGTTTGCACGGTGAAGGTTGATTCTTTTCCCTGACAATCGGCCGGAGTTGTCAGGCATGGCTAGTTCTCGTGGAGTGCGGTTGAAATCCATATGGTAAAACGGTGTTCGGGCGGTACTTGACTCATCAGCTCGGCCAAAGTTGGTGCTATTAAAAGAATGTACACGTTTTCATTAAGCTCGTGCACTATATACCTTATAAATTTGTTTTTATTATTCTTGCTCAATTATTATTTCAAAAAAGAATTGTTACTAACTCGTTTTTGTAGAATTACAAAGGACTTCCGCTGCATTTTATCTAAAAGAAGTTTTTTTATTTATTTATATATAGAGAGAGAGTATAACACTTGCACACGCGCTCATACTGGTAGTATTTTTGACGACGCCTTTTTTTTTTTTGTTTTGTTTGTTTGTTTTGTTTTTCTTTTACAAAAATATGTACATGTTTTTTTATCAAGGAAAAGGAGAAATTGTAGGCGATGATTGATCGAGATTCGAAGATAAAGGAAATTAATATTTTGGATGGTACCCCGATTTTTTTAAGAGCTATTGTAATTTGTTTGTGTTGTAATCTTTTAATGGAATTAGTTAGTGATTTATGTAAAATTGATTTGTGGTAATATTGTAATGAAGTTCGTTATTGAAGTGTTGTCAAATCATTTGTGGATTTAGTAAATTACTTTGGGATTTTAGTTTTGTAATTGAAGTCGCGGCGAGAACTTCGCAACCCCACCTAGAATGACTCCAGTGAACCTAGGGGTCGGGAGTAGGGTATTACAGAGCCCTCCTTCTAGCGCCATTTAACGAATCAAAATTCGTCGGGTAATAATCCGGGCCGTATTTTTCCATTGACAATAATTCAAGAATAAACCCTAGAAAAAGATATGAACGAGGGGATTGAAGAAAAAGGTCAACAGGAATATATAAACTAGAAACGATTGTCTTTTACACACACGAAACTGGACTATTATCATGAGGGATTTGATAGCTCTTGGACTCTTCATCACTTTGGCAGATACTAGCACCGGATTCAATGAATTTGGTTGTGATCAGCTTCCAACCTTATCTCTCCTTGATCACAGGTAGTACTTTATCTTTCTTTTGAATTTCTTGACATTATTTTATTTAATTCGATCGGATAAATGAGCAAATCTGGGGAATTTCAACTCGATCGGATAATGTTGAGTTTAAACTTGGCAGTTGACTTTCTTGCCTGTATTTGTTCTTTGTCTGATTTTGTTGCTTTCTTGTCTGCTTCTTCAATAGGGATAGTTTTTTTGGGGGGATTTAAACTGAGCCTGGGATGCTTCTCCCAGGTTGCCTAAGTATCCAAAGTTTGTCTCGAAATCAAGTCTCCGTAGTTCCTTAGGGATTGTTTATATAGTGGGGGCTTGTGCCCTAGGCCGGATCCTTGTTGGACTCTAATTTCGTGTTCCCTATTGAAAGGATTTGTCCGTGTCATTCCATTGATTTTAGGAGGTAATCACGGTATTTTACTAATGGTTTAAATGATAGGATCAGAGCCTTTATGGCTTATGATTCTTTCCATATCTTTATTTAAATATATATATATATATATATATATATATATATATATATATATATATATATATATATATCTTATCACGCTCTAGCCAACCTGCGGCTAGCATCCTAGGTCATTATGACCGGTCTATGGAGGTCGGCCTCATCTCCGTCCTGACCTACCTGCGGTGGATTGTTGAGTAACCTGTGGGGCGGAGATCGGCCCTTAGGCCTATAATGAGACTCGTGGTCTATAAAGTTAGGGTCTTGGCCCTACTATTACCATTATTCGAGCATTGTGTGTATGACACGTGGAGTGGTGAAATTTGACCTCGTCACCACTAGTAGTTTTTTAGAGGTCAGGACAATGCTTTGTCTACGTCTTTGGTATAAGGGGAGGCCCGAAATACGGCTTGTACGAACCTTCTTTTTTGCTTCTTAATAAAAAAAAGGGTTTCGCTAAAAAAATGGTTTATTTCCATCCGTTTCGGTTTATCCGTCGCTTTTGTATTTTATATATATATATATATATATATATATATATATATATATATATATATATATATGGGTGTGTGTGTGCTTATTTTATTGTCGCTTTACAAAAAATCAATGATGTCGATTCCAACAATAAACCCATTTAATGGCTGCTATTCCACCAGATTCTCCACATTTACCAACCGCAAATCAACAGTGATTCACTCATTTCTCTGTGCCTGCTCCGATTCCAGCGAATTTCATCCATGGAACCTTCAAAGGAGAACCATTGATCACCATCCCAAAGGAAAACGGCGGTCTCTCTTGCTGCTCGATTTGAGAATACGCTAATCGGTAAGTTCTCTCAAGGAAATCCAACTATGGGCATAATCCGCAAGTTTCTGCGATTCAAAATTTTGCAGGTATCGTTTTAGAAGGACTTTTGGATATAAAAAAAAACGTGTTGTCTTTCGTTTTGAATAGTCTGATGATTATGTAAGGCTCTTCTCTAAACCAATTTGGAATGTGTATGGTAAATCAATGAGGATGTTAAAGTGGACTCCAGATTTTCATGTTGATAGAGAACCTTGAATTGTTACAATTTGGATATGTTTTCTTAGACTGCCAATTCATCTGGTAAATTAGGATTTCATTCTCATTGGTCTCCTCATTTAGGAAACCTTTGAAAATATACAATAATTCACCTAAAATAAGATTTTTAGACTTGTTTGTCTTTGACCTTGAAGTGAGTTCAATGGTGATAATGCATCAAAATTCAATCAAACTACCTCAAAAGTACATAAAATGAGTCATAAATAGGGATAAAATCATATAAGAAATGCAAGCAAAGTTGACTCTCATCAAAGCTCACTACCTCAACTTACCCTACCACCCACCTACTCAACCCAACCTTACTCCACCTTACGTTACCACCATACATTCCCCTACATTACCCAACATAACCTACGTCATCCCACCCTACCACATCCACCACCCAACCACCATACCCTACACCCTACTAAACCTTACCCTTACACTCCCTTTGTCTTACCCGACTTACCACTCTAACTTACCTATCCACTCTCCTACCTAACCCTACCCCACCGTACTTTACCTACTACACACCAGACCTTACCTTAGCTTTCCCATCCTACATAACCCTACCCACCCTACCCACCACCCTTACCCTACCTTACACCACCGTACTTTACCCTTCCCTACCTCATTCATGCATCTACTCTACTATACCCCAACCTAACCCCACCACCCAGCCTACCATTTTTCATCACTCACTTTTTGCTACCTAACCTACACCCCACCATCATACCCTATCTTACCCTACCCACCCTAACTACCTTACCCCACCTCATCCCACCCCACTACCACCCTACTTCTCACAACCCAACCTACCTCACCTTACTAACCTACCATCCACACGTTTTGTCGATTTTTATTTCATTTTATCCAATTCCATCCATTTTCGTAGGTAAGGAAAATAATCGTTATTTTTTCATTCCATTGCAATATTTGTGTATTATTATAAGATAATCCAATTGAATGAAATAAATATTTGTGTATTATTATCAGATAATCCAATTGAATGAAATATTAAAACAATGGAATGAAAAAATAACGATTATTTTCATTATATATATAGCACACGGATATGCGCATTACATTACAATATTATAAGGTGGGTTCTATCGACACCCCTGTTTTTACTTTTGACACCCATTTATTGAATATTTTTTCGGACGAAAAAAATGTCGGTGACACCGACGTTCCTTGTTGAACACCAACTTCTGCAACAAAGAACGCCGGTGGAAAATCGTGTACTGACGTTTTCTGAGTTTTAATACTCTTACAAGAGGAACGTCGGTGGTACTGGTGTTCCTTGTGGAGCACCAACGTCCGTGACACTGACTTTGGTGCTCCACAAGGAACACCAGTGGCACTGACATTCCTTTTGTAAAATATCACCGGGTGCCCGGATGAATTTTTTGTGGTGTCGGAAGTAATAGATGTATCAGTAGTAATTAGGGGGTGCCGATAGAACCCCTATGATAATTATTAATGTTCAAATTGGAGGGAATATTTAGCCCACATAAATGTATACCAATCTGCATATATATATATATATATATACTAGCTGGTCACAGTGTGCGTTGCACACGTCCGTCGGTGGTACAGTGTTGTTTGGTTTGGTGTTTGTAGGTGTTATGTAAAGAGTAAATTCACACCCCAAATAGAGATTCCAAAGATCCGTAATCCGTTTCTGTAGAACTTTAAAATTCACCGTCAAACCTTGAGAATCAGAATGACATGATGCATCTTTTTGGAGAACTCTGCCAGAATTGGTGCAATCAAACGGCAAGGCCCGCAAGAAGAAGCAGTAAAATCTAACACAACCTATAAGCGATCAAATGCAATAGGAATCAGTTTGAGATAATAATCACTCAACAATCTACTGCGAAAGTTGTGTACATCACAATCATGTGCACATCATGAGGCTATATGTAGAGGAACCAAATAGAAATCTCACCTGGGATTTCAATTGAAAGTATGGCATGAATCACAAGCGACATCAATACCAAAATACAAGCCCAGAATGACAGAAGAGAGGTAGGATAGGGGTTTACATGATCCAAGTATAAAACTTATTCATCCGAGTAGACAGTCAAATTTTTCGAATTCAAGTTTAAGCAAGAACTTCACATGAATATTGAACTAAAAGTCAATCGCAAGAACTTTTGAACTCAAGCCAAACTCAAGCTTTTTCTGAGATAAACAAAATATGGTCCGATATATAAATAGTACAACTTCATTTTGTTCTAAACTAATATGATTTCTTCAACTTTATTTTGTATAAACTGATATATAAATCGTCAATTATGATAGTTTACTTTCAAATTGCACTAATAACACTAATTAAACAAATATGGAAAAAATCAAGCATTTTAAGCTTAGTATTCAAATATAGCTCACAAGTATTAGTAAAAAATAATACAGGACCTAACAAGCACACCGTTCAAGTCAGACAAAATTCATGCTTCAGAATGGTCGAGATTGATATTCATGATTGATTTCAAATCATATTTAACCAAACTGTTCAAGATTAAACGAGATCAAACTCGACCTACTCATGACCTCGAACCTAGCATCAAGAGTTAAACACCTGGACTGAAAATCTGCTTGAAACAAAGATAAAACACATAAAATCAGAGGAAGGACTAAAAGCGGAAAATGAATCGGTGAAAAGTGACCGATATTCGCCGATTTCGACCGATACGAATCCGATTCAAGTCCATAACGAGATGAGTTTGTAACTTTGTACCAGTGCTTATCGAGTGCTCTCCATTGGAGAAGGCCTGCACCTCTATCGTCTTGGCTAAACCTATTATTCACTTAAAGGAAGAATACATCGACGTAAATCGGATGAAGATGAGACAATATTTAACTATCTCCGGTTTGTTTCCAGCGACTAAATAGAAAACATAGAAGAACTATTTATTCAGACCTACCAATGATCCGATTAGATGATGAAGAACACTCAGACAAAATTCATGTTTCAGAATGGTCGAGATTGATATTCATGATTGATTTCAAATCATATTTAACCAAACTGTTCAAGATTAAACGAGATCAAACTCGACCTACTCACGAACTCGAACCTAGCATCAAGAGTTAAACACCTGGACTGAAAATCTGCTTGAAACAGAGATAAAACACATAAAATCAGAGGAAGGACTCAAATCGGAAAATGAATCGGTGAAAAGTGACCGATATTCGCCGATTTTGACCGTTACGAATCCGATTCAAGTCCATAACGAGATGAGTTTGTAACTTTGTACCAGTGCTTATCGAGTGCTCTCCATTGGAGAAGGCTTGCACCTCTATCGTCTTGGCTAAACCTACTATTCACCTAAAGGAAGAATACATCGACGTAAATCGGATGAAGATGAGACAATATTTAACTATCTCCGGTTTGTTTCCAGCGACTAAATAGAAAACATAGAAGAACTATTTATTCAGACCTACCAATGATCCGATTAGATGATGAAAAATACTCAACTTCAACATCCACCGCAACCGGACTCACCACCGCCAACGTCTATGGTTAATACCAACGTCTTCCACTTTCTCTTCACCGGCACAACAAGAATTTGTTGTAGAATGACATAGAATGATCCAGAGATGACTACACAATTCCACGAAACGGGGTTGTTTCCGAATGATCAAGATAACCTACATGAATCTAAACGACCACAGATAATTTAGAAAGCAAAAATCTTTTAAGCAATGCAGAGCGTTAAATGGTTTCTACCAATAATAGTGTAAGATACGATACCCGGCTTTTGAATTTCAGCAGCAAGTGTCCCCTGGGAATTTTCTCAAACACCTTCATGTTGCTCTTCAACAACACCAGACACTGAAATCGGCTTCAAGAAAGCATCACAGCTTGAATCCTACGGCATGAAACCATTACTCTGACGTCATAGGGTGTGTACAAATTCATCCTAGGTTAAATTATTATAATCTGTCATTCAAACATGGAAAGGGGAAAACAAATATAAAATTGAAAACCAATATCTATGAACAAGCTAAACATCAGAAACCTGTTTCAAATCTTCCTCAATCACGGGGATTGAAATTGATATCTGCATCAGCACCACGAGACTTAATTGCTGCTCTATCATAAGCGCTTGGTCTTGGCAGCTGCTCACAATATAAGACAAATACGTTAAAGCTTAAAAATAGCAAGAAATTATGATTTGTGATAAAATAACTTGGCTATCCAACATACGAAATAGGCAGCCAATTACTTTTATATAGGCCGCACAAGAACATGCTTGTATTTAATATTTATGTAGGATACTAACATTTGTTCTTATGTAGAAAATTATAAGGTAAAGCTTTGAAACAACAAAACAGAGGAAGATGGTAAACCTTTCTGAAGAATCGCAAGATCCACATCCTTGTCATGGTAGATTGAAGGACTCTGAGGCCCCATAAACAGGATAAATCAAGGCATGTCTTCCCTCTACATTGGTAAGAGGAATAAAAATGCCTTTTCACCATCATTTTCTTCATTGAGTAAGCTAGACTGTAAGATGAATTTAAGAGAAAAGAAGCATATCAGTTAGATATAATGTCAGAAGTCAGAATACTTAATGTTGCGTATGGTACTTGCGTAAGTATAACAGCTAAAGGTAGTCCCTCAGGGGGCAGCAACAAGAACAATGGTAACCTGGAAAAGGCTTCAGGAGTAGGGTTACTTGTAAGAATAATTTCAACCATATAAAAAAACATTACTTACTGCAACAATAATTATTTTTATTATGACATCTACTGTTGATCCAACACTGGTCTCTCCATGGACGTATTGTGTGGTTCCGTCCGGATTTCATGATTTCTGGAGAAGAACCTGTTGCATCCAAACACTTCTTTCATCACTAATACACACACACACATACTTGCATTCATACATATATATAGGACAACCTAACGTATAACGCATTCATTCAGAGCAATGGACAACCAGGTATGACCAAGGGCATAATGGGACTTACCAAGCCAAGAGAACTACAAGAACTGCAATAGCAATAGTGAGTCCTACAATGCCTATTAGCGTAGCTACGCCATTCAAACGAACCTGCAATTTGTTATTATTAAACAACAATTTAGTGGTGATCCATTTAATTAATCATGAGGTCAAAGGTATTAAAGTCAATACCTCTAAGTGCGTCTCTTCGCCGTTATCTTCTGAAATATTGGCCATCAACAACCTCCATTATATGTTAATCTCCACGCCAATTGCCTTAAAACGAAGAATGAAACAATCTTAATGATGCTAATATTAAAAAGTTACAAAACTATAATGAATAGGTGCTGGTCCTTCACCCTCATACTTAATTTTTTATAGAGCTAACACATTTTTTCCATCTACATCTCCTACTCTGCAACCTGTTGTTAAAACTGGAGCTTTCTGATGTTTACGAACCTCCAACACAAATCAATAGTTAACAGTACTAAAAATCTAGAATCTGAAATGCACAACACAAAAGGGTAAAAGTGTCTTACAATATCGCTTTCCCCTGTAATGCTGGATTCGTCAATTGCAAGGGAGTGTCCGCTTATGTAAAGTCCATTTGCGGGAACCTGTTAACGAATATGACATTTCGGTGACAGTGGCACATTCAGAGAAAAATGTCTATAGAGGCGAAGTTTACTAAATTGATATCAAAACGACATTTATCTACCTATTTTTCATACACTCAAACAGAAACATAAAGCTCAATCCCAAAATACAAATAGAATGTCAGATAGTTCAGTAAATTCTTTGGGACATGTTCTTAACCATCATCAGATTCACCGCCACCATCAGTATCAGCCTTGTCCATCGGTCTTGCCCGATTCTGCACAACAAAGTAGATAAAAAATTAGTCTAAATTAAGAACTTATTTAGTTACCATCTGCGAAAACATTTTTATTTGTAGACCGGAAAGGAAGAAGATGGTATAGATGAGAAGGGTCTGGAAGGGAAGCTTAACCTCTAACTCAAAGATCCACCGCCATCAACACCGTCTCAACCATCATAGCGTTCGTTGAAAGCACAACACCCTCCGATCTGAGATTAAGCACCAAAAAATTCTACAAAGTAGATTAAACACCAGAAAATTCAACAAGGGAGAAAACATTAAAAACGTATATTTGAGATCGGGAGGAAAAGAATTTCACTAATTCATGAGAAATGATATCAAAACTTTAGAATGCCCTCTGTATTCTGATTCCTTAGCCTTTCTTCGTTATTTTCTTCATCATCTCAGGAAAAGTCGCGATCCGCAGCAAGATGTCCATGTATATCTGCGATCAGCGAATACGTAGGTTGAGGCGGTTTCAGGTAAGGGCGACCGATTACCTAAAGACCGAGCTGTGGAGGAGATGTAGGAGGAGAGTGAGAGGCGCTGCAGAGAAGTGTAGAGAAACATGGAAGAAGAGATGGAAATGGTATCTGTAGGAGAAGCTGCCCACTGAATGCCAGCAGCAAGAAGAGATGGAAGGTAGCCATTGGTCTTGACGGCCGGTGGTGGAATTGCATTTGTAAAAAAAGCACCGCTACACGACAAAGTACAAAAAAAAAAAAAAAAAAAATCAGAAGCAGCCGCAAGAAGACAACATACTACGACCATATACCAATATATAAGATACCTCAAAGGTATGATATATATATACTAGCGGGGTTTCGGCCTTGCAATGCAAGGCCCTTTTAATAATAACATTTAGAAATAGGTTTCTTAAGTGCAAGGCCAAAATCAAACAGAGAGCTAAAATCAAACGGAGAGCTCATCAACAGGTAATAAACAACAGCCTCTAACAACCAAGTGCACCATGATCACCTAAACTTCAACCCCAAAAAGATGCCAAAATAAAGCAGTAGAAAGTAATTCTCAGCAGTTAAACATGAAGCATTGTGGAGGAATTTGAAGAACTTCCAAATCTTGAAATGAACCAGCTGCTCACCTCTAAATTGTCATGGATCTGCAGCCTAGCCTGTAGCCATTAACCCTATAAAGACAAATGGTCATACTCTCTGTCATAAATTCCCACACAAGAAATTTCCATTCCATTGCTTGAAAAATAAAGACATACATGTAAATCAATCACTTGGACATGCAAATGAAAAGAAGAAAACTTTGTTGGTAAAATTATTTTGGGCAGTACCAACCACAATAGTTTCGGTCATGACATCAAGCATCCATTGATCAACCTTAAACAAGGATTTCTCCGCTAGCTTTACATTAGTGTGTGCTTTCCCAATTCAAAGAACTAAAAAGATATAAGTAGCAAAATTCAAAAGGATACGACCATTTTAAATTACCTTTATTAGAATTTCTAAAAATTGGAAACATAAATATTTTACACATGCAAAGAATAATATGGAAAAAGAATTATGATAGTGTAAGTTTACCTGACATGATTTTGGAATATGTTCTGCAATCATAAAAACCGAAAGACAGAAAAGTTTCATAAATAATAGCTCCAATCCATTTAAAATGTTTTTCAAAGTTCCTAATGTATCATGTATGTGGCAGGGGCACGATATTGACAAAAGTCATGCACAAATAACTTGCATCGATCATTTTGAAACTCAATGACAAGGCCGGGTAAAGGAAATAATATTCAAAGTAATATTGATTGAATTCAATAAATAAGGATGATAATAGATAATTAAAGATGAAAGCCGTAAAGACACTTACATTGAAAATTGTCAACGGCTTCCTCATCAACAGAGACTTGAGTTAGACAGCCGTCCTAATCAAGTCTGCATAGCAGTTTTTGAGATCTGAGGTATAGTTTCATTTTTTTGATCAGACATGCTTATAACATCACCAAACAAGAGAAAAATCAAACAAATAAGAAAACGTACCAAAGAATCTATAAATAAAACATCATACTACCATTGGCATCGTCAACACCTGCAAAAAAGTATACACAAAACAACCACAACACCATATTTTTCAATGCTCCACCAATAAATTGAAATCATGAGAAATAGGATATCAACAAAAATCACAATATAAAAGTTTAGCAAGAAATCTAGAAGAATCTTCAATCTACCATGTTTTAGCTAAGCCAACTTACCAAAGTTTAGTTTTCACTAAAGGGGTTTGCTGGTTATCCTTCTGCCCGTACTGCTTGTTTATAGTGTACAAGTTGTTTAAACTCCCCACAAAGATGCAGTACATGTCATTTATCCCACAGAACAACCTTTATATATATATATATATATATATATATATATACCAGATTAACAATAGTAGAATCATTAGATGATCTTACCCACCACTGACATAACATTTGCGAAATCGATATGATTCAACATATATACTATCTGTCTTGCTAAAAATGTTTTCTTCAATCAAATGGGATCTCATCCTAAACGTGTATATATATATACACCATCCTAAACGTGTATATAGATACACCAATCTATTATCCATTCATCAATTTCATGTGCAGTCTTCTAAAAAGACATTACTCTTAGCGGAGGTAGAGCCAACACAACCATGTACATTATTGATTGCAAAGGTTTATACACATATAAAGCAGATCATTAAATACTCCTTAAAAGAATAGCCTCCCTAATGAGGATATTTGGTATACAGTAAGGCCTCAAGGTTAAAATAGCCTCTATTTTGCACAACTGAATAAGAAATTAAAGTCAGTGAGAAAAACCATTTTTCTTTTATTTATGGTAAGATGAAGGGGAGTTGCACCGGCAACATTCAGCACCATCCCATGTTCAATCTGAAAAATGAGAAATCATGTTAGTCAAAGTCCAAGAGATTAAGAGAACAATTGGAACTTCAATCGAAATCTTTTAGTGATCATCAATCCCTCCATTAGAATCAATTATGAGTTTTTACTCTACCTTAAAGGAAATATCATAATGAGAGAGAAAAAAAGTATGAGATGCATATTCAGATTGAAGACTAAATGCTATACGAATCCCTCAATACTTGCGTCTATGATCATCTCATTTAGTGTCCCACCTGTGCATCTTCGATCAGACTAAAAGCAATACAGATCCCTCAATACCTGCAAGCACTCAATAGTTGTTCATAAGAAGCTAAAAATAGAAACAAAAGAAAAGGAAGGCAAACTCATCTGATAATCCATATGCTACCAAAGTAGAAACAAAGGCTCATAGTGTGTACTATTACCATGGATAACAAGCACGGCATTTCAAATGGTGATGATTTCTCTATAAAAAACGATTATTTATTTATATACCGAGGGCGCTTGCAGACGAAGAGGTTTCTTTCTCATATCAGTGGCAAGAAAAGCCTGAAATAAGAAATAAAAAATACAATATTTTTAGATGTAAAAACCAAAACCCATATAGAGAAAAAAGTTTGAAATTAATACATTTATTAACCGTATATTAATCGGGTTATCAGAAAGGTAAAACACAAATATATATTCAATATGATTCATAGTCAATAAATGGCAAAAATCTGCCTAGGGATGAGGGAATCCTGATGTGTCAAAGAAAGAAACTCCAGCTACCTGAAAACAGAGGAAACGAACACTGTCAAAACCATATAGCAAAGTAACAAAAACCCACAATAATCGTAGTAATACATAAAGGGCATCAGTCGATTCCTAGATTTACATGAATGAAAAAGGATCATGTGGTATCATTCAATAACAACGATCAACTCTTTTTACCTAAAAAGTGATTCATAGTTTTATGAGGAAGAAAATAAAGGCATGATTTTTATGTAGAGAGAAAGATTTGCAGAGAACATACGGCGATGAAGTAGCACTGTAGGAGGAGGTGGAAAGTCTTTTACATAAGAATTAGGGTTATAAAATAATTAGGTCATGGGCTATGAGTTAAAGAACGGGTGGGATCGTGTTATGAACAGTGTCATGAATAGCACACCATCTCCGAACAAAATTCCCTCAAAAAAAAGGTTACTAATTAGATTTTAACCATTGTAACAAATATGATACATGTACCTGAACTTTTCAGAGACCTTGCTGTTTTAACTAATGCTATACCTTTTCATAGGCCTTGCTATTCACTAATGCTATTATCATTAGGCAGACATAACAAGTCAAGAAAGCTGAAAGCAAGATTTTGTTTTGTTAAAGATTTGTCTAGAATTTGCAGAAGGAAATGGAGTTCATATTGCTAGATTTAGTACCACAAAAATTGTTACTACAATTCTGACAATGTTGTTTAATGTTCCTGATAGCATGAGAAACAATTTGTATTCTTTACATCCGACTACAACCTCTGAAATGGCAACATCTTTCATGTTCTTTCCCTCTAAAAACATTTCAAATATTTTGAAAAAGGTAAATAGCGAAATCATTATGTTCATTGTTGGCTCATCTTCACCAACAAGAAGCAGATTTTGATTCCAACCAAGTTTCAAGTATTAATCAAATTATAAACAACAAAAAATATAATCATTATGTTACATTGTTAGCTCATCATCACCAACAAAAAAACAGGACTTTGGAAGTTTGTTTCTGACCAATTTTCAAGTATTAATCAAATTATAAACAAATATCATTCATAGTCAATAGATGGATGAAATCTACCTATGGATGAGGGTTCTGGACGTGTTAAAAAAAAGCCGAAAGTAATTGAGCAACACTATAATCGAAAACAGAGGAAACGAACACCGTAAAAACCATATAGCAAAGTAACAAAAACACACAATAATCGAAAGTAATTGAGCAACACTATAAGTATTCACCTTAATTCTTATATAAAAAGGTCCACATATGTAATTGTCTTATTAGTTCAAAGGAGTTGCATCATAAGTATCAAGAAAACAATCCAAAACAAAAAATAACCGTGCATGTCACAACAATCATAGATAATAACCACAACAATACTAACAGTTATGATTTCAATATGATACATGAAACAAAAACAAAAAAAACCAAATAAAAAGAACGATTTAACAAAGAACATAAATAAGCAAGGAGAATTAGAGGTTGAAAAGTATTCTCATTCATTTCTTACATGCCAAGTGCTTCTGTGGAATATCGATCTACATTGTATCTACCGCAATCATACAACCGTGCTTGATTAAAGTGCTATCACCAGCCTAGCAAGTGTAAAAAAAAACAATTCACCAATATTAAACAATATGGAAGAAACCTTAGCTATAGGTTGGGTTGCTTCTTTTTTTTTTTATAAAGCAAAACAAACATGGGTTAAAACAACACAAGTCTTGATAATAATAAAAATAATAATAATAATAATAATAATAGTAATAATATACCAGGTGTAAATCAGAACCATAAGGTGTCCCCAGCCTATTCTTTAAAGGAAGAACAACGCCGGTCTGAACAAATAATGTGTGTCTACTCTTTTTTCTCATCTTTATCCTTTACCTCATTTGCTGCTGATGTATCCTCCTCTTTAGCCTCGGTTTTCTTCACTTGATCATCACTGCCAACACTCAAATTTGCTATAAGTTTTGGCAGCTGTGGCATCTTCTTCAGTTTCTGCAGCAGGTGGTGCTCGAGACTCGGCAACCTCCTCAACCTTCTCTTTAAAAGATTTGCAGTTCTTCACAATAATGTTATTGCAAATTGTTAATAATAATAGCATTTCTTTTGGCTATTCTACTGATAGGAGTAAATATAAAAACAAAAACAATATAATAACCATAAAAAAATACACATGAAAGAAGATGAGAAAGCAAAAAATTCTCACTTACAATGAAAATGACCGTCGTCCTCCTTAAATTCAAGAACTCCGAGCTATTCAAATCAATATCGGAAGAAAGTAGCAGTTTCGATCTAAAAGTTGAGGCCTGTAACAATTTTGAACCAGAAAGAGAGTAAATTTAAAAAAAAAAGAGTCAAGAACACAAACCAAAGAATAAACAATTAGGACCAGGCCTATCACTCACCTTTGTTGTCATCTGCATAAACTCACATAAACCCACAACCCCGGATTTTCACCGCTTAACAAGAACACAACCGCTAACATAAGCCCTTTGGCAGCTTGAATTAATAAGACAAATTAAGCTTAAAATTAATGAATATGCAGAAGGCACTGAATTAAGGTTCATATCACAATACCATAAAGAAGACAAACCAAATTCATAGTAAAAGAAGCAGAACAAGTTAATTTGATATCGCCTGAATTTCGTGAAAACAAGTTAATTTAATAAATCGCTCACATAACGTGTAGCTAAAAGACCTTAATATATAAGAGAGCTACCTTCTTCAAAGCGGATAAATCTTCAACTTCGAGCAGCGCTCATCCATCCAGAAGGAATTTGTGCCTCTTTTCCGGCGAGACATGATTCATTCTTTGAAAAACATCTCCACGCCGCCTTCTCTCTGTCCCGAAGATCTGAAAATCGAAGTCGTTTCACCCTCAAAATGGGAAATAACAGCAATATCAAACCATCAGAAATCGTCCTTTCATTTTCGCGATTTGCAGGGGAAGAAAATTTTCATATTTGGGATGGAGATTTGAGGGATTTACAGGTTTTCCGGTGCAGGGGTGGGTTGATTTTGGAGCATTTTGGGAGGTTGATTGACCGGAGGGATTGGGGCGGTTGGGGGGAGGAGGGATGGGCGGCGGTTGGGAATGGGGAGGGCAGCAGATGCGGGTTGGGGAGATAGGTTTTAGGGTTTGAGAATTTTGAAGAAGATGAATAAAATGAAGTTGTTGTAAATGTAAGGACTTTAGTCACAAAAATATGCAAGGACTTAAATGTAATAAATTCGTTTTTTTCCTACTGGGCCGGACCAAACATGAACAGTTTTAAAAAGATGGGCTGGGCCGAAGATGAACAGTAAAATGAAGAACCAATAAAAAAAAAACAAGTGTCGGAAGAGGGTTCAACCATTCCTTTCTATTAGATAGGTAGATATAAGATAATTAAAGCACAAAAAACGTAGAAACATATTCTTAATAATTGAGAAATGAACTCTCTCAAAACAATAAAGATCGACTTTAGCCTCAAATAAAAGAAAAGAAAGATTGAATTTGATATCTTCTTAAATAATTTAGTTGATTCTCCTGCAATTCGACCTGATTTGCCCATTCAGTCCAGTGAGAGGTTTCATATTCCCCATCTTAATCATCGAATTCCCAAAATCTTTCCTAAACGCAAACATATTCTTGCTGTAAAACCGCACATAAAAATCAGATTGGCTGCCATCGTTTTTATATAGCTCTTGATCTGAATGAAGTAAGCCTTTCTGCTGAATCAAGTTTTGATAGTAATTCGTATCGAATGTTGTAGGTGTAAAGTCAAGTGGGGCGGTGTTGTTATTCTGAGCTGCAGGATTCGGACAACCCTTTTTCAAGATGGATCTGTAAAATGGATCCATGTTAGTGTCATTGCTTATCCTTGATTGATAAGTTTTGCATCTTGCTTGACCGATGGTGTGGCCCCCGGAGAGGACGACTAGGTCTTGGAGGTTTAGGCCATGATTTTCCCAAATTGCTACAAGCTCTGCTCTACTTGAGAATGGTGATGCAAGACCGTTGTTCGCGGCGTCCAAACTAGCTGTTAGTGAGTCCTTTCTGCCTAGTAAAACTTGATAGAATCCACCTCCCAACTGGAAAACAAAGATATTTAAGAGTGGAAGTAAAAAGTTGCATATCTTATGATACATGAAATTACATTGATAGGAGACTATATATATATATATATACACACACATACGATGTTAACGGAGTCCCGAGCTGCAACTGCAAGAATATCAGCACAGGAGACCTTATTTCCATGGCATATTTTATTCAAAGATGATTTGATGGTATCGATCACTTCGAAACCTCTTAGAGAATTACGGTTCGGGAATGAATTCTTTTCTCCCTTAAAAGTTGGAGTATCGTCTAATAAGTTTGATGCATCACATCCCTGCATGCAAATCAATATATATTAATACGAACAAGTACAACTTAAAGCAATTTAGTGTGAGGATTTCGGTTATCCTTATTGGTTAGACACCTTGATATTTTTCTTTTCAATAATTATATGATCACACCAAATGACAAAACATCAACACGTACGTGGTCGCATTTATCGTGGCATGATAATTTATGTAGGTATTATGTACAAATCTGGAGTACAACCAGGGACGGACCTAGCATATAGAAAGGGGGGTGCACGGCTCCCACTCAATTTTTCGTGCGAAGTTATTAAAATATCCCTCTAATAATATTAAAGATCGTGTATGTATATTATTTCAGACAAGTTCAAATGTAATTGTCTATTTAGTTCAACTTTTTAGAAGTATAACCTCAATATGTGAGGTCACTTGTTCAAGACCCGGTTGGTGCATTTTTTTTAACTTTTTTTTTGAATTTGGCCTCCACTGAAAAAAAATCCGTGGGTCCGTCACTGAGTACTACTTTTATTATCACATTCTCTTCTTCAACTCTTCTATGATAAGACATAGGTGGTAGGGGTCTGAACCGAGTTGAGTCGAACATTAGACGTTGACTTTAAGTTTTTTGAACTCGGGTTCGTGTATGAACTTAAACTCAAATTCAACATCTAACAGCTTGATTCAAACTCTAGACGAACTTGAAACTTGTTTCGCAATATACAAAATACGTTCTTTTGTCATTTAGAGAAGTACCACCTCCGTCCAAAAATGTAAGTTCATTTGGGGTTTTTCACACTGATTAAGAAATTTGGTTGTGTGTCATTAATTTTGATAAAAAAAAGTCTAAAATAAGCTTTCATTGTCATTAATGTAAAATAGTGGAAAGTAGGTGGATATTAATAAATGAAGGGTAAAAGGAGAAAAATATAATAAATGTTTCATTGGTTATCTAAATAGTCTATTATTTTGGGACAAAACTAAAAACCTTAATGGAGTTACATTTTGGGACGGAGGTAGTATAATATTAATACACGTCGGGCAATATAATTTGAAGGCACATATATGTGTATATGTAACGATGAATGATATGCATAGAACTCACGTTAACGAAGCAATCGTGAAAATGGAGGCGAAGGAGAGAAGCTCCCATGCGACGTTCGTCATGGATTGCTTGCTGAACAAGTCGCTTGATAGTTGGTAATGCTGCTGGGCAAATATGGTCATAATAATCTGGTGTAAGCTCCCCATTTACTGTTTGCACAATTGCTTCACCGAGCACCAAACACATGAACAAATACTGAAAATTCGACATTAATGCTGCCATTCAATTCAATTCAATTCCCCTTCCCAACTCGATCGATATATATATACACATGAATTTGATAGAAAATTTTAATTTGAATCGATTTTCTGAGTTGTGGGATTGAAGATGCATGCATGGTGGTATTTATAATGTCTGAATGTTCATCATATTTGACTATTTTTCAGATTAATTATAGGCATGGGGTATCGCATGGATCGTTGTTTTTGTTTGTGTTCTTATTTTAATAGGGGAAGAAGTTGTTTCTTTGTTCAAAAAAAAAAAAAAAAAAAAGAAGTTGTTTCTTGAAAAAAAGAATGATTAATAATTTAAAAGACAACTAGTTAACATGCTTTCTGCTGCATCGAATCGATCCTGCAATCTGCATAATATATATAAGACGTTAACCACCTGCAGGTAATGCCCACCGTTTACTTTTGAGCAAAGACTTATTAATTAATTCAAGAATATATTAAGATGCTGAATATTAGTTACAAAGTAATCGATCGATATTACAACACAATTAATTAGGAAACACAATCCATTTTTATAAGTCAGAGATCTCAGGGAAATCAAGATATGCGCAGATCAGAGGCTATAAACAAGAAATTGTACCGTGGAGACTTTCTTTTAAGGGATTATCGATTACTCCTATCACATTACAGTATGTGTCTCGTTCTCTTTTTAAACTTAAATCCATCCTCTCTACTTTTTAACTAGGGTTGGACTTGGATGCATGCATCAGGGCCCGGATCTGTAAATATGGTTGCCGGACGAAAATGTTACGCCCACACAGAGCAAAGGTCGAGAAGGCCTGAGCTTTGAGCCCCCGGTTTCCTATAAGCCCTAAAATTTCTCCAACCATATATATTAGTTTAAAAAAGATAATTGAGCAAATTTTAAATCGTTGAATAAAATCTACTTACAGAGATCCCAATTTTGTATAAATTCCTATCATAATACCATTCTTTTTTTTTTTCGAGGAACTTTTCTATTTTTTTATTAACCCACTTAAACTTCAAAATCTGTTAGACAATACCCCAGAATCAATACCATTAATCAACTCCCGGATTCGTTAAAGATTGATTTATTCCAATCTTGCAGAATCACGATGATTTGTATTTTGTCATTAATGTGTATTATTATTCCATATAAGGAGTGATCTAGTCAATGATAGCCTTAAATTTAGGCAGCAAATTAGCACATGTTTTATGTAATTTGTGTATATATTTGTACTCTGTAAACACACAATGAAGTAGTGAAACTTACTATATTCTCATTTCCAACTATGTTCATTTTCATGGTATCGGAGCAGGTTCTCGAAAGTTAAAAAAAAAAAAAAAAAAAAAAAAAAAAAAAAAAAAAACTCCTCCATTCCAATGGCTATTGAAAGGTCTGGAGAGACGATGATACCAAAATGGGATAATCCCAACAATCCGTTGTACATTCATCATTCTGATCAACCCGGAATTGTGCTTGTACCACAACCATTGGTAGAAGACAATTACAGTACATGGAAACAATCCATGACTATGGCATTAACGGTGAAAAATAAAATTGGCCTCATAGATGGTTCGATCAACGAACCGAATGAAAAGGACAAAGAAGAGCATCAACAGTGGAATCGTTGCAATAATCTCGTCAAAACATGGCTCCTCGGATCAATATCCAAGGAAATTGCCCAAAGCGTTATTCGTTGCAAGGGTGCAAGAGAAATATGGCTAGAGTTGCAAGAAAGGTTCTCTCATGTCAATGTTGTGCAGTTATACAACATTGAGAATGCAATTCATGGATGCGTTCAAGGTAACATGACGGTGGGATCCTATTTTACAAAACTCAAAGGACTATGGGATGAGCGTGATGCACTTTGTGCTTTCCCAACATGCTCGTGCGGATCATTTAAGGAGGTAAGTTCTTATTTAGAGACGCAAAAAACAATGAAGTTTCTTATGGGTTTGAATGATTCTTATACGGGTGTCCGGAGCAACACTCTCCTACTTGATCCCCTACCCACCGTGAATAAGGCTTACTCTTTGGTGCTTCGTCATGAAAAGCAAATGGAGGCGTCAAATAGTGATAGGACTGACGCACAAGCAAGTGCATCAGCCTTTGCCGTGAAAAATCGAAGCATACCCAATGAAGGAGAACAAAGATGCGCTAAATGCAATCGAACGAATCACACGACTAAAAATTGCAGGGCACATTTGAAGTGCGGATTCTGTGGTTTAAAAGGTCATAGCATCGAATTTTGCCGTAAAAAGAAGGCAGCAATGGAAGTGGATGGACTTCGATCCAAAGGAGGAATGCTCCCAGCAACAGGTGACAAAGGAGACTTCAACTTTCCTTTTTCTGCAGAAGAGTGTAAGAAAATCATGGACATGTTGAAGTCCAAATATCCATCGGTTAATCAAGTGAGTAGTGCATCCCATGAAGAACTAGCAGGTAAACATTTTCCACAATTTCTTAATGGAAAAATGACCACTTGGATATTGGATAGTGGTTGTACCGATCACATGATCTCCGACCACACCTTGTTCACGTCTTCGACAATCGTCAAAAATCGAACGGTGGAACTACCAAATGGATCACTAGCAAATGTGACCCATGTTGGTACCGTGACTTTATCCCATGATTTGATACTCACAGATGTTTTATGTGTACCTTTCTTTCGTTTAAATCTCATATCTGTGAGCAAACTTACTTGTAATGCACCATATGCCTGTGTGTTCCTAAACAAATGTTGCTTGATACAGGACCTACGTTCGGGGAAGATGATTGGGACGGCAATTGAAAGGGAGGGTCTCTATCACTTAAACAGACCCAACACAACTTCCTGCAACAATGCTCAAGTTACAAATTCATCTCTTTGGCATCAAAGGCTCGGACATCCCTCCACTAGAATAATGCCTTTATTTTCCATTCCTTCTATTAATAAAAGTTGTGAAGTCAAGAATTGTCTTATTTGTCCTCTGGCAAAACAAACCCGACTTCCATTTTCTCCCAGCTCTATAAAAAGTACCGCTTGTTTTGCGTTATTGCATGTTGACATATGGGGAGGTTATAAAGTGCCTTCACTTTCAGGTGCACGTTATTTCCTTACTATCGTTGACGACTATACTCGATGCACATGGGTTTATCTCATGAAATTAAAATCCGAAACAAGGAATCTCTTGGTTTGCTTTATCAACATGATTGAAAATCAATTTAACACCAAGGTACAAGCCATTCGAAGTGATAATGGTGCCGAGTTTCACTTTCCCGAATTTTACGACCAAAAAGGAATTATCCATCAAACTAGTTGCGTCGACACCGCCCAACAAAATGGCGTTGCTGAACGTAAGCATCGACACCTTCTAAATATGGCCAGATCTTTGCTATTCCAAGCCCACCTACCCAAGCAATTTTGGGGTGATGCGATCCTCACTGCCGCATACCTTATAAACCGAACACCCACTCCACTTCTTCACGGAAAAACACCATTCGAGAAATTATATAACACCAGTCCAAGTTACTCACATATTCGTGTTTTTGGTTGTCTATGCTTCGCATCCACCCATGCAGATAACCCTTCCAAATTTGACCCAAGAGCCTCACGATGCATTTTCTTGGGATATCCTTTTGGGCAAAAAGGGTATCGGCTCTTTGATTTGCACAAGAAAAGGACATTTACTTCCAGAGACGTCACTTTTATTGAAGATGTGTTCCCATACAAGGATATAATTAACCAACAAACCGAGCCACCTTTATTTCAACCACAACCAAACTACTACTTTGATTCACCTCCACCCTTGACAATCACCCCATATATTGACCCAGTAAATGATCACATGTTGTCCTCTCCCCCACCTTCCCCTTCAGTCTCACATAATACCTTACCCACTCCACAACCAATTGACCCACCTGCACCTCCTCCTCGTCGAAGTAGTCGACCCACAAAAGCACCACAATTCTTGCAAGATTTCCATGTTGATGCGACTCTCCCTTCAAGGTCGGACCAGTCACATTCCACGAATGCGGTGTCCAAGTCAGGTACTTCCTATCCTCTCCACAATTTTTTGTCTTATGAAAAATTATCCTCACCACACAAGACTTTTACTGCTAATATTTCTCTCTTAAAGGAGCCAACAAGTTATTCACAGGCTGTTAAAGACCCCTTGTGGCGTCTTGCTATGCAACAAGAAATTGATGCTTTACAACATAATAACACATGGAGCATTGTGCAATTACCCCCTCACAAACGCCCCATTGGGTGCAAATGGGTGTATAAAATAAAATTCCACGCCGACGGAAGTGTAGAAAGGTACAAAGCACGCTTAGTGGCTAAAGGCTACAATCAAGTTGAAGGAATTGATTATAAAGAAACCTTTGCGCCGGTTGCAAAAATGGTAACTGTTCGGGTTTTATTAAGTGTTGCTGTTGTGCGTGGTTGGTATCTTCACCAATTAGATGTCAACAACGCTTTCCTCCATGGAGATCTCAACGAAGACGTCTATATGGCCTTACCCCCAGGATTCGGACGAAAGGGGGAGACACGTGTTTGTAAACTTAATAAATCCATCTATGGTCTAAAACAGGCATCCAGGCAATGGTTTGCAAAATTATCCAGTGCTCTCAAGCAAGCAGGATTTCGACAAACTTCATCCGACCATTCCTTATTCGTCCGAAATCGAGAAGGTAAATTCTTGGTAATTTTGGTCTATGTAGATGATGTGATACTAGCAGGGAATAGTCTCCAAGACATTGATGACACTAAAGCATTCCTGAGCAAGCAGTTTAAACTCAAAAATTTGGGGCAGCTCAAATATTTCCTCGGAATCGAGGTTGCAAGGTCTCATCTAGGTATTACTTTGTCTCAGCGGAAGTATGCTTTAGAAATATTAGAGGATGCCGGTTTCTTAGGTGCCAAGCCATCACGATTCCCTGTGGACCAAAACATATCTCTTACTCAATCGGATGGGGACCTTTTAGAAGATGCTTCTTTGTATAGAAGGCTTATTGGAAGATTGATTTATTTGACTGTGACCAGACCAGATTTGAGTTATGCGGTTCACATGCTGAGTCAATTTATGGATGCACCGCGACAACCACATTTACAAGCGGCGTATCAGGTATTGAGATATATCAAAAACACACCCGGACAAGGCATATTGTTTCCATCGGTAGGAGATCTTAATATACAAGCATTCTGTGATGCGGATTGGGCAAGATGTAAAGATACACGGAGGTCAATTACAGGTTATTGCATATGCATTGGTCAATCATTCGTTTCTTGGAAAACTAAGAAACAATCAACCGTGTCACGTTCAAGTGCGGAGGCGGAATATCGTGCGATGGCCACGACCTGTTGCGAAGTAACTTGGTTATTATGTTTGTTGAAGGATTTGGAAATAAATCATGTGAATCCGGTTAAATTGTTTTGTGACAACCAAGCTGCCATGCATATAGCGTCGAATCCGGTTTTTCACGAACGAACTAAGCATATTGAAATTGATTGTCATTTGGTACGTGAAAAAGTTCAAAAAGGGGTAATTCAAACAGCTCACATCCGTACAGCCGAGCAACCAGCAGATTTATTTACAAAACCATTAAGCACGGCGCATTTCGAGTTTTTACTTGGCAAGCTGGGCGTTATTAACATACACACCAACTTGAGGGGGAGTGTTAAAGATTGATTTATTCCAATCTTGCAGAATCACGATGATTTGTATTTTGTCATTAATGTGTATTATTATTCCATATAAGGAGTGATCTAGTCAATGATAGCCTTAAATTTAAAAGCAAATTAGCACATGTTTTATGTAATTTGTGTATATATTTGTACTCTGTAAACACACAATGAAGTAGTGAAATTTACTATATTCTCATTTCCAACTATGTTCATTTTCCTTTTTTTTTTTTTGTTTCATAGCACCGTGTCCATTATTTTCAATCATCAGCATGTGTTTTTTAGCCACAATCTCAAAACCATCAAATTTATCTATAAATGTCCGATCAATAATCCATGTTCTATAATTTTTATAATTTTTGTGCCCATAAATTCCAGAAGGCTAGTCACCAAATAGGGTAGTGTATCCAACCCAGGCATAGTGTCCATTTTTTTTTCCTTTGCACAATTTGAAAAAAAAATATATCATACCTAGTAGTAGCCTTTAAACGTTGATCCTCAGCTTTTGGTCGTACTAAACGACGCCGTTTTGGTCATTTTCGCAGGTTGTCCACCACCGGCCGTGAAGGCCAATGGGTGCTTCCCAGCTTCTCTGCTTCGTGGCATCTACTGCTTTCTCAAACCGCCATTATCTAGAGTTCTGTTCTGCTTCTTTCTTGTTTCAAGCTTCTACTATCTTCTTCAAGATTCGATCTTTATAGGATCCCACATCAAGAAATGAGAAAAAATATGAACTGAATTTTTAATCTGGTTTCTGGTGTTAAAAGAGTTTTTTTATGCTGAGATTTCATGTCTGATAATAATTGCAGTAAGATTTACAGAGAGGTCTCCAATGGAGATGTTCTTGTGGTTGAGGCCTTTATTGGGATTCATTTCTTTCTTTTATTTGTTCATTTGTCTCTGCTCACTCCCAGCTCATTCTTATCCCGTGCAATGAATCGAAGATTCAACGTCGCAGCGGAAGATTTCCACGGTGGTAGTGGTGCATTCGGCTATCCTAAAAATTGAAGGTATGTTCTTTCTAAACAAGGATTCAAATCATTTTGTGGTCAATTTCATATGCGTGCTTGCTTTTCTTGATGGTACCAATCTTAGATGGATCAATTTTTGGTTTGTGGCTTTGTGCCATCATTTATGTGTGATTTTAGATATGAATTGTGCTAATTTAGCTTAGCTTCAAGGTACACAGTCCAAGGGTGGTTTCTCATTTAGCTTAGCTATCCGCGCAGGCAATATTTTATGCTAATTGTTCTTGGGATTATTTTTCCAGTGATCTTAATTTGTTAAGAAATTGAAAGAAATAAAAATAGTTGAGTGAAATTAGGTTTGAGCTGGGTGTTGTTGGTAAAGTTAGGCCCTTGGCATTTGTATTTTTGGTTTTTATCTCAAAATTCGGTTTGAGCTGGGTGCTGTTGGTAAATTTAGGCCCTTGGCATTTGTATTTTTGGTTTTTATCTCAAAATTCTGATCATTCATATATGTATTAAGCTGATGATTTAAGCTCGTCTTCTGAATTTTGATGTTATTTTTGTGAAACTGTGGTGTGTGCAGGCTGGGTTTGTTGAGTTGCATTGAATAAGATGGGAGGAGGATTCATTTCTTTAATCCCAATCTCTCGCCGCCATTTGGGATTTTAGCTTTATTTCTACCGTTACAAGTAGGGGTAAGGATTCAATTAGTTGTTGTCGTATATATTCAGGGATTTAAGGTTTTGTTCATGCAATTTGTGCTCTTCTGCTTCACTATGTTCTCAATTTCGTTACGATACTTCTTGACTAATCGTTAATTTCACCTTCTTTCTACTGATACAGCTTTAAATGATTCGGTTTTCCCTCTTTTCCTCTATGTTTTCCCCTTCCTTGTGAATTGAATAAATATTTTGGTGTATAACGCGCGTTTTTCAATTTTACAGTTACAGTAAATGAAGTAGAGGCATTGTATGAACTATTCAAGAAATTGAGTAGTTCAATTATAGATGATGGAGTGATTCATAAGGTACAACAGACTTCTATACCCCTTTGAATTATATAAGGTTTGGATTTTTGCTCAGAAATTTACCTTTGAATGTTGATTACTGTTTCAGGAAGAGCTTCAGTTGGATGAAGGTATTTGCCCTTGTTCTTGCATTTGGATGAAGGTATTTGCCCTGTTCTATTCTACTATGGTTGTTGATTTTATGTATTATTTGCTTCTACTTTCCTTTCAGCCTGTTCTATTCTTGAATTTGATGTTTTGCTTGGCATTTTTAGGATATTTTGATTTTGTTGTTGTTGTTGTTGTTGTTGTTGTAGATAATTGCATTCATGCGAGATATAGTCACTGAACACTGTGAATTCTTAGCATGTTGTAGAATTTGTGTATAAAGTTTGTTATCGTTCACGGTCAACTTCCATTCATTTTTTGGTCTTGAACTATGGCTTGGCTTCTGAAAATGCTCATTTTAATAGTTAGGATTTGATATTTATTGTCATGGTGGCTCGTCTGACAGCCTTGTATATGATTTGCAATAGTTTAATGTTCCACCGTTAACCTTTATGTTTTGAATGGTTCAAGTTTCTCTGCAAACTTTATTATATGATAGCTGCCAGAGAGGAAAATGGATTTTGAGGGTGATATTTAGAGTGGTTAGGCTATCAATGTGTTTCTCACTATGTTTATTTTGTAGGAATTGTAGTGTTTGTTCTGTCTTTATACCCTTTCTTTGCACTTTCATGTAGTTGCAGTGAGGGGCATATGTTGTATGCCTCTGTTGTAGTCTTCATTTGTTATTGGATTTACTGGTTTAATGGTTATCTTTATCGTGATCTGTTTGGAAAAAGTTGGGATTTTGTTTTTGAATTGTGAAAATGGAGTTTAAGGCGTTCTTGACATCATTAGGGACTTCTTTCATTTTGTTTGTGGTGCTTATGCTGTTGTTCGCATGGCTTTCAAGGAAGGCTGATAATTATGTCATTTACTACTTGAATTGGATCTTGAAAGGCTTAGATCCGACTGAGAGTGGGAAGAAGACCCGCAACCCGTTTGTTTGGATCCGAGAGGCGTTATCTTCAAGTGAAGCTGACGTCATCAGAGTTTCTGGTGTCGATTCTACTGTCTATTTTGTCTTCCTCACCACTGGTATGTATATATACATATCTCAACTGTTCCATTGCAAATTTTTCTTAGCTTTTTATTTGGCTGTTCTATTGCATTGTGTTTTCCCCATTTATTTCTGCTTGTAACTTGTAAGCAGCTACATTTTTTTAGTTTGAGTTTTCATGGTTTAGCATTTATAAATTTATTTTTATGTTTAAGTGGTAAGCAAAAAAAAAAAAAAAAGTCGCCGTTTTGCTTTTAGCTAAAGTTCCATGGACCAGAATTTTAGGATCTGGGCTTTTGGTGGTTAGAGATCCAGCATGTTTAAGTATACCGGTATTGTCCTTTAAATGTTTCCTGCAGCCAAGATTCTCTTCTTTATAAAAGTGAAGAAGTTCGGTTGATGCTCTAAAGGTTTTCTTCACATTGCTATGTTATTACAAATAATTCTTCTTTTAGGATATGGCCTTGATGCACCACCAAAGAAATTATTTCTGCAAAGACGTTCTTTGAAAGATGGAAGTGACAACGTAAGCGATGGTTTTGATAAGCATAAGGAATATGGGACACAATCATTTTCTTTTTGTCTGCGACCTGTATTGTTATTCTCTTTTTGGGTTGCATTATGGACATGTTACATATTGGTTCTCTGCGGTATTTCTTTGAAAGAGCGCGGCAATCTCTTGAAGATGTTTCAAAGGTATCACTCCATTTGAGTTTAACTGTACCCTTTTTTTATCTGAATTTTTTGACCCTCGTCTATGTTTATTAATGAAACTGGAAATTGCATCATTCTTGTTACAAACACCATATACAATTTACACATCTTCACTACAGCACACATTTCTCACACACAATTCGCATTGATAAGCTTAAAGTGCTTCCCACGCCATAAGTTCACCAACCTGTTTTGCTCCTTATTCTCAACCACGTGACGCCTAACTTGATTCGACATCTGCGCATCGTTCTCCTCACAACGGTCCCTTTCCTTAGCAAGGCTTTTCGGAAAACAATCCGGATATGATCCTAAAAGCTACACACATCTCCAGGTAATATATCCAACTGAGGGCCCAAAACGCGCATCGCGCGCTTACCGTAACTAGTATATATATATATATATATATATATCATCACAGTATATATTTTTCCCAGATATCATTCACAACCATCTATAAATCTTTCAAAATAAAATTTTATTTTCATGATTTTTTTAATTATTGTTTTAATGTTGGTTGTGAATTTTTTTTTTTTAAATGCTGAAAAATAAAATATTTATGGTTTCTGCGCTCATCTGAAACTATTTCCTGCGAATGGGTCCACGTCAGCATTGTTTACCGAAGCCGCTGGTTTTTTGTAAAACAACAAAGCCGCTGGTTGAACCAGCGGCTTCTTCCTATTTCAATACAGGATGCTCACGTTTTTTCCCAGGTTAAAGCCGCTGGTTCAACCAGCGGCTTTGTTGTTTTACAAAAAAAGGGTAAAGACGCATTTGGTTGAACCGGCGGCCCGCAAACAATGCGACGTGGACCCATTCGCGGGAAATAGTTTCAGATGAGCGCCGAAACCATAAATATTTTATTTTTCAGCATTTAAAAAAAAAATCGTTGGTTGTTACTGCTGCAAAAAAAAAAAAAAAAAAAAAAAAAAAAAAAAAGAGAGTCGGTTGTTACAAATAAATAAATAATCTGACAGATATAACATCAAATTTAACAGCAGAAATTAAATGGATCTCCTCTCTTTTGTCTGAGCTCAAGATCAATCTCACTGGTGTGCCTACTGTGTGGTGTGACAATACTAGTGCCTCCTTTCTAGCACAAAATCCTGTCTATCATGCTAGAACCAAACATATCGAGATAGATGTTCACTTTGTCCGCAATGAAGTCTTGAACAAAAAGCTGAATGTTTGCTACATACCCTCTGCTGATCAACTAGCAGACTGTCTTACTAAACCACTGTCTGTCACTCAGTTTCAGATTTTTAGAGGCAAACTCAATGTGGTCTCCCCACCCTTGAGTTTGAGGAGGGATGTTAAGATATAATATGTTATGATGTGTCTTATCCCTATGTAATGCTGATGTGGCTTGTTGAGGATATTATAAATAAGGCATAAATAATTATATTTAGTTGTCTTTTATTATTATTATTAATGTTGTCTTGGTGGCTAAGTTAGATGATGCCTATATAAGAACAATTGTACTATCAATATTATTCAATGAATTACGATTATTCTAAATCTTGATATGGTATCAGAGCACTCGATTTTCTCTCTCACGTTATGTCAATTCCTCCCTAAACCCTGATCTTTTCTTTTAAAAAAAAAAAAAAAAAAAAAAAACCCATCAACAGGTTCTTCCCCGTCGTTCTCTTCCCTCCTCCGGTGACCCCATCTAAAGTTTAGATTCCAAAACAGCTAGCAAAACCGCATCTCCTCGGTGGCTCTATATATCCAGCATCTACTAGAAATTCACGTAATTGATCTCGATCAACATTCCATAGCTCCGGTTTAGCACATCATCGCCAACTAAAGCTCGGATTGATGGGATTCATAACAAACAATTTGTCTTTCATAGCCCGAGCTGTCTCCGGAATCTATATTGCTCAGAATTATGATGTCCCCAATATCAAAAAGGTATTAAAAAAATAAATATATAAAAAAAAAAAAAAAGCAACAGCTTTCCACCTAAGTAAACCGGCGACGGCGAATTGTCCTTCGGCACTTCCTTTTCCCGGCATGTCAATTCTCTCATCCTGCTTTAATATTTTCCCTTCATATTGCTTAATTTTTTTTTATTTTTTATTTATTTAATGTATTAGTATTTATTTGAAACTTTCAGCCACCCAAAAAAAAAAAAAAAAAAAAAAAAAAAAAAAAAAGAGAGCAAGAAAATTATATTTAACACAGTGCTTCTCCGGAATGATGCGCAGCTGCCATCCTTTCCGAGAACGGGGGCGCAACCAAGGATTCGGTCATCCCCAACCTTTCTACTCCGGACACAATCGTGGTATTATGAACCTCTCTTGCCAAATTTGCTTTCAAGCCAACCATATTGCTCTGTCATGTCCCTACCGATACGGATCCTCTCGAACACCACCACAGGCAAACACAACCTTTTGCCCCCCGCCTACCGACCCTAATTGGATTGTGGATACATGGGCCACTCATCATCTCACTCGTGATCTTCGCCATCTCACTCTTTCGTCTACACCTTATGTCGGGCCCGACAAAGTTCATGTAGGCGACGGTTCAGGTTTACCTATTACTCATTACGGTTCTTCTTTTATTTCTTCCCCTTCCCAGTCATTTCATTTATCTAATATTCTTGTTACGCCTTCCATCACCAGAAACCTCTTGTCTGTACATAAATTTGCTTCGGATAATTCCGTATATTTTGAATTTCATGGGTCTTACTTCCTTGTCAAAGATTACTCCGGTCACACCCACCTTAAAGGATTTGTAAAAGATGGCCTATATCACTTCTCCACCCCACTTCACCCTTCTCTTGCTCCTGCTCAAGCTCTAGCCTCCTCTCTGACCTCCTCCACCACGTGGCATCAGCGTCTCGGTCATTGTTCTTATTCTGTACTCCGTCAAGCCTTAAAATGTCTTCCTACCTTCACTCCTACTAAGCCGTCGCCTTCTGTCTGTGCCCCGTGTCAGTTGGCTAAAAGCCACCGCTTCCCGTTATACACTTCTGAATTCACCTCAACTACTCCTTTGGACCTAATCTACTCCGATGTTTGGGGCCCCAGCTCTGAACCCTCAATTTACGGTTCCCGTTATTATGTCAGCTTTTTGGATGACTTCACAAAGTACGTATGGCTCTATCCCCTGAAACATAAATCTGATGTTGAAATTATATTCCCTGACTTTCTTGCACGGATTGAACGCCAATTTAATACCAAACTCAAATCCATCCAAACTGACTGGGGTGGTGAGTACCGTCGCGTTTCTACTCTTCTTACCTCTCTTGGCATCCGACATCGCCTTTCCTGTCCCCATACCCACGAACAAGTTGGTGCCATTGAACGCCGCCACCGCCAAATTGTTGAGGTCGGCCTCTCCCTTCTTGCCCAATCTAACCTTCCACTCCCCTATTGGGAGGATGCCTTCATCACCGCCACTTATATTATCAACCGTCTTCCTACCAAAGTCCTCAAGGATAAGTCACCATTCGAAATGGTTTACCATCGGTCCCCTGGCTATACATTCTTTCGCGCCTTTGGCTGTGTGTGCTGGCCCTATCTCCGTCCATACAACCACCACAAAACCGATTTTCGCTCCAAAACTTGCATATTTCTCGGCTATAGTCCTTCCCACCACGGCTACAAATGCATGGACCTTGCCTCTGGCCGTATCTATATTGCTCGCCATGTGGTTTTCGATGAATCCGTCTTCCCCTATACACCTTCGCCCACCAAACCTACGCCTGATAATCTCACTGTCCCACTTCATGTCTTCCTGCCAGCACCTATGCAACATCCACCTCTTATGCCGGCTCCCTCCAACACGGCTCCACCCCCTCCGGCTCCAGCTCTCGAACCTTCACCACCCACCTCCCCTGCGTCCACTTCGGCCTCGGCCTCTCCAGAGTCGTCTTCTTCCCCACCTCATCCCACTCATACAATGGTTACTCGAACCCAAACCAACTCCCTCAAACCTATATCTCGGCCTGACTTTATCCGTTACCCGCTTCCTAAAGCCCTTGTTGCTTCTACCAAATCCGTGGACCCTACTTCTTACACTGATGCCTCTAAACACCCGAATTGACGTAATGCTATGAGAGAGGAAATTGACGCGTTGTTGCGCAACCAGACCTGGGATCTTGTTCCACCGCATCCTCGTATGAACATTGTGGGTAATAAATGGGTGTTTCGAACTAAACGTCATGCCGATGGTCGTTTTGAACGTCACAAGGCCCGCCTTGTGGCTAAGGGTTTTCATCAAGCCGAAGGGGTTGATTTCACTGACACTTTCAGTCCGGTTGTCAAGCCGGTCACTATTCGTCTTCTTTTGTCTCTTGCGGTTTCGCAGGGTTGGTCCCTTCGCCAGGTGGATATTCAGAATGCTTTCTTACATGGGCATTTATCTGAGCCCGTTTATATGCAGCAGCCGCGGGGGTTTGTTCACCCCGATTATCCTGATTATGTATGCCGTCTTCGCCGCAGTCTTTATGGCCTCCGACAGGCCCCACGTGCTTGGTTCCCTCGCTTCACTGATGTCTTAACTCAGTTTGGGTTTGTCGGTTCTAAAGTTGGCACCTCTTTATATATTTATTACCGTGATGGTGCTCGTGTCTATGTTCTGATTTATGTGGATGATATTGTGATTACTGGCTCGTCGCCTTCTCTTGTTGAGCAGGTTATCTCTTATCTTGGTCGACACTTTCCGGTTAAGGACCTTGGTTCTCTGTCCTATTTTCTTGGCATTGAGGTGCTTCCTACCTCCGATGGCCTATTTCTCACTCAGCGCAAGTATATCTTCCAGCTTCTCCAGCGTGCCTCTCTGGACAAGGCCAAGCCTTGTCAGACACCTATGTCGGCATCCACCCGTCTCACTCTGGACGACGGGCCTCCCTGCGCCGATCCTTCGCTTTACCGCACTATTGTTGGCGGTCTCCAATATCTCAGTTTCACTCGTCCTGATATTGCGTTCGCGGTCCACAAAGTTAGTAAGTATATGCATTCTCCTACCGAAGCTCATTGGGTTGCAGTTAAACGTATTCTACGTTATCTTAAGCACACGGTCTCCGATGGTCTATTCTTCTCCCGGCAGTCATCTATTTCGCTCCGGGCTTATTCTGATTCTGATTCGGCCGCCGACAGTGATAATCGTCGTTCTGTTGGGGCATATTGTGTCTTCCTTGGTGATAATCTCATTAGTTGGCGCAGTAAGCAGCACTTGACCGTTTCGAAGAGCAGCACTGAGGCCGAGTATAAGACCCTTTCTAACACTGCCGCCGAACTGCAGTGGCTTTGCAGTCTTCTTCGAGAGATGCAGGTTCCGTTATCTTCTCCGCCTACTCTTTGGTGTGATAATATTGGCGCCACCTACCTTGCTCACAATCCGGTGTATCATGCCCGCACGAAGCACATAGAGATCGATTTTCACCATGTTCGCGAATTAGTTGCAGCTCGCAAGCTCGGCATCTCTTTTATCTCCTCAAAGGATCAGTTAGCCGATGTCCTCACCAAACCTTTGGCCCAGCCTCGTTTTGCCAGTTTAAAGTCCAATCTCCGTGTTCAGCCACTTCTCACGGGATTGCGGGGGCGTGTTGAGGATATTATAAATAAGGCATAAATAATTATATTTAGTTGTCTTTTATTATTATTATTAATGTTTTCTTGGTGGCTAAGTTAGATGATGTCTATATAAGAACAATTGTACTATCAATATTATTCAATGAATTACGATTATTCTAAATCTTGATATGGCTTTATCTCAGCTGTCCATGTGTGATGTAATCCTATGGCTAATAGTAGTTAAGTTGGTTAGATTATTCTCTGATGAGAATCTATCTCTAGATTTGAGGACAGTAGCCGTTGCTCGTCTTCTTTGATATAACAAGGCATTAGCTGCCTGAGAATTGTAAGCTTTTTCAGAAATTAATCAATGAAATCCTTTTCCCTCTTTTATCTGTTTCTGTAACTTGTGTCTATAACAAAAATCAAATAGTAACAATAGTAATACATATTAGTAATTGTATTTTGGAATACAATGACGCACACCGTTACATTATGATATTATTACACAAATTGGAGGAGGAAAAAAAATGCTATAATTAGCTTACATCAACACATAAACAAAGAGCAAAACAAGAAATATTGAATTGAATATATATGAACTCTCCCCAAAACAAGAAACATTTAATTGAATATGCATGTTTCAAGAGTTATTGTGCAGTGGTTATCGGAAAGTTATATCAAATGGATGAATGTGATACATCTACATCACACATATACATCGATCTCTATTGCATGAAAATGGATGAGTTGGATGTATTTCATCCCTCCATTTGTTATAACCTTCCTGAGATAACTGATGCACCATAATTTTTCTTTGAATGTATATGATATCATGCTTTTTTAGTTAATTCTCCTGCAATTCAACCTGATTTGCCCATTCAGTCCAGTGAGAGGGCTCATATTCCCCATCTTAATCATCGAATTCCCGAAATCTTTCCAAAACGCAAATATATTCTTACTGTAAAACCGCACAAGATTATCGGATTCGCTGTTACCACCTTTATATAGCTCCTGGTCTGAATGTAATAGACCTTTATTTTGAATCAAGTTTTGATAGTAATTCGTATCGAATCTCGTGGAGCTAAAGTCAAGTGGCGCGGTGTTGTTATCTTGAGCTGCAGGATTCGGACAACTCTTTTGCAAGAAGGATCTGTATAATGGATCCATGTTAAGGTCATTGGCTAATCTGGATTGATAGACTGAGCATCGTGCCAGCCCAATGCTGTGGCCCCCGGAGAGGACGACTAGGTCTTGTAGGTTTAGGCCATGGTTTTGCCAGATTGCTAGTAGGCCTGGTAGGTCTAAGAATGGCGATGCAAGACCGTTGTTCGCGGCGTCGAAACTAGCCGTTAGCGAGTCCTTTCTGCCTAGTAAAACTTGATAGAATCCACCTCCCAACTGGAAAACAAAGATATTTAAGAGTGGAAAAAGTGATATATATATATATATCTTATGATCATACAATTACATTGATATATATATATATAGGAAACTGTGTATGTATATATATGAACGTACGATGTTCACGGAGTCCCGAGCTGCAACTGCAAGAATATCGGCACAAGAGACCTTATTTCCATGGCATTCTAAATTCAAAGTTGCTTTGATGCTATCGATCACTTCGAAGCCTCTTAGAGAATTGAGGTTCGGGAATGCAGTTTTTTCCCCTTTCAAAGTGGGAGTATCGTCTAATAAGTTTGATCCATCGCACCCCTGCATGCAACATATATAGAACAATGGGTAAGAACTAGATATATATATATATATGAAAGTGGTTATATGAATTATACAAAATTTGATTTGAAAAATATATGGATACTCAATCCTACGTAAATACTTTGCTTCATGATCATTCTAAAACTTGTGTTACGTACGATATAACTTATTACGATGATAGGATCGACTCACATTGACGAAACAATCGTGAAAATGGAGGCGAAGGAGAGAAGCTCCCATGCGAGGTTCCTTGATGATTGCTTGCAGAACAAGTCGCCTGATGGTTGGCAAAGCTGCTGGGCAGATAGGATCATAGTAATTAGGTGTAAGCTGCCCGCTTACTGTTTGCATAATTGCCCCACCGAATATTACCAAACACATAAAGAAATATAGAGAGTTCGACATTGCAGCCGTTTCACTCCCAACTGCTAAATGTTTTACTTTGATTCAATTTGCTGAGTGTTTGATTGAGTTGTGGGATTGAGCATGCATTGGTATTTATAATGTCTGGATCAATGTCCACCTCCACCATGGTTTATTATTTTTCCAAATTAATTAATTGTAGCTAACAGTTTAGTTGTGTATCTTTGATTGTGTTATTTTATTTAATTCTCAAATGGAGAAGAAGTCGTTTTTTGCTTTTGAAGCCTGCATGTATATGACGTTACACCAGCAGGGGCACCTTCTGACCCAAAAATGAATCCAGCTAATCGTTTACTTTTTCTTATTTTTAAATATTTTTTTTCCGGCAAAGATGTACTATTAATTAAATCAGCAAAAACGTTGAATGAGGAAAAAATTAGTGGAAATTACAACACAATTACGAAACTAAAACCAATTTTATAAGTGACAGTGCGGACCAAGGCTATAAACAAGAGCAGAGCACCACTTTTCCAGAAAATTGTGCACGGCAAGTCCAACAAGCTAATTAGCTATAAGACAAACCAACCTTCTAAATTGAATAGGAAAATGCTATTGCCAGAACAGTTGATATGACACATCTTTACACGCCATTGATTATGATGTAGGATTGATTCGAACGAGACTCGCCATATTTAAAGTATATAAAAGTATGTTATGTTATAATGTTGTACATGACACACCGTAAATGAGAAGGTTGGCCCGAAAACACGGGTCAGGTAGGCCCGGCCAACATTTGAATAATACGAATGGAATGACATTGTAGTGAGAGAGGTTTGAATCCTTCACGGGTCATACACCTGAGAATATTGTAATAGTAATGATGCAGAGGTGTACGCTAAAACTATTAACTCCCTAACTCCTATCAGCTAACTCTAATCAGCTCTAACGTTTATTAGGTTAAGAAATTACAACTCATCATAAAATACTTAATTACTCTTCATCTCCCTCAAACTTGAGGGTGGTGAAACCACATTAAGTTTGGACCTTAAGGGCTGGAACTGATAGACAAATAAAGCCTTGGTCTTGATGTCTGCAACTTGATCATGTGATGGGATGTGGTGAACTAAAAGCTGGCCCTTAAGAAACCTGATTTTTTATATAATGAACATCTATTTTAATATGATTAGTGCATGGTACACTGGGTTTCAAGCCAAATAAGTAGCATCATTATTGTCAACCTAAGCCACTGGTTTACTAAGAAGAGAGAGTTGAAGTTCCTTAGAAAGCTAGACAATCCACTGCAATTCTACTGAAAGATTGCCTAGAGAACGGTATTCGGACTCACTGTTGGATCGTGAAACCACATTATGTTTTCTTGCACTCTAAGATATTAAGGAATATCCAAGATAAACACAGTAACCATCAAAAGATTTTATGTCAAATGGATAATAGGCCCAGACAGCATCGGACAAACCCTGTTAAAGTGAGACTGGGATCATTAACTTTAAAGAATAGCCCATATGTAAGAGTGTCGCGGAGATATATGAGAAGTCTTTTGAGAACCTACAATGAAGATTTTTTTTGTGCTTGCATAAACTGACTGAGATGGTTCATAGAGAATGTGAGATTAGGTCTTGAGAGTGTAAGGTGTAGAAGACCACCAATCAAAGTTCTGTAAGTCCTAGGATCATGCATAAGTTCACCAGCTGAAGGAGAAAAACGCTTCCCGGCCACCATAAGGGTATGACAGGGTTTCAGATGAGCATCTTTCTTAAGCATGTGAGCAGCATAATGACCTTGAGTGAGGTATAGACCGCTAGAATCTTTGTGTGCTTCAATGCCCACAAAATGAGTCAAGTTCCCCAGATCTTTGAGATAAAAATTGGAATTCAACAAGGCAAACTAATGAACAACTGAGGGAAAAATACTTGCGACCAATATATCATCAACATAGACAAGTACATAAAGTAAAATATGATTAGTCCTTTGAATAAACAAAGAGGAATATGCTTGAGAGTGATAAATCCTCACTGTAACATTTGATGTTTGAGGGCATCAAACCAAGCCCTAGATGCATGTTTAAATCCATATAAGACTTTATTGAGTTTTCATACAAAGTGATATCCAGTTGAAACTTCAAAGCCCTCGAGTTGAGTCATGTAAACATATTCTGTCAATGGCCCATTAAGAAAAGCATTGTTGATGTCAACTTGTTTAACCATCCAATTTAAGGATATAGCAGTGGCCAATATACTACTCTGATGGTAAAGGCTTTTGCAACTGGATTAAAAGTCTCAGTGAAGTCAACTCCACAAGCTCAATAGAAACATTTGGCCACAAACCTTGCTTTATGTTTAATAATGGAACCATCAGATTTCAACTTTTACTTAAATACCCATTCATTGCCAACTAAGTGATTATTATACGAGGGATGCACCAACTCCTATGTGTTGTCCTTGCCCATAGCATGTTTCCATTCTGGTTTGTCCAGGGCATCTGAGACATTAGCTGGTTCAAATGGCATGAAATTGATTATTAAATGAGAGTTGTAACTTATAGCTTTAAAAATACAACTTTTTGACCTAGTTTGCATAAGATGACCAGAGGACTGGCTTATGACACAGAGAACAAGGACAGTGTCAGGCTGAGAATGGACGCTATGAGCAGGTATGGAGGATTGAGAGACACCGAGAGGTGGTAGAGAAGGAGGAGGAGAGTGAGAGTGATAACTAGGATTTGAGGAGGTTGAGTGGAGACGTTAGGAGTGGAGATTTTAAGTTTTGTTCGTAAGGGTGCATTATGACAGGACTCAGTATCCAAGGAGCAACGTTGAGGAAACACAATGTGGAACTTTTTCATGCTGGAGTGAAATCAGTAAGAACAAATCCGTGAGATCTTTGAGTAAACCTTTGAGAAAAAGGGAAAATCAGATTCATTGAATTTAACATCTATGAATATAAAGATCCTTCCAATTTATCAAGACACCCATATCATTTGTGGCAAGGACTAACTCCTATAAAAAGGTTTATTGATTTCAGTATAATGATGAGACCTGATACCGAGTATCCTTCTTGATGCAGACTTGATGTCAAATCTTGGTTAGGAAGCAGTTATGTTATGAAGATTCTCTTATAGTCACTCTATTTCAGAAGTGAGTGACATTATGTGGTATCATACTGGTCACAAACTGTATTTAATGATTAACAGTTTGTAGTCACGATAATGCCACGTCAAGTCACTCCTCAAAAGGAGTGACCATGTAAGAACTAACCGTTAAGAGTAAGGCTATAATTGAACCGATCTACTCATACTTGACTCGTAAAGAAATTTGTTTTTATTCGGTTTTTACGAGTTTGGGCCTGAGTCAAACTACTTGAATAATTAAACGAGCCAAACTTTAGCTTCAATATATCACAATTGAGTACCTCACGAGTTAATTGAGTTATTAAATAATTATATAATTAATTATATTTATAAATATTATTATTAAAAAATATGTTATTTAAAAAATTAATTGTTAGGCGAGTTGAGTATTAGAAGATCCGAGCTCGAGCCGAGTTTAAAGTCCGAGCTTGTTAATCGAGTCAAGCTCAAGCCCTAATGATCGAATATCAACTCGTCGGCTCGATTAAGCCATAGTTAGGATAATTTAACTTATGTTGTTGGTCAGGCCTTACTCTGAGTAAGAGACGGAGTATGCATTCACATCGGAACCCCTATTTTTTTCCTTAAAATAATATAAAATAATACATATTCATATTTTACAAAATCTCAATTCAAAACACTCCACAACAGCATCTATATCCCTATCTTTATACCAATGTACCATTAAAATAGAGATAGTGCTCCATAAACAGGGATACATTATTCACCGACCTTAAAAATAAATAGGGATGAGGCTTCTGCTGTTGAGGTACTTGAAGCAAATTTTCACTTTTTATCTTTATTTTAGGGATAGAGTATCATATAAGGCTTTTGATGTGAATGACTGAGTGTCCGCGTCATCTCTATCCTAATATTCCAATCGTTTTGTCAATTATGGAGTATTTTTTTTTAATTTTTGAGGGAGTCAATTGGAGTATTTTTTTTATTTTTTTTAGCCAAACATTGTTACACAATTTTTGCAGAAAAGAAATAATCAACTAAATACATATGATTTATTGGTCTTCCAAGCCCCAGGCTACGTACTCGGATGTTTCTTGCCCTTTCTACCATTTGTGCGATGAAGATGTGCGGCGGAGGTCGGGGCCCTCCTTCTCTAAAAATACGATTGTTGCGCCAGTACCAAATATCACAGTCAATTGGAGTATTTAAATGAAAGTAAAAGCTGTATTGCTTTTACAAAAAGTATTGTAGAATTCATTTGTTTAAATCACACGGTTTGAAACTTCCTAAGGAGATTATCTACAATATGTCAAGTAGAACATACTTAATTAGGTGACGATTAAATGCAGATCTCAAGCTCGAGTTCTAGTACCAGGGGCGGTGTTGGACGAAAAATGATATGTGCACTACATATATTGTGCATTATTGTACATTATATATTCACTGCATATTTTCTAGTTATTGATTAAAGTGTGTCTTATTATAACCAATGAATAGAAAGTGTGTCGTGAATGTGCACTACATAATATATGTAGTGGATGAATTACCACTCATGCTAGATAGAGCTCGGATGGGACACCCGATCTAGTAAAAAAAAAATCAAATTAGATATATAAAAAATTAAAATATATGTTTATTAATGAAATTGATCCATTAAACTTTATATATTAAACCATTGTTTTTTGTTTTGACCCCTAATTTTATGAATTAATTCACAATGAATTATGTTGAATAAAATGTGCAAACCTAATTTTGAAAAACATGCAATCCGCCTAGTCTACTACCCAATAATAATACGAGTTGGTGTCAAAATGAATAAGAAAGAGAAGAAGAGGTAAGCAAGCGAAATTTCAGCAAATTAGGAGAACCGTGTGATGTAAGGGTGTTGCCTTCGATTCATAAGTAATACTAAGTCCGTCTTAAAATTTAAATATGTTTACATTTTTTTATATGGATTAAAAAAATAGGTAAGTGTCATTAATTTTAATGGTAAAAATCTAAAATACCATTTAACTCTCGTTAATGTAATAGTTAGTAATAGTTGTAAAGTATATAAATGTATAATAAATTAAAGGTAAAAGAAAGAAAAATGTAATAAATTCTCTATTAGTATTTTAAATGGACTTATATTATGTGATAAATTCAAAAAGTTAAACGGATTTATATTTTGATGATCGCCAATAGAATTACATTTTAGACAGAGCTAGTAGTACTATGATTTTCCATTTGTCTTAATTTGAAAGATTTCACTTATTTAATTTTGTTTCAACTTTCCTAAAAAATACCAAAAAAAAATGGTTTCATATTATAAGTCATTCTCGTAAAATTACGCAATATTTTATAGATTATTTCATATTGACACTCTATTATATACCTAGATCAACTCATTGATATGTAATATTGATGTGTCCTCGACATCTAGCTCGTCTGCATTGGTCTAGTTTTCTGAGATAGCTAGCATGGGATCTATTTTCTCTTCCTTTTCCTTCCACTTGGATCCGGGCAGTGGAGCTGAATTGCTGGAGATGAGAGTGATTCTTACATTAGTTGAAGCTCATCGTATGGGGATCACATCTCTTGTGGTGGAGAGTGATTGTCTTGTGTGCATGAATGTTCTTTTGCACATGTCAGATGGTCTTTTGGTTTTTGGTCCCGGTGAAAGTTTGTATGTCTTTAGTTACACTTTTTCTTCTCTGAAGTTCTGCTTTGATAGACGTTCAAGAAATGTGTCAACTGATTTGTTTGTCGGACATGACTTGTCTTCCTTAGGTGTTGTCTCTTGGGTGTTTTGTTCTGGAATGATGTTTTATCTGCTTGTATAACATACATTGCTTCATTATATATGGTTTTTCTTCAAAAAATTTTTTTATTATTTTCTTGTGACGATGCCAAATGATGCACCACCTGTAAATCCGGGCCACGTGTAATCTAAGGGTGAGCTGTAAAAGGATCGAATGGCTGAGAATGAGTAAAAGATGGTGTTTTTGGTGTTCTATGGCTGAGTCCAAGAATGTATCTTGGATTGCCTACGTATCCTGCATAATGTCCAGGAATCAAGCCTCACGTAGTTCCTGGAATGATGTATTTATAGGCACATGCCCTTTCTCGCCCTAAATTTGGGGCGGTTTGGTCTATTGACATAAATACCCTTAAATGGGCCTTGCCTCCTTACCCAAGAAACCCTGTTAGAAGTGGGCCCAGGAGCCTGGACAGAAGTCCATGGTATCGACTCGATTAACACCGACATGGGTGTCCGATCCCGGACACTTGTAGAATCTCTCCCGAGCCGTGGCTGTCACTGGTACGCCTCATATCGATCCGATGTGGATAACTAACACAGACTTTTCCATATGCCAGCTGGGCCAGACGAATAATTCCACGTGGAGGGGTAAATCCCCGTATCATCATAAGCCCCCCAGATCGGAGGGAAGCTCATCTCGAATGCTGAGGTCGGATCTGAAAATTTGAATAACCTTTCCGACACGTGGTGCTCTTTAGGCGGGAAAACAGCTGTCACTTTTAATTGGTATAGGCGGTTATAGGATGACGTCACACTGTCAGCATTAATTGGTGTAGGAAACGAAGCGTCCCTTATTGGGCCGCGTGGAGATTTGGCCCTTGATTCTCGCGTTGTATACGCTATAACTGCCACCATATCGCCCTTTCAAATCACTTTGAAGATTTCGTTTACTTATAAGGAGCCCAAGACCTTGAAGCTCCCCGTTCGCCATTTTTTGCTTTTGCTCTATCAGAAAAAACGCAAGTAAGCCCTAATTCCTTCAAACTCTTTTCTGTCTTTTATTTCTTGTATCTTTCGTTGAGTCCATGTCTAGTAGCGAGAGTGACTCACAAAACAGGGAAGAGATTGTCGTGGTAGAAGAAGAATCTACGGAGGAAACCATTTCTGAACGTCCCACTGTCTCCGGTGAGAGGGCTGCCGGTGAAGAAGAAAGAGAAGGGGGAGGAGAAGAGGAATCGTCTTTTCGACCCGTAGCCAGGCGTCAAACAAGAATGAAGGGCCAAGGGCCATATGGTTGCATGTCCAATCTCACCCCAGAAAAAGCTAAAGTCATTTGCCTTCGATATGGCATTCCCTACTCCCCCGAACATATCAAGGTTTCACACGGCCCACATCAGTTCGCCTGTGATCCTCCTCATGGGTTCTGCGCCATTTACGAGGCGCAATTGAGGGAGGGACTTCGATTTCCTTTCGATCCGTGTCTTCTTGAGGTTCTTCGACACTACAGGATTAGCATCCCACAACTTGCTCCGAATGGGGTTAGGAGCGTCATGGGATTTGTATTGGCGTGTCGAATCGCCAAACTCGAGTTCTCGGTTCGACTATTCCGGCAGTACTATGCCCTCTCGAGCTTGCAGGACGTGGGGTGGTACACTTTTCAGAAGCGGCCTTTGGCATCGGAGTTTGTGAGAAAGGTGACCTCGTCTCAAGGCGATTGGAAGCCTAATTTCTTTTTTATCCGACACGGGCTGGTGAATATCGACATTCACACTTGGTATAAGAGACCGCATAAGTGGCATGATCGACTTGACACGGACGTCCCGACTGGATGCGGGATTATCGAGAGCGTCCATCCCGACGTTGCCACTCGAAACTTGCATTCCCTCTACCCCTATGCCGATATCGAGACGGCAGGTCCAGGCGCCTACCTCGAACTTGATGAGGACGTTCGCCTTTTATGTAGGACCTTTATGCATTCTGTCGAGCTATAATACTTTATTCATTTTGTACTTTGTCTATATTCATTTCATACTGATCGCATCCTGACGTCGATCTGTCTCTTTTCACAGTGGAACACTTCTCGAAGATGGATGCCCTGGGCAAGATGCCCGACCCAAAGAAAACCGATCCCAGGAAGATTCAGGAGCTGGTAGGGATCAGGTCGAAGAATCCGGCTCCGGCTTCGGGATCTGGCAACGCGGTCTCCGGAAGGCAGAGGACTCCGGCTCGAGTCCCCACACCTGCATCGACGTCAGACATTTTGAGGGATCAACCGGATGAAGCTCTGGCGACGGGGCGGACGGAGGCGGACCTCGTCTCAAGAAAACGGCAGAAAACGACCGCTGTGAAGCATGGGGTCGGAAAGGAGCCCCGAAATCTCCCTCCTCAGGGCTCAGGAGGAGTTGAGGCCCTCCCTGCCATGAGCCTGGCCGAGATGGAGGCCATGACTCCTGAGGAATTGGGCGAATACCATCTGAAAATTATCCGAGCTGCAAGTCTTCGCACTTTTCATTCGACCACTGCAATTTAACTATGCTCTGCCAATTTTGGGTCTCGGACTAATTTCGGATTAACTTTGCCGTTTCTGTAGGCTCGGTTAACCACTAAGGTGGCCATTGGTAAGATCGAGTCTCCCTCCACTGTCATGGAGGAACAAAAAGAGACTATAGCCAAGCTCACCGCTGACATCGAAAAACAGAAAGCCAAAATTGACAAGCTTGATGATCGGCGTACTAAGCTCGAGTCTGAGTTGGCTACCTCTCGAGATGAGTTATCCAAGGCGCGAAAAGACGTAGCTGTTAGAGATTCCGAGCTGGCCAAGATGAGGTCGGAGTTAGCAAAGATGAAGTCGGAGCTGGACGGGACTAAGACCGAATTGGCCGGGGCCATCAAGGCTCGTGTCGAGCTACAATCTCTCCTCGATGGTTTGACGAGTCGTGCGGAAACCGCCAAGCTGGATTTCCTGTCCTCAAAAAAGCTCGAGAACGATCTGACATTGTTGATGACTCAGGGGATGAAGGGGGGATTCACCATGGCCCTTGACCAAGTGAAAGAAATTGATCCGAACTTTGATGTATCCGCCGTGGCGAAGCCCTATCTGTACGATCCCGAGGCCGTTCCTCGTTACGGACGATACCTCAGTGAACTCCAGGCCGGGGTCTCTTTGTATGAAAAATACGTGACCCCTGCCTTGGAGGGCGATGGAGCGGGAGACGTCGAGTCGGAGGAGCAAGCCGACCCTAATGCTTCGACCTCAGACCAGCCTGCCACCTGATGCTATTCTCTGTCTTTTTTTTTTTTAAATAACTTGACTCGATTTGGTTGTAATAACTTTTATATTTTTATTTGTATGATCTTGCATTTCATTGATTCGATCTTGTAAACTTGTGACTTTTCAATTTGCATTTTTATCGATCATATGCCTAGGGTGCAGTCCTTTGGACTTAATTCCCTTGTGAGCGCTGCCTTATGGGGTGTAGTCCTTTGGACTTGATTCCCCTGCTGGCCCCCCGAAGTGTAATATGAGTAATGACTCGTGGTACACTTGAGTATGAGTCGACCTAGCATTGTACTGCCTTACTGGCTTGACTTGGCTATTCGGTCGGAGCTCGATTCGACTGTCGCACATCGTGGTGCTTGTGATCGGGCACATCGTGGTGCTTATGTTCGGGTCGAATTAGGGATCCATCGTGGGATCTTCCGACTGCTGAGCATCGTGGCTTACTGGCATGTCGAGAGTGATATAAGCACTGTCAGTGACTTGGCTTTTTTCACTATTTTTGTTTGAAGTACATCGCATCGATGGATCTCAGCTCGGTAGTGATATAAGCATTGTCAGTGACTTGGCTTTATCCACTATTTTGTCCTGACTCCCTCATGTCGAGGAATTGCAGCTCGTAGGTGACATAAGCATTGTCAGTGACTTGGCTTTCTTCACCATTCTACTCCGACTTTGGCGAGTCGAGGTCTCTTGGCGAAGTCGGTTTTTGTCGATTTTTTTTTTTTTTTTTTTACATGAGATTGCATGTTAAGCACAATCTAGAAGAGAAAATTACTTGAATAAAAGACATTGAAAGCAATTGTCATAACGACCTATTACAAGTAACTAGGAATCAAAGTTGCAGATGTTGTGGAATGCATAAACAGCTTAAACATAGTATTTCCGGAGGTTGGTGGCGTGCCACGTTCGAGGCACGGTGCTGCCATCCGACCTGCCCAACTGATATGACCCTTTTGGGTGCAGCTTCAGAATTTTGTACGGACCTTCCCAATTCGGCTCGAGCTTGCCTATTGGGTCCTGCCTGCTGGCTTCATTTTTCCTCAATACGAGGTCTCCTACTTGGAAATATTTGTATTTCACCCTCGCGTTGTAATACTGTGAGATCTTTCTTTTATAACTGGCCATTCGATATGCCGCCATCTCTCTCTTCTCTTCGAGGTTGTCTTTTTCTTCCCTTAGACCGGCAGCATTGGTTTCGACGTTGTAAGCTAAAACCCGAGGTGATGCTAGTCCGATCTCTGCAGGTATCACAGCTTCGCATCCATAGGCCATGGCAAAAGGAGTCTCTTGGGTAGCTGAATTGGGTGCTGTTCGATATGACCATAGTATACCGGGCAACTGAGCTGCCCAATCTCGACCTTCGTCTTCCAACCGCTTCTTTAACCCAAACTTGATTTGTCTGTTTGTCTGCTCGACCTGCCCATTGGACTGAGGTCGGGCCACCGATGTCGTTCTATGCTCGATTTTGAACTCTTTGAGTCAATCCTGCACACGGTCATCTAGAAATTGAGTCCCGTTATCCGATATCAGATACTTGGGAATTCCAAACCTGCACAAAATGTTTTCCCACAGAAACTTCTTGATGGTCTGAGCTCTGATGTCAGTTAGAGCTTTAGCTTCAACCCATTTCGTAAAATAATCAACCGCGACTACAACATATTTGAAATTGCCCGGGGCTCGAGGTAAAGGTCCGACTATATCAACCCCCCACTTATCGAACGGCCATACCGACTCGATGGCGTTCATCTCCTGCGCCTGTTGATGGGTCACTACATCGTGTACTTGACAAGCTCTGCAACTCATAACTAATCGATTTGCATCTTTTTGCATAGATGGCCAGAAATAGCCTGCTAGCTTGCATTTTCTTGCCAACATCCGAGCTCCGCAATGGTTGCCACAAACTCCTCGATGTATTTCTTCGAGAAGATAAGCCCCCTCATCTTCCGATGCACATCGTAGCCAAGGTGTTACAAATGATTTTCGATAAAGCACATAGTCGAATAGGGCGTACCTCGAGGCTTGCAGCCTAATTTTTCTGGCCTGAGACTTATCGGATGGGAGAACTCCATCTTTTAAGAATAACGCTATCGGATCCATCCATGTCGAACCTTGAACCACCGGTTGCACGTCGACTTCATTGGCCTTCGTTCGCTAGCATCTCGACTAAAACCTTCCTCTTAGATTTAAAGTTTGACGCGAGCTTAGACAACGCATCGGCTCGTTTATTTTCACTCCGAGGCACCTGCTCAATGCGAACTGTTTTGAATTTCGACATTAATCCCTGTAAAACTTTCAGATAACTCTTCATTGACTCTTCTTTAGCTTCATACTCTCCCCGAATATGATTTACCACAAGCTGAGAGTCGCTGTATACCAAAAGATTCTCAACCCCCAACTTCGATGCCAGTTTCAAGCCCGTGATCATGGCCTCATACTCGGCTTCGTTGTTTGTAGCTTTGAATTCGAACCGCAACGTATAAGGAAATTCTTCTCCCTTAGGACTGACCAATAACAAACCAGCCCCAGCTCCTTCTCTACTCGAGGCACCATCGACATGGATGGTCCACTGCTCATCTGATGACTGCTTATCATGTTCCAGCTGAATCGACAAACCTTCTGCTATGAAGTCCGCTAGAGCTTGGCCCTTAATGGCTGTACGAGGCAGAAACTCGATATCGTATTCGCCTAGCTCGACAACCCACTTGGCCAATCGACCCGATGTCTCGGGCTTTGCCAAAATCTGCTTCAGAGGCTGGTTGGTGACCACAGCGATGGGGTGTGCTTGGAAGTAGGGTTTCAATTTCCTTGATGCATGAACCAAACTTAATGCCAATTTTTCAGCCGGTGTGTATCTGATCTCTGGTCCATGTAACGCTTTGCTCACAAAGTACACTGGGATCTGGCCCTGATCTCCATCTCGAACTAATACGGCGCTCACTGCCTCTTCACAGATTGCTAGATAAACCAGGAGTTTATCTCCTTCTCGAGGCGAGGATAGTGTTGGTAAATCAGATAGATACTCCTTCAAATCATCGAATGCTTTTTGGCACTTCTCGTCCCACTGGAACGGACTCGCTTTCTTTAATATCTTGAAGAATGGTAGGGCCCTTTGAGCTGATGTCGATGAAAATCGACTAAGGGCCGCCATTCGACCTGTCAATCGTTGCACTTCTTTTATGTTACGAGGCGTGGGCATGCTCTTCAGGGCTTCAATCTTATCCGGATTTGCTCTAATGCCGTCTCTTGATATCATATACCCTAGAAACTTTCCCGATCGGACCCCAAATGTGCATTTCTTCGGATTGAGCTTCATGTTCGTGGCCCGCAGCACTTCGAATACTTCTCTGACATCGACAAGAAACTGTCCCATGGACTTGCTCTTGATTAATAAATCATCAACATAAACTTCCATATTTCGACCTATCTGCCCCTCGAAAATTTTATTGACGGCTCTCTGATAGGTGGCCCCTGCATTCTTCAGACCAAACGGCATTATTACAAAGCAAAACGTACCAAATTCTGTGATAAACGCTGTTTTTTCCGAGTCCTGGGGGTCCATGAATATTTGATAATACCCCCTATACGCATCGAGAAAACCAAAAACTTCGAAGCCCAGCGTCGAGTCGACCAACTGATCAATCTTTGGAAGTGGATATGAATCTTTGGGGCATGCCTTGTTGAGATCTGTAAAGTCGACGCACATCCGCCAGCTCTGATCCGGCTTCCTCACCAACACCGGATTAGCTAGCCAGTCCGGATAGAATATCTCCTTCACGATCCCAGCAACTAGTAACTTGTCAACTTCTTTCTTTACTGCTTCTTTCCTTTCTGGAGCAAGGTTTCTCTTCTTTTGCCGTATAAGCTTCTTTTTTGGGTCGACGTTGAGTCGATGTACCGCTATGTCCGCCGACAGGCCTGGCATGTCATCTGCCTTCCATGCAAAAACGTCTCGATACTCGGCTAGAAGGTCGGACAAGGCTTTCATGTCGGGGTGTGGTATCCACTTCCCGATCTGGACCCCTTGGCCTTCTTCCTCCTTCCACACCCGAACCTCCGCTGTCGGGTCTGCGGACACCCAGCTCCGATCTTCCTCCTCCTCAGGTATCAACTCCTCAACCAGCACCTGCCCGACCCCTTTTCCTTTAATCGTAACCAGGCTACAGCTCCTGGCTACTTCGATGTCTTCTTTGACCTCATGGGTTCCATACCAGGTCGGGAACTTCATGCTGTTGTGGAATGTCGAGATGATGGCTCTGAGATCGTATAAAGCTGGTCGACCTAATATCGCGTTGTACCCTGAAAGGGCTTTAACTACGACATAGGTCATCTCCATAGTTCGGCCTTTTTCCCCGTCTCCAACTGTTGTCAACAAATTAATCGATCCGACAGGGTGGATGGCCTGCCCTGTGAATCCAAACAAAGGAGTAAATAACGGTATGATGTCTTCATCTTTCAACTTCATAGCCTTAAAAGCCGAATAGTAGAGAATATTTACGGCGCTTCCACTGTCGACACAAACCCTTTTGATCCGACCCCGACTTATTACTGCTTCGATTACCAACCCTTCGCTATGACTATGGGAACTCGGAATGTCGTCTTTTGGCCCGTAGCCCACTTCCGTAGTGAACCTCAGCTTCTTCGAGTCCCTAGATCTGTCCGACGATTGCCGACTTGATCGTGGTCGATCCAACTCGTGCTCTGCTACGATTGTGTTAACGTCATATCCGATGCGATTATCTCTGTGAGGGTCTCAGTTCTTAGTCTCTTGACGGTCATCCCGACGATTGTCCCTGTATATCGGGTCGGATGACCTTTCTCGACGGTTCCGATTGTCTCGACGCGGAGATCAGTCCTTCTTTCCATTATAGCTCTTTCTCTTGTACTCTCGACGGCCTTTTGGCTCGTCTTTTTCTGACCTGTCAATCACCTCATCCAATCGACCCTCTTGAATACAGGCATCGATGTCTCTCTTCAAATCGAAACATTCCTCTGTGTCATGCCCCACGTCCCTGTGATAGTCACAATATTTGTGGGTATTTTTCCTTTTCTCTGGGTCCTTGGACATCGGCTTGGGTGTTCGGGCAATATTTTTCTTGATCATAATTGCCAACACCTCTCCCCGAGATCGATTGAGGGGTATAAAATCTCGTTCTTTCAGATTCCCTTTCTTTCCAAGCCGATCTGAGATCGGAGCTGTTAATCGGTCAAAAACGTTGGACTTGCTTTCCTCGTTCCGACCCCTAGGCTGACCCTTGGTCTGGCTTCGGGAGTCGTTCCTCGAATTGAGGCCAAGTGAAATGGTGTGCAGACGCACTGCCTCTTCACCTTGGCAAAACTTATGGACTATGTTCACACATTCGTCCATATCATTCGGCATCTTCTTAGACAATTTATCATACAGCTTCATATTACGCAAACCTCCCACAAAAGCATTAACCTGCAACGCGTCACTAGCGTTATGCACTTTCATGGCCTCAAGATTGAAGCGTCTCATGAAGTCGATAGTCGATTCCCCTTTTTCCTGCTTGATATTCATGAGGTGTGTAGCACTAAGGTGGAACTTCTTATTCCCAATGAAAGCGTCTCGGAATTTCTGCCCCAGCTGTAAAAAACTTGAGATCGACCCGGGATGTAGCTTGTGAAACCACTCTCGAGCTCGACCCGTGAGCAGCGTGTCGAAGGCACGACACTTCATGGCATCGTTCACGTTCCTTAACCTCATCAAAGATATGTATCGATATAGATGACCCTCTGGGTCTGTTGTACCGTCATAAGGTTCCATCTTGGGTGGTTTGAATGACTCAGGCATCGTGTATATCTCAATCTCGGGACTAAATGGCGATTCGAGCCATTCTCGCGACTCGCTCCTTCCCCACGATGCGATTGAACTCGTTTCGAATCGTCCTCGACCCGCTCGCCGATGCTTTTCTTGTTCGGGACGTTTGCGGGCGTTAGTCACGCCGATTTCAATTGCACCTTCCTCACACTCTCCTTGAGGATCGACAGGGCCTCTTCCTCTAGCATTATCAATTTCTTTATGACCCCGTGGGTCTAACAGGTGTCCTTCAGGGGGATTACAGATTCCCTTGCCTATGAATGCCGAAGTCACCACCCTCTTCAAGGCGTCTTCATCTAAAGACGCTAAGTGATCTGCCATATCTTGCAACTGGGGAGGAAGCTGAGGCCTGGGTGGATCTGCAACTGCGGGCCTAGATCCAGTGGGGACTTCTTGAATCTGGGATGGAACCCCTGCTGGATCTATATCCGTGTGCTCGTCGACCTGCGCGTTCTTACTGTTCGTCGGTTTCTTCCTTGTTGGTGGTGCCATTGCGATTTCTTTACCAACTCACCGGTAGAAGGCCCTCCTTCTAGCGCCAAATGACGATGCCAAATGATGCACCACCTGTAAATCCGGGCCACGTGTAATCTAAGGGTGAGATGTAAAAGGATCGAATGGCTGAGAATGAGTAAAAGATGGTGTTTTTGGTGTTCTATGGCTGAGTCCAAGAATGTATCTTGGATTGCCTACGTATCCTGCATAATGTCCAGGAATCAAGCCTCACGTAGTTCCTGGAATGATGTATTTATAGGCACATGCCCTTTTCTGCCCTAAATTTGGGGCGGTTTGGTCTATTGACATAAATACCCTTAAATGGGCCTTGCCTCCTTACCCAAGAAACCTGTTAGAAGTGGGCCCAGGAGCCTGGACAGAAGTCCATGGTATCGACTCGATTAACACCGACATGGGTGTCCGATCCCGGACACTTGTAGAATCTCTCCCGAGCCGTGGCTGTCACTGGTACGCCTCATATCGATCCGATGTGGATAACTAACACAGACTTTTCCATATGCCAGCTGGGCCAGACGAATAATTCCACGTGGAGGGGTAAATCCACGTATCATCATCTTGCATTCCCCATTATTGACGAATTGTGTTTTTATCCTAAAATACTATTAAAAATCATTTATTAGCTTCTTTAACCTATATGTAAGAAAAAAAAATGTTTTTGTGAGGCAGGGAATAAAAAATCTATTTTGGTGGCTTATTAATTTTGGTCATTTGTTCAATATAGACAAGGTTTTACGCAATTTGTATTATGTGCACCATTGAGTATCACTTAAGATTAATTATATCGCTCATAACCCATTGTTTGGGTTATCGTGATGTGATTTGGGGCTAAACAGAATGTTTTATATTCTCCACTATAGTGATATTGTTCATTTTTTTTTCGTGGATGTAAGTCAATTAACTGACACACGTAATTTTGGTATCGGTTTATTTTCTTCTCTTCTCATATTTTTTTTTTCGTGATTGTCGTTAAATCTATAGCTTGGAATTCATTTCCTAACAACTTGGTATCAGAGCATGGTTGTCCGAGTTTGGATAAAGTGTCATCCTGACAATAACTAAGTTTGTTTAGAGAAGTTTGATCGGAGAGTCAACTTTGGTTGTCATAGCTTATGACGGAGGTTTCAATGTCTTTCTTGGGAAGGAGGAGAATTATGAGAGGCGATTGTCAAGATGCATAATTATGTTCAGAGTTACTAGAAACAATCTCGTTTGGAATTGATGATTTGAAAGCTTGTGGAGAAAGTGAAGCAATATAATTATTTTTGAACATGAGCTTTTGCCCCAATGTGAATATTTGTTAGGTGTGAGATCAAGAGTCCCACATTGGAGGCTTATTAGTGTTGGACTTTTAGTTTTTAATATAAATAAGGTCATCAGATGCACCATTGAATTGAAACACTTTAGATAAGTGTTTGGACTATTGTGATTTAGATTTTAGTAGAGTCTTTTTGTATTCTTCATTATAGTGATATTGTATACCATAAATTTGGTCCCTTGGTCACGGTGTATTTTTTTCTCATCTCTCATTAGTTTTTGTTATTATCGTGAAAGCTATAGTTTGGAATCCGTTTCCTAATAGTTTAATATTTTGAAATGGATGTAGTATTTCATTGTGCTTGAATAAAGGACATTGGTGTATAATATTTGTTATTATCGTTAAATCTATAGCTTGGAATTTGTTTCCTGATAGTTTAATATTTTGAAACAGATGTAGTATTTCATTGTGTTTGAATAAAGGATATTGGTGTGTAATTTGTTATCAGTCACTATGTTGTATAACCTAAACTTGTCACTTAAAATTACTCACAATAAAGGGTTATGGTTATATGTTTGTGTTTGAGTCAAATGTTTGTGGACACCCAAATAACCATATGTCAAGGGCATGGTTGGACCCCAAGTGAGAAAGTGTGGGGCCAGTGCTCTGGAGAGATTTGAAAATCGATATATAGTTTTGTTGTTAAAAAATTAAAAACACTATTAATATCTCTACTCGATCTACGGGTTTTGGTTTGGGACCCCACAGATAAATTGCGCCCCTTCTTTCAAAGATTTCAAAGAGAGGAGGACAGGTTATTCACATTTCATTTGATGGTCAGAGGCAAATTGAAAGCAAAGCAGTGGGATTTCTAAAGGTTCCCCGGGGGAAAGTCTCCTATGTTACCCATAATATGTGGAAGTATCGACGTAATTTCATAGAATCATTCGGTCTGAGTGCTACATGAAGAACCTAAACGAATAGGCTAAAGAGATTCTTTCTAAACACCTTTGGAAGTCTGGGAAAGGACTAGAATTCCATTCCTGATTGACCCTACCCTCATTTCTATAAGAGACCCCTTCAGAAGAGAGGTAGACGGATCCAACTTAGCAACCAACCCCCGTGCGGTTCGATAACATGAAGCAATGAGGGAAATATGGAAAGCCATCGGATTATCAAGCTTTCATGACTTTCTTTTATGTATCATAAAGAGGAAATCGGTTGTTAGAGAATCTTATATCCATTATGGTTTATATAGAGAATCTTATGTCCCTAATGGTTTATATAGTTTTTGAGATGCGTCTGGAACTTTTTTTTACAGAAAGAGTGCTAACAGTGATTCTGGAATCGTTTACATATGGTTACATTGATGCCATCGGGCATTAGATTAAGATGGCTACCCCCGACCACTGGAACAATTAAATGCAATGTCGATCTTTGTAACGCCCCAGAACCCATTGGAACAATTGAATGCAATGTCGATGCAACTTGAGTCTGACGGTGCTAAATGAGTCTTAAATGATCCGGTCAACTACAGTCGTCCTCGCTTGGTCTAAAAGAGCTAACTCGAGTTGACAAGACATTTATGTCTCACATTTATATGGGGGTGAGAATTCTACTACTTACCGATATTAGACTTTTACATTGGTCATTTAAGGCTGGGACTCTAGCATTTGGTGGTGTTTTCCGTGATTCTGATGGGCATATAATTTAGTCTTTCGCAAGTAACCTCAAAAAGAACTTTGCTCAGTTGATTCGGGGTAAGCTTACGTCATTTACCATGGTATCACTATCGGATTGGCATGTGATTTTCAAAATCTGACTGTTGAAAGCGATTCCTGACGTGTTATACGAAAGATAAATTCTAGTGAAAATGATTTGCCCGAAGGAAGAAGCATTGCGGAGACTTGCATTAGCTTGTCTAAGTTCTTCTCTCCGTTATCTTTTCCTTTTGCAGAACGAGGAAATTCCACACAAGTTCTGATGTGGTGGCATCTTTCTACTTTGATTCTCCTTAGTTAATGAATTGGTCTACGTTTTTTTAAACTATGTTATCGGTACGGGATTCTTATTTGCACGACATCAACATACACAACAACAAATCGACCTTTTAATATTCAAAATTTGAGGTTAGAATCGGTTTTTTTCTTTTATAAATAAAGCGACTTTTTGAAAGGCGATTTTCATATGCGACTTTCGAAAAGTCGATTATTGAATTAAGATTTTGACTTCTAAAAATCAATTCGACATAGTTGATTATAAATATAGTATACCGATAAAATCACGGTAATATAAGAAAGGGTACCGTCAGTATATACAGTTAAACCTCGATACTAGCAGAAAAGATAGGCACAATAGATAAATAAATAATATCGTCAAATGAATAATTTTCTCCGGTCCTGACTAAGGCAAAATGACTTAAAATAATGTTCGATAAATTAATAAACTTGTTAAACGAATATTTTTTTCTAATCTCAATGATATTTATTTATCGAGGTTTAACGGTAGACTGATCCACATCGAAACATGAAACATAGCACCTCCTCCCGCCCCGAAATTTATTTTACACTTTACAGCCAAACCACAAATGCATTGCCACCTAGGAATCAATCAAGAAAGTATCATTCACGAGTCCTGACACCCTCCCCCTTTTTCCCTCAATTTTTTCCTTTTTTCTTTTTTGGGATTTCCATTTCATCCGCACCCGCACAGGAATTACAAAAATAAGGTTAGTTTGATTTCTTCTTCCAGAATTTCCATAAATCTGTTTTCTCTTATTTCGGGGAGGACAAATAATCGAGGGGCTAAGTTTTTTTTCATTTAAACTAAGATATGATCTTCCACTGGTTCATTTATTGTTTGGGTCCTTGGGAAGGATGTTCCATGGATTGTTTAGCTTGATCGTCCTGTTCTTGTTTATTGTTTCTTTGGGGTTCATGTTATCGTATATGCAAATGAAATTCCTCGATGCCTGCAAAGTTTTTCTTGTGATTTGAGATTTAAAATTTTGAATTCTGTACATGTTGATCGAGGTCATATTTTATTTTGTTAGTGTAATTGAAAGCTATATATGCTCTAATTTTGCTCCTTTTTTTCGTTTTTCAAGTGCAATTTTTCTTGCTGATCAGGGAAAGATTATTAGAAATTCTGTGTAGGAAAGAATTGTAAGAAGTTTGGTAAATAAACTTCAGCAGACAATCCTTTCATGAAATGTTGTTAGGGAAGCTTTAGCTCATTGTTGACAGTTATCGCCATATGACTAGAAGTCGTGAATTCGAGCCATGAAAAGTGAAAACAGCCTCCTCTATAAACATGACTAAGGCTGCACTAAGTAAGTATACTGGTCTGACCTTATCCATAGATAGGATGATTCCATACATAGATTTTTCCCTTTGGGTTTTGCTGCTAAGAGGTTTTAACGAGGCAGGGTTAAGTGCTGTGGTTTCCTAAAGTTTAGTAAGTCGGGTTGGATCGCCTTTTGTACTTTCTTTCTATATTCATTAATAAAAATAAAAAGTTTCTCTAAAAGAATAAGGACTTCGAGCCAGAGAAGGAGATGTTTACCAAACTTGACAATTTTATGTGTATTGTGTACTTAGATCAACCTTAGTCATGATATGATCTAGTTCTTTTTTCTATTCTCTACGTGCCCCTCTTTTTTATATCCCATTATATCCTTTCCCTTGCATATATAACAATTGAAACTTACTGTAGTTGATGAGTTTGTTTCCACATGGCTAACGCATACTGGATAATAGTTTTACGTCACCTATAAATAAGAACTGTTTGCTAGCATTCATGAGTCGTGCACTCACGCTTCATGCGCACTTTGAGTGACTAAACTTGTGTGATTTATTCTTCTTTTTAGTTCTCTTCTGCAATCTATGTTCCTGCAATCTATTGCCCGTGATTTGCTAATATCGGCATTACCACTAGCATCTGTTTACTGGCTTGAAGCTCCATACATTTAACTAGTACTTGTTTTCAGCTATAAAGTTTCTATGACTTCATATATCATATTAGGTTTGCTTTTGTTTACAGGCCAAATCTTACCTTTTCCAGCATTCATATTGGTATTACCATATATCTCTAGGCGGTCAACTTCGTAGCTAATTGTTCAATCATGTATCGTGTGGCATTTCCTGCTACGATTTGAACAAGAAAAGCCCAGGAATGCTGGAAGATGTGTATGGGAATATCAAATCTCTTTTGTCATTCCCATGAGGTTTTGGCCTTACGAGAGTCTCTGTCCTCCACCCCTAAGAGAAATGCAATTCAACCGTATCGCACATTTTGTGGTGATGCTAAAACGCAAAGTTGGGGTTTAAGTTGTGAGCTTCTGATTCTCTCGATGCACGACTCGTGTGAGGACGGTTGAGCTTTATTAGGAACTCGGAAGTGAACTCTTGCTCAAAATTTTCGTATTTCACTGGTAGGGTAGAAAAGGGATTGTTTGTTGTCCTGTTTCTGTAGCTGAAATGGAGAATAACGTTAGTATCTTGATGGGGAGATATGAATTAGGGAGATTATTAGGCCAAGGAACGTTTGCTAAAGTTTACTACGCAAGAAGTATTAGAACGGGACAGAGTGTTGCTATTAAAGTGATAGATAAAGACAAAGTTTTGAGGGTGGGGCTCGTTAATCAGATCAAGCGAGAAATATCTATAATGAGGCTAGTAAGGCATCCTAACATCTTGCAGCTTTATGAAGTCATGGCCACGAAAACCAAGATTTATTTTGTTTTGGAATATGCAAAAGGGGGTGAACTTTTCGACAAGGTGTCTAAAGGAAGGCTAACAGAAGACGTTTCACGAAAATATTTTCAACAATTGGTTTACGCCGTTGATTTTTGTCATAGCAGAGGTGTTTATCATAGAGATTTGAAACCTGAAAATCTACTTCTAGATGAGAATGAAAACCTGAAAATTTCTGACTTCGGTTTAAGTGCCCTTGTGGAATCTAAACGTCAAGACGGGCTTCTTCACACTACTTGTGGAACTCCAGCATATGTTGCTCCAGAGGTGATTGACAGAAAAGGATATGACGGTGCAAAAGCTGATGTCTGGTCATGCGGCGTGATTTTGTACGTCTTGTTAGCCGGATTTCTTCCATTTCATGACTCGAATTTGATGGAGATGTATAGGAAGATTGGCAAAGCCGATTACAGATGTCCAAGTTGGTTTCCACCTGCAGTGCGTCGGCTGCTTTCACGAATCTTGGACCCTAATCCAAATACTAGAATTTCAATGGCGAAGATCCGTGAGAATTCTTGGTTCAAGAAAGGCTTAAGTAACATATCAATGAAACAGGATATTCAAAATAAGGACATGGCTACTTCAAGTTCAGATAATGCATCTGATTCTTGTGAGACTAGCAGTTATGCTGCTACTGATAATAATAGGCAAGAACTCCCGACACTAAACGCGTTTGACATCATCTCACTTTCTCCTGGGTTCGATTTATCCAGGCTATTTGAAGGATCGTCGAGTCCAAGGACAGAAGCCCGGTTCGGCTCGTGGAAACCGGCATCAGTAATCATTTCAAAGCTTGAAGAAGTAGCCAAGAGGCTGAAAATGAAGATGACCAAAAGGGATGCAGGGTTATTGAGATTTGAAGGAACAGAGTTAGGAAGAAAAGGGACGTTGTCGATTGAGGCCGAGATCTTTCAAGTCACTCCAGCTTTTCATTTGATTGAAATGAAAAAAGCAAATGGGGATACGTTAGAATACGATAAGCTGTTAAAAGACGGCTTTAGACCTGGCCTTAAAGACATTATCTGGTCTTCCTGGCGACGAGAACCGCAGTCTCATCCAGTGCAAGATCAGGATCAGGAAATTCATCGCCGACAGCTGGAAAACATAGGTTCACAGAAGCAGCAAGTAATGCAAAATTCATTGCAGCAGGAAATTTTACCTTGATTTTGTTTCTCTTTTTTGTACTCTAATATAGTATCCTCTTTCCTGTATATATCATGATTTGTGTAGAAGTTGTCATCAATTTGACCAAAGGCCATGAATTCTAGTCGTCAAAACAAGTCTTTTGATATTGGAAATATAAGGTAAGACTGCATAGAATAAATTTAAATGGCCTTATGCGGGTTCAAGATGCTTGAAGCATTAATATCATGTTGTATTTTCTTTATGGCATATTTTTGTTCAGGCATGCACCAACTAAATGCCTACTATACTACGTAGTGTAATTTAAATAAAATTAAAAAATATACACAAAACAACAATAAAAAAGAAACCAGCAATCTTAAAACTTATAAAATAGAACCAAGCATCAATACATGTCTCACCATCCAAATCAGTACTTGATAAAATGGAAAACAAACCATTAATCCAAAAGAAAAGGCTAAAGTTCAATTAAATCTGCCATAAGGAAGGAAATCTCAATCGACATATCAAAATCCTTCCATGGAGCAGCACAAAGTAACCTTCCATTAGTTGTTCGACTCTACTGAAACCGATATAACCAATGAACAGGTTCACGTCCGTGCAGCAACCAATGAACAGATTTATGCTCGTGCAGCAACCGGAGCACCACCAACACGTGGTGGCTGGCCTGGCTTGGGAAGATCATCCTGGGAAGAAAAAAAACACAAGGCTTTAACAGAAAGAAAGTGATAAAACCAAATGGATCATGTCCCATAAAGATTTACTAGAATTATACCCAACCGGTGCATATGCATTCATAAGCATGTATCATGCAGACTATCTCAACAAAATGTAAGTACCAAGTTTACACGACCAACACACATAATGGCCAAGTTAAAATAAAGGAAGAACATCAAATGAGTTTATCAAAAAGTACCCTTGGGCGTCTGAAGCGCTGTGGGGGCTCACGGTTTCTCCTATCCTCACGAGATCGGACCCTAACAACTTTGGAGTGAATAGCACATGACACACAGTACTGCATCTTTAGATAGAGCTTGGGCAGTGTGTATGCTGCACAATCAAATTTAGTAGTAAATATCAATCAATCATTCACACACAAAATTATTACTAAGACAAGTAAACACAATTGCAGGAAGTTAGCCCAAATATACTTTCAAAAGCACAAGCTTCTTGAACATCTCTAACTGCAGCCTGCTCAACAATGTTACGCACTAGAAACCTCTTGATTGCTTTGTCCTGATGCAAGTTAGGCAGAACAACATAAATATCAGTAATCACAAGAAACAATGCCACTGCAGATAGAAAATCTAATAATGGGAAACAAAGAACAAGAAAACGTGCTAAAACTCATATTTAACGAAAATTGAAACGGTTCAAGCCGTTTGATCAATAATTCAACACACTTACAGCTTGCATTAATCTATCAGTAGAGGTGAGAATAATCGAAAGAAAGAAACTTTACATGATTGCTGTTTGCAAATCCATCTCGCCAGCACATTATTAATAAAATAATTTCCACAACAGGAATTTCCGAACTAACATAACCACAAAAATTCAGTACTCTCATTCATACGTGGTTTAAACAACAAATCTGAACTCAGGGAGCCAGTTCAGAAAATGACATATCCCCGTAGAGATATTCACTCAATTCAAGTGTAAAACAAAATAGAAGAAACACGTCTATTCAAGGTACAACACAGTGCCTTTGCTCAAGTAATTTGCTCTATATGTATAAGATTGAAGACTGGAAAACAGGGGAACCTGCAGAACAATTATTCTCACGTATATCAAATAAAAGAAAATTCATGAAAGTTGGAACCTTGGGGCAGCATTTCCCGCAATTCGAGCATCGGATGAATTTCGTATGGCCGCGGCCGTGCTTGTTGCGCCCTCCATTTCTTCTCTTGAACGTCTGCAATCAACCAAATAATCGGAAAATAAATAAGAACAAAAATTGATGAAACACCTTCAGTTAACTGATGGATCAAACTTCTTATTAATTTGTCGAACTACGAACGAGAATCTTACCATTCTGGCGACTTGCCGAGGATCGTTGCAGAAGCAGCTCAAAAATCACAACGGCTTGGGCAGAATACTAGGGTTTTCCGTAGGTGAACAGCTTATATATATAATTTTTTTTAATTCCACAAATATCCTTTGAAGTTGCTGTTATTAATATTTCACTACCACAATTTATAGTATAACTCGACATGGAGACCACGGTTCGAACCCCACTAAGTATAAAGTGTGTTAAAATATTTCGTTTCACGAAATAAAAAAATAAAAATAAAAAAGCGAAATGCTTGTTATTGTTTTTTTGAGTGAAAAAATGCTTTTTAATGTATTCCTTTTTTTTAATCAAAGGTATTACCGTCCCAAAATATAAATTCATTTAATTTTTTTCTTTTATCTCATAATATAAGTCCGTTTAAATAACCAATTAAGTATTTATTATTATTTTTTTTCTTTTACCCATCATTTATTATTTGCCTACTTATTTTGTATTATTTTGCATTAATAACAGTCAAATGTAACTTTAGACTTTTTAATCAAAATTAATGACACATAACAAATTTAACCAACTTTCTTAATCTGTATGAAAATCTTAAGCGGATTTATATTTTGGGACGGATGTGGTATATTCTACTTGTCCTGACATTAGCAATTTTGGGTTTGCCAATACTATTAGCTTATATGTCTACGTAAATAAAAACATATTATATAATTTGTGTATTCTTTTAGTTGCATATAAAATATTAATGTGTAATTGATGTCAAATGATGTCCAAACATATACAAATAAGTTTATTTATGCTCAAAGTGATAATTAATTGCTCTTTAACTAACAAATTTACTAAAAAATCCAAAGAATCTCTTGGTGATGTGAATGGTGAAGTGTTTAAGATGTTAATTATCTAGTTTTCCATCAATTTAAGCTTTTGGAAGAGACGATAATTCAACATTGTTTCAGAGCAACCCGGTGTAAATGTGGATCTCTTTGTTGGCCTTGTAGCCTTTTATAAGTCCACACTTAAAGATATATGTTAAAGTTGTCACATATTGGTCACTTTCAATTGTTTCACCCACTATATTAAGAGACAAATATTCTAGTTTTTAGGATAAGACCCTCCTATTATATGGACTTTGGGCTTATGTTCTATGTAAAGGACACACAATACCAACAAAGAGACCCAACACTTGCACAATATATTGGGAAGACGCTGATGACAGTAAGGATTGATCTCATGACCTCCCGCTCTGATATCATGTTGGTCCAGTTTTGTTATAGACCAACACTTGAAAAAGGATGTTGAAATGTTTAACATGTTAATTCTTTCATCCTCATCAGCTTAAAGCTTCTGAGAGAGATGATAATTCAACAATGAAATACACACTAGTGAAAATTTCTATAATTAAGACACTGGAATAGCAAAATGTTTTGTTAGTGCATTTCACATCATTGAGAAGTTTTCGTGGTCTTTTTACAAATTCTTAAGTTACTGTGGTGACTGTGCACACTTGAGTATGGTTTTTCTGATTAGACTAGGTCTGAGCTTTACTTTTATTTCGGTCTTTATTGCTTTTACATCTTCTTTTGCTATGATATCATTGTTACATAAGACTAACGTGTATTAATTGCTAATCATGAGTTACATACGTGTTCGATTTGTTTCAATAAGCAAAGGATTATGAAGATAATCATTTGTTTTACTAATCTAAGTAAATAATAATCTTCTCAAAAGAAAAACCGCTTCTTTTTTAACGAAACCCCAATGCAAAAGTGGGCTTTAAAATTCTCATTTCATCTTACAACATGTATGGGCTGTGACTCTCTCATGGTATCGAATAAAGTTTGTTGGGCTCATACAAGGGTTCGATCCATATCTCTATCCCTATCCGCTACACGTCCAACATATGATTGTATTATCAATGTTTCACAACATAGATTCACAACATGTTTCATAACTGTTGACGTGACGTTTGTTGAACCTCATATATTTTTTCTTAAACTAGCTAGACTGATATTAAAAAAAATACGAAAGTGTCATTCGCCACATCAACCGTTATAGAACATGTTGTGGGCTAATGTTACTGTCAATTGAAAAAGTAATCTAAAATTGGCCACCTTCAAATGTTTGTCCAAATTGCCAACTACTAGATGCTACATTATAACTTGTAACAATTCTACCATCACTAGTAGTGACCATAAAAGATAGGGTTTGACCATTGAGGTAAGAATTGCTTTGCCAATTTTGACCCCAATTTCTTGACATTGTTTGCCACCCACTTCTACTCCCTTTGATTGCAACTGCATGGACATCTCCTGCCCCTCCTACATTAGTTATCAGAACCAAGTTGAAATATGAGTGGCCATTAATGGTAAACCTTATCCCTCCTCTCTTGAAACAGGGTACCCTGCAATAATCAAAACAAAAGTTATAACTGAGCCCCACAACGAACGTAACAAATCATCTATACGAGCAGTGGAGAAAAATCTACCTCCTGAAAGCAACAGGGACAATTCCGGCTCGATATTGACCGATTTGAAGGAAAGCCGGCTCAGCCAGATCAAAATGCTGGCGGGGCGGGTTGCACCAACCGCCGTTGTCACTAGGCAAGGCGTAGTTTGGGGGGCAGAAGTTGGTGGCGGTCACGGTGATGATGCCGCCACGGATACACCACCTCGGATCACCCTCACAACGCATTTGATAACACGAACCGCAACTCAGCCCATTGTTGAACAATGCTGTGCTTAAAGCTGCTGTAGCTGTTCCATAGCCTTGACTATATAAGTTTCCATAGCCACATGCACCCCCTGTATTATATAAATTTTATATAATCGGTTACAACGTCGAAGCCATTGATTCATATATAAATGTTATAGCATTAATCATTCATATAATAAAATGTTACAATAAATTATGATAAGTAAATAGCAAGTAATTAATAGACATACCCATTGTGCCGGAAGCGTCACCGCCGCCATAGAAGGTTGCATGAGCACTCTGCCAACCACCATAATCTGCACTAATGGTGTAAAATTGTAGCATACAGATGATAATGCAACATGGAACTAATCTTGCAAGAGAGAATATTATTGTTCTAGCCTGCATTTTCAGGTGTATGTATGAGCTACTATTTTTAGTAACTATTTTATAAGAGGAAAGTAAAGTTGATTTTTATGCACTAAACTTGATGTTTCAATTAGCAAGTAGTGGCTACAGGTTTGAAAGAGTAAAGTGTGGAATGAAATCTATTTATAATTAAAAAAAACAGACGGTTTTCAAAGGAACTTTTTTCATTGGCACTAGGGACACAAACAATAAGGGATTTTCTTCTTTTTTTTTCTATTTTTTATTTTAGGAGTGGTTTAAAAGGACAAAAAAAAGGGGAAATTAAAGATCATAAAGTGAAAATATAAATTGGATGACAAAGACAAATCCACTGTTCATAACCCAAATCCACTGTTTGCTGCAGTGGAACTGACCCTAAATATAATGTTTCACTATCACAGTGGAATAAAGATGTCCTTTTTACCCAGAAAAATATTTCACTATAATCTTTGTATATTTCTTTATTCAAATTGTCTTTTTTGACAATAAAACATTTTTTTTAGCCGGCCAACAATCCACATGTGTTTAAATAGACTTGAAGAAAATATAAGTCCAAAAAAATCTCTACATATATGTTTTATCTGTCGTCTTTGTTATGAAATAATATCATTGATGGATTATCTATTATTCTGATTGATTTAAGTAGATTTGTGATTAATTCAGATTATTGTGTTCACATTGTAATCTCTACTATAAATACCCCTTATATCGTTGGAATAATACACAAGCAATTTTCCCTTCTTCTATACTTGCATTTCCCTTGTTCTTCCTCCATTATCTTCTTAGTTTTATAACACGTTATCGCACGAGTCTCTAACCACGTCTCAAATCATCAAAATTGTTTTGATGAAGTTTGGCAACCTTCGCAAAAACAAAAAAAAAAAAAAAGACCTACAAGAATCACCATTCATAGATTGCGGAAAGGATTTCAAGTCGATCAATTAATATATTTTATATCTACACATCTCGATACGGGTAAACATTAAGGTAAAAATTTGATTTATTTAAATTATTTATCGTGATCAATTCTATTATTTTATAGATATATGTAATATTGATGCTAGTGGTATTGACATCATCAAATCATTATGGATCAAGTCAATACCACGTAAGCAAAAGATATGAGTAATTCATCGGTGATATGAAGCGCTTGATGGCTATATTCCTTAGACAAAAGAGTTTGTCTTTTGTGCAAATTGAAAAATGAGGTATGATCACATGAAGTTGATCAATGTTTGAAACGAGCATATAATGGATCAGAAATCCATATGAAAATAGAAAGCTCGTAAAAGTGAATATAAAATTCACATAAATGGGCATGTCAAAAACCGATGAAAGTGAATATTAAATTCACATAGATGAATTTCAGACGTGCCAAAAAAAAAAAATTGGTGAAGGTGAATTTGAAATTCACAGAGAAAAAAGTACAAACATGTCATTCATATAAATAAAAATTAGGACCCGATGTCCATAGAGAAAGACATGTTCCACGAGTGATCGAAATTCGGAGATAAGAAATCTACCGAATATATCATGGGATTTCATGATCACGATTGAGAAAATAATTAAATCATTTTCATCATGATGATATGCTATCTAGTTGAAAAGAATATCAATCAAAGTAATTTATGATGTATATGAAATTGATTATGATTTCGTATCATGAATGAAAAATAATAATCCACTTTGGATGTGGAATTATGAAAATAAATAATGAGTTCCGACCAAATTATAAGAGTTCATACTTTATAAAGAACGTGACTCAATTTATAAATATTTGAAATATTTGGTTATGGTCGTGGAGGAGGACATTATTGATACGAGTCCTAACAAAATTGTTTTATATGATTAAAACAATAATCATGACAAGAAACAAAGTAATCTTTTAGAAGATTACGCCACATGTCGGAGTTAGTGGCGATTTACGAAATTGTTTATACGATGCATTTAAACTTAAGCATCGTTTATTAATAAATAAATTGTTTCTTGTCTTGGGTTTATTTTGATACGGCTAAAGTATTTTGTGATATATATAGTAGCTTTGGAATTTTTTTTATCGATTGTGTATAATTGATACGTGTGACTAGTTTTCTTCAAAAAGAAAAAGGAAAATAATTGTATCATCATGTATTTTTGGTAAGTAAATCTTGTTATTTGACCACAATAATAATATATGATTCTCAATCATTTGGATTAATCAACATGTATATTACTTTTGCAATCATATTCATATTAATTAAAGTCATTTTAAATAGTTAAAATTAAATAGATTATATTTTACATGATTGTGTACGTAGTTGTGTTAATCACTTACATGGTGCGCATATATGATCTTTATATTGATACGACGTGAGAATGTTTTATACGCTCGCTTTATAATTTATCAATATATTTTTCACTATAAAGTTGATATGATATGAACACATGATATTTCCATATCATTTAGTTAATTGGATTGATATTAAACATAACTTTACAATATTTGCATGATCATTGCGGTAATTAATGCATTCGTTGTATTTTTGGCAACTACATTTGCAATAATTTCAATAAACAAAATCATATTTGTTAATTTAATGAAAAGATTTTATTGACAATAAAAATAGTGATCATCATTAATGTGATTATCTATACACATGTTTATTACAACAGAAAAATATTCAACTGCGGTTTTTTTTTAAAAATGAATACCATGTATATAGTCTTTGATTGTAAGGCGCATTCGCTCTATATTGTTATTATATTCAAAATTTGTTGTCTAGTTGTGATAAGAATGAATATGACAACATATTATAGTGCTTTATTGGTGAGTGAAATTATTCATAATGATTGATTCATGAATTGTAATTTGGATAATTGTCACTCGGATCCACTAGCATTTACAATATCAATTTAATTTGCTTGAATTGATACATAATGTAATTTTCTATTTAAAATAATTAATCATTGTAATTCATTTATATTATGTGACAATTGTTATATTTTGAAAAATTAATTGCTCATTTCGTTTAAGGAAGAAATGGAGTCGGAGCATGAGAGCAATTAAATTGCCTCATCGATAGTGCGACACGCACATTATATTGAGAAACAAGTTCTCAAAAGTATTAATGAGAGATGCATATGGTAATGCAACATGCAAGTGCTATATTGAAACAAAATTGTTTGAAATAAAGCACTATGCTCTCTCAAGTCTCGATTTTTTTGAGTAATATGGGTGTTATATCGAGATCGAAATATTTGCTTTATATACTATTTCCCGATGAAATGTGTATAAATAATGTGTTTGAAAATAATGAGATATGTCCATTCCACGAAGAGAATGTGATCGATACTACATGCATCATTTAAAACAATGATATATGTATCATATTACATGTGATGCATCACAATCATTACGTGAAATGAATGCGACAAAATTAAGTATTTAAGATGCATATAGTGATTCGAATATTGTGGTTATAAACATTCTTTATGTGAGAATCCACTAGAATTGGGATGGTGATTCAAGAAAATTGGTATAACTCGATACATTGTATTCATAATTGTGAGAACGGATATAATATCTCTATATGAGACAAAATTTCTCCACAAATCGAAAAAGATAAAAGAAGTTTGTTGATACCCGCATAAGAGGATCTCACATTAAAATGTTGAATCCGTCACGGGTTATTTCAAATTTTTGACATATCAATTATGAGAAAATGTTGTCCGAGAATGAGGGGAGGAAAACCCAATATGAATTATATCTCGTGACAAACTTCGACATAAATGAACTATGAGTTCACATATCATTCATTGATATCAAACCCATGAAGGGTAGATTTTATGCACATTTTGCATATATCAAATATTTTCCGAGAAAGAGGGAGAAACGAACCAAAAGTTCGTTGTCTCATTCTAGTGATTTCTCTAAATATAACGTGAATTTTTTCGAACGATTCTTGAAGAATCTAAAATCACATAGTGATATAGTAAATCGCATGAAGCGAATAAAAGAGCATCAATGTATAGCTCGGTGCTACATGTTCGATGAAGATCGATTCTCGGCATTAGGGGGAGATAAAGAAAATCTCATGTTAGAATAAAAGAATGCCGAGAAATTTTAACAAGATAAACGATCTTCCACGCATCGGTTTAATCGAAGCTGCGAAAATAATCTTACTTGTAGTATTTAACAAGTAATATGCCGGATGCCTATATTGAAATTAAATGAGTGATTATTTATAAATGCACCAACGGTATGATTAAAGATATTTTCTACGCCGAAGCGTAGAAGACCGATCGGTGTTAAAGATAAAAAATCCGCGGAAGAATGATCAATTTATTATTGATATTCGATCACTCATGAAATCTCTTAAAGAGATTCGTCTTGTAGACGAAAACCCCAAAACAAAAAATTGCACGTGCGACAGATGATTAAATATTGGGGTTGCGGAACAACCAATCCATACATTGATAAGGAATTGGTTTATGCTAATATCAAATTAGCAATGAATTTTATGGGAGAAATTTATAATAAAATATAATAGTCGTCGACGACATATTTGCCTCTTTAATTGTTATTATTATATCGGATCCAAGTACACTAAGTCATCGGCAGAGTGTCATAAACACTCGGACTAGGTAAAATGAAATAAGCAATTGAGGTTGAGTTTGAATTGAAAATATTTGTTTGTTAATGATCAAATATATTCTCCCATTATAGATAATATAATGTTCCGCTAACTAATATATCGGCGTAACTTTATGTCATGACGGTATATTTATGGGTCGTTGGACATTAATATTGATATGAAAATCCTTGGTGGATTTCAAAAATAAATTAATATGACAATCGCAACATGCAAATGGTTAAGGTCATTAACATTCATGTTGATGTAGTATGACCGAGTTGAGAAGATTCCTATTGAGAAAGGAATATATGTAAGTAATGCATTGTTAATGTCATAAATTTAAAGGAATTACGATGCATGATAGTGAAAATATATGCATGCAAATTTCGATTATATTACTTCCCCCATTATTTAGCCGATTACGGTGTTAATTGTGTTGCATGTGTTGCACAAGTGAGTAGTGGGAATGACACTTATTAGCCCCTACATTTGACTATCCAATAAACTCTAAAAGAGAGTGATATGCAAAAGTACGCTCAGTGACAATCTCATAGATTTGTTCACTAAGATTATTCCTACATCGGTTTTGGATAATAAGTGTTTATAATAATGGAATGCGTACATTTGAAAGATAGTTGTCGTCAGGAAGAGCGACAACTTCAAAACTTTTGTGTGGATTTGGTCTTAAAACCAATGATTGTACTCTTTTTCCCTTTAACCAAGTTTTTCCCAAAGGGTTTTCTTAGTTAAAGGTTTTTAATGAGGCGATCGGTGCAACACGTAGAAACGCATATGTCATGAACTATTTACCTTGTCTAGTTTTTTTCCCCTTTGGGTTTTTCTAACAAAGTTAATAGTACATGACATATACGTTATGCAACTACGATCGAGACAATCAATTCTACCATTTATTCATTGAGACATTGTCTAGATGAGAATGAAAATCATTTAACCGCACTATATGAAGACAATGCATCTTGCATATCTCAATTGAATTGGGCTATATTAATGGGGATAGAACAAAACATATTTCACCCAAGTTCTTCTTTACTCATGATTTGCAAAAGAATGAGGAGATTGATGTGCAACGAGATCCGGTCAACCGATAATTATTTATCAAGACATTGTCGATCGCAACATTTGAAAGACCGGTGAAGAGCATTGGGAAGCGACAATTGAAATATCTAAATTGACGCTTGGTTTAGGGGGAGTAAATCAAACGGATGAATATGTACTCTTTTTCCTTAACTAAGTTTTTTTTTCCCACTGGGTTTTCTCTTAGTAAGGTTTTAATGAGCGCATATCATATCTCGTTGTATGTTTAAATAATAGATATCAAGGGGGAGTGTTATGAAATAATATCATTGATGGATTATCTATTATTCGATTGATTTAAGTAGATTTGTGATTAATTCGGATTATTGTGTTCACATTGTAATCTCTACTATAAATACCCCTTATATCATCGTTGGAATAATACACAAGCAATTTTCCCTTCTTCTATACTTGCATTTCCCCTTGTTCTTCCTCCATTATCTTCTTAGTTTTATAACAGTCTTGTAATATATAAGTTTTTTTCCCTTAAAAGTTTTTAGGCGGGTTGAGAAAAAAAAATAGATAATTACAATTAGGTTTATATGAAAATTTCTAGAATAGCCTTTGATATACTCCCTCCCTCCGTTAATATTTAACTGCCGCAGTTGCCAAAATCATAATTTCCTTTCTTTTTATATGTCGTAGTTATATTTCCAATACACATTTTATACTCTTGCCGCTTTTCAATATTACTTTTCAACTTTTTAGGCTTATTCGACCAATCAATCTTTCATATTCAATACACCACTACATTTTTCACGATTTTTTTAATACTTTATAATGAAAGTCAATGTAGTTATTTATTTTCTTAATCTGTGTGTTTAGTCAAATAATTACATATAAAAAAGGAACGGAGGGAGTATATAAATTCAACAATTAAAGTAGTGAAAATGGGATTCTTTAGCGTCTAGGAGTGAACATGGGAGAAGTTGTATATGTCTGGTCTAGAAAAGTAGGGAAAGATGTAGGGGGCTGCAGGAATTCCGGGATGGGGTCAGTGATCGAGAACAACACTGTTATAATACGAGAGTTTTATCCTTTTTTAGAAATATTGTAGGGTCAATAGTATTGAATAAACAAAACAGTGGGGCCATTGAAAATTAGGGAGTAATTGACTATGTCATAATATTTATCCGTATAAATATACATAGCAATTTTTTTTTATTAAGAGGGTCAAGTGCACCCCATAGTACATGTGTAAAGCCGCCCGAAGATGTTCTTAGTCAGACTCGGAGGCCATACACAGAGTGCTGAACAACAAGAACCAAAAGATAATCATTTATTATTATTTTATAACTATTTCATTAACAAAAGATAATCTAAAGATATTTTAGTCATTTTTCTTTAATTTAGGCATTCATCTTATTTATTAATATGCCTGGAAACTTTTAAAATGACTTAAACCCATAAGACATACGGAGTATAAAATGTATTTTTATTTGGAATAGGCTTTTTACTAATCCTCTATTACGGAATTGGAATTGGAATTAAATTACGGGATATATTGTAATCACTATTGTAAAATAGGGATATACTTAACGTAAGGAGAGATTGAGAACTTTGTATTTGGCTAAGGCTCCGATACGATATCAAATTCAGGTAAATGTCATATCCTTCATTCATCAGTAAAGTCATATATATGTATACTATTCTACTTCGTGTGTGGGCAATCTCTCCCACCACTTTCACAATATAATTGGGGTTGAACTTGCCCCCTTCAAATGTGGACAATCTCTCCAAACACTTGTACAATATAAGTTGTGAAAATAATGTTCACATCAGGGTTCGATCTCATAGCCTTTGTCTCTGATACCATGTTAGGACCAAGAGCTTATCATTCTATTAAAATCGATTGGTATTAATAAAGGCGTTACTATTTCTTTAAACATTCAAAGTGTGGCAATCTTTCCCAACATGCTAGTTGTGATGCGGATCCTAGAAATTATGTCCTTTTAATGATCGAGAGAAGACAAAGGTGCGTCTGAATATACTTGTTCTTTAAAACTATGAATTGTTTTCTAAAATAAATAAGAATATTTATCTGCAGTCTGAGACCAGTATAATATTGTAAGATGACAAAAGAGGTGTGTCTGAATATACTTGTTGTTTTTATGTGCATCCATAAAACTATTAATTGTTTTCTAAAATAAATAAAAATATTTGTCTGTAGTCTGAGACAAGTATAATACTGTAAGATGACAAAAGAGATGACTCATTAATATCAGGAAATTCTACTTTTCTTTCTGTATTTATTATTGGTCAAATGTATGTATGTGAATAAAAATTAATATTTGCCCAAATATATTTACATCATTATTTATTATCACATCAACCCTAGTTTTGAATATCGATCACTTGTCAGTAAGTTTGGCTTTCCTCCGTCCATTCCACCTAAAGTAAGAAAGTTAAATGCTCTTTTTTTATTGGTCTACATGACATCTATTGCAGTGACGGACCCAGAAAAAAATCTTAATGGGAGTATCGGAATAAATTCAAAAGGCGAGTGGGGACATCAATAGTGTTTTTACATTTTTTCCTATAAAAACTTGTCGATTTTCGGATCTCAGTTGGGGCCGGGCACCCCTCCTTTATATGCTGGGTCCGTCCCTGATCTATTGTGACATCGTAAAGCTATCTCAACACAAATTTTACAATGGTCTTAGACCAAATCCTAATTTGTGTTTGCATTCATTACGATGCTTTATATAGTAGATATATTTTGTAATTAAGTTAATTAATCGTGTTTTTTTTTCCCTTCTTTTGCCGTAGTAAGTATGGAGACAAATGTTTAAGGAGTAAAGTAGTAGTATCAAATAGGCCATGATTGGTAATGAAAATTTCTTTGACTGAACATTTATATAAAGTGTCCGTTTTATTGTCGAATTCACTAAAATCAAGCGCACGGTTTTAGGTTAATTGATTTTATATAGGGAACCCACGTCAAGACTACCTGACCTCCAACTTCCCTGGCCTGCATTTTGGAGCATCTTCATTTTTTTAAGAGGGATTATTGTTTAATATTAAGTGAAGTAGCTATGATTATACGGAAAGACGGCCTAATGTTTTGATGTTAAAGTTGTACTCAAGCTAAGTATTTCTTAATCAAAAGTGAGCCGGTATGTTATTTTCTCTCCTGACAAAGAAGTAACAATAACTCGAGAAACATGTCAACATACTAATACAATCATAAATGACCCCAAAAAGTCTCGTTAAAATGCCCCAAGTTATAGAATAAACAATATCATGATATATTATACGTGTCTCTGCTACGACCACATCATACTCTATCCACCCACCTCTGCATTTCCAGAGCATCTTAATTCAACAATGGTACAAACATGATAATCATAGACACATTCTACCAGGGGCGGATGTATGTAGAGTTAGGGAGGTTACGTGACCCCACTGAGATTCGGATTCTTTTTAGTATTAAAACGATATAGTTTTGTTGTTAAAAAATATCGTTTTGTTCTTAAAAATGTAGTTTGAGGCTTCGGTAACCCCGGTCATTGAAACAATTTTTTGGATAAAACCGTAGTTTTACAGTTCGGTGACCCACTGAAAAAATTTCTGGATCCGCCAATGCATTCTACTTGTCCGAATCAAATGATTATAGTTTTTTTTTTTTTTTGTTTAAATTTATTGATATAAGATTCATTAATTGATTAATAACTTCAAACATATTTTATTATGAAATGAGTATCATCTTTAACTTGCTATTTAACTTGGCAAGTAATCCTAGTCACGGAATATTGTTGTTAGCTTTGGAACTTTGTTTCCTTCAAAAAAAAAAAAGCTTTGGAACTTTGAGCTATAAAGTGTTACCGCCGGTAGGAGAGTTTGACCGGACATTACTGCTTGTTTTTTGCTTCTTACATGAATTGATATGAATATCCTCGTCCTATAGCCTGGCTTTCTATGTTTGTTTTAATTTTTTTCTTTTTTTTTTTTTTTTTGTGTGGAGAATTTTCACTTTGGAGCTTTGTTGTGTTTGAATCGTCTCTTATTTATATGTTAAATATAGATAATATTATGTGTCTAATGATGATTAAAACTCTTTGATATCATTATCAAATAAAGCACGAGTTCCGTGATCTTTGCCTATATATAGACTTTCTATGTACCATAGAATTATGATCATTCAGAAAAATATGCATAGAGCGTAAGGTCTAATAGCAACATATGTCGTTCAGTTTACGCATATGAAAATCCGTCTTCTGTCTATTCAGGGATTAGATCGTGATGACGTGATGACAAACTAATACAACGAAATCGAATAATAATATATGTAGTAAATATTCATAGTGATTTCTTCTAATTTTTTTCAGGTATTCCGGTTATATTTTTTTTTCCAGATACTCTAAATATATTGTTTCTCTATCATGCTGTGCATAATTTGACGACGGTTTTAGGAGTTTTTATTACTAAATAATGAACATTATCAAGGTCGGTGACGATGCTAAATAATGCACCACCAGTGAATCAGGGCCACGCGTAATCTAAGGATGAGCTGTAAGAGATCGAATGGTTGTAACTTGTGGGAAAGGTAATGTTTTTGGGTGTTTTATGGCTGAGTCCAAGAATGTATCTTGGATTGCCTACGTATCCTGTGTGAAAGTCCAGGAATCAAGCCTTACGTAGTTCCTGGAGTTGTGTATTTATAGGCACATGTCCTTCCCCTGCCCTAAACTAAGGGCGGCTGGGTCTATTGACATAAATACCCTTAAATGGGCCTTGCCTCCTTGCCCAAGTAACCCGTTTGGATGTGGACCCGGGGTATGTGCCGACGTATATGGTATCGACTCGACTTGGATGATCGAGCCCGGACACTTGGAGAATCCCCTCGTAGCCGCTGCGGTCTTTATCGGTGCGTCTCGTATTGATCCGATATGGATAACTAATACGACCTTTCCACATGCCAATTTGGACCAATCAAACAAGTTCCACGTGGAGGAGTGAATCCTCGTATCATCATAAGCCCCCGGATCGGAGGGAAGCTCATCTCGAGTGCCGACCTCGGATCCGAAAATTTGAATAACTATTTCGACACGTGATCTTCTTTAGGCGGGAAAACAAAACCGTCCCTCCTAGCCGATATAGCCGGCGTAGGGTGACGTCATACCGTCGTATTAATTGGTGCCGGAAACGAAGCGCCCCTTATTGGGCCGCGTGGAGATTTGGGCCTAGATTCCCGCGTTTATACATCTATAACTGCCCAAAATCTGTCCCTTCAAATCATTTGGTGGATTCACAAGAATATAAGAGCACACGCCGGTGAAGACTCATTACCCCCCACTCTTCTTGTCTAAAACGGAAACCACAAGTAAGTCTTAAACTCCTTCAGTTTTTGTTTCTTTTATTTATTTTCTTGGCTTTTCCTACTCTCATGTCTGCGAGTGAGAGCGATTCCCAAAATCCAGAAGATACCACGGAATTGGAAGACGAATCACAAGAGAGGACGGTTTCTGAACAACTTGATATTTCCGTCCAAAATCTTGCCGGGGAAGAAGAAGGGGAAGAAGGATCAACCTCTCGACGCGCGACAAAACGCCAGACCAGAATGAAAGGGCAGGGACCTTACGGGTGTATGTCTGCTCTTACCAAGGAGAAAATTAGGGCTTTATGCCAAAGGTTCGAGATCCCATACTCCTCCAACAATATGCAAGTTCCTCAGGGCCAATACCAATTCGCTTGTGACCCTCCCTCTGGTTTCTGCGCCATATACGAGGCGCAGTTAAAGGAAGGACTGAGATATCCCTTCGATCCGTGTCTTATCGAGGTGCTTCGGCACTATCGAATATGTGTCACGCAATTGGCTCCAAACGGCATCGGGAGCCTCATGGGTTTTGTCCTAGCGTGTCGAATAGCAAAGGTCGAGTTTACTGTCCGCCTATTTCGGCAATATTACGCGATTCAAGGGCTGCAGGACGTGGGATGGTATACCTTTCAGAAGCGTCCACTGGTCTCTGATTTTGTACGGAAGACCATATCATCTCACGGGGATTGGAAACCCAATTTTTCTTTATCCGACACGGTCTCGGTGACCTCAATATTCACACCTGGTACAAAAGACCTAAGAAATGGCACGACAGGCTTGATTCCGATCCTCCTGCAGGGTGTGCAAAGCTCGAACAGGTTCATCCCGATATTGCAACTCGGAACTTGCACCCTCTATACGCTTATGCCGATCTCGAGACGGCCGGCCCGGGTGCTTATATCGAGCTTGATGAAGAAGTCCGGGTTTTGTGTAGGATTTTCATTGATTTTATCGAATTGTTACACTTCTTTCTGTTTTATTTGTTTCCATTTCGGCTATGTATTGACATTGGCCTTCTTCGTTGCAGTGGAATATTTTTCCGAGATGGAGTCATCTGCCAAGACGCCGGATCCAAAAAAGATGGATCCTAAAAAGATCCAAGAATTGGTTGGGATCAAGTCGAAGAAATCCGTATCTGGGACGATAACTTCTGGGAGTCAAAGGACTCCTGCTCGACCTCCTACCCCTGTGTCGACATCCGACACTCTGCGGGGTTTGCCTGATGATGCCTTGGTGGGAGAGCCACGAGGGGAAGGTAACACTTCGAGGAAGCGTCTCAAGATCACCGAGACAAGACATGGTTCTGGAAAGGAGGCTCGAAACCTTATTCCCCCGAAGCCACACATGGTCGACATGATCCCGGAGACATCCGTCGCTGAGTTAGAGGCCATGACCTCTAGCGATTTGGACAAATATTTCTCCAAGTCAATTCGAGCTGTAAGTCTTCTTTCTTAAAGCTTAGAAACTATGTTTGGCCGCGACTCAAGTTAATGGAAATCTCTTTGCAGGCTCGACTTGCTGCCGAGGTGGCGATAAATAGAATGGAGTCCCCCTCTGCTGTCTCGGCGGAAAAAGAAGATACTATAAAGAAGCAGGCGGCGAAAATCGAGAAACTTGAGGCCACTGTGAGAAAGCTGGATGGTCGACGCTTGACTCTTGAAGCTGATCTCGAGGCTTCTCGATTCAATGTGTCCAAGGCTGAGAAGCAGTTGGCGGAGAGAGATGCGGAGTTGACCAAGGTAAAGTCAGAGCTCGACAAGACCAAGGCCGAGTTGACTGCGACTATCAGTTGCCGAGACGACCTTCAGATTGAGGTCGACAGTTTTACATCTCGTGTGGAAGCAGTAAAGAAAGATTATCTGGCTTCTCAAGAGTTTAAGAATGAGATGATGCTGTTGATGACTCAGGCGATGAAGGGGGGTTTTACAAACGCTCTGAATGAAGTGAAGGCTGTATTTCCAGAATTCGAGGTGTCCAGCATCGGAAAGGCCCATCTATATGATACGGAGGCTATCCCTCGATATGGCCGCTACTTCGACGATCTCCGATCTGGTATCTCCTTGCATGAGAAATACGTGGTTCCTGCTTTGAACCAAGAAGGTGAGGAGGATGTTGATGCCGATCTCGATGCCTCCAATTCGATCCCCCCCAACGTCTGAGTGTTTTGAACAATTGAATAATTTTGAACAAAATCCATTCGATGTGGTTGTAATAACTTTTATGCTTTTATTTGTGTGAACTTGCATTTTGTCAATTCGATCCTGTAAACTTTGACCTTTCAATTTGCACTTTGACTTTTAGATTTGAACCTATGCTTTTTCATTGAACGTCTTTTGCTTGTTATTGATCACTTGTCTAGGGTGCAGCCCTTGGACTTAATTCCCTTGTGAGTTCTGACTTATGGGGCGTAGTCCTTTGGACTTAATTCCTCTTCTGGCCCCTCGAAGTGTAGTATGAGTAATGACTCGTAGTACACTTGAGTATGAGTCGACCTTGCATTGTACTGCCTCACTGGCTCGATTCGATCACCCTGCCTCGGTAGGCTTGTATGGGCATCGAATTAAGAAGTCCATTTTCGACTGTCGCACATCGTGGTGCTTGCGATCGAGTCGAATTAGGGATCCATCGTGGGATCTTCCGACTGCTTAGCATCGTGGCTGACTGGCATGTCGGGAGTGATCTAAGCACTGTCAGTGACTTGGCTTTATTCACTATTTAGGGATCCATCGTGGGATCTTCCGACTGCTTAGCATCGTGGCTTACCGGCATGTCGGGAGTGATCTAAGCACTGTCAGTGACTTGGCTTTATTCACTATTTGTTTTACCTCCATCGTGTCGATGGATCATAGCTCGGAAGTGATATAAGCATTGTCAGTGACTTGGCTTACTCACTATTTGTTTTACCTCCATCGTGTCGATGGATCATTTTTTCATATGGTCTTGCACATGTAGCGTGATTAAAAAGAAAAAGAAAGCATGCTTAATAAAAGGAATCGAAATATAACGTCATATCGACCTATTACAACTGATGAGAGTAGAACCGCAAAAGTCGTGAGAATAAGAAATAATTTAAACATAATATTTTCTGAGGTTGGTGGCATGCCAAGTTCGAGGCACTGTGCTTCCATCCGACCTGCCCAATTGATACGACCCTTTAGGATGCACTTTCAAGATTTTATACGGACCTTCCCAATTCGGCTCGAGCTTGCCTATTGGGTCCTGCTTGCTGGCTTCATTTTTCCTCAATACGAGGTCTCCTACTTGGAAGTATTTGTATTTCACCCTCGCGTTGTAATATTGAGAAATCTTTCTTTTATAACTGGCCATCCGATATGCCGCCATCTCTCTCTTCTCTTCGACATTGTCTTTTTCTTCCTTTAGATCGGCTGCATTAGTTTCGACGTTGTAAGCTAAAACCCGAGGTGATGCTAGTCCGACCTCCGCAGGTATCACTGCTTCGCATCCATAGGCCATGGCAAAAGGAGTCTCTTGGGTAGCTGAGTTGGGTGCTGTTCGATATGACCACAGGATACTGGGTAACTGAGCTGCCCAATCTCGACCTTCGTCTTCCAACCGCTTCTTCAATCCAAACTTGATTTGCATGTTGGTCTGCTCGACCTGTCCATTGGACTGAGGTCGGGCCACCGATGTCGTTCTGTGCTCGATCCTGAATTCCTTCAACCAATTCTGCACTCTATCATCAAGAAACTGAGTCCCGTTGTCTGAGATCAGATACTTTGGAATCCCAAACCTGCACAGAATATTCTCCCATAGAAATTTTTTAATGGTCTGAGCCCTGATGTCAGTAAGAGCTTTGGCCTCGATCCATTTAGTAAAATAATCAACCGCAACGACGACATATTTGAAGTTCCCCGGAGCTCGAGGGAGTGGTCCGACTATATCGACCCCCCATTCATCGAACGGCCATACCGACTCGATGGCGCTCATTTCTCGTGCTTGCTGGTGGGTTACCACATCGTGTACCTGGCAAGCTCTACAACTCATAACTAATCGATTCGCATCTTTTTGCATGGACGGCCAGAAGTATCCTGCCAGTTTGCACTTCCTTGCCAACATTCGAGCTCCGTAATGATTACCACGATCCCTCGGTGTATCTCTTCGCGATAAGCCCCTCTTCTTCCGATGCGCATCGCATCCAAGGGGTTACAAATGATTTTCGGTAAAGCACATAATCGAAAAGAGCGTACCTGGAGGCTTGAAGTCGGATTTTCCTGGCCTGAGATTTATCGGAGGGGAGAATTCCATCTTTCAAGAATAAGGCTATTGGGTCCATCCAGGTCGACCCCTGAACCACTGGTTGCACATCGACTTCATTATAGCTACGTTCGGCCAACATTTCGACCAGGACTTTCCTCTTAGATTTAAAATTCGACGCGAGCTTAGATAATGCATCGGCTCGCTTGTTTTCGCTTCGAGGCACCTGCTCGATGTGAACCTCTTTAAATTTCGATAACAGCCTCTGTACCACTTTCAGATAATTCTTCATAGACTCCTCTTTAGCTTCATATTCGCCTCGTATATGATTTACTACGAGCTGCGAGTCGCTATAAACCAGGAGATTCTCGACTCCTAACTTGGATGCCAGCTTCAAACCCGTGATCATGGCCTCATACTCGCCTCGTTATTAGTAGCTTTGAACTCGAATCGTAATGCATAAGGGAACTCTCCCCCCCCAGGATCGACCAATAACAAACCGGCCCCCGCCTCCCTCTCTACTCGAGGCACCATCAACATGGATGGTCCATTGGTCACCTGCTGACTGTTTATCTTGTTCCAACTGAATTGACAACCCTTCCGCTATAAAGTCTGCCAGAGCTTGACCCTTAACGGCTGTGCGAGGTAGAAACTCGATATCATACTCAGCTAGCTCGACCACCCATTTGGCCAATCGACCCGATGTCTCGGGCTTTGACAAAATTTGTTTCAGGGGTTGGTCGGTGACCACAGAGATGGGGTGTGCCTGAAAATAAGGTTTCAGTTTCCTCGATGCATGAACCAGACCTAATGCCAATTTTTCAGCTGGCGTGTATCTGATCTCGGGTCCATGCAATGCCTTGCTTACAAAATACACTGGGGTCTGTCCCTGGTCTCCTTCTCGAACTAATACGGCACTCACAGCCTCTTCACAGATTGCTAGATAGACCAGGAGTTTCTCTCCTTCTCGAGGTGAAGAGAGCGTGGGTAAATCCGACAAATACTCCTTCAAATCATCGAATGCTTTTTGGCACTTTTCGTCCCACTGGAATGGACTCGCTTTCTTTAATATCTTGAAGAATGGTAGGGCCCTTTGCGCTGATATCGACAAGAAACGATTGAGGGCTGCCATTCGACCTGTCAACCGTTGCACCTCCTTTACGTTGCGAGGCGTAGGCATGCTCTTCAGAGCCTCGATCTTATCTGGATTAGCTCTAATCCCGTCTCTCGATATCATATACCCTAGAAACTTACCCGATCGGACTCCAAACGTGCATTTCTTCGGGTTGAGCTTCATGTTCGCGGCCCGCAGCACCTCGAATACTTCTCTTACATCGACAAGAAATTGTCCCAAGGACTTGCTCTTGATCAATAAATCATCCACATAAACCTCCATATTCCGACCTATCTGCCTCTTGAAAATTTTGTTGACCGCCCGTTGATAAGTAGCCCCCGCATTCTTAAGTCCAAACGGCATCGTAACGAAGCAAAACGTGCCAAACTCTGTGATAAAAGCGGTTTTTTCCGAGTCCTGGGGGTCCATAAAGATCTGATAATAACCCCTGTACGCATCGAGTCGACTAACTGGTCGATCTTCGGTAGCGGGTAAGAATCCTTGGGGCATGCCTTGTTAAGATCTGTAAAGTCGACGCACATTCGCCAGCTCTGATCTGGCTTCTTAACCAACACTGGATTGGCCAACCAATCCGGATAAAATACTTCTTTCACGATCCCAGCAACTAGCAACTTGTCGACCTCTTTTCTTACTGTTTCTTTTCTCTCGGGGGCAAGGTTTCTCTTCTTTTGCCGTATCGGCCTCTTTGGGATCGACGTTAAGTTGGTGCACTGCTATATCCGCCGATAGGCCATGCATGTCATCTGCCTTCCACGCAAAAACGTCTCGAAACTCAACTAGGAGGTCGACCAAGGCGCTCATGTCGGGGTGTGGCATCCACTTCCCGATCTGGACCCCTTGACCTTCTTCCTCTTTCCAAACTCGAACTTCTTCGGTCGGGTCGGCGGAAACCCAGCTCCGATCTTCCTCTTCCTCAGGTATCAATTCCTCAACCAGCACCTGCCCAACTCCTTTTCCTTTGATCGTAACCAGACTACAATTCCGGGCTACCTCAACGTCTCCTTTGACTTCGTGGGTACCGTACCAGGTGGGAAACTTCATGCTGTTGTGGAATGTCGAGATAATAGCTCTGAGATCATATAAAGCCGGTCGACCTAATATCGCGTTATACCCCGAAGGGGCCTTAACTACGACATAGGTCATTTCCATTGTCCGCCCCTTTTCTCCGTCTCCAACCGTAGTTAACAAATTGATCGACCCGACAGGGTGGATAGCCTGCCCTGTGAATCCAAATAGAGGAGTAGATAACGGAATGACATCTTCATCTTTTAACCTCATGGCCTTAAACGCCGAATAATAAAGGATGTTAACGGCGCTTCCGCTGTCGACGCAAACTCTTTTCACTCGGCCTCTGCTTATCACCGCCTCGATCACCAATCCCTCGCTATGACTGTGGGAACTCGGAACATCGTCCTTGGGTCCATAACCCACTTCCGTTGTAAACCTGATCTTCTTTGACTCTCTCGATCTGTCCAACGAGTGCCGACTTGATCGGGGTCGATCCGACTCGTGCTCTGCAACGATTGTGTTAACGTCATATCCGACACGATTATCTCGATGAGGATCTCGGTTCTGAACTTCTTGACGGTCATCCCGACGATTGTCTCTGTACGCTGGGTCGGATGACCTTTCTCGCCGATTCCGATTATCTCGACGTGGGGATCGATCTTTCTTTCCATTGTAGCTCTTTCTCTTGTACTCCCGACGGCCCTTTGGCTCGTCTTTTTCTGATCTGTCGATAACTTCATCCAATCGACCCTCTTGGATACAGGCGTCGATATCCCTCTTCAAATCGAAGCATTCCTCCGTGTCGTGCCCCACATCTCGGTGATAGTCGCAGTACTTGTGAGTATTTTTTCTTTTCTCTGGGTCTTTGGACATCGGCTTAGGTGTCCGAGCGATGTTCTTTTTGATCATGATTGCCAATACCTCCCCCCGAGATCGGTTGAGGGGTATAAAATCTCGGTCTTTCAAATTCCCTTTCTTTCCCAACCGATCCGATATTGGAGCTGTCAGTCGATCAAAGACGTTGGACTTGCTTTCTTCATTCCGACCCCTAGGCTGACCCTTGGTCTGGCTTCGGGAGTCGTTCCTCGAGTTGAGGCCGAGAGAAATGGTGTGCAGACGCACTGCCTCTTCACCTTGGCAGAATTTATGGACTATGTTCACACATTCATCCATATCATTTGGCATCTTCTTGGACAACTTATCATACAGCTTCATATTCCGCAGGCCTCCCACAAAGGCATTAACTTGCAGCGCATCACTGGCATTATGCACTTTCATGGCTTCAAGGTTGAAGCGTCTCATGAAATCGATAGTAGACTCCCCTTTGTCTTGCTTGATATTCATGAGGTGTGTAGCGCTAAGGTGGAACTTCTTGTTCCCAATAAAGGCGTCTCGGAATTTTTGTCCTAACTGTAGAAAACTCGAGATCGACCCGGGACGTAGCTTATGAAACCACTCTCGAGCTCGACCGGTTAGCAGCGTGTCGAAAGCACGGCACTTCATGGCATCATTTGCGTTCCTTAACCTCATCAACGATATATATCGATACAGATGGTCCTCGGGGTCTGTGGTACCGTCATAAGGTTCCATCTTGGGTGGCTTGAACGATTCAGGCATCGTGTATATCTCTATCTCGGGACTAAATGGCGATTCGAGCCATTCTGTGACCTGCTCCTTTCCTACGATCCGATTGAACTCATTTCGGATGCTATCCTCGACCTGTCGCTGATGCTTTTCTTGTTCAGGGCGTTGGCGGGCGTTAGTCACGCTGATTTCAATCGCGCCTTCCTCACACTCTTCTTGAGGTTCGACTGGCCTCTTCCCCCTAGCATTATCGATTTCTTTACGGCCCCGCGCGTCTAAGAGGTGTTCTTCAGGGGGATTACAGATTCCCTTACCCATAAACGCCGACGCCACCACTCTTTTCAGGGCATCCTCATCCAAAGATGCTAAGTGATCTGCCATATCTTGCAGCTGGGGAGGAAGCTGAGGCCTGGGTGGATCGGCAGCTGCGGGTCTAGATCCAGTGGGAACTTCTTGAACCTGGGATGGAACCCCTGTTGGATCCACATCCGTGTGTTCTTCGATCTGCGCATTTTTACTGTTCGTCGGTTTCTTCCTTGCTGCTGGTGCCATAGCGATTTCTTCACCAACTCACCGGTAGAAGGCCCTCCTTCTAGCGCCAAATGACGATGCTAAATAATGCACCACCAGTGAATCAGGGCCACGCGTAATCTAAGGATGAGCTGTAAGAGATCGAATGGCTGTAACTTGTGGGAAAGGTAATGTTTTTGGGTGTTTTATGGCTGAGTCCAAGAATGTATCTTGGATTGCCTACGTATCCTGTGTGAAAGTCCAGGAATCAAGCCTTACGTAGTTCCTGGAGTTGTGTATTTATAGGCACATGTCCTTCCCCTGCCCTAAACTAAGGGCGGCTGGGTCTATTGACATAAATACCCTTAAATGGGCCTTGCCTCCTTGCCCAAGTAACCTGCTGGATGTGGACCCAGGGGTATGTGCCGACGTATATGGTATCGACTCGACTTGGATGATCGAGCCCGGACACTTGGAGAATCCCCTCAGAGCTGCAGTCTTTATCGGTGCGTCTCGTATTGATCCGATATGGATAACTAATACAGACCTTTCCACATGCCAGCTGGACCAATCAAACAGTTCCACGTGGAGGAGTGAATCCTCGTATCATCGATGATGCCCTCTAGCATGTGTGATACGTTTTTATCGTTAGATACGAAGAACATTTCTATGGTGTCGTAAAATGTTTCCAATCCCTGGTGAAATTATATCTTTTATTGTTAGATTCGAAGAACATTACTATGCTGGGAAATATTTCCGGTCCCGGTGAAAACATATCTTCAATGCCAAAGACTCAACACACACTAAATCTTAAAACACCAATTTCCAACTTGGGGAGGATAGATTTTTTTTTTTCCCCTTCCAAAAACCATTTAGAACTCTTATCAAAGACTTGAACTAAAATTGTAGGGCTTTACCATAAAAGGGAGCCCTTCCAAAAATTCTCAACGGCCTACAAAAAGCAAGCCGAAGAGGGGGTTTGGAAATAGTTTTCAACCAGCAATAGACGCGCCTCGGTTAATACCTCACTAGCTACGTCATTGCCCCAAGCGCAAAGATACCTTATGCTAAAACCCTACACATGTTTTTATAGCACATCTATTCTATTTTCCTTTTTTCCATCTTACAATGTGGGAAAATATTGGAGGCCAAGATTTGGCTTAACAAGCGAAGATGTGCAAACTAACAGCCGTTTATTGATTCTCTGTGATTATAAATATTAGTCTTGTTGCTACATCTTGTTTCTTAGTTGTTTTTTTTAGTGGTAACAGAATTTGTATACAGCTTCTTATCGGTGTTAAGGAGTTTACATCCTTAGAAAAATCACATATAGAGTTAGTATTAAAGAACAAAAGAATATTTCTTCTAAAATGTTTTTGAAAATCGAACAAAATAGCACTAGCAATAATCCAGGTCAAGAGTTTAACAAATCAATGAAGTACGTAGTGGGTACTATTTATTGATACATATTGTTCAGCACTATATATATGCTGTATATGCTAGAAAGGCAAATGTTGGTGAGTGGAGGTATGATAAGGTGAATAAGGCGAAGGCGAGGAGGGAGCAGTGTTCAGAGTTCGACCAGGAGTTCGACCTGGAGTTGAAGGAACATGAGGGCTTCTTGAAGCTATTGACACCGTTCCACCATCATACCGATTTTCACCACTTTTTCTTGGGCCTTTCTCAGCCCATTTGAGTTCTTGTAGTTTTACCGTGCGAGAATATCCAGCACAACATCCTATTTGTCCTGCTTGCTGAATGTACCTATATGTGTTCATCAATCAACCCCATGTGTTACATATCATTACTGGTTCAAACACATATCGACATTGTTAATGACATTGCACCGGATCCGGATGCATACATATATAGTTGAAAGAGATGGTTTTGGGGATGACTAGTGGCTCAGCCACACTTAGTAGACCGGGGGGCGGTCATCCCTTGCTATTTATTTATTTATACAAATATGCAATAAGTGTTTTTTTTTTTTTTGTTTGTTAGATAGAGTGAATTTTTTTCCCTTAATTTCATCGGCTACAAAGAGGATGACGAGGGGCAAAATGTAATGCAACGAAGATGCTATCATTGACAATGACTACAATTTATGCGATTTGTTATATTTGATAACTAGGTATGAATTACTCATGTGTGTAGTACTATAACCTTGTAATGTGATTGATCATAGTTCTTGTCTATTACTACCATGATCAAATCACACAATAAATGTCATTATAACCATTACAAAGATCATGCTGTACTGCAAAGGTTTCATTAAACACATGGGACTTAGCAAGCAACACAGGGCATCACAAAGCATTCTAGCGGCCTTTGCGATGACCTCTCGAGGTTTTGCAATGCTTGTTATATACGGTATTTTATTGTGCGAATTGACCGTGATCACTAACAGACTTGTTTATTTATAACTAATAGAAGTGTTCAAAAAGGTAAGAAGCTACACCAACATTGAAACCCCGTCCCTCCCTCCTCCCCCGCCCTCTTTAATAAGAAAGTGATATACTGATTACAGATGTTCAATACATCTTATACAACAATGTTTTATCAACGTTGATCATTATGTTCCTTATATCAATCAGTTGATAGCCCACATTTCAATTAATAGTGAAAAATATACTCCTTTTTGTCCTGTTTGAATAGTCTTGTTTGACTTTTCACTTGATTAAGAAATGTGTAATTAATACTTTGAATCTCATTAAATGATCAATATTTTTTACATTTGTGTCCTTTAAGTGATACTTTGTCATAAATGTAAACATATTTGATCATTTAATATACCGGCTCATTTATTGGCTCGACTAGGAGTTGACTCGATGGGTGTTATTGAATGGGGAGCACAACCCCCGAATAACGTAATTACCGCTGCTTTAGCGGATTTGGTTGATTATTTAATAAAATTCGTTGATTTCTAAATAAAAAAAGTATTGATTACATTTTTTTTAAACGTGTAAAAAGTAAAACATGACTATTAAAATATGACGGAAGGAGTAGTACACAAATAAAATCCCTTATAAGAAAGACATGATGTAACCATCTTTATAGTTGAAAAAATAAAATGTGAAAAGAGAGATAAGGCCTAAATTTAAAAGTGAATGTGGGTCATGTAGTTGGCCGGCTCATTGGTAGTGATGTTAATTTGCTCCTAGTGATTGACAACAATTTAACTTAATGTAAATTATTAATTACTACTTTGGTCTCTTCCACTTGGATCCATATTCCCTCTTGACAGCCAATTTTAATGACATCATTTTGATTCTAATCTATTCTTTTTTCTAAATATTATATATATAGTAATGTTTTGACAAATTATGTTGCAGGGGAGTTTTTTCATAAATAAATCAACTTACACCTAATCAAAATACAATGTGTTAGACTCTGAATAACACATTGTGTAAGAGTCAGCATCTGCAAGTACGACCACATCGAATTTCGGATTAGTCGTACCGGCTGATTCCGGATACTAGGTGTTTAAGTAAAGGAAAAAAAAAATACAATGTGTTAGGAAAAAAAAAACCTGTGGCTGAATCTTCTTCCCAAGCATTCGATGCATTTTCTACCTTCAGTCATTTCTCCCATGCCAATGCTCACACATTGTCTACAATATACTCTTCCACACACCTGCACCATTTATACACTATTTTTTCTCAATATATCATTTTTTTTAAAGAATAACAATCACAAAATATAAATCAACTTTTTTTAATTGGTGGAAACAATGAAAAGATAAAAATTCTTTTTTAAGAAGATGAATACATACATCGATAATAGAGGTAGAGACGGGGCCGAATTCAAAGCTAACCCCACTTGGCGGAAAATATTCTTAACTAAAAAAGTTATAATTCAACTTAAAACATCTTTCTTAAATCCTAATCGATTGTCCGAATATAATCTATTAACTCACCTGAGTTTTAAGTTCTGTCTCTAAGTTTCAATATCTGACTCCGCTGTTGCATAGAGGGGATGATTGTGATTCACTTGGAATATTCTAAATAAATTTAATTTATATACAATAAACTTAACTTTGTTTGTATCTTGTGTATGATAATTTTAATAACGTTCACATAATCCGTAAAAATTAAACTTACAATAGTAACGTAAAATCATATTGTGTCGATTATTATTAGTATGACACATTTTTAATTTTATTTGGGGTGCACTATAATTGATCTATGAGCTGTCTCATATCTATCGGTGCGTTTCACAATTTTCAGACAAGGAATCGACATCGGAATTGTACATTCGAATTCCACAAGATCGATTGTACATTCAAATTTCACAAGGACGATTCTACTGTGCTGCAAGCAGATAACAAATAAATCCACATTTATTTTCCATACCAAGTTGCTAGCTATGTCTCAAAATATAAGTACGTTTGAATTTTTTCAAACAGATTAAGAAATTAGATTAAATTGGTTATGTTTTTTTGAGGAGTAAAACGAGAAAAATACAATAAATATTCTATTGATATTATATTATATAATGACAAATTTAAAAAACTAAAATGGACTTAATAGTACGTTATTCCGTGGATCAATGTACTTACCAGGCAGCGATGGCGGAAGAAATAGATATAGGTACTACACACGGTACATATATTTGAATAAGGAATCCCAGGGCGGCGCTTCCCACCTCCTACACCACTCATCCGGCTCAGATCATCATACATCCCAGCTCCGACCACCACCGGACTAAACCCCGCGTTACTATACGGACTTGTCATATGAGGATGATGATGATGCTGAATATCCGTCGGAGTTTGCCCTCCGATGATATACCGATTATTACCAAACTGTCTACCACCTCCGTGATGATGATTGAATTGATTGATCGCCGGCGAGTTAGCGTAGGAGGAATCATCCACCATAAACGCGTTCTGAAGAGGAGGATGGTTTTTGTGATGGATTGGATGATCACTTTGAGCAGATACGTCGTAACCGAGGCTGAAATCAAGTGGGAATTCTTCTTCTCCGGCGGATGAAGAATTCGATTTTGGGGGATTCTTCTTCTCCGGCGGGCGAGTAGGTGGATTTTGGGGTCTTACTTCGACGAAGTCTTGGAAAGTGAGATTAACGGATTCATCGGGTACACCGGAATACAATTCTTCGAGTTCATTTCTTGCCTTTGTTAGCTTGGATTTATCAGGTGCCATGATTCAGATGATTATGGTGAAGAAGATGGTGATGGCCAGATGATCAAGAAGTTTGTGAATTGGTGAAGGTGGTGCATGGAGTGGAGTGGGGTGGGGGTGTAGAATTCTATGGCTTGGTTTGCATATACATATAGAGAAATGTTAGAGAAATGTTTATACCAACAAAATATAACTACAAAATGTCACAACACATTTTTACATCAATTATTTGTTAGGGAAGTAATCATTATCAATGTTCAAAAAGCATGTTGTGAATTTTATTTTGCACATTCGTTGCAACACTATTACCACTCAAACATATATACCGATAGTTTAAAGAGTACTTATGCGGGCACACCCTCTTTATCACGACGAGTGACGACCGTTATATGTACCATTAATCATGATGAGTTTACATCATGATTAATTTAGACTTATAACGATCAACAATTTTCCTTATTATTACTCTCGTTCAAAAGGAAGAGAAATTTAGGAGGGAGCCCACCCAGACAATGGCGGACGCATAATCTCAAGTAAGGGATAATAAAAAATTTAAAGAGACAAATACAAAAATTAGGGAGCCAAACAACATGTATACTAAATATATTGTTTTTTTTCGAATTAAGAGGGATAGTTGACCTCTTAGTTATATGTATATCCGCCACTGACCCCAACGATTTGCATCATATTAACAATGCACTGTATACTGAATTGATCTTCAAAACTTGATTTTGAATGTAGAATAAATATTCTCATTCTGAATCTTAACCTACTCTGAGAAAGTCAATTTTTTAATTCTAGAATTGGTTTTAAAAAATTAAGTCAAGTGTGTATGGTGTATAGTAATTTCACACAAATGCATATACGTGTTTCTTTAGAGAATGATCAATGAATATATATCATGATCAAGAACCCTTGTCAATACATGAATCTGTACATATAAAATTAGGATCTTGTGATAATTTATCAAAAAATTTGATTATATATGGTGATCAATAATGATTTTAAAATTTGAAAAAATTGGAATATGGTGTCGAAAGTGCAAATGAAACAAGGCCGGCCGGTCGCAAGTGACAAGTTAGTTGATAAGAAGAGACGGTACTTCTTTGGCTTACATTTTATCTTTTGTGGAGTTAAATATATCTCAATTCTCCTAAATCTGGTAAAAAATCTATGGGAAATTAGGGATAAAGACACAATTTGAAATATTTTTAAGTAACAGGACAACTACATATTTTTTATAGTTTTTTGTCGAAGGACAAAATTATCAAAAAAATGGGATAGCGAAGTATCAGTAATTTAATAAGGACAAAAGAATATTTATGTAAGAACATATATGAAGTAACATATGTGAAATAAAGTAAATATAAGAATAATTGTGAAATACAAAAGAACATTAACATATGAAGTAACATTTTTAAAGTAACATTTGTGATTTTTGTCCTTTATAATCGTGAAAACGTTACTTTTGTCTCTTGCACCATTTATCAAATTTTTTGTCCATATACGCCCCTTCCCCCTTTTTTTTTATAGTAGAGAAGGACAACCGCATAACTTTTATAATGGAATGACAAACAGTGAATCCCGAAAATCGTGAATCCCAAAATCGGTGAATTTTGACAAATTAATTTCAAAAATTAATCCCGAAAATCGACAATAAATTTTGAAAATTAATGAATTTTTGAAAATTAGTGAATTTCGATAGTGAATTTCGAAGAATGGATAAATAGTTTTGTCCTTTATGCAAAAATTTCAAAAGATTGTTTTCTACTCAATTGATAAAATATTTCTGTCATTCTCCCAATTCCCCAAAAAATCTAATTAATCCTAAATGAATAATTAGAAAAATAATAGGATGAATGTATCAAAAGATTGAATATCACAATCCTCAATTTTTTTAAGGTGTCCTATTATCTTATTTTGATAATTTCCCTTTATACCAAACATTGACCAAGTATCTTTAATCTTCCACATACGTGAAAAAAATAGTATTTCTAGAGCATTTGACACACTACAATGCTAATGATACATTAAATTTGCATTGTAAAACGTTTTAACAAAGCATCGTAACCTTGCAATGCTCCTACAATCGATGTTTGTGATATTTCACGATACTTTGCGATGTATTGTGATGCTTTGCAATACCTCCAAGATGTTTTATACATTATATATGGGGCAAGTGTTGGGATGCTTTATAAAGCAAATGCATCATTTTCATAAACTTTTATTATCTTAATTCAAGAGAATAGAAACAAATTTATATGACTCAATTATTGATACAATTTTTGTACAATAGTTATGTCAAATACAACCTTCGTCCAAAAATGTAAATTCATTTAACTTTTATGTTTTGTCCCATAATATAAGTCTGTTTAGATAACCAAAGAAACATTTATTATATTTTCTCATTTTACCCCTCATTTTTTATTATCCACCCACTATTCACTACTTTGAATTAATAACAGTCAAAAGTCGTTTTAGACTTTTTCATCAAAATTAATACACATAACCATTTTAACCAACTTTCTTAATTTATGTAAAAAAAAACTTCAAATGCATTTATATTTTGGGACGGATGTAGTAGTTTTTTAGCCACGGGGATAATATACTTTATTGACAGGACGAATTTCCGTGTAAATGAAGAAATAATAATACATATAGTTATACAGCTCGACTTTTTCTTCTTAGCCAAGGCAAAATAATTATGAGATCATTTTGTTGTCTGGTGACGATGACAAATTGTGTCACCTTGAATAATCCGGGCCCTAATACGAATCTAGTGATGAACACGCACAAAACCCTAATGCCTAAAAAAACGTGGTAGTGGATTTTAGTATTTGCGGCTGAGTCTAAGACTGTATCATAGATTGCCTACGTATCCTGTTAGGTTCCAGGAATCAAGCCTTACGTAGTTCCTGGATTGAGGTATTTATAATAACAATACTCGCCTAAACCCTAAGGTTAAGTCGGCTTATGTTATTGTCATATTTACCCTTTAATGGGCCTTAAACCCTTGCCCAAGCTATCGCTGTTAATGGGCTTGGACAGCTGGTGTGGACCCTGTCCTCGAGTCGATACTTCCGACCTGCGGTGATCGACTCTAGACTCGTTATCCTACACTGCTAGCTGGTGTGGACTCTGTCCTTAGGGACTTGTCATCTCACACTGCTTGATAGTCGATCGTCGTAGCCTGGAGTCTACTAAATGGCCTTAGCCTCGAGCCTGAGCATCGACATGAATACCTTGGTGTTTTATCCATAATGTAGTTTTAGGACCAATCGATAGACGACACGTGGAGGGGTGAAACCCTGTATCGTCATCTGGCATAACTTGTTTGACAATGAGTTATTATACGGACACAATGGTTGTGCCACAACGAGTGACATAACGATCATTTGCACCGTTGATCATAATGAGTCCAAATTCATGATGATGTAAATCTAACATGATCAATGGTGCGGATAATCGTTGTGTTATTTGTTGTGGCACAACCGTTGTGTCTGTACCATTACTCTTTGACAATCTTAAACGGTTTTTTTGAGCAATGATACAACCACAACGGATTGACACAACCAATTTACACAACGATCATCTATATCATTGATTATTGTGGGACCTAGATCAATGAATAAAGGTCCCAAGACAATTAACGGTGTAGATGATTGTTGTCAGGGCCGGCCCATCAGTGAGGCCTGTGAGTCCCGGGTCTTAAGCCCAACGGTGCCGGGAGGCCCAACGGTACATGCTTCGCTAAAAGAAAAAAAAATCGTGTAGATTCAATCCGATCCAACCTAATATAATATATTAATTCGATAAAGGCCCAATTTTATTTACTCCAATTGATAAAGGTCCCGATAAAAAAATTTACGTGACCCAAAAAATAGATATACAAACAAGTTTTTTTTTTGTTTTATCTATATTATTAATTTATTATATATATCTATATTATATAAAAAAGAAACACACACAAAATAAATAAAACAAACTTATTATATACATCTACAGTGACTTGTTTGAATCAAACCCGAGGACACTCAAAGTTTTTCTGATGATGTTGTCAAATTTATGAATTTTCGTCTGCATACTTATGTCTTTTATAGGTTGCAAGTACCCATAAACGAATGGAGGTACTCCTTGCACGAAACGGTAGGGTTGTCACTCTTCACCGGATGAAAGCATGCAACCTTCACACGAAAGGGTAAGTACATATCAGTTCGAAAATGCATTTATCTGAAAATGCATATCCCTTCATGAACTGATGCATGCATTGGTTTAGGTTTCAGGGGCGTTGCCCCCGAACCCCCACGAGTTGACGCTGCCCCCTCGACCCCCGCGAAAGGACGCTGCCCCCTCGACCCACCGCGACCTGACGAACCCATTTTCGTTGCGATAACATTAATTCGTACGGCAACTTGTATGCAAACGATAACCAAAATATTTATTTATGAAAAAATATCTTACAATAAGTATGTTTTAAAATAAAATAAAAACAATTTCAACTAAAAGCCCCGATTCGGGGACTTGGTCTTAAACCCAATAAAAACGAGGGCCGCCCCTAATTGTTGTGTCAATCTGTTGTGGCTGTATCATTTCCCGATTTTTTGGGGAGGGATGTTAATATATTACAATAAATGTGTTTTTTTTCTGGGAAATTGGTAAATTAGGCGTGTCCCCCTCCCCACTTGTATAAAAAAGTTTACTTTTTCAGAAACTCGTTTTTAGGTATTACTCTGATAATATCGTCGTAAGATGGATTTTTACGACAATAATATCAGAGTAATACCACAACGTCACATTGCATTAGTAGTCCTTATTGGCGTAACGAACAACTTTTGACTCCAATAATATTGGAGTAAAAACACTATTTAACGTCATTAACAACAAATCTTTTCAAATAGAGAAGTTATGCAGGCACAACCAAATTACTCAACAGTTTGACACAACATTCATCCTCACAATTGATTATTGTGGATCTAGATCAATCAAGATAGGTCCCATAATAATCAATCAAGATAGGTCCCATAATAATCAATGGTTTAAATCAATGTTGTGTAATTTGGTTGTGGTTTGACGATCTAAAAATCGTCTGGGGAAACCTTAGCGTTCTTTCTCTTGATGATAACTCAATGATGCTCTTTGGATATACAGAAAGTGGTAAAAGAGAGAGGGTGTTTTGGGTATGATTTTGACTGCACTTGATGATTATCAAGATGCCTACATATCCAATATTGAGATTGGAATCAAGTCTCCGTAGTTCCTTAAAGATGATTTATATAGAGATGCTTATGCCCTAGAGTTAACGTGTGGCATGTCTGTGATGGACACTGATTGGCGTGTTCCCTAAGGAAGTGGATTATGATTAGTTAATCTCCTTAATTTTAGGAGATAATTGTGCCATTCAAATATACATATTAAGTGATAAAGATTGGAGCCTTTATGACTCGGGATTCTTTCCATAGTTACCCACTTACAAAACATGTGGGAAATATGATTAAGGATTGACTCTGGCCGACTTAGACGGCCAGGGCTAGACTGGTTGAAGCCCTCTGTACCTGAGTCGACCTGAAGAGGAGAGTAGCCGAGCTGGAATTAGCTCGGATGTAAGTAGAATGGTAGGTCCGAGAGGGACCTAACCTGACCGACAGGATCAGTAATGGGTAGAATAGAGTGCAACTGTTGGCCGACCTTCAGAGGTCGGGACCGGAGCCGGATACATCCAAGACTATTGGAAGCTGTTCCTGAGCAATGGAAGATCTAAAAAGAGGTGGGCAAGTATCCGGGCTATCCTAGTGCGGCCGCGGGGGTATCCGGCCCAAATTTCCTCTAAACTTAAGGTTGTGTCGTTGGAGAGGTGCCACGTAGGTAAGCCAAATTCTTGGCATCGTCATGGTTGTATCATTTCTTTTCAAATATTGACGTAAATTGAGAGATTCAATGACAGGGACTATTGCAAGGTGAATTGGATTATCGGGGAGGAAGGAGAGGAATTCTTATTTCTATTCTCTTCGACAAATCCTTACACGAACCAACTTCTTGATGGGATAAATCTATAGCAAGAAAAAGAAATTGTTATATTTGCCAATAAGGACTACTAATGCAATATTGCAATGTGACGTTTGGGGTGGTATTACTCTGATATTATTGTCGTAAAAATCCATCTTACGACGATATTATCAGAGTAATACCTAAAAACGAGTTTCTGAAAATGTAAATTTTTTTACAAGTGGGGGGAGGGGACACGCCTGATTTGCCAATTTCCCGTTTCTATGTGCCACTTGAGTGATTGGATCCAGAAACTCGGCACATTTGTCCACTTGAGCCAACCCAAAGGCCCTGGTTGTCCCGCATTTAAAGTTTCGGAGATGATTTATATTGAGAGATGTGTCTGAGTGATCCAATGTTATATAGTTAAGCACTTTGTTTTTACGGAGAGCAGCTAGTCGAGATAGAGTATCAAACTCACACACCCCTAGGTCCCTAGCTAAAATGTGAAACTATTACTCCAACATCGTGTTTTTTACCAGTGAGTTATGCTCCTATGAGCCTGCTGGGTTTTCTGAAATATGAAGGTATATTTTACCGTAACAAAGAGAAAAAGAAAAAAAAAAAACTATTCAATCTTTGAAGCGCACATTCCAAATATTATACATAATACGCCACTCCTTTTGAGTGCTAGCACGAGTCTCTATAATACGTAAGAGCATATATGTCCGGCTTTTGCTGATCTTTTACATATCCATAAATTTTTGAAAAAAACTGGGAGGAGCCAACTCCTCGACAATTCCAAGTGAGTATACGCATTAATTGGAGGATTAGGAAGATTTGTTAGGATGGATCCCATGCATTGTCCATCATATCAGTATAATCCAGGGGTTCATCTCTTAACCTTCGATTCAACCCCCCTCGATCTGAGATCAGTTCTATTTTGTTCAAACGATTAATGTCGAGCTTAGTCGTGTCTTTGAATTGCCTGATGTTAAGAATTGATCAATTGTAATATTTGGTTACAATTTTCTATAATATTTCCTTTCATGAAAATAGAAAAAAAGAATGGAATTATACATTCTGCAAATAAAACAGTACGTTAATTATCCATCCAATCAGAATAAATTGCACTTTGAATCTTCATTTTTATTAACAATTACAGAGACATATGATACAATTAACAAGCTTAAACCATTCAAACAACCAATTAGCCAAGTTGATGGATTTATTTTTACAATCATAGTCCACATAGTCTCATTCATTGTCCAAAATCAAAATTTAAAAGAAAAAATTAAAGAACAAAAAGCCCCAAGTCCACATAATCCATGTTTTCAGTCATAATTAGAATGATCTGGGCTTCAAGACAACAGTGGAATGCTTAGAAATCTGTAAACTAAACTGTCCACATTTTTCAGTTGTATCAATCTTAGATTCTCCAGGAGGAGGCAACAACTCGAAATTCCTCACCAAATTTCCCAACACGATACTCAAAATCGGCAAAGCAAGTATGATTCCAGGGCAGCTCCTCCTTCCAGCACCAAATGGTAGATACCGAAAATCATTTCCTGCAGGCTCGACTTTCGACTCCTCTTCCAAGAACCTTTCAGGTCTAAACTCTTCGGGTTTCTTCCAATGGTCCGGATTGTTAGCTAACCACCAAGCATTGATGGTAATCTTGCTCTCTGCAGGAATGTCGTAGCCAGCAAGCTTAGCCTGTGCGGCGTTCATGTGAGGAACCAATAGAGGAGTGGCCATTCGAAGACGTAACACCTCCTTGATTACGGCTTGAAGATATGGTAGTCGGGAGGTGTCGGGTTCAGTCACTTGCGAATCGGGCCCGAGCGCAGTATCGATCTCATCGCGGACTTTCTTTTGGATTTCGGGATGGTTTACCAGTTCGGCAATGCCCCATTCGATGGACCATAAGGTTGTGTCGATGGCTGCACATGGCAATTAAATTACTTATTTAACCAATACAAACTATGGGTAACTATAAATTAATTATGATTACTTACAATCAGTATTACAGTACTTATAGAAGAAATCGAACATCAATAACTATGACACAATTACAATTCTAACATGAGAACGAATAATGGTGGATCCGTTTATATATAGTGATGTAATTGTGATTTGAAATGCAATAATATAAACTGTAAAATATAATTACCGGCAATGTTGATGTTCTCAACGATGTAAAGGGCATTTTCGTCAGTAAGCTCTCCCTTCTGTTGGGCTTCAAAAATGTGATCCATGGCACATTTCAGCCCATTATTACTTACGCCTTTAGTGCTTTCAAGCTTCCTGTAAATCCCAAACAGAAATGAATTAAAATAATGAAAATGTAAAAGTATTTGTTTATAAATAACACAATTCCATTTGGTCTTTCACTTAGTAATAAATGATGATCAGTAGAATTTTTTTAATAAATCCCTTGAAATATACTACTTTCGGTTAAATATAATAAAATATTATTGATTTCCGATTCAATTATATAAAAACGGGTGATTATTTAACTACAATATTTGGACGTACATATAACGTTGGATAAGAATAAAATTTAAACAATATGGAAATTTCTATGATGAGAGCATAAAGAATATATATTATCCAAAGAGCTTGAAAAGTCACCATCATTTAGTTGTGTTTAGCCCACAATACACGACCGGATCTATTCAACTTTGACTTAATGATTTAAAAAGTCAACAATATTTGAGAATGACTCTACACAATACAGGAAATTTCCTCATTATAGATTATTAATTATTTTACATTTATTGATCAATATATATACATCATAAATTATATATGTGCAAAATGTAGTAGATTGTAGTACGACTCCATATTAATTGTAACTACTTCTACATTTTCAATGTATGTTGCATGGCATGGAATTATGAATTATGTAGGAGAAGTGTTTATATGTATTATCACACATTAAATCATGGAAAATGTTGACCCTCTCGTCTTTAATAAGATAACATAATCAATCATATTTCTCAAAAAAAGAAAATATAATCAATCATAACATGAGAACAAGATTAACTAGAAAAGTCATTAGTAACTCGACTCAAATTGACATAATTAAGAAAGATCTTAATCATAAAGTAGGTACAAATTTTATTTTGTTTTTAAAGTAGGTACAAAATTAACCATTAATTGAGTTGAATTTACCTTCTTTCATCGATGAAATGTTTCTGCAATAAATTCAATCTGGTCTCCTTAACCTCCCTGCAAATCTTCAAATAACCTCTCAAAAAAGGCCTCAAAATGGGAATAAAATCACCATAATTATACTCAAGGCTCTGTCCCATTCTTCCCCTCTCCAAATTCAATGCCCTAAGCTTAATAAACAAAGGATCTTCTTCACTCTCAAACCTTCTGTCAAACATAATCCTATACATTATATTATACATCATCAACTGCAATCTTGTCCTAACAACAATCCCATTTGTAGACGATTCTGGATTTTTCTTTACATCCTTAATCACCTCTGCAATCTCGTCCTCCCAACCTTGCCTGCACGTATGTATCACAATGTGATTTAAAACGGATGATAATCAATTTAAAAGACTTTAAAATTAAAACTTCGACATCTGTAAATTCAAATAATACCTGTATTGCTGCACCACCTTATTGGTGAAGAAAGGAACAGTCATAACCCTCCTCATCTTCCTCCAATGTTCACCGTACTTAGTAAAAATCATGTCTTGTCCTTTATTCGTAAAAATGTCGAAAACGACGTTTGTGGGTCTCGAACCGAACTCAACACCTTGTGTGTGCAACACTTCTTTAGCAAGTTCAGGGGAAGACACCACCACTAGATTCCTTACACCCATTTTCAGAAACAGAACATCGCCAAATTTCTTCGCGTAATGGATGAGATTCCGGTGGTTAACGTCGTCGCCGACTTGTAGCCAGTTGCCGAAGATGGGTACCGGGACAGGGCCTGGTGGAAGCTTGAAGCGTTTTCCGAGGAGCTTAGAGATCAGAACTGCGAAGACGATTGCTGAAAAGATGCCCAAAAGGGCTTTCTTTAAGAGAAGAGGATCCATTATTTGTGTGTATGGTCGGAAAAATGCGTCGGCTGCTGGAATGAAGGTTATCGTGTTGTGTAAATTTGATGGTGGAATTATACTCTTAATTGCTGTTTAATCTGGTGAGCTAAGGTGGTAACGGTCTCGTTATTTATAGGCAGCGGTCAAGTATCGTTACGTTACAATTCATTATATTATTTTAATGATAAATAATCTATGATTATTCTATTTAATGATAAAAAATCTTATTTGATTAATTTTAGGTGATAAACGTCCAGTGACATAAAACATTATTACATCAAAGGTGATGATATTATTAGAGAAAATACATTTTCAAGTCGTTTTAACACATCTTATTTCATGTTAAGTCAAGTCAGATATTCTAACATTTTCTTTTAAGTCCCCGTTGAAAAATTCAACGGGCTGGGGGGAAATACAAATGGCGAGGGTGAAATTCAACGGGCTGGAGGAAAATTGAACGAGGTGAAATTGAATTTTTCAACGGAAAACTTAAAAAAAATGTCAGTTATCACCCGATCTGAAATGAAATAATGGGTGTTAAAACAACCTGAAAATGTATTTTCTCGTATTATTACAAGAGTGGTAAACAATGAGTGACACAACATTTTAAATATTTGACTATAATGATTCTTTTTTTTTTTTTTTTTTGAAGGGAAAAAAATTTGATTTTGTTGTGTTATATATGTAATTATAGGAAAGTGTATTGTGTCAATAATGTTATGACATATGTTACGAAATTGATAATATGATTTCCCTCATATTATTATAATCAAATGACTGAATTTTAGTGGTAATTTCTCAAAAAATAAAATAAAAATAACAGTAATTGTAACGCCCCCAGATCCCGTGTCTGGTAGCGGTAAATGAGTAATAATGGTCCGATCAACTGCTTAAAACGACGTCATCACTTTGTCTAAAAGGACTAACCCGAGTTGACAAGGCATTTATGTCTCACACTTATACGGGGTTAGCAAAACTTTATTTTACCGACGTGGGATTTTACAATAATGCTTATAACTAAACATATATACATACATATATAAAACATTCTTATACATTTTTATATTTTTGGGTTTATTTCATTTTTTAGCTTTCCGCAAATTTTATTATGGTTTTTTATCAAGTATGACTTGCTGATTCATGATTAAAATAATAGTCTTCTACATACGAGACTCTACCGTGTAAAATATAAATGCCATATTTTTACAATTTTACCTTTTCTAAAAAATTTTTATTGGTGAAACAAGTATAACATGATAATCCAGGATCACAATAAAACTATTGTTAGCTTCCTTCTTTCTTAAATATACATCATCTTGAGCGTTTGATTTTATTTTTTTAACATAATATAATAATAATAATTGAATTGGTCATATGGACTCAACCGATAAATAATGCAAACGATAACATACAAAATTGTTTTAGACAATAAAAATAATAGCAAACTTACAAAGATTAGGTCTCGAGAGGGAGACTTCAGAGGAAGGTGACATATATACATTAAATATTCAATTTAATTATTACACACCTATATTCTTCCGTGTATGGAGATTGACGTGAATAGTAATGATATTTAGCATGCTTCTGTGTACTAGTAGTAGTTGATTAATAATATACTATTCTTTTTTTTTTTTTTTTTCCCCCCATTTTGTGTTTAAACATACATAGCATTTTTTTTTCTCAATATAATACACATTAATGAAATCCAGCTATCTGAATAAGAAAATATAAAATATTTCCATACTGCCTAATATATATATTGAGGAATGCTTATTTTAGCACCTCATTGTACCAAAAATAAAACTTGTGTTAGATGTAAATAACTAATTGCTGTATCAAAAAAAGAAGGGAAAAAAAAAAAAAAAAAAACTATTTGCATTAGATGTGCCAACTTGATATTAACCCAATGATAATTATTGTGTTTTTAATCCGAAAGTTTTATGTTTGAGTCTCGATGGAGACACAAAATGTACGTGTGTGTGAAATGTAAAAACTCTTCATGTTTCGAAATAACTGAGGCAATTGTCAAAAAGATTTGTTTCAAAATAATCGAGTCAGTTACATTTTCAATACAATATTTATAGTGTTTTTTTACATACCCAATACTGATATTTATGTTTAAAGAGCTCTTGGCGGCCAAGTTTTTTTCTACATACCCTTCGGATTTATTCGGAAGAATTAAGCAAAAAAAAAAAGAATAAATACAACATTACATTAATTATAGACTAAGGGTTTTTTTTAGTAATTTTGATATTCAAATTAACACATTAACTCACATCCTTAAGATACGTGTTTTTGACAATTGTATAAGTTATTTTGAAACAAAGGAATTAACTAATTTTAATATTCCTCGTATAAATAGGAACCAAGGTGCCGTAGGGCTGAGCAAAATAACTAGTAAATCAATCCAAATCGTAAACCGATTCAAACCAATCCGAATTAACCAAACCAATATCAAACCAAATGAATTGGTTTGGTTTGGAACCAAACTGAATTATATTGGGTTGGTTTCAGATATTTTTAATTATACTCGATCCAATCCAAACCAAACCAATTTTTTTTATACATTAATTATATATATTATACTCATTACCCAACCGACTCAATATAACCCAAATTTTTTCTTCAATATAACATATTATAACAATCTTAGACTCTCGACCCACTTAGCCCAATAATAGAGTTTAATTCAGTCTTTTGCTCTTTTGATGTAAATATGTAAATTAGTAAATGCATGTATGTAAAAATTCAACTTTTGACGAATTGATCGAAGTTGAATTATATTGTAATGTGTTGTTACTTGTTCGATGTTTTAAGTTTTTTTTATCATTTGGTTTGTAATTTATTTTAATTTGGATGTAGCTATTTAGATTTTATGTAAATGATCTTGGTTTTATCATATTATTTTTAATATTCGATTTTTTAAACTGAAACCAACTCAATCCAAACCGAAACCAATTCGAACCAAATCATTGAGTTGACTTCGTTTGGTTTAGTTTGAGAAACAAATTAAACGCCCCAAATCTATCCGAATATTTCAAAACCAATCCAAACACACTCAAATCAATCCAAACTCAGCTCTATGTGCTAATTATTTTCAACGATAAACGAGACTTGAAAAATACTGCAGCCGGTTATATTCGTGGGTCAACTGAAAAATATACCGGTCAATAAAGACTGTCTGAAAAATTAGACTTTTTTTTTCTTTTTATTTGGGTCAATAATGACTTGTAAACATTGACTGATCGCATTGCATTAGGCTTTAGGCGTGGAGTTTGCAAGTGTACATATTTTACGTAATATTGCGCCGCTGTTTCAATTCAGCAGCTGAGGTCTTTTAATTAATTCATTTTTTTATGAACTTATTATTTTTTTTAAATCATAACTTATTAAACATGATATCACGTTTTTTTTTTTGAGGAAATGATATCACGTATTTTAAGGCTGTATAGATACATTTTCCTAACAACTTTATCCTAACAAGTGGGTTATACATTATCAATCTCACTCAATACCGACAAAAATGGGTTATATATACATGTTCATTATATGTGAATATTTCGTTTTCGAAAAAAACAATAATAAAATAGAATGGCTAGTGTTTTTAGGAGGTTCTTGTATGGTGTCTCCACTCTCCATATGTGAAGACATACACACCACACAGTTTCATTTTGTCTTTTAATTGTGTTGTTCTAATTATTTCACCCGTCATTTTACCTCAAAATCACTCTCCACATAAATATCTCCCGTGTTTTCACCTCCACTTTGAAGAAAAAAAAAACCTCATATTTATGTAGTGTATGACATTTATGCATTGACAATCAACTCAGTCAAACTCTTCGTACAGTTGACCTTTGAATGGTACTATAGCTTTTGCAATTCTTTACCTAAAAAGAAAAAGAAAATTATTTACCAAATTAGTTTAATTATAGTTTCTACTTGAATTGAAAACACATAGTCTATAGTACAAGCGCAACTTTTCAGTGAGAAATAGACACACAAAATGAATCGTATCATACTTCGTGTATTTATGTCATTAATCACTCAAAATTAATGTATACTCCCTCCGTCCCAATTTGTGAGACATCAATTAATGAGTTGTCTAGCCATTTAAAACTTAACTAATTTATCTTTTTATATGTATTTTTATTTTTACAATATTTAAGAGGCATCAATTAATGAGTTGGGCAATTTAGGCGATTAAAGCAAAAACTTTAAGTTTATTTTGAGTTATGAAACTTATTTTGAACAGCAAAAAAAGGAATAAATTCCAAACAAATTGGAACGGAGGGAGTATAAAACATGAATCCATTAATATGTTTTTGAAGGTGTCTTAAATTAATTACCCGATTATCCGCTACAAACCCTCTAATTACCCGTCCAAACCCACACCATGTATTAAATGCATAAATTTTTGTTGCACGTTCATCTTTTTTGAAAGCAAATAAAAAAACACTAAAAAATACAAAATTAATAATGGTATTTAATGCGTGATTCACACAATTAAATCATGCCTTCACATATTAAAATACAAAAAAGAACTGCCACTCCAAAAAAAATTTAATAATGGTATTTAATGCATGATTTACAGAAATCATGGCTTCACATATTAAAATGCCAAAAAATAATAATAATTGTATTTAATGCGTGATTCACACAAATCATGTCTTTACATATTAAAATGCAAAAAAAAAAATTACGAATGATATTTAATGTGTGATTAACACAAATCATGCCTTCACATATTAAAATGCCAAAAAAAAAATTGTTATTATTTTTTGGCATTTTAATATGTGAAGGCATGATTTGTGTGAATCTGTTGTAGCATTGATAACATTTTATAATAATTCTTCTTCCATGATAATAATTCAACTCTAAAATAGGTGAACAATCACGTGTGTAGCATGATAATATAAAATAGCTTTTTGAATCAGGCGGTAGAATGATTTATGGTGTTAGCAATTGTATGTGTTGTTAGCAAGATGTGTTCATTGTTGGTCTAGGTTGCATTTGTCAATCAGCTTGAATAATCGGAAGAAATGATTCTTTCACACCTCTGTTATATGAAAATGGATGAGTTGGATGTATTTTATTTATTCACTTAATTTGATCCATTTCGAGTGAAAGAATTTAATAAGTGCTAAACTGTGAACCCAATTAAACTAATTTTTGAATTAATTAGTTGAAGGCATCGTTTTATTTTTTTTTAAATTTTTTTTTAGGCCTTTCGTCTCCATTCTAGTGGATAACTTAGGTGGGAAATCATTGGGCTGTGGCCCAAGAGTGTAGAATAGTATTTTGGCTCTGAATATAACTGTTAAATGAATAACACAAATTTTATTATGGTCATTATGTATAAAATCCTACTTAGTGTGTCCAACCAATAGGATTTTAAAGATTTTTGGTGGACCCCTATGTATAAAAATAATCCTCCAATCAGATTTTTTTCAAAATGATGACATGATGATCCAAAAACTTGATCCAGGACCACCATAAAACTACTGAATGAATAAACTTAAAATTATCAAATCCTTGTAATTTGTTGGAGGATGTTCATGTATAACAAAATGTGTAATTAAGTTTTTGAAGAGTATAAGACAACGACGTTGCTTTAATACGAATATTTTATTTTTAGAAAATCCACTGGAGACACATGACCCGGCTTTCTCTTTGTGCATCCACCCCTGGCGGCAATAGGATAAGCGTTTAAATTTTCATTGGGTTGTAAATTTTCATGCTTCAAAAGCTGAATCGAAGTTTTCATGTAAATTTTGGATTTGGGGAACGCGAAAGTTATAGTTTTGTTTGTGTTGATACATTCAAATAACTAGAGGTGAATGCACACTTCTTCGACGTGTGACGGCTGCCCCCAGGGAATTTTTATTCTTTTTACATACATGTATATATTTTATTAAGATATATTTTATAGATATATTTATTGGATTTTTTACACTGAATCCGCTACCGATGGTAACCGGCTTTCTTTGCAACTAAAGTTGCTGCATGCCTTTAATATATCTTTGCCTTGCAAAGTGAATTTCGAGTGTGAGAGGTATGGACACCCTTAAGGATTTCTTCTTTTTTTTTTTTCCTTTTTTTTCTCATTTTATGAAGGGCTCTTGGTTTGGAGACTAGTTATCTTTTAATACGTAATACTAGTTAACGTGAGCCGTGCAAGGTACGGCGGGCCCAGCATAAATCGTTATCAACGATAATATCAAAGAATAGATCTCTATCGTGAAATAAATTGCGTAAGTTTAACCGTAACAAATTCAAGACACAAGACAAAAAGAGCAAGATAAATATTTCATTTTTTCTCCAAGAGGTAACTCTTTCTTAAAGACGTGAAGATTGTGAATCATCTATCTTCCAGCCCTATCAGTAGTTTCCATCTACAAAATAAACTACAATATGATATATCGGAGAACAATGTAATAAAGTCGATCACATTAGCTTCGAATTTACGCAATGAAACATTATAGAAAAACAATAAGCGGACTATAACTACACGGTCAAATCTCCCGAGACGCCTTAGCTTCCAGATCATTAATATGGTTGAAAATGTGTTTCACTCATTTTCTATAGGACATTTCTCTTTCTTATCATTAATGAATACGTCATTTATCTCGTTTGCATTCATTTGGTAGAAAAAAAACATGTGTCAAACGGTCTGAAAAATATAAAATCGATTTGGTATTCCAACGTCAATTTTAGTGACGTTCGTACTGCAAATGGCCGTCGATTCCACCGACGTTATGTTGTTCAAAATAATAAAAATATTTAATGTGGTGTCCACACGGTTTTATTCAATTGTTGTGTCGAAATCGAAAATTTTCGGTTGATTGAAATTTAAAACTGAATCCGCATTGTCAATTGGAGGTAATAAAAATGAACCATATCGAAATATAAACTTTGTTGTGTATAATATTCAATTGTTGTGTCGAAATCAAAAAAATTCCGTTGATTGAATTTTAAAGCTTCCTTCGGTTTATATATAACGATAACCGAATTTTCGGTTTTTATCGGAAAAAAAAAAAAAAAAAAACCCTGCTGTTTTTAAATAAAAAAAATTTGGTGTCACGTGTCAGCCCAGGAGGCTGCCACATGGCACATTGTGGGCAAACCCCTTAGCTTTTAGTAGAGATAAGATAAGAAGAGAAGATATATTTCACAATGGAAAATTAAAGATATATTACTATGATATAAATAATCAATTTGATAAATTATATTAATAACATTATGTCAAACAAGGACAATGGATCTATATAGTAGTGTTGCTAGGCCAAGCCCCGGAGCATTACCGGTGGTATCAGAATGGTACCAGACATAACTAAAAATTACATAATGAGAGATAGTGATGGCCACCTCTTAAATCTTCAAGTCGAGTCTTGGTGAAGACGTACGTCTCTTCCGGGCAAAATGAAATATCCAACAATAATAAAGTAGAGAAACATTAGTATAATATAAGGTTGACACGTTATGAATCTGGCAATTAGGGTTAACCATTTAAAAGGAAACGAAAACGATGTATCAGTCGGAGTAATTACTGGCTGACTACGACTCATTTAACATCACTAAGCTTAATTAAGGTATGGGAAGTTACACAAACATTGTTGTTCTCCATCAACAAAAGCTACGATCGAGATGACAACAACTCAATCCGATTTATGCTCTCTTAAAACAAATAAAGTTTTTTTTTTTATTCAAGTCTAAATTTACCATCAAGATGCTAAGCATTGTACTTACTCTCATATGGCCACTTAATTTTGCCTCTTCCTCATACTCATGAATCACACATTCAATTCATGGGTCCTTTGTAAAGAGATATATATGATGAAATATCTACAGACAAGTGTTTGGTGCTCTCCAGTGTGTCACAAGGAAGGACCTGTCACCTGTGTGTCCCTCACGACATTTATCCTGCTTTCAACAACCTTTTGCCACTTCATTAATTAATCAAATCAAATGAAATGAAATGAAATGAAGTACACCTTGTTGTAATGTACGTGATAACGTTTTTATTCTACTTGAGTATGTCTTTTAACTGGTGCCTTCTTCTTTGCCACATCTCCTTTCTCCTTTCTTTTGCATACTCATTGCCATTGGTATTTGGCCATAATGTCAATGCTGGATCGGTGTTGGATCAAAGGGATATGTGCTATTCAAAGGGACGGCTTCAAAAACTTTAAGATACGGGTCGAAAATTTGTTACACTTTTGTTTTCAAATTTATACCGGTGCATGTATCCAGTTTAGGGTAACTTATTATTTGTCAATACATTAAAATAATAGGTTAATAGATAAAAATTCGCAAATCGTTTTCATATATATAATTGTATGTAGTATATATGAATATTTATAGATTTTTCGTTATTTTTTTAACGGGGCGGTTGTCGCATAAGCTCACAATGTGCAGCCATCAGCTGCTCTCTGATGATGATATCTTAACCCATGAATTTCATTTCAGGGGTAATTGCATCTTAATTCATAATTTTGCAAAATTGTTCGTCTCCTAGTAGCTTAATTCGTTGTCACACGGTTGTTAAAGTGTCCCACATTGGAACTTGTGGTTGTTTTACCCACCATATTAAGAGTTGGACTTCCCTCACCTCACAACCTAGGTTTTGGGGATGAGGCTCATCTTCTTATATGGGTTTGGGTATATGTTTTTCACACAGTATCGGAGCCACCCTTTATTGTGCAAGTGTTGGGCCTATTTGTTGGCCTTGTGTGCCCGACCCACACTTGAGGGCGTGTTAAAGTGTCCACATTGGGAACTTGTGGTTGTTTCACCCACCATATTAAGAGTTGGACTTCCCTCACCTCACAACCTAGGTTTTGGGGATGAGGCTCATCCTCTTATATGGGCTTGGGTCTATGTTTTCCACAACGGTTGAAGCCCGAGGGTAGTCCTGATTGTCTAGTGTTTTGTTTGAAGATTTAAGTCTTCAAATTGAAGAAGAACTGGAAAATTAGATCCTGAATTCGCATTCTGAATCACGGATTCACGGTTCAAGGTAAAATATATTTTCTTTTGGTGTTTCGATCCAATCCATGCTTGTGCTTGTCTTTTCTGTATATCTAATAATGTAAGGATGTTATTACTATTCGTAAGGTTTTGTAGGTGCGCAGTTCTACTTGGTTAATTTGAAGTGTATGATAGAATAAGAACAACAATCTGTCACTTGTTTCGTAAATAGAAGGTAAAGATTCAGTAATTTTCTACATTTTCATATCATTTTATTTTAGGATTTCATAGACCATTGAGTTTTTCCGTAGATTTGATTAAAATTGTTATTCCTTTTGTAGGACATCCATGGATAGTTGTTAACTTGTTATGTTAGCTCACGGTCATGAGGTGGCTCTTCGTAACCGCGACTTGACAGATCCTTGTATAATAGTTGTGTCTGTATGTTTGTAAGATTGAAATTTGATATGTACGTAAATATATAACATAGCTCCTGGACCATGTTTTCCTTCAACGGTTACCCGGCAATTAATCGGTTAAAGATTGAATTTTTTTTTTGAAAGGGAAGATTGAAATTTGAATATTTTAATAATCACCTCATTTGATATGAAATTTTATGTAATATGTAATTTAAACAATTATTTCATTAATAATTTCTCCGAATAAAAACAAATACAGATTATCTCATCATATTGGAATAAGTAGATCACCTACATCTGCCACTCACAAACCTGCCACACAAAATTGCCTAATTACCCCTTCACTTTTACTCCAATATTCTCTCGCAATAAACGCACCACACCTAGTTTTTTTTTTTTTTTTTTTTTTTCCAAAAAATACTTCGGATCAAACTTTTTTAATTACATATGAACCCACTACTTTCACTATATGTAAAATCAATCACCGATGTTTCCTTTTTTTTTTTTTTTTAATTTTTTTTTTTAAATTTTATTTTTTAATCACCGATGTTTGCTAGTCAAAGGAAATCATCAAAATCAAACTCCCCGAATTCCTCTCCGTGATACTTCCCCGTTACTGTAATCTCCGGCAGCGTCAACGGCAGGTCAAAGTCAAAACCAAAGGCGTCAACCTCGCCGAAAGCAAAATTATAAAACGGCGGTAAATCATCGGAAGGAAGAACTGACGAAGGCGAGAGGGCAGCCGAATCGTTTCCTCCTTCCACATGGCCCCAGATTTTACTCTGATTGATGAACAAACTGCTCTTTTTCACCTTGATTTCACCACAATTTTCCAAATCGTTGCAAGATTCTACAGGGAAATTCGTTACGGCTTTAGGTCCTTTGAGCTCAATGGCGGCTCTGTCATAAACAACGGCCGCTTCCTCCGCCGTATGATAAGTTCCTAGCCAAACCCGTTTCTTCCGAACCGGGTCTCGAATCTCCGCAGCCCATTTTCCCCATGGCCTCTGTCGCACGCCCATGAACTTGTTCTTCCTTTGGGAATCAGATTTCAAGCTCTGAGGACGTCGTCTTTTGTTGGGTAGTTGCTGTTGTCTTGAATAATCGCCAAATTTGATCTCCTCCACATGTCTCTTAACTCTCCGGACAATCTTACCATCATCTTCCTCATCTGAATCGGTTGCATCAGCATCTGTAAGTATGATTCTTATTACTTTATTCCGAATCCCAAAAAGGGATCTCCGGTCATGAACAGACATATTGGTGGTAACAACATGCTCTGAGAATTTCACAGATGGAGTTAAATCCATTGCAAATTCACTTTATGAGTGTGAAGGTAAGGAAATGAAACAGAGTTTATAGAGGAAGGTCAAAAAGGAAGGAGAAAAAAGAAAGGGAGACAAGTAGGGAAAATTTTACAGGTAAGCAAGTGATAATGGTGATGTGAAAAGCTTTCAAGGGAGCAAGTGACACAGTAAAAGAGGAGAAATGGCAGAACAGAAGGACCTATGGCCTTCAGTTTTGGCGGGAAACCCTTCACTTCACTTTCTTTATTTTTCTCTCTTTCCAACCACTACTTGTTTGAGCTTTGTCTGAAGCAGCTGGCTTGGGTAGTATTTTCACACAAGAAAGCCAGTTTTCTCTATATAATAAAAGAAAGAGAAATTCAGAAACAAGGTACAGTGTCTCAGTACACTCCAGTATCCACTTTACTTTAATATATTTTTATAATATAACATATATATATATATATATATATATATATATATATATATATATATATATATATATTCATTATATATACCTCAATTGATTATGACGTGGATTCGATGATTGATATGAGTATCAGTATAATTAACGATGATCAAAGGGTACAATGATCTATCGGGTGAGTATCCGATATAGATGTATCGTTACTCGTAATAAATATATATATATATATATATATATATATATATATACACACACGAAAGATGTTAGAACGACATAATATTAAACTTTTAGTCTTCTCATTTGCGTCATTATATATTTTTATCTCAATTGATTAAAGTGTGGACTAATTGATTGATCTTATCATAATCAACGATGATAAAAGGGTGCAATGATATATTGGATGGGTGTCCGAGATAGATGTATCATTACTCGTATACTGTATATACGATACGAAAGATACTAAAAGACATAATGTCAAACTTCCACTCATCCCCTTGGTATAACGGTCCATTTGTTTGGATAAAATGTATTATAATAAATTAAAATAAAATGAATGTAACGGTATAAAATGGAATTTCTATGCAGAAATATTTATTGCTAAAAATGCCTCCCGCCCAAAGAAAAAGTCTACGTAGTCAAGTAATAAGAGTAATACGATCCAATTAGAAGATCAAGTATGCAACTCTATCATCGGGATGAAATCTGATCGTTCAAGCTGCTGAATAAACTTTTGACGGATGATCAACGACATGCATCCACCTGTCAAACAAACAAAGCTTAGGGCTCCTAAAATTCATTTCTCCGGAAAAACCCTCCGACGCTCAAATCGATGATGTGACGGTAAGGTAATGGGAGTATAAGTTTGCATACTACCATGCATCTGAGACAGCTGATACCTTTATATATCTCACCATGTCAAAGGGTGGTTCAATCAGCAAGGATGTCATGAATCATGTCATGAATCAGGAGTTATCCAAGTTGTAAGTGTTGGTGTAAGCCCAATGAGTGTAAAGCTAATGATATTTGTGACGGAGGAAGACTTGCGTCATGTTGACAATACAGAGACGACGGTGGACGAGGGGTGATCATGGGTCGGTTTGGGATGGTTCGGTTAGGTTTGGAAAGCGCGAGGTCGGTTTGGGGGCTATATTTTGTAACCCAAACCAAACCAAACTAAAGTCATCCATAATGGTTTGTTTCGAACTGGTTTCGGGTTGGATTCGGTTTGGGTTCGGTTTAGCATGCCTGGTTTTCTAAAAGAGATACTTTTATGACAAACAAGCAATTTCATCTTAATTTTTAAATCTAAAGTGTACGTTGTTGTAAAAAAAACATACTTGGTGCAAAGGTTGTTGCTCTTTCATGTATTTAGTTGAAAAGATATGTAGAATATATGATACATGATTATTCTACAAAACATAATGGACTAGACATGAAAACAACAAGATCAGAAGATGTGACATGGAGCAACGTTATCCATAAAAAAATGAGTACAAAAGTGTAATGGTTCATGACAATATCTGATTATTTCGAACTTTGAAGACCAATTTGCAAGACAAAACATTCACCTAGAGACACTTGAACAAAGTTATACTTTGTCAACGGTGGATTAAAACAATCAGCTACAACAAAGGATGGGAAAAATAATACACAATAACTGAAAGAAGAAACCCATCTTTTTTATGTTATATGCTCAGCATTTGTTTTACCCAAAGACTCGATAGATTAAGAAAAGAAGAAAACATTCAGGATTAAGAATCCATTGATGTAAAACTACAATAAAATTACTAAGAGGGAAAAAAAAAAAAAACACATTAACTGATGATGATAGCATATTAGAAGGGTCACTAACATGGTGTATGAGGCAAACGATTATAATGGAAGCTGAAATGGAGCAGAGAAAGGAAAGGTGTCGGTATGTTTGATTAATGATGAATGAAATGAGTTGGTTCAGGGTTATCTTATATGCTTATATATCAATAACAAAAATACGTCTATTTTGTATTAATGATTTCGGTTTGGGTTCGGACTGGGTTGGGGTAAAATAAAAATAACCAAATCCAAACCAGTTTTATTCGGTTTGGTTTCAAACCAAACCGATTCATCGGTTTGTTATTGGTTTGGTTTTTTTGGTTTGGTTCGGGCTAGTTTTCGGTTCGGATTGGTTTTTCGGTTTTTTGCTCACCCCTAGTGGACGATATGCACCATGTCTAATATCTGAGGTTGGTGGTGTCATGCACCACGTCAGTCATTTATTGTATGTAAGCGATCTGTGCAATTGATGATGGTACTTTATCTGCGGGGCTAGATGCCATGTTTTTCGCCAAATGAATTCAAGTAGCGATCTAGGGCCAGGTCGGCATTAGTGCTAAAGCCAATCTCCGGACACTTAGCGAACAATTTAGTTTGATGATAGGTGAGGACCAGCTCAGCATGCATGTTGAGGAGGATTTGTGCTAATAGTTCGGGCTCATGAATGTCACGTGTATGATGATCGATCACATAAATGTCAACATTGATTATATATAGGTTTTTAGGCATGTTTTTTTTTGTTGTTAATTTAGCTTTTGTCTCTCGTAGGTCACTTGCCATTTACCAAACATATGTGACCGAAAGTTAGTTATAGCCTTTTTTTTTTTTTTTTTTTTGAAGCCAGTTATAGCCTTTTAGGCACTTAACTTTTTCAGAGATTTTATGTTGCAACGGTTGTATCAATTGACATACATTAGAGCATTTCGTTATTACTCTGTTTCATACGACGATTGTATCATAACATTTTCCCAGAACTATAACAAAGTTTGCTCCAAATGGTTGATTTGTGTTGATATATAGAAGAACTAAGTTATAATTAATTAACTTCTGAGAATTGTAATTCTGAATACAATGTACTATTCTTTGATCCAATAAAATCATTTTCTTTCTTCCATTGTGTTCTTGTGTTTGTTCCTAGTTGAAACTAGTATTCTTCATCTGATCAGTTATTGAGATCAAAACCGTTTTAGTGATAAAATCTTCACCATCTGCTATATAAAACCTTTGCAAATATATATATAAACCCCACAAGATTTATTCAAATTTTAAGAGTAAATTAGATGGTTGATGTAATTGAAATGATTCCTATATAGAAATCAATTTACTGGTTGTTTATATAAAAATGATGTAATAGTTTCAAAAACAAAATTTGATTTGTAATAATTAAATGAAAATAGATGTTAGAAAGGGAAGTCATCTCTCGTCCAGAAGACTAAATGGGTGTGTCGGGATGTAGGAAATTTCATTGTCCACGTGGCGAAAGTACAGCTGGATAATGTCAAATTGTTGTACTAAAAAATAATAATGGTCAATGGAAAATGTATTTCCAAGATCTTGCCTTTTACCAAACTTTTGCAATTTTTTTTTTTCTCCTAACGGGTCTCGAACATCGGTCTCTATAAGACGTTATAATCTAGTTCAACATTAGACCGATGCACCTTGTGCAACATTTGCAAATATTTAATTAAACCAGAAAATGACCTGCATGACCAAACTTTTTTCCATGGGATCTCTGCTTCCATACAAAAAGTTATCAAAGTTAACCTAGAGTAGTCATATATCCGCTGTTCATTTTATCACAATATCTTACACAACATAATCAACACTTTTAATTATATTAGGACCCATCACAATAAATGATTCATCACTTTAATCAATAAGAATAAAATAAATAATGGAGAATGCACTATACAAATGTATATTGCACGTATCATTTCATGTTAACTTATGTTAACTTTCATCTAATTCATGATGAAAGTTTGCAGAAAAACAGAAAGCAAAAGGAAACCGAAAGGAAGAAAAAGAGCTTGAACTTTTATTAATCAAAATGTTAATTCTCAGTACAGTTTAACTTGTGTATTCAGCTTGTATATATAATACTACTGATCACAAAAATCTTTCCTAACTTTAACTAACTTTCTAACCGACTAAAATATCTAACAACTAATTAATCGCTTTCCGCAACTTGAAGTAGATTATGTACAACTTGCGGTTTGAGACTTCTTCAACACCCCTCTCAAGTTGTACTTCCAGGCATATAAATGTTGCAGATAGGATAGCAGGAGAGTAAGTCATAAAACCTGGTTTTATCTAAGGGTTTAGTAAACAAATCTGCCAACTGTAAACTGGATGCTATTGGTAATGGTTTCAATATGTTTAGTCCTTTCATGAAACACAGGATTTTCAACAATGTAGAGGGCACTTTTATTGTCACAGAATAGAGGGATTGGCTTGAGCTGTTTGATGTTAAATTCATTCAGCAGGTAGGATAGCCATTGTAATTCACAAGAGGCCATAGCCATTGCTCTATACTCAGCTTCAGATGAACTCCTTGAAGCTGTAGTTTGCTTCTTTGATCTCCAACTGATTAAGGATTCTCCTAAGAAAACGAGAAAATCCCGTCACCGATCTTCTAGTATCCTCACATCCTGCCCAATCTGAATCTACAAATGCTTTCAGTTCCATATTTCCAGTAGCTGGGAAGAAAATCCCTTGTCCTGGTGAGTTCTTCATGTATCTAAGTAATCTGTGTGCAGTGACCTTAAGTTGCATTTCTGTTGGTGAATCAAGAAACTGGCTCAGTTGCTGTGTAGCCAGAGTAATATCAGGTCTAGTGATTCCTAGATAAAGTAGCTTGCCTACTAAAGATCTGTAGTAGCTGTTTGACTGTAAAGGATTTGAGTCTTTGCTGTGTAACTTTATTGTTGCATCCATGGGAGTTTTTGCTGCTTTACAATCTGAATATCCATACTCTTTTAACAATTCAAGACAGTATTTCCTTTGAGACAACATGATTCCCTTCTTTGATCTTGCTACTTCCAGCCCTAAGAAGTATTTCAGTTCTCCTAAGTCTTTGATGCCAAATTTTTTGTTCAGACAGTCTTTCAGTTCCTGAATTTGCTTGATATCTGGACTAACTACTAAAACATCATCCACATAAACCAAAACTGCAATGAAATCTTCATTTGATCCTTTCACAAAGAGACTGTAATCTTGCTTTGATTGCCTGTACCCCCTCTCAAGCAAGGCTTGGGTTAGTTTGATATTCCATTGCCTACTAGCTTTGTTTTAAGCCATACAAAGATTTTTTGAGCTTACAAACGATTCGGTGCGATTGAAACCCTTGTGGTATAGACATGTAGACTTCTTCATTCAAATCTCCATGAAGAAAAGCATTGTTTACATCTAGTTGATGTAGATTCCACTTTCTTGCTGAAGCAATTGCCAATAGAGTTCTGACAGTAGTTAATTTTGCCACAGGAGAAAAAGTATCAAGATAGTCCAGACCTAGTTGCTGAGTGTAGCCCTTTGCAACAAGTCTTGCTTTGAATCTTTCTATAGTGCCATCTGCATGCCTTTTTATCCTATATACCCACTTACTGCCTATTGGAACCTTGTCTTTTGGTAGAGAAACAATTTCCCATGTCCCTGTATTCTGTAAAGCATCAAGTTCAGCTTGCATTGCTTTCCTCCACTCATCATGTTTGACTGCCTCATTGAATGTCTTTGGTTCAGTAATAATCTGAGAACTCAATACATAATTTTTGTAAGATAAAGACAAATGTGATAATGTATCTACTTTGTTTAGGTCATGAGGTGTGGATTTAAATGTGGTATTGCCACAAACATAGTTATGAAGGTAAGATGGAGTTGATCTAGACCTAGTAGATCTCCTAACTTCATTTGAAGGAACCACCGGAACTACAATATGTTCCTGGTTTTGATTCGATCATTCTCATTATCAAAACCTGGTGTTTCCGATTTTCTTCGTGCTTGATCATGTGATTGATCCGTTTGATCATGATCATGTTGTTGTGTAGGATTCGGTGTTTGTGTCCGTGTATTATTTTCCTCAAAAAAAGAAACAGTAGAGAAAAATTCTCCATACCATTCTGATCAACTTTACCACTTTGCCTATATGGAAAAGTTAGTTCATGAAATTGAACATCCCTGCTAAGAAAAATTTGCCTAGTCTGCAAATTTAACATGCAATAACCTTTCACATTTGGTGCATTTCCTAGATAAACAGACTTAATGCTTCTTTCTGCAAATTTATCACCATTAGTATTGAGATTATAAGCATAAGATAGACAACCAAATACTCTCAGTTTATTATATAAAGGTTTTGCACCAAACAGCAACTCATAAGGAGATTTATTGTTTATAAGTGGAGAAGGGATCATGTTAATCAAATTTACAGCATGAATGTCCAGTATGCTACAGGAATATTAGACTGAAATAACAGACTCCTAGCCACATTGAGTATATGTTGGTGTTTTCTCTCCACCACACCATTTTGTTGTGGTGTTTTTACTATACTTTTTTGATGTATGATCCCTTTTTCTGCATAAAACTCAGGTAATTGAAATTCAAGACCATTGTCACTTCTTAAAACTTTGATCCTTTTATTATATTGTGTAAACACCATATTACAGAACATTTGAACAATAGGCACGACTTCTCCTTTATGTTTTAACAGATATACCCAACAAAAACGACCGAAATCATCTACTATAGTGAGGAAAAACACCGTGACCATGTACTCTCGTAACTCTATAAGGTCCCCATATATCTAAGTGTACTAATTCAAACAAGTCATGAGTCACGAAGTGCTCAAAGGAAAAGATAAATGTTTTTGCCTAGCTAAAGGACAAACTTCACTGAGATAGAGCCTTTAGGAGCATCAATATCTTGATCATGCTTATGCAACACTTGCAATCTCGATTAGAAGCATGTCCTAATCGTAATGCCAAAGTAGGTCGTGCTATCTTCATTAACATGTTCTTTATTCAGGTTCACATCAGGAACAGCAAAAGAATAACAAGACTTGTCTGCTTCAAGTATATAAAGTCCATTGACCAAATTAGCTAAACCAGTCTTCTGCATAGTCACTAGATCCTGTATCACACAACAATCTGAGTGAAATTTAACAGAAAAACCAGAAGACTTGATCAGCTTACTAACAGATAGAAGGTTAAAAGTAAAATCTGGAACACATAAAACATGATTCAAAACCAGATTTTTGTTAACTCTAACTTGCCCTATATGTGATATCTTTGCATTTTTTCCATTTGGCAAACTTACAGAAAAGTTTGAAACCGAATTATAAGAACAAAAGAGTGAAGGATTGAAGATTATATGATCTGTTGCACCAGAGTCAACAATCCACTCATATAATCTTGCTCCTTCTGAAATACCTCCATTATCTGCAAAATTAGAGGCCATCACCACAGAATTGACAAGAGAGGCTTTATGATCTGAGGCAGCTCCAAGAACATTCAATATTTGCTGGTATTGCTCTTGAGTGATAAGAGCTTTAGGATCTGATTTAACTTCATCCTGTGAATCTTGATTCCAATACTCAGCAATGACATTGTTTTCATTCAATCCTTTCAGAAATCTTATGACATACCGCCTTTCACTATAGTTCTTGAACCAAACTTTACCACAATCACAATCTGGGGGAGGTGTCAACACAAGTTCTTGATCCCAAAGTGTTTTCAATTTTGCAAAATATTGAGAAACAAATAAACCACCTTGTTTAGTATTCTGGATCTGTTCTACAATATCTGAAAGTGTATAAGTATCCCCACCCCCATATCTTTCTGCTAAATCATCCCAAATATCCTTGGCATTTCGATAATACAGAATACTTTGTGCAAGAGATCGAGAAACACAATTGACTAACCAGGATTTGACCATCTTCGTTGCACCGCCTCCAGCCGAATAATTTGGATGTGTGGGAAGTAAAGGCTCGATTGAACCATCAATAATTCCAAGTTTGTTCTTGGAAGATAAAGCTGTGAGCATGGATTCCTTCCAAATTTGTGATAATTGTGCTCATCAAGGGCGGTTGAACCAAGATCAACGCCGGATTCTCATTTGGATGTAGAACCAGATCTGCAGGAACCAAATCTTGATTTGCAGCCATGAAATAAAAGATAAAATTCTTCTTCGATGAAGAATCAAACAGGAAAAACTATCAAGAGTATTAACTCTGAAAAGAAAAGCGGAAAAACGATTCAAACACGCTCTGATACCATGTTAACTTTCATCTAATTCATGATGAAAGTTTGCAGAAAAACAGAAAGCAAAAGGAAACCGAAAGGAAGAAAAAGAGCTTGAACTTTTATTAATCAAAATGTTAATTCTCAATACAGTTTAACTTGTGTATTCAGCTTGTATATATAATACTACTGATCACAAAAATCTTTCCTAACTTTAACTAACTTTCTAACCGACTAAAATATCTAACAACTAATTAACTGCTCTGCAACTTGAAGTAGATTATGTACAACTTGCAGTTTGAGACTTCTTCAACAACTTATGACGAAAATCAAAAGATTATGCTACTTTCACGATAGTTGTGACACAATACTTAACATAACAAACTTTATATCTTGTAATATAGTAGGCCTTGTATAAGTTAATGATATAAAAATACCTTATCCTAAAATTTAATGACAATTTTTATTTTTATTTTATGGCAATAACATTTTCAGAATCAAAAAGGGAAAATCAGCGTTGAGGAAAATCCATAGGTAATTGGTAAACCAACTAAAAAAAGAAGAGGTACTATGATTATTTATTTTTTTTGAAAAACACTATGATTAATTATTTAAACTAATAAAAAGAGAAGAGGGTACTATGATTAATTAAATAAACAAGTAATTAAAATGGTGGGATTATGAATAATAATGATGGAAATAAAATCATAAAAGGCGTCTCACGTCTGGAGAGGAGAAAGTAAAGATGGAAAAACAAACAATGTCTTGGAAAATAAGCAAAGCAAAGGGGACCTCCCACTTAGTCAATAGCCATGCCGATTGCCGACCCTTTCTCACATTCATGGACTCATGGCCATGGCCATGGGGGCGGCGGCACATGTGTAATTATTATATTCACAATTTATTGATAGGTGTAAATCTTGTTTTTGTGTTCTATGAATCAATTTGCTTGCCAACCAATCCTACTTAACAAGTTAGTTATTAGTGATACCATATCAAATTTATCGTTATAACAATAACGTAAATATTTATTTTTCAACAAATCGATTCTCTGTTACGGTGGTACAGTTGTAACCAATTTTTTTTAAAGTTGTATCAGGGACAATCGACCAGGTAAAAAGTTATTTTTATGTTGAAATCAACTAGTTTGATCTTTAGAATGTTTAAACTAGATTTTCAAGATTCAATTCTAGTCACTTTGAGCCCTCCGTCAAGCCCTATCATTTAACACTCCCAAACCTTGGGTTTGGTACTGCTAAGTAATCAATAAATGATACGGATAACTGTTTAAACCATCGTTATCGTTTGCCTTAAAATGACTCGCTTAAGTTGACAAGACATTTATGTTTCGTACTTATATGAGGGTGAGAATTATAATACTTTAACTATATGGGAAAATTACATTCTCCCCCTATAAGAAATTGACATCATCGTCAGGATTGTTTCCGGACACGTCTCTACCAGAGATAAAAAGAGGTAATCTTACACCGTCTATTACGATGCAGCACATAGTTCTGTCTGGTAGTCGGCTTTTATATCAATTTGTAACGCCTTAAACCTATGTTCGAGAGTTCCTTATAAACGGGGGGATAATGTAATATGTCACATAGTTAAAGTAGTAGGATTTCTCACCCTATATATAACTGTCAGACATTAGAGTCTTGTAAACTCAGGTTAGCCTTTTTAAGCAAAACGATGACGATCGGTCTAAGTAGTTAATCGGATCCTTTATGACTCAAATATGGCTGTCAGACGTAAGTTCGGAGGTGTTACATATTATGAGCTTCTCAGAAGAAATCTCAGCATGATCCACAAGTGGACCCCACTATTCTTTTGTCTTTTCATTTATGCCTCAACACAAAGGAGCAAATCAACTCCGCAATGAAGCAAAAACTCCACGGAGAAGAAATAAACTACTTTGTTTTGGGAAGACAACTTAAAACCGTTGGAGTTTTTGGCTAAAATTGAGTGTTGGAACAAGTGGCGAATAATCCACTTTAAACTAGATTTTGAATGACTAACAGAATGAATTTCTGGGAGCTAAAAACAGTTTTGAAAACTACTAAAATAGAAGTTGATGTTAGGCTTTTAAATCAATCGATTCCGATATCGGATGAATGAGAAATAAATGCCTAAATATATGGTGATTTATGTGGGTGTTGTAAATGAGGAAAGACGTGAATGCTTGTTGATTCAGAACCCACACACGCGCCGCCGCCGCGATCCGGCTTATGGCCCGGGGCTCGGGGCTCGGCTTGGCCTGGCCTAGTATTAATCTTTGCTTGGCATGGCCCGACCCAGTATTAATCTTCTTGGGTCAGCTCAACGTATGATATTCTGAATCCAAAATAAATCGAACTAAAGCAACATAGTAGAAAGGTTCATGCATCAGAATTGTTCAAAGGCAACAGTTGGGCCATAATGAAAAGACTAGAACAAGGTAGGTTGTTGTATCTAGGGAGACGTATTCAATATCCGTGTGCACACAGTCGGGGCAAATAATATCTTAAGGATACAGTTCTAAACTTTCCTCAGTCTGAATAAGTTTTCGTTTTACTCTTGCTTTCCGCATTACCGATTCTATATGTGTTATGCGTTCGTTTGAATAAAAGTTATATTGCAGATTTAAGTTATTGTTTAAAACTTTCTGTTTTCCTAATTGTGCAATTGATTCTTGTGAAATTATCAAGTTTTAGCAAACCAGTACTAGAACAAGGTATACTGTCCATACATGAACAGACTAGAAGGTAGACTGTCCATACATGAACAGATTAGAACAAGGTAGACTATTATATATTATGAGACATATTGCCATATCCGCGTGCACATAGTCGGGGCACATAGTCTTAAACCCGTCTGAGTTTGAATAAGTTTTCGTTTTACTCTTGCTTGCATTTCGGATTCTATTTATGTTATGTGTTCGTAAGAGTAATGATATCGACACAACGAGTGCCACAACGTGCAACTGCACAATTGATCATGATGGATATAATAGTGACCAATGAGTCTACATCAGGAATCAACGATATATATACATATTATTGCATTCGTTGTGTTACAACGGTTGTACCCGTATCACTACTATAAAATTAGTGTAACTCCATTAATTTATGTAGGAAGATAATTAAGTAAATGCATCACACCAACATACCATATTGCCACGTAATTGCAGCACCACACGTATTCGACTTTTGAAAAGTCCATTATATATTCTATAATCGACATTCAGAAAGTCGACTGTAGGGTCTTGAAATGGTCTTAAGAAATCAAATATGAGTATTGGTATATTATTATAGTATCATAATAAATTTCCGGTGATACGTCAAAATGATTCCAACTTACCTTAAACAAATTGTTCCTTATATAAATACCTTGGGGTAGCAGATGATCGGTGTATACCTTGGTGCAAAGACGATATCACTCGCCTACAGGCCCTACATCCCGACCCAAAGAATGGTGAGAAGGTTAATCACGGTGATTGAGCGGTCCTTTACGCGGGAGGGCCAATACTCATTGTCCGCAAGGAGTCCCATTATTAGGATAACTCTCACATTGCGACTGTCGGGATTCAATTTTGCGTTTCTTAGTGCAATCTGACACCCGAAACCAACTGCCTAACCTGTGTTGGCATTATCATAATGTACCATTCCTTAATTACGGGGTCTCTCTGTTAATTGACTGAAATTGGAAAATCAGGTTGTGTCAGGCCTGACACTTGCAAATCAGGTCATGCATTTTCTGACATGGAAAATCAGGTAAACGTAAGGATCTCTACGTTCAAACGTAGAGATCCTTACGTCCAAACGTAAGGCAATTCAAACCAAATCTCATACAAAAAGCACTCAACACAGATTCCTTACGTTTAAACGTAAGGAACGTAAGGATTCCTTACGTTTAAACGTTTACGTTTAAACGTAGAGAAATTCTTGTCCATATTTTTTTTTCTTCTGATAATATAAAAAGAATCATGAAGAATGGACAATGATAAAAGAAAAGATCTCAATTAAGTAGTCTGACAAAAAAAATTGTGTATAAAGAAAAAAAAAGTAAACGGACGAATTTAATTTTTTTTACATAAAAGATAAATTTATTTTAAAAAAAATTGTATGTGCCCGGAACTATAAAAAAACATTAAAAGAAATAAAAATATAACGCATGTTCACCCATCAATCATTATAATACGCATTCATTTACTTATTATATATATGTATTAATCGTCTTATCACATTAAATTTCCGTATATGAATCCTATGTAAGATTGTTTGTTTCAGAAAAAAAATAAAAAAAAAATCATGTGGACGAAAATTTCTCTACGTTTAAACGTAAGGAATCCTTACGTTCCTTACGTTTAAACGTAAGGATCTCTACGTTCAAACGTAAGGAATCTGTGTTGAGTGTTTTTTGTATGAGATTTGGTTTGAATTTTCTTACGTTTGGACGTAAGGATATCTACGTTTGAACGTTGAGATCCTTACGTTTACCTGATTTTCCATGTCAGAAAAGACATGACCTGATTTGCAAGTGTCAGAGCTGACACAACCTGATTTTCCAATTTCTGGTTAATTGATTGTCCTAATCATAATCATAATTCTGCCGGAAACACTTCAAGCCGGCTGGCAGCTACCTACGTGTTGTTTTGTCGATCATTTTCGTTTTACGCAATTTATTTATGAAGATAAAACTGCCAAAATCCAGAATATTTGTTTTCCCTCAATTTCCTCTTACCCGATTTTTGTACGGTGAAAGCACTGTCAAATCCAAAATATTTATTTTCCCTTAGATGCCTTTTTCCTTCCTCATCCTCATGTGTGTACTTCATATGAATATGTTAAATCTGTTTTTTTTATACATAAAAATTATGTTAGTTTAAATCGAGGTTAGTTCATAACAAAAGCAGCAAAAAAACTCCAACCCAAAACAAACACAACCTAAAATCCTTTTTTTTTTTTTTAAGAAAACCGAAACTGAAAAGTGTATAAAACTGCAGATTACCTAGATTAACTGATGTGAAACTATTTTTAGAATAATCTACGGTCCAAGACGATCGTTTCGACTACTCATGGCTGAAAAACAGAGTTACGGATTGAAAGATACGAATTTTTCAAGAAATCGAACTCTACGAATACCAAAAACTAGGGTTAAACTGAAAACTTACGAAATTGAGAGATGCTATTTTCCAAAGTTGCGTCTGATCGTGCTGATCACTTTTCTCTCCTGCGGCGTCTTGAACAGATGAACGGATTGATCACACGGTTCTTCCTTTTATTTCGCTTTCTTCTCTGCGTCTTCTTCCATTGCTCTGCCGTTCCTTTTTTTTTCAAAAGCAGCGTGACTTGATGTTATGAAGGAATTAAGGAAATTATTCCTCTTGGGGATGGAACCGGCAAGTATCTTGGCATGCCTTTTGTTACGGGCCGGAATAAGAGGCAGGTGTTTGATTTCCTTCGGGAAAAGATCTGGAAGAAATTGTCGGGCTGGAAGGATAAACTGTTATCGCCTGCAGGTAAAGAGGTCATGATTAAGTCAGTTTTGCAGGCGATCCCCACATTCATTATGCAGTGCTTTAAAATCCCGGCTACGTTAGTCCGAGAGCTTGAGAGGTGTATCCGGGGTTTCTTCGGGGGGATACCGAGGACAAACGGAAGGTGCACCGGCGGCGCGGTTGGGAAGTTTGTTGTCCGCAAAGAATCTGGGTGGTCTTGGGTTTCGTGACCTCGAGGCCTTCAACTTAGCATTGTTGGCAAAGCAGGCTTGGCGGCTATTGCAGCACCCTACAGCCCTTGTCAGTCGAGTTCTGAATGCGATGTATCACCCCGGTATGACTGTCATTGCTGCAGGTTTGGGGCGGCGTCCCTCCTTTCTCTGGAGAAGTGTATTAGAGGGTCGTGATATGTTAACTGCGGGTCTGCGATGGCGTATTGGGGATGGTCGTTCGGTTTTTGTCTTTCATGATACATGGATCACTCGGCCTCCCTCCTTCCGTATTGCGCATAGTCATCACTTACTGCCGACAAATATGCAGGTGCATGATCTCTTAGCAGTTGATGGTCGGAAATGGAATATGTCCATACTCCAACAAGCTTTCAATCCATGGGAGGTGGATGCGATTCTTGAGACTCCAGTAGCAGGCCCATCCCACTCGGATAGACGGATATGGCATTATGATCGGAAAGGGCGCTACACGGTCAGGTCGGGGTACTTCTTAGCCCTGAGCTTGCGTGGGGGTTGTCCTCTGGGGTTAATGGGTCATCTTCTCGCCGGTCCGGATAGATTATGGCGGGATGTATGGCGAGTGGTTGTGCCGCCTCGGGTCCGCATTTTCTTTGGAGGTGTTTGCGGGGATCGCTTGCCGATTGGGGCAAACTTGCTCAAGAGGCAGATCGGAGATGGGCTTTGCTTGGCGTGTGGTCGTGAGCGGGAATCTATGCACCATGCCCTGTTTGACTGTGACTACGCTAGGGCGGTTTGGACGGCCTCCCCCTTTGCAGGTCAGCTCGTGCGGCAATCGTCTGGGTTCCGCGAGTTTTTTGGGGGTCTGGTGGAGCATCTGTCTATAGAGGATTTGTCTGAGTTTTGCATGACACTTTTGAATCTCTGGAAGGTGCGCTGTAGTGCAGTCTTTGAGGGCACACCCATCTATGTTTCTCGAGTTATCTCAATCTCGTTGGCAGCGGCTTTAGAGTATAGGCAGGTGATTGGAGGCATGGCTACGGAGCCGGTGAGGATCCCACACCCGGTTACTTGGGCCCCTCCGCCATCCGGGACTTGGAAATGTAATACGGATGCCTCGGTGACAGATTCTGGTTCGGGTATTGGGCTGATCTTTAGAGATTCTGAGGGGTCTATTATGGCGGCCTTTTCCTTTCACACTGACCCGGGTGAAGCACCGGAATTAGTGGAGATGCGTGCGCTATCCCACGCTCTGGCAGAAGCAACCCGGCTGCAACTGTCTTCTATGATCTTTGAGAGCGATTGTTTATCTTGTATTCAGGCCCTAACTTGCCCATCGGAGGATTTTTCGGTGTTGGGCTGCCTCGCTAGTGACTGTCTTCTGGCTTCGGTTTCTTTTGCTTCTTGTCGCTTTACTTTTGTTAAACGTACTGGTAATATCCCGGCGCACCTACTTGCTAGGCATGGTGTTGCGGCCGTGGGGTCTATCTCTTGGGGTACACATCCCCCGTTTGATGTAATCTCTGCCTCGTTGGCGGATTTACTTTAATAATATTTGTTGGTTTTCTCAAAAAAAAAAAAAAAAAAAAAACTCCACAAGTTGTTTATGCTATTCAAAATCATTGAATTAGTTTGTATTCAAATTTTTATAAGGTTATTTTGGTATTATTTTCTAGAAAATGATTGTTTCATACATCACAATTATTTTTTAATGAAAAGGAACATCAATGATAAAGATGATCACCCTCGTTTTCGAGAAACGTCACTCTTAGTGATGTTCAGAGCTAGAAACATCCATGGCAGCAGGGCCGGCCCAACACTGAGGCGGTCGAGATGGTGGTCTTAGGCCCAACGGTGTCTCGAGGGCCTAAAAAAATCCCGTGTAGATCCAATCTGACCTAACCTAATATAATGTGTTAATTTTCTTTTAGCTGAATTGATAAAGGCCCAAAAAAATTTTACTCGAACCGATAAACTAGTGGGAGCTTTATTCTTATGATTTGTTGTTTTTCTAAACCATTAGAAATGTGTAAGAGACTGCACAAGAGTTTTTTCCATTCCTGGAAAAACATGAACAAAGCATTACTAGTTAGACGGTATTTGGAACCGAAAAACTAGTGGGAGCTTAGTTCTGGTGATTTTCTAATCGCTGAAAAATCATAAATAAAGTATTTCTAGTTAGACGGTATTTGGAACCGAGAAACTAGTGGGAGCTTTAACCTTATGATTTGTTGATTTATTAGAAAAATCAAATAGTCCAAACGAGTAACACTATCATTAGACATCCCACAGTTCACGAGTAGTGTCGACTCAAATGAACTGCTAGTTCAAGACTGTTTCCATATAAGGAAAGTCAAGAATGGGAAAGAATGTCTATACGTGTTAGTCATCTAAACTAAGTAGTTTTAAGGCTAAACCGGAATATTAATAAATAGAAATTTAGAGGATAAGGAAAGTGATTTCGGATCACTGACCAATGCATCCTTAACGATTTCCTCGAAAGCTAAGTTCTTTGGAAGAACAAGGTAGCTATGCATCAAACGATAAATAGAGTAGACAACGGGCAGTTATTTCAGCTAGAATAGTGGGAGTGATATAAGGAAATGAATTTCGGATTCAATCCTTGAATATCACAGAAAATTTATTTTCTGTTTTATTCGTTGGAACAAATGGATTCACTTTCAATTCGATAATTTGTTTATCTTATAGAAAGTGAATATGACATTTGTAGCACGAATCCAAGACTCGGACTTTTGTTTGATAAAGTCAGAACCACCAAGAAATGCTGAAAAGGTATATGTAACACATCTTAAACTATTAAAGGCAAAAGGTTTCCGTATTTAGATAAACACTTCTTCATACTCTATTAATTAGTGCATATTTCATAAAGACAAGATCTGAAGACTGGCTTAGGGTGATTCCTATCTCCCAGTCAAGGAACACTGTCTCAAAAGGAACGATGACTAAGCTTCCTTTCAATCGGGAAAGGGTAATAGATTTAAAGAAGTAACATAGCTTGTTCATAATGACCTTCGGGGTCTTGTGAAAGATACAAGTTAGAAGGAGCTTCTGAGTAGTGACATCTAATCAGACAACTACTCGAAACGCCAGTAAGATTATCTCAAATATTTGGAGGTATCTCTGATTTCACCAGAGATAGAGTATTCCATGTTCAGTAATAGGCCATAGCATAGTCTTGGGACTGATGCTCGGCCTGCCTCCCAGTGGAATTTATCCACTAAGGAATAACACCATAAATTTGCCTCATATAGTTATTAATGTGCTACAATACACTGCTTAACTCATTTAAGATATTGGCTGCGAAATAACGGTTTACACTATCATGTAAAACCGAGAAGTCTACCTAGAAGATGCTTACAAATTTGAGGATAAGGAGTGAATTCGGTTCGCCCCACTTCCGTCAATATAGGCATTTAGCACTTAGTGCTTGAAGGTAGGACTGGAAATTTTGCGTACACGTTCAGATGATGACTGTTCGTGCAATATTTTATATGTTGAGTAAAGGTTGGTTGTAAGATTCTAAAGATCAAAAAGTGACGGTTATACTGTCACAACCCCTTCTGATAGAGTCTATAAATAACAACCTTGGACCTTGAAGTACGGATACTCAAGGTAGTTACTAACTGATTTGTTCAGACCACGTCCAACATCGGATGTTGGTGATAACACAAATAATTACTACTGTACTAGATCAGAATATCGATCCACCTAGAACGCAGTGAGAGTATGGTTTAACCATTACCTTTTGCGGTTTTTTGCAGACTTTGAAGTTTACAGAGGTGATTGATAACCTATGGTTCTTGTGGGCTGTATAGGATTCTGATCAATAGAGGTTGGTTTAAAATCCATAACCCTGTGAATGGAGTTTTGGTACTCCAATTCTGTTCACACTCTAATAGAACCACCTGAGTGTCTCAGGTCCAGTGGGAGTAATTGGATCTATATGATAAAAGTTGAATGAATAGAAAGTTTAACTTTCGGTACAAAGTGGAGTAGTCTAAGGGTGATTCCCTAACAAGTAGAGAGTTAACCAGACCGTGAACTCTCTCACCACACGGTCATGTTTGATTCCGTTAAAAAGCAGAAAATAGGGGTGATTCCCTGGGACTTTCTTGCCGAACAAATGGAATCTGAATTCATTCAGAACATAAGGGTTTTAGCTAAGAACAAATGGCAGATTCATTAGAAAGCAGAAAATAGGGGTGATTCCCTGAGACTTTTTTGCTGAACAATCGGAATCTGAATTTATTCGTAACCAAGGCTTATATCCTTTGTGGATAACAGCAAACCTTGATGACGGTCAAATTATACCCGTAAAAGTCATCAACATTGACCTTAAATCGAGATTAATAATATATATTTTATAATTAAATCACGTGTTATATTGAATATTTAATGTTATGTGATTTATAATTTATAATTTGGTATTTATCCATTTTGTATTATTTAAAAGAGATAATTTGGTATTTATCTGTTTTATTTATAATTTGGTATTTATCCGTTTTTATTATTTAAATATGATTTACTTTGGGATAAATATTTATTTTGTAGATTGAGATAAATTTTGGAGGATAAATGCAAATGGAAAAATTAAATCTCAAGATAAATCAAAGGAAATTCAAGATAAAGATCGGATAATCACGAAAAGAGGAGTAAGGCATGACAAGAGTTGGCGCCAATGGGGGGACGCACCAAGGGGGGCGCATTTTGCATCTTATTTTCTGAGATCGGCCGGGAGTTATTTCTATTTGTTTTGATATTTTGAAGTATATCTTTTAATTAGCTTGAACCCCTATAAATAGAGACATACAACACACAATACACCTTAGACACTTCTCTCGAATTATAATAAAGTTCTCAGTTTTCCTCAAAGTGGTTTTTATACAAGTTCTCCTATAATGTAAGTTCTTGTATTAATTTCTTCTTTGTTCTTTGTAATTAAGTCCCCAATTATTATTTATCGTTTGAGGTTGTTCGTTCTTCACCGAACGATGTAAATCTAAGGATACGATATGAGGCAGTGGGGATTCCTCGTCTATAAGGATCCACACGCCCAGATCTGTTATCCGGTGACCTATAGATGACTTTGGTATGATCGACAACCGTGTTTTTAGTAGATCTATATAATTGCTTTATGAGTCTCTATTTTATCCGTTACATATGTAGAAACGCTAAGATTTAGGTTTTCGCCGCGTCAATCTAGCCACGTCTTTATGGTGTGATTGTCCACCTATAATTTCTTATCTTAGTAGGTATGGCTACGGCTACGTTGCTCGTCTGTTTTAATTAGCGTATTATTAGGAAATACCAATATAGGACTCCTAGGTCGGCTCGTGAATTGATCTTCCGGGACTTTCAGCGAGATCTAGATCTGTTCTGTATTCGGGAATTGCATGCACCTAGTTATACGTAAATCGTAGATTAACATAAGACCGTGCAGGTAATTGTTAATAGGACAGAGACTGATGCGATCGCTTAGGAAGTACGCCTAATCACAAGAATGTTGCCTAGGTGAGGAATACGGTTAATATCGGCATCCCTAGTTTTGTAAGCGTGTGAGTCATATGAGATGAAGGCCTAAAAAGCGAAGTCACGTGATGTAGCATAGTGATCTAGATGGCCTACCCGGAGCTAGATCTAGTTTAGGGGATGACTCTTGTAGCCAATATAAAAGAAATACGAATCGGATTAATAGTTGTCGAGTCTAGCTTAATTATATAGAATCTCTAGATCCAAACGATAACATAATAATTGGGGAGGTTAATTACGTTGTTTATGTGTTGTGTCAAGTCGTGTCGTTTATCTTTTCTTGTCTTTCGTTGGTCGTAGACCGCTTTATGACCTTGATATGAATGATTAATTGTTTGTATATAAATGATCCATAATTGGTTCCCTGTGGGATCGACCTTGATTCGCTATAGCTATACTACGATGGACCTAGTCCTCTTGCTAGTATTGGTTTATGGTGGTCAAGTATTTTAATTTCACTTGATCTACGTCATCAAACCTCTAGGTCATTTAAAAGTCACATATTTCGAGTATGTGGACTTGACCAGGATATTGATAAGTCTTTCTTAGACTGGATGTCAATAATGGTAAAGTAGTATATACATTAGTGTTCATGAATGGTAACACTAAAACAGTTGGAAACAACATGGGTGTGTTATCTGAAGTCGGAAACTGACATGCCAAGATTCTCTTTATGAAAGAATCGGACTATATTCTAAAGGATTTGATTCGGTCAAATTCCCGAGAATATGTGACTGGAAATCCCATCTATGATAATGGTTAAGATGATTTTGCAAATCGGTATGCAACATTCAACGAAGTAGTCCTACCCTACCTCTCACGGAATGCTTCTCTAAACCTGAGGATAAATAGAAAATGGGATAGACTCTCTTTTGATAAGAGAAAGTCAGGTAATTACAAGTTAATCGAATCTTGGATTCGAGTATTAAATAGCAAGTTTAGTACGTCCTCAAGTGTCTTTGAAGAACGAGGAATAATATGCTAGTATATTCGGGTGCGAACTTGGATATAAGTGATTACACTGATTCTGACTTTAAGTCAGATTAAGGATGATCATTGAGTCGATCTCGGGCTCAGTGTTTACTCGTGGGATATGTCTCATTTGCTTTTAGAGCAAGTGGGAGAATGTTGTGAATAAGGGGTGTGCTCTAAAACAATTAATCACTTGCCTTTCGTGCAAGTGGGAGATTGTTAGGTGTAGTGCCCGAAAGACAATTTCTGTAATTGTTTTTTACAGGATTTATAATTCATCTTAATATTTGCATTTATGCTTATATTAATACACTGTCGAAAGCCCTAAGTATATTGGTATGTAATCACATAACTCAGTGTATGGCATACACACGAGGATTGAGTTAGTGATGATATGCTTAAAACTATTTAGTCCGTGGTAAATTTAATCAAAGTATGGGTCTCATGATTAATATACCAATAATGCGCCCAGAACACTTAACGGTGTGACCGTCTTATCCGGACCGTCGGTATAGGGTACCTAGTGGGGCATTTATATATGATGTCTATCATATAGGGCTGGACCGATTTGATTTGAGTTCTCGATATAATTTCGTGATCGAGAAATCTTATTGAAACACAAGATGATCATATATGGATTAATCTCAATCCTGATGTGATCACAGTCTACTGCTTGGTTCAAAGTAGGGTTTGATGTGTTAGTTAAGGATCACTTGGATACATGTGATCTGAACACTTCTCTTTGGCTCTATTCTGGATTGAGTGAGTAGTCTGTGACTTCACAGATATGGAATCCATTCCTTCCTGCGGGAAGTAGACAGACAGTTCCCTTATTTGTTAATCCTATAAACTGATCGATGGGCCCAGTTCATATTATATTAGTTATGAACTAATTGATTACTATGGGTTAATGGTAAATAAGGATAAGATATTTTGAGAAGGGTTTACGGAAATATCCCGAATCAAAACGAACAGTCTATGGAGAATTTATCCGTATGTAATGATTATATCAATGGACGCTTATCGACTCAGTGATTAGAGTGTAAGTATATATCTATAATCGATAGAGTTCAGTTTCGGGTTTATGGTGGCGTAATCCCGGAATTAATAGATTGAATAAGAATTGTTTTGTTCGATGAATAATTTTATTTAATTTATTATAGCTATTGGTTATAGGTCTATGGTCCCCGATGTGGCTCCTAACATGCATATGTTTCTTGACGTTGGGCCTCAATGATAATTAAGTAGTTGGACTATTTAATTGATGTGCGAATAATTATTTAGTGGGCTAAATAATTAAATACATGGAAAAGACATTTTTTTCGTGACTCCCGCCCATAATTAAGTGTGGCGTGTGAAACCCTAATTTTAGGGGTAAATGGCGTGTGGCATACATGTTGTAATTATAAAGAAATTAGTTTTCTTGGATAATTACATGTCATGTGATTAATTGTTTGTTTGTTAAATAATTAATCGGGAGATATTAGATATTATCTATTTTATATATATATATATATATATATATATATATATATATATATATATATATATATATATATATATATATATATATATATATATATATAGATATCTAAATTAGTTTTAAAATATATTAGATTTATCTTATATTTAATAAAGGATTATTATGATTGATTATCTAATTAATTATTAAATCCTTGGAGGACGATGATTTCTCTCCTATATAAAGAGAGTTCTCCTAAGCCTTTTTTAATGAACACCATACACGCATACATACACACAAAGTTGGCTTAGAGTTTTCGGCCAATAGCTAGGGTGTCAAGTTGGGAAAATCTTCGGGATTTTCCGGGTAGCATATCAAGGAGGTCAAGCATCAAGGATCGACATCCATCGGTTGTTGTTTGGAGATACACATCGGAAGATAGTGGCATCTCAACTATTTGGATCTCGGCTTCTCAATCTTCGGATCTAATCTTTTGATTGATAAGTAGATCTAACCTTCTTGTAGTTTAGATCTATTTATTTATATGTTTTAATTTGTATTGATCGTGATCCTTGTTATTCCGCTGCGTAATCGGGCGGATCTAGATCCGTCAGGCGATATTACATCCAACACGAATGTGGTGCCGAAATAAAACAGCTAGCGGTGCCAATAGAACCCTCATTTTCTTTATTATCGTGTCCCTTTTTCATGAACACCATCAATGACAATACACACTGTAACACCCACTCCCGAACACCGAGTCATTATGCGGGAATGGTGTGTTCGGTACATGATTTTTAATATAAATCCAAAAATCCACATAAAACTGACGTCATATCAGAGAAATAAAAAGAAACACGCGAAAGTAACAAAAATTGCTGAGACTTGAGAAACATACCCTCAAGGTCCTGCACATTTCACGGCCACGAAACAATACCTAATTTCCGCAAACTAGTTGCCTCATAGAATCACATAAACATATCATAAATACGACTGTTGTCAACTAATGTCATAACTAACGGAAACAAAACTACATAATCCATAAAACGTCAACCAAGAGAAAGAAGTATTGATCCATATTTTGGCGTGCACGCCTTATTCAACCACGTTTTAATGTTTATACATATGATTAATGATATTTATGTTATTATATAGGTGTTTAATATTGTAGATAATAACGTCCATAAGATTAAATTGTGATAGACTAATCATAAAATTACGGTTTTAACATTATGTGCACCTCTAGAGACTGATTGCTTAAAAAGTAGAAAAATGCTTTATATCTAAAGCAATGTAAATTTTAATTTGGCCCAGGACCAAAGCCATGAACGAGATGGTAACTTGTAAGGCCGTCAAACAGCTTTAGATTTACCAAAAGGCTACCTGATTATTTGTTAGTCACAATATGATTAATAAATTAATGTGCAGTTATAATCAGTTGCCTTGAGTTAGAGTATCCGTTTATTACAATAGTAGTAATAATAATAATGAGTCCCATGTGTAACTTGTCCCATAACTATGATGTCTGAAAAAACAAATGTCTGCCTGCCCACATGCACTTTTGCAACATCCTCTTTCAGTTAATGTGCTGAATAGAGAAATTCCAACAGGTAATCATATTGTTGTTAGGTAAATTAAGCTTTGGTATTGCCTTGTAATCCTTATGATTAGAAAACTTTGCATCTGACTACTCTACTTCATATATATATCCTTCGGTACTCAATGTTAGAGTCCTGACTCCTGACCTTTTACAATATTTATCCTCTTTCATTAATTCTTCAAAAACCTGGAAGATGCCCATGTTTATCGTAGCAAATTTCCCTTATATGTCTCAAGAAACTGTTCGTAAATTAACAAGAAGAACGAACTCCAAGGCACGTAAATATGTTATCTTTTGCCTCTTACTATACGTGTCACTCAAGGAAACTACTGAAAATCTCCTTCGGGATACAATAGAAGTGTTTGATTAAAACGGTAACTCGTTTGATCAAATAAGGTACACTCAGAAAACGTATTGATGATGCTTCCGACTCAGACTGATTTCGTGCTTGCAGCCACATTGTCATTTATCGGTAAAAGGCGTCTCATCCGAAATCAGGTACAACTTCATGAAACGTAACCGCCGTCATCTCACTTGGTCCCCAAAAGCTATATATCTCGACCTTAGGTCGAATGCAAACAATTACTAATATGTAATTTATGAAAAAAATATCTTAACATTGGGCAAATTTAAGCTTATTGACCCATATTAATCTACACATGTTGCACTATAATCAGGAATATAAAAATGTGTTGTTAAACTTGTTATGCCACGTAAATTATCGAAGTAGAATCAACTTTTTTTCCAACACATAACAAAGTAACTGCATCATCACAACAAAAAAGGTTCATTACATTGCAACTTCTCCCTTTTGCAATTGTCTTCTCAGGAGATTGGTGTATTCACAAGATAACAAATTTAAAAGTTTTACCCACAATCCCTGTTTTTTGATAAATTAAAATTCCTTAAGCAATCACCAACTGCACTTGTTTCGTGCAAAAACCATAATTTAAGAAGAAAACAGTAAAACATTATGAGAGCAAATCGACAAATATCGTCATAAAACTGGTATCATCCCATGGCATATTTCTGGGTCCAGCTGCGTGCGGTTGCCTCATACTTGGCCCTGTCAGTCTTGTACATGTGAGCAATTTCTGGCACAAGAGGATCATCCGGGTTCGGGTCTGTCAACAGCGAGCAGATGGACAGAAGAACCTGAAAAACGTAAATTTTAGATACTAAATCAGATCTTCGTAATACAATCATCTAATTCCAATCAACAAGTGAATCAAATACTCTGCAATCATCCATGATCTAACCAAAAACCGTACCCGGATAATTTTCTCATTCTAATATTATGCTTAGGTCACTATTCTAATTTCACAATCTAAACAGATTTGTCGCTGAAATAATGGAACAGCTGTAGACAAACCAAAGAGCCTATAACATAATGATCAGGGAATAGCATACAAAAAGCTAAAAGATAAATCAGGTCAAAACCTTTGATATGGTCAGTGCAGGACTCCACTGCTCTTTAAGAATGTCCAAGCATATGCTTCCATTGCTGTTGATGTTCGGGTGGAAGACTTTAGTCCTGAAAGCCACCTGGAATAGAGGTGTACCGATTTCAGTAGGTAAGCACACATGCATATTTATGAAGATAAAATATATCCATGGCACAATGACAAGGTGGAAAAATGCTCTCTTTAGCAAGCGCTATCCTTGTACAATCTTTAAAACAATGTTTATGAAAAGATTACAGTAAAAAGGTAATGAGTAAAGTCCAAAACAGCTTATTGATTGAGAAAGAAAGCTTCGTCTTGCAAAAAGATACAAGAAATTCTGAAACACAAAGGGAGCTTGTTATTGACAACAGACCACTATTTAAATAATAATTTATTCACAGAAAAGAGGGGTTGGCCGGAGGGGTGGACAAGACAGCTATAGCCTATAGGTAGATAACGAAGCAATACTAGACTTCATATCCATCAAAACCTGTCTATGAAGAGCAAATATATACGTCATCCCATATCTGCCAATTTCATAAGAACGTTTGAAAAGTAGCCACTTATTCTTATACACAAAGATGAGCGCAGTGCCATAAATTAAGTATATTGTACCTTTGGGGGTTTAAAAGGATAATCTGGAGGAAAGTGAATCGAAACTAGAAATACACCTCCTGCATAAGGGCTATCAGCAGGGCCCATAATAGTTGCTTGCCAATGAAACATGTCTTCAGCTACTGGGCCTAAATTGAGCAGACATCAAACCAAAAATGTACAGCTTAGTGTAAGATCTTGGACACTGACTAAAGAGAAGATATCGCACACAACAAACATAGGCACAAGAAGAGAAGCAAATATTCGCAAGTTGTCAAACTAGTGCACATACAACATATTAGATCATGAGAACAAATCAAAAAAAAAAAAAAGTAAATTATTTGTTGTCTAAGAAATCAACAGAAACAAGACTACTAAAGGCCACAGCACTAAAAGATTAGATCCACCACAAACTCTGAGAGACTAAATCCATTCTAGCAATTCTGTTATTCGGTCATCTTCTGCACAATCCATATCTCAACCGTAGTTTATTATTAAGAACAACTCCCACACAGACAACGAACGACAGGAAAATAAAGGCATCCCCCATTAAAAAGCCCCTGCAACATATAGGAATTTGATTTCCTTTAACAAAAGTAGTTTGATTGTCAAAACATGGTGAATCTATGGAAACTACAAAGCCTTCTTTATTCATCAGACTAAACAAGAGATCCCAGACCACTTCCTCATTCATCAGATTAAACAAGAGATCCCAGACCACTGCTTTAAGAAGCAAAACAAACACTTTATTACACATGTGGCGACCTCAACCAAACTATGTGTTCAACATACATAGGCGGCACAACAATACAGAGATCTACAAGCAATTGAGAAACAAGGACAAGAAATCATAGAAAATTCCAAAAGCAAAGCAGGCTGAAAAAACCAAACGCAGATCACAAGATCAGCAAAATTAAATTAAAACACCAACAGTTAAACACCATAGAGAAAGCCGGAAATTGCACATCAATCGAAAATAAGTCACCAAGCATATTTAAGCTCAAAGAAAACCAAAATCGACATGAAAGTAGAAAAATACCGGCACTGCATGACGTAGGAGGATCCTTCTGCAAATCCTTGAGCTCCTTCAAAATCCTTTTCGACGCCATCACTCAATCAACCTTCAGATCTGGTATCTACTTAATCAAAATAACATATCCTCAGCTCAACAAAACAATTACACAAAAATCAATCATCGAAATAGCTAGATCTAAAGATCTTCAACGTTACATGAAAAGCAAAAGGTTTGTTACCTCTAGGACGAAAGGCGAGGAAGGCGGCGACTTGAGGTCAAGGGCCGGCGGGTAGGGAGGAAAGCGAGAAACGCGGAGCTAAAACAGGCGAAGAAGAAGAAGATAACAATGATTTGAGATAAAAAAAAAATTGGCGAAAGGGTTATAGAATTAGATTCTATACCGTGTATGTATTCGGGGAGATATTTAATTAGAGGAGAATATTTAATGGGGCCAATAGATTATTGTTCCAAACTTTTCCGCCTGCCCGTAGGACTTTAATTTACTTATTTTTTTATTCATGATACAAATTGAGGAATTTGTTTCCGCGTTTTAGTTTTGTTTAATTAAAATAAAAGATGTATGCATCTCTATCGAGTTGGGATCGTCTGCCGTGATACCCTCTCCCGTGCGGTGACGTAAGCTCGAAATGGTGTCGTTTCGTGCCGAAACGGTGCCGTTTTAAATTTTTTTTTTTTTAAAGCTCGGAACAAAACGGCACCGTTTGTACCTAAAACGGTACCGTTTTGCATCACAGCATCGGCTGCTGTGATGATTTCACGGCAGAAGATCGAGGTCTCATCTCTATCTCTTCTTTTGTTATTTTTCCCATTCACAATAACTATGTATGATTGTCAGAGGCTAATCCTGAAATACTGTCAGACGAGATTAACTAATTTTTCCAGATATTGTTTGATATCAAAGATGGATGTCTTCAAGGTCCGTAGTATTCGTAAAGGCTCGAAGTCGACATCTACTATCTAGGTCTCAAAATATAAGTAAAGTATTTTCACACAAACAACCATCTATCATCATCTATAGTAATAGAAACCCAGGACAGTGGCGGACGCCATCTCAGGTAAGGGACAGTAAAATTTTAAAAGGCAAATAAAAAAACGAAAGGGGTAAACTATATGCATAATATATATATTATTGTAATTTTTTCATACTAGGAAAAGACAGTTACCCCCGTAATTGTATGCAGGTCCGCCATTGACCTGAGTCAAAGGAATTATATAAGCACTAATACACTTTTTGAGCACATAAACACGGAAACCCAGATGAATTCTTGACTGCTATTGAAGTTGAAATTTGTAAGCAGTTGAATTGATATTACCTATGACCAGTTGAATTGAATTAATTTTTTTTGCATGTTTGATGAAAACTCGATCTTCCATCGAAGATTCATTCTTGGTCTGTTGCTAGTATGCATTGTGTTCATGTGGGCTTGAGCTTCTTCGAGATGGCATTAAATTCCTTGAGTAGCACTTGTTTGTGATGCAAAAAGGCATCCATATACTCAAATTGAGTAGCAACAAAAGTGCCCAAGGGTAGGGCACTATGTTGATAACTATATAAGGGCTTCGAATGTAGTTGTTTGAAGTGAATTGTGATAGTTGGTGTTATTTTAACGCCCCAGCCCCCGGGTCCGGTAGTATTAAATGAGTCATAAATGGTCCGGTCAACTACTTAGACTGTTATCCTCGCTTGGTCTAAAAAAACTAACTCGAGTTGACAAGACCTTATATGGTATGATGCGCTTCCCCCACTTCCAATGTGTGATATCACACTCCCCCCCCCCCCCCCCCCCTCTCTTATAAGGGACTGACGTCTTCGTCAAGACGGCCAAGACTTGTCCCGGTGGATTTGTCCCAGTTCGTCCTTACCCCTATAAGGAACTGGCAGATGTGGGATATCACATTGACTGACGTTCTCGCCGGGACGGCCAAGACTTGTCCCAGTGGATTTGTCTCACTTTGTCCCTACCATAGGATTCTAGAGGAGGGATTGATGTCCTCGCCAGGACAAATAAAGACTTGTTCCAGTGGATTTGTCTCAGTTCGTCTCTACCATAGGATTCTAGATGTGGCCCCCACAGCCTCTCACGGTGTGCACTTAGTTCCGTATGGCAGTCGGCTCTGAATACGATTCCGTAACGCCCCCAACAACCTCTCACGGTGTGCACTTAGTTCCGTATCGCAGTAGGCTTTGAATACGATTCCGTAACGCCCCCAAACCCCGGGCCTGGTAGCGCTAAATGAGTTATAAATGATCTGCTCAACTACTTAGAATGCCGTCATTGCTTAGTCTAAAAAAGCTAACCCGAGTTGACAAGATCTTTACGTCTCACAATTATATGGTGGTGATGCGCTTCCCCCAACTTCCAGCGTGGGATATCACAGTTATATCAATACTTTGCCAAATGTAGTCATGTTATCTAATCCTTAAGCCTCTAAAAAGACATACAACGCTGGTACATGGATAGGCGCATTTTTATTCTTTCATTCATAGTATCCATCAGTTTGAACAGATGTTGTCAAAAATCAGATGTGAATATCTTGTCTTGATCACTCATAATAATTCCATGTGGAAGATCATGGAGCTTGTAAACCTCCGCTACTTGCATTGATGTATACCCTTCCCTTAATGGCATTAGATCTAGATAGCCCTTCTATAAAATCCATGCTAATATGTGACCAAGCTAGTTCACTTGAGTTGGAATTGATTCAATCAATACATAAGTGATATACCAAAATCAACATTGGCCAAGGCAACGGAATAAAGCGGCTAGCAGCTAGCGCGGTACTAGGCGCCAGGGGCCTCTCTGTGTCCTCTTGGACTCTCTGCCCGCCGGGGCCTCTTTGTGTCCTCAGGACTCGTGTCCTCTTGGACTCTCTCGTGTCCTCTAGGACTCGTGTCCTCTTGACTCTCTCCGCCCGCCGGGGCCTCTTTGTGTCCTCTAGGACTCGTGTCCTCTTGGACTCTCTCGTGTCCTCAGGACTCGTGTCCTCTTGGACTCTCTCGTGTCCTCTAGGACTCGTGTCCTCTTGGACTCTCTCGCCCGTCGGGGCCTCTTTGTGTCCTCTGGGACCGTGTGTCCTCTTGGACTCTCCGTGTCCTCAGGACTCGTGTCCTCTTGGACTCTCTCGCCCGTAAGGGGCCTCTTTGTGTCCTCTAGGACTCGTGTCCTCTTGGACTCTCTCGTGTCCTCTTGGACTCTCTCGTGTCCTCTTGGACTCTCTCGCCCGCCGGGGCCTCTTTGTGTCCTCTCAGGACTCGTGTCCTCTTGGACTCGTGTCCTCTTGGACTCTCGTGTCCTCTTGGACTCTCTCGCGCGCGGGGCCTCTTTGTGTCCTCTAGGACTCGTGTCCTCTTGGACTCTCTCGTGTCCTCTGGACTCGTGCCCTCTTGGACTCTCTCCGCCCGCCGGGGCCTCTTTGTGTCCTCTAGGACTCGTGTCCTCTTGGACTCTCTCGTGTCCTCTAGGACTCGTGTCCTCTTGGACTCTCTCGCCCGCCGGGGGCCTCTTTGTGTCCTCACAGGACTCGTGTCCTCTTGGACTCGTGTCCTCTTGGACTCTCGTGTCCTCTGGGACTCGTGTCCTCTTGGACTCTCCGCCCGCCGGGGGCCTCTTTGTGTCCTCTAGGACTCGTGTCCTCTTGGACTCTCGTGTCCTCTTGGACTCTCTCGTGTCCTCTAGGACTCGTGTCCTCTTGGACTCTCTCGCCCGCCGGGGGCCTCTTTGTGTCCTCTAGGACTCGTGTCCTCTTGGACTCTCTCGTGTCCTCTAGGACTCTCTCGCCCCGCCGGGGCCTCTTTGTGTCCTCTAGGACTCGTGTCCTCTTGGACTCGTGTCCTCTTGGACTCTCCGTGTCCTCTAGGACTCGTGTCCTCTTGGACTCTCTCGCCCGTCGTGGCCTCTTTGTGTCCCTCTGGACTCGTGTCCCTCTTGGACTCTCCGTGTCCTCTAGGACTCGTGTCCTCTTGGACTCTCTCGCCCGCCGGGGGCCTCTTTGTGTCCTCAGGACTCGTGTCCTCTTGGACTCGTGTCCTCTTGGACTCGTGTCCTCTAGGACTCGTGTCCTCTTGGACTCTCTCGCCCGTCGGGGCCTCTTTGTGTCCTCTAGACTCGTGTCCTCTTGGACTCTCCGTGTCCTCTAGGACTCGTGTCCTCTTGGACTTTACGCCCGCCGGGGGCCTCTTTGTGTCCTCTAGGACTCGTGTCCTCTTGGACTCTCTCGTGTCCTCTGGGACTCGTGTCCTCTTGGACTCTCTCGCCCGTCGGGGGCCTCTTTGTGTCCTCTAGGACTCGTGTCCCTCTGGACTCTCTCGTGTCCTCTAGGACTCGTGTCCTCTTGGACTCTCTCGCCCGCCGGGGGCCTCTTTGTGTCCTCTAGGACTCGTGTCCTCTTGGACTCTCTCGTGTCCTCTACAGACTCGTGTCCTCTTGGACTCTCTCGCCCGTCGGGGCCTCTTTGTGTCCTCTAGACTCGTGTCCTCTTGGACTCTCTCGTGTCCTCAGACTCGTGTCCTCTTGGACTCTCTCGCCCGCTGGGGCCTCTTTGTGTCCTCTCAGGACTCGTGTCCTCTTGGAATCTCTCGTGTCCTCTAGGACTCGGTGTCCTCTTGGACTCTCCGCCCGCCGGGGCCTCTTTGTGTCCTCTAGGACTCGTGTCCTCTTGGACTCTCGTGTCCCTCTTGGACTCTCCGTGTCCTCTAGGACTCGTGTCCTCTTGGACTCTCGCCCGTCGTCGGGTCTCTTTGTGTCCTCTAGACCGTGTGTCCTCTTGGACTCTCTCGTGTCCTCTAGGACTCGTGTCCTCTTGGACTCTCCGCCCGTCGGGGGCCTCTTTGTGTCCTCTGGGACCGTGTGTCCTCTTGGACTCTCTCGTGTCCTCTAGGACTCGTGTCCTCTTGGACTCTCTCGCCCGTCGGGGCCTCTTTGTGTCCTCTAGGACTCGTGTCCTCTTGGACTCTCTCCGCCCGCCGGGGGCCTCTTTGTGTCCTCAGGACTCGTGTCCTCTTGGACTCGTGTCCTCTTGGACTCGTGTCCTCTTGGACTCTCTCGCCCGTCGGGGCCTCTTTGTGTCCTCTAGGACTCGTGTCCTCTTGGACTCGTGTCCTCTTGGACTCGTGTCCTCTTGGACTCTCTCGCCGCCGCCCGTTCTCTGCGCGCGCCGCCCCTCTCGCGCCCGTCCCGCCTTCGCCGGTGTCGGCTCCACACTTCTATAAATATCACCTTCACCTCCTTTACAACTCTCGGACTTTTTCTCCTAAGAACTACGCATTGGCTTGATCCCTTACGGAGGGTACGTAGGCAGCCTTTCGAGCACGCCTAATAATCATAAACACCATCCTTCTCCTCTTACTCCCCAAAAAAGCTCCATCTTTTTCTTTAGCTCCACCGTGTCCTCACCGGAGAAATCACTCATATCGCCTTATATCCTCAAGATAAACACTGTTACCGCAAACCTGATGTTTTTGACAACATCAGTTGGCTCCGTTACCGGGAAAATCATCAAGAAAAGCCTACTCCGGTAGTCCGCACCACCGCGAAATCCGTTTTTATGGCGTCTCCGGCGAGGTCTTTCCTCCATCTTCAACTTCAAAATCAACAAAAGCTTTGGTTTTTGGGTTGTACAGCCTAGAAATCATCGTTTTCAACCTCTTAGAAGTAAACTCGGTGCAAGGATCACTGGTTTTACGGATCGTTACAACGTCATCTTCAAAACTCGCACACGAGTCCCTCATAATTTCCAGGTTGGTATACGTGTTTTATCAACTCAGCTTTTACGTATAAAGGGGATTGCCTCTGCAAGTGTTATTTGAGTCCATTTGGGGTTGCATCGCCTGAGCTCCGTCGGATTCTGTTTGAGGCTTCACCGGCCGGCACCGCCTATGTTGAGTATTTCTGTCGGCAAGCTCTAAGTCCGATTTGTGTCGGCAAGCTCTAAGTCCGATTTGTGTCGGCCAGCTCTAAGTCCGATTTGTGTCGGCCAGCTCTAAGTCCGATTTCTGTCGGCAAGCTCTAAGTCCGATTTGTGTCGGCCAGCTCTAAGTCCGATTTTAGTCGGCCAGCTCTAAGTCCGATTTGTGTCGGCAAGCTCTCTAAGTCCGATTTGTGTCGGCCGGCCTCTAAGTCCGATTTGTGTCGGCCGGCTCTAAGTCCGATTTCGTCGGCCGGCCTCTAAGTCCGATTTGTGTCGGCCACTCTAAGTCCGACCTTTGTGGGCAAGCTCTAAGTCCGACCTTTGTCGGCAAGCTCTAAGACCGACCTCAACGTGTATTTCAACCAAGCCCGCAACGGCCTTGCTTAAAACAAAGGGGCCATACATCGGATTTTTATTTCGCTTAGCAAGCTCCACAACGGCCGAGCTCACTTTATTACAAGCTCCACATCGCCGAGCTCATTTATTACAAACTATCTTATTACGAGCTCGCTACATGTGCTCGCCATCAACATGGATTTCTCTACAACGAAAAGCCCGTCGCTTCATGCACGGCACTTTATGCCCGACAGAGCGTTGTCGGCGACCTAAGCCCGATAGAACGTTATCGGCGACTAAGCCTGTTCGCTGCAATGCACAGCATATAATCGGTAATTCGCTACGCGATACAAACATCGATTCAAGCCCGATAGAGCGTTATCGGCGATTAAGCCTGTCCGCTCCAATGCGCAGCACATAGCAGGTGGTTTTCACCAACACCAGTTCAAGCCCGATAACAGTATCGGCACTCTAAGCCCGACTCCAGCTCGGCATCATATTTTGAGCTCGCCTCGAGCATCTTCTGTAAAGCCCGACTCCAGCTCGGCATCATATTTCTGCTCGCACCTAGTAGAATCTTCTATCGCTTTACAAACAGCCGTCTCGGCAAAACGACACAACAGTCACCTACAACTTTACTCCATGATTCTTACACCGTGCGTGCAAAGGAAGAGCTCAAGGAGTAAGGGGCCATTGATATACCAAAATCAACATTGGCCAAGGCAACGGAATAAAGCGGCTAGCAGCTAGCGCGGTACTAGGCGCCAGGGGCCTCTCTGTGTCCTCTTGGACTCTCTGCCCGCCAGGGGCCTCTTTGTGTCCTCTAGGACTCGTGTCCTCTTGGACTCTCTCGTGTCCTCTAGACTCGTGTCCTCTTGGACTCTCCGCCCGCCGGGGCCTCTTTGTGTCCTCTAGGACTCGTGTCCTCTTGGACTCTCTCGTGTCCTCCAGGACTCTCGTGTCCTCTTGGACTCTCTCGTGTCCTCTAGGACTCGTGTCCTCTTGGACTCTCTCGCCCGTCGGGGCCTCTTTGTGTCCTCTAGGACCGTGTGTCCTCTTGGACTCTCTCGTGTCCTCTGGACTCTCGTGTCCTCTTGGACTCTCTCGCCCGTAAGGGGCCTCTTTGTGTCCTCAGGACTCGTGTCCTCTTGGACTCTCTCGTGTCCTCTTGGACTCTCTCGTGTCCTCTTGGACTCTCGCCCGCCGGGGCCTCTTTGTGTCCTCTAGGACTCGTGTCCTCTTGGACTCGTGTCCTCATGGACTCTCGTGTCCTCTTGGACTCTCTCGCGCGCCGGGGGCCTCTTTGTGTCCTCTAGACTCGTGTCCTCTTGGACTCTCTCGTGTCCTCTAGGACTCGTGCCCTCTTGGACTCTCTCGCCCGCCGGGGCCTCTTTGTGTCCTCTAGGACTCGTGTCCTCTTGGCCTCTCTCGTGTCCTCTAGGACTCGTGTCCTCTTGGACTCTCTCGCCCGCCGGGGCCTCTTTGTGTCCTCTAGGACTCGTGTCCTCTTGGACTCGTGTCCTCTTGGACTCTCTCGTGTCCTCTAGGACTCGTGTCCTCTTGGACTCTCCCGCCCGCCGGGGCCTCTTTGTGTCCTCTAGACTCTCGTGTCCTCTTGGACTCTCTCGTGTCCTCTAGGACTCGTGTCCTCTTGGACTCTCTCGCCCGCCGTGGGCCTCTTTGTGTCCTCTAGGACTCGTGTCCTCTTGGACTCTCTCGTGTCCTCTAGGACTCTCTCCGCCCCGCCGGGGGCCTCTTTGTGTCCTCAGGACTCTCGTGTCCTCTTGGACTCTCGTGTCCTCTTGGACTCTCTCGTGTCCTCTACAGGACTCGTGTCCTCTTGGACTCTCGCCCGTCGGGGCCTCTTTGTGTCCTCTAGACTCGTGTCCTCTTGGACTCTCTCGTGTCCTCTAGGACTCGTGTCCTCTTGGACTCTCTCGCCCGCCGGGGGCCTCTTTGTGTCCTCTAGACTCGTGTCCTCTTGGACTCGTGTCCTCTTGGACTCTCGTGTCCTCTAGGACTCGTGTCCTCTTGGACTCTCTCGCCCGTCGGGGCCTCTTTGTGTCCTCTAGACTCGTGTCCTCTTGGACTCTCTCGTGTCCTCTAGGACTCGTGTCCTCTTGGACTTCTCGCCCGCCGGGGGCCTCTTTGTGTCCTCTAGGACTCGTGTCCTCTTGGACTCTCGTGTCCTCTAGGACTCGTGTCCTCTTGGACTCTCTCGCCCGTCGGGGGCCTCTTTGTGTCCTCTAGACTCGTGTCCTCTTGGACTCTCGTGTCCTCTGGACTCGTGTCCTCTTGGACTCGCGCCCGCCGGGGCCTCTTTGTGTCCTCTAGGACTCGTGTCCTCTTGGACTCTCGTGTCCTCTCAGGACTCGTGTCCTCTTGGACTCTCTCGCCCGTCGGGGGCCTCTTTGTGTCCTCTGGACTCGTGTCCTCTTGGACTCTCTCGTGTCCTCTAGACTCTCGTGTCCTCTTGGACTCTCTCGCCCGCTAGGGGCCTCTTTGTGTCCTCTAGGACTCGTGTCCTCTTGGACTCTCTCGTGTCCTCTAGGACTCGGTGTCCTCTTGGACTCTCGCCCGCCGGGGGCCTCTTTGTGTCCTCTGGACTCGTGTCCTCTTGGACTCGTGTCCTCTTGGACTCTCTCGTGTCCTCTGGGACTCGTGTCCTCTTGGACTCTCTCGCCCGTCGGGGTCTCTTTGTGTCCTCTAGACCGTGTGTCCTCTTGGACTCTCTCGTGTCCTCTAGGACTCGTGTCCTCTTGGACTCTCTCGCCCGTCGGGGGCCTCTTTGTGTCCTCTAGACCGTGTGTCCTCTTGGACTCTCTCGTGTCCTCTAGGACTCGTGTCCTCTTGGACTCTCTCGCCCGTCGGGCCTCTTTGTGTCCTCTCAGACTCGTGTCCTCTTGGACTCTCCGCCCGCCGGGGCCTCTTTGTGTCCTCTAGGACTCGTGTCCTCTTGGACTCGTGTCCTCTTGGACTCGTGTCCTCTTGGACTCTCTCGCCCGTCGGGGCCTCTTTGTGTCCTCTAGGACTCGTGTCCTCTTGGACTCGTGTCCTCTTGGACTCGTGTCCTCTTGGACTCTCTCGCGCCCGCCCGCTCGCGCCGCCCGCCCGCCCTTTCTCTCGCCCCGTCCCTGCCTTCGCCACCGTATCGGCTCCACACTTCTATAAATATCACCTTCACCTCCTTTACAACTCTCGGACTTTTTCTCCTAAGAACTACGCATTGGCCGATCCCTTACGGAGGGTACGTAGGCAGCCTTTCGCAGCACGCCTAATAATCATAAACACCATCCTTCTCCTCTTACTCCCCAAAAAGCTCCATCTTTTTCTTTAGCTCCACCGTGTCCTCACCGGAGAAATCACTCATATCAGCCTTATATCCTCAAGATAAACACTGTTACCGCAAACCTGATGTTTTTGACAACATCAATAAGTATATATATTCAATGCTATCTTTGCATTGTTTGCAACTTATACAAGTTTAGACCATTTCCTGCACTACGGTTTTCGATTTAGACCAATATACAAATACTTCAAATTCTGTTTCTTTCTACTTTCACAAATCTACAAGTCTAGGAATCTGCTGTGAGTCTTTCTGTGTCTACTTGGCTTCATGAAGCCTTTGCCACTTATTACTATATACTCATGACTATTGTCCTGTAAATGCAATCCAATCTCTTCAATTCTATGTATGCAATATTCCAACAAATCAAGTTTTTTTTTTGACAGTAAATGATCAAACTGATCAGTCATATAACTTCACAATTTACATGCATTATCCTACATCACAAATTTGACAAGAAAGCCCACACCAAATAAAAATATCAAAATCAAAACAAGCATTTTTCACGAGCCCGGATCCTGTATACTACACTGCGCCCTCAAGGAAACATATCAAAACAAGAAAACCGTATTTTTCACGAGCCCGGATCCTCTACTGTATACTGCACCATTCCATTAGGGAAACACATCAAAAGAACGTCGTTTTGGTCTTGAACACACTCACAGCATCGTGCAGTCGCAACAAAGGATCTTGTTCCCCTTTCTCACAATCAGAAACAGCTTATGATTAAAACACAAGTTCTAGGAAATTGAGAATCTTCTTCTCCTAGGCTTTGTAAGATCAACACCACCACCATCATCAATATTAGAAGTATCCTTTGCTCCATGCTTAACAAAAGGATTCAATTTCCCCAGTTTCTTCGACACGGACGAGAAAAACGTCACCTTCTTTCCACTTGTCTTCGTAGATGACCCTTGATTCTTCTGCAAATCCGCTACATGCATCTTCATCTTAAGCAACTCTGTTCTTAGCTCTTCGTTTTCTTTAACAAGGGATTTATCTGCTTGTAACTGGTTTCTTGTTGTTATAGCATTCGGCTTTTCGTGATCATCCACTCCACTTCTTATCATTAACTGATCGTAATATAGTGCAGAAAGAACGGTTTGAACCGGTAAACGTTTGTTTTGCGAAGCGTGTACTCTTGCTTCATAGGATAGTTTTAAAGGGTCCATTACACTGCACATTTTTTCTCTTTCGATTTCATCAAGATTTGGATGCGCCTGCAAAAAACAGAACATATTTTTAAGATTATGTATGGTCAAGTAGTCTCTTTGAAATGACAGAAATAGAATGTTTGTACCTTAAGATAAATATCAACAGCCCTGTAAAGATCATCATCAACCTTTCTAGAATTCTTTGGAACCAAAACAGCAATCCCATTAAACTTAGAAATACTAAGATCAACACAAGTAGCAATCTCCCCCAAATAAGCATCCACAGTTTTCGCAACCCTTAACATCGCCATTGAACAAACCTCCCTAAAATCACCAGCATTGAAAACAGCCACACTTTTCTCCTTCTCAACAAACCCAGAAATTATCCTCCTAACACTTTCAAGATCAAATAACCGATCCCCGTCATAAGTAAACGACAATATCAATAGATCATCCATAGTCACATGCTCCAAAATCAATGAAATCCTTTTCTCAAGCTCGTTCTTGCAATTACTACTTGATTTTAGAAAAATTGCTGCTCTGAGTAGGCAACAGAGGAAGGTTATAGGAAAAGCTGCTTCTGGGGGTAAAAGGGAAACGATTGATTCGAGAAGGTCGCGTTGTTGGGTCCTGATGACTGAGTCATCGGAGAGATGGTTTTTTACGGTGTCGCCGGAATGGTCCCGAACTAGACCACGGAGGGATTTTTCGGTGTAGGTGATTATTGCGCTGGCGACTGTGAAGGGCTTTGCGCCGCGAGCTTTCATTGTAGCGATTATTTTTGCGAAGAAGATTATGTTTAAGATTGATAGCTCCTCCGTCCACCAATTTGGCGGCGATCGGCTGGGAAAATTCGCTTCCACACATGCCTGAAAGTGAAAGAAAAAACCAGTTATTCTAAATACTCCGGCGACTGTTAGTTAAAATTGGAGAACGTTTCAAATAATTAACACAATCTCCCGCTAAAGGGAAATTTTATTATGGTCCTGGACCAATGATGACTTGGTGATCCAGGATCAATAGAAAAATGATAAATAACACAAGGGCCCACCGTGTAAAATATAATTCCTATGTATTGACGTTTTTACCCTTTTTATAAGACATTTCATTGGTGGACAAGTATGACATGGTGGTCTTGGACCACCATAAAACCACTGCCCGCTAAAAAAAAAGAATTTACACAATATAACTTTTTTGATTTATTCTGCACAACATGCTTACATAAATGATCATAACGGTACAATGTTTATAATAAATAAAGAAAATAGAAAATAAAATTAATATCGACTATTGGATTCAGATTATATGACTTTTTAGGTAGATAAATTGTGTTTAAATCACTTTCGATAAAACTGTGATATGACCCGTAATTACTATAATAACGCACCTTGGAGCCGATAACATCGACACACCTTCTAACGATATTAAGGTCATCCGCAAGAGGAAGAAGATCTTCACATGACTTCAAAACAACCAGACCACCGGAGAGACTAGTCAACGCCACTTGCGTTAGAAAATCCTCCGTCCGACCCGCAAGGTTATTATCACAGTATTTGTCCGTCATCTGAAGATACTCAGCCGCACACCGCAGTGCAGCTACGTTGTCTACCGTAATCTCAAAGTTCACTCCGTAGCAGAATTTTGCCGCCTTTTCGAATATCTCCGGTCCACCGGGGATGTCGGAAAGATCCATATTCTTAAGATCACCGTTCTTGGAATCTATTACTAGCTTTCTTATGTAGTTGCTTTTTGCTATTAGCATAAACTGTCAGAAACACAAAAAAAAAAAAAAAAAAAAAAAAAAAACATTTTAATATAATGTTTATTTAGCCAGAATAGTGTTACCATATTCACACAGTTTTTATATTAATGATACCGATAAAAGCATATATTACACTAGATCTTAGTAAAACAAAATTGAGAAAATACACACCAACAACAATAACGCTAGATCAATAATGATAAGAACATATACTACACCTTTGATCATTGTGAACTTATATTAGTCATAATTGTGATCATTGTGAACATATACTACACGCTAGATTAAATTATTGTAACACTAACGCTACTTTTTTTTGTATGAGTAGTTATTGTCGTAACAAAATATTTACAACGAATGACACTAGATATGTCTATATCGTTAAAATTGTCTCATATTAGATATTTGTTATTGTATTATCCACCATATTAAGAGTTGAATTTCTCCGACCCCACAACCTAGGTTTGGGGATGAGACTCTTCCTCTTATATGAGTTTGAGCCTAGTTTTTCAACAGGGTATCAGAGTCACCCATTATGGTGTAAGTGTTTAGCCTCTTTGTCACACTTGAGAGGACGTGTTAAAGTTGTCCCACATTTAGCACTTGTTATTATATCACTCATCATATTAAGCGATGAATTTTCCTAACCCACAACCTAGGTTTTGGGATGATGTACTCCTTTTATATGAGTTTGGGTCTAGTTTTTCTACATACACTACGGATCGTGTTGTATGACATATTGAATGGTCTGAGTCTTAAAATAAGGAAAGATGTAAAAGTATATTATACGTTACTTCTTACGATAATAATTTTTTTGTTTTTACACTCTTGATTCTCATGCATATCCTATTGATTGATATATGTCTCAGCATCACAAAAATGTAAAATTGTAAAAATATGTTGTGTGCTTCGTAAGACGGAGTTAAAAGCAATGAATGGTTAACATTAAAGATTGAATATTAACATACCTTATGAAGAGAAAAGTTTGCTTCACCAACCGAAACTACAACATCAGTAGGAATCTCTTGTGAAAAAACCCTGTAATATATAGAGAATAACGGATCAGACAGACACACTCAAGAGAAAAAAAGACATGGAAATCAGATGAGTGTTTGAGAAAATATAAAAATGGAACTTAATTTCTTTCAAAAGGGACTTGATAATATAATATAACATTTCTTGATAATTACCATTGGCCAGTTCTCTCCATAGCTAGAGAAACTCTGTTGTTCTTGAGAGGTGGAGAAGAAGCAGCCATGGTTGAGAGATGGAGTTTGTTTCTCAAGAAAATGGGGGGACCTATACTTTGGGAAAATATGTGTTAATGTGATTAAGACTATATATACTACTCAGTGTGTTTTTTTTTTGGTTCAGCTGGATAATATATTTGTTCCATTTTTTGGCTATATATATGGAAAATGATATGTACACTACACAGGAGGTGTAGTGCACAACCACTACATGCGTTACGACAATAATATTGTCGTGAAAAGAAATTTTACGACAACATTATTGTCGTAAAAATAAATTTTACGACAATAATATTATCGTAAAATCTGATTATTGTTGTAACGAATAGGATGTAGTGGACGTTTGTAGTGAAATAAAGTAGTGCATGTATATAGACCGAGATATATATATATATATATATATATATATATATATATATATATACACACATCGCCTTTTCTTTATCCACTTACTGAAAATGACTATTCCATTTTTGGTAAGACAGCGTTTTTCTCTATCGGAAATGCTACGGTTATAATCTAGGGTGACTCCATGAATTTTGTCATGAGGTCAGAAATTTATCAATATTTTTCCGTATCACACATAAAATAGATAGATGGAGTCATTTTGGTATATGATATTCTCTTAGTCATTCATCAAACACTTTGTACACAAGATTAGTTACTCTGCATGCTTAGAAGGGAAAATTATTGTGTGGTGAGGGAATTTGAGATGAAGTGACGGGTGAAACGATCAGAATCACACAGTTTAAATACAGAATGAAAGTGTGTGGTGTGTGGTGTGCCACACAGTGTCTCCACACCGTGTGGAGACACCACACAATAATCTCCCGCCTAGAAATGTTTGGCAATGATGTGCATAGTAATTTTACATTCTAATTAATACTATAAAATTATATCATATCACACGTTGTATTATTATTCATTATGGTTTTGATCGTGTAAATTGTTGCAACTGGAACATTAAATCAGTATTTAGGCACCGGAATTTGGTACCATTCATCCCCCGAAAGATGTATTGTGTGGTTCAGAATTTTTGTGTGTGTTGTGTGGATGATTTCTGTGCATTATTTCGATGCATAAATCACTGTCCTTAAATCTTACCCTAAGATGGTGTCAAATCATCTAAGCCAAAGTCCAAACAAGCATGTGCTTACGATCTCCCTCGAAACCATTAGACGAATTTTTTTTGGTATACAAGCAGCCACGTCATATTACATGTCATCAGGGTCCCACTTTCCAGCTTTCACATGTTCAACCAAAAGTATCGGCTAGATAACCCATAATAAATGCCACATGTGGGCCCTACAGTATCTGATCTTCACCAATTATATCCCCGCCTTGTAATAAGAATCCTGCGCATTAGTCATCCAATCCAATGGAACGAAATAGAGTAACTTAATAAAAAAAATTAAATAAAAATATGGATGGTAATACATCTATTACACAATATAAACATGTAGTGAATATGCAATACATATATTATATAGTAAATATATTATTTTCTAAAAAATATAGACATTTAATGAAAGATGTAAATGAAGAAGGCGTATCTTAATAGTCTAGAAAAACAAAAAAGATAGCTACACCAAAAACGTTCAAGACCCCTTCAAGAAAAGAAAACATCTTCTTTCTTACGGACTGTTTCTTAATACTATAAATCACTTATTGTTGAAGGAAAATACTATTATGTGCCTTCGTCAAAGCCAATGACGATTATCTTTCGGTTATTATGTAATGTTCAATCAGTATTTATTGCCATCAATGTAATCTGTGTTCACATTGTAACCGTGACCCTATATAAAGGGATTATCTAATGGAATGAGATACAGTTTTTCCCACTTTTACTTTTACACGTTATCAGCACGTAGCTCAGAAAAAAAAAAAAAAAAAAACCCTAATTGACCACCGCCCGCCGCCCAGCCCGCCGCCAGCCCGCCGCAGCCGCCGCTGCTCCTCGGGTGGCACGAACTGCTCCTCCTCCACTCTTCAGAGTTGAGACGCTTCACTACTCGCCGTTTAAAGTTCTGGACGACATATTCCGCCGCCGATCATCGTTCTCCGACCACCTCAGTTCTATACCGTCTAGCATTACTGCGAGTAAGTATTTATCCCTAGCCCCTGGATGCGATTCTTTAATTCTAGTAATCAATTTTCTAACTTCTATTTTCCACTTAAAGAACTCGACTCCGGCCGACAAGCTAGATAGTCCAAGTTTCTTGAATTAGGGGTTGATATTTTGGTGTGGCAGATCTGTAATCTGTTTGAATTGGGAGCCATAAAATCGAAAATCAATTAATTGGATTTCGGAAACTAATCTAAAAAAAAAAAAAAAAAAAAAAAAAAAAAAAAAATTGACTTGGATACCCCCGCCTGGAAGGGAATATGCTGAGTCTTTATTTCTTTCTTCTAAACATTTGAGTTGTCTATAATCATAGAGACATCAGCTTCCTCGTAATAGTCTAGTGGTTAATAATTGGAACAAATGGTGGAAGTATTATCGATGTTTATCCGTTTACGGATGCTTAGCTATATTCGACCTTATATGTTTGTATATGATCATATGGAATACGTTATTTGAAACAAATATTCATCTCTTGAAACATTATGATTATCATGACATATATTATTGGATATGTATATGCATGTTGCCATGAAAAATGTTATGTGCTATGTTTGCCCGAAATTTCAAATTGAGCATAATAATTATATGTTGATTGTCTTATAAATAAGATTATATGTCATCCTATGATAAAGAAATTTCATAGGCGTTATATACTAAGTACAAAACAATCAATGTGATAAAGTATCTTCACAAAGCATCGAAAAAAAATGAGTGACCGCTATGTACCATGGCATCGTGATCCAATTCACACTCTTGGAAATTAATTATTGTGGATGTCTTATGACTACATAATTAATATGCTCTTCACTCTTGTTTATGTAGATGGCTGACACAACTCGACCCGAATTTGAAATCTTGGACTCAGAAGGAATTGAGTACCACCGCTGGGTTTCAGATGTGGAAATGGCCTTTGTTGCAAAGGACTACACTCTCACTATCAAAACACCCACCGACCCCAGGACGACCCATCTGCTAAAGTAAAAGCAAATGCCCCTAATGTTCTTGAGGCGACATATTGACTACAGCTTACGGCGGGAGTACCTTCGGTTGAAAACACCCAAGAAGCGTGGGATGCCACAGAGGGACGTTTTGGGAACATTCATGACACTTTACTCCCGGAAGCTGCGCTCGGTGGAATGAAATCCGCTTGCTTGACTACAAAGGGGTAGACCAATTCAACAAGGACATGTTGCGTCTTAGAGCACGTCTCAAATTACGTGGAAAGGAACTCACGAGAAGATGATATGATCCAGAAGACTCTTTCCACTTTTCCTACTTCGGCACTTATACTAGCGAACCGGTATAGGTGGAGTACGACAAGAAAAATATTACGACCTTTCACAAATTGATCAACATCTTGCGCAAGTGGTGAGCGGCATGATCAAGTTCTCATGAATAATAATGCCGGACCCTTTGGGACAAAGAAAATTCTGAGGTTAACTATGGCAAGATGAAAGGTGGAAAGAACCCCAAAGAAAAGGGAGTTGGACGTCTTGAGCCTTACCCCGCGTGGAAACAATGCACCACGTGGAAAGGGACTAGGGGCCGTAGTATGGGCCGTGGAGGTCCCCCAATGTATGGCGTAGAAATGGTGGTGATGGTCACTAGTGGCCATGGTGGTCCTAAGGCTAAGATGCAAAAGGCACCTAAGAACCCTCAAGAAAAAAGGGAGAGAGTTGGGCCCGAACCTTGCTATAGGTGTGGAGTTGCTTGGGCATTGGTATAATACTGCCGAGCAAGTAACAAAGTAGCGACCAATTACAAGAGGTATAGGGAATCTAGAGAACAAGAGGCCCACTATACGGAAGATGGAGGCAATGACACTGATGTCAACCTCACAATTGCAGACTTCAATAGCAACAAGAACCTTGCTCAGTCAATGGATGTTCCAGACTTTGATTGATCTGCTTTGCTTATTTATTTATTTTTCCAAGAACATTGTGAAGGCGGAATGCCTTATTTTTAATTAGACTATATTGGTCTTAAAGTTCATTTGAATAATGGTTTTTTGAATTGGATTTTGATGTACGAGACTTTTATTTTGATTTTCGTTGGCCTATTAATAAATTTCGGATTTTATTCTGAAGTATTGAATTTTATTCGATTTTATTTACCAGTATATACATGGTTCGAAAATAGCACTATTAAGGTGTAAAGCAATACATCTACCATACAATAAACATATATATCGGGATGAAAAGCATATCATTCTATCTCCATCGAAAAACTCTAAAGAATATGAGTTATGTCTTCGACTTTTTAATCTCATCTAATTTAAATGTAGGAATGAATCGAGGAGAAATAGAGTGCTTAGGCGATAGTGGAACCACACACACTATCTTAAGGAATAGACAATTATTTGTCGAGTTAATTCCATGTAATTCATACGTGACTACGATGATTGGATCATCACAAGTAATACAAGGGCGAGGAAATGCCACATTTTTGATGCCTAACGGCACAACGATAAAAGTCACAAACGCTACTATATGCACACAGAGCCAATCGAACCTTGTTAAGTTTCAAAGATATTCGTGCCAACGGTTATCATTTGGAAACTCAACGTGAGAATGGGCGAATATTTGTATATTACCACAAATGAATGTGGAAGGAAACGCATACTAGAAAAGCTTATGAGTCAATCTAATGGATTATATATTACTACTATTCGGATTATTGAATCCTATCTTGTCACCAACAATGAAATTTGGGACAACGACTCATACGAGCTTTGGCATGATCGCCTAGGACACCCTGGTCGAGATATGATGATCCGTATTTTAAAGAACTCACACGGACATCCCTTCTTTCGAGGAAAAAACAAAATGGGACAAAAATCCGACACAATGCAAAGTGTCCAAAGTAGTGTTGTTTCAAAGCGACCATTGTCGTCGAAGCACCGGATGAGTTATATCCCTCTTCCTCATTGACCATTTCCAAGGCACACCAATCATTTTGCAAAGCACTGCTCTTTAGCAAAAACGGGATCGAGACCTTCCTATGCTAAAGACATGAAACAAAACATTCCATTCTTACAAAGAATACAAGGTGATATATGTGGACCTATCCATCCGAATGCGGGCCATTCAAGTATTTTATGGTTACGGTGGATGCCTCGACACGCGGTCACATGTCGCATTATTGTCCACAAGGAATGCTTTGCATTTGCAAAACTCTTAGCACAGATTATACGTTTAAGGGCTCACCACCACGATCACCCTATCAAGTCTATAAGGCTTGATAACGGCTGGAGAGTTCACATCAAAAGCATTTGATGATTATTGCATGTCTATCGGGATTGATGTAGAACATCTGTACCCCGTGTGCATACACGAGAATGGTCTCGCGAAGCCACCATCAAAAGGCTACGAGATGGTGGCCGGGGCATTGGTTATGCGCACCAACTTGCCTCTATACGCAGGGTTATGCAATATTGCACGCGGCTTTACTTATTCGTTTCGGACCCCTTTGCTAGCCAACCATTTTACGCGTACCGGTTGGTTCTTGGATATGAGCACGATATTTCACACTTACGCATATTTGGTTGTGCGGCATATGTGCCTATTGCGCCTCCACGGCGCACTAAAATGGGTCTCGAGACGATTAGGTATTTATGTTGGATATGAATCCCCAACTATTATCCGCTATTTGGAACCTTTGACGGGCGATCTATTTACCGCAAGATTTGCGGATTGTCACTTTGATGAGGCTGTCTTCCCGTCGTTAGGGGGAGATAAGAAAAAGGATTTTCTAAGGGAACGACGGGAATTGTCGTGGTTTGTCCCCACTCGGTCTCATTTTGATCCCCGTACCTCACAAAGTGAAAGTGAAGTGCAAAGAATACTTAATCTTCGAACGTAGCGATTCGATGCACGATGCGTTCTACGATATTGCTAAAGTGACAAGATCACATATACCGGTTGCAAACGTGCTGCAAGGTTAGAAGTCCCCAAAAAGGGGCACAAATGCGTAGCTAAAGGCATTGCGACCACACTTAGTGGAGGTGTGGATGAGGCCGTGGCTGCCCAAAGGAAGAGGGGAGACCACTTGGTTCGGCGATACTCACCCAAGGAAGAAGAGGGCGAGTAAGGCACAATCCGACCCATTAATCATCAATGTAGAGAATCCCTCTCATGAGATTATCTACGATTACGATTATGTCCATGAATCAATGCTTGGAGGACGCTCCGATGTTTGAATTGATTCCGAGAGAACAAAGAAATCTCAATGGATTATGAGAGTGCATACGAGTTGATGGAAAGATCTTCCATGCACATTGATGATATATTTGCATATCTTGTTGCTCAAGAAATCATAGAGCACGATGATGTCGAACCACGCTGCGTTGCGAGAATGTCAACAAAGAGCGATTGGCCTCAATGGAAAGAAGCAATCCGAGCGAGAACTAGATTCTCGACAAAGAGACGGTATTTGGTCCGGTAGTGCTAACCCCACCAAGTGTAAAGCACTGTAGGACATAAATGGGTATTTGTCGAAAGCGTAATGAGAAGAATGAAGTCTAAGGTACAAGGCTCGCCTTGTGGCGCAAGGTTTCTCACAACGCCACTGGAATTGACTATGAGGAGACATACTCTCTGTGATGGATGTAATAACTTTCCGTTACCTAGTTAGTTTAGTTGTTTCCGAAGGATTGGAAATGCGACTCATGGATGTGGTTACGGCATATCTCTATGGGGATCTTGATTCGGAGATATACATGAAAGTGCACGATGGTCTTTCATTGCCCAAGTCAAGTGACTCAAACCACGGAGTGCGTTTGCAATCGGATTGAAACGCTCACTTTACGGATTAAAACAATCCGGGCGGATGTGGTATACCCGCCTAAGTGACTACTTGATTGGGAAGGGATATAAGAATGATGAACTATGCCCTGCGTATTCATAAAGAAAACAAGTTCCGGATTTGCAATTGTAGAGTATATGTCGATGATATGAACATAATAGGTACTCTTAATGAAATAAGAGAAACCGCGAGCTATTTGAAATCCGAATTTGAGATGAAAGATCTTGGGAAAACTCGGTTTTGTCTAGGCCTTGAACTAGAACACCGAGCTTGTGGAATACTTATCCACCGGTGCATATGTCCAAAAGATGCTCGGGCGATTTAATATGGACAAGGTGCACCCTGTTAGCACTCCCGTGATCGGTCGAAGTTTGGACATAAAGAAAGATCCATTTCGTCCAAAGGAAGATGACGAAGAGCTATTGGGAGCGAAATTCCCTACTTAAGTGCAATAGGCGCATTATTGTATTTAGCTCAATGTACTCGACCGGATATTGCATTCTCGGTGAACTTGTTAGCTAGATTCGGCTCCGCGCCAACGCGGCGTCATTGGAATGGTATTAAAAACATATTTCGATACCTAAAAGGAACCATTGACTTGGGCCTATTTTTTCCCTACACAAAGACAAGAGGGACCGTAAATGAAAATACAACCCCCCTAAAGAAAATGTCGACGGCGAAATCGCCACCCCCTACTACGAAACCCCAAACAATGTATTAGTTGGGTTTGCGGCGGGTATCTATCGACCCACATAAAGGTCGTTCCCAAACCGGTTATGTATTTACCATTGGGAACACGGCGATATCTTGGAGATCAACCAAGCAAAGTCTTGTGGCTACCTCCTCGAACCACTGCGAGATTATTGCTCACATGAGGCGGTTCGTGAGTGTATATGGATAAGGTCCATCATTACACATATTCGAGGGACCGGTGGTTTAAGTTCCACCAGCGAAGAGCCTACTTGCATTTATGAAGATAATGCGGCTTGCATCGAACGAGATGAAGCTTGGTTATATCAAGGGTGACAACACAAAACACATATCACCAAAGTTTTTCTATAACCGGCAACAACAAGCTCTCCTCAAGATTCAAGTGAATCAAGTAAGGTACGAGGAGAATGTGGCGGATTTGTTTACCAAGTCACTTGCCTAAAGCAATATTTGAGGAACATGTGAAAAATATAGGAATGCGAAGGCTTTCAAAGCTTCCTTGATCGGTGTAAGGATCGGGGAGATATAGACCTCGGGGGAGTCTAATACACACATGTTATCCTTAAAGATTAAAGGTGCGTTGTGCTTTTTTCCCTTTGACCAAGTTTTATTTTGTCCTTTGGGTTTTGTTACTTGGCAAGGTTTTTAACGAGGCAACGATCCATGCACCATTTCGCCTTTGACTTGGCACAAGGGGAGTGTTGAAGGAAAATACTATTATGTGCCTTCGTCAAAGCCAATGACGATTATCTTTCGGTTATTATGTAATGTTCAATCAGTATTTATTGCCATCAATGTAATCTGTGTTCACATTGTAACCGTGACCCTATATAAAGGGATTATCTAATGGAATGAGATACAGTTTTTCCCACTTTTACTTTTACACTTATTCTATTTTTTTTTTATTTATTTTTTTATTTTTTAGAATATAAATCACTTATTCTAAAAATTACGATGCAATCTCTCATGAATTTTTAAGCGATGTCCAACTACTTATCGTTGAATAGAAGTGATGAGTATTTTTTTTTCCACATACCTACGAAAATGTCCCATTTTTATGCCCAGGTCTCCTTCATCATTTGTTTCCACTATTACAAGTCAAATAATTATACAATCAATTTTTTTAATATAAGGTGTATAATAATTCCAATGAATCTTTTACAATATTTTTTTCACTGAAGTCGAAAGTTTTATTACGCGATCAAAAGCCGCACTTCTACACGGTCTAAGAGCATTTATAGAAGAATCTGTAAATGATGTTAAATCTGAATTTTAGAGCTCCAAACAATTCAGATCTATCTAAAACACCAATGGATTAGTATCTCTTAAGCCATTCTATACACACAGATTCTTAAAGTAACGCTGAACATCTGGCACAAAAGGTTGTTGTACTCCAGATCCATTCATTCCTTTTTCTCTCACCTTTCTCTTTATTTTTGGGCCCGCTTTCCTTTTCTTTTGTTTTCAGTAGTATTATTTATCATAGAGGAAATATTCTAATTTTTACACATTACAAGAGCATAAAAACTTAATATTTTTTTTAGAAAATAATAAAACCTTAATAGTATATAAGAACAAATTAACTAACATTACAATTAAATAAAAAGGAAATAGAATTGTAATAAATTCATTTATCCTTATTACATAGTAACAAAAATAAAAAACGGAGATAAAACTGCTTCTAAATTTGTACTCAATTAAACTATTGAGTAGAATTACTACAAACATTCCACCAATTAAATGTTAATAGTTTCTTTTAATATTAATTAAATGTTAATAGTTGAAAAAGTTAATGAGAAGTCTATAAAATAAAGAATTTAATGTATTTTATTATGAATAGAGAATATGTAAGTAGAGATTCTAATGCACTTGATTATGTATTGAGATTCTGTAAAATAGAAAAAATGATGTTTTAGTCTGTAAAATAAAAAATCTGTGAAGAGACATTGATGCGAGTGCTCTAACGCCGTACTACTTTTATCCATATGACTTGTGTACCACTTCTTAATTTCTTGCTATATGAATTATTAATTAAAGTACAGATATATAATAATATAAACTTCATCAAATTTAAATATATAAAAATATTGTTACTTTGGATTACATGTTTTGAATATGTAAGAAGACATTTATTAATTAAATAATATTCTAGTGATTAAAAAAATAAATTATATATATTTTAATATTTCAAATGCATAAAATTATCAAATATCCCAACTAGCTTAAAAAGAGTTTTCATCTAAAAATATAAGTACATGATGAAATTGTAAAAAAAACAAAAAACAAAGTGTAAAATATATTGTTACCAAACAGTCTAATCCATTTCAACACTTAAACAATTCAGATGCTTAACACATTAAGATTTCAGATTTGACAAACGCCCCCTTAGTTTTTTTTTTTCGAGAGGGAGTTTTCTATTGTTAATTTCTCTTACATGGAGAGTTTTCGTGCGCACCGTTCCGTTGGATGTAAGCAAGAAAACAAATACTAATTTACGGTGCACACGAGGAGACAAATACTAGTACAACATGACGGTGCATACGAGAATAGTGCATGTAAAAATTTCCCATGTCGGTGAGCATTGCACGTGATATGGAAATTCAAGCAAAACGACATCAGACATGAATAGACAAAATGTATATATAATTCAATCCCTTTTAAACCATATGTATCAAAATTTTATCATGATTTACGACTTCCATTTAAATTGTATACTCTCTTCGTACCATTTTAAACATAGTTATCAGACCCGGCCCGGCCCGGCGGTCGAACCGGTGGTTGGCCCGGCCCGGGACCAAAACCGGCCGATTCAAGAGTCTGACCGTTCAAGGAGTTGACCCGCCCAGACCCGGAAAACCCGGTGGTTGGACCGGTGAACCGCGACCCGGCCCGGTATGAATCAACCCGGTCTGTTTTTTTTTTTTTTTTTATTTTTTAAATTGCCACAGGATTTTTTATTATAAAAAAACATCATTCTTTGTGACTTGAACCTGAGTCCTCGAGGTAGGAGTCGAATATCCTAACCATCATTTCTTATTTCGTACTCTATCTTTTAAGCGAAATGAGTTCTTACATTTCTATATTCGTCAAATTAAACACCACAAACTAAAGTCGAAATTCAATACAACTTCCAAAATTGGCAAGTAATAAATTAACATTGTTTATAAACAAACTTGTTGGGAACGAGGACTAGTTTTTATTTGAATTAATAATGTTACAATGCATGGACCAGTAAGAAATTTTGATGGTTTTTCACTTGTATTGTCATGTGTTTTGGTATCAAAAACGCTTTTCATTTGTATTTATTTTGATTTGGATGTTGAAAACTTGGAATATTTTGGAATTGATTATTATTATCAATTTTTTTTATTTTTTTATTGTATGAAAATATTATTTTTAACCTTATGTTGTGACCCACCGGTTGAACCAGTAACTATGATTTTAAATGTTCTTTTTGACATGTGTATAAGAAAAAAATGCTTTATTTATTGACTATAATTAATTGATACAAGATTTCAAAAATGTACTAAGAGAAGTTGTTGCAACATTTACGTTACCTCATTTTTACTTTTAAAAAAAGGATATTAAATGCACAAAATTCACACCTATTTGTGATATCTTATAAAGATATCGACATACTCAGGGGCGGATTTAAGAAGGAGGGAGGGGGTTCAAGCGCCCCCCTTAGATCCAGGGGAGGACGCATGATCACGGGTAAAGGGGAGCGATACTACGGACGAGTGTAAATTTTTAGGGGGAAAAAAAAATACACAACATACATAATAGTGTGTTTTCCGGATCTAAGCGCCCCCGCTTAGATCCGGAAAACACAATATTATGTATGTTGTGTATTTTTTTTGCCCCCCCTAAAAATTTACACTCTCCCATAGTATCGCCCTCCCTTACCCGAGATCATGCGTCCGCCCCTCGACATACTATAAAATAAAACGGAAAAAATAAGTTATTGATCATAGAGATTTATGTTTGGGCATTGTTTAATCTAAACCAAACCAGTACTTTATTTACTCTACTATTTTAATTCATTTATTTATTTCACTCATATCTTTACAATTTATCACCAATCATTTCTTAATCTATAAATAATTTTTTTTTTAAAATCATCTCTTATCACTTCACTTTATTCACTATAAAGTTTTTTTACCTTTATTTTATTCATTATAAAACTTTTTTACGGTTTATCTCGCCAAGTATTTCTTCAACTACAAAATTTCAACGACAAAAAAGTCAAGTTATTAATTATTATTTCACTTTATTTTATTATATTTTATTCTCCTGAATCGATTTTTTTAAAGGTACCATTTTATTAATGCATATCAAAACCGCAAGCTGAAAGTAGAATCACACGGGGATTAACGCACCAACTTATTAGACCAACTACAGGTAAACATGCATGAGCTAGATAATAAGCCGGCTTATGTTAAATCACCGAATAAAAGAAAAAAGGAGCAAAACTAGAAGACCCTAACCAATTTCAAACAGTTAGAAACTAAACAGCCCGGCAAAAATATGTCCGTGCCCCCTTTCTGAAGACGATGGACACATGTAAGGGAATCAGTCTCTATCAAAATTCGATGGTGTCCACGCATTGAAGCCAAAAATTGCGTGAAAGAGAGGTTTAAGCTTCAATGCCTCCACATCTAGGTTGCTCGGGATTCTCTACAATAACGAGTGCAAGATCCGCTCACTATGATAACGAAAGATAACCCACAATGGCTGCTGGCCCACCAACACAAGTTGCATGTGTATTGACTTTAATCACATCCAGAAGGGTGGGGAACATGCGGACGGCCAGGAGGCTCATGATGAATGCACTAAGGAGGTCTGCACAGAATGAATATAGTCAACTGCCTCCGCCTGCGAGTTCGCAATCATGCCTCCGATATCCACATGTCTATCATCAAATAACCAGGCACACATGGCCTTCCAGATATTCCATATGGTCGTGAGAAGCACAACTATCTCCACCATCTTACACATGTCGCACATCGCCTGCAATAACCTTGAGAAATCCGAAGACGGTTGGAGGGCCAAACGCAACCGGTCATACTCAATCAGGTCCAGACATCCTTCGGTACCACACAATGTAAAAGTGCATGCTTTAGATCCTTCTCCGGAGACCCACAAAGCTGGCAAATCTCATATCCAACTCTCATGCGTTGCAAAGTGGCTTAGAGTGTCAAACAACTATGGTTACCACACCATAAAAAGTGCTTCACTCTGGGCCGAAGAGTTAAGTTCAAGAGGCTTCTCCAAGCTCAGACAATGGCTGGTGAGGATGAAGGCTTGTCCGAGTGGGGCTGTGGACGGTGAACCTGTGTATCCAAGCGATACCCCGACCAAACCAAATACTGCCCCATCGTATCATAGTGCCATATAATATCATCCCAATGAGCCCCTGTAGGATGTGGGACACTCATGATTGTTTCTGCTTCATAAGAGCAGAACGAACCATGTACCAGATCCCGATTCCACGAGCAAGTGTGGACATCAATGAGCGTCTTCACTTTCGTGTGAGCATAAAGAGCATAAGAGGGTACTCAAAATGTGGGCAACATGGGTAACCACGCTTCCCAATAGACTCTAATCAAGACGCCGGCCAATGCAGGCCACGCAAAAGGAGGTCACGTTCGTCGAGAATGCTCCGCCAAAGAAATGAGGGTTTGGGGTCAACCAGTACATCAAGAATATTACTATTTGGGAAGTACTTAGCTTGCAGAACTTAGATGACAAGAAATGAGGGTAATTTCAACACCCGCCACACCTGTCCAAACAGAATTGTTTTACGTAGAACTCATTGCTTAACCAGTAGCTCATAAATGATTTATGTAATACCAAAAAAAAAAAAAAAAAAAAGGGTTTAGTATGTATCATTATCCAATAATGAATATGTTAGAGTTGGCTGTCCCATTATGTGTCCTTTGTCCACATGTGTTTTGTGGACGAAATTACATCTAAAACTAATGGATCTAAATCAATAGGCCCATCACATTGTCACGTCTTCAACCCATAGGACCACTCGTTAAAGTGTATGATTGTGGATATTTTTCAAAACCATTTCCGATCCTATACGACTTCTTTCTTTTTACAACACATCTTCATATAGATTATCTTTTTATTACACATAATTTTTGCTTAATTTTATTACACAATAATTCTAATCATATATATCATGCTCCTAATTCAATTTATTGGGAGTGGATTTGGTTACAAAAACAATACATTCACAACTGAGTATAACAAATAATTTTAAATCATCGTTGAGACATAAAAAAGAAGAGGTTAAGCGACCGACATCGTTGATATACCCGTATTGTTTGGTATACTGTAATACACTTTAACGACAAGGTTTTATAAGTATCGGGCGGTATCATCAACTCAAGAGGGCCCTCTTGTTTAAGCGACGGTAATCATTCACAGAAGCAATCTCATAAACCACAAAAAGGTCATATAAAGTTTACATGAAGAAACTGCCAATTTTTAACTGCATCACAGCTTCAACTGCAGTTATTATCAGAACATCTAATAAGCTTTATTTGGTAAATTGAGCACAAAAATATCTTCAATATATTATGGATGATTTTTAAAATCTATGTTCCAGCTTCTCCTTTTCCAGGTAGTGTTGCACATACCTGCATTTCAATAAACTTTCACTACTGTGGGAATTATTATTCCTAACACCAACATTCATATTTGCTAGCAGCAGCCCAGACAAAGCGTGTCAAAGTATAATTCACCTAATCACCCCCATGGAGTAAAAGAAGAACAACATTCATATTACATTATTACTCAAAGATGAATCCATCCTTAACCCGACACTTTCGATGCCATCCAAGTAGTTTGGAAACAGACTAAATTGAATGAAAGCATAAAGATAAACACTGTCAACTCAGTCAGCATATCACGAAAAGGGAAGAAAATTTTGATATCTTTTTTATGGAAAGGATATTACCACATAAATCGATATAAGTTGGTGTTGCTGGTGGGATTTGAACTCGAGACCTCTTAGTCCTAAGGCCTATGTTCAACCATGCCTTGCAAAAATTTGGACCATTTCTTGAATTGTGTGTCGTCTTTGCGCATGGGGTCATGCGCGAGGAAGAAAACTTAATTAATAGCTCCGAAATAAGAGGAATACAAAAGGCATGAGTAATGTGGAACAGTGCTTTGGAAATCCATAGATATCCACATCAGTGCAAAATGCAGTATGCATAACATGCCCTATAGCATCTGCACTTCTACATCATCTCATTGAAATATAAATAGTAAAAGGGTAAAGATATGTGCCCGATTATTCCATGGTGAAGCTACTGCAACAAGAGGCTGTCAAATTAAGGGGGGAAAATAGAGGACTGAGGACCAATCAGCAAAACCATGCACCAACACGATGGAAAATTATCCAAGTCGAGAGAGATGTAGCGCTTGCATAAAGCGTGATCAGTGGTAACCGCAAGACCTCTTACATCCCCAATTATATATGACGTAAAGAAATTTGATGAGACATAATTCTCTTTAAAAAAAACGTGTTTGATTGGAAAAGAATATGAAGATTATACTGCTACCACATTCAAGCCATAAACTCGGTTGCCGGGGAGTGGCCATGTCCTATTGTTTTCTCAGCCAAAGAGGCCTGAGAGAACAATAGACGGTACCAAACACTCAAACACAATATCCTAAACTACCGAATTTTCACTTAAGACTAGGACACTTTGCCACCAGTGTCAGAACAAGATGATGCAAATGGCTAAAACAAATCCCCTACCAATACCATGGCAGAAGATATTTTCATACAGGATTACGGACACCAAAATTACTATCTTCCTCAAACAGTCCAAGAGACCTGGTCAATTGATTATCCCATTAATCATAATATAATGAAGGCATAACATAGGCCAAAGATATGACTCCATAAGCTATACACACAATAGTAATCTAGTTTGTATTTACAACTGAACCATAATTAATTAACATCCAAATTCAAAAGTTAAAGATTGCTACAGCCTACAGATACATATGAAGTTGGGGATTCAAAAAAACTTTTACCAGAAAAAAAAAAACACTTTGAAGTTTGAACAAATCAATATTAATCACAGAAGATTCCCAAACTGAGGAGAACAAAATAAATGATTGATTCAATCGGTCTACCTTCACCGTCAATCATCAGACACGTTAACATGAAGGAAATAGAAAACAATGCATTCAACAATGCTGGAAATGGATATGGATGGAATCATTTAAAAGAAGAAGAAGAAGAAATTGCTTACGAATAAGTGGCGATGAGAGGAGTGAATAAGAGGGTGGCGCTGATCCAGTTGTCGAAGACCTTATGGTGAATTTTGGAAGGAAGATCCTTCCAGAGACCAGGCATTATCTGCTGCTGAAATGGAGATAAGGCGTATACCACCGCCTTCAGCTTCACCGGCTGCTTTCCCATTTTCCTTTCTCTCTGTTAGTTAAAATCTGCGTTGATGATCGGACGAAATGCACACAAAGCGTTTGCCTATTTGCCCATTGTTTCACGCTGCTCTCTCCAAGAAATTGTATCCGGAATAGCCGATTGAACCGGGTTCAGCTGTTTGGGCTTCTCTCTATATATTGGGTTATAATAACAACAACACAACCCATGTTTGTACACATTGTTTGATTGATTTTTTATTTTTTATTTTTAAGTGATTCTAATGACACCACATAAATACTTTCGCACCACATTCACTTGTAAATTTGTATGTATAATGTGGTGTCACATTATCTACGTGGTGCTATAATGTATATTGATGTTTCAACCAATGTAACTGTCATGGAGACACCGACACTCGTTATATATACCATAAATGTCACTACCCCCTTGGGTAACGCTTTTGTAAATGTAGAACGCCAATATTAGTGATATTCCTTTTTGGGAAAAAATAATCATGGTGTCTGACATAACTTTTTAGGTTCTCCAAACGATCGTTTTGCTCGAACCGATTCGCTGATGCCGATAGAACCATCTTAGAAGTAAATGAAGGTTAAAAACGAGTAAAATAAGTGACACGATGATGGGAGTGGTGAGAGAAGTATCGAAAGAGATCAAGTGTGAAGGGTGTTCAAAGAATTCATTACTTTGTTCTACTTCTACTCACTTCATTGACAAATGCAAGCCTTCTTCTGGTTCTTCATTACATAAATAAAACACACTCGTTTTCAGGGGAAAAAACCGCAAAGACTTTTAGCTATCAAAACACACTGTCCAAGATTAGCATTTTACAAGTGCATACGAATTCTCAACCATACCGATACAAATCAATAACGAATAAAATTAATTATACTTGTACATGTAACAAAGTACAAATATCTCAACTTACACAAGTACAACAAGGGTGTGTTAAAGTTGATTGGTTACAGTTTTGTTATAGCAGCATTAAAAAAAAACAAACAGATGGAAAGAAGTGATCAAAGATGGTTGGTCTTCTCTTCTTCAAGTAGGTAAAAATGGTAAGTGGTAAAGTGAATCATCAACCACCGGTTTTGGCTCGCTTCATTCCGCTTGAACTGAAAGGGTATGGACTACTTCCCATGGGTTGAGGACTTCTTTCTTTTAAACTGTTATTCAGCATTGCAAGCTCTCTTAGCTGTTGTTTCTTGTATATGTCTTGTGATTCATCCTGTCATTTTAGGTTCATATGGTCAAAATAACAACATCACTGCATTGACCCACAACATTGTGTCATTACATACTTGTAACACTATTGATAATTAAACGGGCACGACCCCGACCCATATTCATCAATTGGTGACACCTTGATCAGTAGTCTACAAGTGTGTAGTGTTATTCCAGAGACTAATAACCGGTATTTCACAAATCATGACCAGGAAAAATGCGCATTCGAGCTCTGAATCTTAAGATTGAGCAAGAACACACAATCTTGAATGAAATGCACTTGATAATCTGAAAATCGAATGCAAATGAACTAATTCAACAAGAAATATTAAGCAATAATTACCACAGGTTTTAGCAGTTCTTCTATTATCTCCCTTGCTTGCTCTAATCGTACGTCAACAATATTGGCAGGAAGCTCTGCCTCGATCAAAATATGAAGCGGATCACGCAGATGCTCATATCCTGGTTTTCCTCTTAAAATCTCCTCCTTTGAATTAAACCATATATAAATGAGATAAAAAAAGCATAAATTGCTTACATCCAGAGGGTCCATGAGGAAATTGAATACATTGAATCTCATAGATAGCTATATTATAAGCACGTGTTGTACCTTATCTGGATCCTTAATCGAGCCTTTGCCTCTGATAAATACGCGGCATCCAGAAGAAGCTTCCACTCGTTTCAGAGAATTCCCTCGAGGACCCAATAGCCTCCCAACAAAATTGAACTAATACAATTAACCCAAAAATGTTAAGGACTTCAAACATGTTCTATTGCATTTCGAATTGTGCTAATATACTAGTATAGAACAAAAGATAGTCTTACAAAAACCTTACATTGGGATATCTGTCCACTGGTATTTCTAAGCACAATGCCTTCTTCACAACAAATGAGCTGTGATTTCTAGTTGCAGGATGCCAGTTTGTGTTCATCTCCCCTGTTCCACCGCACCACTTAAACACAAGACGGTAAATATTAGTATCCTCGAGATACAAGTAAACATTAGATACGTAGATTCAGACCTTAATAAAATCGCATTATGACCTTTAATACTTAATGAACTGATCTAAAATCACAATTTATCAGGTCCTATGAACTCGAGAGCACGCAAAACAAGCATTAGGTAAAGAAAAAGTTCAAATGACTAGGAAATGCACATGCTTCTCACCTCAGATAGAGGATTGTACAATTCATTTCCATTCCAACCTCCAAAATCTTTTCCTCCAATATTCTTCATGATGTCTAGAGATGTGATAGCACTGGGGCTTCCACGCCGTAGGTTTTCGATATCACCAACGCCTTGCTCGGATATCATTCCAGTAATCCTTAGTATTTCTGTTGAGGTAATGTCATGAAGATATGTACATGTCAATCTTTTCTGGCAAAACACAGATGATCAAACAAGTCTGAAGCACAATGTGCCCCAATGTTCATAAAATGATAATTCCAATGTCCCACTACAAGTGTCGGAACACACTTTTACACCATTGATCATTAAATCGTTGTGACATGACTGTTGTGAATTGTGATAGTAGTACATCCCTCTAACAATTGGCAGATTGTATTGGACCATTAGGGACAAAAGAAACAAAAATTCGGTCCAGAACCAAAACAATCAACCTCTTTTTATACACCAGATGCAAACGTAGTTTAAAAAAGATGGAAACATAATTAGCAACAGATGAATTTAGAGGAAAACCTTGGTTGATCAATAGGCTGCATAAAGGAAGGAGATGCATGAAAGGTACAAGCTTCTGTCGTTCAGCTAAAAGCTCTGCCAAATACTGACTACATTACCAGAAATAAGCAAGAAATCAAAATACTGCAAAAACAATCAAAACAGCAAAAAAAATCCAAAAGGGTTCAATTTTTCAACAAAAAAGCACCAATCTTTACTCTGCCCGTCAGAAAAAAGCAACTAAAACATTACCTACGAACATCGGTATCTGCCCTTATGAATTGACCCACTCCTCCTCTTGCTGGTGAGAAATTCACATTCTCATTGTACAAGTTAGACATGATTTGCATGTTTGATTAAGGGTCTTTTGAATTACTAGCAAAGTAAGAAGAAAAATAATGGGAGAGAAAAGAAATGAGTCCAAAAGAAGTTTGTACAAGTTATGAAAGGTTGTTTTCACAGGGAAATTAGGTTGAAAAACGGTAAACTACGCTTCAAAACAGAGTGTAGGAAAAAGAACAAGAACATGTGAATAATTATGTATAGGTATTCACGTAAATTTTTTTAAGTTTTTTTTTTTCCCCTTTCTTTTTGGTTGGTTGGTCCCGTTGAATCGAGAGAGTTTGGGATGGTTTAAATAGGCGTGGGATCCATAAATGCCCACGTTTATGGATACTGCCACCTTTTGTCATTAAAATATAAGGTTACAACAGATGTTTTTTTTTTTTTTTTTACAGCTTCATTGTGTAGATGCCAAGGGAGGCCGTACAACTTCACGAGGTTGCAGAGTAAATGCGTGAATGAGTCGAGCAACTCGACATTCAGCTCGTAAAATATTCGTTTAAATATAACTTAAACTCCGTATTTTTTTTTTTTGAGTTGCTCAAGTTTGTGTTCGAGCTAGCATGAAAGTTGTCCAAATTTAGTGGTTTTGCCTAATACAATCAAGCTGAACTCGAGAGTAATTGAATTTATTTTAGTCATTCTCAAGCAATTTAATTCCCGCCCAACGAACTCAAGCCGAGTTAGAGTATTACTATTTTAAATAGTCGTTTGATTTGATAAGTCACAGTTTGATTCAACTTGAATCGCATAGAGTAATGCTATTGGCACAACCGTTGTGTCGCAACGAATCACACAACGGTCATCCACACCGTCAAGGACGGAGGCAAGAAATTTTTGTTGGGTGGGTTGAGAATTTTTTTTCCAATGTATTTATACGGCGTAATTTTCTGAATAAGATTAAAATTTATTTATACTTTATGATGTATTTTTTTTGGGAAAATGATATAACCACTAGACATAATGTAGTGGACAATCACTACACACATCTTATCCATTGATTAAACTGTATTGTTTCAAATGAACGGAGAAGAGGTATATAATGATTGTCCACTACACACTATGTGTAGTGGATTTATCACCACCCATTTTTTTTTACTTCCCGCGCCACACTACAAACGTTAATTCCAGTGTCAATCCATTAGATATGACGTTACTCACAAGTGACATCTGTAACCATAACGTCAATGTCATCACTGACCTATTTTTTAAATGTATGTACCACTCACGTTATTTTCATTAAAAATAATTGTGGTGCTTGAAGTAATGTTTTGAATGTTTGAAATAATAAAGTGTCGGAAATAAAAGTGTGATATCAATGGAATAATTTTTTTGTCGTAACATATACTTTTAGTGGCTCAAGTTAGGTGATGCTTTAAGGCTAATTATTTAGTCGATTGATGAGTTGGTGGGCTGAACATACATACTATATAGAAAAAAATAAAAAGGGCTGGGTGGGCTTAGCCCCCTTAGCCCATACTTAAGCTCCGTCATGAATCTTGATAAGGATGTAGACTCATCACGATCAACGGTGCAGGTGACTGTTATGTTATTCGTTGTGACACAACGTGTATGCCCGTATCATTACTCGCAATCGCTTACACTACTGGTTTAGACTTTGATGATTGTTAATGATACATCACTCCATTAATCCATTCAGATATCATTGCACTCTTTTTTTTAAGGAACAACTTATATTAATCAATCAAATCTACCAAGCGAGTAGAGCGTACATCTTCTGGGGGTTGGGTACCCCAGGAAACAACATCCTGAGAAAAAACTACATGTCTAACTAAAAGATGCATTGAGATATTCCCCGTACGCATAACAAAAGAAAATTGAACAAAATAGTACTTAAATGCCTTCCAAAGACAATCATGTCACAAACACCTCAAGGCAAATAGATCCTCTAGTTCTTCGGAAAGCCCATGCACGCACATAAGGCAATCACTCTCAACAGCGAACTTCGCTAGCCCCATACCTCGGCCTCCCACAAGTGCCTGAAAAATCGTCCGTAATTCTAACAGAACAACTTCAATGTCTGGGTCAAAGTGGTATGAAAAAGACGCCAAGATAGACCCCTGATGATCACGGAAAATTAAACCCACCCATGCCGACGTTGGGATGACAGAAGCATTTACATTGCACTTCACCTTTCCCGGCACCGGGGCCTCCTATCTACCGACTAAACCGGGCCCCTGTTGAGAGGGTTGGAGCCACCCTCTTTTTTTGCACTGTCGGCTCTTTCATTACACTCTTTTATATCATTAATTATGATGAGACATGTATCAACTAAGGTCCTGTATTTTTGTTACCATTGATTATTTTATTATGATGCCAATCAGTGATATTGATAATGATAAAAGGTAAAGGTTACATGAAATGTAGATACAATTTTCCATTCATAATTTTTTTGGTTTTATCCATATAAAGAAACAATGCAATGACACAATGAAATAAATAAATTAGAATTAGATGTCGTTTTCCATTTACAATTTACACAATGTAGTATAGGAGGAAATATAAAGTTAATTATTTTTCAACGATAATATATTATCACGGATTTTCACTGTATATATATATTAATATATATATATTCCATTACACACGATAAGATTTATATCAATCAATACAATATATATATATATATATATATATATATATATATATATATATATATATATATATATATATATATATAATAACAATGGGTAGTAATTATCATAGTGTTCTTGCCACATATGTTTCAGAATGTTAGGAATTAATATGATATTATCAACAAAAGATCCTGGTAGAGTAGTTTTCCTGAAAATAAGGTAGTTTCCTAGCTAGTTTTGAGAAGTGTGCAAAATTATACATGTAAAATTATACTATATGCAAGTGGCTCTGAGTCGTTTGTCTTAGGGTTACGAGGTAAATATACTGTTTGTTATAATGTTTAGACTATGATATTTTTTTCATATGGGAAACTTGGAAAAATATGCTTCAAAAGAATAATATTTCTGAAAATATGTTCTAAAAATTAATATTGAAAAATTATGCTATCTTCGGTCATGCATCACTCGTGCGTCGCTACGTGGCTCGTGCGACGCATGCGTCGTTCATTCGCCGACGCAGACATAATTTCAAATGTTAATTTTTTTAAAGCATATTTTCAAGGATTTTATTTTTTTAGAGCATATTTTTCCAAGTTTCCCTTTTGTTTAAGCATAGTTAACTACAAACCCCACACTATAATTAGTTTGCATAAAAGTTAGTTACCTCTTAAGGAGTATCCATAAAGTTATTTTCCTCGATCTTATGCATGACTTGTACATGTCATCACAAAGCAAAATAAGTTCAAGTATAACACGACTTAAATCAGAATCTCTTAACGAAATTTTTGTTTTATAATTTTAAATATATATTTTTCTGGTTTATGGAATCTTTATCCAAGATGAAACGCGTCATATTCTTTATTTTACATAATCCGACATATATAAAGGAAAATACACAAATCAATGCAATAGATGTAAAGAAAATTTTACAGAATCTGTATTTTACAGCAGCCTTTATGCTGTAGTGATTTTTTCCCTAAAATTTTTTGAGGAACCAAAGATTTTTATTCAACCATATCCGTTAGAGTAGCAATCAAACATCATCCGGGGGTTGGGTATGTCGAGAATAATCTAGATGTTTGAATATTTATCTTATTATTTGTATTTATTTAATTATTACTTGGAGCCTAAGTTATAAAGGTCTATATAATTCTACACACTCTATTCGATTGAATCTATGAAATACAATTATCTTAAATCTTGATATGCTATCAGAGCGACTTAATTTTTCTCTCTCGTTATGTCAATTCTTCCCTAAACCCTAACCCTTTCAAAAAAAAAATCAAAAAAAAATTCATACGCAGGTTTCCTTCTCCGGCAGCCTTGTCTCCTCCGGCCGGCCTGTACACTTGCACCTCCCGTGGTTCTCTTGTCAATTCAGCCCTCGCCCCAACAAACCCTCGCCCCAACTGTGTTTGCGAAATTAGAGTCGGAAAGATTATCCCTGAATCAGGCCATTGAAGCTTCCTGATCGACTGCTTCAAACAAACCAAAAAATATATATATATATATATATATATATATATATATATATATTTCTTTCTTCTCTCTCAATCGGCTGCTTCCTGATCTCAAAAAAAAAAAAATTCTTTCTTTCTTATGCTCCACTTTGCATCACAATCTATCTGTTACTCTTTCCCGTCCATTCATAAAAAATAAAAATAAAAAATCTTCAAACCCCAAAAAATTTCTTCCTCCCCCAATTTTCTTCTTCTTCCTCTCTGGACAAAGCCAACCTTGTCAGACACCTATGTCGGCCTCTACCCGTCTTACACTTGACGACGGTCCTCCTGCGCCGACCCATCGCTTTACCGTACTATTGTTGGCGGTCTACAATATCTCGGTTTTACTCGGCCTGATATTGCCTTCGCGGTCCACAAGGTTAGTAAGTACATGCATTCGCCTACCGAAGCTCACTGGGTTGCCGTTAAACGTATCCTTCGGTACTTAAGCACACCATCTCTGATGGTCTCTTCTTCTCCCGCCAGTCCTCTGTTTCTCTCCGGGCTTATTCTGACTCTGATTGGGCCGCTGACAATGATAATCGCCGATCTGTTGGGGCATATTGTGTTTTCCTTGGTGAGAATCTCATTAGTTGGCGTAGTAAGCAGGACTTGACTGTTTCAAAGAGTAGCACTGAGGCCGAGTACAAGACTCTTTCTAACACCGCCGCCGAACTTCAGTGGCTTTGCAGTCTTCTTCGTGAGATGCAGGTTCCGTTGTCTCTCCCCCTACTCTTTGGTGTGATAATATTGGCGCCACCTATCTTGCTCACAATCCGGTGTTTCATGCCAGCACGAAGCACATAGAGATCGACTTCCACCATGTTCGCGAATAAGTTGCAGCTGCAAGCTCGGCATCTCTTTTATATCCTCGAAGAATCAATTAGCCGATGTCCTCACCAAACCGTTGGCGCAACCTCGTTTTGCCAGTTTGAAATCCAATCTCCGTCTTCAGCCACTTCCCACGGGATTGCGGGGGTGTGTCGAGAATAATCTAGATGTTTGAATATTTATCTTATTATTTGTATTTATTTAATTATACTTGAAGCCTAAGTTATAAAGGCCTATATAATTGTACACACTCTATTCGATTGAATCTATGAAATACAATTATCTTAGGGTACCCCAAGAAACAACATGAAAAAGAATCTAAACCATATCTGCTAGAAGATGCGTCGGAGCATTACCCGCGCGCCTAACAAAAGAAAAACAAACTAGAGAGAACTGTGCCGCCTCGACAAGCAGTCATGCTGCAAACACCCAAAAGCCGAAAGATCCTCCTCTTGATGACACAACCGCTGAACACAGGCGATACAGTCACTTTCCACCACTAGTCTAGGCATCCCTAACCTCTTGCCCTCCACCAAAGCTAATTAGATTTCCGTCAGCTCCAACAATATAACCTCAATGCCCGGGTCAAATCGAAAGGAGTAGGATACCATAATAGTCCCCTGATGATCCCGAATATAACACCCACCCCATACGCTCTATCCGCCACTGAAGCATCAACATCACATTTGACCATCCCCTCCGAAGGGGGTTCCCAATGATCCCGCAGGCTCCCCTCCGAATGCCCCTGCCGCAATGCCACAATGGCCTGTTGGTATTCTGTTAGGATAATGACAATATTGTTTAGATAATAATATTATCCTCGACAATTATCTAAACATTATTGTTATTATCCTAACATATTCCCTAATTGCTCCTAGGGCCGAACTGCAGATTCGCAACACATACATAAACCGGTTGATGATTAAGACCGCACCGTACTGCACCTTTCAGATATGCCACATCAACCAAGTAACCTCCGCCACCTCCTCCTAAGATAGCCCCTCCACCTCTCTTTCTAAATTTGTAAGTTGAAATCTATAAAATATAATTCTTAAAGTATTTACAAGTACGAATATATCTTTAAGGAAAAATGCAAAAAATCCAGCAATTAATGTGGCCTGGGGGTATGTAAGGAAATTGGACATGGAAATCAGTGGAAGTAAAGGACACCTAACCTAACTGTCTTCTTCTCCTTGTGCTCGATTTACCACATTTGACACCCTGTTCTTTATTTTTTTCTTTATGCCACCAACCAACCCAAATTCCTTGGAGACTAGCTGTTCCTTAAAATTTATTGCAAAAGGGTATAATAATATCCTTGAATATTATTCTCAAAATAAATAAATACTAATCCCAGTGTGGGACACTTTTATAACTTTAAAATAAAAAAAAGAAAAAAGATTACGACCAATCAATGTAGCCTTGATGATATTATGGGGGGAAAAAATGAGTCTCGCATTAAAAGGGTTCAAGTTTCATGGAGTATATAAATCGTCAGTTTATGCCTTATTGGGCCAACTAAAATCTTGAAAACAATTTGTTTTAAAACGCCATGATTTTATAGGTAAAAATTGTAAAAACACCACTAATACAACGGTGGATCTTTAAATTTATTCTAGTGTCCTCAGTGGTGTTTCTTTCATTTATCCACCACTAGTATGATAGGTGTAAATCAATTTACTATATGTGTTATTTGGGTTAAAATTGTGCTTGAAGCGGGTTTAAGCTGATGGAAAGGTAAATAATTAACATTATATCCGATCTATAAGTATACTTTATAATTATATAATAAAATATTACAGAACATTAAATGAGTATGAAGTTGAAGAAGGAACATAGGATTCCTGGTAAGTTATTGGCAATGGCACGTTGGGCCAGAGACAGCTATATAGTTGTTATAGTGTTGAATATTTCAATTTAAATAATAAATCCTTTTTTTTTCATTATAAAAATATTATGTGGTTCCACCCATTATTAACACCATCATCCTTTTTATTCCGATTCCTCCGTTTCATTTTCCAACACTTTATGATAGTTATTATTATTTTTCAAATACTTGCATATTTCTAATTTTTTTTTATAGTTTTCAAGAAGTTATATTCCTATAAATATTTAGCCTAAAAAGAGATTCTCAAAAACGAATCACACACTATTGTTGAAAATTCTTACACAATTCTCTCCAACTGCTATGGGGTTGTTGTCTAGAGGTATTGGTGATGGTATTTGCCTTGTTTGCAAAAAAGCTCAAGAAACGACGCATCATTGCTTTTTTGATTGTTATATTACTAAATCGGTTTGGTCTTTATATCCGGATGACCACTTTTGGAGGAGTTTGTCTTTCCACTCTAACCTTGACTTCTTTAAATTGTTGCTGAAAAAGGAACCTGAGGGATCTGCAACCAAATTTATCAACATCCTTTGGTTGATCTGGAAAAGTAGGTGTAGTTTGATATATGAGCAATGTGAACCTAACCCAGCGAAGATTCTAATGCAGTCAGATATTGAAGCACGGAGTTACATACAAGTTCACTCAATGAGGGCATTCATTCCTAAACCGCCGAGTGTCAAGAAGTTGTGGGAGTCACCAAGGGAAATTTCGGTAAAATTCAACATGGATGCTGCAGTGAAAGGGTCTGATGTAGCAATTGGAGGCTTGATCAGAAATAGGTCGGGTAACATCCTCTGCAGCTTCTCTCAAAAGCTCGTCGGAGGTTTCGATGTCGTCATACGAATTTGCCTTAGTATTCACTGCCTATGATCCTTGCAATCACATGGGGCTATTTCGATGTCATATTCGAAGGTGATTCGCAGACGGTCCACAAAAAGTTGTTGTCGCATGAGGATGATTTATCTCACTTAGACTCTATTATCGATGATTGAAAAATTCTTATTCCTACTTTTGTCAATTTTTGTTCTTCCTTTGTCAATAGAGAGGGCAACCTCCCAAAGCCCATCTTCTGGCAAAAGAAGCGCTTATCTATCGTCTGCCTCAAACAACGATGGCGAGCCGTCTTCCAATATTCTTTTAGCATGTTCTGCTGATTTGAAGCAATAAATAATTCTCTATTTCCTAAAAAAAAAAAGGGATAAAATGTTTAAATATGTATTTTTTTTTTTAAATAATTGCAATATTTATGATTAGAATGCAAGGGCAAGTGGGCAACAAAAATCCTACACTAGATATTGCAAGTCACATGGACATGTGGATTTTCAACTTTAATTTCCTCCATAAATTGTCTCCAAAAAAAAAAACTCCTCCATAAATTAATAATAGACCTTCTAGTAGTTGTATTTCATTAAGAATGGAGCTTATATAAATGGATAAAATAAATAATTTTTGAATTTGTAAAATCGACATCTATTACAATATTTTTATGAAATTACTTTCAAAGAGAATCAACATATATACAGTGATGAAAAAACCAAGGTCGCATTTGATAGTTTTTATATCTTAAGGTACCACTCGATATATAGAGAATGGTCGCATTTGATATTTTTTATATATCAGGGTACCACTCGATATATAGAGCATTATAAGTTAGTTTGATTGGCTTTCTGATCCCACAGCTATTAACAATGAAGCGTCCATTTTTTTCTCGAACTTACTTTCACAAGGCATTGATACTGACAGCTCTACTACACAGGAATTCATTTCCTATATTCCTCATATTTTGGATAACGAGGATAACGAGAACCTTCTTGCTGAGATCACTATGGAAGAAGTCAAGATGGTGGTTTTTTCTTTAAATGCGAGTAGTGCTCCTGGACCGGATGGTTTCTCTGCTATTTTTTTTTCAGCGTTTCTGGGATATTATTCAGGAGGATGTTGTTATGGCAGTTAAAGACTTCTTTTCTGGCCGCCCCATCCCAAGATCTGTTGGCTCTACCTTTATTAGCCTTCTGCCGAAGAAGGACGTCCCAGTTACTTTCTCAGACTTTCGACCGATTTCCCTTTGTACAATGGTCAACAAGATATTCACCAAGCTCTTATCTCTCCGGTTGCAGAAACATCTCCACAAACTCATCTCGGATGAGCAGTCCGCTTTTTTCAAAGGAAAAGACATATCTGATAATATTTTACTTGTACAGGAGGCTATTCAGCATATTCATAAAAAAGTCAGAGGTCACAATATGGTCCTCAAGTTAGATATTATTAAGGCTTTTGACCGTGTTTCATGGCCTTTCCTTGAACGTCCCATGCGATCTTTCGGGTTTCACCATCGGTTCATTGCTCTAATATTTAACAACTTACGAGGCTGCTGGTCTTCTGTGCTGATTAATGGATCCCCTACGGGTTTCTTTCAATCCTCTCGGGGTATTAAGCAAGGGGATCCGCTCTCTCCATACTTGTTCATCTTACTTACCGAAGCCTTCACTCGGGGTCTCAAAGTTCTTTTTGAGGACCCAACTATGTTGCATTACTCTCTTCCTCGGCATTTTCCTCAACTTACTCATTGTTTGTATGCAGATGATCTTCTTGTGTTTTGTAGAGGGCTTAAAAGGAATGTGCGAAAAATTATGGATTTCATTCATAGATATGAATTAGCTACGGGTCAAGGTGTTAATCTCAGCAAGATTTTTTACGTTATATCCAAGTATTGCCCAACTCACACCATTCGACGCCTCGCTACTCTCACAGGTATTCAAAAATCTGATTTACCATTCACTTATCTGGGTTGTCCCGTCTTTGCAAGTAGGGCTAAACGGGGATATTTTGATTACCTTATTAGAAAAATTCAGAAGAAGCTAGAAGGTTGGCAAGCTAATTTTCTTTCGATTGGGGGTCGTCTAGTGCTTATCAAGCATGTCCTCTCTTCTATTCCCATACACACTCTAGCTGCCATACAAGTCCCAACCTCGGTCATTCAGCAACTCCATCGACTTTTTGGGAATTTTTTATGGGGACGCACTTCGGATAATAAAAAACGCATTTGGCGTTCTTGGGAAAATTTATGCGGCCCTACAATTGAAAATGGGTTAGGTGTTCGCAATATTCATGATATTCAAAAAGCCTTTTCTTGCAAATTATGGTGGAAGATTCGCAATAAGAAAGGTGTTTGGGGTAAACTTTTTTCTTCTGTCCCATCTTGGAAAAAGCTGCAAGCTTGGAAAATGATGCGTAAAGTCGAATCGTTGGTTGAAAACTATCTCCAAGAACGCCAATCTAATAATACTTGGATTTGGACCCCTACCTCTTCTGGTATTTTTACTGTTGCATCGGCTTACCACCTTCTTCGGCAACATAAGGAAAGGCTTTACGAGCTAGGTGCAATATGGAAACCTTCGATACCAATCAAAATCTCTGTTTTTATGTGGCGCTTCCTTAACAATATGCTCCCTGATGAGCGAAAAATTCACCCACTAAAAATACATTTATAAAGACTCGCAAAACCGTGGGTAAACTAACTCTCTAACCGGCGAGTACCGGGTCGATTGCTAGGATAGCTAGGAGTACGAGGTCGTCCCAAGAGAAATGTGGTTGTGAGTACCAAAGCGAACGTGGTTCTTAGTCTAAGGCGATCAAAGTTTTAGGTGGAGTTTTTATACTAATGCGAAAAATAAATTTTAACTAACGAGATTAACTAGGTGATTAAAAAGCATAGCCGAGCCATGATCCAACAGGTTATCTCCCCACAGGAAAAACTTGATAAGGAGTGTGTTTTAACCAATTCAGTTCATATGATATTCACGGGAGTCAACTCTTTATTCTTGCGTTAAGATCTGAACAGCTCTCACTTAACCCCCACACTAGGTTTATTAACCCTCCCTTTAGAGAGCTAACTCGCCTAACATGGTTGACCGGAATAAAAAGCCGTTGAAAAACCTCACAGAAAACATAGTTTTAACGTGTCACTTAGGTTTCCAATCTAACGATTAAGACTATGGTTTAGTGATTTTAAAACATGTTTCGCACATCTCGTAAAAATAAGAATCTCACTTAGGCATAGTCCAGATCTGTCACTTAGATTGTCAATCTAACAATCAGGACTATGATTAGTGATATCCATATCTCACATCTCACCGCAAAATACATTTATAAGCTCGATGTAACCGTGAACAAAGTTGTCAATTTTATTCAAAGTTAAAATGATCAAAACGGGTTTAAAACATGATTTTATCATACGAATGTTTAATTAAGCACAACACAACTCCATCTCGTATCCCGAGGGTTGATTTTACCCGTTTTCACATAATTCGGCTATGTTGAGTTTAACTACTCATATTAACGAAAATAACAACGAAAATAACAAAACGAAAGAAAACAAAACGAAAAAGATAACTACAGATATATAGATATACGTATAAATATATATATAAATATATATAGATATAGATATATATATAATATACGTATATATATATATATATATATATATATATATATATATATAAATTTATACTAATTGCATAAAATGAAATAAACATAAAAGAAAGAACGGAAATGAAATTATATTAAAACGATAACTAGTCGGGTTATTACACCGACATTATAACGACATATATTACTACATATAGACCCCCCAAAACATAATTAAAAGAAGGAAGAAGGAGAAGAAGGGGGCAAAAGGTCTCGCATGCTGTGTTCCATATATATAGAAAATGTTGAAGCCGGATCGATCCGGATTAGTGCCGGATCGATCCGAGCTCATCATCACTAATCATTGCAGTAACATGCAGCACATGCAGCGGGGAATTTTATATATAATTATATATTAAACTTCTAAAATTCATATCTTGAGTTGTAGGCCTCCAATAATTATGATTCAAACGTCAAAATTAAGCTCTCGGAAAATTCTTCAACTTTCATGAAGGACACTTCTTCGAAAACGTCGTTTTGATGGGCCATTCCCATTACGTGTCGTTTGCGACATTTTCCTTAATACAAATCAATTAGCCACTTGACCACCATTTGAGTTGTAGAAATCCGATTGACTTGATTCAAAATCCATTGGAAAGCTTTCTTGAAGATATACAACTTTCATGAAAGATTCTTTTTCAGAAAACGCCGTTTTGATGAGCCATTCGTATTACGAAGATATTTCGGGATTTCTACTAATCCGAATTGATTAGTCAATTGACCATAACTTGAGTTGTAGAACTCCAATTGACGTGATTCAAAGTGCGTTGGAAAGCTTATGTGAAGATCTACAACTTTCATTAAGAAGTCATCCCCTGAAAATACCTCTAAGATGGGTCAAATCTCCGTATGCAAGATAATTTGATCCATTTGAACTCGTAAGCTTGTGGCATCTTCTTCTAATCCTCTAAACACATCTTTTAGACTCAAAACATGTCGTTACGTGGAATCTTGGTCAATGTATAATCCCGCAATGAACCACCAAAATACCAAACGTAAATCCGACACGACACTCCGGTTACTAAACCGGTACAAAAACTATAAAAACACGCTAAAAATACGATATTTTATATAATAACTACTACTAACATATTTAGTTGAAACATAGGAATTAATGACTCGAACTGATATAAAAATACTCGAAATGATATCAGAAACGGGTTGAAAAGTTATAAAAATAACGGTGAATTTTTCCGTTATCACAACCCCCCACTTAGCTTTTGGTCGTCCTCGAACAAAATAAGCGATAAAATAAAATGAATGAGGAAAAATTCCTGAAGATAAGATATGAATGACAATCAGATGATGCAACCATTCGAATCATAACCACACGTTAACCGCAATATAAATGTATAACGAGTGAGTGTGTGACAAGCCTTTTCAATTTCCACTATCCTCTCTTGAATAATTCAAGCAAACGCACAAATATCCATTCAGACAAAGTCTAATAACTTTCCTAGGTATAGGCAAGAATAGTTCCACACAAAGTCCTCCCGTGTACTTATTAGGATAATCCCTAAAGCATATCATTTAGTTTATACGGGGATAGTCGAAGATAACTAAGTTTTCAACCAACTTTTTCTTTTCTTTTCTATTTTTTTTTCTTTTTTTCTTTTCATAGAATACTAACATATCCGAACTCATTGCCAAAATCGACTATCTTGCAAGCGTCATGAGGTGAGATCGAATACATTAATACCTATCTAACTCTTTTTTTATTCCACATGTATAGTATATGCCCTCATTCCTAGCAATAGGATGTTTCGTGATAACACCCTAGCTAGACTACAATCATCGTGCAATCGGGAGCTTTTAAACCTCATAGTGATATAGGACGTTTCGGGATAACGCCCTACCGCACTCAAATCATTGGCGCTACAACCGACATATAGTTTATCTTATTTTGATATTCTTCCTATCACATTCAAACCTTCGTATATTCACAAGTACACGTTCGTAAATTAGGTACTAAGTTACTACTATTTCTAGGATAAACCACTAGGATACTGAATGGGTACAGTTTAAAATTTCCGTTTCAATATCAAAGGCTTACGTGAACAAGGAATTCATGTTATACAAATAAATTTCCGGTTAAAATACACTTGCGGTTCACATTGGTTATACATATCCAAATTGATCATTACATCTTTAAATCCATGAAATATATACCTTATACAAATTATTTTAATCAACTAAATAATGCTCGAAAAAGATCAAAAACTAAGGGTTTAAACACTTACCGCCATTTCTAAACCAACCGTAGACTCTACCCCCACTTACGATTTTGCATTATTCTCGAGTGTAAATGAGATAGAGAGGAAGACTTAGCTTATAAACCAGGCAGAAAGGTGTTATCGAATCCCGTAATGAAATGAGAAAGCACATCCCGAATCCCTGTACCAAAACAACCAAAACAAAGCCAACACGGGACATGGTCCTCGTGCCAAAGTATGCAATAGAGATATGGGAATAATAAGATAATGGCATTGTCACGTCAGAAAATTCGATAGGCAATATATATAGCACATCGCATAACAGCTTTAGATGGAAAAATAACCCACGCGGGTAAAGCACAGAACATCTAAGCATAAACGTATCACATGAGCATATATCATAGTCAAGTCAGCTATTCCTAGATTCATTTTTTATTACACACAGTCACACAGTTTTATTAAGGTGGGAATACTCACCACTATACTACAACGACTAGAAATTTGAAACAGACTAGATCATAAAATGAAATGTGTGAAAGAGTATAGAGTCTTTTATACCCAGATCCTCAAGGGTTTAACAACCTAAGTCCAAGAAATGAAGCATTTGAGTGTTTTCTTTGTGTTCTACCTCGGGATTTTCGGATAACCACCTAATCGTTCCCTTTAAATGACATTCAAACATTCATCCTAAGACTTGGTTGTGATTTGTGTTCATATTTCCTATTATATTGACTCTGTCCACATATTCTACATTAAGACTAGTCTTATTCAAATTATTTATTTAACGGGCTGCCTCCCGGTAGCGCTTTTGTTTAACGTCGTTTGCTCGACAAAAGTAGTATTTACAAGTTATCAACCAAAATCAGAACTTAAGAAGATCAATAGCTTAAGAAAAATTAACAATGCGAGAACCAAAGAAATTAAATTGTCTAGAAACGTACCTCGTTTGGCTCTCGATGCCATCTCCCCCAAAACCGAAAATCTTCTTTTATCGATCGTCGAACCATCTTCTTTTGAAAACTCCCATAAAGCTCATCCATTGGGGAGTACACAACCGGACCGCGAAAATTTATCCTCACGAGTGGATAGTAATCCGGGACCGATATATTAACTATTACCAACTCTCCCGGTGGCTTTACTAAAGATGGCCAATCAATCTCTCGCTCCTCTAACTCGTCATCTCCAAATCTTGCACTTTTTCTTCGCAACCGAATTATCAACCTTATTCTCAACCTCGAACTTCTTCGGTGATAACCTCATCATCATCCCTAACCACCTCACATGTCTCTCGCTCTTTCACATACCTCACTAATTCAATCAATTGCCCCACCTTGTCTTGAAGATTTCTTATAGCGGAGTCGTACTTACCTTGAACTCCCGCATGTCCAACGATCGCTCTTCCAAGATCCGGTTCAATCGTTCTAGTTGCTCTATTTGATCGTCGGTGAATTCTTCTTCGTGGTATGGGGGCGCACCGATCATATTGACTTTGATTCATCGGAGGTGAGTAGTAGTCCTCTTGCCATTCCGGTACACCGATCGATGGCCGAATATGGTTAAAGCTATCAACGTGCCGAGTATGAACACCGTAATCCCGATAAACATTAGTGGTTCGGGTAACCCTCGTAATGTTGTGGCTCATAACTCGAATAACCATAATTTCGGTCCCGGTATGCACTAGGGCACCGATAATTCCATGAACCTTGGTTATTCTCGTCGTTGATATTGAGGCTCGACACGAACCGTTGTTGATAAGGTTGGTAGGGGTATTGTTGTTCAGCTGAGTAGTTTTGATTGAAAAATCCATCCATTTAAGCTCAATCTGCAAGATCTCAGAAAACAACAATAAAACAATAAAATTTTTCTTTTTTTTTTTTGTTTTTTCGTTTTTTTTTTCTTCGTAAACACACGATATTTAGACCCCTCAAAAAGTTATGGTTGCCGAAGGCCCTAATCCCCAGTTTTAGCCAGACTTACAAGATATCACCCTCCGAAGAGGCTAAGTACCAAAGTCGTATTCAAACCGAGTTCAGGACAATATCACTTCAAAGATCCATAGCTCTTTGTCGACATCTAAATAAAACAAGAAAATAAAAACCTAGGCCCAAGCCTTCGGTTCACTTACAAGATATCACAACAATATCACACATTTCCCCGGCAACGGCGCCAATTTTTGATGAGAGAAAAATACACCCACTAAAATATTGGTCCCCGGCAACAGCGCCAATTTTTGATGAGCGAAAAATTCACCCACTAAAAATACATTTATAAAGACTCGCAAAACCGTGGGTAAACTAACTCTCTAACTGGCAGAGTACCAGGTCGATTGCTAGGATAGCTACGTGAGTACGAGGTCGTCCCAAGAGAAATGTGGTTGTGAGTACCAAAGCGAACGTGGTTCTTAGTCTAGGCGATCAAAGTTTTAGGTGGAGTTTTTATACTAATGCGAAAAATAAATTTTAACTAACGAGATTAACTAGGTGATTAAAAAGCATAGCCGAGCCATGATCCAACAGGTTATCTCCCCACAGGAAAAACTTGATAAGGAGTGTGTTTTAACCAATTCAGTTCATATGATATTCACGGGAGTCAACTCTTTATTCTTGCGTTAAGATCTCGACATGCCTCTCACTTAACCCCCACACTAGGTTTATTAACCCTCCCTTTAGAGAGCTAACTCGCCTAACATGGTTGACCGGAATAAAAAGCCGTTGAAAAACCTCACAAAAAACATAGTTTTAACGTGTCACTTAGGTTTCCAATCTAACGATTAAGACTATGGTTTAGTGATTTTAAAACATGTTTCGCACATCTCGTAAAAATAAGAATCTCACTTAGGCATAGTCCGGATCGTCACTTAGATTGTCAATCTAACAATCGGGACTATGATTAGTGATATCCATATCTCACATCTCACCGCAAAATACATTTATAAGCTCGATGTAACCGTGAACAAAGTTGTCAATTTTATTCAAAGTTAAAATGATCAAAACGGGTTTAAAACATGATTTTATCATACGAATGTTTAATTAAGCACAACACAACTCCATCTCGTATCCCGAGGGTTGATTTTACCCGTTTTCACATAATTCGGCTATGTTGAGTTTAACTACTCATATTAACGAAAATAACAACGAAAATAACAAAACGAAAGAAAACAAAACGAAAAAGATAACTACGTATATATAGATATACGTATAAATATATATATAAATATATATAGATATAGATATATATATAATATACGTATATATATATATATATATATATATATATATATATATATATATATATATATATAAATTTATACTAATTGCATAAAATGAAATAAACATAAAAGAAAGAACGGAAATGAAATTATATTAAAACGATAACTAGTCGGGTTATTACACCGACATTATAACGACATATATTACTACATATAGACCCCCCAAAACATAATTAAAAGAAGGAAGAAGGAGAAGAAGGGGGCAAAAGGTCTCTGCATGCTGTGTTCCATATATATAGAAAATGTTGAAGCCGGATCGATCCGGATTAGTGCCGGATCGATCCGAGCTCATCATCACTAATCATTGCAGTAACATGCAGCACATGCAGCGGGGAATTTTATATATAATTATATATTAAACTTCTAAAATTCATATCTTGAGTTGTAGGCCTCCAATAATTATGATTCAAACGTCAAAATTAAGCTCTCGGAAAATTCTTCAACTTTCATGAAGGACACTTCTTCAGAAAACGTCGTTTTGATGGGCCATTCCCATTACGTGTCGTTTGCGACATTTTCCTTAATACAAATCAATTAGCCACTTGACCACCATTTGAGTTGTAGAAATCCGATTGACTTGATTCAAAATCCATTGGAAAGCTTTCTTGAAGATATACAACTTTCATGAAAGATTCTTTTTCAGAAAACGCCGTTTTGATGAGCCATTCGTATTACGAAGATATTTCGGGATTTCTACTAATCCGAATTGATTAGTCAATTGACCATAACTTGAGTTGTAGAACTCCAATTGACGTGATTCAAAGTGCGTTGGAAAGCTTATGTGAAGATCTACAACTTTCATTAAGAAGTCATCCCCTGAAAATACCTCTAAGATGGGTCAAATCTCCGTATGCAAGATAATTTGATCCATTTGAACTCGTAAGCTTGTGGCATCTTCTTCTAATCCTCTAAACACATCTTTTAGACTCAAAACATGTCGTTACGTGGAATCTTGGTCAATGTATAATCCTGCAATGAACCACCAAAATACCAAACGTAAATCCGACACGACACTCCGGTTCTTAAACCGGTACAAAAACTATAAAAACACGCTAAAAATACGATATTTTATATAATAACTACTACTAACATATTTAGTTGAAACATAGGAATTAATGACTCGAACTGATATAAAAATACTCGAAATGATATCAGAAACGGGTTGAAAAGTTATAAAAATAACGGTGAATTTTTCCGTTATCACTCCCCCTCCCAAAAACCCTTCGCAAAATTGGTATCCATGGCCCTTATAAATGCCTTTTTTGCAATGAGGAAGACTCCCGAGCTCATGCTTTTTACCATTGTGCCTTTTCTCGCAGCATATGGGACCATGTTCAGACTCAGCTTTCTTACCATCCTCTAGCTAATAGTTTCATAGCATATTTAACAGCTTGGTGGAACCCCATTAGGACCGGTGCTACGAAAATTGTCTGCAACTTTTGTCCTATGGGAGCTATGGAAATGTCGGAACAAAGTAATTTTTGAAAACACTCGGCCTCTTAAGTCACAAGTGTTATACAACATCCATCGCAACATTCAAATGTGCTTAAGTCAGCGGAAGATCTATAAAATTGATGAAGATGATGACTGCCTCATCTCTAATAACTTTATTCCTCGCTTTGCTATCAGAACTTACAAGCCCCCTATCCCGATCATTTGGCACAAACCCCCGCACAACCATTACAAGCTTAATTCTGATGGATCTTCTTTGGGTAATCCGGGACCTTCCGGCGGCGGTTACATCATTCGTGATGAAAATGGTCGTCTCATTTGGGCTTCGAACGAGATCTATGGCACGCCTACCAAAGCATTCTTGCGAGAGGCAAAGGCCCTTCTTCTCGGCATCTCTTATTGTGTTACTCACGGAATGCTACCTCTTGTCATTGAATGCGACTCGCTGATTTTGGTAAACATCCTCAACCGACGTTGTAGCATACCGTGGTGTATTGAAGATGATATTGCAGCTATCAACACGCTTCTTCAGCAACATGGACTTTCTGTTACTCACGTTTTTCGTGAAGCCAACTCAGCAGCTGACTTCCTTGCCCGGCATGCCTCTCAGCATTTGCATGGGAATCGTTTTGACCAAACTACTCAGTTACCATTACAACTCCGTCGTATTCTACATTCTGATCAACATGGGATACCGAACATACGATTGGCGAGATAGCCCTCTCTCACAGATGGACGCACCCTACACTTTATTGTGCATACCAGGTACTCATGGCTTAGTTACGAGCGTGTGGATGGCTCTTCTCATCATGCGTTTATGGCGCGTCACCGGTGGATGGTCCAATCTTCTCAAAAAACTTTTGTGGCTCAAGTCTTGGCGCAGTTTATTGGACACACCCTCCAAACGCAACTTGACTGGAGTCAACCATGATGAATGTTTTAGCTGTCATTGACGGATCGAAGATCTTTTTCTACCATAGAAGAGCGGAACCCACTTGTTTTTTTTTTTTTTCCGTTTGTAACTTTCTTTTTTGGGAGATTTTATTTTTCTGGAAGCGTAGGGTGCTGCACCTTTTCCTACAAGACAGGATTTTCCCACTCTGGGTTTGCCACTCATAGGTTTTTAGAGGGCAGGGCTACGCTTCGTCTACGTTTTTGGTATAAGGGGAGAGCCAGGATACGGCTTGTACGAACCTTATTTTTTTCTTAATAATAAAAAAGGTTTCGTCAAAAAAAAAAAAAAAAAAAAAAAAATACTATGGATACGAAATATATATACACGCACACACATTTTTTGTCTCTAATGAGACTCGAATTCAGAATCTTCGGATTACGAACCACAACACTTAGTTAACGCTGGGTCAATGTCTTGTTGGCAGTTTCTGATTATTTAGATTTTGTTACTTTCATGGTTTTTATTAACCTTTTTAAGCGTATGGTCTTGGCCAAGAAAGTCCGTCGCCAACAAGAGAATTTTATTTTATTTGAATTTTTTTGAGACACAGATTGATTTATTAAGACACTTATCCTCCAGCTTGGGCTAAGTCCATGTATCAACTGAAAGCACGTTAAAGATGGGTTGTGAATTTGGGCCATATGAAACCTTACATATTAGAAGCATATTATTAGCATATCTTTTCTGGGACAAGTATTAGCGTAGTCTTTATCTCCACCTTTATCCCTACTACGTGTAGGAAAAAATAGGGAAGAAGCAAAAACTCTCCCGCATCGATACTTTATCCCCACCCTACATTGGGGTGGATGAACAGTGTCACCCCAAATCTGGGGTGACACTGTAGCTATCCTTACTTTTTTTTTTTTTTTTTTTTTTTTGAAACGATTTTTTTTTTTTTCTTCCCTCTGTTGAAATATAGCCGTTGAAATATAGCCATTGGAGTAAAATTTGAATTTAAAAAGTAAGTTTTGAAAAATGTGTGTGTTCAAATATAGCCGTTGGAGTAAAATTTTAAATTTTAAAAATAATTTTGGAAAAAATGTGTGTGTTCGAATATAGCCGTTGAAATATAACCGTTAAAATATAGCCGTTGGAGTAAAATTTGAATTTAAAAATTAGTTGAAAAATGAATATTTTAATGTTGTAAGGATAGAGATAGGGATGCTGATGTAGAGTATTGTGAATTTAGTTGCTGTAAAGTAGGGATATGTATTTTTTAATAGTATTTGTGGGGATAGAGATAGGGTGATTGATATGAATACCCTTACTACACTAATAAGAAGGGAAAATCCTTCATTGCTTGCCACTTGTTTTTTTTTGATTGGTCCGTCATTTTACTGTTCATCGGCCCAAAAATCAGGCCCAATTTTTTTTTTTTTTTTTTTAATAAATATTTTTACTGTTCATTGGGCGGCCCAGCCCAGAATTTTTTTTTTTTTTTTTTTTTTTTTTTTTTTTTTTTTGAGGTGAAGGGTTTGAGTTAAATTGTTCCATTTTAGGAGACTCAATTGTATTTTTAATCTACACATTGGCTTTAATTTATTCTTAATCTTATTATGTGTGTTGTGCTTAAGATGTATCCGATTCCAATTTAATTATATGTTATTTTGCTTTCCATCGAGATCTCTTTTTTTTTTTTTTTTTTTTATCTTATCCTAATACGATACGACCACGTGATATTTCAATACGTTTATAGTTTGTTTGTGTGTGTATTCTTTTCCTATTTTGCGTATATATATTTTACGTTGTGTGTCTATGCCGGTTTTTTTAGGGCCATCGTTTTTTGGGGGCTACGTATTGATTATTTTTTTCCGTCTTCGTTTTTTACTTCTATATATTGTGTGTGTCGGTTTTTTTCTTTGGTCAATGGTTTAGTAGTGTCGAAAGGTGTCGATTTTGTGTCGTGGAGTGTTGATAGTGTGTTAGATTTTAATTAAAATTTTTTAATTAATATTCATTTGATCAACCGACAACCGTTGGATATGGCGTCGGGGTGTATCGAAGCGTGTCGTGCCGTGTTTTGGTTAGAACACGTGTTGTTGCGTATAATGTCGAAGATAGGTTCATTTTTTCGGTTAAAATTGATTTAAGTAGAAATTGAAAAAAATTATTCGGTAGTGTCGAAAAGTATCCATACGATGTCGGGAGATGTCGAAGATGTGTCGGATATTCATTTCATACGCACTTATATTATTCTTCTATGAACATGTTTTGATGCCACCCTAAAAGGTGTGAGGGGTGGGTTGGGTTAGGGTGGTGGGAAGGGTAGGGTATAGTAAGATGGGTGGTGGGCACGGTAGGGTAGGGAGTTGTAGGGTAGAGTAGGATGGGGTGGTGGGTAGGGTAAGGTAGGGTGGATGAGATAAAATAGGGTGTAATAGGCTTAGCAGGATAGTGAATTAATATGTAGGTTGGGAGGTAGGTTAAGGTTTGTAGGTAGGTAGAGAGGTATGGTGCGGTAGGGTGTGCTAATGTAGGTGAGGCGATGTATGAGATGTAATGCGGTGATGTATGGTAGGGTAGGATGGTATGGTTGGATGATGTGGCGTAAGTTAAGTAAAGTTTGGTAGGTTGAATAAAGTACGTAATATAGGGTAGTGTGATAAGATAATATGTGGTAAGATAATGTGGTGTAGGGCATGGTGAGGTAGGATTGGATAGGTGAGTGTTAAAAAATGTTGGGATAGGGTGCGGTTCGTTACATGCTACATTTCTTCGTATTTAATATCGTCAAATAAGTTAAAACTTATAGCATGGGCACTCCGTGCGTTGCACGGAGTCCCATTTCACTAGTACTAACTACGTCATATAAAAAAATTTCCATTTTTTGAAAATAAATTGTTTCATAAAATGTATCCATTTAGAAAATCAATGCATCATTTAATGCATATTTTTTTTAAGTGATAATGCATATTTTCCAAATATACCCCTATCACCATTTAATGGTTGTACACACTTTTCATATTTTAAAACAAGCATTTATTGTGAAATATAGGTATATATGTCCATTAGTTTTTATGATACAACACATTAATTGTCTTCTTAATCTGTGTGCACCATAAAAAGTAGACATTTTTTATAGGACGAATGTAGTATATCCCGATGCTTCATTTTCAAACACTCTAAAATACAAGTGAATTCAATATTTGAGTTTGGAGTTACATAATACAAAAATCTTGGCAATGTTAGTTAGTTACGGTAAGAAGTTGAATTCCACTATTCGTGATAATCGATAGCTCAATGTAAAAATGAAATAAAAATTCGATGCAACTCATACACTAAATGAGAAAATTGGGATCCTTTGTTGTGAAGTCCAAAACACATCACCGTTGTGGGAATGTATAACACTCAAAACGCCGTCGTTTTGATCTTTTCACTCTTGCAACACAACAAACATTTACGGCAGAAGACCCTTGCTCGTAAATGAGAATATCAACTTCTATGAGATTCACATACACTTTGTTACTTAGCCTCTGAGCGGATGCTATAATAATTTATATCTTACGTTTTCCTTTTGTATTTTTTTTTTGTTGGTAACATTATATCACATGTCCAAAATTTGACTTGGAAGATAGTACAAAATACTTCGACAAATAATTTTTAGGGGCAATGGTCTAAAAGGACACAAAATAGACTTAATTAGGCAAATAGGACACTAAGGAAACTTATTTGGTTATAAGGACACAAATTAGATAGATATACTCAAATACCCTTAATGAAGAAAAAATAAACTAAAAGACAATAAAAAAACTGGCGCATGCTTTAATTTTTTTTATTAACATTGGCGCTGAATGTTTAGGTCATTATTATTATTATTTTTTTTTTCAGGCGCTAAAAGTCATTTTTTTTAATCGATGTATTGACCATCACGATACAATGACCACCTCGATACATTGACCACCGCGATTCAGTGACCACCGTGACGCATTGACCACCCCGATGCATTGACCACCGCGATGCATTGATCATCCCGATACATTGACCACCGCGACGCACGACGCATTGAGCACCGCGACGCACGACGTATTGACCACCGTGATGCATTGACCACCGCGATACAGTGACCATCCCAATGCATTGACCACCCCGATGCATTGATCACCGCAATGCAGTGACCACCACGATGCATTGACCACCGCAATGCAGAGACATCACGATGAAGTGACACCGCGATGCAGAGACAGCACGATGAAGTGACACAACGATGCAGAGACACCGCGATGAAGTGACACCACGATGCAGGGACACCGCGATGAAGTGACACCGCGATGAAGTGAAACCGCGATGCAGAGACACCATGATGCAGAGACAGCGCGATGAAGTGCACCGTGATGTAAAGACACCGTGATGCAGATACACCTCGATGCAGAGACATCGCAATGCAATGACCACCCCCAATGCACAGACACCGCGATGTAGAGACATCACGATGGTATAACATTTGACGATGCAGAGACACCGTGATGTAAAGACACCTCGATGCAGTGACACCGCGATGCAATGACCACCCCCAATGCATAGACACCGCGATGCAGGGACATCACGATGGTATAACATTTGACGATGCAAAGACACCGCGATGAAGTGGCACCGCGATGTAGAGACATCGCGATGAAGAGACACCGCGATGCAGTGACCATCGCGATGCAGTAACCACCGTGATGCAGAGATGCCGTGATATAGAGACGCCTCAATGAAGTGATACAACGATACATTGACCACCCCAGATCCATTGACCACCTCAATGCAGTGGCCACCTCCGATGCAGAGACACCGCGAAGCAGTGACCATCCCCGATGCAGAAACAACGTGATATAGTGACCACCCCCGATGCAGAGACACCGGATGTAATGACCACCCCCGATGCAGAGACACCGCGATTAAGTGACACCGCGATGCACTAACAACCGCGATGCATTGACCACTATTAACGAGTCAAGCTCGATCTTGTTATATTTTATTAAAAAATAAATGAATTCTAAGAAAATAATCGACCTTACGAGCTGAGTCGAGCTATATTGAGTGCTTAGCGAGTCGAGTTCGATCTTGCCTTTTTATGGCTTCATCGAGCCCAAACTTTATCAACAATTTATGCAGTGACAATGACAATCATATATGCATGACATCAACAATTTATGCAGTGACATCAGCAATCAATTATGCAGTGACATCGGTAATCATATATGCGTGACATCAACAATTTAAGCAGTGACATCGGCAATCAAATATGCAGTGACATCAATTCTCAAATGATCGTAAATTTTGGATGTTAAAATACATGAGCATAATTATTCAAATCTTTCGAGCTTACGAGCCGAGTAGAGCTATATCGAGTACTTAGCGAGTCGAGTTCGATTTTGCCATTTTATGGCTCGATCGAGCTCTAGCCAAGTTTCGAGCCCAAACTTTTTTAGTCGAGTGTAGCTCGAGCCCTTTGTAGTATCGACTTGACTCGGCTCGATTACACCCTTAATGTGAATGACAATACATTTATTTTACAAAGTAGTGGAGCTTCGGTTTTTGAATCGGATAGTGGGTCAAAATTAAAATTAAATCCATTGGGTTCCAACCCACATGCTTGGGCTCTCTCCGCATCATGATCAACATCGAATACAGTATCATATAATCCTACAGACCAAGGGCCAATAATCAAAAACATAAACTCCTGCTACTCATAATAAAGTGAAAAGGGTAGAATTATTATTTGAAAAGAAGACATCTTTACATAACACAATCCATTACCTAAATGAAAAATCAACACTTTAATGTTCCTATGTCAACACGTAGCAACAATCTTCATCGAGCTAGCAGGACAAAAAGGTATACATCCTTTTACTAACCTCCAGTTTTACGAACAACAGAAAATGAACCATATCTCATTGTCGTGAGTTGAGTCAGTCCACAAGGCTCAAAAATTAAGGGTACCAATATAATATCTGCTCCAGCATAAATCTGCAAAAGTCAATAGAAATAGAGCCCAATATTCTCGGATTTCTCCTCTTGTTGCAATGCGGATGACACTCCTCGACTCGAGTATAAGGGAGAAAACGAAAACAAGGGTATGAGGTAAAATGGACCATTACCAAAGGAAATCATGGAAACTTATTTGACTGCAAAAAAAAAAAGAAAATTTTGCATTGACATCAGTGTCACTCCATCAATTTTATTCCAAATCATACTCAAACCCACCATCAAATTCATGTCACTGCACCAATTTTCTTCCAAATCAAACTCATACACACATTCGACTCCATCTCAAACCCACCAATCAATGTCTCTTCCTAAGATGCATTCTCATAAGACTATCACAAACTCACTCAACGACCCAAAAAAATCTTCTCATAATAACATGGACATGATAAAGAAATTTCATGGCCTTCTCATGAGTAAAATTCATTTTGCTGATAAATGGTTTGCTGCCAAGAAATTCAATACATTTTTCAACGGTTTTCGAGCTAAAGGCTCGATTTACTTATCGATCCGAGTTTCACTTGGATCAACCATTGAAATTCAATATCCATTGAAATTGCTTCATCCCAGCAGCATACCACATTCAACCAAAACTAAAAACAATTCTAACAACATCAACACCTCTTAATCACCAATGGCAACTCATGTCACTAACTGAAACAGCTCAAATTGACATTGAAACCAAAATCGTGAGGCCCAAAGCAATAAAAAGCAACTTATCAACTACATTTTCAGGTGCTATTACCTGAAAGATCCAGTTGTTCATAATAATCACAGTGACATTGAAACCCCACCATTGAAGAATGTTTAACATGGATTGGACTGTGGTCCAATCGCACAATTCGGTCTCATCCGTTTCTGAAATGAAGTAGCCTCGCAGCTGTACTTTATGGATCTCAATATTGTTAGCATATATATTTATATTAGCTATTAGTATTTTAGCCTTAAGGGCTTTTTTAGTCTTTTTCCTTTTAGTTTTGCTTTGTGCCTGGCTATATAAGTCTCTCTCTTGTATTCAACTAGGTATGCTTTTCGTTGTAATATCAAAGCTTCCAAAGATTCATCTTCTCCTTTTCAATTCTTGTTTGGTTGTATGAATGCTAACATGGTATCAGAGCCTATAATCATCTAAAGCCCAACTGTCGCGGATCGAACTATATGGTCGTTGCCGCCGTCGCTTTGGTGAGTTTTTGATTCAGTTTTGCATCGATTTTTGTCTCGATTTTGTTTCGCTTTGTTTGGGGTTCCGATTTTGCATCGATTTGTTTGGGGTTCCGGCCATCGTGTAGTATTGTCCGATTTGCTTGAGGTTCGACTTGTGCCTTTTTTTTGGGGTCTTTTTCGGTTCACCAATGGCCCCTAGTGATGACTCGTTGCAGTCAATTGGTGTTCGTTTGGATGGTAAAAATTACTCATATTGGAGCTAGCTATGTGATGAAAAAATTTCTTCGGGGGAAAGAAATGTGGAAATATGTTTCGGGGTTGCTAAAGCTCCCACAAGCGAGTACCGATAATTATGTTGATTTGCTTGATAAGTGGGATTGTGCCAATTCAAAAATTATTACTTGGATTAATAATTCGTCGATGTTAAGATTGGTGTGCAATTGGCTAAGTATGAAACTCGCTAAGGAGGTTTGGGACTACTTGGGAAGACCGTTTATGCGCACCAATATATCTATTCGTTTTCGTTAGAAGGGGAAATCCGTGCTTTGTCACAGAATGATCGCGCATTCGGGAATTTTATGCCGAAATCACCGCTCTTTGGGATCGAGTTGGCTATGAGAGAGTCCGTCGAATTGAAGGCCTTTGAACCTTATATTGTTCATCGGGAGGAATCGCGTCTTGTTCAGCACTTACACTCGCTTCGTCCAGAATATGAGCACTGTCGTGCTTCGATTATGCATCGTAATCCCTTGCCCTTTGTCGATTCAGTGGTTCACGAGTTGTTAGCTGAAGAAACTCGTCTGAAAACACAAACTGAAAAGGTACCAACCGCCCCTTCTGCATCCGTTTTAGCAGCACCATCTCAACAGTTTCGGACAAATACTGCTAAAAAGGATGAGTGTCGTTATTGTAAGAAGCCTGGACATTGGAAAAGTCAGTGCCCTGTATTAGCCTTGAAGAATTCGACGTCTGGTGATAAGTCTCAGCAACAGAACCGTGGTGGACAGCCACGCACACAGGGTACCGGACAGGGACAGACCCGTAGTGGGTCATCTTATATGGCTGCGGCTGCACCTACAGGTGATTTGGATGTGGCTTCTTCTCAGAATCCTTCTATGGATGCCCTTGCAGAACAGTTTCAAAGATTCCTTGCTACTCAGTCTCCGTCCTCAGGTCAGACAGTCCCGCCGCCTCAGCATTTTGCCATGACTACTCGTTCTCCAACAGGTTTGCCTTCATCAAATCCCTCAGGTAAACCATCATCCCTATGGGTTTTAGACTCTGGGGCTTCTTTTCATATGTCTCCTGATTCATCTAACTTTACATCTTTGTCTTCGACTCATGTTCCCCTACTATGTTACCGCCGATGGCTCACATTTGCCATTAGATGGCATTGGCACTATTCACACTCCCCACGTGTCTCTCTCAAATGTCTATTGTATCCCTAAACTTACTTTCGCCTTGCATCCGTTGGTCAATTATGTGATTCTCGGATATTTCGTTCATTTTTCTTCCACTTTTTGTTCCGTGCGGGATCCCGATTCCAAGAGGCCGATTGGGACAGCCGTAGACAGGGGGTCTATATGTTTTGGATGAGCCGCGTACTCTCGGCTATGTACATTTGCCACCTCTCGTTGATCTATCTTTTTTCATTTAACTAGTTCATCCTCTAAGTATTTTTTATGGCATTCTAGACTTGGTCATGTTTCACACTCTCGTTTGAAATTTTTGTGTAACACTGGTGTTTTGGGTGATTTGAAATCTCATGATATTTCTGATTGTAGTGGATGTAAACTTGGGAAATTTTCTGCTTTGCCTTTTCATAATAGTTCATCAAAATCTTGTGCGCCTTTTGATTTAGTCCACTCTGATGTTTGGGGACCCGCTCCTATTCCTACCAAAGGGGGGTCTAGATATTATGTGTCTTTTATTGATGACTATACTAGTTATGTTTGGGTGTTTTTGATGAAACATCGTTCTGAATTCATTAAGATTTATACTGATTTTCAAGCCTATGTTAAAACCCAACATTCCACTGTTGTTAAGTGTTTCCGTTCTGATTTGGGTGGGGAATACACTAGTGGAACCCTTTCTGATCTTTTTCTTTCTGAAGGTACTGTGCATCAGTCTTCATGCACTGATACCCCTCAGCAGAATGGTGTTGCTGAGAGAAAACACCGACATATTGTTGAAACTGCTAGGTCTATGTTGCTATCCGCTAGTGTTCCAAATTAGTTTTGGGGAGAAGCTGTCCTCACCTCCGCTTACATTATTACTCGTATCCCGACTGCTCATAACTCTGGCCTTTCTCCTTATGAACAATTATTTGGTCAAACACCTAATTATTCTCTCTTAAGAGTCTTCGGTTCCACTTGCTTTGTTCTTCGTCCACATGTAGAACTGTCCAAACTTTCTTCTCGTGTTGCTATATGTGTTTTTCTTGGGTATGGTATAGGTCAAAAAGGTTATCGTTGTTATGATCCTTCCTCTCGAAAACTATACGTGTCTCGCCATGTCTCCTTCATTGAGCATATCCCTTTCTTTACCATTCCCGCCAGCACCCACAACTTGACTAAATCTGATCTTAATCACATTGATCCTTTCTCGTCTGACTCTTCACCTCCTACTGCACCTATTATTGATGATTCTCCGACCCCTGATACGGCTACCCAATCACCGCTTGTGACGACGGATCTTGCTGAGCCCCGCTATCCAGTACGCACACGTAAGTCTACTCGCTACTCCGATTTTGCCTATTCTTGTTATTCTAAGTCTTTTGCTTCCTTTCTTGTTTCCATTGATCCTATCTCCGAGCCTTCCTCTTATAAGGAGGTCGTTCGTTCCCGTGATTGGCAAAATGCTATGGCCGAGGAACCGTCTCGCCTTAGACAAGACCGGTACTTGGGACCTTGTTTATCTTCCCGCAGTAAAAAGACTATTGGTTCTAGATGGGTGTACAAAGTTAAGACGAAATCCGATGGTTCTATTGAGCGATACAAGGCCCACTTAGTTGCTAAGGGGTTTACTCGAGTATGGTTTAGATTATGAGGAGACTTTTGCTCCCGTTGCCAAGATGACTTCGGTCCGTGTCCTCGTTGTCGTTGCATCCGTTCGTCGCTGGCATATATCTCGATGGATGTTAAAAATGCCTTTTTGAATGGCGACTTGAAGGAAGAAGTGTATTTGGTTCCCCCACCAGGTGTTTCTCATGCTCCGGGACGGGTTTGTCGCCTTAAGAAGGCGCCGTATGGCCTTAAACAAGCCCCTCGGGCTTGGTATGATAGATTTTCTCGGGTTGTGATCTCCCTTGGATTTGTCTCTAGCCCTTATGACTCGCTTTATTTGTTCGATCGACTTCGCCGGTCGTGTTCTCCTTTTGTTATATGTTGATGATATGATTATTACGGGTGATGATGTTGATGGTATTGTGGATTTGAAAGCAACTTTGTCCCGTTGCTTTGAGATGAAAGATTTGGGCCCTTTACGATATTTTTTGAGAATTGAAGTTGCCTCCTCACCACGAGGTTACCTCCTCTCTCTCGGTCCAAGTATGCCGTCGATATTATTCACCGTGCACGGCTCACCGACACTCGCACCTCGACACTCCTCTCGAGCCGAACGCAAAGTATACTCCGGAGATGATGGCACTCCTCTACCGCATCCCACTCGTATAGGTCCATTGTTGGCAGTCTTGTTTATTTGACGATCACTCGCCCTGATATTGCCTATGCTGTTCACATTGTTAGTCAGTTTATTTCAGCACCTACTGCTGTACATTGGGCTGCTGTTGTGCGTATTTTGCGTTACCTACGGGGATCTCTTTACCAGAGTCTTTTGTTTTCATCCACTTCTTCCTTGGAGCTTCGTGCTTTTTCTGATGCAGATTGGGCTGGTGATCCGACTTTTCGGAAGTCCACGACTGGGTTTTGTATTTTTCTTGGTGATTCTCTTATTTCGTGGAAAAGCAAGAAACAAGATGTAGTTTCCCGTTCTTCCACCGAGGCAGAGTATCGTGCTATGGCTTCCACTACGGCTGAGATTATATGGTTGCGTTGGTTACTGGCTGACATGGGAGTTACTCTTTCTGACCCCACTCCTATGTATTGTGATAATAAGAGTGCCATTCAGATTGCTCACAATACGGTGTTTCATGAGCGCACCAAACACATTGAGATTGACTGTCATTTCACTCGGCATCATTTGGATCACGGCACCATTTCTCTACTGTTTACTCCGTCATCCTTGCAGTTGGCTGACTTCTTCACGAAGTCTCACACTGTCGAGCGTCATAGTTTTTTCGTTGACAAACTCTCGATGCTTCTTGTTGTACCATCGTGAGTTTGGGGGGGGTGTTAGCATATATATTTATATTAGCTATTAGTATTTTAGCCTTAAGGGCTTTTTTAGTCTTTTTCCTTTTAGTTTTGCTTTGTGCCTGGCTATATAAGCCTCTCTCTTGTATTCAACTATGTATGCTTTTCATTGTAATATCACAAGCTTCCAGCATTCATCTTCTCCTTTTCAATTCTTGTTTGGTTGTATGAATGCTAACAAATATGAGGATTTTGATCTTTTTCCCCCTGTATTAAGGGAAAAATTCAACAAAATTCATCAGAAATTGCAAAGCAGCAGGCTCTACAGCCACGGCAAAATTCACAAAGGTTCTTCGAAGGTTGAATAAGTGAAAGCAGAGTGTATTTCATCAGAATCAGACGAATGAACCCAAGCTATATCAGATTTCTTTCGATTTTTCTTTCCCATGGATCAAAAGCAAGATAAATCGGAGAATAAGAAGGATTGCCGGCCGGAAAAAAAACACGCAAAAAAAGTGAAAAGCAAAGAGGAACTCAGTAACAATGGATTGCCGGCCGGAAAGTTGCTAGAACCATGGGTGCCGGTGGGAGAAACATCTCTTGATCTAGAATCCACGGCAAGATATCTCTATTAATTCATCGGCTTTGAGAAATGAATTTCGCGTTTGTTAAACAGGGGTAGTTTAAGAATGAAATGAATAATATGTCCTTATAAACAAATAAGATTTAAGTATGTCCTAAATGTCCATTAAGTGTTCAAACTAATCCTTATAAACAAATATCCATAATTTTGGGGCTTATATACAAAATTAAAAAAAAATGGGTGAAAAGGTAAAAATATATATAGACGAGGATTAAAAATTGTTAAGATGAAATAAAAAGTGAAATAAAATAGACCCAAAAAATTATGTATATCATACTATAAAATAGTAACATCAAAAAAATTTCGAATAAGAGGGCTGAAACTCAAGTGTGTGTGTGTTTTTGTTTATATATTTGATGATACAGGGATTCGCTCCTCCACGTGGAATTATTCCATTGGTCCAGCTGGCATGTGGAATAGTCCAAGTATATTATCCGCCTCGAGTCGAAGAAGAGACACACCTCGAGACCGTGGCCAGGGAGATTCCACAAGTACTTGGACTCGAACATTCACCTCGGACCACCTCGAGTCGATATCGTGATCTTTGGCCCGAGACCCCGGGCCCACATCCACAGGTTTTTGACAAGGAGGAGCGAGCGCCCATTTAAGCGTATTTGTGTCGATAGGCACCCCGCCGCCCTTAATTTTAGGGCGGGGAGAAGGACACGCGCCTATAAATACATAGGCTCCGGGAACTACGTAAGCGCTCGATTCCCGACTTCGACACGGATACGTAGAGCGCAATCCAAGATACATTCTTGACTCACCGTGATACACCAAAAACGCCATCTTTTGTTCATATTTAGCCATCTCGATCTCTTACAAATTTCATCCTTAGATTACGTGGCGCTCGGTTGTTGGTGGTGCGTTATTTAGCATCGTCAATATTTATTTATCATTATTTTTTTGTTAAGAAGTCGCTTTCTCAGTAGTGTTGTTACACACATGTACCCACCTAATTGAAAGTGAAGGTTCATATACTCAGGTTCATATTTATTTTTTATTTTTGTGGCTTTTCAAGAGACAAAATTACCATAGGAAGTGATTTAAAATAGATGACAACATCACATAAAGTGTGCAGTTATACTTTACTATATAACATAAACTCAGACCTTCTTAATTAATACATTAAAAAAACATCAACTTAACCATTTAGATAAATTTCGTTGACCGGCTAGTTTCGTACTCAATTAAAATTTACTTACACTAATGACTCAATTTTCTATATAACTGGACTGCTTGTTAAAACACAGATATTAAAAGTTTAATTTAACGTTTTGAATTTAATAATGAAATACTTAGGGTACTCATATCAGTCTCCCTATCAAGCTTTTTATCCCTACATTAGAGTAGAAAAATAGGGAAGAAGAAAGAAAGCTGCTGCATCAGACTCCTTATCATTACCTTACATTAGGGAAAATGAACAGTGACACCTTACATCTAAGGTGTCACTGTAGCAATCCTTATATATTTTTTAAGGGAAAATGAATATTTTAATGCTGTAAGAATAGAGATAGGGATGCTGATGTAGAGTATTATGAATTTAGTTGCTGTAAAGTAGGGATGTGTATTTTTTAATAGTATTTGTAGGAATAGAGATAAGGAGACCGGTGTGAATACCCTTATAACTGGAAAAAATGATTGTATATATTCTTTATAGGGTAAGAGAGCAAAAAAAAAATGTTAATTGAATATGAAACAAAATGATACTGGAATGGCAGCAAATTCTAAAAGGCCATTGAGTTGCCTACAAAATGATACTGGGAAAATTGAAACACTACAAAGTTTACATTTACATTCCCAATTCCAATTCACATCCCACCTTTTGGCTACCCCATGCATTCGCCTTACGGAAAGGGAAGTTCTACAATGGGGACTCGCCCGCGAGCGTGTGTGGCGTCAATCGCGCCACACATTTCAATTTTCCTTTAAAAATAATGGTCCGATTACGCCACGGGCTCTCCACAAGTGCGAGTCCCTATGTAGAACTTCCTTACGGAAATTCCTCTCTAGTTACTTTATTTACGTCGAATTATTTTTCCTCTCTAGTTACTTTATTTACACCGAATTATTTTCTCCTATATGTACTTCTTATGTTTTTATTTATCTGTTATATTTCAGAATTTTTTCTGTTTTTATTTATCTGTCATTTTACATTAACGCATCATTTATTATTTTTTCCCCTCTTTTTTCAATAAAGTATTTATGTCGCCAATAAAAAAATCTATTTTCAATACTAAAAACTCTTTTACCAACAAAGTATTTACATTTCAATAAAAAAATATTTTTCCAATACTGTATTTTAGATATATTAATTATTTTCTTAATCTGTGTCATTTTTCTCCTTGTAACATATAAAAAATAAAAATAAAAAAACGGAGTAGATTTGGTCCCTGTCTTTTCCAAAAAAAACAGAGACTTAACCCTCATAACTTATCTTTTAAATATTTTATAACTTTGGTACATGTAAGGTTGGAAGAGTCCTCATATAATGCCATGTGAGGTTGAAAATTGCATGCAAAGTACAATTAGATTTAATATAATACTGTAGTTGTTTGTTTGTTAATTTAATAATATTATACAAATTTAATCGGAATATATCTTTCTATATTATAATATAGATCATACAAAGTACAATTAGATTATGCAAAGTAGTACTACCAAAAGGACCCAATACCAATCGCAGGCAAAGTACATCTAGGTTGACTTGTCTGGTTCACTCGATAAACCACTGGTTCATCCGAATTCATGTATCAAAAAGCGATTAATTAACCAAAACAATCAGGCTCGGTTATCGGTCTATCATTCAGACCATTCAATTGGATGAATCCTCTTGGGCGTACTTGTACTTTAAGATGTTATATGAATTGTATATGTCATTTTGAAATATAAATAAAAAGACTGAATATTTTCTAGAGTTGCGTAGTGTGAAATGATTAGTGCTTCCTAACAACTCGGATAATAATAACTATCAATAGTAGGAGCGTAAAACGAGCCAAGCCACTTACGAGCAACTCAATACTCAGCTCATTAAATGCTCGCTTGAATACTATGATTTATCAATCCCTAACCAAACTCGAGCATTTCATCAATATTAACAAGTTAAACTCGAACACTCAAAACTCGTTTTGAAGTGTCCATGAGTTTTATCGAACGTTATTATATTTTACTGAAAATACATATTCTTTTTATTTTTTCTGACAAATTGGACTCCGAGACTTTTTGATAAAAAAAAAAAAAAACCGGAGTCGGATTTGTCAGAAAAAAACAAAAAAGAATTTATATTTTTAATAAAATATAATAACGTTCAATAAAACTCGTGAAAACTTCAAAACAAATTGGACTCGTGGACTTTAAAGCGTCATATTTTTTCAAGCTACTCCAACTCTTCTTCGAACTAGAAATTGATTAAAAATTTATCGAACATAATTAAAATACACTTGAGCCGATCTCAATATTCGTTCGACTCGAATCGTTTATGCTCTTAATCAAGAGCAAAGATAAGCTGATAAGCATAGATGAGCTAAAGAAAACAAAATTAAAAAATAATTATGTTAGAGAGAAGATGAAGAATAATACAGTCACACATAATTAATGTATAATCAAAGCAAAAAATGATTATTAAACAAAAAGAAAAAAAAAATCACCCGTGACAATCTAGGGCAGATAATCATTCTCCAAAGATGGTCTTGTCCGAATTCCCATCGCCACCGGCGCTCTAGTATTTCCGACATTGGCCATTATTAGCGGCTCCCCTCTTTCCGCCGCCGCCTCCATTCTCCGGAAGACTTTCCGGCGTCTGCATTTCGCAATACAACCAATCACAACCCCTAGTAACACCAAAAGCAGCAACCCACCCACCACAGACCCAATAATAACCCACATTTTACGTTTATTCATCCCTTTCTTTCCTCTATCCCCGCCCCCTTTAGACGCCGGAGAAGTAGCCGGAGCCGTAGCCGGCTCCGGGGCAGGCGCCGGTGCAATAAACTCAGCTACTATTGAAAAGTGCCCTTCTTTTGTCGTTAAACAAACACTATCGTTTATTACCGGGTCGAATTCGATCGACCCATCTAACCCGAATGAAATACATTTCGGAGATAACCCATCTGGGGCTTCCTGAACATTCAAGAAATTAATGGCAATCGGATTTTGGGATGCTCTAATATCCAATTCTTGAAGATTTACAGCACTCAAATTAGCTGCATCATAAGCCAAGAACCCTAAAATCGGTGCCAAATATCTATAACCCGGTAAAGGATAATAAACCGATGACCAATTAGCTAAATTCTGATACACCAAAACAAGCCTATCAACATACGGCTGCTCAAAGATTCCAATTGGGATTTGAAATTCTTTGTAATTACCAACACCTTTTCTCCTTAAACTCCCACTTCTAAGCCTCAAAGCTGCAACCTTTATCCCCGTGAAGTTCAACGGCAAGTCGCCGTCGAACGGAACCCCTGTTCTGGGTCGGCGAGATAATGCACGAAATGCATAATCTTGAAGCAATGAATCTAAGGACCTTGATGAAAATTCAACAGCTGTTTGAGCTCTAAGCATTGGAAACCAAAGAATAAAGTACAAATACGCAACAACAAACATCAGAAAGCAGGAAATATCTAAAAGACAAGACAGAGTACAACGTAACGTTTTTCTTGAACGCTGCCACTTCGATTCTTTCAATGGTTGACAGGAAGCAAGAATATGAAATCCAACTTAATGAAGTGATTGAATACAGTCATCCTTCTGTTTCGCTTACAAATAGCAATAGCAATAGCAAACAGCAATGTACTGTTTGATTGAATTAAAAGATGAGGGAGAACAATTAAAGGCTAAGAAATGGTTGATATCTGACCGTAACGTCCAAGAGAAATTGATGGTATCTTCATCTTGAATTCTATAGCTATCATCATACAAATATCATATCTTTTTTTTTAACAGAAATAAGTGAATGATAATGAGCTGTGAAAATTGAATTCACGAGAGGAGTAGGCTAGGCATATGTAGTAGTATTATATATTATATTCATGGGAGAGTTAATAGAGAGTGAGAAAAAAAGTGAATAGGACACAACTAACCACACAGAAGAACAGCTGTGTGTTATGGCACTGAAGAATCAAGACAGAGCTGAAACCACTGACCCTTTGATATTTTGCCTAACAAGCAATGCTGTGACACAACAATTTACATAATACTATAAATTTTAATTCTTGATTATGATGTAGGCACAGTATATAATTAAAAGTGTTTTATGTCATTCGTTATCACACAATCGTTATGTCTTTAGACCGTAGCATCACTCTTTTGCTAATGTTATTAATGTTGTTATGACAACCAATCAAATACAACATTTGACACATTCTTTTATACCATTAATTATGATTGATTTACATCATAATCAATATGTCTTATACCATATAAATGATGTTTTACTCGTTCTATTTGAGTGGTTGTGAACATGTGATATGAAATTTGCTACTTCCATCCCTACCACCTCTATTGTGTGGAAGGGAGTAATTTAACTCTTCATAACCAATCATAATCATGCAGGTCAGCAAAATGTAAAGAGTAGAAAATGATAGTGAGACCAGTTGAATGTTTTTCCTCATGAAACAAAAGTTTTTATTAATTTTAGTTTGTACACAGTCAAACCGGCATACAAGGCCCCCAAAAGACACCTACATATGGCTTGAAAGTGAAGGCAGCAGGCTCATGCGCGAGCTTGTTGCTTTCCCATTCGACGTGCAAAATAGTACAATAGTCAAAACTACGTCGAAATGCTACAATGTCCTCTATGATTGTTCTAAAAAAACGGTTAAACCCTAACCGTAAAGGCCCCCCACCCCCGATCCCACAGGAATGTGGGGAGATGTTAATCAGGTAACCTAGTAGCTCCAACATGGGTTGCCTTTTTGACCACTGCACTGAAGGGTGTTATCAATCGGAAATCAACCCCATTACGGGAATCGAACAGCTGACCTCCAGCTTATAGTCCAGGCTGCACTACGCATTCATGCCGCTACCACTAGGCCATATCCAGGGGATGTCCTCTATGATTGTTCTACATTCTATGGGAGGGGGAGAGAAACCATTACAATAATTTACAAGACTTAGGAAGTCCGTAGAGCAAACTAGATTTTTTACACCTAAAGAAATGCAACGACGCAAGCACCATCTCATTGCACTTGCCTCCGCTGCAAGAGCTGAGCCGCTAAAACCCCTTGGCGATGCCCAAACTTCCAAAAATACATTGTTAGTCCCAAAAAGCACCGCTCTGTAGCCTGTAAGACACGAATCCGATTTCCAGGGTGCATCAAGAAATACCCTCACTGTGGTACTGGGAAGGGCACCGTGCTGCAAATCAGGAGAGGGATGAAAAGTATCCGAAGTGGTCCTCTCCATAGAAATGCCTGCAAAAAATCGTTATTCATCTCACAAGCAAAGGAAGCAGTATCAAAAAAGACCATGAGACACTTTCAAATACTCTTTTACATCTCGCCTTCCAAATAGACCAAAGAACAAAGCAAGAAAGAATTACTCTATCCTTAATCCTAGCAAAACTAGGGGCTGCAGTTATGTTGTCCCACCAGGCACCGAGAGTTGACCCACCATTCTGAAAAGCATCCCAATAAACCCCTACGACCTTCCAAACATCACTAGCAAACGGGCAATGGATAAATAGGTGATCAATGGTCTCAACATCCTCCCTGCAAGCCGTACAGGGGAATATATCTTTCCCAAAACGCCTATGCAACAGTAGCGAAACCGGAAGGACGTTTTTAGACACTTCCACAAAAAATATTTTAACTTGACCGGGAGAGAAAACGCCCAAATGAGCTTCCAGAATTTTTCATTCAAAGAGGTGCTAGTCGAATTTCTACGAGGAGCAATGAAGTTGCTCAAGAAATAGTCATAGGCTGCTTTCGAAACAAAATCTCCATTCTTTGAAAACGCACAACGCCTTTTGTCCGATACACTACTGATACTAACCAGGATTTTTTCAATTTGATGAATATCTACCTGCCAAAAGTTCATTGTGAGTTTTCTGGGGACCAGTTGAATGTTATTTATTTAATTTTGCTCTTTTTGGACAGAAATCATTTTGGCAATTGATTAGTTGTAATGCTAATATAGGACAAAAGGGTGTAAGGAGACAGACAGAGACATATATCTCTATTTCTTAAATCTCACAAAGAAATATATATTTAACAGACACCGCCAATTTTAGTACAAAAATATATATTAAAATATGTCAATGTTTTGATCAATTGTTTTAATAGATTTTATTACTCCATCCGTTTCAAAATGTTTGGGACATTTCACTATTTCAGCCTCTTATGAAAAGTCTAATTAATCTTTGAAATTTCGTTAATTGATATAATATTATTAGGGTTATGATAAAGTGAAACTTAAAGTATATAAATGTAAAAAGTATTAGATCATTTGATGGAATTCGAAGGATTAATTAGACGTTTCGTAAGCGGTTGAAAAGTCAAATGTCCCAAACATTTTGAGACGGAGGGAGTATATGTTAGTCAAGAGTTAATGTTTAGTTGAATTGGACAGGAAGATAAAGATGTTGATTGTTTTTCTTTTTGAATTTTAATTTGTTTCTGTTTAATCAACCACATGTTAGAAGTAATGTCGTAGTGTACATACAAGTTATGTGTGATCGTATACCTCAAGCTAGAACCCCACTCGTGACCTCTATCATGATGTATAAGAGACATGCCGAGTATGTGAGGGGTCAATGTTTATCAGTAAGTGTTGAAGGTGTCTTCAGCTTTGAGCCTAAACGCACTCTAAGCAGTAGAATTGTCCGATGCCTCAAATGGCCTAGTTGTTGAGCACATGGAGTGTGGGTCCAGAGCTAGCCTCAATATATCTTATGCGAAACCTTGAGCCTACAACCATTCGAGGGCTTTTTGTATAAAGAACTCTCATTCAAGTCGGATATTCATGTATCAAAACGGTTGTTTTGGACCGATATCAGTCTTATTTGAAGTACAACAATTTCGATTAAAACTATTTGAAGAGAGTTTGAGAAAGTAAATAATACTTGAGTAAACTTCAACTTGTTTATTCATGTTGAAAGAATGAGTATAAATAGATACAAGAGAGAATCCTAGCTAGTAAAGTAAAAATAACTAGAGCCGGCTAGAAATAAATGCTAGAGTCGGCTATGACTATGCTATTACATAATAGGACAAAAGATAGTTACTTTATGACTTTTAGGACATATTAATTGTTTATTCAATACAATCAATATGTCTTCTTGATACATAAGTAACATGTTACAATGTAACGTGTTATAACAAAGTAATATTAACCATAATATTTCCACACCCCCTCAACCGGGTTGTATATGTTTATACAACCAAGTTTGCTACTCGCTCTGCCGAACATAAGTGGTGGTATGGCCTTGGTGAGAATATCGCATTTCGTCCGTCGAGGAACATACTTTGAGTTGAATAATCTTGGCATCAATCTTCTCCTTCAGGAAGTGTCTGTCAATGTCCACATGTTTGGTTTTATCATGATGGATTGGATCCTCTGCCATGCATAAGGCTGAATTATTGTCACAGCAGAGTGTGATGGGTTGCTGAAGTTCAGTAAGGACCCTTTTTATCCATGAGCTTCACAAATACCCAAAACTAGTGCCCGAGTTCGGCCTTCAAGATCGCTTATAGAGACGAGTAGGTTGTTTCTTGCTCCTCCAGGTGACAAGATTTCCCCATACATAAGAACAAGAGCTTTGTAGTAGACCTTCCGTCGTGTGACAATGCCAAACCCAATCAAGCATCGGTGTAAACCTTGATAGATCTCTCGTAGACTTGGTGAAATGTAAGCCTTGGCCGAGTGGACTTCGATACCTCGCATCCCGTTCACGCATCCCAATGTTGTTCGCAGGCGGTGCATGAACCGGCTAACCAGACCGACTCCATATGCAATATCGGGTCTTGTAGGGACGGATAAATGAGTTTCCCTACAAGTCTTTGATATTGATCCTTTCGACAAGAATGTCACCATGCAAACAGGTATTACCGGGGTCTACTCGGGGATACAATGGTTTGCATCCCAAAGATGCCGCTTTCCTTCAAACAGTCCAAGACATACTTCCTCTCGTGAGACAGATATACCCCGGTCGTTCCTAGCTATTTCCATACCAAGAAAGTATTTGAGGTAGCCCAAATCTTTAACTTGAAATACTTTTGCCGCCAGGGTCTTCAATTGTTGGATCTCAAACAGGTCATCACCAAGAAGGATGATATCATCCACATGTAGACAATAAGAATGGATCTTTTCTCGGTTTGTTGTTTTGATAAACATGGTGTGATCTCGAGTTGCATTGATGATATCCAGCAGCCTTTAACCACAAGTAGTAAGTTTGCCAAACCAGGCTCTGGGACCGCTTTCGGCCATATAGAGATTTCCTCAATTTGCAAACTTTCCTCGAGTGTGAGTGTTGGCAAAACCGGGAGGCACATTCATATAGACTTCCTCGCAAGGTCACCATTTAGGAAAGCATTCTTGATATCCAATTGGTGGAGAGGCCGATCAAGTTGGACAAAGAAGTGAGATCGCACTCGACAAAGTGTTTAGCTTTGCCACCGGTGCAAAGGTCTCCTTGTAGTCAAGACCATATGTTTGAGTGAATCCCCTTGCAACCGCCTAGCTTTGTATTTGTCAATAGTACCATCGCATTGTATTTGATAGTGAATGACCATTTGTACCGTGATCGTCTTTTTTTCATGTGGGAGAGTGGTGAGATCCCAAGTATGGTTGTCAAGGAGAGCAGTCATTTCAGTTTTGACAGCTGCCTTCCACTTACCATGTTGGAGAGCTTCCTGTATATTCTTAGGAATAGAGTGAGAATCCAAGTCCTTTGTAAACATGGCAAAAACAGGTGATAACTGATCATAAGATAGATAATTATGAATAAAGTGATCAGTAGTGCAAGATCTCTTTCCCTTCCTGATAGCAATAGTCATCATCGATGTCGCAGCCGCCGAGAGTCGTGGGTTGCCGAGTATCGCAGGCTCGGGTCAACGGTGCTCGGGTCGCAGTAGTCTCGGTTCAGAGGTTGCCGAGGATCGGTAGGCCGCCGAGAGTCGCAGGATACCGTGGTTCGCCCGCCGAGAATCGCAGTTGCCGAGGTTAAGAGTTTGCCGAGGGAATGGATTTAGGTCAATTTCAATCGGTTTCCATCGTTGATGCCTCGGTGGACTTGTTTGTAGTAGGGAGTCCTTTCAAAAAAAATTACATCCATAGAATTGTAAAATCTCTTTTCGAAGGAGAGTAACACTTGTAACCTTTCCTGTCCTTTGCATATCCTAGGAAAATGCACTTGTGAGCTTTGGGATCAAGTTTGCTTCTGTGTTGGGCATGTATATAAACAAACACAGTGCAACCAAAGATTTTTGGGGGTAATTGGGAAATAAGATGAGGGCAGGAGTGTGTGGTCAGAAGGGTTTGGATAGGAGTTTTGAAGCCTAACACTCTGCTGGGAAGTCGTTGATTAAGTATGTGGCAGTTAATATAGCTTCACCCCACATATACTTTGGAACATGTGTGGTGAACATGATTGATCTAGCCATCTCCAAGTAGGTGCCTCGTTCTTTCTCTCAAAGCAACCCCATTTTGTCGAGGTGTTTCCACACAACCGCCGATATGGACAATCCCCTTATTCATCAAGAAATTACCGAGGTTAGACTCATAGTATTCAAGTGCATTATCGCCTTTAAGATCTTGATCTTAGTGTCAAATTGAGTAGAGATCATGTTGTAGAATTCCCGAAAACTGTTCCAACTTCGCATTTATCCTTCATTAAAAAAAAGCCATGTGTTTCTGGTATGATCATCAATGAAACTGACAAACCACCTTTTTCCTGTTATACTTTTTACTCTTGAAGGTCCTCATACATCACTATGAATTAAAGTGAAGGTGTGGAAGGCAAATAAGTTAGTTTGGCATACACAGATTTGGTAAGTTTGGCAAATTGACAAATATCACATTGAAGATCATTGACATTACATCCTTTAAATAATTCAGGAATTACAGACTTCAAATAACCAAAACTTGGATGTCCTAGTCTATAATGCCATAACATGATATTATCTAAGGTTTGAGTGCAAAGTGCAGCCGCCGAGGCAGATTCGTCTTCGCCTTCGCCTTCGTCTTCAGCAGGTCGACCACATACAATCCTAAGCAGTGGTTTAGCCCTCCCAATCACTTCCCGTGAAGAAGGGTCCGGAAAGTGCACCGATTCTTATTAAAAACAACAAATTCAATTTAAATCTTTTGCAAGTCTACCGACGTATATGAGATTGCGCCTAATTTTGGAACAAATAGGACATCCTTTAGACATATCTTATTAGTGAGTTTAACATTTCCAAAACCTTTTGCACGAGAGATAGATCCATCGCCAGCCTTAACATTGTGAATTTGATGACATGGCATAAGGTGAGTTATGAGGTTTTTATTGCCAGTCATTTGGGAGGAGGCCCCAGAATCAACAATCCATGTTTCATTACTAATAGAAGAGTAGAATTTACCTGCACTAGCCTGAGTAGCCGTGTCATTAGAGGGACTACCTTCTTTTTGTTGAGTGAGGAAAGCTTTGAATGCAGCAAACTGAGCATTCAACTTGTTATCATTCTCCTCTTCATTGACATGCCTGCCCTGACTTTCCCTGGTAGGCTTGAGGGATTTAGGCATGCCATGTAGCTTCCAGCAAGTGTCCTTGGTGTGATTTGTGCGTTTGCAGTGCTCATAGAACAACTTTCCAGTTCTATCAGTAGCCTTCCTGACAGCCTCAGTAACCTCAGCAGGCTTCCTGACGGTCAGCAGGGTAGCACTCTCTGCAGGGTTGTCAGCAGGGGAGTTCAGCAGCATCACTTTCCTCCTGCTTTCCTCATGTTTGACTTCAGCAAACATGGATTTGAGATTGGGGAGAGGTTTTGTGGCAAGGATTCTTCCTCTAACATCATCAAGAGTAGGATTCAGTCCAGTAAGAAACTTGAATACTCTCTTTTTCTCAATAATGTCCTTATAAAGGGCATCATCCTTGACATCATTCCAGGGGTGAGTTTCCAGCATATCTAGGTGTTGCCATGCCCTAGACAGTTGGTTGAAGTATTGAGTTACAGACATATCTCCTTGTCTGCAGTTTTGAATCTGAGCTTCAAGTTCATACACTTCTGATGTATTGTCTTTCTTGGAGTAAAGATCCCCGGCATTATCCCGCATTTTCTTTGCGTATCATACATCATAAAGTTCTCACTAATCTCTTTCATCATTGATCTTGTGAGAATGGTCATGACTTGATTATTAGTAGTGTCCCATGCTTCAAATCCCGGGTCATCTTCAGGGACAAGTTTAGAGCCGGACGTGTATCCCATCTTACCTTGTCCAGAGATGTACATTTTCATAGACCTTGACCATAGCAAGTAGTTGTTGCCATCAAGTCTATGATTAGTATAAGATGAAGATTCGGTGACCCCGGCCGTCGAGGCAAACTCGGGACTCAACCGAGGGTGAGGAAGCTTCGATAATGAAGACATATTGATTCAGTAGGGTACTGAGAATTTGCAGCCGATTCAGGAGTTTAAATCTCTGATACCATGAAGAGAGTTTGAGAAAGTAAATAATACTTGAGTAAACTTCAACTTGTTTATTCATGTTGAAAGAATGAGTATAAATATATACAAGAGAGAATCCTAGCTAGTAAAGTAAAAATAACTAGAGCCGGCTAGAAATAAATGCTAGAGTCGGCTATGACTATGCTATTACATAATAGGACAAAAGATAGTTACTTTATGACTTTTAGGACATATTAATTGTTTATTCAATACAATCAATATGTCTTCTTGATACATAAGTAACATGTTACAATGTAACGTGTTATAACAAAGTAATATTAACCATAATATTTCCACACTATTACATGAGTATCGTGAATGATTTGTACTGATGTTAGAAATTTGTGTTATTTCTAGTATTGTAACGCCCCAGACCCCGGGTTTGGTAACGCTAAATGAGTCATAAATGGTCCGGTCAACTTCTTAGACCGCCGTCCTCGCTTATTCTAAAAGAGCTAATCCGAGTTGACAAGATCTTTATGTCTCACACTTATATGGGGTTAAGCAGGACTTTACTTTACTGATGTGAGACTTTACATTCCCCCCTCCCTTATAAGGGATTGACGTCCTCGGCAGGACGGCCAAGACTTGTCCCAATGGACTTGCCCCAATTCGTCCTTACCAGAGGATTTATAGAGGTGGCCCCCACCACCTCTCCGGTGTGGCACTTAGATCCGTCTGATAGTCGGCTCTGATACCATTCTGTAACGCCCCGACCCCGGGTCTAGTAGCGCTAAATAAATAATAAATGGACCGGTCAACTGCTTATACCGCCGTCATCGTTTGGTTTAAAAAAACTAACACAAGTTAACAAGACCTTTATATTTCATATTTATATGAAGGTGAGCATAATTTTATTTTACCGATACGAGACTTACCAAGTATACCACAAACTTCTCTTACCGTCTTAGGGCGTTGACTAGGCATAATTCTTTGACCTTTCAAACTAAGTCATTGATTTAAGGACTATATGTCAATATAGTAGTCAATGACGTCATAATTATTATGTTTTCTTTATATATGAGAAAATAAAAAACAGACTTTTGTAATAAAGGTACCAATTGCTTAAGTTTCTGATGCTACATGTATTGCAATGCTACTTTCTTTGTCTACCGAAATTTATCACACAAAAACTACCGAAATCAAATCTCATCCATTAGTTGAGATTAATATATCATATGAAAAAAAGAAGAAAAAATGAATAAAAGAAGAAAAAATGAATGGTGATTGTAACGCCCCGTTCCCGGACACCGAGTCCTTATCCGGAAAATGAACGTTCGCACGTATAAAATAAAAACAAATTCACTTTATACGTAAGCTTCTACTACGTCGTATCACAAATAAGCAAACGGAAGAAAAGACTCGGGTATGAAAAAATTCCAAACATCCAAGAATAGAAACATGAAATCTAAAGATGGAAATGTAACTTATTACATTCAAGGAAAAATACGAAATCCAAAAGAAACGTACGATATTCTCAAAAAAAACGTAAAAAGTACTACAAGTCTCGAAAGACCAAAAGTCTAACACAGTCTAAAGAAGAATAGTAAAAGAATAAAAGTAAAGTCTTCAATGAGGCGTCTTCAAACGTCATCATCGAACTCCTCCTCGTAAACATTATCGACTTGTTCGTCTTCTTATCCCCAAACACATAGAAAACATGCATTTGAGGTAAGTACAACGTACTTAATAAGAAAGAGAAGCTATGACAACAATTATGATTTATAAAGAAAAGATATTTAGAAGTTTAGTTGTTTATATGTGACCGACTCAATCTGGGGTTCATTTCATGTCCATCAACATGAATTGACTAAACGTTTCTACTTAACTTATCTATGTTACAACCGCACTCAAGGGCACTACGCGTATCCACTTTTGGGACACTCTTGGCAACATATTAGTGGATCACACCAATATCTACGAAGTCTAGAATAGGTAGACTCCGATAGCACGCGCGTCTCAGTGGAGTCACCCGAACTTGTGGTTTTTTGACCTACGGGTTCTTCCACCTTCAGAGGTAGCACACACATCGCGATATAGACTGGTGGCTATCCAAGAGAGACATGTTGTTTAATTTTTTACTAGTCAAGTACGTATTTATTAGGATGATTAACTAACCACCTAAGTGTTTTCAATTAATCTCCCTCACCTTTACCACTCTCTTCCTAGACCACTAGACATTACAAGGCCTAGCAATTACACAGACATTGATGAATGCTAATTCATCAAAGCACAAGTCTATCATGCTCTTCCGACGGATCCGAACTTCAACTCTCTTTAAGAGTACATTCGATGTTTTAACTGAACGAATCAGAAGCTCAATTCAGGCTTGTTTATATTTAAACAATGTTAACATATCATCGATAAGGGATTAAAACAGTGAAAACACGATTATGAAGACGAAAACCAATCTGAAACGCTAAAGCAGTAAAAACAAGGTAAAACAGGTCAAACGCCCGTTTGACACCCTATGAACGCCCGTTCGACATCGAACGCCCGTCCACTAACCCCAAACGCCCGTCCGTCAAAAAAGGCTACATCATGAATCAAAAGTCTAACCTCAAAAGCCCGTCTGCCTTGTGCAAACGCCCGTTTGAGATGCTATGATCGCAAACGCCCGTTTGCCTAGTGCAAACACCCGTTTGCCTGGGTTTTTTCCAAAACGCTAAAATCTTCAAAACGTGATTTCTAAACCGTTTCTAACCTAATTAACATCGATTTCAACACAGTAAAACGTAGAAAAACATATCTAAACATTCCAAAACATCTATGATCCTTTGATCAACGAAAAACACATCTTTCTTGCATCTACGCATCTTAAAACATGATCTAAACTTTACGAATCATAATCGAGATCATAGGAAGAGTCTCTTACTTGATTGTAGCCAAAAACCAGATTCAAAAGCCTCTGAAAATCTGCTGCACTTCCCACCAATTGATATCCAAACGTTGCCCCTTCTCACAACGATTCCAAATCTCTCGTCTGATCTGAAAACAGTTAAGTTTTCTCTTAGAATTTGTGAAAATCGTCCAAGCCCTATTTCTTCCTCTCAAAATTTGCGCAGAGAAGGAACGTGAAACTGATTTTCTGATTAGTGTGTAGGTTATGGGATTAATCTGAGTTAATTTTCCTTAAATACCAATTTCCCAATTAAACCCCTTTTCCTTAATTGCCCTTAATTACCAAATAATCAGATTTCCTTAATTATATATACATATAACTCGAAAATCATGATTAAAATAATTAATAAAATACTTAACTCTAATAAAAGAAAAGCAATAATAATATTTCGTTTTCGCAAAATGACACGTCTGTCCTTTCCGAAAATCGGAATATTACAGTGATGATTTCCTTTCGGGGATGTTTCGGGAGGGAATCTTTGGTGAATGTAGCCTTTTCCCTAATTTCTCCATACACTTTTCATCGATATTATAAGGAGGCTATTTATAGAAATAATTAATCACTAGTTGTCATCTCGTTTTTTTTTCTTTCTTGTTCCACAAACGTAATTATCTCATTTTAAAAGAAAATAAACCCACACGCATACGGTGGTACTCGAACAAAAAACTTCAACATCTTGAGATATTCTTCGCTTAATCATTTGAGCTAAGTCTCATCGACAATAATCGCAATTTGTCAGATAAATCTAATCCAATTACTTGTTCTAATGACAATTAGTCTGATACATCACCTAACAACATAAAAGCTCCCAGACCCGTCCCTTGGATCAGGCCAACCAGGTCATGGTTTAGGGTCTACCGAAAATCTGCTATTTTAAGGGCCTACTTAAAAAATAAGATAATAGTATTATAGAACTAGAAACTCATGTTTCAGCCCATTAGTACTTTTTTTAAGTTAAAAAAAAAACGTTTTTCTTCTTAAAGAAATCAAGAAAAACCTAAAATGACTTTCATATTTGTAAACCGGCTTTGACAAAACATTTCATTTGTAATATTTATAACATTATTAGTTGGCTTTATACGTTTTTTTTAGATACATATTTCATTTTATTCTAAAAAATTTTAGTCGACAAAAGAAAAAACACAAATTAGTCAAAAGCCCGATAAATAAATTTGGCTTAGGACATTCAAATTCACAGGGACAGCCCTAAAGCTCCTAACAGTTTTACAAGTTTAACAGAAAAAAAAGAAATTTAAATAACTTCTTCCCTAATGAAGGGAAAATTTATCCAGGACTCCCTACTGGGAATCGTCTACGCGACAAGATTCGACCACACAGCTTTCCACACACGGAAGAGCTCGTGTATTCCACCTCGAAACCGCGTGTGGTCGATCCCGCCACGTAGTATAGATTCCCTACTAGAAATTCCTACAGTAGAACGACCCCTAATGAAGGTATTGTAACCATCTCTTTTAGCCGTATGTTTGACTCTTTTTGCAAGAAATAAGAAAAGAATAAATCTATGACAGCCTCCCGAACTGAAAAAAACAAAGAACAGCTCTTAACAAAAATAAATGCTTAAATAGAAAACAGGACCACGAGACCAAATACAATGAAAAAGTTTCGTTGGGAATCTGAAAACTTGCGAAAGCCAAATATTTACAGAGTGTTTTTATTTATTTATTTTATTTGTGCATTTATTTCTGATATCGGTGGATACGTGGTCCTGTCTCCGGCAATTCAATTCACTTGTCTTTTTGGTGACATATCTCAAACGATGCTGATACATGCACTACTTCGGTTCATTATAAATGTCCACTATATCCTATTCGGTACGACAATAATCTTGTCGTAAAAAAAAAATTTACGACAATATTATTGTCGTGAAATTTATTCTTACTGCAATAATATTATTGTCGTTAAAACTTTTTACGACAATAATGTTATCGTAAATTTTTTTTTTCACGACAATATTATTGTCGTAACGTATATAGTGGTTGTGGACTACATCTCATGTGTAGCGCATATATTATTTTCCTATCTCAAAACGATGACACGACCTTTGCTCTTTTTATGCTGCCAAGCGACAAAGATACGTTCATTACGGATGTTTATTTTTAACATTATGAAATTTTTATCATCATTCGGTATGATATGGTTAATACTGATCAATGGATGGATTTATACCGAGCAATTGTACGATGAAAATGAACATTCATAATGAATTTTTTATTTTTATTTTATACGGGATGAATTTACTTAAAAGTGATAAGTAACATACACGTTTTTGTCCTTCTCATCCACTATTTTTTTTTCTTGTTTTTTTTTCCATTATAGATTAAAAATAGTTCTCTACGACATTTACCCTTAAATTATTTGGTTTCTTTTATCTCTTTCTTTCTTTCTTTCTTTCTTTCTTTCTTTTTTTTTTTTTTTTTTTTTCATTTTTTGTTTTGTTTTGTTGTGTTAGACATAGCGGTAACTTCCATGCACACTTCATTGCTAGAGAAGGGTTGCATGTTATTGGGGAAGTTATTGTGAGGTGTCTCCACACGATGCGGAGACACCGTGTGGAACCATACATACAACACAGTTTAATTATGTATTTAAACTATGTGGTTCTGATCGTTTCACCTGTCACTTCACCTCAAATTACCTTTGTAGAAATCTCAAACCCATATAAGAGGAGGGGCCTCATCTCCAAAACATAGGTTGTGAGGTGAAGGAAGTTCATTCTTAATATGATGGGTGAAACAACCACAAGTTTCCAATATGAGACACTTTAACAACCTTACCACATAATAACTTCCCGTGTTATTGATCTTGTTAATTGGTGGTTCTCTTTCTCGCGGCTTTTAACTCTGATTTGATCATTTTTCATGACGAAAATATTTTTTTGGTGAGAGAAGAAATAATGTTGACCGATCAACATTTGCTTATAATTCTGACAAAAAGAATACGATAATTTTTGCCTATGACGTAATTGAACCTAGGGAAGAATTATGCAGGGTTCATGTACGCTGGAAAAGGAAAAAGGAGTAATTATGCACGAAGGATTGTCTCATAATTTATTATTCTTAAAATATTGTACATACTAACTATTATTTACTATTTTGTTTTGTGTTTTTTTTACGAGCATGTAAGGTTAGGTTTATTACGCTCGATCTATATGGTTATCGAGTGGATCATCTATATGATGAGATGGAGTATCATGGTTGCTATATAGTGACTTCTCGAGTCTCAACAATGATCGTCGGATATGTTATACCAAACTGCATGTATTATATCTACATATCCCTATTATATTTCACATAAAAAGGGTATGTGATGAAATATGATAGAAACATAACAAAAATGCATTACACTTGATTCAACGTCTTAACACGAACGTGGCTCTGTGGGATGTCATGAAAGTGAAAAGGACATTGTAATGAGGGAGACAATTCCACAGAGCAAGGTGAAGTTTTTGTGTAGTGATACAACGCGCACGAGAACCCCATCCCCTTTTTTTCGTACACACCACACAAAAATTCCCCCAGAGCAAGAGAACCCCATCCCCTTTTTTTATACCCATATACATCACATGCTTTGATTGCGGTCAATGGTTGCAGTGAACACCTTTGCCAGCGGTGCTATTCATGTATTGTAATAATAATGGTATGGTAAGTGGAAAAAAAAAAACTAAATTCTCTGTATATTTTGTAAATTTGATAAGCCCGTGTCATGATTTTCTAAACTGAGAGTTCCTGGAGTATATTGAATTATAAAAGAGTCATGGTTCATTTATTTACTCCCTTTCTCAACTGGTTAAGTTTTAAGGGCGTGTCTGATAGGGAAAAAAAGGATAAGATTTTTTTCTTTTCTCAATTTGGATACGCTTGGTTACTGAAAATAAGATAAGCATCTTTTCTTAACTTACTACCTTTTCTGAAAATGTGATTCTTTTCTCTATTTTTAATTCTCCGCCTTTCTTGAAAAAAAGTAAATGGAGAATAGGGTAGTCATTTTTCCCTCCATATAATGAAGAATCAATTATATTCTCAGCATTTTTCTCTGCATACTCAAATAGATGTTGATAATCTTTTTTTTCTTTTTTTTTATCATGTCTATTCTCAACACTTTTTTTTTTCTCAATACCAAACATGCCCTAAAGTAAAAGTATTTTCACATAAAATATTAACATAACACATTTTTATTTTGAGTTTTACTATTTATTTTTTTCACTAATTGATTCTAAATCAATTTTAGACAAAATACTACTGTTTAGTTTACCGATTGAATTTTAGTCATAAAGCATGAAATATGCTTTCTAAGTGACATTGGGTTTAAAAAATACCCAATATTCTGACTCAAATTTGTTAAGAACAAAAAATTATTTGTCAATGCCGACAACAATGAAATTTATAGTAAGAGAAAAACCCATCGACTTTAAAAGCTATTGAATTAATCGAACAAGCAGATACAAAAGGCATTCAAATTCAAATTTCAGGTTGGATTGATGGAAAAGAGATTGCACGCGTTGAATGTTCCCAAAACAACTACGATGCCTGAGAAATTATTTTTTGAGCGAATGAGCAATATATCATTTCTTGCTACGGAGCCCGTAAAGGGGTTGTGCGGCTCATTCATCAACAGGCACGCGGTCGAGCCCTGGGAAACTTCTCTTTAGAAAGCGGCAACTCAACTTTTTTGACCCGAAGTATTATACTTAGTTACTTACGATTGTTTAGGTTGGACGGTCAATGGTGTAGGTAATACTTGGGCTTACCGAACATTATTGGCAAGTGAAAAAAGATATTTTTCTGAGTATAAAAGAGCAAGTGCAGAAGAAAATTTATGGCTGGAAATCTCACTTTTTATCTCCAGTTGAAAAAGAGGTGTTAATTAAATCTATCATTCAGGCATTACCCCAATATGTCATGCAATGCTTCGAGTTACCTAAGTCTCTAATTATTGACTTAGAAAAGTTAACAAGACAATTCTTTTGGGGTTCTTCAGATAAGAAAGATAAAATTCATTGGAAATCTTGGAATCACTGTTGTAAGAAAAAGGCGGATTTCGGGATCTTGAATGTTTTAATCTAGCACTCCTAACGAAACATGCATGGAAAATTCTGGCTACACCTGATTCCATTTCAGCTAGTGTCTTTAAAGCTAAATATTTTGATGATCGAGAGTTTAAAGATGCTATCCTCACGAGAAACCCCTTGGTTATCTAGAAAAGCATCTTAAATGGGAAAGAGCTCCTTTTTCGTGGGTTAAGATGGAAAGTTGGGAGCGGAAATAATATTGATATCATCAATGATGCTTGGCTACTTGCTTTACCTTCATTCCAAGCGCATCCAATGAAGAAAAGCTACCCAACTACAATGTAAGTTGTCTTATCAACTCATTTACTCGCCAATCGAGACAAGACTTGATCTGGGAGGCCTTCAACCCGTTTGAGGTGGATAAAATCATGTCTATTCCAATTTTTCCAAAAGCCAAAAAGGATGATACGGCACCACTCGAATAATGGGATCTATACAGTTTAAATTGGATACCAATTGGTTCATGAGCTTAAATTTTGGGAGTCAGCATCTCCGGCCTCATCATCCTCACCCTCATGCAGTAGACTCTGGACTAGCTTGTGGAAATTGAGAGTAAAGCCGCGGATTATTCATTTTATCTGGAAGCTTAACAACAATATTTTACCTACGGCATCCACACTTCGGTCCAGAGGTGTTGGCACTGGCTTATGCCAAGTATGTTTACAGCAGGAAGAAACAATTTGGCATTGTCTTTTTGAATGCCTTATCCCACAATCTAATTGATGCAATCATCACCTAGGTGAGTTTTACTCAAAACTTCGAATACACTCATTTCTTGATTGGTTTTATGAAATGCTCAACTTGAACAATGAATCCGAGCTAGTCCATGTTATCTACTTGTTATGGAACATCTGGAAGGCCAGAAATGGGAATCTTTTCCAAGGTGAACCGGTGCACATAAACTCCATTCGCAATCGTTCGGCAATCGAGGTGGATGAATATACACATGCTATCACGAGACATCCAGATATCGCCAAGGGCGGGAACTTTGATGTTAAATGGAAGCCTCCACCCCAAGCTCCATCAAGTTTAATATTGATGCAGGTTTTAGTGAGTCGTCAACGGCAGTTGGTGGAATACTTCGTAATAGTCGGGGAAAATTAATTCGAAGCTTCTCAAAAAAACTAGAAGGTAGGTATGATGTCTTAGTAGGAGAAGCCTTAGCGATTTATCATGCTTTGACGTTTGCGCTCACACGGGGTTCTTTAACATTATCATTGAAGGTGAGTCGCTTACCTTACACCATCACTTTCAGAACCAAGTACAAGACTTATCTCCAGCCGGAAGTATTATAGGGGACGGTATAAAACTATGCCAACTTTCATTTCTCTATCTTTCTCTTTTGTTAAAAAACAAGGTAACATACCTGCCCATTTTCTTGTTAGAAAAGACCTCAATCTTGTTGGTTGCCTAGAATGAGATTCTTCTCCTCCCCTCATGTAATCCGTGCTTGTATAGCGGATTGTGTTTAATCGATAAATAAAGCGTTTTTTACCCTCAAAATAAATAAATAAATAAATAAATAAGACAGTAATTTATTAGTCTACTATACTTGGCATTTTTTTTACAATCACAACAAACCACATAGAGCAGCAACAAATTTTACATAATTTATTATAATTATATCATCAAAAACCAAAAAGGGCACATTAGCAAAGTAAATATTGTACAAGTCCAAACCGTACACATCACACGAGGAATCACCGGGTGCTCCTCACTGGAGAGGGTCCCGATTCATTAAACTGTGTATTTCCGTCATAAGAAGATAGTGAAGATGTGGAAGAAACCTGGAGTGACGACGAATTCACTGATTGAAGATCAGGGACCGAATTTACCCCCACGGGATAAACTTCTGTCATCTCTTCACTGCATTCGTCTAGGTACACGACGTCTTGCATTGTAAGCTGATGGTACTCAACAACTTCCCTTAGGAATCGGTTTTCCCTTCCAAACACCGAGTTCTCTTGAGCCAACCGAGCTTTTTCGGCTAAAAGTGTCTCTAGTTGTAGCCTTATCTGTTAGTCAGAAACACTGCAATCAGAACTACTAGGCTTTTGAAACAAATAAGATTTAGGAATATTATCCCTTTGCAACTAACTAGCTTGCACGGGTACGGATACACATACTCAGGTGCCAGTTTTGAAAAATATAGGATACAGGTGCGAAGAGATACTTGTAAATATAAAAAACTTAGAGACCAAATTGTATATAATGATAGTACAAGGACCAAGCCATAATTATTAGAACAAATTTTAGTGGTTTTTCTTCAATATTATGCATATATGGATCACGTAAATGTCCGAAGAAGACGAGGAACAACAAATCTTGGAGAAAGAGAAGAAAAATACCAAATCATCATCTTCTGGGCTATCTCCTCTTTCACGGCTTTCACGTAGAATTCTATTTTCATCTTCCAGCTGAGCACAACGCTCTTTTGCAAAAGCCAGATCAGCTTTAACGGTCTTCAGCTCCCGTAAAAGTAGCTTAGCCTTTGCAGCCATTGCCATGGCAACCTGCAAAGAAGACCGTTTTCTGAATCTTGGAAAAACGTACAGAATGACAACATAATGTAAAACAAAACAAATGAAAACAGTTGAGACACGATATTTATTGGTTGACTCAAAAAAAGTCAAATGAACCTAACCCACATCAAACATTTAATCCAGTATTGAAACAAGTGACACAGTTTGCACCTTACGTCTCGAGAGGCCTTCAATTGCATCTCTACATCAGTATGCTTCTCGGGTTGGACATTCTGCACCATTGAATGTTGCCTTGACCTACCTAAATTCATGTCTTCATTCTGTGGGATATATCTACTGCTCTTTCTATTTATTTGGAGTTTACGCGTCTCTTGAAGAATGTCAGCCGTGCGATTTTCCACAACAGTAAGACCCTCCTGTACAGTGGAGTATCAAAGGAATCAAAACAGTGATTTAAACAACAGCAAAGTTCATCATTCCGAACAGCACACAAGTAGGTTATCTCGATCAGCTAGTCAAACAAATGACTTAGTTTCTTTCAGCTCTAATAAATTTCAAACGTAGATATAACGCCAGCCCTAAGTTCATGAAGAAAAACTGCAATATCAGCTAAGACTATAAAAGATACATTCACCTATAGACACCAGGGAAAGAATACCACAGACATCAAAATGCAAAAATAGCAATTGTCAGCCCGTGTTATACAACTTCCAGAAAACGTTGTCCATATTCTTTATGATTGCGAAATCAAACCAAAAGTCCTAAAAGCTACTAACTATGTATCTACAACTTATCTTTTTTATATGTAAACTAGTTGGTTAACATAATGGTATCTTAGAGACATAGACAGCTCTCAGTGACCTTTAGATGAATAATCATACTTGAACAGACCAACTTACAAGAACATATCAGACTTTTTTTGGGAAAAAGAAATACGAAGCATACTTCTAACGCATTTCCAATTGTCCCTCCAATATAATTAAGCGAAGAAGCAATAGCACCAAGTCCCCTCTGTAAAGTAGGGTTCTCCGTCTTTGGATGTTTTTCTGCTGACTGATATTCCCTTTCAAACTGCACCCGCAAAAAATGAACGTTACAAAAGTCAAGATGATAAAATCAGTAACCAGACTTCTATGATCTTTCAAAGTGCCAAACTGTCAAAGCCATTTGGTTATCAAATACTGATATGACCAACTGTCGAAAGACATGTAAAGACAGTTTTGATGTTTTTTTAGTAGTAGTAATAATAATATGGCAATTGTTGTCATTGTTATTACAAAATGAATGTGTGTGAGTATTTTTATTTATTTATTTATTTTTATTTTGCCTTTCAAATTCGGAAGAGTTCAAAGTGTTTGCACAATGAGCATAATTTCAAGTCTCTAGAAATGATTTCAGTGAATTTAAGAAGCCAAGAATACGACCGAGCATCATTCAACTCATTGAAAAGTTACGTACAAAAGAACTAACTTCACTGATTCCTCGCCTGAATGACGAAAGGAAGGATCACAGGAAATGCCATTTGATATGTTTTTGGAAGGAAACTATTGTTGACCGGGTGAAGAGAAAAGCTTCATCATGTTTAGACACTGACAAAGATTTCTTGGTTTAAAAGAGAGCAACATCTTTTACCCCCCAACATACATCATTAGAAGCAGTCTCAGCATAAGATTTTCAAGTATCAACCACAGGAACCCGTAAACAAAAGTTCACTTGCAGATGCACATCATCCCCAACACAAAAGTTCCATTTGAGAACTCAACTCAATCTCAACACTAATTCCTGAACACTTAAAAACATTTCACCTTGTTTCAATTGTAAACCACCCCAAAGCATGTTCATTTCCCTGGCTACAGTCCTATACTCCACTGTTCCAACTGGAACAGTACAGTAAAATGTACAAACAGTATGTTAAAAAGTAGAATTTGACACTCCCACAAACAGAGTTTCAGATCAATCAACTACATCATTTCCCTGCACAATTAATAGTAGTTCAATCATTAAAACTATTAAGAATTAGATAAAGGAAAAAACCTTAACTGTTGAGGAAGAGGATCGGAAGGAAACGTAATCACGAGGGGATGAAAGCGCGGACTGGCCATAGGCGGAGGACAGAGACGAATCCTGATAAGCAGAAGATGCTCTAATGGCTTTAGCAGCTAGGGAAGAAGATGACGGCAGAGCAGTGTCGTCACCAACATCACCAGGTGGCGGAGGCGGAATATGAATGCTCCCAATCTCATCTTTAGTCGACGGAACTTCGCCCAATTTCTGCCTCCTCCTATAAGCCATCAATCAATTAAACAGACACTGATGTTAGTGATTTTCCGGTGACTGGAATGAAAATGCCGGGAAATGGATTTCTCCAAGAGCGGAAACGACAAGACTTTTAACCAGCGGTTTGATTTGTCAAGGATCCGGCTTCTGAATCGACGTCGGCCAACCGGAGACCCGATTTCCAAAATTTCTTTACTGCAATAAGATGATACGTCTTTTTTTTTTTTATTTTTTAATTTTATGGAGTATTTCTTTCTTTCTTTATTTATTTATAATTTTTCTAAATCTGTCTGATTAGACTTTGAAAAATGATATAGTCACAACGAAAATAAAATATGATACACAACAATGTGCCACAACAATGATCTGCACTATTGATTATTGTGGGATCTAGTTCAATCAATATAGATCCCACAACAATCAATGGTGCAGATCATTGTTGTGCTACTTTGTTATGCATTTTTGTTGTGACTCTATCACTCATCGACGACTTTGGAAGCACTTGATGAAATGTTAAATGAATGTTTGAATAAAACGGTACCGTTTTTAATTCGACAGACATTTTGGACAGTTGATCTGAACCCTATATTATCTGGGCACTTATGGACATTTGAAATTCAATTATTGATTTACCATCGATTTTTAAAAGGTATTTTAACACTTTCAGTTTTTTATGTTTTAGTTTCGTTTCGAAAATAACATTTATCTTTTTTTGGTCCCTTAAGTTATATTTTGTTTCAATTTTATGACAATTTTCCAATTAGTCGTCTAGGGTAATGTCGACTAAATGTTAAATCCGACTTGGCAGTCACGTGTGATTTTATTTTTCATCTAAAATCGACATTCCCTGATCGAATTCAACGTTTAGTCGGCGTTAACTTACACGGATAATTGTGCAATTGTCCTAAGATTGAAACAAAATACTAACTTAGTGAAACAAAAATGTCATTCAAAAACATATGGGCTATTTTTTAAACAAAGTTAAAACGTGAGGGACCAAAAATGATAAAATTTCTTTTTAAAATGAGTATTCAGTGCATTTTTTATGGGAACCAACTGTGCGAGAGATTGCCCTATTACTTTCGTGAAGTTGTTAAAGGAATATGGTTTTAGAGGAACCATTTGGTTCATCATTGAAGTGGAGTCACACAACCGGTCCATATTTTCTTGTCTAATTCAAAATCGAGATAGAAATATGAAAATTGCATGGAGTTTGTAATTTGTGTTGAGCCTAATTCCAGGGCTAGCTGATTATTTTTCTTGAGGAGAGTAGAATTGTCTTCTTCTTTTTTTGAAACATAAATAAGTAGTATTGTTACACAGTAAACATAATGTACTCGTAAATCATTGTTATTTATAAAAACACCACTTATTTTTTTTTTTAAAGAAATAGTGTATTTTAAAGGAAAGTATAGTTCAATCAAAAGAGGAAAAAAAAAAAAAACATTTAAACCTCACAGTCTCCGGAAAACTATTATACCAAACCACCTTCGACGAGCAACTGAAGACCGAAAAAGTAACTAACGTAGAAAAACCGTTAATTCCGTCAAATATCAACTTATTATAGAGATTGATTTATCAAATGAGCAACCAGAAAGACATTTATCATTCAAAGTCTATATTCAACACACAACTTTAAAAGGACATGTCTGCACCTAGAGCTATTAACGAGTCGAGCCAAGCCGAGTCGAGTATTGGTGGTTTGAATTTAAACTCGTTTAGCTCACAAGCTTATTCGTTTGTTGAACAAACAAAATATCATGTTCGAGCTTGACTCGTTTAAAAGATGAAATGTTCAAACTCGTGTTCGAGCTCGGCTCGTAAAACATATTGTTGTCTTCCGACTTGAGTTTGACTCGTTAAGAAATAAAATGCAAATGCAAAAATAACACGCTATAGATTAATATTACATACATCACACAAAAAAAATTATTATAAATATAGCTAAATATTATATAAAATCAATCTATAATCTCTATTAGATTAATGAATGACTTATTCTCTTTTGAGTTACGGTTACTGTAAATTGATTTATTATATAAGCACGTTCACGAACATAATCGAACGTTCGTGAACCAAACTCGTGTTCGTTCTTTAAGCAAGCGAGCCTACAATCATGTTCGAACTCGGTTCGTCAAGCAAAACGAACAAACACTAACGAGCCGAACATGAGTTTGTTCACGAACATCTCTGTTCGTTTAACAGTTACGTCGGTGATATTGACGTTATTTTTCGTGAAAAAATATGGTGCTCGAAGCATTTTTTGTACCAATAGAATCCGGTGGCTTTTATTTTCATTTTTTTTTTTTTTTTTGTATATAGTGTATATTTCTAGACCCAACCCATTGTACATTACAATCCTAGCCCACTTTACCTTATAACTCTATCCCACGATACCCACGTTACTTGAATTATTTTTTCCTTACGGAAACGAAAAGTTTTACACACTCTTCTTTTTGCCCCTAACAGGGCTTGGACCCTGATCACTTGCCAGGTTACACCCTAGTGTCCATCACTAGGACGATACCTTGTTGGTCCTTACTTGAAGGGTAAATATATTGCATCGTTTATTTAAAATAAATAAATTATATCAAAATATCGCCCTTAGATATTCGGAGTTATCAGTTTGAAGTTAACCTCACCCGATGTATCCTCTTTGTTTTTTTTTATTTCCTTCCCTGTTATTTCCGGTTCGTTTCATATTTTTAGTCATCTCGATATTTATCACCGATAAACATTTACTTTCCTCCGACAGGGTGTTTTATGACGAGTGTAGAAATATGTGGTCATATTTCATTACATTTAATACAATTGTTGTACCATAAAATCAATCAAAGAATTACACTTTTTGCCTTAGCTCACCCGATTTTTTTCCCCTCATTCCTTCCTTGATGGAGGTCATCAAAATGAAATGAAAAAAATAAATGAAGGAAAACTCAAGGACGTATCCAGTATATTGGTAGAGGGGCTAAGCCCATCCGGAAAGAAAAATATTACATTATAAAATTTATGTAATACAGTTTCACCCATAAAATATTGTTAATCCAGTCCACCTGACGAACTCAATATAATCTATTAGCCCACCCAAATTAAAATTCTGGCTCCCCTCTAGGAAACTAATGCAGCATTAGGCCAAACTCCAGAGCATAAGAAAACCAAAATGAACACCGAATGACAAGATAATTGACATTCCCTTTACATCTTTTCATGGGCACTTGGGTGGGGGTGAAGATAAGGCTGTTGCTTAAGTGGGAAAAAGGCACAAAATAATGCAAAATATATCTACACGTGTTTAACATAGGAGATGAAATACTATAGTCACATAGCAATAAATAGAGCACTGCTACAGCCACACCCGTGTGCGCCACATCCGGCCACATCGGATGATCTGCACCGTTGATCGGTGTTAGATCTATATTATAATATAGATCCCGCACCGATCAACGCGTGCGTATCATCCGATAATGGCCGGATGCGCGTACACGGCGCGCACTATCATTTCCGCAATAAATAAGCCCTTCAACCGTTACAACTATATACTTAGCCTTACAGTGGTACCTATATACAGTGAATGGGGACAACTGTCTTTTTCATTCTGAAAATAATCTACTAATATATGTAGCATGCATCTTGTTTGTCCCTCCCCTTAATTTTTTATTTGCTATTTTAAAATTTTTATTGTCTCCTTTATACAAGGTCCTGCGTCCGCCACTATAGCCATATGAATGAATGGCCCTTCACTTTAATAATCGTTTGACATATTGAATGCCAGCGATTGATCTAGATTTTTCTTTTCAATGGGTTTTATAATTCTTTCTTAGGTGAAACGATACGGTGGTGGGTCGACTCTATATGAAGTGAAATGACACGATGGTGGTTGAGATGAACCGATTGATTTTTTCAAATACATCTTTAAATTGAAACACAAACGCAATAATATATACACACTTATATTTGAATTGTAAGATGAATTTCATTGAAATTTCGTCTTTCTCAATACACACTACTTCAAAACTTATGATAATTGTGTATGTATTGATGCGTTTCAATATATGAAATTATCGTTTTCACAAACAATAATGCTAACCCATCACAAAAACCCCACCCCTCACCACCTTTTATTTCCTAGATAGATAACCACACAAATGATATATTTTCTAATTTTTTTTTTGTTGATAAACGTACATAACACCTGAAAAATCTCTGGTCAGTCCCACCACTACCTTTTTCTCAGTCACTTTGCTCCCAGGTGTTATAATATATGCCTAGTAGCCTATTAGTACTCGGTAGTTTTATGGTGGTCCAGGACCACCGACCATCATGTCATACTTGTCCTTCAATAGGATTTGTTAAAAGAGGGATAAATTTGTAAAATCATGACATTTATATTTTACACGGTAGGCCCGTGTGTATTTTTTAGATTTCTATTGATCCTGAATCATCAAGTCATACTTGGTTCAGGACCACCATAAAATTTCCGAGTAGTACTATAATGTAATAGATCTTCATCTCTTCTTTTTACGTACTGACATCATCATGACTAAGACGTTTCCTACCAAACACACCTTCTTCTACTCCGTGATTTCTGTGTTTTGTTCTGCGTACGTAATTAATTAGCTAATTGAAACTTTTTTTAGCGGGTAGTTTTTGGCTGAATCTGCCATATGCGGAGTGAAGTACTAGTTGTATAACGAATATGAATTTCAGATTTGTTTAGTTGTCAGTTCTCTACGAACAAACGAAGATACCACCCAAAAAATCTTCTCTCTTATTTATCTGCCTTCCATTCCATCAACGTTTATTTTTCATATATTCTTTATATGGATGTGATGAAAAATCCGAACGTACGTTTTCCTTTTCAATTCTTGAATTTTTTTGATTGATATCTCTAACGTATTATCATTGTTTTGTTTTGTTTTTCTTGTCGGCAGAATCTTGGTCATTGTTCAGTCATCTTTTTGACTGATGAACCAGACACGTGAAAGAATCGTTTTTGCGCATTATCTGGTGAAAGGGAAGAAAGAAAGAAAGAAAAACATAATTTTCATTTCATTCATGTATATATAGTGTGATGATGTGTAAGAATTGTCTTTAATCAGTTGTTTGCCAGTCAGATTCCTTAAAATCCCAGCTTTTCAAAGAGCTTGAAAGTCCTATATAAATATATGCATGATCTTTGTTCACTTCAATCTATGATTTTGTGTTTGTCTTTTTTTATTTTTTTTTATCATCTTAATTTCTTGCATGTAGATGTAGGAATCTGATCCGGGGTTATATATAATGAATGAATATACTTTGAAAAGCTACCATCTTTAGAGCTTTGGAATCCAACCAAGTTTCTTTTTTTGTTTTTATAAAAACAAAAGGGTAAGGGGTTGAGTCATTAATTTTTGCTGATGGCCTATGGTTTTTATGGCTTGAACATGTTAGTCATTGCTGCATCAGATTGTGCATATATATTGTATCGTATCGTATCGTTAGATTTACGTCATTTACATAATATTTCCTTTCGTCATAGAAATAAGAATCTAATGTTATGATACAACAGAAACTCCATCTTTACCCTGAGCCGGAATTTCCGGCTCAATTTTGGTTTGTTTCAGTATATTAGTTTTTTTCTCATCAATTGCATATATACAAGGCCTTTTGTTTTACAGGGCTGTAATATGATTGTGAGGAGATTGTTTTTTGAGGGAGCTTCCTCCGGTCCAGACATGGGAGGGTAAAGAATTTGAATTAGCTGCCGATTCATTCATTCAAACACATTAGAGACAACTGGGCTCTATTGTGACTGATTGAATGACGCGGGAGGTAAACATTCGTCCTTTACTTTCCTTTGCTTGGACTGAAGGGAGCTCCCTTCAATATAATTTTTCTCACCTGAAACATCCATAGCTGCCTTACGAGGTAACTATTTGTGTTTTTTCTTTCTTTCTGTTTAGTGCTTAAATTAATTTGATTACGATATTGTTTGGATTGCATCATGTATGAACTATATGATTGTTGCAGCATCGATGACTAAACTAATTAATTAAGCAGAGTACACGCACAAGAAGTGATGAGAGATTTTCATCACATTAATTAGTTGCTCAGTCTTGGCTTTTCTTTCTAATGTTTCAGCTTGACATTAGATCAAACACTTATAATACAAGTTAGTAGCTATATTTCATGAATTCATTTTGAGAGGGAATTGTGCTTTTTTCTAATTCTTCAACTTCATTTCAATCCCAGGAAGTATACATATTATTCTCAGTACTTAACCTATTTATGTTAAAGGAATGGTCCTGCGTACACTCTGTCATACAATTCACACTCTAGCATCCATCTTTTATTGACTTAAGAATTAGAGCAGTTTCATATGAAAAATTACTTGTTTCGAAGCCTTTTAAGGGTGTTTGAGTGCTTGATGCTACAACACTGGACAACATTTTAACATTTAATCTCAATGGTAATTATGGTATAATCAAGATTAACTAGATGATTTTTCATTACTTTTACGGGTGTTCGAGTATTTCTTGCTTGAGTTGCTAATTGTGTGCAATAAAGTATTACGCTTGTTTAGTATAGGCTAGCTACCAACACCACAAATTTTATATTGAAAGACAATTTTAATATTAGTGAACACAATTTTAATTTAATTTAATTTTTTTTGAAAGACACATTTTTTTTTCAGAAACTGAAAGACACAAATTTTAATTTATGTCATATGTTTTTGCTTACGGAAGATGATAGATACATGTAATATACCCACACAAAAATATAGGTAAACAATGTAAAACCCCGATATTATTATAAGGGTATTTTAATCACTTCGATAAACTCTACTTTATACTGTATTCTTTTTCAGCATTTTTTTAAATTTAAAATAAAGGGAAATAAAAGGAAAATAAATAATAATCAAGTATTGTTTTCCTAAAACTTTTATTTATAAAGGAAAAAAAGGGAAAAAGAAACAAAGAAAAAAACCGATTTATATTAGCTTTCGGCAAATATGCAGTACGCATATTGAAGAGAAAGAAGCAAAAGGTCTGCGGCTCAAATTGTTGTTCACATCGGCAACATACGCAGAAGGGAAAGAAATAGCTTTTAACGGTTCCGTCGATCCGTTTTGTAGATACAAATTAAACAATCACACCAACGAGGAGAACAATTTATTTTATCCAAGTCATCTAATATTTCCAGCAAGGTATTTTCCCCGATCTGCTCTATTCAGCTTGGCCTACTGTTACAATTCGGGTTCATCATTGTATCATCGAAAAATTGTAGTTTTTGATATAGAATTGATATAAATATTCATCGTTATGTAGGAGTTGTTTGTAGGATTGCTTAAATTCAGCAAATTACTAGGAGTAATTTGAAGGTTAAGAGGTAAGGAATTTTTCTCGTCAAAAGCATCTTTTTGATTTTAAAGATTATGTTTTAATGCGTTTCAGAATTGCTTTCTTGTAAATTGGCAAGGAACTGGACATGTTTTGCCAGGCTAGTTTCAACTTAGAAAGTGAACCTGGGGTTCAAATGGTATGCCGAACCGAGATGCCTCTCGGTTAAGCGCACTAGAAAATCCTCAGAATGGCTTTCTAGTTGTTTTGTGAGTTCAACGGTGCTTTCAGGATGTTATTTGGTTTGGATTTCTAGATAATTTTCTAGGTTCTATTTTTACACGTAGTAGTGAAGATATTATGTAGTTTGGTGATTGTTGTTCAACGGTTCGACGGTTTATTTTAGACAAAGATTGTTGTTTGGGATTATAGTTTGCCTCTAATTGTTGTCCTTTCTTTTGTTTTAACCTAATTGTTTTTGGATTGATATCGGGGGCGGAGCTACCCTAGCTTCCGGCACTAATTGTTTCCTCGATCCCCGGGTGAATTTTGTTAGATATATGTATTAATATATTTCTATATGTTTTTTTATGTATCACTCTATATGATTTTAATGCATCAAGATGACATCGATCTGTAGCATGCCAAACATGAGGTGGGGGTGGGGGTGGGATACAGGGTGGTCGGTGATGAGATAACATAGTACGTAGTACTAGTCTTTCGTTATATATATAGTGATATATTACTCGATCCGGTTGCTTTTGGACATCCGACGTACGTAACAGTTATAGCTTGTGTAATTAATATGCCAATAAAGTTACATAAACATAAGAATATGCATGCAGATCAAGCCATCGGATCTAGCTAGCTAGGGTTAAAAGGAAGATATGCCGAAGAACAAGGGAAAGGGAGGCAAGAACAGGAAGAGAGGTAAGAACGAGGTGGATGACGAGAAGAGAGAGCTCGTTTTCAAGCAAGATGGACAAGAGTATGCTCAGGTCCTTGCTATGCTCGGCAATGGACGATGTGAAGGTATGTGTATTGATGGAACCAAACGGCTCTGTCATATCCGTGGTAAGTTGCATAAGAAGGTTTTTCGCCTCGGGGGATATCATCCTGGTAAGTCTTCGAGATTACCAAGATGAGAAAGCTGATGTGATTCACAAGTATATGCCGGACGAAGCGAGGTTACTCAAGGCTTACAATGAGTTGCCTGAGAACATTACGCTTAATGGAGGTATAGGTATTATTAATAGTACCAATGGAATCAATGATGAGGATGATGAATTAGGCGAAGGTGAAACCTACATTCACTTTGAAGATGAAGACATCGATAAAATATAGACCTAGCTTGCTATATATATATATATATATTGCATCTACTTTCAGCTCTCTTTTGAGCCGATTATTTCTGCCATTTTTATTTGAATTATTATTATGTTTACTAGATATCATTAGTTTAAAGTACAGACAGTATTATCATATGGTGGTTGAGAAATACCTTTCAATTTCTTCTTTTTATACTACTTTTTATATAGTCGATGCATGTTAAGTGAAAGAGAAGTGAAATAAAATTATATGGTGGTATGCAGGAACATAGGTGAAAAATGTCTGATACATTAAACTAGATTGAAATAAATTTACTTTCAAAGTGGATTTTCACACATGCTCATGTGTGATTGCCAGATTTATTATGAATACTACTGGATTACTTTATTCTTAATGTTTTACCCGGTAATCGGATTCGTTGAGTATTCAAAAAGTAACACAGTAACAGGAACACGTTTTATTAACAGACAAAATATCACCATTTAACATTACGTAATACAATAATCTATCAAAAAAATGCTTCATATCGTAATTAAACATTCTATCAAAGCATTATGGAGATGAAACTCCCGGGGAAGTAAGAGAATAAAAACCTAATAATATTGGATATAATCAAAAAGTTTATCAGTAGAACTAAAACATTCTTCAAGTTGGACCAAAGCAGTCTGTTTTACAATCTATAGACCTTTATCCTTCAAACCCGCACCACATCAAACTTCATGAAAAATGTATGAAGCAGAAAATGCATTAATAGCAGCAGCTCGGCCTCATCAATAGAGAATCTAGGCCCCTCCATTTTTCAAAAGGTAAAAAACACCAACATTAATTGCCTCGCCATTTGAATCAACAACTTTCAATCAGCTAGGCCAAAACCACACCACAACAAATAGTGGAATGCAAGGAAAGATTAAAATCAAATAAAGACATCATATGCCTGCAATAACACATTTTACGAAAAATACATAATGATATAACAGTAACACAGTAAAAATGAATACAATGTAATTAGAAATGTTCTTGCTTTTCAGACATGTATGTTGTTTGAGAGTACACAAAATCGCGACATGATTGTTGTTTGAGCATTACAAACCCTCACAATTGTATTATTAGGTGCATGGGCGGAGGTAGCAGGGAAGGGCATATGCCCCCTCATTTTTTATTAATTTTTTTTGAAATTATACAAATCATTATTTTTATCATATACAAGTCATCAAGGACACATAAATCATTGGAATTGTGAGGTACAACTTGCTCCGATTAATGAAGCTTTCGCACATGGCAATAATGTATTGAAAAGGAAAAAAAAAAACCAAAGGGGTACGGATACAATTTTTTTTCCGGTTGTTGTGGATATAATGATTATATAAGACAAAAGTGAAGAAGAAATTGTCAAAAATGACAAATGCATTAAAAAATGGTGAAAAATAACAAAAAAAAAAAACACCTGAAAGAACGAAATTACTCTTGTCACATTTGACGACTTCAATTCCACTATAAAACATATCCGTTAAAAATAATCCACTAATTTTTTTTAATATCAAACAAATCCACTAAAATAAAAAAAACATAAAAATGACATAATCGTCCAGTGGAATGACAATTTGTGCATCATATTCAATCCACTGGATTAAATGCCAATTAATACATAAATTTTATCATTTTTAACATTTTTTCTTTTTTTTAGAAACCAAATTAATTTATTCAACCAAGTTTGCTAGAATCTTAACATGCTTTTTTTAGAAACCAAATTAAACACCAAGTTTGCTTGACCGTTTGAGGATTGCGATTCCCAAAAGACAACACCAAAAGCATCAACATCTAGTCTTGCTAATAAACACGCCAGGACATTTCCCGTACGCCTAACAAAAAAAAACTGAACTAAGCTGAAATTTGAGACCCTGCCAAGCTACTTGATTAGTTGCTCAGTTTTGGCTTTTCTTTCTTATGTTTCAGCTTGGCATAAGATCAAACACTTATGATACAAGTTAGTAGCTATATTCCATGAATTCATTTGAGAGGGAATTGTGCTTGTTTCTAATGCTAACGTTGAATCTTCTTCAACTTCATTTCAATGCCAGAAAGTAAACATATTATTTCTTCTTCCGTTTCAACAATGCTGCGTTCGTTTTTCTATTTTTTGTCTGAAAAGCAATATGTTAAAATACTGATACAATTACCCTTACAGTACAATGATACCACGATGAGTGAGGCAATAAACAGCTTGTTAAAGTGCAATGAAACCATTTATCCAAAAACTGAATGTGAGATGACCATTTGATTAACGATGTGAAAAGTTTCTATCAATATATTTCATATATCATTCACAAGTCTTTGAGTACAATATATATAGCCACAATTAAGACTTCCTTACATATACACAATTACGTAACTACCCTTACATAAATAAATAATAAACCACATAGTATAATATATCGTAATACCCCTCAAGTGGGAGCGTGATGATCTCGAACGCTCAACTTGCGCAACAAAAACTCGAACTGTTGTCGACCCAACGCCTTCGTAAAAATATCCGTCAATTGATGCTTCGTAGAACGTATGAAGGATTAACCCATCCGTGATGGCATCACGCACGAAGTGACAGTCCGCCTCAATGTGCTTCGTGCGCTTGTGAAAGACCGGGTTTTGTGAAATGTACAACGCCGACTAGTTGTCACTGAAAAGTCGTATACCGGGGGGGTGCCGAACTCCAAGATCGGCCAATAACTATTTCAACCATTTCAATTCGCATGTAAAGGAAGCCATAGACCGATATTCTGCTTCAGCCGAGGACCGGGACACCGTGGTTTGATCTGGATGGTTCTGCAAGCATCCTTTTGATCCATATTCCTTCCCGCACTCCCCTAGTGCAAGGGCTCTAATTTCTGATTCTGCACTGCTTCTAGAGACCACATTTTGTTGTTCGCTCCTCCAAGTTGTAAGATTACTCCAGATGTAAGTGCAATACCCAGAAGTTGATCTCATATATGGGACACCTCCTGCATAATCAGCATCTGTAAAGACTTGGACCTCCCTTGATTGATTCTTTTGAAAAAAAAACCTTGACCAGGGTTCTTCTTCGAGAATCTTAGCACCATCTCTGCTACTTGCATAGGTCTTTCTATGGGTTGATGCATGAAGTGACTGATCAACCTTACAGCAAATCATATGTCAGGTCTAGTGTTAGAGTGATAAATGAGTTCCCCACAAGTCTTTGGTACCTCACCGTATACGCAAGGGGACTATCATCCCTTTTACTCAACTTTAACCCAGGTTCCACTGGTGTTTTTGTAGGTTTAGACCTTAGCATACCAGTTTCCTTTAAAAGGTCTGGGGTATACTTTCTTTGGGACACGGAGATGCCAGTTGCAGTTCTGGAAATTTCCATTTCAAGAAAGTATTTAAGGCTTCCCGGATCTTTTATTTCGAACTCGGTAGCAAGGACACTTTCAACCCTGTAAATTTCATGAGTATAATATCCAGTGAGGATGATGTCATCCACATACACAACGAGCACAGTTGTCCTTCCAAAAGATCTCTTGGTGATTAAAGTATTATAAGTATGGCATTGATGGAAGCCATGCCTTTTTATAAAGCTAGAAAATCTCCCAAATCATGCCCAAGGAAATTGTTTTAGGCCATACAGAGATATTTTCAGTTCGCATACATCACCCTTGTTGCTTAGGGATTCAAACCCATGGGAGAGATGCATGTAAATTTCCTCATTCAATTTCTTCATAAAAAAAGGCATTTTTATGTCGAGTTGAGTCAATGACAAGTCAAGGCTCACAGAAATACTCATTAGGATCCTAACACTGTTAAGCTTTGCAACATGGGGGGCAAAGGTTTCATGAGTCACTCCCATAAGAATGAGTGAAACCATTTGCCACGAGTCTAGCTTTATACCTATTAAGGGATCTATCAGCATTATACTTAACGGTGAAGATCCATACATCCCACATGATGCTTCCCTTTAGGAAGATGAGAAATGTCCCAAGCGTTATTCTTGACAAGGGCATTCATTTCTTCAATTAGGGCAGTCTTCCATTCTGGACTTTTCAAAGCATCATGGACACTTTTAGGTATTTGTATAGTTTCCAGACTACTTGTAAAGGCCAGAAAATGAGACATGTGATCATAGGAGACGAAGTTGTACAGGGGATGTATTGTACAGCTCCTTGTCCCTATTCTTTTTGCAATAGGCAGTTCCCCAATAGAAGAACTGTTTTATTAATCACTAGAATTATCAGAGTTTTGATAATCAGTGCTGCTATGATCTTAGAACTTTGATCCTCTGATGTTTGATCACTAGATCTTTCATATCATCATGGCTATCTTTTTCATAAGCCTAATATTCAAGGAGGTTTTGAGAGAAATAGCCTTTCTCTTCCTGGTATAAACGACGATGTTGGGTTCAAGAACATATTGTTCCTTCTCAGAAGGAGATTTGGGTTGATCAGTTTCAAACTTATCATGCCTTATATCATCTGTAACTGGAGTTAAGATTCCTCAATTTCCTCATTAAGGCTAATATTTCAAGATTCATAGTGATCTTGGAATTTCTCTCCCTGTCTAGTGGCTCCAGGGAGCAAAGATAAAATTTTACCTGTCTGTACTTTTTGTTTTTAATTGAGTAATCGGGCCGTCTGTGTCAACATTGACAACTTCCTTGTTACTGATACAATCTACATTCCCGATAAAAAAATATCTCAAATAGCAACAACATCAATCCCCATAATAATTCATCCAAACACAACGTGAGATATCCACAAACATAAAAGTCTCAAAATACTACAACAGAAAGTCTCAAATAAATCCAAGTATCTCAACAAAAACAAACAAATCATCCTCTCGCTCATTGTCACGTCCCCTGAAAATGTTAAATAAGTGTTAGCTCACAGCTCGGTAAAAGTCGAGCTTATTGATTATAATTGGTAAGTTGCATCGAGCTTATTGATTAATATCTTCAGTATTTCTTACCGAGCTGTGAGCCAACACTTATTTTACACTTTCAGGGACCTGGCGATGAGCGAGAGGATGATTTGTTTGTTTTTGTTGAGATACTCGGATTTATTTGAGACTTTATGTTAGACTTTCTGCTGTAGTATTTTAAGACTTTTATGTTTGTGGATCATCTCACGTTGTGTTTGGATGGATTATTATATGGGATTGATGTTGTTGCTATTTGAGATATATTTTTTTAATCGAGAATGTAGATTGTATCAATAACGAGGAAGTTGTCAATGTTGACACAGCCGGCCCGATTACTCAACTAAAAACCAAAAATACAGAAATGCAAAAATTAATCTTTGCTCCCTGGAGCCACTAGACAGTACTTACAGGCCGATAGAACTATGTTAGAGACCTTTAAAATGTAATTAATTTAAAATTATAGCAACAGGAAAGAACAAACCAGCAAAGCCGATAGAACTAAGTTGCAAACCTGTAAAAATTTAATTAATTTCAAAATCATAGCAACGGGAAAGAATAAACCAGAGCAAATAAAAATCCTCGTATACATATTATGCAGGCCCAAAAGGTTAAACTATGGTTGTAAAGTGGCGCACACAACTCGAACCAAGACTCGACTTGACTTGAATATCAAACAAGTGACACACAAACAACACAATACTCGACTCAACTACTTATGAGCAAACTCAAATACATACATACAGATAAATACGCATACATATATACACACATATATATAGTAATCCGGTGCATTTAAATACAAACGAAACATATATAAATTAATGTAGACATGTATATGTACCATTATATTTGTAGACAATGCAAATATTATATCAAATGTAAAAGTTTTTTTTTTATTTCATATCATATGTTATTGTGTAGCTTATCAAATAATTTGATTTAAAAAAAAAAATAAAATCAGCAAAGATGTGCGATTACATTCTAGAAGAAGTAGCGCGCTTACTGAGATATATATAACTCTACCTTAAGAAACCGTTCTGGAAGTTAAATCTTGAACAAGTTCAAGGAAAATGCGTTGTGGTGGGTAGAAGAGTAGCCTCTAACAGTTATTTCATAAAATTTATTTCTCCTTATCAACCAAAAATAAGTGAGCTCCGAAAGACCATAACTGTGATTAATAGATGGGCACGACAAGCTACAACACAAATCGTATACAGGAACAAGAACAAATACCGGAACTTCAAAGAACTTACACAAATAAGTAGCTGAAATGAGCTCGAATAGTTTCCGAAATCCTCAATTGGCTTGGCATCCAAAAAGCTGCCACATATCATAATGACACGGTGTAAGCCAACTTAAATCATTGATATTCCAGACAAAAAGTCAGGGTTGATAGAGAGACAGTACATTGGATAAATCAGTCGTGCATGGTACCACTCGTGATCTATATGATGCTCCACAATCAAACACACCTTCCTTTGCCCTAAAAAAAAAAAAGGTATAAATTAATCAAGAGATTATTAAGAAACTTTACAACGTCAACAAGCAAATTAAAAGATCAAAACAAAATATGAAAGATACTACAGATAAAGTGAGATTACGGAAAATATATGCTTTAGGAGCAAGCAACCGATCAATCAGACAAAATAAGATAGAAAGCACAAATATTTAGTAGGTAAATAAATGGATGAATGATGTCCCAGCTTAGTTGCAAACCTACTACAACAAGCAACCACCAAACTCCACCAGAAGAGTAGTTATTGTACTATTGTGCAAATTTTCAGATAGACTACCAGTCGACCGCCAATAAAACCGCCGGAAAACCAAGGGAAGTAGATGAGTGAGTATGGTTAAATCGGTTAACAGAAAGAAGAGCTACTCAAAGGAGGTGAATGGAAGATGCAATAATCGGTTAAATCGTTGTGTTTCTCCACCACTTGTTTGATTCACTATTACAGCCACCAAGTAATTATCAATCATCAAATCTTGAATTCATTAGGAAGCAGACAATCCATCAAAGTCTCTACAGTAGTAATCGGGAACAATTTCTATTCCAAGAGAACGATTGCAGTAAACAACTGCAATCAAAGCCAAGTCGCAGCAAAGAAAACACATTTAATTGCGCTGCCTACATACTGAAGAATGGGGATAAGGTAGCCTATTCACACATATATTTGTATCAGTTTACGAATAAATTAAAGGTAACATAAGGAGCCATCATAACAGTAGTAATTCAGTTTTTAAGTATCATATAGCGTATAGCCTAAACTAGAATCCATACAGATTTCCTAATTAACTAAAAAAGCAGAGAAAACTAAGGGGTTATTGGATCCATTATGGTTCAAATAGTGCCACTACACACGAGTAAACTCATGCGTGTGTTTGTGTGTGTAAATATGACTCCTCGGCATAAAGAAGGCAAAAATAAGAGACCTATGACCTTCCGTTCTTGCAACTGAATCCCAATAAGAAATTAATGTAGCACTTTTTTCTTTACAGACCGAATGAAGAACTATATTACATACCTTTAGCAACATAATTAATTTAAAATCATAACAGCAGGAAAGAACAACCCAGCTCACATAGGAGCAAATAAAAGTCCTCATGTACATAAGTCATTGAGGCTTGATTCCCAATGGAACCCCTGTTTTCCATATTATATCAATTCGAGCTTTAAGTCAAGAGACCAATAAAACTACACCCAAAAAAAAAACATCACTGTTAATGCACAAAACTCGACTCTTGCGAGGTCGAATTCAAATTTCGACCTCTGCAAAGTCGAAATTTTTCCAAAGCGTAGAGCCCGGATAGATTGTTGTGCCATTAATAATAGCTTATACCAATGTTCTAAAACTCGCTAGGCGAAGTCGGTACGCTACTGGGGCGCCTAGGTGGTTTTAGGGTTTTAAAGGGGGTTTTAGGGTTTTTACGGGGGTTTTAGGGTTTTATGCCTCTTTCTTGTCTAAACACTTGGGAAAACTTGGATGTTCGCCCAGATGGAACCCTAATTGCCTAGAAGGGCCCAGGAGCGCCCAGAAAATCGCACAGCACCCCTGTCGCCCAGAGCCAAGTCGAGACGCCCGGAGTGCGCCTAGGGCCTAGGCGGCGCTTAGGCGACCGATTTTGGCGCTTTTTAGAACACTGGCTTATACATGGGGAGACAGAAAGAAATACCTGAAACAATAGGGCTGGAGTGGCCAATGTTGAAAAGGGACTCCCAGCAATAACAAGGACAAATGCCAAAGTGATAAGAAAATTCATTTGGATAAATCTTGGTCTTTTTGTAATCAACTACACCTTCCTGTGCAAAAAATCAAGAAAGGCACTCAATAACCGATGTCCTTTTGCAAGCGAGCGAGGCTCTACACAGACATCATAGAAACGCCGTCTGTTAGAATAGGACAATGTTTTTTCTCCCTCAGCATCCAAAAATTACTAAGCTACTACTAACAGAGCCAACAACAGCTAAAAAAAAATTCTAAAAAAAATTGAGAAGCAGCTCCTAATTCAAAAAAAATACAATATATATATATACTACCTCCGTTGCATAAAAAGTGTCCATATTTTACTATTCACGTAGATTAATATACTCAATTAGTGTGTTATATTTTAATAGTAATAGACATATATACCCCTATTTTATAATTAATGCTTGCTTTCATTTGAAATATGAAATGAATGTACAACAATAAATGTTAGGGTAGGGGTATGCTTGGAAAAAGAGCATTAAATGATGTATTAGTTTTTTAAATAGAAACTTTTTATGGGACAGTTTTTTTCAAATATGGACACTTATTATGGGACGGAGGTGGTATATATATATATATATAAGTATGTATGTGTGTGTGTGAATTAATATTTAAATATTTATGCTAACATCTCCTCAAACTCGTGATTGTGCATCAAGGAGAATCGAGAGTTTGTCAAAAAAATCTATGGCGTTTGAGAGTGTGACATTACGCGAAAAAACATGCAAGCTGCATAGAATACAGTAAATTCCAAAAAATAGTGTCATGTTCAAGATGATGTCGTATAAAATGACATTACATCTCAATATGTATGGTGCTCTCATGAAAAATTGTAATGTGTGCCGGATGTAAACTGGAAATAAGAATGTTGGTATCTTTTAGGGCTTGTCTATTGATCATATTCAACATTTATTCTTAATATATTAAGTGATAGTTACGTCTAGAGGTGTTTGATATATTAAGATGTTCTAAACTGCAATATAAACTTTTCAGATGCTCCGAAGCTAATTAAAGCTAAAGGGAACATTCTCCACAATTTTCATGTCTATATGCTCCACAATCAACTACAACTTCCTGTGCAAAAAAAAAAAAAAAAAAAAAAAAACGTATAGATGAATCAAGAAAGGCACTGCATAACCGACGTCATTTTGCAAACGAGCAAGATGGTACACAGACATCATAGAAACGCCGTCTGTTGGAATAGGAGAATGTTTTTGTTTCCCTCAACATCCAAAAATTACTAAGCTACTAACAAAGCCAACAACAGCTAAATAAAATTCAAAACAAATAGAGAAACAGCTCCTAATCGAAGGTCAAGTTTCTAATCGAAGGTCAAGTTTCTTAAAAGGACACGTATGTAAAAGAACAGGAAAACAACACCGATCAAAATGAAGGAATTTCTTTTGCTTTTCACCCAAAAAAACAACATTAATTAACATAGTCATTCTACTGAATGCAATTAACTAAGTACTAACGGAGCAAACAACGTGGTGGCAAACTATACCTGGAAAGCAAATTAGTAAAAGCACAAAAAGTTTGAGGTGTGTTTGGCACAAAAATGGACAACCAAAACTGAAAATGTGTAGAATTAACTATTCTTCCTACTATTTTTTTTTTTGAACAGCAATAAATGGCTTTCATTAGGAAAAAAGAAAAATTCTAGCAAGATGCTAGAATCCACAAAAGATCATGGTACCGAAAACTAGCTTACATCAGCAAAAGCCAAGACTATCTATAGACCAAAGCAAACACAAAGCTAACACTCAAAACTTGCTAATTTTTTGCCAAGACTATCTATAGACCAAAGCAAACACAAAGCTAACACTCAAAACTTGCTAATTTTTTTTTTCGGGTGGGCTAGATTAAAATTTCATAATAATACACAAAATTTCCTAAAAGTCTGAATTTATGACTAATGACACCATCATTCATCACTTTATTTTTGATAAAGCAATTAGACAAAAAATAGTAGTAGTCAATGAAGGGATGAAGATAAATTTTACGTAATTGCCGTGCCAAATAATATGGATAAGGAGATGGAGGAATTGAAGAATAAAATCCAAATTAATGGGGGATGCTTGCTTGTGTTGTTGCGGTGACCGACGGGCGGGAACAACAGGAGTCATCATTAGTCGTGGATTGCTGGCACAGTTGGGTTCTTGTCTTTTAGTTTTAAATTAAACAAAAGATGAAATTTTCAGAGGAATCTATATATAATATATATATATTGAACGGGCCGAGCTCGAGTTCGAGCCTTTTCACGAGCTTGATCTCGAGCTCGAACATTTTCCATCCTTATCGAGCCGAGCTCGAACGGTTTTTTAGGCTCGTTTGTGTTAACGAGCGAGCTCGAGCTAACTCGATTACAAACGAGCTCGAGCTTGAACATCAGCTACTCGGCTCGGCTCGGCTTGGCTCGTTAACAGCACTACCTGCCACCTCCTTTTGGGCAGGCCTTGGCAATTCGATAGGGGAGTTACACACAATAGTCGAGATAACACTCATTCATTTGTTTGGAAGGACAGAAAGGTGGTGTAACTACCTAACTCTAGCAAAATTAGCAAACGAGTCGAATCTGATTCTGAAAAGACATCCCTAGTCATTATGAAGAACAACGATTTTATCAAAGAAGCAAAGGAGGAGGGAGTAATCATGGCATTATGTATCAAGGAAGGGTCTGAACATGTAACTTCACAGATTCCAAGTGCAGTCTAAGAATTGCTCACTTCTTTTATTGATTTGTACCCTCCTGAACTACCAAACAACACCCCCCCCCCCCCCCCCCCCTCACGAGTATACAACACAACATCGACCTTGCACTTGGTTCCAGTTTACCCAATCTGCCACATTATCAAACATGTGGAGACCAAGGCTTAGCAAAGGACGGAACTTGGAGAATGTGCACCGACGGCCGAGCGATAAACAATATCACGATCAAATATAGATTTCCAATTCCTAGGCTTGAAGATATGTTGGACCACCTACATGGAGCTGTAATCTTTACGAAGATAGATTTACGAAGATAGATTTACGAAGCGGTTACCATCAGATCCGTATTAGGGCAGGGGATGAATGGAAGACGGTCTTGGAACTGTACAAGTGGCTCATCATGCCGTTTGGGTTATGCAACGCTCCAAGTACATTCATGCGGTTAATGAACGAGGTCTTTAAGAAATTTTCAAACAAATTCGTCGTCTTTTTAGCAAATGAGAGGAAGAACACTTGCACCATATTCGACGAGTTTTCAAAGTTCTACGTATCCACAAGCTATACCTTAACATCAAGAAGTGTACTTTTGCAGCCAGTGAGACACATTTTCTTGGCTATATCATTAGTGCCCGGGGGATTAAAGTGGATGAATCAAAGGTTGCTGCTGTTCGGAATTGGACACCACCATCTACTATTTCGGAACTTCGTAGTTTCATGGGCTTGGCGTCGTTCTATAGACAATTCATTCGAGGATTCAGCATATCAGCTTCACCTTTAACTGATAGCTTGAAGAAGAGCATATTCTCTTGGGGAGCGGCACACGCCGACAATTTTGAAAAAAATCAAAATTCAGCTCCCCTCCGCACCCGTGTTAGCCGTTTGGGTTATCCCCGGTGGTTCAACTTTATTCAAAAATTTACATTCGTGGTCCAGCATAAGCAAGGGAAGAAGAACAAAGTTGCAGATGTTCTCAGCAGAAAATATGCTCTCCACAACGTCCTACAAACAGAACTTATTAGCTTTCAGTCCCTCAAGGATGAATACCCTACCGACTTGGACTTTGACACGATTTGGAATGACTGCATTGCCAAGAAATTCACTACTAACTACAACATTAAAGATGGATACTTGTTTAAGGGTTCCAAACTTTGCATCCCACAAACATCCCTACGTGATTACCTCATCCAGGAAGTTCATGCTGGTGGTTTAGCTGCACATTCCGGAAGGGACAAGATGCTTAGCCTGTTGGAGGACCGTTTCTTTTGGCCACAACTGAGAAAAGAGGTGGCTCGTTTCGTGGCACGCTGTGGTATTTGCCAAACTGCCAAAGGAACGAAAAATAACACTGGATTATATACACCGTTACCTGTCCCAGATTCCATTTGGGAGGACGTTTAGAACACTGAGGCTAGAATGTTCAACAATGAAATCTTAGGCCACGATTCCAGCCAGTGAACTTTTCCCTCAAGTTGCAAAAGGCAAAATTTAATGGATGTAGGAAAAGGGAAAAGAAAAATAACCATTGATCCACATACACTGAAAACCTGCCCCTCAGCAGACGCCTCTCCTGAGCCGTTGTCATTCGAGATGGCCACAGAAAGCATGTTAAAAAGGTCAGTTGCAAAGTCGACTTTTGCATGGACCGCCTAAAACTTGCCTAGGAGCAAACCGCCTAGATATGGCCGCATGGGGTAAAATCGAGATGGCTAAGGACCGCCTAGCGCCTAGGCAGCCGCCTAGACCGATTTTTAGAACACTGGGGAGCTCCGAAACATTCAGCTTGCATATAAGCTGAATGGTAAGAACTATCTTAAGTGGTCACAATTTGTCAGAACCTTCTTGAAGGGTAGAGGCAAACTAAGCCACCTGTTAGGGAATGGTCCTGCCAAGAATGATCCCAAATATGCTAGCCGGGATGAGAAGGACTCAATGGTGATATCTTGGCTTTGGAACTTCACAGTACCAGATATCAGTGATACCTGCATGTTCTTGACTTCTACCAAGGAGATTTGGCATACCGTGCACCAGACCTACTCTAAGGTCAATGATGCAGCCCAGATCTATGAAATAAGGGTAAGAATTCAAAACACTAAGCAAGGAAACAAATCTATTACTGACTACTCTAACATCCTTCAAGGGATGTGGCAAGAATTAGACCATTATCAGTGTATCCAAATGAAGGATAGTGATGATGTTGCTATCCTAAGAAGGATGGTTGAAAATAAGAGAAGGATGGTTGAAAATAAGAGAAGGATGTGACGGACTGTTTCTAGGCTATCAATCCTTACCGGCAGTGTACCGGGTCAAATTGTAGTGCTAGTCTGGTGAGTCAGGTCGTATCCTCAGGGAAATGAAGGCATAATTCAAAGTGTGGTAAACACCAAGAAGCTATTATTAACTCGATCTAAGTCGCAGCTTTTACCATTTTCCTCGGGTTAGATAGTTAGATTAGTTAGATTGTTAGTAAAGCGAGTAAATAAATATATAAATATAAAAATAGATAATATATATATTTTTGGATCTAAAGCAAGAATACTTTACCGAGTCAATATCTTTTTGTAGTGAAATTGAATGAGACAAATCTTTTCCTTGATGCAAGGAGGTCAATTATGTATAAACCGGTGTACTCCCATGCTAGACAATTCCTCCTCACACGAGCGTATGAAATTGTCATACGTCTAGTCCTCTGTCCAATGTCATCTTAAGCATGGATCACTCTCGTTTTGTCATACGGCCAGTTTTAAGATATCAATTAAACAGGTGATTTAACGTAATAATATCGTGAGCACAATTTTAATAAGATTTATCTCTCCCAATACAAATCTGCCCACGGGTAGGAAATCGGATTCCGTTGTCACATTTTCACTCGGTCAATTTTACCCTCCGGTCTTTCTATTACGATCTCGTATTCTAATCGCGAGTTGTCAATTCATTAGATTACGTTTCTAGTAAAAATCGAGTGGCTAATTCAATTTTTACTTTCATTAAGTGCAAATAGAAAAAGATTCATTATAATTGGTTTTAATCATTATTACCAGAGTCGATCATCCATTTTACCAAAAAGATTAACTAATTCAGATTCATATTTTGGCTAGATATATTTTTAGCTTAACATAATTAGCATATCTATCTATATATATAAAGAAGAGCACTTTTAACCCAATTACCCGATTAACCCGCTTCAAACCCGTAAAAGATCCGCTTAGAGCCAACATAACCATCTAAACTAACTCCCGTAAAATGCTCCTCCTGATTCGAAGCACAACTCACTTCCTAAACTAACAGCATATCCTAACTACCTTAATCCCATTTGAATATATATATTAACCAATCTAATCTATGCAGTCAAATTTAAACATATAAGTTTGGTCTCCACTCATTCATTCAAGGTATGTGCTAGGATAAATTTCCAATATACTTTTTAAATATTGAATCAGAACATACTTCAATCAATTTCGTGGCTCAAAACATTTTATATATCGCCAAAGCATTTCAAACATGCCAACTTCGATTATTTGTTCTCGAATTATAATGTGCAACTTATTTGTTTTCAATGTTTTGTTTGCAGGATACAATTTACTGGATAATTGATAAAATCAGATGTGATGCATCGATGCGATTGTACTGCTTCGATTAAAGACGGTAATGATAGTCTTTACAGTAATAGTAACGGTCATAGGCTAATTATTTCTCTTTATTTTGCTGACATTGATCCAATTTTTAACCCACATAACTCATGATGCGGCGTATAGGAAGAAATAGTCTAGCACAACGAGTCAACCACATAAGGGAAGAAAAGTCTAGCACAGTGGAGTTTGGAGGTTCAAAGCAACAACATGTTTGAAAGATACAACAACGTACATATAAATTTGAGTTTAGATATTTCCAAACTTGCAATACGCAAGACTCTATAAATATATCCGGCATGAATTCAATGAAAGTATCCCACTTATCTCTTCACTTTTACATTTTCTTCACCATTCGTGACGTATGTTTTGTTTGTATGTTATGTCTATCAGAATTTCACATATGTTAATGTGTAGAAGCTAATTATTTTTCAAAAAATTCGTAACAAATTAAAATGTTATATTATTGATTTTGATAAATGTGTTTTGATAGATATATCGTGCTATTTTTAGTGTTCAAATGATTGGGTTTATTTACTATTAGATATTGTATTGCTATTCATCCAGTTGTTGCAAAAAATACATCATCTATTGATGTTTTAGAATAACAAATCATTATTATACACTTTTTTAATAAAAAAAAGTTTATCTAATAAAAAAAATTCAAACAATATAAACCTCCTTAAAAGATAACGCGCATTCTAGCCTCCAATTTTTGTTTTAACAAACATCAATCTTTTAAAACAAAGGGGAATTTGTGATAAACTTTGTTTAGATTTCATATTCCGAGTTTTAAAACAGAGGGGGATTTTTTTAGGGCATTAAAAACGCGCATTATCTGCCAATTAATTATTGATTCCGTTAGTTGCAGCGTACATACACACATGTTGTAATAAAAAATAAAAAATAAAAACACCCAAAAACAAATCAAATCCCACCCAAAAAATCAGCCAAACAATCTCATGAAATAATTAATGTGGAAAACTTGGGTCTTTAGCGGGTTTTGGTCTGTTGTGATGAGATTTTTTTGGTTTTAAAACATCACAACCGAAAATATTACAACTATAATAGCCATTATCTCACTATCCCACGAAGATTACAACAAAAAATTTAATAAAAAAACAAAAGAAAAAAAAATCTAAACATCACAACCGAAAATATAACAACTAATAGCCATTATCCCACTATCCCACGAAGATGACAACACAAAATTTATAAAAAAAAAACAAAAGAAAAAAAAAATCTTATCACAACTGAAAATATCACAACTTCAAAAGCCGAAAATCACAGCATTTCCGTTATCTCAGAAGCATCACGCCATTATCCCACGGAAATTCCGTTATCTCAGAAGCATCACGCCATTATCCCACGGAAATTAGAAACTTCTGTTCCATATATTTGTGTTCCTGTTTTTCAGCCAAAATAAAAAATAAAAAAGAAAAATCGAAAAAGATCTCTAAAAATAAAAAACAGATAAATCTCAAGACAACAAAAAAATTAGCCATTATCCCACTATCCCATGAAGATTACAACACAAATTTTTAAAAAACAAAAGAAAAAAAATCTCATCTCAACCGAAAAAATCACAACTTGCGTTCCATGTTTTTCTATATTATTGAAAAGCGTCACGCCATTATCCCACGAAATTTACAAATTTCCGTTCCATATATTTCTGTTCCTGTTTTTCAGCCAAAAAAAAATAAAAAAGAAAAACCGAAAAATATCTATAAAAATTAAAAACAGAAAAATCTAATCCAAAAAAAATAAAAAATAGCTACTGTCCCACTATCCCACGAAGATTACAACACAATTTAAAAAAAACAAAAGAAAAAAAATCTCATCACAACCGAAAATATCACAATTTACGTTCCATGTATTAGTATATTATTGAGAAGTGTCACGCCATTATCCCACGAAAATTACAAACTTCCGTTCCATATATTTGTGTTCCTGTTTTTCAGCAAAAAAAAAATAAAAAAGAAAATACCGGCGCATAACAATACTGCCCAACAAAAAAAATACTGCCGCATGCCTCATGATTTGAAAACTACCGCATGGTTTATCCAAATAAATACTGCCGCATGATGTATCCCAAAAAAAAAACTGCCCATATTAATAGCGTTTATACTGAAATCAATTTAATAGTGAACCAAAAATGGAAATCAGTGTATTAGAAAAAATAAAAACCGACTCTTAAATAATACCGGCAAATAAATCCGGAAAAAAAAATTTTAAAAAAAAACCAAAATCAGTGAATTTATTGCAAAATCGAAAATCTCTCCCGGTCCCAAGCATTGGGACTGGAAAATCTGCCAGCAAATAAAAAAACCCGGGAAAAAAATTAAAAAAACAAAAATGCAAAATCGAAAATCTATCACCAATTAAAAAAAAATCGCCCCACATGTAATAAAATCTGCCAGCAAATTAAAAAAACCAGGTAAGGTAGGGTAGGGTAGGTAGTGGTGGTGGTGGGTAGGGTAGGGTAAGGGGTGGTGGGTAAGGTAAGATATGGTGGTGTGGTGGATAAGATAGGGTAGAGTGGAATGGTGGATAGGGTGGGGTTGGGTGGTGGGTAGGGTACGGTGGGTTGGTGGGTTGGGTAGGGTAGAGAAGGGTGGGGTGGGGGGAAGGTAGGATGGTATGATGGTACTGTAGGGTAGAGTAGGGTTAGGATGGATGAAAGTTGAGCAGAGTAGGTAATGGGTAAGGTGTGTAGGATGTCGAGGGTAAGATATGTGATATCGGGTAGGGTAGGATAGGGTGGTGGGTAGGGTATGATAGCGGTGGGTAGGGCAGGGTAGGATGGTGGGTAGGGTAGGGTGAAGTGGTGGGTAAGGTAGGGTTGGGGAGGTTGGGGATGTTGGGAGGGTTGAGTAGGGTAGGATAGGTTGGGGTAGTGGGTAAGGTAAGGTATGGTGGTGTGGTGGGTAAGATAGGGTAAATTGGAATGGTGGATATGGTAGGGTTGGGTGGTGGTAGGGTACGGTAGGGTGGTGGGTTGGGTAGGATAGAGAATGATGGGGTGGTGGGAAGGTAGGGTGGGATGATGAGTAAGATAGGGTAGGGTAGTTTGGGGTTGATGAAAGTGGAGTAGAGTAGGTAATGGGTAAGGTAGGTATGGTGATATCGGGTAGGGTAGGATAGGGCGGGTAGGTAGGGTATGATAGCGGTAGGTAAGGCAGGGTGGGAAGAGAGGTAGGGTGCAATGGGGTATGACATAGGACTACCCACCCCTTTATCTGCAGGTAATCACATTGTCATACGTCCCCGTGCAATGCACGGGTTTATGACTAGTATAATATATAAATAGAAATAGAAATAGTAAACATAATAATATTAGAATATATTACCGATTACAACTGCTGAATCGGGGTCGTTTCCACCGGATGTAGTATAACAAAGCTTCGATTTTAACAATCTTCGATAATTATTCCACCATTACAACGTACTATAACTACTTTATTTATATATATAAAAACATATATATACATACATAGACATATGTATATATAAGGGCCCAAAATGAAAACAAGAAAATAGAAGAAAGGAGATGGAAGAAGAGGGGAAATGGAAGAAATTGGGAGGAGATGAGAAGAGAGGGACAAAGTTTTTGATGGATATGGAGGGGTATATATAGGGGAGGTATTATATATATATATATATATATATATATATATATATATATATATATATATATATATATATATATATATATATATAAGAGTATATATGGCGATGGATATGGTCTTAAGTTTGTTAGAAGCATGTGGGATGTAATGATGAGTCCTCACATGCACCACATGCACCATTAGATGATTAAAATCAAGTTGGGAAAATATCTCCACTTTTCCCGGCGTTTCTATTGCGGTGCTTATCGATAAAATAGCCATAACTTGAGTTGTAGACCTTCAATTGACGTGATTCAAAATGCGTTGGAAAGCTCATTTGAATATCTACAACTTTTATGAAGAACTCTTCCCCAGAAAATGCCTTTAAGTTGGGTCAAATATCCGTCGTAGATAAATTACGGTAGAAGCATTCAGGACAATTGATCTGTTTGAACTCGTAAGCTTATGCCACCTTCTTCCATCCATAAAAATACATCTTTTAGGCTCAAAAAGTGTCGTCACTTGGGATCTTGGTAAACCTATAATCCTGCAATAAATTACCGAAACATCAAACATAAATCCGACACGACACTCCGGTTACTAAACCGGTACAAAACCTATAAAAATACGATATTTTATATAATAATTACTACTTATACATTTGGATAAAATTTAGTAATTATGACTTGATTTGATACATAAATGCTCAAAACGGTATTAGAAATGGGGTGAAATGTTATAATAATGAGTGTTAATTTATCTCTCATCACAACCCCCCACTAAGCTTTTGGTCGTCCTCGAGAAAAACAAGCGATAAAACAAAATGAATGAGAGATAAATTCATGAAGATATAAGATGTAAGTGACAACCAGATGTTGCAACCATTCGAATTACAACCAGGCGTTAACCTTAATATAAATGTATAACAGAGTGTGTGTGTGACAAGCCTTTTCAATTTCCACTATCCTCTCTTGAATAATTCAAGCAAACGCACAAATATCCATTCAGCAGTGATCTAATGACTTTCCTAGGTATAGGCAGTAACAATTCCACACAAAGTTCTCCCGTGTACTTATTAGGATTATCCCTAATGCATATCATTCAGTTTATACTGGGATAGTCAGAAGATAACTAAGTTTTCAACCATTGTCATTTTTTTCTTTTTTAATTTCACATTTGTAGCATATGCCCTCATTCCCAGCAATAGGACGTTTCGTGATAACACCCTAGCTGGACTACTATCATCAGGCAGTCGGGAGCTTTTAAACCTCATAGTGATATACGACGTTTCGTGATAACGCCCTACTGCACTCAAATCATTGGTAGCTACAACCGACATATAGATAGTTCATCTTAATTTGATATTCTTCTTTAACTTATATCCTTCCTATCACATTCAAACCTTCAGATATTCACAGTACACGTTCAAAAGTTAGGTACTAAGTTACTGCTATTATCTCTAAGATAAACCACTAGGATACTGAATGGATACAGTTTAAAATTTTTCGCTTCAATATCAAAGGCTTACGTGAAAGAATTCATGTTACACAAATAAATTTGGGGTTAAAATGCACTTACGGTTCACGTTGGTTATACACAACCAAATTGATCATTATATCTTCAAATCCATGAAATATATACCTTATTCAATTTATTTTAATCAACTAAATAATGCTCGAAAAAAAATCGAAAACTAAGGGATTTATTGATACAAAATAAACATTAATTCCATTGCTAGACCAACGACTCCACTCCCCACTTACGAACTTACATTGTCCTCAATGTAAAGTGAGTGTAAATAAGTTGTTGGGAAAGCAATGGTGCACTAAAACAAGTCAAAACAAATACTGGGATGATAAAATGGGTAGGTGGGTGGGTCAAAGTTATGACCGTTGTGTGTGCAAATGAAATAAAAGTGTGTGGAGTGTGACAGTGTAATGCAAAAGGGTAGATAAACACACCACATAAACTTTTATTGATTTAAAACACACAATATTCCACAGTAGTTGAACTAATACATGTCACACATTATTTGAAATTTAAAACAGACTAGATCATGATATGAAATATGTGAGAAAGTATTAACTCTGAGTCTTTTATACCCAGATCCTCAAGGGTTATTTCAAATCATTCTAACAACCTAAGTCCAAGAAATGACGCATTTGAATTTTTCTCTTTTTTCTCCATCGGGATTTTCGGATAACCACCTAATCGTTCCCTTTTTAATGACATTCAAACATTCATCCTGAGACTTGGTGAAACAAAATGAAAATCAATCCTAAGTATTAGCAAAGTATCATCCAAAGTATGAGTAATTATTATATTTAACATTTTTACGGGCTGCCTCCCGGTAGCGCTTTTGGTTAACGTCGTTTGCTCGACAAACTTAAGCAACTAATATAATATACTAAACTAAATGGGATACTTCTAACAATTACTCACCAAAGCATGTAACAATTAAGCACACGAATCAACTAGAAATAAATGCTTAATGAGTAAATAGGAAGGATAGTACCCGTGATTTCACTATATTTATAGTCTATAGCTAGACTTTTGCTTGCTTCAGTTTTTAATGCACAAGTTGTGGGTCATCCTCACGCACCGCATCCGTCTTTAATACCGGTCTCCAACATAGAGCAGACAATTTCCACCTGTCCAAGCGATTCTTGACATTTTCCTTTGATTTTCGAGCTTTGGGTTTGCGAGCTTTCATATTATTGCTGAAGTCATCATCTTCAATTACCTGCGTGTTAGTACGATCCACAGCAAAAGGACACAAAGGGTCCACACAAGAACAAGATTATAGTGTAGTGCATGGATATTTCAGTGAATTGTAAATGTTAAAGACAACGCGCTCATCATTAATTCCCAAACTAAGCTCTCCCTTATAAACATCGATGAAAGGGCTATTAATTGTTAAGTGCCGAAAAGTGTCAAGAAAATGTGCATACTTCTTATCCAACTTCATCTCTTTGATTTCCTTTTTCGGGGAATGGGGGAGTAATTCAAGATCAATTAAAGTGGGGTTAGAATGTATACCTCCCTTACCCTTGTCGTTAAACGAAGATGGTAAAGCTTCCGGAATGATTGTGCCTTTTGAGGACACCGTGTGTCATCATTCGTACCTTTTTCTTCAAAATATGCACTGGATATGGTGCTGCCCTATCAGATTGAACCGAGGTGAATTTTGGGTTGAGCCGGATAAGGTCGGTTTGAATTGGCCTTTCCAAACTTGATTCATTCTCAACATGATCATTGGTCAAGGTCCTATTCATTCTTGGATTTTTCAATATTCTAGGAACCTTGACCCATTCCTCATCCTTACTTCCAGGTTCAATATATCTGTTCTGTCTTAGGAAATCTTCAATAATGTCCTCTTCCTCTTTAGATTCCATGTTTTTCTCATATTTACCATCTAAATCATTCTCTACTTCATTAATTCCGATGTTTTCTAATCCATTACTTCCACAGATCCTTCCACTTCTAGTAATAACAGCATTTACCCCACTCAGATCTCTTTCAGTATTATTTGGTAGTCCTCCTGGGGGTCTACTGTTTTTACGTTCTCCCTCTCTACTCAAGTGATATTCCATATTCCTTATTGAAGCTTCTATAGTTCTTATTCTGGTATCATGTCCACTCATAGATGTTTTCAACATATTCATATCCTTAGTGACTACCTATAGAAGTTATCATAGTTTCATATTTTGAGCTTGAGTTGACATCATACCCATCAGATTTTCGATTAATTTCTCCCATTTATCAACTCCTTCAGGTTGAGTTGAACTTTGGGTGACTGGTATGCTTTAAGTGGTATGTTGTGGATACGGTCTAGGTAATGATTGTAGGTTCTGATTCGAGGTATCTCCTAGATAAACTTGATTATTATATGGATTCTCGTATTGAACTGGATATGGTGGTTGTCCTTGCTTACTAGGGTTTCCAGACCAACGAAAAGTAGGGTGATCTCTTCTAATAGCATTAAAAGAGTTTGAATATGCATCGTTCAAATTCCTATGCTGTTGCAAAAAAAACTCACATTTTCCCTTGAATATCCTTTTGGTTCTTCCATCCCTAATGACACATTATCATGACTTGAGTATTCATTTGGTAAGATATTTTCTGAGTTTACATTTTTACTGGCTAATAAGCCGTCAAATTTCCTACTCAAATTCTCCAAGTGTGCTAGAACTTCCGTATTCGATGTACATTCTCCTGCAAATGCTACTTTTCTGGTGCTAGAACCGGTTTCCCACATTCGATTGTTTTTGAAAATCTTTTCTATAGCATCGTAAACTATCTGAGCTTCACTCATCATTAATGAACCACCATATGCATGATCAACATCTGCACGTGAGTCTTTTCTTAATTTACGACAGAAAAGTTGAATTTGCAAATCTAAGGAATAACCATGATCGGGACAAGCTCGTAATAGCTTTTTAAATCTTTCCCAAGCATTTTCAAACGTTTCTTCAGATCCTTGTCTAAAGTTAGTCATTTCGACTATTAATTCCAATTTTCTACCAGGAGTAAAATACTGCTTTAAGAACTCGGTTTGAATATCCTCCCAACTAGTCAATGAATGATGTGGAGGTGACAGAAACCAATCTCGTGCTCTTCCTTTTAAAGAAAAAGGAAACATAGACATCCTCGTTAATTCCCGATGAGCACCATGACTTTTGGCTGTATTACACAATTCTTCGAAAAGATAGAGATGATGATGTGGATCCTCATCATCTTCTCCTAGAAATTGGGCTCTTGTGTCAATTAAACCAAAAAGATGAGATTTTATTTCGAAACTAATTGCTCCTTTATTGGGTAAACGAATTGGAATATTAATCTGGTACCTTCTTACGGTCTGATCACATATAGGTCTCGGGTTAGGCTGGTTTCGACGAGTATGCTTATTCCGATTCTGATTATTTCTATTATTCTGATTCTGGTTATTAGGTTGAGGTAAATTCTGATTAAGGTTTTGGCCATGCCCTTGAGCATGAGCAATCCCTTGTTCAGGTGTTTCACCAACGGTTTCGACCATTTTCGTAACTCGATTTGACAATTCTTGTGGAATAGAAAATATCGAATAGAAAATAACACGAAATCGATAAAAAAAACCACATTTTTTTCTTCTCTCGGTAATTACCGAATCCACTCGGTATTTACCGAGTGTATTTTTTTTATATAATATTTTAATTGGTATCTTACCAATAGGTAGGTACCAACAAAAATAAACGAACCGCGTTTACTTTCTACTATCGAAAATAAAAAATAACTCGAAATTGGTAGAAGAAGAAAATCGGTAACTAAAAGAAGGTAGGTACCAACGGAAAATAAAAAAAAAAGTGATAAGAAGAGTGTTGACTTATCCTCGAGAATTTTGAGCTAATACAAGTAGTAACCATAGACACAATGAATTAGCGTCGTTTCCCCGACAACGGCGCCAGAAAGCTGACGGACTGTTTCTAGGCTATCAATCCTTACCGGCAGTGTACCGGGTCAAATTGTAGTGCTAGTCCGGTGAGTCGGAGTCGTATCCTCGGGGAAATGAAGGCATAATTCAAAGTGTGGTTAAACACCAAGAAAAGTTATTATTAACTCGATCTAAGTCGCAGTTTTTACCATTTTCCTCGGGTTAGATAGTTAGATTAGTTAGATTGTTAGTAAAGCAAGTAAATAAATATATAAATATAAAAATAGATAATATATATTTTTGGATCTAAGCGAAATCTTTCTTGAATCAATATCTTTTTGTAGTGAAATTGAATGAGATTGATCTTTTCCTTGATGCAAGGAGGTCAATTATGTATAAACCGCAGTATTGTCTTTCTGATAAACCTCCGCACACGAAGCGTATGAAATTGTCATATGTCTAGTCCTCTGTCCAATGTCATCTTAAGCATGGGTCACTCTCGTTTTGTCATACGGCCAGTTTTAAGATATCAATTAAATAGGTGATTTAACGTAATAATATCGTGAGCACAATTTTAATAAGATTTATCTCTCCCAAGACAAATTTGCCCCCGGATAGGAAATCGGATTCCGTTGTCACATTTTCACTCGGCCAATTTTACCCTCCGGTCATTCTATTACGATCTCGTATTCTAATCGCGAGTTGTCAATTCATTAGATTACGTTTCTAGTAAAAATCGAGTGACTAATTCAATTTTTACTTTCATTAAGTGCAAATAGAAAGAGATTCATTATAATTGGTTTTAATCATTATTACCAGAGTCGATCATCCATTTTACCAAAAAGATTAACTAATTCGATTCATATCTTATTTAGATATATTTTTAGCTTAACATAATTAACATATATAATATATAAATAGAAATAGAAATAGTAAACATAATAATATTAGAATATATTACCGATTACAATTTCATTTGAATCGGGGTCGTTTTCACCGGATGTAGTATAACAAAGCTTCGATTTTAACAATTTTCGATAATTATTCCGTCATTACAACGGTACTATAACTACTTTATTTATATATATAAAAACATATATATACATACATAGACATATGTATATATAAGGGCCCAAAATGAAAACAAGAAAAGAGAAGAAAGGAGATGGAAGAAGAGGGAAAATGGAAGAAATTGGGAGGAGATGAGAAGAGAGCGGCAAAGTTTTTGATGGATATGGAGGGGTATATATAGGGGAGGTTTATATGGAGATATATATATATAAGAGTATATATGGCGATGGATATGCTCTTAAGTTTGTTAGAAGCATGTGGGATGTAATGATGAGTCCTCACATGCACCATTAGATGATTAAAATCAAGTTGGGAAAATATCTCCACTTTTCCCGGCGTTTCTATTGCGGTGCTTATCGATAAAATAGCCATAACTTGAGTTGTAGACCTCCAATTGACGTGATTCAAAATGTGTTGGAAAGCTCATTTGAATATCTACAACTTTTATGAAGAACTCTTCCCCAGAAAATGCCTTTAAGTTGGGTCAAATATCAGTCGTAGATAAATTACGGTAGAAGCATTCAGGACAATTGATCCGTTTGAACTCGTAAGCTTATGCCACCTTCCATCCATCAAAATACATCTTTTAGGCTCAAAAAGTGTCGTCACTTGGGATCTTGGTAAACCTATAATCCTGCAATAAATTACCAAAACACCAAACGTAAATCCGACACGACACTCCGGTTACTAAACCGGTACAAAACCTATAAAAATACGATATTTTATATAATAATTACTACTTATACATTTGGATAAAACTTAGTAATTATGACTTGATTTGATACATAAATGCTCAAAACGGTATCAGAAATGGGATGAAATGTTATAATAATTAGTGTTAATTTATCTCTCATCAGGATGCTCTACACTTACTTGAATCCTATGTCCCTTAAAGTGTTTGCCCACATCCATATACCCAACAGGGGAAAACTAGATCCAAGGGCTTTAAGGTGTGTATTTATTGGCTATTCAAACACACAAAAGGGGTACAAGTGTTACCATCCTCCTACTAATAAATTTATCATATCTAAGGATAAGACCTTTTATGAAAAGAGTCCCTACTTTTCTGGGACACCTTCATCTAAGAGGGAGAATTTATCCTCTGATATTGAAAGAGTTGTATCTTCGTGATGATAATTCTGACAATACAGACCAGTGTACCAGTGGGGATAATTCTCAGATTAATAAGGAAACTCATGAGTCTGATACTCTTCAAAACAGCAACTCACATCCCATAGAGAATGCAGATGTGGAAGATAAAGTAAAGGAGAAAGATCCTATTATATATACAAGAAAAACTTGGGTCAAATTGAAGAATGGTCTTCCTCTTAGACAACACACTGAATGAGGAGTCTCACCCTCTGAGAATGAGAGATTATCCAAAACCCAATCATCTGAAAGTAATGAGTGGTTTGGATCTGAATCCTTAGGTAACATTCCTGAGGTTCCCACTTTGGAAGAAGAGAGCATTCCCATTGCTATAAGAAAAAGCAAAAGGGCATGTACTCAACATCCTTTAAGAAATTTCCGATCTTACAATAAGATTTCTTAAAAACAGAGGAATTTTAATGATTCTGTTCCTAAGAATCTAAATGAGGCCTTGACCGATGAAATTGGACAAATGCTATGAAAGATGAAATGAAGGCCTTGGAAAAGAACAAGACATTGGATCTTGTCTCTCTTCCTAAGGGTGCCAGAACAGTAGGTTGTAGATGGCTTTACACCATCAAATACAACTCTGATGGGACATTAGAAAGATATAAAGCAAGACTTGTAGCAAAGGGGTACACCCAAACACATGGGGTGGACTACTTTAAAACCTTTGCTCTTGTAGCAAAAATGAGCACCATGAAAATCTTGTTGTCTTTGGCAGTCAACTTAGACTGGAAGTTACATCAATATGATGTGAAGAATGTTTTTCTTCAAGGAGATTTGGAGTTTCATGGATGTTCCTCCAGGTTTTCAAACCGATAAGAGTAAGGTTTGTAAGCTAAACAAGACCCTCTATGGATTAAAACAATACCCTAGGGCTTGGTTTGGAAGATTTGCCAAAACTATGGTGAACCTGGGATTCAAATAGAGTAAAGGGGATCATACCCTATTTATAAAGCATAATCAATCTGGGAATATCTCTGTTCTCCTAGTGTATGTTGATGATATCATCATCACTAGGGATGATGTGGGTGGCAATGCCTTCCTAAAGTCCTTTCTGTGAAAAGAATTTGATATAAAAGAACTAGGGAAGTTGAAATATCTAGGAATTGAAGTTCTATACTTTGAACTTGAAATCTTTATCTGCCAACAAAAGTACATTCTGAATCTCCTCAAAGATCTGGAAAGTTGGTGTGCAAACCTATCAAAGGCTAGTGGGCAGAATCATCTATTTATCACACACCAGACCTGACATTGCCTATGTTGTTAATGTGGTGAGTAGATACATGCATAATCCAAAGAAGTGTCATCAAAAGGCAGCTGAGATGATTGTTTACTACTTAAAGAGTTGTCCAGGCAAAGGCATTCTTTTTAAAAGGGGAAATCGGAAGACTATGGCTACCTACACAGACTCAGATTATGCAGCATGTCAAGATGATAGAAGATCTACCTCTGGTCATTGTGTGTTTGAATCCCGAAAATCAGTGAATCCCGACAATGAATTTTGAAAATTAGTGAATTTCGACAGTGAATTTCGGCAGTGAATTTAAACAGTGAATTTCGAACACAAGTGAATTTCGATAGTGGATAAATAGTTTTGTCCTTTATGCAAAAGTTTCAAAAGACTGTCCTTCTACTTAATTGATGAAATATTTTTGTCCTTCTCCCTCATTCCCCCGTTTTTTGGGAATCCCATAGCATGGAGAACTAAAAAACAACCAGTTGTAGCAAGGTCAAGTGTAGAAGCAGAGTTCAGATCCCTTGCTATTGGTGTATGTGAATTACTATGGCTCAAAATCATTATGGATGATCTTTATATTCACAGAATCTCTCCTATGATCTTGTACTGTGATAATCAGTCTGCCATAGACATCTCACATAACCCTGTGCAGCATGATAGGACCAAGCATGTGGAACTGGATAGACACTTTATCAAGTAAAAACTGGACAATGGGCTGATCAAAAGTGTCTTTGTTCACTCACAAGAACAAATTGCTGATCTGCTGACAAAGGGCTTACCCAAGAAACCTCTGAACTATCGCATTGGCAAGCTGGGAATGATCGACATACATTCACCAGCTTGAGGGGGGTGTTGGAAAAAATGATTGTTTTACCCTGTGTTACGATAGCTTTTTCTGTTCCTTTATTGTCCTCTTTATTTCCCTTAATCTTATATTAATTAAGGGATAACTGAGGAGGCAATAATGCTATTAGTTCTGTCCTATTCCTAGTTGTTTAAAGTGCTGGGCCACTTTAATTATTACCGTTGGAACAGTCATGGGGTGAAAGGCGCGTGCCATGGCGTGAGGCGAGGCTCTAACGCCTTAATGTTGTCTATGGCGCTGAAAAAGGCAAAATGTCGGGCGCCTTAATGTTGTCTATGGCGTCGCCATGGCGAGCACGGCGTGAAGCGTGAAAATGGTGCGCGCATGGTTTTTTTATTAAAAAATGTGAATTTCAAGGCTAAAAATGTCAAACCAGTTAATAATAACATTAAACCTAGTCAACCTCATCCTTGTTCTCTTCATTCCCGCTTCTAAATCTAAACGTTGTTGCCTCTGTTCTAAGAAGAACATGCGACCTGAGTAAAAAAAAAAACATTTGCAGCCTTCTCCCTTCCTTTTTTGTATTTTGTTTTACACATGAATCATGATTTTAATACTAGTCAGTGATATGAATCAATGAATGTTATGTTGTTCATGAGACATGACTTCATGTTATGAATTATGATTCATCATATCACTATTTTACTTATAATACTTGATTTTTTATAGAGTTATAGTGTTAATGTTATCACTGTTAAGGTTAATCATTTAGTTGATAGTTTAGATTGGTTACTTACTAATAAATAACAAATTGACCACTTCTATTAATATTTGATTTTGCCTAATGGCCAATGCCTACCTTTTATGTCATTTTATGGACTCTAGTATTAGTATTAAACTTTTAGTCTGTTAGATTTGTTTAAAACTTTTGAAACCGGAAACTTTTTGGTTGATTGGTTCACTATAGTTTATCGGTAGTACTTGTTTTATGTGTTAAAAGCTTAAAACATGTTTAGATGACATTATGTGATCTTCTTTGTTGACTTTTATATATGTTATCTAAAAGGCCAAAAAATAAGTACTATGACTTTATTGCTCGTCTTGCAAGTCAGGCGTACGCCCGGGGGCCCATACACGCCTTGAGTCCGCCTCAGTGCCCCAGCACTCTCTTTCATCCAACTAGCCGTTTAAGGGAAGAGTAGTTTTTAATATCATTTAATTAGTGTATTTAAGGGAAGAGTATTTGTAATATCATTTAATGAGCTTTCTATTCTAATAATACAAGAATACATTCCTCATTGCTTTATTTCTTACAATAATTTTGCTTGTTTTCACATGTATATTTAACCAACTATTTTATATATAAAACACACCTGAAGCATCTCTTGTTATAGATCATATGACTTTGCAACTTATACCTAATCTCTTGTTATAAATCTTTGTTTTGATGCAGGCTGCTCCACTCGCCACCTTGCCGGCTGCTGCTGCTCCACTACCCGCCCCGCCGGCTGCTGCTGCTCCTCCACTTGCCGCCCTGCCGGCTGCTGCTGCTCCACTCGCCGCCCCGCCGGCTGCTGCTGCTCCTCCACTCGCCGCCCCGCCGTCGGCTGCTGCTGCTCCACTCGCCGCCCTGCCGGCTGCTGCTGTTCTTCCACTCGCCGCCCCACCGGCTGCTGCTGCTCCACTCGCCGCCCCTCCACTTGCCGCACCGCCGGCTGATCAGCGCGCTATATAGGTAATGGTCATAACGTTTTGTGTCTATCTTTATTAGTTTAAGATGAGAGGAAAGAAGGTGAAAATCTTCTATATTGGGTGAAAAGCTTCTATAGGTAATGGTAATGGTCATCCGTTGTCTTTTGAAAGGTCGTGGAGAATTGGGATGTAAACCTGTAGGGACACCTATTGAGTTAAATCATGGCCTAAATCTTGCTCTTAAATCAATGGATAAACGCTTATACCAAAGGCCGGTTGGTATCTATCTTATACAAGGCCTGATATTGCCTTTGGTGTAAACATTGTTAGTAGGTATATGCGAGATCCAAAAAGGTGTCACCAAAGGGGTGCTGAGAGAATCGTGGAGTATCTAAAGACTTTCTGGAAAGGGGATTCTTTTCATGAAAGGAAATCACAAAATGTTGGAAGCATACGACTCTGATGTATTGATGATAAAAGATCTACCTCAGGCACTATATTCTTCTTTTTGGCATTCCATATCTTGGAGAAGCAAAAATAAGAATGTGGTTGCTAGGTCTAGTATTGAAGCTGAGTTCACTACTAGACACTTCATCAACATCAAATTAATCAACTCTCAGAATCAAGTGGCTGATGTTTTAACAAAAGGGCTACCTAAGAAGAACTTTCACTACCCAAACTACCCCTAATTATGCTCTACTTAGTGGCTAATTAGGGGGCTGCTTTTCCTTTGTTTTTAGTGGCTTTATCCAGGCTTGTTTCCTTTGTTTTTAGTGGCTTTTTCCAGCCGTAAAACTGTTTCAAGTAGCCAATGGAACAATTCTTTTGGACCTCTCCCTGAGCTTAGTTGTAATTCTTTTAGTACACTTTGTTTCTTAAATAATATAGAAGCTTTTCACCTTCTTTCCTCTCATCTTATACTAATAAAGATAGACACCAAACGTTATGACCATTACCTATATAGCGCGCTGATCAGCCGGCGGTGCGGCAAGTGGAGGGGCGGCGAGTGGAGCAGCAGCAGCCGGTGGGGCGGCGAGTGGAAGAGCAGCAGCCGCCGACAGGGCGGCGAGTGGAGCAGCAGCAGCCGCCGGCGGGGCGGCGAGTGGAGGAGCAGCAGCAGCCGGCGGGGCGGCGAGTGGAGCAGCAGCAGCCGGCAGGGCGGCAAGTGGAGGAGCAGCAGCAGCCGGAAGGGCGGGTAGTAGAGCAGCAGTAGCCGGCAAGGTGGCGAGTGGAGCAGCCTGCATCAAAACAAAGATTTATAACAAGAGATTAGGTATCAAGTTGCAAAGTCATATGATCTATAACAAGAGATGCTTCAGGTGTGTTTTAAATATAAAATAGTTGGTTAAATATACATGTGAAAACAAGCAAAATTATTGTAAGAAATAAAGCAATGAGGAATGTATTCTTGTATTATTAGAATAGAAAGCTCATTAAATGATATTACAAATACTCTTCCCTTAAATACACTAATTAAATGATATTAAAAACTACTCTTCCCTTAAATACACTAAGGAAGAGATCCAACGGCTAGTTGGATGAAAGAGAGTGCTGGGGCACTGTTCCCATACTTATTAAAGCGTAAAGCAGACTCAAGGCGTGTATGGGCGCCCGGGCGTACGCCTGACTTGCAAGACGAGCAATAAAGTCATAGTACTTATTTTTTGGCCTTTTAGATAACATATATAAAAGTCAACAAAGAAGATCACATAATGTCATCTAAACATGTTTTAAGCTTTTAACACATAAAACAAGTACTACCGATAAACTATAGTGAACCAATCAACCAACAAGTTTCCGGTTTCAAAAGTTTTAAACGAATCTAATAGACTAAAAATTTAATACTAATACTAGAGTCCACAAAATGACATAAAAGGCAGGCATTGGCCATTAGGCAAAATCAAATATTAATAGAAGTGGTCAATTTGTTATTTATTAGTAAGTAACCAATCTAAACTATCAACTAAATGATTAACCTTAACAGTGATAACATTAACACTATAACTCTATAAAAAATCAAGTATTATAAGTAAAATAGTGATATGATGAATCATAATTCATAACATGAAGTCATGTCTCATGAACAACATAACATTCATTGATTCATATCACTGACTAGTATTAAAATCATGATTCATGTGTAAAACAAAGTACAAAAAAGAAAGGGAGAAGGCTGCAAATTTTTTTTACTCAGGTCGCATGTTCTTCTTAGAACAGAGGCAACAACGTTTAGATTTAGAAGCGGGAATGAAGAGAACAAGGATGGGGTTGACTAGGTTTAATGTTATTATTAACTGGTTTGACATTTTTAGCCTTGAAATTCACATTTTTTAATAAAAAAAACCACGCGCGCACCATTTTCACGCCTCACGCCGTGCTCGCCATGGCGACGCCATAGACAACATTAAGGCGCCCGGCATTTTGCCTTTTTCAGCGCCATAGACAACATTAAGGCGTTAGAGCCTCGCCTCACGCCATGGCACGCGCCTTTCACCCCATGATTGTTCCAACGGTAATAATTAAAGTGGCCCAGCACTTTAAACAACTAGGAATATGACAGAACTAATAGCATTATTGCCTCCTCAGTTATCCCTTAATTAAGATAAGATTAAGGGAAATAAAGAGGACAATAAAGGAACAGAAAAAAGCTATCGTAACACAGGGTAAAACAATCATTTTTTCCAACACTCCCCCTCAAGCTGGTGAATGTATGTCGATCATTCCCAGCTTGCCAATGCGATAGTTCAGAGGTTTCTTGGGTAAGCCCTTTGTCAGCAGATCAGCAATTTGTTCTTGTGAGTGAACAAAGACACTTTTGATCAGCCCATTGTCCAGTTTTTACTTGATAAAGTGTCTATCCAGTTCCACATGCTTGGTCCTATCATGCTGCACAGGGTTATGTGAGATGTCTATGGCAGACTGATTATCACAGTACAAGATCATAGGAGAGATTCTGTGAATATAAAGATCATCCATAATGATTTTGAGCCATAGTAATTCACACACCACAATAGCAAGGGATCTGAACTCTGCTTCTACACTTGACCATGCTACAACTGGTTGTTTTTTAGTTCTCCATGCTATGGGATTCCCAAAAAACACACAATGACCAGAGGTAGATCTTCTATCATCTTGACATGCTGCATAATCTGAGTCTGTGTAGGTAGCCATAGTCTTCCGATTTCCCCTTTTAAAAATAATGCCTTTGCCTGGACAACTCTTTAAGTAGTAAACAATCCTCTCAGCTGCCTTTTGATGACACTTCTTTGGATTATGCATGTATCTACTCACCACATTAACAACATAGGCAATGTCAGGTCTGGTGTGTGATAAATAGATGATTCTGCCCACTAGCCTTTGATAGGTTTGCACACCAACTTTCCAGATCTTTGAGGAGATTCAAAATGTACTTTTGTTGGCAGATTTTTCAAAGTGTGGAACAACATCAGTAGAGGTTGATTTTTCAATAGAAGACATTTTCAGATTTTTGAAAAAATCTCAAAAAAAATTTGAATTTGACCAAAATTTTTGGATCAATGCTCCGATATCATATAGAAATAAAGACAAGTATTGAGGAGAAAAAAGAGTATTGATACAAGAATACTTGATAATAGAAATTACAAGAGAAAAAGCCTTTAAATAGGACTGAGAAAGTCCTAAAAGGTTTCCAAAGGCTAATGAACAGTGATCCCAACGGTCACTGTACAGTAAAAACAGCTCCACATGTTCTGGCATTAACCAATTGAACAACGGGATAAAAGACTTAAATTAAGGGCCTAAAAAAGGGGACAAAATAAAATGATTAGAACTAATTTCATCTAAAATAATTAGGACTAATTTCAACACCCCTCCTCAAGGTTGGTTGTGTATATAGATGAACGGCCAAGCTTGCCATTAATGTGCAGAAATTGAGCAATAGATGTCCTTTTGGTGAAGATATCAGCCATTTGATCTTTGAGAAGGAACAAAACAAATCTGAATTTCTTTGTTCTCAACCTTTTCCTTGATGAAATGCCTATCAATATCAACATGTTTAGATTTGCCATGATGAATGGGGTTTTCCGACATGTTGATGGCTGATTCGTTGTCACAGAACAGTTGAGTAGGGAGCTTGGTTAGGGCCTGAATTTCAGTTAGAATCTTTCTTAACCATATGCCTTCAAGGATCCCAAAAGATAGAGCCCTAACTTCAGCCTCAGCACTGCTTCTAGCCACTACAGGCTGCTTCTTACTTCTCCAAGTAGTTAGATTGCACCAAATATAAGAGTAATACCCAGTAGTAGATGGTCTATCTACTATAAAACTGGCCCAATCTGCATCTGTGTAGATATGCAGTTCTCTGTTCTCATTCTTGGTGAATAGAAGCCCTTGGTCAGGGGTCACCTTTAGATATCTCAGGGTTTATGGATGAACTGACTTACTAGACTGACAGCAAAGCAGATGCCAGGTCTTGTGTGGAAAAGGTAAATGAGTTTCCCCACAATGAGAGAGGTCTACACTGTTCTAAATAGGAAATATGGCTTCCTAAAGACTTGAGTGACTAGGACTCCTTGATTTTAGGAATCACAATCAGCCATACAATCTTTTGAAAGTAAAACAGAATAACTTACAATCTTTTAATAAAGACAGAATAAAATAATTAAGGAAAGTCTGAAGTGGGCCGCTTTAACCCTAATTAACCACTAAAAGACATACACGCCATTGGTTCTCAACAAGAGTACTTGTCAACATCTCCATCATCAGGAGACTCACTTAATCCATGATTGTATTCTATGGAAGTAGCAGCAGGCTTGCATCCTAGTTTCTCAGTTTCAGTGAGAAACAAAGGATGTATTTCTGTTGAGATATGAAGATGCCTTCATTAGAGTAGGCAAATTCAATTCCCAAAAAGTATTTCAGTCTGCCAAGGTTCTTGAAGTCAAATTCCCTTGCCATTTATGCATGTAGGTGTTGATTGGCCTCTTGATCATCACCTGTGACAATGATGTCACCAACATATACAAGCAGAATAGATTTCTTTCCAGTGTCACTACTTTGTTTATATCCTTTTTCAAGCATAAATTTAGCAAATCTACCAAACCATGCCTTAGGAGACTGTTTTAACCTATATAAGGCTTTATTCAGTCTGCAAACTTTCCCATCAGAGTTCTCAAATACTGGGGGAACTGCCATGTATCTGATTTCATTTAGACTGCCTTGAAGAAAGGCATTCTTGACATCATATTGCTGCAGGTTCCAGCCCAAATCAACAGCCAAGGATATGAGAATAGTAAATACCCATTTACAACCTACAGGCTTCTCACCCTTTGGTAATGGTACAAGATCCCAAGTTATGTTCTTTTCTAGGGCATACATTTCTTCTTTCATAGCAGTAGACCATCTCAAATAAAAAATGGCCTCTTGCAAATTCTTAGGTATGTCACCTTAATGAAGATTCATTAGAAACTTCTTGTGATTCTGAGAACGTTTCTTATAAGATAAGAAGGTTCGCATGGGATACTTTGTACATTCTCTGTTTCTTTTTCTTAGTGCTATAGGTAGATCATCAGTTGTGTCCTGCACATTTAGGTCATTATCAGATTCATAGTTTTCATAAGATGAATCTGGATCAGTATATGCCTTCAGTATCATCACTTATACCCCCAGAATCGTCACTTTTCTAAGGGTTTGTTGTCTCGGTAGTAGAGATACCTATCCCATGGGGGGGTCTTCTTCTTTCTAGTGTACGCAATGGGTTTTTTTGTGCCCATACCCTTGTTTCTGCAGTAGGGGAATGATTTTTAGTAGGTAGATCCCCAATTATGGGATTAGTTTGCTGTTCAGATTCATTCTCCCCACCAGAATTAGGGGTGTTGATGTCAATTTGGGAAGAAATAAAGATAGTCTTATGTGTGACCAGCAGAAGTCTCCCCCTTATCTCTAAAATATGACACCTCCTCATGAAAGGTCACATCCTTAGAGATGATGAATTTCCTGGTGGACGGGTGATAGCACTTATACCCCTTTTGGGCATTGGAATATCCAATAAACACACATTTTAAGGCCATGGTATCCAATTTACCTCCGTTATGAGCATGCATGTGAACAAATGCCACGCAAACAAAGGTCTTTGGACATAGCCCTACAGATTTGGACTCACAAGGATAGATACTCCTTAAGCATCCAGAGGGAACCTTGTTGTTCAAGACTTTGCTGCGTAGTCTGTTTATTAGGTGAGTTTCTGTAAGAACTTCTCCCCAATAATTTTTTGGAATTCCCATTTGAAACATTATAGCCCTAGACATTTCCATTAAATGTCTATTCTTTCTTTCTGCTAACCACTCTGTTGAGGGGTTAAAACACATGAGGATTCATGTATTATACCTTTCTCATCCAGAAAAGGGTCTAGCAGCCTATCAAAGTACTCCCTGACAATGTCAGTTCTCAACCTTTTGATTTTGGTATCAAATTGAGTTAGAACTTGATTGTAGAACTTGGGAAAGATCTCCAAGAGATCAGGTTTTTGCTTCATGATATAAGTCCATGTGGTTCTAGTGATATCATCAATGAAAGTATCAAACCAAATAGAACCATTTATATTAAAAACAGGGACCCCAAATATCACAATGAATCACAATAAAAGGTTCAAAACATCTAATGCCTTGAAAAGGATAAGAGGCTTTTATGTTTGGCCATTTCACAAACATTACAATGCATCCAATCTATATCACAGTTGTTAAACAAAGTAGGGAACATATGTTTAATCACTGTAAATGGTACAAAAAATGTTTATCAAGATTAGATCGAGACAACAAAACAGTAGCAGGAACAAGATCATGTATCAAACAAAGGTTAGAAGAGAAGGCAACTAAGCATTTAGAGTCTTTGGTTAATTTTTGTATTTAAATCAGGTTGGTTTTGTATTTAAATCAGGTTGGTAGACAGATTAGGAACATGTAAAACATCCCTTAGGATGAGTTTATCACACAGAGCATAGTCCCTTATCCCAGTCACCTGGATAGCAGATCCATCTGCAACAAATATGGTTCTGTTTTTGTCACAGGCTTTATAAGAAGTCAGCTTATCACAAGAGAAGTCCATATGAACCTTCAGACTGTTTATTAAGACCAGTCATACCTGAAAAAGCCAAGGAGATTGATTAGCTCTTTAGGGACTCAACGAACTTCCTCGGTTTTTCTATCTCTGAAGGCCCTATATTGAGGTTTTGATTCTGGCTTACAGCCTTCTAGGCATCCTCACTGTTTTTCTGCTGATTCTCATTGACATTGACAATGTTAGCAGCCCTTTTGGTGGTCTTATCACTCCCTGGTTTCCTATGGAGTTTCCAACAGTTGTCTCTTGTGTGTGTGTGCTCTTTTTGCATAAGGAACAGAATAGAGTATCTCTATCTCCATTCTTGGTGTTATTCTTTTGCTAAGTGTTCCCATCCTTTGTTATGCAGGGTTCTTATCAGTAGTAACCTTGACACTTTGAATTACCAAAGCAAAGCTTTCAACAGATGAGTTGTCAATCAAGACACTTCTCGTGCTTTCTTCTGCTTTTATAATGGAAATGGTCTCATTCAAACTAGGCAGGCCTTCCTTCCCAAGAATTTGTATTCCAACAGATCATATTCCATATTCAGCCTTGCTATACACTATCCTTTTCAAATATCCTTTTTAGGATAATAGCATCCTCACTATTATGTTAGTAATGGTCCAATTCTTGCTACATACTTTGCATTAGACCAGAGTACTTGGTGATGGATCCAAGTAAATCTCCTTATTTAAGAGTCTCTGTAGAATTTCCCTTCTAGGGAAGGGATTAAACTTCAGAAAGTGTATCATCAGAAGTGTAAGAATCTACAAAAATACAGACCACCTCAGACTGCATTACTCGTTACGTTATATGATATTTGTTCAATAGTGATGATGTTTGCATTGCAAGTATGTATATAGATTATATGACTTTGTAGCTTGATACTAAGACTCTTGTTTTAAAATATGTGTTTTGATGTTGGATACTCATGATGTGCATGCAAATGATGCACAAGCAGATGATGTATAGGTAATGCTATATAGATTATCTTCTTCTTACTAAGCTATGAGCTCACTCCTTATTTATTTAACATTTTCAGGGGAGGTGACATTGACGAGGATTGTGAGGCCAGACATTATTTGTATTGTGTATTTTCGTACGAGGATTATTTTACGTGTTGGATCTATGTTTTCCTTCTTGTGAAGGCACCCTAGACATTATTCTTATTTTGTATTTTGTATTTTGTATTTTGTTGAGAGTATCTTTTGTAGACTTGGATAGAGTGAGACTTGTATGTTTGAGATTATTATGTGGGCGTGAGACTTCTATGTTTGAGATTATTATGTGGGATTGAGTTTGCTATTTGTGGTATTTTCCTTATCGGGATTGTAGATTGCATTGATAACAGCGAGGTAGGTTGTCAGTGTTGACACAGTTGTCACCTTGCCGGCCCGATACCGCCACGGCCTTATTTGTTGATGACAACCTAATTTTTCATATTCTCGCTCTGGGATTGTTTTATCTTATCGTTCTATTGAATCCAATTTCAAGCTTCCACGAAAAAATCAGTACGCTGTCAATGTGAATTATAACGATATTTAAAGATGCAACGACAATTATACGTTGTCACTGCATCTTCAATTACATTTTATGAAGACCAAATCCGGTGTCACAACATCATCACTAGACACGAGTAAACTCATGCGTGTGTTTGTGTGTAACTATGAGAAGCTTCATCACTAGACACGAGTAAACTCATGCGTGTGTTTGTGTGAGTGAATACTCCTTAGCATAAAAAAGGAAAAATAAGATACCTAAACATACCTATGGCCTTCCCTTCTTGGAGATGAATCCCAATAAGAAATTATGTAGCACTTTTTTTCTCCGGCTGATAGAACTATGTTGCTGACCTTTAAAAACATAATTAATTTAAAATTATAGCAACGGGAAAGAACACAGCTCACATAGGAGCAAATAAAAATTCTCATATACATAATACGCAGGCCCAAAAGGTTCAACTATGGTTGTAAAGTGACGCAAAGACTCAAACCAAGACTCGGCTTGACTAGAATATTAAAGGGTTTAAAAGTTCTTCTGCTATGTTGTCAAGGCATTTAATAGTGTGCTTCCATGAACTTCTCAAGCTATAGAAATTGACCAAGACAGCAACATGAGGCAGAGGAAAAAAGGGGAGGTGGACAGGTGGTGGTAGAATAGTAACCGATAAATACATCAACTTCTAATAGTTATTTCATAAATTTTTACTTATCAACCAAAAAATAAGTGAGCGCCGAAAAATCATAATTATGATTAATAGATGGGCACGACAAGCTACAACACAATTCGTATATAGGAACAATAACAAATACTGGAACTTCGAAGAACTTACACAAATAAGTAGCTGAAATGAGCTCGAATGGTTTCCGAAATCCTCAATTGGGATCCAAAAAGCTGCCACATATCATAATGACACAATGTAAGCCAACTTAAATCTTTAATATTCCAGACAAAAAGTCAGGGATGATAGAGAGACAATACATTGGATAAATCAGTCGTGCATGGTACGGCTCGTGATCTATATGCTCCACAATCAAACACACCTTCAAGTGCCTAAAAAAAAAAACGTATAAATTAATCAAGAAATTAGTAAGAAACTTTACAACGTCAACAAGCAAATTAAAAGATCAAAACAAAATATGAAAGATACTACAGATAAAGTGAGATTACGGAAAATATATGCTTTGGGAGCAAGTAACCGATCAATCAGACAAAATAAGATAGAAAACACAAATATTTAGTAGGTAAATAAATGGATGAATGATGTCCCAGCTTAGTTGCAAACCTACTACAACAAGCAAGCACCAAACTCCACCAGAAGAGTAGTTATTGTACTATTGTGCAAATTTTCAGATAGACTACCAGTCGACCGCCAATAAAACCGCCGGAAAACAAGGGGAAGTAGATGAGTGAGTATGGTTAATCGGTTAACAGAAAGAAGAGCTACTCAAAGGAGGTGAATGAAAGATGCAATAATCGGTTAAATCGTTGTGTTTCTCCACCACTTGTTTGATTCACTATTACAGCCACCAAGTAATTATCAATCATCAAATCTTGAATTCACGAGTATGCAGACAATCCATCAAAGTCTCTACAGTAATCGGGAACAATTTCTATTCCAAGAGAACGATTGCAGTAAACAACTGCAATCAAAGCCAAGTGGCGGCAAAGAAAACACATTTGCGCTGCCTACATGCTGAAGAATGGGGATAAGGTAGCCTATTCACATATATATTTGTATCAGTTTACGGATAAATTAAAGGTAACATAAGGAGCCATCATAACAGTGGTAATTCAGTTTTTAAGCATCATAGCCTAAACTAGAATATATACAGATTTCCTACTTAACTAAAAAAGCAGAGAGAACTAAGTGGTTATTGGATCCATTATGGTTCAAATAGTGCCACTACACACGAGTAAACTCATGCGTGTGTTTGTGTGTGTGTAAATACGACTCCTCAGCATAAAGAAGGGAAAAATAAGAGACCTATGACCTTCCATTCTTGCAACTGAATCCCAATAAGAAATTAATGTAGCACTTTTTTCTTTACAGACCGAATGAAGAACTATATTACATACCTTTAGAAACATAATTAATGTACAATCATAACAGCAGGAAAGAACAACCCAGCTCACATAGGAGCCAATAAAAGTCCTCATGTACATAATATGCAAGCCCAAAAAGTTCAACTGCCGTAGTAAAGTGACGCACAAGACTCGAACCAAGACTCGACTTGACTCCAATATTAAATAAGTGACGCACAAGCAATGAAATACTCGACTCAACTACTCGTGATCAAATTATGTTAAGGTTGGAAAGAAAGTAACATTTTGCTGACAAATTTACGAAAGTGATACTGTGATAGGTTTGTCAAACAAAAAGAATCGACTCAGTCACTGAAACGAGTCACTTCCATAATGTTGTTAATTTATTTTTTTGTTGTCATCAAAGAGACCATCTTGTTGGGTAATTACATACCATGGTAACGACCTAAGGTCTAGAAAACCTAGACTGTGTTTTAGACAATGGATGTTTTAGACCACCAACCAAAAACAAAAACAAAAAAAAAAAAACAGAAGTGAAAAAGAAGAAAATATATAATAAGAAAAGAAGAACCTTGGGGTGCAATGGAATGAGAAGGGGGAGGGAAGCAAACATGGGTAACACGAGCATTGGAAAGGTCTGGAATGACATTCTGGAGCAAGTTGTACCATCCTTCTATGTTGAGGCTTGATTCCCAATGGAACCCCTGTTTTCCATATATCAATTCAAGCTTTAAGTTAAGAGACCAATAAAACTACACCCAAAAAAAAAAAAAAAAACAGCACTGTTAATGCACAAAACTCGACTCTTGCGAGGTCAAAATTTTTCCAAAGTGTAGAGCCCCGATAGATCATTGTGCCATTAATAATATCTTATACTTGGAGAAAGAGAAAGAAATACCTGAAACAACAGGGCTGGAGTTGCCAATGTTGAAATAGGACTCCCAGCAATAACAAGGACAAATGCCAAAGTGATAAGAAAATTCATTTGGACATCTTTTTGCAATCAACTACACCTTCCTGTGCAAAAAAATTAAGAAAGGCAATGCATAACCGATGTCATTTCGCAAGCAAGCGAGACTCTACACAGACATCATAGAAACGCCGTCTGTTAGAATAGGACAATGTTTTTGTCTCCCTCGGAATCTAAAAATTACTAAGCTACTAACAGAGCCAACAACAGCTAAAAAAAATAGAGAAACTGCTCCAAATTGAAGGTCAGGTTTCTCAAAAGGACACATATGTAAAAGAACAGGAAAAACACCAATCAAAATGCAGGAATATCTTTTATCTCTGACCAAAAAAAAAACATTAAAATAGTCAGTCTAATGAATGCAATTAATTATTAATTAAGTAGTAACAGATCCAACAACAGCTAGAAATGAAGACAAGACAACACTTCCTGGAATATAATCCAAGGAATCTGGAGTTCAAAGCATCAAAAGAAGCACATCAATTTAAAATGTCGTGGAAAACAAAAGTATGAGAAGAATACCAGGAGTGGAGAAGTGTCACCATCTCTTTTTCACTTCTTTCCTCCAACTCTCGCTCTTCCTTTCTACTAAAAAGAATAAATCGGCAGGGGGGCTGGGTATAGACGTTGATTAATCTATCAAACCATCACTGCCAGTTATGCCGTACAAAAAACTTCAGAGATGTATTCAACAAAAGTTAAATTGTTAATCAGAAACGCAGTCCGATTAGTCGGTTTAGTAATTCAAACAAACCGGTTGGCAGACAACCCTTCACCGTGGTCAACAATGTTACTCCTACCATTTTCCAAAGAAGAGGAAGAAACAAGAGCAACGATCAAAGGGAATCTACCTCAACTAAGCATTCCAGACCGCAGATCTTCACCGCCTACACCTATCTCTACAGCAAAGTCAGCACAAGTACATCACCTCGCCAACTTTTCAAAAGCATAAAAAGGCAGAAGATAAAAGTTGGGCTAAACTCACTGAATGGAATAAGTGGAATAAAAATAAACTTACCATCCACGTATTGCACCAACTCCTACAAAGGGAATGTACCTGAAGCGAAAAGGGGATGAACCATGAGGATGAAGACCAAAGCAGCAACGTGGTGGAAAACTATACCAGGAAAGCAAAAGGACAAAAAGAATGAGGTGTGTTTGGCATAATCATGGACGACCAAAACTGAATATGTGTAGATTTAACTATACTTCCTACTATACAAAAAAGAGCTAGCTTTTCTGGCTCAAGGTACTTCAAATACCAAAAGAACACCCCATTCTCAAAATACCGATTCACAAACAAATATACTGCAAACATGATAAACCTTAGTTATACAACACTATGTACCAGACAACTGAGTGAAAATCCCAATTGGCAACTTATAAGACAATGACATCAATGCTACGACTCTCATATCTAATTGTCTTAAGAGAATACACATTCAAGAAAACATGCTCCAATTAGTGAACTAAGTATTAGGCCCGCTACACAACTAGCAAAGCCTTGAGTGATCCCAGCAACACATGCCCCTGCAAAAGTTCAAAATTTGCAGCAAAAAATGGAACGCGGTAGCATAATAACCAATCGCACTGTCATTGCCATATTAATAACCCAGAAAAGGTAACACACCCACCGCCCTCCATCTCACCACACCTCTTTTCAGGATAATCTAGAAAGTTCAGATTTTTCAGAGAGAAAATGGAAAGAATGCCCACCAGCTCGGCACACCTCAACTCACGATAAATAATATGAATAAAGTTAAGATTTTTAGGGAGAAAATGGAAAGAAAAAAGAAGAAAGTTGTTACCGTTGCGCCACACAGCTTATCATGTGACTTTCATAGCGCCCAACCTCCCTACAGATTAATAATCTTAAAACGATCAGTTTTGCAAGAAAGTTCAGATTTTGCAAGGTAAAAACGAAAATAGTACATCAATTTTGCAAGAAAGACCAGATTTTGCATTGTTGAAACGAAAAACATAGATCAATTTTCGCAAGAAACATCATATTTTGCAACGTTAAAACAAATAAGTACAGAAAATAATGTTATGCTGCTTCAACTGTGAAAAGTAAATGCAACTCATGTACTTCATATACAAGGGAAGAAATTGCTTATCATTCATTATTATGTGTAGTCTCCCGATAGTCATGATCTTAACTAATGAAACTTCAACAAATGTAATTTCTTTCCATGAAACCTATCCCCCTGAGTATTAGAAGAAGTGAAAAGCATGATGTAACAAGGTCTATGTTGTTGCCACTGATCAATGGAGGACAAGAAGAATTTAACAAGAAAATCAGGGGAGCTTGCAGTGAAACAATTCGTATAGTTTCATATGACTATTTATTTAGGCTTAACAAGAATCAAAGGCACTGTGAGTGCTATAAACATTCTAAATGCCCTTCCGCTTCTCTCTACTTCTTATGTTGCCACTCCATGTTTAAACAAAAGAACAAATGTCACAGGCCCTCAAATAATTACGTAACAGGTGCACTTGCAAAGAACTTAAGAAAAATCAACATGTATATAAATAAGCAATCACTAATCATATTATGAACAAGCAGAAGAAAGGCACAACACATGAAACATATCCTCAAAGACAATTCCATGCATGGCACACACTAATGTCAGAGAAAAAGGTCTGTGTCATTAACACATGACACAACTAGGTATGAATAGGGAAATTCATAATCTTGGAAAGATTGTATTTTGCAAGAAAGTTCAGGTTTTGCAAGGTAAAAGAGAAAAAAGTTGAGATTTTGCACACACAAAAAAAGTTGACATTTTGCAATATAAAAAACAGAAAGATAAAAATAAAGATAAAAATTGGTTGTTGCCGTTGCCAGCCCCCATTGCTACTACAAATAACACCAAGCACCAAGCACCAAGCATTTGTGAGAAAAATGGATAAGATTGTCGGACGACGACAATAGGGGAAGAGAAATTGTCAACGAGGTGGGATACTAAGACCCCAATATGCAAAATACCAATTTACAAGTTTAGCAAAGCTACCTTTAACGAAAAGACACGAGTAGCATTCTAACTAGAATCAAGTATCATAACGCAATGCTTCATTTTTCTAATGCCGCGAGCAATTAGAAAACCAGATCACAACTCCTGCATTACAGATCCTGAACGGGCACAAATTGACAAGACAAAAAGATACCCAATGAAAGCAAATAATGGTAATTGTGACTATTTGAACGGAAAGAAGGCAAGAAAAAGGGATAAAGAGTCAATCTTTACAGTTTCGGTAAAAAAATAAAGTGAACGAATCAGCTTACTTGGAACTTCGTTAACGGAAAACCATGTAGAAACATCATTACAGATCATCTCTTTAGGTTCGAATCCGATGGTGAGCCTCAAAAGTCCCTATGGCAGTCTGTCCGTGAAATGAACATATGTGAAAATGGTGGGGAAGAAACAAAGAAATCTTTTCTTCATCAACACCATCACGCAAACCATAGCTATCGGGAATAACCCGGAAGCCCGACACCAGCCACTGCTGTCCTCCACCATTATTCTGCAGTTTAAAACGCAATACCTTTCACCGTCCTGCATCATCGATGGAAAAATCCAGATTTAGATAAAATTGAAAGTGAAAAAGTAAAGATTTTGCAATGATAAAATTGAAAAGTTTGCAATGATAGAATTGAAAAGAAGAAAGAGAGGTTTTTTCAACAAAAAAGGCTTGCCGGAATAACCACAAAAACTCAACATCTTAACATCACTGCAATTAGATCCTCTCCACCAATCATATTATTTAGTCTAAACACCTTCAGATTCATAGTGAATATGGAAAGAAAAAATGTGCAAGGATAGAATTGAAAGAAAAAGAGAGGTTTTTTTTTTCTTTTTTTTTTAGGCTTGCCGGAATTACCACAAAAAGTCAACATCAAACACCTCCCCACCATTCAGATTAAACAACGTCAGATTCATAGTGTATGTGCAAAGAAACAGCCATTCTTGTCATAGTGAATATGGAAAGAAAAAGCCATTGTTGTTTGTTATCTTTCAGATATCTTTCCATTCAGAAAGGCGATTGTTGTTACAAAACAGATGTGTTTCCGGCCTCCATCGCACGCCAGCAGACGTTAGCAACCACAAATCTTTCTCCATCGTAGGCCTTGACTTACCTTCCAGCCTGCTGCCTTATGTGGTTGATATGCTTCAGATCTGCGCTCCGACTCCATACACTCTGTTTATATCAGCACGTCTATAGATCCGAATTAAAGAACCAGAAATCTAAAGAGAAAAGTATAGATGAATAAATTAGAGAGACATCGCCGGTAAGGATAGAGGGGTGGCGACTGCACAGAGAGATACATCGGAGAAGAGGAAGTTTCTTTTTTCCTTTTTTTCTTTCGTGGAGTCACAGATTCGGGTTCCAGCCTATTGTCCAAGCCTATGGTCTAAGTCTATGGTCTAACTATAGCTTCTTCTTTTTTTCCCTCAAAGCATATTTTTATTTATATTATATTATTAAACCTTTTCATGTCAAAAAAAAAAAAAAAACACATATTACACATTTTAGGAAAAATACTGTACGCCTAAATGTTTTTTTTTTCCTGCTCTCAAAAAAAGTAAAAAAAAAACTTTTTTATCTTGATATTATTTTTTTATCCATCCACAAAAAATATAAATCAATGACGTTATAATAAGTAAGTTTATGAAAAAAATTAAGCTTATTAGAACAAAAGTAGTGTGTGCTCAGTTCTCGGAGATTCCCCTTCGTCCTCGGAGATAGCTCTTCGTTCTTGAAGGCGCCCCTTTCTTGAAGGTGTTGTCTCCTCTCCGCCAATCATGGAAAAGGAAGAGCTCTTGCAGAGGCTGGCGTCGATGACCCGTACGCCCCAGGAGGCGGCCGGGCAGTGGTGACGACGGAAAGATCGGAGGAAGAATTGCACCTTAAGGCTCGGAGCTTGATCATAAAATTCTGTGCGATGAAGGACGTTCGGGTCAGAGAGATGCAGGATGCTTTAACTAAATCTTGGGGATGTCCAGTGAAGCCGATGCATCTTGCAAGAAACACGTATCAATACGTGTTCGACAAGGCAGATGATGCGATTAAGGTTTTGGAAGAGGGGTCGTGGTGTTTTAAACGGTTCTTGCTCGTGTTGAGGGCGTGGAATGATGATTGGGAAGGAAAGTTGGAACTTTTTGATTCCCCCTTTTGGCTGCACGTAACAGGCCTTCCCGCCCATCGAAATTCACAGTTGATCGGCCGCATGGTAGCAAAAGTGTTGGGGCATTGTTCACATGGGCAGATCTGAAAAGATATAGCGTCCAGCCTCCGCTTTTTCCGGGTTAGGGTGGTTGTAGACCTACCAGCACCCCTGCGGCGAGTGGTCCTCTTGGAGATTGACGGCAAGCAAGTGACGGCGGTGGTGAAGTACGAGCGGCTCCCGAATATGTGCTTTAATTACGGCATGTTGCACCATACTACGAAGTTTTGTCTATCTCTTTCGCGTGGACTAACAGTAGACGCACAACAAAAATTACCATATTGTTCTTGGCTCAATGCAGACCGGCGGACAAGGAGCAGCAGAATTTTCACTTGCCTGAGCAGAGTCAGGTTGATGATTCACAAGCATTGGCTTTGGTGGAAGTGACGGATAATGGGCAGGCTTTTGGTGGCCATGGTTGGTTCGGGGGGAGTTCAGCTATGAGAGCTGGTGGAACGGAGGGTATGGATGTTGAAGAGAACGCTAGTCCGAGGATTTCATACGGAGTTCGGCCGACTAAATTCGTGATACCGGAGAATTTGTTCTGTTATATGGACTTGCCAATACGGATGATGGATTAGTAAAGGAGAATATGGTTTCTACGTTTAAAAGCATGGCTCGGCAGAAGGGGAAGGAAAAGGATGACGCAACGATCTTTTTTGAGCATGTGGGGGAGAAGCGGAAATCCTACATGGATGTTGACGATGATGTGGTAATGAAGAAGCTACTTTTAATTTGCCATTGGTGGAGCCTGTCGAGGAGCATGCCCACCCGGCGCCATGAATTCCTATGTTGAAACTGTCGGAGTTTGAGCCAGCCCCGAGCAGTGAAAACTCTTAAGGCTCTTGTACTCTTTTTTTCTCCGTCTTTACCTTTTCTATCTGAAACAAAACTTTCTAGAAATAGATTTGAGTTATTTCGTTGTGCTTTGGATTTCCCTAATGCTCTATAGTAGTTGGTAGCTTGGGGGCTAGCGGGGGGTTTGACTCTGCTTTGGCTATCGAATGTGGACCTTATGATTTCAACTTACGGTCAGGGCCACATTGATGCATGTGTGACTAATACAGATTGCAGAAGGTGGAGATTTACAATTTTCTATGGCAATCATGCTGTATAAGAGTGAATTCATTCATGTACTTTGCTTCGTCGTTTGCATGGCTCATTTCAACTGCGTTGGGTGGTGGCAGGTGACGTTAATGAGATCCTTTTGCAATCTGAACTTGAGGAACCATGTTTGAGGCCAATCTCACAGATGGTTGTCTTTCAGTCTACCATAACGGATTGTGCGCTAGTTGACCTTGACTATTTTGGTGCTCATATTACTTGGTGCAATAGACGAGATGTGCGACCAACTCGGGTTCATTTGGATCGAGGCATGGCAAATGTAGAGTGGCGGGCCATGTTCCCTAACCATTACGTGTATCACTTGTCGTGCTCGCGTTTTGATCATGCTACTATCTTGTTGTCTGAAAGTAACTCGTTTCACCGGGGCAAGGTTAAATGGTTTTCTGTCCCTTGTTATGATCCTTTTTGGATTTGGGATGATGAGTTCGAGGAAAAAATGCAGGGGGTGGCAGTCTTCTGAGACTGTGGACCATGATTCTTTATCTCGGCGTATCTTAGGGCTGGGCCGAGATCTCAAAAGTTGGAGTCTGCAGAAACATGGTAATATTGCTAAGAATATTGCGGCTAAAGATGAAGAGCTTTGTTTGTTTTGCGAAGCGCCTGACTACGCTATCAAGGATGAGTGAGACCGTTTGACGGAATTATACCATATTTATACGTTGAATAAAGACTATTGGAGGCACTTAGTGCGCAATGACTGGCTGAAGGGTATGGACAAAAACACGAGTTACTTTCATCACAAGACGGCCAATTGTAGAGACAGAACCACTATCGATCTATTATTTGATGAGGATTGGGTGGCACGGACTAAGCAGCGGGAGCTTGATGGGGTGGTCGCTCGGTGTTTCACAAATATTTTTATCTCTTCACAACCGCCAATGCAAGAATTCGAGGGAATGGAATTTTCCACTTTGACGGACAACCAGATTCACCATCTTAATGAACCTTTTACGGAGGCTGAGGTTCTTTGTGCACTAAAGCAGCTCCCTGGCAGAAAGGCTCCTAGTCAAGACGGTATGCATGCAATTTTTCTTTGAAAATATTGGCATGTGATTGGTTCCGAGGTATTGCAGGTAAGTTTGGCTATCCTTAACGAGGGCATGGATCCAGACTCGTTGTGTGAGACTTATATTGCATCGGTACCTAAGGTGGCATCTCCCACCCGGGTCGCTGAGTTGAGGCCTATTGCACTCTGTAATTCGACATACAAATTCCTCTCACGTGTCATTGTCAATCTTCTTAAGCAGGTCATTAATGATGTTATTTTAGGCAACCAGAGTGCTTTTGCTTCAGGTAGATTAATCACAAACAACGCCATCATCGTCGCTTTTGAGGCATTTTATTCTATGAAGGTGGGGGTACATGGTTGTCATAACCATGCCGCCATCAAACTTGACATGGCCAAAGCGTTTGACCAGGTGGAATGGAACTATCTTTGGGGAGTTATGCACGATATGCGTTTCCATGGGCTTTCATTATGTTATTGTGGAGGAGTGTTTCGTCTGTTACCTATTGAGCTCTTGTAAATGGCAGGCCCGGTCCACGAATTGTCCCTACTCAGGGGATCCGGCAGGGGATCCTCTTCCCCGTTCCTTTTTTATCATTTGCGTCGAGGGATTGACAGCTTTGTTGGATCGGGCTGTGCGAGGTGGGTTTCTTCGGGGTAGTTCGTTTGGCAGGCAAGCACAAGTTCAGGTTTCACACTTTCTTTTCGCATATGACAACATGTTATTTTTCAAGTACATAGATGAGGCAGTGAAGACACTGTTGGATCTGTTTAATCAGTATGCGATGTTCTCTGGTCAAGCTATAAATTTTCCCAAGTCCAGTTTATATTTCAGTAGGGCTATTCAGCAGGGGAACATAGAGTATATATCAGACTTTATGCCGATCCCTGTTGGGACTGGTACGGGCAAATACTGGCTATAAAAAATTCAAATTGATAATGAATTACTAAGCTCATTTACATCTCTATTCAAAGACATGATATTACTCGAAAAAGTTATTATTAGTCGTAAAAAAATAATGTAAATTTGAGAATGTACTCATATCATTTAGTTTAACGAAAAAAGTTATATTTTGTCGGAGATGTGTAAAAAGATTATGGGCTCATATTTAGTTTTTTTTAAGATCGTCAAATTTAGTTTTTAAGTTAGTTTCAATTAATTGTGAAATGTTTTCTTCAAAAAAAAAAAAAAAAAAAAAAAAAAACATTTGTGAATGGGAAATATAAGATGTGTGTATGATGTAAAAATGGAAAACAGAAAAAAAGTACCGCTAATTGATTGGTTTGCAGTAAATCTAATGTCCACACCTAGGGGAATAGGTCCTGTAAAAAAAAGGTTAATAAAATAAAAAGAAAGTCAATGTCGTCTTTTTCTACGGTTCTACCCGATCCTTCTCTCTCCCCTGTCGGCTCGGCGCTCCCTCCTCCACTGCTTTTACCTCATGGGATAGAGCACTCCCTTTTTGATGAATTGAACGATGAAACCAACATAGATCGGACATCGACGTAAACAGATCTGAAGCACTGGATGTAGAAAAGCTTCGATGCACGATGTATATGGTAACAAGAATCAACAATGGATCTGTAGTAGCGGTGGTTGAAGCCAACAATGGTAGCAAGACCCACCTTTCATCTTTTTCTTTCAATAAAGAACCACATTTTTATCTTTTTTTCTTTCTTTCTTTCTTTTAGGTTTTACAGCAAAAAATTGACTTATTGTAAGATGGGATGCCATGGAGATGATAGGTGTCGTGTTTTCCCAACAAGCTCGACGGTAACAACCCTCCTCCTTTTCTTTCCATAAAGATGCCAACCTTATCATATTTTTATTTTCTTTCATTCCTGAACCGAGTGACTTGTGGCGAGATACGGAAGGCAGCAGCTGTGTTTTTATTTTCTGGCAATGACATGGGAAATTGGTATTATATGTTGTTTTATGCCTGGACTATTTGCTTTCTGAACTTTTTGCTTTCGGATGCTCCGTGCTAAATGTGAAATTTAATTTTTTTTATGATTGTGAATGTTTGCTTACAAAAACTTTTTCCGATTGTGTAGCAAAATTTGATCTTTCCGACTTCAAACGATCCCTGTTGATCTTTTTTCTGATTCTAAACAATCACTGCTCCCAGTAAAATTTCATATTTTTCGACTTTGAACGATTTCTGCTCCCAGCTAAGTTTGATCTTTTTCCGATTACGATCAATGCTCCTGGATCTTTTTTCGATTCCGAACAATCACTGTTCCCAGCAAAATTTGATCTTTGACCGATTCCAAACGATCCCTGCTCCCTGCAAAATCTGAACTTTTTCCGATTCCAAATGATCCCTGCAAAACCTTTCCTGATTATGAGTGCTCTCAGTAATCGCTGCAAAATCTGAACTTATTCCAATATTGAATGCTCTCAGCAAATACTGAACTTTATTCTATTCTGAATGCTATATAGTAGAGAATGGACACCAGAAAGACTCCGACGTGGTTTTAAGTGACTACAAGTTGCCTCTTGTTTGGATCGACTTGGAAATGACTGGCGAGTGTTTCACTAGCTTCGTGTTGCTGTGTTTTTTTTTTCTTTCCCTGGAGATGTGGATCACTGACAATCATCAGTTCTGGTTAACGCAATCTTATACTAATGCAAAATGAGGGATAATAGGATTTCTAGCGTTCGTGAGATTTTTAGATATTTAATTTTATTACTACATTACTGGAATATCTCCTTTGCCGTTTGTACTAGATTCAAAATGTTTTTTTGCGCCTTTTATCAGCTGATTAAGGTTATATCCCTTGAGAATTTGTCCATCCCCAGAGTTGATTCTTCCCTCTTTTTTTATTGGATGGATACAAATGTTTGTTAATACAGTGCACAGTTAGTAGGATGGAAGAATTTTCCGACTGAAAATTTAATTGCAAATGTTTTTTGTTGCAGGCAATTGGCAAAGATATCGACTCTGATGATTGATGAATACCATAGGTGATTAGGTGAGTACTGGCATTACATTCCATATTTTTTCCTTAATATTTTGTGTTGGCAATTCCTACAAAACTGGGATGTGAGTTCATTAAGGTTTTTAGTACTTGCAGCTTTGTACGTGGGAGATTACCTAATGACAAGCCAGACCCTGTTTTGAGAACTCTATTGCTAAGCTTGCCTTATAGAAAAGTTGTAAGCCCTTTTGTCCAAATATCTATGACTTTCTTCTGTCTTCTCAAGCCTAATGCTTGATCTTATTATGATAAATACAGATTTTTACGAATGCTGATAAGATCTATGCCCCACAAAAGCCCTGAATAGATTTAGGGTGGAAGGCCAAAATATATGTTTCGAGACACTAAATCCTAACTCACGAAGCCGCTGCTGCATCAGATGATGAAGGTGACATTGAGTTCATTGACTCGTCACCTTCACCTAAATAAAAGAGTACTACTGGCAGTTCTGAGATTTTTTACATTGTTGATCATTTTGCACTGTGTTTCCAAAGACCCTTGTTTTGTACAAGCCATTGAAAAGGCTCTTGAAATAGCTAACATTGATTCTCTCAGGGATTGGGACCTTACCCTACAAGCATCCAGAAAGTTCGAGACATGGCCAAAAAGATAAACGACTTATTTGCTTTTGTTGTTTTGCATTTTACTCAGCATGCCATGAGTTCATGTGTTGTGTTTTTACAATTTGGGAATTCCGGTCTTTTGTCCATTCTGTCAAAGTTGTAGTCTTTAAGCTTTCATCTAATGCTTGTTGATGGCTTTAAACTTGATCTATATCCTCCCTGAACATGCATTTTGTGATTTACTCATTTTAGCTAAATTATTGTGCAAGCCATGCCTAGGTTTTGTTTACCTTTAAGAAGACCGTAACTAGGAGCGCTCCAATTGTCCCATCCTCCCCCATCCACCACCACCACCACCACCACACACGAACATTAAAAAACAGATGAAGTTGTAGATTATTTTTGACTCGTGAGACTACCAGCTAGGGCTATGCCGAATGATCTTAGATGTGCTCATGTGCATAGCTAACAAGAAATGTTTGCGTGTATACGTTGTTCAATGCTAAAACTTTGATTTCTGGGATTCAAAACCCAATTAATGTTGTGCTAGGCATTTCTTGAAGTTTTCTTTCTTTGAGCCTAAAAGAAAAAAACCGACAACCTCTGTGACGTGTGACTAGGACACAAAATGAATGGGAACCTTTGTTTTTAGCTATAAAATCGTTGTAACTTGTTAGAGTATCAGCAATAGCCGCTTTATACACACTGTGAATCACTGCTATATACTTTTAGCACAAAAGTTTACTCCCAGCAGCTCACTTTACCACACCGTGGGGCATAAAAACGTGGTGGTGAACGTGGATCTGTCCACTTTCCATCCCACACCTGTGCACGACATCCAAGGTAAAAAAATCAATATTATATTCTCTTATTTAGTGCATTATCTTCTTCACCAAACGGTTCTTTGCTCAATCAAACTTCAAGTTATCAAAATAGTGATGAAAATTCTACCCAAAAAAAGTGATGAAAAAACAACAAAAAGTAGCAAATCAACAAATCCAATGATCACTTCTTCAAAATCGATTTAATAGCTGAGGATGACTGAATTTCTTATTTCAGTCTTCTTTCTTCCACCATTTAATCTTATCATCTCAGGCTGAATTTTTTCTTTGAATACTTGATAGTTGATATGGGTATTATTTTGTAATCTCTTTTCTTCATTTGTTGAATATTATTTTGAGATTTGCGAAACTCATGTAAAGAATCGGTGAAAATTAGATCTGGATTAACTGGGTATTAATAATTTTTCCCTCTTTTTTGGATGTGAAGAAGTGAGCTGTAGTGAGTTGCAATGGATGTGTTACGTGGATGTGTGATAAAGTTGTCAGCTTTTTCCATTTTCAAACCCATTTCATCAACGATCATAGTGGATGCTCTTAGTGACTTGCTGTGAAGAGTGTGAGTTGCCGAATGTGTTTGTTAGAAAAAACATGGTAAAGGCTGTTTAGATTTGACCCAAATTGGTACATTGATATATATTAAGTTTTTTTTTTGAAATGTTGTTAAAAGTTTTCAGATATAAATTAAGAAAGTATTAAATACTACTACCTCCGTCCCAAAATATAAGTCCGTTAGTTAAGTATTATTAATTTGGATGGTAAAAGTCAAGAATACCTTTTGACCTCATTAATGTAATAGTTGTAAAGTTTGTGAAAGTATAATAAATTAGGGGTAAAAGGAAGAAAAATGTAATAAATGCTCTATTTGTATTCCAAACGAGCTTATATTATTGGATAATTTCAAAAGCCTAAACGGACTTATGTTTTGGGACGGAGTTAGTACATAATTTTTGGGTAAAATACTATACTCCTACCTCCGTCCCACAAAAATTCCCACTTTCTTAAAATGAATTGTCCCATAGAAAGTATCCATTTAGAAAACCAATCATCATTTAACGTATTTTTTCCAAACATACCCATATAATAGCATTTAATGTTTATACATTCATTTCATATTCCAAAAATGCATGAATTGTCCAATAAAAAGTGTCAATTTAGAAAACCAATACATTATTTAACGTTGTTGTTGTTGTTGTTTTTTTTTTTTTTTTTTTTTTTTTTTTTTTCATATTCGGATGTCCCTGTCTGTTTATCATCACTTGCATTTAACGTATTTTTTTCAAACATACCATATCATAGCATTTAATGTTTATACATTCATTTCATATTCCAAAAATGCATTTATTATGTGCTAGGGGCATATATGTCCATCACTACTTAAAATACAACATATTAATTATTTTCTTAATTTGTTTATACCGCAAAAAAAAGTGGACATTTTTATGAGATATATGTAGTACATTTTAATAGGAATAAATGCCAAGTCTAAACCAACAGAAATTTAAACGCCCCCTTTTTTTTTTTTTTTTTTTTTTTTTTCCCTTCTTTTTTTTTTTTTTTTTTTTTTTTTTTTTTGAGAACTTAAACGCCACTTTCATTAATCAAATAAATATAGTTTGTGGAACGACAGAACGCAGGCAATTATTAATGTCTACCCAATTTATTAAATCAAGTCTAAAAAGCATGCGGAGAGAAAATCCAAATAGCGAAGTATCCCAAGAAATCACATCATGTCTAACAAATCATGTCGTGCTAAAAGATGTATCGTGACATTTTCCACACGCCTAACAAAGGAAAAAAGAACTGAAAAAAAGCCTATTAAGCCAATCCTGCGCCAAACAAGGAAGCCTGCCTAGCTAGGCCGATGTTAGCATAAAATGAAGGGGACGGCCAGTCAGTTTTGTTGGAAACCATCTTCTTGGGCGGGAAAAAGCGGACGTGGGGACTCAGGTCGGGGCGCAGCACTAAGAGAACCATTCAATTTAGGGCGAGACAAAATGGGAGGGCACATACGGACTGGACATCTTTCGTAGGTCAAGAAAGACGCTTGACACAAATTAAATGTATTCGTTCTCTACTACCAAATAGTGAACACCCAACCGCTCATCTTCCACAAGGGCCAATAAGATGGCTTCTAGCTCCATAAACTCTATCGTGTCGCGCGGTTGCATTTCACCATCCTCTCGCATGGCTTCTCCCACATATCCCCGCTAATAGCTGCCTCGGTGATTGCACACGAAAAGCCTCCGCATACTAACACGATGCTGCCAAAGAATATGCACAGCTTGACTGTCAAAGATCGCATAGCATCACGCCTTTCAAATATCCACGATAGGTGGGCAAACCGTGCCACCTCATATATTTTCTTAGTATGATCATCGGCCGCTTGCTAACATATTTACGACCACTTTAAGTGGACAATCTCCGTGTTGAGCGAAACAAATTCATAAATAGAAAAATAAACTTTGAAATCCTTCGGGGGATGATTTTATTTATTTATTATTATTACGACGAAAGGAATAAACTACAGCATCCTTCAGGGGATGACTAAAGCAAGAAAAAAGAAACATGTTATTATAAGATATAAAAGACGTGAATCTATTATTTCATTATGACATATTACCCCCGTCTCATATTATAAATCATTTTAGGTGTTTTCACATAGATTAAGAAAGTGGTTGAATGTCATAAATTCGAAGGTTAAATGTCTAAAATGTCATTGACTATTTTTAATGCCGTAGTTGTTGAGTAATGAAAATTGTTAGATTGATAATAAATTAGAGGTAATATGGAGAAAAGAGTAATAAATGTTGCATTGGTAATATAGAATGACGTATATTATGAGACAAATTTAAAGAACTAGAATGACTTATAATTTTGGACGGAGGTAGTACATATTTCATGATGACATAAATACATTTACGAACACAAATTCAACATATAGCCCGGGACATGGTGTGACGCCCCGTTTCTGGACATCGATTCTTTATTCAAAAGTGAACATCCGACATGTATATATCTTAAATTTATATAAAATTAAATATGTAAGCCTTACAAATACGTCATCAGATTATGATTGCGGAAATTTAAAACGATTCGGGAAAAACATACACACTAGGTGTAGAATAGGGAAATTATATGTTGAGTCCATTACAACATAAATTTCAAGATTTCAACGATAATCAGAAAGTCCAAAACTTACACGATCCAAAAGCTTTACAAACAACTACACCGGCTTAAAACGATACAAGTTTACTTCTATTACATAAACGAAAATAAAAGCATCAACAAAAGTCTTTCGAGATAAACTCAAGATCACTCCTAGAAGTACTTGTAATCATAGTCATCAACTTAACTTGCATCACCTTCTCGGGGTGGAAACAATATAACGAGATGGTAAGTACAAACTGATGAGAGTCAAGTCATCCCAATTTTTTTATTTTGTAAGTCATTCACAACAGCAAGTCATCATTTATTAACATTTTATTCAACCTACCCCTAATTTATATCCATCCAACCAGTTTACCTACTTTACAATTGTTGTATTTAAAACTCTGGGATGACTTATTTTAGGACGGAGAGAGTATGTTTTAGCACTAATCCAGGAGCATGTTCACCTATTTAATTGTTTTTTCTTTGTCTACTTTATATATATATATATATATATATATATATATATATATATATAGAGAGAGAGAGAGAGAGAGAGAGAGAGAGAGAGAGAAGGCAATGTCGATGTTTTAAAGTGCGGATGGGGGATTTGAGTACACATACATTTACTAATACAGTAAAAAAGGGGGATGCTTAGTATCGAACCCCTAATGATTAGATCGATAAAAACAATGAATCAAGTCTACTACTTCGCATACATTCTATATTTTTTTCCAGGCTAAAAAAACCACACGAGAATGGGCTAGATATGCCGTTTTCAACAAATCATGGGTTATTTAGACTCCCTTTTAAAACATGTTGAAAGGCAAACATGCCATATTTTTCTTCCTTCTTCCTTCTTCCTTTCTCTATTAACACACCTATGAATAGACTCCATTAACACGACATCTTCCACCCGATTTAGTGTATCTCTCCTTCAAAGTCCCCCCGTTTTCTACACACAAACATTCAAACTTGTAACAAAGTTCGAATGCGTGTTTTTGTGGAAATGAGTTCGAATTCGTGTTTTTCCCCGATAACGAGTCGAAATTTGTGTTTTTTACTGGTAACGAGCTCTCCAGAAAATGGCATGAAAATCACGGATTCAGGTTTAAGGGTTTAGAGATTCATGGGTTCAAGGGTTTATTGGTTTCAGGGGGTGGAGGGGTTCATGGGGGTTTAAGGTTTAGTTCTAGCAGGAGGTTCGGAAGGGTTCATGGAGGTTTAAGGTTTCGTTCCGGCAGGAAGTTCAGGGTGGGGGGGGGGGGGGGGGGGGGTTCATGGGGATTTAAGTTTAGTTCCGGCGGGATTCCGGCTTAGCTCCAACAAGATTCATGTTCATGGATTCTGGGAGGGATTTTGTGATAAAAAAAGATGAGTAGTTTTGGTTTTAAATAGAAGAACAACCTTATTAACCAAAAAATTGTTGAAACAATCTTAATAACTAAGAAATTGTTGAGATAATCTCTATAACCTCGGCCCCCCAAAACCACACATACACCTCAAAAAAATCAGAGGTAAATTTACTAATACGCTTTCTATAATAAGAAAAATACAAGATTATATTAATAATTTAACATAAAATTTTGATTGGCCTTGGACACTACGTGGGTCCACCCCTAAACAAAGCAGGAAATACGTTAAGGTTAATTGATCATTAACCAACAAATTTGTCTTATGTCATTCACTACATCTGGACAAGGTAAAGTTCTGTAAAATCGATTCTCCAAAAGACTATATCTATATATGTGTGTATCTTGCCCAGAGCCAGTGAAGTAGATTGAGTTTCCTTTCAAACCTGCTTGAGTTGCAGAACAAGAAAAACCGTTGCGATCATGAATGAAAAATGCACGATCACCAATATCGGTTAGCCTGATCCAATACATCTTTGTGGTTTTCTTATCTTGCATCAACTTGTATACTTGCAGCGTGCGAACTCTTTTACCTTCTACTCCTAACATAAATTTCATAACCAGAAAAACATCACCGCATGATTCAATTAAGAAGTTAGGATTCCTTATTGACCCTTTAGAATCTGGTATCATGATCGGGTTTATTAATTGAACATCGTTATCGTGTATATCCACCATGCCGAAACAGAGATTCCTAGCGTGAATCCCATATATTTTCCCATCACAAGTAATCAAATCATTCAAGCACTCTTTTGTAACAAGTTCAACCCAATTTTCTTGGTTTGGACGCCAAAACTTGATTCGGCTCCTTCTTTTCTGTCCATCATCGTCAGCTATCCTTGAGATGAAAGCTACAATACAATTGGGTTTTAAAGGCGATGATGAAATGAAACACTCATTGAACTCAATATCTTCCAAATTTGGTAGCAAAATTTTCTCCATAGAAGTCAAATGTAACAAAAAGCACGAAAAGGAGTCACCATCTTCTGAATTTTCTTCTACGTACTGTGGTTACTGCCCAACCGTCATAGTTGGCATGGATGGTACTTCCTGATAAATGTGGCAACATTCTTTTCAAGAGACGATTATCAGGTATGCTATAAAATGTCTGAATACGATTGGATCTTCCATGTGAAAACATTAGCCATGGGCAAGATTGTCCATTGGGTGGTCGAGAAGAAGCACCCTTACTTCTACCAGACATATCGATAATTTCTGTAAACAAAAAAACATAAAATTCCCCCTAAAAAAAATCATAAAATTCACTCGAAAATTCAATGACTCTAGATCAGGATGAAATAGTGATATTATGAAAATCAACAATCAAAATAATGTTCTCTATATATCTTTTCCCAGATCGAGCTTCAAATTGGATTAGAATTCAAAACTTGAAAAAGGAAAAAAAAAAAATGTTACGTATATGTAACTTAATTGAAATATTACACAAACTAAAGCTGTTACGTCCCATATCCAAAAGTGACCGGTATATATCACTACGACGCTGAGCACCCCGGATTTGTCACCCACCCCATCCCTGTATCTCCACCCCCACCTCATATTTGGCATGCTACATATGTCATCTTGATATATATGAAAAAACATAGAATAATACATAAAAACAACCTATAGAAATATATTAATGGTGTATATATCTAATAAAACAACCCAAAAACCAAAAAAAAAAAAAAAAATTAACAATGAGGGCGGACACAAGTAATGCGGCAATGGTATCTCCGCCCCCGATATCAATCCAAAAACAATTGGATTAAAATATAAAATCAGATCAAAGAAAAAGAAAAGAAGAAGAAGAGAGTAATAAGATACTAACTCGAAGGTTGACGGCGTCTGGATGTCAGGCGTGGGCAGGGAGTCAGGCTGTTAAAGAAGGAAGAGGATTGGAGGCTTTTTATATATACAACTTATTCTTAGCTAGGTTAACTGGAATTACGTCGGTCTCTCTTTTTTTTTTTTTTTTTTTTTTTTTTTAAATTTGTTTTTTTTTTTAATATTTTAATTTTCCCTATTTTGTGCTGGTAGTGGTATCACATAAATAAACTAGTGAACGTGAGTCGTGCAAGGTACAGCGGGCCCAACATAAATCGTTACCAACGATAATATCAAAGAATAGATCCCAACATGAAATAAATCGCGTAAGCTTAAACCGTAATAATTCAAGGCACAAGACAAATAGAGCAACCGAAACATATTATATTCTCTGCAAGATGTAGCTCTTTCTTAGAGACGTGAAGATTGTGAATCACTTCTCTACCAGCCCTATCATGAGTTTTCACCTACAAAATAAACCACAATATGATGTATCGGAGAATAATGTCATAAAGTCGATCCCTTTAGCTTCGACTTTACGTAATGAAACATTATAGAAAAACAATAAGGGGACCATAACTACACCGTCAAATCTCCCGGAACGCCTTAGCTTCCAGATCATTAATATGTTTGAAAATGTGTTTAACTCATTTTCTATATGATATTTCTCTTTCTTATCATTAATGAATACATCATTGATATCGTGTTCATTCATTTGGTGGGAAAAAAACACGTGTCAAACAGCCTGAAGAATATAAAAAAGTGCATGATTTGGTATTCCAACGTTAATTTTAGTGACGTTCGTACTGCAAACGGCCGTCTGTTCCACCGACGTTATGTTGTTCAAAATAATAAAAACATTTAATGTGGTGTCCACGTGGTCATATGTGGGCACACCTTCTTGGCGCATATATTTGTTTGCCCTTATTTTTTTGTTGTAATTTATAGTTAAACTTGACTGATTTTCCATCGCATACTACACAGTAGAACTTCAAATCCGTATGTCTTTTCTTTTTTTACCCTTTTCTGCACAAACTACTAACGGTACACGTTTGATAAAAAAAAGTACACGGTTTTATTCAATTGTTGTGCCGAAATCGAATTGAAAATTTTCGGTTGATTGAAATTTAAAACTGAATCCATACTGTCTGTTGGAGATAATAAAACTGAACCGTATCGAAATATAAACTTTGGTTCGATTTATGTAACGGAAAGTCGAAAAAAATTATCAGTTTCTAAATAACGATAACCGAAATTCCGGTTTTTACCGAAGGGACAAAAAAAACGCTGTTAAAAAAGGAAAAAGAAATGAATCGAAACGGTACATGTTTGATAAAAAAAAGTACACGGTTTTATTCAATTGTTGTGCCGAAACCGAATCAAAAGTTTTCAGTTGATTGAAATTTAAAACTAAATCCGCACTGTCTGTTGGAGGTACCAAAAGTGAACCGTATCGAAATATACACTTTGGTTCGGTTTATGTAATTGTATATAACGCTAACCAAAATTCCGGTTTTTTCGCAATACCAACACAACAAAAGCCTCATCCCTATTTGTTTTTAGGGTCGGTGAATAGTGTACCCCATTGTGGAGCACTATCCATATTTTAATGGTATTTGGTATAAAGATAGGGATAGAGATGTTGTTGTGGAGTGTTTTGAATTGAGATGCAGTAAAATAGGAATATGTATTATTTTATATTATTTTGGGATAAAAAATAGGTTTCTGATATGAATGCCCTTAATTCCTTACAAACTGACTGGGGCGGTGAATATCGCCGCCTTTCCCAATCCCTTACTACCTCCGGTATCCATCCTCGTCGCTCTTGTCCCCATACTCACGAACAAATGAGTGTCATTGAACGTCACCATCGACAAATTGTTGAAGTTGGTCTTTCCCTCATTGCCCAGTCCAACCTTCCCTTACAATATGGGGAAGATGCCTTTATCACTGCTACTCACACATAAACCGCTTACCCACTCGTGTTCTGAACTATAAAACTCCCTATGAAATGGTACATCACCGTCCCCCCGACTATGCCTTACTTCAGGTCTTTGAGTGTGCGTGCTGGCCTCACCTTCGTCCTTATAATGATTAATTACACCAAGTTGTTAGATAGGTTAAAAAGAAAGGGATGCCGTTTTGTTTCGATTTCTTTTTGGTCATTGACCATTTATGAGTTCCGAATCAGGTAAGGGTACGTTTATTACTAAGAGTTGCATTGTATCTGTGAAATCGATTTTGATTCGCCTTTGCTATACTACGATTGACCTAGTACTTTTACTAGTATAAACGACTTAAATGAGTGATATCACACCTCACGAAAGCATGGCACACCTCATGACCTGGAACAACATTCTGCCTAGCATTGCATGGCGCACCTCACATGGCCATAGCGCACCCCATAGAGTGAAAATGCATTATGCCCAAATTTTTACACTACATGGCGCACCTCACAGAATCATGGGGTGTGCCATGCCCTGTTTTTGGCAGTGTTTCTATTGTGTTTTGGGGCACTGTTTAAGCGTTTTAGAAACCATATTTTGAGGGATTTTCTAGGGTTGGGTAGCTACCCTAGAACTTCACCATCTCAAATCCATGCTCGAGTACCGTTAAATTTAGGTAATTTCATCCTCTCATGATCAATTTCATGTGGAAAGTGGCGATTTCAATGAGATTTAGTAGAGAATGAGGGATTTATTCAACTCCAAACTTTGGTACTTTGTTCTAACTCGTTTCTTATGATCATGGCTTCGATTTACTCTTTGGTATGGGAAATCGAAACTGGTATAATTGATGATGATCTCATCAAAGTAAGGATATGACAAAATAATATTCTTGTTGCTTGTTAACAACAATAACTTGACATGTACTACCTCCGTTTTATAAAAAGTGTTCATATTTTACTATTCACACAGATTAAGAAATTCAATTAATGTGTTGTATTTTAATAGTAATAGATATATATACCCATATTTTATAATTAAAGCTTGCTTTGAAATATGAAATGAATGTACAACAATAAATGTTAGGGTAGAGGTATATATGTTTGGAAAATAGCATTAAATGATGTATTGGTTTTTTAAATTGACACTTTTTATGGGACAAAACTTTTTTCAAATATGGACACTTATTATGAGACGGAGGTAGTAATTAACTTCATTAATTTTACTACTTTATTTCTTCAAAAAAAAATTTACTACTTTAATATTACCTCCGTCCCAAAAGTTTAGACACTTTCACACGGATTAAAAAAGTTGTGAATTGTCATTAACTTTAATGGTAAAAGTCTAGAATATCTTTTGATTATAATTAAATTAATAGTTGTAAAGTAAGTGAATGTATAATAAATAATGGGAAGAAAATTATAATAAATGCTACATCCGTAATCTAAATGAACTTGTGACAAATTCAATAAGCTAGGTGGATTTACGTTTTGAAACGGAGATAGTACTATAAAAACAAGTTAATAATACAATAAAACAAGTTAATAATAATAGCAGCAAAGCACGCAAATGATAATTCTTACACAATCGTCGAACAAAAAAAAAAGGGGAATGAGGAAGAATGACATAAATATTTCATCAATTAAGTAGAAGGACAAACTTTTGAAACTTTTGCATAAAGGACAAAACTATTTATCCCACTGTCGAAATTCACTATTTAAATTCACTGTCAAAATTCACTAATTTTCAAAATTCATTGTTGAAAGTCACTGATTTTCGGGATTCACTGTTTGTCCTTCTCGCTATAAAAATTATGCAGTTGTCCTTCTCCCTATAAAAAATATATAGCTGTCATGTTATTTAAAAATATTCCAGATTGTGTCATTATCTCTAATTACCCTAAAAAAAATTGTTGCTCAGTTGCGGTATAGTCAATTCAATTGGACCATACAAGTCAAAGACAATAAACACGTACTACCTCCGTCCCATAAAAAAAAATTCATCTTTTATGATGTACATGGGTTAAGAAAACAATTAATGTGTTATATTTTAGGTAGTGGTGGACATATATGCCCGTATCACATAATAAATTCTCTTTTGAAATATGAAATGAATATATAAACATTAAATGTCATGATAGGTGTATGTTTGAAAAAAATATATTAAATAATGTATTGGTTTTCTAAATAGACACTTGTATGGGACAATTCATTTTAAAAAAGTAGACACTTTTTACGGTACGGGGCTAGTAAGTAACAATCAATGGAAGAGTTGGCTATGATGATTGATTAATGTAATGCAGCATATCCTAGATGGGAATATGAAAAAAATAACTATTACCTCCGCCCCATAAAAAGTGTCCACATTTTACTATTCACGCAGATTAAGAAACTCAATTAATGTGTTGTGTTTTAATAGTAATGACATATATACCCCAATCTTATAATTAATGTTTGCTTTGGAATATGAAATGAACATGCAACAATAAATGTTAGGCTAGGGGTATGTTTGGAAAAATAGCATTAAATGGTGTATTGATTTTCTAAATGGACACTTTTTATGAGACAATTTTTTTCTTTCATATGTAGACAATTTTTATGGGACGGAGGTAGTAAAAAGAAAACGCCTAATTAATCATCATACATATGGGCCGTTAAAAAAAAAAAAATAAAAAATCACCATACATATGGATATAGTTGAAAAAAAAATATAGTAACAAAAGTATCAACGATCAAACTTAATAAAGAGCAAACTATTCATGGTTTAGCATCATTAGAGGACAAGTTGTGCGTATAATTCATGGTTTTGGACCAGCTGGTTGATGGATCATTAACCAACAAATTTGTCGTATGTTATTTGCTACATCTGGACAATGTACAGTTTTGTACATTCGGTTCTCCAAAAGATCGTATCGATATATGTGCGAATCTTGCCTATAAGTAGATGGAGTTTCCTTTCAAACCTGTCTGGGTCGCAGAGCAAGAAAAACCTTTGAGGTAGGAATCAATGAAAAATACTCGATCCCCGATATCAGTTACCCTAACCCAATCCACCTTTGTTGTATTCTCATCTTTCAACAACTTGTACACTTGTAGTGCGATAGTCCTACCGACTACACCTAGCCGAAAATAAATTACAAAAATTTCACCGCAAGATTCAATTAAGAATATAGAATATGATATTGACTCCGGTATCCATCATCGTCGCTCTTGTCCCCATATTCACGAACAAATGGGTGTCATTGAACGCCACCATCGACAAATTGTTGAAGTTGGTCTTTCCCTCATTGCCCAGTCCAACCTTCCCTTACAATATTGGGAAGATGCCTTTATCACTGCTACTTACATCATAAACCGCTTACCCACTCGTGTTCTGAACTATCAAACTCCCTATGAAATGGTACATCACCGTCCCCCCGACTATGCCTTCCTTCAGGTCTTCTATTGTGCTTGTTGGCCTCACCTTTGTCCCTGTAATGATTAATTACACAAAGCTGTGAGATGGGTTAAAAAGGAAGGGATGCCGTTTTGTTTCGTTTTCTTTTTGGTCAACGACCATGTATGTGTTCCGAATCAGGTAAGGGTACGTTTATTACTAAGAGTTGCATTGTCTCTGTGGGATCGATTTTGATTCGCCTTTGCTATACTACGATTGACCTAGTACGTTTGCTAGTATAAGCGACTTACATGCATGATATCACACCTCACGAAAGCATGGCACACCTATTGAGCTAGAACAACATTCTGTCTGATTTTTAGCATTTCATGGCGTACCTCACATCGCCATAGCACACCCCATAGAGTGAAAATGCGTTCTGCCCAAATTTTTACACTGCATGGCGCACCTCACAGAATTATGGGGTGTGCCATGCCCTCTTTTTGGCAGTGTTTCTATTGTGTTTTGGGGCACTATTTAAGCGTTTTAGACACCATATTTTGAGGGATTTTCTAGGGTTGGGTAGCTACCCTAGAGCTTCACCATCAAATCCATGCTAGAGTACTGTTAAATTTAGGTAATTTCATCCTCCCATGATCAATTTCATGTGAAAAAGTGGCGATTTCAATGGGATTTAGTAGAGAATGAGGGATTTCTTCAACTCCAAACTTTGGTACTTTATTCTAACTCGTTTCTTATGATTATGGCTTCGATTTACTCTTTGGTATGGGAAATCGAAACTGGTATAATTGATGATGATCTCATCAAAGTAAGGATATGACAGAATAATCTTCATGTTGCTCGTTAACAACAATAACTTCACACATATTTAACGTCATTAATTTTACTACTTTATTTCTTCAATTTTCTTTTTACTACTTTAATATTACCTCCGTCCTGGTCGTTTAGACACTTTTACATTAAAAAAGTTGTGAAGTGTCATTAACTTTAATGGTAAAAGTCTAGAATATCTTTTGATTCTAATTAAATTAATAGTTGTAAAGTAGGTGAATATGTAATAAATCAGAGGTATAAGGAAGAAAATTATAATAAATGCTACATCCGTAATCTAAATGAACTTGTGACAAATTCGAAAAGCTAGGTGAATTTACTTTTTGAAACGGATAGTACTATAAGAACAAGTTAATAATACAATCAAACAAGTTAATAATAATAGCGGCAACAGCACGCAAATGATAATTCTTACACAATCGTCGAACACAAAAAAAAAAAAAAAATTTGTAGCCCAGTTGCGGTATAGTCAATTCAATTGGACCATAAAAGTCAAAGACAATAAACATGCACCACCTCCGTCTCATAAAAAATTTCATTTTTTATTATGCATTCAGATTAAGAAAATAATTAATGTGTTATATTTTAAGTAGTGATGAATATATTTGCCCCATCATATAATAAATGCTCTTTTGAAATATGAAATGAATTGATAAACATTAAATATCATGATATATGTATGTTTGGAAAAAAAATGTATTAAATAATGTATTGGTTTTCTAAATAGACACTTTTATAGGACAATTTTTAAAAAAAAAAATAAACACTTTTTGCAGTACGGAGGTAGTATGTAACAATCAAGGGAAGAGTTGGCTATGATGATTGATTAATGTAATGCAGCATATCCAAGATGGGAATATGAAATAATTAATCATCATACATATGGGCCATTCAAAAAACAAAATCATCATACATATGGAAATAGTTGGAAAAAAGTATAGTAACAAAAGTATCAACGACTAAACTAAATAAAAAGCAAACTATTCATGGTTTAGCAAGTTGTGCGTAGAATTCATGGTTTTGGACCGGCTGGTTGATGGATCATTAACCAACAAATTTGTCGTGTGTTATGTGCTACATACGGACAAAGATGTACGAGTTTTTGTACAATCGATTTTCCAAAAGATTGTATCTATATATGTGCGTATCTTGCCTATAACGAGTGAAGTAGATGGAGTTTCCTTTCAAACCTGTCTGGGTTGCAGAGCAAGAAAAACCGTCGAGGTAGGAATCAATGAAAAATGCTCGATCCCCGATATCAATTACCCTAACCCAATCCACCTTTGTTGTATTTTCATCTTTCAACAACTTGTACACTTGTAGTGCGATAGTCCTACCAACTGCGCATAGCCGAAAATTAAAAATTACAAAAATTTCACCGCAAGATTCAATTAAGTATATAGAATATGACATTGACCCTTGGAACGTTGGATTTGGACACTCGATTTGCCGTTCTATTTGAAGGTTGTTACCGTGCATATCCACTGTGACTAACTCATACCTTTGACGAATACCATAAATTTTCCCATCACATGTAATAAAATTGCTCAACATGTAGTCATAAACAACTTCAACCCAATTTTCTTGATTTGGACGCCAAAGCTTGATTCGGCTCCTCCGATGCTCCCCATCCTTCATTGATGAGATGAATGCAACAACACTATTGGGTTTCAAAGGTGAGGAAGAAAGAAGGCATGTATGGTACCCTACATTTTCCAAATTCGGTAGCAAAATTTTCTCCATGGTAATCAAATGTAGCAGAAAACACGGAAGAAAGTTATTATCATCTAAATCTCCGGTGATTACCACCCATCCGTCACAGTTGGCATGAATGGTATTTTCCGATAAGTCTCGCAACATTCTCTTCAAACAACGATTATCTGCCATGCTGTAAAATGTTTGAATATTTTTGGATTTTCCATGTGAAAACATCAACCATGGACAAGATTGTGCATTGGGTGGACAAGAAGCTGCACCCTTTTTTCTATCAGCCATATCGACAATTTCTGCAAACAAAATCACAAAATTCCCATGAAAATTCATTGACACGGGGTGAATCGATGCCCTAATTATCTTTACAAAGACGATTCACACTGGATTAGAATGCTTTAGTCGACATATTACACATTGGAAAAATATATATATAAAAATAACAGCATCTATAAACTTCAGAACGGAAGGAAAAATTGGAACATATCGTACACTGAAGTTGATAATCATGGTACATAATAATAAAATAAAATCAAAAAAAAAAAAAAACTTGTATAAATATATAAGCTAAACTATATCAACCCAACATGGTTTTAAATATAACGTGATTATGTGAGGAAAAAAAAGAAATCGAATTAAAAGGGAAACTCAGATCAAATATGTAAAAAGAAAAGAAAAAACAATTACCGATTTCCTTGTTGATTTGATGCAGCAGGAGGAACTACCGTTTTAATATGTTGAATGAATATATGTATTGCCTTCCCACCTTCTCTTTACTTGGAGAAGATGATAAAAATAAAACAATGAAGAGGGATATGGGAGGCTTTGTATTTATTTATAGATTATAGATATACATCTTTTTCCTTTTCCTGGTCGGATATATAATCGTGCCATATTTTAAATAGAATATATTAATGATGTTTCACTTTTTAAATAGAATATAATTGGGAAATTTCGTGAGTTAATAAGCGTGTCAAAATTCCCATATCTTTTTTTTAAAGGAAAATAAAGAGATACGATAATTTTCCTCTAAAAAATCAGAAAGAGATGAGATATTTTTCAAGTAGTATGTGGTAAATAGGACACACTTTAAGGTAATAAATAGAATAAAAATATTTTATGCTGACTAAAATGCCTTGCCTTTCAAGAAACGTATAATTTTTTTTTTTTTTGAGGAAGAAACGTATAATATTTTCTTCTTGTAATATTATCGATCCTTCTGATTTCAACTTTGAATACTCTTTCTTGATATAATTTGATCATGGGCGTAGGAGAACTTCGGACTAGGGGTCTAACTCAAATAAAATACATCTGAGCATGGGCAGAAAAATGATTTTATTAATTTCAGAAGGCTAATTGTAAGTAAATTGTTGCCGAGAAATTGTTACAAATAAAAGGAACCGTAATTATACAAATTAAAAGAGAATGTTAACGAGAGAAGAATAACATTATTCATTCACCCTCAAAAAAAAAAAATCCATTATTCATTCCAAAAAAAAAAAAAAAAAAAGGAAAGAAGAACAACATTAGAGACATGCCTCAAAAAAAAAAAAAAACACAACACATTAGAGACATGTCTATTTCACCGAGCTTTTCTCATTGACAGTGCCCAGATAGTTACTCAAAGACAAAAAGTTTTGCCTGATTACCGGGAGTCAGAACATTCGGTCAGACGGTCACGGTCTAACATGTTGGGGTGAATAAAAGAAAATTTGAAGAAATAAGTAATTAGCCATTAGCCTATAGGTTTTATTTATAAATAAGAAATAATTAAAAAATTATTCATGTTAATCGTTCGAGCAAAATTTCGACATCTTAATACACTCAATGCCAAATAGTTGTCAAAAAGCATAAACCAAAAAACATAATACTGTATGTGCCCCAGCTACACCTTCATAACTCCAAATACCCGGATTCGTTACCGCACTTCCTGTAAGACTCCAACCGCCCTTAGTCTTTGAATCTAGAAAAAATAGAGAAATTGACCTTCGAATAACGAAATACTAAAAAAATATCGGGGAACTTGAACAATAGTTCAGCTTTTTCTATATTTCATTAATTCCGTGATCAGAACAGTGGAGGATACACGTTGCACTACGATTTTGAATCAGAAGAGAGATTTTAAAAAATGACAAATCTATTCACATATCAATAATCGAGCTGGATTCAGTGTATCTTTAAGGGATTTGCTTTTTCTATGGGTGTACGAGTGTTATTTACTTCTTATACTTCTACTATAGACCAAAAATGAATCTACCAATACACTTTACTGACATGGTGTACAAAGAAAAGTAAAAGAGAAATGTTTGCCCACAACTAATGGTCACAACACATTTTTAAGCTATTGATTTTTATGGGAATCATATGGTTCAATATGATCAACATTATAATCAATGGTCCCAAAATATGTAGTGCATAATGTTGTGGCAATTTTGTTGTGTCACTATCACTTCTCAGTTCTCAAGGTGAAATTGTTAAATCTTAACCAAGAGGGTCCACACTCCCCATGTAATACGGAATGAGTGTAGATGTTAAATAGGCAATCTATTAACATACTCGTCACTTTCTTTTAATTCTATTTTACAGGACTCAATGAACTGAACCAACAATACACAAAGTGAAAGACTAATGCATCCAAGAATGCGCTTACAGCAAAGATAAATGGAGCATACATGTGAACTGTATCAATACAATCAAATGAGCTTAATTTATATATATATATATATATATATATATTGGAGAAGGGACCTAAAGATTAAAGCATTAGATTTTCTATAATAATAAACAAATAAAAACTCGGCAATTAATTCATATCTAATCCGTAGTAAGTTGTAACTAGTATGTAATATTTAAAGAAGAAGAGAAGAATTTGAAATCAGAAAACTTGCAATACATACAAGGTCTACTGTTTAAAAAGCAAAAAACAAGCAATAAGTATGCAAGATGTGATAATTAAGTAGTCATACGCTTCAACTACTAGGCAGAGACCATCTTCATCACACCTCCTTAGCCCTTTTTTTCATCTGTATCGTCATTTTTTCTCCCCGTTGTTTGTATCATCGATTTTTCACTTGTTTCGTATCCCTCGTCCTCATATGTCCCATCTTTTTTGTCGCTTCATCAGACACATAATCCGTGCCCGTTTCATACTACTCCGTCTCCTCATCTGCAACGATTTTTCGTATTCCTCGTCCTCATTTGTCCCTTCTTCTAACCCTTCATCAGACACATAATCCGTATCCGTTTCGTACTCTGATGTCTCTTCATCGATCTCTTCATCAATTGTCTCTAAGAACCAATCGATTCTTCCCCGTGACAACAAATCTCCCTCGGCTCGATCCAACAACTTTCTAATTGCTCGCTATTTCGTTTGGTTGAGATTATTTCCGCGAGAGATCGCTCCCGTATGTACGAAAGGTTTTAGTCTCTAGACAATAGAAGACAGGGTAATTGTTTTGGAGCATTGGGAAGAATATTTTATTCTTCATCATGTCTAAAACACTCTTTGTAGCAAAAGATGTTCCAATGCTCACAAACAAAGCATAGTCCCCTAAACTATCAACATTTTTCCAAACCGTATTAAACTCATTCAACTTGAAAACTGAAACCCACGAACCAGAATTTCCCATAAACAGAGACATTAGGCCCCCATCATGCTCTACAATATAGTTTTCATATGTCCATTTAAGTGGACGTGGAAGGGGACATGGGGGCTCCTTGACGATACAGGGTTTCACTCCCTCCACGTGTCATCTATCGGTTGGTCATCACACTGTGAGATAACGCCAGTATATTCATGTCGATGCCTAGGCTCGAGGCCAAAGCCATCATATCAAAGCCAGGCTACGATTATCGACTATCGAGTATCGAGCAGTGTAGGACATTCAGTCCGCACCAGCTAGCAATGTAGGATAGTGAGTCCCAGAGTCGATCACCGCAGGTCGATAACGAGGATAGAGTCCGCATCAGCTTACTAAGCCCATTAATAGCGATAGCTTGGGCAAGGGGTCAAGGCCCATTTAAGGGTAAAGGTGACAATAACATAAGCCGACTTAACCTTAGGGTTTAGGCAAGTGTTGTCATTATAAATACCCCATTCCAGGAACTACGTAAGGCTTGATTCCTGGAATAATAACAGGATACGTAGGCAATCCAAGATACAGTCTTGGACTCAGCCGCATACATAAAATCCACCCCCTCATTCTTTTTTTTTTTGGGCATTAGGGTTCTTGTGTGTTCATCACTAGATTAAATCAGGGCTCAAATCATTAAGGTGACGTAATTTGTCATCGTCATTGGCGCTAGAAGGAGGGCCTCTATTGATCGAATACTCAAGAACACGATGCCTCCCAAGAAAACTGCATCCAAAACTGCATCCAAAGCTGTCGACCAAGGCTCCCAGATTAACGAGCCGATCGATCCTAATGTGCAAGGGGAAGAAGATCCAGCCTTGGATCTTATTCAGCACGACCCTCAGCAGAAACGGGGGGAAAAAGATCCAGCTTTGAACCTTATCCAGGAGACCCACCAACCAGAAAAGCAAGCTCTTGCTCCAGAATATCGGGCGCTTGCGGATCAGTTGGCAGGGGCGAATCTGGAGGTAATGTCCAGGATAATAGCCGAGGCAGTTACGGCGCGAAGGCAGGCGGACGCCGCCCAGAAGGAAGCTATGGCGGAAGGCGGCCAGAAAGACGTAGTGGACAAGCCTAAACAGACTCCTGGGGACGAAATAAGCGCATCATCTAGCTCAGTGGAAAGGAAGAGGCGTGAGATCCACCAAAAACACCAGAGAGGGGATGATGATAGCGCCAGGGAAGAGTTGAATGCAATTTTGGGTAAGAACCAGGTTTCGTTGTGGCTCGAGTCTCCCTTCACGAAGGAGATCGAGAGCTTTCCTAAACCCAAGAGGGGTTTAAGATACCAAAGATAGAACCTTATGATGGCACCACCGACCCGGAGGACCATCTCCACAGGTATCTGTCTCAAATGAGGTTGGATGGGGCACCCGATGCAATGCGCTGTCGAGCATTCGAGACGCTACTCGTAGGTCGAGCAAGAGAATGGTTCACGAAGCTACGACCAGGGTCGATCTCCAGTTTTGCCATGCTCGCTCGAAAGTTCCGAGATGCATTTATAGTCAATAAGAAGTTTCATCTGAGTGCCACGCACCTCATGAACGTGAGGCAGCAAAAAGATGAAACAGTGATGGAATATTTGAAGAGGTTTAATCTCGAGGCCATGCAGGTCAAGGACGCAGATGACCGACTTCTGATCACCTCGTTCGTAGGGGGGCTGCGTAATACTAAGTTATACATGAAGTTGAGCAGAGACGTTCCCCATACCATGGACGAGTGTGTCAATGTGGTGCATAGATTCTGTCAAGGGGAAGAGGCAGTGCGGCGGCACACCCAATCCGACTGGATGGACCCCAAGAAAGACACCCGAGGTCCGAACAGGACTCAGTCGAAGAGGCAGGATGTCGAAAGTAAGCCATCGGTTTGGGACCGTATCGACACGTCCACCTCAGACCGTGGGGGCAAGAAGGGACCCTCACGTGACAAGGACTTTATCCCGCTCAATCGACCTCGATCCGAGGTGTTGTCGATTATGCTTTCAAAAAACTTGGCGAGGAAACCACCACCATTAAAGAAACCTCGAGAAAAGAGGAATGCGAGTAAATACTGCGATTTTCATGAGGACATAGGTCATACAACAGAAGATTGTATCGATCTGAAAAGAGATATCGACGTCTGCATTCAACAAGGAAAGCTAGACGAAGTCGTTGACAGATCTCGGTATGATGGGTCCAGAGGGCGTGGAGAATTCAAGAGGAAAAACTCCGATCAAGACAGGAACCGAGGACGAGATGCACAAAGACGAAGGGATCGATCGCCTCCGAGGAATCAATCCCCAGGTCGGGAAGGAAACAACAGAGATAATTTTGGTCGAGATAGATATGAAGATAATCGACCAGTTAACTATGTCAATACAATCTTCGGTCCTGGTGAGAGTGATAAAGACCAGACCAGCGACGATCCAGCTAGTAGCTCGAGAGAGCGCAAGCAGCTCAGATTCACGACGGAAGTCGGATACGGCCCTCGAGATGACATCCCCAAATCGAGGAATCATAGCGAAGGGTTAGTTATCGAAGCAGTTATTAGCCGAGCCCGTGTGTCGAGAGTCTGTATCGACAACGGGAGCGCAGTGAACATCTTATATCACTCGGCGTTTCAAGCAATGAAGTTGAAAGAGAAAGACTTAGCCCCTATAGCATCCCCTCTGTTTGGATTCATTGGGCAAGCAGTCCATCCCATGGGATCGATAAAGCTACTCACGACAGTGGGGGATGGAGAAAAAGGAAGGACTCTCGAGTTGTGTTATGTGGTGGTCAAGGCTCCCTCCGCGTATAATGTTATCCTAGGGCGACCTGCGCTCTTCGACCTGCGTGCTATCATATCGACTTTTCATAATAGTATGAGGTTTCCCACTGGGAACGGTTCCCACGAGGCTCGACTCTTGAGTGGACACAACTTCGAGGTGTGTACTCGAGACCTGAGTCTCTTGTATCACCTGGCTCACTTGGAGGAAGCTGGGTCAATGCCATACGTAGGCCTGAATGTTCCTGATCACGAGAATCGTAGGATGTTTACTTGCTTTTACACACTGGTTATTCTTTGAGTCGATAACTTGTTGTTTGTTGGTCGGAACTAACTTGTCTTTTTTCTATATTGCAGTGGGCAAATTCTCCAGGGTCACCAACCCCCAGCGTATCCCCGAGTCCACGATCCCGGCTGTTCCACTCCTCGAGGGTCAGGCCACTACCGACTTGCCAGTGGCTGAGATCAGTGCGCCTTCCTCTTCTCAAGAGGGGGCCGTCCTTCCACCTAGGACAAACCCTGCTGCAATCGAGTCGTCTGCCGCAGCTGGATCGACTGAAGTACCCTCGACCACCGGCGAGTTAACTGTCCGATTCGGCTCTCTTCGGGACGAAGACGAGGAGGAGCCTGTCGATTTGACCTCGAACGTCGAGGTTAATGTCGAGGAGCAGGCAGCGCGGACAAAGAAAAGGCCATCTGTTGCTGAGGTGGTGAAGGAACAGCTTCGAGAGGCGAAGAGGAAGAAGGTCGCTGAGACCTCTACCGAGTCGGGGATCGGTGCGGACTGGGTTGCCGATGATTACGCTGGCGTGGACGATAAGAACCTGTCTTTCGTGCTGCGAAAATTAAACCGTCTTGTAAGTCGATCCTTCTTTTCCTATTAGCTTCTCTCGAGGCCTATGTCTTGTCCCTTTTCTGATACACTCTTTACGTTTTGTAGAATACCCTTGTTGGTCGGGAGGCTGCCCGACGGCTGGCCAAGACAGGGGAATCGGCGGACGAAATCAAGAAGGAGAATGGCAGGCTGCTTCAAGACAATGTTGCCAAAAGTGCTGCCCTCTCTGCTGTGGAAAAACAATACAACGCTCTGAAGCACGAGTCGGTCGCCGAGCTCGAGAAGCTGCAAGATAAGTTGGCGGCTGCTGAAACAAAACTGGCCACTACTGAGAAAGAGCTGGGCCGACTGCAGGAGGAAAGACATGATCAGGGTAGGGAGCTGCTCAAGCTGGCTCAAGACTACGAGATGTTACAGAGAGGGCAGAAGGCTGCGGATGATGAGGCTAGGAAGGCTCGCCGTGATCGAGATGCGCTACAGGCCGAATTGGATAGAGCGCGCGCGCAGGTCGAAGAGGCTAAGACCGAAGCAATCATGGAGTACCGCAAGTCGACAAACCTAGAAGACGACTTGGAGGTGATCATGCGCGCCTCGATGATGGGTGGCTACACTCGGCCGTTGATCAGGTGAAGGCCGTCGTCTCCGGATTCGACGTATCGTCCCTCGAGACGCCTATGTTCTATAATCCGGACTCGGAGAAGCTGTATGATCGGTACTTCGAAGAGTTTCAGTGGGGAGAGTCTTTGGCTATAAAGTATGCCCCTACCACGTCTGCCCCTACTGCCGATCCGACCGCCGCTGATCCGACCCCTGCCCATACTGAGCCGACCCCGGAAGCCGACCCCTGATCGTTGTCTTTTTAATTCTTCTTCTGATATTCAAATTTCTGATTTGTAACAATATTTATTTTAACCTTGGCTGGTCTTGTCGTGTAATAATTTTGATTTGAATTTGACTTGCTTTTGAAATTTGACTCGTCTTGATCTTGTCTTGATGTTTAATAGCCTTTTGCTTGTCGAGCCTTTGACTCTGTTTGCTATTCGCTATTCGTTTTATTTGCTGTACTTGTTGTTGATACTGTGTTGCCCCCCAAGTGTATTACGAACCCTTGGTTCTTATTGCACTTGAGATCGACTTGCTTGCCTTAGTCCTTTGCCCCTTAGGCTTATTTGACCTTAGGCTGAGCATTTTAGCGTAAACTGTTTCTGGTCTTTGGTCTGTTTTGCCTCTTAGGCTTTTTCGACCATCGACTGGAACAGGTGGCCCGACTATGCGAACCGTCCTTTGTCTAGGCCTTTTTCGCCACTCGGGCTCATTCGGCTTTCGACTGGGACAGGTGGCCCGACTATGCGAACCGTCCTTTGTCTGGGCCTTTTTCGCCACTCGGGCTTATTCGACTTTCGACTGGGACAGGTGGCCCGACCATGCGAACCGTCTCTATGCCTTTGCGTTCGTCGCCCATTAGGCTAACTTGGCTTTGGCTTCATCGAGATGTCCGACCTGCGGATTTCTCTACTTGTTGTCGATTGTTTTGCCTTTAACTTTTCTGTCACTTTGGACTTGTATCGTTTTGGCTATAAATCCTAACAAACACAAAAAACATCTCGAAAAGATACAAATTTATTAGGATTCTCATAAAATTGTCTCATGGACTTATTACAAGATTCATAAGTGAAAAGTAAACAAGTTCATCAAAGTAAAGCTTATCTCAAACATAATACTTCCTCAGATTGTTGGCGTGCCAATGTCGAGGAACCGTGGTTCCATCTGCTCGCCCAAGTTGATAGGACCCTTTGGGATGGACCTTCAAAATTTGGTATGGACCCTCCCAATTCGGAGTCAATTTTCCGGCCGCCTCCTGTCGGCTTGCTTCATTTTTTCTTAGAACCAGATCGCCGACTTTGAAGTACATGTGCCTTACCCTCGAGTTGTAATACTGAGAGATCTTCTGCTTATATCTTGCCATTCTGGCTGAGGCGATCTCTCTTCGTTCCTCGACATTGTCCCTTTCCTGTCGGAGTTCGGGATCGTTTGTCTCTACATTGTAGGCCAGAACTCGAGGGGAGGGAACTCCGATCTCGGCGGGTATCACTGCTTCACACCCATACACCAAAGAAAAGGGAGTTTCCCCTGTCGATGAATTAGGAGCTGTCCTGTATGACCATAGGATGCTCGGAAGCTGAATTGCCCAATCTCGACCTTCTGCCTCTAGTCTCTTTTTTAAACCCAGCTTGATCTGTCGATTAGTTTGCTCAACTTGACCGTTTGCCTGTGGATGAGCTACCGAGGTGAATCTCTGGTCGATATGGTATTCACTGCACCATTCTCTTACTTTCCGATCTTCGAACTGGGTACCGTTATCCGAGATCAGAGCCTTCGGAATACCGTACCTGCACAAAATGTCGACCCACAAAAACTTTTTGATGGTTGCAGCTCTGATGTCGGGTATAGCCTTAGCCTCGACCCATTTCGTGAAGTAATCTACAGCCACAACTACATATTTCAGGTTTCCCGGGGCTCGAGGCAGAGGTCCGACGATATCGACTCCCCACTGATCAAGCGGCCATGCTGACGAGATGACGTTCATATCTTGCGCCTGTTGATGAGAGATATTATCATGAATCTGACAAGCGTTGCATTTCTGGACAAGATTATTTGCATCTCGTTGCATCGACGGCCAAAAATACCCAGCTAACTTGCATTTTCGTGCTAACATTCTAGCCCCACAGTGATTTCCACATGCTCCTCTATGAATTTCTTCTAAGAGATATTCGCCTTCAGTTTCAGAGACACATCTTAACCATGGATTTACAAAATATTTCCGATAGAGGATGTCGTCGAAGAACGCATATCGAGTGGACTGGAGTCGAACTTTTCTAGATTGCACCTTATCAGATGGTAATATTCCGTCTTTGAGGTAAAGAGCGATCGAGTCCATCCACGTGGCCTGCTGAGTAATCGGCTGGGCCTCCGTCTCGATGTAACTCCTATCGGTCAGTAACTCGACTAGAACCTTCTTACTTGACAAGAAGTTTGATGCCAACTTGGAGAGCGCATCGGCTCTCTTGTTCTGACTTCGGGGGATTTGCTCGAATTGAACTATTTTGAATTTTGGTATGAGGCTTTGATCAACTGCTAAGTAATTCTTCATGGTTTCTTCCTTAGCCTCATACTCTCCCTTCACATGATTGACCACTAACTGCGAGTCATTGTAAACCGACAGATCTTCGACACCCAGCTTCAACGCGAGCTTTAAACCAGTAATTATGGCCTCATACTCGGCCTCGTTGTTAGTTGCTTTGAAGTCGAATCGAAGGGCGTATGGGAATTCCTCGCCTTTCGGGCTTACCAGAAGGAGCCCTGCTCCTGCCCCCTCCTTACTCGATGCTCCATCGACTTGAAGAGTCCATTTTTCCTCTGGGCTTTGCTTTTCTTGATCGAGTTGGACGGAGATCCCTTCGGCCTAAAAAATCGCAAGGCCTGTTCTTTTATCGCAGTTCGAGGGAGGAACTCGATATCGTACTGGGCCATCTCTATCACCCATTTCGCCAGTCGTCCTGAGGTGTCGGGTTTCGCCAAAATCTGCTTTAGTGGTTGGTCAGTGACTACCACAATAGGGTGAGCTTGAAAATATGGCCTCAACTTCCTCGAGGCATGAACCAGGCATAATGCTAACTTCTCAGCTGGTGAGTACCGGATCTCGGGGCCATGCAGTGCTTTACTAACAAAGTATATTGGCACCTGGCCATGTACCCCTTCTCGCACCAGAACCGCACTCACTGCTTTCTCGCACACTGCCAAATAAACCAACAACTTTTCCCCTTCTCGAGGAGAAGTGAGGGTAGGTAACTCTGATAAATAAGCTTTCAACTCTTCAAAAGCTGTCTGACATTCATCATCCCAATGAAAAGGACTGGCCTTTCGGAGTATCTTGAAAAAGGGTAGCGCACGCTGTGCGGATCTCACGTGACAAGGACTTTATCCCGCTCAATCGACCTCGATCCGAGGTGTTGTCGATTATGCTTTCAAAAAACTTGGCGAGGAAACCGCCACCATTAAAGAAACCTCGAGAAAAGAGGAATGCGAGTAAATACTGCGATTTTCATGAGGACATAGGTCATACAACAGAAGATTGTATCGACCTGAAAAGAGATATCGACGTCTGCATTCAACAAGGAAAGCTAGACGAAGTCGTTGACAGATCTCGGTATGATGGGTCCAGGGGGCGTGGAGAATTCAAGAGGAAAAACTCCGATCAAGACAGGAACCGAGGACGAGATGCCCAAAGACGAAGGGATCGATCGCCTCCGAGGAATCAATCCCCAGGTCGGGAAGGAAACAACAGAGATAATTTTGGTCGAGATAGATATGAAGATAATCGACCAGTTAACTATGTCAATACAATCTTCGGTCCTGGTGAGAGTGATAAAGACCAGACCAGCGACGAGCCAGCTAGTAGCTCGAGAGAGCGCAAGCAGCTCAGATTCACGACGGAAGTCGGATACGGCCCTCGAGATGACATCCCCAAATCGAGGAATCATAGCGAAGGGTTAGTTATCGAAGCAGTTATTAGCCGAGCCCGTGTGTCGAGAGTCTGTATCGACAACGGGAGCGCAGTGAACATCTTATATCACTCGGCGTTTCAAGCAATGAAGTTGAAAGAGAAAGACTTAGCCCCTATAGCATCCCATCTGTTTGGATTCACTAGGCAAGCAGTCCATCCCATGGGATCGATAAAGCTACTCACGACAGTGGGGGATGGAGAAAAAGGAAGGACTCTCGAGTTGTGTTATGTGGTGGTCAAGGCTCCCTCCGCGTATAATGTTATCCTAGGGCGACCTGCGCTCTTCGACCTGCGTGCTATCATATCGACTTTTCATAATAGTATGAAGTTTCCCACTAGGAACGGTTCCCACGAGGTAAAAGGAGACGTTGAAGTTGCTCGGAGTTGTAACTCTGTTGTCATGAATGGGAAGATGGCGGTTCAACAAGTCTTAGTCGAGGAACTGATTCCAGAGGAAGAAGAGGAGAAGAGTTGGGTCTCCAGTGACGAAGTCGAAAACGTCCAACTCTGGGAAGGAGAGGACGATCAGTGTGTGCAAGTCGGGATTTGGATCCCAGAGAAAGAAAAACAACTACTAGTCGAATTGTTAATCGAGTTCAGAGATATCTTTGCCTGGAAGGCCACTGACATGCCAGGGTTATCTACCGACATTGCGGTTCACAGGCTCGAAATTGACCAGGCTAAAAAGCCAGTCAAACAGAAGAAGAGAAATTTTGCGTCAGATCGACTTCAAGCCATAAAGTTGGAAGTCGGCAAGCTATTGGCGGCCCAGATAGTGAGAGAGGTACTCTATCCCGAGTGGATAGCAAACCCGGTGTTAGTCAAGAAGCCCGATGGCAGTTGGCGCATGTGTGTGGACTTCACAGACTTAAACAAAGCATGCCCAAAAGACTCGTATCCGCTGCCCAAAATCGACAGGTTAGTAGACTCGACTATCGATTTTGAAGTTTTTGGTTTCTTAGATGCATATAAAGGATACCATCAGATTTTGATGGACCCTCGAGATGCGGAAAAAACAGCGTTTATTACAGAATTCGGCACCTTCTGCTATGTGACCATGCCATTCGGATTAAAGAATGCTGGGGCAACATACCAGAGGGCAGTCAACAAGACATTTGCAAGACAAATTGGTAGATGTATGGAAGTTTATGTAGACGACTTGCTTATCAACAGTCGATCTATAAGACAATACCTGGTCGATGCTCGAGAGGTTTTTGAGGTATTGAGAGAAACACAGATGAGGCTAAACCCGAAGAAGTGTACTTTTGGAGTCAGGTCGGGTAAGTTCTTGGGCTACATGATTTCGAAGGACGGGATTCGAAGCGTTTTGTATGCCGGATATCGTGCCACGTGGTAATAAGCAGTTAGGGAAAACAAGTGGCGGGAAAAAGCCCGCCCAAACAAAAACTCAACTCGAAGACGACTCATGTGACAAACTCGACCTCGGACAACGGGAGTCGCCTCTCTCAAGTCTCGGGGGCTTATGACGATACAGGGTTTCACTCCCTCCACGTGTCATCTATCGGTTGGTCATCACACTGTGAGATAACGCCAGTATATTCATGTCGATGCCCAGGCTCGAGGCCAAAGCCATCATATCAAAGCCAAGCTACGACTATCGACTATCGAGTATCGAGCAGTGTAGGACATTCAGTCCGCACCAGCTAGCAATGTAGGATAGTGAGTCCCAGAGTCGATCACCGCAGGTCGATAACGAGGATAGAGTCCGCATCAGCTTACTAAGCCCATTAATAGCGATAGCTTGGGCAAGGGGTCATGGCCCATTTAAGGGTAAAGGTGACAATAACATAAGCCGACTTAACCTTAGGGTTTAGGCAAGTGTTGTCATTATAAATACCCCATTCCAGAAACTACGTAAGGCTTGATTCCTGGAATAATAACAGGATACGTAGGCAATCCAAGATACAGTCTTGGACTCAGCCGCATACATAAAATCCACCCCCTCATTCTTCTTTTTTGGCATTAGGGTTCTTGTGTGTTCATCACTAGATTAAATCAGGGCTCAAATCATTAAGGTGACATAATTTGTCATCGTCACTCCTCAAGAACAATCCAGGTATCGTCCTTATGATTATACACCCCCAACTTCCCCTCTGGACTCAGGCAGTAAAACATTCCGTTAAGAAAAACAGGATTGCTATAGGATGGCCTGAAGGGTATGTTATTTTCATATCGATCCATTTTCCACTCCTTCCTTCCAAGACGAATGGTTGCGATACTCACATGGGTACGAAGAAAGCATGAGATGACAAAAACTACACAACAACCTTTGTGGATGATGATGGAGCACAAGAGAATGTGACGCCAACGATTCGCGAGCCCGAGTTTAGATCGGTAGCGCAATCACTTTCTTGGGGAATGGACTAAAGAAGAACATGGAGCAGAGCCCCGAAGACATAAGCAACCAACCATCTTTTGAATGGAGGGCTCTTGCTTCATCATTCACTTTTTCTGCATCTACAAGTAGGTTCTTGCATATCTCACATTTGGATACACCGGGTGAATGAATTGATAATTCAGCTCCGAACACTGTTTGTGAAGAAGCCATTGTGATTTCGGTACAGGAAATACAAGAGGATTATGCTCCTTTTGAAATGCACACTCCTCCGCCGCATGCCAACTTCGACAAACTAAATGAAACGACCTCGCATCTTCGCCATATAGATGTGAAAGAATTTGCTCCAAAAGCTCTTTTGGGAGCTCTCCCCAATTTCTCATACATGTCGCTTCCATTGAAATATCCCCTACATCACAATTTGAATCGATGCATTGGTAACATCAGGCAAGAGATACACTATCATGTAAAGGCTGGAATCAATTTTGGGAATGCAAAAAGAAATATCACTCCCTTCTTAGTTTCTTTGTTTCTTGAACTGATAATATTTTTTATTTTTTATTTTTGGTGAAGGGAGTTTACTGATAAGTGATAACAATATTTTATTACCCACATATGTAGCGAACCCAACCAATGCACTTTATATCAAGTATCAAGTGTATGATTGTATGTGTAATAGCATCTACTATACCAGGAATATCAATGAACCCGATTATTGCAATTGCTGTTGCTTCCGTCCCATAAAAAATGTCCACATTTTACTATTTACGTAGATTAAGAAATTCAATTAATATGTTGTGTTTTAGTAGTAATAGACATATAGAATCCTATCTTATAATTAATGAGATATGTCAAAGACACCTTGTACTACTGCCTTTTTATCCCTGCTGAAAATGATCTGAATATACAGGGGTTTTCTTATGCTGATTGGGCATGCTTTCCATCTGACAGGAAATCTGTGACAGGTTATTGTGTGTATATAGGCTCATCCTTTGTCTCATGGTGTTCTAAGAAACAACTTTTGGTAGCAAGATCTAGTACTGAGTTTGTGTATGATGAGAGTCAACTCGACTGTCATTTTCTATGTGTTTATACCCCGTTTATACCTCGTTTTATATATTTCCGGAGACATTTGTTTGTGTTTTGATGCATTTTACACCATGGTTTGTGTTTACGAGATCCGGACTTATAATCCGGAATTCTCGAGTTTTTTCGGTGTATTTATTATACTCTCGGTCACCCTAGTGTCCTGTAGGGGTTACGTGTAGTATTTTTTTATGATATTTTGCAGGATTTAGGTGTTCGAGATTACCGGAAGGCGAGATACGAGGATTGAAGAGGTGCCGACTTTCATACATATATGGGAACAGAAAAAGATTAAAAAAAAAGGAGTTTTAAGTTGGCAGACTTATCTAAGTCGGCAATTGACTCTATCTTATAGATAAATGTGATATCTTAGCAAGGAAGAAAAAAAAGAATTTCTTTATATATATTTTAGTATCACATATCTTCAGGTTCATCTCCTTCGCACCCCCTTTCTGTAGTTTTTCATTTTTTTACTTTCACTTTGATTTTGTAAATATTTAGTTTAAATTAGTTTTATTTTGTTGTAATCTGAAGACTCGTGCTACAAGCTATTGCAATTACAGTTTGGATTTCGTTTTTCTCCCGGTGTTCTTCGTCTCGGTTTTCGGTAATTTCGATTTTTAGCTTTTAATCTTGATGCTTGTTTGATTTCTTGCACTTTGATTAGTATAATGAGTAGTTAATTTACCGATAGTCGAGTTATGTGATAATTGTGAAATCGAAACCCTAGCTTGTGATTGGAATGATTTTGATGTGTTGATTGTTAGATTCTCAGTGTTGTTAATGTTCTAGAACTTATTCTTAATGACTTTTGTTGAACTGATCACTCAATAATTGTGTCACACGTATCGTCTTTACATATGTATTTTGCGAGAGGGTACGGGAAAAGGGGTTCTAGGGTCACCGTGTAAAACCGACTGAGTTGTTCAGATTCGGTTTCGTGTGTGAGGTTTATATCGTTGATAACGAGCGTCTCATAGAGCGTAGACCGTGTCGGGTCAGTTAAATCCGGTCAGCGGACTGTTGAATTTGACATAGGAAACTAGGTTGTTGAAATTGGCGCTTAGTTTTGGAAATAGGAGACGACATCCTTTAGCAATGCCAAGAACATTAAAGTATATCGAAATCACTTCCGGTTACGAGTTAAGGCTCGATAGTAGTCGATTGGATCATAGCTCGGCTATCTCTTTTATATAGTTTAAAATCTTTGTTTTGTGTATATTTAGTTTGTTAGAACCGGTGATCTGACAAATCACCACGTTTAATATTTGGGTTGACCTAAACTAGGGACGAGACCGACTCTGATACTCGACCAGATTCCCTGTGGGATACGACCTTGACTCACCAATTCTAGGCTACAATTGACCCGGTACACTGCCGGTGAGATTGGACACTTAGAAAAGGCCGATCAAGTTTTCTGGCGCCGTTGCCGGGGAATCCGGTTGATGTCTATGAGTTAGTGGAGTTTTTAGGATTATGTCGTTTTCTAGTTTTTCCCTGTATAGTTTGTTTTATTGGATGTTGTTGTTGTGATCGCACCACGTACTCCGGTAGTGGTAGTGATTAGATACCGTGATTGTGTTCGTGTTGTTTCCCTATTTTGCAGATAATGGATCCATACGACAATTGCGGCTCATTTCCTTACTCGTATGGGGGTTATGATTACGGTGTTATGGATTGCGGAATGCAACCTTTCAATCCGTACTCCACGTGCACGTCACATGAAATCGAGTGGTGGAATACCCCAAGTTATGTTCAATAACTCGATACTCATTCACCTCCAGAATCGGATCAACAGATGGCACTTGAACAGTTGAGTAAAGTGGTCCAAGATGACCATAAAGAGTACCTTAAAGAGCTCCAAGAGTTTCGTAAGGACATGGAAACGACGCAAACAGCCATACGAAACTTGGAGCTTAAAGTGCAACAACTGTTTGAGGAGTCTGAGAGGAGAGAGCAAGAAAGTATGATTGAAATCACCCCGGAAGAACACTACGAGGACGGTATGACTTTTGTATCTATTGAGTCACATGTTCCGTCTTCACTTAGCCCTAATGTTATATCTTCGGGGGTGCATCCTATTGAGTATGTTGTTGATATTGAGCCTACATGTTATTACTTAGGGGTTGAGTCGTTGTTGTTTGGGATATGTTTTAGTTCGGGGAGAGTGAATTCGTTGTTCTGTGCAACGGATTCATCGAACCATTCATGGTGGTGGGGATTGAGCCCCGTTTGATATTGTTTTATTTTCCGGGTGTGCTCAATTCCTATGATTTTGTGAAGGAGACGCAACGGTTTGCTCTCCTTTGGTATAGCTATCCTTGATATATTTCGGGGTAGAGAGTCTAACTGAGGACTATAAACTCAGAATGTATTTTTATCGCTTTTCTTCCCCTAGTGTGTCATTGTGTTTCTGTAGTGTGTATTTTGAATCTTCGGGTAAATTTTGTTGTTATATAACCCGAAGAAGTTTGTTTTGGGGGGTTAGTTTGGTGTTTTTGGTTTTTGATGAATCGTGGTTGTCCGTCTAGTTTCATTTCGTTATCTCCATACCTGTGTATCTCGTGTAGTTGTTGTTTCTGTTGATATTAGCACAGGTACCCTGGGAGGACTTTCTACGGATGCCACGTGATCGTACTCGCGCCATTTTCCGGTTGTAAGCTAACTTTTCTACCTTTATCCTTTGTGTTTCATCTTGAAGTAGGGGGTGGTTAGTTTAGCTTAAATGTCCCGTATTCATGTCGAATGAGTTATACTTAGCGATTGTTTTCCCTTTAGTCTAAATGAGTCAGATTTTGCTTTGACATTGATTTTGATACATCGAGCCTTCGGTATTGTTTTGGTAAACATCTAGTTATTGTATAGATGCATTTCATTCGAGTTGAGATCTTGTATTGAGAATCGAATAGTTCTATCACGTTAGCTTCGACGTCATTTATCACCATGATTAGTGGACGATTATAGTTGTCGTATGACCCGGTTACCTAGAACTTATATTAGTAACTTCGAGGCGAAATAGAAAGGTCTTCGTTGTTAGGTACGGGATGACGGTTTTGGCATTTCTTTTGACCCGATCAGAGCCAAAAGCCATCCTTATTTGTATATCCACAGTTACCCCTCTAAGCCTTTTGTAGGGTGGTTAGACCGCTGCCCGAACTGACCATTTTGTTACTAACCCGTATAATCGTTGTCCCTAGCCTTATTTCGGTCTACGTATCCTTGACTACCTTGCAATTGAGCTTTTATTTCCGCACATTTATACGATGTTGCGAGATGTTGTGGTATGTGAGTGTTGTTGTGACATTGTATTATTCGAGTTATCCGGTATGAGAGTGTGACAGTGTGTTGGTTCGACTTTGTTCGAAATTTTGATGTGTATAGTTTTATACATACAGAGAAAAAAAAAAAAAAAAAGAAGAAGAAAAAAAAAATTGAAAAAGTGAGTGTATATATATTTATCGTATGTGTTTTTATTTTTAGAAAGTGTCCGTAAAATAATGGACCAAGTTATTGTTGTTTAGAGTTGGAGTTGGGGCGATATCGAGATTGAGTTGGAGAGTTGGAGGCGTTTGAAACCGAGTTTCATATATATTTTTCTCGGTTAAAGCTCGTTTGCACCTTCTCTTTCTATTTTTATTGTAAATATCATTTCGTAGCCCTAACCTAAGCCTAAACGATATAACCGTGCAAGTCCTGCCCGATCGTACTAGACGACGATAGACCTCGATTAGTGGAGATGTTTACGACGTATAAGCCTATGGTGTAACCTCGGTAAATTATACGTCTATAATCTAAACCGGTCATTGGTGATAAATGTTGAAAAAGCTATACACACATACACGTTTTTTTTTCTCAATACAAGGTAGAACTTAAATCTTATGCATTTATATCATTTACTTGTGTTTTACCATTTCAATTCTTATAGACTAGATGTGTGATTGCAATGTTGACTCCATCTTTATTTTTGAATCGCTCATTTTTGCTCGAGGGCGAGCAAACGCTAAGAAAATCGAAAAAAATAGTTGGAAAAGGAGATATTATTAATCGAAAGAAGCTGTTTTTGATCAAACGTACTGAAGGTGTAAGTACGTACGAGGAAACTTTTTTTATTTTTGATTCTTTTTATCTTTTCGATTAGTCACCAATGTCCTATCAAAAGTTTGAGCGTAGTATTGTCGGTGCTGGAAACCTTAGTCTTTGATTCCAAATATTTCATATAAGTTGAGATAGGAAAATCATTCTAGAATTTTAATTATATTTATTGAGTAAATTTTGTGAAATTTCATTTGAATAATAGTTGATAAATAATTTATCAAAGTTATCTACACTTTTTATCTTATTAATTTCTAAGAAAGATATAATTAATATGTTTATAATATTGAATTGATATTTTACTAATTTAAAAATTGTATCTACCACTTATATTATTTTTATCGCTTATATTTTGCTCGAGGGACGATCGAAAGATTTAAGTGGGGAGTAGTTGATGTGTAATATTTATATGATAAAAATTACGATGTTTTATATACGTTATACGACTCTTTTTATATAAAATATAAGTAATTATAACAAGATAATGTCTTATAAAATATTAATAAGTATGAATAAATCTAAATGTTTATAAAAATCAAGTAAAAATGATAAAAAGTTATAAATTTTGTACCGGGTTAATAACCGGAGTGTCGTGTCGGATTCGCGTGGGTATTTTTGGTATTTTACGGACCTTAGGTAAACCAAGACCCGAGTGACGACATTTTGTGGAGTAAAATCATATCTTTTGAAGGAATAAAGGAAGTGCGAGATTTAAAGTTCGTGGATTGTTTGGTTCGTGACGCGGGAAAATCGAGTATATATTTGTACACAACGAACAAATGGCCCGCACAAAAGGCATTTTTGAAAAAGTACGCATGGAAGTTATAGATCTCCTCAAGAGCTTAAACGCATCTTGAATTATGTCATTTGGAGATCGGAAGCTCCAAGTTATGATTTTATCAAGTTTCGGATTAAGATTGGAAAAAAATCTATCCGGATCGATCCCGGATTTACCTCGGATCGATCCGAGGGGAGACATCATGATTAGACCGGCATGTGGCCTGGAGAGAGATATCTGGGATGCAGAATTTTTATTCCCCGGATCGATCCGGCCACTTTCTCGGATCGATCCGGCAAAGGAAAATTTGCACCATAAATAGAGACGGCGGTGCCGAGCGTAAACAAAGGGGGTACCAAATATATCTCTTTTACCTTTTTTTTAGTAGTAGTAGTATGTATATATATAGGCCTTAAGCCATAAATAAGTAGTATCGTTGTAATGCTCGAAAATCTGCAGGAAGATCGAAGTTGTTGAAGTATCATTTGTAGCATCCGGAAGAATACATCTTACGATTCAATCGTTGTAATCGGGTAAAATTTCTAAAGTATTTATGTTTATTATGTTTGTTTTTTATCTTTTCGTATAATGTTAGTAGGCTAAATCTAATAACTCGCCAAAGTTATGTAATCGTTTATTTCGATCTTTCGGTAAAAGGAATGTTGTCTAAGTAAAATTGAATAAAATTGAGCTAATTGAATCTTTTTCTATTAATAAAGTTTGACTTGAAAAGAATTCATAATCTAATTATGAATTGACACCTCGTAATTAAGTTATGAACTCGTTAATGGAAAAACCGGAGGGGGTAAAAATTGGCCGAGTGAAAACGGCGTGACATGACGGAATCAGTTTCTGTTCGGGGGCGATTTGTCCTAAAGAGATAAATCTTATTAAAATTTGTACTCAAGATCGTAATAATGTTAACTCGTATTAGGCATTAAGTGAAGCTTAAACCGGAAAGTTGAATCGCCCGGCTTTGACAAGCAGACCTTTTAATAAAATTGACCTTCGTTGTGAGCAGAATGACTCCTTTTTATTCAAAGGTAGAATCGTACTCGGGACTGTTCGGGAAAAACCGTAACGGTTGTGGATTTGGACTGATGACAATGGACATATGATAATTTCGTACGCTAATGTGAGGAGGAATTGTTAACACTTAGGAGTGCGCTTAGTTTAATTCTTTCAATTAAACCTAATATAAAAAAGAAAGATCGAGCACATTCCATTCAACTTTGAAAAGATCGTATAAATCAATTATATAAACTTTGGCTAGTTCTCTAATAATATATTTGGCATACGTATATATTTATATCTATATATATATTTTGCGACTTATGCATATCTATATATATTTATATATACTATATATATTATATTAGAATAAATTTTAATTTATGCATTTATTTTATTTTAAGTTATTAGTTATACGTGCTATAAAAGCCCGAGATTTAGATTGAGTTAATAACGACTGCTGGTGTTTAACCACATGAAGAATTACAAAGTTCAACGAGGATACGATACCTCCGACTCACCATTGTCTGTACGCACTACGGTTTGACCCGATACAACGTTTGTCGGTTAAGAATTTGGTATTATGTAGAAAAGGCCACGTCGGAGAGAGTTGGAGGCGTTTGAAACCGAGTTTCATATATATTTTTCTCGGTTAAAGCTCGTTTTACCTTATAACTTTCTATTTTTATTGTAAATATCATTAACCTAAGCCTAAACGATATAACCGTGCAAGTCCTGCCCGATCGTACTAGACGACGATAGACCTCGATTAGTGGAGATGTTTACGACGTATAAGCCTATGGTGTAACCTCGGTAAATTATACGTCTATAATCTAAACCGGTCATTGGTGATAAATGTTGAAAAAGCTATACACACATACACGTTTTTTTTTCTCAATACAAGGTAGAACTTAAATCTTATGCATTTATATCATTTACTTGTGTTTTACCATTTCAATTCTTATAGACTAGATGTGTGATTGCAATGTTGACTCCATCTTTATTTTTGAATCGCTCATTTTTGCTCGAGGGCGAGCAAACGCTAAGTAGGGGGTAGTTGATGAGAGTCAACTCGACTGTCATTTTCTCTGTGTTTATACCCCGTTTATACCTCGTTTTATATATTTCCGGAGACATTTGTTTGTGTTTTGATGCATTTTACACCATGGTTTGTGTTTACGAGATCCGGACTTATAATCCGGAATTCTCGAGTTTTTTCGGTGTATTTATTATACTCTCGGTCACCCTAGTGTCCTGTAGGGGTTACGTGTAGTATTTTTTTATGATATTTTGTAGGATTTAGGTGTTCGAGATTACCGGAAGGCGAGATACGAGGATTGAAGAGGTGCCGACTTTCATACATATATGGGAACAGAAAAAGATTAAAAAAAAAGGAGTTTTAAGTTGGCAAACTTATCTAAGTCGGCAATTGACTCTATCTTATAGATAAATGTGATATCTTAGCAAGGAAGAAAAAAAGAATTTCTTTATATATATTTTAGTATCACATATCTTCAGGTTCATCTCCTTCGCACCCCCTTTCTGTAGTTTTTCATTTTTTTACTTTCACTTTGATTTTGTAAATATTTAGTTTAAATTAGTTTTATTTTGTTGTAATCTGAAGACTCGTGCTACAAGCTATTGCAATTACAGTTTGGATTTCGTTTTTCTCCCGGTGTTCTTCGTCTCGGTTTTCGGTAATTTCGATTTTTAGCTTTTAATCTTGATGCTTGTTTGATTTCTTGCACTTTGATTAGTATAATGAGTAGTTAATTTACCGATAGTCGAGTTATGTGATAATCGTGAAATCGAAACCCTAGCTTGTGATTGGAATGATTTTGATGTGTTGATTGTTAGATTCTCAGTGTTGTTAATGTTCTAGAACTTATTCTTAATGACTTTTGTTTAACTGATCACTCAATAATTGTGTCACACGTATCGTCTTTACATATGTATTTTGCGAGAGGGTACGGGAAAAGGGGTTCTAGGATCACCGTGTAAAACCGACTGAGTTGTTCAGATTCGGTTTCGTGTGTGAGGTTTATATCGTTGATAACGAGCGTCTCATAGAGCGTAGACCGTGTCGGGTCAGTTAAATCCGGTCAGCGGACTGTTGAATTCGACATAGGAAACTAGGTTGTTGAAATTGGCGCTTAGTTTCGGAAATAGGAGACGACATCCTTTAGCAATGCCAAGAACATTAAAGTATATCGAAATCACTTCCGGTTACGAGTTAAGGCTCGATAGTAGTCGATTGGATCATATCTCGGCTATCTCTTTTATATAGTTTAAAATCTTTGTTTTGTGTATATTTAGTTTGTTGGAACCGGTGATCTGACAAATCACCACGTTTAATATTTGGGTTGACCTAAACTAGGGACGAGACCGACTCTGATACTCGACCAGATTCTCTGTGGGATACGACCTTGACTCACCAATTCTAGTCTACAATTGACCCGGTACACTGCCGGTGAGATTGGACACTTAGAAAAGGCCGATCAGTGTACAGGTCCCTTGCAAATTTATAAGCAGAAACAACATGGTTAAAACAACTTTTGGTTGAACTCAAGATTAAAAGTTCCTCATCTCCCATTGCCTGGTGTGATAGCCTTGGAGCAGCTGCCCAGAATCCTGTTTGTCATGCCCGCACTAAGAACATTGAAGTGGATATGCATTTTATTTGAGACAAAGTGCTTAACAAAGAACTTCAAGTGAGCTACATTCCCCCGGCATCTCAAATAACAGATTTATTTATAAAAGCTTTGCCTGCATCTCAATTTAGCAATTTCAGAAGCAAACTTAATGTGGTTCTAACCACATTTAGTTTGAGGGGAGGTGTTAAGTAATTTATATGTATTGCTGAGGGTATTTAGGTCTTTAGCTGTATTTGTGTGTGTTGGACATGTGTCCACCGCCTTGGATCCCATGGGACCTACAGCAGCTAGTTAGATTTGGATATATTCATGTGTTTTGTTTGTACCTAAAATTAATGTAACAGAAAGAGATTATCTCCTATCCATTTTCTATCTATAATTGACATCTCAATCAAAATCTTAAGATTATAAGATATGAGAGAGATTGATAATTTACATTTTAAAGATTATTGACTTTAACAACATGTGTTGTAGAAAATTGCCCATGAGTATGCAGAAGGGGAGCATATTTAGTGCTTGTAGCCAGGAGGGTAAAAAGCCTAAATGAAGTAGCCGATCGGGCCCCCCAGCTCGGCTCCCCCGATGTCCTTGTTGTTCCAAGAGTTTTATGAAATTTTCTTGACTGAAAATAATATGAACTTCAACTGCAAAAGCTTGAACAAGAACTCGACGAGAGAGGCGATTTCTCGTTGGTTTTGCACAAGATTTGCTAAGTTTACCTCTTGTTTGATGTTGAGCTAAAGCTTTTTGTTGAAGGGATGGATTCCATGAACCTTTTTGATGAAGAAGTCTTGTACGGCCTTGAAAATACGTTGAAGATGATGAAGGAAATCTGCAGCTCCACCGTAAAGGAAGAAAGCCTAGCGGATCCGTATGTCTGACAGCCGGAAAAGTTTGTGTTTTCCTGGTAACGGAGCCAACTGATAATGTCAAAATTATCACGGTGTTTTAACGGAGGTGTATGTGGTGGATATATGGCTATATGAGTGGTGTTAATTGCTGGTCCACGGCTGAAGAGTGGAATTCGTGGTGGTGCCAATGAAAAGTACAGAGAGAAAATAGTTTGGCAGAGTAAGCCTGTATTTCTTAATAATTGCCTCTCCTTGGTAAGGTTACAAGGTTCCTATTTATAGGGAAGAAACCAACTATAGTTTGGCAAAATTACGATAAAGGACTAAAAGTACAACTAGATCCTCCCAGTTGGCGCACCTAGAGCGGAGTCGGTGAGCGGCAACCCTGATGGCCACTTCGATCCTCGTGTCCTTCATCATTTTCTCGCCAAACCTGTGGTTTTCTCTTCCTATGACTGTTGCGGGTGAGGTCGTTGGCGGACCTAATTGCCTTGGAAGTGTGTGGACCGCCCCCTAGACCGATCTCGTTTATCATGGCGTCGCTGGTCTTGTACGGACTTCGTGGCCTTGTCTTGGTTACGGCAACCGCCGGACCCGAATAGAGATCCGCGGGCCGTATCACAGTTTAGCCCTAGGGCCACCGCCGCCGCGCCGGCGCCGCAGAGTTGTGTATGTTTTACTTTATATGATATAGTAGTAATATGCACATAGTAGATGAGACCATAATAAAACCAAATTAATTAAGTGAATTAATTTAAAATTATTCCCACGTCAAAAATCAAGTCGGAATTGCCTCCTCATATTATAACGACGGTGAAGAGCCCTTGTTCGGATCCAACTCACCAGCCAAAGCGGGGGTTGACCTACCTCGGGTATATCGTCGTTATCGAGATATGATCGAATGAGATCTCATGAATATTGGGGTTAAGACTCGACTAAGAATTCTCTCGGCCACTAACCAAAGCGGGGTCGTTTGGATTTTAGAGGCAAGGGTTTGACTATTTTCATAAGATGAAATATTGTTAAAGAGTTGACTGGTCAAACAACAAGAATCGTATAAGATACGATCGACAAATCGTTGTCCACCTGTTTAATTATTTTCGGCCCATCGGCCAAAGTTGGGGGTCGGGGTAGTTCGATGGGATCTTGCCCACTAAAGGAATTACTTTCTTGAAAGCCAATAGGGAATAGTTGGCTAGTGGGAGTAAAAACCTTATAGAGTTATTAAGTGCAAATTTAGGGTTTTTATACATGAGCTTTTACTTATTCTATCTTTATTTATTGTTGTAGAAAATGTCAAACAAATTGAACCTTCGTTTTATCATCGAAAACAAGCTTGACGAGACAAATTTTCTCGATTGGGAAAGAAACCTCAAAATCGTTTTGAGGCACGAGAAGATTGGCTATGTCTTGGACGAGGCCCTACCGGAAAAGCCCGGCGAGGGTTCGGGCTGCGGATGTTGTCGAGAAGTACAACAAGCACCGTTCGACAAGATGCGATGCTACATGTATCATGCTTGCTTCTATGACACCCGAAGCTGCGAAACAAAGCATGAGTCATGGACGCCTACTCTATCATGGTCCACCCGAAGGAACTTTATGCTTCTCGGTCTCGCTTTGGGAGGTACGAGGTCTCGAAGGCCCCGTTTAGTTTTAAGATGACATCCGGGACCGTGGGGTCACACGTGCTTAAAATGATCGGGTACATAGAGAGAGGCTGGGGGAAGTGGGCCACAAGTTGGAACGAGAGTTGAGTATTGACTTGATTCGCAATCTCTACACGATTCATTCTCGCAGTTCGTGATGAACTATCACATGAACAAGATAGATTGCTCCCTTGCGGAGTTATTGAACATGTTGAAGACTCGCCGAGGGCACCGTGGGGAAGGAAAGCAAGTGTTGCTTTGGTCACTTCGAGCAAGGGCAAGGCAAAAGCCCGGAAGAAGTCCAAGAAGGCGAAGGCCGCACCTAAGCCAACGCCTAAGATAGCGAAAGACAAATCCAATGATGTTTGCTTCCATTGCGGTGAGACCGGACATTGAAGGAGAAAGCGCAAAGGCTTCGAGTACCAAGAAGAAGCATTCGATGCTTCGACTCCGGTATATTTATGATTGAGATCAATATTGCTTCTTCTAAGTCTAACCACTTTGGATATTAGATCTTGGTTGTGGTTCTCATATTTGTACGAATATGCGAGGCACTAAGAAGAACTAGAGATCCGAGGAAAGGAGAGGTGGACCTACGCGTTGGAAATGGAGCAAGTGTTGCTGCACTAGCCGTAGGAGTTTATTTTCTTTCATTGCCCAGTGGGCTAGTACTAGAACTCAATAACTGTTATTTTGTTCCTGCTCTTACGAAGAGCATTATTTCTATTTCTGCATTAGATATTGATGGTTTTTCATTTACGTTTGAGAATAAATGTTGTTCTTTTTCACGTGATGGAATCTTCTATGGTACTGGCATACTTAGCAATGGTTTCTACATATTAGATATGAATGTTGACATACTTAATATAAATAACAAGTAAGCCAAAACAAATGACTTGAATGAATCCTACTTATGGCATTGTAGACTTGGTACAATGATCGTAACAAGTAAGGTTGTATCAAATGAAATATACTACATGGCTTTAAGCGAGTCGATCAAGCTACTCGAGATGGGCTCAATCCAGAACTCGATTCGCTTTGAATCAGCCTGAACTTGAAATTGACCTGGCTCGCTGATTAACAATACTCAAGTAATGCAATACTCGACTACCCGCGAGCAATCTCAAATATAGATATCTCGAGTTTGAGTTTAAAATACTCGTACCCGAAATCGGACATGAGAATATTGTAAATCGCTTGACTCATTTAGTGTTATACTCGGTTCGACTCGATATTTACATATACATAAATGCAAGTATATGTTGTGTATATATTAACTAATAAGTCTATTCAAATATCATGTATAATATATGAGTAGAGATAATATGTTATGTGTGTATAGTAATGATAATACATGTAATGTATTTCTATGTTACATTTGAGGGTCTCTCATAGCATAACTCATTTGAGGGGGATATAATGGTTTGTCGATAAATTATTTATTTTGTTATCTTATCATTAATTTCTTATTGATTTAATCATTTTCAAGTACATACTTTCATAATAGTATTAATAATGAGAAAAAATATATATTCTACACTTGTCCGCCCGTTTATAAAGTGTATATATATAATAATATATATTCAAAACTGTAATACGAAAGGAAGTTTGGAGATGCCACATGGGCAGCTACGTGGGACAAGTTATAGTAGTAGATAAAATGGATATACACATCCCACCACCACTGTCGAAAAGTGCAAACATGATTTGTCTTACATAAGGGCTTTCAATACAAAATGAACACTCTTGCTTTCAAAAGCCTCTCTCCCCACCGTTGTTTCTCAGAACAAAGTCCGGGCACTTACAATAATATTCAGAGCTCCCCTGCGTTTCAGCATCCATTTTTTCTTTTGTGGTGCTTCCAACTTCTTCAGGGCCTTTTGTTGTTTTTGTTGAATTCTTTTGCTTTACATATTATTTTTTTGCATTCCATGTTTTGCTCGTCATTATCTGTTAACTTTATATGTTTTTTTTTTTTTCCATACCCCTGGCGATCACTTGTACTTAAGAGATGAATGAAAATGATCACTTAAGGCTATTACTCAAGAGAGATCCTGACTCGGGCAATAATGTGGTAGCTAGCACCATGGAGATGCACACACTCTCCACGGTGCTTTGGATTCCTTCCTTCACTAAGGTGGAGAAAAGATGGAGGATTCAGAGATGTGAGAATTGCAAGGAGGAGCCGGTGTCTGGAAAAGCAGCTGATATTGGACCTGTTGCTGCCTGCCTTCCATTTAAAAAGATTTAAAAGTGATGGATGGTTGTTGTTTTGTAGAGAAGATTGAAATACATGTAGTTTTTTCCATTGGATCCAGTTGGACTTGTGTCCTAACACCGCCCGCCGGCCGGCCGGCTGTCTTAGCATTGAAGCGTCTTGAGCTTTGTTGTTGTTGACTTGTTGCTGCTATTAAAAGTTCAGATCCCTTGAATTAATATTTCCTTCTTTTGGTTATATTCACCTTTTCTTTTTGGCTGGCAGGCAGGCAGGCTGAATTGAAGTGTACGTACGATATATCTCTTCTCTATGCTGTAGTGGTGTGGTGGTGCATATTGGATTTTCATCTAATTCCTGGCTTTATTACTGTTTTGTCCGTTCAGCTCCTCATACGGGCATTATCTAATCTTTGGCACCTAGCTTCTGGAGTAGGTTAGAGGTTTTCTTCGACAAAGATCATTTGGTTCAGTTTTCACAGTAATGAAATGTTCATGTGATTTATTGGGGTAGGTGGTGGTAACTTTGGGGTTGAAGAGGAATCGCTACTTTCTCAGGAGGCATATATTCTCTATTCTATGCAAAGCTTGTTTTCCAACTCCTTACGAAACACAAATTAACTCCATGATCTCCTCTCGTATTGATTTGACCCCATAAGCGGGACCTATTAGAAGTAGAAGGCGCTCTGGTGGGATCTTCACGGACAGAAAAAGATTGCAGCCGAAGCTCGATCTCGCCCCCGGATGAACCATATAGCCAAGAGAAAGCATGAACTATAGGGGCGCTGTAGCCTATGAATCTGGGAGATCCGAGACAGCCGTTTCACGCACTTCCTCACTCTTGACGAGGTTTTCACGCTTCTTCTGACAACTGAGTCTCGCCTCTTGTACCACCGACCTGTTTCTCTTCAGGCCACCACAGCTCCGGCCACTCAACCGAACGTCGCTGCAAATTTTTTTGGTGTTCAATCCGGTAAAGGCCAATCCTCCCAACCCCATAGAGGCATGGAGCGAAATTCTAACAACCGTGGACTTGGCCACCAATCGCAGCAACAACAGCAACGCCCTCCACATGATTCAGCCAATTAGAATACTGCTCCCATTTGTCAAATTTGTGACCGGGTCAGTCACACGGCCCAAATATGTTGGTACCGGTTCGATTTAGACCCACCACCTCACCGTGCAATTCCCGTAACCCACAAGCTTCTGAACCTCAAAATCGAATGTCCTTGTTGCTCCCTCCCTGAAAAACAATTTTTTATCCATTCACAAATTTGCTTCTAATAATTCCGTATTTTTTGAATTTCATGACTTTTTTTTGGGGAATGATTACTCGGTCCGCGTCCATCATAGGGGTTCCTAAAAGACGGGTTGTTACCCTCAGAAAAAAAAAAGACGGGTTGTACCATTTCATTAGTACCTCAATAAATATCCTGTCAAAGCTCTGGCTGCCTCCCGCGCCTCTCCTGTTCTTTCGCACCAACGTCTGAGTCACTGTTCTTACCCGGTCCTTCATCATGCACTTAGTCATTTATCTATTTCTGTTTCTAATAATAAGTCGGATCATGTTTGTGCTCCGTGACAACTTGCTAAGAGTCACCGTCAGTCGTTACCTGTATCTGATTTTATTTCTAATGCACCGTTGGATTTGGTTTATTCGATGATTGGGGCCCTCGTGCCGAACCCTTTATTTATGATTCTCGTTATTACGTGAGTTTCTTAGATGATTTCACTAAATTTCTTTGGCTTTATCCTTTGCACAATAAATCCGTTGTTGAAACTGTGATTTTCGAATTTAAAACTTTAATTGAACGTCAATTCAACACCACACTTAAAGCCTTACAAAGGCGGCGAGGCGGTGAATATTGATGTCTTTCCCAATCCCTTACTACCTCCGGTATCCATCATCGTCGCTCTTGTCCCCACACTCACGAACAAATGGGTGCCATTGAACTTCGCAATCGACAAATTGTTGAAGTTGGTCTTTCCCTCATTGCCCAATCCAACCTTCCCTTACAATATTGGGAATAAACCACTTACCCACTCGTGTTACGAACTATAATACTCTCTATGAAATGGTACATCACCACCCCCCCCTTCCCCCGGGCCATGCCTTCCTTCGGGTCTTCGGTTGTGCGTCGGCCTAACCTTACTCCCTATAACGATTAATTACACCAAGCCATGAGATACGTTAAAAAGGAAGGGATACCGTTTTGTTTCGTTTTCTTGTTGGTCAACGACCATTTATGTGTTCTGAATTAGATAAGGGTACGTTTATTACTAAGAGTTGCATTGTCTCTATGGGATCAACCTTGATTCGCCTTTGCTATACTACGATTGACCTAGTACTCTTGCTAGTATAAGCGACTTACATGCGTGATATCACACCTCACGAAAGCATGACACACCTCATGAGTGGAACAACATTCTCGCCCGATTTTCGTATTTCATGGCGCACCTCACATGGCCATAGCGCACTCCATAGAGTGAAAATGCATTCTACCCAAAATTGTACACTACATGGTGCACCTCACGAGAATCATGGGGGGTGCCATGCCCCTGTTTTTGACAATGTTTCTCTTGCGTTTTGGGGCACTATTTATGAGATTTAGACATCATATTTTGAGGGATTTTCTAGGGTTGGGTAGCGACCACAGAGCTTCACCATCTCAAATCAATGCTAGAAAGTCTTGTTAAATTTGGGTTAGATTTAGGTAATTTCATCCTCCCATGATCAATTTCATGTGGAAAAGTGGCAATTTCAATTGGATTTCTTAGAGAATGAGGGATTTCTTCAACTCCAAACTTTGGTACTTTGCTCTATCGGTTTCTTATTATGATTATGGCTTCGATTTACTCTTTGGTATGGGAAATCGAAACTGGTATAATTGATGATGATTTCATCAAAGTAAGGATATGAGAATAATCTTCCTGTTGCTTGTTAACAACAATAACTTCACCCATACTACTTTAATATTACCTCCGTCCCAAATGTTTATACATTTTCACACGGATTAAGCAATTAGTGACGTATCATTAATTTTAATGGTAAAAGTCTAAAATATCTTTTGATTCGTTGAATTAATAGTTGTAAAGTAGATGAATATATAATAAATCAGGAGTATGAGAAAGAAAATTGTAATAAATGTTACATCCGTAATCTAAATGAACTTATGATAAATTCAAAAAGCTAAAACGGATTTACATTTTGAAACATAGAGAGTACTATATTAGAGGTGCAGTTCTTCTCCAGGATAGTGGTGCAGTATTGGAGGCTTGGGCTTCTCCACGGTCGCATTGCAGCTCGGCCTTGGTTGCGGAAGCCCAAGCCTTACGATGGTGCTTGAGTAGATGTCTAGCCTTGGGTCTTAAAAGTTTAGTCTGTTATTCTGATTGTCTAGTATTGGTAAACTACTGTAATAGTTCAAAACCCCCTCCAATATCCATCTCAGTTATCCTTGATGATATTAGATTGTTAACTGCTAGTTTTGATTATTGTCATGTATTGCACACTGAACGCGAAAGTAACAAGCTGGCTCACAATCTTGCGGCTTTCTCGTTCAGTTCGGATATTGGGGTGTTTTTAAGACAACTCGTCCGGTTTGGCTTTGTAACGTTTAATTAGTATTAATGAAAGTTTTCGTTAAAAAAAAAAAAAAAAAAAAAGAGAGTACTATAAAAACAAGATAATAAAACAATAAAACAAGTTAATAACAGCAACAGCAACAGCACGCAAGTGATAATTCTTACACAATCATCGAAACAAAAAAATAAAAATTTGTAGCCCAGTTGCGGTATAGTCAATTCAGTTGGGCCATAAAAGTCAAAGACAATAAACACGTACTATGTAACAATCAAGGGAAGAGTTAGCTATGATGATTGGAAAATGAAATAAATAAATAGAAAGGAAACGCCTACTTTATTTCTTTTGAGAAAAGGAAACGCCTAATTAATCATCATACTTTATCAACAAAAAAAAAAAAAATCATCATACCTATGGGTCGTTCAACAAAATAATAATAAAAAATAATCATCATACATATGGATATAGTTGAAAAAAAAATATAGTAACAAAAGTATCAACGATCAAACTTAATAAACAGCAAACTATTCATGGTTTAGCATCATTAGAGGACAAGTTGTGCGTATAATTCATAGTTTTGGACCAGCCGGTTGATGGATCATTAACCAACAAATTTGTCGTATGTTATGTGCTACATCTGGACAAGGTACAGTTTTGTACAATCGGTTCTCCAAAAGATCGTATACGTATATGTGTGTATCTTGCCTATAACGAGTGAAGTAGATGGAGTTTCCTTTCAAACCTGTCGGGTTGCAGAAGCGAAAAAACGGGTGAGGTAGGAATCGATGAAAAATGCTCGATCCCCGATATTAGTTACCCTAACCCAATCCACCTTTGTTGTATTCTCATCTTTCAACAACTTGTACACTTGTAGTGCGATAGTCCTACGGACTACACCTAGCCGAAAATCAAAAATTACAAAAATTTCACCGCAAGATTCAATTAAGAATATAGAATATGATATTGACACATTGAATGGATTTGGACACTCGATTTGTCGTTCTATTTGAAGGTTGTTACCGTGCATATCCACTGTGACTAACTCATACCTTTGACGAATACCATAAATTTTCCCATCGCATGTAATAAAATTGCTCAACATGTAGTCATAAACAACTTCAACCCAATTTTCTTGATTTGGACGCCAAAGCTTGATTCGGCTCCTCCGATGCTCCCCATCCTTCATTGATGAGATGAATGCAACAACACTATTGGGTTTCAAAGGCGAGGAAGAAAGAAGGCATGTATGGTACCCTACATTTTCCAAATCCGGTAGCAAAATTTTATCCATGGTAATCAAATGTAGCAGAAAACACGGAAGAAAGTTATTATCATCTGAATCTCCGGTGATTACCACCCATCCGTCACAGTTGGCATGAATGGTATTTTCCGATAAGTACGCGGCAAGAACATTCTCTTCAAACAACGATTATCGTCATGCATTGTAAAATGTTTGAATATTATTGGATTTTCCATGTGAAAACATCAACCATGGACAAGATTGTGCATTGGGTGGACAAGCAGCTGCACCCTTTTTTCTATCAGCCATATCGACAATTTCTGCAAACAAAATCACAAAGTTCCCATGAAAATTCATTGACACAGGGTGAATCCATGCCCTAATTATCTTTACAAAGACGATTCACACTGGATTAGAATGCTTTAGTCGACATATTACACATTGGAAAAAAAAAAAAAAAAAAATAACAGCATCTATAAACTTCAGAACGAAAGGAAAAATTGGAACATATCGTACACTGAAGTTGATAATCATGGTACATGATAATAAAATAAAATTAAAAAAAAAAAAACTTGTATAAATATATAAGCTAAACTATATCAACCCAACATGGTTTTAAATATAACGTGATTATGTGAGAAATAAAAAGAAATCGAATTAAAAGAGAAACTCAGATCAAATATGTAAAAAGAAAAGAAAAAACAATTACCGATTTCCTTGTTGATTTGATGCAGCAGGAGGAACTACCGTTTTAATATGTTGAATGAATATATGTATTGCCTTCCCACCTTCTCTTTACTTGGAGAAGATGATAAAAATAAAACAATGAAGAGGGATATGGGAGGCTTTGTATTTATTTATAGATTATAGATATACATCTTTTTCCTTTTCCTGGTCGGATATATAATCGTGCCATATTTTAAATAGAATATATTAATGATGTTTCACTTTTTAAATAGAATATAATTGGGAAATTTCGTGAGTTAATAAGCGTGTCAAAATTCCCATATCTTTTTTTTTAAAGGAAAATAAAGAGATACGATAATTTTCCTCTAAAAAATCACAAAGAGATGAGATATTTTTCAAGTAGTATTTGGTAAACAGGACACACTTTAAGGTAATAAATAGAATAAAAATATTTTATGCTGACTAAAATGCCTTGCCTTTCAAGAAACGTATAACTTTTTTTTTTTTTTTTTTTTTTGAGGAAGAAACGTATAATATTTTCTTGTTGTAATATTATCGATCCTTCTGATTTCAACTTTGAATACTCTTTCTTGATATAATTTGATCATGGGCGTAGGAAGAACTTCGAACTTCGAACTAGGGGTCTAACTCAAATAAAATACATCTGAGCATGGGCAGAAAAATGATTTTATTAATTTCAGAAGGCTAATTGTAAGTAAATTGTTGCCGAGAAATTGTTACAAATAAAAGGAACCGTAATTATACAAATTAAAAGAGAATGTTAACGAGAGAAGAATAACATTATTCATTCACCCTAAAAAAAAAATCCATTATTCATTCAAAAAAAAAAAAAAAAAAACAACAACATTAGAGACATGCCTCAAAAAAAAAAAAAAAAAAAAACACATTAGAGACATGTCTATTTCACGGAGCTTTTCTCCTTGACAGTGCCCAAATAGTTACTCAAAGACAAAAAGTTTTGCCTGATTACCGGGAGTCAGAACATTCGGTCAGACGATCACGGTCTAACATGTTGGGGTGAATAAAAGAAAATTTGAAGAAATAAGTAATTAGTCATTAGCCTATAGGTTTTATTTATAAATAAGAAATAATTAAAAAATTATTCATGTTAATCGTTCGAGCAAAATTTCTGACATCTTAATACACTCAATGCCAAATAGTTGTCAAAAAGCATAAACCGAAAAACATAATACTGTATGTGCCCCAGCTACACCTTCATAACTTCAAATACCCGGATTCGTTACCGCTCTCTTCCTGTAAGACTCCAACCGCCCTTAGTCTTTGAATCTAGAAAGAATAGAGAAATTGAGCTTCGAATAACGAAATACTAAAAAAATATCGGGGAACTTGAACAATAGTTCAGCTTTTTCTATATTTCATTAATTCCGTGACCAGAACAGTGGAGGATACACGTTGCACTACGATTTTGAATCAGAAGAGAGATTTTAAAAAATGACAAATCTATTCACATATCAATAATCGAGCTGGATTCGGTGTATCTTTAAGGGATTTGCTTTTTCTATGGGTGTACGAGTGTTATTTACTTCTTATACTTCTACTATAGACCAAAAATGAATCTACCAATACACTTTACTGACATGGTGTACAAAGAAAAGTAAAAGAGAAATGTTTGCCCACAACTAATGGTCACAACATATTTTTAAGCTGTTGATTTTTATGGGAATCATATGGTTCAATATGATCAACATTATAATCAATGGTCCCAAAATATGTAGTGCATAATGTTGTGGCAATTTTGTTGTGTCACTATCACTTCTCAGTTCTCAAGGTGAAATTGTTAAATGTTAACCAAGAGGGTCCACACTCCCCATGTAATACGGAATGAGTGTAGATGTTAAATAAGTAATCTAGTAGCATACTCGTCACTTTCTTTTAATACTATTTTACAGGACTCAATGAACTGAACCAACAATACACAAAGTGAAAGACTAATGCATGCAAGAATGCGCTTACAGCAAAGATAAATGGAGCATACATGTGAACTGTATCAATACAATCAAATGAGCTTTAATTTATATATATATATTGTTAAGATCAAAGCAACTGGAAGAAAGTTGTGTTGTTGTATTACATAATCACATGTATTTATAGTTACAATGAGAGTAAACCCTAGTTACATAATGTACATGATCGGACAAATATACCCTTATAACATGATTCTGTTCCATGGGTGTATCAATAGGCCGACACCCGAGCATACCAGCCTCTGTCAAAAGATCTAAGACATACTTACGTTGAGACAAGAAAATCCCATCCGGGCTACGGGCAACCTCCAAACCAAGAAAATACTTTAATAGGCCCAAGTCTTTCATATGAAAGCAAGAGTGTAAATATTGTTTAAAGCAAAGAATCACCTCAGAGGAAGAGCCAGCAATAATTAAATCATCGACATAAACCAGTACATGCAACGAGCACCCATCCCGAACATAGTTAAATAAGGAATAGTCAGCATAAGACTGGGTGAAGCCATAAGATTTCAAAGCAGCGGATAACTTTGCAAACCATTGGCGAGGAGCCTGCTTCAATCCGTACAACGATTTACGAAGGCGACACACCTTCCCGGGTGAGGAACTATGATAGCCCGGGGGAAGCTGCATATAAACCACCTCGGACAAGTCACCATGCAGGAAGGCATTGTGAACATCCATACGATGTAATTCCCAATTACGAACGACGACAACGAGAGAGAAACACCCGAACCGTACCCATCTTGGGCCCTTTGGAGCAAAAGTTTCGGTATAGTCTACACCAGCCACTTGGCGATTTCCATGAACAACAAGACGAGCTTTAAGACGCTCAACAGCCCCAGTGGAGGTGTACTTAATCTTGTAAACCCAACCACTGCTAATAGCACGCTTACCGGGTGGCAAATCCTCCAAAGACCAAGTACCATTACGTTCGAGTGCATCAATTTCTTCCTGCATAGCACGACGCCAACCTGGGTAGCGGATGGCCTCATGAAAAGTAGCTGGTTCTTTCCCTTTCGAGAGAGCTACCAAAAAAGACTTGTGGCGGGCAGAAAATTTATTATAATGCACAAAACAAGCAATATCAACAGGTTTACACGAGGAATGCGAAGAAGGAGGGGGTGCAGAAGGTGCCGGGGGGCATATCTGCTGCCGAAGAACCGTATGAGTAACATAATCGCGAAGCTTCGTAGAAGGGTTCTTGGTACGTAAACCACGACCTAATGCCTCTGTATGAGGGGGAGGTGCAGCCGTAGGGGGTACAAGAACACTCCCCCCGGAGTCAGGCATATGGACAGGACCCTCAGTAGGTGGAAGGGGCAAAGCAGCATCAGGAGGAGGAGCCATAATGAGATCATCATCATCATCCCACAAAGGAGGCTGATTAAAATACAACTCCCATTGATGACGAGCATGGTCAGGAAGTGTGTCAAGGAATGGAAACGTATCTTCAAAAAACTGAACATCACGGCTAACAAAGAACTCATGTGTATCAAGATCGTACAACCGCCAACCTTTTTGACCAAAAGAATAGCCAACAAAAATGCATCGCCGAGACCGAGAATCAAACTTATCCCGAATACGAGGACGGTTAGAAGCATAACATAAACATCCAAACACGCGAAGAGACGAGTAAGAGGGTGGGCGATCAAAAAGGCATTCATAAGGCGTTTTGTTATCCAAAATAGGGGTGGGCGTCAAGTTAATTAGATGCACAGCTGTAAGGACACATTCTCCCCAAAAATAACGAGGCAACTTAGCCTGGAAACGTAAAGCACGAGCCACATTGAGGATGTGACGATGCTTACGTTCAACACGCCCGTTCTGTTGCGCAGTATCAATACAAGAAGTATGGTGCACTATCCCCTTATCAGCAAAAAATGAGCGTAAACCGATAAATTCCTGTCCATTGTCACTACGCAGAGTCTTAATCTTTTTATTGAATTGAGTTCGCACCATCTTGTAAAAATTACGAATCAATTGATCAACCTCATGTTTGCCAACCATTAAAAACACCCAAGTAGCACGGGAAAAATCATCAACAATAGTAAGGAAATAACGGGCGTCACAACTAGATAAAACTTTATTTGGTCCCCAAATGTCACAGTGAATCAAATCAAAAATAGCAGTAGCTCTGTTCAAACTGACCGGAAAACAATTACGTGGTTTGTTTGCTCATATACACACACGACAATCAAGAGCACAACCTTTATTCAAATTTTTTGGACAATCTATTACCGGTAAGGAAGAAACAACAGTCATCGAAGGATGACCTAAACGCCGATGCCATAATAAACCGGAACCGGCGAAATTTGCCACCGTATTAATCGAAAATCGGGAGCACAAAGCTGGCCGGAAAAGATAGACCCCACTAAATGGAACCCCCACTCCAATCAAGTTCCTCAAAATATGGTCATGAATAATACAAAGCTTGTTAGCAAAAATAACAGTGCAATGGCGAGCCTCAATTAATTGTGACACAGAGAGTAAATTACATTCCATAGAAGGAACATAAAGTACATTATTCAAAGTCAGACCATTCAACACAACACGGCCTTGTTTAGTAGCAGTAAGATTTTTCCCATTAGGTAGTCCAACAGAAGAAGTCAAATCACACAAATCGGTGAATAAAGAAATATTACCGGACATATGGTTGGAAGCACCCGTATCTATGATCCAATCATCAGAAGTATACGTACCCGGTAATTTGTCAAAAAAGGTAGCTGAGGACTGAATATTTTTAACCGCAGAGACAAGTTGTTGCCATTGTTCATCAGAGAGGGGAGGAAAAGTGGTGCGATCAAACTCACCGATATCGGACCCCCAGCCTGTCTAGAGGTGCCGGCATGGGAAGCAAAAATTTTAGCACCTGCACCACCATGGCCTCCGCCGTGGCCTGTTCGACCGTTGCCACAAGCTGTCCGGCCACCATAGGAGCCACCAGAGCTGCGTTCTCCTCTATACCAATCGGGAGAACCGATAATTTCTAAGCAACTCTCCTTTTCATAATTATCACCCTTTAACATCACCGGGCTGATCACTGATCCAGTGCCCTCACTGGGATGTAAATAGTAAGCAGAAAAAGGTTCATAACGGGGACCTTTGATGGCTGCAACATCATCACCGGACATGGTGAAGGGGAGGACAAAATAGGGTTAAAGAAACCTGCGAGAAAAGTGTTGTATAAAAGTTCTTTTTTTTTTTTTTTTTTTTTTTTTTGGTCTTTAAGTAAAGAAGCAGGATCGAAAGGAAAAAAAATGGTTAATCTCTCATGGAGAGAGCTCTGATACCATGTTAAGATCAAAGCAACTGGAAGAAAGTTGTGTTGTTGTATTACATAATCACATGTATTTATAGTTACAATGAGAGTAAACCCTAGTTACATAATGTACATGATCGGACAAATATACCCTTATAACATATATATTGGAGAAGGGACCTAAAGATTAAAGCATTAGATTTTCTATAATAATAAACAAATAAAAACTCGGCAATTAATTCATATCTAATCCGTAGTAAGTTGTAACTAGTATGTAATATTTAAAGAAGAAGAGAAGAATTTGAAATCAGAAAACTTGCAATACATACAAGGTCTACTGTTTAAAAAGCAAAAAACAAGCAATAAGTATGCAAGATGTGATAATTAAGTAGTCATACGCTTCAACTACTAGGCAGAGACCATCTTCATCACACCTCCTTAGCCCTTTTTTTCATCTGTATCGTCATTTTTTCTCCCCCGTTGTTTGTATCATCGATTTTTCACTTGTTTCGTATCCCTCGTCCTCATTTGTCCCATCTTTTTTGTCGCTTCATCAGACACATAATCCGTACCCGTTTCATACTACTCCGTCTCCTCATCTGCAACGATTTTTCGTATTCCTCGTCCTCATTTGTCCCTTCTTCTAACCCTTCATCAGACACATAATCCGTATCCGTTTCGTACTCTGATGTCTCTTCATCAGTCTCTTCATCAATTGTCTCTAAGAACCAATCAGCATCTTCCCCGTGACAACAAACCTCCCTCGGCTCGATCCAACAACTTTCTAACTGCTCTGCTATTTCTGTTTGGTTGAGATTATTTCCGCAGAGATCGCTCCCGTATGTACGAAAGGTTTTAGTCTCTAGACAATAGAAGACAGGGTAATTGTTTTGGAGCATTGGGAAGAATATTTTATTCTTCATCATGTCTAAAACACTCTTTGTAGCAAAAGATGTTCCAATGCTCACAAACAAAGCATAGTCCCCTAAACTATCAACATTTTTCCAAACCGTATTAAACTCATTCAACTTGAAAACTGAAACCCACGAACCAGAATTTCCCATAAACAGAGACATTAGGCCCCCATCATGCTCTACAAGATAGTTTTCATATGTCCATTTAAGTGGACGTGGAAGGGGACATGGGGGCTCCTCAAGAACAATCCAGGTATCGTCCTTATGATTATACACCCCCAAGTTCCCCTCTGGACTCAGGCAATAAAACATTCCGTTAAGAAAAACAGGATTGCTATAGGATGGCCTGAAGGGTATGTTATTTTCATATCGATCCATTTTCCACTCCTTCTTTCCAAGACGAATGGTTGCGATACTCACATGGGTACGAAGAAAGCATGAGATGACAAAAACTACACAACAACCTGTGGATGATGATGGAGCACAAGAGAATGTGACGCCAACGAATTCGCGAGCCCGAGTTTAGATCGGGTAGCGCAATCACTTTCTTGGGGAATGGACTAAAGAAGAACATGGAGCAGAGCCCCGAAAACATAAGCAACCAACCATCTTTTGAATGGAGGGCTCTTGCTTCATCATTCACTTTTTCTGCATCTACAAGTAGGTTCTTGGCATATCTCACATTTGGATACACCGGGTGAATGAATTGATAATTCAGCTCCGAACACTGTTTGTGAAGAAGCCATTGTGATTGCGGTACAGGAAATACAAGAGGATTATGCTCCTTTTGAAATGCACACTCCTCCGCCGCATGCCAACTTCGACAAACTAAATGAAACGACCTCGCATCTTCGCCATATAGATGTGAAAGAATTTGCTCCAAAAGCTCTTTTGGGAGCTCTCCCCAATTTCTCATACATGTCGCTTCCATTGAAATATCCCCTACATCACAGTTTGAATCAATGCATTGGTAACATCAGGCAAGAGATACACTATCATGTAAAGGCTGGAATCAATTTTGGTAATGCAAAAAGAAATATCACTCCCTTCTTAGTTTGTTTGTTTCTTGAACTGATAATTTTTTATATAGAGACTTTTTATAGGACACACTTTTTATAGACGATAGATAAAAGTAGACATTTTCCGAAACCAATTTTGGGGACTATGGTATTATACAAGATAATATCTTTCATACACTAAAGCTGCCCAAGATCCCTATCTCATGTTCCGTGTTATTTATACATCAATCCGAAACCAATTTTGATTCTACATGACCCATTCAAAACTCCTCTATGGTATTATACAACCCCACCCCACAAAATTCGTTATGCCCACACATCTCCATACACTAAAGCTGCCATCTTGATAGCTCCTAAAAAAGAGGATTTTCTCCGGTTCGATGACGGTGGGCTGCAAACCGGCCAGTTCAGTTGAGACAAAGGTTGCCATTGCTCGATTACTTTGTTGATTTAATGAAGAAACAATGGCTACTGTTTGAGGGTGGCCGGGTTTCTTGATTTAAATACCGTATGTATTGCCTTCCCACCGCCTTATTACTTTGTGTGGTAGTAACTAGTAAATAGAGAAGGAACATAGGAATAAAAAGCTTATATATGTAGTTATAATTACTTTGGTCTCTCTCTTTTTTTTTTTCTTTTTTTTTTTTCCTTTACTTTTTTCTTGGTCGTGTATTTTGTCAAAATTTCACCTGATGAACAAAAAGATACCTTTTTGTTTTCTACTTATGTTTTATTTTAATATCTTTATATTTCTATCCCTAGCAACTAATAAAGACACGTGACAAAAAATACCGAAAAAAAAAAACACGTGACAAATATCTGTTAATGTTGTCCCGCAGTGGACATTTACTATTAGGGGTGGCAAATTTCCCGATAATCCCGACATTTCCTGATCATGTCTCGAAATTAAAATCTTGTCCCCGAAAATTTCCCAACCTGAAATTTCGGGATTTTCCCGACCCGAAAATTGCATAAAAGAGATCGAGTATAAAATTCAATCACGTCGGGTTCTCGATCCCGACCCGAATATATATATATATATATATGTGTGTGTGCGCGCGCGCGCGCAACATTTTTCATTTCAATATGAAAACTCACAACCCTAAATACTAAAAGCATAAACTTAATTACTACACTCTCTGCTTTCTTCGAAACTAATTTTCTCTGCACCTCTCTTCTGATCTCGTATACATGAATGTATACACTATAATTGTATATAACAATCAAATTCAATGTAGTTTTCTCATATAACTTATTGAACTATAACCTATTAACTACGAGTTATACATTAAAACATAGATTTTGTATATGTTATACGATTTTAATTTGTATAGGTTATATAAGATATATTGTTTTAAAAGGAGTTGTATCAGCAATATATTTATATGTAAATAATTATAAGTTATACATCATTAGTTATAGTGTATCCTTTGAGGACAATTAATATTTAAAGTAGTACCTGGTGTAACAAAAAAGAAAGAACAATTTGGGGTGATAGTGGTCATTTAAGGTTGGAAAAATAAAGTGAAAAAAGAAGTAAAAAATGGAAGGGGTTAGAAATTGATTGTTCAATTTCTCTTAACTGCCTCTAGTTGTACCCACTTGGACATCCACGTAAGTAGTGTGGCGGATTCGTGAGAAATTTTTCTTAGCATTACTTGATCATTCTTATTAATCTTCTAATCTCTTCTCTTCTCTATTAAGAGCTGAGGAAATTTTTTTCTGCAGGCAACGTCGATTTGCCTCCCTGGTCTACACGTGGAGTTTTTTTTAAATTAATTAATTACTTTATATATTTGTTACCCATTTTATCAGGCCGGTCAGCTTTGAGTTGATGACTACAAGACAAAGGAAGAAATGAGTCAGAGCGCACTCCGCCAGCCCTTGTTGACACTTGTCTTGCCGACTTATGTATAATTACACTTAATTATATATTTTTATTGTCTTGGCGTGTTTAGCTAAACCGACTTAGCGTTTGCCTATGTATACTGGGTCATAATGTAATAGAAGTTGGAGAAAAAAGAATATACACAGAGTTATTATGTCAATTTATCGACTCACTCGTTGTTTACTTCATAGCATATGTCCGACCGGCGTGGTTCATGCAACTGATGTACTTGAAGGATATGACGTAATAAAATACTTTTGCTTTCAAAAAATAAAAGAAAATCCAATAATAATAATGTATAAAAAGTGAAACATCCATCATTAATACTATTTTATATAAAATTATGGGAATAATGTATTCGCACGATTAATTAGCTTAGTTGTTAATGACAAAATATATCCAGACAAAGAAAAGGAAAAGTTGTTGAAAAAAAAAAAAAAAAAAAGACCGACATAAAACCCACTCTAAAAAAAATAATAATAAAAAAGACCGACATACACATACATGCTTCCTTCTCAGTTTACCCTATTATCAGTTTAACCTAATGAGATATATATATATAAAAGCCTCCCTCTTCCTTCATCCAAACGTTCTTTGTATTGTCTAATAATACATATATATTATAATAATAATAAAATATAATAATAATATATATATATATATATATATATATATATATATATATATATATATATATATATATAAAGCCTCCCTCTTCCTTCATCCAAACGTTCTTTGTATTGTCTAATAATACATATATATTATAATAATAATAAATATAATAATAATAATAATTTGCATCTTCCATTCCTCAACTCGAACAATAAACACTTGGGAAGCGCCATCGTCTAATTGCTTGTTCTATTTCTTGCGAAGAAATCCACCTCCGTCACCACCACCACCACCACTGCGAAGCTTCTGGTTAGTAACCTTTCACTTTTTTTTTTGTTATTGATTTCTTTTTGTTCTACCACTAAACTAATTTTTGGTGGATTGAGATTGTTCATCTTTACAAAGTGTGTTTTTATTTTTTATTTTTAGACAAGATAATTAATACGGTCCATCGAATTGATTTATTACGTTATTTGCTGCCTGATGACGAGTATAGATATAAAGATAATTTGGTGGATATTTTATTTGTATAAAAAATTCAACCCACTTTTTTTAAGCCCTTATTGAAAAGTTCAATTGGTTGTGTAAAAGCATGATTAATTAATGTGGTTCATTTGATTTTTGTGCCCTTAATTTGCATTGTGATTCAGCCTATTTCAACACCTGCAAGCAAACGTGCTTAGTTTTACAAACTTGTAGCCTTTAATTTTCTTGTTAAAGCCTTAATGTTTTCTTAGTGATATATTTTCAAGTATTGCATTGTGATCCATTTGCCAAACTTGGTAAACAGAACCTTTTATTGGAGTGTAAGGGACTTCGAGTTTGGTTTATTGCTTTTCATTATATTGCATTGTTATAAGACCCAACGTCGACGCTTGGTTTTCAAGGTTACGAATGACACAACAGTGATCTGCACCGTTGATCATGTTAGATTTACATCTGATCAATTTAGACACATTATTATGACGCCGTTGTGTCCGTATCACTACTCTTTTTATTCTCTTGCAGAAATAATTGATATGACTGGTAGAAGAAAGGGTGTTTCATCTAGTCCACCTAATGCGCAATCTTGCCCATGGTTGATGTTCTCCCACGGAAAATCCAATATTATTCAAACATTTTATAGCATAGCCGATAATCGTTGCTTGAAGAGAATGTTACCACACTTATCGGAAAAAACCGTCCGTGCCAACTGTGATGGATGGGTGGTAATCACTGGATATTCAGAGGATGGTAACTCTCGTCCGTGTTTTCTGTTACATTTAATTTCTATGGAGAAAATTTTGCTGCCAAATTTGGAAGATATTGAGTACCATGCATGCCTCCTTTCTTCATCGCCTTTAAAACCCAATTTTGTCCTAGCATTCATCTCTTCAACAGTGGTGGGTAAGGGAAGCCGAATCAAGCTTTGGCGTCTTACTCAAGAGAATTGGGTTGACCTTGTTATTGACAACAAGGTGGACAATTTTATTACGTGCGATGGAAAAATTTACGGGAAACAGAAGTACGATTTAGTCACAGTGGATGTGCACGATAACGATATTCAAATAACAAGACAAATCAGGCTCCCAAGTCCAACGCTGAAAGGGTCAACAAGACTAAGTGGATTCTTAATTGAATCCTGTGGTGAGCTTTTTGTAATTATTAAATTGAAGATAGGAATATCCGAAAGAATTCACACGTTGCAAGTGTATAAGCTCGTGGAAGATAAGAATACAAGAAAAATGGATTGGATTAGGATAACTGATATCGGGGATCGAGCATTTTTTATTGATAACCGCCTCAATGGTTTTTCTTGCTCTGCAACTCAGGCAGGGTTGAAAGGAAACTCCATCTACTTCGTTGGTGCTGAGCCAGATACACATATGTATAGATACAATGTTTCGGAGAATCGAATTTATGAAACATTGCCTTGTCCAGATGTAGCGCATAACATAAGGCAAATATGTTGGTTAATGATCCACCAACCAGCTAATCTAGAACCTTAGAGTTTACATCCCCTGGATATGACCTAGTGGTGAGGAGTGGGGTGTTATAATGACAGCCGGACCCTAAGCTGGAGGTCAGCGGTTCGATTCCCGTAAAAGGGGTTGATTTCCGATTGATAACACCCTTCAGAGATGGGGAACCAGCAAGCCCCTGACTCTAAGCTCTAGGTTACCTGATTAATCTCTCATCACATTCCTGTGAGATCGGGGGTGGGGGGCCCTCACGGTTAGGGTTTAACCGTTTTTTTTAGAACCTTAGAGTTTACTTGTTTTGTTTAAACCCATACATCACCGTAGTAACTTTGCCTCGAGTATTTTCTGTATCTTATTTATTTTGATTAAGTTTATGATGACTTTGAGAAGTTAATTTTTATCCAAATTTATGTAATGGTATATATGCAGTGGTGTATTTTTTTTATTTTTATTTTTTTTTGAACGGAAAAATAAACATTTTCTGATAAGGTGTCTCCCTAACTAAGGTGGGGGTGGGGAGAGAGGAGGGAAGGAACTTGAAAATTGTACTTAAAAAAACTTATTATTTGTGTGTTGCGCTCAAAATAATAAATATGTATGAAAAGTATTTCGTTGCTCAATCGTTGTTATAGATTCGTAGCGAAATAGCTACGAAAACGCTCCTAATGGTTGATTCATCATCCTAGTCCATCATCATAATCTAAACAAAACAACACCAACTGAAAACAGCTGCCAGATGAGCTCGTCTTCATGACCTCAACATCAATTAGATCTTTTTTCCAACTGAAGAGGCCCAGACCAAACCAAAACGAGGCCGACCCCAATGATTTAATTCAAACCGGATTCGGTTTAACAAGTCGGTCTTTAAAAAAGTTATTTATTTGGATTGGTTCAGGTTATGTCATAGTATATACTTTAAGTTGGGTTAATGCTTGCAAATGATAAACCAAACCAAACAATACAAAACAATTTGAACCAAACCTCCCCAATACAATACGAAATACAATTACACATCATTAATAATATCTAAATCCAATTTCCATACCCCTGAGTAAGAGTCGGACTCTGCAGGCACGATCCGGGCCGAACTCCGAATTAGTCGGATCAGTGAGTTCCGGATATCGGGGGATTTAAGCAAAATAAAAAATAAAAAAAATCCAATTTCCATATCACACACAAAAATATCAATATCACCAAGTCTATGGTGCACAGCACTATATATATATACTAGTGACTGCCGGCCGTGCAAGGCACGGCAGCCCGATGCCCTGTAAAAATATAAAACTGATAACACTATGTAGAGGTAAGAACAAAGTAGTCCAGATGAAGATAATTATGAGACATAGCATAAATACCATAATTCATGAAATTATACATAATGGTCTGCACTACAACAGTAGAACGACAAGCAAAAAGCAGGAATTTATGTATCATTACAACAGAAAAAACAGAAGCAAAATAAGTTCTTATGCAGCTAATATAGTATTCATATTACTAAGCATTGCACGTAAGAAAATGTGTAATGCTTTGTAATACCTTACAAAACATGTTACAAAAGAAGAGCAAAAGATTATGTTTTCCCACAAGCAAAAGACAATTTTTTGTAGGTTATTTTCATCATGATTTGGTTAGTTATGCTCCAGCTTTTCCTTGTTTTTCTTGATTGGACCTTGCTCATTCTCACCACATGAAGGTGCTTCATGAATAACATTGGATGCTTCTGAATGATCTGCTGCATTCTTTCCTCCTTTATCAGGCTTCATAGTTGGACAAGCAAAGTCAAGGGTCCTTTTGGCGGATGGGTTTGGACTTACAAGCTTGTCCAATAGCATGTTCAGCCTCTATCTCTTTCAGCACTTTAGCTGCAGTTGGAGTAAAAAACTGTTTCTCATTTGAGTCATCCCCCTTCACATCCATCTCGGTTAGTAGAGCATGAGGATCAACATTTTTTTTCACATGAACTGCATTGTATGTTTTGACTGCTGCATATCGAACAGTCTGAACAGACGCGCTTGCCTGGTCCTTTATTTCTTGCTTCTTCAGGAAACACGCAATTGTTAGTTTCTCTAACTCCATCTTCAGTTCTTCTTCAACTTGAAGCCCCTAAAATATTAGCGCAGCTATAAGAACGAATAATGTTTTGTGTACTCGTACATTGTGATATGTAAAGAAACTCACAAATTCGTGAGAATCTTTCAGCTGTTGTGGAGTGATGTGTGTAAGCATTTCCACATCTGGTGATTTTAAAGTCACAGCGAGTACATCTTCACCTTCAGTCAGGAGTATCGGTATTCGGCTCCTAAATCAATTTGATTAGAATACATTAAAGAAGGCTACAAATACATAAATCATAAATGTATATAAGTATAAGCGATTATAAAAACAAACCTGACTTCTACACCGCTTGCCTGACCGCATTTGGAACACTGTATAACCCATTCCATAGGAATATCGAGTCTTTTCTTGCACGACTGACAAGCATTTATCCAGTACTTCTGGCTGGTAGGTATGAATCTTGGTTTTCCAATAACCCAAGCTGTCTTTCTCTATATATGGAAAAAAATAATATACAAAGTTTTCTTGCATCAATTAAATCTTTACTGTCAGATAAAAAAAGACATGATACAAAGAACCTATATAATATATTGCTTACCAATGGAAGAGCAGATTTAGCCTCAGTCACAGTGATTGTATCTGATTCAGCAGGTGGTGGGTATAACACAGAGGCATCTCTGTAACTTTCATTCTTCAGCATTGTGTTTATCTCATCCATGTTTTCAGCATACCTGTCATAAACAATGTAATGTAGCTTTGTATTTATAACTGAAAAGTATAACGACATACTTATTGCATATGATCATAGTTACCATTCTAACATAGCAGCCTTATCAGTCAACGGAGGATTTATCAAGAAGTATGAGTACTTGCGGGTTGAGAGAGACAGCCCTACGAAAGAGCACGTTTATAGTCAGTGATACGTAAGAAATAACAGACTTACTGAAGATTACTTATTTGCAAGTGTCTAGATTTACCATGAAATGTTGTTGCTTTTACATTCGTTGCAATAATTATCGAGACACCAGGTAAAGCATGTGCTAATTCAAGCCCCTCAACATCTCCAAAATCATCCCACAATGTCATTATCATCGGAACCTTCCTGTTATTGGCACGAAACAGTTTGGAAAGAAGGGGCAGAAAAAAAAACAGGAGAAACATTTATCCGTATAGTGACAAGTATCTATTATATGACTATTATATATGAAGGTTTATAGATACTATTCAGTTAAATAGGTATGTATGCATGGTTCAGCAGATTCTGTGAAATAAAAACTCATTCACTGTATGAAGTATAAATAATAATAAAATGAATAGCGTTTAAAAGATGTTAACGTCAATTACCTTTGGTCGATAATAACTATCTCACGCTGAGACGAATTCTTATTCACTTGCCTACGTGGCATTGCATGGATTACAAGAGCCTTGACATCTGATAACAATTTTGCACACATTCTATAAGATCAGGCAATCAATAAATATGGAGATTTATTAAATACGAAGATTTCTTACTGAAATAGCTTTCGACATCTGCATGCCTAAAGAAGGCTGTAAAATCTTGAGTAGGGTATGTCACTGGCAGCGATGGTGGAATTGCTTCGTCAACAGGTTCGATCAATTTGTTGTAGTCAAAAACCCACGTGAATGCATAGGGCCCGAGTTTGAAGAAAGATACAGCATCAAGTAGTCCAGCATTAGAAACGTCATAGCGTTTAAATGGCAGTAGAGTGCGCTCGAAATAGCGAATATCGTTTTCATAGACGATCCCTGAAACTTTCGTTCCCTGTTTATTTATGTAAAGAATATAAAGAACACATATATTATAAGATCACAATATAATTTAGTGTAAAATCTGCAGATAACGTTACATGAAAACTTTAAATACCTTCTCATCAACCAATACATAACGCCTATATCGTTTCCCTGGTCTGCCATAATTGCCTTTCCCAGTTTGTTCACGATGGCGCTCAACAACCTGTACTCTAACAGTCCAGTCCTTACTTTCTCGGTTGATTTGCAAGACATCAAACATTTCTCTTCTTGGTACAATTGCCATACTGCTTGACTGTATGAAAGAGCATGTAACTGATTCATCAATATTTACTCTACTTCAGAAATAGGCTAAATATTATTAATCTAAAAGATGATCTTGCATAGTTAAAACAATAAATACAGAGTACAAGCCAACAACAGAAAGTAAAAGAAGGGCAAAAAAAGTAAGGATAAAAAAACAATAAGCAAAGCAAGTAAGATTTGCAGTGTTAAAGTACCTTCTTTATTATACAGACTCTATGAATGTGTAAGTACTTCCTTGTACACAATATTTCTGGTTTCAAGTGGTGATGTTTTGTCGTTACAGTCTTTCCTAAGAAGTACTGTTATAGACGAAGATTTTTTCGCACGTGACAACGCAACATAAAGCTGTCCATGAGAGAACACGGGTTCCTTTAAATAAATACCAACACAATCTAATGTTTGACCTTGAGCTTTGTTTATTGTCATTGCAAAGCATAACCTTATTGGGAATTGTTTACGCTTATAAGGAACCGGATACATTTCATTTGTTGGAGGTTGAAGCGGGATTCTGTGTAAGAAGACCTGATTTCCTGCAAAGTCTCCTAAAGAAATCTCGGCCTGTATGACATTCCGACTAAGATTTTTGCAAACTAATCGTGTTCCGTTGCATAAGCCTTCGATGGATTCAGATTACGCAACAAGATGATTGGAGCACCTATTTTTAAGGTCAATTTATGTGGAGGTAATCCATTTGGTGTTAAACTATTTAGTAGGTCTTGATATTGTCCTTGAAGATCAGGGTTTAGAGTTTCATCAAAACTCATGTATTGAAGCTATTTGTACTGAAAATTTATCAATCATCATACTATTTACCTCATCAACAAATTGGTTTTTAGTTGTTAGTATAGCTCTATTAACATAGATTGTGTTTGTTTTTGTGTCATTGATGGCCGGGTAGATCGCTTGGATTAGTTTTAAAATGTCTTCATTTTCATTTTGAGTAGACTTTATAACACGGTTATCGGGTAATTCTATATAACCGTATCTTCAATATTGTTTCGCCTCCCCGCAAGCATCAAGAAAGATGTGAAATATGGATCTGTCTTAGCTCTCATGTTTTCAGTTAAATAAAGCTTTTCTATTTTTGGCCACATAGGAGAGTTTATAAGACATGCGGCAAGCTCTTCTTTTTTGGTTCCTCTCTGAACAATAGGTAATGTTTGCCTAAAGTCTCCACCTAAAACGATAACCTTCCCACCAAATAATTCAGAATTTGACATTAAATCTTGAAGCATGTCATTTAAAGCTTCTAATGCGGACCTCTTTGCCATGGGAGCTTCATCCCAAATAATCAGCTTACTTTCTTTTATTAACGTAGCAAGCGAGGACTGTTTACTAACCCTACATGTAGTAAACTCTGAATCATCAAGTGGTATTTTAAACCTAGAGTGTGCAGTTCTACCACCGGGCAGGATAGAAGCTGCAATCCCGGATGTCGCAGTAGCTAATGCGTAAAATCCTTTGCTTCTAATTTCTGCAAGCAATGCTCTATATAAAAAGTCTTACCAGTTCCACCAGGACCATCAATGAAAAAAGCCTTTGATTTATTTGTATAGACAGCATCTAATACTATTTTGAATATATGTTTTTGCTTTGAATTGAGCATATGTTTCAGACCTAACTCAACAGGCGTAACAAGTATATTACTCTCTGTTCTTAGCTCTCTTGTTAAATCTTCAGGATTTTCATTAATATCAGACATAAGGGTAGTAATATATGTTTCAAGTTTTTTCCCCATAGTTTTAAGATACGAATTTATTTGTTGGAGGACCTTGCACCTAACCTCAGTTTTATCAAGGTTTAAATTTCTAAGGAAATCTTCAGACATGCTGCCTTCAAATGACAGAAATAGCTTTTCTGGATCATTGGGACAACAATATACTAATATAGTAGCAAAAAGCCTTCTAAGTTGAAAAGGCATATGGAAATTTGCTGCCTCTTCCATGCACAATTCTTGACTGTTGTCATCTTGGAGCGAGCCCCCTCTAAGTAATGTCGCCTCTCTAAAAGTTGCAACGATCTTATTGTCAAACACTTTTAGGGACCGATAAGATGTAGGACATTCAATGTTAGCTAAAAGCATTCTAAGATAAAACCTCTCCCCTCGGATGGATGTGCAGTCACAATACGTCCTATAGATTCTCCCTTTTTCCGTAAGGTCCACTCGTTTTTTACTTGGAAGCCAAACAAAGTGTGTAGGGAAATCAACATATGTACATTTAAGTTTTTGAGCATGTGTGTTTGTGCTATTCATGTAAAAAAATTCAGTCAACATTGTCTTAAACTGTTGTGGATTTGTAAGCATATCAGACAAAGATTGTGTACTTCTAAAAGATACAGTCTGGTAGTTTTCTAGATGCAGTGGGAGACGAATGATAGGAGGTTTCATCTCACTCATTGGAAATCTAAACATCCGCCAAAGTGCTTCAGGCGGTGATACCCAACGAGTGATACAACCGGTCTATTTCATCAATGATAGTTGATTGTTCAAACCGTATTAGACAACCGGAATAGAATTCTATCGTCGCCTTTACATATATACTTATAGATATATTTAACCGCTATTATCGAAGCACATATCTCTACATTTATATGACAGTCAAATTTAGAAACTAAGTAAGGTGTATGAGGTACGACCCATCTATTATCTAACCATGCACCCCTTGCTCTAACTTGCTTACCATCGTTTCGCCTGCGGTATGTTGGATATGCATTTGAAGATGATTTGGTTTCGTTAGAAAATTCTTTAGGATAAGAGTTTCTGCATGTTTTATCTTTACGCATACATACATTTGTTGGATTGAGGTGTCCACATGGTCCATGGATCATGTGTTTCACTACTGCCTGGTACAGCCAAGGATTCAAGTCTTTGTCTGGAAGCTCTGCAGAAACAAATTTATCGTATTCTGCTGGATCGTAAAGCTTATGTGCATTTTTTAATATGAGCAGAAAGTGTGCATGTGGAAGGCCTCTTTTTTGATACTCAATGACATATGTGTATGCAGCAACCTCACCAAAGATTTCGTTTTTAATGATTTCAAGCTTGATTTCTTCAATCTTAGAATGAAAAACCCTAACAGTCAGATCTGGTCGATCTTGGGATAGCTCTGTCGGGTGTAGATGGTTTTTTATTTCTGGCCAATTAGGATTACACGTAATCGTTAAAAAAAGGTCGGGCTTTCCAAATTTCTGCACAAGAGTCATCGCATCTACATACTTTTGTCGCATATGCCTAGGGCCACCTATGAAGCTAGAAGGCAGAACAATTCTCTGACCTATATTTGCTGGTTCATGTTCTCCAGCACCAACCGCATCTACGATCCCTTGCAAGAATTCCTGTCTTATTTCATCTTGCTTAGATTTAGCTCGGTAGAAGTCAAGTCTCTGAGTTTCTAATTTGACATACATATCCACAGAATATTGCTGGAAAAGTCTACCGAAACGGAGGACATGGCTATCATCATTAGCCCTAATCTGAAATTTGTACGAATAAAACTCCCGCATAGACACACATCCATAATTTGAGTGAAAACCAGCTGCAGCTGGTATGAGGTAAAAGGTAGAGTTACTTAATCAATAAATCAAAGAAGGCTTACAAAGGAAAATCTAAAGCATGTACAGTACCTAACTCTTCAGACTCCAACAACTGCTCAGCTGTGGAGGAAGTAGAAGGTGAAATCATGGCTGTGGTTGAACCTCTAAGAACAGGGACCCTTTTTTTTTTCTTCTTCACACCGTTTTTTTCTATTCCTTGGTGCCAGCCAGGATTGCCAAACGGGAACATGAGCGGGTACTGCAATGGATCATAGCAGCCATAGTGGTACTGAATGGTTCTTGACTCTCCACTATGCTTGTAAACCCTAATGTCTCTATGTGTAACATCATTAGTAGTCTCATCGCCTTCCAATAACACCGCGACTTGAGACACAAGTAGGGTTCCCATATCTTTTATGATCGACAAGAGGGTTATGCCTTAAGATGATTTGTTTACTTTCTATATGAGGAACATATGCTAGTTCACGAAAGAACTTAGCGTATGGATTAGCCTTTAAGATCTGAATTAGTTTTTCTAGAATTTTTTCATCTAAGCAAGGATCGGTAGACAAGCGTTGTTCAATCTCATAATCAGTGTCATGATAGTAGAACTGAAGGTTTTTGGGCATACCTTCAGAAGGCAACAGGTCATTTATCCAATGATAAACTTGACCTTGAACTCTGAAAGTGTAAATTCCCTTATCTCTTTTCGCTAGTGTTTTATCATATTTTAAACCAAGGGATGTGAATGATAAGTGATTGTTATATGCTCTTATCATTACCCTGAAACTCCTAGGATCAGCAGAATCTGACGTTAGCAGCAAAGCTTTTAATTCAGGAGGTAAATCACCCTGGTTAAGAGTAACATCCCCATCTGAACAACAGAGGTTTGCTGTCTCATGGCTAAACTTGACAGCATGACAGTGTTTGCAATTAGGTACAGGTTCTTGTATAACATAAGACTCAGGTATGCACCGCAAACGTTGAACACCATTAGTTAATTTAAATTTTTTCTTAGAAGGAAGAACGAGACCAATCCTTTATTGTATTACCGTAATTGAATCGCTTATCTTACGTTTACGTCTAAACCTCAACACGGCCATAGCCCTGTATTCAGCATGAGTTAGCACCGTAGGCACATCAGAAACAGTAAAAGCAACCTTATCTGGTTGCACCATTGAAATGTGTTCATGCAGTGTGTTTACAGAAGCACATGACTGATTATCTATGGAAGATTTGATTAACTTTGTTTTTCGTTTAGCGAGGAGTAGTCGAAGATTCAAATCAACAATCTTTTCTTTGCATTTTTAGAGTCCCTAGCTTCACAACTTAGGTTAGAGGCTCGGAAAGACATAGTTTGGAACAAGTGAACTGTGCCTAGGCCTTGCCTTACCTTTAGTTCTCATCTTATGTGATTGACAACCTTAAGTCTACGTGAGGCTAAATCAAACAGAGAGGACAATCCTTCTCTTTACCTATAAGAAAGAAAGGAGCCTTAATAATCCTACATTTAAAGTATTTAAATAAGCTTCGTAAAAAAAAATGTTCAGGAAAAGCTAAGAGAACCAACTTTCTTTAACTCTGAATATTTCAACGAAACATACAAGCAAAGAAGAAGTAAAATAATCACTGTACACGCACAAGAAGCTGAAGCATGAAACTGTTTTACGTCTGTAGAGCCTAATGCATGCAGGAAGCTGAAGTGAAAAAAGACCTTATGCTAAATTAAGGCAGAACTAAAAAATATTGCCTGAATAAAACGGCACACCTGTTGCTGAAATTCAATAAGCAGACTCCAAATCCAGCCAAAACACCAGATCCTAAAGAACACGAGCTGCATAAGAAGAAAGCATGAAGATTTAATCAGAAAAAACCCAGAAATTTAAAAGAAGTTCATAAATGAAGTGGCTAAAACAAAGCAGGCACCAGAGAAGGTAAGCTATAAACATTGTCACAACAAAGAAGACCTTTATTCTGATGTTAACAAGACAGAAATCTAGTAACCAGAACTCATCCAAAAAAAGCCACATAATCTATATTACAATTAAGTTTTGACCACCTGAACATGAAAAACATTCTTCAACCTACCACTAACAATAAAGTGCAGGGATAAAAATTGAATGCATAATAAATGCCAGGCCATCATTTCTACACAGTTCTTATTTTTGCTTCACTTATTTGGCTGTGCAGGTATTCTAATTTCCCTTCTTTGAATGACTAAAAAAACGTTTCAGGAAAGAAAAGAAGCAACTATCTTTAACTGTGAATATTTTAAAGAAACAGACAAGCACAAGCCGAGGAGAAAAAACCCTTATGCTAAATAAAAGTAGCAAGATAAATTACTGCCTGACTAAAATGGCATACCCGTGGCCGAAACCGAATAAGCAGACCCCAAATGCAGTGAGAAAACCAGATCCTAAGCAACACGAGCTGCACCAGAAGAAAGCATGAAGATTTAATCAAGAAAAAGCCACAGGTTTAAAAGGAAAAGTACAAAAACCCAAATAAGGAATAAATCTGTAGCAAAAAAAGGGCAAGGAAGACATACATATGTACTACAAAAGGATCACTAAGACACGTAAGTAAACAACCGAAAACCAAGAAAACAAACAATCCTAGCCTTAGATCTGAAAGAAGAAAACACAGAAGCACAAATAGCAGAGAAGTTAATCCAAATACATTGTCACAAGAAACAAGACCTTTTTTCAGATGCTACAACACAGAAGCACAAACAAAAGTCATTTAGAGTAGAAAGGCTTCAAATTTGAACTACAGAAATTAATTGGTAGCAATGAATACATATCTGAAAATTTTTTGTGACCAAAATACATATTGGCACATAACGAAGACCCAAAGAAGACATAGATATACTATCCATGATGACATTAACTACAATGAAGCTCAGAAAAGAAAGCAAGCAGGAGAAAATTGCATACGAATACACTGTCACAAAAACGAAGACCTTGATTCTTACGAAAACGAAGAACCAAAACGAATGCATGCAATGAATGGCAAACGCATTTACTGAGAAGAAGCCAAACAAAATTAAATAAATTGGCTTTTCATTCATGTGTTTACCTAATACACAAATTGAAGAAAGAGAATAACTAATCTCAGCAATAAACAGAATGAAATTTGTGTTAAAGGGTCCTGATATAAATAACCACAGGCCTTATGGAACAATTTTCTCTGACTTCCGGTATAATCCGGTAGATAATGACCCAAACTACACGGTTAAGCATGTAAAAAAAGACACCTTTTGACACAGCGGACAAAAGGGTATTCAGCTCTAGATATAGGAGGTACTAAAAAGCACAAAATACCCAAAATAGAAGAGAGTTCGAACTTATCTTCTAAGAAATTTCTTGAGAAGCCAACACATCATATCAGCACCAAATCGGAAAGGACATAAGCAGATGGCTGTTAACACCGTCGATGAACATGCAGCAAAGGTAAACGGCGTTATTGCCTCAGTAAACGGCGAACTGAAACCAATCCAATCAACCGCCGAACACGACGGCATGACAGGCGGACAGCCAGAGCAAGAAGCTGCGAGGCAAGATGTAGGGTTTCTGATTTTTTTTGGGAGAGTTTAGTTCTTTTACCGATAGGCACATCAGATGGGCTGTTTTCTTTTGTATAAACGGCCCAAACCAAAACACAGACCATAATTTTTTTTCAAACTGGGGCGGAAAAAAAAGCCCAGACGGGAAATAAAATGCAATAACAGACGAGGTGGAGCAAGGGCTGAGCTTTTGCTCTCTCTTTATATAAAGATATATATATATATATATATATATATATATATATATATATATATATATATATAAATCTAAACCATTGTAATTTGGTTTGGTTACAAACCAAAACGATTCATTGAGTTTGTTATGGTTAAATTTAATTGGGTTGGTTAGAATTGGTTTTCAGTTCGGTTTGAAAGGTTTTAAATTGTAAAAGCAAGAGAGATAAAAGTTCAGAACGTGAATTTGGTCATGGACAGATCCACACTCCAATTGACAACCAAAAAAAATTTAATCGTGGTTATTTGAGTCATTGTGTGTTGTTCCAAAAAATTCACAATGTTCCCAATATGAAAAAAAGAAGTCATTGCTATTACTCTAATGTGAAGAGTAATGATTTAATACCGAGGCCCCCATGATTCATGAATTTAGCCTTCCTGTGCAATCTTGGTTAGCGTTTTATTAACGAACCCAATACACTTTGGGTTCGTTTTTTCAAAGGTAAATACGGGGAATTACTCAATGATGGTTCGGGCGCTCTAACCCATCCCCTGTTTGGCGCAGTATTCTGATTATTAAGGAGTTCTTACGCAAGGGCCTGAGTTGGAATCCCTCTTCCAATTCTTGGATCTGGATTCGGAAGCATTCATCAACTGGAACTTTTTCAGTTCAATCGTCTTATGATATTTTGCAGGCGGCCGGTGGCACCATTCACTATCGTTTTTGGATACGTATTTGGAGCCTTAAGGGCCCGGAGAGACTTAACTTGACGCTCTGGGAGGCTCGGAGCAACATTCTCAAGACTAATGGGCTTATTGCCAAACGCATTCAAGGTGTTGATTCTTCCTGCCCCTTTTGTGGTGCTTGTATCGATACTAATCTTCACGCGGTTAGAGATTGTGACTGGATTTGCAGTGTTTGGAAGATGCTTCTCCCTCTTTCTTGGCATGCTCGTTTTTTTGGTTTTAGAAGGATTGATATGTGGCTCGATTTCAATCTCTCTCAAGGCAATGTTTTTCATTATGCCGTGGTGGATTGGAAATATATCTTTAAAGAAACTGTTGCTTGTGCATGGTTCTGACGTAATAAGGTGCTTTTTGGGCACGGTGACGTCTTTCCCGGGAATAGTTTTTTGGTATATAGTATCTTAGCTAGGGTCAAATCTATTATAAATTTTAATTAGTTTGCTAATTAGCCTAGGTATGGCAGCTTGAGATTGTTCTCTTTTATAAGGTACACTTTGTGTACATTTTTTAATAATATATATCTAAGATCCTTTCTTCGAGAAAAAAAAAATAAGAATAATGATTTAATCAAAGTGTTATTTGTTTATAAGGACATGTTTTGAGATTTAATTAGGCACTTAGGACATCCAAAAAAGATCATTAGTTATAATGACATTTTTTTTTAACTTTCCCAAATTACCCCTGTTACAGTCTCTTATCCTCTAACCCCAATTTCTTCTACTTCAGCCATCTCCTCTCTTCTCCTCACCTCCACCTCCACCTCCGATCTCAGATTTGGCTCTTTTATAACCCTTCTCGCCGTTCCTAATTCCTTCCTCCATACCTTCGATCGACCTCATGGCATCGGAAAGTCGGCCTCTGTTTGGGTTAAACGTTATGAAATGGTGATTTGAGGTTTTCGCTTCTGGCAACGGTGATTCCGCTGAAGCTCAGACCGAGACCCAAGTGAGGGAGCCAGTTACAGAGGCCGATGTCAAGGTATGTGAAATATTGGAAAATTCAATTTTGTTGTATCAGGAATGGTTGGTAAAATGATTAGACTAATACATTTTATATAAATATCCCATTTAAACCAAAAATACATTACTTTCAAGAAAATACATTTTATTAGTTGTGGCCTCTCAAGTATAGTGAAATACTTTATTTGTTGGCAAAATAAAATACAGAACATAAGAATTGCCAGCTTGCCACCTTGTGCTAAATGCTAATAAACAATTTTAATTTGAATGATTTATAGGACAATTTTGTGATGACGGATATCAGAAAGTTTATGACTAAACGAAAAGTGTGAGAGGAGGACGTAGAAACTGGTTTAAGGGAGGGTGTCTCTTCTGATGTTGGTAGTGCATTTGTCATTGCTAAAGAGTCTGCTGCCATAAAATCAGCTAGTCAAGAGTATGTTGATGTGAGTAGTATCCCTGCAGATCCCGCGGAAAGAAAAAAAAAATATGATTATCACCCGAATCAACTTGATGAGATAAGGAGAGCTTATTTGATAAAAGGACCTTGTCAACCTCGTTCGCATAATTTCCCTTGGAGAAGCATAGGAAATAGACAACGTCGATTAAGCCGGAGTGGTTTGATGAGTTCTCAAATTGGTTAGAGTATAGCGTGAAAGAAGATAAAGTGTATTGCTTGTGTTGTTACTTATTTAGAGATCAAATTAACAATCAAAAAGGTAGGGGGGACATTTATAAGTAAAGGATTTTGTGGGTGGAATAAGAATACCACTTTGGATGATCATGTTGGTGGTGTTAATAGTGCCCATAATTTGGCGGTAAGTAAGTGTCATGATCTAATGAACCCAAACCAAGTCATTGATCTTTCCTTTCATAAACAAACACAGGTTTCCGCACATGAATATAGGATTCGACTCAGTGCTTCTATTGATGGTTGTAGATATTTGTTGCACCAAGGGTTGTCTTTTCGTGGTCATGATGAGTCGGAAAAATCTTTAAATAGAGGAATTTTCCTTGAATTGATTAAGGTAATTGCTGAACAAACTGATTTGGTTGGTAATGTTGTTCTTAAAAATGCTCCAAAAAATAATCAAATGGTCTCTCTTGTCATTCAAAAGGATATTATTCATTGTTTTGCACAAGAGATTTTGCAAAAGATAGTTAAAAAGATTAATTGTGATTGTTTTTCGTTGATGGTGGATGAGTCTAGTGATGTATCCGGTAAAGAAAAAATGGCAGTGGTTTTTAGATTTGTTGACTCTTACGGGAATGTGAAAGAGAGGTTTATTTGTGTTATTCATGTGCAAGAGACTTCGGCATTGTCTTTAAAATCTGCTATTGATAATTTGTTTGCTAAATTGGGTTTGAGTTTGATGAAAATCCGAGGTCAAGGCTATGACGGGGCAAGTAATATGTCCGGTGAATTCCACGGGTTGAAAGCTTTAATTATGAATGAGAACAAGTCTACACATTATGTTCATTGCTTTTCTCATCAACTTCAATTGGCTCTTGTTGCTGTGGCTGTAAACAATTTAAAAATTGCGGATTTTTTTCGTATGGTATCTTGCTTGTTGAATGTTGTTGGGGCTTCTTGTAAGCGTAAAGAAATGATTCGGGAAAGTCAAGCAAAAAAATTAGAAGAGGGAATTGCTAGTGGTTTGATTGACACGGGAAAGGGATTAAATCAAGAGTTGAGTCTTATAAGAGCCGGTGATACACGTTGGGGGTCTCGTTATAAATAATTGATGAACTTGGAAAGGTTGTACTCTACTATTACTGAAGTTCTTGATTTTGTTATAGTTGAAGGTAGAGATGTGTATAAAAATGTGAAGCAAAAGGTTTGTTGAAGTATTTCAAGTCATTCAAATGTGTTTTCTATTTGCAAATGATGTTGCTTATATTATCGATTTCAAATGAATTGACAATATCTTTGCAAAGAAAAGATGAAGACATTTTGAACGCTATGTCACTTGTTAGAGCCGTTAAGGAGAGACTACAAGAGGTAAGAGATGATGGCTGGGAGGTCTCTTACAAAAGATCACCACATTTTGCAATAAACATGGAATTGATTGCTTGGATATGGCTGCTTTTAAGAATTCTCGACGTAAAGGTAACATTACAAATGATTTTCATTATCGTGTGGAAACCTTCTATGCAACTATAGATATGCAACTTTTGGAGCTTAATGAGAGATTCAATGAGATTAATTCCGAGCTGCTTCTTTGTATTGCTTGTTTGAGTCCGGCTAATAATTTTTGTGCGTTTGATGCAAAAAAATTGGTAAGGCTGGCTCAATTTTATCCTGATGACTTCTCTCGTGTTGAGTGCTCGACACTTGAAAACCAATTACCGACCTATACCGACCTATATTTTGGATATAGGAGGAGATGACCGGTTTAGTCAATTGAATGGGCTTGGCAATCTATCTACAATGTTTGTGGAAACAAGAAAACACTTGGTTTATCCACTTGTGTATCGACTTTTGAAGTTAGCATTGGTTTTACTGGTTACAACAGCAACTGTGGAAAGATGCTTCTCTGCATGTCTTGTTTGTTTTATCGAAATTGAGTTGTTTAATGGTATAAAAAATGATGCCATAATTGAACTATTTCAGAAAATGAAAAAGCGTAGAATATCGTCGTAGTTTTACAGTTGTATGAAACATTTTGTGTTTTTTGGATTTTTTTTTTTCCCCAACGACGAAATCATACATTAATAAGAAAAACTTTAGGTGTTACAAAGCCAAACCGGAGTACAACCATGCCAAAAGACCCCTACATCAGATTTGAAAGAAAAAGCAGCAAGATTATGAGCCAACTTGTTGCTTTCTCTTCCGCAAAATAAAATATGGCATGAGTCGAAACCGGAAATCAACAGTCTAATATCTTGTACAGTAGTAGCAGAGTCAAGGGGGGGGGGGGGGGGTTGACCAGACTCAGTACAGTTTGCTAAAGACAAGCTATCCGTGAAACATACTAACTTAGAAATTCCCAAAGCAAGGCATCTCTTAATGCACCAACGCAAAGCTTGAGCCTCCGCTGCAAAGACGGAACTAGCCTCAGCTCTCGGGGACGCCCAAGCCTCCAAAACCGTACCATCCTCACGGAGAAGAGCTGCACCGTAGCCAGCAGAGCAGGAATTAGGCTTCCAGGCTGCATCGACATAAACCCGAACCGCATCAGAGGGTGGATCTGCACGCTGCAAGACAGGAGAGGAAGAAAAAATATTAGAGGTAGCCCTCTCCTCATGGTGTGCCTGCTCAAAGTCTAACCAAGCCTCTTTGGCTAAATTTGCAGTGTCCTCCGGGGACCAACACAAAGAATTAAACAGCCTATTACAACGAGCCTTCCAAATGTACCATAAAATAAAACAAGAAAAAATGATTCTGTCTTTCAACACCCCAGTGGGGTGCGTAGACGACAATATATTCCACCATTGAGTAATGGAAGCGCTTGGCGCCAAAAAAACGCTCCATGAGATACCTGCAAGCTTCCAGACAATTTTAGCAAATTGACAAGAAATAAAAAGATGATCAAAAGATTCCGGATGCTCTCCACAAGCCGAACAAAACCTAGTATCAAATCCAAATCGCCGACGTAGGGCCTCCAAGGTAGGTAGAACGCCTCTCACCAGCTTTCAGAGAAAAAATTTAATTTTTGAAGGCAGCGATAACGCCCAAAGTCTCTTCCAGAATTTTTCATTTAAGCCGTCGTCACACATAGAACGACAACCGTGGGCTGCCAGACTCTGTTGGAGGCAAGCGTCATAAGCAGATTTCGTAACAAAATCTCCATGCTTAGAGAAAACACAAATTCTCCTATCCGGGGCGCCGCTTAGACTAATGGGTATTCTAGTAATTTGGTTAACATCTACTTGCCAAAAGGACTCTAATAACTTAGCCTTATCCCAGTCGTTATTACGTATGAAGTCACTCACAAAAGTATCCCTACTCAAGGTAGGAGCATGGGAGATTGGCAAAAAAGAGGGATTTTGGATTAGCCAAGGGTCCTCCCAAACCTTAATAGATTTACCGTTACCAACTATAAAACAAGTATTATTTTTTAGGAAACATTGGGCTGACATCAAGCTCTTCCAGAAGAACGAAGAAGAAGAAGGCACTTTACAATTGAAAATGGTTGATTTGAAAAAATACTTCCCTTTAAGTACTTTTGAAACCAAGAGGTTAGGGTTGCTATGGATCCTCCAGAGAGTCCGGGCCAGTGCAACAGTGTTAGCTATTTCCAGATTTTTAAAGCCAAGGCCACCCCTACCTTTTGGGAGACAAAGCGATTCCCACTTAACCCAATGATACCCTGAGAAATCTTTATTAGAGTTACCCCACCAGAAATTTGCCATAAGAGAATAGATTCTGTTGATTACTCCTTTGGGTAGCTTAACAACCGACATGGTTAAATTGGGAATTGCAAAAAGCGACGAGGATAGCAAAACCGCTTTGCCTCCCTGACTAAGGGACTTAAACTTCCAACATTCAAGTTTACTTTTACAACGATCGATAAGGTAACTAAAGATTTGATTTTTGGCCCTACCAACAACTAACGGGAGTCCCAAGTATTTTGAGTGACGAACCTCCGAGAGACCATTGAAGAAAGATAAAACACCTTGTTTGATGCCCTGTTGAGTGTTTTTGCTAAAAAAGACCGCAGACTTACCAATATTGATGGCTTGCCCCGAAACTTGCTCATATTTATTTAGAATGTTAGCTAGATCCGCCGCACAGGAAGGATCCGCACGAGAGAAGATCAATGAGTCATCCGCGAAGAATAAATGATTGATGCGAGGACTTTGCCTAGCTATTCTTAGACCCGGGACGCATCCATTAATATTTGCTTTATTTAACAGGTGACTTAGACCTTGTGCGCAAACGATGAAAAGATAAGGGGAAAGAGGGTCCCCTTGCCTGATACCCCTACTTGGCTTGACATAGCCAACACGCTCTCCATTGATAATGAAAGAAAAAGAGACTGTTGTGACACACTCTTTGATAAGGGACACCACTTTTTCATTAAAACCAAGTTTCAAGAGGACATGAAAGAGAAAGGGCCATTCAACTCTATCAAATGCTTTAGAGATATCTAACTTTAAGGCCATATAGGACTCTTTACCTTTCTTTTGTGCATCATATAGTGAATAGACTCGTGAGCTATGATATAGCCGTCTAACATTTGGCGCCCCGGGACGAAGGCATTTTGGCTCTCACCGATACATAGAGGCAAGCAAAACTTAATACGATTAGCCAAAACCTTCGAGAGGATTTTATAAGCAACATTACAGAGACTTATGGGCCTAAAGTGTGCCGGTTCGGAGGGGTGCGTGTTTTTAGGGATTAAGGCTATACAAGTGTGATTTAACTCCCTAGGGAACTTGCCCTCCCGTAGAAAATTATTGATTGCCTCCAACAAGTCGTTTTTAACAATATGAAAACAGTTTTTAAAGAAACTAGGGGACATACCATCTGGGCCAGGAGCTGAGGACGAGTGCATTTGGAAGATTGCCGTCTTCAGTTCCAATTCGCCAACTTCTTTCAAGATGCCAGCATTCATTTCTGGGGTGACATATGCATCCATATCCTCGAAGTCCTGCAACAAGGAATCATTAATGCCTGCCGAGGAAAAAAGCTTCTCATAAAAAGATTGAAACTCCGAGACGATTTCATTTGGGGAACAACACCAAGTGCGGTCAGATGCTTTTAAAATGCCCGGAATGAATTGCTTCCTTTTTTTACCGTTTACCACTGAATGAAAAAACTTGGTGTTTTTATCACCATCTTTGAGCCAACGCACACGAGATAGGCCTTTCCAATATTTTTCCTCTTCATTATAAGCTAGTGAGAGCTCCTTCTTCAACTCTTTGAGGCTCGCGGCATCATGTGAGGACTGTATACATTCCTTGATTTTAGTTTTAAGAGACTTAATTTTAATGGCGGAGTTTGGAACATTGACTCTTTTCCAACAGTTAAGCTTCATACGAACTTCTTTAATTTTAGAAAGGATTTTGAAGAAAGGAGTACCCCTCACACGCACATCCCACCCTTGCTTAACCACATTAAAAAACCCCGGCTTGCTAATCCATCTCTCATCAAAATAAAAATATCTAAGAGGCAACACAACAAATATCTAAGAGGCAATGGTCGGAGGAAGCCATGTCAATATGGGAAACTGACGCCTGCTGAAAGAGTTGAAGCCAACTAGCGAGAAGCAAGGACACGGTCTAGTCTTTCAAAAATAGGCTCTTCCCCCTCCCAACGGCGACTCCACGTCCAAAAGTGGCCAATAAAACCCAAGTCTATGAGTCCATCATAAAATTCGGTTGGAATACGTCGAATCACCGAGAAGATGAAACTTCGCATAAAATTCTCATTTATGCGGCCGAATTCGTTAACGAAGCCGATTAACTATTTTTATACTTATAAGTGTTTTATATATATAAATTGGATAATTATTGGCTAGAATTCAAATAAAGATGGCGCCACTTTTGAAGATTAAATCAAGCTTGGAAGAAATGAAATACAATGCATTTGGATTACTCAAGAAACAAGATGATACATTGAACTTAGAAGGATGATCTTTAAAGAGCTTGGGGGCGCCACTTTTGTTTAGAATTCATAGGAAAGATTTTCATATTCTGTTCATGCATTTTAGGTGTTAAGTGATCCTATAAATAGGCACTCTTTTGTACTTGAAAAACAGATTTTGATTAATATAAAATATATTTCACTTGTTAAAAGTGTGTTGAGAATTCTTGTGTAGAGAATTCGAAAATCGAACAAGGATCAAGACTTTGAGCGGGTCTTGTTAGTTCTATACCGAGATTGCTAAGCACAAGTTCGCTTAGAGGTTAAGGTTATACCGAGGTTGCCAATCACATTGTTCGATTGGAGGTCGAGGTGCTCAATCCCGTTGTCATTCTTAATCTCAATCACGATCCACTTGTCAAATCGTGAATAAACCTTTCGGGGTTCACGTCACCACTTGAGGATAGGAAGTGACTGAAGTCAGAAAAAGAAGAGTCCAACCGTGGTCGGCCCCCAACTTTCTCCTCCTTTTTACAAATATCATTGAAGTCCCCAGCTATAATAAAACAATCCCCCCAGAGAGACATACGCTCAAGCAGAAAGCTCCATTGACTTCTTCTCACGGAGGGGATTGGGCTAGCATAAATACCAATAAACCACCAAAGAGAGTTTGGTTGCGTACCTTTGATACAGGCTTCGATAGTGCACGGAGTAGAGGTCACCGATATGATGTCAGCATCCTTTTTCCAAAAAAGAGCCAGGCCCCCCGAAAGCCCTAAAGGGTCAACAGTATGTACATGATCAAAACCAAATTTCTTACATAGTTTGGATATTAGCTTGGACTGATTTTTCGTTTCGGAAATGAAGAAAACTTGCGGGGAGTGGAGCCTACACATCTCCTCAGCCCGGGATATTGTCAAGGAGCTCCCCACCCCTTGACAATTCCACACCATGATCCTCATTGTGAAGGCGGGAGCCACTTCGGGCTAGCTGCCTCCACCCCATCGTGAGCTGCATTAGAGCTTTTAGCATTACAAATTTTCAACTTCTTGAGAAAGGGCTCAGCTAGATCAAAGGCCTCTGCACTACTATCAGTTTCAGTACAGCCAGCACCATACTCTCTTTCATCAGGACCAATAGCATGCGTGTAGGAGACATATGGAGCATCTCTTAGAATAATTTTACGCTTTCTGCTATCATCAGCAAGAGAACCAGTCTGTGCAGAGTCGGATTCAGCCAACGTATCTGTTACATCTTCAATGGTAATACCTGAGTTTTAGGCAGGGAAGTGCGTATCAGGATCTTCTGAATACCATTCAATCGCAAGAGCATCCAAACTTGGAGGGGACAACTCTTCTTCAACAATCATGATACTGGGCTCACCTTGGGAAAGTGAAGATTCCCCGTAGCAAAAGACTTTGCTTTTCCCCTTGTCCACTTGCTCCCTCACTGTTTCCGATTGCTGGCCTTCACTAGCCCTTGTTGGATTCAATCTGATATTAGCATTAGACTCAGCCTCCGACAATCGTTCCCTCAGGGGTTGATTAATATCAGCATCATCATTCTCTGGGGACGGATTAACTGAAGCAGGGTTTCTCTCAGGCGGCATTTGGGATTTACCTGGGATGAGGGGGATTCAGTTACCGATTTAATAGGGATGCCATGGAGACCAGGCCCGAATGTTTCCTCTCTGTAAATTCCCGCATTTTGGTCGATTACCTTAGCATAGCAACAAGAGGATTTATGCCCAATAATACCACAATAAGCACAAGTATAGAGAGACATGCTCATATTTAAAGCTAACCCATTTTTCAATCCCATCTTGACTCACCAACATGCCTTGCGAGAGGGGTTGTGAAGTGTCAATTTCAACAAGGCATCTCACAAACTTACCATACTTGCTTCCACCGAAGACCACCTGCTTCTTCAAGACAGTGCCAAGCTGCTCGCATATTTCTTCCCCAACTGCTTCTGATACCCACTCTAGCATCAGTCCCCAAATTTGAACCCAAACCGGAGCAAGGTTGAATGCTCCCTCTTCGTTCTCTATGCCTGGTCTCCACTTCTTAATAATCATCAAGTGAGAGTCGTGGTACCAAGGGCATCCCGTACGAGGACTCTGTCGGCATCTAATTCCAAGTCGAACTGGATTTGATACAAGTTGGTGCCGAGACCGATGATAGTATACCCCTGTCTGCATTTCCAGATGGTTGAGAGGGTACCCAAAAGAGCACCATAGCCTACATTCTTCTCTGAGATTATTCTGACCACCAGGCTTCGCTTGCACTCTTCTTTAGACTTGGCCGTCGCACTTGCCGGAAGAACGACTTTCATCTGTTTAATTGCAGGCGCTGAGCCAGCCTTCGGGCCCCTGATCGGTGTTTCACTCATAATCAAAAAAGCAGCAGGCAGGACCAATCCAAGAGCCGATTGGTACAAGATAGAAAGGAGAAGGATGAAGATTGATGCGATTTGGAAGAAGGCAGTCCGAAATCCGACAAGAAAACCGGCGGAGAAACCTACAAAGTAGGACTAGAAGGAACGAGAATCTCTTTCTCACTCTAACTTTCTCACTCTTCAAAGTGAACTCTTTCTCTCTCTTTCTTCTGATCTGTGTTTTTTGGATTTAACGGTTGTAATTTTTGAACTATGAATTTCAATGAAATATTATGTCATTTTAGACCCCTGTCAAATTCTTTTCTGGCTCCGCCACTGGCTGAGCCGAACCCACCAAAGCCCCTGCTGCTATTTTGTGCACCGTTGGCTGAGACGGAGCTGAACCTACTTCTCGTCCTTGGCCATGTCCACCAGTCCAGCGATCAATTCCCGATTTCCTTACTTTGTCCCCTCTCGACTTTGCAACAACATTGATCTTCTCGTACCACAAATGCACGTAGGCAGAGAAATACCAAGCACATAGCAAAATAAACATGGCAAAGAAGTCTATTTCTATAATTGTCACAATCCCCAAACCGTTCAGTATCAGGCACTGGCGGATTCAGGAATATATTTCAGTGGTGTCACCGGAGTCTAAAACTGCATCTTTTATCTATAAAATATTCCAGTGGGGTCACCGAAATCTAAAACATCAAATTTTATTGATAAAATGACACTTTTTAACAACAAAACTACATAGTTTTTGTTATGAAATAATATCATTGATGGATTATCTATTATTCTGATTGATTTAAGTAGATTTGTGATTAATTCAGATTATTGTGTTCACATTGTAATCTCTACTATAAATACCCCTTATATCATTGGAATAATACACAAGCAATTTTCTTTTCTTCTATACTTGTATTTCCTCTTGTTCTTCCTCCATTATCTTCTTAGTTTTATAACACGTTATCAGCACGAGTCTCTAACCACGTCTCAAATCATAAAAATTGTTTTGATGAAGTTTGGCAACCTTCGAGAAAAAACCCCCCCACAAGAATCACCATTAATAGATTGCCAGAAGGACTCAAGTCGATCAATTGATATATTTTATATCTACACATCTACATGTAACATTAAGGTAAAAATTTGATTTATTTAAATTATTTATCGTGATCAATTCTGTTATTTTATAGATATGTGTAATATTGATGCTAGTGGTATTGACATCATCAAATCATGATAGATCAAGTCAATACCACGTAAGAAAAAGATATGAGTAATACTCATCGGTGATATGAAGTCTTGATGGCTATATTCTTTAGACAAAAGAGTTTGTCTTTTGTGCAAATTGAAAATTGAGGTATGATCACATGAAGTTGATCGATGTTTGAAACGAGCATATAATGGATCAGAAATCCATATGAAAATAGAAAACTCGTAAAAGTGAGTATAAAATTCACATAAGTGGGCATGTCAAAAACCAATGAAAGTGAATATAAAATTCACATAGATAAATTTCAGACATGTCGAAATATCATGAAAGTGAATTTGCAATTCACAGAGAAAAAAAAAGGTACAGACATGTCATTCATATAAATAAATTAGGACCCAAAGTCCATAGAGAAAGACATGTTTCACGAGTGATCTGAAATTCGGAGATAAGAAATCTACTGAATATATCATGAGATTTCATGACCATAATCGATGAAAAATTAAATCACTTTTTATCATGATGATATGCTCCTGAAGCAGCAATATCGATCAAAGTAATTTATGACGTATATGAAATTGATTATGATTTCGTATCATGAATGAAAAATAATAATCCACTGAATGTGGAATTATACATGAAAGTAAATAATGAGTCACCAAAGATATGACTAATGATTCCCGACCGAATTATGAGAGTTCATACTTTATAAATAACGTGACTCAATTTATAAATATTTGGAAATATTTGGTTACGGTAGTGGAGGAGGAAATGGTTGATACAGTCCTCACAAAATTATTTTTATATGATTAAAACAATAATCATGACAAGAAACAAAGTAATCTTTTAGAAGATCACGCCACATGTCAGAGTTAGTGGCGATTTACAGAAATTGTTTATACGATGCATTTTAACTTAAGCATCGTTTATTAATAAATAAATTGTTTCTTATCTTGGCCTTATTTTGATACGGCTAAAGTATTTTGTGATATATATAGTAGCTTTGGAATTTTTTTTATCGATTGTGTATAATTGATACGTGTGACTAGTTTTCTTCAAAAAGAAAAAGGAAAATAATTGTATCATCATGTATTTTTGGTAAGTAAATCTTGTTATTTGACCACAATAATAATATATGATTCTCAATATTTGGATTAATCAACATGTATATTACTTTTGCAATCATATTCATATTAATTAAAGTCATTTTAAATAGTTAAAATTAAATAGATTATATTTTACATGATTGTGTACGTAGTTGTGTTAATCACTTACATGGTGCGCATATATGATCTTTATATTGATACGACGTGAGAATGTTTTATACGTCGCTTTATAATTTATCAATATATTTTTCACTATAAAGTTGATATGATATGAACACATGATATTTCCATATCATTTAGTTAATTGGATTGATATTAAACATAACTTTACAATATTTGCATGATCATTGCGGTAATTAATGCATTCGTTGTATTTTTGGCAACTACATTTGCAATAATTTCAATAAACAAAATCATATTTGTTAATTTAATGAAAAGATTTTATTGACAATAAAAATAGTGATCATCATTAATGTGATTATCTATACACATGTTTATTACAACAAGAAAAAATATTCAACTGCGGTTTTTTTTTTAAAAATGAATACCATGTATATGGTCTTTGATTGTAAGGCGCATTCGCTCTATATTGTTATTATATTCAAAATTTGTTGTCTAGTTGTGATAAGAATGAATATGACAACATATTATAGTGCTTTATTGGTGAGTGAAATTATTCATAATGATTGATTCATGAATTGTAATCTTTGGATAATTGTCACTCGGATCCACTAGCATTTACAATATCAATTTAATTTGCTTGAATTGATACATAATGTAATTTTCTATTTAAAATAATTAATCATTGTAATTCATTTATATTATGTGACAATTGTTATATTTTGAAAAATTAATTGCTCATTTCGTTCTAAGGAAGAAATGGAGTCGGAGCATGAGAGCAATTAAATTGCCTCATCGATAGTGCGACACGCACATTATATTGAGAAACAAGTTCTCAAAAGTATTAATGAGAGATGCATATGGTAATGCAACATGCAAGTGCTATATTGAAACAAAATTGTTTGAAATAAAGCACTATGCTCTCTCAAGTCTCGATTTTTTTGAGTAATATGGGTGTTATATCGAGATCGAAATATTTGCTTTATATACTATTTCCCGATGAAATGTGTATAAATAATGTGTTTGAAAATAATGAGATATGTCCATTCCACGAAGAGAATGTGTGACGATACTACATGCATCATTTAAAACAATGATATATGTATCATATTACATGTGATGCATCACAATCATTTACGTGAAATGAATGCGACAAAATTAAGTATTTAAGATGCATATAGTGATTCGAATATTGTGGTTATAAACATTCTTTATGTGAGAATCCACTAGAATTGGGATGGTGATTCAAGAAAATTGGTATAACTCGATACATTGTATTCATAATTGTGAGAACGGATATAATATCTCTATATGAGACAAAATTTCTCCACAAATCGAAAAAGATAAAAGAAGTTTGTTGATACCCGCATAAGAGGATCTCACATTAAAATGTTGAATCCGTCACGGGTTATTTCAAATTTTTGACATATCAATTATGAGAAAATGTTGTCCGAGAATGAGTGGAGGAAAACCCAATATGAATTATATCTCGTGACAAACTTCGACATAAATGAACTATGAGTTCACATATCATTCATTGATATCAAACCCATGAAGGGTAGATTTTATGCACATTTTGCATATATCAAATATTTTCCGAGAAAGAGGGAGAAACGAACCAAAAGTTCGTTGTCTCATTCTAGTGATTTCTCTAAATATAACGTGAATTTTTTCGAACGATTCTTGAAGAATCTAAAATCACATAGTGATATAGTAAATCGCATGAAGCGAATAAAAGAGCATCAATGTATAGCTCGGTGCTACATGTTCGATGAAGATCGATTCTCGGCATTAGGGGGAGATAAAGAAAATCTCATGTTAGAATAAAAGAATGCCGAGAAATTTTAACAAGATAAACGATCTTCCACGCATCGGTTTAAGCGAAGCTGCGAAAATAATCTTACTTGTAGTATTTAACAAGTAATATGCCAGATGCCTATATTGAAATTAAATGAGTGATTATTTATAAATGCACCAACAGTATGATTAAAGATATTTCTCTACGCCATAAGCGTAGAAGACCGATCGGTGTTAAAGATAAAAAATCCGCGGAAGAATGATCAATTTATTATTGATATTCAGTCACTCATGAAATCTCTTAAAGAGATTCGTCTTGTAGACGAAAACCCCAAAACAAAAAATTGCACGTGCGACGAGATGATTAAATATTGGGGTTGCGGAACAACCAATCCATACATTGATAAGGAATTGGTTTATGCTAATATCAAATTAGCAATGAATTTTATGGGAGAAATTTATAATAAAATATAATAGTCGTCGACGACATATTTGCCTCTTTAATTGTTATTATTATATACGGATCCGTACTAAGTCATCGCAGAGTGTCATAAACACTCGGACTAGGTAAAAATGAAATAAGCAATTGAGGTTGAGTTTGAATTGAAAATATTTGTTTGTTAATGATCAAATATATTCTCCCATTATAGATAATATAATGTTCCGCTAACTAATATATACGGCGTAACTTTATGTCATGACGGTATATTTATGGGTCGTTGGACATTAATATTGATATGAAAATCCTTGGTGGATTTCAAAAATAAATTAATATGACAATCGCAACATGCAAATGGTTAAGGTCATTAACATTCATGTTGATGTAGTATGACCAGTTGAGAAGATTCCTATTGAGAAAGGAATATATGTAAGTAATGCATTGTTAATGTCATAAATTTAAAGGAATTACGATGCATGATAGTGAAAATATATGCATGCAAATTTCGATTATATTACTTCCCCCATTATTTAGCGATTACGGTGTTAATTGTGTTGCGTGTGTTGCACAAGTGAGTAGTGGGAATGACACTTATTAGCCCCTACATTTGACTATCCAATAAACTCTAAAAGAGAGTGATATGCAAAAGTACGCTCTAGTGACAATCTCGTAGATTTGTTCACTAAGATTATTCCTACATCGGTTTTGGATAATAAGTGTTTATAATAATGGAATGCGTACATTTGAAAGATAGTTGTCGTCAGGAAGAGCGACAACTTCAAAACTTTTGTGTGGATTTGGTCTTAAAACCAATGATTGTACTCTTTTTCCCTTTAACCAAGTTTTTCCCAAAGGTTTTCTTAGTTAAAGGTTTTTAATGAGGCAGTCAGTGCAACACATAGAAACGCATATGTCATGAACTATTTACCTTGTCTAGTTTTTTTCCCACTGGGTTTTTCTAACAAAGTTAATAGTACATGACATATACGTTATGCAACTACGATCGAGACAATCAATTCTACCATTTATTCATTGAGACATTGTCTAGATGAGAATGAAAATCATTTAACTGCACTATATGAAGACAATGCATCTTGCATATCTCAATTGAATTGGGCTATATTAATGGGGATAGAACAAAACATATTTCACCCAAGTTCTTCTTTACTCATGATTTGCAAAAGAATGAGGAGATTGATGTGCAACGAGATCCGGTCAACCGATAATTATTTATCAAGACATTGTCGATCGCAACATTTGAAAGACCGGTGAAGAGCATTGGGAAGCGACAATTGAAATATCTAAATTGACGCTTGGTTTAGGGGGAGTAAATCAAACGAGATAAATATGTACTTTTTTTTCCTTAACTAAGATTTTTTTCCCACTGGGTTTTCTCTTAGTAAGGTTTTAATGAGATATCATATACGTTGTATGTTTAAATAATAGATATCCAAGGGGAGTGTTATGAAATAATATCGTTGATGGATTATCTATTATTCGATTGATTTAAGTAGATTTGTGATTAATTCGGATTATTGTGTTCGCATTGTAATCTCTACTATAAATACCCCTTATATCATTGGAATAATACACAAGCAATTTTCTTTTCTTCTATACTTGTATTTCCTCTTGTTCTTCCTCCATTATCTTCTTAGTTTTATAACAGTTTTAATACTAATTTTTTTTTTTTTAATTTTAGAAATTGAGTGGGATCACGTGACCCCTCGGTAAGCTGGATCCGCCCCTGGTATCAGGGGTGTACTCAACAATTTCAATTGTTGCTTCCTGGTATTGTCATGTTCATCAAGTTTTTGGCCTAAATAACAATAAAAGCAACCCAGCACAACAATAAATAGTATAGGAAAAGTGAAATCCTGCGTAATTGGCCAAGGCCCCCAAAATTTGGATCCGGCATCCCACTGCTTCATGCTTCTAGGTTCGCCGTCATCTTGAAGCCTGAACGCCGTCATCGTCTCAGCATCGTGCTCATGTCCATCGTTGGCCGGAACGGCCCCGCAACTTCACCTCCTCGGTCATCATCCGGTAAGAATGATCCGGTGTAGGGAAGAGATCCCGACTCAGCAATTTTGATCGGGGTGCTGTAGAATCCGAATCGAGGTCGACGAAAAACTGAAGAAGACTATAATCCATCTTCTTCTCCGCCTCCACTGGTGCCATAGCTGTTGCGAGTGTTGGTGTTTTCTTTTTTTTTTTTTTTCCTCGAGAAAAAAAAGTCACCAAGTCTCATACCATGTTAAATTATGTGGGAAATTAATACCAAGTCTACCCTACCTAAGATAAATACAGACAACTCATCAAATAAATATAAAAATGCATCATTAAACGTAATACTAATTTTTTTTTTTTGGGATTCTGGTTTGATATAATTTATTTTATTTTGTTTTTATTTGACCTATCAAGATGACACCTTTATTGTCTTTTTTTTCTTTTTTTTTTTACTCAAAAAAAAGATTCACTAACAAGCAATCAAAGTACATCATTGTTCATGGCTAGAAGAAGCCAAGACGGGAAAGAGGAGACCCACATGATCTCTCTTTTAACATTTACGTAGCGCTATTTCACGACTAAGCAGTTTTTTTTAGCGAGAGAAAAAAAAAGTTAACTTCAAATTCCTACCAACATCCAACGGGGCCCTAATATCATCAATTAGGACATTTATATTCGGCCCACCGGAATCAGAGCCATTAACAATATTAACCAGCACTTGGGAATCTGACAAAAGTACCACATCCTCCAAATTACTTTCTACCACTCGTATCAACGCTCTTCTTACGGTTGTTGCCTCCGCCATCAAAGGAGACCCAACTTTCCTCAGGATAAAGCCTGCTACTTCGACGATTGCTTTATCCTTCAACAATACGAACCCCAATCTACCAGAATTTGAGTTCTTATCCCAAGCAGCGTCCACTAAACAGATGGAAGCATTGACTGGGGGAGGGATCAGAGTTTCCGGTGAAGCCCTTGCCGGGACCTGCGGACCATGGGAATCAGCTTCGATGGAGAAAGAGTCTAGCAGTGAGTGCCAATACGACACAGCCCTTTGAAGAATCTCATCCAACGGGAGAAATTTATGTTGGAAGATTGCTACGTTCCTTGCTTTCCAAATTTGCCAAAAAAAGGGCTAGAGTTAATCCAATTCGAGCCTGCCCCGCCCCCGACAATACTAGGTGGTTTATTTGACACCTTTATTGTCTGGATATCAGATGTATGAGCAGTTTGGGGAGGGGAGGGGAGGGGAGGCGGGGTGGGTAGGGTGGTTGATGAGATAGTTTTCAGTAATGAGATAATACTAGAGAGGCAGGGGAGAAATTTGTTCCGATAGAGTCTTTAAAACTACCTTTTTTTTTTCATTTATCTGTAATAGATTTTTCAAGATTTATCTCATATTAATTTAATATTTCATATTAAATAAATCTAAAATGTTGTCAGTGTCTAATATTAATTATCTTTATAACATTACCATAAATTAATTAATTAATATCTAATATTAATATATGGTAATACTATTAAATTTCCTAAAAAAAAAAGATAAAACTATTAATTATGATCCTTATGGCAGTATATTCTATGGACTTTTTCAAATCCTACGCTATAAGCTCAATACTAGTATTTTTATAAGTTCGCGCTATTTATTTAATGACATAATATCTACCAAGGAGAAAAAAGAAAAAGAAAAAGAAAAACAACGGACCGACAATTAACCTAATAATATAAAGCCTCCCAGTCTCCCATCCTCGATTTCTTTCATCCGGTGTTCTTATGCTCTCTGTTCGGTGAATACGTAAATAAATAAACGCGTAGCCATAATTGCAGTTCACCGCCAACATCGATCGAACTGGATTCCCAGCCAACAGCTGACATGGAACTGGAGAAAGGCGACGTCGAATCGGAGAAAGACAGTGGCATGGAACTGGAGGAAGACGACATGGAATCGGAGAAAGAAAGTTTATGTGAAGAATTAGACGGTGAAACTTTGACTTAGTACCTTTTTATATAAATCTATATGTTTTTTTGTTTTTATTTTTGGGAGACGATGTCGATGACACCTGTAGCATGCCAAACATGGGTTGGGGTTGGGGTTGGGGTTGGGGTTGGGGTTGGGGTTGGGGTGGGGGTGGGGGTGGGGGTGGCGGTGGGAGATGGATAGTGGTGCTCGCCAATTGCTAGGTGATGAGATAACATAGGAATAGTCTATCGTCGTAGTGATATATTCCGGTTGCTTTTCGGACATCGGACTGTAACATGTCTATGTCAATTAAGTTGCATAAGCACAACCTTTTTACTCCTTCAAGTTTTTAATTTTAATCCAACGTGAGGATTTAGGAAAAGAGATATAGAGAACATCATTTCGATTATTGATTTTCATAATATTGCAATTTCATCGCGACATAGAGTCGTTAAATTGAATTTTGTGTTTTTTCTTACAGAAATTCTTGATGGTACAAGTAAGCGTACTTCTTCACGAGTACCGAATGCACAATCTTGCCCATGGCTAATCTTCTCACACGGAAGATCTAATTCTATTCACACGTTTTATAGTATAGCTGATAATCGTATCTTGAAAAGAAAGCTGTCATATTTTTCGGGATGTCGCGTTCGTGCCAACTATGACGGTTGGACAGTAATGACGGGAGAAATTTCAGAAGATGGTGACTCTCGTAAATGTTTTTTGTTAAATTTGACTTCCATGAAGACAATTTTACTACCAGATTTAGAAAATATCAGGTACAACGAATGTTTCCTTTCTTCATCACCTTTAAAGCCCAATTGTGTTGTAGCCTTCATCTCATTAATGACTGATGATGATGATGATGGGGATGGGGGGTATAGTGGTAGCCGAATCAAGCTTTGGCGTCAAAATCAAGAAAATTGGGTTGAAGTTGTTACAAAAGAGTGCCTGAGCGATTTGATTACTTGTGATGGGAAAATTTATGGAATGCATGGTAACTTTGGATATATCTTCACGGTGGATATACACAATAACGATGTTCAAGTAGGAAACCATATCAGCACGCCTTGTCCAACATTGAAAGGGTCAATTAAGAATATTGACTACTTACTTGAATCTTGTGGTGATGTTTTTCTAATTAGGAAATTTAAGTTAGGACATGGTAAAAGAGTACGTACGGTGCAAGTATACAAGTTGATGCAAGATAAGAAGACATCGGAAATGGATTGGATTAGGTTAACTAATATCGGTGATCGTGCATTTTTTATTCATAACGATCTCACGGGTTTTTCTTGTTCCGCAACTCAAGCAGGTTTGAAAGGAAACTCGATTTACTTCACCGGCTCTAGAAAAGATACGCACATATATAGATATAGTCTTTTAGAAAATCGATTTTACAGAAGTCTGCCTTGTCCGGATGTAGTGCATGGCCTAGTACAAATTTGTTGGTTAAGGATCCATTAACAATCTCCTTAGAGATTTTTTGTTTTAAAATATCTGGAGGCACCTGCATGGGGGCCTACGGGTCAGTCCTCAAAATTTTCTATCAAATTAATGGTATATTCGTATATGTATTTTATTATTAAATGTATGTGTTGCTTTTTCTAACCTGAAAAAATATAGCAGCAAAATTGGTTATTCAGCGATCTAATCGTTTGGGGGTTCAATACTCAGCGTTTCATTTCTTTACTTGTTTCATGAAATGCATAGCCCTTCCAAACTTCTAATTTTCCGCATTAGAGACAATTTTCTTATAAGGTATTAGAATGACATTTTTGTTAGTTTTAAAATTTATAAAAATAAAAAATAAAAAAACTTTGCATAGTGTATACATAACTCAACCGGGAAATTCTTTCATAGTTACTCTATTTGTGGAGTAAACAATGAGGATGAATTTGGACTACACAGTTTCAATTCAAATTCAAACTGTTTGGTTTTGATTCATCTACATGTGTCTATTCTACAAATGGAATAACCATATAAGAATTATTCATTTAACCAGTGGAATGTTCGCAATTTGGGGTAGAGGGAAATCTAGATTCCATCACTATGTTGCAACTACGGATGACCTCGTCCCCCTTTCCCCTTACGGATGACCTCGTCCCCCTTTCCCCTCTTTCTAGAAAGATATTTTATGATGCAACGGTTGTATGAAGGTTGTATCAAGTAGCATACATTTGAGTCATTCATTTTTACTCTTAGATCGATGATTTGAGACCAAAAAAAGATTTCATTAAAATAATAGATCCATGATACATCATTAAACTATTCAAACGAAATCTTGTTTCTACAAAAGATTACATCATAATTTTAGCATGTGCATATACAATAAAACCATAGAGATCCGGTGTCTTTCAAAAAAAAAAAAAAAAAAAAAAAAAAAAAAAACAGGAAGAGATTGCTATCACACTACAAGCACAAATGAAGCTAAACCTTTTGATAGAAACAACATCGCCCCCTGCGTGCAAAAGATAATAATAAAACATATAAAATTTTATATCTCAGCAAAGAAATGAAGAATAACTATATTTGTTTTGTTTGTTTTTTAAAAAGAAGCATGCACTTGTATAATAAAAGGCAACAAAACAATATATCTACCTCAAAACAAAACTCAAACTAAGTAGTACAGCAGGCAACTTAACTGAAATTTACCCAACAAAACCTGGAGCCAAAGTTTAAGGCCACATCATAGATCACTACCATACTTCCTTGTAAATCACCACCATCAAAATGATAAGTAGACATGATTAATTTGCTTAGCCAAAATCACCAAAAAGTTGCATTGCACATGTGTGTTGCAATCCAAATAAGAAGTGGGATTAATATATAATCTCATAACTTAATTGCAAAATAAGTATATTGCTATCATTGGATCAACAACAAAAAAGTAAATGAGCAAACAGTTCATACAAAAAGCTTAACTAGTAGTCATCCTTTTTTTCAAAGAATGAAAACCACAAAATTAATTATTTAGTAGGTATATTTGCTTACATTCTTTCTAACTCCACATAAATGCATCCGTCATGTCAGGAAACATCAAATCCATCAAGGTCATTTGTAAGGCATCATCAAAAGAGTTTGAGCTCTGAACCACCATTGATGTACTTGCTCCATTTTTACCGATTTTACTACAAACTCTCTTTGCCTTAATGATGCTTCTACTATCTCAAACTGTGAAGGATCTCGCCTGTCGAACTAGTTGCCCTTCTTTTCCTTCCCATGGATGGTCTACCTCTACCGCGTAGCACAATTGGCTCACTCAGTAAAGGCATTTGATCGACAAGTTCAAATAGTTTTTCTTCAGCATTACTCTTTTTCACAAGAGGCCATTCTGGAAATTTCTCATGGAATTTGGAAAGAAGTCCATCTAACTTGTTCTCCACAACATAATTTGCATCAGAAGTAAATAATGACACTCTAGTATCAATCCGCCACTGTGAGTGAATGCTGATCAAGAGGAAGGACGACGTATCTATATAGACCACGCATTACATGTGCACAAGGTAAGCCCATTGTTGTCGAGAATTTTCCACTACATAAAGGTTGCCCAGAAGAATCCTTAACCATTTCAAATTGCTTAGCCAACTCAGACAATGCAAATATTGAGGCCTTTGTTACGACCTCTTTGAAAAATGAATTGTCGCATTTGTGCAAAATATGAATCCTTTCTCTTTCAAATTGAGCTTTTATTTCTTGAATTTCATTTTCAATAAGACGGCACATCCTATCTTTCACTTTTTTCGAATGTCTCCGGTCGAAACTAGCAAATATTGTTTCAACTTTGAATGTGCATCCTCGGTTCTTGAAGTAACATGATTTCTGAAATGCAACATATTGTCAGTCCATGCAGCCACAAAATATTCCTTGTATGGAATCCATGTCCTTCTAATGTAGTTTAAAACACCAGCCTTCTCAGAGTAATCGACTTCCAATGCGTGCAAAGAATCCATATACGCTCTTTCTGTTTGAGAATATATCATTTTGTTCCAAGCTTCTACAAAATTATCTCATTCTTCTGTATTCTGGAAATGAGAATTGCAACTAGAAACAATGTTCTTTTGAATATGCCACACACACAACAAATTTTTAGATGCAGGGAACACCTCGCGTACAGCTTTCATCAATGCTAATTCTCTATCTGTTATAATTAATGACAAATGGTTGACTTTCAGGACCAAGAATCATACTAAAAACTGTTAAAGCCTACTCGTAATCTTCAAAGCCTTCTTTCAACAAAAACACAAAGCACGAGTAAAAAGAGGTATTGAAACTGGTTATCCCAATTACTTCGAGTAAAGGCATGTTATACTTATTGGTCTTATACGTGCTGTCCATCACAAAAACAATTGAATAGCTTCTGCTCAACTTGATGGAAGCTGAATGTGCGAGAAATACATGAGTCAAATGTCCTTCATCGTCTTGCTTCACGTCAAAAGTAAAATCAGCCTTACTCAACTCTTCAAACAATACCTGAATTCGAGAACGGACATCCAAGCTTTCAGTGGCAAGCTTTTTTCTGATGTTGTAGATATCTTGAGCTATCACTTGAATTTCTGGATTTTTTTGACGAAGGGAAGAAAGTATTTGACGCGGCTGAATGCCTGATTTTCTCATCTCGTCAATGTTTTTTTTTTCCTTCATGAGACAAAGTACGGACACCAGGATGTCCAACCAAATTACTTGAAGCATCATGATTATGAGTATAATCCTTAACAATGAGCTTCCAAAGTCCATCAATTTGTCGTTTGCCTTGAATTTCAAAAAGACAATTTATAAGAAGACTACTAGTAATCCTCTGTCGTTGTTCAAGGGGGACGTGGTGTCTATCTCAATATTTTCCACCTCGATCACAACCAACCACTACATACTTGTCTTTTCTAGAACTTTTGATTACTAAAACATAACTTTTGTTTGCATAAAATGCTTTTGCTTTCCTCAATAGCTCGTCCCTGCTAGCAAATTGGGTCTCCAAATACCTCTTGAATGTTCACACATAAATGATTGTCTACATGTCATTTATTTTAACAGCCCATATTAAAAATCGTGAAAGAACGCCTAAAATCCCAAAATAATAGCTACAAAAATTAAAAACAACCGGAAGACTAAAGAACAAGTGAAAGAAACAGCTAAAATTCAAAACAGAAAGATAAAAATTAATATCAACTGAAAAATTAAAATAGAAGTGAAAAAACAACTAAAATCCCAAAATAATAGATCTAAAAAAATAAAATCAACTGAAATGTAAGAATGAGAGTACCTGAGATATTCTTAGGCGTGTCTTGGTCCAACACCATTTTCTTTGAACAGAAAAATCCTCTCCTTTAGAACTCTATCATTATAATCCAACAAACTACAAATATTCCATGCTTGTGAGAATAAAAAACGAACAAACTGATAATGATATTTTTGGTTGATGATTTATTGTTTTGTTTATTTGGAGAGGGAGGAATCTTTTCAAGAAAACGAGTTGGGATCCTCTGCCGAAGAGTGATGTGGCGTTTACACACACGCCGACGCCGTTTCGATTGCGTTTTTTTTTTTTTTTTTAGGTCGGAACAAAACGGCGTCAATTCAACTCAAAACGACGCCGTTTTGGTCCCAACAGCTTTGGTCAATATACAGCAGAGGATCGAGGTCCCAAGAAAACAGGGTTCTAAGAGTGTTGGCGGGAAAAGAGAGCATAAGGTCCCTTTTTCTAATTAACCAGTTCCTTTTTATTATTTTATGTGTAAATTCTTTTGTAAGGCTATATTTGGATTAACACAAAAAATTTGAAAATTTGCCCTGACAGCAATTTTTTTCCCTGTTCATACCAGGCACCTATCGGAGGGAATTGCGTGGTGGAGAGGGGTCCACACCTCAATGCGGTGTGGTTCGATTTGAAACTATCGGAGGGATTGGAGGGGTTCAATGCTCGATTTGAAACTTCCGTATGAAATTGGACATTAAAAAAATAAAAATAAAAACCAAAAACCGGATCCTATTTGGTCTTTATTCCTGTGTTCCCTCTATTTACTCGAAGCAAAGAGGCGGTGGGAAGCCATATTTAACACATAAACCCTCAGACAGTATCTACGTTTTCTTCATTAAATCAACACAGAAATCGAGTTTTGTCCATCCATATGGTGGTGGGGGTGGTACTGCATCCTCTGCTCAACCGGCCAATTTGCATCCCTCTGTCGTAAGAACGGTGAAAGTCGATTACTTTAATCTCCCTTGTCCCATTCCCTGTGCAGAATTTCGACGTGATCAAGCTTCATGTTAGTACCTTTTCACTGTTTTTTTAACTCCTTGATCAATTTTTTTTGTTGTTGTAACCTAATTGTTTTCTTTCTGGATTCTGGTTTGATATAACTTATCTTATTTTGTTTTTATTTGAGCTATCAAGATGACACCTTTATGGCATTATTGTCTGGATATCTGATGCATGACCAATTTGGGGGTAGTGTCACCGAAGTTCAAAACTTGATTTTTTAACAAACAAAAACGATATTTTTTAACAACAAAACTAAATCGTTTTAACACTAAAGAAATATTTGCCCGATCTCGGTGGGTCAAATGACCCACCCTGGATACTGGATAGTGTAGGTCTGTCCTTGGATACTGGATACTGAATATGTTTCAGATTATTAACTCATACCGATGCTTTTTGATTCAAATTGTGATGTAGTGGATATTTCAATGGAAGCAACATGTATGAGAAATTGGGCAGGGCTTCCAAAGGATCTTTTGGAGCAAATTGTTTCACATTTATACGGTAAAGACGTGTGGTCGTTTCATTCGGTGTGTCGAAGCTGGCATGCTGCAGAGGAGTGTGTATTATTTCCCGTGCCACATTCACAATGGCTTCTTCATAAACAGTGTTCGGAGCTGAATTATCAATTCATTCACCCGGTGTATCCAAACGTTAGATATGGCAAAAACCTTCGTAAAGAAGCAGATACAGTGGATGACGATGCTATATCCTGCCATTCGAAAGATGGTTGGTTGCTTATGTCTTCAGGGGAAGACTCTATGTTCTTCTTTAGTCCATTCCCTAAGAAAGTTATTGAGTTACCTGATTTAATTTGGGATTATGAATTGGATGGCGCCACATTCACTTGCGCTCCAACGTCATCTACAGGTTGTTGTGTAGTTTTTGTCATCGCATGCTGGGCTCGTACACATGTGGCTATCGCAACCATTCGTCTTGGAAAGAAACAGTGGAAGGTAAAGGAATATGAAAATAATAATAATATACTCTTCAGGCCATCCCCTAACAATCCTGTTTTTCGTAAGGGAATGTTTTATTGCTTGAGTAAAGAGGGCAGATTGGGGGCGTATAATCATAAGGAAGATACGTGGACTGTTTTTGAGAAGCCATTACGTGAATGTAAATGGGCACATGAAAACTATCTTGTAGAGCATGAGGGAGGCTTAATGTCTGTGTTTATAAAACATTATGGATCGTGGATTTCAGTTTTCAAGTTGAAGGAGTCTGATATGGTGTGGGAAAATGTTTATAGTTTAGGGGAATATGCTTTATTTGTGAGCGTGCCGACATCTTTTGCTACAAAAAGTGTTTTAGCAACGATGAAGAATAAAATCTTCTTCCCATGGTTCCACGAAAATTACCTTGTCTTCTATTGTCTAGAGACCAAAACCTTTCGTACTTACGGTAGCGGTCTTCAGGAAAGCAACTTGTACAGAACAGAAATAGCAGAGCAAATAGAAACTTGCTGGATTGAGCCAAGGGAGATTTATTGCCTGGAAGAGGAACTCAATTGGTTATCATTAGAGACAAATGTTGATGATGAGACAGATAATGATGATTATGAATCAAGTGACAGATCGAGTGCTGAAAAATGCACCAAATACGAAACAGACAACAATGAGGAATACGAAGCTATTGACAAGTCGCAAGAAGAGACTGAAAGATGACTGATAATCACGCTCGCACAGTCGCACAATCACACAAAACAAAGATTGCATTGTATTGATTGTCGTTTTAGAATGCTACATCTCTAATTTATGCTTTTGATATTTGTTACCGTGTATTATAGAATTGAGACATAGTGAATATATTCTAACTGGATTAATTATGACTAGACCCGAGTTATGAGGCGTTATCTTCGTTCAATAAGACTGTAACGATAGACTGATATGGCTCTAGGCAATAGTCATTTTCTGATAACTCCTCTGCTTCAATGGTTGGTGGTCGCAAGGTTTGTTTTTAGGGGGAGGGGGAGCCCTGTTCTCATTGCTGAGTCTTGCTGGCATGGTCAATTTTCCTTAAGAATAGTCATTAATTTACCCTATTTGCTTTGTATGTAAAGAAAATATGACTGAGTAGCATATTGAATATAGATGGTCAGCCACTGTCTTTAGATGACATTGAAAAAGATATTCCGGTTTACAAGGCAGAGGTAAGTTCTCGATCAATAAGATGAGTATTTTTGCAGTAGTTGTAGGAGTCTATCATTGAATAGGGAACCTCTCCAATGAGGCCATTAGGCATGTCCTGTTATATGTCCAGTGACATCACAAAGCGCACACAGTAAAAGCGTATTTTGTGCGAAGTGCGCTTACTTTCTCTCATTGAGGATCCGGGCAATGTGCAAACCCCAAAATAAGTTTACTTTGTAGTGTTATTCTACAAGTCACTAGACCGGAGGAGCTGTGGTCTCGGTTTATCGTGCAATATGTTGGTTTAACTGAATGTTGGGTTATATATATTGGATTTTAGTATCAAAACGTTACACCTTTGTGGAACAAGCAAGTTCATGAAGTTGCTCTATAATCAAAACGCCTCGAATCAAAGTGGTGTTGAGATCACAACATATCTAGTCTCATGGTTCTCTGTAGTGGGGCAGGTTTTCGAACTTAAGATCCCAATTCAGATGCTAGCTTCTTCTGGGCCTTCTGGCTAATTGTAATCGTTTCTGTTGTATGTAGTGTTGTGCGTACATATCATGGCAATCAACATAGACATAGACGTAGACACGGGCTGGACCTTGGCTAGACATGACATAGACATCCGAGGCTTCTCTCTCGAAGCCTCGACCATGCCTCTGGCTTACGGTAGACAAATCAACATTCTTATTGACTTGGACTTGCACATTTGATTTGTTCTTGGCATGAGTTATAGAGCAAAGTCCTAACTATTTACATCATGAAGCAAAGTTCCTCATTTCTTTTCCATGTTGGCTTATTACACATCAACACTAAATCATGGCCATCTCTGCCTCATCACATTAGTGATCCGATGCCTATATAATCCCCTCACCATCACATTCTCGGATACCCGATCGCATGCGTATATAAACTCATTTGATCTATTTCTGATTTGAATGTCGGATGGACTTCTTAGAGATCACACTCTAGGCTTGTCTTGTTTCTCAGTTTGTTCGGGAACGAACATATGACACTGAAGCGATAAGTATACCCTCAGATTTAACCCTCAACAATCCTTACTTCAATTTAAGTACACTCCATTATTATCGAGGGGATGATAGGAAGAAAAACATATATTCTCTTGGATTTATTAAACTAAAATATCGTCATTCCAATTGTGATCGGAATATATCACAGAGAGGGGGAAAATATATTGATGGTTAGGTTTGTTGGTTGAGATGAAAAAAATAAAATTGTTTTTAAAGGGTTGTATTTCTTTCGTTCTTATTTAACTTTTCGCAGTTGCCAAAATCAAAAGTTTCTTTTTATCTGTCGTAGTTACATTTTCAATGCATATTTTAATACTCTTTCCGTTTTTCAATATTATTTTTCAACTTTCTAGTCTCATTCAACCATCAATTTTACATATTTAATACACCATTACACTTTTCAAGATTTTTTTAGTATTTTACTTATTTTCTTAATTTGTGTGTTTTTCTCAAATACGAGAGATAATAAGAAACGGAAGGAGTATAGGTTGCTTATATTGGAGTGAACATTTTTTTGGGTGTTAAAACATGTAACATAAACGGAAAATGATGTGTTTAGATAGCGTAACTAGAGAGGATTATTGTGAACGCTCTAATGGACTGGATTTTTTTTTTTTTTTTGAGCAATAATGGACTGGATTAAACTGCAATCTGCATCAGCTGGGCATGACATATCCAACTAGATAATACAATCCCCATTTTTTATTCCTTGTTATTTGAAAGGCAGATTTTAACAACCTACCAGAAGTTTGTAAAAAAAAAAAAAAAAAAAAAAAAAGTTAGAAACTGCTACAAAATCTGTACCTCTTTGATTTGATTCTTTGACAAAAGCTGAAGCAAAAGTTAACGGGCATGTACTATGAAGTTCGAAATTCAATAATGAAACTTTCACGGGCATGTACAATTGAATGAAACTTTAAGTTGTCATGTTATGTTATCAAATTGAAGGGATATTTATTAAAAAAAAAAAGATAGAATATTGTATTATCAACTTTTTGAAATCAATAGTAAGTTCGAAATTCAATAATCGCTAAAAAAAAATGTGTTAAAAGACTAAGCTCTGTTTGGTAAATTGAAAGGATATTTTAAAATAAAAAAAGATATAATATTGTATTATCAACTTATTGAAATCAATAGTAAGTTCGAAATTCAATAATCGCAAAAAATAAAAGTGTTAAAAGACTAAGCTCAGTTTGGTAAATTGAAGGGATATTTATTAAAATAAAAAAAGATAAAATATTGTATTATCAAATTATTAAAATCAATAGTAAATTTGAAATTCAATAATCACCACAAAAAAAAAAAGTGTTAAAAGACTAAGCTCTGTTTGGTTTCGAGTTAGGTGGAGTTAGAATAGATTCAGAAGAGAAAGTGGATTAAAATAAAGTTAAAAATAATGATTATTACTTGAAATCTTGTATTGAAATTTGAGTAGATAAAAAAATGATTGAGAAGGAAATTTTAATGAAATGTGGACACTGGGTCTTGGTCCTCTCGCCTAAGAGGCCGCTAAATCACCATAATTAACCTTCTTATCATTCTGTCGAGTCGGGGTGGAGGAGCTCTGAATTCAGGGTGACTTCTTGTGGGCACGTGGGTCTTGATCCTTCTATCTAAGGGACTGTTAAGTCACCATGATTAACATCATCATCGTTCTATCGGATTGATGTTAAGGGGCCATGTTGGCGAGGGATATAACATTTTACACCATGGTTAATTTTCCATACATCAAGTATCGACCCGTGACTAAATCCATGGCTACACGTTACGGTCTCTTTTCGACTTCTCCATCTCTAATGGGTGAAAGAACCTATTTTTGTACCAAACAATAGTTTTGCAGAAATTGGAAAATTAGGTTGTGTCAGGTCTGTGATGATGCAGAAAATGTCATCATGCTTTTAGCGGTGTTTATATGTAGGATATCTGGCTATATAAGTGTGTATACGTGGTGTTTGCCGGTGGTGCCCGATGGCGGCAATGGATTCCAATGTATACGGAGAGAAGAATGAAGGGTAAAGTGAGGTAATAACACAGTACATTTATAACGAGGATAACATCTGAGGGTGAATTTAATTATCTTTTTTTATAAGTAAAACACCTCAATTTTATGTTATGTGATTAGTTTTTTTTTATTTTTTTTATTTTTTATTTTATGTTATGTGATTAGTTAATACTACTGAAAGGATTCTGATTCAATTTAATGATGAAATGTTAAAATCAAATAGATTAAAAGTAATTAGTTGGTTCAAACAAACTGATTAATTAATTAAACTGTAATCTTTAGTATGGGAAGCTATTAGTTATATCTTGATGTTGGTCGACGGAAACTTTGTGACTTTGTCGTGTAGTTTTTTCCCCTTCCCCTAGGTAATGAAACGACGCCGTTTAGGCTTCAATGAATATACGCACTCCTGTGTTTGATTTTTGCACGTATCTTTCTTCTCCATTTACCGGACATGTAGCGTTTAATTATTGGGAATATGCGTACATATGTTAATTGCCGTCGTAGCACTCCAATAAAGTCCTTCCAACCTGACAGACAGATGTCTCAGGGCAAAATTACTGATTTTGGTCATACATTGAACACTTTTTCGATTTTGGTTTGGTTTTTCTCCGACGACAATTTTAGTCGCGTAAGTGGTCTTTTTTTTTTTCGCAAAAATAGTCGCGAATGCGGAAAACCACTTACGACTAAAATTGGTTTTTCCGCGACAATTTTAGTCCCGTAAATGATCTTTCCGTAAGAACAATTTTAGTCCGTAAGTGGTTTTTCGGGCGTTCGGAATTTATTTTTGCAATAAAAAACTATTTATAGAATTTAAAATTGTCGCCAGAGAAAAATCAGGCGCAAAATCGTAAAACGTGTCTAGTTAGAGGACCAAAATTATAATTTAGCCGATGTCTCAGTGTTCTCCTGCAATATCATAGTTTCAAAGTTTATCTATCAATTTACCCCAGAAAAAAAAAAAAAAAAAAAAAAAAGGTTTATCTATCAATTTCTCTTATTCTCATCTTCAGTTATCCATTTCTCCCTCATTTATATTGAAGTTTTTTTTTTTACAGTAATGCTTATGCTAGGAGTTCGATTGCAGAGAATAGTTTTGTAAATAGGTCATGGATCGACTCTTTTTTATTAATTTTTTTCTCTTGGATGATCTTAGTAAATGCTTATCCGGTTGTGTGCAGATTAGGGAGCTCAACCAATTTACACCATTGTTGATGGGAAGTAATTTCTAGACCCCCTACCCAGCGATAATGGCTGCTTCGGGCAAGGTATATGTTTCCTTTCTTTTGCTTCCTTCCATTTTTGCAACTTTCTTCTCCTAACACCCGTCATCATTCATATTCATCTAAGATCGAAGGTATACTTTTCCTATGAATCATTGTTTCTTGCAGGTAGATCAAGATTTAGTTGGTCAGCTGTGGACCATTCAATAGAAATTGAAAAATGCAGATGGAATTGCGATAATTCACTCAATATATTTTGTTTAGAACACGAGGATTATTTCCTCAATGGATATAACCTATACGGGTTATTATGCTCCTGACTTCTCTACAAACTTCTTTGAAGTTGTGCATATGTGTATAATGTGATAATGAGGTTTTTTTGGTAGGCCTGTGCAGTTTGGAGAGTTTGGCTGGATGTGATTTCTTGAAGGAAATTTGATTTGCAGCCATTTTTTGGAGCTATGAATTGTTTCTTATGATTTTCTGCTCCTGAATAACTAACTAACTATATCTGTGAATAGTACCCTGTACAATTCCAAATTGGGAAGCCTTTCATTTGTGCATGTCTAATTGTTTATTTTTTATTCACATGTGTTTGCTTTTAAGTTTGCCTTCAAAATCCTTGTGATGATGCGTTTCGACGTTAGAATGTAAAGTGCCTATAAAGTATTGGTTGTTTTTAAGAATATGATTAACCTGCTGCTTGCAAATTCTACATGTTGGGGGTTCATCCATCATTGCTTAAAGTGTGCCCCTATTTCTTGTATTTTTGTGAAGGTTTTTAGTACATGCTCTTTATTTCACCTTGCTACCATGTCCTGTTTTCTCATATTTCTAACTCTGCCCCCCTGAAAATGTTGGTGCTTATGTGCTCAAACCATATGTCTTGGCATAGGTTCTTGGTGCGTATTCTACATATACCGTATGAAAATGCTTATTTTACTTTTGTAAGAGTTCCTTCTTATATATACAAATTGTATAATATTGGACCATGGATGGAAGATACCATTAATACAAAAATATCTTTGCTCTTTAATTTCTCAAGCATTTCAAAACAAAAAAAAAAATCAAAGCTCAGTACAATGACATTGGATGTAGAAATATTCCTACTTCGTTATCAACAACCATGGTTAGAGCTCCGTTTCTCTAACATCTACTTCAAACAGGTACAAAAACAACCAACACTTTTCTTATAAACACATGATCTATTCAATTTTATTACAGCACCATCATGCAATGTAGTAAAACGCTTCATTGAACACACTCATTGAGGTTGCAGTTTTACAAAGTATCGGAACTATGAATTGCTAAATATTAAAGCTGATGGAAGTGCCAAACAGGCTATACGTAATGCTCTTGACACATAAGTGATTGGAACCTTGGTTTCTCCTTCAGGTTGTGGTTCGAAGTTGTAGAAGCGAATCAAATGGAATTCAGTGCTCTTGCTACAATTAAGGTAATTTATTTGTTTTGGATGATATGATAGTATGCTTTCAATATGCTTGCCATGGAAAGACACATTCTTATGTGAGATATTGCAATTAGACAATTGAATTAAATTAGGTTTTATATTCACATGTAGATGTCTTTGATTTTTACAGGATTAGACTTGAGTTGACCGACCAAGTACTTGGTTCCATGGGTAGACGTGAGACGTGAATGTTTTAATGATGATTTTAGATCATTAGCATGCATGTGCTCACCTTTTCTGCTCGATAAAAAAATTAATTCAGGTTGACGATTGAGGAAAATTGAACTGAAAAACATTAACATAAACACAACAAATTGTCGTAGGAAGCATTGGCTCTTGTGTGTTATGATAAATAATTTCAATGCAATAACTGCAGCACACAAGAGGCGCAGGGGGGGGGGGGGGGGGGGGGGGTCCCGGGGTATCACAAAAAATATATATCATGCTTACTTTTGTGAATATATTTACCATAGAATATTTAAACACAAATCCATTCTCCATATGTACAGTCACTGCAGATCTCTTTGATCTCTCCAGATCCATAAGAGCTTCCTTTTTCAATAAGCACGTGGAAAAGATCCTAAGAATAATTTTACAGCAGAAGGTAAAAGAGCAAGTTATCTGGCCCAAATTGCTATGCAATCAAACATCATTAACGATTGGGATGACATGGAAACCACATGCTCTGAAAAAACTATTGGAGGTGTTGTTGTAAGCGTATTCATAAAGAAGCTGAAACTAAAGGTCACGTAGGCAGTAAAAAGAAAGCTTTGTTCGTGTCTTGGAATACTTCTATACTAAGACCGTAAGACTAATGTTTCTTGGTTGTAATATAGCATGCATGTTCTCGTAAGTCATCATGTATATAACACAGACCTAAAGACCTTTTTGCTTGTAGTAGCATATGTAAGGTGCTATGAAGTATGGTTTGCATTGATTACTGGCTGTACTATGATGTTTGAGGCATATTTACGGTACAAAATGTTTGTACTGTTCTTTTTAACGTGGATCTCAAGCTGCAATTATAGTAGTTGTTTCACCCAGTCAGAGGGCAACAACCGTGCATCGCACGGTAGCTTCCACTAGTAATAAAAAAAAGTTTGAACTGTAATAAGAGGAAGTACTATTGTTTTGCGCGTTGGAGAGGATAAAAATTTGGTGTATTGGTTTGAGCATTGCAATTAATTGCACTAAAAGGAGAGCCCGTTAAGAAATGTTATGGGATCCGACCGCGACTTCATAATATAATTAAAACCCCCAATTTAATAAATAATATATGTTCATCCATATTTTACATTTGACCAGTAACTAAATCTATCAAGGGATTACAACAGATAAAAAACAAAATGTCTAACTAACATAACACGCGCTACGTGATCTTCTCCCCGATTATTGCCATCATTTTTATCTTTCTTTCTATCCCCTGACCTACCACCTGAAAGCCATTCTTCGTAACCAGCTATACCTATCAGATTGAAAAAAGTTTTTGCAAAATGGTGTGCATTTTTAAATTCAGTGAGGTTCGATGTGTGCTTAATGTGTACTTTCACAAATAGTTATCGTTGAACATAAACATATCATATATTCGCATGGCAAATTTTATCCTTTATAACCCCTCCCAGTAAGATAACGCTGCCTCAAACTTCAATGTCAAAATAAACGGCCAATCAGTCAGTATGCAGATTTCATATTTAATCTGCCAGTCGCTTGACACTAAGTGTATGTCGGGATAGGAACATGACCAAGTTGTCAACCCTACGCTTTCCAACGATCAAGTCCATGCCTGACGGGCCCAGTATAGTCAATTTCGCTTACTGTATCACAATATCAGTCAGTAACCAAGAAGGTACAGTAGCAGTAACAATATCACAGACAATAATACGAGAAGCATGTGATATTACACATACGTACCATATGGTAAGATTACACATTCCACATGTGTCGTTGGCACTTATAAGGAAATTATGATGATAAGTTATAACAATTAACACTTGGATCTACACATGTAGATTTAATGAATCTACTATAATAACAGTTAAATATCATGTATTATAGTATATAAACGCATATAAGAACCTCATGGTGGTAGTAGCTTAACACCGATAGTCTTTATTGACTTGAGTCGGATATTAATTGCCCTAACAACAATGGCGATTCAGAAAAAAATTCCAGTGAAGGCATCGGTGAAAATTCGAAAATCTAGTGATAATATCAATAGTGTTTTTACATATTTTTTTACAACAAAACTATACTCTCTTCGTTCCAAAATAACTGAGGCGGTTAAATTTCCAATGCAATGTTTATTGTGTTTTCCCTACATCTACCCTTATTTATTAAGGAGCGAAAGAATCAATACAACATTGCATTAATTATATGCTAAGGTTTTTTTTTTTTACTCATTTTGGAATGGAAATTAAAGTATTGATTCAGCTCCTTAATATGCGTGTTTTTGGCAACCGAATCAGTTACTTTGGAACGGAGGGACACTACAAAAAAAAACTATATTGCTACACTAGTTTTTGCCGTACTCACAAAAAAAAGTGTGGCTAATAGAACTTGGTTAGACTATTTTGCCATGCTCATGTGGCTAAAAGTAAGTATATAACAACATTTTTTTTTGTTGTGTAGCAAACAATAATATAACAAAAAACTGTTTTTCTTGTAGTCCGTATCATTTTAATACAATTTTTGGGTCTCAATGGAGCACTGACCCCACCCAATTGGCTATAGGTCCGCCCATGTCATACAATATCGATGACTAGTTTTCTTTATGTAGCACCTTGAATTTGTAACAATTGCTCCAGAATTATAACATAACCTATTTATTTAATAAAATACATATAATATACATAACAATATACTACTCCTAAGTTAGATTATCATAAAGAAGAACACATGAGGAAGAAGACTCATGGAGAGGATTCTTCAGTATATTTCTCAACAATAATTTCGGTTACAAGAAGGAGGAATAATATCCTTACAAAAAATCCAGTAGAGATCTAGGCACACTAAACTAGATCCTAACTAACTGCCACAATGCATACATACTCAGCAATAAAGGAAATGTCAAAAATACCCTTACAAGATTTATTTATTTATCTAACTCCCCCCCCCCCCTCAAACTAAGTGTGGTAGGAATGACATTTAGTTTGCTCATGAAGGCATTAAACTGGACCACTCAAAGTGCTTTGGTAAATACATCAGCAATCTGGGAACTGGAAGGAATGTAACTGATCTGCAATTGTTTGTTGAGCACTTTGTCTCGGTTGAAGTGCACATCAACCTCAATATGCTTTGTTCTAGCATGAAGCACAGGATCTTGAGCTAGAGAAGCAGCACCAAGACTGTCACACCAGGCCAGAGAGTAGATGACAGATTGATTTTGAGTTCTTTTAGAAGATGGGTGATCCCAGAGATTTCTGCAGATAGATTAGCCAGAGACCTGTTGGAAGTAGCGCCCGAAAGACAATTTATGTAATTGTTTTTAGAATTAATAAATGACAGATTTATTCTCATCTTATTTCTTGCTTCGTGCTTGTAAGTAATACACTACTGAAAGTAATGCCAGATGTTTGTAGTCCATGAACTGTCATGAGCAAGTATGAAAGTAAATCTGGTGAATGTCGAGAATATCCTTAAACAAGTTAAGGATGGTTTCCTAGTTTATCGAAACTTGGAATCAGATAAATATAGTTATACAGACGTATACCTTGATTCTTATGAAGGCGAGTGAGAGCTACAGTCTGAGTTTGCAGTCACTTTGATTAGGTGATACAGTGAGCTGGAAACGTTCTTGCCTATGGGTCACTGTAAATTCTACAACTTAGCCAAAACACAGTAGTGCCTTGGAGGCGCAGCGGGAGCAGTACATGGATCTAGAAGGTTCATTCCTGAACCTTGTACGGTTCTTCCACCTTTTTGTATAGCTGATATAGTAAGTGGATTCATTGCTTGAAGCAAGGACCAGGGTCTCGTCAGAGATCCGTGTGTGTTTGGAGCATAGTATGAAGATAGTCTGAGTCCCCACAGATAGTGATCCGTTCATGTCTAGGGCTGGTTGCGAGTATTGCATGAGATTCTTGTGTTTCAACTTGGTCTTGTGTGTGCGAGTGATTGGCTTTAGGCCAAGTGGGAGATTGTTGAAATAGTGTCCTAAACCCAATCGGGTTGGACTGGATCCGACCGGGTCGGATCATTTCTACTATTTATTTATGATTATATATATATTAAATGGCTTTTCTGTTGTCATATATATGTTCTTTTAACGAACCAATTATGAATTGTTATATGATAACGTCCTTAGTATTAAACTGTGATAGGGAAACCATGATAGGCGATTATGGTTGATGAGATCTCTAATCACTTTAATAAGTTTGATACTTAAATGTCTCTAGGCTGATGTACTATTAAACAGGGCATTGATAGTACGAACAGACTAGCACGTATTAGATGTCTTCTGTCTTTAAGGGCAGGGATAGATCTCGTCTATCGAAGTGTAGAGACACTTGGACTGTACGTGGACGTGTATTAGAGAATGCGTACGTTAGACTGACTCACTTACATTAAGTGCCGCACTATGTGGCGGTTGTGTAATTATTCTTAAGACCGGAGTCTTCATGGCATCACGGTGTGGATTTTCATGCTTTGACACTATTGAGGTTTCCCCTAGCCATGGGGCGATCATGCGGTAGTGATTGAGTGTGATACCGAAACATGCGTAGTATACATGTTAGGTCGTCTGGGAATCGCGTACCCTATCAGTAGGGGTGAATATCCAAAAGGGCCTTCTTATAAGGAATGTCTTATTCTCGTGAATCTTTGCAAAGTGGAAGTAAATGAGTTACTTCGAGAGAGCATGATATCCAGATTATAAGATATGATCGTTAATGTATTGACACTCGAGATACGATCGTATGGATATTATTACTGCGGTAGGATTGCAACTTACACGGTAACTATTTCACATTAAGGTAGTAGTCATTGCATTTGACTCTTTCGATGATTGGGGGTCACGGTGTGTTGCTAGACGCTATCCCGTGATCGTTAGGTATGAAGGGCATTTTCATAATTTGCACTTTGTGCCTACGACCAACATATTCGGAAGCCTATCGGGTCACACACATATGAACATCTAGCCGGATTAAAATGTGGTTATAGTTGATAACCAAATAAGGAAAGAATTTATCTCATGCTACAAAGGTTATAGTGGTAAATTAATATGGTGGTATTTATTTATTATGAATAAATATAATACAAGATATCAATCATGTAGATTAATTAAATATACACATAATGTATGTGTGTCGAAATTTATTGTGTATATTGATACACATGGATTTTGCAAATTAATTAAAGAAAATCTCTAGTCCCAAATTAGTGGGGAAAGGTGGCGCATATTTTGAGTGTATAGGATACATTTGAGTTGTGCAATTTAATTAATAAGATTAAACCTGAGAAAGTCTTTCCAGGTTTAAAAGGTGCTGAAGCCTAACACCATCCGATGTACAGGGGAAAGCCTATTACCCCTGATCCACACCAAAGTCTTTCATTTGATCTCCTATCAAGGGTATTTAATGATGTACCTCCTATCATTGATGGTAATTAATAAGATTACCATAATATTAATATTAGCTATTAATTGATTTTGAAAAAATAGATTTATGGTAACAAGATAAATATAGTCAATATAAGATATTGACAATATCTTGGAAATATTTAATATAGGATATTAAATTAAATGAGATAATTCAATAAAAGATATTTTCCTTATTTTATTAGAAAAATATTTTCTTTCTCCTCAATCTACTAGAAGCTAATCTCAATCCGATTGGAATGACTAGGGGCGCATGTACTCCTATAAATAGGAGGGCTTGGCTAGCTCTTTTGCACATCACAATTCCAAGAGCTAATAGTTCTTGTGAAAAATAGAGAGCTTCCTAGAGAGAGATTTATGAGAGAGAAAATGTCGGTCTAGCAGCCGAGTTTTTCTGGTAGCAATCAATGATGAGATTCCGGCGAGGTGTTCGTGTGGATCGCCGGTAGAGGCCGAACGCTTGGGCGGCTTCGTACAGAAACTACAACCGTAGACAAAGCGTCGATCCAATTGGATTAACCAAGGTATTTTTTTGTCTACTTCTTTTATGATTGTTGCTTAAACGAAGTCGATCTTGGGTAAAAAGAAATCAATTTTTTTTATTTCCGCTGCGATCCCGCGTAGATTTCCTAACAATAAGTGCACGCAGAAATCAGGCTCCATTGGGAGCCATGGGTCACCGTGGATGTTAATGTCGTCACCTGTGCCTACAACCCAGCGAAGGCCTTTTGTCAGCAAATCACGGCCCTTGAGTATACTAGGCCAGTTGAAAGACGGCTCTGAGCCCACGCCTGCATTAAGGAAAGAGGAATTGTGGTGGTATTTTGCCGAAAGGATCTTTGCAGCTAGGGAGTTCGGGTTAATTATGAGCCTCCAAGCTTGCTTAGAAAGAAGAGCAATATTAAAGCACTTAAGGTCCCGAAAGCCTAAACCTCCTTCTTTTTTTGTTTTGCAACATACCTCCCACGACTCCTAGTATATTTTCTGATTACCTTCTGAGCTATTCCAAAAGAACTGGCGGGTGCTGGCTTCCAAGTCATTGATCAAAGTTTTTGGCAAGACGAACACTTGCATGATGTATTTGGGAACTGCCTGAAAAACGGATTTAATCAGGGGCCTGTTATTGGCACCACACCCATTCTACCATTGACACCCCATCTATTGCTAAAATAAGAATATATTACGGCACCACGAGTGTTATTTTTTACTAACATGAATCTACCTCACGCACCACACATATTACTTCACATTCACTATATCCATTTTTTTTTTTTTTACTTTTGCCAATCTTTAATACCTTTAAAAAAAAAAAATCATCCCCTCCACGTCGACTCCCCCTCTCCCCAAAACCACCTCCTCCATGTCTTCCACCGGCCACCCCACCTTCCTGCTTCATACCCATTGCCACCACCACAACCTTTTTGCTAAAACTTAACTAACCCATCTTGTCCTCCATAAAATCATAGCCATTACCGCTAACCTTTTAACAAAAACTTCACAAACCCACCTCATCCAGCGGCGGTGGTGAAGAAATCCAATCGTCTTCTCCATCTTCATCTTTTATTATGTATACCTTCATCTCTGCACTATCTTTTTATGAATAAACAATTTTTTTAAAAAAGGCTGTAAATTAATTCCAGTAGCCATTTTCCGCACCCCTCTTCGATAACCACAAACCACCACAAAATCAATTTTGATTACCACCGATTTGTTGTTTTTTTTTTTTTTTTAATTGTGTGTTTCTTGTTCCATGTTTTTGGTAAATGCATGTTATCAATTTTTGTTTATGTTTGCTATTTTGATTTAAGGTTGGGTGGTTTGACGCTGTGACTTAGCCGCCGGAAAAAGACGGATGGTGTAGAAGAACGGGAGCTTTGTCTAAATTGCCTTAAAATGGTATATTGACAAGGGTAATGATAGAGTTACTCCCTAAATTCTACACCATGTTTACACCCAAGATAATCTTGTGGTTATGATTTTTTCAAGTTTTTTCAATTTTTTTTACAAGTAAAAAATATGTGGTGAGATGATGATGGTGTAAAAATGGTGTAGACTTAAGGGAGTAAACCTATCACTCCCCGATTGACAAATAGCACATAGAATGAATGGTATATTGAAAAAAATCCCTAGAAGAAGACAATGATGTCTTTTTTTTTTTTTTTTTTTTTTTTTGTAGGAGTGTAGGTAGTAAACGAAGGTGGTGTAATGGTAAATGTGGTAAAGCATATATAAAAAGTGTGGTGCCATGGTAGATTTTATTAGATTAGATTGTATGGTGCCACATAATTTGGGGTGTCAAAGTAAATCAAGTGTGGTGACAATAACAATCTCCATTTAATTAAAACTTCCTTCCCCCACTGCCGACAAATATTTCTTCTTCCATCCATGCAATTTTTTCCATACCTTGTTTTTGACATAATTAACAATTTGCTTCTTGTTTCGACCAACAAGGTATAGAAGGCCCAGATATTTGCCTTCTCATATGCTAACAGGCAGATGAAGGATGTCGGAAATTTCTTTCTTAAGCACCGTGGAGATCCCTTTGTGCAGTGAGGGCAAAATTAGGATTTTAGTCCTCTATGTTGGCCTATTTTGGATTTTAGTCCTGCTCCTGCTCCGGTGAGGAAAATAGTCCTCTAAGTTGGCTTGATTTTAGTCCTGCTCCTGCTCCGGTGAGGAAAATAGTCCTCTAAGTTGGCTTTTTTTTTTGGATTTTAGTCCTATCCGCCGGTTTATGCTGATTGGACACCGGAATCATCAAAAAATAACTTATATGGACGCCACATCATATGCCATGTTGAATCTACATGGCGGTGGGTCCCATTTCTACCCCATTTACTAAAAATAAAAAGTTGATGCATAATGGATTTGAACCAACGACCTAATAGTAAACTATCAAGCACTTTGCCATCTAAGCTACAACTTTAATGTTTATACTATGACAATATTTATTACTTATGCATAATATGGTTTCCTTTGGTTTAATTTTCCTTGTTAATTTGATGTAGTTCTTTTTTATTAAAAAAAAAAAATACTATCTACATCCCTAAATATAAGTGGATTTAGAATTATCCTATACATTAATAAAGTGATTAAATTTTTTTGGAAACACAGTGATTAATTTTTTTTTGAAACACAGTGATTAAAAATATTAGACTATAATATTTGGTTTTCAAAAAAGACTATAGTGTTTGATATAAAATTTGATTATCATTAATTAATGTAATAATTATGATATTAAAAAAGTTGACCGAATATATACAAATTAATAGTAAGATAAGAAAATAATTTATAATTATTACTCTTCTGGTAATGTAAGGTCGACTTACATTAATAATAATAATAATAATAATAATAATAATAATAATAATAATAATAATAGGTTATAAAAAAAATATTAAAAAAAAAACATTATGCAAGAGCTCTTATATATATATATCATCTACAGTAAAATTAATTTTGTAAATAAGTTTATTTAAATTAGGCACATACAATGTTGGAAGAAATGTTATTGTGCATAAGTAATCACTTGTGTCATAATATACATATTGAAGTTATAGCTTGGATGGCAAAGTGCTTGGTATTTTTCCACAAGATCATTAGTTCGAATCCTTCTTCTCTCAACTTTTTATTTTTAGTAAATATATGAGAAATGGGACCCACAAGCCATGTAGGATCCCACGTGGCAGCCTAGTAGTAGCCACATCATCAATTTTAAAATGGGACCCACAAGCCATGTAGGATCCCACGTGGCAGCCTAGTAGTAGCCACGTCATCAATTTTAAAATATTCCGGTGTCCAGTCAGCAATATCCGGCGGATAGGACTAAAATCCAAAAAAAAAAGCCAACTTAGAGGACTATTTTCCTCACCGGAGCAGGAGCAGGACTAAAATCCAAAATATGCCAACTTAGAGGACTAAAATCCTAATTTTGCCGTGCAGTGAGTCCCTCAGCGCATAAGATAAAAATGAAGGGGGAGAGGATCCCCTTGTCTGATTCCTCTTGAGGAGAAGATATCCGTACTCGGTTGCCCATTTACAAGAACCATATAAGAGACCGTGGTGACACATGCCACTACACTATTTAACCATTACTTTATCAATATAATACTTTTTTAAAATTTCTCCCACCAATTATTTCTTCATCTATACAAATTTTAGTAAAAGATTTCAACTTTATAATTATTATTTTATTTTATTTTATTTTATTTTATTTTCTATTTCCTGAATCCATTCAACCACAATCCCACCGAAACCAAACAAGGGTGGTTTGGGGATTGAATACTCGGCGTTTCCAAAAAAACAAAAAACAAATAATCTCAGCGTTTCATTTCTTTACTTGTTTCATGAAATGCATAGCCCTTCCAAACTTCTAATTTTCCCCGTCCGTATTAGTGACGATTTTTAAATAGGTATTAGAATGACATTTTTGTTAGTTTTAAGAAGTAACAAAAATTAGCAATGAAAAAGGTAGTCAGGAAGATTTGTGCGTGGTGAGGTGGTGGTGGTGGGGGTTAATGATAAGACTTAAAAAGTGATATAAAAAAAAATCTTTGGATAAAGGTCAAGATAAAATATTTTAAAACATTTTTTTTTTTACTCACACATTTTTTTTTCTCAATTAGGACTCGAACCCAAAACCTTCGGATAAACAACTTCAGAGGTTACAACTGAGCTAATGCCTTATTGGCAAAAAATTGTATCTTTTTGATGTAAAAAGATTTCCTCCAATACAATAAATGTTAAAATGTTACAAACAAACAAACAAATAAAAAAAAAAACCCATAAACAAAACAACGTCGTTTTATGTGTTTTTTTTTTTTTTACACATGATGGTAAAATGTATGGGAGACTATCAATGATTTGTGTAAAAAAAAGACATACAAAACAACGTCGATTTGTGTGTTTTATACACTTGATTGTAGGGGGTGATAATGAGTGCGAGTGAGTACGTTTTTAGTTATATTAATACCATACCGATCAAAAAAAATTTTACCCATAACCTACCCGTTACTCATACGGATATAAATTTTTAAACTCATACCCTCCCTATACGGATATCCACGGGTTCGTAGATATACATTAATATATGTTATTATTCACAACTACGCATCACAATTTCATATAATGAAAAAAGCCATCTCATGAATTGAAACAAATGACATAGATAGACAACATTAAGTGTTAAAGTTTAATGTAAAATTAATTGCATACGATTTTCAATGCTGAATTATAATTTTTAACGTTAGCCCATGTCATAGTTTAGCTTTGATACATCATACTCCTTGCTATGTTTTAAATCGTCTGTATTTTGATCAGCGCATAATGAATTAGGGCTCTCAATAAGTGAACAATTTATGGGGTTCATACACTGTGTAATCAATAATGCCGTGGCTGCCCCCTCCCCCCGACACAAACCGACAAATACTACATCTGGTCCAAAATATAAGTCATCCTAGTTTTTTTTACTTTTGTCCCATAATATAAGTCATTCACAATACCAAAAGAGCATTAATGAACATTTTTCTTTATCTTACCCCTAATTTATATCAATTCAATCACTTTTATTACTCCACAATTGTTGCATTTATGATAGTCAAGGGGTGTATTAGACATTTTTTCCACACATTAATTACATTTAACTATTTTCTTAATCAATGTGAAAATCCTAAGATGACTTATATTTTGAACCGGAGGTAGTACATCTTATTTCAAAATTAAATTAAAGAATCATAAAAAACAAACAAGATATTAGAAAAACTTAAACCTTGCATTCCACACTTTAATTGTTTTGATCACGAGGGTTGCAAGGAATAAGTAAGAAGTGAAATTTGATAACTCTCTGAAATACGAAGGATTATGGGACTACGGTCCATAATTAGATAAATTTCTTATTTAGGATATTCTTTTATCTTGTTTTAGGAAAGCATTTTTCCTAGATGAGTGGTTATTTTTATTTATATTTCAGAGTATTAATTACAAACATTAAATTATAGATAATATAGTGTATGGCAGGGCGGGTAGGTATTACGACGGATCGAGAATATATATATACGTATCCTACCCTACTCATGGTGAGTTTTGAAAAATGCAAACCCATACCCTTCCTCACACATTAAAAATACCTTACCCTAACTGATAGGGTAGGCCGGACATTCACTGGGTTGGATCGAAATTATCCTGTACAATACATCTTATAATTTGCTTTAAAAAAAAAAAAATTATGCCCAATAAAGAAAAGGAAAAAAAAAAAAAAAAAAAACGGGATCATATTTGGTCTCTATTTACTCGAAGTAAAGAGGCGGTGGGAAGGACGTACATACTTAACACGTAAACCCTCAGACGGTATCTACGGTTTCTTCATTAAATCAACAAAGAAATCGAGTTTAGTCCATGCATATGGCGGTGCATCCTCTGCTCAACCGGCCAATTTGCATCCCCCTGTCGTCAAACTGGAGAAAGTCGATTACTTTAATCTCCCTTGTCCCATTACCTGTGCAGAATTTCGACGTGATCAAGCTTCAAGTTAGTACCTTTTCACTGTTTTTAACTCCTTGATCAATTTTTTTTGTTGTTGTAACCTAATTGTTTTCCTTTTGGATTCCGGATTGATATAGTTTATCTTATTTTGTTTTTATTTGAGCAATCAAGATGACAGCTTTATTGTCCGGAGATCTGATGCATGACCAATTTTGTAGGGTGGGGGTTGTGATTTGTGAACTTGTGATGTATTGATATATGTATCTCCCTATGTTGAGATATATACAAAGTTAATTATCTATCTCTCCCAAAAACGGAGATAGATAAATAACATTGTATATATCTCAATATGACGAGATAGTGTTCAGTAATGAGATAATCAATATGATGAGATATTGTTCAGTAATGAGATAATACTAGAGAGGAGTTTCGAATGTGTCATGTGAAATCAAAATATGTTTCGGGTTGATGTGGCTCCTAAAATTTTATTAGACCAGTTATCAGTTAACTTGATTACACCAATTATCACTTAAGGGAGTGATTTTTTTTTTTTTAATTTTAAAAATTCATTCCCAAAATTGATTATGGCCTTTACATGCCTGTTGTTAACTCATTCCAATGCTTTGATTCAAATTGTGATGTAGTGGATATTTCAATGGAAACAACATGTATGAGAAATTGGGCAGGGCTTCCAAAAGAGCTTTTGGAGCAAATTGTTTCACATTTATACGGTAAAGACGCGTGGTCATTTCATTCAGTGTTGGTGATTTAAGTTTAATCACGAGCCGTTGAGGTAATCGGGGTTTAGTAGAAGGATAAATATACTTGTAACACTTTATTATAAGTTTGGAGGTGTGGAGTACACGCTTATGTAATGTGTATATAAGTATACGGATGGAAAATAAGCATGTATGTTCAGGAAAAGTCACTTAAAGGACCGAAAATCCGGTTAAAGGACTAAAGTCTCAGTTTTGGGGAAACAGATGCATAGGCGCCCGCCTATGAAGCTTAGGCGCCCGCCTATGGCTTTCGGCAAGGCTAAAAGTCGATCGAGTGTTTGGCTTTTTTTCGATGATCACAGCCGGCCACGGGCGCCCGCCTGTGGCCCGAAAGCAGTCCTTTAAGTGCCTTTTGGCCTTTTTAAGGAGTTATGACCAAATGGTACCTTTCCACTTGGGTTGTAACTTATATATCCGAACTTACAACTAATTTTCAGGGGTTCCAAGTGCTTTTTACAGGCTTTTTACATTGTTGAATATACACACAACAAATGTATGCATCCTTGATCCTATCAAAATTATAAAACACTTACACATTATCTCCAAAGGTCATCTTCATCTTTTGTGCCTAAAGATCGAAGGGAAAACGTAGTCTTATCTCACAAAAGTATTTGTGTTACCCTAGGCTTCAGATAAGGGGCAAATAACTTTTGTAGGAAAGTGTTTCACGATTCTACGTTCATATCAAGAAAAGCAAATTTCTGAGTTTTAGTTTTTCTGCGTTTTATTCAAGTTCGACATTGTTGGTGTTCTTCAAAACCCCAAAGTTATCAACAATCTACAAAAGTTATTAAGCTTACAATGTCGGTTTCGAAATGAAGAGTTGCCTTTTTCAGAATTTTATCAAAGGTTGTGTCCTAGTATTTTGGGCATAACTCTTGATTCAGGAATCGGTTTGAAAATCCGGAGATACCGTTAGAATCGTGGAGAGACGAGGATCGCAGTGATATCAAGTTTGCGGTCTGGTTCGATGTTGACAGTTGTCAGAAATTCTGAGAAGTTTCTGCGGTTTTTTGATTGATGCAAAGTCGATTATAATCTTTTGGTAAGTAAAAGTTCATTGGAATGACTTTGTAAAAATTGCTGTGATGTTGCTATGACTACGGATGAATGGTATGTATGTTTATTTACATTATTTCATGAAAGTTTGTGGTGTCCAAGAACAGTAACTACAATCAATATAAAATTTGATTGTAGTGTCTAAGTTTTGTTCTTGGATGTTGTTTGATCATACATATATGTTGTTTGGCTTGATATTTCTAGACATGATTGAATCAATGATGAAACTTGCTGCGTGTTTAATGTTTAATGTTCATTGATCTTGGTGATAAAATCATGTTATTGATTTGTTAAAGAATGTATCGGTTTGGTGAAAGGATACAACTCATTAGAGTTTGTATTATTTTGAACAGTTATAACTTTTCGTTTAAAGGTAGTAACTTTTCGGTTTTAAAGGTTACAACTCTTGGTTTAAAAGTTGTGACTTGTTTGAAAAGTTGTGATTCTTCGGTTCAGAAGGATGTAACTTTTATTTTGAAAAGTTGGGACTTTCCGATATGGAAAGTTGTAACTCTTGGTTGTAAGAGTTGTAGTTCTTCGGTTTAGAAGATTATGAATCCTTGGTTGGAAAAGTTGTAACTCATTTATTTAATAGATACATCGTTTATTTGCGTTACTTTGTAGTAATACAAGTGATGGTATGAAAATGATAGTAAATAACTATCATGTCCTCCAAAAGGTAAATGAAAAGAGTGTATGTTTTAATGAGTTTTATTGGACAGTATTTAAGCATAAGTTTTAAGCTTTTGTTTATACTCCTACGCCTCCAACAGTTGTTTGTTTGATAAATTACTTGAACTTTGGTATAATGAAATCCAAACTTGAGGTTTGGAGGTGTGAGGAGGTCTTGTGACTTTCCGAGATTAAGGTTAATTCCTTGAGTAAAAGAGGCATTGAAACTATGTTTATTGGAATTGCTATGCATTTCAATGTTCTTTGGTTCCATATAATGGAGTGAATGATTCTAGTACAAGTTTAATCTGTTGTTGAATCATGGTATGTCATCTTTGGACATTTATAATATTGTACAAAGTTTGAAGTATGAAACTCCTACCGAGTGTTGGAGTGAAGGAAAACAATAAAGTTGTTTTCTAAATATGCCGGTAAAGCTCAACGAGAGCAAATGGTGCGGTGAATCTTTCAATGAAAGATGAAAGTTGATGTAAGTCAACATGTATAAATCTTGATTAATAATGTAAGGTTTTGTACGGTTTTAGGTATTGGTTATTTTGATACCTTGGCACCGGTTAATGAAATCTCCTCGGATAAATTGTTGTTGTTTGTTTTAACAAGCTGTTAAACAATTTTGTAATCCATTAAATGGATGGTAAAACTTCGGTTTAGAATGGAGATTGGAATGGGCATTGTATTTGAAACAAGTTTGGAGGGTCTTGTTATGTTGAAGTTAACATAAGGAGTGTATATGCTATTTTGGTTCAAGGTGCTAATTAAACTTGATAGACATCTTAGCTTGAATATTAGTTTAATTTAAAGTTGTTTGTAATACCTTGTTCGTAACTATTCAAATCTTACATATGTTTTATACTTTATATGTCTTATATATGTTTGATGTCTAAGGAAGTGACTTTGTCCTTTGATGTATGTTGAATACATGTTTGGTGTTTTGCTTTGGTTTAGTATCTATTCATGATACTAAAAGTGAAACATGCTCGATCTACAAAGATTGGATTTGCCTTGGAATATAAGGTGATGTAGTAGTTTACATTGTTGACATGTTGATTTTGGTATTAACCAAATCATGTTGTTCATAATTGGACGGTATTGTCATCAAGGCTTTAAACTACGGTCATGGGGGAGGTTTAAACTCTATAGTAAAGTTATATGACATTCCTTCGGTTTAGAAGAATCCTCGGTTAACTAGTAATTTTGTGCTAGGATGAAGTTTCATTTATGAGCTTCTAAGTGCATAAATTTCTGGTTGGACTATGGAGTTGGATTTCTTTGTTGATGACTTAGAAGTTCGGAATTCCCTTGCGATTAATAACCAAGTTCATCCTAGTTATCCAATGTGTTTAGTTGGAAAATTGTCAAATGTTACAATGGTGATCTAGACACCAATGTATTAAAGAAAAGTTGGATTGTGAGTTTATAACTCAAAGGATGATGGTGGTTGTTCAAAGAGTACTCATGATTTAGTCAATCTTGTTTGACCAAATATAGATTGACTTGAAACTTGGTAAAAAATTTGTTATCGGGATGTGTAGAACCCATTAAATCTTTGGGGTGGGATACCCAATTCCCTTATGGTACAACGCCATAGGCAGAATTCAATGTGGAAGGCCCATTCTCGAAGATTTGGCACATGAAAAAGTCCCGAAAGTATGTGCATTACCTGTTGTGTAGGTGATACCTTTTGGAAAAGTGTTTCAGGTACATGATTAGAAAGATTCACATATATGAGTATGAAGTTTGGCCGCTTCAAGAAAGTGGGGTTGACTTTCTATATACTCTTGAATGCATATGGACACAAGGCCTGTTTAATTAGTGTCAAGAATAAACTTTTGGAGTTATATTAACTCATGTGTATGTTATCTTCATGTATTCAAAACGTGTAAAGGGGTTCAATGCTTAGACACACCCCAATACTCGAATATTTGAAATGTGTAATAATACTAGATGGAAATTCAATCTTCGTGACATTTTCATTGAAGCATGAGTTGATTTGTTTTATGACAGCTTTGTTTTGCTAAACCAAGGATTACACTTAAATGGGGGAGGATTGTTGGTGATTTAAGTTTAATCACGAGCCGTTGAGGTAATCGGGGTTTAGTAGAAGGATAAATATACTTGTAACACTTTATTATAAGTTTGGAGGTGTGGAGTACACGCTTATGTAATGTGTATATAAGTATACGGATGGAAAATAAGCATGTATGTTCAGGAAAGGTCACTTAAAGGACCGAAAATCCGGTTAAAGGACTAAAATCTCAGTTTTGGGGAAACAGATGCATAGGCGCCCGCCTATGAAGCTTAGGCGCCCGCCTATGGCTTTCTGGCAAGGCTAAAAGTCGATCATAGTGTTTGGCTTTTTTCTGATGATCACAGGCTGGGCACAGGCGCCCGCCTGTGGCCCGAAAGCAGTCCTTTAAGTGCCTTTTGGCCTTTTTAAGGAGTTATGACCAAATGGTACCTTTCCACTTGGGTTGTAACTTATATATCCGAACTTACAACTAATTTTCAGGGGTTCCAAGTGCTTTTTACAGGCTTTTTACATTGTTGAATATACACACAACAAATGTATGCATCCTTGATCCTATCAAAATTATAAAACACTTACACATTATCTCCAAAGGTCATCTTCATCTTTTGTGCCTAAAGATCGAAGGGAAAACGTAGTCTTATCTCACAAAAGTATTTGTGTTACCCTAGGCTTCAGATAAGGGGCAAATAACTTTTGTAGGAAAGTGTTTCACGATTCTACGTTCATATCAAGAAAAGCAAATTTCTGAGTTTTAGTTTTTCTGCGTTTTATTCAAGTTCGACATTGTTGGTGTTCTTCAAAACCCCAAAGTTATCAACATTCAGTGTGTCGAAGCTGGCATGCCGTGGAGGAGTGTGTATTATTTCCCGTGCCACAATCACAATGGCTTCATCATAAACAGTGTTCGGAGCTGAATTATCAATTCATTCACCCGATGTATCCAAAAGTTAGATATGGCAAAAACCTTCGTAAAGAAGCAGAAAAAGAGGATGATGATGCAATATCCAGCCATTCGAAAGATGGTTGGTTGCTTATGTCTTCAGGGAAAGACTCCATGTTCTTCTTTAGTCCATTCCCCAAGAAAGTTATTGAGTTACCTGATCTAACATGGTGTTATGAATTGGATGGCGCCACATTCACTTGCGCTCCAACATCATCTATAGGTTGTTGTGTAGTTTTTGTAATCGCATGCTGGCTTCGTACACATGTGACTATCGCTACCATTCGTCTTGGAAAGAAAAGGTGGAAGGTAAATGAATATGAAAATAATAATAGTATACGCTTTAGGCCATCCCTTAGCAATCCTGTTTTTCATAAGGAAATGTTTTATTGCTTGAGTAAAGAGGGCAAATTGGGGGTGTATAATCATAAGGAAGATACATGGACTGTTTTTAAGAAGCCATTAGGTCAACGTAATGGGCACATGAAAACTATCTTGTAGAGCATGAGGGAGGCCTAATGTCTGTGTTTATTGGAGATTATGGATCGTGGATTTCAGTTTTCAAGTTGAAGGAGTCTGATATGGTTTGGGAAAATGTTTATAGTTTAGGGGAATATGCTTTATTTGTGAACGTGCCTACATCTTTTGCTACAAAAAGTGTTTTAGCAATGATGAAGAATAAAATCTTCTTCCCATGGCTCCACAACAATTACCTTGTCTTCTATTGTCTAGAGACTAAAACCTTTCGTACTTACGGTAGCGGTCTTCAGGAAAACAACTTGTACAGAACAGAAATAGCAGAGCAAATAGAAACTTGCTGGATTGAGCCAAGGGAGATTTATTGCCTGGAAGAAGAACTTGATTGGTTATCGTTAGAGACAAATGTTGATGATGAGACGGATGAGGAGACAGAGTATGAAACAGATGATGATGATTATGATTATGAATCAAGTGACAGATTGAGTTCTGAAGAATGCTCCGAAGACGAAACAGACAACGAGGAATACGAAGCTATTGACAAGTCACAAGAAGAGACTGAAAGATGACTGATAATAACGGTTGTTTTGGCAAATACACACGCGCGCGCGCGAACAAAGATTGCATTGTATTGCTTGTGGCTTTAGAATGCTACATCTTTAATTTATTGCTTATAAACTAATTGATTGTTTTAGCACTCCTAACATGTATGATCCATTCTATCATTGCGATACGGGTATTAGTTCATTAGTCCTTGACTATTTCAGAATTCCTAATCATTGCGTGTTCACTGTCTGTGTGTGTATCTTGGGTGTGCTATTCTGATTTGATTCTGCTAGGGAAGATGTTATTTTCCTCGAGTCTTATTAGTATCACCAAAAAGATAAGAGTCTCGTCCATAGAAAAAGAAGAAAGAATAATGAAGGAGGAAAGAAATATGTTGTCCTTGTTGTTATTTTTGCAGTTGGATCCTTACATTTATAATACACCGGTATATCTGTTGTGCACTACTCTGTTTAACTATCCTAATATTGAAAAATACTAGGAGTCGTTATCGTGGGGTTCAGATTGTCACTAACCCATTCCTTCACCCAGAACATCATCTTCACATTGACTGTCAGGTATGATCCTTAACCATATCCCCCCTTGGCCAACAACAGTCCCTCAAAGCTTGCACGACGGTCTCCGGTTTCATAAGACAGAAGGGTCATCTTTTAGCATTGTGAATAACAGCTTGGTTGACGTTTTTAGAGGCATGGTACTTAGATCTTGTAATACCAAGTTTTAGGCAAGAAATTGTGCAGAATTTCTGCAAGGACTATTTTCCATCACACCCGTTTAATGAACTGTGGCCTGCTGCTTTGTAAGCTCTCATGTCTATAACAGCTCTTGTAATGTCCATATCCCCCACCTGTTGATTGAGCATTTCACGATCCGCAGTAGACAGCCCGAAAGGCAAAGGTTCCCATGTAGCATTAGCATTGCTATTATCATCCTTGTAAAGATCCATCCAGTAGTTTCTACTTTCTAATAAGATTTTTTAGATCACTTGATTGGTTCCGAAATCCACACTCCATCTGCTTTTAGTCAGGGCCGGCCTTGAGGGCGGGCGGGATAGGCGACCGCCCAGGGCCCATGATATAAGGGAGCAAAAAATCACATCTTTAACAATAATGTAAGCTAATCTAGTAGATAAACAGTAAATATATACTCCTGTTGATGCTTCTTCGATTTTTTATCTTGACAAACTTTGTTTTTATTAATTTATTGTAATGATATGTGTACCGTTAAATCATTGTAAAGTAAAGACATTAATGAAAAATCAGCCCGCTGACCGCTTAGGGCCTTTGAATTGAATGATATGTTAGACATTATTAAACTTAATATTGTAATTGATGATTTTGCATCTAGACATGCAAATAGATTTTTTTATGATCAATTTGTTTTCATGTTACTGTAGTTATGTTATCGATCGGTGTTTCGCGATTTTTTGATGTTGTTGGTTACGATTCCGATGTTTTGTAATTGTTTGTGATTTTTTTGTTTCACTATTGTAATTTTCCATCTACTGATTCAATAATTTTATTGTTTTTAAAATTTGTAATATATTATTAGATATTAGCCTTAGTAATTTCTGCAACGTGATTTTTTGTAATAGAAATTAATTTTTTTAAATAAAAATTGGCCCAATCTTCAAACTTTGCCCCGGGCCTAATAACGGTTAGGAACGGCCCTGCTTTTAGTAAACTAGCTATCATACACGTTTTGCGGAAGTTGTGTGTATTCCTTGATATCAGTGAGTCGTCAAGTACTTTATATCATTTTCCACATACAATCAGTGTTTGCACCACCAACCGGCAACCGGCCGTCCTCCACGTCTGTCATTTTGGCTAGCTAGGAACTTGGTTGAAGTCTCCAAATAGGACTCATGGGTGGCAGATCTTAGGTTGATTGCAAGGAGAGATAATATAGTTCCATAGGTCATGCCTACTTGAAGCTTTGGAGGGAAGCATAAACAAAGGTCACAATCCAATCCAATGGACCTGCTGCTTTAATTAACATGATAGCCACCGTAGTAGTCTGATCACCCCAAATTAAACTGGCATCATCTACAGGACCCTATAAGATGATTCTAGGTATGACTTGTTAGGGCCGGCCCATATGGTAGGCGGAGGAGGCGGTCGCCGAAAGCCCAACTGTCACGGGGCCCCCGAAATTACATGTTTCGTTAAAAATTCGTGTAGATCCAATCCGATCTAACCTAACATAATGTGTTAAATTAATTTTTTTTATTTGAATTGATAAAGACCCAATTTTTTTTTTAAGAAATAAGTATTTTCATTAATCAATATCCGCCAAACAAGCCTCCAAAACGTCACCAGGAGGCAATGTGCCCCAAGATGTCTGAGAAGTAACTAACAAAGCATGTCTAGCTAGTAAATGCGCTGGGACGTTTCCCACACGCCGAACAAAAGAGTAAGAAACATAAGCAAAACTAGAAGAAAGGGCCAAGAAATCCTGGACCAAACACCCGTGAACATAAAGATCAATGCATGGGTTGCGAACACATGATACACACGCCAAACAATCACTTTCAACTACCAGTCGTTGAATGCCCAACTGTCGTGCTTCTTTCAAAGCCAATAAAATAGCCTTAAGTTCCATATATTCCACCGAGTCGTCTAGATCAAAGTGATACCCAAAAGAGTGAACAACGACACCAGACGAATCGAGAAAAATGCCTTCAACCCCCGCGCCTGCCTCAGTGACACATCAGCATTTCTTTTGATCACCCCATCTGAGAGCTTCGCCCATTTGTCCGGAAAATGTTGGACCGACCCCTGCGTCCGATAAGTCGCCAATGCCTCCACATACTCTACTGATGCAGCCAAAGATCGCACACATACCGTTGAGACGTACACAACCTGATCATCAAAAACCGCAGAGCAACGCGCCTTCCAAATCATTCACACAAGCCACACAAACCTCGCAGTGTCCTACACTCCATGGTCTTCCAACAATCGCAAAAAGAACTCCGCAAAGGAAGCAGAACGGAGGTGCCCTAAAACCCCGGAAAACGGTGACATCCTCTAGATTCGAACCGCCATTTCACACTTGAAAAACACATAATATGAATACTGGTAACTAAAAATATTTTAGTAATCGACTTGTAACTAGTAATTGACTCTTCAACAATACTAGTAACTAAAAATATTTTAGTTTTTTCTTTTGAGGGGAAAATATTCTAGTTTTTAAGTCCCAAAATTATTATTTTTGAACAATCGACCGTTTAGACGTCATAATTTGAATTAGCAATGTAAAAGATATCTACCAAGTCTTGCATACATATTAAGGACGTGAATTCAATCAAATACTTACCTTTTTTTTTTTTTAAGAAATCAAATACGTACTTTTAAAGTCGAGCAATCATTCATAATAGTGATGTTTGAACTCGGCCCAAGTTCGTTCGAGTAAGGAAAAATTTGCTTGAGATCAACTCGATTAAATTTTAATTATACTTGAGTTCAGTTCAATTATGCTCGGCAAAATAATAATCACTGAGAAACTCGAAATAGAGTCGGAGCAAAGCTCGAGAAAATGTTTAGCTTTAAAGTGTTCGATTTCGACTCGTCAAAAAAATACAAATATGTTTTTGATAAAATATAATAATACTGGATAAAACTTGTGAACATTTTGAAGTGCTCGAGTTCATTTCGTTAACTTTGATGAACTGCTCGACTTCGGTTAAATCATACTCCCCCCGACCCGTAATATATGGTCTTTTAACTTTTTGGTTTTGAATTTAAAAAAAAAAACTTTTTGGTTTTGTCTCATAATATAATGTCTTCTCACATCTTAAGTCAATATTAAAGCATTGTTTTCAGTTTTATATTAAACAATAGTTTTAAAGTCATTAAAGCATCTTAAGTCAATATTAAAGCATCTTAAGTCAATATTATAAGTCATTCTAAAACAAAACAATTTACAATATTTTGCCTTGAAATGTAAAAAATTAATTCATTTATGAGATTTTTTAAATTGTGTGAAAATTATCAAAAAGCCTTATAATATGGGACTGAAGGAGTATTTGATCGATAATTATGAGATTTTTTAAAGGTGGCTTTTATTGGCACAACGTTTTTCCTTCTGGCACCACAAATATTTCCGACACCCCTATAAGTTATTCTTGGCACCACGTTGAATATTTTTATTAATTCATTACTCCTACACCACCAAGAAAATGTTAAAATTACTCTGTACACCACAAAAACAAAACTACAATTGAGTCCTTGAAAATTGTAATTTCATAAATTAACCTTTAACTCCACAAAAATTAACATAACCTTAACATTAACATTAACCTCAACCTCATTTCATCATCTTCATTCCGAAAACCCTCCATCACCCTCCATCATCTTCATAACTTCATCTTCTTCACCACAAAAAATGCCATAAACCCCAACCCCAAGATGAACCCATCTTCATCACCTCCTACACTTGAAAACATGCATACCAATGAAGATATTGATGCAATATCACTTGAAGGCATACCATTTTCAACCCAATTTGAAGAGCAAATGAGAGCAAAAACGGTAATTCTTCACACCAAAATCTTGTTTTTGTTTTCAAAACTTGAAATATGTGAATGTCTTAAACCATGTGGAACATGTAAAAGCATGATTTGTGGAGAAAATGCTTTTATGAGGTTTCCGATTGTATATTTGGTTTCTCTGGCGTCCACGTTTCTGACGTTACCAACGTCGGCTTGACCGACGTTGCGTTGTATTTACAACGTCAAGGCTGGGGACATTTTGGCAGACGTCGGGCATCCTGTGGGTGGACGTTTATAAGGCATATGCATTTGTTTAGGTTGACGTCTTGACGTCACCTGTACTAACGCCTGTTATTAATTATAACGTCACCCACATCGATGTTATAGTCAATCACACTTATTTCTCCACTTCTTCGTTTTGGCATACACTTAACTTGTTGGTTTTCATATTATTTGCATAGAACCCAATTGAGGACAAGGTTAAGAAGCCATTTGATGGTGCGGGGGTAAATGATTACGATGAGACGTATTTTGAGGTAAGTTAATACCACATGTTCGTTGGCTTTAGTTTTTTTCAAAGTGTAACTTGATTGTTGGTAATGCAAATTTGTTTTTTTTTATTTAGCATTTGGTCGATGTGAAGATCAAGAGTTTTTTAACAATCCTGATGATGACAATCATCATGATGACATACTTGCTTTGTGGGATGAAATGCCTGAACATTTATCAATTTGTGTTTGAAAATTGAATTTTATTGAGTACTTCTTTTGCTATAGGTATTTGATACCCATCAAATGTTACCAAACATGTTCAAAAGTTGGGAAGAGATAATGGGGTCGTGATTGTGAAGTTGAGATCGGATTTATCTAGGCAACGGACACCATATATAAAGTACCAATGTGAGAGCGGTGTACAAAGGGACTATTGCAAAGGTGGGAAATATGAGAAAAAAAGTAGGTGGTTATGGTAAGAACAAGCCAAGGGAATCATTGTCAAGGAAGTGTGGATGTCCGTTCGTACTAAAAACCACACATGATAGAGTGAAGATGTTCTGGACCTTAAAAGTAATTAATGGGATTCATAATCACAATATGATCAGGTTTGATGAGGGTCATGCTTATCACGGAAGAATTCAATGAGTTGCATTGCCGACCTACGGGTCTCGACCTGTTTGATTTTGCTTTTGAGCATAACAGATAAATTGCCCCCGACCTGCGGGAATGAAAATTTCTTTCTCTTGTCTTTTTTATTTTATGTTCATGTGATATGCCGAACTGCCACCTATTGATATATACACATAAATTCCCATTGATAATCATACTTGTGCGAGCTGTTGAGGTCGCTTACGTATAATGAATGGAAGTGCGAAAAATATTTAGTCCCCCGAGTATACTTTGATCAAGCTGATGAGTCGTGAAAAGTATACTATGTGGGAGTAAATGATGAGAGTCAACTTTACTATGCTCCGGTGCATGCTCCGTTTCAACTTTACTATGCTTAACCCCCATTTATGATACTTTTGGCTTGTATTGGGTAGTTTTAGACCATTTATAGGGCAAAATACATTGCACACTCACTTTGAGGCAATCCATCAAATTGATGGAAAACCTTATCATTTTACGGTGTTTTGGCCCTTTTCGAGCCCTATTTATCTTGCGGGATTATGCTTGGTATATTGTGCTATGGAAATGCAGGAAATAGGTGACTCATGATCCCAAAAGATGAGGCATGAGACTTAGAATTGTATAACCGAAGCCCGGGGATGGAACGGATCAAAGGTGGTTGGTGCTTTCACCATCTGCTCACTTTATCTGCATTTTTCTCCCAGATAAATGCATTTTCTGGACTTGTGGTCTTCATGAAAGTTGTAGATAATTGAATGAGCTTTCCAACGCACTTTGAATCACTCAAATCGGAGCTCTACATGCAGAGATATTGCGAAATTACTGAAGGCCTGTCAATGCTGAATAATAACACAGAAGGAATGTGCGCACATTCAGAAAGGTGTGTGCAAATTGGATGGACAGGTTGTATTGTGTGCGCACACCAGGCGGAATGTGCGCACATTAGGCCGTTTTCAAGCATAATTTCTGAAGCATATATATATCTTTTTGCACAGATTTTCACACACTTCCCCTCTACTTTCTACACTTCATAATTCACTCCTTGATCCCCAAATTCATCTTTAGGTCGAAATTCTTCTCCCTCACCCTTAGATTAATTCCCACACTAGATGCTACTTCAATTTAGTTTAGATTCTAGCTATAGTTTCTTCTCTACTCTTGGATTTTATCATTTTGGGTCTTCTTCATCATCAATTGACAATGGGTGGTGTTGAAACTTGATGTAATCCGGATTTGCTGCGATTTTGGTAATTAATAGCATCTTTCTTCTTGTTTTATGGCTTCAATTCTTGTTTTGATTGTTATTTCTTGTTTAATGATGAGTAGCTAAACTTTTCATAGCCAAATTATGTGAAGATTGATGAAATCACCCTCTAATTGATGAAATTGGGAATGGGTAGTGTTTAATTGTTGTTATATCGACGAATTCATGTCTTAAAACTTGTTATCAATGCTTGAATTAGATTGTACACCTAGTTCATGAACTCACACACCACTTTTATAAATGTATGTTGCGAAGGGGTGTGGGAAAAAGGGTTTTAAGATCATTCCTTATAATCAACTGAGTTGTTTAGATCGATTAGGGAGTGAGTTTCAATCGGTTGTGAAATCGGGCAACTCTAGCGCGTTAATCTTGTTTCGGTCAGTTAAATCCTTAAAGGCGGACTGTTGAACCGGGCAAAGAGTGTTGGATTGTTGCATGGCGTCTTACACTAGCTTAGGAGTTTGCACCCATGAATGAGTCGATATAAGAATTAGGATGGTTGGTTGGTAGTTTCCATTCCCAAATAATCGATTAGAGGGGTGAAAGTATTCAATTGGATCGTGATTTGGTTATGTCTCTTTATCTCTAGTTTAAATATCGTTTTAGCATAATCAAAACTTGAACACACTTGATTAATCTAAACTAAATCCGAAGATGACTTTGGTATTCGATTGATTCTCCGTGGGATACGACCTTGCTCACCTCTATAGTACTTCCGACCCGGTACTCTGCCGGTTAAGGTTGGTCGTCACTATTTTGGTCATCAAGTTTTCTGGCGCCGTTGCCGGGGAATTGATCGATATCTTTTAAGTCTTTTGAAGATTTAGGCTTAGGTTGTTTTTATTTTACTGTTTTTGTGTTGTTTGCTCCTTGTAGTGTATGACCCGAAGCTCAAAGGAACCATTACTTCCATATATTCCCGAGATTGAGGCTTTGGCTAGACACCGAAACGCCTTGCGAAACAAGGCGGTTCAAGTTGAAGAAGTTACTCAAGAGTTGGAAAGTAAGAGTTTTAGCTCCGAGAGTTCTAGTATGGCTACGGGGAATGAAGATCTTGAGTTTGACCGAGGTATGGAACGAGAAATAAGTGTGAATCCTTTTGAGGAAAGGGATACCACTCAATATCAAGGTCAACCATCCAATTCACTCTCTCCGAGGATTGAACCTCTACCTAGAGAAGGGAATATTGTGCGTAGTCCCTCATTGACCAATCACTTTCAACAAAGGACCAATATCCCTCTCCAAACTCCACAAATCCCTCAAACACAACAACCTCCACAAATGGACCCCGAATTCCTTCAACAATATCAACAAATGATGATGCAAATGGCCCAATTCAATCCTATGATGAATCCCATGATGAACCCTATGATGAACCAATTCCCTCAAATGGCAAATCCTTATGCTCAACAATTTATCCCTCAAGCTAATCCTCAACCAAATCCCATAGTGAACCCGCAACCATATGCACCTCAAACTCAAGTGAACCAAGCGGGAAATCGACCGGTGAGGCTTTGTAGAGATTATGTGACACCGATGGCTACCACGGGTCATAGTCCTATTCGAGTACCGGCCGTTGCGGCTAATAACTTGGAGATAAGGCAACATGTTTGGCATTTACTTGGGGACAATGCTCAATTTGAAGGAAAAGCGACGGATGATCCGAACACTTTCATTAACAACTTTCTTGAGGTGTGCAAAACAGTGAAGATAAATGGGGTTGGTGAGGAAGCGGTTCGGTTACTTTTGTTCCCTTTTGCTCTAAAAGGAAAGGCGAGGGAATGGTATTCATCTTTGGCTCATGACTCCCTCCACACATGGGAACAAGTTGCAAGCACTTTCTTGCTCAAGTACTTTCCACCATCGAAGGCTCTTGACTTGAAGTCCGACATTTCTAACTTTGAGCAACTATTGGGTGAAGATTTGTTTGAGGCATGGGATCGGTTCAAGACTATGTTACGGAAATGCCCTCAACATGGATTCGAAGCATGGGATCAAGTGCATCTATTTTATAGGAATTTGGATGGTAGTTCAATGCAACAATTGAATGGGGCATGTGGAGGATCCATCATGGATGTAGCACCGGATGTGGCATTGGCCACCATTGAGAGGATTTGTGAGAACAATAGGCAATGGAGTTCGGGAAGAAGGCAACTAAAGCATAAAAAGCCACTTGTGACCGCCGTGGTAGATGAGCCCGAAAGAAACTCCGAGTGGCAAAATAAGGTGCTAGCCATGGAGCAAAAAGTAGATGATTTGGCTCAAGAGAATAAGAAAGCACGTTTATGCCAACTTTGTGGTGGTGGACATTCGGCTCTAGATTGTACTTCTCCAAACACACCACCACCATCTTCTATTCCAATACAAGCTTATGTAGCATCCCAAGCGAGTTCATTGTTGGCTAATCCGAATTCCTTGCAACAATCTTTGATGAATGTATATGCCTTGGGGCAATTGAATGCCGGACAGTTAGATTTCCACCCACTCACCACCAATGTTAATCAAGTCATTGCTCCTATGGATAATAGCTTGATGTTGGACACACAACCTTATGATGCTAATTATGTGGGACAAGGGCATGTCCAACAATATGATTTTCAAGGAGTGCCTCAAAATTGGCGTGAGAATCCAAACTTAGCTTGGGGACGAAATTCGAATCAAGGGCAATCTTTAGACCTCAGCAAGGCCCTTCTTATCCAGGCAATCAAGTTCCACGACAACAACAATCCGGAATTTACCAACATCCGAATGCTCAACAAAGCTATTATCATGGAAACTATTCTCAACCTCCACCAATGGCTCCTATTCCGCAAAAGAGCTCAACCGACATTCTCTTGGAGCAAATTAATAAGACTTTGCAAGAGCATAGCCGCGAATTGAGAGACATCAAAACAAATGTCAACAACACCACTGCCACGTTCCAATCAGCAATAAGGAACCTTGAGACTCAAGTGGGTCAATTGACCGAAAATGCTAACACCGCACCGGTTGGAGGCTTTCCGAGTAACACCATGAGAAATCCTAAGGAGGTTAATGCTATCTTTGCGGTGTATCATAATGAAGAAGAAGAGGATGCGGTAATGGAGAGTCATGAGACATTGAGAGTGGCGGGGTTGAAGGAGAAGACAACCGAAAAGGTTGTTCTTGATGGAAATGTTGAGAACAAAGAGGGATGTGAAATGGATCTCCGGGGAAAGGTTATTGAACAACTTAATGCGGAAATGGAGCATTTGAATGACGCTGCTAAAGGCAAAAGAACATCAGGTATGCCTCAAACTAGCATTCCTTTTGATGTGAGCACCCTTCCTTTTCCTCCCTCTCATGATAAGAAAGCAAATATGGTAAGTAAGAAGCAAAATCGTTTTCTTGACATCTTGCGTAAGGTAGCGATAAACATTCCATTAGTTGATGCTTTAATGAACATGCCTTTGTATGCTAAATTTCTTAAAGATGTTTTATCAAAAAAGCCTAAAATGCAAAGTGTGGTTTATTGTAATGAAGAGTGTTCTGCGATTTGTCAAGAGAAATTTCCGCCTAAACTTGGTGACCCCGGGAGTTTTTCAATCCCTTGCACGATAGGTAAGTCTAAGAGTCTCAACGCCCTATGTGACTTAGGAGCTAGTGTGAACCTTATGTCGTATGCTACTTATAAAGAACTTGGTCTTGATGGTATAAGAACAACTAGAATGGTTCTTTCTATGGCGGATAGGTCCATTAGGTACCCTAGAGGCATCGTTGAGAATGTACTAGTCCAAGTTGATAAATTTGTTTTCCCGGCTGATTTTGTCATCTTAGACATGGAAAACAACTCTAGGATGCCTATTTTGCTTGGTAGACCATTTTTGGTTACGGGGGGAGCCTTGCTAGATATGCGAACCGGGGAGATCACTTTGAGAGTTCACAATGAGAGCGCCACCATCAAGGTTTATGAGCATGTACGTCATCCTTATGTTGATTGGGGCAAACATGAAAGGGTTGATAAGGTTGAGGTCTTTCAAGTGCGTCATAGCAATCAAGAATTGCCAAAGAGCGAGAAGAGTGAGTTTGAGGCCAATGGAGGGAGAAAGAATCCGAATGTAAAATTTGGTGGATTCAAGTCGTGTCAAGGACTTTAAACTTGACATTCAAACCGTATAATTCCATCAAACTTCTTTCTATCCACCCATCCATCCTTGTGTCAACGGTTTAACTCTAAAGTTGGCACCGTATAAGTCATTCCGTCGAGCCAACGACGTAAAACAAAGGCGCTTGGGGGAGGCAACCCACCGTTTCTTTGTTTTTGCTTTAGCTTTTGGTGCTAGGAGTGATCTAGGGTGATGCTTTAGGAGTTTTGGTACCGTTTTTGAGTGGTTCTGCTTCGATCTAATGTTGGTTCGTATCTTTATGCATGGATGTTGTTTTACTTGTTTGATTGTCTTTGCATCGCATGCGCCCCGAGTCGGTTCCCCTTTTGCTTTCATATGATCATGTTTATGACTTTGCGCTTTTTGATTATATCTCGATATCTGTTGCTTGCTTTTAGCACGGTGGTTGTTCCCCGTGCATGGGTTTGCTTGGTGTTTTTGTCTCATGGCTTTAGGTATTCGAGTGGAGCTTTCGTGGATAAGTCATGTACATGGTTTGCGCCTCTCTCCCGGGTTAAGCTAAGCCTTCTTTCTCCTTTATCATTCACACTCTGAGGACAGTGTTGCATTTAAAGTAGGGGGTGGTAGGCTTAGCTATGATATGTTCTTTGTTGTTCATTGTAGCCATTGTGTTGTATGCTTATCGTTTGGTCACTTCTTTAGTAAAATTGAGCAATTTTTAAAAAAAATTCCAAGGTTTTGATGTTGCATTCGTATGTTGAGCCTTCACGTTGATAGGATAAATGGTTTAGTGAATGTTTGAATGCATGTTACTTAGCTTACTACCTTATTTTGGAGACGGGATTTTCACGCACGTATAGCTTCGATTTCATAAACCATGGTGATTAGTGACCGATTATGGTAGACTTAGGCACAATTCGGCTACCTAGAACTCATACCATTAACTTCGAGACGAAATAGAAAGGCCGACTTTGGTTGAGTATGGGACGACAGTTATGGCATTTCTTTGACCTAACTAAAGCTAAATGGCCATCCCATGACATATTCCACAGTAACCCCTCTAAGCCTTGGTAGGATGGTTTGACCCCCATCCGACACTTAGCCATTCGTATTTAGCCCGTAATTTCCCGACCCCCAAGCCTTATTTGTGGTCTACATTCCCTTGGACACCCTACGAGTCAAGCTTAATCTTTTCATTTCGAGCACACTTGCTAAAGCAAGTGTGGGGTGGTAGAGGAGTACGTATGTATAGAGGAGTTGGTTTTTACGAGCTATTTTCACGATTTGGAGGGGAGGAGCTCATGTTTATATAGTGTGTACATGATGGCCTTTGACTCAAACCTATTTAATTTGTATAATGCAGCTTCCTAAGTTCAATCACAAAAAAAAAAAAAAAAAAAAAAAAAAAAGAAGAAGAAAACTCAAAAGAAAATGAAATCAATCAAAGAAAGCTTGCAATAAAAGTCAATAAAAGTGTAATAAAGGTTGAGTCAAAGAAAGCCAAAAGTTTAGGACTCATGTTTTGATGTATTATGTGATGTTGGTGTTTGGGATGAGTCCTCGTGATATAGAAACATGATAGTTCTTCATTTTTGCCTAATGGTACATGAAACATGGTATCATATGGCACGTTATTTTATAAATCATGTTTCTATAGTTGTTTTGAGCTAGAGAAGGGTAGAGCTAGCTACGTTTTACATTGTACACCCGTGATTAAGCTTGCTCGTTTTTATCTCTTTGTTGATTATTCCCCAGAAATTCCCTTCGGTTAGCCCCGTCCCTAGCCTAACGTTACAACCGTGCAAGTCCTACTTGACCTTACTTAACTTCGGTTGACCTCGATTAGTGGAGATGCTTATGAAGTATGAGCCTATGGTGTAGTCGTAATCACCAAGCGTCCATAATCCAAACCGGTAAACCGTGGTAAATGTAGGAGAAGCTATTCACACACACACACATCCCATTTGCTTGGTAAGGTATGGTTAAGTTGCATGCATTTACTCATTTATTTGTCGGTTATCTTTGATATGTGATTGGCTTGACCTACGCGTGTAACGTTGACTCTTTGGTTTCTTTTAAAACGCTCATTTTGCTCGAGGGCGAGCAAACGCTAAGTGGGGGGTGGTTGATGAGAGTCAACTTTACTATGCTCCGGTGCATGTTTTAACCCCCATTTATGATACTTTTGGCTTGTATTGGGTAGTTTTAGACCATTTATAGGGCAAAATACATTGCACACTCACTTTGAGGCAATCCATCAAATTGATGGAAAACCTTATCATTTTACGGTGTTTTGGCCCTTTTCGAGCCCTATTTATCTTGCGGGATTATGCTTGGTATATTGTGCTATGGAAATGCAGGAAATAGGTGACTCATGATCCCAAAAGATGAGGCATGAGACTTAGAATTGTATAACCGAAGCCCGGGGATGGAACGGATCAAAGGTGGTTGGTGCTTTCACCATCTGCTCACTTTATCTGCATTTTTCTCCCAGATAAATGCATTTTCTGGACTTGTGGTCTTCATGAAAGTTGTAGATAATTGAATGAGCTTTCCAACGCACTTTGAATCACTCAAATCGGAGCTCTACATGCAGAGATATTGCGAAATTACTGAAGGCCTGTCAATGCTGAATAATAACACAGAAGGAATGTGCGCACATTCAGAAAGGTGTGTGCAAATTGGATGGATAGGTTGTATTGTGTGCGCACACCAGGCGGAATGTGCGCACATTAGGCCGTTTTCAAGCATAATTTCTGAAGCATATATATATCTTTTTGCACAGATTTTCACACACTTCCCCTCTACTTTCTACACTTCATAATTCACTCCTTGATCCCCAAATTCATCTTTAGGTCGAAATTCTTCTCCCTCACCCTTAGATTAATTCCCACACTAGATGCTACTTCAATTTAGTTTAGATTCTAGCTATAGTTTCTTCTCTACTCTTGGATTTTATCATTTTGGGTCTTCTTCATCATCAATTGACAATGGGTGGTGTTGAAACTTGATGTAATCCGGATTTGCTGCGATTTTGGTAATTAATAGCATCTTTCTTCTTGTTTTATGGCTTCAATTCTTGTTTTGATTGTTATTTCTTGTTTAATGATGAGTAGCTAAACTTTTCATAGCCAAATTATGTGAAGATTGATGAAATCACCCTCTAATTGATGAAATTGGGAATGGGTAGTGTTTAATTGTTGTTATATCGACGAATTCATGTCTTAAAACTTGTTATCAATGCTTGAATTAGATTGTACACCTAGTTCATGAACTCACACACCACTTTTATAAATGTATGTTGCGAAGGGGTGTGGGAAAAGGGTTTTAAGATCATTCCTTATAATCAACGCGAGTTGTTTAGATCGATTAGGGAGTGAGTTTCAATCGGTTGTGAAATCGGGCAACTCTAGCGCGTTAATCTTGTTTCGGTCAGTTAAATCCTTAAAGGCGGACTGTTGAACCGGGCAAAGAGTGTTGGATTGTTGCATGGCGTCTTACACTAGCTTAGGAGTTTGCACCCATGAATGAGTCGATATAAGAATTAGGATGGTTGGTTGGTAGTTTCCATTCCCAAATAATCGATTAGAGGGGTGAAAGTATTCAATTGGATCGTGATTTGGTTATGTCTCTTTATCTCTAGTTTAAATATCGTTTTAGCATAATCAAAACTTGAACACACTTGATTAATCTAAACTAAATCCGAAGATGACTTTGGTATTCGATTGATTCTCCGTGGGATACGACCCTTGCTTCGACCCGGTACTCGCCGGTTATAGTATTTTGGTCTTCCGACCCGGTACGGGAAAAAAGATATACAAAAAGTGTTATGTTAGAAAACAATAACGGTTAAGGTTGGTCGACCAACTATTTTGGTCATCGAGAGGATTAGTAAGTAATAAACTTTATTTGATTATTCTTGAATGATTGTCACTAAAAGAAATACGGTCTGGATTTATTCATAGGCGATTTCCAGCATCGTTAATTGGCGCTAGAAGGATGGCCTCTTTTCTGGCAATCGTTTAAGGATCCCCCAAGAATTTCGTTTTTTATTAGCTATGGACAAGAACACCGGAGAGAAAGGTGCCCAGGACCCGGTGGATCCAACCCAGCAAAGTGGAGCCACCACCGCTCAAGAAGAAGGCCAAACTTCAATAGGCCAAAAATGTACGAACCCTACTGATGATCAGTCTCATCAGCATGACCCAGTCCTCCAAGATCTAGCCAACCAAGCGTTGGTGGAAGCTTTAAAAAATATGGATAATACAACCCTCAAGGCTATCTTTGAAGAAAGACTCAAAGGAAGAGACCCCCCCTGAAGTTTTAGAAGCAGACCCCCACAGGGAACTCTCAAAAAGCAAGAAGTGGTGGAATCTATTTTCCATACAGAGCGAAAGAATATTAATAATCAGCACAACGACAATGCAAAGGCCGAACCGGATGCTTTGTTGGGACGCCGATCAGATGAGTTCTTATGTGCGTCGCCATTCACATAGTACATTATCCCCGACCAGCATGCTTCAAAATTCCGAAAATTGAGCCATATGATAGATCTAAGGACCCTTATGATCATATGCACCGGTATATATCACACATGAATTTGTTCAACGGTCCAGATGAGATGAAGTGCAAAACCTTCCCTGCTCTGCTCACAGGAAGAGCTCGAGAATGGTTCAATAAACCGAGGTCGATCTCCGACTTCAGAACTCTCATTGGTAAGTTCGTCCATGCTTTTATCGCAGCTCGTCCATTTCAGAGAAATCAAACTCATCTCCTCACACTGAAGCAAAGTCAGGACGAGACCGTACTGCACTTTATAAAGCGTTTAATGAAGAGCCCGCACAGGTCAGAGATACAGATGACCGACTTCTGGTCACCTCTTTCATGACATGTCTGCGAGAGGAACGGCTGCACGCGAAGTTAAATAGCAAGATCCCCCGGTCTATGGAAGAATGCCTAGATGTGGCTTACAAGCATTGCCAAGGGGAGGAAGCTAATAGGATGAAGAGAGAGATGGAAAGAGGTGAAGGAAAGAACAACAAATCCGAAGATAAAATGGATAAGAAGAGGAAATCAATTTGGGACCGAGTCACATCACTCAGATCAGCTCGAAAGAAGTGAGCTCTACAGGACAGAGACTTCATTCCGTTGAACAGGTCTCGCGAGCAGGTCCTCGCAATTATGGAAAGAGAATGAATAGCAAAGATCCCACCGCCGATGAGGGGACCTCGGGAAAAAAGAAATCCTAACGAATTTTGCAAGTATCATAAGGACATTGGCCATGATTCAGAGCATTGCCGAGATCTGATAAAGGACATTGACACGGCAGTAATGGAAGGGAAACTTTAAACACCAACTTTCTAGCTCTTTTTTCCTCGGCTAAAAGGTTTCGAAATAAGGGGTCTACTTTTATTTGTCTCTGGACTTAAAGCTCGAATTGATATATGGAAAACAGGGTTCAATTGGGAATCAAGCCTCAACATTGAAGGATGGTACCGTACAACTTGGGGTTCAATTGGGAATCTAGATATGCATTTCCATAATTAGGATAGATAAAATGAGAAACCCTGTTCAAAATTGAAGTCAAAGTGCCGGAACTTAATGAAAAACCACCAAATGTTAAGAAAAACAACTCAAAATTGTTTTGTTTTATGATTTTAATATCTGTAATTTCATCATTATACTTTACAAACCAGTATCCTATATATTTCAAAAATCCCGTACCCACTTGAATAGTTGATCCACTTGTTTGTTTCTTTAATATGTTTTATATGGATCTTAATGCATGTCTTTGAAACCATATTTTTTCTTTATTGGCCCTAAAATTCTAAACCTTTCTTTGTTAGCATGATTATCAATGCACGCCATTCAAGCATCTTCCTGCAACCACGTGTTCAATCTATCTGCCATGGAGATGGAATAGGGAACATCTCATCATCAGAGTTGTGCATGGGATCCAAGAAGGTATTCTTCACTGTTTTCATTCTTCCTGTTCTTAATCTTAATGTGAAGCGTATGTCTACAGAGTGTGGATTAAGTTTTTCCATTTAATAAGTTTTTATTCAATAGAACAACACGCGTGGTCCAAAAATCTTCTTTAGATAAGCGGGGAAATCTTCGACAAGGAACAATCCCATGGTTTTAAGACTTTTACTGGAGTTGGTAGTGGAGGTACACATCCTCAATTTCTTTTTTATATTTTTGAAATATAATTTTTTTGCAACTTATTTTGGTTTCATATCGCTTTGATTTCTCAAGACTCAGTCCTTGCCTCGACGCGGCGGTGCAATGCGGAATTGTCATATCACGATGGTGAGAAGATAGGTTATGAGCTCAAGGTATGTTTTCTTGATTTTTTTTACATGATGAATTATGCATATTAACATTTCCATGTTTTTCTGTGTACTCCATCATCGTTGCTTCTTTGTTGATAGCAGCTGGTTCATGTTTTGCATTTGTTCTTGTCCAATGGTTGGGGGTACTATTGTCCCCTGAGTAACTCATTTAAAGTATATGTTAAACCTGTGCCTCAATGCATGAAGTTGATGTTTTGGTCAATTTGAAAGTGCTGCCATTTTTATGTAATGCTTGCCAAGTTTCTATGTTGGGTATCCGCCTCATGTATCACTCCACACTTTTATCACCATTGATCATGGTGGGACCCATATCGATCAATATATCCAACACTTTGGTCAACGGAGGCAATAGTATGGAGTGAATATCGGGAGTCGATATACCTTTAACTATTTCCGCAAATACACTCAGACTTTTCATTTTGCTTTCCATGGCTCTGTTCCTTTTATATATGTGTACTCCCGAGAAAGTTGGCCCACAAATACACTCACTTTCCATGGTTTTGTGCCTTTTATATATGTGTACTCTTGAGAAAGTTGGTCTTCAACTTTGAGTAGTTCTTTTTCGTTTTGAATTTTATCTAAAGGCAAATGGTATGGGATATGAAGTTTGATTTTGCCAACATTATGACATTTGCGTGTAACTGCACTTTAAGAGACCTTCTTTACCAAGCTAATTCATGGAGGGTATAATGGTGTCTTCTACATTATAGCTGGTAATGTTGCTCAGACCCTGTTTTGTTGTACGAAATGATGTCATTTGTAGAGACTTTGATGCACCTTTTTTTTTACAACCTCTTCTTGGCTTTTGTTCCTTTTAGTGTGGCTGCATTGCTATGGAATTGCGTGGGATCGTATGTATCTTTGCATATCATTGGATGCATCGGTACGTGGCTATTTTTTTTGTTTCCGGTTGGTGTTTTGGTTTCGTCTTGTCACATATTGTATTGACCATTAGCTGCTTTTAGTACATCACTACTACTGCATTTCATCATTCAATTACTGATTCCAACCATCTAGATGTCAAACCAAAACAACTACCAAAATAGTCAATCCCAACTGATTTCAATCAAACAAACTTCGAACCAAAATAGTCAAACGTCAATATGGTCATGCCAAAAGGAAATAATATGAGGTGAGCCCATCCAAATGTAAAACTAAAACAAACATCAACAATCAATCGTCGATAGACTCAATACAATCATGCTAGCAAATAATGTGGCCTACTCATGGGCCTGGGCCATAACATCAACCTCCTGGGCTGCTCCTGCACCATAGCCTCAACCTCCTGGGCCTGCTGAACAATTAAATTTTGTTAGCCATATTAAGAGATTAGTGAAACTAATATAACAAAAAATGAAGTTACATGCATGGGCCTATTGATGTCGGCCCTACCTGAGCTTGGCCCTGTTGGGCCGCCTGAATGACCTGCTAAACAATTAAATTTTGTTAGCCATATAAAAATATTAAATGTACTAACATAACAAAAAAATGAAGCCACAAGCATCATGCAGCCCCTGTACCTAAGCTTGTCCCTGAAGAAGAACCTGTTGGACCGGCTAAACAACTGAATCTTGTTAACCATATAAAGAGATCATGTACAAACATAATAAAAAATAAATCCACAAGAGCGCTGCTATATATATATATCTTGAAGCTTCAAAAGTTCTTATTTACACTTAATTAAATATTGTTCCCCACATTACAGAATGACTAAAAGGTTACTAAACCATATTTTTTAAGATATTAGGAGGCATGATAAACTTTCTATGCACTTCGAAATTCTTAACACCACAATAAATTAACAAATACGAGTGATTGTTGATAATGATACAACCAAACTTGAAACATATATTAGTAATAAAATTTAAAACCAACAACGGTAAAAGTAACATATAAATAAAAAACATATTTCATACATTCTTCTTCAGAGCGTGGTTGTAGATATTGATAGAACATAGTTAAATGGACACCACTTTGGTGGGTAGAGCCTTGGTTAAATTTTTTACATTTTGAGATCTTGAAGGAACAAAGTGTAGTGTAATCTCACGGCATCAAATTTTTATATGATAAAATAAAATGAGAAGTTTCTCAATCTCCATTGAAATTTATCACAATATATCTTTGTAAAGATTTAGATAAATCAAAAAAGAAGAGAAAGATCTTCAAAAAAAAAAAAGAATGATCCATAAGTTCATATTGTTCCATGATTTTTGTTACAAAGTACAATCTGTATTTAAAGAGAGAAAGCAGCCAACGGTCTTGATATTTAGGGAACAGAAAATTAAATGCAACAACTAAGTTGTCTGGAGCAGTAATAAAAGGACAACCAAATTAGGTGATCATTCCATCTAATTAGGATAATGCTCACCTAATTTGGTTGTCCTTTTATTACCGCTCTAGACAACTTAGTTGTTGCATTTAATTTTTTGTTCCTTAAATATCAAGACCGTTGGGCTGCTTTCTCTCTTTAAATACAGATTGTACTTTGTAACAAAAATCAAGAAACAATATGAACTTATGGATCATTCTGTTTTTTTTTTGGAGGATCATTCTCTTCTTTTTTTGATTTATCTAAATATTTACAAAGATATATTGTGATAACATTTCAATGGAGATTGAGAAACTTCTCATGTTATTTTATCATATAAAAATTTGATGCCATGAGATTACATTACACTTTGTTCTTTAAAGATCTCAAAATGTAAAAAATTTAACCAAGGGTCTACCCACCAAAGTGGTGTCCATTTAACTATGTTCTATCAATATCTACAACCACGCTTCAGGGGTGAAGAAGAATATATGAAATATGTTTTTTATTTATATTTTACGGTTACCGTTGTTGGTTTTAAATTTTATTAGTAATCTATGTTTCAAGTTTGGTTGTATCATTATCTACAATCACTCGTATTTGTTAATTTATTGTGGTGTTAAAAATTTCGAAGTGCATAGAAAGTTTATCATGCCTCCTAATGTTTTAAATAATATGGTTTAGTAACCTTTTAGCCATTCATTAATGTGAGGAACTGTACTTAATTAAGTGTTAATGAGAACTTTTGAAGCTTCAATATATATATATGTGAGGAACTGTACTTAATTAAGTGTTAATGAGAACTTTTGAAGCTTCAATATATATATATATATATATATATATATATATATATATATATATATATATATAGCAGCGTCCTTGTGGATTCATTTTTTATTATGTTTGTACATAATCTCTTTATATGGGTAATATGATTTAGTTGTTTAGCTGGCCCAGCAGGTTCTTCTTCAGGGAAAAGCTCAGGACAGGGGCAGCATGATGCTTGTGGCTTTATTTTTTTGTTATGTTAGTACATCTAATATTTTTATATGGCTAACAAAATTTAATTGTTTAGCAGGTCATTCAGGCGGTCCAACAGGGCCAAGACGCAGCTCAATTAGGGCCCACATCAATAGGCCCATGCATGTAGCTTTATTTTTTGTTATATTAGTTTCACTAATCTCTTTATATGGCTAACAAAATTTAATTGTTCAGCAGGCCCAAGCCCAGGAGGATGAGGCTATGGTGCAGGAGCAGCCCCAGGAGGTTGATGTTATGGCCCAGGCCCATGAGTAGGCCACATTATTTGCTAGCATGATTGTATTGAGTCTATCGACGATTGACTGTTGATGTTTGTTTTAGTTTGACATTTGGATGGGCCACCTCATATTATTTCCTTTTGGCATGACCATATTGACGTTTGACTATTTTGGTGTTTCTTTTGATTCGAAGTTTGTTTGATTGAAATCAGTTGAGATTGACTATTTTAGTAGTTGTTTTGGTTTGACATTTAGATGGTTGGAATCAGTAATTGAATGATGAAATGCGATAGTAGTGATGGACTAAAAGCAGTTAACGGCAATACAAGACGAAACCAAAACACCAAGCGGAAACAAACAAAAAAATAGCCACGTACCGATGCATCCAACGATATGCAAAGATACATATGATCCCACGCAATTCCATAGCAATGCAGCCACACTAAAAGGGACAAAGGCCAAGAAGAGGTTGTAAAAAAAAGGTGCATCAAAGACATCATTTCGTACAACAAAACTGGGTCTGAGCAACATTACCAGCTATAATGCAGAAGACACCGTTATACCCTCCATGAATTAGCTTGGTAAAGAAGGCCTGATAAAGTGCAGTTACACGCAAATGTCATAATGTTGGCAAAATCAAACCTCATATGCCATACCATTTGCCTCTAGATAGAATTCAAAACGAAACTACTCAAAATTGAAGACCATCTCAAGAGTACACATATATAAAAGGCACAAAACCATGGAAAATGAGTGTATTTGTGGGCCAACTTTCTCAAGAGTACACGTATATAAAAGGCACAGAGCCATTGAAAGCAAAGTGAAAAGTCTGAGTGTATTTGCGGGTGGACACAGAAATAGTTAAAGGTATATCTACTCCCGATATTCACTCCATACTATTGCCTACGAGTTGGGATCCTCTACCGTATCCTCTCTGATGTGCCTGTGCTGTAAGCCCGAAACGACGTCGTTTCGGGCAAAAACGACGGGGTGTCGATGTGTTTTTTTTTTTTAAGCTCAGATCGAAACGGTGTCGTTTCGACTCAAAACGACGCCGTTTCGAGTCACAGCAGCGTCTGCTGCTCGACCTACGGCAGAGGATCGAGGTCCTATTGCCTACACTGACCAAAGTGCGGGATATATTGATTGATATGGGTCCCACCATAATCAATGGTGATAAAAGTGTGGAGTGATACATGAGGCGGATACCCAACATAGAAACATGGCAAGCATTACATAAAAATGGCAGCACTTTCAAATTGACCAAAATATCAACTTCATGCAGGTTTAACATATATACTTTAAATGAGTTACTCAGGGGGCAATAGTACCCCAACCATTGGACAAGAACAAATGCAAACCATGAACCAGTTGCTATCTCTTAATCAACACAGAAAAAACGATGATGGAGTACACACAAAAGCAAATACACAGAAAAACAAGGAAATGTTAATGCATAATTCATCATTTAAAAAACATCATGTAAAAATCAAAAAACATACCTTGAGCTCATAACCTATCTTCTCACCATCGTGATATGATAATTCCGCATTGCACCGCCGCGTCGAGGCAAGGATTGAATCTTGAGAAATCAAAGCGATATGAAACCAAAATAAATTATATTTCAAATATATACAAAAGAAATTGAGGATGTGTACCTCCAGTGGCGGAACCAGAAATTTTTTTCGGGGTGGTCTTGGTATATAAACTGCAAAGCTTAAAAAAATCCGGGAGCAGAAATTTAAAATCCGGAAAAAATATGCTAGTAGTGGGATTTGAACTTACAACCTAGAATTATGGAAACTGAAAAGGGTTTGTTCTTAAACCACTAGGATATAAGGTCTTTTGTTCAAGAAAAAGACACATAACATACTAATATTAACACTACTACTAATACAATAATAAAAATATATTTTATTTTTTTTTTCAAAATTTGGGGGGGGCTTGAGACCACCCAACCCAAAGGGTGGTTCCGCCCCTGTGTACCTCCACTACCAACTCCACTAAAACTCTGAAATTGAGGATGTGTACCTCCACTAAAAGTCTTAAAACCATGGGATTGTTCCTTGTCAAAGATTTCTACGCTTATCTGAAGAAGATTTTTGGACCACGCATGTTCTATTGAATAAAAACTTATTAAATGGAAAAACTTAATCCACACACTGTAGACATACGCTTCACATTAAGATCAAGAACTAGAAGAATGAAACCAGTGAAGAATACCTTCTTGGATCTCATGCACAACTCTGATGATGAGATGTTCCTTATTCCATCTCAATGGCAGACAGATTGAACACGTGGTTGCAGGAAGATGCTTGAAAGGCGTGCATTGATAATCATGCTAAAACTTCAACAAAAAAAAAGATAATCATGCTAACAAAGAAGGTTTAGAATTTTAGGGCCAATAAAGAAAAAATATGGTTTCAAAGACATGCATATATAAAACATATTAAAGAAACAAGCAAGTGGATCAACTATTCAAAGCAACAAGTGGGCAAGTGGGTACAGGATTTTTGAAATATATAGGATACTGGTTTGTAAAGTATAATGATGAAATTACAGATATTAAAATCATAAAACAAAAACAATTTTGAGTTGTTTTTCTTAACATTTGGTGGTTTTTCATTAAGTTTCCGCACTTTGACTTCAATTTTGAACAGGGTTTCTCATTTTATCTATCCTAATTATGGAAATGCATATCTAGATCTTATATCCAACTTCAAAGAAAACGTAAACATGCCCCAGACATGTCCTAAGTATCTAGTGGGCATACGTGTCGGATAGAGGCACAAACAATACACAATATCAGTGCATCAAAGGGCATGCAGGCATCAATCACAAATCGTCGTACATGGGAAAACTCATGCGTGTGTATGTGTGTGTAAATATGACTCCTCAGCATAGCATAAAGAAGGGAAAAATAAGAGACCTATGGCCTTCCGTTCTCGCAGTTGAATCCCAATAAGAAATTAATGTAGCACTTTTTTCTTTACAAAGCGATAGAAAAACTATTAATTTAAAATCATAGCACCGGGAAAGGACAACCCAGCTCACATTGGAGCAAATAAAAGTCCTCATGTACATAATATACATGCCCAAAAGGTTCAACTATGGTCGTAAAGTGACTCACAAGACTCGAACCAAGATTCAACTTGACTCGAATATTAAATGAGTGACGCACAAGCAATGAAATACTCAACTCAACTACTCGTGATCAATTTAGGTTGGAAATAAAGTAACATTTTGATGACAAATTTACCAAAGTGATACTGTGATAGGTTTGTCAAAAAGAAAATTGACTCAAGTCACTGAAACGAGTCACTTCCATAATGTTGTTAATTTAATTTTTGTGGTCATCAAAGAGACCATGTTGTTGGGTAATTACATACCATGGTAACGACCTAAGGTCTTGAAAACCTAGACTGTGTTTTAGACAATGGATGTTTTAGACCACCAACAAAAAAAGTGAAAAAGAAAAGAAGAATTTTGGGGTGCAATGGAATGAGGAGGGGGAGGTAAGCAAACATGGGTAACACGAGCATTGGAAAGGTCTGGAATGACATTTCTGGAGCAAGTTGTACGGTACCATCCTTCAATGTTGAGGCTTGATTCCCAATTGAACCCCTGTTTTCCATATATCAATTCGAGCTTTAAGTCAAGAGACAAATAAAACTAGACCCCCCCTCCAAAAAACAAAAAAAACAGCACTGTTAATGCACAAAACTCGACTCTTGCGAGGTCGAATGCAAATTTCGTCGAAATTTTTCCGAAGTGTAGAGCCCGGATAGATCGTTGTGCCATTAATAATAGCTTATACTTGGAGAAAGAGAGAGAGAAATACCTGAAACAACAGGGCTGGAGTTGCCAACGTTGAAAAAGGACTCCCAGCAATAACAAGGACACATGCCAAAGAGATAAGAAAATTCATTTGGATAAATCTTAGTCTTTTTGCAATCCACTACACCTCCCTGTGCAAAAAATCAAGAAAGGCACTGCATAACCGATGTCATTTTGCAAGCGAGCGAGACTCTACACAGACATCATAGAAACGCCGTCTGTTAGAATAGGACAATGTTTTCTGTCTCCCTCAGCATCCAAAAACTACTAAGCTACTAACAGAGCCAAATTGAAGGTCAGGTTTCTCAAAAGGACATATGTAAAAGAACAGGAAAAAACACCAATCAAACAAGGAATTTCTCTTATCTCTGACCAAAAAAAAACATTAACATAGTCATTCTACTGAATGCAATTAATTATTAAACAAGTACTAACACAGCCAAAGAATCTGGAGTTCAAAGCATCAAAAGAAGCACATCAATTTAAAATGTCGTGGAAAACAAAAGTATGAGAAGAATACCAGGAGTGGAGAAGTGTCACCATCTCTTTTTCACTTCTTTCCTCCAACTATCGCTCGTGTCATTCTTAATTGAAGTTGCAGTTGAACTTCTGAACAGAAATTGGGTGATGGATCCTGGAATTTAAGTGTATCCCCACATACTGGAGAAAGTAATTGAGCCATAATCACACCTAGCAGAGAATAACCATTAAAAAATCCAAGTGATCTAACAAAGAGCACAGGATGAACTAATAAAACAAATAGCAAAATATGTATAAGGGTATAGACGTTGATTCATCACTGCCAGTTATGCCATACAAAAAGCTTAGTAAGACTGCTCACGAACTTGTAAACAACTTCAGAGATGTATTCAACAAATGCTAGATTGTTAATCAGAAACGCACTCCGATTAGTCGGTTTAGTAATTCAAACAAACCAGTTGGCAGACAACCCTTCACCGTGGACAACAATGTTACTTCTACCATTTTCCGAAGAAGAGGAAGAAACAAGAGCAATGATCAAAGGGAATCTACCTCAACTAAGCATTCCATACTGCAGATCTTCACCGCCTACACCTATCTCTGCACCAAAGTCCAGCAAAGTACATCACCTCGCCAACTTTTCGAAAGCGTAAAAAGGCAGAAGATAAAACTTGGGCTAAATTCACTGGATGGAGTAAGTGGAATAAACTTAGCAGCCACGTACTGCACCAACGAATGTGACTGAAGCGAAAAGGTGATGAACCATGAGGTTGAAGATCAAAGCAGCAACGTGGTGGAAAACTATACCTGGAAAGCAAAAGGACAAAAAGAATGAGGTGTGTTTGGCATAACAATGGACGACCAAAACTGAAAAAGTGTAGATTTAAGCAAAAGGTACTTCCTACTATACAAAAAAATAGCTAGCTTTCTGGCTCAAGGTACTTTAAGTACCAAAAGAACACCCCATTCTCAAAATACCGATTCACAGACAAATATACTGCAAACATGACAAACCTTAGTTATACAACACTATGTACCCGACAACTGAGTGAAAATCCCAATTGGCAACTTATAAGACAAGGATATCAATGCTACGACTCTCGTATCTAATTGACTCAAGAAAATACGCATTCAAGAAAACATGCTCCAATTAGTGAACTAAGTATATAGGCCCGCTACACAACTAGCAAAGCCTTGAGTGATCCCAGCAACACATGCCCCAGCAAAAGTTCAAAATTTGCAGCAAAAAATGGAACGCGGTAGCATGATAACCAATCGCACTGTCATTGCCATATTAATAACCCAGAAAAGGTAACACACCCACCGCCCTCCATCTCACCACAACTCTTTTCAGGATAATCTAGAAAGTTCAGATTTTTCAGAGAGAAAATGGAAAGAATACCGACCAGCTTGGCACACCTCAACTCACGATAAATAATATGAATAAAGTTAAGATTGTTAGGGAGAAAATGGAAAGAAAAAAGAAGAAAGTTGTTACCGTCGCGCCACACAGCTTCTCATGTGACTTTTCATAGCACCCAACCGCCCTACAAATTAATAATCTTAAAATGATCAGTTTTGCAAGAAAGTTCAGATTTTGCAAGGTAAAAACGAAAAGAGTACATCAATTTTGCAAGAAAGACCAGATTTTGCAGTGTTGAAACGAAAAACATAGATCAATTTTCGCAAGAAAGATCATATTTTGCAACGTTAAAACAAAAAAGTTCAGAAAATATCAAAATAATGTTATGCTGCTTCAACAGTGAAAAGTAAATGCAACTCATGTACTTCATATACAAAGGAAGAAATTGCTTGTCATTCATTATTATCTGTAGTCTTCTGAGAGTCATGATCTTACCTAATGAAACTTCAACAAATGTAATTTCTTTCCATGAGACATATCCTCCTGAGTATTAGAAGAAGTGAAAAGCATGATGTAACAAGGTCTATGTTGTTGCCACTGATCAATGGAGGAGAAGAAGAATTTAACAAGAAAATCAGGGGAGCTTGCAGTGAAACAATTCGTATAGTTTCATATGACTATTTATTTAGGCTTAACAAGAATCAAAGGCACTGTGAGTGCTATAAACATTCTAAATGCCCTTCCGCTTCTCTCTACTTCTTATGTTGCCACTCCATGTTTAAACAAAAGAACAAATGTCACAGGCCCTCAAATAATTACGTAACAGGTGCACTTGCAAAGAACTTAAGAAAAATCAACATGTGTATAAATAAGCAATCACTAAATCATATTATGAACAAGCAGAAGAAAGGCACAACACATGAAACATATCCTCAAAGACAATTCCATGCATGGCACACACTAATGTCAGAGAAAAAGGTCTGTGTCATTAACACATGACAAAACTAGGTATGAATAGGGAAATTCATAATCTTGGTTGGATTATATTTTGCAAGTGAGTTCAGGTTTTGCAAGGTAGGAGAGAAAAAAGTTGAGATTTTGCAATATAAAAAACAGAAAGATAAAGATAAAGTTGGTTGTTGCCAGCCCCCATTGCTACTACAGATAACACCAAGCATATGTGAGAAAAATGGATAAGATTGTCGGACGACGACAATAGGGGAAGAGAAATTGTCAACGAGGTGGGATACTAAGACCCCAATATGCAAAATACCAATTTACAAGTTTAGCAAGCTACCTTTACCGAAGACACCAGTAGCATTCTAACTAGAATCAAGTATCATAATGCAATGCTTCATTTTTCTAATGCCGCGAGCAATTAGAAAACCAGATCACAACTCCAGCATTATTAAAGAGCAGATCCTGAACGGGCACAAATTGACAAGACAAAAAGATACGTACCCAATGAAAGCAAATAATGGTAATTGTGACTATTTGAACGGAAAGAAGGGAAGAAAAAGGGATAAAGAATCAATCTTTACGGTTAAGGAATCAGCTTACTTGGAACTTCATTAAAGGAAAACCATGTAGAAACATCATTACAGATCATCTTCCTCAACAAATCTTTAGATTCGAATCCGATGGTGAGCCACAAAAGTCTCTATGGCAGTCTGTCCGTGAAATGAACGTATGTGAAAATGGTGGGGAAGAAACAAAGAAATCTTTTCTTCATCAACACCATCATGCAAACCATAGCTATCGGCAATAACCCGGAAGCCAGACACCAGTCACTGCAGCTTTATTCAGCAGTTTAAAAGGCAACACCTTCACCGTCCTGCATCATCGATGGAAAAGTCCAGATTTTGATAAAATTAAAAGTGAAAAAGTTAAGATTTTGCAATGATAAAATTGCAAGGTTTGCAATGATAGAATTGAAAAGAAGAAAGAGAGGTTTTTTCAACAACAAAGGCTCGCCGGAATAACCACAAAAACTCAACACCTTAACATCACTGTAATTAGAGCATCTCCAAGCCTCCCCTAAACCCTCTCCCAAATCACCAAAAAGGGTAATTTCATGCTCCAACCCTCCTCCAAATCTTCTCTCATTTTGGGTATCCCCAATTCTTTCTCTAAATTTGGGGGCAAAATTTTCTCCCCCAAATCTCTACTCATTTTTTTTTTTTTTTTTTTTTTTTCCCTTTCTCTCTTCACTTTTAATCACCACAAACCTTTTTTTTTAGTTTGATTTTTTTTTACACATAGTTTAATTTAATTATCAAATAAATGTGTGTAAAAAATTTAAAACTTATGTTGTATGTTTTAATTTGATACGATAAATACGATAAAATTCAATGATAAAAATTTGACATATTATATTTAATACGATAAAAATCATACATTTATTTGACATTAGAAATACAAGCACACTGAATAAAATCATACATTTAATTAATACGATAAATACGATAAAAATCATACATTTATTTGATATTAAAAATACAAGCACACTGAAATACACTAATAAAGCATACGATAAACTCACAAACTAGGCATAATATAATAATAATAATAATAATAATCATCATCATCATCTAGACCTGCTCCGGTTGGTCCAATAATCTGCATAAAGTTACCGAACACATCTAAATTTGGATAGTTGAAAGATTGATTGGATTGTTGTGAAGCGATTTTTTGGGAAATCCTTATTTGTTCACTTTGAAAATAGGCTCGTGCAACTGGATTAGTAATTGTGTTCAAATCTGTAGTCATTACTTTAATATAATTATGGCGTTCCATTTCGGTTGTTTTTCTCTTCATCGACTCCAAAATTGATGAGGTTTCACCTGCCATGACTTCTGCACACGCTAGCATCTCATTAGCTTGTGCCTTTTTCACTTTGGCAATCTTGTTCCCATTTGGTCTTTTTGACATAGAATCACGTTTATTAGATGAAGGAGCAACATCAGTGCCATCATCGCTTAAATTGATGCTAAAAGACACATCAGGAGAAGTAATTGCTGGTGTCTCGTTGTTAGATGAACTATCATCATCGTGTGCTGCAAATTTTTCAAGATCTTTCAGCATGGCCCACACATGATCATACTTGAACATTTTATCACACTTTGGATCGTCCATGTACATCTTCTTAGCTTTGTCATACTACATCAAATAAAGAAAAATGATATTAATAAATGACATATAATGTAGGTAACATAATAATAATTGGCTACTCACGACGACCTTTTCTGATGCACCGCTCTGATGCCGATTCTCTACCTGCCGGATGAACCCCCTCAAATGGCCAATTGTAGTGATGATGCCACTCATACGTTTTTGTAGAGATTTTTTATAACAATGCACAACATGATAGTTGAAGATGATCGTGACATGGATGCACCAATTCAAGAAGCAATGGAAGCGCCTGCACCAAACGTCGAAAGGGTGGATGAAGATACTCGATTCCAGCAATTTCTCGAGCGTCATAGGCGTATCAAGGACAAAGATGCCCATTACGAACTTCGTAATGCCTTGATTGATCATTTATGGGAAGAATTTTCGAATTCGGAGAAGTAATTTATCTTTTATCGTTGTGTAATTAAATTTTTCTATTTCGATTGTATTAAGTAATAGTTGTTTTTAGGTAATATTTTTAAATGTTTGACATTTTTATCGCTTTGTGAACGAATAAGTTTTTTTTTACGTGTGTATTATCGTTTTCCACAAAAATAATTTTAATATATTTTATTTATTAGTATTTGATGAAATAAATTTATTTGGAATATTTTTAGAATATTTTTTTTGAGGTAAGATTTAAGATAAAATGATTGGAGATGATCTAAGATATTTGAGGTAGAATTTTGTGATTTAAGGTAAAATTTGAAAAAATGCCTTAGAGATGCTCTTAGATCCTCTCCACCAATCATATTATTCAGTCTAAACACCTACAGATTCATAGTGAAAATGGAAAGAGAAAATTTGAAGGATAGAATTGAAAGAAAAAGAGAGGTTTTTTTTTTTTTTTTTTTTTAGGCTTGCCGGAATAACCACAAAAAATCAACATCAAACACCTCCCCACCATTCAGATTAAACAACGTCAGATTCATAGTGTATGTGCAAAGAAACAGCCATTCTTGTCAAAGTGAATATGGAAAGAAAAAGCCATTCTTGTTTGTTATCTTTCAGATATATGTTTCTATTCAGAAAGGCGATTGTTGTTACAAAACAGATGTGTTTCCGGCCTCCATCGCACGCCAGCAGACGTTAGCAACCACAAATCGTTCTATGCTTCAGATCCATGCGCTCCGACTCCATACACCCTGTTTATATCAGCACGTCTATATATCCGAATTAAAGAAGCAGAAATCTAAAGAGAAAAAGAATAGATGAATAAATTATAGAGACATCGCCGGTAAAGATAGAGCGGTGGCGACTGCACAGATAGAGACATCGGGGAAGAGGAAGTTTCTTTTTTTCTTTCGTGGAGTCATAGATTCGGGTTCCAGCCTATTATTGTCCAAGCCTATGGTCTAAAGTCTATGTCTAACTAGATATATAGCTGCTGTTTTTTTTTGTTTTTTTTTTTATTTTTGAAACTTGAAGAAATGTGTCTGATAGGAAAAATCTTTAAAAAATATGTATGAAAAGTAAATATTTAAAAAATATATCCGCTTCCGACGCACGAGGGCCGTATGCGCGTCGCATATGACATGCATGACCAATTCACGACGCACGCATACCGTATGCGTCGAGGCCAAATATTTACTTTTCAGACATATTTCTCCAAGTTTCCCTTTTTTTTTTTTTCATTTTAACCTAACGTTTTTAACGTAATGCATATTTTTATTTACATTATTATTAAACCATTTCATGTCCAAAAAAAAAAAAAAAAAAAACCACATATTACACATTTTCTTTAAAACAAAACTAAATATGTTACATGAAAATTTAGGAAAAATACTGTACGTCTAAAAGGTTTTTTATTCTGTTCCCAAAAAAATGCAAAAAAGCTTTTTTATCTTGATTTTATTTTTTTTATCCATCCACGTAAAAAATAAATCAATGACGTTATATAATAAGTAAGTTCATGTAAAAAAATAAGCTTAGGTAGTGTGTGCTCCGTCCTCGGGATAAAAACCCTCCGTCCTAGGAGATTGCCCTTCGTCCTCAGAGATAGCTCTTCGTCCTCGAAGGCGCCCCTTTCTTGAAGGTGTTGTTTCATCTCCGCCGATCATGGAAAAGGAAGAGCTCTCGCAGAGGCTGGCATCGATGACCCTGTTGATATAGTGTCTTAAACCCAATCGGGTTGGACCTGATCTAACTTGGTCGGATCATTTCTACTATTTCTTTATGATTATACATATATAATAAATGGTTTTTCTGTTATCATATATTTGTTCTTTTAAAAAACCAATTATAAATTGTTATATGATAACGTCCTTAGTATTAAACTGTGATAGAGAAATCATGATAGGCGATTATGGTTGATGAGATCTCTAATCACTTTAATAAGTTTGATAGTTAAATGTTTCTAGGCTTATGTACTATTAAACAGGGCATTGATAGCACAAACAGGCTAGCACGTATTAGATGTCTTCTGTCTTTAAGGGCAGGGATAGATCCCGTCTATCGAAGTGTAGAGACACTTGGACTGTACGTGGACGTGTATTAGAAAATCGTATGTTAGACTAACCCACTTACACTGTTAAGTGTCACACTATGTGACGGTTGTGTAATTATCCATAGGACCGGAGTCTACATGTTATCACGGTGTGGATTGTCATGCTTTGACACTGTTGAGGTTTACCCTAGCCACGGGGTAATCATGCGGTAGTGATTGGATATGATACTGAAGCATGCGGAGAATACATGTTTGGTCGTCCAAGAATCGCGTACCCTATTAGTAGGAGCGAATATCCGAAAGGGCCTTCTTATAAGGAATGTCATACTCTCGTGATTCTTTGCAAAGTAAATGAGTTATTTCGAGAGAGCATGATATCCAGATTATAAGATACGGACGTTGATGTTTGACACTACCGTATTGATATTATTACAGCGATAGGATTCTGTTTACACGGTAACCGTTTCACATTAAAGGTAGTAGTCATTGCATTTGACTCTTCCGATGATTGGGGATCACGGTGTGTTGCTAGACACTATCCCATGATCGTTAGGTGTGAAGGACATTTTTGTAATTTGCTCTTTATGTCTACGGCCAATATATTCGGAAGTCTATCGGGTCAATATAAGATATTATATATATATATATATATATATATATATATATATATATATATATATATATATATATATATATATATATATATATATATATATATATGAAAGCAAAAATAAAATTGATTACCCGAGAAAGCAACCCATACCCGCAATTGATCATGTAAATCTGACCCATATCTTTTACTTAAAACACATATTGTCATCTAAAAAAATCCGTTAAGTTCTCATGTGTTTGTTGTAACAAATATGATCTTCAATATCTCAAATTTCCTCCGCTTCTTATGGTTTGAATTTTTTATAACAAATTTTCTAGAAAGAAAAAAAGAAATCTCCTTCAACAACTCTTTCAAAACAAAAATTAGTTCACCTCTGATTCACATCGTTTTCAACAAATTTTATCTACTCATGACAATTTAGATTTTACTCCACTCATGATCAGAGATTTTTTGTGACTTCAATCCCAGTTCTTTGGGTGTTTTTCAATGGGTTTTTTTATTTTATTGGTTTTTTCAATCGATATATGATTATTTGCATTTAATATGTGCAGGAAATTCAGTATGGTTAGTGAATAGCTATTTTTCTGCCATTGAAATAGTTACTACGTCCGTGGGGTGTATTTTCGGTTTTCTAATTCAATGGTTCTTCTTCGTCTAATTAAAGTGGAAAATTCTCAATTTCTGAATTGCTTTTCATGTTCTTATTTTTAGTACATGGAGAATTTCTTTTCTTTTTTATTAAGAAGAAAAAATCATTACTTTTCAATCAATTTGTGCAGGAAGATCGGCTAAATCACAACCAGATTATGTGGCAAGAAGTTTAGTTGCTCATATTATATGTGTTTGGGCTAACCATACTGTCCAACAATGTATCAATACATGGTCATAATTAAGGTGGGCCGGTAACAAACACTTATGAGACGGTAACGGATGTGGAAAATAGAAATGTGTTGTCTAGGATGCTCTAACTTTACCTGTTTTTCATCACCGGAGCTCCGGCGAAGTGTATAAAAAGGACTAAAAATCCAGAAAATAGAAAGTTATAGGACTAAAAATCCAGAAAATAGAAAGTTATAGAACTTAAAATTAGACTTCGCCGGAGCTCCGGTGATGAATTGGCAAAAAGGACTAAAAATCCAAAAAAGAAAGTTATAGGACTAAAAATGCTACCGGAGCAAAAAGAGGACTATTTACAAAAACATGTAAAGTTAGAGGACTAAAAATCAAATTAACCCTATGTTTTATAGTTTCCTCAAGTGTTTTTTTCTTTTATTTATTTGTTTCCTCATTAATTCCTCCCTGTTTCCTCCCATTGTTCGTGGATGAGACGTGCATATGGACAAGGATATCATATTTTGTGTGTTAAACACTTCTCATTTTAGTTTATCAGCAAAATATTAGAACTATTAAGCTTAATTATTTGCTGCTACTCTTATAGTTGTTGTTGTGTGTGTGTTTTTTTCTTCTTCAGAATAATACGTATAAAGGTCCATCAGAAGAAGATATGAGCTCATCATATATTGAAGGTGAGCTTTTGAATGTTCTACTTATTTGAGTTCTTTTCTTTGAACATATACTAAAGTTAGAGGCCGGAGGGTGAAAAAAAGATTTCTTTGTGATGTACAAGTGGAGAGTTTTGTTGTTGGCTATTTGGTGAACTTGATGATTTTTTTTTATTTTTTATTTTTTTTTGGCTAGCTATTTGGTGAACTTGATGATCAATTTCTAAATTAAAGACGACGGATGGTGCCCATGAGGTACCGTATCAAGACGTTTGAGGCTGCTCGGCTACATTATCACTCGAACTTCTCAAATCATAATTTATTAATTATTATCACTTCCGCCTATATGGATTTTATATCGACCCTTTGGAAGAAGAAATCTGACTCTAATGTTTAACTATTGTGCTAAGCATATTGCAATTTTTTTGTTGTTGTAAATATGATAACTTTGTTTAACACGTTTTTTTTTTCTATCCAGAATTGAATTGTAGGTGAACCTTTGAATTTTATAAGCTTTTCTCTGTCTTTTCTAGGTTGAACTATCTTTGACAAGAGCTGCAAAGCCAAGAGCATATAGTTGCTTGATCATAGGTAACAGATTAATGCCAAAAGCTATTTTTTTCACTATTTATAAATAAAAAGGAAAGTGGAGAGGTTTTTTTTCTTTTTCTTTTTCGGCAAATGTTTCTTATTACTATAATTTTTTTGGGGAGGGGGCGGATTTCTTGAGTGGGTTGTTGGTTACTTTTAGCTTTGGGCCGGAAATGACTGTTTTCTTTTCTTATTTAACAATTCGTGAATTTATTATGAGTTTTTTCTTTAATCTGTTTTACAATTTTATCTTTTTTACTTGCTCACTAATTTTATGGTGGTACTTAAACAAATATTGGACCATCAATTGTTATCCGTCAATTTGTTATGAGTTTTAATTTTTTTAGTTTTAGTTTTCTTTCATCTGTTTTTACAATTTTATCTTTTTTACTTGCTCACTAATTTTATGATGGTCTTTGAACAAATATTGGACCACCATGTCTTCAATTTTAAGGAATTCGATTGATGTTTTCTTTTCTAGAGGCAAGAGTCCATCCTAAATCTGATAAGTCCTATTGATTTTGGTACACCAAATAGGATTTACTCAATGACCAACCTAAAATTTGTGTTACTTTTATGTGGAGAAAGATTACAAGATTACTCTTTTGGAGAGTAAGAAGTATATCAATCAAATTTTGGTATATGAAGATATTACATTAGTAAGTGGGGAAAGAGGGGACCAAGAAGGATTATCAGTTTACTTTGTTCCCGTATAGAGTTTATCATCTTCAATGTATCTTTTGGATTTTCCATCTTTTTAAAAAAAATTTCTTATGCAGCCATTGATTTTAGGACAATTTAGTTTTTATTTTGAGGCTAACTTGAGAATATATAGGATTTAACGTAGTTTACATTTCTCAAAATAGATATGATATTGTAATTATGTTTTGTTTTGTTGTGTTTTGAATGATTGTCCTATGTATATGACTAATTGATGCAAGTCATGTTCCCTTCAATGACTTGAACCCGATATCTGTTGGCTCATTTTAATCTTTTTATTGCATTTAGTGTAAGAATAATTCTCATGGATGCTTCAATAAAATAAAATAAAAATCAGAGCCTAATCATCCCGTGCATTGCACGGGTTTTTGGCTAGTATATATATATTAGAAAGGATGATTTAGCCCAATTACCCGATGACCCGCTCCATTTTCTGAAAAAAACAAAAAAAGAAACAAAAAAGGCATTACACAAAAAAAAACAAAAAAACAATACATTTCCTAAAAAAATAAGAAATCTGATATGAAATTCACCTAACAAACGATATCACAACAAAATTTCAAACCATCACCAATCTGATAGTAAACGATATCACAGCAAAATTCTTTTTCTTTTTGAAATTCCAATAAATGTTGCTAACAAATTGAGAAGCTCTCCCTGACGACACTTTCGTTAACAGAATTTATCATCTTTAAAATGATAATGTGTTGAAAAAAATAATCCTAATTATCAAGTTTGTTTGTGCCTCGTCTTTTAAATGATAATATGTTTGGAAAAAAAAGACATACTTATCATTTTCAGTTTGTTTGTGTGTCATCGCAGCAAAAACGGGCTTGCAACATTTTCGTCAAACACAGGTGTAAAATATTCAACAACGAAATCTCATCGTTAATTCTAATCCAAACCGCCTCTCAATTAGCCTAATCTGTGTTTAAATCTCACTCAAAACTGCCTCGAGTGCTTCAATCTATATTCAAATCATAAATGTGCACCGGCCTTCTCATACCATATATATCTCTATTTAAATTATTACTTACGGTGTCAACATTAAAACGAATGCTTTAACTGGCGATGTTTTGATAAATATTTGTGATTTGGTAATGTAGTATGCTGTGGTTGACTTATTTTACTCTCACAGAGTCTCACTGTGTTTACTTTTGTTCTTTTTCGTTTATTTTTCATATTCATGTTTGTGAATTGAGATGAAATATTTTTTCATTTGTGAACTGAGGTAAAATGTATTTGTTACAGAAGACAAGTGGCTAATCAGATTATAAATAAGCCCGGTATGTCATTGTTGGCGAGGCACAAAGGTTTGTTGTGGCATGGCTTTTCGGTTGTACATCTCTAAATAGTGTTTTATGATCACCTTTCTTCATTGATGGTAATTCATTTTATAAGAAGTGTTGTCACTTACGATTATGATACCTTATTTTTTTTAATTTTTTTTCCTTCTAATTAACGTTAAATAGATGCAATTGTATTATTGATTCTAATCTTGGTGACTTTTGCAAAATCTTACACATGCCAGTCTTATGGTTGGTAAAAGCAAATGAAGCATACAGCTAACTATTCAAATCCTTGGACACTTTCTTTTACAACCAAAAAACAGAAATTATTTCACGGATTATTATGCACATGTTATCAATTCACATGCTTGATTGTTTAGATTGTCTGAGGTGAAGTCAATCATTTAGTGTAATAGGCATTAATGAGATATGTCTATGTGTACTCTATTTCTCCTTACCATTGAACTTACTTTTAATGCAGGTACTTGGTTCTTTCCGACGCCTATTTCAGTTTTCATTATTGACGCTTACGTCATATATTCTTGAGCTTGAAAGAGCTTGAAACTTGAAAATATCCATGTGGTTGTATATGCATAATGTATGTCACTTATGTAACCCGTAATGCCTTTTATTGATCTTTCACTTTCTTATTTCAATCTTTTTCTGGTGATTATTGAGTTAGTATAGTAATATTTCTTTTTCCGGAACATTCTATGTATTGAAAGTATAGAATCGTTTTCAAAATTGATACTAAACCGTGTATTGCACGGGCTTTGGACTAGAGGAAAATGAGAGAGATAATGGGGAGAGTATACTTTTAACATGAGAAAAATTAATATCGGACTAGATTCCAATTGCGTTGTCTATGGGATAGATAATGGGGAACTTCCTAATACAAAAGACTCATTTGGGTTAAATGGAGGTAATTTATATCTTTCTTTTTCTTCCGTTTGTTTGATTTTTTATAAATTGTTAATGGACATCAGTTTACAGATTCACTTTTCTCTTTTTGTTTCAGTTTTCCCTAAATTAGTGTTAGTGGTTTTTCCCGATATATCTTAATTACTCATACCATTTGCAACCAATAGTGGTGTTAAATTTATTTAATGTTATAAATATAACACATACCTTTTTTACTTACAATACTTTTATGCAGGATTGCATCACTTTATTTTATGTTAAATTACAGTTGTATTTTTTAAAAAGTATTTATATTTAATGGAAATATCAGGTGCTAATATTAACTAAATTCATAATAAATTATTATCTTCTAATGTGTGTAAAATTAAATATAGTATAGATATATATATATATATATATATTTTATCTTTTCTATCGCACGGGTAAAAGACTAGTATATATATATATTTGGGAATAAAGGAAATACTGAACAGAAAAATTGTTAGTATAAAATAAGTAATGTAAAAAAAGTACTGCCATGTAATATAATCTAACGTCATTGTCATTCTGCTTAGAGTCTTAGACCTACTAGACCTAACCTAGGACATTGTAATAATCCTTTTATTATAACCAAAAAAAAAAAAAGAAAAAGAAAAAAATGAGGAAGTCAATCTATTCTACCCTCTCCCCATCGCCTCTTCCTCCTCCACTCCTTTGATATCTCCGTTTGGTTTCAGGAAAATCCTATGACGGCTCTTTTTCCTCCACTCCTTTGATACGTATATCCGTTTGGTTTCAGAAAAATCATGTCATAGGATAGAACACTCCCTTGTTGATGAATTAAACGATGAAACACTTAGATCGGACCTCGATGTATAAGCACAGGGGTTTGGATTTAGAAAAGCTTCGATGCATGACGTGTATGGACACAAGAACCAACAACGGATCTGTAGTAGCAGTGGTGGAAGCCAACAATGGTAACAAGATTTCAATTTTAACAACAACAACCTTTATCTTTTTTTCTTTCAATATTTATCTTGCAAAATTTTGACTTTTTTGATTATTAATCTATCTGAATGTAAGGTGGGATGCCATGAGGCCACAAGTGTGGTGTCCGGTGGTGTTATTCCGGCAAGCTGTATTGGGCTCGACGGTACCTTCCTTCTTCTCTTTCCGTTTTGTTTTTGAAAGATGCCAAATTTATCAGTTTTTTTTTTTTCCAATGTGTTTGTGTTCTTTCATCCTCTTCTCTTTCCATTTTGTTTTTGAAAGATGCCAAATTTATCAATTTTTTTCCGGTGTTTATATTCTGGCAATGACATGGAAATTTGTATTGTATGCCGTTTTATGCCTAAACCTTTTGCTTTCTGAGATTTTTATGATTGTGAATGCTGCCTGCAAAAACTTTTTCGATCTTGTATGCTCTCAGAAAAAAATGATCTTTTTCTTAATGGTCCCAGCCAGATTTGATCTTTTTACGATTCCAAACAAACACTGCTCCCAGCAAAACTTTGATCTTTTTCTGATTCCGAACAATCACTACGAACGATCCCTGCTCCCAGCAAAATTTGATCTTTTTCCAACTACGAGCGATCCCTGCTCCCAGCAATCTAATCTTTTCCCAATCCCGAATGATCCCTGCAAAACTCTGAACTTTTCGTGATTCTGAGTGCTCTTAGTAGTCCCTGCAAAATCTGAATCTTAACTTTTTGCAATTCTGAATGCTATAGTATAGAATGGACACCAGAATGATTCTGACGTGGTTTCAAGTGACTAGAAGTTGCCTCATGTTTGGGTCGACTTGGAAGTGACTGCAAGTGTTTCACTAGCATCGCGTAGGTATGGTTCGTTTTCTTCTTTCCGTGGAGACGTGGATCATTGACATTCATCAGTTCTGGTTAACGCAAATGTATCTTATACTTTGTGCAAAAGGAGGGATAAAAGGATTTCAAGTGTTCGAAAGATTTTTAGATATTTACCATATTACTACATTACGGGAATTTTTACCTTGCCTTTTGTTCTAGATTCTAAACGTTTTTCATGCGTTTTATTAGCTGATTAAGGTTATATCCCTTGAGACATTCTCCATCACCCTAGCTGATTCTATCATCTTTTCTTATTGGAGACTGATGTTTGTTAATATAGTGCACAGTTAGTAGGATGGAAGAATTTTCTGACTGAAAATTTAATTGCAAGTCTTTTTTTGTTGCAGGCAATTGGCAATGATATGGACTATGATGATTGAGGAATACCATAGGTGAGCACTCTGGCATTACATTCCATATTTTTTTCCTTAATATTTTGTGTTGGCAATTCCTACAAAACTGGGATGTGAGTTCGTTAAGGTTTTTAATACCTGCAGCTTTGTACGTGGGAGATTACCTAATGACAAGCCAGACCCTGTTTTGAGAACTCTATTGCTTAGCTTGCCTTATAGAAAAGTTGTAAGTCCTTTTGTCCAAATATCTATGACATATTCTTCTGTCTTCTCAAGCCTAATTCTTGATCTTATTTTATGATAAAAACAGATTTTTACGAGTGCTGATAAGATCTATGCCACAAAAGCCCTCAATAGATTTTGGCTGGAAGGCCAAAACATATGTTTGGAGACACTAAATCCCAACTCACGAAGCCGCTGCTGCATCAGATGATGAAGGTGACATTGAGATCATTGGCTCGTCACTTTCACCTATTTAAAAGAGTACTACTGGCAGTTCTGAGATTTTTTTACATTGTTGATCATTTTGCACAACCAGATCCCAGTAGAGAGCTATGTTTCCAAAGACCCCTATTGTGTACAAGCCATTGAAAAGGCTCTTGAAATAGCCAACATTGATTCTCTCAGGGATTGGGACCTTACTCTACAAGCATCACGAAAGTTCGAGGCATGGCCAAAAAGATAAACGACTTAAGTGGTAAGTGGTATTTGCTTTTGTTGTTTTGCATTTTACTCAGTTAGCTTGCATGCCGTGAGTTCATGTGTTGTATTTCTACAATTTGGGAATTCCAGTCTTTTGTCCATTCTGTCAAAGTTGTAGTCTTTAAGCTTTCATCTAATGCTTGTTGATGGCTTTAAACTTGATCTATATCCTCCCTGAACATGTATTTTGTGATTTACTTATTTTAGCTAAATTAATGTGCAAGCCATGCCTACGTTTTGTTTACCTTTAGGAAGACCTTAACTAGGATCGCTCCAATTTTCCCATCCTCCCCACAACCACCACCACACACACGAATATTAAAAAACAGATGAAGTTGTAGATTATTTTTGACTCATGAGACTACCGGTCAATGCTAAAGCTTTGATTTTTTGGGATTCAAAACCCAATAAATGTTGTGAGGCATTTCTTGAAGCTTTCTTTCTTTGAGCCATATATATATATATATATATATATATATATATTGCTGTTGTACGATTCGAAAGGGTGTTCTATTAAAAGAAAAAAAAACTGACCACCTCTTTGGAAGAGCGACTATGTCAAAATTTCATGATCATATAACATGCATAATGGTTGATGTAGAAGATCTACAACAAAGAAATAAAACTAGAGCTAAATCCAATTTTTAGATATTTCATTCATGAAAATGGATAAATATTACATAATGCCCAACATTTATGGGACTTAGACTATATATAGGCTTAAAAATCCATTTAGATTAAACCGTATACTTATTGACTAGCTTAAACAATAATAAAATATTAGGCTATCTTATGTGTCCTACATGGAGCCGCATGGAGTCTTCAGGATTGTAAAATTGTTAACCGTTTGTGTTTGCTGAATATTGCATTAAAATTTTCCATTTCCTTCCTCTGCATTATGTTAGTATATGTTTTTTAGAAGCTCCTGACTCATTAGCTTACAATCTCCTTTTTATATTTACAGGGCAAATGGATCAACTGTATAATGCATTTTCTTTACTTGATGTAGATGATAACGAGGATATAGAGCAGACTATAGTTGCTGATACCAGAGGTTATTATTGAACTTATTTCTGGGAGACATGTATGGTTGATTTAGATATATTTATATTTGATGCTGTGACTTGTGACTAGGACACAAAATGAATGGGAACCTTTGTGTTTAGCTATAAAACCGTTGCAACTTGCTAGTGACTTGAGGTGAAGACTGTGAGTTGCCAAAAGTGTTTGTTAGAAAAAGCATGGTAAGGCTGTTTAGATTTGACCCAAACTGGTCCAGCATTCTTGACCTTGCACATTGCACATGCAGATGCTTCAGTGCTCCCTGCTACCGTTAGGTCAGAATACCAAAAAAGTCGATATTATTCACACCACCATGTATCACATCACTGGGTGTTTTGACTGTTTTCCCATGCCACTACAATTAGCTAATGCTTCTAATTGACCTATTTGTTTTTTTCTCGTATATGCCATTGTTTCTTGCTTTTATCCTCCGTTCTTGTAGTTTTTATTTTCCCTTGAATTCACTGAGTTCTTCCCTGGTATTGTTATCTTCAGAGTGTTTTGGTTTGAATAGCTACTCTAAATTGGGACTAGTATGGTTTTCATTAGTTTCAGTAGTGTAATCTTTCAATGGTGACAGTTTCATTCCCTTTTCTCCTGAATCACTGGAGTTGCAGATTGTATGTCGTGTGATTGAAATAATTATTTTACCAGGAAAACATAGGCTTGTCTAGGTTTTGTTTGCCTTTAAGGAGGGCTCAACTAGGAGGGCTCCATTTGTCTCATCCCCCCCCCCCCCCCCCCCACCACCACCACCATCACACACATGTAAAAAAAGCAGATTAAGTTTGACTTGTCAGACTACCGGGGCTATTGCGAATGATCTTAGATGTGCATAGCTGTCAAGAAATGATTGCGTGTATACCTAGTTTAATGCTAAAGCTTTGATTTTTGGGATTATAAACCCAATTAATGTTGTGCTAGACATTTCATGAAGTCTTCTTTCTTTCAGCCTATATATATGTAGAAACGTGAGCTCACAATGAGCCATGTTAGTATATACAACACAAATTACATCTACACGTTTCTTTTCTCTTTCACGTAGTAGGGGTGCATATGGTGAAAGAGAGTAGAAATATGTGGCTACAATGCATTATACCTAATTTTGGTCAGTAAAAGCAATTTTTTGAATCAATCCACTGGGTTTTCAGCTTGCAGAGCAGCGGCTTTAAATACACCAACCCATTGCAGATACTATTGTACCTTCACCGCCGAAGGCCTTACGGGTATGTTGCTTTTTGCCATTTCTACTAATGAATTGCATGAACCTCTCTTCCTATGCTCTCTTCATATGTTAGTCTTCCTTTTTGCCGGTTGGCTTGGATTATGTCCCCTTGGATTTGGTGGATTTGACATGGAAAGGTTGTTATCTTTTCTTACTGCTTGAACCGGTTTTCACATACCTTTTCCTTTTGTTTACTGATTTGCTATTGTTGCTTTCTTGTTCTATCAGTGACATGTATGTTGGACTGGAGTCATTAAGAAATGTGAATAGAGAAGTATGCTTTAATAGTTCTCCCTGTTTTACAACATGTCTTTTGACCAGCTTAGTTAGTGGTTATTATTATTAATTGAACGAGCTGCAGTTTAAACAAATGCTTTTATGCTGCGTGTTACCATATTTGTGTGTAGCTTGTGGTGATTCGTTAAGATAAGCAAGGCTAGCTTAAGTTACAGTTTAATAACAGCGAGTACAATCCTATTTAATTACTATTTTAAATGCTGCTGTATTTCCTCAAAAAAAAAAATGTTGCTGTATTGCTATTTTACATGCATTTGTTCCCGTTTATTGTCCATTTGTACCCACATTGTGGTGTCAGTGGTTATTCTTTAACACAAGTAAGGTGAGCTGAAGTCAGTGTTCTAAAAATCGCTAGGCGAGGTCGGTACGCTGCAGGGGCGCCTAGCGCCTAGGGCGCCTAGGCGGCCCCCAGGCGGTTCTAGGGTTTTAAGGGGTTTTAGGGTTTTAGACGCCTTACACTAAGCGAGTACAAGTCTCTTGAGTTCCAACATTCAAAGTAATAGCTTTTTACGAGTTTGGGGGAAAAATCTAGAGTGTAATATCTTTACTTTGGATGACTTGATCCGAAAAATTCTAGTTTACAAAGCTTTTTCCTAGATGGAACCCTAATATCCTAGGGTCGCCTAGGCGGCGCCCTGTGTCGCCCAGAGCGCCTAGAAGGGCCTAGGAGCGCCCGGGAGCGCCTAGGAGCGCCCAGAACGCCCGTAAAATCGCCCGGCACCCGGTGTCGCCTAGGCGAGATCGCCTAGAGCCAAGTCGAATCGCTTGGGGTGTGCCTAGCGCCTAGGCGGCGCCTAGGCGACCGCGTTTTGCGATTTTTAGAACACTGGCTGAAGTTACAACTTAACTGTGGTTACAATAATGTCTTATAACAATTATTGATGCTCTTTGTATTACAATCTTATTAAGTGTTAGTCTTATGTGGTTTAATGTGAGCTAAGGTAATCTTAGTACTCAATGTGAGCTAACTATATTCTCCAAGTGCTTAAGTTTGTTTTCCTTGTATTACGGAAAAAAACTTGCCTGGCCTAATAAGTTGTATAGAAGTTATATTGCATTGTACTAGGGATTCAAAAATATCATAAAAAAAATAGCTCATATTTTTCCATAATAATGATTCAAAAACCAATCCTTAAGGAGGAGTAAGAATGGTTCAGTTTTGCAGAAAACTAAAAGGTCAAATGTGCTAGCTTTCCATACTTGCCTCTTGTTTGGATCGTTTTGGAAATGACTGGGTAAGTCTTTCATAACTGGGGTATCCTTTTTGTCTTCTTTGTACAGTTGCGCTTTCTTTGTTTTAAAAGCCACAATCGTGCCTTGTAGTCAGATGTTAACTGTTGGAAGTTGGGGTTTTATTAGTCTTTTACTGTTTTATTATTATTGTTATTATTATTATTATTGTGAGCCGTCTTATAAGGCCTAATTTATATTATTAAAGTAGGGTTTCTAGAAAGAATAAATGGGGCGGGCCGCTGTCTAAGTTTCCTAGGTTTTAGGGAAATTAGGGTTTCCTATAATTGTATAAATATATGGCTGATGCGGTAATAAAAAGATATACACACAGGTTTTCTGTGTTTACCTTTTTATAACATGGTATCAGAGACTAGGTCTATAAAACCCTAGTTTTTTTCTAAGGAAAAAAATTCCATCTTTCCAAGATGAACTACCGAGCAGCATTCACCGGAGAACTAACTAGCAGTGCTAGCACAGGATCTGGAGCAAATACTGGGGGCGAAGATGGAAATACAGTCAATTCCTCGTCTAACCTACTGGTCTCACAGAAGCTGAATGGCAAGAACTACTTGGAATGGTCCCAGACCATTAAACTAATGGTTGATGGCAGAGGAAAGTTAGGTCTTTTGACCGGAGCAAGCAAGGAACCAGAAGCAAATGACCCAAGACTCACAGCCTGGAAATCTGAAAACTCTATGGTCAAGGCATGGCTGATAAATTCCATGGAACTACCCATTGCCAGACCTCATATGTTTCTATCCACTGCTAAGGATATGTGGGATGCTGTAAAGGAGATGTACTCTGACTTAGAGAACTCCTCACAGATATATGACCTAAAGACAAGGCTGTGGAACCTAAAACAGGAATCTAGGGATGTCACCACATACTACAACGATATTGTAACCCTTTGGCAAGAACTAGACATCTGTTATGATGACACTTGGGACTGTCCTGGTGACAGTACAAAATTCCAAAAAAGGGAGGAGAATGAAAGGGTTTATTCCTTTCTGGCAGGCCTTAATCCAGTGTTGGATGAAGTAAGGGGGAGGATTCTTGGAAGAAAGCCTCTGCCCTCTCTCAGAGAAACCTTCTCAGAAGTAAGAAGAGAGGAATCAAGGAGAAAAGTAATGTACAAGTCGGTCAAACGAGAGATAGAGGGCTCGCATTAGCGCCGCAAGGAACCGATGACAAAAGAAGGGATGAAAGACGAGAAATTAAAGTGTGAACATTGCAAAAAAAGTGGTCACACAAAGGATACTTGTTGGGAGATCCATGGAAGGCCAAATGGAAGGAATAAGGGCCTTGGTTTTCGGAATCAAGAACAAGCAAGGGCCAATCAAGTCTCTTCGATTTGGTGCACTCATCTCCATCGGGATCTATTCCACTCTCTCGGGAACAATTAGAGCAACTTAGTAAGATGTTGGCTACACAATTGTCCTTAAATTCAAAATCAAACTGTTCCCTAGGCCGAATCGGGTATTTTTTCTCCTTCGCCTTTGTAGGAGTCGGTCACCAAATACGGTGGATAGTTGACTCAGGAGCAACTGACCACATGACTGGCTCCTCTGACCTTTTTAAAAGCTACATTCCTTGTGCAGGAAATCAAAAAGTTAGACTTGCGAGATGGATCTCTCTCGGCTATTCGGGAAAGGATCCATCCAAATCAATCCAAATTTAACTCTCAATGATGTCCTTCATGTGCCTAACCTGACATGCAATCTTTTATCTATATGCAAATTAACTTCTGAACATAACTGTATTGCTGTGTTTTCTAAGAATGGGTGTGTGTTTCAGGAGGCAATCTTGGGGAAGATGATTGGCGGTGTCCGAACTTCTTGGGGGGCATTATATACCGAATCGGAGTCTCTCTCGGATAAGGGTTCTCTCTTGAAGGGTTGCTATCTCACATGATTCCTTAGTTAATCGAATAAGAGTGAAAATAAAGTGATTGTAATGCATAGAAGGCTAGGTCACCCCGAGTTTTCCTTACATGAAAAAACTATTTCTGAACTTTTTTTGAATAATAAAAGTACATCTTTTCATTGTGATGTTTGTATTCTTGCAAAACAGAGTAGGAGTGTGTACCATACTCACCCTTATGTTCCATCAAATCCTTTCACCATGGTCCACAGTGATGTATGGGGGCCATCTAGGGTTACTACTCTAAATGGAAAACGGTGGTTCATTACCTTAATTGATGATCACACCAGACTAACATGGGTATACCTCATGAAAGAAAAATCGAAGTAGAAACTGTTTTCAAACAATTCTATGAAATGGTAAAAACTCGTTTCACACTCAAATACAAATTTTAAGAAGTGACAATGGCACATGAGTACTTTAACCAATACTTAGGTGGGTATCTTATTGAGAAAGGAATTGTGCACCAAAGTTCTTGTGTAAAAACCCCACAACAAAATGGGGTAGCGAACGCAAGAATAGGCACCTTCTTGAAGTGGCTAGGTGTTTGTTACTTTCCTCAAAATGCCCTAAAACATTATGGGGAGAGGCGAGTCTTGCGACGCCTACACACTTAATCAATAGGGTACCTTCCAAGGTTATTGGGTATGAGACACCCCTAAGTATGTTTCAAACATGTTTTCCAAAAACAGGTTGGTAAACAACTTGCCATTAAAGGTTTTTGGGTGTGTTGCATATATCCATATGTATAATCAAGGGAAATTGGAACCTAGATCAAAGAAATGTTGTTTCCTTGGGTATTCACCCACTCAGAAAGGGTACAAGTGTTTTGATTATGAAACAAAAAGATTTGTAGTCACTATGGATGTGACCTTCCTTGAAAACAACATGTACTTTGATCGTGGTCAATTTCAGGGGGAGTCCTATACTAGAAATGAAAATGCAAATGAGAGGTTAATCTATGATTTTTTAAACCTAGACTTTAGGGTTAATAATGACTATAAGGGAATCTGTGCTGATGAAGGCCAAAGTGGGACATGCAATGTACCTACAACTGGTAAAACCCTTCAGTTTCATGAGAAAACCTATGTGAGGAAGTACCCTAAGAAGGTGGCTAAGCCCCCTAGTGAGCCTGGACCTGAACATGAGTCAATCCATGAGGTGGTTCCTGAATCAACCAACCAGATTAGGATCGATAGCGAAGACAGAGTCCGAAACAGCTTGCACTCGATTCACCTAATTCCGAGAATTCGAATCCGACCCTCAAGTTTCGATGACTCGGGACCAAAACAAACAAAAGACCTCATAACGAGACCAAGAACATTTACTCCTTGATGTTCCCATTGCCCTCGAAAACAACCTAGACTATGTACTCAACATCCTATCTCAAAATACCTATCATATGCCAAACCGTCACCATCCTATAAAGCTTTCACATCAACCCCGTCATCCACTACCATACCTAAAGACATACAAGAAGCTCTTAGGGTTCCCGAGTGGAGAGAAGCGATTTTGGAAGAGATGAGGGCATTAAAGAAGAATGGGACTTGGGAGGTGATGATCTTGCCAAGGGGAGGAAAACAAAGTAGGGTGTAAATGGGTGTTTGTGGTTAAGTATAATTCTGATGGGAGTATTCAGAGACACAAGGCTAGATTGGTAGCTAGGGGTTTTTCACAAACCTATGGTCTGGATTATTCAGAGACTTTTTCCCCTGTAGCTAAGTTGAATACTATCAGGGTGTTACTGTCAGTGGCTGTGAATCTGGATTGGCCCCTCACTCAACTAGATGTAAAAAATGCCTTCCTTAATGGGGAGTTAAAGGAAGAGATTTACATGGATCCTCCACCTGGGTTCACAGAACAGTTTGGAGGGGGAGTATGCAAGCTAAAAAGGTCTTTGTATGGACTAAAACAAAGCCCTAGGGCATGGTTTGAGAGGTTTATGAAGTTTGTAAAGAGTTTGGGCTTCACCCAGGGAAGATCAGATCATACCCTGTTCACAAAGAGGTCTGGCAAAGGGAGAGTAACTGTCTTGATTGTGTATGTTGATGACATCATTTTGACTGGAAATGATGTGAAGGAAGCAACTCTGGTAAAGCAGCATCTGGCCTTAGAGTTTGAAATCAAAGATCTGGGCCCTTTAAGGCATTTTCTTGGAATGGAGGTAGCTAGATCATCTGATGGACTGGTTTTGACACAGAGAAAGTACACCTTGGACTTGCTTAAAGAAGTAGGTCTTGAAGGGTGTAGGCCTGCAAGTACTCCAATGGAGTGCAACCTGAAGCTGGGAAGTGCAAAGGGTGAACAAGTAGATATGGTGATGTATCAAAAGTTGGTTGGCAAGCTGATCTATTTGGCTCATACTAGGCCTGATATAGCCTATGCTGTGAGCTCTGTGAGCCAATTTATGCACTCCCCAAATGAAGTACATTTGGAGGCAGTTAGGAGAATGCTCAGGTACTTGAAATCCACACCAGGAAGGGGTCTGCATTTTAAGAAAACAGACAGGAGAGGTGTATCAGTCTTCACAGATGCTGATTGGGGTTCCTGTACAAAAGACAGGAGGTCCATAACTGGCTATTGTACCTATGTATGGGGAAACCTAGTAACTTGGAGGAGTAAGAAGCAGGATGTGGTGTCTAGAAGTAGTTTCAAGGTGAGTTTAGAGCGGTGGCACAAGGAATTTGTGAGGGAATCGGTTACGTAAAGTGATGGAAGATATTGGGGCCGATGTAACTCTTCCGGTCAAACCGTATTGTGATAACAAGGCCGCAATCAACATTGCCAATGAGCTCGTGGAGCATGACGGGACAAAGCATGTAGAGATTGATAGACACTTTATAAAGGAGAAGTTGGAAAGTGGTCACTTTCGCATTCCCTTTCTACCCTCTCGTCAAACAAAATGCAGATGGTCCGACTAAAGCACCGGAGAAGACTCGTTTGAAGGTTTTGTGAGCAAGTTAGGCTTGATTGACATCTTCACTCCAACTTGAGGGGGAGTGTTGGAAGTTGGGGTTTTATTAGTCTTTTACTGTTTTATTATTATTGTTATTATTATTATTATTGTGAGCCGTCTTATAAGGCCTAATTTATATTATTAAAGTAGGGTTTCTAGAAAGAATAAATGGGGCGGCTGGCCTGTCTAAGTTTCCTAGGTTTTAGGGAAATTAGGGTTTCCTATAATTGTATAAATATATGGCTGATGCGGTAATAAAAAGATATACACACAGGTTTTCTGTGTTTACCTTTTTATAACATTAACTTATATGATATATTGTATATACATTTATAATTGTGTAAAGGCTTTTTTTGCCATGTAATAGACAATGCCTTATAAATTGAAGTTGTGTTTTGATGGCATCTGAAGCCAGTGGGGTGGTTTTGTTGATGACCAATAGAACCTGACGATGCCATGTTTTTTGCTATGGATGATTGGATATAATGTATTTAACCGTGTATTTTACCATAGTATTCACTATTCAGAGATGTACACCATTGTTGATATTGACAGTTGAAAGATTGAACAGATTGATGTTATTAATTTATAGCTGAAAAGATATTATAACGTGAATTGGGCGTATTTGTCACTAGTTTATTTTATATATGTCATATTTTCAGGGATTTGGAGCGGTGGTCTGTTTAGTGCCTCTTTTTACTCTATGTAAAAGAGTTTGAAATTGATGTTTTCATCTCATTCTTTTCTCCTCCATTTCCCGCTTTTAATTGCTCTCTGAATTTCCACCTCCTTCAATTTCTCCGTGTTTAACTTTTCAGTTTTCTCCGGCATCAGACCCCAGCTAATACTGACAATGTTCAAGGCTGATAGTAGGCCTGAGGTTGAATTCTAAAAGTGTTCATGTTTGTTGTGTTGTCTAACCGTTGGGGATTGTTATTATTTCTATTAATAGATTTTTATTATCTATATTTTATTTTATTCGACATGCAGTGTCTGCTGATGGAACAGATCCACCTTCCGAGTCACTTGTTGGTCTGAATCGAGCACTAGATGTAGAGCTGGCCAGAAGAATCATCGGAAAGGGGTTTTCATTAGATAGGTGTGGGGTCTCTGCTTTGTCAACGTCGTAATTCCCTTTCTCCACCTTAATTTTACCCTAATAAATATACAATGCTTTTATATAACGAATTAATAAAAATTCTTCAATTCCTTTGCTTTGAGTTCAATTTGCATGTTTCTACTTTTACAGTAATCTAATTATGCATCATTCGTGTACAGGGCCCTTAACATTCAAGGGTAATGGGCTTGTTGTCCGTGCTTCAAATCAGGTACACGTTCTTCTCTGTATTAGAAAATCTTACGTGTTGGTGTTTAGCTTTGCTGTTAACATACATACTCTCTATTTGCTCATTCAAGCTGTTAAGACATAATTAATGAGAAAATAATCTTAAAACTGTAGTTAACTTGCCAATAGTTATTTCAAAGGATGTTCTAAAGGCATTAGTAGGTGTAAATGGCGAATCTAAAATTGGCATCTTAGGTCGTTCAACCACCCATCCTTTGAATACACACACTTGCAATCTCAAGTTGAAAGTAAAAAAAAAATGCTCTTGGATGAAAGAGGCATGTTGTGATTGAATGTGAGGAAACTATAATCACTTTTGAATAACGACTTTAATAGACAGTAAAAACTCGTCATAGCAATAAAGATATGCTTAATTAATTTAAGTCGGCCAAAGAAAATGGCTAAGCTTCATCCACAAAGGAAGCATTAACAGTTAGATATATTGTGACAAATGAGAGTCCCTCAACAGACTGGACACCGCCGGTTTTAAGTTTATCCAGTCATTGTCTCCTATATTTGGGACAATATAAGAAATGGAATCTACTAGGTGTAATCTATTTTGGTCTATAACAAACTTAATGAAGATAAGAGGATACAAATGCAGTTATAAACATGTACCATTAGCTGCTTGGAAGGGTATGGTTTAATATCAATTCAACACTTTCAGCATCTCATTCGGAATGAAACATGAAACTGTCGCTAGGCTAGACACGGCAGCCTTACTCCATGAAAAAGACCAAGGAAAAATAACTAAATAGAGAAACACAATCAAAATAACTAAATGAAGAAACACAATCAAAATAAAATTGCATCAAAGCTACATAAAATGACCGCGTCCTCTAGCGGCTGCCCAACCGCGTCCTCCTACGGCGGCCCAGGCGCGTCCTCTAGGAGCGGCGTCCCAACCGCGTCCTCGTCCAGCTCCAGCGGCGACCCCACCGCGTCCTCGTCCAGCAGCGGCGGCAGCCCCGCCGCGTCCGCGTCCTCGTCCAGCAGCGGCGGGGGCAGCCCCGCCGCGTCCACGACCAACACCAGCAGCGGCGGCGGCCCCACCGTGTCCTCGACCAGCAGCGGCAGCAGCGGCCCCGCCGCGTCCTCGACCAGCAGCGGCAGCGGCGGCCCCGCCGCGTCCTCCTCCAGCACCAGCAGCAGCGGCGGCCCCGCCTCCTCCAGCACCAGCAGCGGAGACCCTACCGCGTCCTCCTGAAGCGCCGCCCTGTTGAACATTAAAGAAGAAACAAAATTTTAGCCATGTATAAGAAAAATTACAATATTCACTAAACCAAAAATCTAGCAACACACATTCTGCCACCAAATGGTTACTAAACTATATCATCTTGGATATTAAGAGACATGTTAAACTAACCATGCATTTTATAATTCTTAGCAGCACATTAAAATAACAAACACAACCAGGCGGTTGTAGATATTGATACAACCAAGTTTGGAACATAGTTTATTAAAAAAATCAAAACCAACAACGGTTGCAACAAAACATAAATGAAAAAGTCTTAATTCCCTGAAGCGTGGTTGTAGATGTTGATACAATCAATCTTGGAATATAGTTTAATGAACGTTTTGGTGGGTTGATCCCTTGTAGAGAATTAGTATTCTAATTAATGTTTTATGTTTCAAGAATGTTTTTGTGTAGTTGTATGTGTAATATACGATATTGTTGAATTATGTTGATTATCTTGTTCTTTTCTGTTGAAATGTGTTTATTTAATGCCTTTCTTGGTCCTTTAATCTAGGCTTAGTACCTGTTTAGCTAGCTGCTTAGTTTATTTAAGTAAATCCTGTACTCTCCGTTGCCGCTGTGCAACTAGCCGCTGTGGCTCTTTTCTATATATGTTGTAAACTCACTTATCCTACCCTATATGGATTCTAATAATTTTTGAATATCTTTTTCTCAATTCTTACCCGATAAGAATAATGTCTTCTATTCTTATATTTCTACATGGTATCATATACTTAAGGTTCAAATTTTTTTGCTGCTATCTTTCATTCTTTCTGAATGGCAACTGAGCAATCTTATGAAGTTAAATCAAGGGAAGAAGTCAACTCATATGCTTTTTCCTGGAACTCTTAACCCTCTATGATACCATTCTCCAGTCACAAGCTCAACAGTGACAACTTTCTCCGATGGTTCATATCTAAGACTCTTCATCACTGGGAGAGGAAAAGAAGAGTTCCACACTGGAGAAAGCGAGGCTCCAAAGGCTGAAGATCCATCCTACAAGAATTGGAGAGTGGCGAACAACCTTGTTATGTCCATTCTGCTAGGATCTTTGACTCCAGTCACACAGAGAATTTCATTCTCTATGATATTGCATAAGAAATCTGGTCTGCAACTAATGAACTGTATTCCCAGAAAGATAACGCTTCTCCTCAATATGAATTTGAATCAAGGCTGCGAGACATAAGGCAAGGTAGGGGGAGATGTCATGGCAGCAACTTGACCACTTTGAAAGTATAAATTGGCGATCCATTAAGGATGCCAAGATATACAAAAATCTAAAAGATTAGAAGAGAATTTTTAAGTTCTTGATGGGCCTCAATCACACACTTGATGATGTGATAGGTAGAGTTCTAAGCTCCAAGCCTCTTCCATCTATCAGAAGTGTTTTTGCTGAAATGAAACACGAGGAAAGTAGGAGGAGACTAATGATGAATGGGAACAATGTTCCCAGCTCATCTACTCTTGAGAACATTGCTATATTCACCAAATCTCTCCCAAGTCCAACTCAGAAATAAAAAGGGAAGAAGCCCTGGTGTGATCACCGCAAGAAAACTGGCCACACCAATGAAACTTGTTGGAAAATCCACGACAAACCTGCTAACTAGAACTAGCCAGGCAAAACCAGAACCCTGAAAGGTCTGGTAGATTCGCCACCATTGAGGAACATAAGTCTGAAGGAACTTCAACATGGAGCAGATAGCGGCCTTGAAAAGGCTCCTATCATCTCAAAACCCTCTGACTACTACTCGTGGAGCCACGGCTAATACATGTGTGTGTTTTAATGCTTATACTGGTAACCATATTCTCAAGAATGTATGGATTGTGGATTCAAGGGCATCCAATCATATGACTAGAAACCATGAACTTTTCACCAAGACATTTGACTGTAAACAACCCCACAATGTGAAATTTGCTGATGTTTCTGGAATTGGGGATATCCCATTATATGAAAATATCACTCTGAAAATTGCATTTTATGTACCTAACCTACAGTGCAATTTATAGTCTGTTAGTAGGTTCATAAAGAAATTTAAATGCTTTGTGATTTTTATACTAATGGGTGCTAGTTTCAGGATTTGACTTCGCTGGAGGAGATTGGAAGTGCTGAGGTTCATTCTAGACTGTTTATTTTCAAGAATTCTTATTCTAGCAAGCTTACTGACGATTGGGGTTTGAATGGTATTTGTAAACTAGCTCATCCTTTAACAATATTATGCTTCTTCACTACAAGCAAATGAGATCTAATTCTCCTAAAGTTTTATATCAGCCTTCCAGTCTTTTTACTTTGTTTCACAGACTTAGAAAACTAGTTAGCAGAAGAGAATGAAAACTTCCTCATTCATTTGAGAATGGTGCTGGTACAATTATTTATCCAACACAATCTAACAGAAAGATTCTCACACTTAACTAGGTGCTATTACATAGTGACACTTAACAACACACATGGACCAATAGTAGGACAACACATATAACTCATTATCTTAACACCCCCCTCTTAAATTGAATGTGGTAAATGTTGAACATTCAGTTTGTCTCTGAATGACAAGAACTTTACTTCAGACAGTGCCTTAGTGAAGTGAAGAGATGTGCATGCTGATCTCAGGTAGGAATGTGCCTCACATCTAACTTGCCCTCAAGCACTTGATTTCTCACATAATGTATATCAATCTCAATATGCTTGGCTTTAGATTGTTGAACTGGAGTCTGTGCAAGGAATTCAACACTAGTATGGTCACAGTATATGACATGTTTCTTTGCCATTCTGATCCCAAGTTCAGACAATAAGGACTTTAGCCAGGCTATATCAGTAGCAGCATGTGCCAAGCTTCTATATTCAGATTCAGTGCTTGATCTTGAGACAACTTGTTGCTTTTTGGAATACCAAGATACCAGACAAGATCCTAGGTAGATGCAGTGTCCTGCGACTGATTTCCTATCAAATGGACAACAGCCCTATCCTGCATCTGAATATGCTGTGATATTATGCTGTGATATTCAGGGTGCCACCAGCCTTGAAGTGCAAGCTGTAGTTGAGAGTACCTTTGATATACCTTAAGAGTCTTTTTAGAGCCTGTTAGTGCACATCTTTGGAATCATGCATGAATTGACTGAGGGAGTTGACCACATATTCTATGTCTGGTCTTGTGAAGGTCATATACTGCAATGCTCCAATGATACTTATCTTGAAGCCTGCATTCCCAGAAACTGACTCACTTCCCCCATCTCTTTCAGTGGAAACCTGGAATGCAAAAGCCCAATAAACTTGTCAATGTATTTAGAGGAGTTACCAATGATTAAAAAGTCATCCACATACACCAGAATGTACAAGACCACATCACTGTCTTTTTAGAACAAACAGTGAAGTATCAGAAACTGCCCGCTTGAAACCCCATTTTACCAGTTGTGTTCTTAGTTCTTCAAACCAAGCCCTAGGTGCCTGCTTCAAGCCATATAAAGGCTTTATTCAGTTTGCAAACATACTCGGGTTTTGTTGCACTAGTGAAGCCTGCTGGTTGTGGCATGTATACAGACTCCTGCAATCTTCCATTCAGGAAGACATTATTGATGTCTACCTGTTTAATGGGCCAGTTGGTAGTCACAACAACATACAAGAAAACCCTAATGGTAGATGCCTTTGCCACATGGCTAAAAGTCTCTGAATAATCCACCCATTCTTGCTGTGAGTACCCTTTGGCTAACAACCTAGCCTTGTACTTGAAAACAGATCCATCAGGTCTCTGTTTGATCTTGAAGATCCATTTGTTTCCCACAAGATTGTGATGCACTGAGGGAGGTAGTAGCTCCCATGTTTGGTTGGCAAGCAGGGCATTGTATTCCTCTTCCATGGCTTGCTTCCAATGAGGCTGAGACAATGCCTTTGATACAGTTGATGGTTCAGAAGGTAGGACACAGACACATTGCTCAGTGACGAGAGAAAATAGGCTTAGGTTTGAAGATACCCGCCTTGGATCTAGTTTGCATGGGATGATTGAGGACAGGCTGTGGTGGGAAGGAAAGGCATTTGGTGTTGGGGGGAGGGTGATGCAGGCTGTGATGCAGGGGAGATAGAAGGTGTGTGTGTGGTATGGGAGGAGGAAGAATCATGGGAGACAGACTGGGAAGAATCTGGTGAGAATCTAGTGAGAAAACATGGGAGGGAACATGAGGAGAATGGTTACCTGGAGTTGAAGCTGGTGTAGACAAGGGGGTATCAGCAGCAGGTGGAAGGATTGATGTGGAGATGATGTGAGATTGAGGGAGTAGACTTGGACATGGAGGTAGGATGAAGGGACTGATAGGGAAATTCTTGCTCATTGAAAGTAACATGTATACAGATGTACACTCTACCAGTGACATCCATACACTTATGACCTTTGTGCAGATGACTTAGACCAAGATACGCACATTTTTGAGTGTGATACTGGACCTTATGAGTGTGGTAAGGCCTGAGGTAGGGAAAACAGGAACAACCAAATGTTTTAAGGAGATCATAAGAGGGTTTGTGAAAGACAAGCTCATAGGGAGTAGCATTACGAAGGACAGGTGTGGGCAGGATGTTAATAATAGACGCATCATGCAAAAAACTATCCCACCAGTACTTTTGAGGCAAGGATGCTTGAGCCAGTAAGGTCAATCCTACTTCTACTATATGCCTGTGTTTTCTCTCAGATCTCCCATTTTGAGGATGAATGTGGGCAGGGATGTCTAAACACTATTCCACATTTGGCAAGGAAGGGTTCACAGGTCATGTACTCCCCTCCCCAATCAGATTGAACAGTTTTAACTTTGGTATTGAACTGATTTCCACTAGGTTCTTAAAGGTAAGAAAGGCATCATAAGCATTTTAGTTTTAGGGGATATATCCATGTGTACCTACTGTAGTCATCAATAAAATGAATGTAATATTGATAGCCATTTGTGGATTTGATTGGGGATGGTCCCCGTAGGTCGGTATGAATTACCTCAAGAATATGAGATGCTCTACTATTAGAAGAATGAAAAGGTGTAGCATGCAATTTACCAAGTTGAAAGCATCACAACAAAAGAAAGCTGATCATTGATAGCATTACAGACTCTTAAAACTTGATTCAGGACTTTAACTGAGGGTCCTAATCTCTTATGCCAAACAATGGCCTGATTATTCTGAGAACTAGGGCCAACAAGACAAGCAGATAACTGATTGGATTGAGGGGAGCTCTGAAAGTTTGCTTGATCTGGTTCAATGGCCTTGACTGGCTGAATCTTGTATAGGCCATTTTCCAAGGTTCCTTCCGGTAACACCGTCTTTGACACTTGATCCTTAACAAAACATTTAGAGGCAGGAAACTCAATTAAAACAGGATTATCAGCTGTCAATTTTGAAACACTAAGAAGGTTTTTTTGGATTTTTAGAACATGTAGAATATTGGATAAATGAAGATTAGGTTCTAATCTTGTGTATCCTGTGTGAGCAATGTGTAAGTGACTACCATTTCCAACAATCAAAGTATCATTACCTTTGTACTTAGATCTCAAAGAAAGATTACCAAGGTCAGAAGTGACATGGTTGGATGCTCCACTGTCAGCATACCATCCTGAATCAGAAGTCATATCTGGTGAGGCAAGATAAGCAGCCATTTGTCTTGAATGCTGCTGGTTGGAGGCTTGATTTGGTGGCACATAGTCCTCCTCAAACCTGTGACTGCAAGCTGCAGCAATGTGACCAGCTTTTCCACAGATTTGGAAAGTTGGCATGGGGCCTGTATTGACATTGTTGTTTTTGCCTCCACCACCTCTTCCTCTCGATCTTCCTCTTCCACCATTGGATCCTCTACCTCTGTTAGACTGATTGTATCCACCTCTAGCCTGGGTTCTCGGACCTGTGTGAGCCATATTTGTTGTGGGTGGCCTGTGTCCAATGCTCCAGGTGGATTAAAACGAGCAATCAGTCTCTCATGTGTAGTTAACTGTGCTTGAACTTGTGACCATGCCATTGACTGCATCCTAGAGGTTATATTTACAATAGCAGATTCATATTCCCTGGGCAAACCTCCTAGTGTGGCCAATATAAGCTCAGAGCTAGAAACAGGGTATCCTGCTGCTGCTAATCCATCAGAGAATCCTTTCATTTTGGCAAGATAATCAGGCATAGAGCATGACCCTTTGGTAGTTTTAGTGAGTGCATCCTTAAGTTCAAGAATCTTAGATTGAGCCTGACTATTAAATAATGTCTCCAAAGTAACCCATACCTCATGCGCAGAATTACATCCTACAACTTCTTGTAGAGCCTGTTCAGTCATAGACCCTAGAAGCCAGCCAAGAAGGAGGTTATCTGTAGCCATCCATTCATCATACACAGTGTTTCTGGAAGTGTGTTGGGGGTAAGACGGTCCCAGTCTCCCAGATCAAAGGTTGAGTACATTGGTGGTTTATTGGTTCCCTGTATATGATTCTCTAGCTTATGCCCTCGAATTACCGGTGGAATTGTGTACCTCCATAGCAGATAGTTGTTCCTATCTAACTTGACTGTGATGTTCTGCGACAAGCTAGATCCAAACTGAGGTTCGGGATTGAGAAGAAAATTTGGTGTGGCAGGGATTTGATTCTAAAGAATGGTGAAGATGGAATGTAAGGTGAGGACATAGGAACTTGCATCTGTGGGAAGCTTATTCCGGTGACTGGAAAATTCATCGGAGAAGATCAAATTTGAGTAGTGGTAATGACAAGAGTAGAAGATGGTGCTGAATCAGAAACTGGAGCTGAGATTTGTGCTCCGGTGGTGAGAGGCGGAAACCCATTAGGATGTGTGATATCAAATGTCGTTGTTGGAACGACGCCGGAGGGCTGGCCGGAAGACATGGCCGTCGTGGCTCTGATACCAACTTAGAAAACTAATTAGCCGTAGAGAATGAAAACTTCTTCATTCATTTGAGAATGGTGCTGATACAATTATTTATCCAACACAATCTAACATAAAGATTCTCACCTTAACTAGGTGCTAGGTGTACCAATTACATAGTGACACTTGACAACACACATGGACCAATAGCAGGATAGCACATATTACTCGTTATCTTTACACGGTGATATATACGGACCATCAAAATGAAAAAACCATAACTGACAAGAGATGGTTTGTTATATTTATTGATGTTCATAGTTGAGTCACATGGCTATTCCTCCTAAAAGAGAAATCTGAATTTGGATCAATTTTCAAAGCAATCTATGCCATGATTAAAGACCAGTTCAATATTGACCTCAAAGTACTGAAAATCGATTATGGCCAGTAAAATTTTCAGAAGAGTCTCAACTTTTTCTTCTCTATAAAAGGAATTGTCCATATTAGTACTTGTGTTGATACACCCCTACAGAATGGGGTTGTATAGAGGAAAAAATTACATCTCCTAGAAGTTGCTAGAAGCATCATGTTCACCATGAATATTCCTAAATTTCTATGGGGAGATGTTCTTAATACTACCTACCTATTCAACATAATGCCTTCAAGAGTGCTTAATTTCAGAACTCTTATACAAGTGCTAAAGGAAGCACATCCTGAAACTTATTTTATGAGCATTCTTAACTTCAGGTGTTTGGATGTGTATGTTATGTTCACATACACTCTCAGAATAGAGGAAGACTTGATCCCAGGGCAATGAAATGTATCTTTGTTGGGTTTTCATCCTTCCAACAATGATACATATGCTACTGTCCAAGTACTAGAAAAGGGGAGATCTTCCAAGAATATTACCAAACATGGAATATGAAAGGTTCTCCTGCTCAAGACATTATGAAACGTGATCCTATAATCCCGAGGATAAGGCACAAGATCTATCTGAACATTAACAAACTGATCCTACATCTGTGGATAATCAGGAGAAGACCGAGCCTAACATTATTGTTTATTCAAGAAAAAGAAAGGCTACCTCCCAACACCCTTATCATGATAGTACTAACTATGAAGACTCTAATACATCAGGTGAACATAAAAATATTCCCCCCAAGGGTGCTTCGCATTGTACAAAGGAAAGGGACAAGAAGTTGTATTGCACATCCCCTGTACAACTTCTTGTCTTATGATCACCTCTCTCGATTTCATGGGTTTACAAGTAGTCTGGACACTATACAAATACCTAAAAATGTCCATGATGATATGTAATCTCCAGAATGGGAGGCTGCTCTTAGAAATGGATGCTCTTATAAAGGGAAACATCCTGATGGTTGCGGATGGATCTTAACATTAAAATTCAATGCTGATGGGTCACTTAATATGTATAAGGCTATGTTAAATAAAAGGAATAAAAGTATTCTTTTTATTTCTGAAAAAGACGATTATTACTTTGATAGGAGGCTTGATTTAAATAGGTAGGGAACCTAGAGCCTTGACTGAATTGAATTCCTTGATAATAAAGGAAATAGCGGCTGCTGATTATAACAAACCCTACTGCACTTATTTAAATAGTAAAAGACAAAATAACCCCTGTTCTTCAACACTCCCCCTCGAGTTGAGCATAGATATTAATCATGCCCAACTTGCTCAGGAACCCCTCAAACAGATGCTTCATTAATGCTTTAGTGAACCCATCACCGCCCGCGAGAGGGCATGAATGGTATACAAATCACTCCACTTTCCAGCTTATCCTTGATAAAATGCCTATCAATCTCCACATGTTTGGTCCTGTCATGTTGAACAGGATCATTGGCAATATCAATTCCTGCCTTGTTGTCACAATACAACTTTAGTGGCAGCTCCGGATTGAAACAAAGGTCTTCAAGCACCCTTTTTACCCACAAAATCTCACAAATGCCTTGAGTCATCGCCCTGAATTCTGCCTCTGCTGTGCTTTTAGCCACCACACTTTGTTTCTTGCTCCTCCATGTAACCAAGTTTTCTCACACAAAGGTACAATAACCAGTGGTTGACCTCTTCTTCTTAGAGCCAGCCCAATCGGCATTTGTAAAGATCTCCACACTTTTCTTCCCACTCTTTTTAAATAGCAGGCCCTCTCCCACTGTTCCTTTCAAATACCTTAGGATTCTGATAACAACCAAATAATGAGAATGGCACGGTGAGTGCATAAACTGGCTCACCATACTTACTGCAAATGAGATATCGGGCCTAGTGTGAGCCAGATATATCAGCTTGCCAACCAATCTTTGGTAGTGTTCCTTGTCAGCAGCCTCTTCTCCTGTGACCTTATCCAATTGGGAGAATTGGCTATATAGCCTTTTTTCAACAAATTCTTGGCTGTGTTTTTTTTCCGTTTTTTTGACCGCGATTTTCTCCATTTTTTTTCACAAATGTGCACGATCTTAAGGTCCTCAAATCCCCTATAGGGTTCCCCCTTCCCAATTAGGGTTTAGTTTGGTTCAAAAAACACCTAAAACGCGAAGATTTAGAGGCTTCAAAAAGACTGTTTACACCATTTCTGAACAAAAAAGACTATATCCCCAAGATTTGTGGTCAAACACCCTTTTTAACCTTAAGCCCCCAATTTCAGGTTGCATTCCATTGGTGTAGCAGCAGGCTTACACCCCAACATTCCTGTTTCCTCCAGTAGATCCAGAATATATTTTCTCTGAGATACTACCATTCCTTCTTTGGATCTTGCCACTTCCATTCCTAAGAAATACTTCAGCACTCCCAGGTCTTTGATCTCAAATTCTTCAGCCAGCCTCTTCTTTACATCCTCAATCCCAGCAGTATCATTCCCGGTGAGAATGATATGATCTACATAAACCAACAACAACACCACATTGTCTCCTGAGGTTCTTTTCACAAACAATGTGTGGTCTGAATGGCCTTGTGCAAACCCAATTTTCACCAAGACATGTATGAATCTGTCAAACCAGGCTCTAGGACTCTGTTTGAGTCCATATAATGATTTCTTCAACCTGCATACTTTCCCATTGTACCCTTTTGTGAACCCTGGAGGGAGGTCCATGTACACCTCCTCCTTCAAACTTCCATGTAGGAAGGCATTCTTCACATCCAGTTGATAGAGCTCCCAGTCTAGATTCACTGCCACTGAAAACACCACCCTTACAGTATTTAACTTAGCCACGGGTGAGAAAGTTTCAGAAGTCTATACCATAAGTCTGACTGTACCCCTTGGCCACCAACTTGGCCTTGTACCTCTCCACCTCACCGTCAGATCTGTACTTAATGGTGAAGACCCATTTACATCCCACTGATTTCTTCCCTGTTGGCAGGTCAACCTCCTCCCAAGTGTCATTTTTCTCCGTTGCCTGGATTTCCTCCTTAACAGCTGCTCTCCACTCAGATACACCTAGAGCTTCATGAATATCTTTTGGAACTTGATGTTTTGAGAGGCTAGATAAGAAGGCTTTATGAGAGGGTGAGATGTGTGTATAGGTAAGGTAGTTTTGGATAGGGTATCTGGGGTGTTTAGTGCATTCTCTGGGGGGTTTTCTAATGGAAATTGGTACATCAAGTAAGGGGCCTGCTGGTTTAAATTTTGTAGCTGTAGTTTGATAAGGCTCAATGTTCATTTCTGGAATGGCCAAGACTGGGATTCTGATTCCTCTGTACCAGTCAGTTCGGGTTGTAAACTTGGGTCAGATCCTTGGACAGGCTCATCACTGGTGTCTCTGCCAAGCTTGGATTTAGGGAATTTCCTGATATAAGTCGGCCCCTGGAACCGTTGTACAGACTTAGGGGGTCTAGGACTCTTATCACTTGATGATTCGAGGTTGGTCCTCTTGTCACCAGGTGATCCTCCCCCATTTTTATCCCCTTTGCTGCCCTCGTCGGCCTGTCTAATCAAGACATCATTTGTTAGTGGCACTCTAGACTCATCATCTATAAGATACTGAAAATCTGCACCATTTTCTTGAGACATCATGTACTCCCCCTGAAGATGATGCTGATCATAGTACATTATGTTTTCAAAAAAACTTAAATCCATGCTTTCAATTATTTTTCCTGTTTCGGTGTCAAGGCACTTATATCCCTTTTTATGAGTGGCATATCCTAAAAAAACACACTTTTTGGACCTAGGATCTAACTTCCCTTGATTGTATGTTTGTGTGAATGCCACACATCCAAAGACTTTCAAGGGAAGTTCTTGGATTAACCTAGTTGTGGGAAAATTGCTTTTTAACTCTCCCAAAGGTGTTTTTAAATTTATGCTTCTGGAGGGAAGCCTATTAATTAAGTAGACAACAGTCAAGAGAGCTTCTCCCCACAGAAATTTGGGACACTTGGAGGCCAACGTTAATGATCTCACCACTTGTAACAAGTGTCTGTTCTTTCTTTCAGCCACCCCATTTTGTTGAGGTGTCTTGACACAAGAACTTTGGTGGATCATTCCCTTTCCTGTGAGGTAGCTCCCTAACCATCTGTTGTAATATCAGTACCATTATCTGTCCTTAGGATTTCAATTTTGGTGTGAAATTGTGTGTGGATCATATTATAGAAGTTTATAAAAGCATGTTCAACATCAGACTTATCTTTAAGAAGATACACCCAAGTGATACGTGTGTGATCATCTATAAACGAAACAAACCACCTATTCCCATTCATAGTGGTATGTCTAGAGGGTCCCCAAACATCACTATGAATCATGGTGAAGGGCTTGGTAGGTTTATAGGGTTGAGAAGGATATATACTTCTTTTATGCTTAGATAATTCACAAATTTCACACTGAAAATCAGACATATGTTTATTAATATAAAAGGACGGGAATAGTTTTTTCAAATATCCAAAACTTGGATGACCTAACCTAAAGTGCCACTTCATGACATCATTATTAGACAAAGTTGAAGAGTTGTAACAATAAATCCTAGGGTCTTCCTTATTTCTGGGACATTCCTCCTCCTCAAAAATGTAGAGTCCACCTTGCTTTCTAGCTCTGCCAATCACCTTCCCCAAATTCACATCCTGAAACTCACAAGCACAAGAAGAAAAGGTTACATCACAGTTAGCCTCGGAGGCTAACTTGCCGACAGATATCAAATTACATGATAATTTAGGGACATGTAATACCTCATGGAGGATAAGAGAAGGGGAGATACGGATTGAGCCTTTCCCAGCAATTGCTGAGTAGGTCCCATCTGCAATTCTTACCTTCTGATTTCCTCCACAGGGATAATAAGACAAGAATTTTTCAGAAACATGGGTCATATGGTCTGTTGCACCTGAGTCAACAATCCAATAGGCTTCGGGTTTAGTGTTGGAAATAGAAAGGGCAAAAACATTACCAGATTCTGCAAGGGAACATTTAGGGTTGGACTGTAGCTTGTTTGAGAGAAGGGTATTTATCTGCTCCAATTGTTCTTCTGTGAAGGGGGTACCGTGCGTAAGGTTGTGACATTGGATCAAATGACACTAGATTGGCTCTTCCTGCCTCTGATGATGCCCCTGTTTGACCCTTTGGCTTCCAATTGGGGGGCTTCCCATGGATTCCCCAACATGTATCTCTGGTGTGACCATGCTTCTTACAATGGTCACACCAAGTCTTCTGTTTTCTGCCCCTGTTATCACCCTTCACCGTAGCCAAGGCAGATGCCTCCAAATTAGGATTAGATCCTCTTTGACTCATGCTGTGATCTTTGTGCATGACTCTCGTCCTTGATTCCTCCCTCCTAACTTCAGAGAACACCTCCCTAAGAGATGGTAGGGGTTTTCTTCCCAAGATCCTACCCCTGACTTCGTCAAGATCAGCATTCATACCTGCTAGAAAGGAATATACCCTTTCGTTTTCTTCATGCTTTTTAAATTTTGTCTTCGTCTCGTCGCACATTCCCATGTGTCCTCCATACACGGATCCAACTCGCCATAAAGACACAATTTCATTGTAATATGCTGTTACATCTCTAGTCTCCTGCTTTAAATTCCAAATTTTGGTTTTCAGTTCATATATCTGTGAGGAGTTCTCTACATCCGAGTACATCTCCTTCACAGCATCCCAGATATCCTTTGCCGTAGGGAGAAACATATGCGTTCTGGAGATGGGGGGTTCCATGGAGTTAATCAGCCACGCCTTAACCGTAGAGTCCTCAGATTTCCAGCTTGCCCCAGTCAAGAACCCCAATCTGCTTCGGCCATCAATGACTAACTTGATGGTTTGGGACCAATCAAGGTAGTTCTTGCTTCCGTTTAGTTTGTGGGAAACCAGCAGGTTAGCAGGAATATTTGCAGAATTTGCATCCTCTCCATGTGTGGTAGCTGTTGTTCCAGAAGTGGCACCAGATTGTGCTGAAGACTGGGGGCTAAGTTCCCCAGTAAAAGCTGCTCGATAATTCATCGAGGAAGATAGGTTTTCAGACGGCTAGGGTTTATGCCAACCTCGTCTCTGATACCATGTTAAATAAAAGGAATAAAAGTATTTTTTTTTATTTCTGGAAAAGATGATTATTACTTTGATAGGAGGCTTGCTTTAAATAGGTAGGGAACCTAGAGCCTTCACTGAATTGAATTCCTTGATTTCAGGAATCAATTAAGATCGGCTTTTACAATTCTAATTAATATAAAATCAAGCCAGAATAATCTAACAAAGGAAATAGCGGCTGTTGATTATAACAAACCCTACTGCACTTATTTAAATAGTAAAAGACAAAATAACCCCTGTTCTTCAACATGCTAGACTTGTGGTCAAGGGTTTTAACTCAATCATATGGGATTGATTATCATGAAACCTTTGCCATTATTGCAAAGCTGAATACCATTAGGATTCTCATGAGCATTGCTCTAAATCTGAAATCGTCCTCAACCCAACTTGACATCAAGAATGCCTTTCTCTGTTGGGTATTGAATTAGGACGTTTACATGCACCTTTCCCTTAGATTTGAAACACTAGGAAAGAAGGGTGATGTATGCAAACTAAGGAAATCTCTAAATGATCTCAAACAGTCCCCGAAGGCCTGGTTTCGGAGATTCGCTAATTTTATGAGAGAAAATGAGTTTGACCAATGCCATAATGATCATACATTCATACTTTGTTCACGAAGTTCAAATCTAGAAACACTACTGGCGTAGTAGTCAATCGATGCTGATGACATCATCCATAATATGGATTCCAAGCATTCATGAACTGAAACCAAGCCAATGGATAAGCCTAATTGGAAATGATAATGAAGAAATTGGAAATTTCAAGGTGATCCTTTCTTCTAAGTTTGGAATAAAGATCTAAGGAATCCAAAATACTTTCTTTGGTATAGAGATTGCTAGAAATTTAGATAGAATCTCCATATCCCAAAGAAAGTATTCTTTGGATCTGTTAAAGGAAACATGGATGATGGGTTGTAAACCTGCTGATACCTTTGTTGAACCTGGGTTGAAACTTGGAAAAGAAAGTGATAGCCTCCTTGTTGATATAGGGAGATACCAAAGACTTGTAGGTAAGCTTATCTACCTTTCTCACACCTGACATGACATATGTTTTGCTGTAGGTTTGATCAGTCGATTCATGCATCAACCTTCTGAAAGACATGCAAGATGCATAAAGAGTACTGAGGTATTTGAAGAACCTTGAACAAGGTCTACTTTTTATGAAAGATCATTCAAGGGGGATACAAATCTATACAGATGCTAACTATGCAGGGTATAAAACCGACAGAAGATCAACTTCATGGTATTGCACCTATATCTGGGTATCTTGCTACCTAGAGGTGCAAGAAACATCATGATATAACTAAATATGTTGAGGTGGATAGATACTTCATACGGGAAAAGGTGGATAATGAGGACATTTCTCTAATTCATGTGAATACTAGAGATCAAGTTGCTGATATTCTGACTAAGCCTGTCTCCAATCAAGTATTCAATCATCCTCACTCCAAAGGTTGTTTCTCTTAAAAGAGAAGTCTGGAGTGGGGAATGTTTTCAAAACCTTTTTTGCCATGATCAAACATGAGTTTAATACTGAAATCAGTCTGATAATGTCTCGGAATATTATGAGGAAAGTCTCAACTCTTCACCAAAAAAGGGATTGTTCACATAAGCACATGCGTGGATACCCCCTAACAAAATGGGGTTGCTGAAAGAAAGAACAAGCATCTTCTTGAGGCCGCAAGAAGTATCATATTCACCATGAAAGTGCCTAAATTCCTATGGGGGAGGAGGGTCAACCTATCCAAATCCTGAGTAACAACACTTCAACTCTTTGCATAGCTGAAAATCTTACTCATCATGATATAACTAAATATGTTGAGGTGGATAGAACTTCATACAAGAAAAGGTGGATAATGATGACATTTTTCCCTAATTCATGTGAATACTAGCGATCAAGTTGCTGATATTCTGACTAAGCCCGTCTCCAATCAAGTATTCAATCATCTTCACTCCAATGGTTGTTTCTCTTAAAAGAGAAGTCTGACGTGGGGAATGTTTTCAAAAGCCTTTTTTGCCATGATCAAACATGAGTTCAATACTGAAATCAGTCTGATAATGTCGAAGAACATTTTGAGAAAAGTCTCAACTCTTTCTTCCCCGAAAAAGGGATTGTTCACAAAGCATATGTGTGGATACCCCCTAACAAAATGGGGTTGTTGAAAGAAAGAACAAGCATCTTCTTGAGGTCGCAAGAAGTATCATGTTCACCATGAAAGTGCCTAAATTCCTATGGGGGAAGGTGTCTTAACCGCCACTTATCTCATCAATAGGACGCCCTCCAGAGTACTAAATTTTAGAACACCTATTCAGGTGCTAACATATCTGCACTCTAATACCACCTCTTGAATTCACTGCCTCTTAAGGTGTTTGGAAGTACATACTTTGTTCACATCCTTACACAATGGGAAAACTTGATCTTAGTGCCACAAAATATATCTTTGTTGGTTATTTACCCTCCCAACATGGATACAAATGCTACTGTCCTGTCTCTAGGCAATTTTATTACTCTAAAGATGTTACTTTCATTGTGCAACAGTCCTTCTACAACCCTGAATTTCTGGGGGAGAACGGGGAGAACTTTCAAGAGTATCATGAAACTTGGAACACAAAAAATCCCATCCCTGAGTATGGGTTAAACCTTGATATTGATCCTCATAATATTGAAGATCAGACTCAAGGTCAACCGAGAATGTTCAACCAGAATCTACTTCCAATGATCAACCCTGTGAACGTCCTGAATAAGGGGGTGTTTCTGAACTTAATATCATTGTGTATTCTATAAAAGGGAAGGCGACTTCCCAGAATCCTGATAATGATACTTCTGTTGTGGTCAGTAACTCATACACCTCCTGATAATGAAAAACAAGAAACCTCATCTTCATCTCAGTCCGAGAATCAAGATTCTGACTCCTCTGAGAATCATGAAATTGTGACTATCAACAATGAAACTTATATTGCTAAAAGGAGGAGGGTAAGAAGTTGCAATTCTCATCTTGAAGAGGAGGTTTACATGCAATTGGCTCACGCGGTCACAATCTTAATCTTTTAAGGCTTATATCACAGGCAGAGGCAAACTGAGATACCTCACTGGTGCTTTGAAGGCACCATCCACCACAGATGCAGATGCATATCACATCTGAATTACTAAGAATGCCATGATAATGGCATGGTTGATCAGCTCCATTCCACAGCCAAGGAGGTGTGGGATGCTGTTGCAGCTACCTACTCTAATCTTGGTAATGTTGCACATGCTTATTCCGTCAAGGCTGGGCTCAAGGAGATTAGACAGGGAACACAAGATGTCACTCAATACTTTGTGGCAAGAATTAGATCAACTTATAATTACCGGGAATGTCCCGCTGATGCACTTCTCTATAACACACTAATAGAGAAGGATCGAGTGTATGCATTCCTTGGAGGCTTAAACCAAGACTTTGAAGCTGCTCGTGAGAGAATCACCGGCATCATTCCCTTACCAACCATGGTGGATGCCAATGTATAAGGCAAACCATGGCTATGCATAAGACAGATTTTACAGCTGGGGCCGATAAATCTGCTTCGGAGGTAGAAATGGGAGAAGCTATGGTGTCTGGTAAGAATCACAAACCAGGTAATAGGAAACCTGACAACAAATCCAACTTGTGGTGTGACTATTGTCACAAGACACACCATACCAAGGATACTTTGCTGGTCTTTACACGGTAATCCGGAAAATTTCAAAAAAATTCCCAATCAACGCCCAAATCACAAGCATTCTGCAAATGCACAGTTACATGTGGTACTCATTTCCATCCTACTCTAAGGTGAACAACAGGTTGGAAAAACTCTATTCACATTTCACATTTCACATCAAAACAATATTCAATAGATGCTCAATCAGGGCAATAACCCCACATGTACTTCTAGAGCATAAACCACATCCAAAGAATCATCTGATGCATAAGGATCATGAAATCTCCCAATTTTTGAGCTAATTCAGATTATGTGTACATCTTCATCCGCCTTACAACCTTTATCAAAGAAAATAGCAGAACAATAAAACTTACTTTGCCCTTCTTCTTTCTTAAGCATTTCTTCTTCTTTTCATAATTCTTCTTTGGATTTGGTGGATCAGCAGGCTGTTTAATAATAATAATATACCATCAATAAACTATAAATTACAAATTACAAATTAGAAGATGATTAGAAATTAGAAATTAACCTTTCCACGTCGGTGGTAAGTTTCAACGTGATTCTGCAATTCTCCCATGGTGTAAAAGTTGACATTGGGACGGCAAGTTGCACAACTATAGGAACCCTTCTTCTCGTCCGGTGAAATCATCTTGTGCGATTTCATCTTTGCTTTGCTGATTGGGTTTCTCTGGGATATGGGTTTCTTTGGGATTTTGGGAATTCGACCATATATACATACGATGTACACATGTATGTTTTAAAGTTTATTTTTCTTTTTACACCTTAGAAAAAGGTTTATATATCCTTTACCCCCTTAAAAAAAGTTTATATATCTTTTACCCCTTAAAATAATAATATGTACATATGCATACGAGTATGTGTTCTATATATGAAGTTATGAACTAATTAGTATATTCGTGTAGTATACATGTACATATGATTTATTACGTATATATAAGTAATGTATATAATACATATATACAAGTATCTATTATAACTATATATATACACACACAGATATATAAACTAATATAGTAGAGACTAATGCGTACAAATAATTAGTGTATGCATAATATGTTACAAGTTTATATTACATAATTTGTTATAAGTGTAGTGCATGTACATAGATTTTATGGTACAATTTTATGGTACAATGATCGTAGCAAGAAAGGTTTTGTATCAAATGACATATACTACATGGCTTTAAGCGAGTCAAGCTACTCGTGAGTAGCTTGAGATGGGCTCAAGCCAGAACTCGATTCGGTTCAAATCAGCCTGAAATTGAAATTGACCCGGCCTGCCGATTAAACGAACAATAATCAAGTAATGCAATACTTGACAACCTCAAATATATATATCTCGAGTTTGAGTTCAAAATACTCGTACCTGAAATCGGACTTGAGAATATTGTAAATCGCTCAACTCGTTTAGTGTTATACACGGTTCGACTCGATATGTACATATACATACATGCAAGTATATGTTGTGTATATATTAAGTAATAAGTTTATAATATATTGAGTAGAGATAATATGTTATGTGTGTATAGTAATGATAATGTAATGTATATAGACGTAACTCTATGTTACATTTGAGGGTCTCATAGCATAACTCATTTGTCTCTCTTTATTTATTTGATAATCTTTTTTTTTTTTTTTTTTTGGGGGGGGGGGGGGGGGGGGGGGGGGGGGGGGGGCATATAATGGTTTGTCGATAAATAATTTATTTTGTTATCTTATCATTAATTTCTTATTGATTGAATCATTTTTCAAAGTACTTTCATAATAGTATTAATAATGAGAAAATGTATTCTACACTTTTTATTTTTTTTAAATTTTTTTTAAACCCGAAACGAAAGATTTCATTAAAAAACAAAGAACTTACAACCGGACCAACGTCGGGAAATAGCCGAAATAGCTCCGGATCACCACCAGCATGAAGCTGGACTACTACCAAAAGCAACGAAAAAAGAAAAGACAACCATGCCGACCAAATTCTACCTCATTTCAGAGGACTTGATTTGATAAGTTAATACTAAAATCAAACTTGATTTAAACATACTTAGAGAAAGCTAAAAACTAAAACACCGGAGAATCCGACTATTACCACCGACCCGACCCGAACAACACAAACAAACAAATGAAAAGGATGTACAGAAACACATGGACAACAGCAACCCCTTTTAGTAACACTACCACCGCGGGCGCTGCCACGGCTAGCCACGATCATCATCCAGAAGGCAGAAAAGTCGAGATCCGACACCAAAGGTCTTTCACTATAGACATGCATAAGCGTATTCTACACTTGTCCGCCCGTTTATAAAGTCTATATATATATAATAATATCATCATCATCATCATCATCAAACTGTAATACGAAAGGAAGTTTGGAGATGCCACATGGGCAGCAACGTGTGACACGTGGGACAAGTATATAGATAAAATGGATATACATCCCAGTTCCACCACCACTGTCGAAAAGTGCAAACATCATTTGTCTTACATAAGGCTTTTGGAAAGCTCGCTCATACTAATAATAAATTCAATACAAAATGAAATGAACACTCATGCTTTCAAAAGCCACTCTCCCCACCGTTGTTTCTCGGCACTTTCCAATATCTCAGCAGGTTTCTGTGGAAAAGCAAGAGTTTTGTCTTATAGCATTGAAGCGTCTTGAGTTTTGTTGTTGTTTCTGCTATTAAGAGTTCAGCTCCCTTGAATATTTCCTTCTTTTTTTTTAATTTGGTTATATTATGAAGACCTTTTCTTTTTGGCAGGCAGGCAGGCAGGCTGAATTGAAGTGTACGTACGATATATCTCTTCCGGGCTTTATTACTGCTTTATCCGTTCAGCTCCTCATCATATGTGTGTGCTTAATCTAATTTTTGACTCATCTTTGGCATCTACCTTCTGGAGTAGGTTAGAGGTCATTGGTTCAGTTTTCAAAGTAATGAAATGTTATGTGATTTATTCGGGTAGGTGCCGGTAACTTTGGGGTTGAAGAGGAATCGCTACTTTGACTTTCTCAGGAGCCACATATTCTCTGTTCTATGCAAAGCTTGTTTTCCAACTTCTTGCGAAACACAAATTAACTCCATGTTTACTCCCCCCCTTCGCGCACAATAATATCTAGAATAATCTAGAATCACTACATTTATTACACCAAGATATTTCTGCCTTAATGCTCTATTGTAATCTGCCTACAAAATATATATATATATATATATATATATATATATATATATATATATATATATATATATATATGTTGTACCATTGTGTAATTCATTCTAATCAATGGAGAAATCTTTCTATTTTTGTGTCCATTTGGTATCAGAGCCATGATTACTTTGATCACTCTCACTGTATCATTCCTAATTCTCCTCCTTCCCACCCGTTTCCCTCCTTTCTGTAACTCCTAGAATTACACAAAAAAACAAAACAAAAAACAAAAAAATTCACCCAGCAGCTTCTCTGCATCTTCATCGGCCTTTCTTCCTCCATGGCCATCACCTCCGAAACAACCGCAACCTCTGCAAATGACCAAATCATCTCATATCCCTCCTTCAATCAGTCCTCCATACATATTACGAAACCAACACTTTAAAATTATCACTTATGGCGTGCCCAACTTCTACCGTATCTCAAAGCGCAAGGTGTTTCCGGCTACGTCGACGGTTCAATTCCACCTCCTCCGGTCACCATCACTGACTCCGACCATAAATCCATTCCAAACCTGGCCTATGCACAGTGGTCGAAGCAGGATAATCTTATACTTAGTACCATTACTTTGTCCCTCTCCGACGAAGTGTTGATGCAAGTTTATACCGCTACCACTTCCTCGGAAATCTGGCCGCGTTACAAACATGCTTTGCATCTCAGAGCCGTGCCAAGCTCGTTCAAATCGCATTGGATTGGCCTCTACACGCAAGGACAATCTCACCGCCACCGAATACCATGTCACCATCAAAAGGTTGTTCGATGAGCTGGCCATGGCCGGGCACCCACTCACCACCGATGTATGATCCCATGGTAACCATGAGCCCCCCTCGCACATCCATCACTCTTGACGAGGTTTTCATGCTTCTTCTGATAACCGAATCTCGCCTCTTGCAACACCGACCCGTTGCTCTTCAGGCCATCACAGCGCCGGCCACTCAACCTAACGTCGCTGCAAATTATTCTGGTGTTCAATCCTGCAAAGGCCAATCCTCCCAACCCCATAGAGGCAGGGGGTGAAATTCTAACAACCGTGGACGTGGCCACCAATCGCAGCAACAACACCACCCTCCACATAATTCAGCCAATCAGAATGCCGCTCTCATTTGTCAAATTTGTGACCGGGCCGGTCACACGGCCAAATATGTTGGTACCGGTTCGATTCAGACCCACTACCTCCACCGCGCAATTCTCGTAACCCACAAGCTTATGTGGCCCAAACTTCTTTTCAAACCAATAACGAATGGATACCGGATACTGGAGCCACACGCCATCTCACTAATAATTTCAGGAATTTAAATGTCTCTTTTGAACCATATAGTGGTCCTTATACTGTGCATGTCGGCGACAGGTAAGGTTTGCATGTCACTCACCACGACTCTTCTTGCTTTTCTACTGCCTCTAATACATATACTTTATCGAATGTCCTTGTTGCTCCCTCCTTGGAAAATAATCTTTTATCCGTTCACAAATTTGCTTATGATAATTTCGTATTTTTTTAATTTCATGACTCGTATTTTATGGTGAAGGATTACTCGGGCCGCGTCCATCATAGTGGTTCCTAAAAGACGGGTTGTACCATTTCTCCAATACCTTCAATAAATTTCCTGTCAAAGCTCTGGCTGCCTCCCGCTCCTCTCCGGTTCTTTAGCACCAGCGTCTGAGTCACTGTTCTTACCCGGTCCTTCGTCATGCACTTAGTCATCTATCTATTTCTGTTTCTAATAATTATCCGGATCACGTTTGTGCTCCGTGTCAACTTGCTAAGAGTCACCGTCAGTCGTTACATGTATTTGATTTTATTTCTAATGCACCGTTGGATTTGGTTTATTCTGTGTTTGGGGCCCTTTTGTGCCGAACCCTCTATTTATGGTTCTCGTTATTACGTGAGTTTCTTAAATGATTACACTAAATTTCTTTGGCTTTATCCTTTGCACAAATCTGATGTTGAAACTGTGTTTTTGGAATTCAAAACTTTAATTGAACGTCAATTCAACACCACACTTGGGGCATTCACATCAGAAGCCCTATACGGTGCTCTATCTCTAAAGTAAAGATAAAAAGTGGAAGTTTTCCTCAATACCTCCACAACAGAAGCCTCATCCCTATTTATTTTTAGGGTCGGTGAATAGTGTATCCTCATTTGTGGAGCACTATTCCTATTTTAATGGTATTTGGTATAAAGATAGGGATAGAGATGCTGTTGTGGAGTGTTTTGAATTGAGATGCAGTAAAATAGGGATATGTATTATTTTATATTATTTTGGGATAAAAAATAGGGTTTCTGATATGAATGCCCTTAAATCCTTACAAACTGGATGGGGCGGCGAATATCGCCGTCTTTCTCAGTCTCTTACTAACTCCGGTATCCATCATCGTCGCTCTTGTCCCAATACTCACGAACAAATGGGTGTCATTGAACGTCACCATCGACAAATGGTTGAAGTTGGTCTTTCCCTCATTGCCCAGTCCAACCTTCCCTGACAATATTGGGAAGATGCCTTTATCACTGCTACTTACATCATAAACCGCTTACCCACTCGTGTTCTAAACTATAAAACTCCCTATGAAATGGTACATCACCGTCCCCCCGACTATGCCTTCCTTCAGGTCTTCGATTGTGCGTGTTGGCCTCACCTTTGTCCCTGTAATGATTAATTACACAAAGCTGTGAGATAGGTTAAAAAGGAAGGGATGCCGTTTTGTTTCGTTTTCTTTTTTGTCAACGACCATGTATGTGTTCCGAATCAGGTAAGGGTACGTTTATTACTAAGAGTTGCATTGTCTCTGTGGGATCGATTTTGATTCGCCTTTGCTATACTACGATTGACCTAGTACTTTTGCTGGTATAAGCGACTTACATGCATGATATCACACCTCACGAAAGCATGGCACACCTCTTGAGCTAGAACAACATTCTGCCTGATTTTTAGCATTGCATGGCGCACCTCACATCGCCATAGCACACCCCATAGAGTGAAAATGCGTTCTGCCCAAATTTTTACACTGCATGGCGCACCTCACAGAATCATGGGGTGTGCCATGCCCTGTTTTTGGCAGTGTTTCTATTGTGTTTTGGGGCACTATTTAAGCGTTTTAGACACCATATTTTAAGGGATTTTCTAGGGTTGGGTAGCTACCCTAGAGCTTCACCATCTCAAATCCATGCTAGAGTACTGTTAAATTTTGGTAATTTCATACTCCCATGATCAATTTCATGTGGAATAGTGGCGATTTCAATGGGATTTAGTAGAGAATGAGGGATTTCTTCAACTCCAAACTTTGGTACTTTGTTCTAACTCGTTTCTTATGATTATGGCTTCGATTTACTCTTTGGTATGGGAAATCGAAACTGGTATAATTGATGATGATCTCATCAAAGTAAGGATATGACAGAATAATTTTCCTGTTGCTTGTTAACAACAATAACTTCACACATATTTAACGTCATTAATTTTAATACTTTATTTCTTCAATTTTTTTTTTACTACTTTAATATTACCTCCGTCCCGGTCGTTTAGACACTTTCACATTAAAAAAGTTGTGAAGTGTCATTAACTTTAATGGTAAAAATCTAGAATATCTTTTGATTCTAATTAAATTAATAGTTGTAAAGTAGGTGAATATATAATAAATCAGGGGTATAAGGAAGAAAATTATAATAAATGCTACATCCGTAATCTAAATAAACTCGTGACAAATTCAAAAAGCTAGGTGAATTTACGTTTTGAAACGGATAGTACTATAAGAACAAGTTAATAATACAATCAAACAAGTTAATAATAATAGCGGCAATAGCACGCAAATGATAATTCTTACACAATCGTCGAACCCAAAAAAAAAAAAAAAAAAACAATTTGTAGCCCAGTTGCGGTATAGTCAATTCAATTGGACCATAAAAGTCAAAGACAATAAACACGCACCACCTCCGTCTCATAAAAAATTTCATTTTTTATTATGCACACTGATTAAGAAAAAATAATTAATGTGTTATATTTTAAGTAGTGATGAACATATTTGCCCCATCATATAATAAATGCTCTTTTGAAATGTGAAATGAATTAATAAACATTAAATATCATGATATAGGTATGTTTGGGAAAAAGTGTATTAAATAATGTATTGGTTTTCTAAATAGACACTTTTATGAGATAATTTTTTGTAAAGAAATAGACACTTTTTGCAGTACGGAGGTAGTATGTAACAATCAAGGGAGGAGTTGGCTATGATGATTGATTAATGTAATGCAGCATATCCAAGATGGGAATATGAAATAAATAAGTTAAAAGGAAACGCCTAATTAATCATCATACATATAGGCCATTCAAAAAACAAAATCATCATACATATGGAAATAGTTGGAAAAAAAGTATAGTAACAAAAGTATCAACGATTAAACTAAATAAAAAGTAAACTATTCATGGTTTATCAAGTTGTGCGTAGAATTCATGGTTTTGGACCGGCTGGTTGATGGATCATTAACCAACAAATTTGTCGTATGTTATGTGCTACATCTGGACAAGGTACAGTTTTGTACAATCGATTCTCCAAAAGATTGTATCTATATATGTGCGTATCTTGCCTATAACGAGTGAAGTAGATGGAGTTTCCTTTCAAACCTGTCTGGGTTGCAGAGCAAGAAAAACCGTCGAGGTAGGAATCAATGAAAAATGCTCGATCCCCGATATCAGTTGCCCTAACCCAATCCACCTTTGTTGTATTTTCATCTTTCAACAACTTGTACACTTGTAGTGCGATAGTCCTACCAACTGTGCATAGCCGAAAATTAAAAATTACAAAAATTTCACCGCAAGATTCAATTAAGTATATAGAATATGACATTGACCCTTGGAACGTTGGATTTGGACACTCGATTTGCCGTTCTATTTGAAGGTTTTTACCGTGCATATCCACTGTGACTAACTCATACCTTTGACGAATACCATAAATTTTCCCATCACATGTAATAAAATTGCTCAACATGTAGTCATAAACAACTTCAACCCAATTTTCTTCATTTGGACGCCAAAGCTTGATTCGGCTCCTCCGATGCTCCCCATCCTTCATTGATGAGATGAATGCAACAACACTATTGGGTTTCAAAGGCGAGGAAGAAAGAAGGCATGTATGGTACCCTACATTTTCCAAATCCGGTAGCAAAATTTTATCCATGGTAATCAAATGTAGCAGAAAACACGGAAGAAAGTTATTATCATCTGAATCTCCGGTGATTACCACCCATCCGTCACAGTTGGCATGAATGGTATTTTCCGATAAGTCTGGCAACATTCTCTTCAAACAACGATTATCTGTCATGCTGTAAAATGTTTGAATATTATTGGATTTTCCATGTGAAAACATCAACCATGGACAAGATTGTGCATTGGGTGGACAAGCAGCTGCACCCTTTTTTCTATCAGCCATATCGACAATTTCTGCAAACAAAATCACAAAATTCCCATGAAAATTCATTGACACAGGGTGAATCCATGCCCTAATTATCTTTACAAAGACGATTCACACTGGATTAGAATGCTTTAGTCGACATATTACACATTGGAAAAATATATATATAAAAATAACAGCATCTATAAACTTCAGAACGAAAGGAAAAATTGGAACATATCGTACACTGAAGTTGATAATCATGGTACATAATAATAAAATAAAATTAAAAAAAAAAAACTTGTATAAATATATAAGCTAAACTATATCAACCCAACATGGTTTTAAATATAACGTGATTATGTGAGGAAAAAAAAAAAGAAATCGAATTAAAAGAGAAACTCAGATCAAATATGTAAAAAGAAAAGAAAAAACAATTACCGATTTCCTTGTTGATTTGATGCCAGCAGGAGGAACTACCGTTAATTAATATGTTGAATGAATATATGTATTGCCTTCCCACCTTCTCTTTACTTGGAGAAGAGGATAAAAATAAATAAAACAATGAAGAGGGATATGGGAGGCTTTGTATTTATTTATAGATTATAGATATACATCTTTTTCCTTTTCCTGGTCGGATATATAATCGTGCCATATTTTAAATAGAATATATTAATGATGTTTCACTTTTTAAATAGAATATAATTGGGAAATTTCGTGAGTTAATAAGCGTGTCAAAATTCCCATATCTTTTTTTTTTAAAGGAAAATAAAGAGATACGATAATTTTCCTCTAAAAAATCAGAAAGAGATGAGATATTTTTCAAGTAGTATGTGGTAAATAGGACACACTTTAAGGTAATAAATAGAATAAAAATATTTTATGCTGACTAAAATGCCTTGCCTTTCAAGAAACGTATAACTTTTTTTTTTTTTAGGAAGAAACGTATACTATTTTCTTCTTGTAATATTATCGATCCTTCTGATTTCAACTTTGAATACTCTTTCTTGATATAATTTGATCATGGGCGTAGGAAGAACTTCGGACTAGGTGTCAAATAAAATACATCTGAGCATGGGCAGAAAAACGATTTTATTAATTTCAGAAGGCTAATTGTAAGTAAATTGTTGCCGAGAAATTGTTACAAATAAAAGGAACCGTAATTATACAAATTAAAAGAGAATGTTAACGAGAGAAGAATAACATTATTCATTCACCCTAAAAAAAAAAATCCATTATTCTTTCAAAAAAAAAAAAAAAAAAAAAAAAAAAAAAAAAGAAGAAGAAGAAGAACAACACTAGAGACATGCCTCAAAAAAAAAAAAAAAAAACACAACACATTAGAGACATGTCTATTTCACGGAGCTTTTCTCCTTGACAGTGCCCAAATAGTTACTCAAAGACAAAAAGTTTTGCCTGATTACCGGGAGTCAGAACATTCGGTCAGACGGTCACGGTCTAACATGTTGGGGTGAATAAAAGAAAATTTGAAGAAATAAGTAATTAGTCATTAGCCTATAGGTTTTATTTATAAATAAGAAATAATTAAAAAATTATTCATGTTAATCGTTCGAGCAAAATTTCGACATCTTAATACACTCAATGCCAAATAGCTGTCAAAAAGCATAAACCGAAAAACATAATACTGTATGTGCCCCAGCTACACCTTCATAACTCCAAATACCCGGATTCGTTACCGCTCTTCCTGTAAGACTCCAACCGCCCTTAGTCTTTGAATCTAGAAAGAATAGAGAAATTGACCTTCGAATAACGAAATACTAAATGAACACTCTTGCAAACATGATTTGTCTTACATAAGGGCTTTCAATACAAAATGAACACTCTTGCTTTCAAAAGCCTCTCTCCCCACCGTTGTTTCTCAGAAGAAAGTCCGGCACTTACAATAATATTCAGAGCTCCCCTGCGTTTCAGCATCCATTTTTTCTTTTGTGGTGCTTCCAACTTCTTCTGGGCCTTTTGTTGTTTTTGTTGAATTCTTTTGCTTTACATATTATTTTTTTGCATTCCATGTTTTGCTCGTCATTATCTGTTAACTTTATATGTTTTTTTTTTTTTTTCCATACCCCTGGCGATCACTTGTACTTAAGAGATGAATGAAAATGATCACTTAAGGCTATTACTCAAGAGAGATCCTGACTCGGGCAATAATGTGGTAGCTAGCACCATGGAGATGCACACACTCTCCACGGTGCTTTGGATTCCTTCCTTCACTAAGGTGGAGAAAAGATGGAGGATTCAGAGATGTGAGAATTGCAAGGAGGAGCCGGTGTCTGGAAAAGCAGCTGATATTGGACCTGTTGCTGCCTGCCTTCCATTTAAAAAGATTTAAAAGTGATGGATGGTTGTTGTTTTGTAGAGAAGATTGAAATACATGTAGTTTTTTTCCATTGGATCCAGTTGGACTTGTGTCCTAACACCGCCGACCGGCCGGCCGGCTGTCTTAGCATTGAAGCGTCTTGAGCTTTGTTGTTGTTGACTTGTTGCTGCTATTAAAAGTTCAGATCCCTTGAATTAATATTTCCTTTTTTTGGTTATATTCACCTTTTCTTTTTGGCTGGCAGGCAGGCAGGCTGAATTGAAGTGTACGTACGATATATCTCTTCTCTATGCTGTAGTGGTGTGGTGGTGCATATTGGATTTTCATCTAATTCCTGGCTTTTTTACTGTTTTGTCCGTTCAGCTCCTCATACGGACATTATCTAATCTTTGGCACCTAGCTTCTGGAGTAGGTTAGAGGTTTTCTTCGACAAAGATCATTTGGTTCAGTTTTCACAGTAATGAAATGTTCATGTGATTTATTGGGGTAGGTGGTGGTAAATTTGGGGTTGAAGAGGAATCGCTACTTTCTCAGGAGGCATATATTCTCTATTCTATGCAAAGCTTGTTTTCCAACTCCTTACGAAACACAAATTAACTCCATGATCTCCTCTCGTATTGATTTGACCCCATAAGCGGGACCTATTAGAAGTAGAAGGCGCTCGGTGGGATCTTCACGGACGAGAAAAGATTGCAGCCGAAGCTCGATCTCGCCCCCGGATGAACCATATAGCCAAGAGAAAGCATGAACTATAGGGGCGCTGTAGCCTATGAATCGGGAGATCCGAGACAGCCGTTTCACGCACTTCCTCACTCTTGACGAGGTTTTCACGCTTCTTCGACAACTGAGTCTCGCCTCTTGTACCACCGACCTGTTTCTCTTCAGGCCACCACAGCTCCGGCCACTCAACCGAACGTCGCTGCAAATTTTTTTGGTGTTCAATCCGGTAAAGGCCAATCCTCCCAACCCCATAGAGGCATGGAGCGAAATTCTAACAACCGTGGACTTGGCCACCAATCGCAGCAACAACAGCAACGCCCTCCACATGATTCAGCCAATTAGAATACTGCTCCCATTTGTCAAATTTGTGACCGGGTCAGTCACACGGCCCAAATATGTTGGTACCGGTTCGATTTAGACCCACCACCTCACCGTGCAATTCCCGTAACCCACAAGCTTTTGAACCTCAAAATCGAATGTCCTTGTTGCTCCCTCCCTGAAAAACAATCTTTTATCCATTCACAAATTTGCTTCTAATAATTCCGTATTTTTTGAATTTCATGACTTTTTTTTGGGGAATGATTACTCGGTCCGCGTCCATCATAGGGGTTCCTAAAAGACGGGTTGTTACCCTCAGAAAAAAAAAAGACGGGTTGTACCATTTCATTAGTACCTCAATAAATATCCTGTCAAAGCTCTGGCTGCCTCCCGCTCCTCTCCTGTTCTTTCGCACCAACGTCTGAGTCACTGTTCTTACCCGGTCCTTCATCATGCACTTAGTCATTTATCTATTTCTGTTTCTAATAATAAGTCGGATCATGTTTGTGCTCCGTGACAACTTGCTAAGAGTCACCGTCAGTCGTTACCTGTATCTGATTTTATTTCTAATGCACCGTTGGATTTGGTTTATTCTGATGATTGGGGCCCTCGTGCCGAACCCTTTATTTATGATTCTCGTTATTACGTGAGTTTCTTAGATGATTTCACTAAATTTCTTTGGCTTTATCCTTTGCACAATAAATCCGTTGTTGAAACTGTGATTTTCGAATTTAAAACTTTAATTGAACGTCAATTCAACACCACACTTAAAGCCTTACAAACTGACTGAGGCGGTGAATATTGATGTCTTTCCCAATCCCTTACTACCTCCGGTATCCATCATCGTCGCTCTTGTCCCCACACTCACGAACAAATGGGTGCCATTGAACTTCGCAATCGACAAATTGTTGAAGTTGGTCTTTCCCTCATTGCCCAATCCAACCTTCCCTTACAATATTGGGAATAAACCACTTACCCACTCGTGTTCTGAACTATAATACTCTCTATGAAATGGTACATCACCACCCCCCTTCCCCCTGGGCCATGCCTTCCTTCGGGTCTTCGGTTGTGCGTGCTGGCCTAACCTTACTCCCTATAACGATTAATTACACCAAGCCATGAGATACGTTAAAAAGGAAGGGATACCGTTTTGTTTCGTTTTCTTGTTGGTCAACGACCATTTATGTGTTCTGAATTAGATAAGGGTACGTTTATTACTAAGAGTTGCATTGTCTCTATGGGATCAACCTTGATTCGCCTTTGCTATACTACGATTGACCTAGTACTCTTGCTAGTATAAGCGACTTACATGCGTGATATCACACCTCACGAAAGCATGACACACCTCATGAGCTGGAACAACATTCTGCCTGATTTTCAGTATTTCATGGCGCACCTCACATGGCCATAGCGCACTCCATAGAGTGAAAATGCATTCTACCCAAAATTGTACACTACATGGTGCACCTCACAGAATCATGGGGTGTGCCATGCCCTGTTTTTGACAATGTTTCTCTTGCGTTTTGGGGCACTATTTATGAGATTTAGACATCATATTTTGAGGGATTTTCTAGGGTTGGGTAGCGACCCTAGAGCTTCACCATCTCAAATCAATGCTAGAGTACTGTTAAATTTGGGTTAGATTTAGGTAATTTCATCCTCCCATGATCAATTTCATGTGGAAAAGTGGCAATTTCAATTGGATTTCTTAGAGAATGAGGGATTTCTTCAACTCCAAACTTTGGTACTTTGCTCTATCTGGTTTCTTATTATGATTATGGCTTCGATTTACTCTTTGGTATGGGAAATCGAAACTGGTATAATTGATGATGATTTCATCAAAGTAAGGATATGACAGAATAATCTTCCTGTTGCTTGTTAACAACAATAACTTCACCCATACTACTTTAATATTACCTCCGTCCCAAATGTTTATACATTTTCACACGGATTAAGAAATTAGTGACGTATCATTAATTTTAATGGTAAAAGTCTAAAATATCTTTTGATTCGTTGAATTAATAGTTGTAAAGTAGATGAATATATAATAAATCAGGAGTATGAGAAAGAAAATTGTAATAAATGTTACATCCGTAATCTAAATGAACTTATGATAAATTCAAAAAGCTAAAACGGATTTACATTTAGAAACATAGATAGTACTATAAAAACAAGATAATAATACAATAAAACAAGTTAATAACAGCAACAGCAACAGCACGCAAGTGATAATTCTTACACAATCATCGAAACAAAAAATATAAAAATTTGTAGCCCAGTTGCGGTATAGTCAATTCAGTTGGGCCATAAAAGTCAAAGACAATAAACACGTACTATGTAACAATCAAGGGAAGAGTTAGCTATGATGATTGGAAAATGAAATAAATAAAGAGAAAGGAAACGCCTACTTTATTTCTTTTGAGAAAAGGAAACGCCTAATTAATCATCATACTTTATCAACAACAAAAAAAAAATCATCATACCTATGGGTCGTTCAACAAAATAATAATAAAAAATAATCATCATACATATGGATATAGTTGAAAAAAAAAATATAGTAACAAAAGTATCAACGATCAAACTTAATAAACAGCAAACTATTCATGGTTTAGCATCATTAGAGGACAAGTTGTGCGTATAATTCATAGTTTTGGACCAGCCGGTTGATGGATCATTAACCAACAAATTTGTCGTATGTTATGTGCTTACATCCTGACAAGAGTACGATTTTATGCATAATCGGTTCTCCAAAAGATCGTATCTGTATATGTGTGTATCTTGCCTATAACGAGTGAAGTAGATGGAGTTTCCTTTCAAACCTGTCTGGGTTGCAGAGCAAGAAAAACCATTGAGGTAGGAATCAATGAAAAATGCTCGATCCCCGATATTAGTTACCCTAACCCAATCCACCTTTGTTGTATTCTCATCTTTCAACAACTTGTACACTTGTAGTGCGATAGTCCTACGGACTACACCTAGCCGAAAATCAAAAATTACAAAAATTTCACCGCAAGATTCAATTAAGAATATAGAATATGATATTGACACATTGAATGGATTTGGACACTCGATTTGTCGTTCTATTTGAAGGTTGTTACCGTGCATATCCATTTGTGACTAACTCATACCTTTGACGAATACCATAAATTTTCCCATCGCATGTAATAAAATTGCTCAACATGTAGTCATAAACAACTTCAACCCAATTTTCTTGATTTGGACGCCAAAGCTTGATTCGGCTCCTCCGATGCTCCCCATCCTTCATTGATGAGATGAATGCAACAACACTATTGGGTTTCAAAGGCGAGGAAGAAAGAAGGCATGTATGGTACCCTACATTTTCCAAATCCGGTAGCAAAATTTTATCCATGGTAATCAAATGTAGCGAGAAAACACGGAAGAAAGTTATTATCATCCGAATCTCCGGTGATTACCACCCATCCGTCACGCTTGGCATGAATGGTATTTTCCGATAAGTTCGCACGCAACATTCTCTTCAAACAACGATTATCTGTCATGCTGTAAAATGTTTGAATATTATTGGATTTTCCATGTGAAAACATCAACCATGGACAAGATTGTGCATTGGGTGGACAAGCAGCTGCACCCTTTTTTCTATCAGCCATATCGACAATTTCTGCAAACAAAATCACAAAATTCCCATGAAAATTCATTGACACAGGGTGAATCCATGCCCTAATTATCTTTACAAAGACGATTCACACTGGATTAGAATGCTTTAGTCGACATATTACACATTGGAAAAATATATATATAAAAATAACAGCATCTATAAACTTCAGAACGAAAGGAAAAATTGGAACATATCGTACACTGAAGTTGATAATCATGGTACATAATAATAAAATAAAATTAAAAAAAAAAAACTTGTATAAATATATAAGCTAAACTATATCAACCCAACATGGTTTTAAATATAACGTGATTATGTGAGAAATAAAAAGAAATCGAATTAAAAGAGAAACTCAGATCAAATATGTAAAAAGAAAAGAAAAAACAATTACCGATTTCCTTGTTGATTTGATGCCAGCAGGAGGAACTACCGTTTTAATTAATATGTTGAATGAATATATGTATTGCCTTCCCACCTTCTCTTTACTTGGAGAAGATGATAAAAATAAAAATAAAATGAAGAGGGATATGGGAGGCTTTGTATTTATTTATAGATTATAGATATACATCTTTTTCCTTTTCCTGGTCGGATATATAATCGTGCCATATTTTAAATAGAATATATTAATGATGTTTCACTTTTTAAATAGAATATAATTGGGAAATTTCGTGAGTTAATAAGCGTGTCAAAATTCCCATATCTTTTTTTTAAAGGAAAATAAAGAGATACGATAATTTTCCTCTAAAAAATCAGAAAGAGATGAGATATTTTTCAAGTAGTATGTGGTAAATAGGACACACTTTAAGGTAATAAATAGAATAAAAATATTTTATGCTGACTAAAATGCCTTGCCTTTCAAGAAACGTATAACTTTTTTTTTTTTTTGAGGAAGAAACGTATAATATTTTCTTCTTGTAATATTATCGATCCTTCTGATTTCAACTTTGAATACTCTTTCTTGATATAATTTGATCCTTCTGATTTCAACTAGGTGTCAAATAAAATACATCTGAGCATGGGCAGAAAAACGATTTTATTAATTTCAGAAGGCTAATTGTAAGTAAATTGTTGCCGAGAAATTGTTACAAATAAAAGGAACCGTAATTATACAAATTAAAAGAGAATGTTAACGAGAGAAGAATAACATTATTCATTCACCCTAAAAAAAAAAATCCATTATTCTTTCAAAAAAAAAAAAAAAAAAACAACAACAACATTAGAGACTTGCCTCAAAAAACAAAAAAAAAAAACACATTAGAGACATGTCTATTTCACGGAGCTTTTCTCCTTGACAGTGCCCAAATAGTTACTCAAAGACAAAAAGTTTTGCACGATTACCGGGAGTCGAACATTCGGTCGACGATCACGGTCTAACATGTTGGGGTGAATAAAAGAAAATTTGAAGAAATAAGTAATTAGTCATTAGCCTATAGGTTTTATTTATAAATAAGAAATAATTAAAAAATTATTCATGTTAATCGTTCGAGCAAAATTTCGACATCTTAATACACTCAATGCCAAATAGTTGTCAAAAAGCATAAACCGAAAAACATAATACTGTATGTGCCCCAGCTACACCTTCATAACTTCAAATACCCGGATTCGTTACCGCTCTCTTCCTGTAAGACTCCAACCGCCCTTAGTCTTTGAATCTAGAAAGAATAGAGAAATTGAGCTTCGAATAACGAAATACTAAAAAAATATCGGGGAACTTGAACAATAGTTCAGCTTTTTCTATATTTCATTAATTCCGTGACCAGAACAGTGGAGGATACACGTTGCACTACGATTTTGAATCAGAAGAGAGATTTTAAAAAATGACAAATCTATTCACATATCAATAATCGAGCTGGATTCGGTGTATCTTTAAGGGATTTGCTTTTTCTATGGGTGTACGAGTGTTATTTACTTCTTATACTTCTACTATAGACCAAAAATGAATCTACCAATACACTTTACTGACATGGTGTACAAAGAAAAGTAAAAGAGAAATGTTTGCCCACAACTAATGGTCACAACATATTTTTAAGCTGTTGATTTTTATGGGAATCATATGGTTCAATATGATCAACATTATAATCAATGGTCCCAAAATATGTAGTGCATAATGTTGTGGCAATTTTGTTGTGTCACTATCACTTCTCAGTTCTCAAGGTGAAATTGTTAAATGTTAACCAAGAGGGTCCACACTCCCCATGTAATACGGAATGAGTGTAGATGTTAAATAAGTAATCTAGTAGCATACTCGTCACTTTCTTTTAATACTATTTTACAGGACTCAATGAACTGAACCAACAATACACAAAGTGAAAGACTAATGCATGCAAGAATGCGCTTACAGCAAAGATAAATGGAGCATACATGTGAACTGTATCAATACAATCAAATGAGCTTTAATTTATATATATATATTGTTAAGATCAAAGCAACTGGAAGAAAGTTGTGTTGTTGTATTACATAATCACATGTATTTATAGTTACAATGAGAGTAAACCCTAGTTACATAATGTACATGATCGGACAAATATACCCTTATAACATGATTCTCGTTCCATGGGTGTATCAATAGGCCGACACCCGAGCATACCACCTCCGTCAAAAGATCTAAGACATACTTACGTTGAGACAAGAAAATCCCATCCGGGCTACGGGCAACCTCCAAACCAAGAAAATACTTTAATAGGCCCAAGTCTTTCATATGAAAGCAAGAGTGTAAATATTGTTTAAAGCAAAGAATCACCTCGAGGAAGAGCCGCAATAATTAAATCATCGACATAAACCAGCACATGTAACGAGCACCCATCCCGAACATAGTTAAATAAGGAATAGTCAGCATAAGATTGGGTGAAGCCATAAGATTTCAAAGCAGCGGATAACTTTGCAAACCATTGGCGAGGAGCCTGCTTCAATCCGTACAACGATTTACGAAGGCGACACACCTTCCCGGGTGAGGAACTATGATAGCCCGGGGGAAGCTGCATATAAACCACCTCGGACAAGTCACCATGCAGGAAGGCATTGTGAACATCCATCTGATGTAATTCCCAATTACGAACGACAGCAACAGAGAGAAACACCCGAACCGTACCCATCTTGGCCACTGGAGCAAAAGTTTCAGTATAGTCTACACCAGCCACTTGGCGATTTCCATGAACAACAAGACGAGCTTTAAGACGCTCAACAGCCCCAGTGGAGGTGTACTTAATCTTGTAAACCCAACCACTGCTAATAGCACGCTTACCGGGTGGCAAATCCTCCAAAGACCAAGTACCATTACGTTCGAGTGCATCAATTTCTTCCCGCATAGCACGACGCCAACCTGGGTAGCGGATGGCCTCATGAAAAGTAGCTGGTTCTTTCCCTTTCGAGAGAGCTACCAAAAAAGACTTGTGGCGGGCAGAAAATTTATTATAATGCACAAAACAAGCAATATCAACAGGTTTACCTGAGGAATCTGAAGAAGGAGGGGGTGCAGAAGGTGCGGGGGGGCATATCTGCTGCTGAAGAACCGTATGAGTAACATAATCGCGAAGCTTCGTAGAAGGGTTCTTGGTACGTAAACCACGACCTAATGCCTCTGTATGAGGGGGAGGTGCAGCCGTAGGGGGTACAAGAACACTCCCCCCGGAGTCAGGCATATGGACAGGACCCTCAGTAGGTGGAAAGGGCAAAGCAAAGATCGGGAGGAGGAGCCATAATGAGATCATCATCATCATCCCACAAAGGAGGCTGATTAAAATACAACTCCCATTGATGACGAGCATGGTCAAGAAGTGTGTCAAGGAATGGAAACGTATCTTCAAAAAACTGAACATCACGGCTAACAAAGAACTCATGTGTATCAAGATCGTACAACCGCCAACCTTTTTGACCAAAAGGATAGCCAACAAAAATGCATCGCCGAGACCGAGAATCAAACTTATCCCGAATACGAGGACGGTTAGAAGCATAACATAAACATCCAAACACGCGAAGAGACGAGTAAGAGGGTGGGCGATCAAAAAGGCATTCATAAGGCGTTTTGTTATCCAAAATAGGGGTGGGCGTCAAGTTAATTAGATGCACAGTTGTAAGGACACATTCCCCCCAAAAGTAACGAGGCAACTTAGCCTCGGAAACGTAAAGCACGAGCCACATTGAGGATGTGACGATGCTTACGTTCAACACGCCCGTTCTGTTGCGCAGTATCAATACAAGAAGTATGGTGCACTATCCCTTATCAGCAAAAAATGAGCGTAAACCGATAAATTCCTGTCCATTGTCACTACGCAAAGTCTTAATCTTTTTATTGAATTGAGTTCGCACCATCTTGTAAAAATTACGAATCAATTGATCAACCTCATGTTTGCCAACCATTAAAAACACCCAAGTAGCACGGGAAAAATCATCAACAATAGTAAGGAAATAACGGGCGTCACAACTAGATAAAACTTTATTTGGTCCCCAAATGTCACAGTGAATCAAATCAAAAATAGCAGTAGCTCTGTTCAAACTGACCGGAAAACAATTACGTGGCTGTTTGCTCATATAACACACCTGACAATCAAGAGCACAACCTTTATTCAAATTTTTTGGACAATCTATTACTGGTAAGGAAGAAACAACCGACATCGAAGGATGACCTAAACGCCGATGCCATAACAAACCGGAACCAGCAGCTGCCACCGTATTAATCTGAAAATCAGGAGCACAAACTGGCCGGAAAAGATAGACCCCACTAAATGGAACCCCCACTCCAATCAAGTTCCTCAAAATATGGTCATGAATAATACAAAGCTTGTTAGCAAAAATAACAGTGCAATGGCGAGCCTCAATTAATTGTGACACAGAGAGTAAATTACATTCCATAGAAGGAACATAAAGTACATTATTCAAAGTCAGACCATTCAACACAACACGGCCTTGTTTAGTAGCAGTAAGATTTTTCCCATTAGGTAGTCCAACAGAAGAAGTCAAATCACACAAATCGGTGAATAAAGAAATATTACCGGACATATGGTTGGAAGCACCCGTATCTATGATCCAATCATCAGAAGTATACGTACCCGGTAATTTGTCAAAAAAGGTAGCTGAGGACTGAATATTTTTAACCGCAGAGACAAGTTGTTGCCATTGTTCATCAGAGAGGGGAGGAAAAGTGGTGCGATCAAACTCACCGATATCGGACCCCCCAGCCTGTCTAGAGGTGCCGGCATGGGAAGCAAAAATTTTAGCACCTGCACCACCATGGCCTCCGCCGTGGCCTGTTCGACCGTTGCCACAAGCTGTCCGGCCACCATAGGAGCCACCAGAGCTGCGTTCTCCTCTATACCAATCGGGAGAACCGATAATTTCTAAGCAACTCTCCTTTTCATAATTATCACCCTTTAACATCACCGGGCTGATCACTGATCCAGTGCCCTCACTGGGATGTAAATAGTAAGCAGAAAAAGGTTCATAACGGGGACCTTTGATGGCTGCAACATCATCACCGGACATGGTGAAGGGGAGGACAAAATAGGGTTAAAGAAACCTGCGAGAAAAGTGTTGTATAAAAGTTCTTTTTTTTTATTTTTATTTTTATTTTTTGGTCTTTAAGTAAAGAAGCAGGATCGAAAGGAAAAAAAATGGTTAATCTCTCATGGAGAGAGCTCTGATACCATGTTAAGATCAAAGCAACTGGAAGAAAGTTGTGTTGTTGTATTACATAATCACATGTATTTATAGTTACAATGAGAGTAAACCCTAGTTACATAATGTACATGATCGGACAAATATACCCTTATAACATATATATTGGAGAAGGGACCTAAAGATTAAAGCATTAGATTTTCTATAATAATAAACAAATAAAAACTCGGCAATTAATTCATATCTAATCCGTAGTAAGTTGTAACTAGTATGTAATATTTAAAGAAGAAGAGAAGAATTTGAATTCAGAAAACTTGCAATACATACAAGGTCTACTGTTTAAAAAGCAAAAAACAAGCAATAAGTATGCAAGATGTGATAATTAAGTAGTCATACGCTTCAACTACTAGGCAGAGACCATCTTCATCACACCTCCTTAGCCCTTTTTTTCATCTGTATCGTCATTTTTTCTCCCCCGTTGTTTGTATCATCGATTTTTCACTTGTTTTGTATCCCTCGTCCTCATTTGTCCCATCTTTTTTGTCGCTTCATCAGACACATAATCCGTACCCGTTTCATACTACTCCGTCTCCTCATCTGCAACGATTTTTCGTATTCCTCGTCCTCATTTGTCCCTTCTTCTAACCCTTCATCAGACACATAATCCGTATCCGTTTCGTACTCTGATGTCTCTTCATCAGTCTCTTCATCAATTGTCTCTAAGAACCAATCAGATTCTTCCCCGTGACAACAAACCTCCCTCGGCTCGATCCAACAACTTTCTAACTGCTCTGCTATTTCTGTTTGGTTGAGATTATTTCCGCAGAGATCGCTCCCGTATGTACGAAAGGTTTTAGTCTCTAGACAATAGAAGACAGGGTAATTGTTTTGGAGCATTGGGAAGAATATTTTATTCTTCATCATGTCTAAAACACTCTTTGTAGCAAAAGATGTTCCAATGCTCACAAACAAAGCATAGTCCCCTAAACTATCAACATTTTTCCAAACCGTATTAAACTCATTCAACTTGAAAACTGAAACCCACGAACCAGAATTTCCCATAAACAGAGACATTAGGCCACCATCATGCTCTACAAGATAGTTTTCATATGTCCATTTAAGTGGACGTGGAAGGGGACATGGTGGCTCCTCAAGAACAATCCAGGTATCGTCCTTATGATTATACACCCCCAACTTCCCCTCTGGACTCAGGCAGTAAAACATTCCGTTAAGAAAAACAGGATTGCTATAGGATGGCCTGAAGGGTATGTTATTTTCATATCGATCCATTTTCCACTCCTTCTTTCCAAGACGAATGGTTGCGATACTCACATGGGTACGAAGAAAGCATGAGATGACAAAAACTACACAACAACCTGTGGATGATGATGGAGCACAAGAGAATGTGACGCCAACGAATTCGCGAGCCCAGTTTAGATCAGGTAGCGCAATCACTTTCTTGGGGAATGGACTAAAGAAGAACATGGAGCAGAGCCCCGAAAACATAAGCAACCAACCATCTTTTGAATGGAGGGCTCTTGCTTCATCATTCACTTTTTCTGCATCTACAAGTAGGTTCTTGGCATATCTCACATTTGGATACACCGGGTGAATGAATTGATAATTCAGCTCCGAACACTGTTTGTGAAGAAGCCATTGTGATTGCGGTACAGGAAATACAAGAGGATTATGCTCCTTTTGAAATGCACACTCCTCCGCCGCATACCAACTTCGACAAACTAAATGAAACGACCTCGCATCTTCGCCATATAGATGTGAAAGAATTTGCTCCAAAAGCTCTTTTGGGAGCTCTCCCCAATTTCTCATACATGTCGCTTCCATTGAAATATCCCCTACATCACAATTTGAATCAATGCATTGGTAACATCAGGCAAGAGATACACTATCGTGTAAAGGCTGGAATCAATTTTGGTAATGCAAAAAGAAATATCACTCCCTTCTTAGTTTGTTTGTTTCTTGAACTGATAATTTTTTATATAGACACTTTTTATAGGACAAAAGTAGACACTTTTTGTGGGACGCAGATAATATCTTTCAGGCCTAAGATCCCTATCTCATGTTCCGTGTTATTTATACATCAATCCGAAACCAATTTTGATTCTACATGACCCATTCAAAACTCCTCTATGGTATTATACAACCCCACCCCACAAAATTCGTTATGCCCACACATCTCCATACACTAAAGCTGCCATCTTGATAGCTCCTAAAAAAAGTACTAAGTACTAAAAATTTAAAACTCGTATCTGGGTGGATATTAATAAAGGTGTACAAGAACTTACTTTAATTAAGAGCAAACGTCTGCTATTATATAACGACAGAGTAGCATATATAATTATAAACCTTTAGCCAGAGGTTTATGAAAGCCACAAGATCAAATACTTGTTCTACCAATTAGTAAATAATTTAAATTTTATTACAAGAGGACTAAATTTAAATAGGTAACTTAATTAAGATATGGCTCAGAAGACGGGAAAGGAAAGAAAATCCCATGAACAAAAGGTAAAGACATAATATTTGATCAAAGAAGTAAAAAATAATAATAAATAAAAATTATAGTAAAAAGATACTAACTTGAAGCTTCACGGTGGTGGTAATCGATTTTCTCCGGTTCGATGACGGTGGGCTGCAAACCGGCCAGTTCAGTTGAGACAAAGGTTGCCATTGCTCGATTACTTTGTTGATTTAATGAAGAAACAATGGCTACTGTTTGAGGGTGGCCGGGTTTCTTGATTTAAATACCGTATGTATTGCCTTCCCACCGCCTTATTACTTTGTGTGGTAGTAACTAGTAAATAGAGAAGGAACATAGGAATAAAAAGCTTATGTATGTAGTTATAATTACTTTGGTCTCTCTCTTCTTCTTTTTTTCCTTTACTTTTTTTCTTGGTCGTGTATTTTGTCAAAATTTCACCTGATGAACAAAAAGATACCTTTTTGTTTTCTACTTATGTTTTATTTTAATATCTTTATATTTCTATCCCTAGCAACTAATAAAGACACGTGACAAAAAATACCGAAAAAAAAACACGTGACAAATATCTGTTAATGTTGTCCCGCAGTGGACATTTACTATTAGGGGTGGCAAATTTCCCGATAATCCCGACATTCCTGATCATGTCTCGAAATTAAAATCTTGTCCCCGAAAATTTCCCAACCTGAAATTTCGGGATTTTCCCGACCCGAAAATTGCATAAAAGAGATCGAGTATAAAATTCAATCACGTCGGGTTCTCGATCCCGACCCGAATATATATATATATATATATATATATATGTATGCGCGCGCGCGTATATGTGTATGTTGTGTTTCGCTCGCGCAACATTTTTCATTTCAATATGAAAACTCACAACCCTAAATACTAAAAGATAAACTTAATTACTACACTCTCTCGCTTTCTTCGAAACTAATTTTCTCTCGCACCTCTCTTTCGATCTCGTATACATGAATGTATACACTATAATTGTATATAACAATCAAATTCAATGTAGTTTTCTCATATAACTTATTGAACTATAACCTATTAACTACGAGTTATACATTAAAACATAGATTTTGTATATGTTATACGATTTTAATTTGTATAGGTTATATAAGATATATTGTTTTAAAAGGAGTTGTATCAGCAATATATTTATATGTAAATAATTATAAGTTATACATCATTAGTTATAGTATATCCTTTGAGGACAATTAATATTTAAAGTAGTACCTGGTGTAACAAAAAAGAAAGAACAATTTGGGGTGATAGTGGTCATTTAAGGTTGGAAAAATAAAGTGAAAAAAGAAGTAAAAAATGGAAGGGGTTAGAAATTGATTGTTCAATTTCTCTTAACTGCCTCTAGTTGTACCCACTTGGACATCCACGTAAGTAGTGTGGCGGATTCGTGAGAAATTTTTCTTAGCATTACTTGATCATTCTTATTAATCTTCTAATCTCTTCTCTTCTCTATTAAGAGCTGAGGAAATTTTTTTCTGCAGGCAACGTCGATTTGCCTCCCTGGTCTACACGTGGAGTTTTTTTTTAAAATTAATTAATTAATTACTTTATATATTTGTTACCCATTTTATCAGGCCGGTCAGCTTTGAGTTGATGACTACAAGACAAAGGAAGAAATGAGTCAGAGCGCACTCCGCCAGCCCTTGTTGACACTTGTCTTGCCGACTTATGTATAATTACACTTAATTATATATTTTTATTGTCTTGGCGTGTTTAGCTAAACCGACTTAGCGTTTGCCTATGTATACTGGGTCATAATGTAATAGAAGTTGGAGAAAAAAGAATATACATAGAGCTATTATGTCAATTTGTCGATTCACTCGTTGTTTACTTCATAGCATATGTCCGACCGGCGTGGCTCATGCAACTGATGTACTTGAAGGATATGACGTAATAAAATACTTTTGCTTTCAAAAAATAAAAGAAAATCCAATAATAATAATGTATAAAAAGGGAAACATCCATCATTAATACTATTGTATATAAAATTATGGGATAATGTATTCGCACGATTAATTAGCTTAGTTGTTAATGACAAAATATTTCCTGACAAAGAAAAGGGAAGTTGTTGAAAAAAAAAAAAAAAAAAAAAAGACCGACATAAAACCCACTCTAAAAAAAATAATAATAATAAAAAAGACCGACATACACATACATGCTTCCTTCTCAGTTTACCCTATTATCAGTTTAACCTAATGAGATATATATATATATATATATATATATATATATAAAAGCCTCCCTCTTCCTTCATCCAAACGTTCTTTGTATTGTCTAATAATACATATATATTATAATAATAATAAATATAATAATAATATATATATATATATATATATATATATATATATATATATATATATATATATATATATATATATATATATATATATATATATATATATAAAGCCTCCCTCTTCCTTCATCCAAACGTTCTTTGTATTGTCTAATAATACATATATATAATAATAATAATAATTTGCATCTTCCATTCCTCAACTCGAACAATAGACACTTGTGAAGCGCCATCGTCTAATTGCTTGTTCTATTTCTTGCGAAGAAATCCACCGCCGTCACCACCACCACCACCACTGCGAAGCTTCTGGTTAGTAACCTTTCAATTTTTTTTTTTGTTATTGATTTCTTTTTGTTCTACCACTAAACTAATTTTTGGTGGATTGAGATTGTTCATCTTTACAAAGTGTGTTTCTTTTTTTATTTTTAGACAAGATAATTAATACGGTCCATCGAATTGATTTATTACGTTATTTCTTTGCTCGATGACGAGTATAGATATAAAGATAATTTGGTGGATATTTTATTTGTATAAAAAATTCAACCCACTTTTTTTAAGCCCTTATTGAAAAGTTCAATTGGTTGTGTAAAAGCATGATTAATTAATGTGGTTCATTTGATTTTTGTGCCCTTATTTTGCATTGTGATTCAGCCTATTTCAACACCAAGCAAACGTGCTTAGTTTTACAAACTTGTAGCCTTTAATTTTCTTGTTAAAGCCTTAATGTTTTCTTAGTCATATATTTTCAAGTATTGCATTAATTGTGATCCATTTGCCAAACTTGGTAAACAGAACCTTTTATTGGAGTTTGGTTTATTGCTTTTCATTATATTGCATTGTTATAAGACCCAACGTCGACACATGGTTTTCAATGTTACGAATGACACAACAGTGATCTGCACTGTTGATAATGTTAGATTTACATTTGATCAATTTAGACACATTATTATGACACCGTTGTGTCCGTATAACTACTCTTTTTATTCTCTTGCAGAAATAATTGATATGACTGGTAGAAGAAAGGGTGTTTCATCTAGTCCGCCTAATGCGCAATCTTGCCCATGGTTGATGTTCTCCCACGGAAAATCCAATATTATTCAAACATTTTATAGCATAGCCGATAATCGTTGCTTGAAGAGAATGTTACCACACTTATCGGAAAAAACCGTCCGTGCCAACTGTGATGGATGGGTGGTAATCACAGGATATTCAGAGGATGGTAACTCTCGTCCGTGTTTTCTGTTACATTTAATTTCTATGGAGAAAATTTTGCTGCCAAATTTGGAAGATATTGAATACCATGCATGCCTCCTTTCTTCATCGCCTTTAAAACCCAATTGTGTCCTAGCATTCATCTCTTCAACAGTGGTGGGTAAGGGAAGCCGAATCAAGCTTTGGCGTCCTATTCAAGAGAATTGGGTTGACCTTGTTATTGACAATAAGGTGGACAATTTTATTACGTGCGATGGAAAAATTTACGGGAAACAGAAGTACGATTTAGTCACGGTGGATGTGCACGATAACGATATTCAAATAACAAGACAAATCAGGCTCCCAAGTCCAACGCTGAAAGGGTCAACAAGACTAAGTGGATTCTTAATTGAATCTTGTGGTGAGATTTTTGTAATTATTAAATTGAAGATAGGAATATCTGAAAGAACTCACACGTTGCAAGTGTATAAGCTCGTGGAAGATAAGAATACAAGAAAAATGGATTGGATTAGGGTAACTGATATCGGGGATCGAGCATTTTTTATTGATAACCGCCTCAATGGTTTTTCTTGCTCTGCAACTCAGGCAGGGTTGAAAGGAAACTCCATCTACTTCATTGGTGCTGAGCCAGATACACATATGTATAGATACAATGTTTCGGAGAATCGAATTTATGAAACATTGCCTTGTCCAGATGTAGCGCATAACATAAGGCAAATATGTTGGTTAATGATCCACCAACCAGCTAATCTAGAACCTTAGAGTTTACTTGTTTTGTTTAAACCCATACATCACCGTAGTAACTTTGCCTCGAGTATTTTCTGTATCTTATTTATTTTGATTAAGTTTATGATGACTTTGAGAAGTTAATTTTTGTCCTAATTTATGTAATGGTATATGCAGTGGTGTATATTTTTTTTATTTTTTTATTTTTTTTAACGGAAAAATAAACATTTTTTTATAAGGTGTCTCCCTAACTAAGGTGTGTGGGGTGTGGGGAACTTGAAAATTGTACTTAAAAAAAACTTATTATTTGTGTGTTACGCTCAAAATTAAATAATAAAATTTACAAAAATATGTATGAAAAGTATTTCGTTGCTCAATCGCTATAGATTCGCCGAGAAATAGCTACGAAAACGCTCCTAATGGTTGATTCATCATCCTAGTCCATCATCATCATCTCAACAAAACAACACCGAGTCACCAACTGAAAACAGCTGCCAGATGAGCTCTTCTTCATGACCTCAACATCAATTAGATCTTTTTTCCAACTGAAGAGGCCCAGACCAAACCAAAACGAGGCCGACCCCAATGATTTAATTCAAACTGGATTCGGTTTAACAAGTCAAGTCTTTAAAAAAGTTATTTATTTGGATTGGTTCAGGTTATGTCATAGTATATACTGTAAATTGGGTTAATGCTTGCAAATGATAAACAAACCAAACCAAACCAAACCAAACCATACAAAACAATTTGAATCAAACCTACCCAATACATTACGAAATACAGTTACACATCATTAATAATATCTAAATCCAGTTTCCATACCCCTGAGTAAGAGTCAAACTCTGCAGGCACGACCCGGGCCGAACTCCGGATTAGTCGGATCAGTGAGTTCCAGATACCGGAGGCTTTAAGCAAAATAAAAAAATCCAATTTCCATATAACACACAAAAATATCAATATCACCAAGTCTATGGTGCACAGCACTATATATATATATATATATATATATATATATATATATATATATATATATATATATATATATATATATATATATATATATATAAACTATTGTAATTAGGTTTGGTTACAAACCAAAACGATACATTGGGTTTGTTATGGTTAAATTAAATTGGGTTGGTTAGAATTTGTTTTCAGTTCTGTTTGGAAGGTATTAAATTGTAAAAGCAAGAGAGATAAAAGTTCAGAACGTGAATTTGGTCATGGACAGATCCACACTCCAATTGCCATCCAAAAAAAATTTAATCGTGGTTATTTGAGTCATTGTGTGTTGTTCCAAAAAATTCACAATGTTTCCAATATGAAAAAAAGAAGTCATTGCTATTACTCTAATGTGAAGAGTAATGATTTAATACCGAGGCCACCATGACTCATGAATTTGGCCTTCATGTGCAAGCTTGGTTGGCGTTTTATTAACGAACCCAATACACTTTGGGTTCGTTTTTTCAAAGGTAAATACGGGGACTTACTCAATGATGGTTCGGGGCGCTCTAACCCATCCCCTGCTTGGCGCAGTATTCTGAGTAATAAGGATTTCTTACGCAAGGGCCTGAGTTGGATTCCCTCTTCCAATTCTTGGATCTGGAAGCATTCATCAACTGGAACTTTTTCAGTTCAATCGTCTTATGATTTTGCAGGCGGCCGGTGGCACCATTCACTCTTGTTTTTGGATGCGTATTTGGAGCCTTAAGGGCCCGGAGAGACTTAACTTGACGCTCTAGGAGGCTCGGAGCAACATTATCAAGACTAATGGGCTTATTGCTGAACGCATTCAAGGTGTTGATTCTTCCTGCCCATTTTGTGGTGCTTGTATCGAGACTAATCTTCACGCGGTTAGAGATTGTGACTAGATTTGCAATGTTTGGAAGACGCTTCTCCCTCTTTCTTGGCTCGTTTTTTTGGTTTTAGAAGGATTGATATGTGGCTCGATTTCAATCTCTCTCAAGGCAATGTTTTTCATTATGCCGTGGTGGATTGGAAATATATCTTTAGGGAAACTGTTGCTCGCGCATGGTTCTGACGTAATAAGGTGTTTTTTGGGCACGGTGACTTCTTTCCCGGGAATAGTTTTTTGGTATATAGTATCTTAGCTAGGGTCAAATCTATTATAAATCTTAATTAGTTTGCTAATTAGCCTAGGTATGGCAGCTTGAGATTGTTCTCTTTTATAAGGTACACTTTGTGTACATTTTTTAATAATATATATCTAAGATCCTTTCTTCGGGAATTTTTTTTTAAGAGTAATGATTTAATCAAAAGTCGAAAAACCGTAATGATTTATGCATTTAGAAGTTACACTTAAAGTGCTGTAACAACATGAACTCAGATGTTACAAAAGCAGCTCATATATTGCCATAACCTCGCATGTAAAATGTTATCTCATTATTAGGTGGGAAATGGAAACCTTTTTGCCTATGTATTTTTGTTAAGTTTTATTTGTCCTAATCGTCATAAATTACTCCCTAAGTAATTGTATTAAGGGCCGATGAGTTCTATCTCCTTCGTTTAACCCGTAACAGTTAGTTTCCTTAGTCTTGGTGTAACATAACGGCTACTGTCGTTACATCTTGATTTTCTTTTAACAACTATCGAAAGGTCCAAGGAAGAACTCTTACGAACAGAACCACAAAAGAGAGGTTGAGCAGGCTCACTCATCCATACTTGAAACTGCAAATCCTTTCTCTAAGTCTAATGCACTAAAAAGTAATACAAACAGATAAAACAACAGAACAAAAATCTATTTTTTGTGACCAAATGTTGGCCATGTTCAATCAAAACAATAACATACAAAGTATTACGCCTTGCAAAGTTATCTATGGATCGTCGGCAGCTAATATAAGAAGACTTCTAAGTAAGGGGCTATTGAAGACCGACTTCTCGATAAGAAAAGAGCGATCAATACCTAATTCAACCTCCGAATCAATATCTCATTTGAATCAATATCTCATTTAAGCCGGGTTGGGGATGTTTGATCCTTTGTCGCGGTGTTTGCGAAATGTTATCGATAACAAAAGGAGTCCAAATGTTAGCCGGGGTCGAAGGAGCTAAAGATCTCGTAGGAGAAAAGTTCTTCATTTGTATATGCTTCAATGCCTCGATATGAAAGACGACCAGCTCCAACAACTTTTAGTGCCCTATCTTTCATCCATTGCTTCTATGACGTTGAAGAATAAACATGAGATAAAGCATAGAAGCAATAAAGAAACAAAATTTGAATGTGTCATTGAAAAGATGACCTTACGAAGAACATAACACTGGAAGATTGCAAAATGCATTACCCAGACAGACAAAAACCGAGAATATCCCGTAGCGATAAATATGACATCCGTTCGAATTCAGAAAAGAAAAAAAGAAGATATATATGGTATTTTATTGCGTAAATTGTGTAATATTTTATTGTGTGTAATATAACCACCGAATAAAAGGCACTTACTGAAATGAGGATATGATAGGTAACATAATACGGGTCATTTTTAATAAGGATTTTTTATAATAATGTTAAATCCTTATAGTGGGTCCTTAAATGGGAAAAGAGCCCTTCTAGAAGCAAGCGTCTTATTCCCATCTCACCCAGAAATCTGAAAACCTCAAATTGCTTGCGATCAAATCCAAAAACCCCAGCTTCGCAAGATCCCAAATCTCCTCCTCAAAAGAGATGACGCAGACAAAGAAGGAGCAGACCTCCAAAAAGGACCAGACTCAGACAAAGAAGGACCAGGCCTCAAAAAAGGACCAGACCTCAAAGGACTTCATGTGCAAAACATGTGGGGAGAAAGCAATGTTCAGCACCATGTTTGAGCTGATCCAGCATTGTGAGGGAGAGGTATGGTGTTATTAGTTATTAATTGCTGTGGTTAATTGTTATTTGAATTGCATTTTGCTGAATATTTATTGCATTGCAGCATTCAAACAATGGCAGGACTGAGAATCATGAGAAAAAGGCTAAAAATCACAAGAAAAAGAAGGTAAAATACTAAAATTTCAGGAATGGTGTTCATATGTGTGGGTGTGCGTAAGATGTTTGATGTAATTCCTGTGACAAACATCAATGAAACCAGCTCCTTTTTTTAAAAAAAAAAAAACCAACATAATAAATTTATTTTAAAAAAATCATTCAATAAAATCTACCAGGTAGAACATAGGTAGCTTAATGCTTATAGAAGGGTCTTATTCTGAGTGAATTTTGGTTGTATTTTGTAGTTATAGCTAGCATCTTTGCTAAGCTTTCTCAATGAAATCAGCTCCTTTCGACTGGGAGTCTCGGACACAGTAGTCCTAGAATTGACTAATTTACAACAGTAGTACTTGAAATGCAAAATAGTCTCCTATAGGTCCCTATAGTCTCATTATTATTTCCAAAAGGATCAAATATATGCCATGAGCCAACTATTACAACAGTAATACAAGGCTGAGAAGGCCAACAAAGTAAAAAAAAAAAAAACAAGAAACTACATCTGAGAGGGTCACCCAAGATAATAGTGAAGCCTAAAAGAAGCCAAAAGATTGCATGGAAAACATGGAAAACAAGTGCAAGCTAAGAACAGCTCAGCAACCTGCTTGTTCACCATGTCCGCAAAAACAAAAATGGGAGGTGGAGCATAAACATGCTGGTGAACCACCTCATTCTGCCAAAACCACGCGGCACAGACAATAGCTCTAAAACGTATCTCCATAGCGGCTGTCCATGACCTTTCCCCAAGGCCCTGTGGTTTCAGCAGGACAATGGCAAATAGGGCATGTGGCCTCACATACTACCCCATGCCTGAATAGGAAGTGATAAGTGGGAAACCTGTTGTGATTAATTTGACACAGCAGGATGTTGCAACGGAGAGGGGCCCCTTCAATATGCCCAGATCATCTTCCAGACATACTGGTTTTGCTGGGCCCTTCTTGGTCGTATCAGTTGATATGCTGAAGTTACCGAGAACTTGTCATTACCTGGACAAAGCCAAGCAAGGCTGCTAGTCATAAGATCCCAGGTCACACCTACTTGAAGAACAGGGGAGGCCTTAAGGACACTTCTCAAGTGTATGAACAATTGGCCCTTGGATCCCTAACCTGAGACAGGTCCCCATATTTTTGCAAGAAAACCTGTATCCAAAGAGTATCACCTCCCTGAATAAATTTCCATCCTATCTTGCCAAGCATTGCAAGGTTCATCTCACTCAGACTCCTTATATATTTAAACCCCCATCAGCCTTATTTTGGTAAATGGTTTCCCAATTTATAAGATGTGCAGCCTTCTTAGTAGCTGAGTCGCCCCAAAAAAGGCCCTTACAAATACACTCAATTTGATGTAGCGGCCTCGGGTAACTTGACTGTACCCATAATGTAGATAGGAACAGAAGTGAGAACAGTCTGGATCAGGAGGTACCTGGCCGCTTTCGACAGAAGACGTCCCTTCCATGTTGCTAGCTTGCCCCAAATCCGATCCACTAAAAAAGAGAAAATATCCACTCCAACCCGCTTGTGAAACAGAGGCACCCCAAGGTATTTGCCCAGGTCATGAGTAGAAGGAATTTGAAGAATTTGGTATAAGTGAGCTGCCAAGGAAGCAGGCGTATTTGGAGAGGAAAAAAATCCTATAGAGCAACTGATTTTCTGACCAGAAAAGGCACAAAACTCATCCAAAATGCCCATGATTAGAAAAGCTTGGTACTCTGAGGCTTTCCCAAACAACAGAATATCGTCTGCAAAAAGCAAATGTGAAATCTTAGGACCTCCCCTAGAAGCATTTACAGCATGCCAAAGACCACACGATCCACAGCAAGCCGGATGGCAGAGAAAAGATACCCCATACACAAGACGAAGAGGCAAGGGGCAAAAGGATTCCCTTGTCTAATTCCTCTTTGAGGATTCAATTACGGAAGCTTCTCCCCATTCCATGGCAGAGAGATGGTTGAGGAGCCATTCATAGGCCTTCTCCAGGTCCAGTTTAATAATCATCATGCCCTTTTTACCTCTCTTTAATTTCAAAGAGAGACCAACTTCTTGTACAACCAGGATATAATCCAAAGAGTGTCTGCCAGGGACAAAACTGCACTGTTCAGGGCAGGACAGTTTCACCATTAAAGGTTTGATCCGATTAGCAATAATTTTAGACAAGAGCTTGACCAGGACATTAACAAGGGCAATGGGGCGGAACTGGTTAAATAAACCTTTGGTATAAGGCAGATCAAAATATCATTTATGTGTGGTGGGAGGCAGCACTCCAAAAAAAGGTTTCTGGCGAATTCCAACACCACACCTAGACCCACAGAATCACAGTGCCGTTGGAAAAGCCTAGCTGGAAAACCATCAGGTCCAGCCGCCTTATTAGGGTTCATTTGGAAGAGAGCTTGAATGACCTCCAAATCCTGAAAGTATGCATTAATGAATAAGAGATCATCAACCTGAAGTGCAACGGGCAGAGGCCAAAGCACCGGGATTGGAGTTGTGGCTTCCCAAGTATAAAGCTGACTGGAAAAAGAACAAGTCATAGCTTTCAGAGAGTTAGGATTGTACACAAGAGAGCCATTGGCTTCCCCAGCACTAAGCTCTTCCTCTGCCTATTTACAGCCGTTGCATGGAAAAATTTCGTATTGCGCTCTCCCTGAGAGAGCCATTGGAGCTTAGACTTTTGTTTCCAATACACCTCTTATTGCTTAATGGATAATGACAATTGGTCATGAAGTTGAGAGAGAAGAGTAGAGGATGCAAATTCAAGGGACTGTTGCAACCAAGAAAGCCTAGCTAGACGGCGTTTTTTTACGGATAGATATGACCCCAACACTTCCTTCTTCCACTTAATCAACTGTCAAGTGAAGGAAAGCAGTGAGCAACAGATCCCCCTGGAAGATCCACCCAACTCTGCCTGACAAAAGAGCGAAACTCAGAATGTTCCCACCAGCAAGCCTAAAAACAGAAGGGAAAAATTGCAGAACTAGGCTTCTGACTCACCCCACAAGGGCCACAACTCAAGAGAATAGGTGAATGATCAGAGTAAGTGTGAGGGAGATGAGTAACTAGAGCATCAGGGAATTTGGAAAGCAACGACTGAGTGGCTCACACCCTATCTGAGAGGGTCACCCAAAATAATAGTGAAGCCTAAAAGCCAAAAGATTGCATGGAAAACAAGTGCAAGCTAAGCAAAGCTCAGCAACCTGCTTGTTCACCATGTCAGCAAAAACAAAAATGGGAGGTGGAGCATAAACATGCTGGTGAACCACCTCATTCTGCCAAAACCACGCGGCACAGACAGAAGCTCTAAAACGTACCTCCATAGCGGCTGTCCATGACCTTTCCCCAAGGCCCTGTGGTTTCAGCAGGACAATGGCAAATAGGGCATGTGGCCTCACTAATTACCCCATGCTTGAATAGGAAGTGATAAGTGGGAAACCTGTTGTGATTAATTTGACACGGCAGGATGTTGTAACGGAGAGGCCCTTTCAATGCCCAGATCATCTTCCAGACATACTGGTTTTGCTGGGCCCTTCTTAGTCGTATCAGTTGATATGCCGAAGTTACCGAGAACTATTCATTACCTGGACAAAGCCAAGCAAGGCTGCTAGTCATAAGATCCCAGGTCACACCTACTTGAAGAACAGGGGAGGCCTTAAGCACACTTCTCAAGTGTATGAACAATTGGCCCTCGGATCCCTAACCTGAGACAGGTCCCTATATTTTTGCAAGAAAACTTGTATCCAAAGAGTATCACCTCTCTGAATAAATTTCCATCCTATCTTGCTAAGCATTGCAAGGTTCATCTCACTCAGACTCCTTATATTTAAACCCTCATCAGCCTTGTTTTGGTAAATGGTTTCCCAATTTATAAGATGTGCAGCCTTCTTAGTAGCTGAGTCGCCCCAAAAAAAAGCCCTTACAAATACTCTCAATTTGATGTAGCACGGCCTCAGGTAACTTGACTGTACCCATAATGTAGATAGGAACAGAAGTGAGAACAGTCTGGATCAGGAGGTACCTGGCCACTTTCGACAGAAGACGTCCCTTCCATGTTGCTAGCTTGCCCCAAATCTGATCCACTAAAAAAGAGAAAATATCCACTCCAACCCGCTTGTGAAACAGAGGCACCCCAAGGTATTTGCCCAGGTCATGAGTAGAAGGAATTTGAAGAATTTGGTATAAGTAAGCTATCATGGAAGCAGGCGTATTTGGAGAGACAAAAAATTTTAGACTTAGAGCAACTGATTTTCTGACCAGAAAAGGCACAAAACTCATCCAAAATCCCAATGATTAGAAAAGCTTGGTACTCTGAGGCTTTCCCAAACAACAGAATATCGTCTGCAAAACGCAAATGTGAAATCTTAGGACCTCCCCTAGAAGCCTTTACAGCAAGCCAAAGACCACACGATCCACAGCAAGCCGGATGGCAGAGTAAAGATACCCCATACACAAGACGAAGAGGCAAGGGGCAAAAGGATTCCCTTGCATAATTCCTCTTTTGAGGTTACAATTACGGAAGCTTCTCCCCATTCCATGGCAAAGAGAGAGTTGAGGAGCCATTCATAGGCCTTCTCCAGGTCCAGTTTAATAATCATCATGCCCTTTTTACCTCTCTGTAATTTCAATGAGAGAACAACTTCTTGTACAACCAGGATATTATCCAAAGAGTGTCTGCCAGGGACAAAACTTCACTGTTCAGGGCAGGACAGTTTCACCATTAAAGGTTTGATCCGATTAGCAATAATTTTATACAAGAGCTTGACCAGGACATTAAAAAGGGCAAAGGGGTGGAACTGGTTAATTCTGACCGGATGCTCAACCTTTGGTATAAGGCAGATCAAAATATCATTTATGTGTGGTGGGAGGCAGCCCTCCAGAAAAATGTTTCTGGCGAACTCCAACACCACACCTAGGCCCACAGAATCACAGTGCCGTTGGAATAAACTAGCTGGAAAACCATCAGGTCCAGCCGCCTTATTAGGGTTCATTTGGAAGAGAGCTTGAATGACCTCCAAATCCTGAAGGTATGCATTAATGAGTAAGAGATCATCAACCTGAAGTGCAACGGGCAGAGGCCAAAGCTCCGGGATTGGAGTTGTGGCTTCCCAAGTATAAAGCTGACTGGAAAAAGAACAAGCCATAGCTTTCAGAGAGTTAGGATTGTACACAAGAGAGCCATTGGCTTCCCCAGCACTAGGCTCTTCCTCTGCCTATTTACAGCCGTTGCATGGAAAAATTTCGTATTGCGCTCTCCCTGAGAGAGCCATTGGAGCTTAGACTTTTGTTGCCAATACACCTCTTATTGCTTAATGGATAATGACAACTGGTCATTAAGTTGAGAGAGAAAAGTAGAGGATGCAAATTTTTCAAGGGACTGTTGCACCCCAGAAAGCCTAGCTAGACAACGTTTTTTTACGGATAGATATGACCCCAACATTTCCTTCTTCCACTTAATCAACTGTCCAGTGAAGGAAAGCAGTGAGTAACAGATCCCCCTGCAAGATCCACCCAACTCTGCCTGACAAAAGAGCGAAACTCAGAATGTTCCCACCAGCAAGCCTGGAAACGGAAGGGAAAAATTGCAGAACTAAGCTTCTGACTCTCCCCACAACTCAAGAGAATACGTGAATGATCAGAGTAAGTGCGAGGTTGATGAGTAACTAGAGCATCAGGGAATTTGGAAAGCAACGACTGAGTGGCTCACACCCTATCTAGGCGTTGCTGAATGATAATGGTACCCGAAATGTGACTGAAATGCAACAGTAGGTCCTACAGTCTCCTTATTATGCTTGGTGGATAACAACTTCAAAATAAATAGTCTGAGTCAGAATCACAAACCATTCTCAACTGAGTCGACACTTCATCTATGTATTCTTTGATGAGCCTCAGAACATGTAGCCTCACTCATGAACTTCAGGATTACACATGTTCCCAAGATTTCTAATAAGGTCAGCACGCATATAGAACATATTATCCCTAATCGAACCCTCTTCTTTGCGATGTCTAAGCTCTTGAAGTTTATTCCTCACGAGTTCTACACCATACAAATCAGCTTCCTTCACTCTAGGTGTTTCTCTATCCAACATCTTAGCACCATGTGCCCATTCTTCATAAGTTAAGGCAGACCTCATCATATTCCTCCAAAACTTCTTTGCATAAGAAAACCTGTAAAAAAAGAAACAAAAAAAAAAAAAAAAAAAAAAAAAAAAAAAAAAAACAACATAATTGCTTTGTTTTTTGTTAATACTGAAATAATTTAGTTTGTTTTTGTCAATTTTAACAGGCTGGCAGCGGAAGGGGCGGTTTCAGAGGAGGCCATCAGGGCGGCAGAAGGGGCGGTAGGGGCGGCGGGAGGGGCGGTAGGGGCGGCGGGGGTAGGTTTTATAATTAGTTTCATGCCCTCTTTTATTGAATAAATGGTGTAGCCAAATCTAAGATGGACACGTACCTTAATTGATTTGGTCAAACTACCATCTGTGATCATGCAAACGATCTCTAGTATTCAGTCAGTTTCAATATCCATACCTCAACAATAAAAAAAAAAAAACAGTGAACTGTTGTTTTTCTTTCTTTTTTTATGTTTTTCTTTCTTTTTTTATTACAGAAACAATATAAAATGGACCTCTAGATGCTTAACCACACTGGATTTATATATTCATGCTTACTTGCTTAGAATGGACAAACACCTCCACGTGCACTCCGGCACCTGGACATGCTTATACGTGCACTCTGGCACCTGGACGTGCTTATAGTCGTAGCAAATTCCAATGGATGGACTATCAGGAGGAGAATGGGGATATAAAGTAGCAATCCAGGGAGAAGCCAAAATAGCTGCTTACCAATGCTCGTTATAATGGGAACCTGAAGGACCTAAAACATTAAATTGATTTGCATGATAATTTAGTTATAAATACAGACGCCAGTCTCCGACACGAAAAGAGGCAAGAATGGGAAGAATCAGCTAGGATGATGGATAAATTGTCAAGGGATATAACCTTCATCAGCTGATAAAGGACATGAACAACGTATTCAAACTAGTACAAAAGGCCAAGTAGAAATTGCATAAAGGTGGTAATATGGTAAAAACTTGAAAACCGCTTGAACACTAGAAATAAACCATACCCAACACACAGCCAGTGAACGACTTACCAGTCATTTCCAAGTCGATCCAAACAAGAGGCAACTTGTATTTGCTTTGAAACCACATCTAAGTCTTTCTCATGTCCATTCTCCACTATTTCTTTTTAGCTGCATAATAATCAGTTTAAGGCACAAGTTCAATAGTGTTACAATGCGTAATATTTTAAGAAAAATATGAAGGAAACAGCTAACCGCCTTCAGAGAAGTAAAAGAGATGGGTGCTGGTAAACTGGTATGACTATAACACACACACACACACACACACACACACAGAGAGAGAGAGGTGTAAGAATGAAATAGAAAGGATGTCGTATCGTAGTATCAAAACTTACCTAAATAAAATGGGAAGAGAAAAAAAAAAAAAAAAAAAAAAAAAAAAAAAATGGTAGAGGAAAAGAAGAAAGAGAGACTTCAACGTAATAATACTAGATCAAACAAACACAACCATTAAATAACTGGTCATGTAAAACAGGGAGAACTAAGAAAGCATACTTCTCTATTCTCATTTCTTAATGACACCTACGTAGATGTCCCTGATCTAACAGAAAACAGCAATAGCAATTCAGTAAACAAAAGGGAAAGCTACATGAAAACCGGTTCAAGCAGTAAGAAAAAGATGACAACCTCTCCAAGTCAAATCCACCATTTCCAATGGGACATAATCCAAGACAACCAGCAAAAAGAAGACTAACATATGAAGAGAGCATAGGAAGAGTAGTGCATGCAATTCATTAATGGAAATGGCAAAAAGCAACATACCCGTAAGGCCTTCGACGGTGAACGTACAATAGTATCTGCAATGGATAGGTGTACTTAAAACCGCTGCTCTGCAAGCTCAACACCCAGTGGATTGATTAAAAATTTACTACTAGACAAAACGGTGGTTACGAGGAGCCTTTCGGTGGTGAAGAAGAATATGAGGAATTGAATGCTGATGAGGGATCTCCTCTGGTTTGCATTGTAGAGAGGACACTGTTGGTGGAGTCCAGTTCCAACCAAAGGCATACCCTGTTCAGAACCAGGTGCACCATCAATACTAAGGTCTGCAATGTGATTGTTGATAGTGGATCCAGTGATAACTTGATAAGCAAGGCTGCGGTGAAGGCTCTAGGATTGGACACCACAAAACATTCACACCCATACAAAATTGGGTGGATTAAAAAAGGACCAGAGAGCCGGGTTACAGAGTCATGTAAGGTTAAATTTTCCATTGGTAACACATATGCGACGAGGTTCATTGTGATGTCGTGGACATGGATGCTTGTCACTTATTATTGGGCCGTCCATGGCAATTTGACAGGGCTGTTACTCATGAAGGAAGAAGCAACACCTACTCATTTGTATGGAAAGGAAAGAAAGTGGTCATGTTACCAACCAGCCATAAAGATACCAAGCAGAAGGAAACACAGCTCATCATCTCTTCTGGTAAGGAGTTCCAAAGGGAATTGACTAATGTGGGTTCAGCTTATGCACTACTAGTAAAGGAGACCTCTGACATTGTTGATCTAAATTGTCTTCCTGAGCCTGCCAAACTACTCTTACAAGAATTTGCAGATGTCTACCCCGCTGAACTTCCAGTAGGGCTCCCACCTATGAGAGATGTCCAGCACAACATTGACTTGTATCCTGGGGCTTCTCTCCCTAACTTACCCCACTACCGGATGAATCCTAGAGAACAAATATTACAAGAAATAGTAGACGGGCTTTTGCAGAAGCAGATTATCCGGCCCAGCACTAGCCCCTGTGCTGTACCAGCCCTTTTGGTTCCCAAAAAAGGTAATACTTGGCGCATGTGCACTGATAGCAGGGCTATCAACAAAATCACAGTGAAATACCGTTTCCCTATTCCTCGGCCAGATGATTTATTGGACAATTTGGCTGGAGCTCAGATATTCTCCAGGCTTGATCTCACTAGTGGCTACCATCAAATTAGAATCAGACCAGGTGACAAGTGGAAGACAGAGTTCAAGACTCCAGAAGGGTTGTATGAGTGGATGGTTATGCCTTTTGGGTTATGCAACGCACCTAGTACCTTTATGAGACTTATGCATGAGGTGCTCAAACCTTTCATGAACAAATTTCTGGTGGTCTACTTCGATGACATCTTGATTTACAGCGCCAATGAGGAAGAACATCTTTTACATCTCAAACAAGTCCTACAAGTGCTAAAGGATAACAAACTGTTCATGAATATCAAGAAGTGTGATTTCTTCAAGAACAGTCTCTCTTTTTTGGGTTTTATAATCAGTGATCAAGGCATCAAGACGGACCCTAAGAAGATTGAAGCTATCCAGGACTGGCCAATTCCTTCCACTATTACTGCCTTAAGGAGCTTCTTGGGATTAGCAACCTTCTATAGAAAGTTTATTAAGGGTTTCAGCCTCATAGCAGCACCCCTTACTGACTGCCTCAAAAAGGGAAATTTCCAGTGGAATGAAGAACAAACTGTCAGTTTTCTAGAACTCAAGACCAGATTGAGTTCAGCTCCTGTCCTAGCTCTTCCAAACTTTGAGAAGGTTTTCCAAGTTGACACCGATGCCTCCACTGTGGGAATTGGGGCTGTCCTAAGTCAGGAAGGCAAGCCTGTTGCATTTTTCAGCGAGAAACTTTCAGATGCTAAGAGTAAGTGGACTACTTATGAACAAGAGTTCTATGCCCTCATTCGAGCTCTCCAACAGTGGGAGCACTACCTTCTGCACCAAGACTTTGTACTCAATTGTGACCACAAGACTTTGCAATTTATAAACACTCAAAAACATATCAACCGTATGCACGCTAGATGGTTCATTTATTTGCAGAGATTCAATTTTGTCCTTCTCCATAAACCTGGGCAGCAAAATGTGGTGGCTGATGCTTTAAGTCGACGGGACACGCTCTTAACCATCCTCAGAACCGAGTTAACGAGTTTTGATTCCATGAAAGAGGCCTATGATGGTGATCCTGATTTTGGCAGATTCTGGAGCAGTTGTGTCAACAAGGAGTTCATAGCTGAATACCACCTTCAAAGGGGATTTCTTTTCAAGGGTACCAGGCTGTGCATTCCCAGATTATCCTTGCGAGATCAGCTGATCAAAGAATTGCATGAAGGGGGTCTAGGTTTGCTTTTAGGTATAATGCATTGTGGCCACATATTTCTACTCTCTTTCACCATATGCACCCCTGCTACGTGAAAGAGAATAGAAACGTGTAGATGTAATATATGTCACTTGGTATAGAATAACAGGGAGTATGTTAGGAATTTGTGCAGTTGTGGACAATAAAAAAATAGGGCAATAGTACTGCCCTAAGCTAGAGCTAACCAGCTAACCCTATCCTCTAATCAGATAACAACAAAGCTAAACAACAACACGTAAAATTTTCTAATACAGAGAGGAATGTCATAAGGTGTATACCTGATTGGAAGCCGGAACAACAAGCCCCTTACCCTTGAATGTTAAGGGCCCTGTACACGAATGATGCATAATTAGATTACCATAAAAGTAAAAACATGCAAATTGAACTCAAAGCGGAGGAATTGAGCATTTTTTTAAAATTCATTATATAAAAGCATTGTATATTTATTAGGGTAAAACGTGGAAAAAGGGAATTACCCAGACGTTGACAAAGCAGAGACCCCACACCTATCTAAAGAAAACCCCTTTCAGATGATTCTTTTGGCCAGCTCTACATCTAGTGTTTGATTGCATATATAAATAAACAGCAGTCCAAAAAGATTCTTTAAATTACCACACAGAAGCAGATACATGTCAAAGGCATAACAATAGTTATTGTAAATTGATAACCAAAGTACAAGAGGTGCAACTAAACACATCATAAGATACACCGTTGGTTGGTTATCAAATAAAATTTTCATCCCAAACTCACGAATTAAGTGACCAACAATATACTTCACATGACAAAGTATTAAGAACATTAAAGCTACCAAGATTCCAACAACCTATGGGACGCATAAAAAAATTCAGACAAACAAAACAAAACAAAAATCGGAATGCGTAAAGAAAAATTCGAACACCACGAAAGGGCGAATCAGGAAAGGATGGATTTTATGAATAACCTGGAATGGAGGCAGTGAAAACAACCAGCAATCACCAGAGAGTTCAGCTAATTCCCAAGAGAAATTATGCATTGAAGGAGTGAACCTGCATTGAAAATTTATAATAAGCTTTTAAAACAAGGAAAGCACGCAATTGTACAAAGAAGACTAAAAGGATACCCCAGATATGAAAGACTTACCCAGTCATTTCCAAGACGATCCAAACAAGAGGCAACCCAGTAATTGCTTTGCTTGAAACCACGTCTGAGTCTTTCTGGTGTCCATTCTCCACTATAGGGTCAGAAGTGATGCCCTTTTTCTTTTTAGCCGCTGCAAAATAATCAGTTTAAAGCACTGATGTGAGGCAGCCCCTTCACAAACTGAGGTCGTTTAGAAGCATTAACTAATTATACTGGCGGCATGCTTACGGGAGAATACCCAGTGATACAAGGTAGTGTGATTAATAATGACTGGTTTTTTTTCGTATTCTGGCCTAAGGGGAGCAGGGAGCACTGAAGCATTTGCATGTGCAATGTGCAAGGTCATGAATGCTGGACCAATTTGGGTCAAATCTAAACAGCCTTACCATGCTTTTTCTAACAAACACTTTCGGCAACTCACACTCTTCACCTTAAGTCACTAGCAAGTTGCAACGGTTTTATAGCTAAACACAAAGGTTCCCATTCATTTTGTGTCCTAGTCACAAGTCACAGCATCAAAAATAAATATATCTAAAACGACCATACATGTCTTCCAGAAATAAGTTTAATAATAACCTTTGGTATCTGCCACTATAATTGCTCTATATCCTCGTCATCATCAACATCAAGTAAAGAAAATGCATTTGAGAGTTGATCCATTTTCCCTGTAAAAATAAAAAAGCAGATTGTAAGCTAATGAGTTAGAAGCTTCTAAAAAACATATACTAACATAATGCAAGGGAAGGAAATGGAAAATTTTAATGCAGTATTCAGCAAACACAAACTGTTAACAATTTTACAATCATGAAGAACCCACCTTTCTCCGCACAGAATCCCATGCGGCGCCATGTAGGACACATAAGATAATGTTTTATTATTGTTTATGCTAGTCAATAAGTATACGGTTTAATCTAAATGGATTTTTAAGCCAATATATAGTCTAAGTCCCATAAATGTTGGGCATTATGTAATATTTATCCATTTTCATGAATGAAATATCTAAAAGATTGGATTTAGCTCTAGTTTTATTTCTTTGTTGTAGATCTTCTACATCAACCATTATGCATGTCATATGATCATAAAATTTTGACATTGTCACTCTTCCACAGAGGTTGTCAGTTTCTTTCTTTTAATGGAACACCCTTTCGAATCGTACAACAGCAATATATATATACAAGGCTCAAAAGAAAGTAAGCTTCAAGAAATGCCTAGCACAACATTAATTGGGTTTTGAATCCCAAAAATCAAAGCTTTAGCATTGAACGACGTATACATGCATACATTTCTTGTTAGCTATGCACACGAGCACTTCTAAGATCATTCGGTATAGCCCTGGTAGTCTCACCAGTCAAAAATAATCTACAACATCTGTTTTTTAATATTTGTGTGTGGTGGTGGTTGGGGAGAGGGGGGGGTGGGGGGGGAGCGCTCCTAGTTAAGGTCTTTCTAAAGGTAAACAAAACCTAGGCATGGCTTGCACAATAATTTATCTAAAATGAGTAAATCACAAAATACATGTTCAGGGAGGATATAGATCAAGTTTAAAGCCATCAAGAAGCATTAGATGAAAGCTTAAAGACTACAAATTTGACAGAATAGACAAAAGACCGGGATTCCCCAATTGTAGAAATACAACACATGAACTCATGGCATGCAAGCTAACTGAGTAAAATGCAAAACAACCGAAGCAAAATACCCACTTACCACATAAGTCGTTTATCCTTTTGGCCATGCCTTGAGCTTTCTTGATGCTTGTAGAGTAAGGTCCCGATCCCTGAGGGATCAATGTTGGCTATTTCAAGAACCTTTTCAATGGCTTGTACACAATAGGGGTCTATGGATCTGATTGTGCAAAATGATCAACAGTGTAAAAAATCTCAGAACTGCCAGTAGTACTCTTTTATTTAGAAGTGACGAGCCAATGATCTCAATGTCACCTTCATCATCTAATGCAGCAAAGCATTAGGCTCAAGAAGACAGAAGAATATGTCATAGATATTTGGACAAAAGGACTTGCAACTTTTCTACAAGGCAAGCTAAGCAATAGAGTTCTCAAAACAGGGTCTGGCTTGTCATTAAGTAATCTCCCACGTACAAAGCTGCAAGTATTAAAAACCTTAATGAACTCACATCCCAGTTTTGTAGGAATTGCCAACACAAAATTCTAAGGAAAAAAATATGGAATGTAATGCCACAGTACTCACCTATGATATTCATCAATCATCATAGTCGAGGTCATTGCCAATTGCCTGCAACAAAAACCATTTGCTATTAAATTTTCAGTCAGAAAATCCTTCCATCCTACTAACTGTGCACTATATTAACAAACATCCGTCTCCAATAAGAAAAGAGGGAAGAATCAGCTAGGGTGATGGAGAGAGTCTCAAGGGATATAACCTTAATCAGCTAATAAAAGGCATGAAAATCGTTTAGAATCTAGTACAAAAGGCAAGGTAGAAATTCCCATAATGTAGTAATACGGTAAATATCTGAAAATCTTTCGAACACTTGAAATCCTTTTATCCCTCATTTTGAATCAAGTATAAGATACACTTTGCGTTAACCAGAACTGATGAATGTCAATGATCCACGTCTCCAGGGTAAGAAGAAAACGAACCATACCAACATGATGCTAGTGAAACACTCGCAGTCACTCACTTCCAAGTCGATCCAAACCTGAGGCAACTTGTAGTCATTTGAAACCACGTCAGAATCTTTCTGGTGTCCATTCTATACTATAGCATTCAGAATTGCAAAAAGTTAAGATTTTGCTGAGAGCATTCAAAATTGGAAAAAGTTGAGATTTTGCTGAGAAAAAGTTAAGATTTTGCAAGGACTACTAAGAGCACTTGGAATCACGAAAAGTTTAGATTTTTGCAGGGATCATTCGGGATTGGGAAAAGATTAAATTGCTGGGAGCAGGGATCGCTCGTAATTGGAAAAAGATCAAATTTGCTGGGTGCAGGATCGTTCGTAATCGGAAAAAGATCATTTTTTTGCTGGGAGCAGTGATTGTTTGTAATCAGAAAGAGATCAAATCTTGCTGGGAGCAGCGTTTGTTCGGAACCAGAAAAAGATCAAATCTTGCTGGGAGCAGTGTTTGTTAAAAAGATCAATTTTATCTGAGAGCATACAAGATCGAAAAAGTTTTGCAGGCAGCATTCACAATCATAAAAATCTCAGAAAGCAAAAAGTTTAGGCATAAAACGGCATACAATACAAATTTCCATGTCATTGCCAGAATATAAACACCGGAAAGACAACACAGCCGCTGCATTTTTTACATTGGAAAGAAAAAACTGATAAATTTGGCATCTTCCAAAAACAAAATGGATAGAAAAGAGGATGAAACAACACAAGAAAAAAAACTGATAAATTTGGCATCTTTCAAAAACAAAACGGAAAGAGAAGAAGGAAGGTACCGTCGAGCCCAATACAGCTTGCCGGGATAACACCACCGGACACATCTGTGACCTCCATGGCATCCCACCTTACATTCAGATATATTAATAATCTAAAAAGTCAAAATTTTGCAAGATAAATATTGAGAGAAAAAAAAAGGATAAAGGTGGTTGTTGTTAAAATTGAAACCTTGTTACCATTGTTGACTTCCACCACCGCTACTACAGATCCGTTGTTGGTTCTTGTCGCCATACACGTCTGCGTCGAAGCTTTTCTACATCCAAACCCCTCCTGTGCTTTATACATCGAGATCCGTTCTAAGTTGGTTTCGTCGTTTAATTCATCAACAATGAAGTGTTCTATCGTATGACATGATTTCCTGAAACCAAACGGACGGATATATCAAAGGGGTGGAGCAGAGAGAGCCGTCATAGGATTTTGCTGAAACCAAACGGAGATATCAACGGAGAGGCTCGGGGTAGAATAGATTGACTTCTTTCTTCTTTTCCTTGTTTTTTTTTTTTTTTTTTCTGGCTTATAATAAAGAGATTATTACAGACTCCTAGGTTAGGTCTAGGAAAGTGACATTAGATTGTTGTACTTCCTTTTTTTCACAGATTGCAGTACTTATTTTATAGTTTACGTTCATTTTAAAACAATTTTATTTTCTAGTTTACTTTCATTTTAAAACAATTCTTTTGTTCAGTATATTTCCATTATACTTTATATATATATATATAATGGAACTCAAAATAAAAATAGATATGATCACATGTTCCTTGCTTTTAATACATTTGTAACAAAATATAACACTTTTTAACCATGTTTCATTAAACTTTTACTCTTTTTAACCATTTTAAACTAGTTTAATAAAAATAATAACCTTTCAAGTATGCACAGAGAAAAAATTGCATCGGCCATTCACTTTTCATGTAACAGAATCGATGAATTGTTCATGTCATGGATTGAGACGTTACCATGGTTATAAATAGAGATAAATAAGCTGAGTGATTCATTATCAATTTGGATTTTTGGTGTGTTAAAAGTTGCTCAAATAAAAAAATGGTCGAATTTGAGTTCAACTTGAGCAGCGAAGAAAATGAGTCGAACTCGAGCATATTATTGAAGAGCTTTAGATTTTAATAATTTAACCCTTCGAGTAGGGGAAAAAAAATCATAGAGGGTGGGATAATGAGTCAGAAGCTACTAAAAAAAAAAAAAACACAGTTAACAACATGGCAAACACTAGGTACACTGAATATGTACATGTTGATATCAAACATGATACTCAAAAGATGGATTTGTATTGAGTTTTACATCTAATTTCATCTTACTTATGTTAAAGAATAACCACTGAAAAACCACATTGTGGGTACAAATGGACGATAAACGGGAACAAATTGCATGTAAAATAGCAATACAGCAATATTTAACATAGCAATTAAGTAGGATTGTACTCATTGTTAAACTGTAATTGTACTCACTTTTATTAAACTGTAACTTAAGCTAGCCTTACCTATCTTGAAAAATCACCACAAGCTACACACAAATATGGTAACACGCAGAGCATAAAAAGCATGTTGTAAAACAGGGAGAACAAAGAAAGCATACTTCTCTATTCTCATTTCTTAATGACTCCTACGTAGATGTCACTACTGATAGAACAGAAAACAACAAATAGCAAATTCAGTAAACAAAAGCGAAAGCTATGTGAAAACCGGTTCAAGCTAGCAGTAAGAAAAAGATAACAACCTTTCCAAGTCAAATCCACCAATTCCAAGGGGACATAATCCAAGCCAACCTGCAAAAAAGAAGACTAACATATTGAAGTGCAAGCAATTCATTAAATGGAACCTACAATTGTACCCGTAAGGCATTACAAATATAGCAATAGCAAAATCAAATGGATGACCTACGTACAGAGGAGAGGAGAGGAGAAGAATGGGGATAGAAAGTAGCAAACCAGGCAGACACCACAAAAGCTACGCACCAATGCTCATTATTATAAAGAGTACCTGAAGGACCTAAAACATTAAAGATTTATTTATGATTTCCCATATTAATATTCATTTGCACAATAAATTTGGTTATATAATAACAAATATCCGTCTCCAATAAAAAAAAAAAGAAGGAAGAATCAGCTAGGGTGATGGAGAAATTCTCAAGGGACATAACCTTAATCATCATCTAATAAAAAGCAAGGTAAAAATTCCTTTTATCCCTCGTTTCAATATGGACAAATTTCGCATTAACCGGAACTGATGATTGTCACATCTCCAGGGTAAGAGAAAAATGAATCATACCAACACACAGCTATTGAAGCACTCACCAGCCATTTCCCAAGTCGATCAAAACAAGAGGCAACTAGTAGTCACTTGAAACAAAGTCTGAGTCTTTCTAGTGTCCATTCTCTACTATAGCAGTAAGAAATGCAACAAGTTTTGATTTGGCTGAGAGCAATCAGAATAAACAGCGGAAAAAGTTCAAGTTTTACAAAGAGTACTCAGAACCAAAACAAGTCCAGATTTTTGCAGGGATTATTTGGAAACAGAAAAGGTTTCAGATTTTTCTGGGAGCATGCATCATTTGGAATCGGAAAAAGATCAAATTTTGATGGGAGCACAGATCATTTGGAACCGGAAAAAGATGAAATGTTGATGGGAGCAGAGAGCATTTTATACTGTAAAAAGATCAAATTTTGAATAAGTTAGATACATAATCAAATAAATTCAGATGCAAGATGCTGCAAGTTCACAAACATTAACAATTTCAGATTTAAAGTTCAGGGAATCAAAATAAATTCAGATGCAAGATGCTGCAAGGAGCATTCACAATCATTAACAATTTCAGATTTAAAGTTCAGGGAGAAAATGGGATGAAATACAGATTAAGCGTGTCATTGACAGAATATAAACTGATAAAATAAAAACTGATAAAAACGCAGTTCAGGATGAAATAAAAACTGATAAAGTTGGCATCTTTCAATAGAAATAAAAGAAGGAAGGCTGTTACCGTTGCCACGCCCAATACAGCTTGCCGGAATAACACCGTACCCATGACTGCTGTGACCTCCATAGCATCCCACCTAAATTCAAAATAAAAATCTGAAAAAAGTTAAAATTGTGCAGGTAAAAATTGAAAGAAAAAACAAAAAGGTGAATCTTGTTACCATTGTCTGCCTCCATGGCTGCTATTAAACGTATGGAAAACAAAATCTGCTATTGGATCTATCTTTATTTTACAAAGATTGCCATGTGAATCGTATCTGCTTGTATCTGGATCAATCGAACTTCTAACCGTGTCTGTTTCATTGTTTGATTCATTGAAGAGAAGAGTGCTGCAGAGATGACATGAATGATTAGCGCCGGCGGTGAACAGAAGCAGGGGGGATAGAACAACCCAAACTCCAATCGGCGCAATCAAGATGCACAGATATTGCTAAAGATGAGAATGAGATGATAAGGGAGAAAAAGCAAAACATAAGATAATGAAGAAAAAGCCCCGGCTGGGAGAGAGAGAGGGGGAGAGGGGGAGAGGCGTGAAGAGGAGAGAGATCGACAATCCCATAATTATGGAATTGTCGGAAAACCCAAGTACGAGTATTTACTTTTTTTATTTTTTTACACAACTCAAATTATTTACTTGTTGTAGTAAAAGTATAAATTAAATAAATAAATAAATTTCAAAAAAAAATAATAATAAAAGAAAAACTGAGTTTAGATTAAAAGAAATTAAAAGAAAAGAAAAACAAAAAGTACGAGTACTTACTGTGTTGACTAGGGGTGAAAAATAAAACCGAAAATCAAACCAAGGAGTTAAATGATCGGAAAATTGAAAGGTCAAGATGTGATGATGTTTCCAACCCTCAATTTGTATTAAAAATTTCAGATTCAGAAACATACAACGCAGTGTAAGGTATGTATACTCATTTTCTATGATTTATTTTATTTATGTATTTATTTTTTAAATACTGGAAGGTAGAAATGGGTGTATTGTGGAGTTTGTGAATCGTAGGAAAAACAATCACCTGATAGTGCTGTTTGATTTGTTGTGAGCCTTTCTGGTTGATATTTGTGACGAAACCGGATATATATATATATATATATATATATATATATATATATATATATATATATATATATATATATATATATATATATATATGTGTGTGTTTTTATTAATATCGACATTATTAATTAAGGGCATTTATTCGCATCACATCAATCCACTCATGTACCACTCTACTTGTGCATCACAATAAAACCGACTTTTCGTCAATACATTGTGAGAACTAATCACCACAGTGAACCGAATTTTTGTCGTCCCTCTCAATTATCATTACATGTAAATAACTAGTCCATTATCTATTAATACTTCAATGAACTACATCACACACGTAGTTTGATGTCCATCATAATTGTACCTATGACAAGATGAAATAGAACAATTTTCATGGCTTTATATGATCATCTTATTTGGAAAATATGATAATATAATGTTGTGCGCGCACACACATATATATATATGGAGAGGACATAGTGACATTCAAGTTATGGTGTATGGTAGATGGAGAATGAGAATCTTGTATGATTGTCGTATAAATAATGACATGAATTCGCTGAACCGTGATAATGCCCCTTCAGTGATTTATATGACTAAAAACCGTAACCAAGTCGATCCAAACCGGACCGGATGAATTGGTTTACCTAGCTACGGTTCGGTTTTGGTTTGTAAATTTTAAAACCGTAAAAAATGGTTTGATTTTAAAAATGGTTGAAAATCGGAAAACCGGACCATGTGCACCCTAATGTTGAACTAGGTTGTCGGAAAACCTACACTGCATTTTTGTTTTTGTTTATTTATTCCTCTATTAACATACCTTACTCATGCACAATGTGCATCGGTCCCAATGGTGGTAATTATAACCCGACGTGGAGGCAGGTGTTCGAACCCTGTTAGGGACAAAAAAGAAACATACTTTACTCATGAATACCACCACCTCATAACAGTGCTAAATGTATTGAGAGGGGAGAAGTTTTATGAAAAAAAAGTAAATGTTCCATTGGACAGAACAACATTGACTATTTGGGGCACATAATAGAAGGAGGAGAGGTCAAAGCTGGCCCACAGAAAGTACAAGCCATGCAGTCCTGGCCTAGACCTGCTACCATTTCAGAACTTTGGGGATTCTTGGGGCTCACAAGATTTTATAGAAGATGGGATCCTTGCCAAGCCTCTTACTGATTTACTTAAGAAGGATCAGTTTGGATGGAATGAGGATGAAGAACAGTCTTTCGAAACCTTAAAGTCTGCCATGTGCCAATCTCTTGTGTTAGCCCTGCCAGATTTTCAAACCCCTTTTTGTATTGAACATATGCATGCAACAGTGGGTTGGGGGCAGTCCTACTCCAAAAGGGGAGGCCAATTTCATACTTGAGTAGAGCCTTTAATAGCAAGGAATTGGGGATGTCTATCTAAGAAAAATAGCTCCTAGCTGTGATAATGGCTGTCACCAAATGGAAGTATTATATTCGGAGGACATTTACCATTAGGACAGATCAACAGAGCCTGAAGTATTTGTTGGAACAAATGGCTAACACATCATTACAGCAAAAGGGGATCACCAAGTTGCTCGGGTTGGACTTTAAAATTGAATATAAAAAAAGGAAAGTAAACATCATTGTTGATGCCTTATCTAGACAACCTTATGCAGAGTCTTCCAATATGGCTATGCCATCACTTGTTCCAGATTGGATTCAAGCTGTAAAGGGCAGCTATGAGCAAGATAGTTGATCCTAAGACAAAATCAGAGCTCTAATTATAGATCCAGGATCAGTGCTTGGGTATTCTTGGCATCAGGGCTTGCTGAAGTATGAGGGAAGGATATGTGTTGGGGCACAAGGGGATGTGAGAAATCAGACACTACATCAGCTTCATTCTAGTCCTATTGGAGGGCACTATGGGGTGAGAGCATGTCTGAGGAGGATTCAGAACCTATTTTATTGGCCAAATATGAGAGATGATGTGCAAGGCATGATTAGGGAATGTATTACATGCCAGCGATGTAAAGACAGGCATGACCTTACGTATGACAGTTACAACCACTCTCAATCCCCGAAAAGGCATGGAATCAAATTAGTATGGACTTCATAGAGGGCCTCCCAAAATCTGAAGGGAAGGAGGTAATCTCCCGGTTGATGCTGAGGTTTCATCTTTGTTTATCCCACACACGCGTACATGGGATGCTCATCGGATCCGGGGCTTATTCTACCCATGGGAGTCGGATGCTATTCTGGCCACTTCTGTTGCCTCAGTGACTCACCCGGATCGGCGGATATGGGATTATAACCGTACGGCCACTTACACGGTCAAGTCTGGCTACTTTCTGGCACTCTCGCTTTACCAGCCATCATTTGTACCTGGGCCAGGGACTTTGGGCGGGGCGGATCGGGTCTGGCGGCGATGTTGGCAGCTCCCAGTCCAGCCTCGTATTCAGCATTTCTTATGGAAATGCCTTCACGACTGCTTGGCTATTGGTCAGGGTCTTATGCGACGCAATTTGGGGACGGGCACATGCTTGGCATACGGAGAGACAGTGGAGACCTTATGGAATGTTTTGTTTGAGTGTGAGATGGCGGACAGGATTTGGAGGGCCTTCTCTTACTATGAGGTTTTGGGGTATCTTTGCATGCCCTCCTGATTTCTTTATGCGCCTATTGTAGAGCGGGGGATACCAGACACTATGAGGGTTGTAGGACTGATATGAGGGATATGGAAAGCGCGCTGCTCGGCGATTTTTGATGGCCAGACTGTTTATGTTTTGGCGACTTGTGCGCATTCTTTAGTAGCGATTGCTGAGTTTACGGAGGCCCTGGCAGCATATTGGGTGCCGGGGGCGCCCCAGCATTTGGCGGATTCTTGGGCTCACCCGCTATAGGGGGTAATCAAGTGTCATGTTGATGCCGCGGTACGAGAGGATAGAGTACGTATCAGGCTTGTTTTTCGAGATTCCGCTAGGACAGTCTTGCACACTGTGGGCTACCCTTTTGATGGGGGAGGTCGATCGGAGTACATGGAGCTTCGAGGCATTTACTTGGCAATGGAAGAGGCGCGGCGAATGCATTTACGGCGGGTGGAGGTGTAAAGTGACTGTCTGGCTTGTGTGCAGCGGCTCCAACAGCCTGTGGAGGACATCACTGCTCAGGGTTGTCTTATGAGGGATCGCTTAGCTCTGCTCCCTAGTTTTGATTCCATTTCTTTCTCTTTTGTTCGTCGTACATGCAATGTACATGCACACCTTCTTGCACGTCACACTTTGTCTTTACTTTTTTTTTATTACAATATGCTTTGTCTTTACTTGATGTGACTCCTGAGGTAGTTTACCCCCTGAAGACGTTCTAGCCGCGTGTTTTGCGGACGCTAATTAATTAAGGAAATGTATTTTCACACATCCATTTATCTTATTTTACAGCAATTCCTTTTTAATTTGCCCTTTGAGCTTCTGTCCGTAAAATTTGTGAAAAGTGTCGATTAATCCGTAGGAGCGAAAAACGGTAAGGGGCGCAAAAACAATATCGTTGTGCGGGGATGCGATTCGCTAAGATTTGGCGAGAAGTCATTTTGAAAGGAAAAGATGAAAAGAAATCCCAATTAAAGGAAATTCTTGCCGGCGTCGGAGACATCTTTATCTGAGGATGAGGCTTCGTCGTCCGGCTCGTTTTTTGTACTTACACGCCTATATTCTGACCGGAGTTCGGTCAGAACGTGGAACATTATACTTACTTAAATGTGGTCAGAATAAATTAGTTTATTCTGACACGAACGTGGTCAGGAAAATATTACATGTTTGGCCTTTAAAATGGTCCGATACTTTTTCGAAATTTTTATAGCGACGTGGTTATATTCTGACTTGAAATAGAGTTATACTTGCTAAAATGTGGTCATAATAATTTAGCTTATTCTGACCCGAACGTGGTCAGGATAACATTACACGTTTGGCCTCTAAATGGTCCGATACGTTTTGAAAATTTTCATAGTGCCGTGGTTATATTCTGACTTGAAATAAGAGCGGAAATGTAATTTTTCGGCCTGTAAAATGGTCCGTATTGTTTCTCAAGCGTATGTAACAATGTCTCTTTATTCAGACAAAAAATTGGTCCGGGAAACATAATGCTCCTGGTCTAAAATATGGTTTGAATACTATACAATTCTTGACTCATTTAAGGTCAGAATAATATGTGTGTTAAATGTCAAAACGAAGCTCATTCTCGTCCTTGAAATGTGTAAAACATGTTTAATGTGAAAAAACAGTCCATTAATTAATAAAATTGCTTGTTTTTCTAAATAAAAAAAATTAAAATTAAATATCAGAAAACAAAAAGTGTGTGTGATGAACCCATCATATAAAAATTTGACAAAGAACATACACAACAAAGAAAAAAGGAAAATAAATAAATAAAAAGAGAGAACGAAGTAATTATAACTACATAAGTATCTCCCCATCCTATTTGGTTTTGATTTGAATCCTCTGTTCCCATATCCTCCTCCCGATGTAAAAAGTCTACAACAAAAATGGATAAACGATAAAACAAAAGTTAATCCAACTTATTAGATAGTTTTCATTCATAGAGAATTTAAGATTACATCATGACCTTATTTTTTAGAATACTTAGACTATTTATAGGTTTAAAAGCCCATTAAGCTAAAACGTAAACTCAAATAAGCCCACGTTACAACCCATTAATTCAAACTTAAATAAAAGTCTAATAACTATTATGATGTTCTACCTCATCTCCTCTGCTTTCTATTTACTAGTACCGCTCTCTATTTACTAGTACCATAAATAGAGAGGTGGTGGGAAGGCAATTAGAACTTCTTTGTTGATTTAACACAAACTCATTAGCGTTACTTTTCTTTCATTAAGGTGGCAGCCCCATCCTTCTGCAGAAATTTATCCTCAAGTTTCATTGTTTCAAGTTAGTATTTTTTTATTGACTATTTTATTTTTTATTTAGTTTTCTCTGTTATCCTAATTGTTTTCGTTTTGAACTTTTTATTATCTTCCTCTATGTTTATTTTTTGAGAGATTTTTTCGATGTGTTTAGTGTCCCCCGAGTATATGCATCAGCATGATGAACGGCCTTTTATTTTTCTTCTTCCTTGTTTTAATAAATATGTTATTTAAGTTGCATAATTAAGTGTGATTACGTACCACCGGCTGAATGTTTAATAATTTTTACTCCTCTGTCTTGATATAATTTCAGTTTGCACCAATAGAAGTAAGTTCTTGTGGCTGGAGCCAAGAAGTTGTCTTTGGATGGGCTCATGGGCTAATTGACTATGTGAGGTGGGCTGGGGTGGGCTGGGGCTATGATGACATGATGCCATGTGTGTCATGTTTATGTAAAACCAAAATTGGCTTCGGTTGATGTATCCCCCTTGTTCTTTGTCTTTCTCTATCTGCTGCATGCCTGCATCTACATGGTAGGGTTGACATCATGATCTTATACACTATAGATGTATGTATATATGTCTTGGAACATGGGATAGGGATCATAGGTCTAAAAGATAGTTGATAAGAAACTGCATTGGTTGGTATAGGGATCTTAGTCCTATAACATAGTTTATAGAAATTGCAGTGGTTTGGTAAATATGTGGTCAAGAAGCCTTTTTTTTTTTTCATAGTTGTTTCCAGTATATCGATATATTTTTCGTATTATTAATTAGACCAATGTTTTGATTTAGATTGCATCAGGGCGTTGAGGCTAATGACAGATGATGTAGCGGATATATCAGTGGACGACGTAACATGTAATAGAGATTGGGAAAGCCTTCCAAAAGATATTTTGGAAGCAATTCTTTCATATCTGTACGGTGAAGATGTGAGGTCATTTCATTTAGTGTGTAGGAGTTGGTATGCGGCGGAGGAGTATTTATTTCAGAAGGAGCATAATCCTCTTTTAATGCCCGAGCCACAGTCACAATGGCTACTCCATAAACAATGTTCAGAGCTGACTTATCAATTCATTCACCCGGTATATCCAAATGTTAGATACGCCAAGAACCTTCTTGAAGAAACAGAAAAGGGGAACGATGATGCAGTTGTTCGCCATTCAAAGGATGGCTGGTTGCTTATGTCTAAAGACTTATACACGGTGTTCTTCTTCAGTCCATTCCCAAATAAAGTAGTGATTAAGTTACCTGATCTACCCTTGGTGTGTGCATTTGATGGCGTCGCATTCTCTTGTGCTCCAACATCATCCACAGATTGTTGTGTAATTTTTGGCATCTCATGCTTGGTGCGTACGCGTGTGGATATCTCAACTATTCGTCTTGGGAAGAAGAAGTGGAAATCTGCAGAATACGAAAACAATATACTCTTCAGGCCATCCTATAGTAATCCTGTTTTTTATAAAGAAATGTTTTATTGCTTGAGTTTAGAAGGGAACTTGGGGACCTATGATTATAGGAAAGATACGTGGACTGTTCTTGAGAAGCCGCTCAGTCCTCGTAAATGGGCTTATGAAAACTATCTTGTAGAGCATGATGGGGGACTAATGTCCCTGTTTTTGGGAAATTCTGGATCTTGGGTTTCAGTTTTCAAGTTGAAGGAGCCTGATATGGTTTGGGAAAATGTTTATAGTTTAAGGGAATATGCTTTGTTTGTGAGCCTTCCGACAGCTTTTGCTACGAGGAGTGTCTTAGACACGATGAAGAATAAAATATTCTTCTCATGGCTCCACAACAATTACCCTGTCTTCTATTGTCTAGAGACTAAAACCTTTCGTACATACGGGAGCGATCTCTGCGGAAAGAATCTCTATAGAAGTGAAATAGCAATGCAATTAGAAAGTAGTTGGATTGAGCCTAGGGAAATTTGTTGTCAGGAGGAAGAAGAACTTGATGAGACATATGATGAGTATGAGCGCGATGAAGAGACGGATGATGAGAGCGAGTATGAAACGGATGATGAGAGCGAGTATGATGAAGGCACTGAGACAAACGACGAGGCATGGGAAGACGATGATTTCGAAACAGGTGACGAATTGAGTTATGAAGAAGAAGAAGAAGAGAAGGCAGAGAAAGACGAAATAAACAACAACAAGGAATACGAAGCAATTCACGAATATACGCAAGAAGATACTGAAGAAGGTATATGATTGGAGAGATATAGAGTTGTAGCTTATGTATTTTTGATCACAATCTTAGACTTGGTTAGGTAGTAGATTTGTCTAAGTTATACTACTTCTTCTTGTTTTCTTGTTTTCTGTTTCCAGCAGTGAAGAGTTTTGCTTTCAATTGAAAATCAGTTTTGGTAGATGCAATTTCGTAATGTAGTAGTCTAAGAAGTAAATTAGGCAAATCCTGATTTTTTTCAATTATGTATCAAGTAGCAGATGCACTATCTTGGATGAGTGATTTTTAATGATGTTAGGCCTGAGTATGTTCTTTTCCGAGCTTTCTTTGATTCACGTTATCTTGAAAGCTTATCTAAAGTATAAATTCATCTAGTGGCGGATTCAGAAACAAATTTCAGTGAAGACATCAGAGGAAATTCAAAGATCCATCAAGGGCATATTGGTGGTGTTACATTTTTTTTAAAAACAAAACTACATTAAATCGTTTTAATACAAAAATATCTTTATTTCCGGATTTTAGTGAGATTCCGTCAACTTTAATCATATTGCAGACCTGCAACAATTAACACAACATGGAGCAACGCATTACATATGCGACACAAAGGGCAGGTTTACAAATAAGAGGAAAGAAATGTGCAGTCTGCTTAATTACATGGAACGAAAAAGAATATAAAAAAACGAAGCATGCATACAAAGCATAATAACTTGTAACAGGACTGATACAAGCAGTACAATCGTGGAAGATGTACCACACATGAATCTCTTACCCATAGAAAATGAATAGAGTGCAAAAATATTTATATCTATCATGTTAATGTATAACACAGTAACACACCTGCATTGTTATATTGTTCATAAGGAATTGGACACAACTCCTACCTCTTCAATTAATCAACAAATTTATAATGGGGAGGAAATACCACAAACGTCACAAATAAAGAATTATGAAGAGAAACAAAGATAAAGTTGAACTTTTACAATATATGAACATGAGTTATTAATGATTGAAGATCCTCTACAGGGAATCACAACGACGAGACATACATTAAGGACTATGGAATGAAACCCAAAAAAGCAATGAACATTAACTACACTCCAAAGATTTCATGCGATAAATTCAGGACAAGAGAGTATGTAAGTATCTAAGTAAGGCAACATACCTGGTCTTCCAGTAAAGGCTGGAGCAAGTGTGAGGAGATACCAATGGCTTAAGCCTATTTAGAACCTTCTTGACCTGTATAATTGGGCAAAAGGATGTTTACAGAAGCTTCGATATATCCTAACATCCCTTCAAATCACACAAAAGGTGTATCTTGACCAGAGGACGACTTCCAACACCATTTTCGACTCGTATTGATAAGAATATAGAAGACCAGATATCTCGAATGACCTTGAATTATGTTTTACCGACAGCCAATCTCCCCATATTCTACCGGTGAAAGCAACGGACTTCCGGGTAGTCGAATGTCCCCCAACCTTCAATTTTCCAATGCGAAACAACTGTAAAGTCATAGCAGGTTGTCAACTATTATTTATTTATTTTTATGAAAAGGTTGTCTTCAAAAAAAAAAAAACCAATTTAAGGCCTATGCCCATCTAAGGAGAGGTCTTGTAGAAAACCAGCATGGGTTTCAATGGCCTGCTGAGTCCAAAGGTACGTAGATAGACGGTGGCTTCCGGGTATAACATGTTGCTTCCAGCTGCTGCGAATACAGACCTGGGAAATCTCTGTAGGAAAACATGGGACTTAAAAGGGCTGCCCCGAAGTAGTTATTTTCTATGGACCATTACACATGACATACTTCCCGTAGATACGATGCTTCATGCTAGACATATTGTGGACCACCCCCTTTGCAATCTTTGCGAGAGGCTGACGAGATAGCTCTGCATGCCCTAAGGGATTGCAATTGAGCGAAGGACATATGGCTCCAATGTGTACTCGTTGAAGAAATAGGTAAGTTCATTGATGCTACAACTGTAGTTGATTGGATGCGATTGAATATGAGGCCGGGTGGGAGTGGAATGTTTGGGACAAGCAAGGGGGTGTATGTGTGAAGGGAAGCTTTGTATTATATTTGGATGTGGAGAAAAAAGCTCAAGCACGGGCAAGATGAAGACAGACCCCCGTCTTATGTTTTTATTTCAAATATAGTTGAACGAATAAGGAACCTTAGACTTGCTTGATGTACAGAGTAGACGTATGGCATTTTCTTTAATACGTGTAGAGCTGTCCAAGAGCCAAGCCGAGCCGAGTATTGATAGTTCAAACTCGAGCTCGTTTAGCTCACGAGCTCGTTCGTTTGTCAAACGAACAAAAAGTTATGTTCGAGCTCGGTTCATTTAAAAGATGAAATGTTCGAGCTCGGCTCATAAAACATAGTTGTCTTCCGGCTTCAGTTCGGCTCGAGTTCGGTTCATTAAGGTATAAAACATAAAGTGCTAATGCAAAAATAATCAAGTTACAGATTAATATTACATACATCACAGAACAAAAATTATTATAAAAATATCTATCTAAATATTATATAAAATCAATCTATAATCTCTATTATATGAATGAATGACTTATCATCTTTTTAGTTAGAGTTATTGTAAATTGATGTATTCATATAAGGACGTTCACGAACACAATCAAACGTTCACGAACCAAGCTCGTGTTCGTTCGTTAAGCAAGCGAGTCTACAATAATGTTCGAGCTCGGCTCATTAAGCTAAACGACTAAATGATCACGAATACACACGAACTTGTTCACGAACAGCTATGTTCGTTTAACAGGACTAAGTACGTGGATGTAATTTTGTTTTTGCCTACTTGAAGTCCACATGGCACCCATAGCTTACACATTGCAAACTCATTCCCCCCCCCCCCCCCCCCCCCCCGTTCGGCGACATGGGGGCGAAAGAGGTAAAGAGAGGGATGGGGTTTCTCTCGCTTTTGGCATAGCGGGCCCCGCTGGGAGGCTCACACGACGGGCTATTAGCTCAGTGGTAGAGAGCGCCCCTGATAATTGCGTCGTTGTGCCTGGGTTGTGAGGGCTCTCAACCACATGGATAGTTCAATGTGCTCATCGGCGCCTGACGCGAACTTTTTCGGTTCCTTGTTAGCAGGTCAGAATTCCACTCCACTCAACAAGGCTGCCCCCGGGCGAGGTACTTACCGAATTTCTTCAACGGCCTATGTGCTACGATTAGGACTCTCTTTAGCGGTTCGTAGGTTGGCTCTAGCCGATAGGCTAGCGGAGAGCGTCAGAATACTAAAGATCCGAGCCATAGAATTTCTCAATTTTGACAAACCAGACCAGCACTTTTTATTCATTAATAGCCGGAAGTACATCCAAAAGGAAGCTTACGAACCTTAGTAAGCCAAAACAGGGCAACCCAGCCAAACAACTAAACACAACATATTAAGTAAAATTTGTGTCTTCCACAATGGAATCTGATAAGTGAGATCTCGAGTAAGTGTTTTCCGGATTGGGGTCATCCCTGTAGTACTCGAATTATCGTCACTAGCATCAATATCGTCTACTTGTTCACCTGTGTCGGTTTGGAAGCTGGCGAACCTCCTTATGTACTGCATCCAATCTTCCAAGCTGTCTGTTTTGTGGAATGGGGCGATGCTTTGAATCAATGAATGGCAGACAGCGCCTGTGCACCGAATCCCTATTTACATATACCCCATGTGTTCTCGCCGCCTACATGAACCGGAGCTCAACCAAAGCATAGTCGTCTACTTATTGACTTATTCTCTAATCCACCTCTGGGGTAAAGACAAGGAGCCTAGCTAGGTCCCTTGTCACTAATCCGAATCTGCGGAAGCAAAAATACTGCGTTCTAATGATACTTTGGGACACCTCCCTAAACTACCTCTCTGTTGTGTCCAAAGATGCGAGAGCCGTGGCACTGCAGATAACTCCAAGGTCTATACTCTTTTTCATTTTTTCACTGTCGGTTGACAAGGTAGAAATTATTCTATCTAATTTTTTTCTAAATGGTTTTTATAACTAAACTTAAAAATACTATGTTAAAAATCATGTAGAAGTTTGTGATTTCAATCAACCGATTCATTGAATATGATTGAGTAACTTATGGTTAAGTCGTTGAATATGAGTAACTTGTGTCGAAACTAATAATACGAACTGGGTCTTGGAACTTCACTACAAAATTAAACACGTTTTTAATTATTATATTATGGAATAAAATTAGAAAAGACTAGAAGAGGAATCCGAATGGGTCCTAACAAGGTCTAGTAGTTCTGTACGTCTGCTTTCTTGAGCTAGGCTGTACGAACCGACTGATGTTGAAAAATCAGCGGATGAGTTGTGGTTAGGGGTGAAATGCCACTCGAACCCAGAGCTAGCTGGTTCTCCCCGAAATGCGTTGAGGCGCAGCAGTCAAATTCGATTGAGTTATTAGCATCAAACTTCTTGTTTTTCTTGCAATTGGAATACTATTCCATGCTTCAGCTATATCTGCCCGGATTTGCTCTTGTCGTTTGTTCTCGAGACGAAACAACCCTTTTTTTTTATCTCTACTATTTCAAAAAAAAAATCACTGATTGGCCATTCTACCGTTCACAATAACAATAAATAGATAAAGAAAAGTCTTTCCATTTCGACAAAAAGACCCACACCCGGCGGCGGGTTAGCAGAGAAGAAGGGACAACTTTTTTCTCTTTTGCTTTGCTTAATCTTCCTTTTCTGATTAAAAGTAGCAAGTAACTCTACTAGTGGTAGAGAGGCCAGATAGAAGGTTGCAGAAGTCATGATAAAGGGTCCTAGTCTCGGAAGAGACGCATTACTCCGAGCTATTCGCAGAAGTGGTATATTATTAACTTTTATACGAGATGTAACCCCTATGCCACATAATGGATGTAGACCCCCCAAAAAAAGATGAATATAGAAATTTACGTCAAGAAACAGTTCTACCGTTTAATGCTCGTAACCCCGAGCAAGCGGAGCGAGCGGTCCCGAGAGCGGTCCCGCGAGTTGGCTAAGTTCACGAGTTGGAGATAAGCGGACTCAAACCGCTGACATCCGCCGCAGGGTAAACCACCGCCTCTCAGGTCCCCCGACACTCATTTTTCACAAAAAATGACTAACGTGGCCTGTTTGAGAGCAATATTTCCTTCGTACGTTTTTGTTTCAAATATAGTTGAACGAGTAAGGAACCTTAGACTTGTTTGGTGTAGATAATAGGCGTATGACATTTTCTTTAATATGTGGATAACCCATATTTCAAGTTTTTAGCTTTCCCGGCGCCGGCCTTTCCCCGCCTTTTCTTTTGTGTTTCTGTTTAGCTTGCTAGTTCTTTCTGTCTCAACCTGCTCCTTTCTACTCCGTTTCTGTCATGGCTAGAACTGATTAGATTTGCTTTGCTGTCTTCTTCCTTTTCCGTCTCGGTTTGAGGTGGTGATCCGGAGGCTGCTCTCTCGTTTTCATTGTTGAATCTTCATTCAGATCCTATGGTCGCTGTCTGTAAAGAGCATGTTTTCCGGCGTTGTCTTTGACTGCCGGATCTGTTATTTTTTCGCCGGAAATTTGTTTCCGGCCGCCGGTTGGAGATGGTGCTATTTTCTCGCTTGGCGGCTCGTGACGTAGGAGGGTGGTTCGGGCAAGCGGCGTGGTTGTTCCCTTCACCGATTGGTCGTGTTATCCATTTGCTACGTGGCTTACATAATCCCGTTAAGGCTCCGGGCGCTTAATTGACGGTTATGGTAGTCGTTCTCTTGACGGAGGCGTTAGTCATATCTTACGGGCTTCTCTCTCCGCCCGGAGGCGGCGGCCCGTGGTGGTGGAATCTTGTGGCGGCCACCATGGTTATGGTTTCAGCTTTTGCCGTTTTTTTGTTGTAAATAGTGTTTTAACATGTCTTGTAGTTTGTTCAGTTTGTCTTAAAGTGGGTTGTATTTTTTTTAATAACATGCGTATTTTTTATTTTATTTTCTTTATGCAAACGTTTTGTAAATGTGTTCAATTCAATTATTTAGAAAATATTTTTGTCGTTCTCCATAATTTTCCAATTTTAAGTGAATAAAAAATTTACGTAAATCAGTGAAAATAATAGATGATTTATCAATGATATTATTCCATTACATAATAGTACAATGTTAACCCTTAAAACTTATTAAACAGTCCTATTAACAAAACAATTGTCCTATTTTCTTTTTGCTTAAAATAAAATATGGGGAGACTTCCGATACGATTATTAACTCCCCAAAATTTCCCAATTATAGAAAGTGAAAAATCATTAATATATTCTATATATAAAATATGGGAATAATCTAGTCGCACGATTTAATAATTAACTTAATGACAAAATATATGCGAGCAAGAAAAGGAAAAGTGAAAAGAAAAAAAACCGACATACACATTAATACATGCTTCCTTCTCAGTTTAACCTAATAAACTAAACTATATAAAATCCCTTTGAAGAAGGTAAAAAAAAAAAACTGTATATAAAGCCTCCCATGAATGCATGATATCCCTCTTACTTCCTTCATCCAAACGTTCTTTGTATTGTCTAATTAATACATATTATAATAATAATTGCATCGTCAATCAATAGACATCTGTGTCCGTGATTCGATTAATATTGCCTTGACGTTGAATCTGAGAATGCCATTACTTTGATCTTGCTTGTAACAACGCTGTCGGAGAAGAAGAAATCCACCACCACCGCGAAGCTTCTAGTTAGTAACCTTTCACCTTTTTTTTTGGTTGATTTGTTTTTCTCTTTCTTTTTTTTGGGGACCTTGTAATTTTATTAAAAATATAAGAGAAAGTTACAAGGTTCATGGACACTCCCGGCTACTCCCAAAACTATGTTGATTTGTTTTTCTGTTTTAAGTATGTTGATTGATTTTTTATTTATTTATTATTCTACCGTTGAACTAATTTGTGGTGGACTGATATTGTTCCGTTGTAGTTGTAGTTGTTGTTGTAATGTTGTTGTTGTTTTTTTTTTTTTTTTTTTTTTTTGTTTTTTTTGTGTTGTTGCGGAGGTATCAAGATGAGCTTTGTAGGGTATTGGTGTTCGTACGTTGACAAGATAATTAATACGGTCCATCGAATTGATTTATTACGTTATTTGCTGCTGATGACGAATAGTTTTTAAAGATAAATTGGTGGATTTTTATTTGTATAAAATAGGCAACCCACTCTTTTTATTTAAAAAAAGAAAAAAGAAAAACCATAATGAAAAGTTCAATTGGTTGTAAAAGTATGAGTGTATGACCATAATCACTTCAAAATTAATTAATGTTGTTCATTTGGTTTTGTTCTTCAGCATGAGTTTGTTTGTATTCAGACAAATATATGTAGACCTTTACGAGGGAAGTTCTTGTGTGGTATATATATCCACATTCATCTAATTGATCAGTAAACAAATCTAAACATACACACAGTTTGAATTCTGTTTAAAGGGGTCAACCTGATTCAACGCCAAGTAACACGTGCTTACTACTTTTACAATTTTGTAGCCGAGCAATGTTGCGAGACCTATTAATTCTTACTGAGTTCTATAATGCGAGAATATTTTATCACATTTTGTTGTGACTAATTTGTTGTGTCTTAAATATTTCTATTCTAACTTTTAGTTTTCTTAATGATATATTTTGAAGTATTGCATTGTGATCCATTTGCCAAACATGGTAAACAGAACATTTTATTGGATTGCAAGGGACTTCGAGTTGGGTTAATTGATTTCATTATATTGCATTGTTATTTGACCCAATGTCGCTTGGTATTCAAGGTACCTTTTTTTCCCTTGCAGAAACAATCGATATGTCCGGTAGAAGAAAGGGTGCTTCATCTAGTCCACCTAATGCGCAATCTTGCCCATGGTTGATGTTCTCGCACGGAAAATCCAATATAATTCAAACATTTTACAGCATAGCCGATAATCGTTGCTTGAAGAGAATGTTACCACACTTATCGGAAGTAACCATCCGTGCCAACTGTGACGGATGGGTGGTAATCACTGGATATTCAGAGGATGGTAGCTCTCGTCCGTGTTTTCTGTTACATTTAATTTCCATGGAAAAAATTTTGCTACCAAATTTGGAAGATATTGTGTACCATACATGCCTCCTTTCTTCATCGCCTTTAAAACCCAATTGTACCGTAGCATTCTTCTCATCAACGGTGGTGGGTAAAGGGAGTCGAATCAAGCTTTGGCGTCCTACCCAAGAGAATTGGGTTGAAGTTGTTATTGACCACACGGTGAGCAATCTTATTACGTGCGAAGGAAAAATTTACGGGATTCAGAAGAAGAACGAATTAGTCATGGTGGATATGCACGATAATGACATTCAAATAACAAGACAAATCATGCTCCCAAGTCCAACGTCCATAGTGTCACTAAGACAAAGTGAATTCTTGATTGAATCTTGCGGTGAGTTTTTTGTAATTTTTCAATTTAAGCTAGGAGTAGCTGGTAAAAGGACTCACGCATTGCAAGTGTATAAGCTGGTGGAAGATAAGAATACTAGAAAGATGGATTGGGCTAGGATAACTGATATTGGGAATCGAGCATTTTTTGTTGATAACTGGCTCAACGATTTTTCTTGCTCTGCAACTCAGGCCGGCTTGAAAGGAAATTCCATCTACTTCACTGGCTTAGAACCAGATACGCATATGTATAGATACAGTCTTTTGGAGAATCGAATTTATGAAACCTTGCCTTGCCAAGATGTAGCGCATGACATAAGACAAATATGTTGGTTAATGATTCACCAACCATCTCATATAGGAATATAAATTTTACAAACTAACCTTAGATTTTACTTGGTTTTGTTCAAACTCTACAAGAATGATGTAACGGTTCGTTGTCCAAAATCAGAATTTAGAGCTAGATATGCTCGTGTTTCTTTCTTTGCTCATCTAATACACCTTGTTTATTCTCCCAAATTAAGTTTACACTACGTTAACTAATTGTTTTTGTTCAACTTGTACGATATAATTAGTCGTATATATGTATGTATGTACTACATCCGTCTCATAAAATGAGCTTATTTTTTGTGGTGCACACTGATTAATAAAATAAGGGAATATTAGGTTTTAATCCACTTGCCGCCCTGTAAATAAATTTTAATCCACACTCATTTTTTTAGTTGAGATAAAGGACAAAATAATTTCGTTCGGATGAATATGCCCTTATATTTATTTTTCTACGTTTAATGGGATAACACTCTTTCCGATTAATTGAATTCGTTGCTGGCTTCTTCGCCAACAGACTGCGGAAGTAGAGTTCGTAAGATGAAGAAGACGATGAACTTATACGGCGGCCACCATGATTACTCCTTGTTTCTGCTTGTTGGAGATATCCCATTTTAATGGGTTGAAACGGTCAACTTTAACGCGATTTTCGGATATGCTCCGGTGTGATTCACCGGGAGCTTATTACGTGTAAATATTCTACTCACGGAGTAGATAATGTTTGGCTTTGGAATCACTCGATTCGGATATCGGGTGAATGAGAAATTAATGCCTAAAGTTGGTTGAAAATGTGTTGGAGATAAGAGTTGAAGGGAATACCTCAACTCAATATCCCACATTGGAAAGATGTGAGACTTGAGCTCCATATATAAGGGCTAGTGTATGCTCTTATAAATATGCTTCAAGGGGAAAGGCACTTTTGTGCAGGAGGGAGAACTTAGATATTTCCACACGCGCGCGCGCGCCGCTGTCCTCCGTCCGTCCCGTCCCGGTTGTTACTATTAATTTTTTGGACAAAATTTCCTTTGATGTTAACCAGAAATTAATTAGTTAATCGTGAGGCGGTTGGAAGGTTCCAGAATAATGTGGAAACGAATTCTGATTAATTAAGTCGGTCCGGAATTAATTTAATTTAATTAATTTTGAAATTTGACTATTATTTTCGGCTAGAATAACTTTTCTTGAGGGAAAAGTCGTGCGATTAAATCATCTGACCAATCAGAATTCAGAAGACACGTCATCCGACCAATCAGAATTGTGGAAATATTTGGCTAATTTTATTTATAATTTTTGGCCCTATTTTCTTTTCCAAGGGGAAAAGTCTGATGACATGTTATGGCCAATCACATTCAAGCATTGGCTCCTCATCTCCACTATATAAAGAACCCCAATGATGAAGGTTGAAGCATTCAGTTTTTTCTTGTGTCTTCCACTACTAAAAGGGTCGAGCATAGCATATAGTTAGTTCTTGAGTCGAAGAGAAGTCGGAGAACGTTGTAAGTTCGCCGGAGCTTTGATTGTTGAAGTCGCCTCTCAATCCGGGACGTAAGCCGTCAGATTGTATCTTGGGAAGCGATTACATTACCGTGGGCGGCATCATACGGAAAGAATTTGTCTTAAAGAAAGAGTTTCATAACTCGATCGGTTTGTCTTTATTTCGCATTGCACTTCAATTTTATATTGCTTTAAGTCAGATCTGTATTTTAATTGTTTATTTTGTTAGATCTATATTGTAATAGCTGTGTTTTATTAGATCTATCATATAGCTTTGTTAATTTATTAGATTTACATCATAATTGCATTAATTTGTTAGATCTACAAATAAACTAAGATTTTATTACGAGTTAATTATTTTCTGCATTTAATTATTCGTAATTTCATCAGTGAATTACGGATCTGTTCCGTAAATCATTTCACACACGACACTATTATCAACACTGCTCAACATGGGCACCTCCGATCCAGCGCTTACGGAATCTCTTTACTCCTCCCGCACCTCCAGAACCGGCCTTATCTACGACAGCAGTTACTATTCCGACGACGCCGAGTATCCGGCTTCTGTTTATGCGAAGGAACATTTCTTGGTTTCAAGTCGATGTAAAATTGATTATCAATTCCTGTAGTTGATTTATGATATCAGCAGCCTTCAAGTTCTTCTCTTTAACAAATCTGCTCCAACCTTTTGTTAATACATAGCTTTGGAGTATCTTAATTAATGATTATCATTCAGGATTGAGTTATTGTGTTACAATTCCTTTCTGGACTGTTATACCAGGCTCCGGCTCATCAGATGTTGTTGTGGTAAGCTATTCCTATTCCATTTTGGCTGGTAATTTACATCTTCCCTTTGGTATTACGTTTTTTTCTCCATTTACACCTTGCAACAACAGGTGACATTTTTCAATTATTATGTCCTAAATTTTGGAATACTTAATTATACACCACACAAAAACAATCAATTTCAGTTTTGGGTAAAATCTAATATTCTCTAACTGAAAATTTCAATAAACTTTGTATTGAAATTCTGCGTATTGAGTCTGATAATTCGCGTATTGAGCCTGGGACTGTTCCTCTGGCAACTGGGGTTGAGAGGAATCCCAAGACAGGTATTGAAACTGCCATGGTAGATATTGAAACTACCATTGTCAACTCTTTTGATAACTATGAAGCTGAAACTAATAGTTCTTTTGAGAACACAAATAATGGTAAGTCTGTTGTGATTGATAATATTGGTGATCCCATAGTTTAAGGGTTGGTTTAAGGATGCATCTATGATGTTTTAAAGAATGTTGATTGTGTTTAGGGCTGTAAATGAACGTTAGTATTCGATTCGATTCGCTGTATTCGGCTCGAAAAAAGCTCGATTCGAGTTCGATTCGAACCTTCGAACGTCGAGCCGAACGTTAGGTATTTGATATTCGTCTATCGAGCCGAACCGTATCGAACACGTTCGGCTCGAACTATTTTATATTTAAAAAAAAAAACTATATATATATATATATATATATATATATATATATATATATATATATATATATATATATATATATTATTAAATTAAATTAGGAAATCAAAATCAAATTAGGGTTAGAAGTTCGAACATGTTCGAACGGTTCGAACATGTTCGAACATATATATTATTAAATTAAATTAGGAAATCAAAATCAAATTAGGGTTAGAAGTTCGAACATGTTCGAACGGATCGAACATGTTCGAACGGTTCGAACATGTTCGAGCCGAACCGGACCGAACATGTTTCCTAATATTCCAGTTCGAACCCGAGCCGAACCGGACCGAACATGTTTCCTAATATTCCAGTTCGAACCCGAGCCGAACCTTGCTAAATTAAGGTTCGATCAGTTCGAGCCGAGCCGAACCTTGCTAAATTAAGGTTCGATCAGTTCGAGCCGAGCCGAACCTTAGGTTCGAAAAATTCGAGCCGAGCTCGAACCCTACCAGGGTTCGGTAGGGTTCGGCTCGTTTACAGCCCTAATTGTGTTGTTCACTTGGTTCATAGTATTAAGCTTTTTAATACATTAGTTTTGGGGGGTGTTACTGTGTTACCGTTAATATCGCTATGTATTCTTCGTAAAAGGTGTTATTGCAGGCATATGGTGTCTTTATTTGGTTTTAATATTTCCTTGCATTCCACTATTTGTTGTGGTGTGGTTTTGGCCTAGGTGATTGAAGGATGTTGATTCAAATGGTGAGGCAATGTTGGTGTTTTTTTTGCCTTTAGAAAAATGGAGGAGCCTAGATTCTCTATTGATGAGGCCGAGCTGCTGTTATTTAATGCATTTTCTGCTTCATACATCTTTCATGAAGTTTGATGTGGTGCGGGTTTGAAGGATAAATGTCTATAGATGGTAAAACAGACTGCTTTGGTCTTCAACAACTTGAAGAATGTTTTAGTTCCCCTTATATGCTTTTTGATTATATTCAATAATATTAGGCTTTTATTCTCTTGTTTCCCCGAGAGTTGCATCTCCATAATGCTTTGATAGATTGTTTCATTACGATATCCACCATTTTTTGATAGATTGTTGTATTACGCAATGTTATGGTGATATTTTGTCTCTTAATAAAACGTGCTACTTTTACTGTGTAACTGTGTTACCGTAAACGCAACGATAAAATTCGGCTTTCAAATACTAAGTCGAAAAGGTATCAAATGAGGTCTCAAATTGAAGATAAAGAAAAATGAACTTTGGTGAAACAATTTTGATGATCGGTGTTCTAAATCAAAAGTTATGGTCGTTTATAAGAAAAACGCTATGGTTAATGCAAATATTTTTAGGCTTTCAAAATTTACGTCGGAAGGGTATCGTATTTGAGCTCAAATTAAAGAGCAAAAAAAATATGAATTTTGGTGAAAAAATTTCGACGATCGGAGTTCTAAATCAAAAGTTACGAGTGTTCAAAAATAATTTAAAAAAAGAAGAAGAAAAGAAAGCAGGTGATGAAATACTCACAAACAACACACGCGCGTTCTTAATCTTAATGGTAGGCGTAATTTTGTCAGTCTGAATTTTTTTTGTCATTTTTGCAACTAAAAAAAGAAGTGTGTCCTATTTATTCATTTTGTAATTATTTTTGTCTTTTTCCCTCAATCCCCTATAAAATAATTAATGTGTTGTATTTTAAGTAGTGATGGACATATATCTATATCATATAATAAATGCTCTTTCGGAATATGAAATAAATATATAAAAATTAAATGTAATGATATGGGTATATTTGGAAAAAGTGTATTAAATTATGTATTTTTTCTAAATTGACACTTTTTATGAGACAATTCATTTCTAAAAATTTAACAATTTTTATGTGACGGAGTTAGTATTAATTATCACATTTTCCTTCTCTTTATTTTGGTCTTCACTCTTTATCATGGTTTCACATGTGCATCATAGTCTTGTCTTTTATGACTATACTTAGAAACTTACACTTAAAGTGATGTAACAACATGAAGTCTATTGAGGAACATGGTATGATCAAGGTTGATTCCAAGTTATAAAACTGAAAGTTCTCACATTTATTTCATCGAACACCATAGAAGGAAAAACATTTGAGTTAGTTGGAAGGCAATTGGGCCGTTGTAACAAACTTAACTGACAATTAGATGCTTAGGAAACTTGTATATAAGTTTAATTGCAGTCTAGAACAATTTAATTGTAACAATTCTTCAAGAATCAATGAAATGATTTTTCCTGCTCGTTTTCTATTTTGAATACTCTTCTTCTTCATTGGTTTCTCTAATTTCTGCTTTAATTCTTTTTCAACATGGTATCAGAGAACGCTTAGCTGTGTAATTCTTTTTTCTTGATTATATTGCGGTGGGGAGCTCCAATTCTATGTTCTTGTAGTGGAGCTACAAGTAATTCTTTTGGTTTCTTGTGTTAGCCGTAATTTCTTGACAATGGCAGAAGTTGGTGATGGAGTTGTGAATCCTTATCACATACATCCTGGGGAGAATCCTTCAGCAGCGATCGTTCAACTAGTTCTAAAAGGGGCTGAGAAGTAATATTGTTGGAAAAAAGCTATTTCCATGGTTCTATCAATGGAGGGCAAGTTGAAGTTTGTTGATGGTACTTTGCCCAAACCTCCAGAAGATGACATACATTTTGAAGTCTGGTGCCAGTGAAATGATATGGTATCGACCTGGCTTGTGAATTGTTCGGAGGATTTTGCATCACTAAACAAAAACAATTTATAAAACCCTAACCTATATGCAAACTAACTCCTAACCGACCGAATATCGGGTAATTGCTAGTAAAGCGTAATGAGTAAGGGTCGATCCACGGGGAATTGGGGTACGTTGAATCTAATTTTATTAATTCCTCTAAATTATCACTCAAGAAAACAAATAAAGGAAAAACAAACATAGAACAAATAAGATAAATCTAAGCTAAGAACAATAAAAACGACCTAAGCTAAAGATACATGGGATCAAACAGAATACAAACTAAGTGATCTCAATCCTAGTTCATCTCATGATTTTAGTTCAAATTGTGGTTTCACCTTTACATGAGATACAAATTCCTAATCTCTTAGTGAATCCGTTTCTCAAGCTATGAATTCCTAATTCCTTAGTGAATTCAATTATCGATCTCTCCTCTTCCGAATGTTGAGACCAATATTCCATACAAAACGAAGGTGTAGATTCAAGTTAACTCTCGTATTTTAGAATCTAACAACCTAGATAATTAACCGATTAACTTGTCACGAATTAACGATTAAAGATCCTATCTTTCTATGGTGATCTAGCCTAACAACGATTCTCATCGGCGTTAGACAACGATTAGTAAACAATCTCTCGATATAGTTCACACAATAGCATCATAATCATACAAGGATACAAAATAAATTAAAGATCATAAAAATAAACTAGAGATTGAATAAATTAAAAAGAGATTAAACTCACATAGTTCATACAAGGGTTGATCTTCAAGCATCAACGATGAAAAAAAAACGAAAAAAAGACATCCTAATCTAACCCGGATCACCCGAGCACAAGGCTCGGGTGATCGGCCTGAAACCCCTCGGAAGTGCGGCTGCCTTTTTTTAGGTGAATGGTAGTGTGTATTTTTTTGTGGTGATGGAGGTGTGTATATATAATGGGAGGTGTATAAGGGAGGCATCATTTGAGGGAGGCTAGGAGGTTGTTAGGGAGGCTTGGAAAGTAATGATGAGTCTGATATGGAGGCTTGGAGGTTGTTGGATAGGTTTGGAAGGTTGTTGGGGAGGCTTGGAGTAACAAATAAATATCCCGGTTCGTCCGTTTTTTCGGCTGTTCGGAAATAAAATCATAACTTGAGTTGTAGACCTCCGATTGACGTGATTCAAAATGCGTTGGAAAGCTCATTTCAGTATCTACAACTTTCATCAAGACCTCGTCCCCTGAAAATGCCTCTAAGTCGGGTCAAATTTCCATCGAAAACAGGTTACGGTAGAAGTGCGTTGGAAAATATTGATCCGTTGATCTCGTAAACTTGTGGCATCTTCTTCCATCCTTCAAAATCCATATTTTAGGACTCCAAAACATGCCTTCTTCATCAAATATTCTCTTTGTCTCCCAAATATTCTCTTTGTCTCCTATTAGATTTTTCTTGCTTCAGTCTGGCAAAACTCTCGTCTCGTGATTCAGTCTTTAGTTCTCGTCTCCGCAAGTAATTCTTATCTTTTTTACCCGAACACAAAGAAACGAACCACGAGTATTTCGACAACAACAAGTTTTAACAAGATAAGTATATGTATACATATATATATATATATATATATATATATATATATATATATATATCATCGAGAGAAAAAAAAACAAAAGAGGACAAACAAGAGACAAATGGAATATTTGGGGGGCCCAAGGAATATTTTTATTCCTTGGAAGATATGTATATATATATGGATAGATAGACAACTACTACTTATACATTTTGATAAAACTTAGAAATTAATGACTCGAAATGATATATAAGTGTTCAAAATCCAAACCTTATCATCTTTTAATCATCTTTTAGATCGAAAATATGTATCTACAAGACATCAAAACATTGCAAAGTATAACAACATCCAAATAAACATAAAACCAACGATAAAACACATAAATCAACCACTTTTGCAATTAAACCGTTTAAAACCTCACTTGCTCAATAAATCGATTAAAAGCTCATTTTCTATGCAAATTATATAAATGTGGAGGAAATCATTATAAAATATATCATTAGAAATCGTATAAAATTATCCTTAACATGAATTCTTTGGATCATTCTATTCATCAAAGTGTTTTTTGGCTGCCTACAGCAAGAGAGATTTGTCTTGATCTTGATCACATATTTGGTGTTGGAAATGCTTACCGTTTATCCAATCTTCAAGAAGAAATCTATGCTACAAAGCAAGGTACAATGTCCATTACTCAATATTTCACAAAATTGAAGAGTTTATAGGACCAGTTGTTAATTTTGAGACCTACTCCACCACGTACTTGTGCTGCCCTACCTGTTTATAGGGAGAAAAATGAGATTGATAGAGTTATTAGATTTTAAAAGGCTTGAATGATGTTTTTAGCAATGTAAGATCTCAGGTCTTGATGGCAAAACCCATACCAGATCTTGCTACTGTCTTTAATGTGGTCTTAGACAAGATAGCCAAGATTCTGTAACTTTGGCTTCCCAAACTAATGTTTCATATGGCATAGGTGGAGGAAGAGGTTTTGGTAGAAGTTTTTCTGGAAATACAAAGAAGCCACATTGTACATATTGTGGCAGGGAAGGCCACACTATTGAAAAATGCTATAAAAAGAATGGCTACCCAAATGGATCAAAAGGCAGCGGAAGGGGCCAGATTCAAGCCAATCATGTCGGTTTGGATCAAGGGTTTATTCCAACTACAGAGGATTCAGCTACCATTTCTCACACAAATCTTGACTCACAAAGATCAGAAACAACGCAATCCAGTTCAAACACAATGACTAGATCACAATATGACCACATCATGGACATGTTAAGGACTGTGCAAATTACAGATTCATCTGGATCTGACTAGGCAGTGGCACGTACTGCAAATGTTCACACTACTGGAGCCTCATCAAGTACTATCTATGATTGGATAGTAGATTCAGGTGTCACTGATCATGTTATCTATTCATTGTCCTTAATGATTAATGATAAACATGTGATTGGTCTTACTGTCACTTTACCTAATGGAGCACAAACTCAAGTCACACACATAGAGCAAGTCAGAATCAATAAAGATCTGGTATTGGATCATGTCCTTTGTATACCATATTTTACTTACAATTCAATGTTTGTTAGGTGGTTGACTAATGGTGATAGATATTCTTTATTTTTTGGAGCTAATGGTTGCACTGTGCAGGAAAATACCTTGAGGAAAATGATTGGTTCAGCTGACTTAATCCAAGCCCTATACATTCTAAAGGCATATTCTACTGTTGTTATTTCTGCACCACCAGTAACCCGTCAATATGCTGTGTTACTTGATTCTTTGTTATGACATTATAGACTTGGTCATCCCTCTAGACAGAAGCTTCACATTTTGCACAAGTCTATCCCTGCTATTCAACCTTGTTTAGATACTGCTTGTCATGTTTGTCCACTAGCTAAACAAAATAGGCACAGTTTTCCCCATAGTATTTCTGTTGTTGTTGATGTTTTTGATCTATTACATGTTGACATATGGGGTCCCAATAAATATTGTACATATAATGGAGAATATTACATTTTGAATGTTGTGGATGATCATTCTAGATTTCTTTGGATTCACTTAATGAAAACTAAATCTGAAACTAGGGCCTTGCTGCAAAACTTTTGTAATATTGTGTTCACTCAATTCAATAATCATGTAAGGAAAATCAGATCAGAAAATGGTCTTGAGTTTAAGATGGATGTTTTCTATGCACAAAAGGGTATCATACATGAAACTTCTTGTGTGCCTACACCACAACAAAATGATGTGGTTGAAAGAAAAAATCAACACTTATTGAATGTAGCAAGGGCACTTAGGTTTCAGTGTGGTTTTCCTATGTCCTTTTGGGGTTTGTGTGTTAAACATGCTGCTATGTTAATCAATATCACTCTTACACCTTTATTACAAGAACAAACACCATATTCTGTATTATATGGCAAGCAACTTACCTACACTGATTTGATTTTTTTTTGGTTGTTTGGCTTATGCAAGTACAATTTCTCAAGGCAGAGGCAAGTTTGACAGTATAAGATGTGTACTATATGTAGGCAATCCTCCACATACCAAGGGTTATAATCTACTTGATCTTCAAACCAGGGAGTTCCTAACTTCTAGAAATGTGATTTTTCATGAGAATTCTTTCCCTTTTCTACCAAATGACACTAATGCTGGCACTGATTGTGTCTTGCATGTTCCTAGTTCAAAATGTCAATTCTGACATGCTTCATACACATCATGTGGTTGGAGTTCTGTATGAAAATACTGGAGATGCAGAACATGAGGATGCACCTTTGTATGCTAGAGATGCAGGTGATACAGATTATGATGCATTCTAGAACCTACCGAATCCTACTCATAAGCAGCACTTGAGAAGATCCACAAGAGGTAGAAAGTTACCTACACATTTGGAGGATTATCAAACTATCATAGGAACTGCTACTACTACACCTCATACACTTGAAAAATTGTTATCCTATGACAACATGTTAGCTTCCTATAGGGCTTTTTCATGTAATCTATCTGATGATCAAGACCTAGAACTTATTCAGAAGCTGCCATAGATGCATATTGGCAAAAAGCAATGCAAGAAGAACTAAAAGCTCTCCATAAAACAAATACTTGGTCTATTGTCACACTACCTAAAGGCAAAAAGCCAAAAGGTTGTAAATGGGTATATAGGATCAAGAGGAAAGCAGATGGTACAATTGACAGATATAAGGCAAGACTTGTGGCCAAGGGCTACACACAAATATAGGGAATATATTTCCTAAGAACTTTTTCTCATGTAGCAAAAATGTCCACTATTAGACTATTCCTTAGCTTGGCATCACTGAACAAATGGCATCTACATCAAATGGATGTAAATACTGCCTTTCTTCATGGAGATTTGGATGAAGAAGTTTATTTCAGACCACCACCAGGACTTCTTATTTCAGGCATTAATCAAGTGTCTAGGCTGACAAAGTCTTTGTATGGATTAAGGCAGGCTAGCAGGAAATGGAATGCCAAACTAACTGAAGTTCTCACAAAAGCAGGACACACTCAATCCAAGCATGATCACTCACTACTACAAAAAAGCATAAAGATCACGGTTTTCAAGTGTGATATATTCACATTAGTCACGGCTTCCAAAGTGTGGCATATTGAGGTGTGACATAAAGTACTTTAATCCAATCACAGTTACAAACTGTGGTCTACTATAATAGTTATCACACTTAAAAACTGTGATCTATTATAGTTGGTATCACACTTAAAAACCGTAATCTATTATAATTTCATCACATTTAAAAACTGTGATCTATTATAGTTGTTATCATACTTAAAAACCGTGATCTATTATAGTTGTTATCACACTTAAAACCGAGATCTATTACAATTAAAACACATTTAAAAACTGTACTATTTTAGTTGTTATCACACTTAAAAACTGTGATCTATTATAATTTAAATCACACCAATAAAAGTGTTTTTTTTCAAAAACAATATATAAGAACACATATTTTTTTATCTTTGTTGGGACTCGAACCCGGATACTCCGGATTAACGAGCCACACTAATTACCACTAGGCCGATGCTTTCTTTCTTTTAATTTTCGACCACACTAGACTAAGATCTCATTATAAAATACCATATTATTTTAATTACAGTCAAAAACTGTGATTGATTGATGTTTTTGTCTCGTTTTTCCTAGAAACCGTGATAATAAAAATTATGATATATTTTAATTGTTATCACACTTAAAAACCGAGATCTACTATAATTTCAACACATTTAAAAATTGTGATCTATTTTAGTTGTTATCACACTTAAAAACCGTGATCTATTATAGTTGTTATCACACTTAAAAACCGAGATCTATTATAATTTCAACACATTTAAAAACTGTGATCTATTTTAGTAGTTGTTATCACACTTAATTTCAATCACACCTAAAAAAGTGTGATCATTCTTTTTTTCGAAAACGAAATAAACGCACACATATTTTTTGTTGCCACTGGTACTCGAACCCGAATACTCTGGAGTAAGGAACCACACTAATTACCGCTGGGCCGATGCATACTTTATTATTATTTTTGACCACACTAATCTAAAATATCATTATAAAATATCATATCATTTTAATCACAGTTAAAAACCGTGATTGATTGATGTTCTTGTCTCAGTTTTCTTAAAAACCGTGATAATAAAAACTGTGATTTATTTTAGTTGTTATCACACTTAAAAACCGAGATCTATTATAATTCAACACATTTAAAAACTGTGATTTATTTTAGTTGTTATCACACTTAAAAATCATGATTTATTATAGTTGTTATCACACTTAAAAAACAAGATCGATTATAATTTCAACACATTTAAAAAATGTGATCTACTTTAGTAGTTGTTATCACACTTGAAAGCCGAGATCTATTATTATTTCAATCACACCTAAAAAAGTGTGATCATTATTTTTTTCACACGTAATAACTATGATAAAAAATTTAAGTGTGATATATATACATTTTACTTGTCTCGGTTCTTTTAAAAGTGTGATCCTTATCTTTAGATAAGTGTGATCTATGTCTCTTTTTTTATTAGTGGATATAATATGTCTCACTTTTTCTATAATTGTCACAAAAATATCATGAATTCAGTCATAGTTTAAAAATGAGATTAATTGATATAATTTATCTCACTTTTTCAATAACCGTGACAAAAATATCATATCAATTTAGTCATAGATTAAAAGTGTGATTGATTGGTATAATTTATCTCGTTTTTCAATAACTGTGACAAAAATATCAAATCAATTCCGTCACTGTTTTAGATGTGAGATTGATCGATATAATTTATCTCGCTTTTTTAGAAACTGTGACAGAAATATCATATCAATTCAGTCACAGTTTAAAAATGAGAGTGATTGATATAATTTATCTCGGTTTTCCAATAACTGTGGCAGAAAAATCATATCATTTAAGTCACACTTTAAAAATGAGTTGATTAATATAACTTATCTCAGTTTTTCAATAAGTGTGATCGAAAGTTGTAAGTGTGATATATATATATTTTCGTTGTCTCGGTTTTGATGAACTGTGATTGTTATCATATCTTAAATGTGACCTATATCCTATTTTGTAGTAGTGACTGCTTATTTATTAAAGGACATGGTCATACTTTCATTGATTTTCTTGTCTATGTAGATGACATAGTAGTAGCAAGTTCAAATCTCTAGGAAATCCAGAAACTTAAAGATCTCCTACATCAAGCCTTTACCATCAAAGATTTGGGACAGCTAAAGTATTTCCTAGGATATGAAATCGCAAGGTCAAAATTTGGTATACTAATGAATCAAAGGAAGTATTGCTTGGATCTTCTTCAATAGTTTGGTTATCTAGGAGCCAAACCTTTCAACATTCCTATGGATCCCATGACAAAACTAGAAGCAGCAGATTCTTTATTCCTAAATGAAAATAAGTATTACAGAAGCCTAGTAGGCAAGCTTTTATACCTCAACAACACTAGACCTGATATTGCATTCCATGTCCAACAACTAAGTCAGTTCCTAGATGCTCCTACAGAAAATCACTTGGCTGCAGCTCACAAACTGTTAAGATTCCTTAAAACAGCTCCAGGACATGGCCTATTCTTTCCATCAACAAGTACACTTGTCTTGAAATCATTTAGTGATTCAGATTGGGCAGGATGCACTAAAAATAAAAGGTCAGTCACTGGATATATAGCGTTTCTTGGTGATTTCTTGATCTCATGGAAAAGTAAAAAAGCAAACAATTGTCAGTAGGATTAGCTCATAATCAAAATATAGGGCAATGGCCCTCACAGCCTGTGAAATTCAATGGCTTCTTTACTTGCTTTCTGATTTCCAAGTACAACATACACAGGTAGTCCCTCTATTTTGTGACAACAAAAGTGCTACCTACATAATGGAAAACCCTGTTTTCCATGAGAGAACTAAGCATATTGAGATTGATTACCACTTTGTCAGAGAAAAGTATCAAGAGAAGACCTTAATACCAATGCTAGTCAAAACTGAAGATAATCTAACTGATCTTTTAACCAAGGCATTGGAGAAAGGTACATTCACTAGATTATTTCCTAGATATCCTACTCCAAACATATTTGCAGCTCATGGCATGAGGCATGATCAAGGCTGATTCCAAGTTGTACTTACACCTAACTACAGCTTGTACGGGGGTACGTGTTGAGGAACATGGCATGATCAAGGCTGATTCTAAGTTATAAAACTGAAAGTTCTCACAGTCATTTCATCGAACACCATAGAAGGAAAAACGGTTGAGTTAGTTGGAAGGCGATTGGGCCGATGTAACAAACTTAACTGACAATTAGATGCTCAGGGAACTTGTATATAAGTTTAATTGCAGTCTAGGACAATTTGATTGCAACAATTCCTCAAGAATCAATGAAATAATTTCCCTGCTCGTTTTCTATTTTGAATACTCTTCTTCTTCATCGTTGTTCTTCGTTGTCTGTAATTTTCCGCTTTAATTCTTTTTCAACAAAGTCAGATGTTACAAAAGTAGCTCATTTATATATTTCCACAACTTCAAATGTAAAATGCTAACTCATTATTAATTAGGTGAGAATATTGATGCTTCGAGCTCATATATGAGTGATTGATTGGTTGATTCAATCCCCACTTTATCAAATATAACGTTGATGCAACTATATGACATGCCAATGGGGAATTTGCAAAGGCAAATTTTGATAGTGTCAAAGCAATTTTTGAATCACACAATGTAACGAAAATATGCTTCAAACGGCTATATCTTTTGATATAAAACTACGATCAACATAATTCTTTCACTCTAATTTATATTTTTTTTCGACTTCTTTATTCTGATATCTTATTTTATGAAGTGACACTCAATGACACCAACATTTTATGAAGCGACACTCAATGACAACAATATTTTATGAAGTGACACCCTATGTAGTGACACTCAATGACACCAACATTTTATTCCAAATCATACTTTAAACCAGCATCATATTCACTGCACCGATTTTCTTCCAAATCAAACTCAAACACACATACTACACCAGTTTACAACTAATAGTTTTTTTGTATATATCCAAAACAAAAAAAACGGGCATGAATCAAAAAGCAGTACCAGAAATTTTAACAGAATAATCACTAATTTCATCGAAGATAAATGGCTGTAATACCCTATTTATTAGCTTCAAAATGAAAAACAAACAGTTTTTGAGCATTTCACAACATTATAGAAATCAAAGAACAGTATGGGATAATTTTCGCAGAGCAATCATTAAACTTCAAAAGTTGCGTTGACTTCATAGAACTTTATTCTTCCAGAGGATGGTGGTTCAAATTTGAAGGCAGCATACGACGTAGTAAAGGCTTACATATAATATTGAATTTATTTTATATTATACGTGCCGAACGTTTCCTTTCCTGATAAGGACTTTGTATCCGGGAACGGGGCATTATAGTTAGTATCAGAGCGAAGCGTTCTTTGCTTTTCTAAGCATCTTTTCTTTAAGATAAGATTTCTTTAGACCACTTAGTAACATTCTGATCTTCCTTGATCTTTCAGAATGGTAGAAACCCATAGAGGTGTTTTTGGAGGTGAGAGCTCAAGAGCTGGGCAAGAGACCGGTCAGAATCAGAATCAGAATTAGAATGAGATACTTCATCATCAACAGCCTTACCTCCAAGTTAATCAAGAGATACCTCATGATGTTGGACTACCTGATGATGAACCTTTGCGAGTCATCGTAGTAGGTGACATACCACCTGTGTATGTACCTCCAATGACGAACGTGTATCCACCTCAAGCTAACGTGTACCATCCACCACCACCGGTAAGCCACCCACCTTCTCCAGGTGTCCCACCATATCAGCAAACCTTTTACCTTCCACCTACGAGTTATCCGCCTCAACCTATCATACCACCACCGCCAATAGTTGATCATCGTTATGGATTTGGTTACCCACCCTACGGACTTCACCAACCTTACCACATCTCACCTCAACACCAAGGATACTACCCTTACCACCAAGTACCACCAGTGGCTCAACCTCAACAGCCGTATCCACCTCCATACCCTTCTCAAGTACCCTTTGGATACCCACTAGTTTACCCTCAGGGTTACCAACCAGTAGTTCCACCGGTTAGACCGCAAGATCAAGATCAAGCTCCACCGGTTGATTGGTATACAAAGTTGAAGAGAAATAGGGTTCAAGACTTCTCCGGTAATATGGAACCGGGCAAGGCAGAATTGTGGATAATGAGCTTTGAAAAAGCATGTAGGAATGTGAATTACCCGAAACAGAGATGGCACAGTTGGCAGTAGGTTTCCTCTTTGGGGCAGCGGAAAGTTGGATAGATGCGCTTGAGAGCAGCAACAGTAAGGTCAAGGATTGGGGAGTATTTAAGAAGTTGTTCTACACCGAATGCTTTCCTCCTACGGTACAAGAAGACAAAGCAAGTCAGTTTTTGAAACTCTAGCAAGGTGTAAATATGACGGTTTCACAATACACCAATCGGTACAATGAGTTAGGTCGGTTCTACCCCGAGATTATGAGTGTTGAAGAAAAGAAGATGGCTTTGTTCAAAAATGGTTTGTCTTGGGAAATACAAGCAGGGATGTTGGGATTCACAGCAAGGACCATGGCGGAGTTGCTAAACAAAGCTTTGGAAGTTGAGACGTTTAAGAACAAACCCTCAATCGTTATTGGAGTAAAAAGACCTTTGAAGGCAGCTATGTAGAAGATCGAGAAGCACCTCAGCAACAAGATGAGAAAATGATTGCCGCACCATTCGCAGCCAAGTCAACGGTTGGTGCACCGGTCTCAAAGTGCAAAAAGAATCGCTCCGGAGAATGTCGGGCAGATTCAAATGGATGCTACCTTTGCGGTGAGATGGGACACTTTTCAAAAGCTTGCCATATAAAGAGTGCTAGAAGGAATCAGGGAACAACCAAGGAAAAGCAAGTCGACCAACAAGAGTTTTTGCTTTGGATGTTGCCATACCATGTATCTTTTAGTTTGTTTTTTTTTTCAGAAACGATCTTTTTTTATTAAAATCTCAAAAAGTGGAACACCACATTGTACAGAAATTGAGGAACAAACAGCTTATTACATAAAAAGCAAAACAACAGAACAAAGAATTAATCAAAGTTCCACGCGAGTCTAAGGTTTCGGACACGAGCTTCAGATTTTGAGATCAACACATGAAGTGGTTGATGCCCATCTTGAATTCCATGGTGGATCTTGTTTCTCCAATACCAAATGCAATAGATCATATCTCTGAACTGGTATGACCATTTATTGTGTCTTCCCCGTTCAGTGATAAAATTTCGGATCCAATCAGATGGATCAGCAAGGGAAAAGAATTTTCTCCATTGATGTTTGGGAATAATGTTCTTCCACAATTGTTTTGGGACCTTGCAATCTCTCAAGGCATGAAGGCAAGTTTCTTCCTCAATATTACACAAGTTGCAGTAGGCAGTTTGTGAAACATGGCGTCTGTATAGCATGGACATTGTAGGCAGAGCATTGTGAGCCGCTTGCCACATAGTAAAATTAAGACGGACCGGTCCCTTGAGATGCCAAACATCATCCCAAATCTTGTCAACAGCATGTTGGGAATCCTTGCAGAGGAAGTCATATCCATCTGCCACACTGTATTTTTTATTGTAGGCACTCCTCCAAACAATAGAACCATTAATGACGTCAAAGCCATCCTTCAGAGTTGTTGCTGCAGAACAAATACTTTTCCACACAATTGAGCTGGTAGCTTTAGGTTTTTCAAAAGGGCTACCATACTTTTGAATCAAGATCTTCACCCACAAAGAATGGTCATCAGTGAGTGCTTGCCAGACTAATTTTCCAAGAAGTGCAATATTCATATTCTTCAAAATTTTGAATCCTAAGCCCCCAACTTCTTTTGGTTAACAGACTTTGTCCCAAGATAAAAAGTGCATTTTTCGCTCCCCACTCTCTTCGCCCCAGAAGAAACTTCTACAGATCTTTTCCATTTCGTCCAGACTGTTTTGAGTAAGCTTTACAGTTTGCATTGCATAGAAAGGATGAGTTGCTAAAGAGCTCTTTATCAGAATCATTCTACCTGCTCGTGATAGACTTTTTACCTTCCAGTTAGCTAACTTCTTTCTCATTTTGTCAACAATAAAACTGTAGGTACCTTTTGTAGTTCTGGAGTGCAGGATTGGCATCCCCAGGTACTGTCCCAAATTATCAGTGCACTGCATATCAAGCTCCTGGCTAATTAGAATCTTTAATTGAGGGGTTGTATTCTTGGAGACATGAAATCGGGATTTATAGATGCTAACTTTTTGTCCTGAATACTTTTTGTTTTCTTAAAGTATTCTTATGGCATGAATTGAATTCACGTTGTAATTGTATTTAAGTAAATGAACTAACTTTTAGATTCATTAATAATGGACAACTTAGCTATGCCAACCTTAATTAATACAAGAATGTCAAAACTTTTGTGTTAAGTAAGATAACTAAGAAGTTAAGCCTACCCTTCAACCTCTAGGAAATATTTTTGGACACCATCCGGGTAAGTGTTTTTAGAGGGCTGTTTGTTGATTAGGATTTTGGTTAGTGCGGTCTCAGTAGTTCAAGAAGTGGTTGGTCAGTTTTGGGTGTTTGGTTTCGTTTTGAGAAGAGTGCTAGAGGAAGATCTACAGTTTGAGCATGTTCAAGTTCCGAGGACGAAACTCCTCTTAAGGGGGAGGAATGTAATATCCCGAACTTTAGGAAAGGGCAGACGTGTCATTTTGTAATTTCGTAATATTATGTTTTATATATGGATTAAAGCAGCATATAAATATGTGTTTTCGAGGTATATATATATATATATTAGCAAGGGGCTTAATTGGCAATTACTGGAAATAATGGTAATTAAAAGAAAAAGAGGGTTTAATTTGGATTTAATGGAAAATAAAGGGGAGGAGTTATTTTAAGAAAAATAACCTCCCATTAAGTAGGAGTTATTGTCTGCAAGTTGTGAGAATAGGGCATAACACAAATTTTGTGAGAAGAAAATTGAGAGAAGTTAGAAAGCAAGAAATAAGGAGACTTTCCTTAATTTCTCACAAGATAGTTGATGGATTTCAGAAACGATTGAAGATTCAGAATCCACAAGGAAAGGGCTTCGTTGTGATACTAAAAATTCAGAGTTTTGAGAAGGTTTTGGTTAAGTTTGCTTTAATCAAGTAAGATGCTCTTCCTAATGTTTAATTAAGGTTTTATGGTGTTAAAGTTATGTTTTGGGTATAATTTGTGGTTAGAAATCATCTAGTTTCAAATATTTAAATTCTTGAATCCATGACTTATTAGAACATGAATTTTAGAAATCTTACGACTATGATCGGATACTTATCTGTAGCCTCCACAATCACATTGCTATCGATAAGAGTTGGATGTTGTTCAAAACCTTTTCCTCTTTCCCACTTAACACAAATTTAAACCCTTTTTGACAAGTTCGAATAATTATTTGGGCCAATTATTTAAAATGACTGATTTTCAACTTATTAGGGGTAATAGGACACTCCGAAATCTTATCTTTTTTTATTATTTTTTTTTAATTCACCATATTTCTAAAAGTCATATATTTTGATCTAAATCTCGGATCATCATAATTTTTTCACTAAAATTCATATTTTTTCGTCTTCTTTAGTCTAAAATCAAATTTGATATTTTTCCGAATAAATTTCATAAAATCAATTTTTTTCTTCATAAAAATCGACGTGACGTATTGATCACCGTCATGCATTGACCACCTACCCGGATGCATTGACCGCCACGATCCATTGACAACCTTGATCAGTGACATCTCATTGTAGCGATTTATGCAATGACGTCTCATTGTAGCGATTTATGCAGTGACTTCTTATTGTAGCGATCTATGCAGTGATGTCTTATTGTATCGAATTATGCAGTGACGTGTTATTGTAACGATTTATGCAGTGACGTGTTATTGTAACAATTTATGCATACCTTTGGTTGTAAAAATATGCATTTAAACCAAAAAAAACAAAAGAAATACAGTTATTTTACAAATTTATCTAAAATTTAAACCAACACTAATCAAATAAACCAACATCAATCAAATATTTAAAGATAACAAAGAAATAAAGTTACTTTACAAAGTTATCAAATGTGTGTATCAAGTTGTATATGCGGTGACATCAATATCATTGCATCAGTTATCTAATTGTAAATACAGTCATCAATGTCAATGCTTCAGACATCAATGTCACTGCAAAAGTCATCAATGTCCCTGCATCAGACATCAATGTCACTGCATAAGTCGTCAATGTCACTGCATAAAACCTAACAATGGCATCGTTCGGCTCGCTCTTGTTTTGCATTTCTCCAAATGTGGAGCTTTTAATATGGATAGAAGTACAAGTTTGGTGAAACTACAAAGACTCTTCACTATGACTCTTGTAATGGCCACGTTGTTTGTGCCCTCCTAATAATTGGATTCATTGTGGAATCCCTCAATTCTTTAACATGATCTTGAATCATTTGACGATCTTGTTTAGCTTAATGTCCCTGCATCATTCATCAATGTCACTGCATCGTACATCAATGTCCATGCATCAGACTTCAATGTCCATGCATCAAACATCAATGTCACTGCATAAGTCATCAATGTCCTTGTATCAGACATCAATGTCACTGCATAAGTCATCAATGTCACTGCTTCAGACATCAATGTCACTGCATCTAAAAAAAATTATAAAGCATTTACACAAAAATCTAAAAGATCAACTTTAAACTACCAGGCCAGATTACATTCCAAAAGAAATCCATGAATTATATATATCCTTCTAATTTCCAATGGCAAAACACCTAAAACATCATTTTATATCCATTCAAACGAGCTGGAGCCTGAAAGAAAAATAGCATTGCATCCTACATAATCAAAGACCGCATAAAAAGTACATATCTTAGTGGTTTGCATATAAGGGATCAGATCTAGCTCAGGGAATCCGTCTGTGCTCTCATTCGGGTTGTGGACGACCCGAGACTCGACGGCATGAATTCCGGAGGTGCTCTTGAGTATCGAAGGGGCTATCCAGAGAACAAACTTTATCTCAGACACTGCAATTTCTGCTGTTTACTTATTCATCCCCCTCATCTTCGCTTCGTGTTAAATTTCTATACTAAATTCAATGCCTCAATCTTAAGAAAGTCGGGTCAATTTAGGCCTCGTATACGCAAAACATGCCTTATAGCATTGAGCACTTGAAATTAATTGCAAAAAGATAAATGGAAAAGTGCTTACATTTTCACACTTCAAAACATTAATTTCTGAACCAAAATATAGAAACTCACAGGCCCTTTGGCGAGGATCAAACTCAATAGCCTTATCAAATTCCAGCAGGGATCCCAGCACATCACCATGCATTTTCCAAGAAAAAAAAAAAAAAAGATTTAGTTTTTAAATTAATCTAGCACAATTCATGGGAGTAAAATGATATATCAAACAATATGCCGGTCGAAAAAGAATCATTCCACGTCGAACAGACATTAGAGCTTCTCGTGCAGAACAGCCATTTGCGGCGCCGTCAACTACTGCTCCCGTGTATGTAGAGCTGTTAAACGAACAGAGCCGCTCGTGAACAAGCTCGTGTTCGGCTCGTTAGTGTTCGTGATCGTTTGTTCGTTTAGCTTAACGAGCCGAGCTCGAACATGATTGTAGGCTCGTTTGCTTAACGAGCCGAGCTCGAGCTTGGTTCGCGAACGTTCGATTATGTTCGCGAACATGCTTATTATGTTCGCAAACATGCTTATTAAGTTCGCGAACATGCTTATATAATGTTCGCGAACATGCTTATATGCTTATAATATATGTAATTTTAATGTCTAACATGTTATTTTTACATTAGCACTTTGTGTTTTATATCTTAACGAACCGAGCTCGAGCCGAATTCGAGCCAAAGTCGAGCCAAAAGACAAAAAAATATGTCTAACGAGCCGAGCTCGAACATTTTATCTTTTAAACGAGCCGAGCTCGAACGAATTTTTTGTTCATTTAACAAACGAACGAGCTCGAACGAGCTCATGAGCTTAACGAGCTCATGAGCTTAACGAGATATTGAGCTTAACGAGCTCATGAGCTTAACGAGCTCGAGTTCGAACCACCAGTACTCGGCTCGACTCGGCTCGTTAACAGCTCTACGTGCATGTCAGGCGATGGATTGAAAGTTTCGGCATAAGGCAGAGTGTACTCCCGCCGCCGCCGCCGCCGCTATTGTTGAAAATGAAGTTATGAATAACGTCGGAGGAGGAGGAAACGCCGGCAATGAAGCGGCGGTGGCAGTGATGCCGTAGAGTGGACTTCTTCTATTACAGAACCTTCAAGATTCCGACGTTAACGATGGTTGAGAATAAAAAGACAGAAAAATAGGAAAAGAAAAAAATTAGATCGTCCTTATAATTAAATAAGATTTTGGAGTGTCTTAAATGATCATTAAGTCTCTAACGACGGCCTTATAACTAATAACCACTAATTATTTTTGTGTAACAACAAAGTACGGGGTTCACGTTTGGTTTCGGTATAAACTTGGCTCGAAATTTAAAATTGGTTTCGGGTATTAGACAAACTCCTCATTTGTCTTTTATTATACTTTTATTTGGATTGATGTCTTACCATGAGTCGTTAATTATGAATATTGGTTATTTTTCTTCGGATTAACGAATGTTGTGAATATGTGCATACGTTCACCCCTTTCTTTGATATATACATACACACACATATCCCCTGCATACGGCCTAGTGGTAAGCGGTTGGGGTGGTGTAATGCCACGCTGGACCGAAAGTCGGAGTGTGGGGTTCGAGTCCCGTAAAGAGCCAGCCCCTTTCGGTAAGCGGAAAAAACAGCAAGCCTCTTCCCCGAGCTGCTAGGTCCCTGATCAACCTCTTCTCACACTCTTGTGGGATCGGGGGCGAGGGGACCCTTCCGGTTAGGGTTTAACCGTTTTTACATACACACACATAAAAATAAAAATAAAATGCAATGGTATAAGTAGTCATCAGAAAAAACAAATACTATACAAAATTCATAGTATACAAGATAACTGTTTTTATAAAACGATAATACAAAATCGGTACAAGTATAACAATACAAATACAATGTCATAGTAAAAAAGAGTAATGCAAAACTTGTACTATGAATAATATTACATAAACGCAGTAAAAATATTCCCTTTTTGGTAAAATAAAGAATAAACGCAGTAAAAATAAATGCACAAATACGTTTTCAAAACAGTACCTTAATGATAATAATAATAAAAAAATAAAGTGGATAAATTATCTTCGCGATTCATAATTTATTTGTGGAATTTTTCCAATCATAATCTTCTCTGTAATTTATTTCCCAATCAAAGTGTATAAAATTGATTAATTTGAAGTTTTGCATTTTGGGAACATCCTATTGATTATTTTTTTATATTTTCATAATATTGCATTTTGTTTTGATCCACAGTCAAATTTCCACATGCCAATGATGCTTACATCAATGGTTAAGCCGAGGTCACGAGTTCGAATCCCACCGTGTGTATTGTGGGTAATAATCATTCGTTTTGGTAAAATGAAAAGGAAAAAACCGGATGAATTTTAGGTATTTGTTTGAATTATCAATATGACCGGTAGAAGAAAGAGTGTTTATTCTACTCCACCCATTGTTCGCAGAAGTTATCAACGTGACCAATAGAAGAAAGGGTGTTTCTTCAAGTCCACCCAATGCACAATATTACCCACAGTTTATGTTCTCACCTAGCAAATTGAATATTATTCAACCATTTTACATTATAAGCAGATAATCGGCAGTTTAAAGAGAATGTTGTCACATTTATCGCAAAATACCATCCATCCATGCTAACTCTGATGAATGGGTGGTAATCACAGGAGATTCAGATAGTTCTTCGCGTTTAAAACCTAATTGTGTTGTAGCAAGTCATCTCATCAATGCATGACAGAGGATGGTTCATCGCCTTCATCTACTTCACTCACATTAAGCTAGATACGCAAATGTATAGATACTGTCTTTCAGAAAATCGAATTTATAAAACATTGTCCACAGATCAACCGGTTGTTTACGATTATAAATTCTACAGGCAACCTTAACCTTATCCACGTTTTCTTATTTCTTTTTATACCCGTACATCACATGACAAGTCTACAGCATGTTTACCTCGTGAAGCCATAATATAATATGATACATGAAAGCACAAAATAAGGGTCGTCTTCAGTGGCGGAACTACATACAGCTAGGGGGACAACTGCCCCCCTCAATCCAAAAAAAAAATCTACTAATATATATAGTATGCATATTGTTTGCTCCCCCTTGATTTTTTATTTTTCTCTTTAAAATTTTTATTTCCCCCTACCCGAGATCCTGCGTCCGCCCCTGGTTGTCTTAAAACTAAAAATAAAAAATTAAACCATTATCTATATATATGGACTAATTATTATTACTTAGACTTGGAAGGTTTAAAAATGTTATACTTGTAGTATTTAAGTTCAGCAATACTCTCTTTTATGTCATCCATTGCTCGGTGATTCTTTTTCTTCCTAGGAGCCTTTTGGTGTTCTGCACACACACACAAAAAACGAATAGCATTATTGTCAGAGCAATTTTGTTCATACAGTATCTAAATTGCTCTGAAATAAACAGATATGCTCTGAGTGACTGAGCATATACATAATTGGGGTGTTGTGCTATTGCCAGAGCAATTTGCTATTGACAGAAAATATCTCTGACAATATGAGAAAACCGTGAATATAAAAACCTTCAAAGGGCATTCATGGTGTTAATACCTCTCTTAAACCACCGAATGCATAGGGACCTGATGCTGCTGACGTCGACAAGCACGTGGCAGAAAAGACTAGCCAACTCAGGCATATACTTCTGCCAACATGTCAAAGCAAGAACAAAACGCAACTTATAAAACTCGTTAAACCATGCTTAAATATGTGGGAGAAAAGGGCATAAATTCTTGATGCAGAATGAATACTAGCTACGTATCACCAGCAACTCAATTTTAACTTGATAATTCTGGTTAAAACAAAAAATCCCGCGAGTTTAGCTTTACCTTTAAGAAAAGAAAATCTACATATACTGAATTTCCTGCAAGGAGAGGCGAATATGTGCCGACATGTTTCTTCACAAAGTCTATAACCTACAAATATACAGACAAACAAGTGAACATTAAAAATCATAAATAAATACTCCGTGTGAGTAGTTTTTCTTCATGTTGGGAAGTTTTTCCTTAAATTTCCTGCAGTTTGTCTTCAATTTCCAACCAGATTCTTCATTTTACTTATCCTAGTTATGAAAATGCATATTTGGATCTTATATCCAACTTCAAAAAACGCAAATTTGCTCCAGGCGTGTGTCCTAAGTATCTAGCGTATTTTCGTGTCAGATACATATCGGATACAAGACACGCTACATCAAACACAAATATCCGTACATCATAGGGCATACATGTTATCGATTGCTAAGGAGCCTTCTAATCTCATGTTAAACTCACAAAGGCTGGCCAGTCTTTTAAGCAAATTGAAAATTAAATGTAATGCACATATACTCTCCTCTTGTTTCTTTCCAGTTTCTATGCCCAAACCCTTACCCCACACCACATCCCCTTGGATTTCAAAAATGGTTGTCCGTAGCAAATTATACCACGAAATGGTACCTCCAACAATGATTAGCCAACATGTATTCTCTCTATGTCTATGGAGTCTCTGGTTTGTAAAAGAAGGCACCTTATAAACCAGATGACAAGTGAAAGGAGATAAAAAAAAATAATAATAATAAAGCTGACTCGGTTACCTGCGTTTCTGCCTCTCTTTCGGTAGTTGAGCTGCTTGTAACCTTTTCCGTCAAACCTAAGGAAGACACTGGGAATTATAATCATATTGAAACTAAATAGCAACAGAAAAGCTGTACTTCCCCCTTTTAGACCAAGTTGCTTACCACTTGCGGCATGATGCTCTTGGCACCACTCTCCCATTTTGTCCAGGCATTCTTTCTCTTGATGGATGACAATATCAGGACCCTATACACATATACAATCAGTAGTAAACACAGGACCATACTGTTTGTGCGTGTATGTGCAGTGCAATGTGGGGGGGGTGGGGGGGGGGGGGGGGGGGGGATGACACACCAGATTATATTTGGGAAAATGAAAATGCGATGCAGAAAAATTCTCCTTTGTATCCCAATTATATCAATGGCAGCGAACCATGCACCTTAATTAACAAACGGTTAAAAAGTACTTGCAGCAACAAAGTAACTCCTCTATTTGTTTTTTAAGTCCTTTCACTAGATCATGGCAAATAAATGATTTGATGGCATGTGCATGAATTAGAATATAGCTTTGACTATACAAACATTAAAAAATCGTCTTTTGTGGGAAGAAAATAGGCAGGCAGTCAACAGAATTGTGCTCTAGTGAAAGATTTGGTTGCTAATTTCCCTACCCGATAACTCTATGAAGTGCAGATGCAGCCCCCCCTAAATGGTGTAACAATACTATAGTCAAATTAATTAAACAAGTTAAAATGGGTGACATACCTCAATCGATTTGGTCAAACTACCATCTGTGATAATGCAAGCAATCTCCAGTATTCGGTCAGTTTCGATTTCCAGACCTACATATACAACCAAAATAGCAGCTGGCTCGTATAATGTTATTTTCCTAAGAAGTAAAAACCTCACCTATAATCAATCCTTTTTACGCTATTTTCTTTTAGACATGTTCACCGGTGAGATAAGTTACTGTATTGTTAGAAGTCATTACAATAGAAAGATGTAAAATAAAATGAAGGTAAAGAAGAGGCTTCATAGAGCAGAGATTAGTTTGCAACTCAACAACAAAGGAACTGATCAGGGGCTTCCCCATACACAGTAAAGATGAGATGCTAATGGTATACGAGTATGCCTTTTCGATTTGTTCTCGTAGGAGATATGTTCGAATGCTTAATCACACTTCGTTCAGGTTGAAGCTCTTAACTCCTTAAGTGCCGATCAGAGCAACCATAAGAACATGAAACTTAAAAGGATGGTCAACCTCTACCACCGAAACAGCATTTAAAAGTAAGTGACGATATCGTTAATGAGAGAAAAACAACAATATGGTCAATGACCTTTAGGTGTACGGAATAGACAGATAAGATGTACTCTCGTGAGCTTACTGATGCTCGTTATAATGGGAACCTGAAGAGCCTATAACATGAATAATTTATGATTTCCCTTATTAAATTAATTTGCACAATAATTTAGTTATAAATACAAACACTAGTATTTAGCACAAAAAGAGGGAATAATCAGCAAGGATGACAGAGACATTCTCAAGGGAAATCAGCTAATAAAAGGCATGAACAACGTTTTGAATCTAGTACAACAGGCTAAGTGAAATTGCAATAATGTAGTAATATGATAAAAATTTGAAAGTTGCTTGAACACTAGAAATAAACCATACCAACACACAGCCAGTAAAAGACTTACCAGTCATTTCCAAATCGATCCAAACAAGAGGCAACTTGTAGTCGCTTGAAGCCGCATCTGAGTCTTTCTGGAGTCCATTCTCCGCTATAGGGCCAGAATTGATGCCCTTTTTCTTTTTAGCTGAATGAAAATCAGTTTAAAGGCACTGATGAGGGGCAGCCACTTAACAATCAGAAGCATTGACTACAAATAATATTGGAGAACAACCAGCAATACACGTGGTGGAATAATTTTGACTGGTTTTTCGTATCTTGGTCTAGGGGAAGCAGGGCACACTAAAGCATCTGCATGTGCAAGGTCAAGAAAACTAAGGCACTTCGGGTCTAATCTAGACAGCTTTAACATGCTTTTTCTAACACACAATTTCAGCAACTCACACTCGAAACCTCAAGTCACTAACAACAGGTTTATAGATACACAAAGGTTCCATTTCATTTTGTGTCCTAGTCACAGTTCACAGCATCAAACATAAATATATCTAAAACTACCATACATATCTTCCAGAAATAAGTTCATGGCTGACCTTTGGTATCTGCATCTGCAGTTATAATTTGCTCTATATCCTCATTATCATCAACATCAAGCAAAGAAAACGCATTTGAGAGTTGTTCCATTTACCCTGAGAAAAAAAAAAAAGGAGATGGTGAACTCCTTAGTCAGAATCTTTAAAAGAACATATACAAACATACTGCAGGAGAAAGAAATGGAAAATTCTAATGCACTCATAAGAAAACACATTGTCATCTTTCTTCACACAGAATTCCATGTGACACCCCAACCTATGCATGTTCCGGGATCATAGAATTTGAGAAATTGTCGGTTTTGTTCCTTTTTAAGGGAACACACCTTCAAACCGTGCAATGAGCAATGCTTAAGAAATGTCATTCAAAATAGGGTGTCTTTATTGGTGCCACATCCAATCTATCTTTGTGGCTGCACAGTGCCTATCGACTTCTTTAGTCAATTTAGAGCTGAGGATCAGACTTTCCCATGGTCGATTGTCACAAATGACCAGGTGAGCATCGATTCTAGGATTGACATTGAAAATGGAGATTGTTTATGGTGGTGCCACTAAAAAGGCCCATCAAAATACCATTAGAATGCAAAGGCTCGACAAAAAAGCATCTTGAATTGTTAGCACAACATTAATTGGATTTTGAATCCCAAACATCAAATCTTTAGCACTGAACTCCAACGTATAACCGCAAACATTTCTCATCAACTACATACATCTAAGATCATTCGGTATAGCCCTGATACCTTTAAGTAGTCTCACGAGTCAAACTAAATCTACAACACTGAATGAAGACCTTGAATTGCGAATATCTCATGTTACTAGCAAGAAACATTGGCTCAAACATATTTTACACCATTTCCATACAGCCCATGTTTGTAAAGTATTGATAAAAAGCCAATCTTCACAGCACGCTTATGAAGAGCATCAAAGCACACGTCACAACATTTCAACAGGAATGGTGAAGCAGAGCACTTCAAAATGGGTTACCTGTGCACAACGGTAATGGCGACGGCAGGCTGAGGAAGCAGGAAGGGTTAAAAGGTCCTTCAACGCAATTGCTGAGATTTTTTTCTTTACAGAGAAATTGCTGAGAGCTTTAGAAGAAGAATCTTGGACCGCGCCAGAACCCGACCGTAGTACAGAGTAGCGGATCCGGATTTTATTTGTGGTAGAATCCGAGTTCGGGTGCAGATTCGGGATCTGTTGGTTTGAAGCGTATCATCTCCCGTGTTTGTGGGATTTTGGTTCAATTCATCGGTTTGGTTTTGTTTTGTATTTTTTATTTTTTTTTAATTACAATTGAAATAAACTACGATAAAAGTGTATTAGGTGAAAGAGAGTAAAAATGAGATGCTCTAATGTATGCCACTTGGTATAACTTCCTACAATCGTTGCACTATAAAATCTCTCATCAGCTCTAGCCAGTTGAGCTATGGCTTTGGCTTTGTTTGTAAAACCAAATTCTGTAAATTAAAAAACGAATCCAATTTTTTTTCAATAATAGTTGATTAATTAAAACTCACTTCGTCCAATTTTATTAGTCACGTTTGACTTTTCACATCGACGAAAAATTATAGTTAATGTTTTGAATTTCATTAAATGATCTAATATTTTTACATTTAAAGGACATAGATGTAAAAATATTGATTATTTAAATATTAAAATTAACTGTAGAAATTGACCCATATTTATCCCCGAGATTGAGGTGAGAATGTCCATCTCTTAATATGATGGGTTACACAATCACAAGTTCCCAATGTGGGATACTTTCTAAATCTCAATGCCAACAAAGAGGCCCAACACTTGCACAATAATGGTGTGACTCTGATACCATGTAGAAATCTAAGCCCAAACCCATATAAGAAGAGGGGTATCATCCCCAAAACCTAGGTTGTGAGGTGAGGGATGTCCATATCTTAATATGATGGGTTACACAATCACAAGTTCCTAATGTGGGATACTTTAACATTAACTAGACTTTTCTAAATCTCTTTATAAGGTCAAACGGGACTAATAAAATGAGACAGAGGAATTATTATTCTTCAATGGTTTTTTTTTTTTTTTTTGAAAGATATGATTCTTCAATGTTATCAAAGACTTCTTGGCATGAGCTGCATATTGTTGATTTAAAGGAATTCTTTGTATGGAATGAGAGGATACAGTTGCCTTCGCCTTCAATTTTTTATGTGAGATATTTTTTAGAAGAAACTTGTCGATGTGTCAAATATCCTTTCTAAAGCATCATGACGTAGAGACATCTCAATTAGATGTATCTTTATTATTTAAAATTAACGTATAGTCTTTTGGGTTTTTTTAAATGTGGTTTTTTACCTAAATAGTTTTTTAACCTATAAATGCTTAAGTCTTTAGATGGTATTATGGGTCTTTTGAATGAATTTATCTAAGAGGTTGGGTTACTTCTTGTTTGTCAATTTTCTTTATAGCACTTTCTACGTTACATCAATTGACGCGAATGAGTATCATATTGCTAGTCCAACCATCACCGACGACATTTTCTAGAAGGTGGTATTTTCCTTCAAATGACTTGGTTATTAAATGTATTTGGATGTTTTTTGAACAGAGACCTCAACCTAGCATTATTTTTCGAGATCGTACTGGTAACAGCCTTTGGGTTTTTCTCCAAGCACATTTGCAATTCTACTAGGGATTGTTATGATGTGGAAGATTTGGAACTTTAGCCGACGATGCTGGATCTCATCGGGTAATAACTATGGGCCGTATCATCCTATTACGCCTAACCCACTTCCCAGTCCACCACATGTCGGTCAGGACGAAGCAAAGTTGGATAGCGCAGCTCGGACCACGGCATCGTCAGGAGCTCTCCGCAGGCCGGATAGAGCTAAATGCGCCTTTATCCCACGTGGATGATATATCTGATGAATATCGAAAGAATCCCTTGTAATTACAACTCTGGCCCTGTTATTTAAACTAGCGCAATTACCTCCTATAATCATAGAGATTCATGCGTACAAATCCGCGATCAGTTACAAACAAAAGTCCTTGAAGGACACGACACAATTACCACCGAGGGCACAAATGTTCCATATATAAATGATCCTTAGAACTACGGTAGATTTGATTTATTAACAATTACAGGATACTTAGGCAACCTGAGAACAAGCATTCTCAGACTCAGTCAAAATCACACACACTCCTCCCCCCCACCCCCGTTTCATATTTTCTTTAAGTTTTTGGATTTTGAATATTGTCTCTAAAATAAATCTATCCGGATTATTACTTTGACGGTATTCTAGCATCGTCATTAGCAATTCTACTAGGGATTGTCTCATGCTACCTTCCGGAGGTTTTCTTAATCTTATAGTGGGAATTGGCTTTTTATGTTAGTTTCATATTTTCTTAGTCTCTGTTTTTTTTTTTTCCTTCTCTTTTTGTTAAATGTAGTGGTAATTTATGGTTGCATATTCTAACCCAAGTAGGTTTGTCTTTAAAGGGCTTGTTGATTGGGGTGTTCCCTCCTTCTTGTATCTTTGGTGCTTGTTTAGCTGATATCGTCGCTTGTGTCGTCGCCAAAAATAATTCTTAAGTGTATATCGTTATTGTTAAGTTATATTAGATGAATATGTGGAGAAAAAATAGCGTATACTTTGTTTAGAAATTTGTTGAGTGGATATGTGTATTGATTTGGTCTAACCAACTTTCTTTTAGCTTAAGTAAAAAGCATATATACGCTAAAAAAAAAGTAAAAAGCATATATACACTCACCTAAAAAATATATATGGATATGAAATGTAGATTTTTATTGTTAAGTTACCCACCGACACACAAAAATAGAACGTCTTATGAAACAATGTTTTAACATATGCAGATCAAAACTTAATATATTCTCTGTAAATTGTTTTATTTGATAGTACTTTGAATTTAAATTATAGATATCATTTTATTCCGGTAGGTTGGTTTAAAACATCATCAAACAAAGTAAATGAAATGAAGCAACCCAAAAAAAAAAAAAAAAAAAAAGTTGTAATTGATGTTTATATAACACGTTTTTCAGCTTTTATTATTTTATTTTACTTTAGGATATATATCAGGTTGGTCAATATTATCTCTATGGTGGACGTGCCGGAGTGGTTATCGGGCATGACTAGAAATCATGTGGGCTTTGCCCGCGCAGGTTCGAATCCTGCCGTCCACGTTTTTTCCATTTTTTTTTTTTTTTTTTTCATCCTAACCAGAAAATCTGTTGCTTCTGCTACAGGCTACCATTAAGCCTCATGGCTTAAGACCAAAAAACAGCTTAGATAAACTAGCAATGCAGTGCGTTTTTCAAGCGAGAACCTTATACTAGAATTTTAAAAAAATAAATAAAGGCATCCTGCTCTGATTTAAGGGAATTCATCAACGCCACCATCTTTGTTGAGTACTCACACGATACGTACCGTAGACATTCAAATGCCCGCCCTGTCACTTTCAGTTTTTTTGCAGATATATATGCAATGCAATGACACCGACTGATACCTAGAAGGAAAGTGGTAGTGGAAAAAGAAAATGTTTAATGTATTGTACAATTTGGGATTATTACATATGGTCTAGAATTTTCACTCATTATTTACATTAATTGAACTAAACGCGACATGGCCACTCTCAATTTTTGGTGTAAATAATTGACGCGACATAATCCATACCCTATGTGAAGTTTGATGATTTACGCTTTATAAATATGACGATGCGACTTGACCCAACTTCGATTCTAGTCCATTGTACGTATCACACACAATGCTATACTCCTTGTGGAAACCATACTAGACTATTAACCAATAATCGAGAGTCCTAAAAACTGCCTCTTCCCCGTTAATAGGCTAACTTTCTTGACCCAACTTCATTCCTCTAGTCCATTGTACGTATCCAAACAATGCTATACTCCTTGTGGAAACCATACTAGACTATTAACCAATAATCGAGAGTCCTGTTGCAGTATGAATAATGGATTTAATAGAAAGTGGTATTCTTAGAGGGCCCAAATTTTATTCCTAAAATAATATAAAATAATATATATCTCTATTTTACAACATCTCAATTCAAATACCCTCCACAACAGCATTCCTATTCTTATTCTTATAATATTTCAAATAATATTAAATAATACGTATTTTACCTCACAACTCTATTTATACACATTAAATATTTATTATTTCATTCAAGCAGCATCTCTATCTCTATTCTTATAATTTTTAATAATTAAATATGTTTAGGACGTGTATAGTGCTTCCCCACAAGTAAGGATGTACTATTTATATCCCTAAAAATAAATAGGGATAGAGACTCTGCTGTGGAAGCTATTTTGGGGTAAACTTTATTTTTTATTTTCATTTTAATGATAGGGCACCATATAGGGCTTCTGCTACGAATGCCCTTATGGTGTTGAGACATTATTATAACATAGATGATGTCATATTAGACGTCAGTTTTACTGCTATCATGCAGTGTCATTAGTTTTTTTTTGAACAGCAAGACATGCGGTGTCATTAGTACTCCCTCCGTTTTTATATATATGTCGCTGAGAGAATAATCACAAAGATTAAGAAAGTAATTAATATGTGTATTGAAAATGTATTTTTTTTTTGAAGATGTAAATGTTTTGTTGGTAAATGAGTTTTTAGTATTGAAATTATGTTTTTTTTATTGGAGATGTAAATATTTTGTTGGTAAAGGAGAAAAAAATAATAAATATGCGCATTGAAAATGTAAAAACCAGATAAATAGAAAAATAGCGAAAACTGAAATATGACAGATAAAAAAAACGGAGAGTATAATATAAAAAGAGAAACATGAGAAAATATACTTTTAAATCATAATGTTTGATCGGTATGCCGAATAAAATATGATTTGGAACGTATGTTTCGGTGAAATTTACGCGGATATTACTCAGCACACAACCCATATAAGCCATTCCATAAAATATTTTTATTGATTTTGGTAGCGATAATTTTTTCTTTCTCATAAGGACTCACGCAAAAACTACCTATTTTTAAAGCATACTTCATGCAGTTTTGGCTGTTCAATCAAATATTTTTCGTAGCCCCACTTTTTTATTCATCCCATCAGGACGGACGAAATCAAAGAATTGGTGGTCGGATAGGCTAACAGATTATATATATATGATCGGGCGGCATGGACTAAGACAATTAATCGTGTTGGACTGAATTACGTAAGATTTTTTATATATCAAAAACAAAAAACTGCGCCCACCCTAGCGATGTCTTGGGTCCATCCTAGACCATGCAAAACTTACCTATATTTACCGTATACGTCGCGAATGTTCGTATAACCCAGAATTTCCTACTACTAATGTTAAAGATTAAAGATTAATTATAAGCTGCTTGGATTTTTCTGCGGATAGTTAAAAAATTTACAATAATACGAAATTACAACTGAAATATGTTTATAGAAATATATTAAGGTTTTTACTGAAATATGTTTATAGAAATATATTATGGTTTTTTTTTTTTGCTCTAATGGGATTCGAATACGGTCTCCATGTCAATTTATAGTCTAGTTCACCATTAAATCGATGCACCTTGTGTGAAATATATTAAGTTGATTACATGCCGAGAACCAAAAAATTTGTTATGCTTAGAAATATTTTTATTCTATTTTTTGAAAATCTAGGTTACATTGGAAATCATCATATTTAAAACTCACGGTGGCTAGCGGGGCGTATCCAAGAATTTTCCGACCGTAAAACTATATTTTTAGTGGAGCTAAAACTAACTTTTTTTTAACAACGAAACGACAATTTTCAACAACAAAACTATACCGTTTTAGTATAAGAAAAATCTCCGGATCTCATTGTGGGGTCACGTGACCCCCTTAAGGTCACATAGATCCGCCCTGCCTTAAACACAGAGAAAACGTCTATCAAGCTAACGGATAATTAAGAAGGCCGTCTGTTGCACGAAGTTGTTGCCGGGAACATACGACTTCTGTCCTGATTGCCACGAATAGCCGGAAGGGGTTTTTTATTTTTTGAGGGTCGGAAGGGTTTGAATAGCCGCGACTTCTTAGGGTTTTTCTTTTCCGGTAACTGTAATAAAAGACCGGTAAGAAAGAAAGAGGGGGATTTTTTTAAGGGCATTCAAGGTAGAATACCTTTGCGATGGATAGGTAGAAAATACACAAAATAAGTGAGTCAAAAAGTACACTCAAATTTTGAAAATCTTTCGAAATCTCCCACTATACAAAATGCACTACGAAAACGTTAAAAATAGGTAGCTTTTGCGCGGTTTGTATGGGATGAAGAAAAAAGTATGGCTACCGAAAATCCATGAAAATATTTGATGTTGAGTAAAAAACCCGCAGAAATTTCACCGAAGCATGCATTCTGTTGGAGAAAATGGTCTATTAATGACCATAATGCCTTGCTTAGCGGCCATAAGCCTTGTGTAGTGACATTAAGTTTTGTTTAGTGGTCATAATGTCTAGGTAGTGGCCATAAGAGACCTTAATGTCAGGCGTTACATTTTCACCTATATAAACTCACTTTCGTAGAAATGTCTCTACAAAAAAGATTTCCAACTTTCTACTAGTACATTTTATTCATATATAGTGTTAGTTTGCATTTTGTCGAAGAGAATGTCAGGACACCTAAGAGTTCGCCGTCTGTTCGAGGTTTGAAGTATCATTACATCGAACATGTAAATCGTTGTATTCTATGAGACAATTGCTACCACCGTAGGCACTATAAGCAAATTATCCTAAAGACAAGGTGTTCGCACTCGCATCGGTTTGTATATTTTAATTTGCATTATTCTGTAATGTTGTAGTTTTTTTTGTATATTGATTTAATACATACGGTACCATAGACCTAACACATTCTAAATAACATTTTACGGGACATACTCGTCAAACATTATAAATTATTACAAGCGTATTTTCTCAAGTTTTCCTTATTGGGTGGGCAGTCCCCTCGAGTCAGTGTGAGAGAAATGTGTGGCCTGACGGTACTCCAATGCTCCGGCTAGGGAAGCAGAAACCACGCGGGATACATAAATAGGCACATCGTCAAAAACCGCACTGCATCGAGCTTTCCAGAGGTTCCAGAGGAGCATACAAAAAGTAGAGATCTCATACGGCGTGAAACGCACTATTATTGCACCATAAAACTCCTTGAAGTTTGATCCATGTTGCATCCGCTGACTACCAAAAGGCGAGGCTGCCCAAATCTCCCTAGCGTAGTCACAATCAAAGAGTACATGTCGTAGGGATTCCATATCCCTGCCACATGCCAAGCAAAGCCCCGTACCCATACTACGCTTTTGCAAGCTGCTCCCCAATCGGCAAACAATCTTGCAGGTATCGCCATAAGAAATGCTGAACACGTGGCGGCACACTGATCTTCCAAACATCCCGCCACACTCTGTCTGGCCCTGAAGAGGAAGATGCATGTGCCAAACCAGGTAGTCCTCCATATAAGGTCAATGCAAGAAAATACCCTGACTTTGCCGTATATCTGCCCCGGTGATCATAATGCCAAATCAACATATTCGGATGTGAATTGCCTGCAATGGGAGTCTGAAGGATGGTGTCCACATCCAAAGTTTGGAATTCTTGCATGAGGAAAGGCAAATTCCACTATCTTGTACCTGACAAAAGCAAGTCCTGAACTGTAATATCCATGGGTAAGGAATGGGAGGAGTGGGCTAACCCAAAGGATGGAGGCCTAAAAACCCAAGCATCATGAAAGACGTAGACTGAGCTCCCGTCTCTATACACCACCACAGCCCCTACATTAACTCCTCCATAGGAAAAATGGTATGCTTACTAACCCGGCCGCCATAATAGTTGTTCCCGGATGGTACTTTGCATTAAGTACACGACTCGCAAGGGCGGTAGGGCAAGTAAGGAATCGTCACGACTTCTTGGCAAGTAATGCCAAATTAAAACATTCCATATTGCGGAAGCCAAGGCCCCAAGGTTTTTAGGCAAGTAGCAAGTGTCTCGCCAATTCCGTCTTGGTATGCACCTTCAATGTCCGGATTTTGCAATGCCTCGGTATCCCCCCAAAAGAAGCCGCGGATATATTTTTCCTAATAAAGTTATCTTGCGATGATTTAATTAAAGATGTGGTCCACCTAACGGAGGTATGAATTCCTACTCTCGTAGATAATTCGCCTATCAATCTCTCATCTCTCGATATATGAGATCGACGCTATCAAAACAAGGTGTAAGATCTCTCAATCTAGCAACCTAGAAATCTAACCTATCAACCCTCGTTATGTCAAGGTTAAAAAATCCATCTTTCCTATGGTGATCTAAGGTTCACACCGACTCTCGTCATACGTTAAACATCAACAACAATTCATCTTTCGATATCGATTGCATAACAAATAAGCATAGAAAAGATACAGCTTTAATCAAATTCACAAAACAAATCTAGATTGAAAATAAAGAACCTGCTGAAACGGATTCACATAGTTTGAACAATTGCTCGGCCTCCAAGCATTCAAAGATAAACGGCAAGAAAGCAAAACGGAAATAAAAACAAGAAAAATCGCAACCCCCCCCTCCCCAAGGGGGCGGGGCCGCCTAGAGTCTCAATCTCTTGGACTAAAACGTATAAAATGTGGAAGGAACCTTAAAACACTGCATAATGTGCGTAGGTATAGCTTGCAGGCTCGATTTAATCATCATTTCCTTCCCTGCAGAGGAAAGAAGCTTGTCTTTCCAGCCGGAATTTTTTTTCCACACCTTATCTCGGAGAAAATAAAAAACCTGCCGTTTATTTCTTGTTAGTGATAAATGGCATGCCCAAGTATTTACCCGTGCCAATCCCGACTGGGATCTGAAGAAAGTCCGATATGTGCTCCCTGTCCTCTACGGACTAGCCATACTAAAATATAAGCTGGACTTATGAAAATTGATAGCTTGACCAGAGAGCATCCATACTGATTAAACAGATCCACCAACGTCTCTAATGCCCCGTCCCTTTACTCAAAAGATAGCACACTATCATCAGCGAAAAGCAAGTGCGAGACATGAACTTGCGTCTGTCTTCCAAACGTAATACCCTGGAGCAACCCTCCAACGAAAATGCGTCCCATTCATATGGAGGGCGCCTCTTGTGGGCGGCTGGAAATGTAATTATGATGCTTCTATCAAGGACTCGGGTTCTAGGGTAGGTCTGATCTTCAGGGACGGGCTGTGATCGATTTCTACAGCCTTTTCGTTTCACTTTGACCCTGATATAAGCCCAGAGACTCTAGAGATGCAGGCGATTCTTTTGGCAATGGAAGAGGCTATCCGGTTGGGGATCTCCATAGTTACCTTCGAGACTGATTGTTTGCCATGCGTTCAGGCGTTACAGCGCCCGTCAGATGACTTGTCTGTCTTTAATTGCTTAGCGCGTGACTGTCTTGCGTTTTTTCCGTCCTTTATATCTATTTCTCGACGCATTTGTTTACATGGGTTGTCATATTGATCGCACTGGAAATTTCTCCCGACGTATTTGCCCCGCTCCCGGATACCGAGCCCTTATCCGGAAGAGAAACGTTCGGCGCGGCATTAAATAAATCTAATATTATTGCCTCTACGTCGTCGTATCAAATAAAAGCAGTTAGTTATCTTTGTGTGACCGACTCAATCGGGGTTCATTTCATGTCCATCAACATGAATTGACTAAACGGTACTACTTAGCTTATCCGTGTTACAACCGCACTCAAGGGCACTACGCGCATCCACCTTAGCAGAGTCCCTCCGTACTTAGGGTCATTATGACCTACGGAGTTCTTCCACCTCAGGAACACTCTTTTGCAACATATTAGTGGATCACACCAATATCCACAGAGTCTAGAAAAGGTAGACTCCGATAGCACGCACACCTCAGCAGAGTCCCTCTGTATTTAGGGTCTTTGACCTACAGAGTTCCTCCACCTTCAGAGGTAGCACATGCATCGCGATTTAGCCTGGTGCCTAGCCAAGAGAGACATGTTGTTTAATCTTTTACTAGTCAAGTACGTTGTTTATTAGGATGATTAACTAGCCACCTAAGTGTTTTCAAATAATCTCCCTCACCTTGACTACTCTCTTCCTAGACCACTAGACACGGACAAGGCCTAGCAATTACACAGACATTGATGAATGCTAACTCATCAAAGCACAAGCCTATCATGCTCTTCCGACGGATCCGAACTTCAACTCCCTTTAAGAGTACATTCGGTGTTTTAACTGAACGAATCAGAAGCTCAATTCAGGCTTGTTCAAGTTTATATCGTGTTAACACATCACGTTTAAAGGTTTAGAAATGATAAAACGTACTTATAAGGCTGAGCAACACCCAAACGCCCGTTTAAAGACATGGACGCCCGTCTGGAACCTACTGGACGCCCGTCCACTTTCCCCAAACGCTCGTCCACCCTAAGACAGCTACAACCTGAATGTAAAATAACACCTCAGACACCCGTTCAGAGAAACCAGACGCCCGTCCGAAATGTGACCAAGGCAGACGCCCGTCCACATGAAGCAGACGCCCGTCCGACCTGGGTTTCGGCAAGAACCCTAAAATCCTCAAGTCCGATCCAAATCAGTTTCTAACCCAAAATAACAAGCAATTTAAACATAGTAAAACGTAAATAAACATATCTAACCATTCCAAGAACACCTATGATCCTTGATCAACGAAAAACACATCTTCCTAGCATTAAAACATCTTAAACACCTTAAAACTTGATCTAAACCTTATAAACGATAATTGGAATCATAGGAAGAGCCTCTTACCTTAATTGCCCGCAACACCGACAAACAAAACACCCAAAGAATCGCAACAATTGTTGATCCTCAACCCCAAAACCTATGTGATCAACAAGAAACCCTAAAATCCTATTTCTTGCTGAAAACCGAAACTGAAAGAGCCTGAAAAACAGAAGATTACCTGGGTTTACTGCTGTGAGACTATTTTTAGATTATTCTACGCTTCAAGACGATCGTTTCGACTACTCATGGCTGCGAAACAGAGCTACGGATTAAAAGATACGAATTTTCCAAGAATCGAACTCTACGAATACCGAAAACTAGGGCTAAACTGAAAACTTACGGAATAAGGATATTTTATTTTCCAAAGTTGCGTCTCATCGTGCTGATCACTTTTCTCTCCTACGGCATCTTGAACAGATGAACGGATTGATCACACGGTTCTTCCTATTATTTCGTTTTCTTCTTGCGTTGCTTCTTCTCATTCTGTCGTTCCTTCCTCTCTTTTTTTCAGAAATTGCGTGTGAACTAATAATGAATTAGTTTGGGGATTATTCCCTTTTATAGCCATTTAATTAAACTCATTAATTAAATAACTAAATCCTTTTAATTAAATCCTTTTTAATTAAATAAATAGGATAAATAATAATTAGGTCGTAGCAAATACGCCCAATGACTATTTTACCCTTTTACGAAAAGTCGGGATGTTACATTCCTTCCCCCTTAAGAGGAGTTTCGTCCTCGAAACTCGAATGTAAACGAGAGGTGCTTGAACTCTGGACTTTACGAAGCGTTTCGTCTCCTAACTCGTATAGTCTTCTTCTTCTTCCATCTTCCCAACTCTTTTCCTTGTAATGAGCCAACTTGAGGTTGCGACGATCCACTTCGATCTTCTCGTTGGCTTGCTGTATCAAATCTAGTCTCGTATTCTGTTGTCGCTCCATTTCATCCCAGAAACTTGCGTTCTTCTATCTCTATCTTAATGAAAGATCGCCAGCGGTACTGTTCCAATTCTTGTACTTCTTGGTCGTTCCGAGAGGGACTGCAGTTACCATCTCAAGGTTTTCACTCTTCATTTTCCTTCCCAATCTTTCCCAATCGGAATCCCAAAGCTGATTCCAATGCCAACTGTTGCCATCTTCATCTAACTCGTGACCAAGGGCTGGTTGGGCTCTAGCCACTCACTTGTAACCGGAAACAACTGGATCTTTGTCTTGCTTCTTTTACGAATTCATCGACTGCCTCGAATCTTGCAATCATTGGTTCAACACTCTTTGATTGCTCCTGCTGACCTATACCCTTAGTGCTTGAGCTTCCCAACTGACTCACAGCTTCCCGGCATACTTGACTTCCTTCGATCTCAAATTCCATCATGGCACCACAAGCTTGCTGAAGAACTGCAAGGATCCCGGCTGAAAGACTTCTGAGACTTCTTGGGGATGCATTTACCATACTTTCTCTCTGACGGTCTGATTCAATCCTTATGCCAATTAGGGTTATCTTGGAAAGTAAAAGAAATTGAAAGGTGACAAGTTGAGTACCAGGGTGGTATGTCAACTAGGTAAGCCAAGGAAGGGTACAATGCACTTGAAATAAGGAAGGTTGCTTGGGTTACAAGCAAAACAAGAAAAAAAAAATCCGCGTTGGAGAAAGTTGAAGTTGGTTCCAGGATGAAGAATAAGGCATTGTATCATAATACAAAATATGGCCACCAGAAGGACAACAAAAGAACACCTTACAGATGTAATTCTTTCGAGAGAGTGGAATTCTGCAAGATACGGTGGTCTACAAGGACTTCAGAGGCAACTTGGAAGAATGGTAATAGGCTTTCATATAAACCTTTAGAAAGAGGAGACGTTAGAACATCACCAGATGGACTTGAAGATATTCTCAATGTATGAAAAGAGAACACCGAGCTTGAGAACATTAAGAAAATGACCTTGATTGTTAATCATTGGTTAACAAGGATGTATTTTGGCGAACTAGAAAAAAAATCTTCAGTTCACGTGAGTTTCGTAAGGGAAACATCACACAACAGAAAAGCAAAGTAAAGGTGCAAGGTCGAGCACCGGAAGGACTAGAAAGATAGAAATCAAAAGAGAGCAAGAATCTCATCATGAAGGAGCCATGGAGACAAAACGAGTACACCAAAAGGTCTCAGAGTAAGATAAACACTTGTCAAGAAGTGTCCAAGTTTGCAATAGTCAAAGAGAGGTTAATTCAAGATTTAAAAGAAATAGAAATTTCCCTCAAGGAATAGTAAGGGAATATCAAAAGTCTGGATAAGTAAGCGGTAAGCAAGATTTTTAAGTGAAGAGGAAACGACACTTAAGAATTGTTGGGTAAGGTTTGATTTCAAAGAATTAATTCAAACCTTCAAAGGAAGTTTAAACGATCATTGACGACTCAAATAAAAGGTTCAAGGTTGCACTACTCGAGAGGAATAGTACACTGCTAAGGAATAAATGCTCAAGGTTATTCCCCGTGTGGAAATGAAACGGTTAAAATAAAATAGACTTTCAACCGGTGCAACAAAATTGGAATAGAAACGCCAAACAGAAAGTGGGAAGTCAAAATGATGTATATGGCGGTCCAGGGCTCTAAACGGCCCGAAGGAGATTTAAAACTGAAGGGTACAAGGTACAATAATCTGAAATGGAGATCAAAAGTTTAGGAACTCAAACGTCGGTTGGCTAAATAAGTTCGGAGGGCACATTGGAAAAGGCTACCTTCTGCTTGAAACTAGCTTAGCATAATTTGCTAGAAGGTTAAAGATAAGTAACTGAAGAGGAATGCCATGATACGCTTAAAAATTTGACCAGAAAAAAAAGATATGCATACCTTAAAGAAACATGCAGCATTAGGTGAAATAGTTACAATATCGACACTACCCTTAGGAGGGGAGCTGAAAAAAGACACAAGTAAAAATAATGTTCTGACATTAAAATATTCAGCAAACTTTGAATTTGCATGAATGATGGGAGTGCAACAATTTAGAACTTTGAAGTGAATTTGTTTCTTGATTTGAAAAGTCAGAAAGAATGAATTTGTTCAAAAGAAAGGCTTATGTAGATATGTTTCGGAGATAATTCATGACACCAAGCAGAGAGGATTTGTTACGTTTTAAGATCTCAAATGAGCGATTACATGAGAAACAAATTACCAGAAAAGGTATATTTATAAACGGGCACGAAAAGGGTCTGAACATCAAACATGGCATGCTGGAGGATAGCATCTTAATTCTTGTTTAACACTGCAAAAGAAACTATAACGTTAGCTTTATAAGCATCCTACTAAAAGGTTTAACTCAGGAAGAGATCAAACTTCAGGGAACTCCTAAACATAACAGTCGTGCCTTACTACCCTCTTAGCCCCAAACTCTAAGTCAAGGAGGTGAAAATTCCTTTTAGGTTGCTGTGTAAATTGTTTTACACTGGATCTGACATTATCAATTTGTACAGAAAAAACGAAGAAGAATTTGAGCACGATTCCAAGAGAAAAGATTTAGATACCGGAGTTTTCCAGGTGATGTAAAAATATTAGAATTTTTAAATGAAGATAAGTTGGTCAAAAACAGTTATTTCTGACGATTGCACAAGCTGCCAGAATTTCCAGATTAATAAACACTGTGTTGAATTGCAAATCGAGATCAAACGAAAAAGAATCTGAACTTAATTCCAAAATAGAAGCTGTAGATAAAATTGTTGTCTGCAACATATCAAAAATTCAGGTCATTTGAAGATGTTTAACCTGTTCAAAACAGAAGAAGAAGTGAAGGTGCTGCTGCAGATTTTCTGGATAGAGTGTCCGGTATAAACATGAATTTTCTGAACAATCCATAATGATTATCGAGTTGGTGTAAAAGGAGAAATTGTAGATAAGACAGTAATCTACTTTGCTGAAAATTTTCAGATTTTTTTTTTTTTTTTTAGAGTGGGGAAAGACAGTCTTATGTTAAAGGGAAAACGCGGAAACAAAGGCATTTACTCATGTTGGGTAAATCCAAACACGAGGATGATGAAAAGTATGTGCCAAGGTAAGAGACCTTTAACACTATGAGTTGAAACGACTGAGGAGTACTTGGAAATAATAGAGTTACACATGGAGTTCGTGTAGAACCATCTCAAGCAAAGCAAAAGTCAAAGAATGTTGATGAACTCAACCAAGTGATAGTGAAAAGAGAAAGTGGGGGACTTGTAGAGCTGAATCAAATATCATTCTCTACAAAGTTAGGCCAAGATAAAAGTAAACTTAGATATTCATGTGTAGAGAAGGTGAAGAGATTTCAATAGGGTAAGTAAGGAAAAAGGAAATCAACCAAGAGGACCTCGACTTTAAGTTGTAGGCATAAGACTCCGATCCCAAAGCTTCACTTAAGGGGTTTCACTTAACCCTATGCGACAAGATACGGTTTGGAACTTCAAAAGAAGAAAGAGTTCCTACTAAGGATACTAGGAGAAACAAAACTGAGGTGATCACATAAAAGACGTGAACAGAGAACTCAACTTAACCTCCGTCTAAGACGACTCTTCACTTGGTCCTAGTGGAACTTAACCACGGTTTAAGAATTCCTAATCATACGAGGATTACCACCAGCTCAAGTTCTAAAAGGTCTAAAGGAACCTTATCTTAGAGGAAGAGATGCCCAGAACAGAAAGGACGCTTCGCTCTAATACCAACTGTAACGCCCCGCTCCCGGATACCGAGCCCTTATCCGGAAGAGAAACGTTCGGCGCGTATAGCATTAAATAAATCTAATATTATACGCAAGCCTCTACGTCGTCGTATCAAATAAAAGCAAACGGAAGCTAAAAAGAATCGGGTAAAAACATAAAAGCTACTATGAATAGAAATTAACCATACTAAAGATAGATAGTTAAGATTACAACGATGAAAAACCCAAAGACTTATACAATACGATGTCTTAAAAGTAGAAGTACAACAAATCTAAGAGAAGAAATACAACCAGTCTAATACAACCTTTACAAAGAAAATAATCTAGAAGCTTCGTCAAGACTTTAAGTCTTCAAAAAAAGCCGTCGTCTACACTTGATCAACCTGTTCGTCTTCTCACCCCACATTGCATACAAAAGAAAATGCAAAGGAGGTAAGTACAAAGGTACTTAGTAAAAGTGAGAAGCTACGACAACAATTAAGATTTATAAAGAAAAGATATTTAATCGTTTAGTTAGTTATCTTTGTGTGACCGACTCAATCTGGGGTTCATTTCATGTCCATCAACATGAATTGACTAAACGTTACTACTTAGCTTATCTGTGTTACAACCGCACTCAAGGGCACTACGCGCATCCACCTTAGCGAGTCCCTCCGTACTTAGGGTCATTATGACCTACGGAGTTCTTCCACCTCAGAACACTCTTTTGCAACATATTAGTGGATCACACCAATATCCACGAGTCTAGAAAAGGTAGACTCCGATAGCACGCACACCTCGGTAGAGTCCTCCGTACTTAGGGTCTTTGACCTACGAGTTCCTCCACCTTCGAGGTAGCACATGCATCGCGATTTAGCCCGGTGCCTAGCCAAGAGAGACATGTTGTTTAATCTTTTACTAGTCAAGTACGTTGTTTATTAGGATGATTAACTAGCCACCTAAGTGTTTTCAAATAATCTCCCTCACCTTGACCACTCTCTTCCTAGACCACTAGACACGGACAAGGCCTAGCAATTACACAGACATTGATGAATGCTAACTCATCAAAGCACAAGCCTATCATGCTCTTCCGACGGATCCGAACTTCAACTCCCTTTAAGAGTACATTCGGTGTTTTAACTGAACGAATCAGAAGCTCAATTCAGGCTTGTTCAAGTTTATACCGTGTTAACACATCACGTTTAAAGGTTTAGAAATGATAAAACGTACTTATAAGGCTGAGCAACACCCAAACGCCCGTTTAAAGACATGGACGCCCGTCTGGAACCTACGGACGCCCGTCCACTTTCCCCCAACGCTCGTCCACCCTAAGACAGGCTACAACCTGAATGTAAAATAACACCTCAGACACCCGTTCAGAGAAACCAGACGCCCGTCCGAAATGTGACCAAGGCAGACGCCCGTCCACATGAAGCAGACGCCCGTCCGACCTGGGTTTCGGCAAGAACCCTAAAATCCTCAAGTCCGATCCAAATCGTTTCTAACCCAAAATAACAAAGCAATTTAAACATAGTAAAACGTAAATAAACATATCTAACCATTCCAAGAACACCTATGATCCTTGATCAACGAAAAACACATCTTCCTAGCATTAAAACATCTTAAACACCTTAAAACTTGATCTAAACCTTATAAACGATAATTGGAATAATAGGAAGAGCCTCTTACCTTAATTGCCTGCAACACCCGACAAAAAACACCCAAAGAATCGCAACAATTGTTGATCCTCAACCCCAAAACCTATGTGATCAACAAGAAACCCTAAAATCATATTTCTCCGAAAACCGAAACTGAAAGAGCCTGAAAAACAGAAGATTACCTGGGTTTACTGCTGTGAGACTATTTTTAGATTATTCTACGCTTCAAGACGATCGTTTCGACTACTCATGGCCGCGAAACGAGCTACGGATTAAAAGATACGAATTTTCCAAGAATCGAACTCTACGAATACCGAAAACTAAAAAGGCTAAACCGAAAACTTACGGAATAAGGATATTTTATTTTCCAAAGTTGCGTCTCATCGTGTTGATCACTTTTCTCTCCTACGGCATCTTGAACAGATGAACGGATTGATCACACGGTTCTTCCTATTATTTCGTTTTCTTCTTGCGTTGCTTCTTCTCATTCTGCCGTTCCTTCCTCTCTTTTTTTCAGAAATTGCGTGTGAACTAATAATGAATTAGTTTGGGACGGTTTGGATAACTTTCCACCTCTTTATATAATTTATGCCGTTATGCGGACTTGCCTTAATAAAAAATTTGTTCCCCTTCCAAAAAAAAAAAAGTTTTTCTTATTAAATTTTTTTGGGACCGTAAAAAAAAGGAATTTTATGTGGCATGATCTCATTTAAAAAAATTAAGTAACTAACTAAATAAATAAATAAAACCGAGCAAATTCTGGTTTGACCTAAACTATAAAAAGCCTTACGTTCTCTTCCATCTTTATTCCAATCTTCCCGTATCCTCTGCTCCAAGTAAGAAAAAAGTGCGGAGGGTATATATAAATAAAACCCTTTCACAGTATCCATAAGTATTGCTTCTTCTTCTTCTTCAAATTAACAAAGAAATCGCATAATGGCCACCTTTGTTCATCCACCTGCCGGTTCGCAGCCCACCGTTGTTAAACCGGAAAAAGTCGATTACTTTAATCTCCCTTGTCCAATTCCTTATGAAGAAATTCATCGAGAAGCTTGGAGTTAGTACCTTTAGCTTTTTCTTTTGCTTTTTTTATTTGATTTAATTCTATGTTTTTAACACAATAAGCATCGATGCTGGAAGGATTTAGTTTTCTTATGTATTTCTCTATGTTTTGATTTATGAAGATCGCAGCTTTAGGGTACAATGTTAAAGATAAATGTTTTGATTTGTAAAGATTACAGCTTTAGGGTACAATGTCAAAGATGAACATGATATTGTCTAGAGTTGTTTGGAACTTTGAGTTCAATTTTTTGATTTTCATGATATTGCATCTTTCTTCTGTTTAGGTTCACTGAAGCCTGAATTATTCGAGGGAATGCGTTTTGATTTTGTCAAAGGACTTAACCAGAAATTTTCATTCAGTCATAGGTAGTTCTTAAACCCTAACTTTCAGTTTTTTGGTATATCTTTTCTTATTTTTGAGAACAAGATAATTACTTTTTTCCCCTGGTGGTGGTGGTGTTATGAAGGGATTTTCTGGAATCCTTACTTTTCTATTGATGCAATTTCTTGTTCTTCAGTGTTTTCATGGGACCAACAGAGCTTCCTTCACAGTCTTCTGAAACCATTAAGATCCCTACTGCTCACTACGAGTTCGGTGCAAACTTTATTGACCCAAAGGTATGTAATTCTTGGTCATTGAACTTTGTTTGTGATTCTGATGAATTGGGTTCCTAATAATTTACTATCTTGTGACAGTTTATGCTTATTGGGAGGATGATGACCGATGGAAGGTTATCTGCCCGAATGAAGTATGATTTGTCAGAGAAACTTTCTCTCAAGGGTCAAGCTCAAGTAACTCTTTGCCTCTCTGTCAATGATTTTGGTTATAGTTTTTTAGTTCCTGTGGAATTTCCTTGATGCCATTAATAATAAGGTTTACTGGGAAAAAATGCTGATTACCCTTTTGCTTTTTTTTTTTTCCCTAGTTAACCGATGAACCGCACATGTCGAATGGCATGGCAAATTTCGACTACAAGGTAAAGTTCTTTGAGCCTCTCTCTGTATATATTTATGCATACCTACGTGGAGCTCTACTAACTGCACTTGTCTATTTATTTACTATATAAAGCAGAACTTTAAACTCTTTTTTTCCCCACCTTTTGTTGTTTGTGTTGTTTGTGCAGGGGAGTGACTATAGGGCTCAATTTCAACTCGGGAGTGGTGCTTTATACGGTGCCAACTACATTCAGGTACATGACTTTTGAAGACAATGTAATTCTGTTTTAACGTATTTAAGGCATCTCTTAAAATGTGAGGTAACAAGATAATGTTATTCCACTCTTTTAGAGGGGCATAATACCGTGTTCATTCACAACAATGATTAGGCATCCAAAGAGAGATATTCACGAAAGATTGAAAACCGGTTTAATAATGTCTCGCCCTTTTATCCTGAATAGTTGTTCTGGCTTGTTTGGGGATTAAATATTCATTCAATCTCTTGAATTTCTTGTGGTTGAAGAGCAAGTCCTTGAACCAGATGCAAGGATATCTATCAATTTGAATCCACCTTCCATATTGAATTAGTTGTTCTGCAACCATGTGAAAATGTTGATTTAGTTTTTGTTCAGTTGCTAATTGGAAATATGTGCAGAGTGTGACCCCAAGGTTGTCTTTAGGCAGTGAAATGTTCTGGTCTGGCCAGCACAGGAAGTCCGGCGTTGGATTTGGTGCTCGGTACAATAACGATAAGATGGTATGGAGCTTTCATAAACTGCAATATTTGTTCTCTGTAGTAATTTTTGTTACATTGGCGACTTCCAAGTGTTTTGACTTGTCAAGGATTTGCACCGTTCTTTTGTGTTTGGATGGTGCATTTGAATTGAAGTTTCTTTGTTTTCTATTCATTCAAGTTCACTTTTGATCCAATCCAACAAATGCATTTTCTTCCAGTTTTTTTCCTTTAGTATTAATATATTGAAGCGTTTGCTGCCCCTATTGATTGAAATATATGTTGATTAGTGATTACTGATTTGAATTGCAAACTCTATTATTTTCTGAATCAAACTCAGATTTGAAACAATTGATTTTGACAACTGAGCTCGATTGCTCTTTAATTTGTATTCAAAATAAAGACTTACAACTTATTCTCGAAACCTTAGCTTTCATGATATCTATTTTTATTGACATAATAGTGTATGCATGTATTTTTGTGTTTGATGCAGTATTTGAGTGCTTATGTCAAACACACTTTCTATTGATAAACACTAAGTTAGGATCCTCTCGAACATAAAGATGTGAGGCAGGTGTCAACCCTCGAACCCGGGCAAAACTTAGGTGCACTTAAGTCATCTAAGAGTCATTGATGATAGTGGGGCCTACTGATTGATGTGTGACTTAATGGCTATTCATTTAACTAACTGCAACTTAAATATAAAACCTAAGCGCACCTAGCTTTACCCCTTAAATCCGGTTCCTATGATTCGGGCACTAACTTATTTCCAATCTGAGCCTTCTTCTGAACAGGAAATAAAGTTTGTAATTAACCATTTAATTTACTGTCACTCCTGCAGATTGCCACTGGGCAGGTTGCTAGCACCGGGATGGTTGCTCTGAGTTACGTGCATAAAGTTACTGAAAGGGTTGGGCTCCCGAGTTGTCATAATTTGCTGATTTGATGTGGTTGCTATTTAGATTTGATTGATTCTCTAATGATTCTACTTATCTAGGTCTCTCTAGCCTCTGACTTTATATACAACTACCTGTCTAAAGATGTCACAGCAAGCTTTGGTTATGATTACATTCTTCGCCAGGTAACTCCTTTAGCTTCAAAGTTGCCATTAGATCGTACGAGCTCCGTACCCCTAACAATGGTCCCTTATTAAGATGCTTGTGCATGTTTTCTGGGGCAATATCATTAGAAATAATCTTTGAATCTCTCTTGTTTGTAATCCTTTCATTCCTGATTGGTCCAAAGTGTTTGTTTTTGGATATTTTATCAAGCATTAACAGATGTTCTTAGATACTGACCCAGGTTATGATTTCTGATGTACATGACAGTGTCGCGTAAGAGGGAAAATTGATTCGAATGGTTGCGTATCGGGTTTTTTGGAAGAGAGATTGAACATGGGTCTTAACTTTATTCTTTCTGCAGAGGTACACTTATTCTAATAATGCCTTTAATTTTTATTTTTTATCTACATCATCTTGCTCAGTAAAGGGTAATGATTAGAGAGAGTAACTGGCTTTGTTGTGGTAGTGTAATTATCAACTCAAATATGCTAATAGCTTTTGTTTCTCCTAATAAATTGCAGATTGATCACAAGAAGAAAGACTATAAGTTTGGTTTTGGAATGACAGTGGGCGAATAAACCCCCATGGATTGAGAAGTAATTACAATCAAAATCCCCCCCACGGTTTTGGATACTGCTTTACTTTTTGTTCCCGAGCTGCTGCTGACGATGCAGTTGACCCCCCCCCACCCCCTCCCTTTCTGCCTACTGATTTATTTAGTTAGTTTAAGATTTGAAAGAGGAAAAGAAAAAAGCATCAGTATGGTACTTTTGAGCACATTCTTTAACTTGGTCAACGCCCCGGCTAGATGTACTCCTATATTAGTGTTATTGAGTAGTAGTATTTATTTGTTTATTTTGGTTGTTACTTTATTAGGTGGTGATTTCTATTTATATCTTCTTTTTGCACGAAGCGCATCAGGGTGTTTAGATACCTTGTGTTTCGACTGCTAGCAGATTGTTTTATTCAATTTTTTTGGCTGAATTATGAAACGACATTTTCAAACATCATAGTACAAGTCAGCAACGTATTCACCTTTTTATAATCCAACAAACTACTTGATATGATCCACTAAAAATAAAAACTATTTGATGCGCTGCTGAAGGTTTACCAATTGTAAATTTCTTCCTGCTGCTGGATCTTGTCCTTAATGAAAGCCTTCTACTCAAAACAGCTTTTCATCTTATACCTATCTCAACATCAAAAATATTGATTCTTGATTAAAAATGTTTGAAAGCCATTGAAAATGTGAGAATCGAACAAAAATAACAAAAAATATTGATTCTTGCAATTTTATATCCAAAAAATATACCATTGAATTAAAATGTAATAATTTATCTCTCGGCCATCGTCGAGGTATAAGATCTTTGAAGCAATCGACTATGAAAAATAACGATTTGAACCGGCGAGTGTTCGGATCAAAAGTAATGAATGTGAGAACCGACTGTCGGATTAGATTTTCCCAAATTTGATTGCCGGCTGTGATATGATGCACCAATCGGTCGTTAGAGACAACAAAGATTAAATGCAAACAACGTGTAACAGTGGTTTAAATAAATGTAAAGGTGATTCGTTAGAGACAACAAAGATTAAATGCAAACGACGGAAAAAAAAAAGGGATAGAAACCTGTCAGACAGCCACTTGACCATCCCAAGCCAGCATTGCCGGGCTAGGAACGATCCTCTGCCGCTCTTGAACTCGAAGGTCCAATCGCTACTAATCACGCTCTGGTCAGGTGGCTATGGATCATCAACCAGGTTAGATTTTGTCGTTTTAGAACTCAAGGTTACAGAGGTACGATCCTATAGAACAGATCCTGTTCAAGTAAGGTCGTGACAGTCATTTGAAAGCCTCCTTCTTAAGTAGAGCGTTGTTTACTTCTCCGCTAACAGTGTGGTATTCTTCCTGTGTTTACAAGCATAGTAATAGTGTTAATGGGCTTTGATGGGCTGTGGATTGACCTGACCTACCTGATGCCGGCAAATGAACTGGTTTAATGTGTCCCAAAAGATTAGGCAACGATGTTTAGCTTATTGCCATAGTAAGTAGAACTAATAGTCCATTATATCTTGATTTTCTGTTTAGACTTATTGGGATTTATATGATATCACAGTTACGAAAGAGATGTGCCGCCCGAGGGATCCGACACCGTTTTTAACTCAGTTTTCAGATTGATGGTTGTAGTGGGTTCAAATTGACCAAAGTTATTATTACTAGAGTCAGTTAAGTGATTGTTGAAGGCAACACATGTGATTTTCTTTCGGGACACTACGACGACTTTAAACCTATCCAAAGTCGAATATAACAACTCAACTCTGATTTGGTTGACTTTGCCCTGGGCTAGCTGCTTTACTGAAGTTGAACATCACAACTAACAGCTCTGATTTGGTTGAATTGGCATTGTTATGTGTCTTGCCTAGTGTATGCGTTTTTTGTAGTAGTAGTACATAACAAAAACACGTATTCTTTGCGGTGTGACCCTGCGTGTAGAGTCGACATCTGAAAATTTCCTGTGTATGTATGTTTGCCCAAAGCTTGAGGTGAAACTTACATTTGATGAGACTTGTGCCATTTGTAAACAACCAGGGAACAAGATGTGCCAACAAGACTAATAGTCATCTTCATATAGTCATAAAAACAACTCGGGCAACAACCGAAGGCCGACGACAAGAGCTGCGGTTTTGTTTTTTATTCCACGCATCCTATTGTAATCTTAATTTTTACGGGGGAGACTAATAGTCATTTTCTTCAGGTTTTATAGTCATAAAAACAACTCTTAATAAAAAGGTTTCGTTTAAAAAAAAAAAAAAAAAAAAAAAAGTTAACACAGCTTCACATGTTAAGCCAATTCTTGCCCTCTTACATTATCCCACATTGTAAGATGGAAAAAGGAAAATAGAACAGATGTGGTATAAAAAGAAGTGTAGTGTGTTTGCAGAAGGTATCTTTGCGCTTGGGGCAATGACGTAGCTAGTGAGGTATTAACCGAGGCGCGTCTATTGCTGGTTGAAAACTATTTCCAAACCCCCTCCTCGGCTTGCTTTTTGTAGGCCGTCGAGAATTTTTGGAAGGGCTCCCTTTTTAGGGTAAAGCCCTACAATTCTAGTTCAAATCTTTGTGTGTTTACAAGATGGTCAGTTACTTATCATTCATTCGGCTTCCTTACCTGCTGTGTATAAAATTGAATAGAAATGGAAGTATATAGTACATGTGTAATGTGGTACATGAATTTGTCTGCAATGTAAAAATGTGTGCTTTTTGGCTACATACAAAAGATTATTGGTTTTATGGGTTCAAACAAGCAATCTTCAAGTAGAGAATCTTTCACAGGCCGTCTTCAGTCTATTAGCTTCTCCGATGCGTGACATTGTTGTTGCTGTATATTCTGTCTGGAATTTACATCACTTGTGGAAATATGTAGTCGCCACTTATGAAATTGTGCGATTCAGTGTCAACTTTTGACATGGCTTTATTGAAGTTGAACTCAACCTATCTACTATTTGGTTGACTTGACATTGCATGTGTGCTTGTTGGGAAAGTTTTACTTTAGTGACTGCACATATGGGGATCGAGTCACAATGTAAGGAATGCGTTGTTTAAGATTAGTACATGACAAACTACATGTTCTTTGCATTGTGATGCGTTGTCACCACCCAAGAATTTCTCGTGTACTTGTGTGCCTAAAGCGCGAGGTCAAACTTTTTTGTTGATCTGTCATGTGATGGGACTTTTGATTTATGGCTTGCATTTTGTCGGTAATGCAGATAGGTACAACAAAGGAAAACATCACAGCTCGAAATGATGCAGAAGAAGCATCAAGGAAGAGAAGGAAAACAAACAAGCAGCAGCTTATGATCAGTGTGGTTAGCACTGAGTTGAGTAATGATACATTCACCAAAATGGTTCATTGATTGTTTAGGAAACAAGCGCAAAGTAACTTACTTCGTGCTTGTTCCATTAACAATTGGTGGACCAATCATGTCCGGGTGACAGGTGGCTTCTAACAAAAGTAATGGTGATTGAAGAAGTTGAAGAGTGTGAGATGTATCACAAGAAGTAGCATAATGTTGAAATTGTGTAATATGTTAGGTGAAAAGCTGTTTTTAAAACCGTCATCATCGAGCAGCCAGAAGGAATTGCCGTTTGGTGTAGGTATTATGCGGGGGATTAGATTAAGTAGTTGTTGGATATACACTTCATTCCAAGCGATGTTGATTTTTTATAATTCTAATGAAATCTGAGTTTTCTTGTGTGTTGAAGCATCAGTTTTGCTGCATTGTGTTCGTGTTTCTTTTTCTTTTTTTTTTTTTTTTTTTTTTGGTAGAATCAAGTTCATCTGCAGAAAAAGGAACAAAAGCAGAAGCTTCATTTGGAGATAGGGTACGAGCACCAAAGTGTAACTAAGATGGCAGAAGAAGTCGATGATTAATGCAGATAACGATTTACTAAAGATTTCAGATTCAAACGATTTACTCGATCTACTTTCATCCAATAAAAGCACGGGATGTGGCACGATTTTAGTTTTGGTTATAGTGTGTTTGATGTCACATGTCGTATTTTGAAGTGAATCGCCCTGTAGAAATTACTGAAGAGTGGTAGAATAGTTATTTAAGGGTATATCTGAAAGAAGAAGAAAAAATGTAATATTTTTCTAGAAATAACAAATATTATGGTCAAGTGGCTGTCTGATCTTTTTGGGGTGCACAGAAAAAAAACAGCCCTTTTGATTCCATCATCAGTAGGTTCACTTCAAATACAAAGATTCTGCTCAGCTGAGACTCTTGAGACCATGTTACTGAACCTGTCAAGATAAGAAGACAAAGTGCCAAAAGGAAGTAGTATAGATAAATTAGCAAAATAACTTTGGAATTCCTAAGCAATGTCTTGATCAGAATAGCACCAAGTCCCTGACCTTTGATTTCTTGTACCAGCAATTAATGGATATCTTTCTCCTCATTCCTTTGATAACTTCATGAAGTATTCTTGTTCCCCATTCTAAGCCATTGCAATCTACACTTTTGAACCAAATAAGCTTTCCTTTGCCTTGTAAGCCACTCGAAAAGAGGAATTCCAAAACCGAAAACTACCCCCTTGTTTTTTTCCTTCATGCTTAGGATATCATTTATATCACCACCTGCAAGAACAAAATCTGATCCCCCCCGGTAAGCCCATTCTTTGTTCCAAAACAAGACATCAATTCTTTTCTAGAAGCAAAAGGTTGGGGTTAGCATATAAACCAACAAACCTCTGTAGCGATTAGCGAACTCTGTACTAATGACATTGACTACAGGCATGTTAGACGTTATACTTCCAAAAACGAGCCAGATATCCTGAAAATCCAATAGGGTTGACTTTGCAGACTTGATCAAACTTCAGATTTCTACAAATTTCCCTTGAATGTTCCTTTTTTTTTTTTGTTTTTTTTTGTTTCCGACAATAAAGTTAAAAGTAATTGGTTCTATGGGTCGTAGTGTAATATTCGACTCAAAGATACTAATGGCTTTCTCCTTGTCAATTTTGCAGCGTGATCACCGGAAGAAAGACTAAGTTTGGTTTTGGGATGATAAACTCTATGCATTAAGGAGTAACTACACAAGTATCGGTTATACATCCTGCAATCTTAAACTCCTTCAATCGGTTATACATCCCGCAATCTTAAACTCCTTCAATCACCACTGCTTTTGTTAGATGCCAGCTGCCACCCGGAAATGATTGGTCCACTGCTTTTGTTCACGAAATAAGATTACTTTGTGCTTGTTTCGTAAACAATCTTTAGACCATTTTTAAGGACTCATCATAAGTTGCTGCTTGTGATCCTGCTTTTACCTTTTTCTCTTTGTTTCTTTCCTTGATACATGCTGTTTCTTCTGCATCCATTTGAGCTGCATCATTTTCTTTTGTACCTATCTGCATTACCGACAAAAAAGGTTACAAACAGTTCACTTGTTTGAGGATTACCCTGAGCGGCAATTTAAAAATAAATAAATTAAGTTTCACCTATAACCTTGGGCAAACAAACACGCAGATTTTTTGGATGGCGACTCTGCACGTAGGGCCACAACGTAAAAAAACACGTGATTTGTCATGTACTTACTTTATAAAGAATGCAGTCACTTAGTAAAGACGTGTACAATGTCAAGTCAACCAAATCAAAGATGTTATGTTCAACTTCAGTAAAGCTAGGACAAAGTTAACAGTAAACCAGAACGAAAATTAATATCATTAGTATCAAGTGCAGTTGGATTTGATTTAGACACCATAGTCTACTACAACTCATAATAACACCACATCTGAAGTTCCTTGTCTACCTTTAGAGATGCTTGAAACCGGTTCATTTGCCGGGCATCAGGTAGGTCGGGTCAATCCACAGCCCATCAAAGCCCATTAAAACTATTGCTATGCTATTGAAAAAAGCCACAGACAGTACTACCACACAGCTGACAGAGAAGTAAACGACGCTGTACTTAAGAAGGAGGCTTGAGAATGAATGACACGACCTTACTTGAACAGGATCTGTTCTATAGGATCGTACCTCTGTAACCTTTAGTTCTAAGGAGACAGAAAATCATACCTGGTTGATGATCCATGGCCACTTGACCAGAGCGTGATTAGCAGCGACTGGGTCTTTCGGGTTTCAAGAGCAGCAGAGGATCGTTCCTAGCCAGCAATGCTGACCAGGGATGGTCAAGTGGCTGTCTGACAGGTTTCTTCTATCCTTTTTTTTTTCTGCCATTAAAAAACATCTCCTCAAGAACATATAAAAGAAGAGCCAATCCCTCAAAGAAAAGCATCTTCATCATATAAAGATGATTCCAGCAAAACCACTGTTACAGGGTTGTTTGCATTTAATCTTTGTTAAACTAATCCTATGTGCAGCTGGATTTGATTTGAACACCATAGCCTACTACAACTCATAACACCACATCTGAATGTCCAAATAGAGAGATATATTATAGGATCGTACCTCTGTAACCTTTAGTTCTAAGGAGACAGAAAATCCAACCTGGTTGATGACTCATGGCCAACTGACCAGAGCGTGATTAGCAGCAAGCTGGGTTTCTCATGAATCCCCATTGAGCAGTAGAGGATCGTTCTCGGTCAGCAATTGTGTTGGCTGGGATGGTCAAGTGGCTGTCTGACAGGTTCAATTTCTTTTTAAGCATCGAACCATATAGATGATTTCTGCATTCAAAGAGGAGAGGAACATCTCTTCATAAAGATGATTGATTCCTGCATTCACAGAACCATGTTATAGGCTGTTTGCATTTGAGAAAGAGAAAGACTCTAACAGCTCTCCTTTTACACAAACAGGAAATTGAACATTATTAAAAATGAACCGGGCCGAACTAAAAATGGAAACATAGCTAGATTCATGACAGGATTTTACAGATTTTTAATGGGAACAGCTACCCTTTTAGTGGACTAATTGTATGTAGCAAGGTTTGAACCTGAAATCTTGAGCACATCAAAAGTAGTATACGTTATCTGCATTCAGCTGCTGCTTCTCCCATTTTATTAACACTTTAGTTTCTTTTGTGTAGATGAACGAGTGTGCTCTGCTATTATATGCTACTTCTCGTTATACATTTCACACTCATGAACCTTTTCAATCACCACCCGGAAATGATTGTTACTTTGAGCTTGTTCCGTAAACGATTTCCATTTCAGTGAACGATCACAAGCTGCCCAAACTAATGATAATAAGTTGCTGCTTGTGATCTTGCTTCTACCTTTTCTTCCTCGCTTCTTCTTTTGCATTATCTTGAGCTGCAACATTTTCCGTTTGTAACGATCTGCATTACCGTCAAAATAGTTAAGGTTTGAGCATGCCCTTTTGCAGAAATTATATACTCCAATGATCAAAGTTCCAACTTTTTCTAGTTAAAAAGATGTGAATGTGAACATCAGCAACCGCTGTACTACTGCCTGGGATGGGGTCGATTCTAATGTATTTGACGAATATTACAACAGGGGAAAATAAGTTAACCTCTGAAAACTAACAGACGAATCCAGCAGCACAAGTTACTTAGATGAACAAAACAATCACTTGATAATCAAAGTATCAAATGATTTCACACATAATAATGGCATGCAAACAAAGTAAGCAATGTATGAGAAACATAGCCTGAAGCATAAACTGCTAAAAAGCTTTTTTAATTTATAAGAGAAACATGGAGATCTAAATCCCCCAGAACCATAGAGAAATTGCTGATCCGGATGCTAACATGTAAACCAACTTTAAGTCGCTTGTTAAAACCCTAAAAACTATGTCAAGGAATCAGGTTTTGAAGGAACAATATTCAATGAAATGAGGGGGGAAAATGTTCACTTTTTTTACGGACAAATTAAAATTGACAAACAACACTTCTGGAAACTGGAAATTAACAGGTATATATTAGGCATGGTCCAATCAGCAAGCCATAAATCACAATTCTCATCAGATATAAGATCAACAAAAATAGTTTCACCAAACAAGCACTGGAAATTTTTAGGGCACAACACACAAAGATCATGAATATTGATATATATACTTCAATAGAGAACACGTTTTTCACACTATTTGATCAGATGATAAAAAGGCGTGGGAATTGACCTCTGATAAAAAAGATTTGAACTAGAATTGTAGGGCTTTAACCCCAAAAGGGAGCCCTGCCAAAAATTCTCAACAGCCTACAAAAGCAGGCCGAGGAGGGGGTTTGGAAATAGTTTTCAACCAGCAATAGTCGTGCCTCGGTTAATACCTCACTAGCTACGTCATTGCCCCAAGCGCAAAGATAACTTTTGCAAATACGCTACACTTCTTTTTATACGACACCTGTTCTATTTTCCTTTTTCCATCTTACAATGTGGGATAATATTGCAGGGCAAAGATTTGGGTTAACATGTGAAGAAGTGTTTAACTAAAAGCCTTTTTTATGATCATCTGATTATGACAATTAGTCTTGTTGGTACATCTTGTTTGCTGGTTGCTTGTTAGTGATAACAAGAAGAGTGAATTTTTTTTACTGCATCTTACCGGAGTCAAGGAGGTAAAATGCTTAGAAAATTAAAAGGTGAAAAAAATGCTAATGATCTAGCCAGTGATGATACATAGCTGTTTATCCTCTTTCTCACTGAATTGTTTTGTGCTCCTGACTAAGTCATAAATCACATATAAGTTTCACCTCAAGCATTGGGCAAACATACGCGCAAAATGTTTTGGAAGGGGCGACTCTACACGCAGGGTCATAACACAAAAAACACGTGTTTTGTCATGTACTATACTACTACAAAGAATGTATACCGTAAGACACATACAATATCAAGTCAATAATATCTGATTTGCTATGTTCAACTTCAGTAAAGCTAGGACAGAGATAACACATAACCAGACCGAAAGTTGATTTCATAAGTATCAAGTGCAGTTGGATTTGATTTGAACACCATAGAGACTACTACAACTCATAACACCACATCTGAATTTCCAAATAGAGAGATATATTGGTCTAATTCTTGAATCTATGGACATTGTCCCAAATCATTATCCAACGTTTCGTTTTTACAAAATTAGCTCGTTTAGCATTGATGCATTTATCAATCCATTTAAAGAAAAGACATCTTTAACATGTAGTACCAAGGTATCAATTTTAAGGAGATGAGAAGTGGTATTGGCATTGCAAAATATTACCTTACAGCTTATGATGGCAATAAAGTAAACATCTTTGCCTACCTTTTGGGACACATGATATGAAACCAGTTCTTTTGCTGGACTCAGGTCGGGTCAATCCACAGCCCATCAAAGCCCATTGATCCTGTGATGATATGCTATTGAAAAAGCGACAGAAAGAATACCACACTGTCCACAGAGAAGTAAACGACGCTGTAATTAAGAAGGAGGCTTGAGAATGACTGACATGACCTTACTTTTTTTTTTTTGAGGGTAAGACATGACCTTACTTGAACATGATTTGTTCTATAGGATCGTATCTCTGTAACCTGTTGTTATTTTATGAATTTTAAGAAAAATTTGCATCGCACGATAAACATTATAAATAATTTCTTCCATTCGAGTAAAAAATAATAGGAGTATCGAGTGAGTTCTATTGTTAAATTTTAAACGTCTAAAGATTATTTTTTTTCCATTATATAACACTATAAAAAAATCTGGCCCACCCAAATACCGAATCCTCGCTCCGTCCTTGCGAACCATCATGAGAGTATGCCCGAGACACAAACTGAAATCAACCTTATAAGATGGAATGCGTGTGATCGATCATCTTTCTAGAATATATTCTTGTGGTATATATATGTGAGAAAATCAACCCAAACCCATAAAATGATCCGATCTATATTGTTAAATTTTAAACGTCTAAAAATTATTTTTTTTCCATTATATAACACTATAAAGAAATCTGGCCCACCCAAATACCGAATCCTGGCTCCGTCTTGCGAACCATCATGAGAGTACGCCCGAGACACAAACAGAAATCAACCTTATAAGATGGAATGCGTGTGATGTCATAATGTATTATCATATTCGATCATCTTTCTAGAATATATTCTTGTGGTATATATATGTACGTTTGTAAAGAAACAATTAAAAATAAAAATAAAAAAAGTTAAAGCCAATAAGAAGCACATAATGCAGCGGCTACGGAATAAATAAATAAATAAAATCTATCAGTGGGGTTAATTAGTTACTTACAGCCATTTGTCATCACAATGAATCAATCATATATTGTTCCCCTATTGAATGTTGCCAATCAAAGCAAACAATTTGTAATGTTTTCTACAACAAAGGTGCATACTAGTTGATGAACACCAGAAGAGCAATTTTAAATGTCATATACATCAAATTACATTTACCAAAAGAATAAGACAAAAAAAAAAGAAAAAAAAAAAAGGATTGTCTAAAAATTAGAACCATCGGATCAGAGATATTCTATCATCATTACATACTTATAGGCCAATGATAAATGATTGAGACCCACTGTAATGTTTCAAAATTTTGGTGTGTTATTTTATTTAAGTCACAATTGATGGGAAACAACTTAGATTATTGTCTACGTTTGGCCTGAATTGGTTTATCCAAATTATAACTACATTATGTCTCAACATTAATGTTTCTTTTATGAGAGATTAATGTCACAGGAGATAAATATAAAGTCAAAGATGTAAAGATGTTTGGTTTGAATAAATGATTTATATTTGTTTTTTCAAATCATTTGAGAATATGTTAGGATAAGTTTTTTAGTTTTATCTCGTAGGACTAGATTCATTGTAAACATTTTTATCACTTGAATAAAACATCAGTTTCGGTTTTATGTTTTTGCTACGTCTTTGGTTTTCTTTATCTTTCACATCTCTAATGTCAGATATTAAATTATCTCCTAAGGAATTTCATCATTGTCATAACTCTATCAGGAGATTATACGGGTAACATCAACCGTCCCTCATGGCAGTAGTGGACGCAGGATCTCGGATAAGGGGACAATAAATTTTTTAAAAGCAAATAAAAAAATTTGGAGGGAAACTATATACATAGTACATATATTAGTGTATTTTTTGGATCAGGAGGTAGTTGCCCCCTTAGCTGTATGTAGATCCGTCACTACCTCGTAGTGTGGCGTTTATGCTTCCACTTTAATAGTCAACACTGACCTAACAACGCCATTTGAGTAATAATGAATCATGTAACTTTTCATTCGTATCATTATCGTTTTGCCTAAAATAGTGTTAACAAAATTATCAATTTTTGATCAATTTTTGATCATGTCTCAACGTATATATTGATAATGCTTATCTTTCCTACTCTAACATGTGATATTACACTTAATCCATAGATTCTTGGGTCGCATGGATAATGAGACGAGCACAAATAAACAAGATTTCTTAATGTTGTGGGTGTTGCAATTAGATTTAGATTTGGAATTATTATTGTATTATTTTATTTTGAAGAGGAATTCTTTTTCTTTTTTTTTTTTAGGGGTAAGAGGAATTCTTTTTAAGTTTCATTTTTCTCACATTTGGCAGCGTAAGAGCATTGATATTAGAATTTTTTAATGATGGTAAAGCATGTTTAACTATAGAATTTTTGTAACATTGTACAATTATGAAGTTGTTCAAAAGTCAATTTGATTTTATAAGACATTCTAAGTTTGTGTTCAAACTTGAGCTTAAAAAATAAATAAAATAACTCAAATAACAAACAAAACTTAAAGGAATCAGCTCAGATTACTTTAGAATCCGGAAATGACGGAATAACCGGAGAAGCCGTGGAAGTATGCATGGATTACGACGGCTTTAATTTAGCCTTGGGTATTGCGACAAATAATAATAATAATAATAATAATAATAATTAATAATTAATAATTAACAAATAATAAAATTGTAATTGGTGTATATGTACAATATAAGCTGTCCAAAGACCGAGTCAATATAGAAAACAACACCGTTGCCCTTAATGCTCTGCATAAAAACTATACGAAATTGTAACATCTTAAAACGGAGGTTACTTTAGGCTATTTAGATTCGTCTACGGGTCTGACGGTGCCAATAGAGTCATAAGGGATCCCGTAACCATTTAGTTATGTCGTTCTGATTAGCCATAATGGATCCGATATATAACTACTTAATTATGTCATATTTGTTTGGACTAAAATGATAACCTAAATCATCAATTTCATTATAGATCAACCTTATATCAAGGCCATGTTTTTCAAACATCATCCAGTGGAATATTAAATTCTCCTTTTAAAAACAAATATCCTCGCCAAGACCTAAGAGGTAACTAAAGTTAGCTTACAACACCTCTCACGTTGTGACACTTAGATCCATATAATTCATATTACATTATGGATCAACATTATGTAACATATTACATTGTGGATCAACATTATATCGAGGTGATGTTTTCATATGGTACCATATTCTGTTATGCGTCAGCCTTATTTCAAAGTGGCGTTTCTCCCATAATATGAAAGTAGTTTTTCTCTCACATCGTCATTGTGGAATATTATATTATCCCTTCTTAAAACCAAAGGTAACTCTGTAACTAGAGGTCACTTCCACCATACCAGAGGTGGCCTCTAAATTGAGTCATAATAGATCTAGTAACTTCTTAAACATGTCGTCTTCAGTTTTCGTTTAGCCTAAAAAAGTTAACCGAGTTACCAATTCCATGATGGATCAATCATAAGGTGATATTTCTTCGCATTCCAATATGAGATATTACGGTAACACTATCTTACATTATGAATGTTTCTAGATTTTGAATGTATCCCTATCATTTTCCAAGGAAGAAATTCCTGATATATCAATTGTTGTTATTTTCTTTTTTTCCCTAAGACGGCACCTGTTTAATTTTATTTATTTATTTATTTTTGGAAGAATTAAGACGGCACTTGTTTAGACTCGGTCATTCATATGTACATATACAATTGATACGACATAAAACTGGATAAAACACATATACGACGATACTTGCATAGTTAGTAAATAATACGGGAAAAATCGAAAAAAATTGGGAACAATAAAAATACGTACTAACAAACGTAACAAACGTGTATTAAAAAGTTACTGTTTTAAAAATATGTTATAACTTCCTCAAAAAAAAAAAAAAGTTATAACAAACAATAAAATTATCCTAAATTTCGAGGGAATCAAATAGTAACATAACCCAACCATAAATATGAACTGAATATTGTCTGATGAAAAATGTCATTGAATTCTCTTATGAGAACTACTCCACACTCCCATAACATTAGAATTAGAATCTCTTTCAACGTGATATAAATGAACGAGATAGTATATTTTTTATTAAAGAGAATTAGGTATAAGGACACAATTTAAAATATTTTTAATTAATAGGACAACATAATATTTTTGCATAGGGAGAGTAACAAATGGGACAGATTGCTCATATTTGAGGGAGTGTTGGAGGGACAGATAGAAGCATTTACTACCACCAATTAGTTTGGTTTTAGTACAACGATAATTGAGTAAGTATTGGACATAATGTCAACACTTGAGGGAGGGTGTTATGACATATTGCTTACACTCTTAATGTATACCACCAATTAGTTTGGTTTTACTACAACGGTAAGCGCTTGATCTTAACAGACAATGAAAAAAATAAAATTAAAAGTACACTTGCACTCTGATTGCCAACACTCGAGGGGGGGGGGTTGGGATAGATAGGAGGGACATATAGGACCTTGATCTTAACAGACAATGAAAAAAATAAAATTAAAAGTGCACTTGCCCACACTCTGTTTGACACTCTGATTGCCAACACTTGAGGGGGGTTGGGACAGATTGCTCACACTCTTAATGTATAAGGAAAACTTGATGGGGTCTGTTGGGACAGATTTCCCACACTCTGATTGCCAACACTTGATGGGGGTTGGGACAAATAGGAAGGACAGATAGGACCTTTACTACCACCAATTGGTTTGGTTTTAGTACAATGGTAATTGAGCAAGTGTCAGTAAACGCTTGATCTTAACGGACAATGAAAAAAATAAAATTAAAAGTACACTTGCCCACACTCTGTTTGACACTCTGATTGTCAACACTTGAGGGGGGTTGAGACAGATTGCTCACACTCTTAATGTATAAGGAAAACTTGATGGGGTCTGTTGCGACAGATTGCCCACACTCTGATTGGCAACACTTGAGAGGGGTTGAGACATATAGGAGGGACATATAGGACCTTTACTACCACCAGTTGGTTTGATTTTAGTACAATGGTAATTGAGCCAGTGTTGGACAGATTGCCAACACTTGAGGGAGGGTGTTGGGATATATTGCCACACTCTTAACATTTCAGGTTGGTGGAGGAACTTTAGGACACCCTTGGGGTAATGCCCCAGGTGCCGTAGCGAATCGAGTCGCTCTAGAAGCATACCACCAATTGGTTTGGTTTTAGTACTTAACGTATACCACCAATTGGTTTGGTTTTAGTATAACGGTAAGCGCTTGATCTTAACAGACAATGAAAAAAAAAAAAATTAAAAGTTAAAAAATACGCGCATTATGCTGAACGCTACCTGCATTTTAATTTTTTTTTCTCTTTTCTCTTTTCTCCTCCATTTTCAAATTCGCATATCTGTTGATCTAGATCTCCAAACGAAACGCGATGAAACTTTCACTGAATGTTTTATTTTTTCATGATCTTCGTTTTGAGACTTGGTTTGGTATAATTAATCGTTTTTATTGAGATTCACCGTCGAAATTCACTAAGTGAATCTCCCCGGTGAATACCGAAAACAGTAAATATCGACAGTGAATTTCGAATAATAGTGAATTTCGACAACGAATTTTCGGAAATTATCAAAATAAATAGCATAAACAAAAAAATTTGGTAAAAGAATTTTCAAATTTGGAGTTATAGATTTAAAAAAAAAAAAGTTTTATCCTTTATGTAAAAGTTTTGAAATTTGTCCTTCTCTTTTATTGATGAAATGTTTTTGTCTTCTCTCTAACTCTCCTTATTTTTTATACTCTCCCGTTCCAAATTAACTGAGCAGTTCTAAAAAAAAATATTGTTCTAAATAACTGATGCAAAATATCTTCTAATTTAAAATTTAATATGCTTTTCCCTTCTTATCCATTTCTTAGTTTTTTTTTTCCTTACAACGTCTTAAATGCATCAGCATTATTACTCTATTTTTCTTAAGGTTATTCTAGTTTTTATCTAATCAAAGTCAAAATAATTTATTATTATTTTTTAATCTGCGTGTTTTTTTTTTACTACTACCTCAGTTATTGTGAAATGGATGGAGATTGTTTTTATATTAGTTTGACTTATCACCCTTTTAATTTCCAACTTATCTTTGTTGAAAATTTTGATACTAATAAATAAATAGCAATTAATCTTTTTTTTGAAAGGTAACAGCAATTAATCTTAAGTACTCTCCGTTCCAAATCAGTGATAAAATCAATAAAAACACGCGTATTAAGAAGATAAAAAAAATATTTTAACCTTTACACCAAAACGATTAAAAAAATCTCATTACTATAATTAATGCAATCTTCTTTTTATTTCTTCACGTCTTAATAAATAAGGGTAAATGTAGGAAAAACACATAAAATACTTCTTTGAAAATGAAATTACATCAAATAAAAGAGAACATTTTTTTTTGGTCAATTCAATCAGTTAAATTGAAACGGACGGACTAGGAAATTGTCAAATAATCTAATTACGGACTAAGGAGAAAAATCACAAATTTAAATAAAAAATCATGAATTTTTTCAGGCCAGATAAGTTTGGGATCCGAATTATTGCTCTAAAGTCTAAACCTCTCACATACGTTCGAGTGGCTTTCGTACCTCTCATTTGTTCGAGAGCAGCTTACGCACCTCTCACATACGTTCGAGGAACTTCGTACATCGACTTATGTCTAGTGGCTATCGACTTCTCTTTCTTTTAAAGAAGGGTGCCGTGAACGTGTTTGAGCCAACAGCGGACGCGAACGACGAACAACTCAAACATGAGGACAAAAGGCCAGCGCAACCTTAAGATCCACAAAGTGAACCGCTCTCTTGCGAAAGGTGAGAAGCGTAGAATATGGTAATTATATCAATCAGCGTCCATTACATCCTTTTCATCAGTGGCTCATGGACCGTCTCCGGACTATCCCCATGGATGGGACGTTCGATCTCCCAAGAAGGCTGGAGCGGTTCACTATGTGGATCTAAATGCTGCGCTGGCCTTTTGTCCTCATGTTTGATTTGCTCGTCGCTTGCGTCCGTTGTTGGCTCAAACACGTTCACGGCACCCTTCTTTAAAAGAAGAGAGGTGCGATAGCCACTCGACTGATAAGTTGAGGTACGAAGTTTCTCGAACACATATGAGAGATGCATAAGCCGCTCAGATTTTGAACACTCCAAAAAAACGCGAACTTTCACAAACTATTTAGCTCAGTACATGAAACAGGTTTTTGTTATTAATCCGTTCGGACGAATTACTCATGAATTATTTGATAAATTTGTAACTATGGATACATGCATCTAATTAATTCAGATACCTTATGAAACATTTAAGAGAACATGAGAAATCTTCATATTGCAGGGGCGGACGCAAGATTTTTATTCAGTGGGGTTCATTAAAAATTTAAGAGTTTTTTTTTTTCCAACGGTATGCATAAATATTTTTTTTATAGATAAACTTAAGTAATTCATCGTTTTAGCGGTGTTCACGTACCTAGAGACGGATGCAGATTACCAGAAATGAGATCTGCGGACCCCGGTAATAATAAAAAAACTCTATATTTTATTTATAGAAAAATATTTCGGACTATTAGAAGAAAAAAAAATAGTTTGAAAAAGATGTACGGACTCCGCTAAACAAATTTTTTGGATCCGCCACTGCGCGTACCGCGTTTTTGTACACATGAATCCGCCCTTGCATCCGTTACTCTAAACATATTCTCTATATTACTACTCCGTCCCATAAAAAAGGGCTCAGTTATTTTAGAAATGAGAGTATACCGCAAGTACCTTAAGAAATAATTTGTTAAACGAGTCGATTGTATTAATATGATATTATTCTAATACCTTTTTTTTGCCCCGAGCCATGATCATTGCTGTGTTATGACCTAATATAAACAACTAAACCGATATCTTCTTGATTAATGTGGTAATTTTTGTTTCTAAGTGAAAACTGAGTCGATTATATTAGTACCGTAATATAAACAACAATTAAGAAAAATCATAAATTGGTTCTTTTTAATATTTCAATACGATATTTTCTTGATTAATGTGGTAATTTTTGTTTCTGAGTGAAAACTGAGTCGATTATATTAGTAATATTTATTGATTCAATAGTTTTGTTGGTGAGAAAGTAATTCAATATTAACTCATTTATTATTGTCGAGTTCAACCCCAAATCTTATTATAAAACGAATTAATTGTAGCAACATTAGCCATTTTGAGGTTTAACAAAATGGGAGGCTCAGTCTCATGCCTCTGCTCCGATCAAACACTCGACGAAGTTCCCGTAATGAATGTAGACGGCAAATTGTTCAGTTTCAAAGAAGGCACAACCATCAGAGCTGTTTTAGACGAAAGCCCATTTCACAAAGTGTACTTTGTGGTCGAGAAAGGACTGTTCTGCCGGATTCTTCCCTGCTCAGTTGCCATCGGTTCTACTTCTTGTTGCCGGTTGGGTACGAATTGAACGACGAGAACTTCGGCCGGCTGCTCAGATTAGTGCTGGGGAAGGAAAGCTATGGAAAATTGGGGAAGAAATTGGAAGCTGAGATGCAGGGGAAAGGCGGATCCTCCTCCGGTAAGAATTTGACGGCAGAAGGTGATGGATCCAAGAATTTGAATAATCGGTGGAAGCCGGAGCTCGAGACTATATTGGAGGGAAACTCGCCGGCGATTACTTTGGGACGGCTAGGTCCGGCTGAAGTGCGTTCATAATGAGGATTTTGTTTGTTTGTTTGTATATATGATCAACAAATTCATTGCTATGACATTCGGGAGGTAGATTACATGCATGATATATATGGCCTTGTGTACAATCCTTCAGATCAATGATATATTTCTTTTTTAATAACATATCAATGATATTTTTCAACGGAGTAATCAAACTATAAAGTAGGAAAATGATGATATTACAACAGCATTTGTAGCACCACAAATTTTATGTTGGTCCTGGTGTAAATCCTAGTTGGTGTTCCAAAACCAATAAGAATCCAACATTCTAAAATAGGTCTCTACCTGTAAAAACTTTCCACCAATGTATCCCTTTGAAATTGCTTATTTGGTGGTACAAAACTTGTACCGACCACCCTAAAATTTCACAGCTAACACAGTTAGTCACACTAACAATCCAACACCTTTTTAGGTTATTGATGATTATGATCATGAAGCATATGTTGTGTCATTCATTGTATATAAGTGATTTTAGAAGGATAGTGATTCAATCCATTCTCTTTCCTCATATTCATGTCAGTTGGATTACTTTGAAATGTTGCATGATACATAATGTGACATGATACATGATACATGATACATGATACCAGTGACGGATCCAGAGAAGATTTTAGAAGGAAGGTGATTCAATCCATTTTCCTTCCTCCAATTCATGTCATTTGGATTAATTTGAGATGTTACATGATACATTACGTTACATGATAGTGATAGACATGTGGAAAAAAAATGTTACATGATACATTATGATTAATTGGGTTCCTACGTACGTTGTTAGACGAGTTGTTTTTTTTTTTTTTTTTTTTTTTTTTTTTTTTTGAGTGGCTTAGACGAGTTAATTTATCTTTTCATTCCAGGAATTACACGATTCGTTATGGTTAATTAAGGTAGAATGGTCGACACTGTGAAAATCTGGGGTCTTAGGCCTTCTCCCAAGTTATTATATGGACCCTTTTATCTTTTTCACTACATTGTGTTTCTTATAATATGTAGGCTATTTTATAGTCACTAGTACAAAGAATATGTATAAAATTAATAAGCGTTTTATAACACAACATATTAATACTACATAAACATTTATGTTTAGCACATCCAAATAAAAGATCATTGTTTCTCAAAAAAAAAAACCCAAATAAGGTTAAAGGTTTTGAAGGACAATTTTAATCTAAAATGATTGAGAAGTACAATTACTACATGTGTTACTACGTTTTTGTACATCTGTTACTACATGTGTTACTCCATTTTGTCTTTCTCAACCATTTTGTATCTTATCTTGTCCGTCTCGCCTCGACCCCACAAAAAATAAAAGATCATTAATATTTAATCATTCATATTTTTTTATATCTAAACATTCGATCGTCATAAATACCATAATATTCATTTTTTAGTGCTCCTTATTCTGTTACTAGTGAATGTGAGCCGTGCATGGCTCGGCGGACCCAACATAAATCGTTACCAACGAAATATCAAAGAATAGATCACAACGTGAAATGAATCGCGTAAGCTTAAATAGTAATAAATTCAAGACACAAGACAAAGATAGCAACAGAAACATATCACATTATCTGCAAGAGTTAGCTCTTTCTTAGAGACGTGAAGATTGTGAATCACTTCTCTTCCAGACATATCAGGAGTTTCTACCTATAAAATAAGGGTAATGATAGAGTTACACCATTTTTACTATAAAATAAACCATGGTGTAAAAATATGATCACTCCCCATAAAATAAACCACAATATGATGTATCGGAGAACAATGTCATAAAGTCGATCATTTTAGCTTCGATTTTACGTAATGAAACATTATAGAAAAAAATAAGCGGATCATAACTACACGGTCAAATCTCCCGGGACGCCTTAGCTTCCAGATCATTAATATGCTTTAAAATGTGTTTCACTTATTTTCTATACGATCTGAAGGATATAAAAAGTGATTTGATATTCCAACGTCAATTTTAGTGACGTTCGTACTGCAAACGACCGACGATTTCACCGACGTTATGTTGTTCAAAATAATAAAAACATTTAATGTGGTGTCCACGTGGTCACATGTGGGCACACCTTCTTGGCGCGGATATTTGTTTGCCCTTATTTTTTGTTGTTGTATTTTATAGCTAAACTTGACTAATCTTCCATCGTACACTACACAGTAAAACTTCAAATCCGTCGGTATTTTTTTTCCCTTTTCTGCACAAACTACTAACGGTACACGTTTGATAAAAAAAGAACACGATTTTATTCAATTGTTGTACCGAAATCGAATCGAAAATTTTAGGTTGATTGAAACTTAAAACTGAAACCACAGTGTCTGTTGGAGTAATAAAAATGAACCGTATCGAAATATACACTTTGGTTCGTTTTATGTAACGGAGAATCGAACAAAAAATTTCGGTTTCTATATAACGCTAACCGAAGGAAAAACATCTGTTAAAAATTAAAAAAATAAAATAAAAATATATATATATATATATATATATATATATATATATATATATATATATATATATATATATATATATATATGTGTGTGTGTGTGTGTGTGTGTGTGTGTGTGTGTGTGTGTGTGTGTGTGTGTGCGCCACGTGTCGGCACGGGAGGTTGCCACGTGGCCAGTTGTGGTGTCCCCGTAGTCACATGTGGGCACACCTTCCTGACGTGGATATTTGTTTGCCCTTATTTTTTATTGTTGTATTTTATAGCTAAACTTGACTAATCTTTCATCGTACACTACACGGTAGAACTTCAAATCCGTCGGCCTTTCTTTCTTTTTTTCCCTTTTGCTGCACAACTACTAACGGTACACGTTGATAAAAAAAAGTACACGGTTTTATTCAATTGTTGTGCCGAAATTGAATCGAAAATTTTCGGTTGATTGAAACTTAAAACTGAAACCGCACTGTCTGTTGGAGGTAATAAAAATGAACCGTATCGAAATATACACTTTGGTTCGATTTATGTAACGGAAAATCGAACAAAAAATTTCGATTTCTATATAACGCTAACCGAAATTCCGATTTTTACCGAAGAGAAAAAAATTTAAAAAAAAATAAAATCTGCTGTTAAAAAAAAATGCCACATGTCGGTTCAGGAGGTTGCCTGTAACATCCCGACTTTTCGTCAAAGGGTAAAATAGTTATTGGGTGTATTTACTACGACCTAATTATTATTTGTTCCTTTATTTAATTAAAAAGGGATTTAATTATTGTTTTGGGAATTAGTTATAAGGAATAAAGGGGATTTAATTATTAAGAAGGATTTTAATTAAATCTATTAAAGGAAAATAAATCCCTTAATTTTCCCCATAACTCAATTCACGCATATTCTGGAAAAAGAGAGATGGAACGGCGCTACACAGATGAAAACCAACGCAAAAGATGCCAGAAAAATGGAGAACGTAAACTTCAACCGTGTGATCAATCCGTTCATCTGTTCAAGATGCCGCAGGAGAGAAAAGTGATTAGCACGATGAGACGCAACTTTGGAAAATAACATCTCTCAATTCGTTCGTAAGTTTTCGGTTTAGCCCTAGTTTTTGGTATTCGTAGAGTTCGATTCTTTAGAAATTTGTATCTTTTAATCCGTAGCTCTGTTTCGCAGCCATGAGTAGTCGAAACGATCGTCTTGGACCGTAGATTATTCTAAAAATAGTTTCACAGCAGTTAATGCAGTTAATCTGCGGTTTATTGCACTTTTTCAGTTTCGGTTTTCTGCAAAAAATAGGATTTTAGGGTTTATTGTTGATGAAATAGGTTTTGGGGTTGAGGATCAACAGTTGTTGCATTTTCTTAATGTTTTGCTTTCGGTTTTGCTGGAAATTAAGGTAAGAGCTCTTCCTAACGAATAATTATGGTTTTACAATGTTTAGGTTGAGTGTTAGTTGTAGCAAGAAATCATGTTTTATGTTGTAGTTAAAATGTTGGATGCTACGTGTGGTTAGTTGTGTTTAAATCAGGTTTTTTTACAGCTGTTTCTTTGTGATAGGTGATGTTAAACATGTTTGATTTGGGTTAGAAATCGTTAAGTTGCAGAAAATCATGTTTAGGGCTTTTCAGGTGCAATGCGCACGCATTCAGCCCAGTGTTGGGGTAAATGTAGTTTTAAGCTACGAGTCCAGTTTAAATGTTATTTCTGTTAGGTATGATGCCCGAAAGACAATTTTGTAATTGTTTTATTTAATAAATGAAATGATATTGTTATTCATATTTATTATTCTCATATTCACCGATGTGACAATAGTAATTACACTACAGAAAACCCTAAAGTATATCGTTTATGTAATCACTTAACTCAGTGTATGGTATATACACGGGAGGATTGAGTTAGTGAAGATGTACTTAAAATACAATTAGCCCATAGTGAAGTTAATCGAGAGTATCGGGTCTCTCCTTTAACGTGCTATTAATGCGCCCGAACACAATAGGTGTGATTGTCTTATCCGGACTTTCGGTTAAGAGAACCTAGTGGGGCATTTATATATGATAGATATATCATATAGGGGTATTTGGACCGATTTGATTAGAGTTCACGATATAATTCCGTAATCGAGAAGTCTTATCGAATCAATGGATGATCATATTTATGGATATATCTTAATCCCGAGGTGATCACGATCAACTGCTTGAATCGGTATGAGGTTTGACTTGACGGTTAAGGATTACACCGAGTCCGTGGTCCGAATTACCCCATCTTGGCATTGTACTTGGATTAAGTGAGTAGTCCGTGTTATCACGGATACGGAATCCATTCCTTCCATTTATGGAAGTAGATGTAGTTCCCTTATTTGTTAATCCTAAACCGATCGATCGCGCGAGTTCATATTACACCGATTAGCTACCGGTGAGTTATATGAATTAATTGGTCACTAGGGGGTTAATGGTAAATAAGGATAAGAGGTTCTAAAAAGGGTTAACGGTAACTTCCCGATTTAGAATGAACGATCTATGGAGGATTAATCCATATGTAATGATTATATCAATGGACGCTTATTATTATTCTCGTGAGGAGATAAATATAATCTCATAATCGGAGGAGTGCGATCACGGGATTATGGTGGCATATTCCCGTGATTGATTTATCGAATATAATTATTTCGTTCGTAAGATAATTATTTATTTGATTTATCGGAGCCGCCGATTATTAGTCCGTGGTCCCCGACGTGCTCCTAATATAAAGCATAGCTATTCTCGGACGTCGAATCCTAATAATATTAATTTAGTTCTTGTTGGACTTTATTAAAACGATATGTGAATTAATTGTTTAGTGAACTATTAAATTAGTTGGGCTAAATAATTAAATATGTGAAAAAGGTTTTTTCATAATCTTGGCATAATTAGTGTGTTATGGCAAAAAAATAATATTGACTAGGTCAATATTCATTTTTTCGGCCAACACATGTTTTTAGGAAACAAGAATTATTTTTCTTGTGTATTAATAAGACATGTGCACAAAATATTTATTGGATAAATATTTATGGTAATAAATAAAGATAAATATTATTCTAGATTTGTTCTAGAACATTATGGGATTATCTTTTATTTAATGGGATTATTATAATTGATTTTGTATTAATTATTAAATCCTTGGAGGTTAAGTTTTACTCTCCTATATAAAGAGAGTTCTCCCAAGCCTTTTAACACACTACAAATTTCGACCTACACCTCTTAGAGAGGAGAAGGAAAATTTCGGTCAAGGGGTTGAGGAAAAATCTTGGAGGTTTTTCCGGGTAGCATATCGGAGGGGTTCGAGTCGAGAATTTCCTTCCACCGGGAGTTGCTTGGATCACACGTACGGAAGATCGTGGTGCTCTTCACATCTTCTTGCAATCTTCCTATTGCGGTTCTTCAACTTGGATTTTAAGATCCAAGAGGTATGATCTACAACCCCCTTGTAGATATAGATCTAGTTATTTTATTACGTGTATTTTATAGATCTAGATCCTTAAAATCGCTTCCGTTGCGGATGATATTACTAACAATTTCTTGATCTAATAATACTAAATGAAAATGAACAAGCCTCGATTGAGTTTCTGATGCGTTTGGTTCCGGCACCGGACGTACTCTTAAAGGGATTTGAAGTCCGGGACCGTCGGAAAGGCATGAAAGGGCTTGTGCTTTGATGAATTAGTATTCATCAATGTCTGTGTAATTGTTAGGCCTCGTTTATGTCTAGTGGTCTAGGAAGAGAGTAGTATGTGTGAGGGAGATTATTTGAAAACACTTAGGGGGCTAGTTAACTATTTAATAAATACGTACTTGCTTAGTAAAAGATTAAACATCATGAGAGCTTGGATAGGCACATACAATATCGGCAATGTGAGGTTTGTCCAGATAAAGTGATGATGATCACTGCCGGATTCTAGACCCGCCAGATAAAGTAGTGATCATTCCGCCTGACAAACTCACGAACGAGATAGACATTCACCGGTCATCTCTCTAGGGTTGGCCAGACAAAGTGGAATGACTGTCTCGGGACCGCTAGAGATTTATCTCTATATGGTTGCGTCTTTTGTCTTAGTGCATATCTCACTAAGTGTAGTGCCCTCGCAAACATGCTGTAACAAAGATAAGTTAAGTTAGAAACGTTTAGTCATGACATGTTGATGGACATGAAGTGAACCCTAGATTGATTCGGTCTCATAATGGTAATTTAATAATCATAATAATAACCTTTCGTTGTATAACTTAGTTATTCATTAGCTTCTCACTTTTACTAAGTACTGTGCACTTACCTCCTTTGCATTTTCTTTTGCATGCATTATGGGGTGAGAAGACGAACATGTTGTCCAAGTGTAGATGACAACTTTTGAAGACATTGAAGTCTTGGCGAAACTTTTAGTTTATTTCTTTGTAAAGGTTGTACTAGACTAGTTATATTTCTTTCCTTAGACTTGTTGTACTATACTTTTAAGACCTCGTGATGTATAAATCTTTGGGTTTTTCGTCGTTGTAATTTAACTATCCATTTTTAGTATGCTTAATTACTTTCTATTCATAGTAGCATTTTGTTTTTACCCGAGTCTTTTTAGCTTCCGTTTGCTTTATTTTGATACGACGACATAGAGGCTTGCGTATAATATTAGATTTATTTAATGCTATACGCGCCGAACGTTTCTCTTCCGGATAAGGGCTCGGTATCCGAGAGCGGGGCGTTACATTGCCACATGGCCAATTATGGAGCAACCTCTTTAGCACTTTATAGATATAAGATAAAAGATGTCGTTTGGTTTCACTGTTTTTTATATTATTTTTTTGGCTGTATAGAAAGAAAAGAGAAATGTGTAATGTAGTGTCACATGTGTATATAATGTACTGCATATAGAGCAAATGTGTATCTATATCATCTAAAGTTATTGCTTCGTAACAAGTGGTTTCAGTGACATGTGATGAACTATCACTAATAAATGTACCAATATATGTAGTAGTGAAATTTTAAAATACAACCGTTGTAGGAAGGTTTTACCAAGTGACATACATTACAACCATTCATTTCTAACCTCTCACACACGATAAAAGTGTATTATGTGAAAGAGAGTAAAAATGAGAGGCTCTAATGTATGCCACTTGGTATAACTTTCCTACAACCGTTGCACCATAAAATCTCTCTATGTAGTAACATATTGCTGAATTGTTACTACACGAATGAACATATCTTAAGAACATATAGATTTTTGTTAAAAAAGAACGATTTATTAATAAATCAGGCTAGAAATACACACATCTTTAATAAGAACAAAATTAATTTAGAGTTCTAATAATATTTATATTTTATAATTATGCGCGTTTTTTTCTCTCCCATAATTGGCGGTTACAACAAAACCAGAAATAAAAGGAAGTAAATCCTGACAATTAAATCAAAGTAATTATAGAAGAAAATTGAATCTTCTTAAAACTGTTATCTAATTTTCCAAAAAAAATAAAAAAAAATTAAAACCATAAAAACAATCATGATGAGTGTGTTTCGGTTACAACTATATATAGAGAGACAGAGAGGGAGGAAGGGATTTAAAATCAATTTGAAAAAAAAAACCTAAAAAAATCTCCTAAATCACTCCATCATTTAATGACATTTTTTTGAATCACATCCTCTCTCACATAACCAAATCTCTCTAAATCACTCCATCATTTGATGACATTTTTTTTCCGAATCAAATCCTCCCTCTCATATTTAGCTTTTAATTTTCTATTCTACTCCTCAAAAAAAAAAATTCTATTCTACCACTTAAAAAAGGGTATTCTTATTTTTTTTCATATTATATGGCATCGATTCAAACAGCATTTTAGTGCTTTTTAAAAAAGGAAAAAAAACAGCATTCTAATTTCTAACCTCCTTTGGCGACGGAAAATACTTGTGTGGTGAGGGAATTTAAGATGAAGTGATGTGTGAAACGATCAAAATCAAACAATATAAATATAGAATAAAATGTGTTCTGTATTAGCCACACGGTGTCTCCACACCGTGTGGAGACACCACACAAGAATTACCCTTGGCGACCCTATGTAGGTAATATTAAAAAAAAAACCGTATCCATGTTCTGAGTTTATCAACGCATCTTGAAAGCAGGTAATATTTCCTTTCAAAAAAAGCATGTAGGTACTCCCTCCGTTCCGAAGTAACTGAGACAGTTGTCAAAAAAATTTGTTCCAAAATAACTGAGGCAGTTACATTTCCAATACAACATGGTTTTTTAGTTATTTTGGCATTCAAATGAAAGCATTAACTCACATCCTTAATATACGTGTTTTTAGCAACTGCCTTAGTTATTTCGGAACGGAGGGGTTGTCAAAAAGTTTTGTTCCAAAATAACTGAGGCATAACATTTTCCAAAGAAGTATTTATTGCTAATTTTCTTACTTTACGCTTATTTAATACTAGGGTAGAAGTTAAAAAGAATACTGCATTAATTGTATTATAGAGATTTTTAGTCATTGAATCTGAAAAGTCATAACATTAAATCACTTTCTTATAGATTTATTACGTTGGTAAATTAATATTCATTATTATTATTTAATTAGTATTATGGAAAATCCTATAATGATTGTGGTTCTTATTTCGAAATATTTCACAATCCTCTAGATTCATAGTCTTGTATATTGACCGCTTGTGTACCATTGGTTGATGAGCATTCAAAAAAATAGGAATAGACTAGAAGACCTAAAAGTATCATATGCAATGCCGCAATCACAATGCATATGGAGTTCTCTCTTTGTTTTGTCACAGGGTTTGCATCGCAATGGCTAAACGGATTAGAAGTCGAATAACAACGGATATAGGAAACGATCATGTTGATTTCTTCCGCTATTTAGGTACTCTGAATCTATCGTTTTTCTTTCACGTTGATAATTTTGTTATGTCATCACTCGGCACCCTGTCATCTCCGTCGTCACAACAACTTGACACACACAGCCGTTATGACATCCATGTGGGTATATCAATCACACTATGTCATCCCTTGGTCATGATATATAGTCACCCACACAAAATCGCTGTCATTTGGTCATATCAACCTCACCATGCCATTTTGTGGACCTGATAGTCACCCACACGCAATCACTATGTCATCCATGTGGTCATAGCAACCCCACTATGCCATCCCAATGGTCGTAGCACAGTCACCCATGCAACCCAATCATCATGTCCTCTTTTTCATGAATATATATGAAACCGATCATGGTGTTCTCTACTTCATGAGCATAAATGACCCCGATTATCATGATCTATTTTTCATGAGTATATATGACCGTACACCCATTCGCGTGTCCTCTTTTTCATGTACATGTAATTTTCAGCAATTATTTATTTTTATAATTAATACCACAATTATTTTCACAAATAATCACGAAGAATACCATTACTCCATATTCGTTTTTCTCCAAAACAATATCGATTTACTTAGCAAGATATATCAATCAGTATACAACTAATTCGGAAGCAACTCCAACATTTTTTACTAGCTCGCTTAAGAGGGAGCAGGCCTCGCCAATGCTAGCCACTCGAAACTGGCGAAACACGTTAAATAATGCAGTTTTACCCCATACAAATTACTAGATTTAAATAAGAAACATATAACCCAAGAGCTCTAGTCGATTAACATAATAGCAAGACTAGATTTAAATAAGAAAAATAACCCAAAATACTAGATTTATTTTTGTTAACTTTTATTGTTGTTTCCTTATATGTTGCTTAGTATAACGAGTAGGTAATCGTTATATAGCCGAAATATGTGATAGTCTTCGAAATCGAACACAAGCTTGTTGATTGAAGTGTTTTGATGTGTTGATTGTTAGATTCTCGATGTTGTTATTGTTTAAGAACTATTCTTAATGACCTTTATTGAATTGATCACTCGATAATCGTATTTCCCGTATCGTCTTTACACATGTATTTTGCGAGAGGGTACGGGAACCGGGGTTCTAGGATCACCCTGTAAAACCAACTGAGTTGTTCAGATTCGGTTTCGTGTGTGAGGTTTATATCATTGTTAATGAGCGTCTCATCGATCGTAGACCGTGTCGGGTCAGTTAAATCCGGTCAGCGGACTGTTGAACCTGACATAGGAGGGTAGATTATTGAAATAATGTCTATTCTCGGAAATAGGAGACGACACCCTTCAACGATGCCAAAAACATTAGAGTAGATCGAAACACTTCCGGAAATGAGTCAGGGCTAGAAAGTAGTTGGTTGTATCAATTTTGATTATCCAAGTATTCTCATTGTTAATTTTTCTTTTAGATCAAAGATGTACCGTTTGTTGTTGCTCAGGGCTTATTATCGGTGCTTTTTCATGACCATGACCATATTATCTGGTCAGGGCCAGGTTTGCCCGTGGAGTTTTTTTTTGTTAGGTATGTCCAATTTTAAAACGTCTCTTTGTTGTTATTTTTGGATGGGAAACTTAGAAAAATATGGTCCAAGAGAATAAAATGCCTGAAAATATGTTTCAAAAGTTAATATTAAAAAACTATGTCTACGTCGGCGCATGAGCGATGCATGAGCTACGCACGAGCCACGTAACGACGCATGAGCGACGCAGCACCGAAAGGAGCATAGTTTTTCAATTTTAACTATTAGAGCATATTTTCTGGGATATTATTTTTTTGAAACATATTTTTTGAAGTTTCCATTTTTAGATTAGAGGAAATACTTACAGTCCAGTCAGTATAAAAAAACTGGACTTTTCAGTTTACCGTTAAATTAATATTAAACGAATGACAACCGTCAGAATGATTTGACACAATCTTACTTATTATGTACCATTAAAAAACAATTAACCTGTAAAACCAGTCACCGGTCATCCATTATAATAAATAAAAATAAAAATTACCTTTGATTTTCATGGTTGTCTTCTTTATCTTGTCCTAGTAGTAATAACCTTTTTTTCTTTCTAATCAATCTCATCTCCTTTCCCAACCTTCAAAAATTTCAGCTTTTTTTCTTTTAACTCTGTCTTCCCTTTTAATCTGTTATGCTTTTTTGTAATGTTTTGAAATGACCATACAATTTATTCAATTTTAAGTCTTGTGCGCTGGGCTCTCAATTTTGCACAAAAGATTCACAGATTTTGGTAAAAATTCGGTTGCAAAGCAATTTTCTGATTGCTGAATTATCTCTTTTAATTAAAGTTTTTATTTTTGCCTTGGGAGTCTTGCTTTGGGTTCGACCAGGTTCGCTGTAGTTATAATTTTTTTTTTGGCAAATTGTTTACCAGTAGAAGAGGTTAAAAGATTGATTAGATGTGCTATTGTACATATTAATTATGGTGTACTAAAAAATAATCCAACATACGTAATTATCTGTTTACTTTTTCAACGGCAGAGATTAAAAAACTGGACAATTACAGAACTGGACTGTAGCCGCTCTCTTAGATTAGATGTGTTACTAGTTACTGCTCTCAAGTATTTAACTGCAAAGACAAGGAACATGAGTTATCATAAATATTTTTTCTTCTTCTACCATTCTTATGTTTCACTATTTGTTTTTTTTGGCTATTAAAAGTATTTGTTGAACAATATTGATTCAGCTTTTATTGTGGATTCGATGCAAATTACGGGTAGGTGATGCAAAAAATTTATGCCAGCATATTATTTGAGCCTAAATAATTGGGGGAAGGGGCTACAAGGACAAAAAAAAACATAAATGGGTCATAGGACATTCTTTTTTTTTCGGATGTTATAAGGACAAAAACAAAATATTTGGACAAAAATACCCCTTGTTACTTTTTACCCCTCTACAAATAGTAACGATAAAAACAAGTAGTAATGTACCCATAAAATGTCGTAACATCCAACGATGAAAAAGAACGGTCTAAAAACAAGTCGTAACGTCTAATAAACAAGTCGTAACAACCCCGTGAAATATAGTAACGGCCAATAAACAAGTCGTAAATAAAAAAAAATGTCGTAACATCCTAAAAACAAGTAGTAACGGACTAAAAACAAATAGTAATGTACCCCGTAAAATGTAGTAACGGCCAATAACAAGTCGTAACGAGTCCGTAAAAATGTCGTAACATCCTAGTAACGTTACAAAATTAATAAGTAACAACCCTAAACCAAAAAAAAAAACAAAAAAATAAAAAAATAAAACAATCTGCCTTCTCTTGGCCGGAAAGTGGACTTGGGCGGAGCAGTGGTTGCAGCCGAAAATCCACAAACCCTAATCCCCAATCATTCAAATCGTTAAATCGATCAATCGTTCTTCGTCAATTCCAATCACCCTTCCATTCATCAATTTCAATCACAATCTATCTGTTACTCTTTCCTTTCCATTCATAAAAAAAAAAAAAAAAAAAAAACAGATTCATCAATCGGAGCTCTCTGCTACAACGCCAAGGTTTCAGTCGCCGGAGAAGAAGCACCTGCAACCACCGGAGTTTCTTTTTCGCAACAATGGTGTCCAAAACGAACCGAATCGAGACGAAATTGTGTGATAAAAGAACCGAATCGAGACGAGAACCGGCGACCATATTTTACGGTATGATTTGATCGGAGATGGGTCTTAAACGAGAGGTGAACGGAGAAGAAGAATATGCGGTGAACAAAGGTGGCCGGAGAAGAAGAAGATGCGGCCGAACGAGCCTTCTCCAGCGTTCAAAGAATAAGGTGAGAAATGAAGGAGAAGGGATTCAAGAATTTGATTCAAGCAACGTTCAATGGTGGACGGTGGCTTCAACGCACAGGCAGCCAAAATTTGGGGAAAAGGAACACGTATAGGGGAAAGGAAAAAAGGGTAATTTAGTCAAATAAGATGTGTTTTGTCCTTATAAAATAACTGTGTCCTCGAAACCCTATTAAGTCACAAATTAGTCCTTTTGGACAAAAACCTATAAATAATTTTCTTCTCCGTAATAATGATTTTTATAAAAATTCTTTTTTCAATTTACTTGGTAGTTTTTTTCTACATATAAGGGCCTATTAAAAAATTATTTACATGTTCAGCAACAAAAAATTTGTGTTCAATTTAATAGGTTACTTTTTCTCAAAAAAATTTAATAGGTTGCTTAAAAGAGTTTTAATCCACAATGTCATATGGGGAGAGGCTTTAGCTCTCTACCACGTCTTGACTGTAGCATTGACTCATGGTTGCAATCACTGTATTTTTTAAGGAGACCGCATGTTACTTATCCAACGGCTCAGATCACCAACATAGGACTTGTCTGAGCTCGGAGGAATCTTAAATCGTGCGAAGAGTTATTTATTTTGTTTAGTTGTATAATATTTTCATTTGTCAAGAGAACTGACAATATACCAGCGCATTTTTTACCTCGTTATGGCTTTGATTTGCTTTCTTTCAAGGATTGAGATAATCATCCACCTTCTGATGTAATTGATGCTTGCGCGATTGACAGCGTTTAATAAATACCAATTTTTTCATCAAAAAAGAAAGAGTTTTAATCCGATTAAAACTCAGATTTAATAAACGACCGAGAATAAAGCTAAAAATCAATAAGCATACGAAATAAATCAATAAATGACGATTGTATGTATGTGAAAGATATCGAAATCCTAATCAAAAGCGGGAAAGAGAGCCAACCTATAATCATTCTAATTCGATCTGTTAATCGATCAGTCTATAATCGTTATTTGAAAAACTATTATTCGAGCATCATCCGGCTGATTCGCAGTCCACCGTCATCAAAGTGGACAATAATCTTTCTCGCCCCCGTATCCCTGTGCCGAGTTCGGGTTAGTACCTTTTCATTATTTTTAATTTCTTTGATCTAAGTGTATGTTTTAACCTAATTGTTTTCTTTTTATTGCTCTAAGCATAATTAAAACAAATCTCTATGTTTTTAATGTGTCAAGAAGATGACAATAGTGTCTGGAGATCTGTTGCATGATAAACTTTGGGGTGGGGGGATGGGAATGGGAAAGGGAAAGGGAAAGTGGTCGGTGATTAGAGATAATGAAGTTCATCAATAAGGTTGTCACTTTAGTTTATGGAGGAGCCCCATGGGATCTTGTTTCTTTCCCGTCTTAATAATATGTTAATTTAGTTGCATAATTAAGCATAATTGCTTCACATACATAATCATACTATGAACTCCAGATGTTAAAGGTAGAGAGAAGATCATAGGCATATATAGAAAGTGCATTGGTTTGTTCGCTGCGTATATGGATACTAAAACATTATTACACTAATTATCAGTCAACTCACTCAAGATACTAAAAAGGGTATGATTTTTTTTTTTTTGTTTTAAAGTTTCATTCCCAAAATTGTTCCCAGCCTTTACATGATATCCTTTGCCTGTTGTTAATTTAAATTGTTAAATTGTGATGTAGTGGATATTTCAATGGAAGCAAATCGTGATGTAGTGGATTTTTCAATGGAAGCAACAAATTGGGCAGCTCTTCCGAAAGAGCTTTTGGAGGGAATTCTTTCACAACTTTACGGCAAAGATGTGAGGTTATTTCATTTAGTGGTGTGCAGACGTTGGCATACGGCGGAAGAGTTTGTATTTCAAAAAGGGCATAATCCTCTTATATTTCCTGAACTACATTCACAATGGCTTTTTCATAAACAGTCTTCGGATCTAACTTATCAATTCATTCACCCGGTGTATCTAAACGTGAGATATTCCAAAAACCTTCTTGAAGGAGCAGAAAAAGTTAGCGATGCAGGAGCAATAGTCCGCCATTCAAAAGATGGTTGGTTGCTTATGTCTTCAGGGAAATGCTCCATGTTCTTCTTCAGTCCATTCCCGGAGAAAGTGATTGAGTTACCTGATCTAATTTGGCCTCACGAATTAGATGGCGTCACATTCACATGCGCTCCAACATCATCCACAGGTTGTTGTGTAGTTTTTGTCATCTCATGCTTGGAGCGTACACATGTGGAAATCGCTACCATTCGTCTTGGAAAGAAGAAGTGGAAAACAAATCAATATGAAAATAATATACTCTTCAGGCCATCCTACAGCAATCCTGTTTTTCTTAAGGAAAGGTTTTATTGCTCGAGTACAGAGGGCAAATTGGGGGCGTATAATCATAAGGAAGATACATGGACTGTTTTTGAGAAGCCATTACATCAACGTAAATGGGCACATGAAAACTATCTTGTAGAGCATGAGGGAGGCCTAATGTCTGTGTTTATAGGAGATTATGGATCGTGGATTTCAGTTTTCAAGTTGAAGGAGTCTGATATGGTTTGGGAAAGTGTTTATAGTTTAGGGGAATATGCTTTATTTGTGAGCGCGCCGACATCTTTTGCTACAAAGAGTGTATTAGCCATGATGAAGAATAAAATCTTCTTCCCAATGCTCCACAACAATTACCCGGTTTTCTATTCTTTACGGACTAAAACCTTTGGCACATACGGTAGTAATCTTTGTGAAAGTAATTTACACCAAAGAGACGTAGGACGGCAATTAGAGAGTTGTTGGATTGAGCCAAGGGAGATTTGTTACCAGGAGGAAGAACTTGATTGGTTATTAGAAACAAATGACGAAGAGACAGATGATGATGAGGCAGATGAGTACGAAACAGATGATGTGCTTGATGAATGGTCCGAAGACGAGACGGATGAGGGCGAGACAAGAGAGGACGATAGAACAAACAACGGTGAGGAATACAAAACAAGTGACGAGTCACAAGAAGAGGCTGAAGCTGAGTGATAAATACTTGTGTGTTCGGTAGTTTCCAATGGTTTTGGTAGACGCAGTTTTGTTATGTAGCTTATGAAGTGAAAAACGATTAATTGTTTTAGCAAATAAAACAAGAAAAAGTAGTTTTTTTTTTTTTTTTTTTGGGCTCCCTTTTCTGCTGCTGTTGAATCGTACTACCAAATACCAGCGTTAAAAATAAGTCACATATTCCGCACATATATGATGGAAAACAATAACATCTATTACAAATTATATTTGGTGTCCCCTCCAAAAAAAAAAATTTATATTTGGTGAATATAATGATGGACAGGACTTGTGGAAAAGTGAATCTCTGAAATCGAACAGCGAAGAAGATGAAGAGAACCCTGCCTAGGGTTTCTGCTAACAATGGTTTTGTGTATTGAAGGAAAAATATGAAAAACAACATCGTTTGGGGAATGCTTATATACATGGTCCAATCTCTCAGGCTGAATAGCACTGTCACCATGAAGAGGAACCGAACAGGCCTGGGAAAAGGAACATTGAGATCCTGTGCTAAGTAACAAAGCCACTGTATTTCGCAGACGGCTGGAGCCAAAGCTCGATATTCAGCCTCGGTTGAAACTTTGTGAAACAATAGTTTGTTTCTTGGAACGCCATGAGACAAGAGCATCCCCGATAATAAACATACAATAACCGGTATAAGGCTGCAGCTGTCAATCCCCATGGTATAAGGCTGTTTTGGTTTTCATGGGAGTGACAGCCCCTATGCAGTCCACATATCAAAAGATTCCAGCAAGGAGAGGGCATATTTACGTTGTGAAACTACAATATATATATGCCTGTCTGAGACCTAGATATTTCATGCCCAAGGAAGAATTTGTCTGAGACCTAGATATTTCATGCCCAAGGAAGAATTTCAGATCACCTAGGTCTGTTATTTTGAATAAACGATGCCGCAGGTAAGTCTTAAGCTCAGTGGTCAACCCCATAGAGCCTTATCGTCAATTGACTGGAGGGAGACATTCTCAAACGAGCTACATGCCAGCACATTGACAGCATTGCCTCTGACCACTGTTATATTCTTGTGGACTCCAATCCAATCCAATCCAATCCAATCCAATCCAATATATCCATGTGATCACAAAAGCAAAAAATCCTTTTATTTTGATAGTATATGGACTGAAGACCAGGAATTTTATGAGTAAGGAGATCAAAGGTTCTAACCTCTTCATTTTGAATGAAAAGATATAAATCAACCAGAGTTGAGATCCTAAAATGGTTAAGTGGTAAGAAGTTTAATGCAAAGGCTAATACTATTAAGGATAAGGCTCAAGGAAGAATATTGTAAAGAAGAACTATACTTGGAGTCAGAAAGCGAGAATTAAATGGTTAAAAGCTGGCTTGGAGATAAACTTGCAACTTACAAAAGACATTTCGGAGCAGGAATTTGAGGCAGCTATCTTCTTCCAAAACCAAAAATGTTTTAACATTATTAAGAATGATCTTATAAATGCAATCAAAAGTTTCTTTCATTCATTCTAGTAAAATGCTTAGATTCATTAACCATACTAATATTTCTTTAATTCCAAAGATAAAATGTCCGTCGTATGTGTCTCATTTTTCTGACCTATTTGTCTTAGTAACGTATCCTACAAAATCATCTCTAAGATTCCTGCAAATAGGCTTAAAAGTTTGTTCTTAGTTCTTGCATCAGTCAAAACCAATTCTTGCATTCTTACCCGGACGAAATATCATAGACAATTACATTATCGGTCATGAATTGTTGAATTACCTTTCGGCTTTTGAACAAGAGAAAGGGTAAGGTTTCCTTCATTGGCTCTTAAACTTGCATCTTTCGAAAGCCTTTGATAGGGTAGGGTGGGTGTGCTTGGATGCCATAATGTGGAAGTTGGGTTTTTGTGCAAAGTGGAGAAGTTGGATTATGGAATGTGTAAGTACTACAGCTTACTCACTCCTCATAAATGGTGACAAAGTAGGCCCACTGCACCCGTCCAGAGGCATTCGGCAAGGAGATCCGCTTTAGCCTTACCTTTATATTCTTTGTGCAGAAGGCTTAAGCTCTCTTTTAAACCTCGCAGAGTCTAAGGGTCTTGTAGAGGGTCTTAAAATCAGTAGAACAAGTCCAAGTGTCTCTCATCTTTTTAAATTGCGGATGATCGATGCTATTATTTTTAGTAAGGTTGATCCAAATCAGGTTGGTGTTCTTAATATTTAATGCGAGGTGTTCTGGGGAAGTAATTAATGTTGACTAGTCTAGTATCTTTTTTGGCCTGTGGATGTTCCTCAAATTCTCCGAATTCCTCTTAGCTTCTCTCATAAACCTGCAGATTCTTTGAATTGGTCCTTAATTATCCTCTAAAGGTTTATTCTCCGTTAAGTCGACCTATGATTTTCTAGCTCAAGTTAAACTCTACCCCACCAACCCTAGCCTTGTCATGTTTCTACCTCGGGCTCGGGTGATCATCACCAACCTAAATCTTGAAAGAAACTTTGGTCTTTGCCGGTGGCTCTTAAATTAAAACATTTCATTTGGAAATCTTTAGATGGTATTTTGCCCACACGAAAAAATTCTTAATCATAAAGGTGACTCTTGATCCTTTTTTGTCGTCCTAGATCATGTGGTAATGCTCTCGAATCCATAGAACACGCCCTCCTTCTTTGTCAGTATTCTTCTCAAATACGGAATTTTTGCGCTTGGTGGAATTTAATTATTAATGCTTCTACTTCTTGTGAAGGAGTTAAAGAGGGTTGTGCTTACTATTAACATCCTTTGGCAAATTTGGAAAAGTAGAAATATAGTTTCATCTATAAAGATAGAACAACTTGGTCCGCCAAGGAAATTATGGATCGATATAGTTCAAACTAATAATAGTTTTGATTATCTTCATTTCAATCCAAAAAAAAAAAAAAAAAAAATTTACCTTGTGCAATGTGCAGCTTGCTGATAGCATTTCACCTACTTTTATAGGTTGACGCCTCTTGGATAAATTCTTCGGACTATGCTGGTTTTGGAGCAGTAATAAAAGCTGGAAATGGTGAGGTAAAGGAAGTGTGGGGAACCACCTCTAAGTCACATATTGCGTCTCCATTGGCTGAAGCAAAGGCCATTAGATGGTGTTTTTGGAAAGAATGAGAAAAACGTTTTTTCTTTCTTTCGTTCTTGATGTGGTTGTGTCATTATGTCTTACGCCCTATAAAAGTAAAATCGATTCAATGTCTCATCATAATATGAACAACACCATAAACAATACTACTACCCAACACCACAAAAACGACAACAATTTGAGGAAACAATTTAAGAAATGAAGAAATATCTACACAACAAACAACACTACAAGAGCATTTTTTTTTTGACAGGACATTGATTAAAATTTTAGACAATGAGAATTCAGAAATTAACAAGTTCAGAAGTTCCATTTTGACAACCCTGTTCAAGCAATAGCACAAACCATCCCTTCTTTCAAATAGCACAAACCATCCCTAATCCCTTCTTTCAAAATGGAAAACTTCAATAAATTGAACCATAGAAAATGAAATTGAGGTCAATGGATTGGTGTGTTTTGTTTCTCTTGCAGAATTAGTTTGATGAAGAATAGAAGATTAGGATTATCTTGAACAATAACCTTGATTCTTGCAGAATTGAAGAATGAAGAAAGCGCTGCTCTGGTGCTCCTTTGCCTGAGGAGGAGGACGACGACGAGTTATTGTTTTTTTTTTTTTTTTTTTTTTTGAGACATAAATCTGTTTCTATTTTGGAAAGAAAAAATCTGAAAAGAAATGTTTATTATTATTATTTTTTTCCTAAGGTGGGCTGAACTAGTGACTGAACTGGTAGGCTGGATTTTATTGGTATATACCTAAAAAAAAAATCTGGGTGGGCTTAGCCCACCCGTGTCTTACCGTATGTCCGCCCTTGGTTGGGGGTGTCTCTTGAGTGTTTTAAACGGTGGTTGTTTTAATGTTTTTGTTTCTTGTGGATGAGCTGTTTCCCTTACCACCGGTCTATCGGGATGAATTTTTGGTCTATAGATATGCATCTGGGATGAGATATGCCCACCGGTTTGTGTTGTTCTTTTACCCATTAAATGTCTGAAAATTTTGGATACCATGATGTTCTGTCTAGCCTTGGCTAGGTTGATTATATGTTGTTGTCGGAGTTCTCCGTGAAATCTTAGTTGTATAGTACTTATTCCATATGTTTGACCATACATATCCTTTTTCGGGATGTGTTGTTTGTATGAAATTCTGTGTGGTATCATCATTAATCGATAATCAGTGTATTGTGTATTTTTTCTGTCTGATGTTCATTTCTTTTATATGTATTGGTGTTTTGTTTTTATATTTGCCAGTGTTATGTTGTGTTCTGTGTGATGTTCTTCTTGTTTAATGTAGATGTTCTTGGTTTTTGATGTGTTGATGTTTGCATTTTGATTATTAGTTTCTGTACAGGATCGTTATTTCAGTTCCTAGCAAAAAGTGATGCTTGGTTGGCCTCGATGGCTTTGCATATGGTACATTCTTCTTAGTTATTTAACCCCGTTCTCTTTACCTTGTGTATTGGTGTTTGTATTTCAACGTGTTCTCGTTTTTGTTAGTGTTCTTCTGTATTAGTTGACTAGAGGTTTAATTGTGGGGGTTGTGTTTGTTGTTGTAATGAGGACAAAAAAAAAAAAGCGAAACCCAGATATGTTTATGAACCTCAGGAGCTATGTCCTGTTGTTTTAAGCAATGATCATGTGCTGCTAGGTTCTGATAAGTGTAAGGATTACTGTCGTTTGCCAATTATGAGATGGAAGCAAAAAAAATTAGAAAAACTTCGGGCCTCGTTGTAGGCAGTGATGCTTTACCTTTGCCGTTTTGCGAGGGTGGCACTGTTCATGGTCCCTATTGTAGGGAAATGATGGGGAGGCTGATGGAGTGTGTTTTTGGACGTATCCTTACATTTTATCCCTATTGTGGAAATAAAAGAAGGTGTAGGGAGTTTGATGCTAATGCTCTTACGTGCCACAAATCCTTTAAACGTCTCTAGCCTTCGTGGGCCATTTCCCAAAAGTAAATAAGAACCTGCGGTCAAAATAAAAAATAAAAAATTAATACTACATTCGTCCCAAAATGTAAATCAATTAAATTTTTTAATTTTGTCTCATAACATAAATCCGTTTAGAATATCAATGAAATATTTAATACGTTTTTCTTCTTTCTACACTTAATTTATCATACGACCATTCACTTTTCACTGCTTTATACGTAACTTTTACATTAAAAACGGTTAAATGGTATTTTAGACTTTTATCATAATAAAACTAATGGTACTTAATTATATTCTTAAATTGTGTGAATAGTACTACTAAATGGACTTACATGCAGGGACGGACCCAGCCCATTAAGGGTGGGGTAAACGGTCTCACTCAAATTTCCGGACGAAGTTACTAATATACTTCTCTTATAATAATAATAAAACAGTGTATGTATATTATTACAGACAATTTTTAAAGCAATTATTCATTTAGTTCAACTGGTTGGAAGCTTTGTTATTTATTCTAAGGTCATAGGTTCGAGATTTGGCTGTTGAGTTTTGGCCTCCACTGGAAAAATTTCCGGGGTCCGTGAGTTTTGGCCTCCACTAGAAAAATTTCCGGGGTCCGTGAGTTTTGGCCTTCACTGAAAAAATTTCTTGGAAAAATTTCCTGAATCCGTCACTGCTTACATGTAGAGTCCCATATAGAAAAGGGGATCTACGTACTCTCTCCACTGGAAAAATTTCATGGATCCATCACTACTTACATGTAGAGTCCCATATAAAAAAGGGGATCTACTCTCTAGGAAGATACAGATCATGAAAATCCTCCTGCAATGTAAACATTGCTGATTCTAGAGGTTCTTGAACATTTGTCGTACCATAGGGAAGATTATGTCTTTGCCTAGCTAGCCATATGGCCAGCAACCCAATTTGCTTAACGTTGTTTGAAAACTACCTTCACATCCAAGCTACCACTTAGAAGGTTGCTAATATCATGCTATATAAATGATCATCAACTTCGTTATCAAGATACGTACGCTTGTAATATACTCTCGCTTAGTGATGACAATTTCGATCCAACCCAGCGGATATCCACCCTATCCATGTTATGATCAAGCGTTCTAGAATAATTTTAAGGGCTGGGGAGGGTATGGATTTGCATTTTCAAAATCCGCTGTGGGTACGGAAATGTATAAATATGTATTCTCTACCCGTCATAATACACACCCGCCCCACCATATATATACTATATTATTTATAATTTAATAAGGAAAAAAAAAAAGGAGTTCCTAAAAAGACGGGATAAGAAAGGGTCATCTATCTAATTGAGCAACCGTACTCCCATAATCCTTTCACTTTCTTCTTATTCCCTGCAACACTCGCGACCATAATAGTTAATATTTTGGCTATGCTATTTATTTATTTTTGCCGGTCATTGGAAAATCTATAACATTATATGGTGAACCCTGATCACGTGCAAAATTATACCCTAGTGTTCATCACTAGGATAATACCTTTGTTGTTTTTTTTTTTTTTTTTTTTTTTTTTTTTTTTTTTTTCTGAAACAGATACCTTGTTAATGGTTAGATTATTGAAATGCAATATAAAAATGCAAAATATATATGCTATCGGTAAAAAATGACGGGCTCTTAAAATTCATCGTTTTTTTGGGGGGAGCATGGACCATGCCCCGTTGTCCCCCCTAAGGGAGAAGAGTTATATATGATGCAACAGTGATTTATGGGTTATACCAAGTGGAGGAATGAGATAATTCAAAATCACTCCTATACACCATTACTATGTGAGAAAGAATGAATAAAAATGCATCTCAACCCTTCACGTGGTATAACTCATGAATCACTTCTGCACTATAACTTTTCTCCCCCTAAGGGGCGCCCCTGATCTTTCGTCATACATGATGACCAGTTGAATATTTGCCATGATGTATATATATAGCACGGTTTTAGGAAGATAGACGTGATTCTCAGTACCCTTTTAAGACATTTTCAAATGTTGTATATACTTTATAAACTAACGAGCTATAAAGAATATAAGACATCAAGATATACATTACTTTTTGTTTGGCCTTTTAACTGCATTTAATTATCCCTTTTTTTTCTTCTTTAATCGTAGTTTTTACTCATTGATATGTTGTGAGTTTACATTACATGATTATTGTTTATCACAATTTCTTTCTTTTTCTTCATGATTTGTAGCATGTATATGTCATTTAATTATCAAGGGTGAAATTTCTGGTCTTGCAGAATACGTGTCACGTTATAATGATCCAACACCTTTAGATTGTATTAAAAAAACCGCATAAATTATCAAGGGTGAAATTTCTAGTCCATTACTCGTTAATCAAAACAAAGATGTTTACAAAGATAGTAAGGAATATGATGTATCAAAGCTACACTATGTTGTGCAACAACAATTTGAAAGAAACGAATTAATGAGGCATCGAAATTGTATGCAATTACTACAATTATGAAATTGTAGTATCTTTTTACAATAAACTTTCACACTTAAAGTTGTTTATCTATGTCGATTGTTTTGATTTACGACTTGAGTTTAGTTATTATATGAAATTGTCATACGTAAATGTGAATGAAATCAGATATCAATGAACCCGTGGATATCCTTATGAGAAGGGTATATGTTTAAAATTTTCTACCAGCATGTGTAATAGGTAGGTTGGGTAAAGAAATTTTTTGATGGGTTGAGTATGGAACTATGGATATAACCAAACCCTCCTCACCCATACCATTTGTCATCCCTACTATCGCTTATAAAATTTTTTCTATTAAATACTGACTTGAGCGTCGGAATATCTCCCAGAGAAGCATGGATCCTCTGTTGTATCATTTTGGTGTTCAACACTTGCACAACAAGTGTTGTGTAGGGTTTACACAACAAACGATCCCAATTCTTCCCAGTGACAAGCTCCGGGACTTTTAACACCTTGTGTGTTTTGTAGGCCCACTGAAATATTCATCATCAAAGCTAGAAATGATGGATTGAGAATTATCATAATAATAACATGGTCTACCCGTACGATTTAGTTGACAAAGAAACGGAATAAAGATTTTTTTTTTTTTTTGTTTAAAGCCTCCGGTATCTGGAACCCACTGGTTCGACTAATCTGGAGTTCGGTCTGGATCGTGCCTGCAGAGTATGACTCTTACTCAAGTGTAAGGTCTGGCCAAGAGCTCTTTCAACATAGCACCTCAGAAGAGAATTGAACCGATGACCTCCCTAGGCATTCTCAAGTCATTTAACACTTGAGTCAAGTTACTTGATTTAAACGGAATAAAGATTTTGTTTACCTTTTGACTTTTGTTTTATGAAATCACACTTTCTACCTACATTTACAGGTGACTTCTATTGACACCCACTTCTTACATTTGGCACCACAATTTTACACAATTAAATAGTAACATGTAAACGTAGTGTCAAAAGTAATTACGGATGTCAATAGAACCCGTATTTTTATTTACGAATACGGAATATACGCACGTACCTTTTTTTTTGTCTCTATAAATAATTATCATTGGGCCAATACCTTGTTGGAGGAATCCGCCTATTTACATCGACAGTTTTATCGATCAATAATGTAATTTTTTTTTTTTGCAAAAATAATGTAATTTTTTTAGTTTATCTTTGTCACGTGTCATTATTATTATTATTATTATTATTTTTAGAAAATATCATATATTTAATGTTCGGTTATTTTGGAAAAAAAAAAATATATGGACACTAGGCAAGAATATGAAAATAAATATAAAAAAAATGGTATCTATTCATATGAATTTTTGACAAAATAAATAAAACAACTCTTATAAAAAAAAGGGGCAATTGTCCAAAAGGACACATATTAGACTTAATTAGGCAAATAGGACACACTTAAATCTTGTTTGTTTATAAGGACATAAAATTAGTATACGGACCAATCTACCCTTAATTAATATATAGTAAAATAGGCGCCGAAATCTCGGCTGTATATAACAGGCGCTGCAATTTGTTGTGGCTTTTTTTTGAGTTGATTCTTTTAATTTTCTGGATGCTAAAATTTTATGTTTTTTTTTATTTTTTATTTTCTGGATGCGAAAAGGTTTTTTTTCTGGTGATCACCGCGATGTATTGATCACCCGGATGCATTGACCATCGCGATGCTGTGACCACCTCGATGCATTGACCATCGCGACGCATCGACCACCGCGACGCATCGACCACCACATAATTCTTTTACCGTATTTCATATGTTTTCATCCTCAATGATGTGAATCGAGTTAATAGGGGTGTAACCGAGCCGAGCCAAGTCGTTACTCTCTGAGCCTCAAGCTCGTCTCGACTAGAAAAAACCAACTTGAAGCCGATCGAGTTATAAATAGAAAAGTTCAAATTCGACTCGTTCAATATTCAATAAAACTCGGGTTGACTCGTTTAATAGTCGATAAAACTCGGCTCGACTAGTTTAATAGTCAACGAAACTCGACTCGACTCGTGAGCCCGGACAAATTTTCAAGAATTCATTTTTCTTTGAAAGGATTGTAGGCTTCATTTGATATTTTTCCGACTTAATTTCTGAAAATCGAAATTTTCTTCATTAAAATCGACGCGATGCAGTGACACCCACATTATGCACCGATTTATGCAGCGACACCTTATGCAACAATTTATTTAGTGACACCCACATTATGCAACGACACTTTATGCAGTGACATCCAATGACACCAACATTTTATGAAGTGGCACATTATGCAGTGACACTCAAGAGACACCGTGATGCAGAGACACCTCAATGAAGTGACACCGCATTGTAGAGACACCGCGATGCAGAGACACCGCTATGCAGAGACGCCGCATTGCAGAGACATCGCGATGTTGTAACAATTGACAATGCAGAGACACCGCGATGCAAAAACATCGCGATTAAGAGAAACCGCGATACAGAGACACCGTGATGAAGTGACACCGCATTGCAGAGACACCACGATGAGGTGACACCGCAATGCAGAGACACCGCGATGCAGTGACCACCCTCGATGCAGAGACACCCCCGATGCAGAGACACCGCGATACAGTGACCACCACGATGCATTGACCACTCCCGATCTATTGACCACCGCGATGCTGTGGCCACCCCGATGAAGTGACACCGCGATGCAGAGACACCCGATGCAGTGACACCGCGATGCAGAGACACCGCGGTGAATTGACACCGCGATGCAGAGACACCACGATGAAGTGACACCTTGATGCATTGATCGCCGCGATACAGAGACGCCTCGATGAAGTGACACCGCGATGCATTAACCACCCCAGATCTATTGACCACCTCGATGCAGTGGCCACCTTCGATGCAGTGACCACCCCAAATGCAGAGACACCGTGATGCAGTGACCACCCCCGATGCAGAGACACCGCGATGAAGTGACACCGCGATGCAGAGACACCGCGATGTTATAACATTTGAAGGTGCAGAGACACCGCGATGTAGTGACATTTGATGATAAATTGACATGTCAATTAGGGTTGTAAGTGAGCCGGGCTACTCGTGAGCTACTCATACTCGACTCGCAAGAGAGTTTGACTCTATTCGGTTTTTTTTGAGTTCAAGCTCGGGTCAAGCTACTCAAATAACTAACCGAGCCGATCACGAGTATCAAAATATAGTGACCGAGTACTTCATGAGGTAATCGGGGTTCATTAAATAAATATTTAATTAATTATATTTATTATAAAATATTTATTTATAATTCAAAAAGTATTATTCGAGTCAATTATTAGACGAGTCAAGCTCGATATTTTTATATTTTATTAAAAATTAAATGATCTCTAAGAAAAAATCGAGTTTACAAGCTGAGTCAAGCTATATCAAGTACTTAGCGAGTCGAGTTCGATCTTGCCAGTTTATGGCTCGATTGAGCTCGAGCCGAGTTCCGAGCCCGAACTTTTTTAGTCGAGTTGAGCTCGAGCCCTTGGAAGTATCGACTTGACTCGGCTCGATTACACCCTTAATGTGAATAACACTTATTTTATAAAGTAATCAAATTTGTGTATCATATTGTATATGCAGTGACATTTGATGTCACTGCATCAATTCAAATATATAGTCAATGTCAGAATGTTACAACACAAACATAAGATGAAACAACAAGTGTAATAATGTCAAAAACGTTTGCGGAGTTTCCGGAGTGTGGCTTTGCTCTCATCAGATCGACGGCCTGCCCGAACTTGTCTCCTTCAAGCCAAAGCCACAAACCAGGATTGGAGTTGATTGTCCTTCCAAATCCTTTTGCATGCTGCTCAATGTTTCTAATCCAGTTCCTAATGTCTACCATAAGGAAAATAAAGTTAAAACAGTCAATAAAGTATAGAAGCAAGGTAAAATAATTACAACATGGAATCAAGCTACATAAAAATTTATCTTTGTTGGCGCAAGCATCAGCCCTCCCATTTCTTCACTAAGTGATCCATCAATAAATGTAATCATCTGAATCAAGTTTAAGCAGAGGAAGAACGTCTGCATGATTATAAAAGCCAAGAAAAGACAGCTTCACTCACTGTTTATACCCCATCACAAAATTTCAGAACACTGCTTACGTACGTGTGCACTCGTTTAGTTATGCGGAAATCAGTCAAATTTATTAGCAAGCAATACAATTTAGCTAATGCAGAAAGATTAGCCCATTCGAAATTCAACCAATCATTCATATACATGTTAGGAAAACATGTTCACGGTTGCATTAATTACATCAAATTATCCAAAAAGGGAGAGAAAAAAACAGTTTGGAACACCCATTCATCAGAGACAGATAGTAAAAAAGTTGTCAAATTTCAACAAAATGCATCATTATAGCTAAAAACAGAGAACCACAAGTATTCTTGTACTTGAACAAGAGAGAACTTAGCCTTGTTTTTTATGGGGAGCAATTTAGGAAGTAGAAATTACTAAAATAAGTATCTAATCTCGTCTTTTTTCCGGTTTGACAGTAGCAAAAGTTGAAATGCAAATGCTTCCTCCTAACAGTAGTAGTAGCCTTCGATTGAATTAAATAAGAAAGTTCATCCCCTGCAGTGCCATGTAAAGATTTTATTCAGATTACTAGTTGAGCAATTTTTATATTCAAACTTTCCCTTATCCCCTGACGTGTGGGGAGCCTAATAAAGAAGGCATGGAAATAAGTAAGCAGATAACATCAATGAATGAATCCCAGACCATAACTTGGTGCTGCTAATTACTTGTAAATGTAGCATCTCGCCACGAAACATAACTACAGCAACTGCGATGTAGAGAGCAGAACAAACCTCGTGTTCTTGTCCAATTACCGCCTTTTTAAAAACATCAAGGAACAATTTAGCATATATATCGAGTGAGACTCGATTAAACCTAAGAAACCATCAGACAACACAAGCAGGTATACAACTAATTAACAAGTGACAAACGACACTACAATTAAAAAACACTCTAAGAAGATGAACCTATACTTTGAAATGAAAAAAAAAACCCACATTCAGTAGGCCTAAGAAAAAGTAGCTCCAAAGCTCGGTAAAAGAAGTTCCAACACAACTGAAATCAGGAAATAATCCAAGTCAACAAAGATGTTAAAAGAGGCAACCACCGATAGCAGCAGAAGCAATGGCTCTATAAAGAACAACAATCAGCTCAGCAATAAGGTTGTGCAGTTCTTCATGGCTAGTTTTATAATGTATAAAGGGTAAAACATCAAGAATAGGACCAATTCATGTGCCACTCAATTGTGCAAAATCCAGAAAGTCAAGATCAAAAAGAAGAAAGGTAAAACAAAAGCACAACACAAAGGGAAATAACATACTGAATTGCAGTCCAAAACGTTCACCATTTTAATGGAATCACAAATATCCACCAATCAAAAAAGGATCAAACAGGAATCATAACTTTAAAAGCACTGTTAACTAAAACCAATTGATCCAGAAAACATGGTTTCTACTACCCTATCTATAATTGAGCTCGTCAAGGTTATACTTATCAAATTGCCCATTCATCGTAATCGTCTTTACCGTTATCATGAACCGTGGCAGAAAGGCCGAGGGCCGGGGTGGTGGTACCTAGGTTGATGGGGAAGTCGAGGTTGTTTATCGGTAGGAAGGAAGGGAAAAGTGAATTCTCGGAAGCCATCGTCATCGTCCTCCTCCGAGAAAAGAATCTGATGACGAAGGAAGCGCTTTTAGTGTAAGAAGGGTAATTGAGTCCAATTAAATAAAATGTGTCATTATAAACGATTATCTTTTTTAGGTGTTCTAAGTGTCTAATTAAGTCTCCAAATCTGTCCTTACAAACAAATACCCAAAAAAAGAAATTAGTGCTCCGTAATAAATAAAACACGATTCTCTTCGGCATTGATTACTATGTTTCCGTGTCATCTGGTACTCCAAGAAAACGAGGCGGTGAGAAGGAAATCCATACATGCAAATTTTATAAACAAACCCAAACCCTCAAACCGGCCATAGCCATAGTCATAGCCATAGTTTAATTAAATCAACAAAGAAATCAAGCAATAATGTCAGCTTTGATCCATCCACAACCGCCTGCCAGTTCGCAGAGCAACATCATCAAACTGGAGAAAGGCAATTACTTTTATCTCCGTTAATTTCCATATCTCCGCTTCGAGTTGTTAGACTTCTTTTTTTATTTAATTTTAATTTCCTTGATCTAACTTTATATTTCAACCCATGGGATTCCTTCCCGTCTGGGCAATATGTTAATTAAGTTACGGTACTCTACATATTTAAATTTATTATTTTGATTGTTGTGGCTTTTATAACCCTCTAGCTAACGGTTTAATAATTATACCAATCTGTCTTGATATATTTGCAGTCTGCACTAATATTAAGTTGTTAATTGTACACCTTTATTACTAATATCCCCTTCCCCTTAGGGAGGAGTTTTAAATGTTATTGTCATGTTCATGTGAAATCAAATTTAGTTTCGGGTTGATGTATCACGTTACGGAGCCCGATTGATGCTTGGGTGGGCTAGTAAACCAGCTATGTCGGGTGAGTTGTATTAAGATGACTAAGTAGATTATATAGATATTTCGGTATACCAAAAATAAAAACCGGACCTCTACGCTACTTCTAGGTAGCTAGGTCCATCCTTGCATTTGGGATCCTCTATCCCTTATTCTTTGTTTTTATCTTATCAACCATCCGTAAGATCTATATGATCGATAGAGAGAAGACCGGACCAGACATGAGATATGATAGAAAAGTGCATCGGTTCATTCAATGCATATGTGGCCGGGTATTAAGATATTATATATTACACTCGGGGGCGGATGTACATGGGTTTAGGGGGGGGGGGGGCATCGCCCCCCTCGGATCCCGAAAAAACACTATTATATATGTTGTGTACTTTTTTTGTCCCCTAAAAATTTACGCTCGCCCATAGTATCGCCCCCTCACCCGGGATCCTGCGTCCGCCCCTGATTACACTAATTATCACTTAGCTCACTCCTTCAAGTAACTAAAAAGTTAAAAGGGAGTGTGTACGTGTGTGTTGATACAACCCTTTACATGATATTTATAGCCGATGGTTAATTTATGCCAATGCTTGTTTGATTCAGATTGTGATGTAATGGATATTTCAATGGAAGCTGCATGTAACGGAAATTGGGCAGACCTTCCGAAAGAGCTTTTGGATAGAATTCGTTCACATCTATACGGTGAAGATGTGAGGTCGTTTCACTTAGTGTGTAGAAGTTGGCATGCGACGGAGGAGTTTGTATATCAAAAAGAGCATAATCCTCTTATGTATCCCGAGCCACAATCACAATGGCTGCTGCATAAGCAATGTTCGGAGTTGGCTTATCAGTTCATTCATCCGGTGTATCCTAATGTTAGATATGCTGTAAATCTTCCTGAAGAAGAAGAAAAAGTGAACGATGAAGCAATAGCCCGTCATTTCAAAGATGGTTGGTTGCTTATGTCTTCAGGGAAATACTCCATGTTCTTCTTCAGTCCATTCCCAAAGAAAGTGATTAAATTACCCGATCTAATCTGGCCATGCGGATTAGATGGTGCCACATTCACTTGCGCTCCAACATCATCCACAGGTTGTTGTGTAGTTTTTGCCATCTCATGCTTGCTTCGTACACTTGTGGAAATCGCAACCATTCATCTTGGAAAGAAGAGGTGGAAAATGAACCGATATGTTAATAATATACTCTTCAGGCCATCCTATTGCAATCCTGTTTTCCATAAGGAAGTGTTTTATTGCTTGAGTAAAGAGCGCAACTTGGGGGTGTATAATCATAAGGAAGATACCTGGACTGTTCTTGAGAGGCCACAAAGTCCGCGTAAATGGGCAGATGAACACTATCTTGTAGAACATGAAGGGGGGCTAATGTCTGTGTTTATGGGAGATTCTGGATCTTGGGTTTCGATTTTCAAGTTGAACGAGTCTGATATGGTTTGGGAAAATGTTCATAGTTTAGGGGACTATGCTTTGTTTGTGAGCATTCCGACATCTTTTGCTACAAATAATGTTTTAGACATGATGAAGAATAAAATCTTCTTCCCATTGCTCCACAACAATTACCCTGTCTTCTATTCTCTGGAGACTAAAACATTCCGTACATACGGCAGCGATCTCCATGAAAATAATTTGTACAGAACAGAAATAACAGAGCTAATGGAAACAAGCTGGATTGAGCCAAGGGAGAACTGTTACCAAGATGAAGAACTTGATTGGTTATTAAAAACGAATGATGAAGAGACAGATGACGAAGAACCTGTTTGGTCAGTAGAAATAGATGAAGAAGAGTCAGACCAGGAGACCGGTGAAGAGACAGAAGAGTATGAAACGAATGATGTGTCTGATGAATGGACCGAAGATGAAACCAGTGAAGGCGAGACGAGCGAGGACGAAAAGAGTGAGGACGAGGATTACAAAACAAGTGATCAGGACAAATCGATGCCTGAAAAAAGGGAGGCGGACGAAACAAACAACGGTCATGAGGAATACGAAACAAGTAATCACAAGTCACACGAAGAGACTGGAGGTGAGTGATAATAACGGGTGGGGTTACGTAGTAGATAATCTTATTATTATAATAGCTAGCTATTACAATTTACATTGCAATATGTCAATTAAGTTGATAAAACAGAACACTGCTTAGTGTCACTAAATTTTAGAAAGAATTTTGTGTTTTTGTTTGCAGAAATTATGGATATTGCTGATAGAAGGAAGGGTGCTTCTCCTCATTTACCCAATGCACAAGCTTGCCCTTGGTTGATGTTCTCACATGGAAAATCTAATCTTATTCAGACATTCTACAGCATATCTGATAATCGTTGTGTGAAAAGAATGTCGTCATTTTTATCAGGAAATATCATTCATGCCAACTCTGACGGCTGGGCCGTAATCACCGGGACATATTCAAAGGATGTCAGCTCCCTTTCTTGTTTTCTGTTAAATTTGAACTCCATGGAGAAAATTTTGCTGCCTAGTTTGGAAGCTATTGAGTACCATGCATGTCTCCTTTCTTCCTCGCCTTTAAAACCCAATTGTCTTGTAGCGTTCATCTCATCAATGGATGATGGGGAGGATCGGAGGAGCAGAATCAAGTTTTGGCGTCCAAATCAAGAAAATTGGGTAGAGGTTGCTACTGAATTTCGGTTGGATTGTTTTATTATGTGTGATGGGATAATTTATGGCTATCAAGCATACTTCGATCGTCTCGTCATGGTGGATGTGGACGATAACAAAATTCAATTAAAGCAAGAAATCAAGATACCAGATCTTATGTTGAAAGGAACATTAAGATATGACGAAGTCTTTATTGAATCTTGCGGCGAAATTTTTCTAGTTGTAAAATATATGTTCGGATTTGGTAAAAAAACTCGCACGCTGCAAGTATACAAGCTGATGAAAGATAAGAATACAAAAAGGTTGGGTTGGATCAGGACAACTGATATTGGTGATCGCGTATTTTTTGTTCATTACCGACTCAACGGTTTTTCTTGCTCTGCGACTCATGCAGGTTTGAAAAGAAACTCGATTTACTTCACTGGCGATGGGCAAGATACACATATCTATAGATATTGTCCTTTGGAGAATCGATTTCATAGAACCTTGCCTTGTCCAGATGTAACGCGTCGGATAATGCAAATTTGTTGGGTAAGGATCCACCAACCGTTTTGTCCAGAACTATAAATTCTTTAAAAAAAAAAAATAAAAAAAAAATAGAGGTGTGGTGACGTGATGAGAACCATGATTTTTTTTTCTTTTGTTTCTGGTAATTTTGTTACAATTTTCTTTTACATATACAGAATGTATGGTTTTTCTGTTGGTTTTTGTTTTTTTTGTAAGGAGAATGTATGGGTTTAATTAGGTGTTTGTCTGCTGGGTTATTACTTAATATATTATTGAATCTGTTTTTTTTTTTTTTTTTTTTTCCTTCCCCATAAATCATTGGTACTGTCCGATGAATTGGAAGTAAGTTTGTTTCAATCGCCCAATTGACGGTAGAGGTATTAATTAATTTGGAAATGATGAATTAATTCATTGTTCTAGTTTTAATTTTGTACATAATACAACTTGTTCAACATATATAATTCATTCGGAAACACTATATTTCCAAGCCAAAAGTATATGTTTCCAAGCTTGGTCTTATTGGTTGGTAGCCTCCATATCTTCCCCCAAATAATTTTTTTTTAATTTTCTTTTTCATTTTCTTTTTTAACAATTTCAATTCTCTGGAACTAATTAATAAGGTCAACACCTACGTACGTGAATATCTTCATGGTTAATGTAACGCCCCATTCCCGGACACCGAGTCCTCATCCGGAAAAATACTTCAAGCACATATATTATCAAATAAATTCAATAATATATGTAAGCGCTTACGTCATACATCGAAACCAAACGACACGGAAGATAAAACAACTCAACAACTCGGGGAAACCAAAAGATCGAACACGTAGTAATCAATGCTTGTGAAAAACTAAATCCAATAAAGAGAACTAATCATCCAACATCCAAATCCCAAGGATCTCAAAAGAAGCTAAACCAAAAAAAGAAGGACAACATTGTTCAAACGTGAAACAATTTGTTTTAAGAAAAGAAACAACTAAAAGAACCAAGTCTTCAAAAGCTTCCTCTCAAACTTCATCATCAAAGAACTCGTCAACCGTAGCAACCGTTCATCTTCTTTGGGGAAAGGGAAGACAAACACAACGTAACGGGGTAAGTACAAAAGATTTCGATAACGCGTGAAGATCGTATAACTATGATCTCATAAAGAAATAAAAGCAACGCCGTCTTTTATTAATTCATTTCCGTTATTAACCCTAGCTAACTATCATATTATGTTCATAGCATAACATGAGGTTCCAAAAGGTATCATTTATATATTGAAATGATTTGCAGAAAAAGAAATGATTTGCAGAGAGATTTTGTAGAAAAGTTGTTAATCGATACAGATTTTCTACACTTTTTTTTTTTTGTACACGTATTTAATTGCATTTTTTTAATGTCTTTTTTTTGTTTTTACCTTATTCTTTTTCTCAAAAAAAAGAAATGGAGGAGTCAATTGGGTAATTGATTTAAATAATATTGCTTTTAAATATATATTGATATAGATATAGATTTAGATATCTCTCGTTGTGCGAAAAAAGGGCAACAATGCATCAAGCGTCTATCATCAATATATGTTTACTATGTACGGTGAACATATGTGCTTGAGATTGTCATGCTTGAACTCAACTCAAGTAGGAACTAAAATGCTTAAGCTCGACTTGAAGTAGTTTTAGTAAATTTTAATTTATTTTTTAATGCGTATGTTTTCATATATATCAAAGAATGATTGAATGTAAAGATTTGAAGACTATCAACTTGGAAACTTGAAAATCAAATCCGTTGGCGACTGCAATGCAATGAGAGGAAAGATCTTTGGTCTAATTCGGTAGTCATGTGTTGCGTCGGTTCGTACTCTTCTCGTTCCTTTTCTTTTCTCTCTCTTTTGGTAGATTTACGGATATTTTCTCCCATATATCTATAGTCAAGGGTATTTTGAGTTTTGTGGTTGGTTTCATGTTTGTTTTTCATCTGTAACTCTTTGTATCTTTCCGGAACATTTCCAGCTTCTCGTTGGTTTTGTTTTGAACATAATATATATTTCTCTTTTGACTGTTAAAAAAAATCAAAGAATGGTCGGACGTGATAGCATCTCGACAATGTTGATTAATCTTAAGGAACGTACATCAATAATGCCCATAATCAAGGACTCATAGTAAGATATTAATCCGAATAGATTACTATAAAAGACAAATGAGAGTTTTGTGCTTTTTTGATATAATAATTGTATGATATTAAACTATCCGTTTTTAACTATTTTTTTTCGAAAACGAAAAATTAACACACACTTTGCCCAAGCGTGTCTCGAAAGTATGCTTTAACTATTTTGTCATGGTTGGTTGTAGACTTGTAGCTGCATGCTTTAACAACATCGATTTAGGTATGTTTTATTAATTGCATACATTAGCTTCCTATTTGTGACTACAAAACTAATCTGCTCTCGATTTGTGTGTCATACTCACCCAATAGCCATGTTAATCTATCGATCAATCAATATTTTGAACGCTCATGATCTTCTAAATTTTGAGTGATTTATCATTAAGTTTTTTGTTTTTATAATTTTCTCACACCATGTAAACATTTGTTCATTTAAACATGCAATACATCAACCGTTTGTCGTCAATATATAAATACATTTCTCATAGTGAACATACGTGCACCTAGATATTCATAACTTGGAGTGTAAATGATTCGAACGAATCTAATATTTCACTATTAAGTCGAGTTAGGGGCGTATCCATATCTATTAAGGTGGGGTCACGTAATCCTACTGACATCCGAATTTTTTTTTTTTAATATTAAAATAATGTAATTTTGTTGTTAAAAAATATAGATTTAAATTTCATTTAACAAATTTATATTAAAAATATAATTTTAAGTTTGACACCACCGAACAACGATTTCTGGATTTCTTATTTGAATCGAGTGGAGTATCTATTTTTTTTAACAATTCATTTAATATTTTGAAATAATAAAAAAAAGTAAAACTATGTTTCATTTTAATATCAAAACAACTAATAATGCTCGTGAACATGCGCTTAAAGTTTCAATATGCTGGAATCAAAAAAAAAGTTTCAATATGCTTGAGTCCCACTCGTTTTCATTGGTTAACTACTTGACGAAGTTGACTTCAACTCGAATTCAATTTTTATTTCTTTATTTTATTAAAACCTAAGCCTTTTTTTTTTTTTTTTTTGAAGGGAAACCTAAGCCTTTAAGAAAGCACTTGCATCAGTGTCTCTGAATAGAGTCTCTACTTTACAGACTTTAACATCATTTACAGAATCTCTACACATAGTCACGTATGCGGGAATCTCTACCGTACTACAATAATAAAGAATCGTAAACCAAAATAATTATGACATATTTACAAAAATAAATACACATATAAATAATTTATTGTCTATTATTACATTGATAAATATTACATTGTATGGATATTCAAAATATGTATAGAAGATCTTATTAATGAAATATTTGTAGAAAGCATTTTTTGTGACTCGAAATATATATATATATATATAATGTTAGAAATAGCAAAAACTTGAATCTGTAAAAAAAATCAGATTGCGGTAGATATAGAGTATGATGTCCAATTTTATCCAGAATCGTTGAATAGAGATCGTATACGATTACGATGCGAGACATTTTAGTTGGATGCGGAAATTTGTATATAGAGATTTACCACTTTTTACAGATTCTAATGCAAGTGCTCTAACAAGCCAACAACCAAACTTGTTATGAACCACTCACTTCATTTCATTGCACCTCTATGCATTTTTTTCCTACTCCTACTCGAAGGATTATATTTTATAATAAAAAATAGAGTATATATTGCAATGTTTTTTTTTTATCTCATTAAATCCGTATGTTAACATATATTTTTAAATCATTTATAATATCTACCGCAAGCGTCATCATAGTACTTGCATCAATACTTTTAACGGTTTCTCTAATTTGCCATTTCAAATACAAAATTTTCGAGTTTATAAAACCTCTAGCTAAAATTAAATTAATCAGATTCTTTTTTTACAGGAAAAACTAATCAGATTTTATATGTTACAAAAGTTGGATGACCATGGCGGAAAAAAAATGTTTTATGGACTATTGATGAATACGGTAGATATAATTTTTTTTACAAATTATATATTTTAAGGTAAAAAAAGTAAAGTACACACTACATTGTTATTTTTACGAAAAATGAATATAAAAATCATTAAAATACAACTGTTAAAGCACACCGTAACATTATTGAAATGCAGCTCAAAAAAACATTATTGAAATGAAATGACATATATGAAAAGGTGCATGATACTATTGAAACATTATTTTCATAAATGACATCTATGAAAATGTTTTTCGAACGATACTATAGAAAAGGTGACGACACTATAGGCTTTTCTTTAAAAAGTTTATAGTATGAAATTTCCATTCCTTGAATAAAGGAGCAAAATTGAAGAATAATTCTATAATATACTTTCTCAGAAGGCGTAGAAAAATAATGTAAAAAATAAAAGAAGGTTATATGGACACGATACTTTTTACTATCGGCGTCATTTTACATAAAATATTGAAAAAATTATTTCGGACACAACGATTAATTTTCATAAAAATAACATCAGTGACACTGATGTTTCTATTGAAAAAAAAGTCAGGGACACTGACGTTCTTTTTCGATAGTAACGTCAATGACACTGACGTTATATATAGTTATAAAAGTGTCACTTTTTAGTAACGTCACTTCATTAACGTTATTATCGAAAAAGAACATCAACGGCACTGACGTTTCTAGCGTGGTGCCAGAAATAAAAAACAAGAATATATGTGTTATACCGAAAATAAAAAACAATAATATATGTATGATGCAGGAAGTAGAAGAAAATGATAAAAAAAAATGTCACTACTAAAAACTGTGGCATTTAAAAAATAAAAAAACTCTTCTACGCAGAGTATTTTTCCGTTTCCAGATATATATAATATATTATTAAAAAAAAGAAGGTAATACGTAAATTAATTAAAATACATTGTTCCTAAGAAAAAAAAATTACGTTTCTCAAAAAGAAAAAAAAAATACATTGCATTTTTTTTCGTTCTATTTTAATAAAAATAGGGAGAATTGTTCTAAAGGACAAAAACATTTGTGAAATTAGCATTAAGGACATATACATTTTTTTTAGTAAAAAGGACAATTTTTATGTTAATACCAAAATACCCTTTAAATCAATTTAAAAAAAAAAACTGCACAAACTACTTCTACCCACTACCATGCGCACTAAAGGACATGAGAGAAATTTTTAATTTTTTTTTGTGAATGAATAGGAACTACACGATATATATATATATATATATATATATATATATATATATATATATATATATATATATATATATCTCACAATTGTTTTACTCGAAAATTAGTAGTGACTATGACAGTAGTGGCAATAATTAGTGTAAGACGATGTGTCGCGTCTACTAATAATCGTCACACCGATTCACCGAAATTACATAATTAGTTTCATTTAATTTGTCAATACCAATTGACACTACGACAGTTGTGACAATAAGTGTGAGCCAATGTGTCACTACTAAATGTCACATCAATTCATAGATAATACACGACTAGTGTCATTTAATTTATCACTACCGTGACACTACGACAGTTGTGACAATAAACAGTGTGAGTTGTCACATCAATTCACATCTATAATACACAATTAGTATCATTTAATTTGTCACTACCAATTATCACTATGACAATTAGTAGCGATACATTGTCTGACACTGATTATTGTTACTCTTGTCACAGTGAAAATTAGTGGTATTAAAGTGATTGGATAATAATTGAAAACGTACATTAAAATATACGATTCATTAAAAAAAATTAAATAAACGTGATCCCTCAAAAAGAAAGTGGGTATATATCTACTATGTTTCTACTATATATTTCTTCTACTTCAGGACGACGAAATTCTCACCGCCGCTTTCTCCAATAGTGTCTCTCCACGTTTTGTTCTCCACTATGTTTCTTTCTTCTTCTTTTTTTTTTGGCCCAACTATATAATTCTTCTACTTCATCTACTATGAAATTCTCACCGCCGCTTTCTCCAATAGTGTGTCTCCACGTTTTGTTCTTTGTTCTCCACTGAATCAATTACGCACCGCCTTCACCTCCTACTATAAAAACAATTCTTGAGTCCATAATCTTCTACTATGTTGTTCGTCTTGTCCGTGGTTGTTCGTTGCTTCATCAAGCTTTTGGCAAGAGCCTCTTTTTTCTTCGCAATTGCTCTCTGTTTGCCGTTGATTTTTGTTCTTGTTAATCTTTGTTTTCCGTTGATTTTTTATGCTCTTATTGTTGTTCGATGGTGAAAGCGTGCTTTTTTCGGAGTGATCGATCCTTTGAAACTCTTTTTTTTAAGGTACACCATCTTTCCGGTCCTCTTTTCTCGCTTATTTCTCCTTTGCATGTCGGTTTTCGTGCTTCTTTGCTCTGCTTTGTTGCTTGGTTTTTGTTCTTGTGGTTGTTCTTGAACTATGATATACTTTGTTAATTTTCATTCTCAGTTTGGTTAATTGGAAGTTACCCGTCGTATTTCGGCTTTTCGTTCTTTTTCAAGCTACACCGGAGTTTCTTCTCCTTTTTTGATGTTAATTGTACGCTTTCTCGCTTTGCATGTGTTTGTGGTGCGTTTTCTCTTGAAGATGGTTCGTTTGGCTTCTCCTTTCTTACTTTTATGTTTTTTGGAATTGCATGTTGTGTGGGAGCCCAAATCGGTAATAGTTCTTCTCGTAATGCCGATAGAAAGTTGCGGAAAACTAAGAGAAGAGCAAATTTTTCTTGACCTATGAAGAGCTTTGTTAGGCTCGATTCCATCGAGACGAGTTCATTTGGCTTTTACGTTCGAGATTCATGGTTTTTATATCTTTATGTGGTGTGGGAGGCCAATTGGGTATGCTAAATGGGTATCTTGTGTTAGGTTTTCTCGGTCGTTCTTGATAGTGTCTCTTGTGTTTGGTTCATTTGGTCGTTCTTAAAGAAACCATTGTTCCAAAATTAAAAATATGTATTCTCGTGTAAGGTTCCTTTTTTTCCCATGCACAATTAGTGTTATCAATTCCTACTTCACTACATCCAAGTGGTGGCTTAGGCTTCTCAGATTTTGTGAATTGTGGTTTTCCGTAAGCTCATTGAAAAGTTAGAACATTTAGTAGATATACAGAACAATAACAATGCAAGCCGGTGCAAGGATTTAAGTAGCATTGAAATTCATACTGAAAGACTGGCTGTTGCATTTGCACTATTAAATACCAGTATTAACACAGATATAGGTATTCTGTGATATGTATTCTGGCTGTTCTTAAAGAGGCCATTGTCGCAAAATTAAATATAGGTATTCGTGTTAGGCTCCTTTTTTTTCCCTGCACAATTGGTGTCACCAATACCTACTTCGCTACATCCAAGTGGTGGCTTAGGCCTCTCATTTTCTAAATTTGTGGTTTTCCCCGGGTTTCAGTTCTTCATAGTGTTTCTTGGCTCTTGTGTTCACGAATCCAGTTTTTCTACAGTTGTTGGCAAACCAATTGCTCTCCTTTTTCCCTGGCTTTTCCAATTTGGTATGCTTGAATCAATGCTGCTGAATTTCTGAGGAATTCATTATAGCTTTTGTAGGACTTGTGTAGCTCATTTACACAATGTTTATGCTCAAACGTTCAAAGAAAATACCAGTACCTGAGGTAGTAAGGTTTAACAAGGCATTAGACATGAAAAGAACTGTTCTTAAACAGACCATTGTTACAAAATTAAAAATAGGTATTCTGTGTTAGGCTTGGTTTTTTTCCCTGCACAATTGGTGTCACCAATACCTACTTCACTACATCCAAGTGGTGGCTTAGGCCTCTCATTTTCTAAATTGTGGTTTTCCCCGGGTTTCAGTTCTTGATAGTGTCTCTTGGCTCTTGTGTTCTCGAGTCCGGTTTTGCTACTCCTTACTCATTTTCATTTTTTTTTGGAATTGCATGTTGTCTTGGAGCTCAATTCGGCAATACCTCTTTTATGATGCTTATAGGAATTCATTACAGTTTTGGTGCAACTTCTGTAGCTCAGTTACACAATCTTTATGCTGAAATGTTGTTCCACCAATTCTGCCGTCCTTTAAATCTTGTGCTAAATTCGGTTATACGACTCTGATTTTTCAAAGATTGTTAGGAAACCAGTGGTTCTTACCTTTTTAGGCCCCATTTTTAACTGTGTTAGACCCCATTTTTAACTGTCGTACGAATTCTTTGTGCTACCATAAATTCTGCTTTTGGTAATCATCCTCGGAGTCGCAAGATTTGGCAGCGGATTTCTCGAGATTAAAGTTACGAAACAGACCAAAATTCATTTATTTGATTTATAAACCAAAAGGTTTCTGCCATTGTTCTACTCCCTGTATGAGTTTCTGAGGAATTCAATACAGTTATTGTACAGGTTTTGTAGCCCATTTATAGTATCTTTATGCTGAAATGAAATGTTGTTCCACCAAATCTGCAATGCTTTAAATCTTGTTGCTTGTGTTTCGCTTTTACTTTCAGTGTATGCAGTACAAGTATTATGTTTCCACCTTACAGCTCCACTTACTTTGCTTCCACCTTACAGCTCCACTTACTTTGCTGCGCTTTTTTGCAGTTTCCGAATAAGTTTTTGTGGTTGCTTGGCTTGGCAAAGAACCAAATTTGTTGAGGTCAGTGTAGTTAGAGGTGCTACTGCAAACCTCAATAGTTAGGGGATCTATTGCAAACCCTGTAGATACGAGATCTACAGAAAATCTCGCTTTCCTTGCATGTGTATAATACATGCAATATTTTGCCTTGTAGTTCATAGGTTGTTTATATAGATTTCCCTTTATTTGACCTGCCTTGTAGTTCATAGGTTGTTTATATAGATTTTCCTTTATCTGACCTGCTTTGCAATTTTACTAAGGTACATTCCTTTTAGGTTTGCCCTTTTTCTCACCCTGTGTTCTAAGTGTTTAGGAGTTTATCTCAATTTCAGTGGCGTTTAACAGGGAGTGCGCTACGTAGAAAACTCCTTGGTATTATTGCACACATATTGTAAGTTAGGTAATACATAATTCTGCTGGTATAATTAAATGGAAGGAGAACAACGTAATGAAAGAAATGATAGAAGGCGTAAGGCGTATGCTGAGATGAATGCTGATAAGAAAGATGCCCTGCTTAAACGTCGGCGTCTCCTTTACGCTAAGAGAGTTGGCAAGAGTACCGAAACATCACTTCCGAATGAAAACATCGCTTCAGATAATTTCGAAGGTCAACAACCTACAAATATTCCGAATTCTTCCAGTCTACGTCTCGAATTTGAAAGAATAGATCCTCATATACCCCCAAACGCAAGTGCGGCGAAGTTATGGCCAAGAGTGACATGGCTTCCTCATCCTCTCGTTGTTTCTACGTGCCGTAGAGCGTATATAGACGAAGCTATGTACCCCTCGGCTAGGTTTAATGATGCCATGCAGGACGAGGGCTTATTACCTCACCGAAACTCTGCGAATAATGCATCATTTGCTGTCACCTTACCTACAGTGCCTGACTGTGGATATTGCTTGGACAAACGTTTCTACCGAGAACCTCCCGGCTTTCGTTGCTGCGAGGGAGAAATCGTATTACCCCTCGGAGATGCCATCCGCCTTGGCCGATCTATTTTCGGTTCAGACCTTGAAAGTGTTGATTTCAAAAGGTATGTAAGAAGCTATAATAATAACCTAGCCTTTACCACATTCTCAGCCAAGACAGATAAGGACCTTATGAAGAACCACATGGGTGTTTACACTTTCAAAGTGCAGGGTAAGATTCACCACTACTTAAGTTCACTTGAAATGACCGGTGATGTCCCTTCCGCTCTTCAACTATACTTCTACGATGAAGATGCTCAGCTTGAAGAACGTCTAAAACTTTCAAAACGCTTTTCTAAGGTCGTAATGAGGAAATTTATAGAAATCCTATCTCAAAATCCATATGTCAAATTCCTAAAACAAGTGAGAGATCTTGAATCTGTTGAGAATTACCAAATATGTCTTCTCACTTGTCCGACACTTGATCAACGTGTGTATAATGAGCCGACCTGTAACGACGTTTCTGCAATTATATTCTCTGAGAGTGAGGAACAATTTAACCCCACTTGCATATCCAAATCTACCAAAAAAAATGCTATTCCCCATAGGATATGCCACTACTTTGGATGTTATGATGGTCTGCAATATCCACTTCTCTTCCCCCGTGGAGAGGTGGGGTGGCACAATGGCATTCAGAAGCTTCCCCCGAATAAAAGGAAACGGAATTATAGATGCAAAGCACCTTTGGAAGGTGTAATCAACACTGTTGAAGATGCTGACCAATTGATACGTGAGGAAGAAGGAGGTATTTTGTATTAATTTACTGGTCCTTGTTGTCCTCCCATCCTCTCTTCCACATGTAACTTTGGCTTCATTTAACGGTGCTCGTGAGGGTTCAAGGAAAAGGAATACCGTTTCCTGCCGTCAATATTATTGTTATAAGCTACAAAAACGAGCCAATGATCGGTCAATATTGCTGCACACGGGAAGACTACTACAACAATACATTGTGGACATGTTTGTAAAAGTTGAGACATCCAGGTTAGAATATCTTGAGAAGCAACAGAGGGAGATCCGTACAGATTGTTTACAAGGTTTACTTGATAGCATTGCGTCTGGGCACACGTCCACTTCTGATGTTGGGCGTAAGATCATTCTTCCTCCTTCATTTATAGGAGGACCACGAGACATGAAGAAAAGGTATATGGATGCAATGTGTCTCGTCCAAAATTTTGGAAAGCCCGATTTTTTCTTAACTATGACATGTAACTCCGCATGGCACGAAATCACGAGCATTTACTCATAGGTGAATTACCGCAAAACCGCCCGACTTACTTACCCGAGTTTTCAAGGCCAAGTTGGAAATGCTAAAAAATGAACTTTTAAAAGATCATATATTTGGCTTGCCTATTGCATGTGTATACTCAATTGAGTTTCAAAAACGTGGCTTACCTCACGCTCATGTACTCCTCATTGTTGATAAGGACTCAAAACCTCTGAACCCTGATGCCTACGATCGTTACATTAGCGCTGAGCTACCTGACCCTCTGAGATACCCACACCTACATCGTTTGGTTCTGAAGCACATGGTACATGGCCCCTGTGGTCCTCTGAACCCTAAATGCCCGTGTATGCGAGACAACAGGTGCAAAAACAAATACCCTAAAGAGTTTGCACAGTACACAACACATGGAGCGAACAGTTACCCACATTACAGACGTCGTAATTCTGGTATTAATGCACGTATAAGGGGCCATGAAATCGACAACCGTTGGATTGTTCCTTACAATCTATACTTGCTTCAAAAATACGATTGCCACATCAATGTGGAGATATGTTCCACAATTAAACTTGTCAAGTATATCTACAAATACATTTACAAAGGTCCTGACAAAATTGCCTTTCACATGTCCACATCTGCTTCTGAAAATGAGATTCGTGAATACCAACAAGGAAGATGGGTTGGGCCACGGAGAGAGCGCATGGCGTTTATTTTCGTTCGATTTATTTGAAATGCACCCAGCAGTCATTGCCTTGCAACTCCACCTGCCTAATAACTATCTTGTCTCTTTCTCCCCAAATCAAGACCTAAACAATATCGTTACAAACAATTTCTTGTCTCGAACAATGCTGACTCAATTCTTCCAAATGAACAAAACTAATTCTGTAGCCATGAATTTTAAACTTCTTTACAAAGACTTCCCCAAACACTTTGTTTGGGATTCAGCAAAACGTGCTTGGGCTGAACGTAAAAGAGGAAAAGTAATTGGTCGAATTGTTTCTGTTAGTCCAACTGAAGGTGAACGATACTACCTGCGTTTGTTGCTCAACCATGTTAGCGGTCCAACATCATTTGATGATTTGCTAACTGTAAATGGTTACCTACATTGTACTTTTAGAGAATCAGCTCTAAGAAGAAATCTGTTAACGACAGATTATGATCTTGATAAATGCCTTGAGGAAGCTTCCATGTATCAGATGCCGAGACAACTACGTCATCTTTTTGTGTCAATTTTGGTTTTCTGCTCACCTTCGGATCCGCGGAAACTATGGGAAAAGTACATGGAACCTCTGTGTGACGACTATCTACGGGGAATTCTTTGCTCGTCGCATGTTACTGATGCTCGCATGAAAGCATTACTTGACATTGCTGTAATGCTTGATGACATGGGAAAGAAACTTGAGGAATATAGGTTAGGGCCGGAAGCTGAAGCAATAGTTCAACGGGGTACCGTTTCCAGAGAAATGGCATTTGAGAAAAGCCTAACAGTGGATGAGAGTGATCTTCTAAATGTCCACAGTCTTAATGAAGAGCAACGGTATGCTTTTGAACAAATAATGACCAAAGTGCGGTCAATGAAGCAACCGCATTTTTTATTGATGGTCCGGCGGTACGGGAAAAACCTTCTGTACGGGGCTATTTTGGCAACAATTCGGTCGAAAGGACATATTGCTTTGGCCACGGCAAGCTCCGGAGTTGCGGCATGTGTACTTCCCGGAGGTCGAACCGCACACTCGCGATTCAAGTTTGCCGTTACAAGAGGACCAAAAAAAAATTGCGAATGTTAGTAAACAATCTACAATCGCAAGATTATTGCGGGAGGCAAAGGTGATCATATGGGATGAGGCTCCTATGGCTCATAGAGAATCGATGGAGGCTTTCTCGAAATGCTTAAAGACATAACCGAAACTAACCACCCATTCGGAAATAAGATCGTTGTTTTCGGAGGAGATTTCCGACAGTCCTTCCGGTAGTTACTAACGCAGTAGACACGAGCAATTAAATGCTTCCTTAATTAGCTCGGCATTATGGCTTGTGCTACGCAAAATACGCCTTACACGAACATGAGAGCTATTGCGACCACCGCCTTCACCGAGTATTTATTACGAATAGGTGACGGCACAGAACCTGAGGACGAAAATGGAAGTGTTCAACTTCCCATAAACATGCTGATTCCTTTTCACGACAAGGAAACTTCATTAAAACAGTTAATTCAATTTGTATACCCAGAAATCACGGCCTTTGCAACAAACCATCATACAGTTATGAATAGTGCTTTACTGGCTCCAACCAATGAGTGTGTAGAAGACATAAACGATGCGATGTTGGAACAAATGCCTGGTGAAGTCACAACCTACATTAGTACTGACGTTGCCATCGACCGGTATCACCAAGCAGATTACGAAGACTTCCTTAATTCACTTACCCCAAGCAGCCTCCCTCCTCATCAACTAATGTTAAAAGTAAACTGTCCTGTAATGTTGCTACGCAACCTAAGTCTGTACAAGGGTTGTGTAACGGAACACGGTTACTATTAAAGGAACTGAAAACCCATACAATTGTTGCCGAAATAGCTACTGGGCCTTATGCAGGAAAACAAACGATTTTACACAAAATTCCTCTACAAAATTCCAACATAGATAAATGTGCCATTCCTTTCAAACGCTATCAATACCCAATACGTTTGTGCTTTGCAATGACTATCAATAAAGCACAAGGCCAAACACTAGATCGTGTTGGTATATACTTACGAGAACTGTGTTCTCCCACGGACAATTATACGTGGCCCTTTCTAGAAAGCACGAAAATCTACAAACCATTAAAGTATTGATAGCGCCACCAACTTTTTCCGAAAATTGTAATAAAAACACTACGAAAAATATAGTATATCGTGAAATCCTCAGGAGGGTTCAGGAAGATGCTTAAATAACAAACATGCTAACAATGTAAATTACTAAAGCTACAATAAACACTAGATCGTGTTGGTATGTACTTACGAGAACCTGTGTTCTCCGACGGACAATTATACGTGGCACTTTCTAGACCACGAAAATCTTCAGCCATTAAAGTATTGATAGCGCCACCAACTTTTTCCAAAAATTGTAATAAAAACACTACGAAAAATATAGTATATCGTTAAATCCTCAGAAGGATTCAGGAAGATGCTTAAATAACAAACATGCTGACAATGCAAATTACTAAAGCTACAATAAATAGAGACTTACACTTATACTATATTATATATCATATCATATATTTTACATGTTCCCAATAGTTGGCAGCTAAGATTCTAATGGCAAAGCAACTACACATTGATGACATTACTCCTAACACGGAGAATTGGCGCGTGAAGGTCTTTATCCTTCAAAAAAGCAATGTGTACACCAATGAAACTGGCAGACGGCTACAAAAACTGTTACTACAAGATGAACAGGTAAATCATAAAACAGTTTCTCCAGTTTCACTTCTGAAATTATTTCATACATTTCCTATGAAAAATTACGACTTCATGTGTATAATGTCTATACCCACTCAAAAATCAACAGGGGAAAAAAATAGATGGAATCATCTGGAGCACCAACATTGAACTTCTTGATGGTAATTTGACACCGTTCTCTACGTACATCATTGGAGGTGCTGATGTTGAACCAGTGAAAGAAGAGTACAAACATAACTCTCCAGGTCAGGAATACCAATGGCTACTCTCAAGAACAACTTTCATACGCCCAGTAAAAGACCATGACCAAATGATTCCATGCCCACCAATTCAATGCACTCCGTTTGCAGCTCTTCACTCACACGTTAACTCAGGAGCACCAGTAGGTACGTCACATTCATAATTAGAAAAACAGACTTGTCGGCTTTCTTTCCTAAATTGTGCTTTTACCAAGAATCTAAACACACTGATATGTTTTGCAGACATAGTGGCTGTTGTTGTTGATGTCAAAGAAACGCGTTACGTACCAGTAAGATCAAAGATGGTGCCTTTGCGTGAATGCATTGTTATACAAAATGAGTAAGAAACTTCTCATTATCATATGAATCACCTACCAATTCACACCAAAATATTTAACATTACCTTCGTATGAACCTACAAAGTGAAACCAATAAGAGTAACTTTATGGGGAGATTATAGTCACAAACAGGGGGCTGAGCTTTTCAGGTTGAGGAGGGAACTGCCCATCGTACTTTGCAAAGGGTTAAAAGCCTCACCATTTTCTGGTAAGCAAAAAAATGCTGGGACATCTGACCAAAAAAACAAAATATAATACTTCACTGTAAGCCTAAATCAATTCAATCACTTCAGGAGTCTCTTTGTCCACATTGCATTTCTTCTTCGTTGCGGTAGAACCTGGTATTACAGAAGTCAGGTTACTCAGATCATGGTACGTAAAGTTAATAAATTCATTCCACCATATTTAAATAAATACTACTTTTCTTAGATTATTGTCTTAGACTTTGACCTACTTGTCTCAAGTACCATGCTAAACATTTTCCCAAAAAAAATACGGGGTCAACAATAACACGGACATCATCGAAAGGTTCTTTCACAGCACCCTTCGCCAAACTACCTCGAAAGCTGTCTCAAATAAGACAGATACCATCCAGATCACACCATTATTAGAGATACGACGGATAGCAAGGTCGGTAACCAAAGAAAACAATTCTAAAACGAGTCTATTAAGTAATCCTACTCGGGAAAAATTAGTATATAATACGCATTATCGAAATTGTAACAAGTTATCCACGCCGAGGTCATACTAACCATCGCCGATGTAGATCAGAAATTGTGCTACACTGTATGCCCAAAATGCTATGGAACACAAAAAGCAATGCCAAATGAACTGTTCAATTGCAATACGTGTAAAGAAGCCTTCAATGCATTACCACGGTACGTAACTCCTTTCCTAGATTAACAAGAAATATTAATGTATGATGGAACAATATTTAAGCTGCGCGGTGCAGTTCTATGTTCAGCAGATATAGTATCTGTATACAGTACGAAAATTGTTTTCTGTGTTAAGCGTATGTTAGATGGAATACTTATATGATAGCTTATTCAGTGGTTTCACCTGTGTCCAAATGCTTATCATTACTAGAGATTTAAATTTCTTGTTCATTAGATTTATCCACTTTCAACCCCCGCCGCAAACATCATACCTATGTTGTTTTTATGCACCGCCATTCTATGTACGGCGAATATAAAATCTGTACACATTACAACATCTCGTTTTCTCGTCTTTAAGATATGTTACATGGGATACTTATGTCATAATTTATTATGTGCTTTCAAGCGTGTCCAAACGTTGGTCATCACTAAAGCGGTGACTTTCGTGTCCATAATATCCGGCCAATTTCAACCTCCCCTGTGTAGCCAAATTTAACCCCCGCTACTACTTGATACATATATTGTGTTTTTATGCACTTCAATTCTATATACAACAGATAATACAATATGTATACGCCGCAAAAAGCGCTACTCGTGTTTAGGGTACGTTATATGCGGTGTTGATGTCATAGTTTGTTCGTGCTCGAATTTGTGTCCAACTATTGGTCATTAAAACAACTTTAGGTTTCGTGTCCATAACATCTGACCAATTTCAACCCCTACTGATGCTTCATATGTTGCTTATTTATTTACTGAACAGCTGTAAGATCGTTGTCCAAACCATCGACCCATCAACGACAATCAACGCGACTCTTTTTGACAAATGCGCAACAAGGCTGTTATGCAAATCAGCCGAAGAACTTCACAAAAAGGACAAGCAGGTACTAACAACATCAAAAACACTACAATTACACCACGAGACCATAATATTTTCACAAACTATGTGGTTTCATGATGCAAACGCAGGCAACAACCATGCTCCTCCTCGATATAGATGAGCAGCTTCATTCCAAGAAATTCATAATGGAGATAAAGGGAATTAAAAAGAAATTCAATGACAAGATCACTCGATACACAGTGGTGGATTGGATTGAGAAAGACCAGGCATCTGACTCTATAAATGAAGAAGGACAAATGTCCAGCCAAACTACGGTGGATTCCGGTATGTCTAAAACCCAAAATTGTCACCATCTTCAAATTGCGCAACAAACCACAAAAAAATAACAACATCATATCACAGGAGTCACCACTGTTTCCGATAAAGGCAAGCATCCACAGGAGATGGAGTTGACAACCCAAGGCTCTGACACCGAACATGATGACAGGTCAAACTCTTCCACTCCACAAAAGAAGAAACCAAAGACAGGCCCCGAAGCAACCCTCATGTAGACAAAGAACACCACCACAAGTATATTGCGGGCATAACCGATACTACCGGTTTTTCCATCATTTTGAAACCTGCAAGAATTTTCCCACAATATAACAAAAATTGTCTACGTAAAACTACTTCGTATAATTATGTAAAAATAGTTTGCCAAATCTTCTAACAGATCGTTTAAAACTATCATAACGGTCCACCATGTTTCCCTATTTTGAATTTGGTTTTGTATATTCAAAGCTAACCGTATCAAAAAATATATGACAAATTTCGGTTTTAGTAACTTACAGTTTTAAGTAACAATATATATAACATTACCTTAGGTATGTGCTTTGTGTACAAACATTTGAACATTTTGTAAGGCATCATGTTATTTTCAATGTATTTCCCCTTTCCTATCAAATACTACTTTGTATACAATCTTCACAACAAAGCATTCCCCATCAGGTATTGCCCTTCTTGTCAAATAATTTGTATTTGCTTATATACTTTTTCGTATTTCAAGTTATGCAGTATTACTCTACCTCCCTTTAGGAAATACACAATGAACTCCCTGTGGTATGATCAACTGTCCTGGTAAATGTCAAAAGCGAATGCACTGCTGAGGGAAGAAGAAATGTCCTGCTGATGCAAGTCCCAATTAAAAATCAAATAATGGATCTCATGTTTGATAACAAGGTTAGTGACATAACTCTTGCAGCCTTATCCCCTCCATTTCGCATCAAATCACACATTTTTTCCATATGCTAATAGTTTTATATATTGTTATATGTTTCATTCATTCACCTGACACACAAGTAATTTAACTTCACTGTTGTTGTAATCCACTGCCGTGTCTATCAAGTTATTCACATAAGAGAAATGAACCCCAGATATTATTATTTCTGAATAAATGGAAGCTAAATATGAGCTTTCTGATTGTAGTATTCATATAGGTATCACCGAAGTTCTCAAACTTTCAAATTGCCATTGCTATTAAACAGATGCATATGTCAATTTTATTGCAAGCTATTGTCAAGTTTTTAGTTTTTTTTGAAACGATTGACTTAATTTTTCCCTTCAAGTACTTGAGTTCATCGATACAAAAGTGCAAAAAACAGTGCAAAGCAACTCGCAAACACTTCACTTATGTTCCTACTTAATGTTGATTTTATTAATTAGGTTCTTCATGTTCATATTGTACAAAAAACTGACATTGGACCTCTGATTGATATATTCCAACCACCTGATCCTTCACACAGGAAAATACATAAATTTTCAGACATCCAGCCTATCATAGACTGATAACATATCTCAATTCATACTCACTTGCATCCCTCAGTTACCCTATGCATTTTAGGATACTCAAAATACTTAAACGGCACTACATTTACCCAAAATATCTGATAAGTTATTTATTTTGATAAACACCTGCACTCTTGAGAATTCGGACTCAAAAGAAGATAAGAACAAAACAAATATCACATGAAACATACATAACAACTTTTACATCCAACAATGACCATCTTATTCCCCTGGAGAAAAACACCGGATATCATCCTATAGCATAACTTCTACAACAAGGAAAAAACATTAAAAAATATCACCGTTGGGCAGAACGGTGTTATCATCTTCTCCCACTTCTTCAACAAGTATTGTTACTATGATTCTCTTCTACCATTTCCTCCAAAGAAAGCACACTTTCCTCGCCACATTTGTTCCAACCTCATGTACTCTTTTGTTTTCACCTTGTCTTTGTTTCAACTCTTCCTCAATACGATCCACCTTTTTTCCCATCTTCTCTTCCGCCGTGCCTTTTTCGTCTCGTTCGGCGGCCTAAACTTTTTACAACCTTATCGGGATATGTCCCCACCTTCACTATATCCGCATCGGTTATAGGTTCACCATGCGGTTTGATTGGAATTGGCGGTGCATACGCATCGTATGCTCCTTCTTTCGTCCGGTAAATAATCATTTGGAAAATTGCTTTCAAAAGACATTCTTGATTCGTTTGAAATCTAGAAGTACCAAAGCTTTACCTTCGAAAAAGAAAAATTGATATCAATTTTTGAGCAATCTTCATAGGCTGAAAAAAGCTGTTTATCACACATATTAAAATAGGGAAACATTTAGCAATGCATTCAATTTGGAAGTGGCATTGTTTGTCATTTAGCAAATGACTTAATAACAACATTTACACTACCCAAAAAATGAATCACACATATCAAAATCTCCACTTTCCAAGACTGTTGGTTCTGCAAAAAGTAATGCATCTATACTACAACAAACTTATGCAACACATAGGCTGAAAAATGATGTTTATCACACATATTAAAATAAGGAAACATTTAGCAATGCATTCAATTTGGGGGTGGCATTGTTTGTCATTTAGCAAATGACTTAATAGCAACATTTACACTACCCAAAAAATGAATCACACATATCAAAATCTCTGCAACCACTTTAACAACAACTCTCTAAGTAGTCAAAACTCTAAAAAAATTAACGACATTCACCGATTATTATTTTATGCCAGTTTTTTGGTATCTACAATGATTGATTTCTTTATGTACTTAATCTGTATAAACAAATTGACTTTTCGTATTTCCTTCGGAACAGGATCAGGTTCAAAGCTACCTCGAGATATCAGCAAAAACAAAAACATACTTCGCAACAGTTGCATCCAGAACAAAACTCAAAGAGGGGGCAACACCGTGCATCGCACGGTTACGCCCCCTAGTATATATATAAACGTGATCCCTCAAAAAGAAAGTGGTGGTTTCCTTTTTTTTCTTTCAGGAACGTGGTGGTTTTTTTTATTTTTATAAACTTGATTTTAAATAGAATGGCAAAATTGTCTCAATAAAATGTGTTTTGTCCTTTTTACTAAAAAAAAAATACATGTCCTTAATGTTAATTTCACAAATGTTTTTGTCCTTTTTCATAATTTTCCCATAAAAATATACGTACTACAATGAAGTGCTTGGTCAGTTTGACCCATTCAACGCAGACACTGTAATAAGAAAAAAAAAGTAAAAACCTAGTACGAGTCTAGACTCATAGGCTGTAATAATAACGAAGTACGCTACCCAAATCTATCAGTTTCCCAAAAAAAAAAAAAAAAAAAGAAAAAAACTTAGTCTGATTGGCCCGATCCCTCTCTCTGAGTCTCCACTTCCTCTCTACCGGCGATGTCTTTGACGATACCGAATATCGTACCTCCATGTGGCGTCACGAGATAGTCCTCCTGAAACGAGAACAAGTGATAGCCCAAAGGTCGAGTTACGAGTTGAGACATCGACAACCGACGTGATCAGAGAACCGAGACGATGGGTCCATCTCGATACCGCAAGTCGGAAAGCTCGGGGTGCGGACAAAGTCCACTCTAAACACGCAGGCCCATTATCCATGTGGTTACTTGCATAAGTGGGTAAAGCCCATATAAGCTGGTAAAGCCCAAAGGGCTAATACTGTATTTTATCCAAACCGACATGGTTTAGGGTTAGGGTAAGGAACTCCCTATAAATATACGCTTCCAGGAACTACGTGTGACTTGATTCCTAGACAATTACAGGATACGTAGGCAACCTGAGAGAGACTCTCAGGCTCAGTCTAAAATAACCCCCAAAATCATCCTTGATTCGATCATCTCTAGATTAAATTTACCCGAAATTATACATGACAAAATCCAGCATTGTCATTGGCGCTAGAAAGAGGGCCTTCTATCGGTGATTGATCGAGGTTGTTCGTAATCAAGTTAATGGCAAAAAGAAGCCAAAAACGCAGTCAGATCGGTGGTAGATTTCTGGAAATTTAACCGTTGAAACAATAATTCCACCGTTCAGATTGAAGTAGAAAGAGGGACGAGAAATCCCTCCAAATTTCGTGCCGATCGGAGTCCGTTTCCATAGCCGATCGTAGCCGGAAAGATGCTGATGTATCACCAAAAACGCAGCACCGTAAAAACGCAGTCAGATCGGTGGTTGATTTTCGGAAATTAAACCGTTGAAACAATATTTCCACCGTTCAGATTCAAGGATAAAGAGGGAGGAATAATACCCCCAACTTTCGTGACGATCGGAGCCCGTTTAGATGCCCGATCGAAGCCGGAAAGTAGCTTCTGTATCACCAAAACGCAGCAGCCAGCAAAAACGCATTCAGATCGACGGATTATTTCTGGAGTTTCAACCGGTGGAACAAGATTTCCACCGTTCAGATTCAAAGAGAAGGAGGGAGGAACAATCCCTCCAAATTTCATGCCGATTAGAGTAGGTTTCGATGGCAGATCATCGCCGAAAAGTTGCAGTTACGTAGAAAAAAGCAGAAAAACCCTAATCTGCAGGTTCCAAGTCGGCTGAATGTTCCCGACAATTGAATCGTTGGAACAAGATTTCCACCGTTCAGATTCAAGGATAATGAGGTACGAACAAGCCCTCCAAATTTCATGCCGATCGGAATTATTTTGAGTGCCCGATCGTCGCCAAAAAATTGATGTTGTATCGTAAAGACATAGATGAACCCTAATTGTCAGCAGACAAGTCGGCAGCCTTTTTCTGCCAATTGAGCCGTCGGAACAACAATTCCACCGGTCAGTTTGAAGAATTATGAGGACCGAACAAGCCCTCAAAATTTTAGGCCAATCGGAGTTTGTTTGATTTCCCGATCGTGGCAAAGAAGTTACTGCAGGGCACCAAAAACGCAGCCGGATTCTGGACATTAGCTGCCAGATCGGAGGCTTATTCCCAGAGATTGAGCCGTCGAAAGAACAATTCCACTGGTCACATCGAAGAAAAGTGGGGGAAGAGCGATCCCTCCAAATCTCGTGCCAATCGGAGTCCGTTTCGAGGTCTGATTGCCACCGGAAAGACACTGCTGTGGCGCCCGAAAAAACTGCAAATTATCTACCGTATCTAGCTATCCACGAAGCGAGTTCTCGAGCTCCAAGGATCGAGCCGAGCTCTTTAGCTCTCCAGGTTCTTACAATTGTTATTTGAAATTCTTATACACTTTGTAAGTCTTTATTATATGTGTGATGTTTTTTTTTATCACAATCACATTGCACCACCAAGACTCGAGATATCGAGCACCGGCATTCGAGCTCTACGGACTCGTCTTGCCCAAATTCGAGCTCGACTCAGCATCGTATTTGTATCTCACCGATAGGCAAATCTTTAATAAGTCCGAGCTCGACTCGGCATCATATTTGGAGCTCACCGATGAGCAAATCTTTAATAAGTCCGAGTTCGACTCGGCATCTTATCTTGGAACTATTTTATTTGGGAACTCTCCTAGCCAAGCGTGGCGGGATGAGCCTTCTTATTTTGGGAACTCTCCCCACGGCTGGTCGAGCTATATTATTTTGGAACTCACCCTACCGAACTGGCGGGTCGAGCTATCTTATTTTGGAACTCACCCTACCGAACTGGAGGGTCGAGCTATATTATTTCGGAACTCACCCTACCGAACTGGCGGGTCGAGCTATCTTATTTTGGAACTCACCCTACCGAACTGGAGGGTCGAGCTATATTATTTTGGAACTCACCCTACCGAACTGGAGGGTCGAGCTATCTTATTTTGGAACTCACCCTACCGAACTGGAGGGTCGAGCTATATTATTTTGGAACTCACCCAACCGAATTGAAGGGTCGAGCTATCACATTTGGAGCTCAACAGCGAATATTTATAAAACCGCAGGTCGGCTCGGCCTCATATTTACAGGTCAACTTGAGCGCATCTTTAATGAGACCGAGCTCGCCTCGGCATTATATTCGGAGCTTGAAGGCAATCTTATGTAAGTACGCTTGCCATCTAAGCATGGTACCAACAGACTACGCCAAATAAGCAAACGATACAATGTGTCAAAGGCAGTGCAATCGACTACGAGAAGGGAAAGTCCGCAAGTCGGATCCCTCAATATAGCCAAAAGCAAAACAAGCCTAATAGGCAAAAAATGCTAAGGCAAAAGCACGGTTCGCAAGGTCGGACCAAACGTCCCAGCCAAGAGCCAAACGAGCCTACGAGGCGAAAAAGGCCAAGGCAAAGGGATGGCTCGCAAAGTCAGGCCAAACGCCCAGCCAAAGGCCAAACAAGCCTAAGAGGCGAAAAAGGCCAAGGCAAAGGCACGGTTCGCAAGGTCGGACCAAACGTCCCAGCCAAGAGCCAAACGAGCCTACGAGGCGAAAAAGGCCAAGGCAAAGGGACGGCTCGCAAAGTCGGTCCAAACGCCCAGCCAAAGGCCAAATAAGCCTAAGAGGCGAAAAAGGCCAAGGCAAGGGCACGGTTCGCAAATTCGGACCAAACATCCAGAGAATCGATACATCTATGGCAAAACTAGTCTGTGAGACAAAAAATTCTAAGGTGATCAAGTCGATCTCAAATTAAACTCGACTCACAAGTGCAATAAGAACCAACGGTTCATAATACACTTGAGGGGCAACACGACATCGATAAAGCAAGCAGCAAGCAGAGTCAGAGCCTCGACAAGCGAAGAGCTAAAAGACATCGAAACATGAAAGCACCAGATAGAGCCAGAGGCTCGACAAGCGAAAAGCTAAAAGACATCGATAAAGCAAGTAGCAAACAGAGTCAGAGTCTCGACAAGCGAAGAGCTAAAAGACATCGAAACGTGAAAGCAGCAGACAGAGCCAGAGGCTCGACAAGCGAAGAGCTAAAAGACATCGAGATATAAAAGATGAATAATAAAAAGAAGAAAAACAAAATACTGCAAAAATTGAAGCAAAATAAAGCTAGGCATCATATTTGGAACTCTCCTAGCCGAGCGTGGCGGGACGAGCCTTCTTGTTTTGGGAACTCTCCCCACGGAGGGTTGAGCTATCTTATTTTGGAACTCTCCTAGCCGAGCATGGCGGGACGAGCCTTCTTACTTCGGGAACTATCCCCATGGTTATTGCGACTTTGTGACTAGTATCTTGTGTATCTCGAGGATCTACTCCACAAAGGATCTACTCAACGGTCTACGAGGGCCCGCAAGTCGGACGCCTTCAGTGCCAATAGCCAACATTTATAAGTCCTAATGGGACGAAAATGCAATGGCATCGAAGTCCGAATCGACAGTGATGTAATCTGACTCCTAAGGGAGAGGATTTACTAGGGCATCGAGGTCGGGCAACATGATCATTTCGATTGACAGCCACTGAAGCTAAAAGTTCCATGGAACCAAAAAGCTAAGGCATCGAGTTCGGATCATGTCCAAATCTCTCGGTAGTCATGTGTCATGAGTCATGAACGACAAAGAAACACCACGCCACCGAGATCCGGAGCGACAGTTACGTATTACCAGTCTTTTTAGACAGTAATTACTAGGACATCATAGCCGGAAATATATATATCGACAGCCAAAAGGGCATCGATTTCGACAAACGAAAGGAGACAGCCAGGGGCATCTCTTCTACTACGCAACAACAAAGAAAAGTCCAAAAAATGCTAAGGCATGGAAGACAAGTTACATATGATCGACAAACGGAACTACTGAATGTATAACGGAGATGATGAATCTGCATTATACTTCGGGGGCAACAACAAGTCGACATTGAATAAGTGTTAAGGCACGCATGTCAATGACCGGACTCGGGGTTACGACAATCGACTCTCAGGCAGTGTAGGATGATGAAAAATCGAGCAAATGAAAAAGCGAGCATCGACATGCAACAACAGGGTTTGACATCAAATACTTGTAAAAATTTCAGCAAAAATAAAAAAAAAAGCCTAGTCACGAAGACTGGCCAAATAGTTATAGCATTGCAAAGATGCGAATTCAGAAGTTTTAAAATCAGAACAAACTTAAGTTTAAATTACATTTTTTATCATTGGGCAGTCAAGCTTGTCGGAATTCTGAGTCGGTGGCGGCAGATCAGCAGATTCAGCAGCGACATCGGTTGCGGCAGATCAGCAGATGCATTGCAGACAGGGAGAGTCCACAGGTCGGACAATGTGCCCAATAAAATATAAATATGATCCAAACCTAAGGTTCTCATGATACTTGGGGAGCATATATCGAAAAAACATGCATCGACATGAGAGAAGCTGATGTGCGAATAAAGCCAAAGGCCGCAATAAAGCAAGATAGTCTATATCAAAGACAAAAGAAAGAAGGAAAAATATGACAATTTTTCAAGGAAAAAATAAGCCAAGTCCAAATGACCGGCTAAATGTTTATACAGATGGAAGCCAACGACAACGTTTGGTTAAAAAGGGCAAAGCCTAAGAAGAAGCATCATCTTTGGCGCTAAGGCAAATTCTCAAGACTGTTAGACTGACATTCGAGATCCGCATGCCGTACTCCAAAGTCAGGGCAAGTCAAATTCTTCAGAGAAGTCGACCTCGACAGAGACAGTCCCAACTGCAGACATCTCAACATTCCTTCGACAGCTACGGCATCGAAGCCAATTTCAACCGAGACAGTCCCAAGTTGGACATCTCATCATTCCTTCGACAGCTACGGCATCGAAGTTGATGTCAACTTAGCCACACATTATAAGTCCAAGGGACAAATAATGCTAAGGCAAAAAAGTCTGCAAAGCAGACATGGAAAGTCCGTATGTCGGATTCCACGGGAAGTAAGTCCGCAGGGCAGATTTAAGTTCAGAGCATTGGATGATAGTGACCGAGATACACCTTTGACAGATCAGACCTGACCTCAAGAGCTCAGATAGATCTCGGGGGCTTATGACGATACCGAATAGCGCACCTCCACGTGGCGTCACGAGATAGTCCTCCTGAAACGAGAATAAGTGATAGCCCAAGGGTCGAGTTACGAGTTGAAACATCGACAACCGGCGTGATCAGAAAACCGAGACGATGGGCCCATCTCGATACCGCAAGTCGGAAAGCTTGGGTGCGGACAAAGTCCACTATAAACACGCAGGCCCATTATCCATGTGGTTACTTGCATAAGTGGGTAAAGCCCATATAAGCTGGTAAAAGCCCAAAGGGCTAATACTGTATTTTACCCAAACCGACATGGTTTAGGGTTAGGGTAAGGAACTCCCTATAAATATACGCTTCCAGGAACTACGTGTGACTTGATTCCTGGACAATTACAAGATACGTAGGCAACATGAAAGAGACTCACAGGCTCAGTTTAAAATCACCCCTAAAATAATCCTTGATTCGATCATCTCTAAATTAAATTGACCCGAAATTATATATGATAAAATTGTCAGTCTCCCTAGCCAAGTCCTCTCCTCTCTCTACCGTCTATGTCTCTCTGGCCGATCCCTCTAATTCTTTTCTCCTTAGAGCAGCCCTAGTGGTGCCATTGTAGCCAATTTCTATTTGGAAATAGAGAGATAGAGTAGAAAATATAGTGAAATTTGAAAATCAAAAGGCAACTGTAGCGTCTAACATTTATTTTTAGGTGTGACTGATTCTGACATTTTTTTTCAGGTTCACCGTTCAAATTTGGACGAAACCGTCCAAATTCAGTCAAAACCGTCCAAATTTAGATTTTTTTTCGTCCAAATCCATTCACTGACCAAAATGGACGGAACCGTCCAAAATTGGACGGTTTCGTCCAAATATGGACGGTGCCAAATAAAAATGGACGGTGTCATGAAAAGATGCAGATTTTCTTGGACCTGGTGGCACCGTCCAATTTATCAACTGGATTGGGGAAAAGAAAAAGAGAGTGAGAGAGAGGGACTTGTTGTTCCCATTACTTTACATATGTCAAAGAAGAAAAGCTCTCAAAAAACAAGTTCAGAAACTTGTACAACACCAAATGGTTGAAGGGTCCTTTTCTTCTTGTTCATCATCTGCAATTTTCATGTAAAGCTTTCAATTTCATGTCTTCTCCCAAAAAAAAAGCAGTTTATTGTTATGTTTTTTTGCTTTTGTCAATTATTGTGTGATACATGTCATGGGGTTTTGGGAAAGAGAAAATGGAGGGATATGTTCTTAATTTGGGCACCGTCCAATTTATTCTGCATCTTTTCATGACACCGTCCATTTTTATTTGGCACCGTCCATATTCGGACGAAACCGTCCAATTTTGGACGGTTCCGTCCATTTTGGGCAGTGAATGGATTTGGATGAAAAAAAATCCAAATTTAAACGGTTTTGTCTGAATTTGGACGGTTCCGTCCAAATTTGGACGGTAACCTAAAAAAAATGTCAGAAACTGTCACACCTAAAAATAAATGTCAGACGCTACAATTACCTGATTTTCCAATTTCGCGAAAATATATTAAGTATTAAAATAGTGGGGATGAAGTAGAGAAGAAAAATTGGATATTCTCTACCATGTTATCTTATTTGAGACAATGCAGGAGAATACATTCTCTGATAAAAAGTAACAGCCAACCAATAGAAAGATTTAAAAGGAAATTTTGAGTAGGTTTGGCGTAGGTATGTTGTATTTTTTAATATTTTTTATAACCATTACAACATCTAATCACACACAATTAATCTCTACAATTCTTCTCTATTATCACCATTACAACATCACATCACACACAAATTATCCTCACAACTCTTCTACATTTATACTCCACTTATCTTTCTCCACATCACCCAAACAACACCAATCAATAGCCTTATCTCCCGATCACCATTACTCTCGCTCTTAGATTCCTGCTTCTTTATACCGGCTTCATATGGAAATCATTTAAACGCGCTGAAATAAACAGAGCGCATGGATGATGGATCTGAAGCATATCAACTGCAGACGGGATGGAAATCAAGGCCTACGACGGAGAAGATCTTGTGGTTGCTAATGTTTGCTGGCGTGAGATGGTGGCTGGAAACAAATCTGATTGGTAAGAAGAATCGCCTTCTTGATTGGAAACAAACCTGAACGGTAACAACAATCGTTTTTTCTTACCATATATTCACCTTGCAAGATGTGAATCTGATTGATGAAGAGGGACGCAATATCAGTGTTAGATGTTGACTTTTTGAGGTTATTCCTCAAAGCCTCTGTTTTTAAAATAAAAACCTTCTCTTTTTCCAATTTTATCATTGCGAAGTCTTACTTTTTCACTGATGATGCAGGGCACGGTAGTGGTGGTGTTGCATTTTCTTGTTGTTCCGGGAAATGGAAGCCTGATGGTATCACCTTGCAAAATCTAAGGTTTCCTCCTAGGCTATGGTTGGCGTGAGGGTGTTGATGAAGGAAATATTTCTTTGTTTTTTCCCCCACCATTTTCAGATTCCTCATTTTTACAGACATACTGCCATAGAGACTTTTAAGGCTCGCTAACGGAATCGAACCTAAAGATTTGCCGCGGAAGTTGATCTATAATGATGTTTTACATGTTTCTCTGCTTTTTAGCTATTTTTTTTATCTAAACTGGAAAGTTTGAATCTTTATGTTTTTTCTTGCCTTTTTTTTCCCTTCAAGTAGTCGCAATCACCATTATTTGCTTTCATGGGTGTGCAGTTCAGTATCTGGTTTTTAACAATGCTTGAGCTGTGATCTGGTTGACTAATTGATGCGACATTAGAAAAATGAAGCATTGCTTTATAATGTACTTGATTCTAATTAGAAGGCAGTCACCCATGTCTTCATTAAAGATTATAGAGGTATCTATTCAATTGAAGCATGTCAAGCCAGTGTAGCTTGCAAAACTTAGTAAATTAGTATTTTGCATATTGTTGTCTTAATATCCCACCTCAAGACAATTTCCATTCCCCTCTTGTCGTCGTCTGACAATCTTATCCCTCTTTGTCAACATTTGCTTTGTGTTATCTGTGAGTAGCAATGGATGCTGGCTACGGTAATAACTAACTTTATCTTTAGCTTTCTGTTTTTTACCTAGCAAACTCTCAACTTTTTTCCTTTTTACCTCGCAAAATCTGAACTTTCTTGCAAAATATAATCTTTCTCAGATTATAAATATCCTTATTCATACCTAGTTTTGTCATGCGTTAATGCCAGAGACATTTTTGTCTAAAATTAGTGTGTGCCATGTATGGAATTGTCTTTGAATATATGTTTCAGGTGTCGTGCCTTTCTTCTGCTTCTTCGTAATATGATTCGGTGGTTGATTATTTATACACATGCTGATTTTGCTTATATTCTTTGCAAGTGTACCTTACTTGTTAAGTAAATATTTGAAGGGCTGTGGCATTTGTTCTTTTGTAGTTTTGAGTAAAAATGGAGTGACAGCATAAGAATTAGAGAGAAACAGAAGCACATCTAGAATGGTACTATGTTCCATTTTCTGGCCGCAAATTCTCAACATTTTCAGATTCTGATTGCTTATGTGGTAGTATATTTGTTGGGGTGGTTGAAGGGGTGGTTGTTGCCTTTTAAAGATTATTCAGGCAAGGGTATTGTGAGCGATGAACAACGAAATTGGGTAAGGTTGGGATCACTCAAGGTTTTGCTAGCTGTGTAGTTCACTAATTGGAGCAATAATATCTTTGTCTAACAAGTCGTCAATTGGGTTTTTCCCTCAATTGGCAGGTAGATAATGATGTTGTATAACCAAGGTGCTCTTTCGGAATTTGAAGTACCTTGAGCCGAAGAGCTAGCTCTTTTTTGTATGGTAGGAATAATACTTAAATCTTCACATCTTCAGTTTTGGCCGTCCATAAGCGTCTAATTCTTTTTGTCCTTTTCCTTTTGCTTCCCAGGTACATTCCCTCTGCAATTTTTCCATCACATTGTTGTTTTGATCTTCATCCTCATGGTTCATCCCTTTTCGCTTTAGGTACATTCTCTTTTCGCTTTAGGTACATTTCCTTTGTAGGAGTTGTGCAATACGTGGTTGCTATGTTTATACATGGTTCATCCCTTTCGGTTTTCATTTGTCTAAAAATAGTATAATGATCGTGACCTAACTAATTGGCCTGGAATAACAGATTCACCACACATGTTGAGTAGTAATATGATACGGGCACACTACAAACTAATGTCATTTGGTGCTTTGGACCTACTATAAATCATGATCAAGTAAGTTTGTTATAAATTAAATTACCTACATGTGTTTTTATTATCACGGTTTCACATTAGGCGTTGCACATTTTTTAAAATCATATCAATCATATACGGCAAGACATCATTCCCGTGACTTTCATACATATACCATGATTCATAGAAGTTACGGTACTAATGGAGAATTCATAAAAGTTGCTACGATACTAATAGAATTCAGTTACATTCTCATAGAAAACCTCATACTAAAAGTTGCTACGATACTAATAATAGAAAATCTCAACTGCAACCTCAACGTGCAAGCTGCATGCAACCGGTCCTCAACGTCCATGTGCCTGCATCAAAGTAGGAAAAATGAGACGTAGATCAATAAGAAAAAAAGATATACTTTGATGCAGGCACATGGACGTTGAGGACCTGTTGCATGCAGCTTGCACGTTGAGGTTGCAGTTGAGGTTTTCTATTATTAGTATCGTAGCAACTTTTAGTATGAGGTTTTCTACGAGAATGTAACTGAATTCTATTAGTATCGTAGCAACTTTTATGAATTCTCCATTAGTACCGTAACTTATATGAATAATGGTATATGTATGAAAGTCATGGGAATGATGTCTTGCCGTATCTGATTGGTATGATTTAAAAAAATGCGCAACGCCTAATACCGTGATAATAAAAACACATGTAGGTAATTTAATTTATAACAAACTTACTTGATAATGATTTATAGTAGGTCCAAATGACATTAGTTTGTAGTGTGCCCGTATCATATTACTACACATGTATGGTGAATCTGTTATTACAGCCAACTAGTTAGGTCACGATCATTGTACTATTCTTTTAGACAAATGGAAACCGAAAAGTGATGAACCATGTATAAACATAGCAACCACGTATTGCACAACTCCTACAAAGGGAATGTACCTAAAGCGAAAAAGGGATGAACCATGTGAGGATGAAGATCAAAACAACAATGTGATGGAAAAATAATGCAGAGGGAATGCACCTGGGAAGCTTAGGCGCTTATGGACGGCCAAAACTGAAAATGTGAAGATTTAAGTATTATTCCTACCATACAAAAAAGAGCTAGCTCTTCGGCTCAAGGTATTTCAAATTCCGAAAGAGCACCTTGGTTATACAACATCATTATCTACCTGCCAACTGAGGGAAAAACCCAATTGACGACTTGTTAGACAAAGATACTCTCATATGTAATTGACACAAGAAAATAAACATTCAAGAAAACATGCTCTAATTAGTGAACTTAAGTATATAGGCCCGCTACACAACTAGCAAAGCCTTGAGTGATCCCAACCTTACCCAATTTCGTTGTTCATCGCTCACAATACCCTTGCCTGAATAATCTCTAAAAGGCAACAACCACCCCTTCAACCACCCCAACAAATGTATTACCACATAAGCAATCAGAATCTGAAAATGTTGAGAATTTGTAGCCAGAAAATGGAACATAGTGCCATACTAACCATCGTGCTGTCATTGCCATTATAGTCCACCAAATAAAGTACACATCAGATTTTGCATGTATGTATATCTTAACAGAAAGTAATACTGTAATAGTCCATTGCACATAAATGTCATTTACACCAAATAAGACATAACCAACGACTCTTGAATCTGTAATAGTCCGCTGCATATATCTCTTGAATCTTCTCAATATAAACGTATACCATAATACCAGCGCCTAGAAAGTTATTACTATAGGGTCCACATATGGTCATTCATCAAAAGGAGTGCCGGTTATAACAGTTGGACAGGCTTTATGCAATCTTGGTTACAGCCTTCCTTTCATGGAGCTTTGGGTAAAACTCTTAATCTACTCTTTTATTTCATTTTGTGGGAACTTTGGAAGATTAGGACTAGAGCTTTATATGGTAATTTAATTCTGTCCTTGGAAAGTTCCTTGAACGATATCCTTAGTAATGTCAACTATGCTGCCCTCAAAATGGGGTTAAGATATCACTATGAGTAAGACAGAATTCTTGTTGTTAGTGGGATTTTAATGTTCTTGCAGCCTGCTACAAAAAAGCAAATTCATTTGGCTACGTGGCAGTTCCCTACTGGTCCTCAGCTTAAGGTTAATTGTGATGGATCATCCCTAGGCAATCCAGGCCTTGCTGGCGGAGGTTTCGTGATCAGAAACAATTTGGGTAAGGTTTTGAGGGCATGACATTCTGGTGGAATCCGACTCTTACAGCCTCATTCAGATGTTGAATGGTAGATTTGCAACCCCTTGGAAATATCTTGATGAAATTAATGATATCAGCATATTGATATCCCAGCATCACATTCAATTGCAGCAACACAGAATTCAAGGAAGATATTTGTGTTGTATTCAATGCAAAATATTCTGTAGTACACCCACACATATACCCAAAAGTAAAATTACAAGATAAGATGCCACAGGGCATAAATAGTAAAAGACTGAAAGGACCCTCAACCGATAGCTAATTACTTAACACCCCCTCTCAAACTAAAGGTGGTAGGTATGACATTTAGTTTGCTTTTGAAATGATTATATTGAGAAACGGAAGTGCTTTGGTGAAGAAATCTGGCAACTGTGATTCAGAGGGAATGTAGTTGATTTTCAATTCCTTGTTGATGACTTTGTCTCTTATGAAGTGCACATCCACCTCAATGTGCTTGGTCCTAGCATGGTACACAGGATTCTGTGCCAATGAAGCGCCTCTAGGTCGTCGACCATGCCACGGGGATGCAGGGTAACTTGAGTTTCATTTCTTTCAGCAATTCCAGTGTCCAAGCCAATTCTGCACTCAAGTTGGACAGTGATCTGTATTCAGACTCTGTACTAGATCTGGAAACAACTGCTTGTTTCTTGGAACACCAAGAGATCAAGGAGGATCCAAGAAAAACACAGTAACCTGTGACTGATTTTCTATCAGATGGAAAACAGGCCCAATCAGCATCAGAAAAACCCTGCAAATTCAGGTCAGAACCAGCTGGTATGAACAGGCAGTGATCTAAGGTTCCTTTGACATATCTCAGCACTTTCTTCAATGCAGTCCAATGATCAACTGTAGGAGATTGCATGAACTGGCTCAGATAATTAACAACATAAGTGAGATCAGGCCTAGTGGAGGTCAAATATTGTAGACCACCTATAGCACTCCTGTAGATCAAGGGGTTTTGTAAGGGTTCACCTTGATTAGGACTTAGATGATTACCAGCTGCCATAGGGATGTTGCAAGGCTTGATGTTCTCCATATTCAATCTTTTCAATAACTGACCTGCATAATGTTTCTGAGATAGTAGCAAACCAGTTGTATCTCTAAAGGCTTGCATTCCCAAAAAGTGGGAGATTGGTCCTAGATCCTTTAGGGCAAATCTGGAATTGAGAAGTTCAATGAGCTGTTGTATAAGTCTATCGTAGCCGCCAAGTAACCGAGGATGTCATCAACATAGATAAGGACATACATTATCCGATTTTTGGTTTGAAGAATAAACGGTGAGTTGTCGGCTACTAGATCGTATGAAGCCCCACTCCAACATCTGAGATCTTAGAGCACTAAACCAGGCTCTAGGTGCTTGTTTCAAGCCATATAGGGCCTTGTTCAATTTACAAACAAACAAAGGATTTTTTGAGTCCTGAAAGCCTTCTGGTTGTGCCATGAAGATGTCTTCACTAATAGGACCATTCAAAAAGGCATTGTTAATGTCCACTTGTCTTATAGACCATTTGAAGCTCACAGCAACAGATAGCACAACCCTGATAGTAGAGGCTTTAGCAACAGGACTAAAGGTATCTGTATAATCAATGCCATAGGTCTGGTGGAATCCCTTGGCAACAAGCCTGGCCTTATGTTTTAGGATAGTACCATCTGGTTTGAGTTTCAACTTGAACACCCACCTGTTTCCTACAAGATGCTGCCCTGAAACAGGTGGTACCAAGGTCCAGGTCTGATTTTGTTGGAGAGCTTGAAATTCTTCAACCATAGCCGCCTTCCATTCCGGACACTCCAACGCATCGACACTCTCATTTGGTTCGGTAAGATGAGGTGGAGAATTGGTATGAGTGATGGAGGTATGGTAGACTTTTGGTTTGAAGATACCACTTTTGGATCCGGTTTGCATGGAATGAGACACGTTTGGAGGTGGTGGTGGAGGAGTAGGAGAAGGAGAACATAGGTCATGATCGAATCAACGGTAGGAGAGGGAGATAAAGCACTAGAAGTAGGAGATGAAAGAGGTAAATTGATAGGAGAAATAGGAAGGGATCCAGTGTAGTAGGATCGGGTGATCCGAAGTTAGGACTAGAGTGAGAATCGGGAACCCTAGCAGATAATGGTGTACCGGGACTAACAATTGGGGAGGCACGGGAGGTTGGTTGCGGGGGATCGGGGAGATGAGGATGTGGTTAGGGGCATAGGCAAGTAGAAGGCGGTGGCAAGATTTGGATCAAGAACAACTTCTCCGTGCTTGCCTTGTAAGAAGCCTTCCTTAAAGGGAAATTCTTTTTCATTAAAAACAACATCTCTCCGATATAGATTCTACCACTAGGGGCCAAACACTTATATCCTTTGTGATGAGTGCTAAACCCCAAGTTAACACACTTAGTGGAGTGAAAACTAAACTTATGACTTTGATAAGGTCTAAGGTTAGGATAGCAAGCGCAACCAAAAACTTTGTACTTGGTATAATCAAAGTTGAGCATGAAGCAGACTTTGAGAGGGAGTTTGATTATGGAGGACAGGAGTAGGTAGGTCATTAATGAGTTGGACAGCTTGTTCAAAACTTTCATACCAGAATTTTAAAGGCAAAGATGCCTGTGCAAGAAGTGTGAGCCCCATCTCAACAATGTGCCTATGTTTCCTTTCTGCCCTCCCATGTTGACCATGAGCATGAGGACAGGGATGTCTAAAAGTAATGCCATGCTCTTTCAGATAAGACTCAAACACTCTATATTCACCCCCCCAGTCAGATTGAACACATTTGATAGTGGTTTGAAATTGATTTTCAACAAGGTGTTTGAAGGAAATAAAGGCAGATAAGGCCTCAGATTTATGTTTTAAGGGAAAAATCCAGGTGAACCTGGTGTGATCATCAACAAAGTGTATATAGTATTGAAAGCCGTATTGGTAACTACGGGTGCGGGACCCCACGGATCGGTATAGATAAGATCTAACACGGATGCAAAAGCATGAAAAGAGGATTTAGGGTAAGGTAGAGCACGCATTTTACCAAACTTACAAGCTTCACAAAAATCAACACTCGTTATGTGAAAAAGAGACATTACACTTGTCCAAAACAGATTTAAGAACGAAGGGGAAGGGTGTCCAAGCCTTCTATGCCAAATATTCGATCTTTTTCAAAAACGAAGTACAAACAAACACATTACAAGGATTATTAGAAGAAGAACGAGAGGTCTTGGAGTGAAGAGAGGTCTTGGAAGCAACTTGAGCTCCTATAACCTGGAATTTGGTATAATCCATGCCTAAGAACCCCTATTTGCAATAGCGGTTTCCTTGTGTCCTTGTCCTTAACATAAACACATTTATCATCAAATTCTATGACAACAGGATAATCATGAGTCAACTGAGAGACACTAATAAGATTTTTGGTCATGCTAGGAACAAGAAGAGAATTTTTTAAGTGCAAGGGTGTGCTATTTGTGGGAAGAATACAGGTTCCAGAGTTAGAAATAGGTAGGAGCTCACCATTACCAACAGCAAGATTGTCTGATCCAGTGTAGTCCCCAGTCAGGTGCAAATTGTTGATATCTGAGGTAACATGATTGGTTGCCCCACTGTCCATGTACCAAGCAGGATCTGAAAGAGTTTGTGGGCCAGCAATCATAGCAGATGCCTGTTGTTTTGATCCATTATTAGCACTAGGAGGAACAAAATCCTGTTCAAACCTATGCCAGCAAGCTGTAACAATATGCCCTGTCTTACCACAAAGTTGACAAACGGAGCCTATTTCCATTGTTGGTATTTCTACCACCACCTCTACCCCTGTTATTTCTTCCACCTCTACCTCTACTAGCAGGATTTTGAGGATTAAAGGGTCTTGGTCCAGGTGAGGTAGGTCTTTGGCTAAAACCACTAACAAATTGTGCAGAAGGACCAGTAAGAAGTTCACCAGTAGGGTTATTAAACCTGGCAAGCAACCTTTCATGGATCAATAGTTGGGACTGAACCTCTTGCCAAGTCATGGCACCAACCCTAGCCGTCAGATTCACAATAGCAGCTTCATACTCCCTTTCAAGACCTCCTAGGGTAGCCAAAATCAACTCTGATTTGGATATGGGGTAACCAGCAGCTGCAAGGTTGTCAGCATAGGACTTCATTTGTGAGAGGTAATCACCATGGATTTGGATCCCTTAGTAGCCCTAGTCAAAGCACTTTTGTATTCTAACATCCCGGCTTCAAACTTGATTTGTTAAAAAGTGTTTCAAGTGTGACCCAAATTTCTCTGGCTGTGTTGCATCCAACCAATTCCTGCAACACTTGCTCAGTCATGGACCCTAACAGCCAGCCAATAAGCAATTGATCAGAAAGATTCCACTCATCTGTGGTTTGAGGTCTTTGATAGGGTGAGGATGAAATTGAAAAGGGAGAGTGCAATCTATGAGCATTACCATCCTCAAGAATGTGTGCTTCCAATCTATGACCTCTAATAATAGGAAGCACAATAGATTTCCACAGAAGATAATTGGATCTGTCAAGTTTCACACTACAAATCTGACTCAAATTACCAGTGAAGGGCATAGAAGATAAGGTAGGGGCATTCAGACCTCCCAGGTTTCCGGTGATCGGTGCAGGAGGTAAACCAGTAAAAGGCATGGTACCAAAATTAGGAAAGTTCATACCAGAAGACATGGGATGAGTTTGCATGTAGCTGATCGGCATGAAGGAACCCGCAGTGAGACCGATTTGAGCAGCCAAGGTCGGAGACATGGTGATTTGAGGTGGAAAACTAGCGGGAAATCCGGCGGTGGGTCCTGAACTTCCATGAGCACTGTCATTCCCGACAATGGTGCAGTTGACTCTCTCTCCGGCGGATGAAACAGCAGCGGTGGTAGTAACAGCTACTCCTGTAGATGGAGGAGCTGAGTCATGAGGAGCGGATGAAGGCGGCGCTCCGGTGGCCATAATGTCGGCACACCTGGCTCTGATACCAACACAGAATTCAAGGAAGATATTTGTGTTGTATTCAATGCAAAATATTCTGTAGTACACCCACACATATACCCAAAAGTAAAATTACAAGATAAGATGCCACAGGGCATAAATAGTAAAAGACTGAAAGGACCCTCAACTGATAGCTAATTACTTAACAGCAGCATATTTATCACGAGGGGAATTCTGTTGCTGACTATCTTGCAAAGAAGGCTACTAGGCTAGTACATCACAACGCACTCAGCAATTAGATTGTACCAGATTGGAAAGTCCCCTCGGCTTACTCGTGCTGAGGGATACACTTAATCTCCCAGCAATGCAGATTCAATAATGGACTGGTTCTTACTTAGCAGCCTGTATTTTCTGGAAGCACTCTTCATTTTTATGAAGAGTGCATGCAGGTCGTTTCTACCCCTATCTTTTGACCATTATTTAAGGCTTTTTGGCTCTTTGCTGGTGCTGCTCTATGTTGACAGGTTTATTGGACATTCTGAGGGAGTATGGATATGGAATCAACCACGATTACAATGGTGGATACCTTGGCTTTATTGATGATGGCACAGTTCTGGGGACACACTCTTCATTTGCCAATGAAAGTGCAAAGCAGACTATTGGTGGTGTTGGCCTTTTTCCCTCTTGCAGATCAAGCTTTCAAATGGATGGGGACTACAGAGGCATGCTGCTGTCTTAGGATTTCCATTTTTGGTATATTCGGGATCATAAAGCTTTCAATTGCTGGATGGTGACTAAAGAGACATTCTGCTATCTTAGGAGTTCAATTTGGTTAATATTTTCTTCTGATGCTTAAAAAGAAAAAAAAGATGCAAGGAACAATTAACGAATACAAAACACTACTCTTAATACAAAAAACAAAAAAACTACAGTACCTTGCCCTGCTTTTTCTGCCCTGCTTTTTCAGATATGTGCGCTGGCCCTTCTCCCAGTTTTTCTTAGCACCCTTCTTAGCACCAGCATCACCACCAGTACCACCCTAGTGGGTTTTTAAGTGGGGGCTCCCCATTTGATACTTTTATTTGCAAAAGCTGCAAGTTAGCTCAACCATAGCTGCACAACATCATCACATCATCAAAGGAGTTTAAATCCAAAAGCACGTTAAATTGCCGACTCCAAAGTCACACTACATCCATTTTTTCCTTCAGCTGAAAAATACAATTAATAGCTCTATTCCAAATCAATAGTGTACATTTTGTTTTACATATTTCACCTAAAATTACGTACTACCTCTGTTTCATAAAAAGTGTTTTTTTTTAATATGAATTGTCCTATTAAAAGTGTCTATCTAAAAAATCAATACATCGCAGATCTCATCAATCAAACGGATACACCTTAACTTAAATGGGATCCACGGACCCCGGTAAAAATAAGAAAAATCTATATTTTACTTATAGAAAATTATTTCAGACCCGTGAAAAAAAGATTTACTTTAAAAAAGATTTACGGACCCCTTCGGATCTGTGAAAAAAGATTTACTTTAAAAAGATTTACAGACCTTACTAAACAAAATTCCTCGATCCGCTACTATATATATATATATCATTTTCATCTTTTCTTTTCTCGGTTCTATTCTCCAAACCAAACAACATAGTTGAGATTTAAGTAGGTTCTCAACATCATTTCTCTGTGCAACCAAACACATTGTGAGAATCCAGTCTTTTCTTTTCTCAGTTTTATTCTCAACGCTTTTCTTTTCTTAGTATTTCTCTGTACCAAACATGCCTAAGAATATACCGTAAACATTCGTATGAATTTCGGAGAAAACATCTAAGTATCTAACTACGACCACTAATTTTATGTTGGTGTTTGATCAACTTTTAGACTACCAAATTATCAATTCTAACCAATGAATTTTTTTTTTAAATGAAAGTTTTTTTTTTCTAGAAATAAGGGACAACAAAATCTTTTGTGTATTTTTATTGGTTGAAGAACACCAACTAAGATTTGGTTTATGATCGATCTAAAATTTGTGAAATACAATAAAAGAAAAAAAAATTTGTGGCGGAGTCCCTTCGGGCTGCGTTCGAATTTGACAATGAGGGGAGGCTCAAATGGGTTCTTCATCCGTTCGGAAAATTTACGATCAGCTCGGCCTATCATGCCTTGCAATCCAACTCGGCTGCCCCAAATCCGGATAAACGTGCCTGGCAGCTTATTTGGGGCATCAAGGGCCCAACCCGAGGTAACTTTCTTCTATGGAAAATCCGTAAGGAATCCCTTCCCACTACCGAAATTCTGTTTTCACGTCACATCATTGCGGGTGCTACCTGCTGCATCTATGGTATCCACGCTGAGACTGTGATGCATGCTATGAGAGATTGCGCAACGGCTAGAAAAGTTTGGAGAGGGGCTATTCATAATGCCTGCACGAGTTCTTTTCGATTGTTGACATTTCGAGTTGGCTTGATCTTTGTCTTGGAGTGAACATGCTTAAACACGACACAATTGAGTTTTGGAGATTTCTTTTTCGGGAGCTTGTCTCTAGCATTTGGTATTGACGTAACGAAGATCTCCACCAGAATGACACTCAACACCCCCTATGGCAATTTTTATTGCAAATGCGATACGCAAAACGCATGAGCTTAGACTAGCCCGGCCCTAAGTTTTTACTATTCTTGGTGATTCTAAATTTTGCCCATGTTTGTACAATTTTTTTCTTTTGTACAACAGCTTGATTTAATAAAATATCCGGTTTATACCAACAAAAAAAAAATAAAGAAGAGAGAGAGACCAGGATTAAATTTTTTTTTCTTCAAAGTGATCTCTTTTATTAATCTTGCCTTCTAAGGGCTATGACATTAGCTTACGAGAAACAAATCATAAAAGAAAAAACAATTCAGACCCGGATAAATTTTGCTTGACCTAAACAATGATAAATTTTATAATACAACCGTTGTAGCAAGATTGTACCAAGTGACATACATTACAACCATTCATTTCTAACCTCTCACACACGATAAAAGTGTATTATGTGAAAGAGAGTAAAAATGAGAGGCTCTAATGTATGCCACTTGGTACAACCTTCTTACAACCGTTGCACGAGAAATTGGTAAATCAGGCCACTGTAATGTATGACATTTTTTTTCAGGTCAAATATTTTCTGACATTTTTTTTCAGGTTCCGCGTCCAATTTGGACGATTTCGTCCAAATTTATACTATTTCGTCCAAATTTGATATTAATCCCGTCAAAAATGAAATTAAGGCTAAAAAAGACGGATCCGTCTAAATTAGGACGGATTACGTCCAAATTTAGACGAATCCGTCCAAATTTTGGACGGGGTAGTTAAGAGTATCTTAAAAAAGTCATCTGCCTTTTCAACATCTGATTCTCCTACCTTTTTGCTTTCACTCGCACAAGAACGAATTGGGATTTCAATCTTATTTTTCCTCATGGCCGCTCGCTCTCTCAATTTTTGTGTTTGCAAGAGTTTTGGAAAAAGATTAATCAAGAATTAGAAGCTTTTACTGCATTTTCTTTTGTCCCCTGTTTGCAGAGCTATGTGCTACCCTAGAACCGGGAAGAACAGCGAAATCAGACAAATTAGTGATACTTGGTGATGCAATTCGAGTATTGAACCAATTGAAATCTGAAGTAATAGAGTACAAAGATTCAAACCAGAAATTATCTGAAGAGATTCAAACTTTAAGGGTTAGTAGCTTATCCCATACATGATGCATAATCAGGGGCGGACGTAGGATCTCGGGTAAGGAGTGCAATAAAATTTTTAGAGGCAAATAAAAAATTTAAGGGGGGCAAACTATATGTATCGTACAAATTTTAGTGTATTTTTTTCGGATTAAGAGGGGGCAGTTGCCCCCTTGCTGTATGTAGGTCCGCCACTGTGCACAATGATTCTTCGTCTTTTTGAAAACCCAGCTAAAATCTAGAACTTGTTTCAAGTATGAATCATATTTGAAAAAAACAAAATCAAAGATTCAAGCTTGATTCAAGTTCAAAAACAGGGGACAGAAGAAAACGCAGTAAAAGTTATTAACTACCCCGTCCAAATCTATTGTTTCCGTCAGAATTTGGACGGATCCGTCCTTTTTAACTTGTATTTCATTTTTGACGGGATTTATATCAAATTTGGACGAAATAGTATAAATTTGGACGAAATCGTCTAAATTAGACGTGGAACCTGAAAAAAAGTGTCAGAAAATATTTGATCTGAAAAAAAATGTCAGACGTTTATCAATATCCCACCGTTGCACCATAAAGTCTCTCGATAAACAATACCTATATGCTTTCATAAAAATAAAAATACAAATACAAACCAATAACTATATAAACCTCCAATCGTTTTCTTTCTTTCTCATTCCTAAATCACATCTTATCGTTTCCTCTGCTCTAAACTGGAGATAGTGGGAAGGTATTAAACACATCAAACCCTCACACAGTAGCCATGGTTTCTTCGGGTGCATCCTCCACTGAGCCGGCCGGTTCGCAGCCCACCGTCATCAACCCAGGTGAATTAAGGCTATTATTTTAATCAAATTCTCTGTCAAGTTTAATTAGCTTCGAGTTTGTATCTTTTTACTATTTCTTAATTCATTGATTAATTTTATGTTTTAAGTTTCAACTCGTGGTCGTGGTCGTGGTTTATCTTATATATCTCTATTTTTTTATTATGCAACGGAGGATCTGTACCATGACAGGGGTAAAGGGGATTTTTTTTTTCAGCCACTTGATGGATGTCCAATTCGGGGGATGAATTCTGTGCACCCATCACTATCCTTTCTTTTAATACACGAAAAAGCCTAAGCCTTCGGCTTTTATGTGTATTTCTTTTTCTTCTACCTTTGTAGAAGTAGGGAGGGTAGTAGAATTTCAGGGGGCGATGGTGGTGGTGCCAATTGTTTTTTGTTTTTCAATGCAATATTAATTTGTTTTTAGCTTTTGAGTTGGCTTGATGACCCCCTTTTCCGTTCTCTTCGGGGTAGGCTACTGGGATTTTTTTTTCCCTCCTTATATGGGTACTACTAGATTAAAATCATTACATTAATTATCAGCTAATTCCCTAAAGAAAAGAAGTGATGGATCCCTGAATTAATTCCGTCCTGCTTTGATTCAGATTGTATCAGAGTGTTGGCAGATAATCTATCGCATATTTCAATGGAAACTTTTAAGAGAAAATTGGGCAGCTCTTCCCAGAGAGCTTTTGGAGCAAATTCATTCACATCTATATGGTGAAGATGTGAGATCGTTTCATTCGGTGTGTAGAAGTTGGCTTGCGGCTGAGTATGTATTTCAAAAAGAGCATAATCCTCTTATGTTTCCTGATCCACAATCACAATCACAATCACAATCACAATCACAATGGCTTCTTCATAAGAAGTCTTCGGAACTAACTTATCAATTCATTCACCCGGTGTATTCAAACGTGAGATATGCCAAAAACGTTCTTGAAGGAGCAGAAGAAAAAGTTAGCTATGCAGGAGCAATAGTTCGCCATTCAAAAGATGGTTGGTTGCTTATGTCTTCAACTAATTATTCCATGTTCTTGTTATGTCCATTCCCCGAGATAGTAGTTGATTTACCCGATCTACAATACGAGCTATCCGAATTAGACGGCGTCACATTTAATTGGGGTCCAACATCATCCACAGATTTTTGTGTAATTTTTATCATCACATACTTGCATTCTACACATGTGGAAATCACAACCCTTCGTACTAGGAAGAAGAAATGGAAATCTGCAAAATCTGAAAATAATATACCCTTTAAGTCATGTTATTGTAACAGTCCTGTTTTTTACAAAGGAATGTTTTATTGCTTGAGTATAGATGGAAACTTGGGAGAGTATAACCCTAAGGAAGATACCTGGACTGTTCTTGAGAAGCCGGTAAGTCCACCTCCACGTAAATGGGTATATGAAAGCCATCTTGTAGAGCATGAAGGGGGCCTAATGTCTGTGTTTATGGGAGAATCTGGATCGTGGGTTTCAATTTTCAAGTTGAAGGAGTCTGATATGGTTTGGGAAAATGTTAACAGTTTAGGGGACTATGCTTTGTTTGTAAGCATTCCGACATCGTTTGCTACAAAGAATGTTTTAAACATGATGAAGAATAAAATCTTCTTTCCATTGCTTCACAACAATTACCCTGTTTACTATTGTCTAGAAACTGAAACCTTCCGAACATACGGCGGCGATCTTTGCGCAAATAATTTCTACCGAACTGAAATAGCAGAGCAATTAGAAAGTTGCTGGATCGAGCCGGCTGAGTACGAACCGAAGATGGATAATGTGTCTGATGAAGGGACAGAATACGAGACTAGCGAGGACGAGGAATACGAGACAAATGACGAATCGGGATCTGATGAAGAGGAGGAAGATGAAACAAACAACGGCGAGAAATACCAAACAAATGAGGAGTCACAAGACGAAACTGATGATGATGATGAGGAGGAGGAGGAGGAATAATGATAAGTCATTGAAGAAGGGATAAGGAGGTGATGAAGATAGTATCTGTCTAGTAGTTGTATCATATGACTACTTACCACATCTTGCATTGTTATTAGTACTTCTTTTTGGCTTAAACAATAGCCCCTGTATGTATTGCAAGTTCTTTGAATTAAAATTATTCTCCTTAAATAATAGTATATTGCATACTATACCTCTGTAAGAGATCCCTTTAGATATGAATTAGTACTATTTATTACATGTAATGCTCTATCTATGTTTGCACTAAACGTTTTTTTTTTTTTTTTTGGCAAAACAATCTTTTATTTCAAACAAAATGTGGAAGGTGATTGAGGTTCCGAATATGTCCACGTGGCGTACATCTAGTAATGGGACCAGCAGATCAGGACTACATCTGACCTAGGGTTCAAGATGGTAATATGGACTCAATAACCAGACCAGGTCCTTAGCCAGGGAAAGATTAGGACCAGGATATGAGTTAATCATCTGGGGATTCCCTAGTCAGGAAGTGGGTCAGACGACCAGGGCAGGTCCCTGGTCAGAAGAAGACAGATCAAGGACCTATGTGCACACAAAGGAACGGTTGGATATAGACGTGAGACGTGGTGATAGTATATAACTACCCACTAACTCCACTCTGAAAGGCAACCGCCTGAACTACGGATGGACTTGATTCCAAATACATATTTGGATACGTAGGCAGCTTATTCCAAGTTCAGTCCATACAAAAATACTACTCTTTATTTCATCCTAGAGCAAGAAACACAATAAAGCTTTTATATTTCAGTTTGGGTTTAATGAGAAGGTTCACAGAGGACAATCATGAAAAGAAAAAAAAAACGCGCTAACAAAATTCAGAATTCCATAGTCGTTTAACTAATTCAGAATTCCTTATGGCAGTTACGAATCATCATATCATAGTAAGGTCAAGGCGTTCACTTTGTGTATTAATTGTTAGTTCAGGTCGTTGAGTCCTGTAAAATATTATTAAGAAAGTGAAGAACTTGCTTTGATTATTGACTATATTTCAACCTCTTTGCTTTTTAATACACAAAGTGAATATCTGTTGGCTGTTTCTGATCAAATATTTTGTAATTGACACGTTGGCACCAGGCACGAGTTTATGGCCGCCGTTCAATATCCTGGGTGCAAGGTCCATTGTGAGGATTACTTTGTTTCTGGACAGTTTTTAGTTATATATACCCTTTATTTAGACTGCATCATCATCTTGTTGCCTAACCAAACCAGGGACCGAGGCTAGAGAAAACTCATATGCAAGTAATTGGCTTTATTGTGGGTCAGCAACTTCGTTGATTAATCATGAACTACCATCTCTATCAAAAGCAGAAAGGTAGAACATTTTATATATCTCTAAATATGCTCCCTCAAGTGTCAAGTGTGGGCCGGGTTTGAACTCAGACCATTCGCTCTGATACCGTGTTGAACTACCATCTCCTCCCAAAAGCTTAAATTGATGGGAAGATAAATAGATACCAATTTATATATCTCAATAATTACTACTTTTCAGAAGGGATCCAAAAGGGATTTTGAGGATACTGTTGTCAGCAAAGCTAAGGCCCATAAAGCCACTGAGCCTAAGGCTCCTGTTGCGTTAATGCTTGTCCTGGTGGTTTTAAATGCTTCAGATCTGGATAACAGCACCTATAACGCACTGATAGTCTTGTTTGCTAACATATATCCCGTATTACGGATACTTCTGTTTGCTAACAAGTCTCGTATTCGATACCTATATGTCACAGATACACGGTTGGGTCCTAAAGGTGAATTATTAATTTTTTTAAGTTAGAAAAGGAATTAGGATAATTGAAATGAAGAAAAAACCATGTTGAGAATTGGTAGAAACCGCTGGGCAAGGAACGAGGAAAAAACACTCTCCACTAAACTTTTCCTCTTAACTGCTCTCTAGAATTATCCCTTGGTTGGCCGTGTCGGTTGTCCTTTTAGATCTCTGATGTTTTTTCTTCTCTTTTAGGCAGTTTTCTGTTTGTTGTGTCCTCTTTTCTCTTCAATAAATGCATATCTGGAGCCATCCTTGTTGGATTCCGGCTATGGTGGCGATGGTTTTGGACGGTGACTGCCCTTTTCTCTAAAACTTCACGTTTTGGAGGGTCTCTCGGAAGCTTTTGGCTTTGGAGATTCTATTCGACTTGAAGAACAGTTCGCCGGCTGGATGCGATATTTTCAAGGTGGCCCGCCGGAATTTGACAATAGATGTCAGTTACAGACTGTGGATGTTGGTGCTTGTCTATGGAGGAAAGATTTGTGTAGTTTTGTCATCTATTCTGTCTGTTGAGCCGTTGTCGCCAGATTTTGGACTCATCTCCCTCTCGACGCAGATTTGGGTTGTTGGTGGGGGTGATAAAACAATCCTTACTTTCCTCTTTGGTGATGTTGGCGTTGGTAGTTTTAGGATAATTGTTTTCTTTTTATGTTTTTGTGGTTTGTTTGTAGATCCCGGGTGGCTTTGGTACTCATCGAGCTTGTCGGTCGTTACGGTTGCTACTGGGTGGTAGTGGTGTTGTTGTTTTTCGAGTTGGTTATGGACGTCCGTCTTTAATCGGATCGTTTGCATTTTATTCTCTTACCAAATCAAGTTCTCTTTAACGAGACAGTATTTGGTCATATTGGGGTTCTCCCAATCTTTTTTTTATTTCTTAAGTGCAAGTTTGTCCAGAAGCAGGCTGGTGCCGATCTGGCCGTTGTTCGGTGGTGTTCCGACGATTGTCCGGTTGTAATTCGGTTGTTTTAATAAAATTTCATCTGTTTCGTAAAAAAAAATAATAATAATAAAAAAAGGAACAAGGAAAAAAAATCACTAAAAATTGTTTTATTTTATGTGTTTTATGTATATCGGTCCCTTTTCAAAAAAGCTCCACCACCTGCAAATCCACCACCACCAGAAGCTCCACCACCACAACTTTTTCCTTTTTTTTATTTTTCATTATCTTTTTCAACCTTTTTATTTCTTATATATATTACACCATTTCATAACATAAATTTTTTTGTCAATCAACGACGGTGTTAACATTTGATTATAGAAAAAAAAATATAATTTGTCTATCAACGATAGGTTGTTTCGGTGTAATTGGGTTTTAGTTTTTTATTTACTATTAATTGCCCAAATAAAAAACTAAACCCAATAAAACCGAAACAACCCGTCGTGGATTGATTTTTTTTTTTCCCGTAGTCAAGTGGTATATACTAGTATCATTCTATATAATTATTTGGACTATTCATGGTAAATAAAAACTAAACCGAAAAAATAGAAACACCTATTGTTGATTGACAAATTGTATTTTTTTTTATGTAATGAATTGGTATAATATATATATATATATATATATATTGGTATATATATATATATATATATATATATATATATATATATATCACAGATTTAATATACCCGTGAATGGTTTCTCGCCCCGGACGTAGGCATGCCAAGAGTTATATACATTTTCCGTTATATTACACCCGTGAAACACCATTTCCGTTCATACTGGACCCTTGAAGCCACTCACGCCCCGAACGTAGAGTGACGATACCGGATTTCACCACACCACGTGTCATGATAAAGATACGGCTAGAACCTTACATTTAAGGACCAAGAGTCCCTTTGTAGGCCTAAGGGCCGATCTCCACCTCCAAAGGAGGGGGCTGCTCAGATCGCTTCTCGGTCCACTGCAGGTCGGTCAGGATAGATAAAGGACCGACCTGTGTGGTTCGGTCATCCTGACCTCCGACGCTCGCTGCAGGTCAACTAGAGCGTATAATAATAATTATACATTCAGTAAGATAAGTATGAGAAGAATCCTAAGTCATTAAGACTCTGATCTTTATCGTTTGAACACCGAGATTATCTTCTAACATCAAGGGATAATTACGGTTTAATTTTACTTGTGAGACACGAAAGAAAGGTCCATGATGGACACGGCCCATGAAGACCTAGGGCACAAATGTTCTCTATATAAACGTTTATAAGAACTACGCCAGACTTGATTCCAATTTATACTTTGGATACGTAGGCAGGTTGGGGAAATCCCAGGCTCAGTCTAAGTCACCCCAAAAAATCCTTCCCCCCATTCACACTTTCTTGTTTTCATCCTTAATTCAATTACCATTAGATTAAACGGCCTAGATTTTATACCCGACGAATTTTGTTTCGTCATAGAGGATGGCAATGTTTTATACGGATCCGTACATAATACACCCGTGAATCCCCTTACCCGGATGTAATACGTCAGGAATTACCCCTTCGCCCCGTACATAACATCATTTGATGTTATATGTGGAAATCAGCCAAATCTCGGTGATATTAGGCCCATGAATGCTAAAATCTGTAGGTATAGGTGAGGAAAACCTAAAAACGGCTCCGTATGTAAACTTCAACCTCAAAAAAATGTCAGACCGTTAACAGGGGCTAAAAAAAATTCCCCGCCAAAAGAGAAATAGTCATTTAAACCAAACTCTTCCCGTATATATATTGGATTATTGGTTGAAAGGATAACATTAATACTTAGATACTTTTTTAGGAAGCATCAAGACTAAATGAAAAGAGCGGCTACGGTCCACTTAGTTATTTTAAAGGGATAATTCAGTTTGTAATCATAGCCGTTCACACTTCAAAGTATACGTAAGTAATAATATTCGTTAATTACAACGTCATTTAAGTAGTACTACATATCAGAGTTAATATGTACTTCAACACAGCTAATTTTTTTTTTTATAATTTGCTAAACCTGTTACGCCAAACAACAATTTCACTTTATTTTGGATGCATATGCTTCGGCCAATGAAGTATTCTAGTATACAATGGCATTAATCCGGTTAAAATTGTTAGATATATTTTTTTATAAATAAATATTTTAAAATCGTTTCTTTATGAGTTGTCGTACAAATTAATGCTGCCGCAACAAAACGGGTTGCAATGTTTGGCTGAATTGAGATGAGGGGGCAGTGCCAACTCGTGGGGGCTCGGGGGCAACACCCCGAAAGCTAAACACCCCTAGCTGAATAGAATCGGATTAATGCATCAGTTCGAATTCATGTATCCTTTCAGGTTCATGAATCTGTAAAGAGATACACCTCATGAATCCATGAGTTGCAGTGTTTGGCCGAACTGAGATGACATTTATCCTTTCGTGTAGATGTACCTGATTACATGTATGAGGTACCTTCGGCCTATAAAAGCCACATGCATACAAACGAAATCATTCTGAAGTCTTATAGCATCATTAGAATAAATTTACAAGTGTCATCGGATCCGATTCAAACAAGTCACTCTTTGAATTAAACACCTCAATTGTATCAATTTTTCCAACAAAAATGACTGCCAAATTAAAGAAAATTTATTTAATTATGGTTAAAACTACAAAACGTCACTCAGAAGAGCACATGAGGCGGTGTTAACGGTGGCAGGTGCCATGATGGAGGTAGAGATGGAGGAGATGAGACAAGAAGAAAAAACTCCCGATGATGTCACTATGATCGATACACAGGAGTTCGTTTCTTAAAAAATGTTCACATGAAGAGCTGGTATGCTCCTATGGTTTTGGGCTACATCAGACTGAGGATTTGACAAATTAAACCCATGGAATTGAACAAGGTTTAACATCAATTGATCGACGTCAAGATAATGTAGTCATTCACGGCTAATTCTGTTTGAATATTAATGGGGTTTTAACTCAAAATGGGTCTAGGGGTAAGTGACGAACAATTCACTTCATGCTCGATTTTGATTGACCTACGGATTGAATAACGGGAACTAAAAATAGATTTGAAAACTACTAAGATAATAGTTGATGTTAGATTTTGAATCACTTATACCGATATCGAATAAATGAGAAATTAATAACTAAATGTAGAGTAAAACATGTGGGTGTAATGTAATAAATTAACGTGTAATTCGTTTGTCACACATCGAAGAAATGGCTCAAATGGAACTACTACTCAAGAAGTAATGTGGCACTTACGGACAAAAGAATTTTGTAGGTGATAAAAGACGTATTTGCTTGTTGGTTCAAAACCCTACAAGCACCACTGCCGGATGCAAGAGAATTTTGTAGAGGATTAAAGATGTAACTGCTTGTTGCTAATATAGCATTGATTAAAATTTTGTTTACAATTTCAGACGTGCTTATTAAATTTAAGAGATAGCAAGCATCACAATCTAACTTTTATATTTTTTAAAATAAGTGCATAATTATGTCAACGCCCGGTCCAAATCTTCGATTCTTTTTTAACCCCTTCTCTCAATCATTTAAAAAAGAAAAAACAAAACAAAACAAAACAAAACTCCCTCTCCCTCTCCCTCTCCCTCTCCCTCTCCCCAGCTCCCTCTCCCCAGCTGTACCCTTGGATCTGGATCCTTTCAATTACTTAGAGTGACCCTAATGGGGACACCCAATTACAGCCTTCAAACATATCGTTTTCCGTTATAGTTACATTTTTTTAACATCCAAAAAATAATTCACTACAATAAGCAACCTCCATACATCCTTTTAAAAATATTTTATGCTTACAAAGTGATATTTGAATACGTCGCACAACGGTAAAAAAAAAATAAAAAGATGTCGTATCCGTACAAAAAAGAGTTCAAAATAAAAAAAATAAATATTTAGACAGATTAATTTTTTTTTATGGAAAAAATAGTATATATAATTTTTTTTTCAATGATGTATATCATCGTTGTGATACTACCGTCAGTTGTCTGCGTATCATTACTCGATACATAACACATTATTATATAAATGATATTGATGTGTGAAATTAATTTATTGAGTAAAAAGAGAGATAAACAATAAGTATCGTTCATATTAGTAGACCCTTCATATTTAGGGGGAACCTTAGTTTTATTTAGGGATAGGGTGTTGGGTTGGGAGCCACTGTGAGCTTAAAGGTGAGTTGCTCCCTCTATATTAGTTTTAGAGGGGGGATAAATCCCCCCATTGGGGTCACTCTTAAGCATCAAATACTTTTGTTCATACAGATTATTACACAAATTTAGGAAAAAAAAAAACTATGGTTAGATGATTTGCATATTTTAAGTATGTATCGTCTACTTAAAAGAATACTTCTCCAAATACTTAAAAGATCCTGACTCGTACGGCTGTACCGCCTTCCCCGTATCCCTCATCCCCACTCCCATAGCCGCTGCCATCCCCTGCAAACCCCATCAAACACCCTTCCTTCCAAATCGAAAACCATAATTTTTTCCTGCAAAATTTATGTCTACCCTGCAGCACGGCCAGTTGTCTGTTCTTTGACCCCGTGTCTAACAACAGTAAGCAGCTGATTTGAGCGCTTGTGTGGGTTTGCTTCACCTTCCCGGTATTAGTCTTGTGAGTGTTTTCAATTATATTTCTGTTCAGTTGTTCAATCACATGAAACCTGATGAATTTTACGGACCTGGTAATCTCTGAGGATTTTCAGGTGACGCTGTAATGGAAAGCTACAATCTTTTGCTTATTCTAGATGAGAGAACGCCCCGGCATTGTTGATTGATGTGCTTTCACAACCTGCCTCGATGGATTTCTCTCATCGGTATGAGCAGAAGCTCTTGTTGCCATGTTTACTCTTATCCTCCTTTAAATTTGGTTTCTGGGATAGCTCAACCCTCATTCAAGTTCTATTATTGTAATTTGATCCGACAGTTTAATTCCTTTCCTTCAAAAGGTTTGAGACCGTTTCCTCATTATTCACCCAAGAGACCATCCATCCGAGATTCTGAACTGGTCTGCCATATATCGACAACATTGAAACAACGGCGTTCAGAGCAACTTCGTCGCGTATTGAAGCCATTTGAGTCTAAATTTAAGTCAGATCACTTCATTTGGGTTGCTATGAAAATAAAAAATGATTACAAGCTAGTATTGGATTTTTATGACTGGTTATGCTCGAGAATTGAACCATCTTTAGAAGCTCGTTGTGTTGTTATTCAAATAGCTGCTTCTGCGGAGGATCTAAGTATGGTTCGTACACTTATACACGATTTTTGTTCAAAGTCTCTTACATATGTCAATTTTTCCTTGGATCGATGCCTTGAAAAGTTGATATACACGTTTAAGGATTGGGGTTCAAATCCTTATGTCTTTGACATTTTCTTTCAAGTTCTTGTAGAAATTGGAATTCTCGACTGTGCAAAGAAACTTTTTGACAAGATTCTGAATTATGGGTTGGTTTTGTCCGTTGAATCTTGTAATTTCTTCCTTTCCCGTTTATCGAAAAGTACCAAGGGACTGAAGTTGGCGCTTCAGACTTATAAAGAATTTTCTCAAGTCGGTGTGACTTGGGACACTACTTCTTACAATATAGTAATTCATTGTCTGTGCAATGTAGGACATGTAAGAGAAGCACACAGTCTATTGCTGCAAATGGCGTTCAGGGGATCCAGTCCTGACTGTATAAGCTACAGCACTGTCATTAATGGATATTGTAATACCGGGGATCTTGAGCTTGTCTTGAAGATCGTTAAAGAAATGCAAGAGAAGGGATTGTGTCCTAATGCATTTACTTTCAACAGCATCATCCTTCTTTTTTGTAGAAGCGGTAAAGTACTTGATGCTGAGAGGATCCTCAGAGAGATGGTGTGTCAAGGGATTATTCCTGATAATGTTATCTATACTACGCTTATTGATGGTTTTTGTAAAGTTGGTAATATAGATGCAGCATATAAGTTATTTGAAGATATGTGTTATCAGAAACTTCTACCTGATACTGTGACATATACAGCTCTCATCTGTGGTTTTTGTGAGTCCGGAAATATTTCAGAAGCTGATAGGCTCTTCCAAGAAATGCTTAGTAGAGGATTTAAACCAGATGAGGTTGCTTATACGACACTTATTAACGGACACTGCAAAGTTGGCGAAATGAATGTCGCCTTTTCTCTACATAACCAGATGATAGAGGCTGGACTTGTACCAAACGTTGTCACGTACACTGCTTTGGCTGATGGGCTTTGTAAACTGGGAGAGGTGGATACTGCAAATGAGCTGCTTCACGAGATACGGTCAAAGGGACTAGAGCTGAACATTTGCTCTTATAATTCCCTTCTTAATGGCCTGTGTAAATCAGGAAATATAGAGCAAGCTGTTAAGCTAAAAGAGGAAATGGGGTTGACAGGGTACCAGCCTGATGCTTATACTTATACTACTATAATGGATGCTTATTGTAAATTAGGACAGATACTCAAAGCTCATGAACTTCTACGAGAGATGTTGCAGAGAGGAATTAAGCCAACGGTTGTTACATTTAATGTTCTGTTGAAGGGTTTTTGCATGTTAGGTATGTTGGATGACGGGGAAAAGTTGCTTGAGTGGATGGTGCAGAAAGGTATCATGCCAAATGCAACAACCTATAACGCACTTATAAAAGAATACTGTGTGAAAAAAAACATGACTGTGGCGACACAGATCTACAGAGGAATGTGTAGTCATGGAGTTATGCCAGATGCTAATACTTATAACATACTTGTGCGGGGGCACAGTAAATTAAGGAACATGAAAGAAGCATGGTATTTGCACAAGGAAATGGTTGAAAAGGGACATAGACCCACTATCGATACTTATCTTGCTCTTGTGAAAGGCTTTATCAGCAGAAAAAAGTATTCGGAAGCTAGAGACATGTATGAAAAGATGAGAAGCGAAGGATTGCATGTAGATGAAAAATTGTATGGCATCTTTCTAGACATGAATTATGATGAAGGAGACATTGGTAAAACTTTTGAGGCTATAGAAAGGTGTCTAGTTAATGGCACCAGTGCTGCTGGGAATTCTTGATTAGCTGAGAGAATCTTCAGCTGCTTCTTTTTCAAGAATGAGATGGCGGGATCCTGAATCCTCCGTCTTTTTTTAGTCAAGGTAACAATTTATCATCATTAGCTTTTGAAATATATCTTGTGATTGTTTGTGTAAATTTGATTATGCATGAGATTTACCATTTTGTGCATTTTTATGTAGTAGAATATCATGTTGGTCCTGAACTTATGGACAAGCTAACTACTTACAGCAGCATGTTAATAGATCTTGCTATATTGGGTATGTTCCTTGCTCTGTCTTCTTTCTGATTCTCCGTTTATCCGTAAAAGCTGCCTTTGAACACTAATATGAGGAATTGCTCCATACAGGTATTAGCTACTTGAAAAGCCGAGGGTTATTCATCCGGAGCATGTATCTTCTACTGGCTCTAGTGAGATATTAAACTGATACTCACGAAGATGTTACCAAATTAAACCTATGATGCAATCTAATCAGGTTTAGCCTCTTTCATGTAGTTGATTCTTGTGGTTTCATACAACTTTACTCGTAAAAGTTGGGAGCTTAGTAATTCTGTGATAGACCTACGACGAAAAGTTTTGTTGCCTTCGGCAAAGATTGAAACAACACCATGCATGAACTTTTTATATTTCGTTCTTATTTTGCTATTCAGTAGTTGATTCTTGTGGTTTCAAGAACTTCTTCAGTCATTGAAGAAGGATAATTATTCATACTCGCGTGAAATTTTTTGCCAATCAACTTTAGCACATACCAGGATGTTCAACCTAAGAGTGTGTGCTTGAGCAAACTTAGTTAATTGTCAAGCTTTTTTGACAACTCAGGTGGTGCATCTTCTAGCAACGTGGACTTCTGCGAGAGCACTGCTTCACCAAATAACGTGCTGGAAATTCTACCGTGATAACTCTTTAATCTACGGAGTCTTTTTCTTGACCAATAGGAAGCTACCATCCATCCCTCTCTTTAAAACAAATAAAGTCATGTTATTTAACAAAAGATTGCTCATCGCATTTCTCCCTTCCTAAAATGCGAAAAAAGCTTACCGACTGTATTTCATCCCCAAATCAAAAAGAAACCTTATCTCTCATGTCTGTCTAATCTCTCCGCCTGATAATGCTATACGCCGGCGGATCGCGATCGTTGAAGTGAAAAATACTGCAATTTCAAAGGATCGAATGAGTGTGTCTGGTTCCCTTGAGAATCAGGCACCTTTTTAATCTCTTTCTTCCGAGGTCGTCAATTCATCAGAGAATCACTGCCTGACCGCCTGCTTTTCATCTCTGCTCGTTATTGCTGATAGATGCGGTATTTCTCATTCATCTTCTTATGTTTTTTTTTTCTCTCTCAAGATAACTTGTTAAGTGGATTTTCATACTTGGTATTGCAATATAACTTGTCTGTTTGCAGTAATTGTGTCTTTTAACTGGCCAAACCATTTACCCTTCAACATGCTTTCTCATTTTGTCTCTGTGGTGGAGGTGGAGGGGACTAATTATCTTTACAGGTCGGATAATTAGTGTTCCGTTTTTCTGTGAGTTTACGTACTTTAATTAGTGATATAATATTTTTTTTTTCCGCACCAAAACGAAGATGGTTTTGCCTTTGACTGTCATGCAACATTTTGAAGTATACTGTACCCTTTCATGCATTTTGGATGGATATTCTCTCTCTCTGTTTTTTTTTGATGCATTCAGCCATCCGGCTGATAGGTATTGGGTGTTTTTTTTTGTGCTGTTATGATACTATAACTAATGCTTTTTGATTATGTGAAATTTTAAAATACAACCGTTGTAGGAAGGTTTTACCAAGTGACATACATTACAACCACTTATTTCTAACCTCTCACACACGATAAAAGTGTATTATGTGAAACAGAGTAAAAATGAGAGGCTCTAATGTATGCCACTTGGTATAACCTTTCTACAACCGTTGCACCATAAAATCTCTCGTTTGGTTATAGTGTTCTTGGAGATTACGTTTTGATACGCTCTTCTTCTTTGTCCCTTGTAGCTGAAATGACATCCCTGAACCAGCTGCAGATCCCAAAACCTTTATTAGAAGTTCGAGATCTTCAGCAAAGGACGGTTCTGATTGGATTGATAACCGCGAAACTGCCCTTTGGTTTTGGTCCAGGGGCGGATGCAGGATCCCAAGCAACGGGAAGCGATAATTCTGAAGATTTTTTTATTGTTTTTTTCTTCCTCTACGATTCGAAAAAAAAACTACGTACTATACATCGTAAAAAAGACACGATATGTATTTCGCTTTGTATGATATGTCAAATTATCGGATTATTATAGATGATAGGAAAAAAAAATTTATGAGGGGCGAAAAGATACATAACATATATATAGTAGTCTGTAGTGTATTCTATTCTCCGGATCCGAGGGGTGAGTGCTTTCCACCATAGGGGTGGATTCACCCCTGGTTTTGGGATTTTATGACTCTTTCTGCATTCAATTTGTAAGGGTGTTCAGCAGTAGCATACAAGTATTCACATTTTCTTTTTTCTTTTTCCTTTTTCCTTTTTTCAACAGACGTGGATTTTATTGACAAAAATTGTGTTGTTACTGTTGTATATAACACAATGAACTTAACTTGATCAGATTGTATGCATATATATATATATATATATGAGAGTCTTCATCTTAGAATTTTCTGAAGATTTTAAGGTGTATGGTGCATTATTTGAGGCCAATTTAAAAACACATGCAATCATCTCTTACAAATAAAATGTTAAAATGCTCCTTTCATATTTTAAAATGTCACATTTTAAAATTTGTTTAGTTTTTATTTATTTATCATTTTATAATATCAATGTATTATTTATAACTTTTTTCTTCTTTACATTTCATTTTAATAACTTAAATTTTGGTATACTTTTTCATGCACAAGAAAAATTAAAGATAATTTTGTGATTAGCTTTTATTTCAAAAACATTAACCAACTAGCCTAAAAACCCGTGCATCATGCACGGGTATGTTTCAGCAGTAAGTTAATCATGACACGCAATGGTTAATACAATTATAAAATGAGATAAACACATAAATATGAATTATTAATCAAAAACATGTAGAATGTAAAAACATTTTGATATACATGATTATATACAACACCAAATTAATGTTATCACATGATATTCGATGAAGTAAATAATATTGCGACATACATGTGATGTGCATAAGAATTACAAACTGATTCCAAGCTTTGGCAAAAAATATTCAACATAAAAAAGAAAAGAAAAGGATTCATCCACTTCCACTGCTTACTCCTAATGATTTGTAATGGACGTTTGTTAAATCCTAATGATGGATGCATGAAATGAAAAAGTATATCCATTTAGCATATATAACATGTTCTTTGATTACGTATACGTAAGAGGCCTCAATTTTGTACTAATTATAAATTATCATCACAGCAGAGAAGGATAAACAAATAACCGAAATAATAATAATAATAATAAAAGAATTTCAAGCTCTATAACAGCATTACAACTCCCATACCAAAATCCTTCGATTAGAGGAGCTCTGAAAAAAAATCACTATCACGATACACGCAAAAAGTAAGTCAAACGAAAATTTCAACAGTTGCTTTGGAGATGAGTGTATGAATCCTTACCGCACCATATAAATGGATGAGACATCTTCCGCTCCGATTAGTAAAGAAAATTCACCGAGTTTGATTTGATCATAAAAAATATGTTTCTTTTTTTATTTTAGAAGAAGATGATGTGCAATTTTGTCTCATCAAATGAATCGTTTTCCTAAACTCACATTATAGGACTTTCGGGAAGTTCGAATTGATTTGATAGGGATGAATAGGTTTTCAAAATCGGCACAATTTTGATAGTTGCTGGAAAAAAAGGTTAAGGTGTTTGGGATTATGAATTATGAGAGAAAAATATGGAGTTTATGGATTTTTTAGGGATTTAATGGCGCACTAAATTTCGCATAAGTTTTGGATTGACAATGAAACCATTGATTTGGAACGTGCGGATTTTTTTTTCCACGAAGAATGAATTTCAAGCATTAATGTGACAATTATTTCTTACTAATTGCAACCATTAATGTCACAGTATTTTTTTTTTGTTGATTTTTTATCTCTTATGGCTATCAAGGTGTCGTGTTAATGTGGATTTGGGTCGGGTTAGATGCGGGTAATCGGATAATTAATTTTACACACCTTCGAAAACATATTAATAGATAGATAGATTTCTTAATCAGTGTGATTCATCTCTATTCGATATTTAAAAAAAAACGAGGGAGAACAATGTAATAACAACAATGCTACAGGCACATCTTAAATTGCACAACCCCAGCCACAACCTGATGTGGTGCTGAGGTGGCGTGGGTCCCATATGTGAGTTGTAAATTCTTTTTTTTTCCCGGTAGAAAAATTGATTCAGTTTTACCAACAGCATGAGTTCGACGACGTGAGTTCCCGTCCCAACTGCGCCGCCACCTTCTTCCCTTCGCAAAGCCTGTTACTTTCCGGCGTAATCCGCCTTCGCCGTGAAATATAGCCTCCCAACGACGACGATGCTTCCAATCCTTCTTCTCTCTATATCTGAGCCCTAAAGACGTCGCCACCGTCGAGGTCTCTGTTCATCGTCCTCTGCGCTTCCCGGACCACTGAACTACCGGAAAATCGAATTCACGTTCATCAACCGAAACCCAGGTAAGCTTTGTGTGTCCTTCTTTAAGCACAATTTTAAAGCTCCTTTGAATCTTCATTTCGGTTTTTTTTTCCTCAATATTTTGAGCTTTTATTTCAACGATTTAGGTGTTTAATTGAATTAATGTTTTGTTTTTTCCTGAACTGCCCATTATTTTTTTCATTAAAAGTCCTCAATTTTTTCACTCACTCTGATTATTTTTTCAAGCATTTCATACATGGCATGGAACTTGATGGTTTTGTAGGTATGTTGCAGTTGGTAATGAACCTTTCTTGTCTACATACAAAAATGAATCTGTAGCCTAATCTATGATGATTGCTTCGTATAGTGCAGGTCAGTCTTTTTTATTCAATGCAATATAAAGTAAAAGGTTGAGAAATTAAGGAAAAACCATTTCTCTTTTTAATTGAAAAGAACAGAAATTTCTTCCGGCAAAATCCAACTCCACTAGTCCAGTGAACACTCCTGTCATCAACAACGATACAGGCAGCATTTTTTTTCTACATATAATATACTAGTAGAAGATGAAAACGTAAAGAAGAGAAAAAGAACAGAGAAGATGAAATTCCAATTAGAAGACGTGACGGTTTATTTTCCCTACGACAACATTTACCCGGAGCAGTATGCCTATATGCTGGAACTCAAACGTACCCTCGATGCCAAGGGCCACTGCCTACTTGAAATGCCCACCGGCACCGGCAAGACTATTGCCCTACTTTCTCTCATCACCAGCTATAGCCTCTCCAAGCCTTCCAATCAGATTAAGCTTCTTTACTGCACTCGAACTGTTCACGAGATGGAGAAGACCTTGGCTGAGCTCAAATTGCTTCACAATTATCAGAAAAAACATTTGGGTTCTGCGGCTTCTATTATTGCTTTGGGTTTGTCATCCAGGAAGAATTTGTGTATTAATCCCTCTGTGGTGACTGCCGAGAACAGAGATTCTGTAGATGCCGCTTGCCGGAAGCTCACCGCCAGTTGGGTCCGGAATCTCGCCGCTGCTGACTCAAATGTTCCAACTTGTTCCTTTTTTGAGAATTATGACAAGGTTCCTTCTGATTACATTCTGCCTCCCGGAGTTTACACATTGCAGGATCTAAGGGGCTTTGGGAAGTTGAAAGGTTGGTGCCCATATTTTCTAGCACGCCGTATGGTCCAATACGCGAATGTTGTTGTGTATAGCTATCAGTATCTTCTGGATCCCAAGGTTGCGGGAATCATATCAAAAGAGATGCAGAAAGAATCTGTTGTGGTATTTGATGAAGCCCACAATATTGACAATGTGTGTATTGAGGCTCTGAGTGTCAGTGTAAGGCGGCAGACTCTAGAAGGTGCCACAAGAAATATCAATAGGATGTCTCATGAGATAGAAAGGTTCAAGGCTACTGATGCTGACCGACTTCGTAGAGAGTATAACAGACTTGTTGGGGGGTTGGCTCAAAGAGTGGATCTGCCTATTAGTGATGCATGGCTTGCAAACCCAATACTGCCCGACGACATTTTGAAAGAAGCAGTACCTGGAAATATAAGGAGGGCAGAGCATTTCTTGTCAGTCCTTCGCAGATTAGTCCAGTATCTGAAAATTAGACTAGATACAGATAATGTCGAAAAGGAAGGGCCAGTGGCCTTTGTTGCTTCTGTCAACACACAGGCGGGAATCGACCAAAAAATGTTGAAGTTTTGTTATGATAGACTTCACTCTTTGATGATGACTCTCGAGATCACGGACACCGATGAATTCTTGCACATCCAGACAATTTGCGACTTTGCCACACTTGTTGGGACGTATACTCGAGGATTTTCAATTATTATTGAGCCTGTTGATGAGAGAATGCCACATATTCCTGACCCTGTACTCCAGCTATGCTGTCATGATGCTTCTCTTGCCATAAAGCCTGTTTTTCAGCGATTTCAATCAGTCGTCATAACATCTGGTACTCTCAGCCCAATTGATCTTTATCCTCGTCTTCTCAATTTCAATCCAGTGGTTAGCCGGAGTTTTACCATGTCCTTGACCAGAGATTGTATATGCCCTATGGTTCTCACAAGGGGAAGCGATCAGCTTCCTGTGAGCACAAAATTCGAAATTAGGAGTGATCCTGGTGTTGAAAAAAACTATGGAAGGCTGTTACTGGAGATGGTGTCCGTTGTTCCAGATGGGGTTGTTTGTTTTTTTGTTAGCTACTCATATATGGATGTTATAGTCAATAGTTGGCATGAAACAGGGCTTCTAAAGGAAATAATGCAACATAAACTAGTCTTCATTGAGACACAGGATGTTGTTGAAACTACATTGGCTTTGGACAACTACAGAAAGGCGTGTGATTGTGGAAGAGGTGCTGTCTTTTTCTCTGTTGCCAGGGGCAAAGTTGCAGAAGGTATTGATTTTGATAGGCACTATGGAAGACTTGTGATTATGTTTGGCGTTCCATTCCAGTTTACACGAAGCAGGTATTGTACATCCTTTTAGTTTTCCTAGATGGATGCATAAGAAAATAAACTGTGCTGATTATGGCTGTGTTAACTTTGGTTTGTCTGTATATTTTTCTTTTGCCTTTTGACTTGTTTATCTGACATTAAATGCATGATGAATAGGATCTTTTTTTTGTTGTTAACATTTACATCGTGATGATGGTTTTAGTGAGTGTACATCAAAAAAAAAATCTGTCCATTAATCTAATTATTGATCCTCCTTATCAAGATTCCTTATGTGGCTAATATCAGTATCTGAAATTGCAGAATACTGCTTGCACGGTTGGAATATTTACGGGATACTTTCCAAATAAAGGAAGGTGATTTTCTTACTTTTGACGCTTTGAGACAAGCGGCTCAATGTGTCGGACGAGTTATCCGTTCAAAGGCAGATTATGGGATGATGATTTTTGCGGACAAGAGATATAGCCGCCATGACAAACGCTCCAAGTTGCCTGGTTGGATTTTATCTCATTTACGGGATGCACATCTAAACTTGAGTACCGACATGGCTGTGCATATAGCAAGGGAGTTTTTGAAGAAGATGGCTCAGCCATATGATAAAACCGGTGCAATGGGTAAAAAGACCCTTCTGTCAGAAGCAGACTTGGAGCAGATGGGCAATGGGATACTTGGGGAAATGTTCTAAAATAAGTAGTGAGAGGAGGGCCTAGGAGTTTTATTGACTTTACAGGGTTTTCTTCCAGCTTAATCCGCCTGCCGGTTGCCACAAATTTTGGTTGTTTTTGATTGACCTAGATTGCAATGGTTGATTGATTGGATTTTATTTGGGGATCGAAAGATGCTACTGATACAACATAGGCTGCTGTTTTGGGTGATTTAAGCTATAAAATAAACACATATGCTATATTACTTTGGGAGGCACTCTTCACATGCTTGTGAAGAGTGCAAAGCAGTTGGCACAATGAAATCTACATTTTACAATTCTCTATTTTGCTGTTTGCTTTTGGTGCCTGGGGTTTTCTCCTTTTGCTGCAGATCTTTTCAAATGATGATCGAAGCTGGACGTTGGTTTGCTTCATTTGTTGCTCCACCTGTCCTCCTAAAAGTGTTGCTGATGTTTTTCAAGAAGGGTGTTGGGCTTTGAATGGATGAAATCTGCATTTTACAACACTCTATTTTGCTGTTTGCTTTTGGTGCTGGTTTTTTTTTTTCCTCCTTCTGGTGCAGTTTTTTTCGAATGATAATTGAAGTTGGATGTTGTGTTGCTGATGTTTTTCCAAAGGTTGCTGTGCTTTGAATGATCATCTTGCAGCTTGCTTTGAGTAATCTTATATGCTCTTGGCTTTGTCTTGCTGCCTAGGTTCAAGAATGTAGGCTGATGTAGTTTTTTTTTTCTTTTGTTTTGTCTGGGGTTGCATCTCCAATTTATGTTGTTTTAGTTGTTCATATTAATGCACAGAGGACCATACTCTTTCCCTAGCATCTGGTTTTTCCCACATCGGGTTTTCTGGACTAGAGTTTTGAGGAGGTGGGGTATGTGCATAGAGGACGTTTTTTCAGGAGGTGCGGGGACTAGGCACAAAACCTTGTAATTTTTCTTTCTTTGATTAATAAATATTACAGGTTTACGAAAAGAAAAAAAAAAATTAAGTTTCTAAATATAGAAAAATATTTCCATGTTCAAGATCTAAAAGAATAGATCTAGAATAGAAATCAGCTGAGCTAAGAAAAGAATTAGGAGTATCTCCGATAATAACCTCATTAAAAAGTTTGTTACTTCGCCAAATCATCAATTTATAAACCTTTTATCTATAAACTTATTCTTCACAATAGATAAACCTCTAAGGCTCCGTTTGTTTTCGCCATTATTTTAAATCATTTCACCAATCAATTTATAAACCTTTTATCTATAAACTTATTCTTCACAATAGATAAACCTCTAAATGGTTTATATACAGGCCCACCTTCCTTTACTTTTTTTTGCTATCAATTGGTTTATCAAAATAACCTTTTGGTACAAACATTTGTCACGTCAGCACTCTCCAATGGTGATAAACCTATTGAAATGCTTAAACTTTTTCATAAACCAACCATTGTGGGTACTTTAAGAAGGCTTCAGAGCTAAGCTGAAGATTCAGTATAGCTTGCAAAGCCATAATTACTAAAAGCAATAATTAGTCATTGCTTCTGTTATTTTGAATGAAATGAGAGGCCATAAGTTCTAACTTTTCAAACCAGAAAATGAACAAACCGTTCATCTTTGTGACAGGTAGGGTATGAAATACATTTAAAATGTGACTCGAATTGGATCAAAATAATATGTCGTTGTTTTCCATTTGTTTTTGAAAAAATTAATTATTGATGATAGTTGTGGTGCGTTTGTTAATTTAGTTGTTATTAAAAAAGTGAGGAAAAAATCGGGTCATTTGGTGTATATTTAGATATGAATTATTTCGATTTAAAATGAATCATGGGAATAAAATATAATAAAATAAAGGTAATAATGATTACAAATTTGAAAAGTTTTTTTTATTTATTTATAATTTGTGTAGATAAAAAAATGATTGGTAAGAGAAATCTTAATAAAATAAAATAATGGTAAAAAAAAAAGTAATGAGAGTGAATAATTTAGGTGTGTCCATCTAGGTTCTAGGTTTCAGTTTTGCTGCTTTGTTTGTCTGTTTGTTCCTCTGTATGTTGTTTTTTAATTCTTTGATTGTACTAGATTTTAGTTTTTTGTTTGTGGGGTGAAGCACTCGGCCTCTTTCGGTTTCTTCACCCCCTTTTATCAACCCTGTCTCTTTGAGACTTTTGGTCTTGATAGCCTTAATTGGCATTGTTAGTGCGGCATTAGGCCGCGTTGTAGTACGGCTTTGACCGTTTTGTACTCTTTGTTTTTTCGGTTTTAATAAAGCTTTCGTCCTTTGGGGAAAAAAAAGAGAATAAAATGAAGTGGTGAGAGGAGGTTTAATATTTTTTTTTATTTGTAGGTGAAAAAAATATTGACGAGGGAATAAAATGAAGTGGTAAGAAAGTGTTTAATATTTTTTTATTTATAGATGAAGTAATGATTGATGAGATGAATTGTAAGAAATGATTATGATGAATAAAATACTGAATTAAAAATATAGTGGACTTTTTTAAATCGAATCAAGTCGGCTAGCCAAACATAACATTGAAATCTTCTGCATTACTTGAGGCCCATTAAAAATTGACAAGTCCAATAGGAAACCCTAGTCCAATAGGAAACCCTACTATTCTCTTTAAAAGCATCAATGTTCACAAAAAAATATCTACAAAAATCATAGTTTTTTGAAGGGCTACAATAATCTTTTTTTTTTTTTAAGGACAAAAATCAATTATGTGCCTTGTTTTTCTTCTCCTCTGATTTAATAATTTATAGGCTTTCTTTCACTTCTCCTATGATTCAAGCATTTTCCTGTAGAAGTAACAAATGCAAATGGAGCCATACAAAAATGAATCTGTAGCCAAAACTATGACGATTTCTTCGTATAATGCATGTCAGTATTTTTTATTTAAATAGTTGTTTCAAATCATTATCGTTAGGATGCAACTGTAAAACTGTAAACGGTTAATTAAAGTGTATAACTGTAAAATGTTAAACCTCTAAAGACTTGTGGTGTGTGTATTTAACAGCGATGAAAATCAATTGAAAGATCATTTCTTTAGTATAATTAAGCTTTTTTTTTTAGAAATGTATAATTAAGCTTCAAAATATAGAAAAATCTTTACCATGATCAAAGATGTAAATGAATAGATCTAGAATAGAAATAAGTTGAACTAAGCTAAGAAAAGAACTAAGAAGGTTTCAGGGCTGAGCTGAAGATTCAGCATAGCTTGCAAAGCCATAATTACTAAAAGTAGTAAGTAGTCATTGCTCTGTTATTTTGAATGAAATCAGAGACCATAAGTTTTAACTTTTCAAACCATAAAATGAACAAACCGTTCATCTTTTAGATTCACCTTGGAACCAAGTTGAAAACTTTAGTGCAAGTATTGTAGCTAATATTATTCTCATTTTTTTTTTAATTTGTCTAAACTCTTGCATACATTGATGCAGGGGAAAGCACGTTGATTACACCGCGGAGGAGATGCGGAGTAAGACATGCGGGGTGTCTATCTTTCCGTATCATTTATGTTTACGTATCGTAGTACTTACTGTATATGGGACCCTGTTTATATATGTTTTTTTTATGGAGATATGACTTCTTCGTACTACGTGTTATGGTTACCTTTTATTTTGTGATGATGTTTATACTGGGATAGCATGTTGATTACACCTGAGGAGATGCGGAGTAAGACATGCGACCCCGTTTATGTATGTTTTTTTTATGGAGATAGGACTTCGTACTACGTGTTATGGTTACCTTTTATTTTGTGAAGATGATACTACCGTGTAGATAGCACGTTGATTACACCCCGGGAGATGCGGCCCCGTTTATGCTTGTATTTTATGGAGATAGGACTTCGTACTACGTGTTATGATTAACTTTTATTCTGTGATGATGATACTACCGTGGATAGCACGTTGATTACACCTAACTCGTAACTAAGAACCTTGGTATAATGGACACCCACAAGGTTCGCTCACAACCTCGATAAGTCCCGTTTGGAATCCACCAAACAACGGCGTTGGAATCCACCAAACACCAACGTGAGAAAACTCACCAAGCTTAAAAGCTTCAAATACAATATATATCAAAATTTGTCTGTTAAAAAAGATTACAACTAAAGCCTTTTTATAGGCTAGAATAAAATAAATAAACTACTCCCAAATCAATGTGGGACAAACTTATTTAACAGAAATAAAAATAAAAATAAAAGAAATAAATACTAATAAAATTCTAATAAAATCTTCCACGGAAACAATGTGGGATAAATGATAACGTAAGTGGACTCCAAGCCAAAAGGTCTCATCTTCGATCACATCATTTCCTCCCGGTTGGAAAGGATTCGACCTCGAATCAGAAGGATGTCGTAGAAAGTAGCAACAAGGACAAAACAGTCGAACCAACAATGAACATCACCGATATGCCCGGATCAAATACAAGGCGGACATACCACTTCAAATCAATAGGTCTTCGAGTTGTTGATGCATACATCGCCAAGGAAACCAATGAGTAGTAATGTTGTGAGTGCGCATTGCAAATAATGTTCTCTCGGATCGCAATAGAATCGAAGGATGAGAATCCGGATAAAGCGCAAAAGGATCAATGAAGGTGTGCTTCGGTTTTCCATCAATGTCAATCGGGATAAGAACATCAATAGGCAATATATTGGCCGGATTGGCTATATCGCTAGCCCCGTTTTCTCCTCAACTAGAGGATCATCATGTACCGCAAAAAAGATATGATAGAGCTCGAACAAGAGACTAATGAGAGAGAATCGCTTCCTCTATCTCTTCCGCCACGTTCTCGCCCACAAATGGAGGTGTACGTGCATCATCAATCTCCACTACTTTCGACTCATTCTCAATATTCATCTCCACCACACTCGTATCTTCATTGTTTTTCACTTCAACCAAGTCTTTTCTCGTGCCGATTCATGTTTCAAACGAGCTTCCTCGTCGATTCTACGTAGTTCTTGCAATAAATTAGGCAATCATAATAGTGATGACCACTCCCTTTACAATGACCGCAAAATACCGAAAACACCTCTATAGAATTTTTCTTAACCATATCAGTACCACCCCGGTTTCCTCTACCTCGATTATCTCTACCACATCGGGTATCTCTACCACCATGATAAGATTGCTCAGTTACTCCCTTTAACATATTCCTCATTTCATCCATCATATCATCAAAACGTCGTTCTATTTTCTCCAAATGTTGATCCATCATATCATCAAAATTCCGAAAATAGCGCATCCATAAGTACTCTCCCTTGACATTACTTAAGATCAAAATTCATCAATAATTCCAACAACAATAATAATTTTCAACACAAATTTGCAATTACCACCATCACCTGAAAGCTGATCCACTCTTGTTGTTCCACATAAAATAAGGGGCTGGATTTTTTTTTTTATTTTTGTTAACCAATGGAGATAAAAAAAAAATCAAATAGGCCGAGAATTGGTCAAGGTCGACGCAGAACAAGAAGCTGGAACGGATTGGGTTTCTGTATTATTTTTTTTTTTTTTTTTTTTTTTTGTGGAGATCAGGAACGAAAATAGCTTTGGAAAGAAAAAGCTAGAATTTTTTTTGTAAAAGTACAATAGAACAGGAACGAAAATATAATGATACACAAGATTTGATGATTTTTTTTTTAATAGGAAAAGAAATAAAACGCAAGAACAAATTAAGAACAAGGATATTTGAACGCAGGAACTAGGAAGGAAAGAAAATAAAATAAAAGGGATATTTGGATACCGTCAGTGTCTCTCTCTGATACCAACTGATGTGACCCGTAGACGAATCAGATCCGAAATTGCCGAAGGACCGACTGAAGGCACCAATAAAACGAGCACCGCGACCCCCTTAGCCTAACTCGTAACTAAGAACCTTGGTATAATGGACACCCACAAGGTTCGCTCACAACCTCGATAAGTTCCGTTTGGAATCCACCAAACAACGGCGTTGGAATCCACCAAACACCAACGTGAGAAAACTCACCAAGCCTTAAAAGCCTTCAAATACAATATATATCAAAATTTGTCTGTTAAAAAGATTACAACTAAAGCCTTTTTATAGGCTAGAATAAAATAAATAAACTACTCCCAAATCAATGTGGGACAAACTTATTTAACAGAAATAAAAATAAAAATAAAAGAAATAAATACTAATAAAATTCTAATAAAATCTTCCACGGAAACAATGTGGGATAAATGATAACGTAAGTGAATTCGACTCCTGCCAAAAGGTCTCATCTTCGATCACATCACCCTGGGAAGATGCGGGGTAAGACATGTGGGATGTCTTTCCGTATCATTTATGTTTACATATCGTAGTATATGGGACCCCGTTTATGTATCTTTTTTTTAATTTTTTTTATAGAGATAGGACTCCGTACTACCTGTTATGGTTACATTTTATTCCATGACGATGATACTACCATGGATTTACTTTTGAGATGTAGTGTTCTTATTATTATCATATTTATTTTCGTGATGCAACTAAATTTTTTTTGTCTTACAAAAATACTACCTCCGTCTCAAAATGTAAGTCTATTTAGCTTTTAGCTTTTTAATTTTATCACACAATGTAAGTCCATTTAGAAAATCAATGGAATATTTATTTCGTTTTTCTCCTTTTACCTTTCATTCATTTTCACTACTTTGCATTAATATAGGTCAAAGTCATTTTAGACTTTTTTCCATTAAAATTAATGACACATAACCAATTCAACTATTTCTTAATCTGTGTTAAAAAATCCAAATGAAGTTATATTTTTGGACGGATGTAGTATATGATACTTTGGTGAGGGGAAAGATTTTTTTACTAATCCCTCCGTCCCAAAATAGGTGTCCTTTTGTAACGCCCACAGACCCCGGGACTGGTAAGGCTAAATGAGTCAAACATGTCCGGTCAACTGCATAGACCGTCGTCGTCGCTTGGTCTAAAGGGATAAAAGTTGTTAAAAGGATTGAAAGAATTAATCTCACAACTAAAAAAAATGAGGGTAAAAAATAAAAAAAATAAAATTGCTTGTTGAAGGTTTTCGTGACTTGTGTGCAAATTGGTAGAATGACAGAAATTGGAAAATCATGTTGTGTCAGACCTTTGACTTGCAAATCAGGTTGTGCCTTTTCTGACATTGAAAATCAGGTAAACGTAAGGTTTTCTACGTTTAAACGTAAGGAACCCTACGTTTAAACGTAGATAAATCTGAATAATTGCAACCCCTAATTTATTGAAATAACCTACGTTTAAACGTAGGTTCCTTACGTTTAAACGTAGAGAACCTACGTTTAAACGTAGGTTATTTCAATAAATAGGGAAGTAGCAATAAATGTATATTTCTCTACGTTTGAACGTAGGTTAGAACACATTTATCTACGTTTAAAGTAGTGTGTTTAAGTCTTTGGTATTGTTCGTCGTCTACTATATCATCAGGTGGTATATTCCCCACACTAGCATAAATAAACAAAGCTTTTACGCCAAGCTTTGAAACAGACCGGTCAATACCAAGCCTCACATGCAATTTATCCAACAACGCATTCAATCTTATGTTCTTTCGGACAAATAATGAACGCTACGTTTAAACGTAGAGTTCATTACGTTTAGACGTAGCTAAAGTGCAAATTTCTCCTTTGTCTTTCTCTACGTTTAAACGTAGAAACCCTACGTTTAAACGTAGAGAAAGATCTTTTGCACCCGGTTATGTTATTTACATTTCCTGACGTTTAAACGTAGATATCCCTACGTTTAAACGTAACAATCTCTACGTTTACCATATTTTTCATGTCAGAAAAAACACAACCTGATTTTCAAGTGTCAGGTCTGACCCGACCTGATTTTCCAATTTCTAGTAGAATGACTGAAAGCTTTTATTTTCTAGACAGACAAAAAGTGTTGGGGATAGAGAGACAATACATTGGATAAATAAGTTGTGCAATGGGTACTCCTCCCTCATGGCCTATATGCACAAACTTAGGATGATGTTCCGGAATACAAACGGGGGCGATTTCGTTATTACTACACAAGTACCTCCTAGGAAGGGCGAAGTAAGGCCATGGCCCAAAATTAAACGGGAGAACGAACGAACCACGTGCTTTTTTAAGGATGGATTATACATCTTTCTATATGTTTTATTATGTTTTAATGGAGGAGGGTAATGATGTTTCCTTCCCCACTCTAGAGTTGCTTATTGTTTTTTTTGGGAGGCAGATTTCAACAACCTAAACAATTTCAGTAAGCTAATTGTACCAAAAACAGATCAAGATGAAGTTATGACACCTCACAAGAAGAAGAAGAAGGTAGATCATAAAATACTCAACTTGTGGATCCAAAGTTTAAACCCACAAACGTCTATCCAAATAAGTATCACTAGTGGGCCTATCTTATAAAGTTCTAAAAAAAAGGTTTATAATAGTAGAGAAATGTAACATCCCGACTTTTCAGAAAAGGGTAAAAGAGTCTTTTAACAAATTCAGGTTTTTCGGGTTATTTAATTAAACGATTTGAAGTATACTTATATATATATATATATTGTTATATAAGAGAGAAAAACCAGATTTTTGTTAAGCAAGGGTGTTTTAGTAAAAAGGGATTTATTTTGGAAGTGGGTATTTAAGGTTAACCTAACACTAATCTCCTAAACCTAATTAGAAATCGTTTTCACGTTTCCCCCTCCTCTCCCCGCGCAAATGAGAAAGAAAAGGGAGAGACTAGAAGAGTTCTTCAACCATCAAAGGAAGGGTTGATCGTTTTTCCGAGCAAATTCAAGAGTTGGAATCGTCGTGTAGAGGACGGCGTTTTGCCTTCGGTTTGGTTGTGTTGCGGCAGCTTTTCTCTGAGTTTTGATCTGGTTGGTGGCTGCATTTAGGTAAGGAGAACCCTTACGTTTGCAGTTTTGATTATACATTGGTTGTGTTGAATTCTTGTTGCTTTGGTGATCTAAATTGTGTTAATTTGATGCCTAAATGATGGGTGATGTTCGGTATGGGTGGTAGTTTAATTCGAGTGTTTTTGGTCGGAAAGTTTGGGTTTTTGTTTGAAAAACGGATGAATACGATGATGTGCAAAATCGGTTTCGGAAAATCGCTGGTCGGACGGGCGTCCGGTTTCGGACGGGCGTCCAACCTTGGACGAGCGTCGGATACCTCGGACGGGCGTCCGAGGTGAAATTTTGATACGGGATTGAAAGGGGAATGTCCGGACGGGCGTCCACTCTTTTGGACGAGCGTCCGGGGACTTCGGACGGGCGTCCGGTCCTTCGACGGGCGTCCACCCGGAGCCGGTCTTCCGCCTTTGTTTAATTTGGCTTTCAACTATCGTTTAGTGGTTGTTTAATCAACCTTAAACCCTTTTAAGTGTATTACCATTTTATGATAACACCTTTAAACCTTACTTAGGATAGAATTGGTCTCTTGATCATGATGAGTGGTGTCGGTAAGGGAGTGTTATCTAAACGAACTAGGACGGTTAGTTAATCACCTATTACTACACAACTTGCTAGATAAAAGATTAAACACCATGTGGTCTTGGGTAGATCCCGAAGATCTATAGCGTGATGTGTGAACGAGACAGTCAAAGTGAGTGTCCTATCGGCCCGTTGTGCCTATAGCATCGCCGTATGTTCATACTATCGGAACCGGTGATTGTATCCCGAAGATTTCAACACGTTCCGGGGTTATTGTATCCCGAAGATTTCAATATGTCACGTTCCACCTTGGTAGCATGTTGTAACAAAGATAAGCTAAGTAGCTGGCTTAGGCATATTGGGAGATGTAACCTTTATGCGTAGAATCGAGTTTGTCTTGTCTTTTCAATTGAAATCTAATAATAAACTTTGTATATTCTAAGCTTAAACGTACTTCTCTTCCTTACCGAGTATTACATACTTACCCTTTGTGCATTTCGTTATATGTGCTTGGGGGTGAGAAGGCGGACGTGTTTGCATAGATAAAATGTGATAAAATGATGTGGCATCGTGATTAATCTTATATGACTAGCAAAATCAGCATGTTGGCACAAACATGAAAATTCATTCTCCCAAAGTAAATAGTAGTAGTAGTACTACTACTACTACTACTAAAAGCTAGAGCTCTCAGTCTGCCCGCCAAAAGATGAAGGCTTCGTAGAGGCTCGAGCTCTCAGTCCGTCCAAAGATTTAACTCTTGTTAAAGGGTCGAGCTTTCAGTCCACCTGGCAACCCAAAGATCAAGCCCTTGCTAAAGAAGGCTTGAGCTCTCAGCCCCACCACCCCGCCCCAAACAAAGATAGTACTAATATAAATCATCATCATTATGATCGTGTGTTGTTGCTTTTGTTGAGAAAGTATTTAGAATGTTGAAAACAAAGGGGTTCATTCCCCCAGCAAGTCCAACCAGCCCTCAATTCTCGAGCAAATAATTCAATACAACGAGCATCCTTGAATCCTGGTGCATACTCCATCAACAAATCTGATGCATGTATTATGAAACATCAACTTGCCATACACACACAAAATATCATTCTTACATAAAACATAACTTCCACCATTTCAGGCATTGGATATATACCTTGGACTGGTGGTTTCCTTGAATAATCACCAGGAACGCTAAATATAATCCGATCACTGAGTATCCGTTTATGAATAGACATCGTCTCAACATCAAGATCCTGAAAGACATCAACTATAATAAGCTCATTGGAATCTTAACAGAGAAGTCACTAGCACAAGAAAGATGCTCACATTTCCATGGAGATAACCAATGACAAGGCATTCATATGGCCGGTGATGAAACAGATCCAGTTCACTAATTAACGACCCATCAGCCATGACCTTCAACCAATAAAATGTAGCAGCGTATTTGACTCCCCATTTAGGAAACAAATCATTTTCAACAAAGTTACGCAATTTCTCCCTATTTGTGACCCATAAGGCGACTAGTGCTCCCTTTGGGTGCATCAGTTGCTTAACTGGGAGCGACAAAAAGTATCGGTTTGGTAATGTCTGATACCTGTGACAAAACGCGTTCAAGCAACAATTTTTTTTGTTAGCCGTGATCGAAGAGAACAACTATTAGTCTTATCAGCAAGGTTAAGACAATTGTATAAGCAGTGTATTCATAAATCAGATACTAGGAGATAAGTATTACCGCATACTTTTGTTTCTGGTGGGCACTGCTATTCTCCCATGGAGGGTCAATCAATATAAGATTGAATCCATGAATGGATTCAGCTGCAAATAATTACACAGTCATTGCCACATACTCGGATAGCAGCACAAGAAATAGAGCCGTTTTTTTACTAGTTCCACTAACTTTCAAGTGTAAATTACGTCATCAATAGCGACAGAAAAAATGCTGCCAAAGTATTTTAAGAAAAAAACACGGGAATGGCTTTTCCTTTTCAAATAGAGAACATAAGCTATGTAATTCTATCATGATTCCGGACACACAGGATAAAGGATCAATTATATATATATCAAAGCCACTTATTAATACTTGTGAATTCAAATCAAAGCGGAATTACCTGGAATCAAATTGTGAATCTCCCGCATATCAGACTTCCAAAAAAAAAAAAAAACATAGAACATGTCGGACATAGTGCCTCTTGAATAAAAGAAACAGGATCAAACACAAGAAAGCAAAAGACATACCATATAGAAACTGCATCCACCAGGAACAATGTATGTGTGGTCTAATAGTTCAGCCTCCATTTCATTTACATCATTGTTAACTATTAAATTATTAAAAACAGGAATCTTGGTTTGCTTGCTGCATCCAGCAAGCTGGGATCCTGGAAAACGCATAGCAAATATACGAGGCTTAGGAATTCTATAAATATCCTATCATTTGCAAAAAGTTATAAACAGACAACAAACATTTATTCACAGGAAACAAAATGTGGCTAAAACTTATTACTCCTAGTGTACCTTTAGTAATGGGAAAATCATCATCTTCTTCTTGTTGTGGAATATTAACATTGAAATCATATAATGGTGCTTGCCAAACACTCCCAAGCTCCACAAGATTAAGTTCACTTCCATGGCTCTTCCGTAAAAGCTGTCTATGTTCTTCTTCTTCATCATTAAATTTATCATTTTTCAAACCTTTCAAGGCTTCCAAAAGCTCTGTAGCTGCAAGCAAATCTTGGTGCGCTTTAACTAGCAGTGGCCTCACTTCCTTCAACCCAAAACACATGCCAACCCAAAACAAAAACAAGAACAAAAACAAATTAACAATTAATTTTGCAAACCCACATTGTAAAATAAGCATACGCATTGTATCATATAGCTCCAGGACACTCTGGTAGTGAATAATAAATACGGGTTCGGGTCATACCAGATGACGGCGTTGGGCAATCAGCTCGCGTTCGTTGAGATGCAGGGATTTCTTCTCTTTTCTACGTTTCCGCTTTCTGGATTGTGAGGAAGCGATTTCCGTAGTTTGAATTGAAGTGCTACAGGAGTTTGGGAAGAAGCGAGTGTAATATGCAGAAGCTGAAACCCGGTAGTGTCTGTACAACCGATTCAGGACCCGAACAGGATCGATGAAGACGGTGTCGGAATCTTTGAAGCTATAAACTCCCGAAGCTATAAATTCTGTAAGCCGAGAATCCTTTGACGACTCCATCGCCGGTAAAGTTGGCATCATGAATTGGGTACGGACGATGTTGAGAATTTCGGTACAATTCTTTTTTCAGGTCATACGTATGAATTTTTCTTCAGCATATATATACGGAAATGGTGCAGGTACATAATTTTTGCACACAAAAATGCACCGAACCCATTTTGGCCTCGTACTTTGATTTTAGAAAAGAAAACAAAAACAAAAACAGAAAAATGCTGGACCATAAGAAAAAAAAGAAAACAACTCTCGGGAGATGTGTGTGGAGAGAAAAATTATTATAGAACAGTGATTTTATGAGGATCAAGTGGATAAATGAGATGTGTTTTTATACATTCTTTCAAATAGTAGGAGTGTGTAGAGTGAATTTGACACATCTCACCCTTCCAGTACTCATCAATCACCGTTGTATAATAACTCTTCTCCTATGGGGATATCATCGGTATCTCTATCGTTTTTCTATATGAAAATTTGACATTTAAAAAAAAAAGTTATCCACACCGAATGATTCCGCAAGTATTATATACCAGAAAAACCTGAATTTTGTAAATAATACTTCAATGGTTATGTAAGGAACGACGAGAACTCGACTTCCATGTATAATATATATATATATATATACGGATGAAACATTCTCGTGTATTATACATGGAATTCCGTAAATAATGCATAAAACTCTTTTACCTTATGGATGAAGGAATAAAATACGTTCTTGAATTCTAGTATGGAATTAATTTTCACTATTTTCATTCCATAAAAAAATGGATGTAATTGACGGTATGTTTCGATAGAATGAAATGTAAAACATAACCGAATGACAAAAAAATCAACCACCACCACCCACCCGTCTTCACCCGTGCCACCCGCCCACCCCACCGCAATCCACCACTACATCACTCCACCGCGTACACCACCACCCGCCATTACTGCCGCATACCCTGTCACAACCATCGTAACAACTAATTATCATCCCCATCATAAATCAACCCAGAATCATCTGCACTACTATCACATCATGTTACCAACCATTTCACCACTATCATGTACAACCACCCGCCTCACCACCGTCTTCTTCATCATCACCGATAACATATCCTACCACCAACCTCGACCACTATCCTCCTCCACAACCAACTCGATCACCACCGATCTTTACTAGGCCACCACCACCCACTTCACCATCGTCCATCACAGCAAACCACACCACCCGCGTCACCACAACCACCGCCACCAACACCACATCCCGCCTTACCATCACCCTTCACCGCACGCCACACCACTCTCGTCACCTCAACCAGCAGTATCGCACATTACACCACTCTCGTCACCACGGCCGCCACCCACCACCACCACCGCCGCTATCACACACCTCATATCATCCGCCACCACCCACCACCGTATGCCCCACCACCATGCACCCGCCACACTCATGATCACGTATGCTCATCACTCACCGTGTCACTTTTTTGCATATTTTATAGAATTTCACACATATTATTCCATTGCATGCCAAACATAAGAATGGAATCACTTCATTCCATTCCATTAGTTTCATTCCATACATTAACAATCCAAACGCACCATAAAGGATCATTTGATGATTTTGAAGTCATAAGAATTCCTTATCAAAGAGGGGAGAACGGGAATATCTTCTCTTTGCATATCTTCCTCCCAAACAATACATTTGGATTGGAGGGCTTCCTACGTAAAGTTGCGGTTGATAGAGGCTTTTTGGGACGCGATTTTAAACTATGAGATTCCTATGACTCCTTTTGGATACCAAAATTTAAGTTTAGTTACTACACATCTGAAAGGGGGAATGCAGGTGGAACATGGGATTAACGTCACCATTTGATCCGAATGGTAGTGAGTTAACAGAGATGGTAAATAATGGCTCAAAATCAGTTTCAACTATAGTTCAGAAATCATTATACTATTCACCGGGGTTGTTCTTGATCCTACACAACTGCTGGTTTAATATGTACTTGTTTTGACTTCTTGCAGTTTAAAATTTTGTTATACAAGTGTTAGTAGTATTTACAATATGATTATGTTAACAGCACTAGCTAGAGTACTCAAGCTGTAGAGTTATATATACTATATATATATATATATATATATATATATATATGTGAATGGATCATCCATCGACGAGGGTAATGGTGCCAACAACGTAATGATACAATATACATATGAGGCTGCTACGCACGTACATGATTCCCATGTAACATGAAGACCTCTTTCAACCGATAATCATGACCTGCTGCCTAATATACTTATCAATAAACTACGGTACTAAATTCAGTTGCATATCTATCAACAGAGCCGGCCTGTAGCAAGGCCTACGAGACCTGGGCCTTAACCCACCAGGCTCAGTGGGCCTCCAATTTTTTATGCCCTTTCATATGTAAAATAAAAAAAAAATGTAAAAAGAAAAAAATTAAATGCAGTCTGTAATATAAAATTTGAATGCAGGTAGGCCCAAAAGAAAATATTTGCAGCCCATATATCCATCCACCGGAAAAAAATGTGGGGAAAAAAATTTGAAATAATATGATTAAATAACAATTCTTTTTTTTTATTGTTAATCATAAAAAAAGAATTCACAATTCTTTTTTAACCAACGTAAATCACTTTCTGACTTTCACAATTCTCATCTCTCACAAAACACGCTTGCTGGTGACTCCATCAGGAAAATCCCCAAATCGGAGGCAATTGATCCGGCGCCGCTGCCCGCCGTCTCAGTTCCTCCTTCCTCCAGATCAGTTCGGCACTCCTCCAGTCCTCCTGCTGCTGTCTCTTCACTCTTCCTCAGCCCTCACCCCTCCGGCTCTTAAATCTGTAGGTATTAAAATATACTCTTTTAGTCTTTTTCGTTTTTGTTTTCATAAGAATTTTTGCTATATTTGATATTTTGATTGGATGAATCACCGGAAAAAAAAAGTGTACTTTGATAGCATAACATGTAAGTTATTGAATGTTTTGAATCTTTTGGTTATATATATATATATATATTAGAGGGCCTCGAATGATAGGGATGGCCTTAAGCCTCCAAATCCACAGGGCCGGCCTTGTCTATCAATAAGTGACTCACGTTGAAAAGCAAACACTTTACAACAGGAATGAAAAGAAAAAAAAAACAAAGAGATGAAAAATCTATAATCAATAACCTAAGAAAGTTCTCTTTTTTCTCAATATTTTACTAAACCAACAATCTAATCATCGCTCGACTCATCTTCTGTTCCTTCTTCAGACACGTAATCCGTTTGGCTTTTGTCTCTTCATCGTTTGTCTTTAATAACCAATCTCCCGACTACAAATCTCCCTTGGTTGGTTCAATCCAGCAACTTTCTAATTGATCTGATACCATATGGGTTCCATAGAAATTATTTTCACAAAGATTGCTACCGTATGTATGGAAGGCGTTAAGTCTCTAGAGAATAGAAGACAAGGTAATTTATGTGGATCAATGGGAAGAATATTTCGGCAATTGATCGAAGTTTATACGAATTCGAGCTAGGGTTTTTCGATCTGATTGTATAAAACGTGGACTATTTGGAAATAAAACGAAAGTAACAACAATAATCAATCTCTGATTATTGCCTCGTGATAATCCTATCTCAGGAAAAACCACCCAACTATTCTATCTCAGAATAATTGAAAGAAACTCCAATCTCTGAAAAGTTTCTCGATTTAAAAACTAAGGTTTAATCTCCAAAATAATCTGCATAATACGTTCATGTTTGGCAACTATAAATAGCAAAAATAGAAAACCTAATTCCTAAGGAAATAAGGCGCCACTTTATCAGTTGGGCCGGAACATTACTTCCTAATAAAAAAGCCTAATTAAAAATAGCATAATTAAAAGTCCATAAAAATACTCAGCAAATACGATGCATAAAACGCCCCATACTTGGGCCTTTTGCACATTAAGCCCAATCCGCAATGAATAGGCTTAGAGTCGTTGGGTCATCAATCCTCGAAGCCTCATTCTGGCTGATCATCTTGGAGTGCATCAATCTTATTCTTCATCATGTCTAATACACTCTTTTTAACAAAAGATGTCGGGACGCTCACAAACAAAGCATAGTTCTCTAAACTGTAAACATTTTCCAAACCATATCAGACTCGTTCAACTTGAATACTAAAACCCCCGGTCCATAAAGGGTTATACACAACGACATTAGCCCACCCTCATGTTCTACAAGATATTTGTTATATGACCCTATACATGGACATAATGGCTTCTTAAGAATGGTCCCAGGTTCCCTATGATTATACACCCCCAACTTTCCCTCTTTACCCAAGCAATAAAACATCTCCTTATGAAAAACAGGACTGTTACGAGACAGCCTGAAGGGTATATTATTAACATAATTCTTCGCTTCCCATTTTTGCTTTCCAAGACGAATGGTTGAGATACTCACATGCGTATGAAGCGAGCTTGAGATGTGGAAAACTATACAACAACCTGCAGATGATGTTGGACAGCAAGTGAATGTAAAGCTGTCTGTATTTTGAAAAGGATACATTGGCGAGGGCAGATCAGGTAAATCAATTACCACTTTCTTGGGGGAAGAGACTTAAGAAGAACATGGATTGTAACCTGAAAGACATAAGCAACCAACCATTTCTTGAATGGTGAGCAAATACTGCACCCTTCACTTTTTTCGCTTGGTCAAGAAGATTACGTAATGTCCGACATTTGGATACACTGGGTGAATGAATCGACAAACCCGCTCTGTACAGAAAATATTAAGAAGCCATTGTGATTGTGGCACAGGATATACAAGAGGATTGTCCTCCTTTTGAAATACATACGAGTTTGCCGCATTCCAACTTCTGCACACTAAATGAAATGACTTGACATCTTCAGCGTATAGACGTGAAATAATATCCTCCAAAATCTCTTTTGGAAGCTCTGCCCAATCTGCTTCCATTGAATGATCATCTGCCATTGCGAATGCAAAAATCACTTCCATTTTAGTTTAATTGACCGACGGTTTTTTGTAACAATATATGAGTACCGACATATACAACAAGCTTACAAGCCAACCAAAGCACTTTTTATATACTATCTTTTAGGCCTAAGATCATACGTTCAGTTTTCTATGTCTACCATATACCTGATTTCACAAGAGAGACAAAGAGCAAGGGATAGAGGATACATCAACCGAAACGAGACACTTCTAAAACATATGACTAAGGAAAATGTTTATATTACACAACAAAATGGTCATAACACACGTTTAAAAAATCATTGATTATGAGACTCGTAAGAATCAATAACGTCCAACATGCACCACGATCAATGGTTTAAAAGTATGTTGTGCATTTTGTTGTGAAACTATCACAGTATCACTACGCTATGAATATAAAGGACGACAAAAAATTGCTTTTACAGCAGCCTGAAATTCTATCTAGACAAGAGTACAAGTGTTAAATATTACAACCAGAGGCCTGTGAAAGTAATTATCAGTGGATATGAAGTTTCGGCCTTGGCTGGTTTGGTTTGACTACAATTCAAGATTGTCTCGACACAACAACATATAAGGAGAGGAAAACAAACCGTTATTTTGGTGCAGGGTGGAAGAAGAAATAGTCTGCTCTTTGTCCTGTACTATTCATCTTAATTCTGCTAAGAAATCATGTCTTTCTTACTTGTTTGAGTCATGTGTAAGCATACTTAATTCACACTCACATAGATGCAACTTAATTAACATATATATAATGAAAAGGTAAGAAAAAATATAGAAAAATCCAAGCGATCCTCCATTAATTGTAACTAGTTATCATATCACCAAGTCCAACACAACACACAGAGCTCAGCATGCTACGTACGGAAACAATAAGAACTCAAATGGGTTAAATAAATTATAAAACTAGATAAAAAAAAAGTCAGGATGAGAATAAAGTAATCGCCTTTATCAGGTTTGAGTCATTTGACGCCGGTGAACAAGCACTCTCCGGTTGAGTGGAGGATGATGATGGCCAAAGGTGGCCATTGCTCGATTCTTTTGATGATTTGTTGAAGAAATCAAGACTCCTCTCAGACTGAGAAACTTGAAGAACTATACCTGAAAAGTAGTTGTTTAGGTGAAATATGCTTCGCCGCATACGCATGCATACGTCGCGAATTGTCCATGCGTCGCGAATGCACCCCTGCAAGCATATTTTCCAGTTAACTACTTTTCGAGCATATTTTCCCCAAACAACTACTTTTCGAGCATATTTATTCAATTTTCCTTTTAATTTAATAGCTACGGTGATTCGTAACTAATAAAAAATTGGATAAATAGAAGGAACCCTATTTTGTAAAATATGTATATCTAATATAAGACCTTTTGATCATTTCACACAGATTAAGAAAAAACCTAATAAATGAGTTACTTTTTAATATTTCAATGCAAAATATTGTATTGTTTTCTGGACTGACTAATAATATTGCATTGTTTAGTGTGAAAGTGAAAACAAGACATTTAATACTTTTTGTTTTGTGATAAGGACTTATATTTTGGAACACCACTAAAACACCAAAAAGTCTTATATTACGGGACGGAATGAGTACTTAATTACTTTTAAAAAAATATTTACATATTTACCTATTTACCTTTCTTTAAAGAAAAAATATTGGCACGATTTTACAGGCACGATCCGGGTTGAATTCCGGATTAGTCGGACCAGTTGATTCCGGATACCGAGGTTTTAAAGTTTAAAAAAACAAAAAAAAATAGTATGACAATTGGTTCCGGATACCGAAGACTTTAAGCAGAAAAATAAATGAATGATATGAACACAAAATGTGGAACAAAATGAGTAACACAACCATCTTTACCCTTGGTTATAACAGTCTAAATCATGATCACTAAAACCAAGTAGTTTGGTGTAATTGATAAGTGACTTGAAAATATCTAAAGAGGTTATCGGTTCGATTCATCTCTGAGGTTTGGCCAGACCGATTCTCCTCTGAAACTCTATGTTGAAAGAAGCTCTTGATCAAACTTTACCGCAGAATAAGAGTCGGACTCTGCAGACACGTTTAAAACCGAATCTCCGGATCACTAGATCATACAACAACAACAACAACAAAAAAAACATTTTGTAACCCAATACAAATTCTTTTAACACATTTTTTTTTTTAAATATTTAGTTTATGAGATAAATATGGTTTCGTTTAAAAAAAAATCACAATTATTTTTAAAAAATCGATGCCGACAGGCTACGCGCCATTTCTATGTAGTCTAGTATAACTGGCAATGAACCACTCGCTGCTTCTACAAATCCACTTCCCAGCTTGGAAGGGCGTACTTCCTATGGCGAAAGTTGAGATGGAAGACTACTCCGTTGTGTGCGATGCCGACGGCGTTTCTACGGAGAACAAGAAGAAGAGGCCGCGCCGAGTGGCTCGAACGTTTAAGAAACCGCCGCCATCGAAGGAAGTAGGAAAGGCATCAGACGACATCGAAGACATTAATAAATTCATCAAAGAAGAAATCGTAGAAATCAGGGTTTCGCTTTTAAATTGGTACGACGAGAGCCAAAGAGATCTTCCTTGGCGGAGAATCAGCAAAAGTGATGGTAATGGGAGTGAAGAAGAGGGTGAAAGGAAAGCTTACGCTGTTTGGGTTTCGGAAGTGATGCTTCAACAAACTCGGGTTCAAACTGTTATTGATTACTTTAATCGATGGATGACTAAATGGCCTACTATTCAACACCTTGCTCAAGCTTCTATTGAGGTCAATACTTGCTTCACTAATTCGTAGTTGTCTGTCAAATTCTTTGGGATATTTTCTTTCTGTAGCTAAATTAGGTTCTGTTTGGCTTGAAGGAGGTGAATGAGTTGTGGGCTGGCCTCGGGTACTACAGAAGGGCTCGATTTTTGCTTGAGGTCAGTTTTCTTCGAACTTGGATTTTGTAAAGTTGGTTTCTTTGCTCATGTCTGGAGAGTTTATTCTACTTTATGAGCTTAAATGTATATATTTTGACTGGAGTGAAAATGTCATTTTGATGCAGCATTGTCTGTAGATTGGTTTCTTAAGCATTCATTGTTAAGGAAATGATGGGCAAATCTCAATTTATTAAACAATAAAGAAAAAAAATACTATTTATCTAGTCTTTGGGGAACCTCTAATTGGTGCTAATCTTAAGAGAGGTTTCTTATACTTCCACCTAGATTTGTTGGTAGGGGGCCAGAATGATAGTTGAAGATGGAGGTGGATTCCCTAGTCGAGTTTCTGATCTACGCAAGGTGAAAGGGATTGGAGATTATACTGCTGGTGCAATTGCCTCAATTGCCTACAAAGAGGTTAGTGGCTGTCAAACCTATGGCTTTGATTCTTCTTGTTGTTTTTGTTTACTGTTTATGTTTGTTCATTTTCAATTGCCAATGATCTATCAGGTGGTGCCTGTAGTCGATGGGAATGTTATCAGGGTCATTGCTAGATTGAAGGCCATTTCGAAGAATCCCAAAGATCCAGACACAGTAAAAAACATATGGTCAGGTTATCTTGATACAAAAACCACTATTTCTCTTGCCCCTCCCCCCTCTTTAGTTTGATTACTAGAATTGTCACCTTCACAGTCATTTTCTGTACATAAGACCTTCCATGCATAAATAATCCATGCAGCTCATGTGTTGTTACTTTTACTTTTTTCATTACGTTTTTGCAGAAGGAATATTTGTGAGCTTAACTTTTTTAAGATAGTTGCCTGAAAGCAAGTAAATGCACTTTTCTATGTAATATCTCTGCTTCTTAAGTGAAAAAATTTGATCTAAGGTTTTTGACTGCTTCATGAGTCCGTTCAAGATGTTGTGTTGTACCGAGGTTTCTTTTTTTCTGTACTGTAATATTATTCAAGAACTTTTAGTCTTAATAAAGCAGTTTTGAGTTGATACTCAGAAATTTCTGTTTATTAGTGTGACTCGTTTAATTTCTTTGTGCTCAACTTCTATGCCTCCTATCTCAGGAAGCTTGCTGGGCAGCTAGTTGATTCTTGCAGGCCTGGGGATTTTAACCAGGCCCTTATGGAACTTGGTGCTACTGTGTGTACTCCATTAAACCCAAGTTGCAAATCATGCCCCATTGCGCCTCAATGTCGTGCTCACTCTCTGTCGAATTCTAATGAGTCTATACTGGTAACCAATTATCCTATGAAAGTTATCAAGGCAAAACAGAGGCAAGAGTTTGCTGCTGTTAGTGTTGTTGAAATATTGGAAGGCCAAAACAAGGACGGTCTTCACTCCAATAGTAAGTTTCTGCTAGTCAAAAGAGCAGATGAAGGCTTACTTGCTGGCCTTTGGGAATTTCCTTCGGTTATGTTGGACGGAGAACTTAACTTAGCGGTGAGGCGAAAAAAGATAAATACTTTTCTTAAGTCAGCATTCAATCTGGACCTTGGAAGGTCCTGCACGGCTATTATGAGGGAAAATGTCGGAGAATATGTCCATGTCTTCTCCCACATCCGTTTAAAGATGTTTGTAGAGTTTATTGTGCTAGATTTAAAAGGTTGCAGCAATTTTTCTCTGGTTATCTGACAAAATTATTGTGCTTCAGTCTGTTTGTTTCTAGCTTTATTCTGATTTTATTTTTTTCGTTCTCTTAACAAGAAGTTTCAAAGACCGTCCCAAAGAAAGAGCAGAGTGAAGAAATAAAGTGCAAGTATGTTGATTGGGAAGCCCTTTCTAGCATGGGGTTGACTTCAGGAGTAAGAAAGGTAATATCAAACTCCATAAACTATTAGGCTTGTATGTTTATGTATTCTTTTAGAAAATTATTTTATGGTTCTATATGTTTATGGTTCTTTTTTGTCATTTGATATTGTTGGAGCCAATAGCAATATAAACAATTTTCCATGTCTACATTGTCTCTGAATACGTTGACACCGTACTGAATTGTTTTGGGATATTGAAATGTTGACTATTTCAAACTTTGTCAACCTGAAAGTGATAGATACACAACAATTGCAATACAACACTATCACAACAGTCATCCAAATTCGTTGTAGATGTCATGGCAACGTTGTGTATCCATCATTTCATCGTAAACCTATGTGTGAACTATTACATGTCAAATTACAATGTGAATTATATCTGTTTCTTTGAACAAATTATTCTTGATTTTCAAAATAAGGTTTCAGTAGCCTCCTATTGTGTCTACCTTAGACATGCATGTTATGTTGTGGCGTCTAAATGACCATCAAATTCCGCTTGTTCATTTAGGTATTTAATATGGTAGAGATGTACAAGCAGACTAAACCAATTTCCACCTCCATTAAAGCAAATACCAAGAGAAAGGCAGCTTCAAGAACTTGAAGCTGAAGCCTGAGCCTTTGACTTCTGCTAAAGCTAATGGATCATTTTGAAGCAGTGATGTTGATATACACTTTTTGTTGTTGGTAGAAGTAGAAAAAAACTAGTTCTTGGAACTCAGGAGGACTCTACTTTTCATGTGTGATCAATTGTATTTTTGTTGAAATGAAGTTAATGTTGATCTGTATTGTATTGAATTCACGATGTAACATGATTTTCAATGGTGTAGCAAGTAATTCTTCTGTCTCTAAATATAAGTCGTTTTGATTACTTTATATTTGTCTGTTAATGTAAATTGTTTTATAATACCAATAGTAGGGTTATTAACCTTTTTACTCATTTTAAGTCTAATTTATATATTTCTTCCAACTGCTTCTCATCATTTTACGTAGTATATTGGATTAATAATAGACAAGTGATGTACTATGTAGTACGGCGATGATGCCTGCACTACATATGTTCTCTACATCTTCTTCTATTATACACACTTTAATCGTCATTAATTGTGATGGGACTTAAAATCAATTGACTGAGTCCTGCAATTTACTTATCATATACTCATTATAACGAACATGTATTCTGAGTCCCATGCAATTTACTTATCATATACTCATTAGAACGTTGTCCTTAAGATTTTAATGTCTCGATTATGTGCCCACGGTAATAACATAAGTCCCACAAGATACGTACAACACTCATTACCTTTTTTGAGTTGTAGCACTTCAATGTAGAGAAGCAGTCGAACTGATTAGGTACTCATTACCTTTTTTGAGTTGTAGCACTTCAATGTAGAGAAGCAGTCGAACTGATTAGGTATTGTTATCTCTGAACTTATGATACGAATGCATGGAACGATTTTGGCAGAGTTTTAATATGGAATATTTTTCCAATCTATTTTAATTCAGTAGTGAGGAATAATTATAGGCAGCGCAGAGTATTTGTTCCTTAGGAAGAGAAACATTCCTTCAAATAGAAGGAATTTTTTGCAGGAGAGGGTTTTGTTCAATTCTGAAAAGATGCAACTTTACCAGAAGAGAAAAAACTGTTAGATAATTTTGGTTGAGCAGGTCGAAAAAGAATACATTGTCCCAGCACAAGACCGAACCGACCTGATCTGGCCGGCGGCGGCGCTGGATCTAAGTCCTTCTCCACAAAATTTTCTTGATGAGCTTGGTCATAACCCATGGCCCAAGACCGAACCGACCCAAGCTGGCCGAACGGCGGCGCAAGATCTAAATCCCCCTCCACAAAGTTAAAAACTGTTCAATAATTTCGGTTGAGCTGGTCCAAAAATAATATATTGTCCCAGCCCAAGGCCCAAGACCGAACCGACCCGAGCTGGCCGGATGGCAGCGCAGGATCTAAGTCTTCCTCCTCCACAAAATTCTCTTGCCGAGCTTGGTCCCAGCTCAAGGCCCAAGACCAAACAGGCCCGAGCTGGCCGGACAACTGCGCAAGATCTAAGTCCTCATCCACAAAATTCTCTAAGTAGTCCTTACTACTCCACAAAATTCTCTTACCGAGCACAAGCGATGCATGCACGCGTGGGCTTCTAAACTCTCTAAGTAGTTCTTACTACTCCACAAAATTCTCTTACCGACCACGGGCCGAACAAGCTCTCACTCTCTTACCAGTGTGTTTCTAAACTGAGCAAGATGCAAGTCCTCCCTCCCCACAAAGCTCTCTTGCCTCTAACCAGTCCTTACTACTCTCTCCCCACAAAGCTCTCTAGTAAAACCTTACTACTCCTTACTACTCTCTTGCTCTCTTGCCTCTAAGTAGTCCTTACTACTCTCTTACTGAGCACCGGCCGAACTGTGTTTCTAAATACTACTCTCTGAGCCCCACAAAGCTCTCTTGCCTCTAAGTAGTCCTTACTACTCCTTACTACTCTCTTACCGAGCACCGGCCGAACAGCGGCGGCGCATACACTCGTGTGTTTCTAAACTAAGCAAGATGTAAGTCCTCCCTCCCCACAAAGCTCTCTTGCCTCTAAGTAGTCCTTACTATTCCACAAAATTCTCTTACCGTTCACCAACCGAACATCGGCGGCGCATGCACACGTGTGTTTCTAAACTAAGCAGGATGTAAGTCCTCCCTCCCCACAAAGTTCTCTTGCCTCTCGGGTTTTGCCTCAAAGTGAAACTCTCCCACTTATATGGTGAGTTTACTTCGAGCATTTCTCCTATGTGAGACGAAGAATACACAATGAATTTACAACACCCACATAAATCACTATAGCTTTAGGCATTAATTTCTCATTCACCCGATATCGGAATCGAGTGATTGAAAAACCTAACCTCAACTACTATCTTAGTAGTTTTCAAATCTTTTTTTAGCTACCACAAATTCAATCCGTAAGTCAATATAAATTGAGCTTGAAGTGGACTGTT